>OY728163.1:1640528694-1645528694 GCA_963277665.1 Viscum album | reverse complement strand
AAAACCAAAAAGATTTACCCAAATAAGCGGCAACATCATCCATAAATTTCATTTGTTTTATTTTTGTTATCCACCCACTTAAATATTCTTATTACAAGATTATAAACTAAATCAAGTATACTAAATATACTTAGATGTTTGTTATTATAATGGTTAGACTTACACATATAAACACTTCAATTTAATTGGTGATTAACTTACCATTATTTTTTACAATGAACTACAACCTCCCGAAATGAGGTTGTTTTTTTATTCCTTTACTACTTCTAATTGTTGGAAATTATGATTTATAATGTGGTTTTTATATGATATATATATTAAATTTGTTATTTACTTATTCTCGTTAAATTATTATATAACACATTCATTCATGCATTCCATTTTGTGTAAGTATGATAATTTTGTTTGGGGAAGTATGGACTATCGCCTCCTCAAAGCGTTGTAATTTATTCACACCATACATGGATTGAATTAATGATGTATTTGGTGAAAAAATATGATAAATAATAAATAATTATTATAAATTAATTAGTATATATAAATACGCACATATATTTAATTTATAATCTTTCTTTCAATAAGATAATTAAACACATACAACGTTTATTCATACATACGACCTACCATCTCCATGGATGGTTTATTATATTTCCTTTTTATATAGTTTATATATGATATTATATTAATATATAGTGAATATATAAGTTATTTAATTTATGTTTTACAATATTTAATGAATTATACATGTATGTGGCTGAAAAATAAAACATATTAAGACACATGGAAAAAACAAAGATGATATTACCCGAAACATAACCATAAAATCGAAGTGTTAATAAATAAGTAAATTAATCCATTTATGGTATTATATATATTAATATGGTTTTATGGTTTATTTATAATAAACATATATTCATTATACATTATTTTTCATTAAGTATGAAGAGAGTCAAGAGATATGGTATGTGGATTTCTAGTCTCGCTTTTACTTATGTAAGATTTATGCCTTATTCAACACCTATTAAATTTAAGTGGTGTATAGAATTCCAATGAAATTAATATATGATTTATATAATTAAATATATTTTTATTTACATATCCATTTTATGATATCTCAATCATAGGGTTTATGATTCCAAAGTTACCAAATTGGTAAAGTAGTGTTTTCCCAATTTCCCTTCATTGAGATACATGCCCTGTTTTTCAAAAACCATGTTGTCAAACCTATTTTAAAAAATTATTTTTAAGTTGATATTTAATGTTAATTTTAACAAAAAACTATTTTATAAGTTATATGGTTTCTAATGAATCCTTTATAGGTCTTCAATGTGTTTTCAGCGAAATAGTTTTCCAAAGGATTTGGATATTTCATTAATAGATTTCAAAAAGTATTCAATGTAAATGGATTTCATATTTACATCAAAGATTAATTTTTAGGTATTGGAGTTTATTTTAAAATCAGTTGGTTTTAAAATGTTTTTATATTTTAAAATGTATTTTTGAAAGAAGAATGGATATTTTCATGAAGAATATTTTTAAAGGGTATTTAAAAATTAGTTTCCATGTAAGATATCATTCATGGGTGTTACTCATACCATTATATAGAAAAGTAAACTGATTTCATTCATATTATTTCAATGAATGGTTAATGTTTTGATTGCATTGTGTTTATGAATTTCATTTCTCAATCATGGGTTTGATGTTTATGAACCTTGTTTCTTCTCCACAAGTTATATGTTTATGAAACCCATTTATTCTTTAAGAGTTATATATTTATAAAACCTGTTTATTATTCATGTGTTATGTATATTGGAAACCCATTTCTTCTTCATGATTTATATATGTATGAAATTTATTTATTCGTTGGGGGTTATATGCTTTTTATTCCAACTACTTTTCATGGGTTATTCTTTGGATAAATGATTGTGAATCCTATCTCTTTAATATAGTTTATTATGTGATGAAATATTTATAATATCCATTTCATTTCATGGGTTATGATATGATGTTAATGAAACCCATATATTTTTATGGGTCGTGAAATAATTAATGTTTTCTGGTCATGTTTCACATGTATGACTGGTTTTATTATGTGATTGGTTTGACCTATATCTCCCTCCAATTCATTGAGAATGGATAAATATCTCATGAAATAATGATGGGATTCACATAAAAATATTTGATTCACTATGGAAGATGGGAAATCCCAATACACTATGTCTGTTAGGTTCACTAGGATAGATACCCTAAAGGGGTGGGTGAATTAGGGTATTAAAGATTAAAAAGACTACAATTATGATCTTGTTTTGTTGTTAGACAAAACCCTCTTATCTCTCCTTCCTATTGCAAAGTATGAATAAAATTTAAATCATGCACAAGACACAAAATTTTTTAATTTGTTCACCCTCTCTGGGCTATATCCATGGATCATAAACTGGCAGTGTGCCGATGTACCAATTACACTAAATGTGCACTATTGTTTAAAAGTTTAAAGCGAACTCACTGTCCCTCCTGGTTTACTACCAATCACAATTCTGAACTCACTGCACTCTCAACTGAAGTGATCACACTGCTTCTTTAGAATATCCACTCATATTTTATAGACATGTAGGTCTCTTCATTATCACAAATTAATTCATCCATGACTATATATAGAAGCCCTATTGAAGTCCATATTTCATCTATTGATGAATACCCCATTTCCAGTTGACACTAATCAACGCACTTTGGAAACAACTTCAGAAAGCACCCTACTCCATGAGGCTCCCAATTTCGTGAAGCTCAAACAATCCTTCATGACTTTTCGCGAAGCTTAAGAATAAAAATTACATAGGCTACCACAGATCTCAAGTCGTCACCGAGCAACGTCCTTGGTGAATCTCATTGAGCAATCGCAGATCTTGCAACTTTCAAGGAGCTAGATTAGCCGATGCGAAGCTCTTCCTTCGCAAAGCACATTGACATCACGAACAACCTTCGTGAGCTGAGACAAAAGATTTTCTTAGAAAAATATCTTCAACTCCTGAGGGGGTCAATGACTATTTATAGGTTATTCCACTAACCCTCGAGCCTTCTGCCCAAAGTCAATACCACATCAGCTCAAATAATGAAGCTTTGAAAATCCCGCCAAAATTCTCTCAAAATCGCGAAGCACCGCGGAAATTTTCCAATCGTGGAGCTCATTTTAATCGAGGAGAATCCTTTCAAATCCTTCACGCCTTCACCATGAATCTCCACTCGCAATTCCCTTCACCACTGAAATTCTCTTCAACTCTTACATTCACGAAGCTTGTCATAATCGCAAAGAATCCCCATCAACATTATTCCGGTCTTCATGAAATCCAATCCATGAAGTCTATCTCTTCAAAACACATGCCATTTCCATATTTTGATGAGATCTTTAAGGAAATTTATATTTCTCAAAATCCAATCCATGAAGATTGATCATCTCTTTCTAGAGTCTCCCTCTCAAAATGATATTTCCATACCATTTTCTCATCTTTAGCATGAGGTATTCTTCTTTAATAAACCAAATGAGGTTCATGAATTTCTTGAGCTTCCAGTTTACTAGCAACTTCATCATTTTATCTCACATAAATATCAACATCAGGAGGTTCTTCCAGCTGAGATTGATCTATAGCTTCAATAATATCAACATCATGACCAAGATCATCCTTATGATGGTCATTATCACATCCATTATATTCATCATCATCATTTCCATAGATATGTCCCTAATTTTAATTTTTATCACCTTTTTCATCTCTATATTCCTCTTCACTACCACTACAACTTTATCAATTTTCACATTCATCATCTTCTTCCAAGCTACTAGATCTACTTACATATTTCACACTTCTGGATACATCTATATCATCATCCCCATTATCATCAATAGTGGCCTCATAAGAGTATAAGGCATTTGGAGGACATGAGGTTCCATGGGATAAACAATTGTGAGGTTCAGTTATATGAGGACCACTCCTATCATCAGTAACTGATCCATAGTTTTACTTGAAGTGATATGTTATTCTTCTTCTTCTAATGAGTAAAAAACTTCCACATTTGGTCCCAAACTCGATTCATCCATCTTATTAGGTCTAGATGGACAATCCATTTTATTGAAAGTTTCATAGATATTATCTTCATCTCCATCCCATTCACTCTTAAATGGGTTTCAGTCGATTTTCATCCACTTGAAAATTCCATTACTGATACAGATCTATCTCCACTCAGAATCAAATTCTAAAAATTCATTAACCAAAAATTTTTCATTAAACATGTATTAGATCATCCTTGGATGCAAAATGGTTTTAGTTTTATAAGAATGTTTTATCATCCCATTCAAGTGAATAGCTTGGTATCTAAACAAATTTACCATGATAAAATTTCTTAGTAGATAAACCACGTTCAAATCTTGTTATTTCAAAGAAGAATAGTCACCATCACTTCGACAGATTTGATGATGGATTAACTTAAATAAGACTCTACATTCTCCACTTAACCCTTTAGGAATGGGTCTTCTATGCTCATAATTATTAGTATGTTAATTTTATTCTATCTCAAAGAAAAACCTATCACTCCCTGGTAGAGAGATACCTTAATAATCCTCAAATACACTTTCTTAGGGAGAATTAGAACATTGAAACCAATGTATTGAAAAGAAAAATACTTTCTTCTATTTTACTAAGGATTTTATCTAGGATAAATCTCTTCCTTCCTACAGAAGCTCCATATTCATGTAAAATTCATGTACTAGTTCGGTTAAAATTGTCATTCATTATTTGAGAACCGCTCAAGCCATCCTTGATCATTCAGTAACAAAAGCAACAAAATACATTCTTTCTAATTTCCATTATACATGAAAATATATTTTTTAGAGTTACAACACAGCTTTCCATATCAATATTTATAGTAGATGATTATATGATCGATTCACCTTCCAATTTCATAGAAGCACGAGACTCGCCTTCATTAAGAGCTCTCATCACATGCTTGATTCCAATTTGGTCAGTCCGATGTTTAGAAGATGAAAGTATGAGGTAGAGAGAGTGTCAAAAAAAATAGAGAGTCTATCGGTAAAAGAATATATTGGGTCGATTTAAATATATATATTATTTAATGATTTTGAAATTATGCAACCGTGAAATTGTGAACTGGGTTCTAACAAATTAGTGAAACAATTTTGTTTTGATAAAGAATATAAATTTCAAAAATAATGATTCACAAGTGTCGAAAATACATATTTTGCATAACACTAACATTGTCGACATGGCAATGCATCGGAATTAGCATTACAATTGTGTCAGCATGACCTAGCGTCATTGTCACTATTGCAAATTCACAGTTGATGGTCTAAAGAATAACACCACATGGTCGTATGGATTTATCATTCCTAACTTATGACTGATGTAATTCATTCTTTAACTATTAAGTGGATTAGTGAATATGTAATAAATATGATATTCAGTAGCAATAAATTCTAATGTGATATCACCCTTTTGATTATGTTCTCTTAAAAAGTGATGTCTTATATAATATGTTTTGTTCTAGAATGAGAAACCTAGATGATATAAATTTCAACTACACTTTTATTGTCCTAATTTATATGTATATATATATAAATATATTTACATTGTCTAGAAAAGTGTGTTTCATCCACAGAATGTGAGTGCAACAACTACCATTAGCTATGTAATCATCTTCGATAATAGATAATTTAATAGAATTTTGTTTCTTACTACACCATGAAACCAAAGAATATCCCAAAAAGTTACATTATTTATAGGTTCTATGTATATCTCTATTTCATCCCCAAAATCATCATAAGAATAACTCACTATATCAAATAATTTTACTTTATGGTAAAAGTAACCTAAATTAATTGTATGTTTGAGATATTTGAAAATTATTCCAACATCATTTAATTGAGATTATTTGGGATTAACTTCAAAATGGTCACACATACACACAGTAAAAATTATATCTAGCATACTAGAAGTCATGTAGGGAAAACATCCAATCATTCCTCTATAAGTAGTTTGATCAATATATTTACCATCTTCATAAATGTCCAACATACAAGTGGTACTCCATGGAGTGTCACTATTTTAATGATATCAAATCCAAATATTTTTAGTGTTATTTTGTGTATTTACTATGATTTAAAAGATACATTATTATTATTTTGAAAAATATGAAATACAAGAAATAATTTGACTTCTCCCATCATACTCATTTCATACTCACATTGCATCATTTTAGAAAAATCAATACATAAATAATTTCTTGAAGATCCTAAAATAATATAATATACATAACTTTTTCCAACTAAAACATCATTATAAATTCTTTTTATAATATTAGTAGGACCAAAAATTCGATTTTTAAAACCTTTTATAATAACAAATGTACATAGACTATCATATGATGGTCTTGGAGTTTTTTTAAACCATATAATGATTTTGTTAAATTGAAAACATGATTTTGAAAATGAGGGTTCATAAAAGAAGGGGTTGTTCAAAAAAACATCTTCAACTATATAACCATTTGGAATGAACTTTTAACATCCATTTGATATTGTTTGAAATTAATATGGGAATCTTATCCGAGAAGGATTCTGATGGCCTCTTGAATAACAATTGGTGAAAAATATTCTTTATAGTTAATGCCTTCTTCTGTTCTATAATCTTGGGTAACCAATTTGGATTTATTTATAACTATATTACAATATTCATATACATTGCTCCTAAAAACCAACTTAGTGCCTATGTTCAATTTGTATATTGGTCTAACACCATGTTTCCAAATATTATTTCATTCAAATTGATTATGTTCTTCTTGCATATTCATCACCTAAAATTCATATTTAATTGCATAATTGTTGTTTTTAGGTTCATGTTATGATAAAAATACCTGATAGTCAACCTAGTTTCTAAGATAATCACTAGTTTGTGTACCTTTATATAAGGCTGAGACAAAAACATTTAAAGTATGTTTCTTGAGGGTTCTAGATGGTCTAGAAATTAAGGGGCTAAAAATTTCAAGATCATCTACATGTTGGGTTCATCATGTCCGGGTTCAGTATAACTATCCAAACTATTTGATATATCTTATTTCTTGACAAGGGTAATATATTATTTTGAATTTGTGTCTAGATTTTACACAACATCTTTATGATTTTCAAGGAAGGTCTTCAATTCATGTGGATATATTTCATCAAATATTACGTATACAGATTCTTCGACACATTTGGTTCTTTTGTTAATGAATCTATAATAATTACTATAGAATGAATATCTTAAATAATTTATTTCATCCCTCTTAGAGGAAAAAATATTGAGATTATACTTTGTGTTAAAAATATAGAGTTTTCAACCAAAAACATTGATGTAATTAACCATGTGTTTTATATTATTACCCAACTCATAGGGATTTCATTTAAGAATTTGTCTAATTAAGATTATATTGATAACATTGCATGTTGTATTGACATAATATTCCCAAATGTAAATAGGTAAATCATATTCATTAAGAATAGTTTGGGAAATATATTTTATAGTTTCATTTCATATTTATAGAACTCAATTTTCTTGATGTTTCCTATGGTAGAGAAGTTATGAATATAGCCATTATGTGAGAAAACTGAATCCAAGTATTGATTTTCAATCTCACGACCATGGTATCTTCTTAATGATTTTATTTTATGAACCCATATATTTTCCATTATTTTATCATACATGTTGAAGTATGTACATAGTTTAATTATGGGTGATAATAAATTTGTCCAAGTATACATAGAATATTCATCTACATGAACAAAGACATAGTGCATCACATTAATTCTTGAAACTCGAGAGGGTATAAACAAATCCATCTGAAATAACTCGAGAGGTTGAGATGTTGAATCTTATTTCAAAGTATTGAATGAAATTTTATATTGTTTATCCTTATGACAAATATTACAAACTTTTTCATTTAGAAACTCATGTTAGGGTATATTCTTGAATAGTAATTTTCGAGTAATTTTTCTAAGAGAATATACATTACATGTTCCAATTATCCAATGGCTAAGACAACAAGCTTTGTGAAATACACATATTCATGAATTGTTTTAGAAACTAATGAATATATGTTGACATCATACCCATATTCATTTATAAGAGAAGAAAATATTAGTCCATTTTTAAAGTTAAAACATTACGATCATTATTTTCAAATTTAACATCAAATCCATCATCACATAATTGTGAAATACTAATAAAATTATATATCAATACATAAAAATAGTACATTATAATTTAAAACTGATTTAGCGTAACAAATGTTTCCGATGCCAGTTATTTTGACTTTATCATTGTCACAAAAAGTGACATATCCACCATAAATCACAATTATGTTCATAAATCTGGAATAGTCTACTTTAATATGTCTTAAATATTCACTATCCATGTATGATGAACTCTTGTTGGATCTCTTCTAACGTCTTTCCAAAAATGTGTTTTTCATAAAAACATATTTACCATGACATATCAATTATCATGAGATGATGTTGATTCACTGTATCTGTCATAAGAGGCACTCTAGGTGTCCTACTTATCTTTCTTATAATTCATATATTTGTTTTCAATCTTCATTTAGTATATTAATTTTGAACAGTCAGCTTTGACATGCCATCTTCACATATATTAATAGCGGACAATCACCTATGATTTGACATTTCATTTTCAGTCCTTTTTTTTGTTTACCTTAATATAATATCATCCTTTATATTTGGGCATCATGAATAAAATCTTCTATATTTATAATTTCTTGAATCTTTTGGCCAATGGATCCATCTCTCCATCAATAGCTGGTGTTGATTCATCATTACTGGAGCTTTCAATAGTGTATAAAACATTCTCTTTTTCCTTATTCTTTGAGGTAGTATTCTTTAAGGCTTCAAATTTTCTCTTTGATTCATCCTCTTCATCCTGGTTGACATTCTGTTCTTCTTCATGCATCGTCAATTTTGTAATGAGTTCATTGACAAGTTTTTTTATGCCACATGATTCTTTAATTGATATAGATGTTCCTCCCAATATATTTCGTTAACATATGAGAATCCTCTTAATTTGTTTGTTAGAATTAATCACATTTTCCAAAGATCTCTTAGTGTTATCAATATCATTGAACCTGAGATAAATTTCAGAAATAGGCGAACTAGACATTATCATAATCTTATCATTTTTTACAGTATATGTATTAATCCTCATTTACTTTTCATTAGTTTTTCGTTTATGTTAAATAGCTATGGTGTCCCAAATTTCAAAGGCAGTTTTTTCAAGTAGAAATTCTATTGAACTCATCATTTCCTAGTGCCCAATATAATGAAATCATTGGTTTATAGTATTTTTTGTAGGCGGATTTAGTAGTTTCATTCAATTTATTTCTAGTAGTATCATGGATCTAATATTCAGTGTCTATAGCTGACAAAATCTCAAATCCTTTACTCTCTAAATTCATTGACATCTTAACGTTCCATTGAGCATAGTTGGTTTCCTGGATAAATGGCGGTCTGTTAGTAACATCACCTTCTAGATTATATTACGTAATAATTTCTATAACAATATTTAAAATTGATAAAAATTTAGTATTGATATAATTTTTATGAAATGTTAAAAACAACTAAAATCACAGGAGAAAACGTTTGAATAATATTTGAAAACTAAAAATTCAAAATACTTGTGATACCAAATGTTGGTTGCAGTAGAGTACACTAGATAGGGGCGAATTTATTATATATAAAAAATGTTTTAAAATGTATTCTTTGAAATTCCCCCAAATTTAAAATTCATATGACTAGTTAGATAGTAGTGAATTTATAAGATATTGAACGTTTGATAGATTTCTCAAAAGTGTAATTATTTCTCAATTATATGAATATGGTAATTAATAAAACTTTTGAAACTAACCTAATAAGTCAATAATGTTATATACACTTTCCAAGACTAACTATTAGAGATAAATTTAGTTTTATGATATATGTGATAAAACGGAGTAAACCTAGTAGAAAAATCAAAGCATAAATGAAACTAGAGGTTTAGTCTCAATCAGATACCTAATCCTCTCCAAATTGTAATCACATTATTCCGAGAAGTTTAAATTAATAATCATTTTGATCCACACCTTGGTTCGAGGTTCACAAAAGCACATAGGATGTCCAGGTCACAAGACATCTACTACAGTTCTTTGTGGGTAAAAACTACCAAGTCACACAAGGACCACTAACAATCATTTCTATGGGAGTAAATTTGTGTAACAAGGTTTGTGTGTAAATATGTCATGTTTACTTCAGTTTGATATAGGATCCAATGTCTGCTTTTATAGACATATACACACACTAATCATAAGTATGTAAAAATTTACACTAAAGATAAAATAAATATAAGAATGGATTTAGAAGGCTCTGTGTTTCTTGAGATATAGCTCTAGACTCTTTAGTTGTAGCTAAGATGAGGGTTGAGTCCTCTTCATGATGTTGACACAAAAATAGTGTTTCATATTCTGTATTTTGGGTATATGTATGGTTATGCATGTATATTATTCTCCTTCATTAATATGCATATGTAGTGTTTCAATTTGATTTACAGTTTGATTTATATTGCCTCGCGAGTTCTTCCATTTCATTTTGAGTTCATAGTGGGAGCATGAGAGTCATGGATATTCATCTGTATGTATCTCAACTGGGCACACTACACATCATTCAATATCCCTTTTCAAAAATAAATTATTCTTGGGGGATGGAAAAAAACACGATCATTTCAGGGGTATAGGTTCATCATCCCTCATAATGAATACTAAAATTACTACAAAACATTAATAAATATTTTAGTATCATTAAATGACTCAAATAAGACCATTAAAAAGAAATTTATTAACTGAAAATTTAAACAGTCTATTTTTGACTCCACTGCCGGTGAGTCAGTCTATCAGTGACTCAACCCCGGGGTATGTAATTTATCATTTATTTCCATACATGGGTAAATAATTATATGATTGACTCATTTAAACTATCAACGAGTCCTTGTGTTGGTACCACCATGCATCGACAGGTAACATCTACTGATGGTAGGTCGATTGCATCGGTAGGCCATCTTTGTCAGTGGGTCATATGCATCGGTAAGCCATCTTCATTGGTATCTCATCTATTCTGCTGATTTTAGTCTTTTATATATAGAATATATTCTTTTGTATAATATCATACTATATTAATGTAAACAGAAAGTAACAAATCTAGGTGGGATCATAGATAGAAATAATTAAACATTTTGAAACTCAATAAATATAATTGAAATGTTTAGACATGAAAAATATGAATTGGTATGATTAATATGAATTTAAATTATTAGTAAATTGACATAATTTGGTATTATAATAACTAAAAATAAATTTAAGGGTGATCAACAGTCCCCTATGGCCCAACTGTATCAATTATTCTAGAAAAGTTATGTAATGTTAATATATAAAAAGATATGGACACTATAGTTCATATCGGAGAAATAATTTTTGTTAAACATTGGAAACATCTATGAGAAAACCATAGTGATGTCTCAACAAAAAACTTTAAGGATATGTATTTTTTCATGTAAAAATATATGAAATTGTATTGGATTTTTGTTAAAGGATAGAGTGACTGGTTTCCTAGGAAAGCATTCATGTATTGATACTAAAAATGAACATGGTTTTTGAAATAATGTGTACCTATGAGAAAAAACATTTACACGGTGGATTAATCATGACACAACCGTAACATAGTACATGACAACATGACTTACTATTCATTTTGTTTGACACTCTAGGGTGTTATGATTTTGGAATTCAACAAATATTCATGAACTATTAGGAAGGATTGGAAAAATAATTTGTCTTTAAATAAAATAGTATAATCATGTGCTGTCATTGATTAGGTAAGGTGTCCTAATCTCGACATCATGTGAAATATCTTTCATGATTATGTGTTTCCCTACTATGATAAAGATTCTTAAATAATATCTTTTATTGTTAGTAAATGGTTGGAACCCCGTTTGAACTGTTTTAATAATCACTACAATGGAAAATGTTATGATGGTCATCCTGAGTATCTAAATTATATGGGATGTATAATGGAAAACCATGTAGCTATTCTCACACATCATTCTCAAGATATAAATCATGCTAATCTTCCAAAATGGAAAAGGACGGAACAAGGATTAGTTGAGTCTATTATGGGGAATCATACACATTCTTTTAGGAGGTCTTCTTATCCACATGTTTCTAACCAATAGTTTAGAACCAGTGAAAAGAAATTCATTATTCTCCATTCTACAGATCATGATAATGTATTTTTGTTTATTAATTATTTAGTAGGTGAATAAAACTACTGGTGGACTCTAATCAAGAGTACGAGGAAACTATATGAAATTGAATCGATGCATTGGGATTAGTTCAAAATCTTATTCCTCACTAATTACTTTCCTCATGTTATTCATATGAATATGTAAAAGGACTTACAAGAGTTGTAGAAAATCGGTTATGAATCTGTCAGTACCTATGAGGATGATTTCACTACACTTGAACAGTATTATTCTATAATTATAATCCAACGTAAAATAAAATTGTATAGGCCCATCAGTTTTTAAATTCCAATTCTCATAAGGGTGTTAGCCATAAGAAATTTTTTTTGATATGAAGAGATTGTCTGTTGTTCAATCAATGTTGAAATAGAGGATTTATTTATAAATTAGTCTCATCGATCTAACAAGAAAATGAAGATAAATTTTGAAAGAAAAATATTAAAACCATGATGAGAAGAATATGTTCCTTCTTTTGGGCAATATGAGTGTAAAAAATCATGTATGAAATATTCTTATGGGATCTAACAAGTTTTTTATGTACGGAAAGAATTCCGTATAAAAATTAATTTCCACAATAAAGAGAATATGTTTTCCAAAAATTCAAATTTAGTAAAATCTACACATAATTCACATCCCAGACTTTAGTTATTTATGAGTAAAACATTTGGGAATTATACAAACCATTTACCAAACCCATGGATTGGTGATGGTGATTGATATGAATAACTGTTTAAACTAATGGATTAGGGTAAAACTTGTGTGATAACTATTTCTGATGAGGGGTGTGATAATGAAGTGGTTAAAGGTTCTCATACCATCCACTCTATAAATCATAATCTCTTATTTGATTCTAGATCTACCAAATATTTTATATCTACCAAATATTATACTGGTGTTATGATTTGACCAAAATGATTATATATGGAATTAGAATTTAAACCCCATTATGTTGTAGTGATTGCATCTCAAGTTTATGATTCGTGTAATATTTATATTTTGGGAATTTACAACCACCAAATGTATCTATTCTTCCCTTGGTTGAAATCGAAATCATTTTAAGAATGCATTTTCTTTCTATGCATAAATATTCAATTAATTGTTATGGAATGATGAGAAATTTTATATTTCAAACCATCCTATGATATTATATCAATGTGACGATATGTATGAACACCCTATAGAGATTACATTCTATATATGGGTCTTAATTTACATTTATAAGGATTTTTTATCTCAAATTGTTGGGGAGAAATTGAAATTGATGATATAATTATTGTTTTGGTGTTCATGTATGAATATTTAGAAGAGTTCCCCAACCATCTAGAAAAATTTGATGTAGAGTTATCGATTCAGATGAATCATAGTTCCACACTAATTTTAATGACTCTCTATTGAATTTCACCAATCATGTTGTAGGAATTGAAGAATAAACTCCAATAAACCCTAGTAAAGGTATTCATTTGTCTAATTCTGTCACTTTGGGGTGCACCTATTCTTTAAATGAAAAATAATTATAGATAAATGTGAATCTACATTGATTATAGGGATTTTAACGAGATCTCAATCATGAAAAAAAATCATCTTAAATGTATTAATGATTTTTTTGATTAATTTCGAGGTGATCAATAATTTTCAAAGAGTGAACTTCATTCTTATTATCATCTATTGAGGTTCATGAATGATGATATACCAAATATGGGGTTACGTACAAGGTATGTACACTATAAATATATAATGATACATTTCAATCTTACTAATGCTCATAATATATTTATTGATTTTATGATCATATTATTTGGAGATTACCTCAATCTGTTTGTTGTAGTATTTATAGTTGGAATTATAATCTATTAAAAAATAAGGGAAGACAATGAAGGACACTTTATAATTTTATGAAAGAATCATGAAGAAGTATGAAATGTATGAAAAATTTACAATGAGTAAATGTTTTCTAGAAATGATTTTATTTTTGGGTTAGTGAATCTAGAATGATGGCATAGATGTAATTCATCGATGATAGAAGGTATTGAATTATAGACTAGAAAAACAATGTTGACTGGGACCAATAGTTTTCATATATTAGTGGGATATATACAATAGTTTCTGGATAATTTATCAAGACTAAATTTCCTAGTACCATATAAACTCATATGGGTTCCATGATCTTCTAAATATATGAATGTGAGGAAACATTGATGGAACTAAAGAGAAGATTAGTTTGCACACATTTAGATAAATTATCCTATAGTGGAGAATGGTTTTTAATCTATAGTGATGCATCCAATAAAGGATAGGTAATTATTCATATGAATAATGACATGGTTATATCTTATACCTCATGAAATTTAATCATCCATAATAAAATTACCCAGCACAAGATTAAGATTTAGCACCGGTAAATATTACATTAATTATATGATTGATTTATCATTAATGATTTCTTTTTAAATATTGATCGTAGTATTGTATAATATATATTCACACATAAATAATTGAATATGAAATATATAATAATGATATAGTTGATAATGTATTATGAATGGTCAATACATTACAACCCTGGGAAATAAAATATGGTGGTCGATGCTTTGAGTCGAAAGGGACTTGTTATCTTATCCATGATGATGATAACAAATAATATAAAATTTCATAATTTCAAATAGATGGATCTAGGAATATTCATAGAAGGGAATAAATATTATCTTTGTCAATTGAATGTTCAACCCTCTATCCATGTGATAAATTTAGAGGCATAGAAAGAAGATTATGAGCTATAAAAGAAGGATACAAATGTTCTCGAGTTTAACATTGATCATGTTGACATGACAAGGCTTAGGAATATTCTATGTATTCATTTAATATAATATTTTATGAAATAGATATGGGAGGTGGCTCAAAGTTCGTCATTATCTATTCATCCTAGATGTATAATGATGTATTGAGTTTTGAAGGAATACTTCTATGGGATGTAATAAAGGGGGATATCAAAGTGTTTGCATCTCAGAGCCTGGTATTACTAGAAATTAATGAATAATGAAAAATTTTTAAATGGTTGTTTCATCCATTTCCTTTACTATAATGTAAATGATAGAACAACATTATGGATATTATCGTTGGACTCCCCAGAACCTATAAAGAGTTTAATTATATATGGGATTTATTCGGACTCCTTACTATGTCAACACACATCATCACTATCAAATAAGACATATCTCTAAATCATCTTTCCAGGATATAAATTAAAAAATAAGTAAGGATTCCTAGAGTACCACATTCCATTATATCTGATAAGGATCGAAGGTTTTCCTAGATTTTTTCCTGAATCCCAAATCATGAAATTGTTATATAATTCAGTTTCAACACTGCATATCATCCACAGAGGGAAGTTCAGTATAAAAAAAATTCAAAACATAGAGGATATTTTGATATCATCTTTATTGGATTTAAAAGGTGGTTGGGATAGACAAATTCATCTACTTGATTTTATTTTGTTACATTATATTTCAATTAGGTATTATTATGGATCATTGTGAATCCATAATTAGGAATAAATTTTAACGTCCATCATGTTGGGATGATTTTTTAAAAATAAATCCATTGGGTCCTGAGATAGCTGAAGAAATAGTCGAGAAGGATAAAACAATTTAGCATAATATCCATGAAGTAAAAAGTATAGAATAATATTATGATTATAACCATCAAAATGATCAATTATTTTAATATGGTGAGATGGTATTTTATTGAATATCTCCAGGGAAGATGGTAATGGTTTTTCAGGAGAAAAAAAACTAACCCTTAGATATATCATTCCCTTTGAGATTATTGATCACATTAGAATGGGATAATGTTGATTGGAACTTCCTCCAATTTGATCTGAAGTCTATGATGTGTTCCATTTATTTGTCGTACTAAAATCTTACCTAACTATTCTATTGAAATAAATTTATAGGTCATACCGCTAGATAAGGATCTTTGTTTTGAGGAATAATTAGTTAAAATTCTAGATCATAAATAGAATGTTCTAGGAAATGTGACAACCCACCTAGTCAATGTTTTGTGAATAAATAACTAGTTGTTGGATGATACCTGGAAACATGATGATATGATGATTCAGAAATATCCTCATTTGTTTGTATCAACATGTGGATTTTCAATGGAGAAATTCATTTAAAGGGGGTAGAATGTAATATCTCGAGTATTCATGAGTAATTTTTTATTAAATTAATTTTACTTGATTTATTTAAATTCACGATACAATAAGTCAAAAATTCATTATATGATATAACAATATAACATTTCACTATATGAAATAGAACCTTTACTTACATTATATGAAACACCTAGATTAAACGAAACAATATTTTATTATTATAATTATCTAAATGATATATTTATGACACAGCTATTAAAATTTTTAATATAAAATTTAATAAAAAATTATATATTATCTATAAATTTTTTATTAATAAACCATTTTGATAATAAGAAACACATTTTTTGTAAAGTATTTACATGTTCGAAAACATTATTTTCTTAAATTAATTGATTTCTATGTTCTTATATGCAATATAATAAAATTAATTTTAGAGACCCATTGAAATTGAATATGATAATATAAAAATCATGAATTAATTTATAAATTCAAAATTACTTTACTGTGAATATTATGGATTTTTCTGAAAAGCATCATTTTTATTTAAATATTAGAAAATACTACATTTTACATCGAGCTAATTTTTCATCTAATTTAATTAAATATAAAAATTATATTTTAATTTTTTAAAGTGTAATGATAAAAATTGTATATAAATTCATACAATATAGTTAATGGGACTAAATTTCACATTGAAATTAGATATAAAAACATCCCAAACTATTGATCATTTTTTCTAAAAAAATATGATGCCACGACTCGTCTATGTTAGTAATTTTAATTTAATTTCTTCCATTTTCGTTATTAAAATATGGTAAAATGAATTTAATATTTTTATAAATAATAAATGATAATATTTAATTATTTAATTATTTTTTACAAAAAATATTTATGAAAGTTATTAATATTAATTTCGATGATTATAAAAAATTAGCTTAATAAGGGATTAAACCATACACTTAACAGATAAAAAACATATATATATGTCAAAAAACTGTATATACATATATCAACCATATCATACATTTTTGTGAAAATTTAACCTTTATTGGATCAACTTTTCATTGAAAAAACTTATGTATAATTCCCTTTTAAAATATTTATAAGAATACAATTCATCCAATATAAATAGACCCGGACATATCCCACTTCCTGAAACATATCAACCCACATTTTCTAGAATAATATCTACAATAATAGCTGCATAAAATCCCTCCACTAAACCTAGAAGCCTCACTATTCTAATACATACATTTTAGGAGTCCTTTTGGTGAAAACCAAACCGAGTTACCCAAACAAGAAGTAACATTATCCCTAAATTTCATTTTTTTTATTTTCGTTATCCACCCACGTAAATAATTTTATTACATGATTATAGATTAAATCCAGTATCCTAAATATACTTAT
The DNA here is from genome assembly GCA_963277665.1 of Viscum album. Taxonomy (NCBI): domain Eukaryota; kingdom Viridiplantae; phylum Streptophyta; class Magnoliopsida; order Santalales; family Viscaceae; genus Viscum; species Viscum album. Next base: position 1,645,510,760 of record OY728163.1, on the reverse strand, counting down.
GGGTTTTTATTATAATTTTTAGACTTACACATACAGACACTTCCGTATAATCGGTGATGAACTTACCATTATTTTGTACAATGAACTACAACATCCCGAAAAGAAGTTGTATTTTATTCCTTTAACACATCTACTGGTTGGAAATTATGATTTAAAATTTATATTTATATGAAATATATATTATAATTGTGATTTATTTATTCTTATTAAATTATTATATAATACACACCTTCATGCGTTCTATTTTGTGTAAGTATGATAGTTTAGTTTGGGGAAGTATTGACTATCACCTTTTCAAAGCGATGTGATTTGTTCACACCATACATAGATTTAATTAAGGGTGTATTTGGTGAACTAATATGATAAATATGATATAATAATTATTAATTAATTAGTATATATAAATATGTATTTATATTTAATTTATAATATTTCTTTCAATAAGATAATTATACAGAAACGATGTGTATGCAATCATTCGACCTACCGTCTCCATGGATGGTGTGTTCTATTTAATATATATATATATATAGTTAATATATGATATTAAATAAATATATAGTCAATATATATGATATTTATATCATGTTTTACATTATTTAATGGGTTATACAAGTATGTGGATGAAAAATAAAACATATTAAGACACATGGAAGAAAACATAGAGGATATTACCCGAAACATAACCATAAAATCGAATTATTAATAAATTAGTAATAACATACATTTATGGTATTATATATATTAATATTTTTATATGGTTTATTTATAATAAACATATATTAATTATATAGTATTTTTCTATAAGTATTAAGAGAGTCAAGACATAAGGTATGAGGATTTCTAGGCTCGGTTTTATTTCTGTAAGATTTATACCTTATTCACTACTTATAAAATTGTATTGGTATATTTCATTCAAATATATTTATTATATGATTTATATACTTATATATACGGCTATTTACATATCCATTTTATGATATCTCATTCCTAGTGTTTATGATTCAAAAGTTACCAAATTGGTAAAGAAGTGTTTTCCCAATTTGACTTCATTGAGATACATTCCATGTTTTTCAAAAAAGTTGTTTTCAAACATATTTTAAAAAATTATTTTTATGCTGATATTTTATGACTATTTTAAAGAAATATTATTTTATAAAATTTTATGGTTTATAATGATTCAATTATAGGTTTTCAATGTTTTTTCAATGAAATTGTTTTCCAAAAGATTTAATGATTTAATTATAAGATTTAAAAATGTTTTCAATGGAAGTGGAATTAATAATTACATTAAAGATTATTTTTTAGGTATTGGAGTTTATTTAAAAATTATATGGTTTAAAAATGTTTTTATGTTTTAAAAATTATCTTTCAAAGAATAATTTTTATTTTCATGAATATTTTTTTAAAAGGTATTTCAAAATTAGTTTCCTTATAAGTTATCATTCATTGGTGTTACTCATACCATTATTGGGAAACATTCCAAAGATTACATTCATATTATTTCAATGAATGGTTTATGTTTTGATTGCATAGTGTTTATGGATCTCATTTCTCATTCGTGAGTTTCATGTTGATGAACTTCATTTCTTCTTCACAAGTTACATGTTTATGAAACCCATTTCTTCTTCAGGGGTTATATCTTTATGAAACTTGTTTATTATTCACATGTTATATATTTATGAAACATATTTATTCTACGTGATTTATATATGTATGGAACATATTTATTCATCATGGGTTATATTCTTTTGAATCCTACTTCTTTTCATGGATTATTCTTTGGTTAAATGATTATTAATCGTATCTCTCTTACATAGGTTATGATATGATGAAATATTTATAATATCCATTTCATTTCATGGGTTATGATATGATGTTTATAAAACCCATAATTTTTATTGTTCATGATATAATTAATGATTTCTGGTCATGTTAAACATGTATGTGTTGTTTTATTATGCGATTGGTGGGGCCTATATCTCCCTCTAATTCAATAGGAATAGATTAATATCTCATGAGATAATAATGGGATTCACATCAAAAGATATGATTCACTATGGAAGATGGGAATGCCTAATACACTATGAGTGTTAGGTCCACTAGGCCACATACCCTAAGAGGGGGGGGGGGTTGAATCAGGGTATGATAGATTAAAAAAATTTCCCCTTCAGATATTGTTTTTCTGTTAGATAGAACACTCTTCTCTCTCCTTCCCATTATAGAGTATGAATAATCCTTAAAGCATTCACATGACACAACAATTTTTACTTGGTTCACCCTCACTGGGCTACATCCAAGAGTAATACACTGGCAGTGTTCCGATGTACCAATTCCACTATAAGTGCAATGCTGTTTACAAGTTTAAAGTGCACTCACAGTCCCTCCTGGTTTACAACAACTCACAATTTGAGAACTCACTGCTCTCTCAACTGAAGTGAGCTCACTGCTTCTTCAGAAGACCCACTCACAATTTATATACATGTAGGACTCGTCAATATCACTAATGAATACATACTCTACTATATATATGTGCACTATTTAAGTCTAAATTTCATACACTAATTAATACCCATTTTCCACTAAACATTAGGAAATACACTTTGGAAATAACTTCCCAAAGCACCCAACTTTGTGAGGCTCCCAATTTCATGAATCTCAATCTTGCCTTCACGAAGCTCCTACCTTTCCGCAAAGCGGAAGCCTTCACAATGTTTCGGCCTTCATAGATCTCAAGTTGTCTCAGAGCGACTTCCTTCATGAAGCTCACTGAGCCATCATAGATATCACAATATTCACGGAGCTAGATTAGTCGTTGCGAAGATCTTCTTTCGCGAAGAACATATCCTTCGCGAACCACCTTTACAATCCAAGAGAAAAATATTTTTTTTGAAAACTCTCTTCTTATCCCGAGGGGTTAGAGGACTATTTATAAGTGACTCCACTGACCCTTGATCCTTCTGTCCAAAGTCGATGCCATGTCATCTCAAATTGCGATGCTCTGAAGATCATGCCAAAATTCTCTCAAAATCGCAGAGCACCACGACAATTTTCCGATCACGGAGATCATCATAATCGCAGAGCATACTGTCAATTCCATTGTGCCTTCACCATGAAACTGAACTCACAATGTCCTTAGCCCACACAATGCTCTTCAACACTTCTATTCTTGAAGCTTGTTGTAATTGAGAAGAATCATCATCAACATTCTTCTGGTCCTTGAAAAATTCAATCCATGAAGCCTATCTTTGTGAAACTCATTCCTTTTCCTATTATGATGATATCTTCAAAGAAATACATATTTTTCGATGCTCAACAAACTCCAAAGATTGGACCCCAAAAATTTGTCAAGCACTAGAAAATGGTGCCACCTTGTATTCTATAGTCCTGGTTCTTTGTCAACATTGATTTTCAACAACATCTCTAGAACATGACAACTCACTATGGAAAACTGTATTGTCAACAAACACAATCAAACCAAAAATGATACAATGTAACCTTGAGGTATTTTTTCTCAACAATATCCCCCTTTGGGTTTGTTGACAACTCTTCTCAGAACGATTTTCTCCACGTTGATACCTCACTGAGTCTCCTTCCACCATCAATCATCCTTCGCCTCTTACGATTCAAATAGCGACCATAGATTCATTAACCACATACTCTAAGCCCAGATGAAAAATGATACACTTGGGAAAAAAGAGTAAATGAAAAGATTATCAATGAATTAGTTCATTTCAGACACCATACGTTGACAACAAACTGATACCAACTGCCAAATTGATACCAATTCTTGATCATTGGAACCCTTCTCACACCATTCCAATATTACTCCTCTTCTTTTATCACGATTCTTAGCAATCATGATATCTAATCATTAATCAATCAATTCCAGCATCGTTAGATTTACAACTCTCCCCTATCTTAATTATCCCCCATCTCTCTACTCCACCTGTTAGCTTCTCCCCATATCATTAATGATTTATCAAATAGCCACATTGACACATTGTCACCCCTTGAACCAGCACTGTTATCTCCCCCTTTTTCAATGAACCCAAATGGAACCCCTCTACAGCTGTAATAGGTTAAAAAAACATATCATTACATTAGGGAAAAACATTTCATATCTCAGGGAGAGGGGGATCCACATTCACACTTTTTCAAGTGTGGGGAGTCAACTAAACTCCTAGATCTAGTCGATACCTTTCAAACACTTCCTTGTGTAATGACTTTGTCAGAATGTCTGCAAGCTATAGTATTATAGGAACATACTCCAACCTCAAGATTCCCTAATCATCCTTCCCCATGATAAAATGATACTTTATCTCAATGTTCTTTGTCCTTGAGTGATGGATGGTATATTTGCTATTATTTATAACATGTGAGTTATCACACAGCATTCCGATCAAAGACATCACTTCAAGTCCGATAACATCAAGATGCAGATTCATCTACATTAATTGTGTGCATGCTTTTAGGGCCTCAATATACTCATCTTCTTCGGTGCATAATGAAATACAATCTTGCTTCTTACTTAGCCCAGAAATACACAATCTACCATGAAGGAAATCACCTCCTGACATTGATTTCTTGTCTTCCGCTGAACTGGCCCAATCAACGTCAGTATAACCCAATAACTCTGACTAAAATATATCACTATATATCAAGCTAAAATCCACTGTGCCCTTGATATACCAATGTAATATTTTTTACTGCAAGCATGTGAATTTCCTTGGTATTACTCTGATATCTCATTGCTTGGCATGTGGCGAAAATAGTGGAAGGCATTGTCGCAGTCAAGTATTGAAAAATTCAATGGATTTTCCTATATTCTGTAATATTAACTGTCTTTCCATCCACATCTTTTAATATTTTCATCCAGGTAGAAACCGGAGACTTCATCTCCTAGTAATTTTTTATTCCAAATATTTTCAAAGCCCCCTCAGAATATTTGGATTGAGAAATTAATGTTCCATTCCTTCCTAGTGTCCCCTATAGACCAAGGAAAAATGTTAGCTATAATGGAATGTACCTATCTGACCCATTCCTTGTGAAAATATGGTGTTTGAGGTGATTCGAGAGGTCAAGGGGACTTATCCCCAACTACTTTCCAAATTTTTCAGTTCAGTGAATAGTTCCAACGGTAGAGAGTTGTGAGAAATGTACCATTAAACTTCTATGAACAGTGCATCGGTGACCTTAGGTGAATAGTTTCATTGTTGACCTTAGGTGAATAGTGTCATCGGTGACCCTTGGAGAACAATGTCTTCGGTAACTTTATATGAACAGTTCTATCAGTGAGGACTAAAGGTAACCTCTATTTACTTTGGAAAAATTCCAATTCAATTAACATTTCTATCGGTGAATAGTTCTATTGGTAACCTCAAATGGTAATATCTATCTCCTTTTCCAAATTTCCAGTTTTATTAATAGTTCCATCGGTGAATATTTCTATCAGAAACCTCTATTTCCTTTTCCAAATTTCCAATTCTACTAACAGATCTATCAGTGACGAGATCTACCAGTTACCGCTAACGGTAACCTCTTTTTCCATTGCCAAATTTTGAGTTATATGAATAGTGTTTCCAAAACAGTAGGTGTACAGTGTTTCCATAATGGTAGGTGTATAGTGTTTCCAAAACGGTAGGTGTACAATGTTCTATCAGTGAGGTTCTAAAGGTGATGTTCATGAACAGTGTTCTATCGGTGAGGTTCATCAATAGTGTTCTATCGGTGAGGTTCAAGAACAATGTTCTATCAGTTAGGTTCATGAATAGTATTCTATTGGTGAGGTTTATGAACAATGTTCTATCGGTGAGGTTCATGAATAGTGTTCTATCATTGAGGTTCTAATAGTGAGGTTCATGAAAAGTGTTCTATCGGTGGGGTTCATGAACAGTGTTCTATCGGTGATGTTCTAATGGTGAGGTTCATGAATGGGGTTCTATCAGTGAGGTTCCGATTTGTGAGGTTCTAACAGTGATGTTAATGAATAATTTTTTTCCATTTCCAAATTATTAGTTCATAAACAATGTTTCTAGCTTCTAATATTTTACCCCTTTAGCATTTTTCATTGACGTAAAATGCATTTAATGACTCGTTTTAAGGACTATAAGGCCGATTAAAAGTCCATAACTCATATATTCATTTTATTATGTATCAAAATATTTTTCTTTGGTCAAACCGCATCATTTAATATGATCTTCTTTTAATGGGAAATCATGTATATCTTAAATTTTCGCTCTGTTAAATCTTCTATAGGGTTTGGATATCTTCCTCCCAAATTCTTCCTCTTCGTTCTCGGCTATGAGATTCTAGAACCTTTAATTCTATTCCGTAGGATTTCTACAATCGAACTTACTCCTATGATTAGTTTTGCTCTATTTTGGATGCGACCAAGCAGTATCGATCAATCTTCAATATTATTTATGTTTTATAGTACTTCTTTTGGGGTTCACCTTCTTCTTTTTATCCTTTCTTTTTTATATCATGTAATCATCATTCTTCTAATAGAGTTTTCATGGGGTTCGGTTGGTGCGGTCATACCGTGGCATCCTCGAGTGGATGCAGTTGTCACGACAAGAGGATCATGACCCGTTGTGTCGATAAATAATGTCAAGAACTATTTGAGGTAGGGGATTTGATTCATCTCTTTCACTTGATGGCAACTGTATAGTTAGAATGTTTTGTCCCACTTGACCAAAATAGAATTGACATAATAAATATATGAACTGGATAAATAAATTGATATCGATCATATGTTATTGCCTCTTGTTTTTATAGATAGTGTGATATTTATGCTTTCTTTATTTAGCTGTTCTTTCTTGATGGATATTGGTAAAGAATGTAAACCAGATTAAATTTATAATTGTTTGGCTATAGATAAAGAGTCATGTGAGTGAATCTAGTTATTATTGTTGTAATTTTATTTTAATCAAAATGGTGCAGTAAACATGTTTAATTTTTTGTGATAGCTTACTATTTTGGTTTCCCGAATATTTAACCTACGAATAATAATCGGTTAATCCAAGATGGATTAAGGAACCAATTTTTCGATAAAAGATAACTCCTTATAGGGTCATGAGTTACCCTATTATTTGTTAATGGTCTAAAATCAAAATTGTTTAAATGTTTGTATTTTTAATGCTTGTGCGATGATGTGATCCTGGATGGCTACTGTGATATGTGGGGGTATAGAGGCTTTTTGGTTGTGGCAGCAGATGATGCCTAGAGTGGCAAGATGCATCAGTTTATGCATGTGGGTATCGGGGAGGACACTAGGGATGATGGAATGTGATGGATATGATTATTGGATGCTTGTTGTCTTTTTGGTTGATTACCTGTTTTACTTTCCCCCAATGCCCGAGGCAGCTGGTCTTACTTATCCTTATTCCAAAAGAGGCAATGAGGCATAGGGTATGCCACGTGTTTTCCATGTTTTTCATCTCCATGGAGGATGGTTCTATGCTCTTGCTATAGGTTGCAATGACTCAACAGGTAGTACGTCTACTTACTGTGTTTATCCCCCTTGTGTTTAGTAGCATAGAATGTCTTTCTAGAATTCCTCGGAACGTGTGAAAGTAAATCTGTAAGGAATAATTGAATAAATAGTGTTAACCCATGGGGTTGGGCTTTGTTGGACCATAATTATGAGGATATAATTTTAAAGGGGTAGTGGAGTTAGGGTGTGATTCTAATGAAATTTAATATGGAATTGAAAATGGCTAATTAATGTTTTCAGGATTAACTAACATAAAGGGGAACTGATAAAAAGTGAATGAACTAAGGCATTAAATCTCTTTAAATGGTTGTGTGCTTATAGGATACCTAGCATTAGATGTGGTATCCTGGAGTCCGAGATTCATTAGCTGTAATTGATTCTAATACTAAGTGATGCCCATAGTGTGGTTTTGAGGTATAGTATATTCTGTTGTTTTTTTATTTCTATACGCTACTCCACCTTGTCTGTAAGGAAACTAATACCTTAGGGATTCTGAGCCCTGGGGACTATTTTCCCCATCATTTCAGTTGGAGGATGGATGGAAGACTACCCCGTTTGTTCTTGCTCTCTTCTATTGGTAGATACTTGTGCTGGTAGGCACAAAGGATAGTTTTTCCCATATATGTGTGTAGAGGGATATAATGTCTTGTGGTTATTCACACACATAAATTCTGGATAGAGTATCCTATGGACTACTATAGTTGTAATGTATATATGTTGTGATGGCTTGAGGATCCTTACTTGGTGTAGGGGCTAAAATGGCTTGAGGTATAATACCCGGCATATGATATAAGTTAGGCGAGTTGTGGTGGATCTTGGAAACTACCTGGTTACTATATAGCATGGAAGTGGTGGTTTATTGCACGAGGTTCATGTTGTGGTTCTTCTCCTAGGTGTATGCGGGCAATCCTTTTTAGAGAGAGATGCTTAGGACGTGCGTCGTTGTGGAAAATCGGAAAACCCTTGGGGAAGAAATGGCAGGGTAACCTTGATATTCTTTATTATATTATATACTCTTGTATGTATTACTTGGTGAGAGTATCCTTGGTGAGGTTGGGAACATAGTATACATGTTTAGGTGACGATTAAGTTTCACTTGTTGTTCACTGTGATTTATCATTCATTATTTACTTTTGCATGAGAGGCTTCAGAGAGGATCCTACTGAGTATACTATTATACTCACCCAATGTCAATATAAACTGTTTTTTAGTTCACTTGGAGCAGGTTGGAGATCATACTGGTTACTACTAGTTTGTGGTTGCATGAGCTGTTCGGGCTTGTGGTAGCGGCTGTTTTACATTCTTTTGGGTACATGTAGTTTTTCCCCATTCAGTTGTAGTAGATTTCCATGAAATTTCATAAGTGTACTTGGCATTTCTTTTATCTTACTGGTTTATTTGGAGTTGGTTGGTGTCTACCTTATCTCTCTTTTCCACATGTGTTCTCTTAGAGGTTAATGCCTCCCATTTGTTTTTTTTTCTATACCCTCAATACTAGCCGCCATTCCGGGGCCTACGGAGGTAGGACTCAGGGGTCATTATCTCCTTCTCACATTTCCCACCCTAGAGGGGTACTCTTTCTGAGGAGGGGGTCGTGATAGAGTGGTATCAGAGCTCTGGTTGTGGGATAGGATGGAGTTTGGAGTTAGGGATAGGTGAGGTTTCATGGTCTGGTAGGGAAACAGTGTCATTCATGTTTAGCAAGTGATGTAAACAATAGAGACCAGGTGAGACATAGGAATTTAGGACCCCCTATGATCTGATGTATGAACCTTTATGTTTACAATAGCTACTAAACAAGGTGAAAACTAGTTTCATTGTAGAGACCTAGGAAAGGATCATATATCCTTTTTCTTTGTTCCTGTGTTTTAATGGGTTGACCTTAGGATAGGTTTACCTAAAATCAATGAAAGAGATAAAATTAATTAATTAATATTGAGTATTAAATATTCCAGGTTTAGGAGCACTAAAGGTTAGTTATTTTACAGGTTTGGCTCCAGGTCTAAGTCGTCATCAGGTATGCACAGAAAATGCCCAGAAGATTGTTCCAGGAGATCACCATAGGGTAGAGGATGACGATGACGACACATAGAGGAAGACACTCTGAGAGTTCCCCAGCCAGAGTCTATAGAAGTATGAGGGATCTATTTCAGATTTAGTCATGGAAGACTGGTTAGAGGAGGTCGAGATCAACATCAGTTCAATCCATGCTCGGAACGAGCCCTAGGTGTCCTTGGTTGTGACGATGCTGCGTGGAGCAGTGAGGTAGTGGTGGATCTTGTTCCTTTGGGATCGTAAGGAGTCAGTGATATCATGGGAGGAGTTCCGAGACAAGTTTAGGGTCGTGTTTCTTTCTTCGACTACGATGGTTTCCAGTCGTCTGGATCTTCTTACCCTTCGAAAGGGGAGATCCAGTGTCCATGAGTTAGGAATCAGTTTCAGGAACCTTTTACGATATGCTTCAGACCTGTTTCCGGATGAGGATGCTAGGGGAGGCATTTCGAGGAGGCATTGAGTCCAGTGATCCAGTGCCAAGTCACCCCATTTATGATGAAGATATATCTTGAGGTGGTGGAAATGGAAATGGACATCGATAGGACTTATTACATAACTATATCATCATGAGAGGGGAGTCCTCATGATTCCTCCCAAAGTCAAGCTATGGTCCGGGGTTCCCGGTTTTTAGGATAGTAGTGTTTCCTTCGGTCGGGGGTAGGTCCCAGCCCTTAGCATCTCATTTCTATGGGGTCAGTAGCTCTCAGGCATATGCCAATGGTTTAAGAACATTTTTTATTGTGGTGGTCTAGGTCATCAAAAATGAGAGTGCCCGACCATTCCGAGTAGTCATCGTGCACCAAGTGATACGGTCTAGGTTCCACCATTGAGGTAGTTCTAGCCAAAGCAGCAATAGCAGGTTGCACCAGCTTGCGATCAGTAGAGGGTAGATGGGGATGGCTGAGGACAGCCCCGTGATGCTCCCCATCCCCAGAGGGAAGAGCTCGGCCGTGGTGGTGGTCTTCATTAGGGTCATAGAGGCCATGGACGAGGTCGTGGTAGCTTCATGCTCTAGCGTTTCCAACTCTAGGTGAGACAGACGTTATTCTAGGTAGCCTTTTCTTGTTTTATACATTGGTGTATGCCTTGTTTGATTAAAGAGCGACACACTCCTTCATTTCACCTACCATTTTCAATGCATTGGGACTTGAGGTAGAAAGGCTACCAGTGCCCTTGGTGTTGACTACGCTAGTTAGAGTTCTTGATGACTTCTTTGAAGTATGTAGAAACTGTGAGCTAGTTATTGGGATGCACCACTCCTGGAAAAATATCATATTTTTAAGAATAAAAAAAATATGATTTCATCCTTGACATATATTTGTTGTATTTGGTGTAGACTATCGTGGATTTATTTAGGAAGAAGTTATTTTTCTTTTGTGCGGAGGGTGAGATGGTGGTGTTTGTTGGTGAGCAATATCCTCAGATGGGTCATAAGCGCATTCTGTCCTTTTCATCCATAATGGAAGAGATGATGTTGAGTACTTTAGAGGTTCAACATTTTGATTTTCCTAGGGTCTTAGAAGAGTACCATGATGTATTTCCAGAAGAGGTTATAGCATTAGCCCCTCGACGAGAGATCGAATTTGGGATCGAGCTTCAACCAGGAGCACCTCCAATCTCTATGTCTCTATATTGTATAGCCCCTTAAATGATACGGGATATACGTATATAGCTAGATGGTCAGTTATAGTGCGGTTCTTCTCGGCAATGTGTGTCATTGTGGGGTGCACCAGTTTTGTTCATTAAGAAGGCTAATGACAGTTCGCGATTGTGTGTCGATTATTTTCACTTAATCAATGTGAAAAAAAGATTCTCTATCCTCTTCCAGTAAATTTTTGATTTATTCGATCAACTGAATGGTGCATGTTGGTTATCATTGATCGAATTGGGTTCATGATATCATCAGATGTGTGTAAAGGATGAGCATATCCTGAAGACTGCATTCCATTGTCATCATGTGAATTATGTGTTAGTTGTAATGCTATTAGTCATGATGAATGCTTCAGCTGTGTTCATGGGATTGATGAATACTATGTTCCATGAGTTCATGGACATGTTTGTGGTGGTTTTCATTGATGACATCCTTATGTACTCCACATCTGAGGAGGAGCATGAAGAACTTCTAAATTTCATTTTGAGAATTCTTCATCAACATTAGTTGAATGGGAAGTTGTCAAAGTGTGAGTTTTGGGCTCGACATGTCTGTTTATTGGGGAAGACTGTGTCTCAATAGGGATTAGTTGTTGATCCATTGATGATAGGAGCATTTGTGTCTTGCTCATCTCCCATGACAATGTCATAGGTGCGAAGTTTCCTTGGTCTCGTAGGCTACTACATGAGGTTCGTAACCAATTTCTCAAGAGTTGTGACTCCTCTGACAGCTTTGAAAAGGAATGATCAGGCTTTCATATGGATTGATTAATGTTAGGAAGATTTCAATTATATTAAGAATAATTCAATAAGTGCTACAGTTCTTTGTCTTCCAGTGGAGGGAGTTCAGATTGATGTTTTCTATAGTGCTTTGCATCTTAGGTTATGTTGTGTTCTGATGCAGAAGATATTAGTTGTTTCTTAAGGATCTCAGATGTTGTGTCCCCATGAGTGTAAATATTCCACCCATGATATTGATTCTGAAGCTGTAGTGTTTTCACTGAAGTTGTGGTGACATTATCACATTGGAAAGTGCTTTGTGGTTTTCACCAATCATAAGAGTTTTAGTTATGTTTTCTCCCAGTGTGATCTGAGCATATGACAGTGTTAGTTGATGGAGTTATTACAGGAATATGACTTCAACATATCTTATACACCTGAAAATGGGAATTTTGTAGCTGATGTGCTGAGTCGAAAGTCACGTAGTGATGTTGTGCTTGAATCCGGTGATTCCTGGAGAGTAATGGAAGAACTGTCAGCATTACTTCTTCATATAGGAGATGTTTGTAACACACTGAGATTTTATGAAAAATATTCTTTTTAGTTTCATTAATGTATTTTGTTTTACACTACACCAAAATGAGCTTGCTCAACACGCATCCTTGACTTGCTTTGCAATACATGCAATCGCTACCTTCCTCGATAGCGTGTGTAGTACGCAATACTGAGTTTCACTAAACAAAGATATGCGATTAAAATATTACTAAAACAATCCGTTATGAATATTAAAAACCGCCTTTTAAAATTTTAGAAATTTTATCTCTCAAAATGGACTTCATTTTTGGATTCAGTGTATCGAATTTAGCCTAAGGTGAAATTTTGGTACTTTTCGGATAACTTTCATATTCTGACGAATAGTGAAAATAACTAAATTTTAATTAAAAACAACTTTTTTAATCGAAATAATTAATAGTGATAAATTATTAATTTGAGTGGTTTTAAAGTGTATTTAGAATATATTTTTACAATTTAATACAATGTTGGTCATTGGATGTAATTTCACATTTAAACCAGTTATAAACAAGTGTCAATCTTTTGATAGTTATTATCTCTTAAAAACACACCATTTGTTTTGACGACGGGAATTAATTTTTAAATTAGTTAATGTAACTGATATGTTTTGAATTTGTTAAAGTAGACATCATTTTTGAGTTCATAATATCAAATATAGCTTAGGCCTAATTTTTGGTATTTTTCTGGAAACTTTCATTTTTTTGATGAATAGTGAAACCGCTAAGTGGTAGTAAAAAGAATGAATTTTTCATAAAACTTAATTTTACCGCTTTTGTGAGTGGAATTTCAAAAATCCGAGAGACACGGTTGACTTCAGTATGTAAAATGTGGTTCAATGAGATGAAAATAATTTTTGGTGAGTAGTAACTTTTTACTTTTTTTTACCACGGTTAAAAGTAAATAGGGTAATTAAGGGTAAAAATGATATTTTTATTACCCTAACACATGTCCTAATTCTATTGGATAAGTGTATTTCAACCCAAAACAACCTTAGGAATAAAATATGACCATTTAGGCCCACTTGGATTAGATTAGGACATTTATTATTATCTAATTCAAAGAAGAGTTAAAAGAGTTAAAATCAATGTTTATTTACTAAAACATCTTTAATATAGGGTTATACATAAGATAAATTAGATTGTAAATATTAATTAAGAATATTATAAGATTTACTACATAATTATATTTTATTTATAATTTTTAGACATTAAATTAATTAATTTATTTATGACACAATGATGATGCAGTAATTACCATAATAGTGAAAAATTATATTAATTGATATTATAAATGCCCAAATAAATATAATTTGAGACTTTTTATTAATTCCACTAATTTTATAGGTTAATATGACATTTTAGTATTGATTTAATTAACGTTTTTCGAACTAATCATTCTGTTATGAGTTTCACAAAAATCAATTACTAAATATTGTCAAAATTGACATAAAATAGTTTTTAAAACAAGTATTATATTATTAATTTTTATTTTATTCCTAAAGATCTAAGGTTCGTCCAAATGACTTAGATATGGTTAAATAAATTAATAATAAACATCTTCTGGTTCGTTTTGATTGTTATAGTAAGTTTATTAACCTTATAGTATAAGAACACAAGAAGACACGGTAAAAGTAAAATTATTTAACATAATGTTAAATCTAAATAATAAGGTTAAAATAGGAACCTAAACTTGTCTAAATTCTATTGGATGAGAGGATTTAGACCCATCCCCACATTAGATTCTAAATAAATCAATTTGGATCTATTTAAAACCAAATATGACTTTATAATAAAATAATATTTTTAGTTTTCCAAAGGAGACCCTTTCCTCCCTTATAAAAGGGCACCTCCTCCCTCTATTACTCACACAACTTTGAGCCTTCAAGATCAGCCAAAATCTGCCAAATTATCTTCTCCACTTCCCTAGAAACATCCTAGAGGTTCTGGTCTTCCTCAAAGACCAATTTTAGTGCCCTAAAAGGATATCTCAAAGAGGCGCTTCAAAGAAGAGGTAATGTCTGTTACCGATTCTTTCAACTTTATTTCTTCTTCCACTTCTTCTTCTTAGGTTTTTTCATTATGAAGTAATAACATCAGTATCAATCATATACTAATATGTTATTATAAGTATTTAACAACCATATTTCACCATCTATCCATCCTACGGAAAACGAAATCACCGCGCGTGCGTACGTACGAAATACGATCTCCACGCCGTGGTGAAATCTATTTTCCACCACCACCTTACTTGGATGGGTATAATGGTTTACATAATAACTATATATGACAATTTTAAAGTGATATTGATTCTGAAATAATATACATACACTCCAATAAAGTTCCATGATCATGAGAACGATATCATCGCCCGTGCGTACGTACGGACTACCGTCTCCACGATGCGATGAGATTCATTCTCCACTTTAACCATTCATGAATGATTAAAAAGTACATATAATAAGTAATCATTAAATATATGACATAATAATGATACTGGATTTATGTGTATGTCATCTACTTAATTCCATTCAACTCAATAAGGAAACGAAAACAGCGTTCATGCATACGTACGACCTACCATCTCCGTGAACGGTGTTTTTCTTTCCATTTACTGAGTTATTATATATATATATATTCTGAATATATATTATATATAAATAATGTTCTATATTCTAGAATTAAGTAAAAAGTATCTAAGTAATCATTTGAATAATTACAAGTCAAAACACGGACGACAAATGAAACAATTTTACCCAAAACGCTCTTTAACATGGAATTTACAAAAGAACGGGTAATATAAAGTCATAAGTGAACCATATATGATATCATAACAATGATTATGATTCTGGAATAAGTCAATGTCATTATTTAAATCATTAT
The DNA here is from genome assembly GCA_963277665.1 of Viscum album. Taxonomy (NCBI): domain Eukaryota; kingdom Viridiplantae; phylum Streptophyta; class Magnoliopsida; order Santalales; family Viscaceae; genus Viscum; species Viscum album. Next base: position 1,645,495,385 of record OY728163.1, on the reverse strand, counting down.
ACAGGAGGTTCGGACACTTACGAAGCAAATCAGACCTATGGTAAGGGAAATATCACAATCTCATTTTTTATCCGAGATTGTTTATACTTTGGCATTTACTGGGGTGTATTTTATCATCCATATTCATGTTTCCTCAATATGTAAAATTATTTCTATTCACCTACAATTATTTAAATCCTATTTTACCCTTCGGTTAGTTTTTATTAAGAGATATGAAATGAATCTTTTGTCGTTTTTCGTACGAGGTATTTTTTGACTTTTCCGACAAAAGTACGATAAGAATGTTTTTTTAGATTATACGGCATGAATGGATTTTTGAAAAATTATTTCCAAGAATCTTCCTTTACAAGTTTTGAAGATTATTTTTAGTCAACTTATTTTAGTTTAAAATTGTATGACATATTAAGAAAAGAAAATGTTTTTGAATTAGAAAGGATATTTTCCTCAAGAATGGAGTTCAAGTGTTTTATTAAAATTATTTTCCATCTAAGATAATAAAGGGTTCTATTATTTTTCCCTATTATTAAATTGATTTGATTATGTTGTTATGGAAATATTTTTATGAATTACATTATCTTATATGAATTGTTTTATGATGTCATGATGTTTAAGATTCCCATTTTTATTACATGGGTTATGCTATGATGTATGGTTTATGATTTTGTGGCACACATAAGAATGGTATCAATATGAGATGGGTGGGACCTATATCTCCCTCCAATGCATTGGGTAAATATTTTATATCTCATGAGATAGACATGGCTGGAACGGTAGGTTATACTGGTTCAGGGAAACAGGTCTGAAATGAGGAGTGAACTCGGTTCAGAAAGGGACTTTGTCCACTAAGATAGTCTTGGCAATGAGTCTTGACTAATAAGAAATGATTCTCTATGATTAGGTGTGTATTCCACAAAGTTTCATGTTTTATGTTATGATTATTGGGATTACATTTCCCTACTATGATTTATCCCATGTTATGATATTATGATCTCTTTTGCATGTTACGATTTCCAAAATGTTATGTTCTTATGAATATGATGTGATTGATATTTCATTTGTTTACCCTTACTGAGCATTTGAGCACACCCTTTTATGTTTTCTTTTCCCTAGGATATAAATAACGGTTTTAGGTAAAAAAAAATGGGAAGATCATTATGGGAGATGTTGAAGATCTTTCACCACGATTAGAAGATTATATTCCGAGTTTCCAAAGACACTAAACTATTAAGGTCCTTGTGTGTCTGTTTTTGTAATGTATTAAGTATTCCGCAAAAGTAATGTAATATCCATGTACGTTAAGCTTCGGGTCTCTACAGTTGGTATCAGAGGAAAGGTTTAGTCAACCTTTGAAACTTGGATGCGAAAACATTAGTGAGATCCCTAGATATATTTCAAAGGTTTGTCTAGGGATGCCCCTAAGGATAAGTATACGTATAGATTATAGTCCTAGAACTATGGTAAAGATATTATAATTTAACCTATGATGTTAGATATTGAAGTTACTCCCCCTTTATTATGATTTTTTCCTCTAACACTATTCTTTTTGGGTTTTATAAAATGGCTGGAAACACGATGATTCACGATAATGGAGGATATTATGGACAATGGAATGATATTCTTCATGAGAAACCAAATGAAATGGGATTTGGAAGTCCAACCATCATTATTATGCCGAATCAGAAATCTCATAATATGATCAATAAACTCAAATTTGGAAAGTTTTCTAACTCAGATAATAAGAGAATGATGGAGTTTCATTATGGTCATAGAGGAAAGAAAGTTCAATTTCCTCTATGTAAATCATGTGGGAAGAGGCATCGAGGAGAATGTTTGAAGGGAACTAGAAGATGCTTTAGGTGTGGAAAAGAAGGACACAAAGCCAGTAAGTGCAAAGGAAAAGGTTCAATTAACACTATGGATGAGGATAATGGTATTGCTATGAAATCAACAATGGTTAAATGTTTTAAATGTGGAATGTACATTCATTATGCAAACCAATGCCCTAAGGGAAAGTCTCATGAAGAGAATCAGTACGGCCGTATGAGTAGTATTTATGTTGATGATGATGAAGATACTACAAATGATATGTGAGTTGAAATAATTGTTGAAGCTTAGTCAATGGTTTAAGAAGGTAGTGGAATGATTACAGGTTTATCAAGTGTAATGTTTGATAAGTAATCTCATGGTAATATGGAATAAATAGACATCTAAGGATTGTTACACTGTTGTCTTTCTTTGAGTTTTGAAAGTGTATGATTAATGGTACCAGTATCCATTAAAGGATATTCAGATATTCTTGGAATATAGATGATATGCGCATAATGAAGGGATAAGGAGAAAATTAAATGTTTGATAATATTCATGAGCTCATGACTGATATAAGGAGAAGGTTATGTAATGGATTGAGTATATAGAATTTTTGGATTTAGGTATGTGGTAAGAGTTAACTTTTGACAGCATTCATGTTTTCACTAAGGTTTAATGGGTATTCATTTTTCAAGAGAATACATGATTATGGTATTCACATGATTGGAATTTGACCAACAAGATATATAGGGGATAAATGATGGAATTCACATGCTTGGTTGATGACATTTAAAGTAATCATTTTCATTATATTATGAGCTTGGACCGAAGTATTTCCTAAAGATTGGAATGGATTATGTTGGACATAAATTAGTATTGTTTAAGGATAGAACTTTTGATATTATTTATGTGATGTTATAGTAATGCAGTTTTAGAAAAAGGACAACCTGCAGGACGGGCGACAACCCATCGTGTCGGACAAGGCTGTGGGAATCGAACCCACAACCGAAGTGCGACTGGCCTTTATCACCTACCACCGGCCTACAGGAAGTCCCTAGTTAGTATAAACTAGTATTATTTTATTATGTGTTATGTTAGATGAAGTATATGTCCATTTTGGAATGATATACGATAGATGGACATATGTATATTTGATAACTCTTTCTATCCTTTTCTTTGAAATAGATGGAATGACCCATCATTCAATCACATGATCTATTAACACTTCATGAATAACAAATTCAACTTCATTTCATTAAGATATGAAGTGGAAATTGTTAAAAGCACGAACGATAGTGAGATTGTACTAAAATAAAGTAAGTATTTATTCTAATTCAAAATCTTCAACTTTAGGGAAATGATCTTGAAAACCAAAAAAAATGTTTTCCTAGTGCCATTATATCCGATGAATCAGATGGTACCTAAGATCGTCACACATTTATGGCTTTGTAATTTCTGGATTTTCGATAGCCATGTTCTCTACCACTCTCCATCAGAACATGATTGTCAGGTTTCTCTTCCATATCCATATTTTCACCTATGTGGAAACCCAGTGATTAGTTTATTTGGGTAACCGTTACGTTTCATACTTTTGTTTTTAAAGATTGGTTTTGGTATTCCTTTTTACGATGTGGATTTCTATTAAAGAAACTTTTGAATAGTAAACCACTTATAACCCCAACGAATTTTGAGGGAGAAATTCATTTTAAGGGGGGTTGAATGTAACACCCCGAGATTTTATAAAAAATATTCCTTTTAATTTCATTAAGGTCTTGTGTTGTACGCTACACCAAAAGGAGCTTTCTCAACATGCATCCTTGACTTTCCTTGTATTACATGCAATCACGGCCTTCCTCGATAGCGTGTGTTGTACAGAATACTGTGTTTTACTAAACAACGATATGCTATTAAAATATTATTAAAACTAGCCGTTATGAATAGTAATAACCACCTTTTAAAATTTTATAAATTTTATCTCTCAAAATGGACTTCATTTTTGGATTCGGAGTATCGAATTTAGCTTAAGGTGAAATTTTCGTACTTTTCAGATAACTTTCATATTCTGATGAATAGTGAAAATTACTAAATTTTAATTAAAAACAACTTTTTTAATCAAAATAATCAATAGTGATAAATTATTATTTTGAGTGGTTTTAAAGTATATTTATAATATATTTTTACAATTTAATAAAATGTTGGGCATTGGATGTAATTTCACATTTAAACCAGTTATAAACAAGTGTTAATCTTTTTATAGTTATTATCTCTTAAAAACATGCCATTTGTTTTGACGACGGGAATTAATTTTTAAATTAGTTAATTTAACTGATATGTTTTGAATTTGGTAAAATAGACATCATTTTGGAGTTCATAATATCAAATATATCTTAGGCCTAATTTTTGGTATTTTTCTAGAAACTTTCATTTTTTTGATGAATAGTGAATCCACTAAGTGGTAGTAAAAAAATGAATTTTTCATAAAACTTAATTTTACCGCTTCTGGGAGTGGAATTTCAAAAACCCGAGATACACGGTTGATTTCAGTAAGTAAAATGTGGTTCAATGAGATGGAAATAATTTTTGGTGAATAGTAATTTTTTACTTTTTTTACCATGGTTAAAAGTAAACAGGGTAATTAAGGGTAAAAATGATATTATTATTACCCTAACACAAGTCATAATTCTATTGGATAAGTTTAATTCGACCAAAAACAACCTTAGGAATAAAATATGACCATTTAGGTCAACTTGGATTAGATTAGGACATTTATTATTATTTAATTCAAAGAAGAGTTAAAAGAGTTAAAATCCAAGTTTATTTACTAAAAAAAATTTAATATAGGGTTATACATAAGATAAATTCGATTGTAAATATTCATTAGAAATATAATCATATTTCCTACATAATTATATTTTATTTATAATTTTTAGACATTAAATAAATTAATTTATTTATGACACAATGATGATGCAGTAATTACCATAATAGTGAAAAATTATAATAATTGATATTATAAATACCCAAATAAATACAATTTGAGACTTTTTATGAATTCCACTAATTTTCTAGGTTAATATGACATGTTAGTAGTTATGTGATTAACTTTTTTCGAACTAATAATTCTGTTATTATTTTTACAAAAATCAATTACTAAATAGTGTCAAAATTGACATAAAATAGTTTTTAAAACAAATATTATATTATTAATTGTTTTTTTATTCCTAAAAATATACGTTTCGGCAAAATGACTTATATAAGGTTATATAAATTAATAATAAGAAACTTGGGGTTCGTTTGTCTTGTTATATTAAGTTTATTAACCATATAGTATAAGAACACAAGAAGGCACGGTAAAAGTAAAATTATTTAACTTAATGTTAAATCTAAATGATAAGGTTTAAATAGGAACCTAAACATGTCTAAATTCTATTGGATGAAATTATTTGGACCCATCCCCACCTTAGCGTCTAAATAAATCAATTTGGAGCTATTTAAAACCGAATATGACTTTATAATAAAATAATATTTTTAGTTTTCCAAAGGAGCCCCTCTCCTCCCTTATAAAAGAGCACCTCCTCCCTCTCTTACTCACACAACTTTTAGCCTTCAAGCTCGGACAAACCCTGCCAAAATCTCTTCTCCACTTTCCTAGAAACATCCTAGAGGTTCTGGTCTTCCTCAAAGACCAATGTTAGTGCCCTAAAAGGAGATCTCAAAGAGGCGCTTCAAAGAAGAGGTAATGTCCGTTACCGATTCTTTCAACTTTATTTCTTCTTCCACTTCTTCTTCTTAGGTTGTTTCATTATGAAGTAATAACATCAGTATAACGCATATACTGATATTTTATTATAAGTATGAAACAACCCTATTTCACCATCTATCCATCCTACGGAAAATGAAATCACCGCGCGTGCGTACGTACGGAATACCGTCTCCAAGCCGTGGTGAAATCTATTTTCCACCACCACCTTACTTGGATGGATATAATGGTTTAAATAATAACTATATATGATTATTTTAAAGTGATATTTATTCTGAAATAGTTTACATACACTCCAATACATTCCCACGATCATGAGAACGATATCATCGCTCGTGCATACATACGGACTACCGTCTCCACGACGCGATGAGATTCATTCTCCACTTTAACCATTAATGAATGATTATAAAGTACATATAATAATTAATAATGAAATATATGACATAATAATTATACTGGATTTATGTGTATGTCATATACTTAATTCCATTCTACTCAATAAGGAAACGAAAACAGCGTTCATGCGTACGTACGGCCTACCGTCTCCATGAACAATGTATTTCATTCCATTTACTGATTTATTATATATATGTATATTATGAATATATATTATATATAAATCATGTTTTATATTTTGGAATTAATTAATCATGATCTTAGTAATTATATGAATAATTACAAGTCAAAACACGGACGACAAATGAAACAATTTTACCCAAAACGCTCTTTAACATGGAATTTATAAAAGAACGGGTAATATAAAGTCATAAGTGAACCATATATGATATCATAACAATGATTATGATTATGGAATAAGTCAATTAAATTATTTAAACCATTATACAGGAGGTTCGGGCACATACGAAGCAAATCAGACCTAAGGTAAGGGAAATATCACAATCTCATTTTTTATACGAGATTGTTTATAATTTGACATTTACTGGGGAGTATTTTATCATCCACATCCATGTTTCCTCAATATGTAATATTATTTCTATTCACCTACATTTGTTTAAATCCAATTTTACCCTTCTGTGAGTTTTTTGTAAGAGATATGAAAGGAATCTTTTGTCGTTTTTCATACGAGGTACTTTTTTGACTTTTCCGACAAAAGTACAAGAAAAATGTTTTTTTAGCTTATACGAAATGAATGGATTTTTAAAATATTATTTCCAAGAAGATTACTTTACATGTTTTGAAGTTTATTTTTAATCAACTTCTTTTAGTTTAAAATTTTATGACATGTTAATAAAGGAAAATGTTTTTGAAGTAGAAAGGATATTTTCCTCAAGAATGGAGTTCAAGTGTTTTATTAAAATTATTTTCCATATAAGATAATAAAGGGTTATGTTTTTATCCCTATTATTAAATTTATTTGATTATGTTGTGATGGAAATATTTTTATGAATTACTTTATCTTATATGAATTGTTTTATGATGTCACGATGTTTATGATTCCCATTTTTATTACATGGGTTATGCTATGATGTATGGTTTATGATTTTGTGGCACACATAAGAATGGTATCATTATGACATGGGTGGGACCTATATATCCCTCAAATGCATTGGGTAAAGTTTTTATATCTCATGAGATAGACATGGCTGGAACGGTAGGTTATACCGGTTCAGTGAAACAGGACTGAAACGAGGAGTGAACTCGGTTCAGAAAGGGACATTGTCCACTAAGATAGTCATGGCAATGAGTCTTGACTAATAAGAAATTATTCTCTATGATTATGTGTGTATGAAACAATGTTTCATGTTTTAATTTATGATTATTGGGATTAAATTTCACTACTATGATTTATCCCATGTTATGATATTATGATCTCTTTTGCAGGTTAAGATTTCCGAAATGTTATGTTCTTATGAATCTGATGTGATTGATATTTCTTTTGTTTACCCTTACTGAGAATTTGAGCTCACCCTTTTATGTTTTCTTTTCCCCTGGATTTAAAGAAAGGTTTTAGGTAAAAAAAAGGGGAAGATCTTTATGGGAGATGTTGAAGATCTTTCACCACGATTAGAAGATTATATTCCGAGTTTCCAAAGACACTAAACTATTACGGTCCTTGTGTGTCTGTTTTTGTTATGTATTAAGTATTCTGCAAGAGTAATGTAATGTCCATGTACGTTAAGAATCAGGACTCTACAATTTTGGGGGTAGAGGTGGTCTTTTTTAAATTACTGTAAAATCAACCTGGGTGCGGATGTTGGAAGTGTCCCAGTTGGGGGATCTAGAGGTGGAGGTCTGGAGAGACTGAGTTTTTTGGCAGCGAGGCCCCTGATTGGTGGTCTGAGGATGAACAACAACATGTGTTATGTCACATAAGCCTTTTTTTCAATGAAAATGCAGGATATGGTTCTCATAAGGTTTCATAGTTTACCATTAGCGGTTCATCGTGGGGTGAGAACAACGTACCGAGCCTTGAGGAGCCAGTTTGGTGGCCTGGGATGAAACATTTAGTTGTGGAGTTTGTGTCTCGATGTTTGGTCTAGTAGAAGGTGAATGCCAAACACTGTGTTCCAGCTGGTCTTCTCTATCCATTAGAGATTCCTTAGTTGAAGTGGGAGGACATCTCAATGGAATTTTTTACTGGTTTAACATATGCTCCGAGAGGACATGATTATATTTGGGTGGTATTTTATTGCTTATCAAAATTGTCCCACTTTATAGCAATCAAGGATTCAAGCTCAGTGGATGTTTTTTTGAGGCAGTATCTGAAAGAGGTGGTGAGACTTCATGGAGTCCCAAGGATGATAATTAATGACCGAGATCTGCATTTTACTTCTGGGGCGTGGAGAGGTGTCCATCATGCTTTTGGATCTCATTTATTCCTTAACACAAATTTTCATCCTCAAATGGATGGTCAGACATAGCGAACCATCCAGAATTGTGAGTAAATGTTATTCTCTTGTGTTCTTTAATTTTTAGGTTCATGGATGAGGCACTTACTATTGGTGGAGTTCACATACAATAATAGTTTCCACTCCACCATCGGTATGGTGACATTTGAAGCCTTGTATAACCGACCTTTCCTTTCTCCGTTGTGGTGGACTAGGGATGGCCAAATAGCAATTCTCAAACAAAAACTAGTGTAGAATACAATATATATGGTTTAGGAGATTTATGAGAGGATGAAGACAACACAAGATCTTCAGAAATCATACTATGATCAAAGGTGGAGACATTAGAGTTTAATGTTGGGGATCATCTGTTTCTGAAGGTGACTCCTTGTCATGGGCAGCACAAGTTTGGTCATGGGAGTAAGCTTTCTCCTTGCTTTGTTGGGCCTTTCGAGGTGTCAGCATGTGTTGGAGATGTGGCATATCGAGTAGAAATTCCCCTACAGATGAGTCAGATACATGATGTTTTCTATGTATCACAGCTCCGTCGTTATCTTCATGATGACTCACACGTCATCGGCTGGGGAGAGTTCGATGTTGATTATGATGCAGCCTTTGAGGAGCGACCTATGTAGATCCAAGACCACAAAGAGAAGGTGTTGCGTGGGTTTTCTATCCCCTTGGTTCATGTCTTGTAGCGACATGATGCCATGGATGAATGTACCTAAGAATGTGAGTCATAGATACATGCTCAGAACCAAGAGTTTTTTGATGTTTAACCCTTTTCATGTATCTTTGTATCCTTTATGGTTATAAACCTCTCATGTTTATGAGATGACATTCTTTTTTTTCTTTTTTGTCTTGGTCTCTTTTTAGAGGTATCTCGATGGGTGGTCGTTCAAACACCGTTTTGTTTTCACTTTAGGTGGTTTTTGAATTCTATGGGATGAGAATGTTTTGAGAGGTATCGGATGTAATGACCCAGACCTCTCCAACCCAATCCATTGTGAAAATATGGTGTTTGAGGAGATTTGGGAGGTCATGGGGGCTTATCCCTAACACATTTCAAATTTTTCAGTTCAATAAAGAGTTCCAATGGTATATACTTCTGAACAGTACAATGGTAACCTTATATGAATAGTGCATATGTGACCTTAAGTGAACTGTGTCGTCAGTGACCTTAGGTGAATAGTGTCATCAGAGACCCTTGGTGAATAGTGTCATCGGTAACCTTCTCTGAATAGTTATATCAGTGAGGTGTAATGGTATCCACTATTTCATTTTAAAAATTTCTAATTCTATGAATTTTTATATCAATGAATAGTTCTATTAGTAACCTCTAATGGTAACCTATATTTCGTTTTCCAAATTTCCAGTTCTATGAACAGTTCCATCGGTAAACAGTTCTATCAGTAACCTCTCTTTAATTTCCAAATTTCAAATTCTATGAATAGTTCTAACTGTGAAATATTATATTGGGAACCTCTAATGGTATCTTCTTTTTTTTTATTTCCAAATTATTAGTTCTATGAACAGTGTTTCTAGAACGGTAGGTGTATACAGTTACCATAACGGTGGGAGTAAAGTGTTTTCAGAATGGTAGGTGTATACTATTTTACCGGGGAGGTTATAATGGTGATGATCATAAATAGTGTTCTATTGGTGAGTTTCATGAACAATGTTCTATTGTTGATGTTCTAATGGTGAGGTTCATGAGAAGTGTTATATTGGGGAGGTTCATGAACAGTGTTCTATCAGTGAGGTTCTAACAGTGAGATTCATGAACATTGTTCTATCAGTGAGGTTCATGAACAATGTTCTCTTGGTGAGGTTCTAACGGTGAGGTTCATGAACATTGTTCTATATGTGAGGTTCATGAAAAATGTTCTATCGGTGAGTTTTTAATGTTGAGGATCATGAACATTGTTTTTCCTTTTCCAAATTTTGAGTTCGTGAACAGTGTTTCCAGATTCCTACAGTTTCACCCTTTAGCATTTTCCTTTGATGTAAAATTTATTTAAAGAATCTTTTAAGGGCACTAAGGCCGATTTAAAAACCATAACTCCTATATTAATTATTCCTAACGCTCAGGATGTTTTTACTTGGTCAAACCAGGTCATTTAATACGATCCACTTCTAATGGGGAATCCAGCATATCTGAAACTGTTGTACCATTAAATCTTCTAAAGGGACGAGATATCTTCCCCCCTAATTCTTCCTCTTTTTTATCATCTATTAGACACTAGAGCCTTTAATTATATTTTGTAGGAGTTTCATAATCAAACTTACTCCTAGGATTAGTTCTCCTCAGATTTTTATGCAACCAAGCAGTATCGATCAAACTTCGATATAAGGTATGTTTTATTGTCGTTCTTGTGGGCTTCATCTTCTCCTATTTCTCCTTTCCATTTTATATCATATAATATCCGTTCTTCTAATAGATTTTTCTTTTGGTTCAATTTGTGCGTTCGTACCGTGGCATCATCGTATGGATGCAGTTGTCGCAAGAGGAGGATCGTGACACGTTGTGTGGATAAAGAACGCCAAGAGCTGTTTGGGGTAGGGGATTCGTTGCTTCTCTATTATTTTTTGGGAAACTTATAATTAGCATGTTTTATCCCATCGGATAAAAATTGAATTGACATAATAAATATTTTAGCTGGATAAATAAATTTATATTGATCATATGTTATTGCCTCTTCTTTTTCTAGATAGTGTAATATCTATGCTTTCTTCGTATAACTGTTCGTTCATGAAGGAAATCGGTAAAGGACATAAACTGGAGTTAATTGATAATTGTTTGGATAAATATGAAGAGGCATGTGAATGAATTTGGTTCTTCTTATTGTAATTTGATGTTAAACAAAATGGTGTAGTAAGCATGATTAATTATGTGTGATAGCTTGCGGTATAGGTTTTTCGAATATGGAACCTACGCATAATAATCAGTTAATCTTAGATGTATTAATGAACCAGTTATTCGATAAAGGATAACTCCATTTAGGGTCCTGAGTTTCCCTATTATTTGTTAAAGGGCCAAGAGGCCAATCGTTAAAATGTTGGTTTTCTGCTTCTTGTGTTGCAATGTGATCCTGGATGGCTGTTGTGATATGTTGGGGCATAATGGCCTTTTGGTTGTGGCAGCCGATGACACCTAGAGTGGTGAGATGCATCAGTTTATGCATGTGGGTTTCGGGACGCACACTAGGGATAATGTAATGATATGGATATGATTGATTAATTCTTGCTATTTTTTTGTTCGATTACTTATTTTAATTTTCCCCACTACCTAAGGCAGCTGGTCTTGTTTACCGTTCTTCCGAAAGAGGCAAAGACGTGTAGGGTATACCATGTGCTTTCTGTATTTAGCCTCTCATGGGAGGATGGGTCTATGATCTTTCTATAGGTGGAAACGACTCGACGGGTAGTATATCTACTCACCAGGTTGATCCCCCTTGTTTTTAGAAGCATATAATGTTTTTCTAGAATTCCTGGGAATGTGGGAATGTAATTTAGTAAGGAATAATTGAATTAATGGTGTTAACCCATGGGGTTGGAGTTTGCTGGAACATAATGTTAAGGTTGTAATTTTAAAGGGGTAGTAGACTTGGTGTGTCATTCTAGTTAAATTTAAGGTGGAATTGTAAATGATTAATTAATGTTTAAAGAATTAATTAACGTAAAGTGGAATTGATAAAAATGGAATGAAGTAATCCATTAATGTTATTTAATGGTTGTGTGCTTATAGGATACCTAGACATAAAAGTAGCATCCTAGAGTCTGAGAGACGTTAGCTGCAGTTGAGTCTAAGACTAGATTATACCCATAGTGTGGTTTTGTGCTATAGTCTATTTAGTACTTTTTGTGTTTCTATACGCTACCCCATCCAGTCAGTAATAGAAATTAACACCACGGGGATTCTATGCCCTAGGTGGTGTTTCCCCAACATTTTGGTGGGAGGATGGATGGATGACTACCCCCTTTGGCCCCACTCTCTTTTATTGGTAGATGCTTGTGATGGTAGGCATAGTGGTTAGTTTTCCCCATATATTTGTGTATAGGGATGTAATGTCTTGAGGTTATTCACACACATATATTTTGGATATTGTATCATATGGACAACTATAGGTGTAACGTGTATAAGCTCTGATGGCTTGAGGTCCCTTACTCAGTGTATGGGTTGTAATGGATTGAGGTATAATACCCAATGTATGATACATGTTATGCGAGTTGTAGTGACTCCCTAAAATACATGATTAATTCTTTGTGTGGAAGTAGAGGTTTTGTTGCATGAGGTTCATGTTGTGGTGCTTCTCCCAGGTGTCTGCGGGAAATCCTTTTCGGAAAGAGATTCATTGGACGTGAAAAATTGGGGAAAAGCGGCAAACCAGTGGGGAATACGTAGTAGGGTACCCTAGATATTATTTATTATATTATATACTATTGTATTCATTACTTTGTGAGAGTAGCCATGGTGAGGTTGAAAACTTAGTATACCTGTTTAGGTGATGAGTTAGTTTCACTAGTCGTTCATTGTGATTTAGCATGCTTTTCTTACTTTTTCATGAGATGCTTCGGGGGGGATCCTACGGAGTATAATGTTATAATCATCGTATGTTTATATAAAATATTTTTTGGGTCACTTGGAGTAGGTTGGAGATCTGGTTGGTTACTACTATCTTGTGGTTGCAGGAGTTGTCAGGCCTGCGGATGCTGCTGTTTTACTTTCTTTTGGTTACATGCATTTTTCCCCTTTCAGTTGTAGTAGTTTTTCATGAAATTTCATATGTGTACTTGGTAGTTCTTTTATCTTAATGGCTGAGTTAGAGTTGGTTGGTGTCAATCTTTACCCTTTTTTCCGCATGTGTTCTCATAGAGGTTAATGTCTCTCATTTTTTTGTTTTCTGCACCCTCAGTGCTAGTAAACAACATGGGGCCTACTGGATTTGGGAATCAGGGGTCAATATCTCCCTTCTCACCTTGCCGGCCCAGGAGGGGTACTCGTTGTGGGGAGGGGGTCATGACATTAGCTCTCCAATCATTGACATTCCGAACACACTTTTCATGAATTCACAAAACTATCTGCACTGAGCTTCACCTGATATGCGAAATATTATGTCATCCACATAAACTCGGTCCATCGTACTTTGATTACTACTGATGTGGAAATAGAGATTGTAATCAACTCCCCCGTGCTGAAAACCAAGCTTCATCATGTACTGATCAAGCCTTGAGTACCATGCTCTTGGTGCTTGTTTCAACCTAGATAATGCTTTTTTAGTCTGCAAACCATATTCTCATTCTCGTTAATGTGAAAATCATCTGGATGCTCGATAAACACTTTTTCCTTCAGAACCCCATTAAAAATGCAGATTTAACATCCATCTAGAAAACATAGATCTTCTGTTTCACTACAATGGCTAGAAATAATCTGATTGTCTCTAGTCTCACAAACGGTGAAAATGTCTCATCAACATCTATTCCCTCTATCTGGGAGTATCCTTTGCACACCAATCGTTATTTGTTCAGAAACAGTGTGCCATCTTCATTAATGTTGTTGAGATTGATCCATTTAGACCCGATGACATTCTTATCTACGGGCCTCGAAACAATCTCCCATGACTGATTTTTCTCAATCTGATCAAGCTCTTCATTCATTTCATGAACCCAGTTTCCATCTTCAACTGCACCAGTGAAGAATTTTAGCTCAACCTACGATAAGAAAAGATTTCTGATGTAGTGAATTCATTCTTCATGTCTAAACTTGAGCTGACTGGTCACTGATGATATTTTGCCTATAAATTTCTTCTCGACTCCTTGTCTTTTGAGTAGATACAGATTTTACTTCCTTATGATCATCATCAGTATCTTCTTCTAGAACAACCTCATCCACTTCTAATCACATGTGTTTCTTTCTTCCTCATCACTATCATCATGAAGTTGTTCACTGTGCTGTTGAGTGATCTCCCCATTCTCCACTATAGTTACATTATTGCTCTCAACTACTTTTCCAAGCCTTTTGTTAATGAATTTATATTCCTTGATTTCTCATGAGTATCCAAGGAATATCCCCACATCTCTTCGTGACTCATATTTCATATTATTTATATTGTTGAGGATAAATAACTTACTTCCAAAAATTCAAAGGTATTTCACTGTTGGATTCTATCCATACCATATCTCGTACAGAGTCATTCTTTCCTTCGGACACAAAAGAGACCAGTTATAAATGTAGACTGATTTCAAAACTACTTCCTTTAAAAATATCATTGTTTTCAATTTTTCAATGAGATTGTTCTTGCCAAATTGTTGATGATCTGATTTCATCTTTCAACCACTCCATTCTGTTGGGGTGTTCTCACTATGGAATCTTGATTCATTATCCCATGTTTCTTGAGAGAGCCTTACACCTGACTATATGTGAATTCTGTACCATTTTCAGTACGAAGCTTCAAAATTTTTTATCCAGGCATTCTTTCACACTCCCTTCGGTACTATTTTATGCAGCAGAACATATATGAATTATGGGAAATAACAAATACCAATGATATTCTACTATATTAATAAATTAAAGGAATATATTACCTCTTTCCCTTAATTTCTCTTGGTGTGATAAGACCACAAACATCAGCTTACACCAATTTGAGCACTCTTGTTGAATTATTTTCCTTTTCCTTATATGTCTTTATGATGTGCTTCCCTTGTTGGAATGCATCGAACGTGTGACTAAGATCACGTGATATCTTAGGGAGGTCTCTTTTTGCATCACACAATACCTGGTCTTCTAGGGATGGTTGGCATAGATGGCCAAGTTATTTATGCCACAAATTGTTTTCTTCCACTCGAGACATAAAGCACAAATCTTCTTCTCCACTTACCAGTTAATGATTTCCCTTTGTTCTTTTTCACTGTAGAACTACTGCATTAGCACATCCTTCCAAGATACACAACTTCTTTGTAAACCTTATAGAATGTTCTGAGTCACATAGTTCACTAATACTAAGAAAATCGTGACCGAGGCCTTCTACTAATAAGACATTATCATGTCTCGTCTCTTTGACCGCAAAATTGTCCTTCACTGAGCCAATAATATTTAGGTATTCATAATTTCCAATAATTAAAACTCCTTTTTGTCATATTTTACAGCTGTAACAAGATCCATATTACATGTCATGTTAGATGTGCAACCACTATCCCCAATCCACACACCAGAGTGATCTGATGCTTTAAGTGAAACTTCTACAACTACTGCCTTCTCATCCTTTTTATTCTTGGTCCATATTTTTTCCTTCACACTTGGAATGGATTGACACTTAGGATCTTACTCAGATTTTGATCGACTAGCTTCATATTTTAAAGCTATAAATATGTTTTTCATTTTCAACACACTTATTGGTTAATTTATCTGCTACTTGTGAACATTTTAATTCTTATTTGGAACATTCCTATGTATGGTCGAAGTACAGTAACTAGACATGTGTGACAATCCTTTGCACCAAAAATAGTTTCCTTTAAAACATGTTCTGAAGAACCATTCTCTGTTTGGTTTCCACCTCTGTTCTTGGTCTCTTTGATATCTCTTCGCTATGGAACACACACAGTATGAATATACCATCTTTCGACGACAATAATAAATTATATAAGGTGCATTACTTTGTTTCACTTCTATACTTCTAGTTTCCCCTTGGGATCTCTGAATATTCTGATTTTTCCTTATTCCCAAATTAGCCTTCAATCTAGGAATGGGTTCTTACGGTCTATATTAAATTTTCATAGATTTTTGTTTCTGATGAAGCCCTCAATCAGCCTTTTCGTCTAAGCTTGATTGCCATTTCATTCCTACAGAACCTCTAGGATCCTATTTTATCTTTTCAGTCTTCACCCTGACCTTCTTTCCCAAGAACATTTTGGGGATCAATGGTTTTTCATGGTCTTTATGTTTTCTCTGTAGACCGACAACTTCCTCACTAAACTCTTCGATATGCTTGACGTGATCTTTCACTGTGATATTCAAGTCATCGATCTTCTTCTTCTATTCTACAATCCTGAGTTTGTACTCACTAACTGATTCAAAATTATCTGGTCTTGATGACTTGAGTTTCTCAACTTCCTCTATTTACATAGAATTTTCTTCCTCTTATTGCTTCATGTAGAGTTTGGCATCATGGACCACTTTGTTGGATATCTTTGTTTTGGCTCTCAAAACATCTATCTCTTCAAGAGCAGCTTCTAATTAAGCTTCCATGTCAACTCTTCCTTAAACTTCTCCTTCTTCTTCTTCAGATTCGGTTTCATCCTTCTATGAACTACCGAACACTACCACCATATAATTTTCTCCACGATTTCTACAGTTCCCTATCTCTGCAACCTCCTCAACCTCAGACTCATCAGAACAGTCACATTCTTTTGAAAGAAGGTTCTTCTTCTTAATGAAATTTCACTTGAACTGTTTCCTGCATTTTTCATAGGATGAAGACATATTCTTTGGAATTTTTATTTCATCGACATCATCATCCTCTTGGAACTTTTTGGGGAGCCTTGCCACAAGATTTCAAACCTTTCCACATCGAAAACAAGCAAGTGGAGGTTTCCCTTTAAACATTCATTTTCCTCTATGAAGATTTGAGGAGAGGAATGACATCACCCCATCTGTCTCTTCTTCTTCCTGGGATTATTCAATTGTTAACTTCTTCATGGATTTGAATGCCACCTCTTTGGATTTCCCCTTTTCTAAAGAATCATTATCATTATTTATCATCTCATATACAAAAAGGGTGTTGTACATGTTACACATTGTCAACTCTATCAGGTCTTTATCTTCCTATATAGAAACATTCAAATTGAACCAAGGTGGATGTTTCCTCAAGATGCACTTTACAATGTTTATGTCTCCAATAAAATATCCAAGACATCTCATGTCCTCCACTAAAAAATTTACCCTATCAAAGAATGCATCAACAGATTCATTTGCGTTCATTCTCAGATCGTTATACATGTTCCACAATACTTCCATCATTGCTTCTCTAACAATTGTATCTCTTTCATACATATGTAATATCTTTTCACACATGTCATGTGAGTTTTTTAATGACATCACCTTTTTATATATAGTATTGGACATGGATCCTCTTAAACATTGATTCCCTTTGTGTCAGCATCCAATTCTCTTCTCTCAGCTTCTGATAATGCACCACTATTAATATCAACTGTGATACCATGCATTGCTACTGTAAACAAATCCATTCCCAAAGATCAGAAGTAGTGTTGCATTTAATTCTTCCATAGCTGAAAATTGTTTCCATTAAATATCAGAATCCTGTTATGATTGATGACCTCAGTTTGAGAGAGATAATGATATCAACCATTCCCTCTGATACAAAATTTTAGGTCCACATGGCTAGATACCCTGGGAGGGGGTGAATTTGGGTGTGATAGATTAAAATAAGTGCCCCTTCTGATCTTATTTTGATGTTAGAGAAAACTCTCTTCTCGATACTTCCTATTGTGGATTATGAATACAGCTTTATTCTTTCACATGACACTTCATTTTTAACTTGGTTCACCCTCACTAGGATATATCCAAGGAGTATACACCGACAGTGTGCCGATGTTCCAATTCAACTATAAGCACACTGCTGTTTACAAGATTGATGTGGACTCACTGTCCCTCCTAGTTTACAACCACTCATAATTTGAGAACTCAGTACTCACTCAACTGAAGTGAGATCACTGCTTTTTTAGAAGAACCAGTCAGAGTTTATATACATATAGGTCTCTTCATTATCACTAATGAATTCATCCTCCAATATATTTAGATGTTTTATTGAACTTTATATTTCATCCAATGATGAATAACCCTTTTCCACTGAACACTGGGAAACAAACTTTGGAATCACCTTTATAAAGAACCCTATTTCGCAAGACTCCCAATTCTGTGAAGCTCAAACAAGCCTTTGTGAAGCTCCTACCTTTTCACGAAGCTGAATCATTCGATATGCTCAGGCCATCGCAGATCTCAAGTCATCATAGGGAGACATCATTATCGAAGCTCACTGAGCGAAAATGGAGCTTGCAATATTCGTGGAGCTATATTATCCTCTACGAAGCTCTTCATTCGCAAAGCACACTACATTTGTGAACCGCCTTTGCGATTTGAGAGCAAAAAATTTTCTTCGAAAATACTCTTCTTCTCCTGAGGGGGTTGAGGTCTATTTATAGTTGATTCTACCAACCCTTGAACCTTATGTACGAAGTCAACACCACATTAGCTCAAATCACAATGATCCGTAGATCCCAATGAAATTCTCTATAAATCAAGAAGCACTAGAGCAATTTTCCGATCACGAAGCTCGTTGTAATCTCGGAGCATCCCATCAATTCCTTCGTGCATTCGCTGTGAAGCTCCACTCGCAATGCCCTTCGCCTCCACAATGATCTTCAACTCTACTGTACGCGAAGCTTGTCATAATCACCAAGAATCACCGTCAAGATTTTTTGGTCTTCGCAAAATCCAATCCATGAATCCTATCTTTGCGAAACTCATGACTTTTATATGACCTCCAAATCATCTATTCCTTTGTCATGGTTCTTTGTCAACATGGTTTGTCAACAAAATCTCTGGAACTTGACAAATGACACTGGAAAACATCTTTGTGAACAAACACAATCATCACAAAAATGCTGCAATGTTACCTTGAGGGATTTTTTCCCAACAATGACAATATGGGGAAACCTGATCACATAAAAAGAAATGGACTAAGACTAGAGATATTGGTGTGTCCATCTCAATATATGTACTGACCATGATGATGGAATATGTGAAAAAAAAATCCAATATGGGATGATGGGGAAACTCAATCCATAATGGGAAGATAGGGATACCTGATACCATACTCAGAAAGGATGTTGGCTAGGGGTGGTGATGTGTCCTAGGGAACAGGTTAAGTCTTCTTGAACATCCCTAATATGTTCTAGAAATATATATTTACAAATTGGTAATTGTTTTACATGTCATTATGTATTAAAAAATTTCATGTCTTATACATTTGTTATTCATTATTTCATTATTTTATTCTTTCATATATGATTCATGTATTATGAATAAACAAAATGTATTCCATGACTCATGTTTATTACCTTTGATATGAAAGGTACTATCTTATAATGTCATGATCACATTATTTTACACTTATACTCATGTTTATGCTTATATATCTCCCATTTATACCATTACTGAGAATCTGTGATCACCACATTCTATGTTTCCATTTCACATGTTATGAATATATTTATTCTATATGATGTTTCTCGGAAGAGTTCTACTCAGGAAGAAGCTAGTGGATGATAATTTTTCTTTCTAATATACTTATGTCTATGTATCCATGCTTAAGAAGGCTCTCGACTAATATGTTCTTTAGGAAACAATTTATGTAATGTGTTATGTATTAGAAAAATGTTATGTACTTTTAATGTTTAAAAAGCAATGATCACTATATGACTACATAACAAAGTAGTTTCTAAATTCCACATTCCTTTAATTTCAAGATTAGTCAGTTTTATTTGACAAAATTTGTGATTCTTATCATCCAATTTTGTATCATAAATCAATATTGTCAATAGAGGGGATCTCATAGGGGTCTCGAAAGATACATCACCACATGTATCTCAATTCCACCAATGATGTCAATTTGAATTTAGGGGTACATTTTATAATGTTATGGATGAATTACATCCTCAATAGTGGAAATTTTGAATTAAAATATCATAAGTGACTTTTTTATATCTTCCGTTAATAATATTTCAATATATATCAAACTAGGTGAATTGAGTTATTGAATAAATATTATACTATTACCTTTTACACACCTGTGAAGTGAAATGTAGTATTTGGGGTTTTTAATATAAATTCAAAATGAGATTTTGTAAGAGAGTCTAAATATTTGTGGAATGGGATTGAGGTTCATACAATGATTTATCATGATATAGGGGATGTTGGTGTTAGAGGTTTCCTATTACAAATTATACAAAAATATTACTATATATAGTAGGTTAACGAGTACTAATGTGGGTACATATAGTTATATTTTGTGTGTGGTAAATTATTTAATAGTGACATTCCTAATTAATTTTTAGAGAATAATAGGAATTGTGTGTTGTTTCAAGAGATTTCATTTTAGCTATTGTAAATAGGGGTGGTGGTTCTTTGTTAGTTTGATAACTAATGTTTGGTTCTTAACCATGGTATATCCAATATGTATCATTCCTTGAAGATGTATTTATAGTGGTCAAGGAAGAAGCGGTCTATATAATAATATTTGAGGAAGTGTTCTGTTTATTAGTAGATAAATAATGAATATTGTGTTCCAAGTGGTTTCTTTTCATCCATTGTATTTTATCATGTTGAAATAAGATTAACAATTAATGGATTTATTCAATAGTTATCCTCATTATTAAGGAGGTTGATATGTTATATTAGTTGTTTGGGACCAATTTAAGTATTTGGGTAATTTCTTAGCGATCTATGAGTATCAATTTGTAGAAATTTGGCATGGAGGTTTGTGGTTGAAATATTGAATCTTCATGGGGTACTAAGGACTATAATCTCTTATCTAGATCATTATTTCACCCCATAATTCAAGGGAGGTCTTAAATATTATTTTAATCCATGTAATTCATTTGTACGTCCATATGTCATCATATATATGGTTTGATAGAGTATATAATAAAAAAATAAAAAGATATATTTTATATCCGGATTTGATTTTTATGGGATTGTGGGTGAACCACCAAAAATTTTATGAGTTTATAAATAATAATAACTACAAACCATTCATTAGAGTGGATCTATTTTTTTTTTATGGGGAGAATATATGATCATCATTTTATTTCACCATTAATGAAGTTTCAGTGGACCATAGACATAATGTATTATATAGTATGATGGATATTTTTCACGTGATTTTAGATTATATATGGTAGATTAAGAAGTGTTTTTGTGTCAAATGAGGAGTCCCTTTGACTACCTGATCATATATAATGTATTCTTGAGGATGTACCATTTTTGGGAATGGTATTGGAGGGTTGAAAGAAGGAGTAATATGTAGAATAATTTTATTTAACTTTTTTAGGTTTTCTAGTGTCTATGTGAGGTAGAATATTAGTTATGTAAAGACCCGTAAATTTCAAGGAAATTTTTTTCTTAATTTTCTTTGGAATTTTACAAGAACGCAGTTTCAGACGGCACCTGATTCCGAGGCCTGGTGTGCCCAGAATCAATTTTTGAAGTTTGGCTCGGGTACGTTCTATGAACGGACTAGAAGGTTTTTCTAACTTTTGAACCGGTGCTCGAAATCAAATTCAGAGGGCACCGATGGAATCGCAGCACCGGTATTTGCTTAGAAACACCTCTTCCGGAGTTGCGTTCGCTCGAGATTGGTATTTTATTTCTGGGCTTTAAGTTAAGAAATAAAATAAATTGGTGCGACATCTTTATTTATATTTCACGTAAGCCACTTAAAATCCATTTAAAGCTGCTTAGGCTGAGTTAAAGCGGATAGGGAACAATACAAAACATCCTACCTTCTTGGTAGGATATTTGTGAGGTCGGGACCGCATGAGCCCCACCGTTTCTTTTCCGCTAAGTAACGAACACGCGAAAACCCCTATTAAATAAAAGTCAACTGGGGCGTTTTCTTAAACAATTAAACGCTCTTATTAATTGGGCGGTTTTATTCATTGAAATTAATTCTATGAATTAATGGGTCGTTTCTTAGGTTTTGTTTCATTTGTTGGCATGTAATTAAATAAGACCAACATTTTATTCTTCTGGTGTGTTGTTCGTTGAGAGGATTTGACAGAACCTTAAGTTCTTCATCCTCCTTCGCGAAGAACGCGAAGAACGCGAAGAATGCGAAGAACGTCGGCCTTCGACGAAGGGCGACGAAGAACACCGAGCCCTCGGAGATTGACGACGCGACGCCATGAACCGCGACAACGACGATTCTTCACACGCGACGTTCTTCTGCAACATTCCTTCATCCGCAACAAATCATTGATCATCCGTTGAGGTGAGAGATTGCGGGCCTTTTAATTATTTGTGGTTTATAACAACAACATGGATTTAATTGCTATAATTAAATCTGTATGTTCTTGATCCTCGGAGTTCATCGACGCGACACCGTATACCGCGACGACGTGACGCCCTTCTGCGATGTGACGATCCTGTTCTTCTACGACGATCAATTCCGCGAAGAACGCACATTCGACGAATTCGACGAGGTAGGGTTTTTATTTGAGAACTATCTTTATTCCCATGGTTGTTTCTTTTAAAACAAAGAACATGGAACAAAGTTCAATTTTAATTTTATTAAAATTGTGTCTTGCTTGTTATTCATGTATTGAATATTTTTTCGATTGTTATCACCTAACACGGAGGGTGCGGGCTAAGAAAACACGGACCGACAACCCTCCGTAGTTTTTCGTTGATGCACGGATTGGCGAACAATGACAAATGGAGCCGCAATGGCGATTTGAGGGCCATGCAGTGAAGTCTGGGACCCAGGAAAAGCTACGGCGCAGACGGAAGTGGAATCGGACCACCGGAGCAACTCCGGTGGCTTGCGGAATCCACCGGCGACGCGGGTCGCCGGCGGCGGCTGACCAGACCCGCGACCACGCAGGTCCGGTGACACACGGGACGCGGCAAAGCCGCGTCCGCTAACCCAGCGCGGCCCCACTCAGGGCCGCGACACTTCTTTTCGTGGGGGCAGCACCCCGCGGTTCCTCCGCTCAGCCGGCTCGGCCGAGCCGACCCGTGCCGACCCGCCAGGCCGGGTCACGCCCTGGCCGGGTCGGGTCGCGCCAAACCGGGTCTGGTCGACCCGGTTCGTGCCCACCCAGGGGGGTTGGGCCGGGTCGTTCCGGGCCCAGACCCCCAATTTCCAGACCTTTTTGTCTTTTTCTCATAACATGAGCTATGGACCTCCGAACGACTCTCCGTTAGTGGCGATACGATCCTTGGATCAAGATGGGTGTTTCGGTATATTGCACCCGAGGTTCCGGAATACTTTGGGTTCGGCCAGGTTGGTTCATCCACAAAACCAACCGGGACCTAGGAGCGGAAACGCTCATAGCTTGAGCTCCGGACGTCCGATTTACGTGCCATTGACATTGTTGAATTCCACTAAGTGCGACGGATCATTTGGATTACTCTGCCCGAGGTTTGGATGCAGGTGTAGTGTGGTCGGGTTGGTTTTTCCTTAAAAACCAACCAGGCCCTTGGGACGAAAAAGCCAATAACTCTTAGACCGAGCGTCCGATTGACGCGTCGTCTGTTGTGTTGAGTTTCTGTTTACGATATGGAACTTTTGGATACATAAAATAGTTACTTGTGTCAGTTGATGTATCAGCCTCCAAGCTTGTGGAATGGACCCTCTCGAACGAGCTTGCTGTGTGTGGGAACCCTAGAGCTGGCAGCGACTGCGACGATGATAGAAACATTACGGAAATCCTCCGTGTTTTCTGCAATGACCACTACAGTACATCTTGGGATACATCAACTCCAGACTAAATGTCAGTGGATGCATCGACCCCTCAGATCGTGGAGTGGACCCTCCCGGAACGAGCATGCTATGTGCGGAAACCCTAGAGTCAGTTGAGACTTGATGACTGCTGATTGAACGACTCGGTGTGTTACGGATAGCCCAGTGGGAAGCACTTGGTTATAGAAGCAGACCCAAGGTGGAGGACCACTTGGTTGTAGCGGTAGACCCGCGGTACTCAATAGAAGGATTACTTATGGAGGCTATGAGGGGGAGCGCTTGGTTGTAGTGGCAGACCCACAACGGAGGAGCGCTTGGTCGTAGCAGCATGGGGGAGCGCTTGGTTGTAGCAGCAGACCCACGACGGAGGAGCGCTTGGTTGTAGCATCATGGGGGAGCGCTCAGTTGTAGCGGCAGACCCACGACGGAGGAGCGCTTGGTTGTAGCGGCTAACCCGTGGTACTCAACAGAAGGAGTACCTCTAGAGGCTATGAGGGGGAGCGCTTGGTTGTAGCAGCAGACCCATGGTGGGAAGCCCTTGGTTGTAGCAATAGGCCCACAATACTCGATAGGTGGAGTACTATAGCAGTCCAAGGTTAGAAGGAAGCGCTTGGTTGTAACGGCATAACCATTGTACTTCATGGAGAAGGAGTTTCCCTATAGCTATGGTGTCAACTTCATGATCGATCTTATGTGGGTCATTGCGGGGGTTAGTACCTACCGATCCTTTGTGGGTCCGACGGCTAGATGAATCAGTGGCTATATTTGATCATCTCTATCGTCTTACGAAGAAGTATATCCTGTGTGAGCTGAACCCTGTTTGTTATCCAATGTGGATTTATGTTTTCCTTTCTTATGTGGATTGTGTCATGCTATCCTGTGTGGATTTATGTTTTGCTTTCCTGTGTGGACTGGGTTGTACTTGAGCTCGGATGTTGGAGCCGAGCGAGAATTGAATACATAGGAATATGTATGGGCATATAACTAATCCGTGTCTGATGTTACTTGGTGATTGTATATTTACTTTGTGGTTTATCCTTTATGGATTCTGGGAGACCTTCGAGGGTCTCAGGGTCCCTACTGAGTAGCTTATACTCACCCCTGCATGGGCTATGCCTGAACTACGTTGTGTTGGTTGCAGATGACGGAAAGCGCTTATCATGGTGGAGGCTTGCGGAGCAGGACTGTACCTGGAGGTGGACCACTGGGTGGGATGTTCTCGGAGCAGTCAGCTAGACCCGAGGAGCAGTGGAGACTTTTTGTACCCACCCTTCAGGTGGGACTTCCAGTGGACGGCTCGACGTTGCGGCTTTACTTTTCAGTTGATGTTTTCCCCTTTCGAGTTGTACTTTACTTTCAGTTTGGGTTTGTATTCTGGCCCACTTACCTCTCCGCACTTACTGTTGTAACAGTTTTTACTTAGTGTTTACATTTTCTTCTTGCTTACTCTGTGGTGCTTGTTTACTTTACAAAGGAAATGCCTTCCCTTTTACCGGGAGTTACGCCTTGGTGCTAGTCGCCAGCCCCTGGCCTATTGAAGGTGGGATTGGGATAGTCACGGCACGGGCCCCGAGGTCGGGTCGTGACAAATTGGTATCAGAGGAGGTCAGTTCTACCGCGGACTCAGATCTTTTCTATGTGAAGAAATATTGTTAAGCGTATTGAGTGTGGTTATCAGTCCAGGGAGCCCAGTGTTGGTGCGGCGGCCGACGTATCTGTACACTAGGACCCTAACTTCTGATTTCTGACTTAATGCACGAAGACATTGATTGCATGTGTGTTTCAAGTTTTCTTTGTGATTACTTTATATCAGCTCACCAGTTATACTGTCCTGACTGTGGAACACATTTTTATTTTCAGGATGGCCCCACGATGGCAGCTAGATAGGGTTCCGAGAGTTGAGCGTGACGACAGCCCGCCGAGCGACAAGGCCTCGGTACAAGGCCCTTTGACAGCTGAGGCACCAGCGGTACCTCTACCCGCCGAGCCACCGATGCTTCCAGCCCCGACCACTGACGATGCACGTCTCCTTAGTGAACTACATGAGTTCCAGCGCCAGCGACCACCCAGGTTCCGCGGGGAGACGGACCCCCAGGCAGCCGAGGACTGGCTGGAGGCTGTTGTACGAGTTTTCTGGTTAGTGAGGACACCAGCAGACCTTATGGTGGTCCTTGCAGCGAGCCTCCTGCATGCGACAGCAGGCAGACGGTGGATCTTGATGCTCTAGGTGCACGATGAGGCATCACTCCTTTGGATGGAATTTGAGAGACTTTTTCGCTCAGAGTTCGTCGCATCCACCCTCCGAGCGGTGCGCATCCAGGAGCTACTACAGCTGTGGCAGTGCGGCATGACAGTAGCTCAGTACGCGACAAGGTTTACCGATCTTTCATGCTATTCCACAAAAATGGTATGTTACCCATTCTTCAGGGCCCGAACATTCGAGCAGGGGATCAGGCAAGAGATCAGAGCTTCAGTTGTTTATCACAGCATTCTGAAATAGACGGGAGTGTTGGAGCGAGCCCTCTTAGTGGAGAGTTTCCTTGATGAGCGTTCTCCAGCAGCAGGACCCACCACTAGCCGGCATGCAGAAGAGTCTTCTGCAGCGGGCAGAAGACAGATGACGCAGGGGTCCAAAAGGACTAGACCTACCGGTGGTCGACCGCGTGACACAGGATCAACTGTGCGGGGCACCCGGGGTAGACAACGAATTACCATGAGCGGACAGTGTTACTCCTGTAGTGGGGTTGGTCACATGGCTCATGACTCTCCGACCTGCCATACAGATCACTAACAGATGAACGAAGGACCTCCCAAATAGAGGCAGAGGTTCGATCAAGGCGGATCGCATGGAGCAGGAGACCGTGGTAGGGGAGCTGGCCATGCAGCAGGAGGTGGACGACGCTTCGAGGTGTTTCCACCACCACCACCAAGAGGTCCACCCCGACCACAGGGAGTTAGTGGACATGGGATATCTCAGCTTCCAGCAGCCTAGGGCTTTGATCATGGAGCTATGGGAGAAGATGGACATTAGCGGAACTAGTGGATACGTCTTTTATACTTCTAGTTCCTTGTTGTTGTTGTGTAGAGTCTTTGTATTATGAGATGCAATAAAAAAAAGACGCATACCATTGTGATGTTTTAATTCCTGTCCTCCTCTATGTTGTTACAAAGAGGTTCCAGTTTAGACTGTTGACTTGACCCTCACTTGTGAGAAATCTACTAGAGGAGACCCAGTCACCACACACTAATGCCGACCGTGTGACTCAACCCTTCGAGGCAAGAGTAACGGTTGGATCTCTTGGTAGTAGCGTTGAGGCCTTACGACGTCATCCTTGGTATGGATTAGTATCATCCATGTCGGGATTGACTGTATTAGGCGAAGAACTAGGTTCATCCAGGGGATGAGATCAGAATTCTCTTATCGGCAAAGAAGAAATCTCAGTAGCTCTTGTAGGACGAGAAAGGTCCAAGTCATCCATGAGCGGATGAGGACAACTCAAAGCCGGCAAAAGTCTTGTGCTGACAGAAGGCGGAGGCCACTAGAGTTTGAGGATGGCGACCACGTCATCTGGCATGTCTCACCTCGACATGGATTAAGGAGATTTGGCTGAGGCGGCAGTCGTCTCCACGCTTCATCGAACCATTCCAGGTCCTCAACAGGATTGGTGAGGTGGCTTATCGCCTGGCTCTACCACCTCAGTTGCACCGGGTGCATAACGTCTTCCACGTATCTCAGCTGAGGAGATACGTGCACGACCCGACACACATCATTGACCATGGGGAGCAGGACGTTGATTATGGGGAGACCTTTGCGGAGGTCCCGGTGGTTATTGAGGATCGACAGGAGTGGGTCCTACGTGGAAGATCGATTCCTCTTGTGTGCATCAGATGGCAACATGAGAACCTCTAGGAGAGCCCTTGGGAGAGGGAGGCTCAAATGTGTGCTCAATACCGCCTTTGTATCCCTAAGTTTGTGGTGAAGAATTATGAGGATGTAAAGCCCTGTGGTGGGAGTAATGTAAAGACCCTTAAATTTCAAGGAAATTTTTTTCTTAATTTTTTTTGGAATTTTATAAGAACGCAGTTTCAGACTGGACCTGATTCCGAGGCCCGGTGTGCCCGGAATCAATTTTCGAAGTTTAGCTCGGGTACGTGCAGTGAACGGACGAGTGTGTTTTTCTAACTTTTGAACCGGTGCTCGGAATCAAATTCTGAGGGCACCGATGGAATTACAGCGCCGGTATTTGGTTAGAAACGCCTCTTCTGGAGTTGCATTTGCTCGGGTGTGGTTTTTAATTTTTGGGCTTCAAGTTAAGAAATAAAATAAAGTGGCGCGACAACTTTATTTATATTTCTCTTAAGCCACTTAAAATCCATTTAAAGTTTCTTAGGCTGTGTTAAAGTGGATAGGGTACAATACAAAATATCCTACCCTCTTGGTAGGATATTTGCGAGGTGGGGCCCGCACGAGCTCCACCGTTTCTTTTCCGCTAAGTAACGCACCTAGGAAAACCCCTATTAAATAAAAGTCAACTGGGGCATTTTCTTAAACAATTAAACGCTCCTATTAATTGGGCGGTTTAATTCGTTGAAATTAATTCTATGAATTAATGGGTCGTTTCTTAGGTAGTTTTTTGTTTTATGGCATGTAATAAAATAAGACCAACATTTTATTCTTCTGGTGTGTTGTTCGTTGAGAGGATTTGATAGAACCTTAAGTCCTTCATCCTCCTATGCGAAGAACGCGAAGAACATGAAGAACACGAAGAACGTGAAGAACGCAGGCCTTCGACGAAGGGCGACGAAGAACACCGAGCCCTCAGAGATCGACGACGCGATGCCAAGTACCGCGACGCCGACGATTCTTCTCTCGCAACGTTCTTCTGCGACGTTCCTTCATCCGCGACAAATCTTCGATCATCCGTTGAGGTGAGAGATTGCGGAACTTTTAATTCTTTGTGGTTTATAATAACAACATGGATTTAATTGCTATAATTAAATCTGTATGTTCTTGATCCATGGAGTTCGTCGACGCAACGCCGTATACCGTGACGACGCGACGCCCTTCCACGACGCGACGATCCTCTTCATACGCGACGACCAATTCCACGAGGAAAGCACGTTCGACGACTTCAACGAGGTAGGGGTTTTATTTGAGAACTATCTTTATTCCCATGGATGTTTCTTTTAAAACAAAGAACCTGCATCAATGTTCAATTTTAATTTTATTAAAATTGTGTCTTTCTTGTTATTCATGTATTGAATATTTTCCCGATTGTTATCACCTAACGCGGAGGGTGTGAGCTAAGCAAACACGGCCTGAAAACCCTCCGCAGTTTTCCGTTGATGCGCGGATTGGAAGACGATGACAAACAGAGCCGTAATGGTGATTTGAGGGCCAGACAGTGAAGTCTGGGACCGGGAGGAGCTACGGCACATACGAAAGTGGAATCGGACCACCAGAGCAACTCCGGTGGCCCGCAGAATCAACCGTCGGCGCCGGGGGCACCTCTGTGCGCCGCCGGCCAACCAGACCCATGACCGCGCGGGTCCGGTGACACACGGGACGCGGCAAAGCCGCGTCCGTTGACCCAGTGCGGCCCCACGCGGGGCCACGGCACTTCTTTCCGCGGGAGCAGCGCCCCACGGTTCCTCCGCTCGGCCGGCTCGGCTGAGCTGAGCCGGGCCGACCCGCCGGGCTGGGTCGCGCCAAACCGTGTCGGACCCGGACTCGGGTCGGGTCGACCCAAGGGGGGTTGGGCCGAGTCAGTGCGGGGCCAGACCCCCTGTTTCCGGACATTTTCGGTCTTTTGCTCATAAAATGAGCTACGGACCTCCGAACGATGCGCCGTCAGCGGCGATATGATCCTTGGATCGAGACGGGCGTTTCGGTATATCGCACTAAAGGTTTCGGAATACTTTGGGTTCGACCGGGTTGGTTCGTCCACGAAACCAATCGGGTCCTCGGAGCGGAAACGCTCATAGCTTGAGCTCCGGACGTCCGATTGACGTGCCATCGACTTTGTTGAATTCTTCTATGTGAGACGGATCTTTTGCCTTACTCCGCCCAAGGTTTGGAAGCAGGTGGAGTACGGTCAGGTTGATTTTGCCTTAAAAACTAACCGGGCCCCTAGGACGAAAAAGCCAATAACTCTCAGACCGAGCATCCGATTGACGCGTCGTCTGTTGCGTTGAGTTCCTGTTTACGATATGGAACTTTTGGATACATCAACTCTGGACTTGTGTCAGTTGATTTTTAAGCCTCATAGCTTGTTGAACGGACCCCCCCGAACGAGCTTGTTGTGTGTGAGAACCCTAGAGCTGGCTGCGACTGCGATGATGATGGAAACAATACGGAAATCCTCCGTGATTTCGGCAGTGACCACTACGGTACATCTTGGGATGCATCAACACCGTAATACATGTCAGTGGATGCATCGACCTCTCATCTCGTGGAGTGGACCCTATCGGAACGAGCATGCTGTGTGCGGAAACCCTAGAGCCGGTTGAGACTTGACGACTGCTGATCGAATGACTCGGTGTGTTACGGATAGCCCAGTGGGAAGCGCTTGGTTGTAGCAGCAGACCCACGGCAGAGGAGTGCATGGTTGTAGCGGCAGACCCGCGGTACTCAACAGAAGGAGTACCTCTGGAGGCTATGAGGGGGATTTCTTGGTTGTAGCAGCAGACCCACGACGGAGGAGAGCATGGTTGTAGCAGCATGGGGGAGTGCTTGGTTGTAGCGGAAGACCCACGACGGAGGAGCGCTTGGTTGTAGCAGTATGGGGGAGCGCTTGGTTGTAGCGACAGACCCACGATGGAGGAGCACTTGGTTGTAGCAGCTAACCCGTGGTACTCAACAGAAGGAGTACCTCTAGAGGCAATGAGGGGGAGCGCTTGGTTGTAGCAGCAGACCCATTGTGGGAAGCGTTTGGTTGTAGCAGCAGGCCGAGAGTACTCGATAGTTGGAGTACTACAGCAGTCCAAGGTTAGTAGGAAGCGCTTGGTGGTAGCGGCATAACCACTGTACATGATGGAGAAGGAGTTTCCCTATAGATATGGTTTAAACTTCATGATCGATCCTATGTGGGTCATTGCGGGGGTTAGTGTAGAGACCCGTATCTTGACTTACATGAACATTACATTACTTTTGCGGAATACTTAGTACATAACAAAAACACACACACAAGGATCGTAATAGTTTAGTGTCTTTGGAAACTCGGAATAAAATCTTCTAATCGTGGTGAAAGATCTTCAACATCTCCCATAAAGATCTTCTTTTTTTTTACCTAAAACCTTTCTTTATATCCTGGGGAAAAGAAAACATAAAAGGGTGAGCTCAAATTCTCAGTAAGGGTAAACAAAAGAAATATCAATCACATCGTATTTATAAGAACATAACATTTTGGAAATCATAGCCTGCAAAAGAGAGCATAAATTCATAACATGGGATAAATCATGGTAGTGAAATGTAATCACAATAATCATAACTTAAAACAGGAAACTTTGTGGCATTCACACATAATCATAGAGAATCATTTCTTGTTAGTCAAGACTCATTTCCAAGACTATCTTAGTGGACAAAGTCCCTTTCTGAATCGAGTAACCCTCGTTTCAGTCCTGTTTCACTGAACCGGTATAACCTACCATTCCAGCCATGTCTATCTCATGAGATATAAAATCTTTACCCAATGCATTGGAGGGAGATATATGTCCCACCCATCTCATAATGATACCATTCTTATGTGTGCCACAAAATCATAAATCATACATCATTTCATAACCCATGTAATAAAAATGGGATTCTTAAACAACATGACATCATAAAACAATTCCTTTAAGAAAAAGGAATTCATAAAAATAATTCCATCACAACATAATCAAATCAATGTAATAATATGGATAAAAATAGAACCCTATATTATCTTAGATGGAAAATAATTTTGATAAAACACTTGAAATGAATTCTTGAGGAAAATATCCTTTCTTCTTCAAAAACACTTTTCCTTTCTTAATATGTCATACAATTATAAACTAAAAGAATTTGATTAAAAATAAACTTGAAAACTTTTAAATGAAGATTCTTGGAAATAATGTTTTAAAAATCCATTCATGCTGTATAAGTTAAATAAAACATTCTTCGTACTTTTGTCAGAAAAGTCAAAAAGTACCTCGTACGAAAAACGACAAAAGATTCCTTTCATATCTTTTACAAAAAAAACTTACCGAAGGGTAAAATTTGATATAAAATATTGTAGAAGGATGGAAATAATATTACATATTGAGGGAACATGGATGTGGATGATAAAATACACCCCAGTAATTACCAAAGTAAAAACAATCTCGGATAAAAGTGAGATTGTGATATTTCCCTTACCTTAGGTCCGATTTGCTTCGTATGTGTCCGAACCTCCTGTATAATGATTTAAATAATGTCATTGACTTATTACAGAATCATATTCATTTTTAGGATATCATATATGGTTCACTTATGACTTTATATTACCCGTTCTTTTGTAAATTCCATGTTAAAGAAGCGTTTTGGGTAAAATTGTTTCATTTATCGTAGGTGTTTTGACTTGTTGTTCTTGACATTTTTATTACTTATATCATGATTTACTTACTTCCAGAATATAAAATATGATTTATATATCATATATATTCAGTATATATATATAAGATAGATAAATAAAATGAAAAACACCGTTCATGGAGACGGTAGTCCGTACGTACGCATGAACGCTGTTTTCCTTTCCTTATTGTCTTGAATGGAAGTAAGTAGATGACATACATATACATATATACATAAATCAAGTAGCTTTATAATGTCATATATTTCATTATTATTTCTTATATATACCTTTTAATCATTCTTAAATGGTTAACATGGAGAATGAATCTCATCGCGTCGTGGAGACGGTAGTCCGTACGTACGCACGAGCGATGATATTGTTCCCATGGTCGTGGAATTGTGTTAAAGTGTATGTATATTATTTCAGTATCAATATCACTTTATAATAATCATATATAGTTACTCATTACACCATTATACCCATCCTATTAAGGTGGTGGCGGAAAATAAATTACACCACGGCGTGGAGACGGTATTCCGTACGTACGCACGCGCGGTGATTTCTTTTTCCGTAGGATGGATAGATGGTGAAATAGGGTTGTTTCAAACTTATAATAACATATCAGTATATGAGTGATACTGATGTTATTACTTCATAATGAAACAACCTAAGAAGAAGAAGTGGAAGAAGAAATAAAGATGAAAGAATTGGTAACGGTAATTACCTCTTCTTTGAAGCGCCTCTTTGAGACCTCCTCTTAGGGCACTAAAATTGATCTTTGAGGAAGACCAGAACCTCTAGGATGTTGCTAGGGAAGTGTAGAAGATATTTTGTCAGGGGTTGGCCGAGCTTGAGTGCTCAAATTGGTGTGAGGAGGAGGTGGAGGAGGTGTCCTTTTATAAGGGAGGAGAGGGGCACCTTAGGAATACATCAAAATATTATTTTATATTAATGTCAAAATCGGTTTATAATGGTTCCAAAGGGTCTTATTTCGAAGATAAAGTGGGGATGAGTCGAAATCCTATCAACCAATAGGATTTAGACAAGTTTAGGGTATTATTTTAACCTTATCAATTAGATTTAACTCTAAGTTAAATAATTTAACTTTTACGGTGTCTTTTTGTTTTCTTTCACTATATGGTTAATACACTTAATATAACATGCCAAAAGAACCCCAAATTGTTTATTATTAATATATATATCCTTATCTAATTCATTTGGCCGAACCTTAGATTTTTAGGAAGAAAATAACAATTAATAATATAATATTTGATTTAAAAACTATTTTGTGTCAATTTTGACACTATTTGATATATGATTTTTGTGAAAGTCATAACAGAATTATATGTTCGAACCAAGTTGATTAAATCAACAATAATATATCATAGTAACCTAGAAAATTAGTGGAATCCATAAAAAGTCTCAAATTACATTCATTTGATCATCTATAACATCAATTATGTTAATATTTCCTTAAAAGGGTAATTACTGCATCATCATTGTGTCATAAATAAATTAATTTATTTAAAGACTAAAAATTATAAATAAAATATCATTATGTATTAAATCGTTTTAGCTTTCTAATTAATTTTTACAATCGAATTTATCTTATGTATATCCCTATATTAAAAATGTTTTAGTATATAAACATTGATTTTAACTCTTTTAACTATTCTTTAAATTAAATAATAATAAATGTCCTAATCTAATCCAAGTGGGCCTAAATGATAATATTTTACACTTAAGGTTGTTTTTGGTCGAGATAAACCTGTCCAATATAATTAGGACATGTGTTAGGGTAATATTAATATCATTCTTACCCTTAATTACCCTATTTACTTTTAACCGTGGTAAATAAAAGTAAAAAGTTACTATTCTCCAAAAATTATTTTCATCACATTGAACCACATTTTACTTACTGACATCAACCGTGACTCTCGGATTTTTGAAATTCCATTCACCGAAGCGGTAAAATTAAGTTTTATGAAAAATTCAGTTTTTAACTACCACTTAGTAGTTTCACTATTCATCAAAAATTGATGTTTTTCAGAACAATGCCAAAATTTTATCCTAAGCTATATTTCATATTCCGAATTCAAAAATTAAGTCTATTTTACCAAATTCATAACATAGAAGTTGCATTAATTAATTTAATAATTAAATCCCGCTGTTAAAACAAATAGCGTGTTTTTAAGAAACAATATCTGTCAAAAGATTGACACTTGATTATGTCTGGTTTAAATGTGAAATTACATCTAATGACCAACATTGTATTAAATTGTAAAAATATATTCTAAATATACTTTAAAACCACTAAAATTAATAATTTATCACTATTAATTATTTTGATTAAAAAAATTGTTTTTAATTATAATTTAGTAATTTTCACTATTCATCAGATTATGAAAGTTATCCGAAAAGTACCAAAATTTCACCTTAGGCTAAATTCGATACTCCGAATCCAAAAATGAAGTCCATTTTGAGAGCTAAAATTTCTAAAATTTTAAAAGGTGGTTATTACTATTCATAACGGCTAGTTATAATAATATTTTAATAGCATATCGTTGTTTAGTGAAACTCGGTATTGCGTACTACACACGCTATCGAGGAAGGTCGCGATTGCGTGTAATGCAAGGAAAGTCAAGGATGCGTGTTGTGCAAGGTCCTTTTGGTGTAGCGTACAACACAAGACATTAGTGAAATAAAAAAGAATATTTTCATAAAATCTCAGGCTGTTACATTCTACCCCCGTTAAAATGAATTTCGCCCTCGAAATTCGTCGGGGTTATAAATGGTTTACAATTCGAAAGTTTCTTTAATAGAAACCCACATCGTTAAAACGAATACCAAAACATGGCTTTAAAAACTAAAGTATGAAATGTAACGATTACCCAAATAAACTAATCACTGGGTTTCCACATAGGTGAAAATATGGATATGGAAGAGAAATCTAACCATCATGTTCTGATGGAGAGTGGTAGAGAACATGGCTATGGAAAATCCAGTAATCACAAATCCATAAATTTGTGACGATCTAAGGTACCATCTGATTCATCAGGTATAAGATCACTAGGACAACATTTTTGGTTTTCAAGATCATTTCCCTAAAGTTGAAAATTTGAATTAGAATAAATACTTTGTTTATTTTGGTATAATCTCACTGTTGTTCATGCCTTGAACAATTTCCACTTCATCTCTTAAATAAATGAAGTTGAATTTGTTATTCGTGAAGTGTTAGCAGATCATGTGATAGAATGACGGGTTATTCCATCTTTCTCAAACAAAAGGTTAGCAAAAATTATATACATAAGTCGATCTATAGTGAGATTAATCACATATGGTTCCTAAAATGGACTTATACTTCATATATCATACTGTTTAATAATTATAAAACTAGTTTCTACTAAACAGGGACTTCCTGTAGGCCAGTGGTAGGCGATAAAGGCCCGTCGCACTTCGGTTGTGGGTTCGATTCCCATATCCTTGTCCGACGTGATGGGTTGTCGCCCGTCCTGCAGGTTGTCCTTTTTCTAAAACTATATTACTATATCATCCCATCAATAATATCGAGAAAACTTCTATCCTTAAACAATACTAACTTATGTCCATTCCAATCTTTAGGCTTATCCATAATACTGCAGTCCACTCTCATAACATAGTGAAAACGATTACCAGAGATTTAACACCATCGTCGATCCCCATATATCATAAGATATGTTTTGTTGGTCACATTCCAAACATTCAAAGGCCTTAATAATGTATTCTATTGAATACACATTAAACCATAGTGAAAACTTGAATGCAGTTAAAAGTTAACACTTTTCACATACTAAAATCCTCAAAATTCTATATACTCAAACCATGATATCACTTAGTCCTTATATCAATCATGAGCTCATGAATACTGTCAAACATTTCATTTTCTCCTTATCCCTTCATTATGCACATATCATCTACATTCCAAAAATATCTGAATAACCTTTCATGGATACTTGTACCATTAATCATACACTTTCAAAACTCAAGGAAGGACAACAGTGTAATAATCCATAGATGTCTCTTTATTCCATAGTACCATGAGATTACTTATACAACATTACACATGATAAACATGTCATCATTCCACTACATTCTTAAACCATTGACCAAGCTTCAACAATTCTTTCATCTCACATATCATTTGTAGTCTCTTCATCATCATCAACATATATACTACCCATACGACCATACTGATTCTCTTAATGAGACTTTCCCTTAGGGAATTGGTTTTCATAATGCCCGTACATTCCACATTTAAAACATTTAACCATTGTTGATGTCATAGCAATACCATTATCTTCATCCCTGGTGTTAACTGATCCTTTTCCTTTTCACTTACTGGCTTTGTGTCTTTCTTTTCCACACCCAAAGAATCTTCCAGTTCCTTTGAAACATTCTCCTTGATGCCTCTTCCCATATGATTTACATAGGGGAAATTGAACTTTCTTTCCTCTATGATCATCATTAAACTCCATCTTTCTCTTATTAGCCGAGTCAGGAAACTTACAAAATTTTACATTATTGATCATATTATGAGATTGCTGATTCGGCATAATAATGATCTTTGGACTTCCAAATCCCATTTCATTTGGTTGCTCATGAAGAATATCATTCCATTGTCCATCATATCCTCCATTATCGTGAATCATCTTGTTTCCAGCCATTTTCTAAAACCCAAAATGAATAGTGTGAGAGGAAAAAATCATTCTAGGGAAAAAAACATAATAAAGGGGGAGTACCTTCAATATCTAACATCTTAGGTTTAATTCTATGATCATTAGCGTAGTTCTATTACTATAACCTATACGTATACTTAACCTTAGGGACAACCCTAGACATACCTTAGAAATATCTCTAGGGATCACACTATCGTTTTCGCATCCTAGTTTCCAAAGGTTGACTAAACCTTTCCTCTGATACCAACTGTAGAGACCCGTATCTTGATGTACATGAATATTACATTACTTTTGCGGAATACTTAGTACATAACAAAAACACACACACAAGGATCGTAATAGTTTAGTGTCTTTGGAAACTCGGAATAAAATCTTCTAATCGTGGTGAAAGATCTTCAACATCTCCCATAAAGATCTTCCTTTTTTTACATAAAACCTTTCTTTATATCCTGGGGAAAAGAAAACATAAAAGGGTGAGCTCAAATGCTCAGTAAGGTTAAACAAAAGAAATATCAATCACATCGTATTTATAAGAACATAACATTTTGGAAATCATAGCCTGCAAAAGAGAGCATAATTTCATAACATGGGATAAATCATGGTAGTGAAATGTAATCACAATAATCATAACTTAAAACATGAAACTTTGTGGCATTCACACATAATCATAGAGAATCATCTCTTGTTAGTCAAGACTCATTGCCAAGACAATCTTAGTGGACAAAGTCCCTTTCTGAATCGAGTAACCCTCGTTTCAGTCCTATTTCACTGAACCGGTATAACCTACCATTCCAGCCATGTCTATCTCATGAGATATAAAATCTTTACCCAATTCAATGGAGGGAGATATAGGTCCCACCCATCTCATAATGATACCATTCTTATGTGTGCCACAAAATCATAAATCATACATCATTTCATAACCCATGTAATAAAAATGGGATTCTTAAACAACATGACATCATAAAACAATTCATATAAGATAAAGGAATTCATAAAAATAATTCCATCACAACATAATCAAATAAATGTAATAATAGGGATAAAAAAATAACCCTATATTATCTTAGATGGAAAATAATTTTGATAAAACACTTGAAATGAATTCTTGAGGAAAATATCCTTTCTTCATCAAAAACACTTTTCCTTTCTTAATATGTCATACAATTACAAACTAAAAGAAGTTGATTAAAAATAAACTTGAAAACTTTTAAATGAAGATTCTTGGAAATAATGTTTTAAAAATCCATTCATGCCGTATAAGTTAAATAAAACATTCTTCGTACTTTTGTCGGAAAAGTCAAAAAGTACCTCGTACGAAAAACGACAAAAGATTCCTTTCATATCTTTTACAAAAAAAAACTTACCGAAGGGTAAAATTGGATATAAACTATTGTAGAAGGATGGAAATAATATTACATATTGAGGGAACATGGATGTGGATGATAAAATTGTAACACCCCAAGATTTCATAGTGTGTTATTTCTTCAAAATAATTCAATAACTTGCACTACACGCAACACTGAGTTCAATTGCACCATGACTTACCAAAAAAAAGCCATTAAAAGAGGTCATGAATAGTATTAACTAAATTTTAAACTTTATTTAATCCTTATAATTTTAGAATCCATATTATGAGTTTCTTAGTCATAATGCAAGAACAGATTCATTTTCAGTATTGCACTTTTATCAACTTTTGATAGTGAAACCTTTTTAAATACAATATTTTAAACTTTTTGACTAAATGGAGACATCAAAAAATTTAAAATGAAACATCCCAAGCTTCCACGGTACGCTTTCATTTGAATAAAACAGTAGCGTGTGTTGTACGCAACTTCGAGTTCTAACACACCGTAACCAATCAAACTAGCTGTTATGAATAGTAATACCTACTTTTTGAAGTTATACATATTTTATATTTTAAAATGGACTTCATTTTTGGATTCGGAATATCAAATTTAGCCTAAGGTGAAATTTTGGTACTTTTCGGATAACTTTCATATTTTGATGAATAGTGAAAATTACTAAATTTTAATTAAAAACAACTTTTTTAATCAAAATAATTAATAGTAATAAATTATGAATTTGAGTGGTTTTAAAGTATATTTAGAATATATTTTTACTATTTAATATAATGTTGGTCATTGGACATAATTTTACAATTAAACCGAACATAAACAAGTGTCAATCTTTTGATAGTTATTATCTCTTAAAAACACGCTTTTTGTTTTGACAGCGGGAATTAATTTTAAATTAATTTCTGCCACTTCTGTGTTTTGAATTTAGGAAAATGGATTCCATATTTGGAATCAGGATGTTCAAATTGTGTAAATAGGTAACTTTTATTTTTAGACATTTTGAATAATTACTGTGGTAAATATTTTATTTACCATGGTTAAGGGTAAATCCGGTAAATAAGGGTTAAAAAATAATATTATAATAATACAAAATTAACCTAAAACGTGTCCTAACCTTATTGGTGGACACATACCCGACCATGAGCATCCTTGGGTCAATTTGGGGACCCCTTGGATCCACTTGTATGTGGTAGGGACACTTTATATTAATAAAGTTAAAATAAAAATAAAAATGGCATAAGCTTACATCTTTTAGAAGAACAATTGTTACATAGGGTTATACATGTTGGATTTTAGATTATAAATATTCATTAGAAAGCTAAAAAGATTTCCTACCTAATGATATTTTATTTATAATTTTTAGACATCAAATAATATAAATTATTAATGACACAATAATGATGCAATGTTTACCTAATTAATAAATCATTTAAATAAATAAGATTATAATGATTAAAATATTATCTAAAACCTGTCCAATTCTTATTGGTTGATGTTATTTAGAATATGAGTCATCTTATCTTCGACCTCAATGATTTTTGGACCATTATAAACCGAATATAATTATATTATAAAGTAATACTTTCACTCTTTCCTAAAGAGCCCCTCTTCTCCCTTATAAAAGGAGACCACTTCTACTCATTCCTCACACCTCTCAAGCCACTTGGCTCGTCCAAACTCTGCCCAACTAAGCTCCTCGCATCCCTCTCCTCCTCCTTGAAGCTTCCCCTTAGGCAGAAAGCATTTCAAGAAGTCCTTTGGTTCCAACCAAAGTGAGTTACCTAAATTAAAGGAGGTTAACCTACCCCTACCAAGGAAAAGTACAAGGTAAGGGATTTTTCTTATCTCACATTCAATTCCGTGAGATTTCCATTATTCGCCACTAAATTATTGAAAGTGGTGTATTGTGTACTGGAATTTGATATATATTATCATATTCATGTTATTCTGTAAATAATTTGGTGGTTATTAACTTTTGGCCATACGACTCAGTTGATTAACGTGGTAAGGGGTTTTCATCTCACTCCTTATTCCCGTGAGATTCATGCCATATTGCCACCATTACCTTTTGTGTGGTGTATGTACTGCCCATAATTATATTCTTTGTGTAATACACTCTAATTTATGTGTACTTACATATTCATTGTATGATACCTCTTTCATGGGTTGTATGTTTCATAAGTTACCAAACTGGTAAGGGTTATTTCACAATCTCTTCATTATCCGAGGTTGTTTATACATAATAATCTACTGAGATCTCGTTATCATCCACATCCATGTTTCTTCAAAATGTATTTCAAAACATTTTTAATATTTAAAAGAATATGGGTTAAAGTCATTTATACCCTTGTTTGACTTTTTATAAGAGGTTTATAAGGGAATCTTTCCGTCGTTTTCCAAACAAGGTGCTTTTTAACCTTTTCGACAGAATTAAGATAAGAATGTTTTTTTAACTTATACGGAGGGTGCGGTTATTTTCCGCCGTTATAAAATCGTCAAAGCTTCCCTTAAAAGCTTATAAGATTATTTTCAAAGAAAATGTTTGATTGGATCTTAAATGATTTCAAAATAAAAGGAGATATTTCTTTAAAAAGAATTTTGATTTCATCTATGTCAACATCCTTTGATGGGTTTTAAGATTATTTGAAGTTGATTTATTATGATACAAAACTTCTATATTGTTTTGAAGGTTTTGTGATATGTTTGACTGTGGATGTGCTATTTTTATACCATTCATAGTTTATGGTGAAAGTATTGACATTTCGTATGCTAGTTCCAATAAGAATGTTTATGTTATATTTCAATCTTTACTTCATATGAATGTGTAGGACAAGTATGTTCCAGGTTGGGGACTGGTTAAAGTAAGTGCTCCAGGTTGGGGACTGGTAAAAGTAAGCCCTCCAGGTTCGGGACTGGTAAAAGTAAGCCCTCCGGGTTGGTGTCCGGTTATTAGAGGCACTCCGGGTTGGTGTCCGGTTATTAGAGGCACTCCGGGTTGGTGTCCGGTTATTAGAGGCACTCCGGGTTGGTGTCCGGTTATTAGAGGCACTCCGGGTTGGGTTCCGGTTACAGTTAGCCCCAAGGTCTTGGGACGAGGCCTTGAAAAGTAATTAAAGTCTAGCATTATGCATTCCAACATTATGATAGTGGTTATTGATTTTGCATGTGATTATTCGATTAGTAGAATATCCATGTGAATAAGTAAATGGCATTATCTAATTTTATTTATTCCATACTATGTTAAAAGTTCAAGTTTAAAAGGCTTTTGTTTTAGTTATACATTGCCTTAAATGTTTATTCTTATTTATGAAAGTTTCCGCTATATTGTTATCCTTACTGGGCATTTGAGCTCACCCCTTTTCTATGTTTTATTTTTCCCAGGAAGTGAAGAAGTAAATTATGAATGACCTGCAGGGATATTATGTGGGGATATGAGTGTGGATTATGGAGACAATATGTTGTTGTAGTAGTTTTTAGTTTAATGATGTAATGTAAACCTTATGAATATATCTAGTGTTTCCAAGGCTACTAAACCAATCGGTCTTTCGTGATTTGATCTTTCTTGTGATCATGCCAATGTTACGAAGTAATGCACCGACTCTGGGCAGCTGGGGTCGGGGCGTTACAGTTGGTATCAGAGGAAGTTTAGTACAAACCATGGAAGCTAGATTTAGATAAACTCTGATTAGAGCACGTAGACCTAAGATTAACTTTGAGGATTAGTATAGAAGAACTTCCTAGAATTTTGGTATTGTAGAGATTTTGTAAGTTTTTCGAGCAATACATCCCTGTCTGGATACGAGCAGGTAGAGGCGGCTCTGGCACAGATGTACCTAGGGGTAAAACCCGAAAACACCGCTTTGAGCTAGACTCGAACGGGAACTGGTGCACGACAACGGGCCTTGCTGCACTCTTGGTTACGACACTCCCGGGGGATATGCTTAGGATAACTCTCATTTTCTTTACAAATCATTTTGAAGGGATTATGAGTACATACTTCCTCAAAGAAAACATTCTTATGATTATGGATTATATCCATAAATAGTTCAATTTATGTTAAGTGTTTTATAAGTATGGGACTATGTATTTTGATTCATAAACTGATCTAGTGTATGCCATTGTTTAGAAATGGCGCCCAGTAGAAGGAATGAGAACTCCAGAAATGCACATGATCCAAAGAGAAGGAAGGATCATATCTTTCATGGTCTTAAGCTAGAATTTATAAGAGAAATAGTCTCCCATGTATTATCATCATATGAAGAAATAATATCATGTGTTGATAAGATAAGTAAAGAGTTTTCTGAGTCCTATGGCTTTGAAGGGAAGCAAGAGAAGAAAAGGATGGAAGAGAGAAAGATGGATAAAAGTAAGAGGGAAAAGAAGAATTTTCCCATATGTGGTAACTGTGGAAAGAAACACCCTGGAACTTGCCTGAAAGGAATGGGAGTTTGTTATAAGTGTGGAGGAAAAGGGCACAAAGTACGTGACTGCAAGGGTAAGAAAATGGTTTTAAATGTACAATGCTTCATTTGCAAGGAGTTTGGACTCTACGCGAACCTATGTCCCAGTCATCAGACTATGCCGCAAATGATGATATTGGATAATAATCAAGTTATGATACTACCACAGATGAAGAGGAATGATTAGAGTTCTTATGTTGATTATGTCAATTGAGTGTTGTATCAACAATGTACTTGTTATAATAATTATGGAGTATATAAGGATTGTACTGCAGTACTATTTCATTAAGGAATTGAGATTGTGTGGAACAAAGAAAAGTGACTCATTAGCAGGATAGATTTTTGGAAAATATATGGTTGAGAGAATGATAAACCATAATATAGTTCTGATACTGAGGTAGTGATTTTGGAATAATATGTGATTGTTTTGGATAAATTATATTGGATATTCTTGACTACCTTGGAACTGATTAATGATTTGTATATTCCATCATTGTTGGGGTTTAAAACATTTTTGGATTAATGAAGTATATCCAGCATTCTATATGGAATAAGGGAGCATGAATGTAATCAATAAGGAATATGGTAATACATGATGAAGGTATTCATATGCTATTACGGGGTAAAAAGGATCTATATTATGTTTACCTTCCTTATGAATGTTGGACTGTGAGTTTGGACAGAAGTATTTTGGATAGTTCTAGTTTGGATTATTTTGGATTGCCATAAAAGGACAACCCGGAGGTCGGGCGGCAACCCGTCGCGTCCGGCAAGGCTGCGAGACTTGAACCCGCAACCAAAGGGCGACAAGGGTGTATCACCTACCACAATCCCTCGAGATGTCCTGGATTAAATAAAGTAGTTTTTTAAAAGATCTGGTAGATGAATTATTAATTCGTTTATTTTGGAACCCTCTATGAATAGTATAAATAGAATTTTTTTTACGAGTGAATGATGAGTTTTGGTAGAAATTTATTAATGGATAAAACTCTAATTATAAACCAAGTATATCTCCTTATGATCTTAGCCAATCTCATAAATAAATTCCTCATCATTAATAAAAGGAACTTAGAACAAAAATGTTGTCCTAGATGGTACCTTAAATCATCAATAATTTATGGCTTTGGGATTGTTGGCCTTTTCATAGCCATGTTCTCTACCACTCTCCATCAGATAATTGATGGCTAGATTTTTCTTCCATATCCATATTTTCTTACATGGAACCCTAGTATGTGTTATTTTCGGTAATCTTCATACTTTCCACTATTTATTTTAAATAGAGGCCTCATTAATTCATTTTTCGATGTGGGATTTCAACTAAGATATTTTGAAACGTCAAAAATGTGTTATCCTAATACCCTATGTTTTGTTGAACCGATGGTATTTCAAATCATCATAGATTGATGAATTTAAGGACCTCAATTATACACTTGTTTGTGATTGATGACATCAATCACTACCTATAAATATTTACGTTTTTCCTCCGATTATATGTCTCTAATTTCCACCAATGTTCTCCTAATCGAGATCTTAATTTGGTGGTGACCTTTGATTTCTCTTTTCCTCATATTAAGACTAAATTTTAGTAACCCAATTTCTGATGTGGGTTTTCCCACAAATATATTTTCTACTTTCAACCTTTTATTTTTGAAGAACAATTTCAAATTGCGAGGACGCAATTTATTGAAGGAGGGGAGAATGTAACACCCCAAGATTTCATAGTGTGTTATTTCTTCAAAATAATTCAATAACTTGCACTACACGCAACACTGAGTTCAATTGCACCATGACTTACCAAAAAAAAGCCATTAAAAGAGGTCATGAATAGTATTAACTAAATTTTAAACTTTATTTAATCGTTATAATTTTAGAATCCATATTATGAGTTTCTTAGTCA
Source organism: Viscum album (assembly GCA_963277665.1). NCBI lineage: Eukaryota > Viridiplantae > Streptophyta > Magnoliopsida > Santalales > Viscaceae > Viscum > Viscum album. The sequence continues at coordinate 1,645,450,425 of OY728163.1, read as the reverse complement.
TAATGCAAGAACAGATTCATTTTCAGTATTGCACTTTTATCAACTTTTGATAGTGAAACCTTTTTAAATACAATATTTTAAACTTTTTGACTAAATGGAGACATCAAAAAATTTAAAATGAAACATCCCAAGCTTCCACGGTACGCTTTCCTTTGAATAAAACAGTAGCGTGTGTTGTACTCAACTTCGAGTTCTAACACACCGTAACCAATCAAACTAGCTGTTATGAATAGTAATACCTACTTTTTGAAGTTATATATATTTTATATTTTAAAATGGACTTCATTTTTGGATTCGGAATATCAAATTTAGCCTAAGGTGAAATTTTGGTACTTTTCGGATAACTTTCATATTTTGATGAATAGTGAAAATTACTAAATATTAATTAAAAACAACTTTTTTAATCAAAATAATTAATAGTAATAAATTATGAATTTGAGTGGTTTTAAAGTATATTTAGAATATATTTTTACTATTTAATATAATGTTGGTCATTGGACATAATTTTACAATTAAACCGAACATAAACAAGTGTCAATCTTTTGATAGTTATTATCTCTTAAAAACACGCTTTTTGTTTTGACAGCGGGAATTAATTTTAAATTAATTTCTGCCACTTCTGTGTTTTGAATTTAGGAAAATGGATTCCATATTTGGAATCAGGATGTTCAAATTGTGTAAATAGGTAACTTTTATTTTTAGACATTTTGAATAATTACTGTGGTAAATATTTTATTTACCATGGTTAAGGGTAAATCCGGTAAATAAGGGTTAAAAAATAATATTATAATAATACAAAATTTACCTAAAACGTGTCCTAACCTTATTGGTGGACACATACCCGACCATGAGCATCCATGGGTCAATTTGGGGACCCCTTGGATCCACTTGTATGTGGTAGGGACACTTTTTATTAATAAAGTTAAAATAAAAATAAAAATGGCATAAGCTTACATCTTCTAGAAGAACAATTTTTACATAGGGTAATACATGTTGGATTTTAGATTATAAATATTCATTAGAAAGCTAAAAAGATTTCCTACCTAATGATATTTTATTTATAATTTTTATACATCAAATAATATAAATTATTAATGACACAATAATGATGCAATGTTTACCTAATTAATAAATCATTTAAATAAATAAGATTATAATGATTAAAATATTATCTAAAACCTGTCCAATTCTTATTGGTTGATGTTATTTAGAATATGAGTCATCTTATCTTCGACCTCAATGATTTTTGGACCATTATAAACCGAATATAATTATATTATAAAGTAATACTTTCACTCTTTCCTAAAGAGCCCCTCTTCTCCCTTATAAAAGGAGACCACTTCTACTCATTCCTCACACCTCTCAAGCCACTTGGCTCGTCCAAACTCTGCCCAACTAAGCTCCTCACATCCCTCTCCTCCTCCTTGAAGCTTCCCCTTAGGCAGAAAGCATTTCAAGAAGTCCTTTGGTTCCAACCAAAGTGAGTTACCTAAATTAAAGGAGGTTAACCTACCCCAACCAAGGAAAAGTACAAGGTAAGGGATTTTTCTTATCTCACATTCAATTCCGTGAGATTTCCATTATTCGCCACTAAATTATTGAAAGTAGTGTATTGTGTACTGGAATTTGATATATATTATCATATTCATGTTATTCTGTAAATAATTTGGTGGTTATTAACTTTTGGCCATACAACTCAGTTGATTAACGTGGTAAGGGGTTTTCATCTCACTCCTTATTCCCGTGAGATTCATGCCATATTGCCACCATTACCTTTTGTGTGGTGTATGTACTGCCCATAATTATATTCTTTGTGTAATACACTCTAATTTATGTGTACTTACATATTCATTGTATGATACCTCTTTCATGGGTTGTATGTTTCATAAGTTACCAAACTGGTAAGGGTTATTTCACAATCTCTTCATTATCCGAGGTTGTTTATACATAATAATCTACTGAGATCTCGTTATCATCCACATCCATGTTTCTTCAAAATGTATTTCAAAACATTTTTAATATTTAAAAGAATATGGGTTAAAGTCATTTATACCCTTGTTTGACTTTTTATAAGAGGTTTATAAGGGAATCTTTCCGTCGTTTTCCAAACAAGGTGCTTTTTAACCTTTTCGTCAGAATTAAGATAAGAATGTTTTTTTAACTTATACGGCGGGTGCGGTTATTTTCCGCCGTTATAAAATCGTCAAAGCTTCCCTTAAAAGCTTATAAGATTATTTTCAAAGAAAATGTTTGATTGGATCTTAAATGATTTCAAAATAAAAGGAGATATTTCTTTAAAAAGAATTTTGATTTCATCTATGTCAACATCCTTTGATGGGTTTTAAGATTATTTGAAGTTGATTTATTATGATACAAAACTTCTATATTGTTTTTAAGGTTTTGTGATATGTTTGACTGTGGATGTGCTATTTTTATACCATTCATAGTTTATGGTGAAAGTATTGACATTTCGTATGCTAGTTCCAATAAGAATGTTTATGTTATATTTCAATCTTTACTTCATATGAATGTGTAGGACAAGTATGTTCCAGGTTGGGGACTGGTTAAAGTAAGCCCTCCAGGTTGGGGACTGGTAAAAGTAAGCCCTCCAGGTTAGGGACTGGTAAAAGTAAGCCCTCCGGGTTGGTGTCCGGTTATTAGAGGCACTCCGGGTTGGTGTCCGGTTATTAGAGGCACTCCGGGTTGGTGTCCGGTTATTAGAGGCACTCCGGGTTGGTGTCCGGTTATTAGAGGCACTCCGGGTTGGGTTCCGGTTACAGTTAGCCCCAAGGTCTTGGGACGAGGCCTTGAAAAGTAATTAAAGTCTAGCATTATGCATTCCAACATTATGAAAGTGGTTATTGATTTTGCATGTGATTATTCGATTAGTAGAATATCCATGTGAATAAGTAAATGGCATTATCTAATTTTATTTATGCCATACTATGTTAAAAGTTCACATTTAAAAGGCTTTTGTTTTAGTTATACATTGCCTTAAATGTTTATTCTTATTTATGAAAGTTTCCGCTATATTGTTATCCTTACTGGGCATTTGAGCTCACCCCTTTTCTATGTTTTATTTTTCCCATGAAGTGAAGAAGTAAATTATGAATGACCTGCAGGGATATTATGTGGGGATATGAGTGTGGATTATGGAGACAATATGTTGTTGTAGTAGTTTTTAGTTTAATGATGTAATGTAAACCTTATGAATATATCTAGTGTTTCCAAGGCTACTAAACCAATCGGTCTTTCGTGATTTGATCTTTCTTGTGATCATGCCAATGTTACGAAGTAATGCACCGACTCTGGGCAGCTGGGGTCGGGGCGTTACAAAAATACACCCCAGTAATTACCAAAGTAAAAACAATCTTGGATAAAAGTGAGATTGTTATATTTCCCTTACCTTAGGTCTGATTTGCTTCGTATGTGTCCGAACCTCCTGTATAATGATTTAAATAATGTCATTGACTTATTACAGAATCATATTCATTGTTATTATATCATATATGGTTCACTTATGACTTTATATTACCCGTTCTTTTGTAAATTCCATGTTAAAGAACGTTTTGGGTAAAATTGTTTCATTTATCGTAGGTGTTTTGACTTGTTTTTCTTGACATTATTATTACTTATATCATGATTTACTTACTTCCAGAATATAAAATATGATTTATATATCATATATATTCAGTATATATATATATAAGATAGATAAATGAAATGAAAAACACCGTTCATGGAGACGGTAGTCCGTACATACGCATGACCGCTGTTTTCCTTTCCTTATTGTCTTGAATGGAAGTAAGTAGATGACATACATATACATATATACATAAATCCAGTATCTTTATAATGTCATGTATTTCATTATTATTTCTTATATATACTCTTTAATCATTCTTAAATGGTTAACATGGAGAATGAATCTCATCGCGTCGTGGAGACGGTAGTCCGTACGTACGCACGAGCGATGATATTGTTCCCATGGTCGTGGAATTGTGTTAAAGTGTATGCATATTATTTCAGTATCAATATCACTTTATAATAATCATATATAGTTACTCATTACACCATTATACCCATCCTATTAAGGTGGTGGCGGAAAATAGATTACACGACGGCGTGGAGACGGTATTCTGTACGTACGCACGCGCGGTGATTTCTTTTTCCGTAGGATGGATAGATGGTGAAATAGGGTTGTTTAATACTTATAATAACATATCAGTATATGAGTGATACTGATGTTAGTACTTAATAATGAAACAACCTAAGAAGAAGAAGTGGAAGAAGAAATAACGATGAAAGAATTGGTAACGGTAATTACCTCTTCTTTGAAGCGCCTCTTTGAGACCTCCTCTTAGGGCACTAAAATTGGTCTTTTAGGAAGACCAGAACCTCTAGGATGTTCCTAGGGAAGTGGAGAAGAGATTTTGGTAGGGGTTGGCCGAGCGTGAGTGCTCAAATTGGTGTGAGGAGGAGGGGGGGGGAGGTGTCCTTTTATAAGGGAGGAGAGGGGCACCTTAGGAATACCTCAAAATATTATTTTATATTAATGTCAAAATCGGTTTATAATGCTTCCAAAGGGACTTATTTTGAAGCTAAAGTGGGGATGGGTCGAAATCCTATCAACTAATAGGATTTAGACAAGTTTAGGGTATTATTTTAACCTTATCAATTAGATTTAACTCTAAGTTAAATAATTTAACTTTTACGGTGTCTTTTTGTTTTCTTTCACTATATGGTTAATACACATAATATAACATGCCAAACGAACTCCAAGTTGTTTATTATTAATATATATATCCTTATATAAGTCATTTGGCCGAACCATAGATTTTTAAGAAGAAAATAACAATTAATAATATAATATTTGATTTAAAAACTATTTTGTGTCAATTTTGACACTATTTGATATATGATTTTTGTGAAAGTCATAACAAAATTATATGTTCTAACCAAGTTGATTACATCAACAATAATATATCATAGTAACCTACAAAATTAGTGTAATTTATAAAAAGTCTCAAATTACATTCATTTGATCATCTATAACATCAATTATGTTAATATTTCCTTAAAAGGGTAATTACTGCATCATCGTTGTGTCATAAATAAATTAATTTATTTAAAGTATAAAAATTATAAATAAAATATCATTATGTAGGAAATCATTTTAGCTTTCTAATGAATATTTAAAATCTAATTTATCTTATTTATAACCCTATATTAAAAATGTTTTAGTAAATAAACATTGATTTTAACTCTTTTAACTCTTCTTTGAATTAAATAATAATAAATGTCCTAATCTAATCCAAGTGGGCCTAAATGATAATATTTTACACTTAAGGTTGTTTTGGGTCGAGATACACTTGTCCAATAGAATTAGGACATGTGTTAGGGTAATATTAATATCATTCTTACCCTTAATTACCCTATTTACTTTTAACCGTGGTAAATAAAAGTAAAAAGTTACTATTCACCAAAAATTATTTTCATCTCATTGAACCACATTTTACTTACTGACATCAACCGTGTCTCTAGGATTTTTGAAAATCCATTCACAGAAGCGGTAAAATTAAGTTTTATGAAAAATTCAGTTTTTTAACTACCACTTAGTAGTTTCACTATTCATCAAAAATTGATGTTTTTCAGAACAATGCCAAAATTTCATCCTAAGCTATATTTCATATTCCGAATTCAAAAATGAAGTCTATTTTACCAAATTCATAACATAGAAGTTGCGTTAATTAATTTTATAATTAAATCCTGCTGTTAAAACAAATAGCGTGTTTTTAAGAAACAATATCTATCAAAAGATTGACACTTGATTATGTCTGGTTTAAATGTGAAATTACATCTAATGACCAACATTGTATTAAATTGTAAAAATATATTCTAAATATACTTTAAAACCACTAAAATTAATAATTTATCACTATTAATTATTTTGATTAAAAAAGTTGTTTTTAATTATAATTTAGTAATTTTCACTATTCATCAGAATATGAAAGTTATCCGAAAAGTACCAAAATTTCACCTTAGGCTAAATTCGATACTCCGAATCCAAAAATGAAGTCCATTTTGAGAGCTAAAATTTATAAAATTTTAAATGGTGGTTATTACTATTCATAACGGCTAGTTATAATAATATTTTAATAGCATATCGTTGTTTAGTGAAACTCGGTATTGCGTACTACACACGCTATCGAGGAAGGTCGTGATTGCGTGTAATGCAAGGCAAGTCAAGGATGCGTGTTGTGCAAGCTCCTTTTGGTGTAGCGTACAACACAAGACATTAGTGAAATAAAAAAGAATATTTTTCATAAAATCTCGGGCTGTTACAGTTAGTACCTACCGATCCTTTGTGGGTCCGACGGCTAGATGAATCAGTGGCTACATCAGATCATCTCTATCATCTTACGAAAAAGTATATCATGTGTGAGCTGAATCCTTTTTGTTACCCTATGTGGATTTACGTTTTTCTTTCCTATGTGGATTGTGTCGTGCTATCTTGCGTGGATTTACGTTCTGCTTTCCTGTGTGGACTGGGTTGTACTTGAGTTCGGATGTTGGAGCCGAGCGAGAATTGAAGACTTAGGTATATATATGGGCATATACCTAAGCCGTGTCTGATGTTACTTCGTGATTGTATCTTTCCTTTGCGGTTTATCCTATGTGGATTCTGGGAGAACTTCGGGGGTCTCGGGATCCCTACTGAGTAGCTTATACTCACCCCTGCACGGGCTATGCCCGCACTACGTTGTGTTGGTTGCAGACGACGAACAACGCTAATCGTGTTGGAGGCTTGCGGAGCAGGACGGTACCTAGAGGTGGACCACTGGGTGGGACGTTCTCGGAGTTGTCGGCTGGACCTGAGGAGCAGTGGGGACTTTCTGTACCCACCCTTCAGGTGGGACTTCAAGTGGACGGCTCGACGTTGCAGCTTTACTTTTCAGTTGTTGTTTTCCCCTTTCGAGTTGTACTTTACTTTCAGTTTGGGTTTGTATTCTGGCCCACTTACCATTCTTCACTTACTGTTGTACCAGTTTTTACTTAGTGTTTACCTTTTCCTCTTGCTTACTCTATGGTGCTTGTTTACTTTACAAAGGCAATTCCTTCCCTTGTACCGGGATTTACGCCTTGGTTCTAGTCGCCAGCCCCTGGCCTATAGAAGGCGGGCTTGGGGTAGTCATGGCACGGGCCCTGAGGTCGGGTTGTGACAAGTTACCACTTCCCTAGTAGGTAGTTTTGATCTGTAATTTTTCCTTGTTTTGATGATTAATCGATATCATCGTGACTAGAATTTTATTGACATGCGTTGGTTTGATTTAATGTATAATAGAACATTTCTGATCATTTTATTATGATTCATGGCTATATGAAGTAGGTGTGTTATTAGAGCATCATTCCTACAGTTTGTATTTATAGTGGCATGGTGGTTTCAAATATTTTACATGGGAACATTATAAATATATTCATGCTCAATAATATATTAATTTTTATCTTTATTATTGTAATTTATTTTTTTTTCTAAGTTTAATTGATTATGATGTTTTTTTGTTTATTCCTAGATTGATATTTTGTATCCTTTTACTTCTTGTGTCATGTGGACCTTGTTTTATATATTTGAGAGGTATCTTATGGGGAGTTCATGTGATTCTAATTATTATTTTAATATTGTATTTATCTTTATTATTGGGGATATGAATCATTTGAATGGTTTGTAAGGTGATTTATATACTCGATATGGAAAATAATTTAAATTTTTTGTGTGTTCAAGGTGTGATGTGAAGGTTGAGTGACGGAAGGATATGATAGAGATTTAAGTGAATTGATGCTACATAGCCTTGGTTGTTTGATTGTAGATGGTCGATTGGGATGTTTTTTCATGTCTTGATGTTGTATCATGGATTTGGTATAATAAGTCAATGATTTGATTTTTCACACTCTCACATTGGAATATTGGTTTTGGATTGATATGTTTTGGTCCGAACATGGTGGCTCCCAATGGGTTCTTATATATTGGATAAAAATTTAATATTAAGGGATTATAATGATTGAGTTCATTAATTTGTATCATCCCCCACATATTTGAGTGATTTTTCATTATGAAAATGGTCAATGGATGTTTTTATATTATATTTTAGTTTTTAACTGAGTGTGGACATAGATACAATGGTGTGATTCACTAAGATACTAATTTCATAGTTCATCATTTTTTTATATCATTGTGTCATGGTGAATTTTTTTTGATGAATTTTATCGGTTTGGGGTTTTCTTGTGTTTTATTGAAGATACTATACTATAAAATGATGTCAATGGTTATATAATGTACATTTTTGGATTTTTGGGGTTAAAGGTAATTTTGAGTGTGTTATTAAAGGGGAAGATACTAGATACCATAACATGTTTGTATTGTTTTCCTTGATATAGACCCATCACCTCTGACCATGAAATGTCATGCAATGATTCCCTATACTTCCTATTTCATTATAATTACTTATGTTTGTTAAAATTATAAGATTTTATATGTTCTCTCAAACCATGGGTGACCAAAGGTGTCTCATTTTAGATCATTGAGTTCCATTTTGTTGACAATATCCCTGACATCAAGAGAAATATTACTTTTTTCCAAATGAGAGTTTTCTTCTCTTATTTTTTGATATACCTTTTTAATTTTTCATGGAGTGGTTGTGAAGACCATAAGAATTTAGTTTTACTATATTTGTGATATGGATTTGTTATACATTTTTGTTCATTAGGTTGTTGATTATTCTATTAATGATCTTGGACATGATACCATATCCCACTCCTTTTCCTTTTACAAGGAGTGTAGAATTTCTAGTAGATGTATGGAATTTAAAACTTACAAATCTATGATTCATTTATTTTGAGGAAGTAACATATTTTCATCATTTGGGTGGCTGGAACGAATTAAAATATAAAAAAAATGGACTTAAATAATGGAAATTTAATGGGTTGTATCATTCAAATATGTTTTATATAATCTTATTATATTCTATATGATTGATGATTGTTTGATATTATTACTGAATTATTATTTTGGTGGCAGTGATAACTTTACTATTTCTAAAAATATATTTTTATAATCAATTATGATAAAAAGAAAATCAGGAAAATAAGGTAATTTTTATCAAGGAATTTTGGAGATTATATAATGATATATATGATAAAGATTAACAATTATAATGAAAATATTTTTTAAGGAGTGATTTCATATTTTCACATGTTATTCATTTGATATGTTTTTATACAATTGATTTGGATTCCCTAATATTGGTTAGAATGGAATTAGTTGGGGATTCAGTTTTCTTATTTTGTGGATTTGAAATGGGATACATAGTGTGTATTTTGATGGGCCTCCATGGACAACATTTTTTATTTTCGTTATTATGTGGATATGGTGTACGGGTTTTCCAGTTGTTTAAATGTAGATGAAGGACTAATTATGTGGAAAATTATTTCTTTATGGAGTTATATATGGATGTTGTATTTTTATTATATAGATGATGATGTGTCTGTAAGAGGAGGAAGATGTGGTTTGTTTCAATGTTGAATGGTACCATAGAAGATTGATGTCAAATATGGGTACGATTATTGGTTGGAATTTAATATGTAGAGGAGTTTTAATGAATTTTTTTTTGAAAAAAGTAAATGTGTAATGGATGTGACAAATGATTTTGAATTCTAATGAATGATTTGAAATTAAATTCCAATAAATGAGCAACATAATTTGTGAAATATGTATATTAAAATTGGAATTATGTAATTTATAATTGAAAAATACCAGGAATGTAATGGTGTTTTAATTGATATTTTTTAGTGGGTGGATGGAATAGATTTGTTTATAAATATGGCAGTGTTTTGAAGTTGATAGTGGTAAGGATGTGGTGATGATTTTGTGTCTTAGAAGTGTTTTTTTGGAATATACCTTCATGTTGGTTTTATAAATGGCTAATTTATATATTTTATGTTCATGTTATTTATACCACCAACTCCATCACATGACTATTTTGATGCATATATTTTTTAGTTTTTGGGTTTTCCCCCAAACATCCATGTCGGAATGTGAATTTATGGATGGCTACTCCCACTTCACCAATCATTCTTATAGGCATAGAAAATATTGTGATGGCCTTAGGTAACGATTCATGAGCTATGATGGATAAAGGATATATTAAGAATGATGTATATTTATGTTTATATGATAATGATTGAATGATGACGTAATAGAAGACATGATTAATGGTAGGCATCATGCATAGTTGTAGTAGGGTAAAATTTTTATGTCCTACATGTAAAATACATACAATTTTTATGAGGAAATGATGGGATATTCTGATGTGGGGATGTTGTATATATCTCAAGATAAGTAGTTATGCTTCTTATGAGGAATCTAAATATGAAAAAAATGTGTTTATACAAATATGGAATGAATAAGCACTCAATGACATTTTTCAAAGGTGAGTGAGAGTGATAAATCATTAATTAAGTGTTTTTATGTATCTTTATAACTATATTACTTTAATATAATGTTATTATACAAGGATGGAAAATTGTGTGAATGTTCATTTGTGGGGTTCAGTGAAAGTTAACATGTCATAGGTGTTTGTGGGTTCTTCTACTTATTCGCCCATGGATTATAATGATTCCAATATATTTGTATGATAGGCCATGAGGAGGATCCTATTATGTTTACTGGTATTTACAACCATATATATATGGTTGTATTTATTATACATATTCTGGGATATATATGGATATTTCTATCTCATGTATTGGTGGTACATCCATTGTATCTTCTATCAGAGTTTTCATTTCAGTATTAAATGTTTGGATGGAGTTTTTCATTTATGAAATTACATTAATTATATGATATTATTCAATATTTTAAATTTTTAATGGAATTGGTAGATTTAAATATATGTTCCATGTATTATGGGTGTAATTCCACCAATATATTTAATCCATATCCTTGGTGATATTCACCATCCTATGGCTTATTAGAGTCATCCATCATAATCATCCTCACATCTGGACTAGGACGGGTTCCTAGTAAGGGAATGTTAAGATATTTATCCAATAATATGATATATTAAATGGGTATTTAAATTATTAAATAAATACCAGGAAAGTAATTTATAAAAAAAAACCATGTCATAGATTATGATGTATCTAAAAAAATATTTTTACTATTTACCTAAATATTCAATTTTTCATAAAATATTAAAAAAATGCCGCCTAGAAATTTTCAAATTGATGACTCAAAATAGATCATTTATTTCTCAAAAAAGGTTCTAAATTATTCAATATTAATATATGATATTAATATTAGGTTTTTAAAAAAACATAAAAACAAACATCATTAAAAATGCACTTATACATTCTTTTGAGTTTCTTAATAGGGATGTTTATTTTATAACTCTATAGTTATGTAATTTAATTATTTTATTCATAGTAAATTCTAATTAAATTTCCATTTAAATTACCATTCACATATTACTATCTAGATTTCAAATATTTATTCCTAATATTTGGGTCACTATTCAAACCATTATATTACAATTCTAATGGTCATATTTGTTTTATACCTCGCATAAATACCTTATATTTCTTTCATTCATCGTTCACTTCGATTCCTTATAACATTTTTTCAATTTTTTATAAGTCTTATTATTTTTATATCCATTTTTGAATTTTAATAATTTTATTAAATAATATTAAAATTCACTGGGATCATTATGTATTATATTTTATAATTCAAGTGATATTTTTTGGGCAGTTCATTGACTCATATTACAACAATAATTTTTATTAAGACTATTTATTTCCAGTATGTACTGTTAAATAATAAAGAACCGATTTCATGGGTATTATTTTGTTATGTGTATATTTTATACTCTATAATATTTCTAATTATTACACACATTTATATTACGATGGAATGTTTCATATATAAATGTTTTGGACATTAAATATCCCATACTTATGTATCATTATAATGTGGCTATTCCATAAGTTCTATTCAGAAAGAAAAAAAAATATATTAATGGAAAATAAATGTTTCCCATATTATATATCGAAAATGCAGTGAATATTCTATAAATAGGGCATTGGTGTGGACCTCATAAAATGAATTGATGTAGAAGATACCATCACTATCATCTTGGATGGCCATGATATCACAATAAATGTTCATTAAATAAGGTTCATTCTCATCCCACAAATATTAATACTTTGGTAATTTTATCCATTACTGATGTAGGATTTTTTTAAAATTCAATAAATGTATTAACACGTTATGTTTACAATATAATTTAAATAATCAATATATAATGTTATTAAATACTGCACAATGATTCTATAAAATTATCCTTTTTTGGATGGATGTTGTGAGTCATTAGCCCCCCTCTACCACCACCTTAATAACGATCAAATTTATCTTCATATCCATTAACTTCTTCTCCATGTTTTCCAAATTTTTTCATTTAATGTTTGTCAATGCATTGGTTGCGATAAACTTTTTAAAATCCAATATCATCACCATATTTGGATTTCCTTACATGATCTTGATGAAAAATGTGACAAAACATTCAATGTTTGACCTAATTAATCTTTTTGTAGAATGTAATACATAGTATAATGAATCATCCATCTATAATTTTAATAAAATGAGAATATAAGATCATTCGATGAGAAATTTTCAACTATTTATTATATAATAGAATACAATGAAGAAACATCTTGACTTGATAAGCTCCCACAGTTTTTATGGTATTTTTACACTAACTCCCATAAATTAAAGAAGTGACCTCATATCAACTATTGTATAAGATGTAATAATCATTTCTAATGTATGACCCGTTACCTTCACTTTTTAGATATCTATGATCTACTAACTAATCAAAAAATGATTTTAGGCTTTTAATTCTCTGTTGGATAAACATGATGAGTAATTGTTATACACCTGACATATAGAATAGTTAATGTACTTATGAATTAAATAAGATGTTTCCATAAAAAATTAATCCATGAGGAATTGGTTTGGAATTGGTATTTCATTTATGAATGTCAATGTTACCTAGGAATAATCCTCCAATATTGGGGGAGAAGTAGGGAGGAACATAGTTTATACACATGGTGTACTCTATAATAACAATGGATAATGAGTATATCATAAAAATCACTAATGAAATGTGTCTTAAGAAATCCACCACACAATCTCACATGGTTTCATTTTTTCCTATGTGTATAACCCAAAATTGAGTTGCACAAATTTCATTAACACATGAAATTAAACTACATGAATGTAAGGTCATTAGCATATGACCTATAGAAGTACATTATATTTCATTCAACTTTAGATTGAATAAATTATTGGAATGATGTTCATTGTTTCAAGTGGGTAAAATGAATGACATGACGATTTATAATAAATGAAAATAAAATATTAAGTTATAAGGTCTTTCTATCATCACCCATAAAATAATTGAAGTGGTTTAATTTGTAAGACCTATTTAGCTTAAATTATATAAAAAATAATGTAAGATCTCTCAAATCATGATATTACCACATATGATGGGTTTTCATCAACAACCATCCCTATGATGAATATATATTTTCTTCCAATGACTAAATGTGAATTGATTCTAGTTTTATATTATATATAGTGAATCAAATATTCTACCTCTTAAGTAAAAACAAAATATTCCACCTATACCCAATATCTTATTAATCTATGGTGTTGAGACACTTACCACCACTATATATATTCTTCATTCTTCCTCTCATCAGGAAATCCATTTATATAATACTTTTTTCCAACCTATGCAAGAGATTGATCAATCAAAATATCTCATATAAAAGTAATATTTGTGTCTTGATTCCAATTACCAAAGGGTACTTAAAAATATTTAGGTATCCCTTCTTATTAACGACCATTAATTTCATTTATTTAAATTCCCCAACCCAATAGAGTGATAGACCCCTTATAATTTCCAATCATGATTTCTATAACAATTCTATTACAAGATTAGAGTAAATTTATTTTCCTTCTTTTAAAATATAGACATTTTAATAGAATCATTATCCCATTTACAAAAAAAAATGATTTAATCTTCATATTTTATGATATATATTGATACTCAAACTATCTGTCTATGAACCATCAATGAATTCCAGATTTTATAAAACCTTATCCAACATGTATTTTTTCCATAGAAAATTATATATTTGTTCCAATCCTTAAGACTATGATCGGTTTTAATTTGTCACTGAACATAAAAAAAATGTATAATGTCATTCATGTTAATTTCTTGATATTATTGAATGGACGACCCACCATTCTTATGAAAATAAAAAATTCCCAGACACTTTCATCAGCTTTCAATACATTGACATTATAATTCTTCGTAGTTGGGAATATGATTCCCAAAAATTAACATTCCAATAATATTTATTTCCAGGATAAAATTTTTATATTGAGAATATATATTTATCAAAAAACATTCATGGTGTACTATTAAAAATTAAATATAATCCACAAGTAACCAATCGTCATGGTGAGAGTATATGATATATATACTTGGAAAATCTATAATAAACAATTGGTATATTTTTAACCCTAGAGAGAAGAAAATTTATTCTTGAAGGGTTTGAACAAAATTATTATAGAACTCAAAATTAAAATGAGTTCATCTATTATACAAAATATATATATTTAATACTTTTGAAAATTACCCACCATTTGAACATGTTTAAATTTTCACATGGCCAATCTTATGTCATCCCATCATATCATAATTTTAATAAAACTTTTCATAATTTTCAAAAGCCTCCATGTCTGGTTCAATGTGTGTCTTAAAACCCATTTTTAATCCTTATATCAATAAAATTTGAGTATATATCATTCAATGGTGCTTATACCAATATTACATCAATTTAAAACGGTATAGTTTTACATATGTTACAAGATATGAAAACCCCTTTCTTTTCTCGTAGTGGTATAACCCTATATGTTATGCGTATTTACCCCTGAATATATTTTTATAACTCTATGAGACACTCAATTAATTTTTTTCTATTATCACATATTTCATTACATAACCCTCCTCACCATCATTTCTTAATGTTATACAGTATTAAGCATCATTAAAATTCTGTTCAAGGTTTACGAGCTTAAAAATAAACTATCATTTGGGAAAAGATATATGAACCTAAATAATAGTTATATTTTCTTAAAATTTGAATGAAATTAATCATTATCCCTATTATTATTGAACTGTAATATCTTAACCTACTAATGAAAAGAAACTTGATTCTCACTGGGATGAAAACTCAATAAATTTATACTAATAAGAAGTCAAGTATATACTTTCTGAGATAGTTCAATTCATTTAATACAATAATTTTTGAGCATAATATAAATAATGATAAAAAATATTATATGATTTAAAAACATATATTTCATCTATATAAATAGTTATTCACCATCCAGCTTGGTCATTTTCATTCATGTGTTAGAAAAATATAGGTCTGAAAAGAAGGAAAAATATACAATGAATATAAGGACTAACATTTGGACTTTGTATGAGCTAATCTAAGCTTTATGGGACTATGGTTCAAGAAAAAAATCATATCATATCCCCATAACTAGATATATTATTACAAATAAATTTCATCAAATTTGATATAGGATTAATTAAATTAAATTTGAACCCCTACAGTGTATCAAATCATCAAAAATCCCACCTTATAGATTGCCAACATGATAGATTCATTCACCATCCCATATCTAAATAGAAAACAATTCTCTATATTAAGGGATGAAAAACCATATATCTTACATTCATTTATATTTTCAAGAGAAAAAAGTATTACAAAAAATAGAATATTACTTATATGTTTTCAGCAATGTTAACCTTGTGTTGAAATGATGAAATATACACTGTATATATAGGAAATCGATACCCATAAAAAAATCAATTCTTTATATGAAATAAATTTATTTTATATAATCATTATTTAATCAAGTAATCTAAAATAATAATTATCCAAAATTAAAATGTATTCAATTTTGTGATGGAATCCTTCTTATTGACAAGAAGAATTAAAAAATTATAATAAATCTATAATATTACAGGAGAAAATAATTTTATCATAGACTAAGAGATTTAGAAGGATGAAATTCATAAGATGAAACCATATTAAATATTAATATGATAATAATAATATAATGAAATAATATAAGTTAAAATATAGTTAAATAGATATTCTAAACATTCCAAAGATTGATTAGTAGTATCAATTAATCTTTATTGACACCTCACTAGTTAGCTTGGACATTTCCTAATAAGAATCATATCTCAATTTCTCTATCTATTTACAATCACTTTATCATAATAGTTTATATTCTCGAAGATACTCCCATATATATTTTCATATTTTCTATTTTAGACTCATATATTTCATGTAATAGGCAAAACATATTAATCATTACATTTAATTCACTACATTTATTTATCATAGTTTTACTTCCTGCTATTTGTCCCATCAATTGTTTCATAGTAGATAATATGTGGGACTTTTATAACTAGATTTATTCTATCTAGATAAACATTGTATTATGAATTGATGATTCATATTAATTTCAATAATTTATCTCATGAATAGATGAGTTCAATAATCTCATAGGATAGTCGGTGTTTGTGAATAAATAAATATCTCTTTCACGGGTTGTTCTTCAATATTGTATAGTTACAGTTTGATGCATGATATTGAAAAAATCTTGGTTGATGAATTTACCGACTCTAAAATCTTTAAATATCAAAAATGTTTGCTCTATATTTTTCTCTATATTAAATTTTTTGTTTTCGTTGTTTAAACGGTATAATTTTTACACTCTCTTTAAAGAATTTTCTAATTCAATCCAATGCATTCAAAACCAAAGAAAATATAATCTTATAATACTATAATATAATTTAGAATTAGCGTACTAGATAAATGTTTCTTTGTTTTTTATGATGAGGTTGAAATTGTACTGAGTTTGGAGCTCCCACGTGTAGAGGGGAATGCTTTAAAAAATTGAGCAGCAATAACATCATGAACATATTGGATTGTAGGGACCCTAGGTTGTGTTAGATGAATATATTTCTCCAAACCCGCATTTACATAGTCATACAGATTAATCATAATGTCATAACCTAATATATAAATTAGAGAATTCAATTTGATACACAATATGTAAATATTGAGAGTGTTATCCTAGCCCCACAATTGGAGTGTATTCTGTGTGAGTTACATTATCTAATTTGAAGAAGTTTCCTTCTAAATAAGGTTTTTTATGATATTTATATTTATAATTGGAAGGTATATTTCCTGTTTTCAAAATAACCCCTCTCAATATTGTACCTATAGTGTTCTTGGTCTATGTATGAGCATTACCAAAGGAAAAACTGATCGACTCCTTATTTAGTGGAATATTCATTTGGATGCTTGTGTACCCACACATTAATATTTAATAAAATTTTGTCATGAGAATGTTTTATTTATAAATGTGAACACTACCATATAAATATATATTTATTCCCTATACCATGAATAAATGACACTTCGAATTCCTAGATTTAAATAAAATGTTGTTTTATGTGTTTAGATTCTAAAATAAAATATTTAAATGATTAATGAATATAATTTATTTTTTTTATTTTAACCATATGTATATATGTGTATAACAGGTATGTTGAATCCATTAAATGTTTTTCATTAAAATTATAATTCAAGTATAATTTAATTTTCTAAATTATAAAATGGATATTAATATTTTATTAACTTGTTTTTAGAATTGAATTTGGAATTGAAATAATATTATATTAAGAGTATGAAGGATTTATTGCATTAAATCTTTTTTTGAAAATTTTATTTAAAATATAAATTTATGTTATTTATAAATATTATTTTCCTAAATTTATATGTTATATATATATATATATATATATATATTATCGATAAAATTATAATTAATTGATAGTAACAAATATAAAGGTAACAAAGCATAATAAAATAAATAGAATTTATTCTGTATTAATTTTTATAGTGTATTACATTCTTATATTTAATAGTAATATTTAAAAATAAAATAATTTTCAATTTTTGAAAAGAAAATATTTTTCGGAATCCTCTTGATGAAGTTATATCATGTTGGATTTTTGATATTTTTCTGAATAAGTTTATTTTTGGCGAACAATAAAAATAAAATATCTACAAATACACTAAATTTTATGACATAATGATGGTATAAATATGAAATTAAAATTTAAAGAACCATTAATTATATATAAAAAGGAGAAAATTAATGCATTTAAAATTAAAATGATGAATTTATAAATTAATATGTGATTATTTGGAACATATCTTATATTGTTTTGTAATAAAAACTAATTTGGTGACATAATTTTAATTAGGTGTATCCAATATCATATTCAGTTTTATATTGTTTTGAATGAAAAATTACCATCATTTAAGAAATAGTTATCTAATAATTTTTAGGGGTATCAATACTACTTATATTATAAATTTTCTATAAAATATATCTCTATTTTTTATATAAACACCCCTCCTCCACCCTTTTCCCCCACATCCAAAATTAAATCACTTTCTTGTGATCTTCTTAATCCATATAAAATTATCCCTTCACAAATTACTAAACTTCATTTGTGATTTAAATTTAAGAATATGATGAGATTGAAAAAATACATAAGAGGCACTTCAAAGAAAACATTAAGAGTTTACCACCCTCATTCTGGTTTCTTATTTGTGATTACTAGAAATAAATCACTCATAAAACATCTTTTTCATCTTATAACAAAATTTAATTCACATGTTAGTGTTATCCATTTTCCCATAAATTATTATATATCATCAATTACTTATTCTAAACCCTTTTTACAGAATGTTATCATGTTAAAATATAATTTTTATTAATTTTTAATTAAAATATATCCATTATAATAATGAAATTCATATTAATTATACATAATTATTTTTAACAACAAAAAACAAGAATTGCATGTAGGATTCTATCAAATTTTTCTATTTATTAACATATTAATCTCCATTTATTATATAGTGCTATGTGTGAAACAAAATTTCATTTATGATGCTTATGTTACCCATATAAAATGTTATATGACCATCCTAATTATACATATCCACATTTAAAAATTATGAAATTAATAATATCAGAATGACTCTTGTGAAAAATACCAAATAAATTGATGAATGAAATATTATAAAAATTATTTCAAGAAGGATTAAATATAAATTAGTAAAAATGAAATATGTGTTTAATCTATTAGATAATCAATTCATGTTTTTTACTTCAACATTATGTGAATAGACAACGATTTTCAAGACTCAAGGTATGTGTAATTTTTTAGGTCTCATTTCTTTTCATGTAGTTGTAATTCATATATTCTCCTCTATATCTCAAATACAAGATCCTTAAATGAATAATTAAATGTTTTTAATTCATTTATAATGAATCAATGGTCTCTTTACCTTTAATGGGGATTGGCATTCACACATTATGTTTATTGTAAGGTCCCCATTTCTAAACATTACATTTTTTAAAATATATTATTTATCATTCTTTACATCTCTATCGTCCTACTTATAAGTTTAGAATAGAGTTACAGTGTTTCATTTTTCTTACCCTTTCATAATTTTCCTAATTATATTCATGTCATTCTATTCCACATCTTCATTGTTTCCCTAATTTAAGCCTACGAATCATATAATTGAATATTTTAATATTTCATCCACTCTTTAATAAATTCATTAAACACTACTCAGACAGCATTTTTATTTACTTCATAACCTAGAAAAAATTAATATATATTAATTCATACCCTTTAGTATCTTATGAGAAAAAATCAACTTTTTATTTTGGTATCACCATCATATACAATTTGACTATGTCTTTTGATGACATTATGAAACTCATTTCATTCGTATGATTATATTTTTTTAGACTGGTTTATTTTTATTTTCTATGTGTTACATGTTTGATTGATGTATTAAAATGATAAAGTTTCTTCTAGAATTAAATATCCCACATTCTATTAGGTATTTCATTATATCTTTAGCGAACATTATGATTTGATCATGTATAGTAATCCTCATCCATAATGTCAACATTGTCTAGGTACAATAAGACTCCTCTAAATATTAATGCATGGCCTATGTCCAATTAGCTTTTTCCATACTGTTATGATGTAATGGTTTTGATCCTTGACGTATTTTTTTGATGGCATGACATAGTTTTTTGCATGATTCCAATTTTTTCATAACATCGATTCTCTTATGAAGTTTTTTCTCTTATTTCATGTTTGTATGACTGATTTAATGTTATTGTCATTAAATATAATAACATATCATGATATTTTTATACTAATATTGATTATTATTCTCTCCTCCTCATTTTGAATTACTGTGTTTTTAAGATCGTATTCATTTATTTATTCAATTTCTCTCATGATCAAGTTTCACCGTAAATTACAATCAAAGTCTCATTATAAATGGTTAACCCCATATTATGTGTTTCAGATAACTATTTTATTTCTCCTCATATCACAAGGATTTACTATTAATGGATACATAAAGGATAGATTCTTTGGATGCCATTTTTTTGTGGAATAAACAAACATTTTATTAACAATTTATATGTATACATAGATTTTTTAAATATACATAAAAAATTGATATTGGAATTCAGTTGTAATTATTGTGATTTATTAAAGTATATTTATTTAATGAAAATCTATAATTTTGATCTTGGGGAGTCTTAGTTGGTATCAAATAAGAGTTTAGTTACTTTTTATTATAATTATTGAGTAAAAATTATGTATGAATCCATAGGTTTATAACATTCTGACCTAATACACTTGGTCTTGTATATTTTGGTTAACCATATTGTCTAAACCTTCCCTATTCAATTATGTTGAGTCATATTATGAAATTTCCATCGATAATGATTAAGATAATATGAGTTAATAGTATAGTGGTACACAAAAATAGGACATAAAATTAAAAATTTCTTATCAATAGATAAAATTTGGATGGATGCAATTTCTATTAGTGGGTGTAATATAAGTACATAAATTTCTAATAATTAATTATTATGGTATTTTTTTTCTAAAAAGGCAAAAATATTAAATTCAATTATCAGTTTTTCTCTTAATTATATATATATATCTATATATCTACATAACACCTATGATGTTTCATTAAAATATTTAACAAAAATTTTATTCTTTTATAATAGAATTTTATGAATATGAAAATGGGGGTAAATTTTTCATGATGTAGTTTATTGAAAAGTAAAATTTTTATTGACATCATGTTATAATATACTGTATAAAGATTATTTGCATAAATATATCTTCTTAGTTGGGAATTTAAAACCAAAATTATACTTTTATATAAATAAAAATTCATTACTTATATATGATTAAAATGAATAAATAAATAATTATGAAACTTATAATAATTTAGATGTAGTAACAAATATACTTTTAAAGACACTTAACTAATGAAATTGTTTTTATTCTATATATATTATTTTTCCTTTCATTGTGTAAATGTATCTAAAAGGTAAATTAATAAATATTACATCTTTAATTTAAAAAACGAATTAATCTTTTGATCCAAATAACAAAACTATAATATGGAGAGTGTGTAGAATATAAGTCATATATTATTTTAATAAATAATATTTATGTATCTTTTTTCATTAATTACATGTCTTCAAGATTTGATTTAGAATTTTTAATTTATTTGATGTAATATAACCCTCCAATGATTAATATTTGAAAAATAAATTTCATGTGAATCAATCATATTCAGCATTTTTGGAATAAATAAGGAAATATTCAAAATCACTATAAAAAACTCCCCTCCCATTTCGATATATAAATACCTATCATTCACACTTATCTCCCCGCTGATTAAATTCCTTCATTGACCTGTGTTTACAAAAATCCTACAATGTAGGCACATTACCGACTCACTAACCCCAATTGTTTCAAAAATACAGTCATTTGAAAACATGAATCTCAATATAATGTAGGTGATTCAAAGGGAATGGTATTTGTTTCCATGAATCATTACCAGTTCTTATTAGGGGTTCTTTCACATAAAACTATTTTAATCGTTGGCTTATGTTGTTTCTGTGAATCCCATTTCAAGTTATTTGAGTTATTTATTCTATAAATAACTAGTGATCATCCACTACATCAACTAGGGATATATTGATGTTGATGACGATGAATGCTACATGGAATGGAATTTTGAGATCTAGTATTATAAGGATAAGGAGTTTCAGGGGTAAACAAATCCATTGGTTTATTTCTAATAGTTACACTGTGTCGTAGTGGAGCATACCCTAGAACATAAGTTTATTACAAAATATTTGTACCTTGACATGTTAGATGTTAATATATTATAAAATTTTAATGTTATTATTTGTTTATTAACCTTTTATAGAATATGACATATGAAAACTTTTTTTACTTTTATGTTTCCTTACATGCATTTGAGAGTTATAACCTATCGGCGAGTTCTTTATGAGTTGTTTCTGTGGTTTTTGGTTTTTTGGTTATTTCTATAATAAGTTGGTTTGGATGCTATGTTGGGGAGATAAATGATATATACATTGTTAGGTGGACATTTGGACAACCCCATTCTCTTTTTACCTCACTATATTTGGTATTAAATTATAGAGGATGAGAATTTCTTGGTAGGTATCATATATTTTTCCATAGATCTGGAAATATCATTCTATTGGGGGTCAAGGGTGTTGGCCGCACCCAATGAAATTTTTAGGTATGATTAAGGGAATTTGATTATTTATGGGGGATCCACTTCCAAAAATGTAATGGATGTTTCCTTGTGGAGGAAAATGCACTATATTGTTAGAAGATGCAGTGTAGTAAATCTAAGATGAGGATTATCATACATTTTTTTTGACAAAAGACAAATTCATTAATAACGAAGATCAGCAGAAGTACAAGAACATAACCATGATGGGAAGTGATCAAGCCAGAGAAGATCATCGTAAGGAGGGCCTATGACTACCAACTCGCGAGCGGCCTCATTTCCTTCCCTTTTGATGAATGTAAAAATGCAGGATATGAAGCTTGGCTGGAGAGAGTGAATAATCCGAGTGATGGATCCAAAAGATTGTAGCCCACCATCATCGTTGAGATTGATGGCCTTGATGAAGGTGGGACTATCTTATTTGATGTTAATTGAGTCCCATCCCCAGTCTCTTTCAAAATTTAGCCCAGCAAGGATGGCAGTGACTTCCACAACTGAGGGATCCCAATGTGCGCGGCGTGATTCATGTTTGGCTGCAATAATATGTCCATGGTTGTCCTGGGCCATCATAACAAGTCCAATAGGTCCATCCTTATGGAGAGAGGCATCCACATTAATCTCAATAGTCCCTTCCTATGGAGGGCACCAATGAAGGGAGTGAGGAGGGGCAGAAAAAAATATTTGCTTCTCAGTGTGGTGCTGCCAACTAGAAATCCAAGATGATGCCCAGTCAACCCAAAATCTGGGGGGCCTATGAAGACGATTTAAAATGGCTTTGTTATTACGGTCCCAAAAAATCCAGGCCAAAATGCACAGAGATCCAGCTTTATCTAGTGAAAATGAGGAACATCATCGCATCATAAGATAAGTAAGGTCCGAGGCAGCATCCATGTAAAGATCTGTGGAAGATCCCCCGCAATTCCAAACCTCCTGAGCCCCTGGGCATTGGATGAGAGCATGAAGCGGGAATTCTGGAAAAGATGGGCAGAAGGGGCATGAATTGACATTTGAAAAGTGTCAGAAGGCAAGGAGGCTCTTGGTAGGGAGAATACAACTGCACACCTATCACCAGAAATAAAGGATTTTAGGGGGAACATTGAGCTTCCAAAGTGATTTCCAGGGCCTTGCATCCCCTTCAGTTTTCCGAGTACCGGGAGCGAGCTGGTAACCGTATTTCACCGTGTAAGCTCCTGAGATGTCATTGGTCTAGTAGAGATGTTCTAGGATAACATCCGGAAAACATGGGATACTCAGTATAATCCTTCTTTCCCTCTCATTGAACCAAGAGAAGAGTTTTTCCAAGCACCACCCCATCCCCTATTCAGAAAAAAGGCATCCGACCGTGGCGTACTAGGAGCCTGGATGGATAGGAGATGATGCCCTCACTTCTGCCGAATCAATAAGCCTTGGATCGGTTCAAATGTTAATCGTTGAGCAATTCCCAATCCTCCAACCTAGTCTTTTATTCAGAAGATTGCAGGAACCCCAAATGCTTCTCCAGATAAAGTTGGGCCGGTGGCCAAGATAGGAGTCCAGGAACTCCTTGTGCGGGAAATATTTTTCCCGGAGAACTCGCGCGCAGAGAGATGATGGACAATTAATAAGGTTCCATCCTTGTTTAGCCAGCTGTGCATCGTTGAAAAGAGAAAGGTCCCAGAAGCCCATTCCGCCCTTGGATTTGGGTTAGAAAAGTGTAGTCTAGGGGATCCAGTGGATTTTATTTCTGCCCTCATTTCGACCCCACAAGAAGTTGGAAGTGCTGGAGTGAATCTGGGTAACTACAGCAGCATGATGCTTAAAGATAGACATAAAATAGCTGGGAATAGATTGAAGATCCTCCTTAATGAGAGTTTCCTTACCGGATTTGCAGATTTTTTTGGGAGCCCAGCCTCGGATTTTTTTCTCTATTCGATCCACAATAGCTGTACAAATTTCATTTGTGGACCGACCAACCACTGTCGGGAGCACGAGATACTTCTGATGCTTTTCAACCATAGGGATGCCTGCTGTGGAACAGAGCTCTTCTCTTTTGTGTTGAGGGACTCCAGAGCTGAATGAAACTTCTGACTTTCCCTGGTTGATCGTTTGTCCTGAAGCCCGCTCATACTTTTGAATCACCTGGAAGATGGAAATGCACTCATTGTGGGTAGCTCTGGAAAAGAGAAGGCAATCATCAGCGAAGAAGAGGTGGGAGACCGGTGGACTAGTGCGGAAAACTTTCTCCCCATGAATTATATGAGAGGAGGATACCCTGGAATGGAGGTTAGAGAAAATGTCAGCCACCAAAATAAAAAGGAAGGGTGAGAGAGGGTCTCCTTGGCGAAGGCCACGGGATGGGGAGAAACCTCGGGTGAGCACCCCGTTGACATTAATACGGAAGGATACAGACGAGACGCAATGCATGACCATGTCAATCCAATTTGTGTAGAATCCCATTTTAAGAATCACAAATCCGAGGAAGTTCCACTCCACTTTATCATAGGCCTTAACCATATCCAATTTCCAAGCCATGATACCTCTCTTTGCTCGTGAAGGGGGTCTTATGGAATGGTGGTTATAACAGCGATATAACCCCTATATCAACTTTTGTAGGATCATACCACGAAATCGTAAACTTTACATTGACATGGGTAGTCTGGGGCTTGGTTCATCATGTAGTACTATAGAATATACCATATGATAAAATGTTGTTTCATGGTCTATGAAGTGGTTCAACATTCCTCTAATTTTCAATCTTCCAAAAAATCCATGCTTCCCATTCGAAACACATTCATTTCCACATCCTTCCCATAATCCCTATGTGACTAAATGTGGGGTTTGATTCCCTTTAAGACTGATTAAAACATCGATTGATCCCATCATACAATGATCATTCAAAGGTGATCCCTGGTGATTTCACCTTATTCTATACCATATTTTCTATCTATTTGGGTTTTTATTCTGATTTATAATTTTAAAGATATCATGATGGATATTCGTTGTTCTATTATTGTTTTGTTGGATGATTTATAGAGAATTTGTTCCATGAAAAATTTTATTGACCACATATTCCTCACGTGAGAGGAAATCAGAAATCAACAGGATTAATTTATTCTCTTAGTATGAATGTTGATGCTTTTGGGTTAAGGGATTAGTTCCTTCCTCTATTCATTATAATGTAATTATAATGCTAGTATGGATAATCTATTTAGCTCGTGATGATAGATTCTTATTTATTAATAGGTAGTCTTCTATCTATAATATTTCCATGTAGCATTTTTTATTCTTATTAAAAAAACTGTTCATAATGGAATATGATTGTTGAATCAAATAAAAAAAATTGAAAAATATAGAATGGGAGAAAGACCTGAATCAGGGGGTATTAATTTATCCACAAAAAAGGAATGAAATGTGTCTGAATCACGCAAATCATGTAACCTTCAGAAGGAAACATTATTGCATGACCATTGTAAGTTCATGAGAACCGAAAATGCACCGAACATGATCTTATTATGATCATGGGAATCCCTTTTAGAAAGACAAATTATTCCTACATAGGGGACCCAATATGAACTGATTATAATTTGGAGGCTTCTAATAGACTTCCTCTAGTCATGAAACATTTCAATTAAAAAATTATTTACATTAATCCAAAACATATTTTAAATAACGGTGAAGGTAGAAAAAAATCATCATGTGACAAAGAGTAAATACGATCTTCATGTGATGTTGTTATGAAATATTCAAGATCCCATGGATCCCCTGGATTAATGATCGAATTTTCCTAAATTAGCATGATGGAATGCCCCTGACATCATGAAAATGAAATAAAACACATCCATTCAAACAAGTGATTCCCTTGAAATTCCATGGATAATAATAAGAATTTTTTATTTAAATTTTCATGCATCATCATGAGATCCAAAATAGATCATGTGATGCATCATAGATACAATGATTGATTGTCCACAAAATCTCTCAAATGAAAGAATGATATCCCATATCATTCTAAAATAATAAAGGAAATAAAATAGGAAAAGGAGGTAGATTCTTGAGATGGAGGATACATTGATATAAAAGAGAAAAGGATTAAGTGACTATGTTTATTTACATTGATTACGTGATGGCCCATTGAGAATATATTTTGGTCTCATGAAGACCCCTCAACAAGTTTGTTTGATATAGTTAATGGACACTGAAAAGTGATTTTATTTTTTCAATGGACCCCATAAAAACATATTTTATCACGATAGAGCCTTTATTTGGGTGTTATTATCTCCCAATGTTTGTCAGAAATATTGGCTCAATAGTTCAAAGACCATTGGACATGTGAACATGGTTACGTGACTATCTATTGACTAAAGGGGTCCAATAAATATAAATATAGTGGAACATTCTTATGGTCACTAAATATCATGAAAATTCTCAGATGACCAATTGAAAGGTCATATAATGTTCATGATGAAGAAAAAAAATCCACTAAATCTAGTACATATTTGTGAGATACAAGCCATTAAGGAGCATGTATAATTGGGGTGGTGAGTCTAATAATTCCCTCCCCCTCAGCCCTAAAAGGAGAATAGAGAGACACTTGATCAGAACTGCTACATGGGATTTTAATAATGGAAATCATAGAGAATAAATTAAAGAAAAATTAAGTGTCTCATATATGATAAAATATGTGGAATGACCTAAGGGATCACATGAAATGAATATGTGCTTGGTGTGATCTCCCTAGAGATCACACGAATGACTTTTTGTGGGATATCTAGACCATGTAAAGGAGGTTATGTATGACCATTGTGTTGTGTGAAACATAATGAAGTTAATTCTTGACATACATTGACAAATATAGGCATTAATGATGAAATAAGACTTAAAAATATTGAATACTAATGAAACTCAAGACACACCAATCTTCATGTGCTTAACACGACCATCCTAGATCCCGTGACAACCTATGGACATTTAATTTACATCATCCAGAAACATAAGTAAATGTAAGAAAATTCTTGATATGTCCCTCAAACATGTAAAACTATTATTGAAATTTATACTGGTAATGTCATACAAATAATTCAGTGAGTTATAGACAAGATATCACTATCATGTGAGGCCTTCAAGACTTTTCAAACAAGTATTGAAATGTCCATCATTAATTTCAACAATGATTTTCAATGTCAACCAGTCATTTCATTCAGATCATTCGATGTCTTTCAGACATTCCATCTATATCATGAAATTCCCTCTGTTAATGTCATCAATGTCATAAAAGGCCCTCTTTGATTATAATACTTATAATGTGATAACCTCCAAGAATGTCAATCAAGTCATGCAATGCACACTAGTCATGTATTATATGTCATGTGATGTCCTCCATACATTCCATATATATCACATGACACCCTCTGGAAAATTCAATGTGATCATTCAATTGTATTTGGACAAGTCTGTTAGGAACCTAATACATGTCTGCTTGGACCATTGTACCTGTCCGTGAAGGACCTGAAACCACACTAAGAGAGGAGGGGGGAATCAGGGAATCAAATTTTTATGTTAAAGAAACACATATTTATCCCAATCGTTAGTAAATTTTCAAAAATGTCTTTGGTAATGTGATTTGATTTAAACATTTATATGCAGAAAGACCACACAATAATTTTTCTTGGTTCCCCATAAAGGTCTAGCCTAAGGAGGATCAACTAGATTGTTGTCGGTCATACATAAGAATATTACTCTTTATTAGTTGTCAATTAAGAAAGTTTATCATTGTAACCATATACAATATGGAATGACTTTACATATTTTAATAGATAACACACTATGTCCCTCACATCACTTCCATCGACTACCCCTTTCTCACTACATTGAGAGCTATCTAACTCAATTTATCGACTTGAAGGTCTCTTTGGGATTAAATCATGCATCCCCAACTTTATATAGATTCTCTTTTGAATACTTCTTTACCCTAATATAACTAATATACTTTCAACATTTTCTTCATTTGAGAACTTTTTTTCTATGACCTAATCATCTTCTTCTACATGTCCCCCTGCATTGTGTACTGTGAGAGCTTCCAACGTCAACCCTGATTATCTGCATACCACATCCGCATAATAAATCCACAAACCACCTCCATGTATAGATTGTTCACAACACTTCTTCTCTGTAGACCAACTCCTCCTCCGCTAACCATCGTCTATGAAGTGTCTTCACATAGTGTTTTACTTTTCGGGCTTCAGTGACCCCCAAAACCCCATTCATGGACTATCTAAATGTGCCAATTCCCCTTTCAGGGAATTTTCCTCATGAAACTCTTAACTTTCATGGGGTTTTCATCCCAAGAATCACTTCTAGACATCATCATATGTTTCCCAGATTTCTAATCTTAGTACATCTCTATAATGAATGGATTAGTGCTCCTTATATAGTAAAATAAATATCCATAAAACATTAAATGATAAATTACTCAATCATCACCACATACCATGCTCCTATGGACCGTTATTCCCAATGTGGTATTCATACTGCCTTTTCCTTCCCAGACTCCAAAATCACCATCTAATTTTCATGAATAAATTACCATCCTATGAACTGTATTGCTTCCCGAAAACCACCTTTACTACATGAACCATTCCTTCTATGCAGTATGTGTAGCTTTTTCCATATTCGAACAATTCAAGCAAACCTATATTTAAATCTACGAACCATGCTTCATGATATATATTCAATACAATATTACTTGGAAAATATTCTGTTTCCCAAAAAAACATCTGATTTTGAGGCCCAAAAATTTGGAAAACACAGGGAAACCATGCCACCTTAAACACCTACTTTTTCATGTAATGTAAGAATGCTTATCTTGAAAACCTATTGATCAAGACAATGTATATTGAAAATAAACACAAAGAATAAATTAATAATAGAAAATAACACCCTTGGGTCCAACAATCCAGAAATCATCAGACAATTCTAGACATCCTCATACTTGTCAGGTAAACATTTAAAACATGTCAGGAAGGTGACCAAGAAATATTATGTAGAAGTATTGAGAAATTATAACCATTTACAATGGAATTATTTTGTTATAACCCTAACATAACTATGATAAATATGAGTCTCATCCAAAATGTATACATAGGATGCCTTCCAAATACTCAATACCCTATTGGAATCCACATTAGTAAAATCTACTCTATGTCTCTGAATAAATGTCGCATGGGGCATAAAAAATACTATGGGTTCAACACCCTGAATCATTCATTAGTGGATTGAGAATTAAAGTTAATTAGGAGAAAATTATTCTTTATATAGGGATGAAGCATAGGATACCTTATGAATTTTTTATATCTATATTGAACAACCCACGATGTATTCCCCAGTTCATATATCCAACAACCATATGAGATGATACTGATAACTTGTTTTCCCTTATTTCTCACATCAAGAATGGATAATGGGGTCATAGGGGTTTAAAATTGTAATATTATTAGCCTAATAAATCTTCCCAACCCATGGAAACATAATTCTGTACGAACAATTCATCAGTATGATATGGTTTCCCCCATACTGAAGAATCCACAATAATGGAAATCCTTGAGTTTGTGATTGAATTACGAGGAATCTGATTCCTTTTATATGTAGGTTATAATGGATGTTGATATGTGTACTTAATATATATCTTTTATGGTTTTTAACATTTTTTTGGTATTTTATTGATTACTCTTGTTAATTTTACATCATAATGACTTCTTTAAGAATTTTTGTAGGTAACAATGAATTTGTGAATTTGGAATGACAATAGGTTGATATAGGAGGGTAAAACACTATATTTTTTTAGCGAAGTGAAGCAACGCGACAATATATTTTTCCTTCCGATGTGGAGATGGAAATTATGATCAAAATGATTACACAACATTTAATTCCATTACACGTCCTGAATTATTCTATGGAAGACTAAAACGAGTACAACGCCTGATGTCAATACGCACTGTGAAATAAATTTACATGTTGTGTAACTAAAATATATTTCATGAAAGATAAAGAGGTAATGATCAGAAAAATACTCTGATGACATGGATTACACATCATGATCATATGTTACACATGGTGTACATTTTGGGAATGTGAAAAAAACTAATACTTGTGAGATATACAGAAAAGATTGGGTTTTCACAAAAAAAACTTATAAATATCACACCAAATCGCACCTTGGTGTAAGGAACTTTATTTAGGATGGTTGAAAAATTCTTTCTGGATAATGTTTTACTCACTATGGAGCCTTGCTTCACCACATTCCATAGGATTTCACATGATTATTTATCTACACTTGTTCATGGTTAGAATGAGCATGTGATTTCAATATGTCCAGACATGCATGATGAATGAGGATTGAATGAATAATATATTTTATTTTTTATATCAATTAATTTTGGTATTTTTTATTGATTATTCATTTATATCCCTTAATTGATTCTTCTTGCATTACCATTGTTACCAGGGTTAAGCATTAGGATTAATTTCATTCATAATTTTTATATGAAAATTTCATAGAATGATTGAATGAATCTATATAGTATGTTACCTAGGGTTTCTACCTCCATCATGACCATTGGATTTTTCCTTTCCATATGTTTAAATAATGTTTTGAGTTACCCATAATTTGTAATCTAAAGTAAATGAACATGAAAAAAGGATATCATAAGATTCAGATCATTTTAGATTAAAATTGTACGTGGTTAAAATAAATTATTAATACGGCATAATTTTCATTTGAATAAATCATACCTTATCATCCAATTAACCGAGATTCATTACTGCATGACATGATTTTCATATTTTATTTCATTCATTCTAAATTAGTGACATGCTCAGTAGCCTTGATTTTATTTCTATAATTGGAAATTTGGTTATCTTAATTATGTTTAATTAATATTCTCTCCAAAAATATATTTGTGGGTTCGACATTTGACATTCAATTCACATACTACCAAATAGTTTTGTGCTTTATTTATTTCATGTTTATAATTTTTTAAATTTGATAACATAGTGGGAGTTAACGACACCCATAGGGATATCAATTTTTTTTGTTTCCAAGGATTAGAGAAGGGAAATTATTGGTAAAGAAATTTTGAAAAAATTTATTCTCATATTTAATGTTTTCTAATTTTATCATATTATTTTTATTTTGATTAAATTTTATCATATTGGGAATTTTATTGTGATTGTAGTAATGCAATGTGTGATGATTACCAAGGAGAAGTTTAGCTTCTTATTGGATGATAAGGTGCATTTTCTCAAGAACATTAAATTGATGAGTAGTATACCCTATGAGTTCCCACTACCATGACCATTATATGAACTCAAAAACACCCTATTACCTAGATATAGATGTCTATGGGGAGAATTATGAACAAATATGCATACATAATAAAGCAGACATAAGTACCACTTTTGAGGCTTTTTTTTAAACTAACCACAATGCCCTTGAATTTGAAGGTTTAGAAAATGATGAAGATGGAGAAAATGTTGTACAAATTTATTGGTTTGAAACACATTTCTTCAAAAAAGTGCAAGAAGAAGAATAAGATGAACATGGTGCACCTTGCACTAACTACGCAGAGGAACAAATAGAAGAAGAAACAAAAGAATAAACTCTAAAGATGAATAAATAATCAAATGTGGTAATTGAAAAATATCAACATACCAATCTTGTAGTTAAAGATGAATAATTTTACTATTTTCTCACAGAAAATAAAATTGATTTGTTTATACTCATGTCATTCAGACTCTAATCACTACTTTCGAGATCCCTCCCAATTATATTGTGGAGAAGTCAAGAGGAACTTGGTGGATATAAATCATAATTGGATAAACACAATATGATTAATTCGATACCACACACCAATCATCTAACCCATGTATGGTAGAGTTGACCAGTGTTTATAAAATAAAACATCGGGGAGGCAAACCTACTTTTACTTCGTTCCATTACTTTATATTGATTGCTTTCCTAGGATTTAATTTTATATTATGATTTAATTTCAATCACAATTATTTTTTCTAGAATGTTGAATGAAACTATATTTGTAATTATTTTTTAAAATTTTAATGTCTATCAAATTCACATGCAACAGTACTGGGAAAATTTATGAGAAAATGTTAGACCACTAACACTTTATGAATTTGGTGCATTCTTTAATTACACAACTGACAATGAAGAAAAAAATTTAAAGGGGAGTAAGAGTTTCAATACAATGTTTCTCAACCTTATACCCATATTAAATGTTTTATAAATATTTAATCACATATTTATTTCCCACAGTTTATTCTTTCTTTAATAAACTTAACTTCAATACATAAGTTTCTTAGAATAATTATCATTCGTTGATTTTATATATCAATGTCAATATCATTGAATGAGAAAAATGTGGAGGAAATGAGTATAGAGAATCCTTAGGATTAATATTTAACAAATCATGTGTTAGGAAAGTATGATGATCATTGTTAATGATTTTTTTCAGATATTTGACAATGCTTTGAAATTATGATATTTTCATTCATTGATTTAATTGTTCATTTGAATTTCCATGAGTGATTTCCCCAACCATTCGTCTCATTACCATTACATTCCCTTTATATAATATTTAATAAACTCAGGTAATCCATATTTAGCATTAATTATATAATATATTTCTTGATAAACTCGGGTATCTTTTCTTTTATAAATTTCATTGAAATTATTTGATGATATGATAGAATAGAATGAATTTTGAAAATATTGAGCAATTATTTAGTTTAGAAATTTATCAATGAAACCACCATTAATTAATATATTTTATAGCCATATAATTCATAATGATACATTTTAGGAATAGATAGGTTTTACAAGCCTAGAATATCAAATCATACCTTCCTATAGAAGTTTTTCATGATATTTAAAATAATAAGTGTCCGAAGGAACTGTATTGGGTAAACTAGGACATAACTTATTATGGATATTTTGATGGGGGTTATCTATTATGATACGGGGGCGGTAATAGAATCTATCATTGTAAGTTATAATTCACATCTCTTTATACAAATACTTTATAAAAAAATTGAATAATAATAAATTTTGTGGTGTTATGGGAGGATAAAAATCATAATTTTTCAGACTGACAATTTTTGATCGTATGTGGTTCGGTGAAGGAAGTTATATTTTTATTATGCACAGATTTCAAAAAAAAAGTAGAATGATATTCTGATTTATTTATTTCACATATATGTATCATGAGAGTACTCTGAAAATATTTTGTGGACATAGAATTGTTATTTTAAAGGGAAATAAAAATTGAATTTTATTATTATAATGCACAATGCTTTAGATTCAAACCTTTTTTTGTGAGAATTAATTTATTTAAATAATTTATCATCCTACCATAAAGTCTCAAAGCTATCTAATCCATAATGGTGAATCCCTTGTGATTAATTGTGATTAATTCCTTTATGTCGTGGAGATGTTATATTCCCTGCAAGCCTAAGGTATGTTACATGATTTTAAGGTCTGTTCCTGAATCAATTCATTTGTAAAATGATGATGATTGTAAAAATTCACATGACATAGATTAAAAATGTCAGGAATATTAATAATGAATTTAAAAAGGTGAGTGTATTATTGTAAAATCATGGATATTTCAAAGGTGAATTATATAATACATGACTGAATGGTTTATTAAAAAATGTGGAAGTAAAAAAATTCTTACATGTGGTACTCAAACCTTTAATTTTATATTGGATCAATATTTTGTAGTTGAATTGAATTTGATGGATGATATCTTTAATTTCCATTTTATTATACTGAGATTCAATCCTTGGGTTTATTTCCTGATTTCAAATGTGGGGAAATTTAATATGTGTATTTAAAGCTCATAATTTATGGAATTTTAATATATTAACTTGTTATTTAATTGATTAATCTTCCCAATTATTGAATATATTGAGATGTTCAATTCTTCTTTCATAAAACAATTAGTTTTTGTAAAAGTAAAGAAAATAGGTGGAAATATCAGCTTAGAGACACTTTGTGCCATGAGAAAATAAAAGCAATGTGAAATTGGGTTTTCAAAGCCAATGTGATAATAGAAAACTGGAAATACAATGACTACATGTAGTATAATTAAACTACACACTATGACTTCATCAATGAATTCTCATTTCTAGTACAATCCATGATGTTATTACATGATGTGAAAATAAGTTACATGTCGTGTTACTAAAATACACGTCTTGAAATTTCAAGAAGGAGTGATCCAAGAAAACTATTACAGAATTGGATTTCATGTTGTGAACCTATGTTAAACACCATTTTTTTGGAAATAGACAAATTATATATTGGCGTGATCTATGTCATAGCTGTGGTTTAGACCAAAAACCATATAAATAACACCCTAGATCATGCTTTGTAGGAGGGATCTAGATGAAGGATAATCTAAGGATGCCATTCATATGAAGGTGCGCATACTGCATAACATTGATATACACTTTCTATAGTGATTTTTTATTAATTTTATACACCTTTTCATGATTATCATGAGCAGATTATGTCTTTTGGAAAAGTTGTTTTTTATTAATAATAGTTGAATGTATAAGGCATTTTATTTGTTGATTGAAATTTATGTTTGGATTTCATATTAATTCTTCATTTCTATAACATTCGTGATTCTTAATGAAGACCATTTTGAGTCAGGTTAGGGTTAGGGTATAATTTTTTTATCTCATTATGTATTTACATTAACTAGATTGATTGAATTCGTTTGTTCAATATGCGACCTAGGGTTTAGACATGCACCATGATCATTGGAGTTTTCCATTACATATTTTTATGTTAAGTTTCGGGATACCCATCCTTTTTAATATTAATTTCCCAACCAAGAGAAAAGGAGAACAAAGGATAAAGATAATTTTACATGACCATTTTACTCTCAAGGAACCGATTCGAATAACTACATAATTTTAAATTTTTTAAATCATATCGTACATTCTCATGAAACTTGATTCGTTGCTGCATGACACCCTTTTTATATTTTCTTATCACACTTTCTAAATCAATCACATTCTCAATAGCTTGGATTTTATTTCTAAAATTTTAAATTATTTTAGTATAATTTTATTTAATTAATATTTTCTCTAACCCTAATTATGTGGGATATACCTCGTACATTCAATTCCTATACTAAGTTTTATTTTTGTGATATTTTTGATTCTCCTTTATTAATTTTTATATTTGGAAACAAAATTGGAATTAATGAATATTTATTGGAAATAGAACACCTTCTTCAGTCTTAAGATCCATACGCAGTCCCCAAATAAACTATTATATGTGCATTTCACATGATGGTAAAATGAAAAATTTAAAAAAACTAAGTGGATTTCGATTCTAGTTATAACCAACATACATAGGATGCCACATAAATGTTTAATCGAATCCTTTGAAAAATAATCACCTCCCTGAATTGAAATATTCTCTAGATTTCATGTTTATATGGATTTAAAAATGATTTATCTAATAAATTCTATGAAATAAATGGAATTTTTTGAAGAACCTATGATTAATATAAAAGGACTCACTAATATATGCCCTTTTAAATAAGGAAATATTCAACACATTATCATTTAGTTAAGTAAATTAGTCCCATATCTGGAATAGGAAGATATTTTGAAAAGCATCTTAAATATATATGAGAGCATCTAAGGGTGAAATAATTCACCCTAAAAGGGTGTGATGAGACCAACCTCCCATACTATCATCCATCATGATTTCCTAACATCCATTTTGTCTGAAACAACAAAGGATTTCCTACTATTAGAGAGGAATCCCATACTTTATTATGGATGTGGGACCATTTAAGAGTTCCCATTGAGGACAATAGTGTTAATCTATATGTGAATGACCACACGAACATCAAAACACCCACTGTAAAATACTGGGTGATACCGTGCATGTTATTCATTGGAAAAAATTTGTATCCTAATGAAAATCACTCAAATAATAAAATAGATCAGTTTAACATGAATCCAAACATTTTATTTTGTTCTTCCTACACAAATGAAAATATCACGGCTGATGTGATGTCATAAGTAATTAGTGTTTTAATGAAATTGGTGAATCTACTTGTGAAAATTTTGTGCAAGAAAAATGGACAAATTGTGAGTAAGAAATTACACTTCTGTTACTAGTGAATATTTGATAATGAATGTATCACATAGACTATTATTCAGTTGTTGATGAACTTTTTCCTTATTAAATTCATGATAGCAGATAGTACTCTCACAATCAACACCCTGAAAAAATATAATTTCTTCATCAAGTGAATATTATATGATACCAAATATGATTACTACCCCAAGGAAAAAATGAATGACCTCACCAAACAAAATATTCAAATTTAGGTGGAAAAAATGGTTTAGGAGTACCATTAACATGATATGATCTTGACCCATGGCATACCACATAAGTTTATCCTAATTCTAAAAATGATGAGTTTACATCAACCATCAAAAGTCAAAATAAAACTTATGTTGCCCATTTTTACTGCCAATTCCCAAAGATTGATATCATTGGAGCATGAAAAGTATAACCATTATTATCTGAAGAAGGTGGAAAAAGGTGTGAACTATAGCTTCATTCTTTTCTAATAGCATATAACGGGGGATCTTATCAACCGAAGTCACTGGTTTGATCCCTCTATCCACCATCAATCTTTAACTGAGGGTACCTTTTAACACATTTCCACATCAGACACTAATTCAAAAGTAATAAGGATGAAATTTCTGGAACATATAACATTTGATAAATTTTAGTGTGATCAAATCCCTTGTTTATCTAAAGAATCTTGTCACCATATTTCGGTGGTATCCAGTAAGTAGCCATAAATCCCATATTCACTCAGTGAATGTATACATGAATATTATTATAACCAGCATGGGGGATACACATATTCTTTACACCATTAATGAATCCCACTGACATATCCCAATGGAACAAAGAGTATAAGATGGGGCTTATATCCCTGATTTAGTTGAGGATATCTGTATGTACATATTGGATACATAAAATATGTGCTCTTATATTTTTTGAACACTTTTCTACAGTATCATTACATTCTATAAATAGATGAGGAACTCCATTCGAATATTCATACACTAGTACTGATATTGGGATAGAAATATTTTCATATCTAGACTTAAACATTACCACAAAATGGTTATCATTATGAAAAGTGTCCACTCTAGAGAAAGTGAGCATCCTTACTCCCATCCAGGATGATTATTATTATATTCTGATAAAGTATGAGGTGTCAGAGTAGGCTCATATTTCCCATATAACTAGGGATCACTAGGTAAGAGTGTAATGTACCATCGAGTAGATAAACATTCCTATTTAAAAATAATAGTGGAATAATCGAAAGCCACCTGATAGGGTTCCTATTCCCTTTCTAATGGGGGATCACCAAGTGAGACAAACACATGCCTCAGAACATGCTTACATTCATATCTGAAATGACATGCGATATACTCTAAAGTCACCAGATGAGGATCATACAGCAATTCAATCCACGGATCACCAGGTGAGAGAGGCACTCATATTAGGATATTCTCATATTCATGTCACTGAATCTAATTCGCATATTCATGTATCACATGGAAACTATGCTCATATCCATACATCCTCTAAGGAATGACTGCACCAACATCGTTCATAGGTTATACGATATGGGGCTCAAAAATATTATCTAACTTTTTATGTGCATACTCATATTATGGAGAATAATTTATATTTCGATCTTCCTCATATCACCACATTAGGAATGTTGGACCGCCATATTTTAGAAACCACCCAAAAGTAGGCTCATATTTCACCCGTCGATTTAGAAACTCACTAGAATACATATGCACCTACTCATAGTGTTCTCATATTCCAAAATCACTAGATATTAATAAAAATAATTTAGTACCCATAATATAACAATAGCATACCCCCTAAACAATCCCAAAATGCTGGTAATACGTTTTTGAACATGAAAAACATTTAGGATCATAATAATGATTTACTTAATTCCATTATCATTGAGGATGTTTGGCGCATATTTACAACACCTAAAGGGTCTATAGACTATTCAAATTTAGTAGAATGAATTCATTAAAATGATATTCCAACTCATGGTAGTGTAGGGAAGTATCATAGGGTCTCTACTATAAGTATACATCATGTATAGCCACCCCATTGGGGTATATCCCTCTGGTTAAGTAATTATCCCCATTCTCAGAAACCTATCAATAGAATGGTTATCTAAAAAACCATAATTTATAATATTTTACAAAACATCAAGTTCAATCATATATAGTTCCCAGCCAACTACTAGAAACATTTCACCACATAG
This sequence comes from Viscum album, assembly GCA_963277665.1. Classification (NCBI taxonomy): domain Eukaryota; kingdom Viridiplantae; phylum Streptophyta; class Magnoliopsida; order Santalales; family Viscaceae; genus Viscum; species Viscum album. The sequence goes on along the minus strand of OY728163.1, from coordinate 1,645,411,126 downwards.
TGAAGATGAACCTAAGAATAGATTTTTATGCTCTGACTAGGTGGAGGAGTGTATGTCTAATGAAGAGGAGTACAACATTGACATATAGTGGGAGTAAGATGGAAAAAATCTCACAAGCATGTTTCGTACCCTCACCAAAAATTCATATGAGATATTAGATGGGATAAAAAATGATCGGATGCATTACCTATGCAATAATATGCGGGGAACACATCTGTGATTAATTTCTTGACTCCTCACTTATCAGGCATATGAGGTTTTCCTTTAGACAATAAAAATAATTTACTAGTCATTTAGAAATGGAATAAATATTTATAACCCATAACCAATTAATTAATGAGAATTACCAAAGCCTAAGATGTTCTTTATCTATTTCAATGTATGTCTTCATCGACTAAATTCTATATCCCATTCAGATGATTGAATTTGAGGGTGAAAACAATATAGATCATTTCACACACTATGTATCCTAAATAAAAGATCCATCATAAATAGAACCATGTAACTTCATAGAATCAAGCGATATCTGAGTCCATGTTAATAAATGATTTGGATGGTATGTACAATGAAATACCATACATTGCATCTCTAACTTCTTCATGAATAAAAGACTGAACTACAAATGTATCTTAAATTTGGTCCACTTAAACCTACAAGAACAAATATCAAACACGAAATATGAAGTTGTAGTCATCCTTGAAATATCAAATATAAAATGACTCCCATCCTGTTCTTTCCTTCCAAATAATTTCACAGACGAGCTCAATTGATCAAAATAATAGTACTACAATAGTAGATTCCATAAAATCAATCATTGGGAAAACCCATCCCATTAATCTTGGAAAATATTTACCAACACTTATAACCCTATAATCATAAATACAGTAGAATATTAATGACATATTGGTAGTATATAAAACCATCACCAACCAAATGGTCTTAAAGGATTTATTTTCAATCACCATAACCATGAATTTCACACCTTGAGAGGGTCGTGGAGAAATAAAAAATGGTTCCTGCTCTACCCCATCCAGCATGGATGGTAGTTTTCATATTTAAATTATAATCCCATGAGTCATCAAATATGTAACTGGATGCATCAAATCCAAATAATAATGATCAAAAAGTATAATTTTGGCACTGATTAGTCCACATCCAATAGAGCTTGGGTAATTTTCAATGTATTTATCTTCGTGGATGGAATTATTCTTCTCTATGTTAGGTGGAATATATTTGTGGTTGGTATCCCATCCATTCATCTCACCGAATGTATAACCCTTTTTATTTAGGGACAGTTTATCTAGAATGAATAGAAACTCTCTTAATGTAAATTTTTACTGACAGAGATGGTAGGAACCTATGAAAATGTAAATGACTACCCCTAGGGGCTATAAGTTGAAATGGACCAATATGGAGAAGGGTTAGAAAAACAACTGTAATGCATGAAAATCCAACTAATCCTATTTAGTCCATTTAATAATATACCTAAGTTAATGCATTCAATATAAATAAAATATATAATCTAGATCATGGAACAAATATAAATGGATGGAATACAGAAAAAATACTTTGAGAGGAGGAATATCTTGATGCATCAACTAATGTCGTACACACATAGAACAAGATGAAGATCCAAAATCCAAAAACTTTGATCTATTATTATTTTCAAATATATGATGGAACACTAGAATGGATAATTATAAATAATTGGTTGTATCCCACTTATCTCCTAGAATAAATGAAATTCTTTCTATAGATGAGAATTTGGAACAGTATGGAAATGTGATTCAAAATATCAGACAAATCAATTAGAATATAATCATAGGTAACATTACCTACATTTAATCATCATCAATAATATATTAATATTCATCCTCTAATAAATTGAGATAGATATTATCCATATGAAATAGTAGTATATAAGAATGCGACTATCGGCAGATCGAGGATTTTGGTCCAGGTGTACAAGGATCTCAAAGATGATTGTGAATTTAAACCATTACAGATTTGGAATATCCATCCCATGGGATCCCATTCAGAATTAGAATGGATATAGAATCAATGAGAGATCAAAATGTAGAAACCTCATCAATATCTACCTTCTATATGTTGATGGATGGAGACCCAGACATCTGTATATCTAGATCAACTCTTCACCATTAAATCCCTATCAACTCGAATGGAATCCATGGAAGGGAGTACTAAACATAGGCTTCTTGAAAGTAATTTATATTTCAATGGGTGGATACAACCTTTCTCCCCTGAAATTTTAGAAATTGTACCCTCTCATCCTTTAATCATGCATGATATCTAGAAAAACATCTCAAGCACAATGTTTACCGATGAGGTCCTATTATTGACCCTTGAGATCAGTATGAGGCAACAAAGAAGAAGTGTTTTGTTGAAAGTCTAATAGGTTTATCCTTATTTGGGTACATAATGATTTTATATGGATGAATTAAAGGTTCGTAATCCCTTAATCATCAATTTCATTATTTTTTTAGATCTACACAACGAAAAACAATTATTGAACTCACAAACTATAAGCATCATGAAAATGAGAGGGTTTTTGACATCATATCCATATGAAATGGTTTATTATAATCCATCATCATGCCACTCTCATAGTAGAAGTCGATGTAACACATTGTAGGAAATAGTAGTGATGAGTTACAAACAACACTAATTCTAATGATGTATCCATGAATATTCATTGATTTTACATAAATGGAACTACAGTAAGATGATTCCATTCATCCAACTGAAACAAAATCTCTACTAATTCCACCATAATTGGGATAAAAATCCTTATTAAGGTATAGAATAATGTTTTAAACATAAACCTATTGTATTTTTCATTCTTGAACATATGTAGGACCAAAATAACTCAAATCCTCTCATTGGTTAGAAGACCACATACTTTCCCTCGACTATAAGAGGAAAGAGATCAGGGTCACCCATGGTTCATGGAATGAATGAATAAATAACAATCCTTTTGAAATGAGAAGGTCCCCTACTATTTCATTGTATCCATGTAACATAACTAATAGTTGACTCCATATCCCCTGAAACCCAATGAGGTTAACCTCTTTTGTCTTCTTTACTATTTCACTTTCAATTCGATGGTGGGTCACACCGTACGTGATTTATTTATCATCAACTTCTTCCTCCACCACATATTTGATTAGAGATATTTTATTTTAGATAATTAAAAAACATGGGTAACCATTTTAACTATCTTCCAATCGAAATAATAGGTTAATTGGATTGAATTTACAAAAAGACATGTGAGAATGTTCGATAACTATATGACCATAAAAATAGTTGACTAGGATCTTTCCATGCTGAGAGAACAACTATGAAAACCCATAAAAATCACATCCCCATGGTAGGTGGCATAAAATATTACTTCTATATGTGGATATAATCATCATACATAGGAAAATAATATTGAGAAAGATTCATATTTAGCTCTGATGCAATCTCCAACTCTTGCAGACGTCCTTCATACAATATTTTAAGTTTACGCTTCTTCACACCAAAGGGGACCCTCAACAAATGGAGATCATCTATTTGGTTATTTTTATATAATTAACATTATATACCCATTAACACTTAAAAAATATGTTCTAGAGTATAGGTTTCCGACACTTGACGTGGGATCCTGAGGCTAAAGTAGCCAGAGCCAATGATACAGGTGATAGTGTAGGCACGGTGAGACTCAATATATTAGTCACATCTTCAAAGATGATATATATGTAGGTGAGACCCATGGAAAAGAACTAAAATGAGACCAATATAATCATGGAGGATACTTAGGGCCCTCTATTAGTAATCTTTTTTCAATCATCTTACATGACCACCTAGAAAGGGTATACCTTTTTTGATCAGATTAATAAAATGGAAAGGTGGGAACAACCTACCCAATTGGAAGAAGATTCTCCCTAAAACTCTACTAAAGCCCCACGAGAATACACCTCAAATACCTTAGCTATTGAACCATATAACTAAGAGAAACCCCACTTACTGATACACATTCCTCTATAAAAAATGATAACATTCTGAAATTTTTGATAATTGTCCCATCCAAACACTCAATATTTTATTCATCCCATCATTATGAAAAATTCAAAGAGGTCCTGCAGATCCCACATGAGATTGAGATAGAAGACGTTGTACTTCAGGTTTACTGAGTGTAGAAAATTCCATTATAATTCCATATCTCCATATAATTCACATATAATGATTAGATGTATATCTTCTTTGGAATATCATACCTCTATATGTTTCAGTAATGATTGATGATGTTGATATGTAACAATATATAATTTATAATGGTTCTAGGATCATCCTCATCCTATTTAATACCCTTTTATGTTTAGGATATAGATAGGGAGATTTGTCTACTACATAGATTCAATGGTATGAGAAGAGTTAGAAAATACCATTCAATGACACCAACATCAAATCTCATTTTTGATAACAAGCATCTAGCACTGAGTTCATGGTTATCCTACATGTAAAAACATATAATTTACTTTTTGAAAGACCTTTGATTCATAAAAATGTGGCATTACATTTTAAATGACATATTTTTTCTAAGTAAAAGACTAATGGGTTGGTCATCATACTACATAGTGATAGTGCTCACATTGTTTCTTCTAAAGCCATATATGTTGATGATTTTTTTAATAAATGAGAGAAAAAATAAGCATTTGTGTATGATAATAACAAGGTTGCAGTACCCAATGTCTTGGGGAAGACCCAATGAAATATAATAGAATGATCAATGCTGATTATGTGCCACCCATATCCCTGATTGAGGTAGAATATTTGATCATAAATACCCGTGATCCTCTTATCCCCATAAGCAATATATGAAACAATCATATTGGGAATCTCTCTATAGTGAAACTAGTAGTTCTAGGTGACATGCCACTCCCCATATGATCTATAACCTAAATAGTGATATTTTTTCCCCTAGATTACCTACCATGTATGAAAATACTCCATGTATATAGAGGATGATGTAGCAGAGGATGAGCTCAGGAACTCCCCTTCTTCATATTAGTAAGGTGTCTTCACAATAATTGATGAGATCAGGCCGTTGAATATGGGAATAGTATAATACACGAGGCCAACATTAATTAGTTTCACCATGCCACTCGAATTGATATATATGCATATCAATTTTTTAAAGTAACATCATTACATGTTCTCATGGATTTTTACAAAAATTCTATAGCTATTCCCCGATAAGTATATATATTACCCGAGCTCACCCGATGACCATTGAGATTCCATGTAGCCAACTAGGAGAAAGAACCAATCCAATGATTCTAATGTAGAGTTGGATTTTAAAAAGTCAAACAAAACATTTTCTAATAAGTGATATATCCAAGATAGTTACCCAAAATAATCATTACATGGAAAAAAGAATGGGCATACTAAGGTGTAAATTGATTTTATAGGCCTTAATTATATTTCACAATAAATGATTTAACATTTCCAATAAAATAACTCTTAATTGTTTCAAATTATGTCTTTGGAGACCTTTTTTTCTTGGATGTGTATCTAGGATTCAATCAAATAAGGATTTCCACATGAAGATAAGGAATTCACCACCTTTAGAGAGCCAATGGAGATCATTTTTTATCAGTTCATTTACATTAGATTAAATAATTCTGGATCAACACACAATTGAACCATGAATCCTATCATTAATCTGATCCTTGGATAAATAGAATAATTATATTTCAAAGACATAATGGTTAATCATTACTGTGTTTTGATCACATTAAATACCATTGATAAATATTCAAAAAAAATATTATTAGTAGATTTTGAAGATAAAACCAACGATGTGTGCTCTTCAGGTAATTATAGGGAAATTACATGGAATTGTGGAATTCCAATATGGAATGTAGGATGAATAATAAAATAATTGTGATATCATAGATATTCTACCACATCTAAATCTAAAGAAATTATAGGGGAAGAATATTCACCGCACATACATTTAGAGTTCAATAGACACTACGGCTGTCAAATATGTCCCATCCAGTATGATAATGAGGGATATATATTTTTACTAAAGGAATGATGAATTATAAGAATCATTTGAGATTAATAGATAGTAACTTCTAAAAACTATTTTCTAGACACATATGGTGGAGGGAAATCCACTCATCTAATATGTGGCCACTATGAAATAATAAATAGCATCTCTACACATTGAACACGATTCATGGAATGAGAAAAGTCCCTAATGAATCAATCCAGAAATGCTAGGAACTGAGGCTTGGGGTTTTGATGTAGAGAATAATTTCCTTGTGATCATCATTGTATGAACCGGGTTCTACATTTTATGTACACATTTTTCTATTCTTTTTCATTGAGTAGTTTATATGAAAACAACGGAAAATTGTGGAAATATATGTTTTAGGGTTACACGACATGTAATCATAAATAAATGACATGTAGTATGGATTTATTGGATATAGATACGTGTTGTGTGAGCATGTTGGAATGGGAGAGAATAAAAAGCCACTACACACTGTGTACTTCCTGATACATGTCATGGAGTCATGTCGGCAGGTCGGTGCATGACACATATTGAAAGTAGCAAAAATTATTATCTATAAAGTGATATACATTCGATGTACATGAATATAAACTCCATGTACTAATGTTTTCATATTTAAATGGGTAGTAGCCTTGTTTTCTCCACATTTGGACATGATACTCACTAGGTTGATTAACAAGGAGGCCGAAGCATGTTTTGGCTCCTGAAGCATTCTCTAAACTCTGATCCTTTCACTGTCGGTCTCGATTAAATCATCTCGATAAGAGCGTTCTTGTTATAGAGATGTTATTCATAATTTATATTCATGATGATGTTATATAGGGTTGAATGGTTTTCTCCTTTTTATTGATATAAGTTGTCCTTGGAAAATTCAATGGCTAGAGTCAGAGTGTATCGAATGTAGGACATCGATGTAGGTGGTCTCATGCCTCCCGTTATTTGTTGAGTTGTTCATATCTATTGTTGTGCAACTCCCCCATGTATATGTAGTCTCTAAAAAAGGAAATTTATCCATATTATTTAATAACATTGTTCTAGTAATTAATTAATTGAATTAAAGCATGTTTAGCCTAATTTCATGATTAAGGGAAACCATGTTGGTAGGACTCCCTGGGATTACTATTGTATAGAAATTTTTCCAAGGATGTCAATGAAAATGATATCTTTTTCCATTTATTGGTAGTTTAAAATGAAGTTGATGTTTAATATGGAATTTCAATTGTGTTGAAATTGTAAGTGTTTGATTATGGATTTGGGATTGTGTTTTAACCTTGGTTATATAGTTCTTTTTCTTGTTAAGATTATTAGATTGTTTTATTGAATTTTAATTATTAAATGGTAAATAGAATTCCTTGATTTATGGGTTCACCTTAGAACTTCTTGAATGGACTTCCATGACTATTGTACAATTCAACTTTGGAGATACATGGGAACAGATTAGAATGGCATGGACATACTCTAAATGATTTTTATTTATATGTAATTAGTGAAAATTAAGATCCATATTTAGACCGCTAGGCTGTTGTTCTTACCTTACTATGGGGAATATTGGAGTTAGGCCGAATTCTGAGGGATTAATACACCATTTGAATGAACTACTCATGAACATAATAAACACTATAAATGAATAACAGTACATGTAAATTTTCTTACTTATTAGTGCCTACATGTTTAATGCAAGTCATAACTATATAAAACTAAAACATATACTCACTGACCAATTGGATCAGACCTTTGATGGTTCCCTATTGGGATTAAATTCTCACACCCTATTTGGATCGTTATTTTTTTCCCAAGTAGACTATATTTCCATAGTTGTTGATAGTGGAAAGGCTCTATATAAATTTACATGATTGCTACTTAGGAGTAGGAGCGAATGGGACCAAGGAGAGGTTTGTGATGCTGTAGAGTTTAATTTTGTTTCACCATACTGTGGTATACTATTTTACTTGATTTTAGTGTGACATGGTTCATTTTTTTCATAAAAAAACTGATAGGATGCATCATTTTGAAATCATATGCCTTCTCATTAACTTATTCCATAAGTATTTAAGTTTTTACTTTACTTGAATGTTGTTTACTACTTACACGAATCGTTAATATTTATTTTTTTGTGTCCCACTATGAAATTAGGGGATAGTTTCTCCCCTGTCACACCCTATTCCTTCGCTGGTAGTTGAATGCCTCTGGCATTTAGGAAAATGCATTTAAGGACATGTGGTTAACTGGGTGTGATGCCCCAATTGAGCGGTTTCTCGACCTAGAACGTTACAATGTGGTATCTGAGGTATTTTTCATTGAGCATTGTCATAATATTTGGAAACAATATACTAGGATTGGATGGATAATGAATTGGGTAATGATTTGTGCTTAGGATTGGCTACCCTGTGTACGGGGAAAAATAGAAATAACCTCAAATTGAATTATACTTTGGATTTAGAGCTGTTATAGTTGATTTGATTTCACCATTGGTTGAAACACATGCTTTCTTATATTATTATTAACGCAATTGTGGATCTATATTGTTGGAACCTGATGATATGAGGTTATTCCATCTCATGCATCATATAAGAACTTGGTAGAATCAAATTCCATGAATTATTCCATGCCATCTAGGATGAATTAGATATCGAATGCTGATGTGATAGATGATTTAAAAGATATCCTTGTTATTGTGATAGGTGTATCATTACATGATATGGTTTGGAATTAATTGAATCCAACCATTGGTTACTAAGGTGTTTAGGCTATCTTGGGATATGATTTGTTGGATCATGATTCATATTTTTTTCTATAATGTTGTTCTTGGGTCCCAATAATTGATTCATGGGGAGTACGGAACCTCAAGTATCAGAAATTGGCATCAAAGTGGTTGGTTTTTCTGGAGAACATGATTTTTCTGGGGAATCTGGAGATTCTATCCTAAAAAACCATGTATACACATCATGTACATTAGCATAACATGTTTTCTGATCTTCATGTTCGAGGATGAAGGTGTTACTTGTATAAGAAGAACAGGTCTTGTACCATTTTGACACACTGTGTAACCCTTGACTGTGTAACCTGTTATCTGAGAATGGAAAATGGGTTTACAAGCTTTGAGGAGGAGACATTGTGTAATGGGAATACATGTCATGTGTCAGTCGATTGTGTATCCGACCATGTGACTAATGACATGGGAGGATGGAAACATAGTTGTACACATTGTGTCGAGAGTGAACACGCTATATTGTCTTACACAAGTAGAAATGAGTAGTTCTATCCATGTAGAAGGGGGGGGGGGGAATTCTTGTGCACACCATATATCAGGTGGAAAACGCTGTGTGTGTGGTGTGTTACATGACCATGTTTGGTCCAAATACACACCAATGTAATGACCTAGGATAACATGATGTGTTTGGGGTTATACATGTCGTATACCCATATTTTGTAAAACATGATTGATTTTCTTTTCTTGTTATATTCAGTCAATCCAGATAAACTGATTCATTTTCAGTAATGTCTGTAATAGGCAATGTGTGGGGGGATTTTTTGAGTCATGGCGCGATGATGACCATGAGTTGTATTCAACGAGAACTACGATGATCACACTCTAGAAATGGTGTACCATTGGTTACTGATGGATCTAGCAATTATACCAGATACAGAACCAATCATTATACTGGACGAGGTGAATATGCATAGTTCTGATAAGGTTTTGTGAGGATAAAGTAATCCATCTGGGGAGCATCATAGGCTGCTGAATCTATCACAGATTTGAGGCATATATTCTACTAGTAGAATCCGCCTAATTTTTTAGGGAATGGAACACCACAATATGTCTAATCATGGATGGAATCGGTGTTGACTATCTTCGAGCATTTATAGTGGCCTCTTGAGAGGAGTGTCATGCTTACCCAATATATGTGGCTTAATTCTATCAAGAGATGGTTTGGTGTTATCAATCAAAAAGGTAGTCAGTGGGATATGACATGAGAAGTCTTTCATGCATCATTATATGATTATTATTTTCATGAAATACCAAGGATTGTCCGAGCCTGGGTGTTCATGCACTTGGAGTAGGGAACACTATCAACTATGGATTATTATCCCCGGTTAAAAGAGCTTAAAAATTCAGACCAATTTCGATGGGTAATGAAGTATCAGTTTCATGAAGATATAATGATTGTATTCGGTGTAACATCCAATACCACATGAATGTGTTCTCGTTGCCTTCATTAAATTCTATAGAAAATTATGTGCTAATTACCAAGTGTAATTTCCATGAAGATGGAGGTGAGAGATATGGTTATTAGGATACGAGAACTTATACTCTCTCGACCGGAAGAAGGAATAATTTTACAGAGCATTCTTGCAAGAATATCAGTAGTCATAACCATTCATTTGGTAGCTCCTTGAGGTGCTTCTAGAGGGGTAGGACCGGGAAAATGATGCCCATGTGCCTGAAGGACCCTTTTGAGTGTCGAGCATGCAACATGATGGGCCATCTAAAATGATTTTATAAGATGTTTCCATTAGTGTCTAGTGAGATAAGTTCTGTTCGGACTGCACTTGTAGGAGCATGTCTAGTTGCTTCTCACAAGTTAGGAAACTGGAATACTTTTGGGAATTCATGCCAAGGTGGAGGGCATGGTTGTGGTAGCCAGGTCCCAAGATCTCGAAGATTGTCGGGCAAGTCAGCTCAAGGTAGCCATGTAGATTCTCTAGGCTGTGGTGCTGGTCAGAATTTTGTAGTGCAATAGACCTAGAAGAAATAGGATCCCAGGCTGTATACTTTCATAAGTAATAATTTAGTAACCTCTGTTTTATCTTCTGCACTTTTTGATACTTTTGATACACATAGTATAATACTCGTGGCCATTGTTGATATCCATAGGCCCTATAATTATTCAACTTCAACTGTTATGATTCATTACACTCCTTTAGGTGTTAAAATTGTAGGTGTCTATAAGTGAATGAATATCCCACTTGAGAATGGTTGGTGTCACATCCTATAGATCCTCTACACCTTAGGTATGACTTTCTTTGATGTCTTATTTGAAATGAAATGGTTGGTTTTGATCCAAGCATTTGATGATTTCTATCTCCATTGGTGGAGTTTCACATCCCAATAGGGAAAATAGTTTCTATATAAGGGTGAATTGGATGTCCATCTGAGTAGACATGGACCCTAGAATTGTATGATGCGTGGGATGACTACTAAGATTGCAAGTTTATGACTAGATGACTAGAGAACATGGGTAGCAGACTTTCCACTTGTTGTGGATAATTTTAGGGATGTTTTCCAGGATGAATTTCTCAAGAAAACATCTGGTCTGAGAGGTGGATTTAACTACCAATCAAGTATTTGGAAGTGAAATGTTATTCACTTATCCATACATAATGGCTAAGGTAGAGTTTCTAGTGCTCAATAAGAAGTTGGAAGATCTAGAGGCTATGGGTTTTATCTGACTCATTACTTCTACATGGGGGTATCATGTTCTTTTCAATAAAAAGGTGGACGATACCTCGAATAATGTGTGGAAAATAGGAAACTGAACTAGTTTACATTTAAAAACCTATATCATTTGTTGCGTGTTGATGATATGTTAGATAGACATCAAGAAGCTGGACTATTCACGAAGATTGAACTGAATTCAGGATGTCACCAGGTACGTGTATAAACTATATACAAACCTCATCTAACCATTAGTAGAATTTATGACCTATATGAGTACTTGGTTATGCCTTTTGTTCCCATGAACATGCCATCAGTTTTCATGGCGCTGATGAAATTAGTGTTACATTCATATTTAGATTCTTTTTTGTTGATTTTTGTGGCTGATATCTTAGTGTATTATCACAATCTACACAACCATGCCAAAAACCATTACATCATTTATAATACATTATGAGAGCATCTAATACATGGTAAGATCAAAAAATTCCCCTTATGGATGGATCTAATTCACTTCATGGTTCGCATCATCTCCGAGTCTGGAGTATTAGTAGATCTAGATAATGTAAGAGTGGTATTTACCTAGGAGCATCCCATCAATGTTTTTGAGGAACATAGTTTCTTGTGTGTAGCTCGTTATAATAAGAGTTTTATACCAGACTTCTAATTCTTAGTAATTCATATATTGGGATTGACCGAGAATGGTCGTGATGTTTGAGTGGTCAGCCTCTTGTGACCCATCAATTCAGGAGTTGAATGGACGTTTGACTTTTACAATTGTACTGATAATTCTAGATGTGGGAAAGTGTTACACTGTGTGCCGTGATGCATCAGGTTTTGGACTACGTTAAATTATTATGCATGGAAATCGAGTTTTTATGTACGAGTCTTTGTAGTTGAGCCCACATGAGAGGAATTACCTAACGCATGATCTCGAGAGAGCTAAAAGTAATTCATGATTTTCATAGTTGGAGACATTATTTATTGTGAGTTAAAGAATTGGTGTACACCGACAAAAAAATTATTATATAAATCATGACTCAGCCTGTTTTGAATATGAGAAAACAATGGTGGATTCAATACCTTTAGTCATTCGATTTTGAGCTAGCGTATACACCAGACAATGAAATTGAAGTGGCTGATGCATTGAGCAGGAGGAATCAGATACAGGTAGGGAAAGAGGCTAGTGGTGAGTGGAAGATTATTTATATGTTCATTAAGATTCATTTAGAGGAGCATGATAATCAGTGGAATTCTTATCATTCATCATTATCTATTACCTCTACCCTATTGGACAGAGTGAGGATGATGCAGCTATCAGATTTTAAAGGCCTAGTTCTACTGGAGAGTGTGGTAAGAGAGGACCCTCCTAATGGATGGAAAATACAAAAGGATGGTGTTATTTATATCAATATATGTGTGTTGGTTCATGGGTATATATGCAAGAAATTGATGCAAGAGTATCATGGTTCATTTTGGGCAGTGCATCCTCGAGTCACCATGATTTACTGTAAATTGCCCAGCGTGTACTGGTGGCCGGGTAAGAAGTGAGAAGTAGATGGTTTTATTACGAGGTGTTCTGCAAATTATTAGGTGAAGGCATAACATCAGTGGATTACTGTAATTTTATAGTAGTTACCCATTTCGGTGAGAAAATGAGATGATTTTGCTTTGGATTTCTTTATGGGGTTACCGATGTCACCTATAGGCAATGATGTAGTGTGGGTCATAGTTAATTGGATTACGAAGGTCATTCACTTATTGTTGATTAAGGAGAGCTATGGTGTTGATGATCTTAGACTTCTATATATCCGAGAGTATGTATGATTTCATGGGTTCCATTTTTCAATCATTTCATATAGGGATTCCCACTTGTCATCTCTTTTCAAGCAGAGTTTTCCAAGAGTGTTGGGTCCCGTGGAGCTTCAATGTAAAATATACCACCATCATTCTAATGGACTGCTAGATCATACAACTCATGATATAGGGGACATGTTGTGTGCATGTTTCTAAGACTATGAGGGATCTTGGAAGAAGAATATACACCTTGTTTAGTTTTCATATAATTATAGCATCGAGGCTACTTTTCAGATTGTGCCATATGAAGATTTTACGAGTGGCCATGATGAACACCGCTATGTTGGATGGAGGAAAAAGAAAAACCTATATCGGAACCTCATCATTTTATAGGAGATTACTGAATAGGTTCACTTGATTCATAGATGGATGGATACTGCACAGTCTCGTCATAAATCTTATGTTGATCATCGTACATGTACTTTAGGGATCATGTTCGGGGATTGTGTTTTCATACATATCTTATCGAGATTGGGGAATAAGTGAATCATGATATAGGGTATTATTTCACCGAGATTTTTAGACCTCATGAGATTTTGGAATGATTTGGGTCATTTTCTTATCGGTTACAGTTACCTCTAAGGTGTTGAGCCTTGCACAAATGTTTCAATGAATATCAGGGACGCCACAATCATTTAGAACCATCACACAATTTATAGCATTGGAATGATGAGATTTTGGTTGTTTCCTAATTTTAGGATAATTCAATACATATATTTGATAGGGGAATGAAGGTTAGTCGATGCTGGTCAGTTCATCTCATACCGGTGCTATGGAAGCACAGTCGAGTGTATGACGTGAATTAGGAGAGGGGGGCCGATGTACACGCTCAGCGGCTAAAGTTATTCTATGAAATTATATCACTAAACATGGATGAGAAATTTGGGGACACATTTCTTTAATAGGGTGGGGGAGTTTGTATGAACCGTGTTCTTCTATTGAAGTATAATTTTCAACTATTCGTTTTCATTGTGTGATTTTTGATAAACTAAGAGAAGATTGGTAAAATAGTTATTTTAGGGATACATTATTTGTAATACTATATTCATGGTATATAGTAAGGAAGTGTTACATGTTGCGTGATCATGGTGTAATGCGAGAGAAGAAAAATCTACTACATGGCATGTACATCCTAATACACTCCATGTAGTCATGTCGGCAGGTCGTTGCAGGATGCGTAAGGTATGTAGGAAAAATTATGTATAGTAAAATTATATACACGCCGTGTACATGGATATACACTCCGTGTATGATTTTTTTCTGCTCAAAATGGATAGTAGCCTCATTTTTTACTCATCGGGACAGAAGAATTGCGATGTTGAATAAAAAGGATGTCGAAGCTCATTTTTTCTCATGAATCATTGTATGAACTCGGATCCTTTCCCCATCTGTCTCATTGTTAATCCTCTCAGATTGTTCCTTATTCTTCTGGATTTTTTCTTCTGAATTTATATTAATGTTGAATTTCTTTAATGTTGAATGTTTTTCCTCTTTTTTTTAGATGTATACCATTCTAGGTCAATTTAAGGACCGACATCGGAGTATATTGATTGTTCAACATCGGGGTAGGTGGTCTTGTGCCTCACATTAGTATTTAGTTGTTTATATGCGTCATTATTCTACACACCAATTTATAGGTTGTAACATTTAAAGTAACATGATCTTTATTATTACCTAATATTATTCTAGAAATTAATTCAATGAATTAGATCATGTGTATCTTTGTTGCTTGATTAAGGGGCACCCCATGGGTGCCTTTCCCATGGATGACTATTGTATATCAGTTTTGTCATAGGATTCCCATTTGGATGGCTTCGTTTTACCGTAATGGTGTTTTTAAGATAATTTAATTATTTATCTTGATTTGGTGTTGTGTAGACATTGTGGTTGTTTGATTATAACTTTGGGATTGTATTTTCCCCTATTCTATGAAGGGTTTTTTCTTATTAAGAAGATTGGTATGTTTTATTTAATTTTAATGAGTAAATGGTAAATAAAAATGGGTGTTACATGGGTTCATCATAGTTCGTCTTTATAGGAATCACATGACTATTGTACATTGCACATTGAGTGATATAATGGTTTAGCTAAGACTTCCATGGACAGACTCGAAAGGATTTTTATTTAAATGTCAATAGTGACACTTGGGCTCCCTAGTAGGATCACCAAGGAAATACTAAATTGACATAATTTTTTATTACACATCGAGTTATAAATTAGGGATACCTAGTAGGAACACTGTGGATGAACTCACATAATCTAATACCACTATTTAAAGTTATACTCAGGGCTCCCCAGTAGGTCTGCTAAGTACTGACTCGTAGGATGACTGTAGAATTAAACCTATAGGGATACAAGAGTTCCAACATAAGAATATCAAGAATAGACACTGGTAATACTTAAATGATGTAATGGGGTGAACTGTGACACATCATCAATGCCAAATCACAAGCATGGATTCAGATTTTACTTACTTGTTAGAATGTATTCTGGGACTTCTGTTATTCTTACCTTACTACCTGGAATTTCGAGTTTAGTCTGAATCTCGAGACATTAAAACTTAAAGTAAATGAACTACTAATGAACATCATAAACTCTCTAAATGAATACAAGTAATTATATTATTGATTACTTTTGAGTTCCTACTAGTTTATGGGAAGTCATTACTATATATAACTACTACTTATACTCACTTATAGATTGGAAAATACCTTTAGTGGTTACCTACTGGGATTCATTTTTCGTAGCCTATTTATGTCATGATTTTAGGAACAAATAGACTATATTTTGGAAGGTTTCTATAGGTTAATATATTCAAAATAGGTACATGATTGCTGCTTAAGAGCAGTATATCATGGGACCAAGCCCAGGCTTCCAATGATACGGTGTTTCATTTTTTTACCATACTTTGGTATTATATTGTACTTGATTGTATTGTATCCAATTTCACTATTTTAATAGGACATGTTACATGGTGAAACATTTTGATATCATATTCCTTTTGGTAAAATTATTCTTTTAGTCATTAGATGTTTACATTTGTATCATGTTGTTTACTACATCAATGATTTGTTAATAATTATTCCAATGTGTTACACTCTACTAATGATGGAATAGTTTCCCCACAATCACACCCTAGTCCATCGCTTCTAGTCAACAACCTCTCGTGTTTCTGGAAATCTGCTTGAGGCCATGTGGCCAACCTGGTATGGGGAACCAGTTGAGTTTCATACGGACCTGAGACGTTTCAATCATTATAGTGAAAAATATGAGGCATTTACTTAAGCACCATGATATCCACTTTGTATCTGATATTGACTGACTAATGTAAGTCCAAGGTCATCTTATATTATATTATAGTTTGGCATGATTATTTGTTACTCAAAAAAATTAGAAATCATGTTTGTGTCATAGAAGGTAGTGAAATGGAAATCCTTGGATGATTTCCCCACGTCACTTCCTACCTCGAAAAGCACACCAGTTAATACAATAAATCTAGATGAATAGGATTTATATTCCCATTATAGTCTCAAAAAATGGAGATGTATTTTGTTGGTTCCTATTTTATTCATATAACAATGATTCTATAAAAATGGATCATTCTACTTGTATTAGGAATTGAATTTGTTTCTACAAAAAAAACATTTTCCCTACTATTTCTCACTTTATAAATGCTTCAATAATAATGAGGGTGAATACAAAACCCTAATTATTTTCTTAATACTAGATATACAACTTCAAATAGATAACTGAACATCATAGGGGATTTGAATATATTGATAAAGAATAATGATGGTTAATATTCCATAAAAAATGATGAATTGGACCCTCTCATCACTAATGATAAAGGAAAAATGGATGATTTTCTTTTTCAGCCAATGTTTCAACACCCCCATCACAATGTTATAATAATGATGCTATTCCTAATGAAGCTACATTACTCTATTACCATCATAAAGATGAGGGGGTATTCCATAGCATGAACTGAAGTATGGTCTCATCGATCACCCTTGACAAAGTAGATGAAATAATTATAATCAACACTTCCCTAAATCATGATGAAAGTATATACACCCCAAGATGAATGGATCCAATACATTATTATCTCAAAAGGGGACATTATTTATAGAACAAGATCAATGGGAATAATATTTACATCGATAAATGAGCATTACACTTTAATTTGGGGAAAATAATTAAAAAATCTAAAAATGAGGCTTTGAGAAAATCCTCAAAAAATACATTGCAGAAAGAGAGATTCCCACAATAGTGGAAAAAGTCCATATAGGATTCTATTGAACTCATCCATCAAGGTCCAAGCCCTCCCATTCAATTAAGATTCTTTATTTATAATATAAATCAATAATATCTTACAGAGTCTAATTAACTAGGAAATTACATGTATGTGAGATTCATGAAACCTTCAATCACAATACCTTGGAATTCCTATGTATATGTAAATATTTCTATTCATTTTACATATAGTTAATGGACATTGTGGGTAATATCCCCTGGCCTCAAGAAAATAGTTTATGTACATCCTTTCTCTATCCAATTGGGTTTTTAAATGGGCTATGAAAATACAAATCACAGAATTCGAGACAAAGAAAATCATTAACCTTATAAATACCCATAAAATTATTACATTTGGAGTCCCTTAAATGATAACAATGGAAAATGAATCCAAATCCTATTCTCTAAAGTTGAAAAAATGTATGAGGAACATAACATCAAGTACAACCATTAACCTAGCTATCAGGTAGTGGAAAATGGACATATATAGTAATTTAATAAGAATATGTGAAATATAATCTAGAAGATTATAAATAAGTACATTAATTCATGGCTGGTAAATATATCCCATTCTTTATGTGTCTACCTTACCACTACACACATACTACAAAAAAATCTCATAATACTTGGTATACAAATCCAAGGATTTGTTCCACAGAGAATTCCAATTTCCCTCTCATCTAATATCCATCTATGGGAAACTCTCAAATAATGATAAATAAAAAAATAGTTTGATGAGTTGGAGAGGATTGATTAAAAATAGTTTCATACAGTATAAAACCTCAAATTCCATCGGAATCGTATGACATGAGCTTTCAATAAACTGGTTCGCCTCCATTATTTCTTTCAAGGAGAACTATTATTGGATCATAAATCCCCAATTATTATAGGAATGAAACCTAAGATGTTGTAACCCAAATGGAAAGTGGATTTTATAATACATAAGGATTATCACAACAGATATTACTCGTTGGACACAATATATAAGTAATGTGTCCTGAACTATAATAACAAGAGTTCTATTATGAAATATATTGAAAAATAAATATCAAACCCTCCCATATCTGAATAACATGATGTTAAATTTTACAGAATACGTCTAAGAAGTAATATTTTTAACTTTATAGCATCACTCTTACTAGTCACATAATGTTAAACATCAATTATTCCTGGTCACATTATGTTAAACTGCTTGAGTGGTATTAATCATATGACCTATAAATGAAATATTCCATTCATCCTTACCACATGATGTTAAAATTTATATAAAATGTTACTTCATTTAAAACCCACTCCACAAGAGAAAAGTATTTATAGAAGAGAAATGAAATTCCCCCACCATTGTGTGCAATTAAGATACACATAGGTAATCCACCCATTTGAAAACTATGTGTCGCCTAATCCCAAACATTACAAGATACATAGTGATGCCCATATCTCTTGTCCTAGGTCCAACCACCAAATTTAATTTTTAACATGGAGTCAAATTCTTTCTTACCGCATGATGCTAGACTACATGGCAGAGTGCCTTTCTCTATGAAACTAAACAACATCTATTTTCAGAACTATGTGTGGGTTGATTTTCATTTCAATGAGATACATAGAGTTCCCTAAATCATATATCTTTTCCTAAGAATCAAATATTACCAAATTACATAATCATTTTCTTTGTCATTTTTTTGATTGAAAATATTTCCATTCCTTGTTTCTCACAGTTAATATAGCTCTTGTGGTATTAATAGCACTGGTAAAGGAATCCTCATATGATCGAATAATATTAGTCCATGATAGGGTTAGCATTTTCTTGGATGAAAGACTTTTAAATACAATGATTATGTTTTTTTGAATGATGTTCACATATGTGATTGATGTTTCTAGTATGACATAAAATTGTGCATTTTTGGGGTCCTCTCTTGAGAGGCATTCTATAATTTGTGTCGGTCTCCCACAACACCACCGTTAAATAACTATGCCTGGATTGTTTCATGTTAATGTATGATATGTTGTGATGTTAAAATCTCTACACTTTGGTCTAGCTAAAAAAATAAATTGTAACAATACACCACCTCTATATATGGAACATACCAACATAGAGAGTCTCATATTGTATAAAGACACGGGGATTCATTCCTATTACATTAATATGTGTAGGGATTCCTATATTTCTAATCTTGTTTCCAACCACAACAATGAAAAATACTAATTTCCTACTCTACATATGGATCCGACCAATATAGAGAGTATCCCATTCCTGATCTACACATGTCTAGATTTCTGTAACCATATGATACACTATGATGCATGAATATCCAATATGGGGTCCAGCCACAAAAATCAACAAGAAAAATTCCCCATTTTCAAATGGGATAGACTTGTATAGAGAGTTAACCATTAATGAAATATTTGTGGCATGGAACATATTATTGTAGGATAGATTTTAATGACCATATCTCCAATCATGGGTCTATCCACAAAAATAAATGGGAACAATTCAACACTCGACATATTTTTTAGACCTATATAGGGAATTTCCATCTCATGATATTTGACTGGATTTATTCATATTACTATAGGATATGCAGTGACACCCAGACCACTAATCCTTGGTAGAGCTGTAATAGTCAATTGGAACAATTCCCCCTTTGCTTATGGGTTTCAACAAAGTGGAGTGTCTCTAACTAAATAACATCATGGTAATTGATTACATTCACTATAGGATATATACAGATTCTCAGATCATTAATCTTGGTTGTAACCACAATATAAAATCATGTCCCTCTCCGAGTCAACGTTTTATAACTACTTTATGACAACCCTGTTTTTTATTAAAACTTAAACATGATTTATTACATAAAACGTCACTTGATACAACAAAGAAGATCGAGAGGTTTAGTGACATTGGGGCTTAGGATCATTACATGAAAACTTAGAACATGAAATACAACATCTTTATTGAAAACTTTTTTTAAATGACCACTACATTCCCTCGTACTTAGCATTGCATGGGATAACCCGAGGACATGCATAAGAAAAGGGTGAGCTATAAAGCCTAGTAAGGGAGTACACATGGAATAACATGAGGAGTACAATACATGTTAGACAATAGGCATATCAATAGAGAATAAAAGAAAAATGAACATAAAGGAATGATAAAGCATGATAATCATAACATGGAAATGTTGTAACAACACTTAACATGGATTTAGCATGAGCCAAGGCTCATTGCACATAAAGCATGAGTAAACCCTCATTGCACATGAAGCACGAGTAAACCTTCTTTGAACTTGAATTAGCATGATTCAACAGTCATTGCACATGATGTATCATGATACTATACTTTACCCAATGCATTGGAGCACTATAAGGGCGCACCCTTCTTAAACATTTCATTTCATGCGTAAGTGTTCCACATGGATCATAAAACATGGATTCATAAAACATAATCATTTATTTCTCGATAAAGGAATGTGGAATTCATACATGAAACTTTATAATCAATATGTAAATGTGCATAAATGTGAATACCCTTGACGGAGAAATGGGCATGGTATTCACTACACAATGGCATTGGCTTAGAAAATTGGTGCGATTTCGGCAGCGTAACGGCGTGACATAAGAATTCATAAAAATGGTTGATGAGAGATAAAGGGGTTCCACATCATATTTACATGTAATGTACAGTATGGAGGCCATATAGATACATGTCCCTACTAATGTAATGGAATTTAGATTAATGATACAAAATTATTGCTTGAATGTAATAGAGCAGAGAGAAGTTCCTTTCGGAATTTCGACATAGTAACAGTTGTACATGGGAGGCATTTAATGAGAGAGAAAGGGGTATCCCATAATTAAAACAATAATATGGAAGTATGGGGGAGGTTTGAAACCATACCCCAACATTCATAATTGAAATTAAATGGGAAATACAACTTAAAGAAAATTGGACAAAAATGTGAAAGGAAGAAAAAACCCTTACTTGGAAGTGTGCTTCCAAAGGCTAGAGAGAGGCTTGTGAGAGTCTTCTGGGGAGCTTGGGGAACCTTGGGAGGATTATAAAGAGAGTAGGGCAGAGGTTGGACGAACTCCAAGGGATTTTAGTGAGGAGTAAGTGGGAGATTGGGCGGGTTTATATAGGAAAGGTGAGGGAATTCTATATTATTTAGGTTTGGGTCCCCTTACATTAAATTAATCCAAACCACAAACCATCCCATGGTTTTTTCCAATGGTTTTTAGAAAAGGTAAGAGAAAAAAAATATTTTATAAGGCCAATTTCCGAAATTATTAAAATAATAGGGTTTTTTATGTGGAGGTGAGTCACACTCCCATGGAAATTAATTTAAAAAGGCAAAGTGTTGAATATGTCTTGAGGGGTCCATTAATGCTATGAAAAGTAAGTCAAACAAACCCAAAATAAGATTATTTTAATGATAAAAGATATATTGGCCGAACATAAGGATTATAGTATTTTATTACAACACCATTGGGTCATTATGATGTCATAAAACAAATTATATATTTAAACGTTATTAAATTCCTACCCAAAAATTTGACTGTCTCAAAAAATAATGAAAAATTCACCGTTGGATAATTTCGATGTCCTGATTCCAGAAATGGCATTTATTTTATCAAAAAAAATTTCTAAATATGTTAATTTTAATATTTAAAATAAATAACAACATTGTTCGAGAATTCACAGATTTTGACAGAAATGGCTTTCAAACCTTAATAAAAATATTAATTGCATTCATAAATTTATAAGATCATTTATATTTAATAAAAATTAATTTAATAATATTATTATTATTTTATTAAAATATTATTTAATTAAAAAATCCCTTAATTTAATAAAATAGATTTCTTAATTAAATAATAACTAAAAACACCATTTGTACTTTAAAAACTATTTACAATGTATAAAAAATGACTAGAAATTATATTCAATATTATATACAAAAAATAATGTACATGAACATAGTAATACATATTTGTTACATAACACCTTAAGACAACTACATAAGACCTAAGGGTATGGTGTGAGATGGTGACTGACTCTTGGGGAGGCTCGGATAACATCGTTCGAGTGGTAATCTCTATCAACTTCCACATTTCCCCTAGACAGTCACATTCGATCTTGACATAATAAATCTCAGCTTGGGCTTGGTCAAGGGCGAAGCCCAATGACGCCACCTCTTTTCCGAGCTCTGACAAATGGGCTTCGTATGGGGCAATTCTACTGGATGAGGCCATCACTTCCTTTGTCTGAGTGAAATTGGGTTCATTAAAGGCTTATATTTATACTAATCATGTGATCACTCTTCAACGTCTATAAAAGTAACTATCACAACTCTTATCATAAAACCAAAGAAGTTGAAATTTTATAAAACATTTTATATAAAGAGACATTTAATAAGATCAAGAGGGATTTACATTAATGAAACTTTGGGTTGTTACAATATCCCCCCTTAAGAAATTCCCCCCTCGAAATTTTCCTTTTCCAACACTAAAACAAATGTGGGTAACTCAACTTCATCATATCCTCCAATTCCCAAGTTGCTTCTACAAACTTGTGGGTTTTCAACAACACCTTGATGAGGGGTATTGTCTTATTTCGTAGAACTTTTTCTCTATGATCTAAGATCTTAACTGGTTGCTCCTCATAAGAAAGAATGGCTTCCAATTGTACCACCTCATAAGAGAGTACATGTGAAGGGTCCGGTATGTACTTCCTTAAGAGGGATACATGAAAGACGTCATGTACTTTGGCCATGGTAGGTGGAAGTGCTAGTCGATAGGCCACAGCCCCAACACGACCATGAATCTCGAAGGGGCCGATGTATCTTGGACTTAACTTCCATTTCTTTCCAAACCTCATGACCTTTTTCCACGGAGATATGCGTAGAAACACCATGTCTCCAACTTTAAACAGAAGGTATCGTCGACGATTATCTGCATAACTCTTCTGTCGACTCTGGGCTGCCTTGATACGCTGCTAAATGGTTTTCACCTTCTCCACCATTTATTTTACCATTTCTAGTCTAATTAGCTTACGTCCACCGACCTCATCCTAACATGCCAGTGTTCTGCACCTTTTCCCATAAAGGGCTTCATAGGGTGCCATTTGGATGCTTGAGTGGAAAATGGTATTATAAGAGAACTTATCCAGAGGAGGATGTTGATCCCATCCTCCATTAAAGTTCATTGAGCACGCTCTCAACATATCCTCAAGTGTTTGGATATTCCGCTCGGATTGGCCATCAGGTTGAGGATGATAGGCCGTACTGAAGTTCAGTTCAGTATTCAGAGCACGTTGAAGACTCTTACAAATCTTATAGGTGAATCTTGGATCTCGGTCAGACACAATAGATAGTTGAACTCCATGAAACCTTACCACTTCCCTAATATATATCTGTGCCAGTTGATCCAATGAGAAATCCTCCTGAATAGAAATTAAGTGTGCAATCTTTTTAAGACGATCCACAACAACCCAGATTGCATTGTTGCCTTTGGATGTCCTTGGAAGTCCGGTGACAAAGTCCATGGTGATGTTTTCCCATTTCCATTCCGGTATGGGCAATGTTTGCATCATCCCCTTAGACTTCTGCCTCTCTGCCTTCACTTGCTGACACACTAGTCACTTTGATGTATATTCAGAAATCTCCTTTTTCATATTATCCCACCAAATGTTTTCTCGGAGATCTCGATACATCTTTGTGTTCCCTGGGTGAATAGAGAAATTTGAGCTATGTGCATCATCCAAAAGTCCCTTCTTCAGCTCCCGACTTGATGGAACACATAGTCTTTTCCCAAACCACACAATTCCTTCTTCATTAACATTAAACTCTGAGGATTTCCCCTTATTGATAGCTTCCACATTTTCTTGAATTTCCACCTCATCCTTTTGAGCATCCTTTAACCTTTCCAAAAGAGATGGTTGAGCAATAATTTGTGAAAGGATTGATGATTTTCCCTTCTTTATGATTCCCACGTCCATCTTTATCAAGTCTTAGAAGATTGGATCCTTCTCAATTCTCATCACTGATAGAATCGCTGGATCATTTCTACTTAGGGAATCCGCCACCTTGTTCACTTTCCCAGGGTGGTAATGTATTGAACAGTCATAATCCTTGATGAGCTCTATCCATATTCTATGGCGCATATTAATCTAATTCTATGTGAATATATATTTAAGACTCTTGTGGTCAGTATATATCTCACATTTCTCTCCATAGAGATAATGCCGCCATATTTTCAAGGCAAAGCTCATCGCTGCCAACTCCAGATCATGTGTTGGATAGTTTCTCTCATGGATTTATAACTGCCTTGAGGCATATGATATCACTTTATCATTCTGCATCAGTACACATCCTAAGCCCTCCTTCCAAGCTTCACTGAATACCACAAAAAGCTCCCCACTTGTGGGTAAAGTGAGAATGAGTGCAGTGATAAGCCTCCATTTCAACTCCTTGAAGATTTCTTCGCATTAATCACTCCAAGAAAACATTACTCCCTTTCGAGTTAGCTTGGTAAGAGGGCTGGACAATCGTTTGGAATTTCTCAAAAATCATCAATAATATCCAGCTAACCCCAAGAAGCTATGGATATTGGTTAACGATGTTGGCCTCGGTCATCCCTCAATTTCATCTGTTTATGAGGGATCCACAGATATCCCATTGCTTGTGATGATATGGCCCAAGAATGAGACCTCCTTCAACCAAAACTCACGGTTGTTATACTTTGCATAGAGCTTCTCATTGCGCAAAGTCTCTAGTACAGTTTTTAAATGATCCTCATGGTCCTCCTTGGTTTTGGAGTAAATTAGAACATCATCTATAATGACTACAACAAATTTTTCAAGGAAATCTCTAAAGAATCTCTTCATCAAGTCCATGAATATTGCTGGAGCATTGGTGAGTCTGAAAGGCATTACTATGAATTCATAGTTCCCGTACCTTGTACAAAAAGCAGTCTTGGGGATATCTTCCTTCTTCACCCTTACTTGATAATATCCCGGCCGAAAGTCCACCTTGGAGAAGTATTGTGCTCCACGGAACTGATCGAACAAGTAATCAATTCATGGGAGAGGATACTTGTTCTTTATTGTGATTTTGTTATGTTCACGATAATTGATACAAAGTCGCATTGACCCATCCTTCTTCTTGACGAAGAGGACTGGTGCAACCCATGGTGAAGCAGTTGGGCGTATAAACCCTTTATCCAGATTCTCCTGTAGTTGTTTCTTCAGATCATCAAGCTCAAAAACAGCCATTCTATATGGAGTCTTGGATATTGGTAATTCCCCAGGTATAATTCCAATTTAGAACTGAACATCTCTTCTAGGAGGAAGACCAGGAAGTTCCTCGGGAAACACTTCCGCGAATTCCCTCACAATAGACATTTCTTCAAGGATGGTTTCTTATTTGGACTCAATCATCTGAGCCAGATACGCGTGCTCATAGGGCAGTAATATCCATGCTTGAGATGATGGAGCTAACGGTGATTCATCTTCCTCCTGACACTTGTAAATAATCGGGGGTCGATTCTCCATATGGAGTGTGATTTCCCTATCCCGAAAATTTATGTTGGCTCTATATAAGGAAAGTCAATCCATGCCAAGAATTGCATCAAATTCCACCAAAGGGAGTATGACGAGGTTTTCCGGGAAATTAAATCCACAAATTATAACAGGGGAGGACTTATACTCATGGGATGCAATGATTGCCCCATTTTCCATACTCACTGACATCTTTACTTCCATGATTTGTGTTGGTGCTGGGATTGTTCTACTAATCTTTTGTGATATAAAAGAATGCGTAGAACCTGAATCAAAAAGTACATTCTCTATTCTTTATGAATAACTAGCGTAACTATCACCACTTCGTTTTCGGGGTTCACTTCGGCAGAAGTGATGGAAAAAGCTCTTCCTTGCTGTCTTGGAGGTTGTTGTTTGCCTCCGATGACCCTTGGATTAGGGCAATGATTTTCAAAATGACCCGGTTCTTAGCATTTATATCATTGACCAATACGTTGAGGTTCCAACGGAGTGTTCCTCTCCTCTTTCGCAGCCATGGGTCCTTCTTGCCGACATTTAGCAGCTAGGTGCCCTTCTCTTCCACACATGAAGCATTTTCTCGTCCCCTTAAGGAAATTTACAGGGTGCTTCTTTCCGCAATTTTGGCAAGTGGGGTGTTGGAACTTCTTAGCACCGTTGGATTTATCCATCGGACAACCAGTATCGAAGTATACCTTACGCTTCGTGTTCCCATGATACCCCTGTGATTCTCCATTCTCCATTTCGACCTTGAGGGCACATCGGACAATTTCCTCATAGATATCGAAGTCATGGATCGCTAATGCTTTCTGCAAGCTAGGCTTCATCCCACCAAAGAAGCGGTATACCTTTCATTCGGGGGTAACGACAATGCCAGTAGCGTATCGTGCAAGCCTTGTGAAGTTTTCCTCGTACGCTCCAACAGATTCTTCATATTTTTTCTTGAGGGAATGTAAGTCCCCTTCCATCTTAAGTCGGAGGGTGCGCGGAAAATATTTATCGAAAAACATCTTCTTGAATTCCTTCCATTCCAAAGCCTTGATCTCCTCCTTAGGCTTCGTATTATTAATCAACGTCCACCATTGAACAGCTTCACCCTCCATACGATAAGCATCCAGGAGAACTTTCTCTTGTTCAGAACATTGGATAATGGATATGATCTTTTCAATGGAGTTGATCCATTGTTCAGCGATCGTGGGATCAGATGATCCACTAAAAGTATGAGTCCTTTGTCTCATGAAACTCGCGAAAGTGACTTGTTCTTTCTTGGGGGGGGGGGGGGGGGTTGAACGTTCCTCTTGACCCATGTTTCTATTCAATACTTGAGTTATATGAGAGAGAAGCATTACAATGTTCGCGATTCCCACTCCCATTGTATTTAGAATCTCATTAGTATAATCATCACACTGATCTTCAAAACGGTTGTTAGCCCGAGTCCTACTATTACCGGCCATTGGCTAGAATAAAAGGAAAGATAGGGGTAACACATAAAGGTTAATCCAAATAAAAATGTTGATGACTTATAAATAAACTTTAATTTTTATAACTCGTGGGTCTATAGGATTCAATCTAGGCTTTTCATGATCTACTTTCTATCATATATTCTTAGGGGAATTTTTCCCTTAATAGGGTTTCATACTAAGATTGTGAATTTATCAAAACATATCCCCCGGGAGTGTCGTAACCAAGAGTACAGCGAGGCCCGTTTTCGTGCACTAGTTCCCGTTTGAGTCTAGCTCAAAGCGGTGTTTTTGGGTTTTACCCCTAGGATACATCTGTGCAGAGCTTCCTCTACCTTCTCGTATTCAGACCGGGATGTATTTGCTTGATAAACCACTTACATAGTATTTAACAAAACTTAGGGATGTTTTTATTATACATAGTATTGTATCTAAGGCTTTAATAGGGTTTTGTAATCCCAAAAATAACTAAACCTATCCTTTGATACCAACTATGACAACCCTTCTTTTTATTACAACTTAAACATGATTTATTACATAAAAAATCACATGATACAACAAAGAAGATCGACTGGTTTAGTGTCTTTGGGGCTTAGGATCAATACATAATAACTTAAAACATGAAATACAACATCTTTATTGAAAACATCCTTTACATGACCACCACATTCCCTCGTTTTTAGCATTTGATGGGATAACCCGAGGACATGCATAAGAAAAGGGTGAGCTATAATGCCCAGTAAGCGAGTACACATGGAATTAAATGTGGAGTACAATACATGATAGACAATAGGAATATCAATATAGCATAAAATAAACATGAACATAAAGGCATGATAAATCATGATAATCATAAAATCAAAATGTGGCAACAACACTTAACATGGATTTAGCCTGAGCCAAGGCTCATTGCACATAAAGAATGAGTAAAACCTCATTGTACATGAAGCACGAGTAAATCCTCGTTTCACTTGAATTAGAATGAGTCAACACTAATTGAACATGACGTATCTTGATAATATACTTTACCCAATGCATTGAGGCGCTATAAGGGAACACCCTTATTAAACAATTCATTTCATGTATAAGTGTGCCACATGGATCATAAAACATTGATTCATAAAACATAATCATTTATTACATGATAAAGGAATGTAGAATTCATACATGATACTTTGTAATTAATAAGTAAATGTGCATAAAGGTGAATACCCTTGATGGAGAAATGGGCATGGTATTCACTACACAATGGAATTGGCTTAGAAAATTGGTGCGATTTTGGCAGCGTAACAGCGTGACATAAGAATTCATAAAAATGGTAGATGAGAGAGAAAGGGGTTCCTCATCATTTTTACATTTAATGGATAGTAAGGAGGCCATATAGATACATGTCCCAACAATTGTAATGGAATTTAGATTAATGATACGAAATTATTGCTTGAATGTAATAGAGGAGAGGAAGTTCCATTCAGAATTTCGGCATAGTAACAGGTGTACATGGGAGGCATTTAATGAGAGAGAAAGGGGTCTCCCATAATTTAAAAAATAAGAGGGCAGTATGGGGGAGGTGATAAACCATACCCCAACAATCATAATTTAAATTAAATGGGCAACACCACTTAATTAAAATTGGACAAAAATGAGAAAGGAAGAATAAACCATTACTTGGAAGTGTGTCCTTCCAAAGGCTAGAGAGAGGCTTGTGAGAGGCTTCTTGGGAGCTTGGGGAACCATGGGAGGATTATAGAGAGATTAGAGAAGAGGTTGGAAGAACTCCAAGGGATTTTAGTGTGGAGGAAGTGGGAGCTTGGGTGGGTTTATATAGGAAAGGTGAGGGAAATCTTTATTATTTAGGTTTGGGTCCCCTTACATTAAATTAATCCAAACCACAAACCATCCAATGGTTTTTGACCATGGTTTTTGGGAAAGGGAAGAGGAAAACAATATTTTATAAAGCCCAAGTCCTAAATACTTAAAATAACAGGGTTTATTATGTGGAGGTGAGTCACACTCCCATGAAAATTAATTTCAAAAGGCAATGTGTTGAATTTGTCTTGAGGGTTCCATTAATTCTTTGAAAAGTAATTCAAAAACCCCCAAAATCACATTATTTTAATGATAAAACATATATTGGATGATCATAAGGATTATGGTATTTCATTACATCACCATTGGGTCATTATGATGTCATAAAACACATTATATATTTAAACGGTATTTAATTTTTACCCAAAAGTTTGACTGTCTCAGAAAATTAAGAAAAATTCACTGTGGGATAATTTTGACGACCTGATTCCAGAATTGACATTTATTTTATCTAAAGAAATTTCTAAATATGTAAATTTTCACATTTAAAATTTATACCAACATTTATCGAAAATTCACGAATTTTGACAGAAATGGCTTTCAAACCTTAATAAAAATTTTAATTGCATTCATAAAATTATAATATCATTAATATTTAATAAAAATTAATTTAATAATAATAATATTATTTTATAAAAATATTATTTAATTCAAAAATACCTTAATTTAATAAAATAGATTTCTTAATTAAATAATAATTAAACACCATTTTTACTTTAAAAACTATTTACAATGTATCGAAACTGACTAGAAATTATATTCATTATTATAAAAAAAAATAATGTACATGAACATAGTACTACTTATTTGTTACATAACCCTTTAAAACAGCTACATAAGACCTAAGGGTAAGGTGTGCGATGGTGATAGACTCTTGGGGCAGCTCAGATAACATCGCTCGAGTGGTAATCTCTAACAACTTCCACTTTTTCCGTAGACAGTCACGTTCGAGCTTGACATAATGAATCTCATCTTGGGAATGGTCAAGGGCGATGCCTAAAGACGCCACCTCTTTTTCGAGCTCTGACAAATGGGCTTCGTATGGGGTAGTTCTTCTGGATTAGGCCTTCGCTTCCATTGTCTGAGTAAAATTGGGTTTGTTAAAGCCTTATATTTATACTAATCATGTGATCACTATTCAACGACTATAAAAGTAACGGTCACAAATATTATCATAAAACCAAAGAAGTTTAAATTTTATAAAACATTATATATAAAGAGACATTTAATAAGATCAAGAGGGATTTCCATTAATGAAACTTTGGGTCGTTACATACTTATAGATCAGTCATTCATGAACTATTTGTGGATTGATATTTATTATCATAGTATACATAGTGACACCTATATCTTCAATCATAGGCTCTTCCATGAACTATGAAGGGATTAAACTGGACCCCTAACTACATATGTGATATAGCTATTTATCATTCAATCTAATAATCATTGTCATGAAGATTAATTGAATTCCCATATTTAAATTATTTCAAATTCGGATGACGGTTCATGCAAGAATAGATCACTTGGAAAACTATACAGAATTAAAAAAATGAGACATATCTTAGACTACGAACTAGTTCCTTATTTGTTGATGTTAAACTACAAGGAAATGAAATCAACTTCATTTAATGATGTTAAAAATCATGAAAACTTCCTTGTTACATGAAATTAAAATTTTACAATAAAAAAGTCCCCAATAAAATTTATAAAAAAATTGTATTACATCATATATAATCCATACTATTAAAAGATCGATAGGATTATCACCATGATCGACTAGTGTATGGGGTGATTTGGTCATCTTTTAGTCCCCTAATACATGAAATCATAGTTAATTTATTGTTCACCTCAGGATGCCGTAAACCATTCAAAACCATTGTAATGTGAAATATATATCTCGTTTTGATCTAGGTAGTGACTCCTAAAGACTATAAACGACCATCCATTTAATTATTTTATCTTATTGAAGGTATTTATTTTCCCTGACATCCCAATGATACCATGGAAGAATTCAACATTGGATTTATTTTCTCATATAATTACTATTGTTCTATGATCGTTATATCATGATTTACAACATTTTTATCTCTCGTTCAGAAAGACGATGGATTAATTTTTACCATGGGCAACCTAATTAGGTTGTGGTGTAACATTTACCTAATTGGTTGAGATATACTACATTAACATTTATCATTTAATTGTCAAAATATGAAGACCACAAACATCAAGTAAAATATCCAAATCAATTACTTGTTTTAAAACACACAATGGTAGGCTTGAGTAAAATTCAAACTATTCATATATAGTGTTTAAGAGCAAGATAAAGTACAAAAAAATGGGTCATAATGCTCATATTCTATACTTTGTGACACAAGTAAATGAATACCCATTTTCGATGGACCATATGGTTTAGAAAAAAGTTAGAGTAATGATTTTCAAATATCCTCAATATGGTAACATGTTCACTATGTGAAGAAAATAGTTTTAGGTTCCTCAACAGTACTATAATATTCGATTTTCTTTAAATAAAGCATCATGAATTTATAAGAATGGGTCACTGCAAACATTACATGTAAATTGGGAATGTATACCTAGCTTCATGGGACCCTTTTTGACTTTTCATTTCTACCCTAATCAATATCTATTCAATTAATTTATTTTAATGAATTACTTGACCAATAGTCCCAAAATCTACGTGGAATCAGCTTTATAATATTTTTTCATCCACTAATACAATCACCAAAACTATTATTAACCTACGGAAAATTTTGTGGAAGCCTCTATTTGACTACGATAGTGACACATTATAGCTTTGAAATACTAACTATAAGCATCTCCTCCTTGCGGGAATTGAGCTCCATTTTTCTTGATTGTTTGAATAACCATGGCAGAACTCATCACAATATCATGTTTTGGTTCATCCCTAACTAGTCTTCCCTATACAATATTCTTAAAAAACAATGGATGAATGAATCTGAACCGCACAATATGTTATTTCCTAGACGAAAGACATTAAAAAACCTAGAATATCTCATCCATATTGTATAATGATAAATTACATGACATACACACTAACATCATTACATTAAACTGTTCAACAGACATCCTTACCTCCTAATATATAATAGAATAGATAACATTACATTTCAAATGGTAGATTACCAACATTAGAATGTCGAACCTAAATTACCATCAACTATAACAATAGAGTTCACGAGGTAAATAACCTAATCTATAAAATTCACTGGTTTTCAAAAACATAAAATGGCCATTCAAAAGATACACAATGCTCTATAAGTATAAAAAATGAAATGGAAATCTAAAGAAATATTTGAACCTTTGCCCACATCACATGAACACTGCATTCTCTAGGAAATATTGAGCACTCAAAAAATGTAAATGTCATAAGACAAGTTAGGTTAAAAACAAATAAGATGTTATCTTAAAAAATACAATATCAGGCCATTTAGGACTTCCTCATATAAATCAAATAAAAAATTTGGAAGAAGAAAAATTAAAATGATACAATGATTTATGTATCATCATTTTTTCCTAAAATAATACATGTTCTATTCACTAAGTCCACATAATGTAGTTAAAAAATATGTAATTATCCCAATAAGACAAGTATTTAACCTAAATTATCCTATTGAAAATCTGGTGATCTTAATACAATAAGAGTAGTTATATCAATAACTAATATAATTTCGATGGGAAATCATGAGAGTTTCTCCCTAAAAATCGTGTTTTAGAAAGGAATTTATATTTAATCATATGGGTTTAATAAATATTATATAAAGGATGGGTATCATAGATGATCTATGCATCATCTAATTAATGAAATTTCATGGCAATCATGAATTAAATAATTATCGACCATGATATGTCAAGTTATGTAGAATAATTCTTTTATAATGTTAACAAAAGGAGGAATCTCGTCATTTTGGAATCTTTCCTAAATGTATCAAAATAAGAGATCATATATTCCTATGAACAGATGACGATAAAATTTAATTATTCACATTTTTCAAATATTCCAATGTTTGGCGGGAACTACTAATAAAATGATAATGATCCATCCCCTCTACCTCGTCATTTTTTTATTTATGAATAAGAGTCTTAATAATAGAATATAACCCTTTATCTCCTTTTTTCACAAATATCTATTAAAGATAATGTTGTTAGAAGCTGTGATCCTACGGCAGCTGCACATGCTTTGTATTATGTTATCTCTTCATCCAAGAGGGGCATCCGTGCACACAACTAAGAGGATATTTATAATCAATGATTAAGAACCTCTGATTATTCTCTTATATTTTGTGATATAAAAACATAATTTCAATAATTTCATAGTCCCTTATCACTATTAATTGATATTTTTGGGTAAAGAAGATTTTCAATATGATATCACATAATGGTCAGTGATTAATGAATCTTTTTCCAATGGAAAGAAAGTTCTTTTGATGTTTTCCTCCTAGTAATGATATTCCCCCAATATAATATCAACAATCATTATTTTAATATTATTATATATTATCATGATCTTTTTTTTGGTCTCATTGATCAATTGGGGTTGCAACATTAAAAAGAAGAAGGATTGGCCAAGATGTCATGGACAAAATTGAAGAATAATCCCGAGCTCTTCTATCAAATGATGCATCATTCTACACTGATACTGAATAACTGACGTCTTGAAAACATTATCCCACAAACGTGATGTTCATCACTAATAAATTTACTTTTCTATAGTATCTCTTCAATGTATTTAATTAACTCTAATGTTTTTTCATATATGGGGTCTAACACCCCTTTATTTCATGGTATGCTATATTGAATAGGTTGTGCTGCAGACAAAAGAATCTTGGCTTGTTTTACATGTAATATTGAGTTTTGGTGAAACAATAATTTAGAATTATAGGTGTTTAAATGATATATTTGTAAATTATACGTTAAGTATAACAATATAAATAGTAATAAATAATTTTTTAAAATTTATTCATAATGATTTCACATATATAAAACAAATTTATAATGAAATGTATATGCTTTGGTAAAATGGTTATATGTTTTGAAATTCTATTTTCATAAATGAACAACTTTGTAGTCCTTTTGTGAAAAAAAAATTATTTTTTGACACTCAAATAAATTGTATATTGTAAAACAGGTATCATTTTTGAATTAAGAATATCAAAATTATTATATAATGAAATTTTGGTTTTTTCTGAATGTATTCAATTTTCAAAGAATAGTAAAAAAATAATACATTTTAGAAAAAAATAGACCATTTCATTTAAAAAATAAATATACATAAATTTTATTTTTATGTGAAAATAGATATATGATAAATATTTTTTTCCCAATTTAGGTCAATAGAATCAATTTTATAGTAAAATTCTATATAAAAATTAATTGAAATTTTTAATGTCTTTTTACTCGCCTTCTAGACACATTTACTGATTAGCATTGAACATAATTTTATCGCTTATGTGAATTGATTTTTTAAAATAAAATATACATGTTTGTAATCAGTATTAAAATTTTTTTCTAATAGGATGAAAATAATATTCAGGAATAGTAACTTTTGAATTTTATTTCCCATCATTAAAGATAAATAGTGTAATTAAAGGAAAAAATTATATTATAATAATATAAAATTATCTTATTAGTTTTCTTAATTTCACTGGATATGTTTGTTTTGAAAAAAAATAAATGTTATTGATTAATCTGGTCATTTTTAATCCACTTTTATATTAGGAAATTTATTAAATAATATTTAAATAGTTGTTAAAAATTTTATATTCAAATTTTAATAACCATTTTAATTTTAATATGATGATATATATGTTGTATGGTCATCTATAAATATTAATATAAAATATTTGAATTTTTCCTATTTTTTGATGATTTATTTATAATTTTTAGAAATTAAATAATAAAATTAAACGGTGACAAAATGATAATACAATATTTTTTTAATTTATTGAGATATAAAATAAACAAATATAAAAAAATTAAACTAGATATAATTTTTTTAATTAATTATATAAAATAATATTACTGTTACCTTATATATTTTAGTAACATATTTTCAGTTTTTCTTCAGTGTTATCGTGTGGGTTGATGTTTTTAAAAACGAAGATATCGAATAGTATTAAAATTGACCTAATTGATATTTAAAAATAATTACCATTTTATTAA
Organism: Viscum album; assembly: GCA_963277665.1. Taxonomy (NCBI): domain Eukaryota; kingdom Viridiplantae; phylum Streptophyta; class Magnoliopsida; order Santalales; family Viscaceae; genus Viscum; species Viscum album. The sequence goes on along the minus strand of OY728163.1, from coordinate 1,645,375,379 downwards.
ATGATATAAAAGTAATAAATATGTATAGTTCATCCAAAAAACATTTATTGTGTTAATTCTGTCATGAATTACCAAATTACAGTTGATTTTCATTTTATAATAACTATATAAATATTATTATATAAAAAGAAAAGATGTCAGAGTAAAAGATAATTTTTTTAACTAAGGGTTATAACAAAAAAGATATGGTTAATTTTATGAAATAATATGTATAAAATTCATTTTTTGATGAAATTTATGCTCATAATCATCTTATACTCTAATAACCACACTCAATATCCATTTTTAATGGAATTTTTTTTATTAATTTAATATTTTAAGAGTCCCCTAATGTTCCCCAACAATCTTTTATGAAAGAACACATCTACTTATCTTTAATTAACACATCTAAATCCCTGTTTCTCATCCAAAAAATGGCCCATTACCACAATAAACATCCCTAACTATATTATAGTGTCCATATATTTGGAATAAATCCATCATATAGAGTTCATTTAAACAAATCAAAAGATGATACTCGAAGAAGAGGTAATTGTTTTAGCAATTAAATTAAAATATTTATTCTTTGTCTACATAGGTTTCATAATTTTATTCCATACATATTAATAAGTCAAAAACTTAATATATTATGTTATTTTTTATGATAATGTTACAACCATATTTGTCATATTACCCATAATATGAAAAACAATAGTACCAAGTGTGTGTATGTATGGCTTACCTTCTAAACGTCGTGGGGTAATTGTTTTTCATCAATAAAATTTTTAAATGGGTTTAATGGTGAATTTAATAGGTATAAAATATTACTACTACATTATATTGATTTAAAATAACTAATATACCATCAAATTCTATACCATTTATCAATTGAAGAAATGATATCATCACTTGTTCATACGTACGACTTACCATCTCCACGATGCGATGTGATTCATCCTCCTTATTGGAAATTAATGAATGGTTATAAAAATTTATGTAATGTTTAAGTATGAAATATGTTTCATAATAATTCTATAGTTAAATATATATTTATATATATACATATGGGTCATTTACTTTCTTCATTTCGAAGTGATAAGAAAATAGAAACATAGTTCATGCCTACAAATTACTTACCCTCTCCATTAATGGTTTATTTCATTTAATATATCTATATCTATATATTTATATTCTAAACATATATTATATATATATAATGTGTTACATTATGGATGTAAGTAAATCAAGATCTATTTAATACAATAAATGATAACAATTCAAAACATGTATGATAAACAAAGGGGTCATTACCTGAAACATTGTTTTAGCTTAGAATTGTTAATAAAAATGTAATATAAATTTATAAATGAATCATATATGATATCATAAATATTATTTTCGTTCTTTTAGAAGTTAATAATATTTATAAAACTATTATAAAATAGTTTTTAACACATACAGAGAGTGTCAAACCTATGTTAATAGAATTTCATCTCACTTTTAATTTTCGTGAGATATAGGTTACATTGACCACCTATTTCATATGTGTGGTATATTAAAATACCCATTAATATTTAGTATTATTAATAAATTTAAATTAACAGTGTTTTATTATTTATTTGAATACATTTTTCGTTTAATATAAATGTTCAAATGGGTATGTGGCACATTGAATGATTAAAAAATTAATCCTTTCTCCATTTCCATTTTTGTATATTATCATTCATATTTATTTATATATATATAAGAATTACAAAGAATAATATATTTATATTTTTAATTTCTTCCAAATGTTTTCAAAAGTAATATTTTATGGTTTTATGAAAGGGATGATTTATCTAAAACCGCATTTGAAATTTTATAAAAATTTATTCTTCTAAATCATTCTCATTAATTTGCATGTTTTCAAAATTGTTTTAATAATTTATTTATTTGAACATTATCGTTTTAAAATGATAATTCCTTTCAAAAGAATCAATTTGGTTTGTGAAAATTTTCATTAAAAATTTATTTTTAAATTTCATCCTTTATAAGTGTGGAATTTGAATAACTAATTTCAAATAAATAGGGGAATTTTTATCAATATATTTTTAAAGATTTTAATAAAGTATTTTCAAATTTTTTCAACATCCATTGTATGATATTTTCATTAATTGAGACAGATCTATTATGATTTCAATTATCTTATTTTATTGAATGTTTAATGAGTATTTGTTTATGGATGTGATATTTGGATACCATTATTTGTTTATTGTTAAAGTATTTGTATTTTATAAACTAGTTTTTAAAATGAAGGATCATGTTATTAATGTTTCACCATGTTCAAAAGTGGAATGTATTGGACATAGTATGTGACATGCGTGGCCCTCTACAGCCACTCGGTGCATCGGTTGGCCTCATGAGACAAACTAGTTTTGGGGTTTATTCGTTTATGTATTGTCTTGGTACACAGCCTTGATAGTGTAGTTATGATGTCCATATTATGGATTCCCTTATTATGATAGGTGTTATTTAAATTACATATGATTATTCTACTAGTAGAATATCCATGTGAATGTTTTAATGGTTTTATTTAAGTTATTATCTCCCTATTATGATGATGTTTATGTTCAAAAGGATTATGTTTTAGTTTTATACCTAACCATAAAAATTTATGCTTGTTTATGAATGGTTATGTTGTACTATTTAACAATACTGAGCATCTGAGTTCATCTATTTATTATGATTTTTCCTAGATTCTGATATGAAAATTATTATTGATAATAACGCTAAATCTAGGATAATAATGGTGGCCTGAATGAATTATCTATGTTGTGTTTAAAGTTTTTAATTTTATGTAAGGATCATGTATGTAATATATTAACTGAGATTGATAAACTAATCACTCCTTTGAAACTTTATTACTTTTAATCATGTAAATTTATTAAAATATTCCATAAACTTCAGGATCTTAGGGTCGGGACATTACAGATGGTATCAAAGAAAGTTTATCGCCAACCTTGGAAATAGGAATTAGAAAACATTGATCTGTGATAATAATCCTAATATTGGATTTGATGGTAAGCACAGAGGAACATCCTAAAATTTTTCTTATGTAGTTATTGTGTGTGTATTCCATGAATATACATCATAGTATTGATACTACAAGTGTATGTGGTTCTATCATAGATATACCTAGCGGTAAAAACTCTGATAAGGCCTTCCGAGCATGACATGGGGTAACCTGGTACATGATAACATGACTTATTGCACACCTAATTTGACACTCATGGGGGATATTAGTAGATAATTCACATTTTATTTATGATACTAGAATTTAAAATGCACAATTTTAGGTTATGTGTCTTACCATATCTAGAGTTATACAATGTACAAAACATTATATTCTAATATAGTATATGTAATCATATTGAAATGGTTCTTAGAAAATGAATGTGAACTCCAAAAATGATTGTGATCCAATGAGTAAGAAGTATTATATCATTTAAGGCCTTAAGGAAACATTTCAAATGGAAATAGCCTCCCACATATTCTCATAATATGACGAAATAATATCATGTTTTAATAAGATAAGTAAATAATTTATCATGTCATATTGCTTCGAAGGGATGAAAAAGAAGAAGAGAATAGTTGTTAAAAATGCTGATAAAGGGAAGAAGGAAGAGAGGGATTTTCCCACATATGATAATAATTGAAAGAATCACCCAGGTAAATTTTTGATGGGAATGGGAGTTTGTTATATATTATGAAAAAATGAAACCATGTTACATTTTAAATGGAAATAAAATGGTTTCCAATGTAAAATGATCCGTCTTTAACGAGATGAGACACTATATCAATCATTGTCAGAATCATTATAGTAAACCCCAGATGATGCTATTGTATAATGATCAAGTTATGATACTATGGAATATTAGAGGAAGGATTAAAATACCTATTAAAGAATTAATATATTCAAATATTTTGTTATAAATTTACTAGTTATAAGAATTATGGAGTAAATAATGATTTTACCATAGTACAATTTCATTCTGGAATTGAGATTTTATCACACAAAGTAATGTGACTCAATTGAAAGTAATTTTTTTAAAAGTATATAGTTGAGGGAAAGATACAATTTTTTATGTTTTATATACTGATATAATTATTTAAGATTAAATAGTTGCTTGATTTTGATAATTTAATTTGGATATTTTTGACTATATTGGAACTAATTACTGGTTTGGTTTATTCCATTATTTTTGGAATTTACATCATTTTTTGGATTCAAGGAGTATATATAATATTTTATGTTTTACGTAAGGAATAAGGATAAATTGATGTATTAAAATAGATTATTACGGTAATTTAGTGTATTTCAATGTTTTACGATAATACATGATGAAGTTATTCAAATGATTGTTATTGACAAAAAATATATTTATTATGTTATGTGCCCATTCGTGTAAATTTTTAGACTATGAGTTTTCACATAATTATTTAAGATAAGCCAAAAGGATAGAATGAATTAATTTGTACATTGGATAGTTTTATTTATTGATAAAAAATTATTAAGACTATTTTTGGAATGCTATAATAATATAGTCTTAATTATTGGAACACTCATAGATTGGGAGGCAACCCATCAAACTAAACAAGGATGTAGCTGTCAAACACACAACTAAAATGTGAGAAGGCTTTATTTCCTACAACAAGCCTATGCGATTTCCTAGTTTATATAATTTTTTTAATGGCTTAAAATATTAAGTATTAATTTATTTTTGGAACCAAATATGATTATGATAAGTATAATATTTTTTAATTTTATTATCTTTTGATGAGAATTATGTGTTTTTGGTTGAAATTTGTAAATGGATGGAACACTAAATTTCAAGTAATTATGTTTCCTTTATTTCTTATTCTTTTATGTAAATTAAATCTTAAACTATATGTAAAGGATCGTGAAACCAAATTTGTCTTCATAGTACATTGTTTTGAAATGAAACAAATGGTCCCTTGGATCATCACAAATTAATAGCATTGTAGTTGATCACCTTTTCCTAATCATGGTCTGAATCAATATCCATTAGAAATTATTTAATTAATTTGAGATATCAAATATATAATATTAAAAATATTATGATAAATATAATTTTACTTAATTGATGACATATAATAATCTAATAAATAAATTATACATGATAGTTAAATATAGTAAGTATTTGTTCTATGTTATCTTACAGGTTTGATATTTGAAAAAATTCATATATTGAGTATTATTAAAATTGAATGAAATTATATTTTAAAATAAATAATATTTTGTTAAATGAAATAAAATTAAAAAAAAACTACGATTTAGGAAACTATATCAGTTAGTGTTAAAAATTCAATAAATGACACAATTGGGGTCCTTTTTTAATTTTATAGAAACTATGTTAACCTTATTGTATTAAAATATATCTTGTCACAATAAAAATCAAATTATATAAATAATGTTAAAACCAAATGATAAGTTTAATTTTATAGCCTAAAAATGTATCAAATTCATTAGATTATGATATTTTGTCTCATCCCCATATAATAATAAAATAAAATCACTATGAATCCATTATTAATTGAAAATTAATTTATATTAATTTAATATTTTATGAGTTTCCTAATGTGCCCCTTCCCTCTCTTATAAATGGGTACTTCTTCTTCCCTTTAATACACACCTCTTAATCCCATTTGTAGGGCCAAACACAACCCATTTCCTCCCATAACATATCTAACTACATCTTAGAGGCCATAATTTTTTAACAAAGCCATCTTATGGATTACTTTTGCGAAAATCAAAAGGGGATACTCAAATAATATGTAATTGCTTTACCAATTTAATTAAATTTCGTTTCTTATTCTACTTTATTTTATGATGTTTTTTCATAATAAATTAATAAATCACACATATAATATATGAATTTTTTTATGATTATGGGAAACCATATCCAATCTTTTTCCCACAGTATGAAATACAATACTAGATTGTGTGTGAATGTAAGGCTTACCATATCCACTCAATGGTGTAAAATGTTTTTCATCATTAATTTATTTCAATGCGTACAATGGTGATTCTAATTGGTATAAATTATTAATATGAAATAATAATAAGAATTTATAATTAATAGATCATCCAATTACATACCATTTAACCATTAATGTAATTATACCATCTATCATGCATATGAATGGCTTATCGTCTCCATGAAACGATAAAATTTATCCTCCATGTTGACAATTCACGAATGATTTTAAAATTATTTACCATAAATAATATTGAAATAAATGACATAAAAAATCTACTATAATAATTATTATTTTTATAATTTTTTATACATAAATTTCATTTACATGCATTCAATCTATATGATATGCTAACAGAAAAACATTCAATTGTACATACAACTTACCATCTCCCTAAACCGTCTATTCCATTAAATATATCTATGTACTATATATTTTTATATTAATCATATATATGATATATTAATCATGATTTAACATTCTTATGTATTTAAATCATGATATATATAATACAATCTGGAATAACAATTAAAAACATATGTGATAATCAATGTATTTACTACCCGAAACATTGCATTAACATATAATCATTAATAAATGGGTAATATAAATTTATAAATGAATCATATAGGACATAATAAATATTATTATTATTATTTTAGATGTTAATTATATTTTTAAATCCATTATACAGTTGTTTCAGACATGTATGAACAGTATTGTAAATAAGTTAGTGGAATATCTTCTCATTTTTTATTTTTGTGAGATATAAGACATGTAATCCAACAATTTATTTTGTTTGGTGTATGTACTACACCTATTATATTTAAAATAATGAATAAATTTATTTTAATTTTATTTAACGATTCATTTGAATATATAGGTCTTAATATTTTAACAGTCATTTTGGTTTGGAACGCTTTGAATTCTTTAATAATCAATCGTTTCTCAATTTCAATATTCATGATATTATTATACATATTTATTTTTATATATATCATGTATTATAATGAAAATATTATTCCTAGTCTTAATTTTATTTAAATTTTATCAAAGGTAATATTTTATTGTTTTATGCAAGGGACACTTTTAATAAAACATCATTTTAAATGATTTAAAATTTTGTTACTCAATGTAATTCTCCATGAAGTCCATGTTTTCAAAATTTATTTAGTGCTTTTTATATGGACATGAATTTTTATAAAATTTTAATTCCAAGAAAAAGTATAAAAGTGTTATGGGACACTTTTATTCATGAATATCTTTATAGATATATTCTTTATAAGTGTGTGGAATTTAAATAAATGATTTCAATCATAGTGGGGCATTCGACTAAAGTCATATTTAATTATTTTAATAGAGTATTTTAATCTATTTCTACATACATTGTTTTATGTTACGCTTAATTCAGGTGTATCAATTATTATATCATTTATCATATGTTATTTAATGGTTTTTGATCAAATTGATTGTGGATGATCTATTTAGATACAATTCCGGGTTAATGGTTCAATTATTCATGTTTCATATACTAGTTTTAAATATTAGTTATTATGATATTTATATTTCACCATTTTCATATGAGATATGTATTGGACATATTTAGTTATTGGTGGGGCCCGCTAAATCCCCTCGATGCATCAGTAGGTCACATGAGAAAAACAAGTTTGGATTTTTAACCGTTTATGCACAGTATTGGCCAGAGCCCTTGATGGCGTAGTTATGATTTCCAACATTATGAATTCCTAAATTTTGAGATTAGTTATTGATATTACATTTTATTATTATACACGTACAATAACCATGTGAATATTTATTTAAAATTATTTTATTTATTCATGCTATATATTTTTAGAGATTATTTTCAAAAGGCTTCTCTTTTAGTTTTATAGATTCACCTAAATGTTTATTCTTATTTATAAAAATTTTAGCTGTATTGTATAACCGCACTAAGAATCTAATCTAACCCAATTCATATTATTTATTTTCCATGGATTCCATGATATAAACAATGATTTATATGTAGGCTGAATCTATGATAATAATGGCATTATCAATTGATTATAAATGATATATTTTATGTTTTGAATTATAATGTAAGGATTGTGTATGTATACTATTTACCATGATAGATAAACTAAATAGTCCTTCAAAATTTTATTACTTGTAATAATTCTAATGTATTAAATTAATGCCCTGTCTCTAGACTATTGGGGTTGCAGCATGACGTGGGGTTTAGTGAAGCATATGGGTGTCTAGCCCACTTAACAAGAAATTTAGTATCCCACCCAGTTTTGTTTCCACACATGTTTTGGAATAGTCATAATATATAACTATTGGGGAATAAAAAGAAATAATAATGATTTCATAATTTATCTCTTCATGTTCCAACATAAGTAATATTTTACATAAGATGTCGTGATGTCATTCTCCCCACCCTCTAAGTGAATTGTGTTGAATACCCCTTTGAATGGAAATGAATTTTTGATAAAATAGATAATGGTTATATGAATAAAAAATAACAAACTCATCCACAATGGTTGTGTGAAACCCAAATTGAATGGAGATTTTATTTGCAGACTCGTCAAGGGATCCAAAACAGTTATCAACAAATATCCCCATTGGTTAGGGATAAGGAAGGATGTTGAAATGATTAGACAATATGAATACTTAAATAACCTCATCCAGGCCTAGTGGAATCACCACCAACTTACAAATATTAGGCATCCTATGACACAATGAGTAATCATGAATCCTAGTAGTTTTATTGTATTTTTAGTAGTGGGAATGCTCCCTTATCCATCCAATTATGAACTAGAATGGTCCACCAATACTATAAGCGATGATTCTGTGTGGGATACATCAACCGTGTTGGTAGAGGTATGAAATATTTTAAGACGATATTATGAGCTGACCCCTTTTATAATCAATCATCCATCACCAGTGTGCCCACTTGAATTCCCATGATGTCATCCATATCATTGAAAATTCCCATATTAAGATATATGGCTTTGAACCCTTCTTGTTGAAGACTAATGAATAACTGTGGTCTCAACAAGTACCCCCATATTGAATACTCTCAAGCCTCAAGGATTTTACAACATGACCATATACAATCAGAAACTTGTTGGGAAGGTAATTAGTGAGGAAATATAGTGGTTGGTTGAGTATATCTATGGAAAATTAATTTTTTGATCCAATTCATAAACATAAAAATAGAGAATAGATTCAACTCTTTCATTAAAGTCATCATCAAAATATTAATGCTTTATCCTTCTAATATAAATGATTGTATGGTACAATCCTAGGAATCTATGGTTGGAAGAATCTCAATATATAACTCACCAAAATGTGATACCCCACACAACCTGTGAATTTCTCAAAGATTGATCCATACCTCACAATTGGATAGATGAATGGAGTCAATGTTAGGGAACCAATGACAAATAAAATATTTTAGAATATATGAATATTTATATAGAATGAACTAAAAAATCCAGAGATATTTTTAATGATGAATATTATATAGCTATTTAGAAAATATTGAGCAGATCTATCTAACCCGTAATGGAAATGACCATTAAATTAATAAATTTACCCCCTGGTTGTGGGTACCATTTATAGAACTAATTACTTCTAGGATTATTAAGGTTGGAGAAAAATATACTATGATAACATTGAGAAATTGGAATGTGGTAAAAATCGAAACCATCTGAACCTTATGGGGATTTCTCAAACATATAGGAAAACACCTTACACCATACAATTACAAATTGACTACATTTCTAAATATTCATTTGAATATAATCCTAGGAGGATGACATCATGTAATATGGATGATTGTAGTCAATAATGGAAATGACAACATTATCAAGTAGGACAAATCTATAAAAATGAATCATGTGTTATAAGATCTATCTCTAATATTAGGACAATAGAATCCACTTCAAAACCACATTTTTAAATTCCTGTGATACCATGGGTTATAATTTTCATTCCCAACAATCATGTCCCTCTAGCTGGCTGTGATGGATGATATGCAATAACTCGAATCCATATATATGGATTCCGGAATCATATATGATAATAATGAATAAATCCTATTAAAATAGATTCATGACTTTGATATCATCATGTGAGTTAAATTATTCATAAAGGGATGTGTGATCTTATAATCTAATATAGGTCTTATGTAGTGCATGTCACATGGAGAACCATGATAATCGCATTACATGTAGTGGTTTTTTTAATTTCATGTACCATAAAGAATATATAAATAATATAATATGATATGATACTAACAATTATGTGACCTAGAGATAGTAACATGGATCACATAAAGGATATATGATCACATACCCAAGCTAGTAGATAATGTGATGTATGTAAGTCACCTATATGGATGATGACCTTTTTCGGTGTTAAATAAAATTAACCATAGTTAATTCATTATTTTTTAAAGAAATTGATGAGATAATTCAGTCATGGGGAGTGAAAAAGAGATCATATATTGAAAATGACTCTCACAAAATATTATTATGATCAATTATTTGGGATGGGTCTGGTGAAATGGACCTGACATCATGTTCATCCAACAGAATCACGTGATGTGAGGAATCGTGAGAGATTGGGTTTTGGAGTCACTAGTGATATGATATGACCATAACCTCCAAATTATTGATTTCTCACAGAAATACAAAAAGTTTAACTAGAAGACCAAAAGACACCCTAGAAAACGACCACAGAAGTCCCAATGACTCATGCAGGCATTTACACTCCTGATAACCATGTACAAGTCCCTATGGATGTTTCTACTAAGGGGGAATTTTTCCCTCTAAATAAGCATTGAAAAAAAGGATGAAATACTTAAAAATTATGTATTAATTTCTCTGTAAATAAATTTAAGGTAAGGAGGTTGAATCATGGGGGTCACACAAAATCAATAATGACACATGATCATCTAAACATTGGAAGGTAATGTGAATGGGTCATGCACTATTCACGATATTCCTCTGATCATGTGAAGCCCTTTTGACAAGCCCTCATGTTCTTGCAATGTAATCCTGACAAGCAGTGATGATCTTGTAGAGGTTACCAGATTCCATCCCCCAATCATTTGAGTTGTCCACCAATAATTCCAAACAATAATACAAAACCTCTTATGAAATAGTGTCATCCAAAATTAGAACTATCTGGTGATGTATTATTATCGTGATATTCATGTGACATGCTTAATCTATTCTGAACACCCCATTGATCAACTGGAAGCATGTACACTTTTTCACGAACTAGCATGTTGGTATGTCACCATCATCATGTGAAGTTCCTCATACACATCCATTCATCATATGATACCCCTGTTTATCCTTAGAAAAGTATAAGGATCAATTTTGGAAATTCGCATTCATCTTAGTGATATCCATCGCTAATCATTCGACGTATCATAAATTATTAGGGTGATTTTCCATGAAGGTGCTCATATGATATCATGAGATCACCATTATTGTGAAATAATAATGAAAATATAATAGGAAAATTTATAAGCTACTCATGATGGGGGGATATTTTGATCTTCCATTGAGAAGGGTTATTCACCTCGAGTGATAACCATTGACCACTCGATGGACCTTAGACTAGCCAACATAGTTTAATTAATACCCCTTGAAATCACACAATAGTCCAAAAATAATACATCATAGTCTCAAAAGGACCCCCAATATGTATTCAATGATTATATAAGAGATTTTATATTTTCATCGTAATGTCAGTTAGGATTTTAGACATGTCAGACAAATGTTTAAAAGGACATTTGTAATGTCAAAATGGTTAGGTGAAATCAATTTGATTGGATGGGTTGTAATGAACATGGTGATGAAAAGGAATTCTTTTGGTCACTAAATGTCATATGATGCATCAGATGACCTAAATAAATATCATCTAATGTTCACAATAAAAAAATCTCTCCAGTGATGCTAAGTCATGTTTTCATGATATGTACCACAAAATGAAGAGTATTATTGAGGAATTGAGGCCTCTTAATCACCCTCGAGATTGATAATTGGGATACCAATGAGGAATACATATACATGGGAGTACTTAAAGAACATTATAGAAGTGTAATTTCACCAGATAGCAGGCATCTTCCACAATGTAAAATATGGGGAAGGAACTAAGCGGTCACAGAACATGAATATGTTCTTCGTGTGATCACTGTAGATATCCCATGAAGGACTTTTTGTTTCCAAAACTTCACATGAAATAGTTTCCTTATGTCTGCTAGGTCACGTGAAACATAAATAATATTTCTCATGAATAATATATAGTAAAATATGAAATTATTAATGAAAATTCTAAAAAATACTAAATACTAATATGAAAATAGGCACACTCTTCTTTATGGACTTCGTATGACTCTAGTAGATCATTTGACATCCCATGGACTTTTCATCCAAAACATATGGTAGCATTTGGACATGTCGCCCTAGTCTAGAGATATCCCTTAAACATGTCAAACTTATATTGATATTTCTACAGATCATGCCAATCAGATCACACGCTTTCTTCTATACACAACACACAGATCAAGAAATGTCTACATGACATGTCACCCATGTCTTGTCACGTCACTCATACATGTCCATGAACTCTTTCATTGTTTATAATTAATTTTATTGATATCAGGATACTTTTTCTAGAAATCCCATAATGATCATGTGATGACCTTCAAGCATGTGATTCAATTCACATGATTCCCTCCAGTAATTTTAGCAAAGTCACGTGATGCCCTCTCGGAATGTCTAGAAAGTCGTCTGAATCCATATGGGCATGTCATCTTGGTCATACGATATCCTACATACATTCCATACATTCTTTGTGATACCCTCTATTTAAGTTAAAATAATCTATTATTGACATTTGATATTAGCTTTAGGAAGACAGTGAACGTCATGATATCCTCATACATATCTAAACCTCCCCAGACATGTCATTTAGACAATCAGGACATGCCCAAAAGAAATCCCACCATGTCTGAGAGATATCTGATGATATGTTAACCCTTGTCAATGGACGTATTTTGGAATACCCCCAATTGTAAAATGGGAACTCTGATTCCAACCCAAATAGGATATGTGTGACTCCTTCTAAATGATTTTACTGTAATTGGAATCCAATTCGACATAAGAAACTCTATGTCTTGGACACTCAAACCCATGGGACCCAAAATATCTTATAGTATCATATCCCTACTGCATAATTCATAAAATAGGGATGTTAATTGGTCTTTGAGAACTATTATTCCTTATTTAATAAGGATATTTATGACACCTTCCAATTGTTCTATATCTATATCATACACCCCCTAAAGGATACCCTATCCCATATGTCCTGCATCGATATGTTATTAGATTGATCAGAAGTTTTCCTTTCTTTCACACATAGACCATACTAATGTGGAAAAATGTTTTTTTATTACCATATCAATCAAATCAAGTATATTTACTATCATAAGAAAAATTAGTTTGTAATCCTCATTAAATATGATGGCATGAATTCCACTATATAATGTAGTTACCCCAACCTCAGCAGCACAAAGCTAGTGTTTGCTATCATTATATTGTTATAAGATACATCAAAATAATGCTGGGAATGACTGAATAGTTTTGTGTTATTGATAAATTATATAACTCAGTTATTCTGGTATTACAATTGAAAACAAAAATTAAGACATTACAATTTTCAAGAATAAAATTATTGCTTATAACATATCCCTATATATTAGTCATATTAATGTTCATGGAATCCTTCGTAAAGAAATAAAATATTGTTATATCATATACTATTTGATTTTTAATTAAATAAGAATAAATAATGAAATAATGATCATAATAAAAATGGTGTAGTAAATAAATTAACACATATTCAACGTAATCGGTAATCTAAGAAAATTTTTCAAAAGAAATTATGGAATATGAAATAACTAAAAACAATTACATTTTTATTAGATGAATTTCAGGAGAATATAAGGGAAGTAAAATATTTCAATTTCAATAACTGAGATCAAATTAAATTTAATAAATATGCAAATAATTAACGAGTCAATAGATTATAACATTGTGGGAATCAAATGGATAATTAAAACTGAATCTAAATGATGGTAATGACCATTGGATGTCATGTTTCTAAGGAAAACAATACATATTCCATTAGTATACAAACCTAAAATAGTTTAAAAAATGATGAATATAACCCCACCTGATTGGTGTAATAACCATTCACAATACACTACTATAATGATAAATCCACTAGACAGTTTAAACCGATTGGTTAAAAACACGAAGAGATTGATTCAAACTGATTTTGTCTAATGAAACTAATGATGTGTTGATGGTATTACATTATATGATTTCAATATCATGACATAAATGTCCAATGAATTTATAATATATCTAATAATAAATTTTATTTATAAAAAATGTTCCATATAAAATATGAATATTGAGTGGAATATACCAATTTATAAATATTTCACTAGTTAATAAAATAATATTAAAATTTAATTCCGTAAGAAAAATTCAATATGGTTTTGGCAATAATCATATCCATTATAAATGACATGGATATTAAGTGAAATTTAATGCTTAATTATTACAAGAGAGTGAATAAATCATGGATAATTCAATTAATATGAAAATGAATCAAGTGAGTGAATATTAAAAATATCCTTAGTCCTAATAATCACAATCCATACATTGGATGAATTAGTATGGTATGAATACAAAATTTACACATTAGATTAAGAATAAGGGTTTTTTCATTGATGGGATAAAAATTTATTTAAATCTTTCTTGGAAAAAAACATTCGAATTAAAAAAATCCATGAAAATAACATTAAAAATATTTTATTTAAAAATATATCTATAATCATGAAATGGATGATAGAAAAATATGGTGGTGGGTAATGTTATACCTTTAATAAAGGGTAAAAATAATAATCCTTTTTGTATAGTTAAATGGTTAGAGAAGTTCCTTGTTCAGAAAGATACAAGATGATTACCTTGAGAAATTAGAAAAAGGAGTAAAACTGACTTTTATTTTATCATTTAGAAAGGATTAATTATATTAATTTTGTTTTTTTTAAATGGGTTTTTAGGAAAAAATAATTCTGACTGATGATAGATATAATGTATGAATTTATAAAAACACTTTTCTAATATTTTATAATAACAAACACTGAAAAAATAGTATTTTCACTTATAATATATCATGAATAATAATAAGGGAATAAAATAGTATTTTTATTATGAAAGTTTCATGTAATTTACTTCAATTTATATTCAACAATAAACAATATTAATAACAATAAGATTGTGAAATAAATTAATAAAATGATCTTAATGTCAAACTGATTATTAATAAATCAATAAATTATTTGTATCGACTATAAATACTCATAAACAATTGTAAAAACAAATTAGAATATATTGCATAAATTGAGTAGTGAAATTCATAACCACTTGGTTACCTTCAATTCAAATCACCATAGATGAAGTAATTGAAATTTAAAAATAAAATAACATTATGAATGATTTATTCATTAAATTACATGTCAAGGTATATTATATATATCATATATGATAAATTATGTTCCAAAAATTACAATATGACCCATTGAAAAGATATTGAGAGAAAATCCATTACCCCACAATATGCTTTTAGTTGTACAAGATTAAACATAAATTTTCTTCACATATTGAATGAATAAAATGTAACTGATATATAAATATATATTATAATTACAGTACAATATTTGTGTCAAATATATGACATATAATTATTAATACTATATTTAATTCATTCCACATATAATGTGAATGAATTACATCACTTCTCATGGGGGTAATATGTTGTAAACATGAAAGATGTTATTATATTTCTAAAAATTTGAAATTATGACGTTATGGGTTATATAATCATTATAATATAATAAATAAATAATAAATATCATATATTTCACATATAAGTAATATTTTAGGTAATAGAAAATTGAACAACATTGGTTCACAAAATAGTAGTCCACTGTACATAGGTACAATGATTTAGTAACACATTTGATTAATGTTTGTGATGTTATAATTTTTAAACATAACCCAACAATATATAAATTTGTATAATATAATGAGTCTATTGTATAATTAATACATAATATGTATTTTAGGTGGTGGAGATGGAAATAAAAAAACAATGCTTTTCGAAAAAGATTACCTCTTCCTTGAGTATCCTGCTTATGTTCTCGCTAAGGCCTTCTTATGTTGGATTTCAACCCAATATAAAGATTCTAGGATGAGGATATTGAATTAGAAAAGTTATTTGGGATTTTCATGGGAAGAATAATATTTTTTCATAGGTGGGAATAAGTGAAATTTCGGAAGTACTATTATAATTGGTGTGAGTGGAAAATATGTAAATTACATATAGATTTGAATTCCACCCACATTTTCTCGATGTCGCGTGGATCCGATAATTAAAAAAATTAATAATATATTGCATAATATAATATTATGTCCATAAAATCGGTGTTCTACGCGTTTCAATCACATCTTTCCCAATAATATTAATGCTTAGTCCTTTAGAAAACTCATTTTTCTCTTGATCACTATAACTAATTTTAAATTCATTCACTAATCATTTTTAACAAAAATTACATTTAATTTAAATTAAATTATAAATTATAATGATTAAATATATTGAACATGTTGTTTCTATTTAAAATTAAATATTTCTTATAAATTATTTACAAATTAATCCAACAGATGGGATGATAAAGTGAGGTTTAAAATTAAAAATGTTCAAACAATTTGAATTTTTTTATATAAAAAATAAATATGAAAATTATTACAATGAGATAAATTTTATTTAAATTTTTATGATTTAAATATTTTTAAATTAAACCCAATTTTAAAAATATAATTTTAAATTATAAATTATTGAAACAAAAGGTCAGTTTTCAATTTAAATTCTAAAAATTTCACTATTTATCAAAAAATAAAACACAATATGAAAATTCCAAAAAAAAAACTATTTATAAATTCATGTTTCAAAAAATAATGTATTTCTATCCAATAGAATTTATAAATGTATCAAAAAAATTTAAAACAAGTGCACCATTAAAATACTGAAAAATACCACCTTTAAAAAAATAAACCATTTTGTGTGTAAAATTAGATTTTTTCAGATATTATGACTGTAGAATATATTTAATGTATAATTTTTAATAGAATATATAATATAAAAATTTCACTAAGATTATCTCATAATATTAATTAATTTAATTTACTTTGAAAAAAACAATGGTGAATAATAATATCTTTTTTTTATAAAAGAATACCATTATATTACCATAGTTATTATATTAACATCTGATTAACTAGAAACAAATGAGTTAAAACATATATTATCATAAGTTATATAATCCTATTTATATATAAAAATTTTATGCTAGTATATAATTTTCATTCAAAATTATAATATTAATTGTATTTGGAAAAACTTGGTCATCTGTATAACAGAATCAAAATGTAGTTTTTTTATAATATACACTATTGAATAGATTGAATATATATATATATATATATATATATCATAAAGGATTATTATTATATATTACCTTCTATGCTTTATGTTCCATGACTGACATTCTATTCCATAAAATATTATTTTTTTCATAATTATGGGTTGTTACATTCTCCACATTATAAATAAAATGCATATTTGAAATTTGAACATGGTCTTGGTGATCTAGGGCTTGATATTTGACAGTTAAGCTATTGAATAAAGGACACCATAAAGGGATAATAAAATAACCTCTTAAAAAGAGATAATGGGAGGTACAATGTTCATATATAAGTAAAAATAACAATGTTTCCAATGAGGATAATTCTGGTTGAAAATGACGATATGGAAATTGAGTGAAAATAATAATATTTATTAAGAGTTTTTTAGGACATTGATCATAAGTAATTGAATGACCAATTTAATGTTGAGTACCTAAAATATATAAATATGTGTTTATTTAAAAGACTACCAGTTCACTAAAAATCAACATATTAATATTACATTTTTTCATTACAATTTTCCAAATGTTGAGTAATTACTTTATTACTAATTAATAAAAAGTAATATACTTAGTTGAAATATTTTTATTTCAAAAAAATAATCCTTTGATTGTGAATTGATCAATTTTAAATTTAACCTATACTTGATTGAATGGATATCCAAAAAATTAAAAATAATGCCAGAAGTACTAAAATTTGGTTTTAGTGGATCATAAGATCTATAAGAGAGTGAAAATAATTTTCATTTGTCTCTAACTATTTTTAAAATCCAATATATTTAGAAAATCATTTATCTTAAAAAAGTAGCACTACTAGTTCAAAATTTAATATTTATTTGTCAAATTATTTATCAAAAATAAATGACATATTAAAAAGGAAATCATGTAGGTTAGTGGTAGAAATGAAAACTGTATTATCTTGTGATCATGGGTTAAATCCCCACACATTACATGATGGTAGAGGATGTTACCATGCATTGGGGTTTTCTTTTTTCCAAAACTATTTGAATATTATTTCTAAAATATTCCAAAAACAAATATTAGGGCGATCCACTAAATAATAGAACACGTTAATTAAACATTTTACTATGGTTTCCAAAAAAACATTTTTTTCATAGTATAATAATCCAATTAGATTATTATTACATAGTGATTAATGATAATACTATCCCTAATGGTAATTAACATTTTTAAATTTTTTTTTCTATAAAATGTGAATGTATCATCATATTAATATTTTGAAGATTTCCTAATCACCACTTTTTCCATGATTTTGTTGGATTTCGTTTCAGGTTGTTTTTGGTTGATTTTTTCAATGTTTTTTAAATTATGTTCTCGTGAATGGTTTCTACATGGTTTTCCCAAACCATGCAACCCTTAAAAAACAATAAATACCCAATAAGTGATGTTTTCCATTGTGGGTTCATGGGTTTTCAGGCAATGTCCCCTCTTAGGAGAATCCATTCGCCCAATTTAAATAATGCATGATTTGTCTGCACAGTATGGTCTAACCATGAGGCCCTCCCCTTCAAACAATGCACGAGATTTAATTAGCTTGAAAATCTAAATTTAAAATCTTGAAACTGTAACTTTAGGTTCCAAATGGACCAATTATTACTACATTCATTACTCTTAATTGGGAGCATCCAAGAGGATATTTGTTTCCCTCTATATATTTATAGGAGCAGGTCAATTCTTGAATAACTTCATTTAATCAACTCTCACCTAGTTTCATCACCTTGAATTATGTCTCTCAATATCTCTCTTCTTCTGCCCAAGATTTTTAATATCCCCATGATTATTTGTGGATATGAAAACAACTTTTTTGGATCTTAAAAATATTCCTGAGGCTTCTTTTGTAGATTCCTCAATCTTCATTCATTGTCGATGAATCCAAATTAGGATATGGGTAAACGAGATCCCTTGATCCTAAGGTAGGTGGTCCCATCATGATGCTAATTTTTATACCGTAAATTTATTATTTAATTTAAATTATTTTAATTTTTTGAAATTGTTTAATTTAATATTTTTTAATTAATTTAATTTTCATATTTCAAATAAATTCTTTCAAATTGGGATTTTTGAAAAAATCAATTCCATTGAATTGTTTTTTTGAAATGGGATTTATCATGAAATTTAGGAAACCCCAAATTTCATTTAATTTGGGTTTGGTGGTAATTGGTGAAATTTATATTTTTATCATATATTTTGGAATGAGAATGATGAAAATTTTTTGTAAAACACAACATCCATTAAATTTTTGGTTTTTTTGTAAAATCAATAGAAAATGTCTCAAATTAAACTGTTTAATTTAATTGTGAAAGTGAATTGTGGAATTGAATTGTGAGTTGATATCAAATATTATGATTCCATGTTCTAATTGCCAACCCATGGGGATCAGGAATTCCCTAGATGCTATGTCAAGATAGGATTAGTTATCGGGTTACCAGGGAACCTGAGGTGGTTCATGACAAAGAGGTATTAGTGGTTAAGGTTATTCCACTTTCTTGATGTTAGTATACATTTGTGTAATCTTTCCTAGATATAGGAGGTAATAGAGAGTCAATGTTTGTACATCTCTGAAAAAGGTTGTTTTTGGAACTACACCATGAGGAATAGTTCTAGTAATTTTCCTACATTTGATTTAGATAGATTGAAATCAAAATATTGTGTTTATCTATTTTGAATAATCCCCCCTTATTATACTATTTTTGTGTTAATCTGATATCATCCTTTTTATTTGTTGATGTTATGTAGCATCATGAATCATATAATATTCTTGAATCATATCTATGATGATGGTTATACTAAACCATAGTGAGATAATCCTTTGGTGGACGTGAACCTCGTTGAGGTGATTATGGATACATTCCATGCTATGGGATATGCATGCCCACTGGTCCCTATTCAAGCTCCAGATGTGGAACCTGAGAGGGATGATCTAATAAATCATTCTTAATAATTAATTCACTAGAATACTGTTATAATTAAAGGCTGAAATGGACATCAAGATGCTATGGAATGGAAAAGCCTGAATTAATGGTTGTTTGGGGTCTTAGAGACATCAAAACAAATCAAGTTGTTGTTTTGCAACATCATTCTCTAAGGATAGAGGAGGGGATGGGGGTCACTTTGGTAAAAATGAAGAATAACGAGTTATTAGAGTGGAAGGACTTCAAATACCTTTTTACACCCCATTTTTATCTATAGTGTATATTTATTTCATGGATATTGAGTTTTTCAAACATTTGTAGGCTGACAGGACCCTGATAGAGTATGCCGACCATTTTTTTGAGCTTCTTAATTTCATATTTGAGATTGTGTCAAATCAGAATTAGAAATATCGAGGGTTCGAGTAGAAGATTTTATAAGATAATATTTATATTTTTTTGCTGATAATAGCTTCTTATATTAATGTGATGGATAGAGCACTGATTGTTGAGATGGACATGGATGGAAAGTCATAGTTATTGGGGGTTTCTTTCTCTCATAGTTGTAGCATGGGTTCCTTCAAATTAATGTATATGTGTGATGATTTTAGTGGTGGTTCATGAAAGTAGTTTAATCCAGACATCATGATGTACCTGGAATATGCCCATTGAATTGATAATACTTTTTAAAACTTGTGCATTCTAAGAGGGATTACACAAAGAAACCCATGGTGTTTATTTCTTTTGTATGCTTAGAACACCTAAAAAATTTCTACAATGATTAATAAAAAATTTATAGTGACACGAGATCATAATATCCTTAAAAAACTATTGTGAAATTAAATTCATCTTGTAAAAAGGGTACCATCCACATGCATCAGGAATGTTTCTTCTTCGTGAAATGGAAGAGCATCCAAACAATTCAGATATTTGACTTGTGACTGAGAGAGGTAAAATTACTACAAATTCTTATTTATTGAATAATCTATTTTATATTGGTAAATATCATTAAATTAATTAAAACCATATTATTAATATAATAAATCTTCATATGATTATTTTAACTTATTTCAGGGATATTACTACACCCCCTTGTATAAAGAGAGATCGTGGTCTCTATAGTCACACTTGAGTTTTCACTCTATCATATATCATGATTTCTTAGAGTTTTTATGTCTTAACATAAACCCAATTAACATCATATTCGGGATGAATTGGATCAGTTATAATAAATAATGGAATGATTTTTATATTCAATGGGTCTCCTCTACTACACCCAATGGTGTTTTCCCTTTCACTTATTGAGAATGGGACCAAAGTTGTTATAGGAATTGAATTAATTATCTAGTTTTGGGGAATGTAATGTCTGTTTATTATTTTTTATCTAGAGATGTAATTTTTAAGGGGTGATCTCCCTCTAGTTTTATTTGGGTTTCACGATGTGTTTAATTCTGACTTCACTGATTTTACACAAGTATGGGAAGTCAATTTTTTGTTGATTAAGATCTTGGTACTCCAATAGTATCATTTCCTTTTTAACACATAGAACCATTTGAATTAAAAGATTTAACAATTTAGTTGGATGAAATTTTATTGAATGTATTTATATAAATGACTATGTCACCATGGGATGTGCAGATTATCTTTCCTAAGAATGCTGATAGATCACTATGTATGTGTGTTGATTGGAAAAACCTCAATAAAGTGAAGATAAAGAAGAACAATACATTTCTATAGAGTGATGGAATCCATGATTAGTTGAAAGACGAAAAGTGGTTCATTAATATTGATCATCTATATAAATACCATCATTTGTGGATAAATGAATGTAACATTCAGAAAATATTTTTAGAAACAGGTGAAAATATTATGAGTTTCTTGTAATTCCTTTTGGTCTAACGAATTTTCATATTATCTATCTGGATTTAATGAATAGTATATTCCATGAGTATCCTGATACATTCTAGAATGTATTTGTATATGAAATCCTTTATTTCCAAATGTATTAGAAGGATCACAATCTTCATCCATGATCAATTTTTGAATTGTGGAGAAATCACTAACATTATCAAATGATTTTGAGATGTTATTCATGTATTCATGATCTAAAATTCCTGGGACACATGCTGTTGAAACATGGTATTTATTGTCATCATGAAAAGTTAACGGATTTTATGAAATGGGATCATCCATGAATTGTTGTTGATATTTAGAGCTTCTAAGGAATATATGTTATTTTGTACCTGATTTGTTAAGTAATCATCAATGATAGCTTCTATGATGAATTATCTTAAACATAAGGGAGTAAATTTTTCCTAGGTTGATAAATTGTACTGTTAATTTTTAGTTTAATTTTTATTTTATTACATCTTCAGGGTTGACTCTCATCGTGGCCGAGAAGGGCTATGTTGTATTTTTTGATTCATCTGGTTCATGTTTGGAGTGCATTATTATGAAAAATGATCATGTAATTGCTTATTGATCTCATAATATTATGAAAAATGAGAATAATTATCTTACCCATGACCTTAAACATGTAGCTATCATGAACATGTGTAAGAGTTTGGGGAATAACCTTTATATAGAATGGTATACTATATTTTCCAAACACTATATCCTGAGTTATATCTTCTCTCAAAAATATTTAAATCTCGGAAAGAGGTGATGGATGGAATACATGTAATATTTTTCTATTTAAATTATCTATACCCCACAAAAAGTGAAAACGATTGAAATTTCATTACCCAGAAAATTTCTATCCCACACCCAGATGTAATCAAAAAAAGAGTTGAACTTGATGTCTCTTGATTCATTGTTTGATATTGGTGTCTAGTAATCCAGTGTTGATGTTTCATTGGCTAGTTCTTAATTAAAATAATATCTTATAAATATTATTTCTTTAGCAATAATGTTTGTATGATGATTTTGGTAGCATTAAATTGGACGTTTATTGTGGGGAGGGAAATTCTATATGGTTATTATATAAATATTGGATTTTATGATATCTATGTTTTTTCACCATTAGTAGAAAGGTAAAATAATACATTTTATTTCCATAATTCCCATTGGGAAAATCACCATAGGACCTAAAATATGTTCTCTGATATTTGAAATTTATTATGGTGTCATGGTATGCGATAGGAAATTGATGATTTTGTCTGTCATTGTTACATAGGCCAATAGTTCATGATGAAGCACTAGAAACATTCGAGTTTTCTTCAGCCACTTCAAATCCCTATTTTTATGTGGGATGGGATATCTTTCGAATTGTAGTTTGGGTTTCCATGTACCCATAGAAATAAGAATGCGATATCTGTTATGATTGATCAACTAACTAAATTGGATCACATTATACACATTCATGATAAAACCAAATTTGAATAGTTGGGAAATAAATATATAAAATATATTGTTCATTTTCATGTATATAAAACTTATATATTTTCGGATAGGGATCATTGGATCACTATTTTTATAAGACTTCTTGAATAAAAGGATATCACATCTTGTTGAGTATTGCATACAATCCGCTGTCTAATGGATAAATCGAAAGAGCTTTAAAGATTCATGAACATATACATTTTTATTGTGTTATCGACCTTGGTGGGGGATTTGGATAATAATTTGGGGCTATATGAGTTTTTTATAACAGTAGTTACTAGTCAATGGTCATAATGGATTTTTTTTAGGACTTGTATGGTCGGCCCATATAATCTTCATTGTGTTGGTCGGTGATTGGTGAAATTTCCATTGACGAACCATGTTTGGTGAAAGGAACGACATAAATGATTTATTGATTCTTTTGAGTATATTGATAGAACAACACTGATATAATTACTATTATAATGATCGTTATAGACTATTTTAGTTTTTAGTTGGTGACTAGGTGTTCTTAAATGTTTCACCTAGATTGTGTAATCGATGTCTTAGGAGGTAAGGGAAACTTGATCCTCAGTTTTCATGCCTATTGAAATTTTTTAGTAGGTGGAAAAAGTTACATACCATTTATAAATTCCAACATAATTGACATTGATACCTAATGTGTTCCATGTATCTCAGTAATTAATGTACCTATATAATCCATCTCATGTTCTGAGATTGCATGATCTTGAGGTTGAACCTGTTTATCAATGACTGAATTACTATTTAGTATATTAGATTCTAAAACCAAGGTATGTTGATTGGGGACGATACATTTGGTCTGAGCTCTATAGTATCATGGCTCTTATAAGCACAAGATATGTGAGAGGGATGCACTGATGAGAGACCAGTTGCCTTATCTTTTTGGAATGGATGATTCTAACTATGATATTTTTGGACATACAATTTCTATGGTGGGGATATTGTAACATCATGTTTCTATTTACAAGTATTTCTAATCACCTTGTTTTACTAAGATTTTGTTGGTTTTCATTTTGGGTTTATTCATGTTGAAATTTTAAAAGGATTAAAATTTATAGACTAGCACTTTGTTGGCACATGGTTTTCCCAAACCGTGTATACCCAGGAAATGGGGGTTTTCATTATTGATTCATGGGGTTTTTGACAATTCAACCTCTTAGGAGAAACATTACCACCTATTTAAATGGGTCACCCAATTATTCCACATTATTTTTATCTAACCGTGTAGCCCTCCCCAGCTAACTGTGCATGAAATATTATTAATATGAGTATCTAAAATTAACATTTTAAGTCCCTTATTTTTGGCTCCGAATGAACCTAGAACTACCCAATACGTTTTATTATTCTTTAAGAGAATCCAAGAGGAAATTTTTTCAGCACATATCCTCCCACAAGAAGGTAAAATCTTGAAGAATGTCGATCAATATCAACCTTGTTAATTTCATAACCTTATTATTTATCTCATACTATCTTTCTTCTCCCCTCTAGAGTTTTGTAGATCTTCATGTTGATTCATGGATCCAATACACTATATTTTGGATCATTAAAAACAGATTGATACTTGTTTACTCTATTCTTTGATTGTATTTTGTAATAGATGAATCTTGATTAGGTTTGGTAAATTGAGATCACGTGATCACGAGGTAGGTTGTTCTATCATGATGATTAATTTTTATTAACCCTAAAATTATTTTATAATATCAATTGTTTTAATTTATAGAAATTGTGTTATTTTAACTCTAATGTATTCAATTTTATAGTAGGAAAGAAGCCCAATTCTATTGAATTGGGGTTTTGAAATGGGATTTTGTTATATAACTGGTAAAACAACTAATTCCATAGAATTGTGTTTCATTTATTTAAATGGGTGAAAATTAAATTGTTTAATTTAAATTATCATGAAATCTTGATGGAAAAATTTGAGGACACCAACAATTCAATTTAATTGGTATTTTTTTGGAAATTGAGGGAAATATTTTGAAATTAAATCGACGAATTGAATTTTAAAAGTGAATTGTGAATTTATTTTAAATTAATTTTTTAAATATCTTAATTGATTTTGATAGAAACCATAGGGTTTTTTCTTAGAAAAAGCATGTTTTTGATTAAAAATATATTTTTTATTTTTAATGGAAATAGTATTTTTTGAAATGGGGGAAAGAGAATTGATTTTATTTTAAGGATTCTTAAAATAAATTGTCTATCATTGTATTGTAATAGTGAAAAGTATATCCTAGGTAATTAGTATGTAATTGAGACAAGTATGTTAGGTTGGAATTTAAATAGTAATTATTGATTCATTAAAACACTAATAACATTTGTTATCACATTTCATTTCCCCAGTGGGACATGGATATTTTCTCTATTTCCATAGTCGATGGATGAGTATACGCATTGTGGTTTATCACGTGAGTGTTTGAGGATCCCATAACATGGAAATATTAATCCTCTTTAAAGATGACTATGTTTCTCACATATTTATATATGAGATATAAAGATATTTCATTATTTTAAACTATTTAACATTCCTATTGAATTTATATAGACTATTTTATATAAATGTTTTTATTTAATTAATTTGTTTAAAGAACTTATTTTTTGAAAGTATTTACGTTGTTTTAAATATATTTATATCATTTATAATTGAAATCATTTTTTTAATAATAAGATATTGAAATAAAATAACTATTTATTTGAAAATTAGATGCACATTATTTAGTAAATTAATTTTTTTCTTCTTTTTATGGAATGATTTGTGAGACCCTACTAGAATTTTAGTTCATACCCTAACTATGACATTTGGATTTTGTTGGTTATCACCTTCTACATTCAAGTAGTTGTAATGAATCACTTTGATGTGGTTGTAACTATCGATTTTTTGTCTTGAGGAGTTGCATCCTTTGGGTCTTGTTTAGTTATTTTGGTTTTCTGGTACACAGAATTAGTAATATGGGTTTTCATAACTATTTTCCATCTGGTAAAATTCTCATAATGAAGTTACTTTTCTATGCATACTAATTTTTATATTTCTTCCTTAAATTTTTTTATAAATAATTATTTATTTCAATTTTATACCAGGTTCTAGTCCCCAATCCATGGGGATAAGGAATGTTATTAAGGGATATCAGTACTTTGTTTATTATCAGGTTTCTAGGTTATCTAGAGTGGTTTGTGATAGTGAAGGAATTCTTATTCAAATATATTTTCCAAAAAATATATAATTTCCATAAATTTCTCCAAATTTCATTAATATTCTTAGACTATCATAACATAAAAATGAAAAAGAGGTGTTTTATACATTAAAATCCTAATACATTATTATATACATAACATCTTATGTTAATGAAGACACATATTCTTCTAGAATATAATAGAATCCTTAGATGTTTCATGATATTTGAAACAAAAATAATATTGGTAAATCACTCTAGAAAATTATTTCTATAATCACAATACATAATAACATCACACATTATATATCCACACATGCCCTTACATAACATTGTTTTTCTCGCAAGTCAATAATTTTCATTACCAATTTAATACACTTATAATGGTTTAAAAATAAATTTTGAATTATTCTTAGAATTATCCCCAAGAGTATCCAATTAGGTGCACATAAGGTTTTCTATCTTGTACCATGTTATGTTCAAGTCCATCATTATGATATCTTTATGGAGTTATTACCCCTAGTGTAACACCCCAAACCCTTTGGACTAGAGTCGGTGCATTACTTGTTACATTGGCATGGTTAGAGGGAATGAATTCTTGAAGGACTGATCAATGTAGTATTCTTGAATAAAAAAGATACATGGAAGTAACTAAAATTACATTGGAAAAGGTTATAAAATACATTACATAACAAAAACTAAAAACTGCATCCCTAGAAACTCAATAAATGATATTCTCTTACTAACCCGTCGAAGGTTAAAAAATTAAAGGGGTGAGCTCAAATTATCAGTAAGGGTTACAAATAGAAAATGTTTGAATCAATAACAACTATATCATATCAAATATGGCATGTTTAGTAAATAAAATACACACACCATTAAGAAACTGATAAAGAGCATGCATCCAAATATTTTTTCATAGTGAATACCTCATGGATAGTAAAAAAAAAGATAATGAATAAATAAAATAATAATTAATTAACATAATGAATCTATAACATGATACCATAATACCATTAAAACTATTTAGTTATATGGGTGAAAACCAATCTGCTTTTTGAATGAAACTCTAAGGGCTTTTCACGAACTCATTTGTCTCATGAGACCTGTCGATGCATCAAGGGGCTATAGAATCCCCCCCTCCATTGAAAGACCGAATCATTCTTTAAAAATAGGTTTCAAAGAAATAATACCTTACTTCCCTATATACATATATAGTATAGGATATAGATTCATCAATATTTCCATACATAAATGAACATTCCAAATAAACACCACATGTAAAACGGTATATGACTTAAGATAATACTCATATCTAGGAAACCAAAATATTGATATATAATATATTTTAAATTTCAAATGAAATATTGACTGGAATTGGAATTGGATACACAACATAAGAAATATTAGGTGCACAATACCATGTAATATATAATGAAATGGAATATAAAGCAAAGTTACATACCCCGTTGCAATCAATCGAGTCATATGAACAAAAACAAATAATTACCCAATGAGTAACAAAATAAGATGAATATAGAGGGAATAATGAAAATATATAAAAAATTATTGTACACAATACACCAAATTCTATAAATAAGTGTCAAACAATGGAAATCTCACAGAAATGAAAGTGCGATGAGAAACCCATTATCTTATGCTCAATTATGTTCTTCATTGGTAATAATAACCTGAATAATAAAACATAGCATCATTAATTAAAAATTATATAACCTCCTATACATGTAATGTATTTATAATAACCTTATTAGGTTCATTCATGAACATTTTTATTAGTTTAAGAGGTTTAATTTTAATTTTTTGGAATCATTTTCTTCCTTGGTTTTCATGATCTGTTTACTTGTATTCGTGAATGGAAGTTCGTTTGAAATGTGGTTAAAACCCCAAAGTTGTAAATATATCTTATTAATTAAATTTATAATATATAAATGATCTAATAATGATTTTTTGTTATATACAATGATGATAATCATTAGTTAAATGTTAATTACTTGTGTTTGGATTAACATGGACATTTTTTTCATAATGAACGAGAAGATTAATGAGATGAAATAAATATATATTGATCGGGTTCCACTAGAGAAATGGGTTGATGACCATAATTGAACATGGTAATGAAAATTGAGAACCCATCATCCTTTAATGTGATAAATTAACAAATCTCAGATGATGTTTTCATTTTTATTATAAGAGGAGGGGGATAGAGAGATGATGATGAAATATTCCATTAGCATATTATAATTCATATTCATGTAAGGTGTTGTAATTATAATCACCTTTGGATGGGGCAGATGGGGAAATAATTTGAAAATAAAGGAATTCAAAATAGATAAAAATTGATAAATCTATTGCAAAAATTCGACAGCCTAACAACATTACATAAAAATTCATAAAATTGTTTGATGAGTTAAATTGGGTCTCAAGTCAATATTACATATTATAGACATAATGGGGAAAATAAAATAACATATCCTAACATAATCCAATTGAAAATAAATGAGTAAACATAAATATAATTCTTTAAGAAAAGAGATGGGTGGTGGATTCTCTTACCATATTGAATAACTCCCAAAACACGAAGGGTTGGACCATAGGGGATTAAAGACACCAAGAAAGGAATTGAAGGGAGGTAATATAACCATATATTTGAGGATAATGAGTTTGGAATGAAATAAAATGATGATATTGAGTGGGTATTTATAGTAAATGAGATGTAGTTTATTTATTTAAAAGGACACATTGTTTGTGGTTTTTGAAAAACCATGGGGTTTCCCATGGTATTTGCCCATGTTTTTAGAAACATGGGTACCTAATGTCATATTTTACTCTAAAGAGGTCTACCATAATTTTTTATTTAATTATTACATCATTATTATGTCATTATACTACCGAAAACTCAATAAAATATTTTTATTATTCTTATAAATTCAAGTATTGTAAGGAAATCCAATAAATTCACCAATACCATTTTTCAATTTTTATAATTAATTAATGAACTCCCTTTTCCAAAAATAATGATTTTTATTTTATATATGTTATTTCTTTACTAAAATCATAGTTAATTCGGAAAATAACAATTTTAAAGCTACAATTAGTTTTATAACCCATTGAACAATTAATTAAGATCTTATTATATTATCACCTTAATAAAATAAAATATTATCATTATTTAACCTTCATTAATGTAATATTAATATTCATATTACTATTCATAAGGGTATTTAACTATTCATAAAAAATCAAGTGGGTTCTATCAGACTCAAAATGACTTACTGGCCACAACTCTAGATGAACATATTTTTAAATTTAAATCATAGTAGTGTAAAATTTATGTTTAATGGCTATGTTATGAAGATGTAATAAATAAACAAATGTTTTTTAAATGAACACATTGCTTTATGAAAATAGGATTCCTAATGAATAAAATGTATTTGAGATAACTATACCCTAAAATGAAAGGGGTGTTATATTATTCCCTCCTTTGGAAATTTATTCCTCAAAATTTTATGTATAAAGACCACAAAAAAGATGTGGGTGGTTCTTCTTCATAATATACTCATGTTCACATGTTCCCTCTTCAATATTCTGGGGTTTCCAATGATCTGTTAGTAGATTTGTTTTTCGATTTTTCAATATAAGCTCCCTTGTGTCAAGAATCCCAATATTCTTTTCAAATAATGAAAAATCTAGTTCTAATTCTATTTTATCATAGGTGAGTACATGCATTGGGTCTAGAAAGTATTTCCACACCAATGAAAAATTGAAAACATCAATAAATTTAGAGAGACTTGGCATTATTTCTAAACTATAATCTTGATCTCTAATTCATTCTAGAATTTCAAATGTTCTGATGTAATTGGGACTTAGTTTCCTTTTCTTACCAAACCTTAAGACACCATAACATGGAGGTACTTTCAAAAAGGCATGATCCCCCACATGGAATTCCAAATCATTTATCTGATTATTATCATAAATCTTCTACCTACTTTGGGAAGATTTAATATGCGATTGGATTGTCGTCACCTTTGTCACGATCTCTTCAATATGTTCTCTCCCAATTTGTTTTCTCTCACCAACATCGTCCCAACATGGCAGAGATATACATCCCTTTCCATATAATGCATTATATGGAACCATTTTAATACTATAATGGAAACTATTTTTTTATTAAAAAATCCACCAAAGGAAATTATTGATCCCACATAACTTGAAAGTCAAGCGATCATGATCTCAACATGTCTTCCAGAGTATGAACAGTCCTTTTGGATTATCTGTCAGTTTGGGGGTGATAAGTAGTACTCATACAATGATCAGTATCCAAATCCTTCTGGATAATTTTCTAGAATTATGATATAAAATAGAGATCGTGATCAGAAACAATTGATAAGGGTACACCGTGAAGTCTTAAAAATTCCTTAATATATATTCTTGCTAAACGATCAAGGGGTATATCGTCTCTTATATCCATAAAATGTGCTGATTTAGTAAGACGGTAAAAAATGTACCATATTACATTATTCTCAAATGGATTCTTTGGTATCCCTATGACAAATGCAATTTTAATATTATCCCATTTCAACATAAGAATAGGATGGGGTATCATGACACCTCCAGGATGTTGTCTTCTAGTTTTCCCATGTGGAAAAACCAATCATCTAGACACATAATCAAAAATATCTATCTTCATTTTGTCCCACCAAAAATGTTCTTTTATATATCCATACATCTTTGTTCTACCAGGGTGTATAAATAAATTTCTGCTATGAGCATAATCTAATAGTTCAATTATTAGCTCAGTAGTAGTGAGAACACAAAGTATATTTTAAAATTTCAAAATTCCACGATCATATATGAATTCAATAAACATCCCAACATTTAATGAATTAATTTTCTTTTGAAACTCATCATCATCTATATGAGAACTTTTTTCCCATTCCATTAAGGAAGGTTCTGTAACCATTGGAAATAGTCGTGATTTCTTACCATCCATGATATTTCCCATATCTATCTTTACTAGATCCATGAACATAGGGTCCCATTCAACTGTCAACTTGTTTAGAATTCTGGGGACTTTTATACTCAAATCATTTGTAAACTTATTTTCCATTACTGAGTGGAAGTTAATTGAACAATTTTAATCATTGGGTAACATGAGTCATCTCTTTTTCCTAATGTTGAGATCATTTTGTGTGAAAATGTATTTCATACTCTTGTAATCTATGTATATCTCACATTTTTCACCATAAAGATAATGTCTCCCTATTTTCAGAGAAAAGATTACACTAGCAAACCCATGATCATGAGTTGGATAATTTTGATCCGGAGTTTCCAATTGCCTTGATGCATATTCAATAACATTACCATTTTGAATAAGGATGAAACCCAAACCATTATTTGATTCATCACTGTATATTACCAATCCATCATGTCCAAATGGGGTAGTAATAATTAGATCATTTCCCAATATTCCTCTCATCTTTTTGAATACTTCTTGTACATTATTTTTTCAACTCAAACATAACTCATATACATGTGTGCTCAATTAGTGGGTTAGCTAGTCAGGTGAAATTCTAAACGAAACGCTAATAGTAACATGATAATCCAATAAAGTTGTATACCTAAGTTATGTTTTTTAGAATGGGACCATCTTGGAATGCCTTTTTCATTGTAGGATAAACTAGGATTACATCCATATAGACAATATGGCCTAGAAAAAAAATTGATTGAATCTATAATTTTCACTTTCTAAACTAACCATATAATTTTTTTCTTCTTGGTGTTTTTAGAATAATCCGTAATTGATTTTCATGGCCTTCATAGCATTTGGATTATACAAGGGTATCATTGAATAATACCACAAAAAAATTCAAGATATTCCTTGAATACTCTATTCATTAAATCCATGAAAAATTATTGTGCATTCGAAAGTCCAAAAGGCATCACTGTGAACTCGTAATGCACATACCGGGTTTGAAATGTTGTCTTTGGAATATCTATCATCCCCACATGTAGTTAATGGTATCTAGATCAAAGTTCAATCTTCAGAAATTATTGTGCTCTATGAACTGGATCAAATAAATCATCAATTCATGAAAGGGGATATTTTTTATTTATTTTAATTGCATTGATTTCCCTGTAATCAATGTATTGCCTCAGGGATCAATCTTTTTTCTTTATAAAGAGGACATATGCTCCCCATGAAAAAACACTAGCCTGAATAAATACTTTTTTCTTAAATTATTTTAGTGGTATCTTTATCTTCACTAACTCCATAGTGGACATTATATATGCATTCTTTGATTTAGGTCTTGCACCAGGAATTAAATCTATAGGGAATATAACTTCTCATTCTGGAAGATTTCTAGGTAAATTGTCTTGAAAGACGACAATGTACTCATGCACTATATGTACATTTGAATTTGAAAATTTCTTTCCTCACCCATATATATTGGGTTTCCTTCCTCTCCATTAACATCATTCAGTAGGGATGTTGGGCTTAGATCTAGATAAAGATAAAATGAATATGTTTCTTCCCTAATGTTAAGGGATTTTACATCCTTTTTAAAAATTGTAACTTCCTTCTTCTTGTAGCAGATCATCACATCATTATTTGATATCAAGTTCATATTGAGAATTATATCAAAGTAAATCATTTGTATGAAGATAAAGTTTGCATCTAAAGAATGTTTATGTTTCAGCAGGGGGACTAATTGACACGCCTTTGTTGCAATGATACGTCCCCTACGATTTTTGACTAACAAATCCTTTGTTAAATCAAACTAGACATGTCTAATGTTCTTGGAAAACTGGGAAGATATAAATTAATGTTATTATCTAGAATCAGATAATACATTCTATAGGTTTGAGGAAACAATTAATGTACCTACCACCACGTCATTAGTAACTTTAACCTCTCTGGTTGTAATAGCATAGGATTTTCCTTACTATCACGACATTTTCTAAGAAAATATTCATTTGATATAAGGATACTCATTATCATAGTGTCCCATATCCCTAAAATTGTATCATTTAACATCATCAAATTGTTTCTTCCCATTTTATTCATTATACTGATGAACCTTTTCTCCAAAACTATAGCAGTCTCCCACCCCTTTAATGAATTTACTAGGATGATTTTTTCCACAATTTGTGCATAAAGTAGGTTCCTTAATTCCCTTATTATTCATTGGAGCTTCACCTCTTCCATGGTTATCAGAGAACCATTTCTTATCTAGGTTTTCCTTGGACAAATTTTAACGTGGAAATTTCTTCTCTGTTTTCATTGCACTTTATACGATTTCATCATATGATGAAAATGACTGATAAGTCACTTTCCTTCGATATCTGGTCTTAAGACTGGTGATGAAATGATCAGTCAAGTATTTTGAATCTCATATGTAATCTATGGAATACCATTCTTTTCTTGCAAAGGTATCCTCATAATCGGCAACACTGTCTTTTTCCCTTTTCATTACGCTTATGAAATTTCCTCTTCATTTTGGTTCGTTGATCAGGAGGGAAATATTTTTCAAAGAATATTTCCTTAAAATTATGTTATTCCTTATCTTATAATTCTTCTTGTTCATTGTTATTATGAATTTGGGACCATCATTTATTGACATTTCTGATCAGACAATATAATTCAAATACTACCATTTCATTTTCATTGCATGTTAATGCAATGAATATCTTTTGAAAGGACTTGATCCACTACTCAGCTACCACTTGATTAGTAGTACAACTAAATAATGGGGTCTTCTGCCACATGAAATGATATAACACAAGATTATCATAGTTATTTGGAACATCCTTAGAATTTTTTCCCAATATCATCATGATTTTATCCGCTCCGACATTGACTGTGTTCATTTTCTCAGTGGGGAAATTATAACATCACACACGTGTATTGATTCCCTTTCTTTATTATGAATCAATTTTTAAATAATGGTATACACTAGATTAGGTTATAAATCTTAAATAATAAACCAGATAACATATAATAAAATGCAATGCATAGCTAAACTCATTAACATGGTTTCTGTGAGGAAAATTTTAAATTAAGATCTTTTGTAATGGATTGTAATAAAAATGTGAATTATCCTAATAATTTCCCTTGGGAGTTTTCATGACAAAAGTGGATCATGGCCCATTGACGTGTACCAGGATATGCTGGGTCAAGCCCAAAACTTCTTTTTAGAGTTTTCACGCCAAGGTACAACTGTGACAGGGCCACCATTACATGTTTGTATGCCGATTGGGATGAATTCTCTGGAATGTTACACATAATATATTCCTAAATAAAATAACATTAAAATCTGGTATGTTTACCAAAAAATAATATATTAGGAATTATTTACCTAATCTATAATTTCTAATCTAGTTTTCATGTTTTCTACTTAATATCCTCTGATACAAATTGTAACACCCCGACCCCTCTAGACCAGAGACGGTGCATTACTTGAAACATTTTAATGGTTATGAGGAATGAAATCTCAAAGGACAAATCAGTTTAGAATTATTGATGATACTTGATTCATATATGTAACTAAAATTAAATTCTCAAAGGTTACAAAATTAAATACATAATAAAAACCAAAAAACTGCATCCAAAGCAACTCAATAAATCATCTCGTCTTCATAATCTGTTGAAGGTATAAAAATTAATGGGGTGAGATCAAATTCTAATTGAGGTTTACAAATATCAGATGTTTGAACCAATAATAACTAAATCATAAACAAGTATGGCTTGTAGAATTTATTAAAATCACACACCATTTATAAACTAATAAAAACCTACATCCATAGATTTTGTCATAGTGAAAACCTCATGGATAGTAATAACTTATAAATAAAAAAAATTATTATTAGTTTGATGTCATGTATTTGTCTCATGATACCATTATAAAATTTAAAAAGTCTATTTATGTGTGTGGAAACTCATCGGATTTTAGGAAACAAACTTGAAGGTTCTGTCACCAACTGATTTGTCCCATGAGATCTGTCGAAACATTGAGGGGATATAATCAGCCCTACCCACCACTGAAATTACATATAATTATTTCTACATAGGATCAATATAAGTAAATTTTTAATTCTAAATATTCATATTGAGTAGAGGATACAGATTCATCAATATTTCTATGGATAAAAGAACATTCCAAACAGACACCGCATTCAAAAGTGTATATGACATAAGACAATACTATTATCCATGAAACTAGAATATGGACATATACTATATTAAAATTTTCAAATAAATATGATATTAAATGGGTATTGGATACACCACATATGAAATATTATATTTACAATACCATGTAACTGAAAATGAAATGGAATTTTAGACAATGTCTGTTACTATTATGTAATCAATCTAGTCGTATAAAAAAACTAATTAACAGCAAATGAGTAACAATATAAATTTAATATAAAGGAATTAATGATAATATATATCCAAATATAGTACATAAGAAACCATATACAATAAATTATTGGCAATCAATAGAAATATCTCAGAAATGAAAGTGAGATGAGAAACACATTACCTTATGCTCGAGTGTTTTCTTCGTTTGTATTAATGAACAGAATAATAAAATTTAGATTCATTAATTAATAATTCCAGAAACTCTTATACATGTACTTGATTTATTATAACCTTATTATGTTCATTTATGATATTTTTTATGGGTTTACTATGAATAATATATTTTTTTTGGAAGTATTTTCATCCTTTGTTTTCATGATCTATTAACATGTCTTTATGAATGGAAGTTGGTTTGAATGTTGGTAAAACATACATAATTTTTAATATATCATATTAATGAAATTTTAGAGATATAAATGTTTTTATAATGATCTTAGGTTATATACTTAGATGATTAATCATTAGATTAATGTTAATTACAAACATCTTAATTAGCTTGGGGGTTTTATTCAAATTGTACTTGTTTTGTATTATTATTTTTTTATAATGATTGTCTAAGGATTCGAGAAAATTAATGAGATCAAATACATATATTCTGTTCTAGTTCAACCATAAAAATGGTTTCATGACCATAATTTTACATGTTAATGAAAATTGAGAGCTCATTATCTTTGAATCTGAAAAATTAACACATCTTTGACGATGTTTTCATTATTAGTATAAGAGGAGGGGGAAAGAGAGATGGTGATGAAATATTCCATTAGAATAAAATAATTACAGTTTATTTAAGTTATGGGAATTATCCTAGAATTTGGATGAAGGAATATGAGGAAATAATTATAAAATAAAGGAATTCTAAATAAGTGAAAATTTAAAAATCTCTTAAAAAATTCAACAACCTAATGAGCTCACATAAAATATCATAAAACAGTTTGATGAGGGAAAGTTGTTCTCTCACAACTCTTACATAATATTTTCATAAAGTTGAATATATAATTACATATCCCAATAATTTCTAATGGAAGATAATGGTGAAAACATAAAATGAAAGATTTAATAAAATAGAAGTGTGGTTCATTATATTACTTTGTAGAGTAACTCTGAAAACATGAAGGTTGGGAGCATTACAGCTTGACGACACATTGGGAGGACTCATATAGAGATAATAATACTATAGAATTGAGTATAAAGAGTTTGGAATAAGAGGAAACTAAGGGTGTGAGTGGGTATTTATAGTAATTGAGTGGGTGTTTTTTATAAATTAAAAGGAACACCTCATTAGTGGTTATTGAAAATTCATGGGCTTTACAAAGGTATTTTCCCATGGTTTTATCCCCATGGGACACCTCATGTAATAATTTACTGTACCAAAGTCGAAAATCCATTTTTATTTAATTATTACATCATTTTGATGTCATTATACATCCAAAAACTCCAAACTATATTTTTTCTATTAATAAAACTGAAGTATTTTAGAAAAAACCAAAAAATTCACCCCTACATTTATTCAATGTGGAGATTTAAAAAATTAACTCCATTTTCTAAAAAAATTATAAATATTTTTAATTTAATTTCTCTATAAAATAATATCTAATTCGAAAAAGAACAATTTTAAAGGTGTAATTAGTTTTACATCCCATTTGAATATTAATTATGCTCCGATTATCTTATCACCTTATGAAAATTAAATGATATTATTATAAACTACACATACGGTTAATATCACTATTCATATAACTATTCATTATGGTTATGTTAATATTCATTAAAAATCATATTGGTTCTATCAGACTCTAAATGACTTACTGGTTAAAACTCTAGATGATAGTTTTTCGAAATTAAATATAATGAAGTGGAAAATTTATCTTTAATGGATAGCTAATGACTATATCATAAATAAAAAGTGTTGTTTTAAAGGAATATAATGATTTAGGAAATTGGATTCCTAAGGAATAGAATCTAATTAAGAGAATTTTACCATAAAATGTTCGGGGTGTTATGCCTAGATACATATTTTCTCGAACAACATCAACATATAGTATACAAACATGAGTTTATTTATAGGAAGAACCAATTAATATATACCTTAAAAAAATTTATTCTATTTTTATATAATTTTCCTCGAATTATACTTAGAGTTTTCTTCCATAATATATGATATCTTAAATCTCATTCCCAAGGATTGTACTAAGCTTTCTATGATACCATTCATGGAAACTCAAAACCAAATAACCCACCCCCAATTCATAAAACCCTCACATTATCATATGATGTAGGGTAATCCCATCCTTGGGAACCATATACATTACTAGTCTTGTAAAATTAGATACATAAATGAAAATTTTTATTATAATTAAATACATGTATTAAAACGTAATGTTTTTTTTGAGAATTAATATAATTTAATCTTCAAAATCTTATTTTATCAATTATATAAAACTCCAAAAAATCATTTGTAAAAGAAATAAATAAGGGTGAACTCAAATTATATCTAAGGGTTAGGTAAAATGGATGAAATAATGAATCAATAAGGATGATAAATTTGTAATGTTAAACTACTGAATTGAAAATTTATGTAATAAATAAAATTGGACAAAGTACATAAATAATGGGGCATGTTAAATAATTAAAAACACTTTCCATTTATAAAAGTTGACTATCATGGGAAGATAAGACATGAACTATATGTAAAGGTAAATAACTAAGAAAACATTCCATTTAATCAATAGGATAAGGATGAAATTTATACATAGATTATTATAAATTGAAAATCTGATGGATAATAAAAATTGAATCTGAATAAATATAACGCTTAATTATTGGATTCCATGTTTCCAAGGCATATGATACCATTACCATAAATATCTATTTAGAAGATACTTTAATACAGGTTGGGTAAAAACCAACGGGATTTGTGTCAATACCTTTCCCAAGACACTAATTTTCAAGATATATCATTCTCTTTGTTTAAAAATTCATTGTCCCAAACTCAAAGGGTTTGTTTCAAATTTATTATATCTCATGAGACTACCGATGAATCGATGGACCTATATTAAAAATTCACCAAACCATGTCATACTTTTCCAAATAATTTATTATATATCGAATAATACATTTAATTTATAAACAATGAGCCTTATCAAATATCTATATAGAGTGGACAATATATATTTATAAATATACCCCCATTCAATAAAATAAAATTGAAATTAAACGTCATATGTAAAAATGGAATATGATTTTTGAAATAATAATTTCAATGATAAATGAAATGGATATTTAGGTGAAATTTAAGATTTAATGATCACATTAAAGTGAATAACTCAAGGGGAAGGAAATGACAATGAAAAAAGATCAAGTAAGTGAATTTTAATAATATAATTTATCAAAAACATCATAATCCATCCTTATTAAGAATACAGATGGTATCAATATTATGTTTACCCTTTGGATTAATTATAAGGTGTTTTTTCACTATTTAAATAAAAATGATCTTTAAACCCATTTTTGAGGGAAATATCATATTATTTTTTCAAACATTTTTATAATCCAATTCATTGAATATTATTTTTTAAAAAATCATTAAAAAAATATTTATAAAAATGGAAACAATGCTTAAAAGAAAATATGATATCTAATTTCATTCATTTTTTACAAAGAAAAAAATTAGCTTTATATTTTTCAAATATTATTGAAGTGATTATGTGGAAAGATTTAAGAATAGTACACTAACTATTTTATTTTAAAATGAAAAAAATGGGTAAAATGGATTTAAACAAATAAATTTGAAAATATTAAATAAAACACTATTTTTTAGACAACTTGATTTTTTATGAAAATGGATTTTTGGTAGGAAGAGTGAAATGGAATTTCATTTCATTATAAAATTTTATACATAATTTTAAGAAGAAACATTTTAAATATGGTACAATAACATAAAAATTATATTAACTGAATATATGAAAAAATAATCTATTTTATTTGGAAAGGTTCAAACAATTACATCAACTGATATTCAATAATAAATTATCTTGATTAAAATAAATTGATAAATTTACAATAAAAATGATCATAATGTAGTGGTGGGAAATAATAAATGAATAAATATTATATTTCAAGAAAAAATTCATATAAAATGTGTAATTACCATAATTATTTGTCTAAATAATCTATACACATATTCATAGAATATTATCAACTAAGTAGAATTAATATATCCCAATGAAAGGTAATTTATTTATAAAATTCATTACCACTTCGTAAATTTTAATTAAAACACACTTAGATGATATAATTAAATTTGGAACATTAAATGCCATAAAAACGAGTTAATAAATATATTAAATTTCAAGTTTTAGTATATTGACTATATAAAAGAATCATGGGAAAACATTACAGTACGCCTCACGGATATAAAATTGAGGCAAAACACCTTACGTGATGCTTTTTATGATGGACATTCATCAAACCAATGTATTATGGTTTTAAATATTTTATTATCTTATTATAAAACCATATTAATATATATTATATCCAATATAATGCTTTTAGAACATATAATTACACATTCCTTAATAATATTTAGTTTTTTATCATTTTCGGAAATTGCATGATTTGTTTTTCGAGTACAGTTTGACTTGATATTTTTGCATCCTATTACATTAATGATTTAATAATTACTAGATAGAAAATTAATATTCACATATCATTAATATTCTATATATTTTTATTTAAAGAAACCAATTAAATTATTTGATACTAATTGAAAAAAATCATTCATGGAGAAAATAAGACGTATATGCGCATCAATAACTTTTACAATTTCTTTTAATATTTAAAGAATAAAAATTAAATGATACATATTTATATTAAAATTCTGGAGTGATTATTATTTCATATAAATAACATATTTTTATTAGAACCACCATTTATACATT
Source organism: Viscum album (assembly GCA_963277665.1). Lineage (NCBI taxonomy): Eukaryota > Viridiplantae > Streptophyta > Magnoliopsida > Santalales > Viscaceae > Viscum > Viscum album. The sequence continues at coordinate 1,645,333,866 of OY728163.1, read as the reverse complement.
CCATGAAAACAGTGAATGAATCACATCACCTCACGAGCTAGTAGTATGTCGTACACATGAACATCTTTATCGTATTCCCCAAAAATTAGAAATCATGTATTTATATGTTATATAAGAGATAAATAATCATAAATAATACATAAATATAATAAGTATAATATTTAAATACTATTCCATCATTATTTAAATCCACGATAGGTGTAATTCAAAAACGATCGACATCAGTTCGTGAGGCGGTGGTCCACCTTGCAGACAAATGATTAATTTATAACACATTTGATGGATATGTGTGATGTGGTAGGTACTAAAAAAAATATAATAATATAATAATTTTTATTATAATATTATCATTATATAATCATGATATAAAAATAATTAAATTATATTAAGATGGAAAAAAATTTAAAAACACTTATAGATGAACATTTCATAATTTTCAGGTATCCTCCTTAGGTTTTAACTAATGAATTACAATGTTGAATTCATGCTAAATAAGAGGCCTAAAATATTAGGGTATGTTTATGTATAAGTGATTTGGTTATTTAATATCGGATCCGATGTGTTTTTACACATTTGAAAAAGGGGGATATGGTGAGGCATTTTATAAGTGGGGTAGGTGGAAAACATATAATCTTTTGAAAAAGTGAATTACACTAATGTTTTTTTTCGATTTCATGTCATTTAAACAATTAAAAAAATATTATTGAAGAGTTAAGGTTTTAATATTTCCACAAAATGTGTTTTGGACATGTTTTTAGTTCAATTTACCCTAAATCATTATAATTATTTGGTTAGTAAACTAATTCTCCGATTAATTGATGTAAATAATTATAAGTAATTTGAAGTAATCATTTTGGAAAAAAAATTATGTTTATATTATTAAATTTAATAAATTATAAAGACTAAAAATATATAATCATGTTTTCTAAATTAGTTTAAATATGTAATAAAAATTAATTTAAAATTGTTCCCACATACGGGATGAGAAAATGGGGTTTTTATATAAATTCCTTCAAAATATTTCAATGTTATTGTACAAAACATTCTACCTGAAAATGATTCCAATGAAAAAATATTAGATTAATATTTATATAATTTACTATTATGACATTAAAATTATTTAAAATATAAATTATAATTATAACAAATCTCGAACAAAAATTATATTTCAATTAAAATTATGTATTTTTCACTATTACGAAAAAAATGACACATATCATAACAATAGAAAAAATCCACCCTATGCTAATTTGGAAATATCTATTTTAAAAATGATGATTAAAAGTTTTAATTATAATTTATAAAAGCAAATAAATTAAATCTTAAAACATTTTTTTTATTATTAAAATACAAAATTACCATTAAAAATACATATTTTTATGCTTAAATTTGGAATTGTTCGTCTCATATGCTTAAAAAATATATTGGGTGAATGTCAAAAAAATATTGAATATATTATATTTCATTATTTGATTATGATAACACACTAATATTAATTAATTTAATTTATTAATAAAAAACACCCTTTATGTATAATAATATTTTTTATAAATTTTTTTATTCAATGAGGTTGTATGATTATTAATTATTAATTTATAACCAATTATTTCCGCAACATATTTTTTAAAGTTATTTAATATTTTTCATAACTTCAAAATTAATATTAAGGGTATAGTTTCCATTTTAAAATATAACATTAATAGTATTCAGTAAAACATGGCCTTGCATATAATGCACACCAAACATGGTGTTTCGTATAGAGAAAGATAAATATTATGTTGAATTTAACATAAGCAAAAATGATTTTTTCAAGTATTACATGAAAATGGATTGATTTAAATTATGTAAATATAAATAAATCATGTTGTATCATGATGTTATATGCCCATAAATTCTAGATATTGTGTTGGGATACATTCTATTTAATAAAATGTTATTCTTTTAGAATTTCAGGCTGCTACATACTAGGGAATCCAGATTAGGGTAAGTGTTGATGGACAATCAAAGTATGATGACTCTGATTCTTTCTATAAATAGGATTTTAAGTACTACATTATAAGGCTCACTCTTTATACCTAGTGTCTATGTGAAATTTTATATTTCTTTTCTGCATTATGTTAAGCATAATTGTTTCATGAAACAATGTGTGTTTTGATACTGGTTATAAAAAGGACATGTAGGATGCCTCAGAAAAGTCTCAATCCCCACCTAATAATATCAGTCACATCATATAATGGAAGTGAACTCCTTAGTTCATGGTTATATGGATCAAAAATATTAACAACTACCCATTTCTATAAAATAATCAGAACTGGATTGAGAACATTATATATATACATTTTGAATAATTAATAAACCATTGTTTGTACATAGTAGTATTCAACAAATTGCCATTTTTAGTGTAATTGGCCACACATTTGGACTAGTAATTTATTCTTGAACATATGTTAAATCTATAATAGAGTCCCAAGGTAATAATTTATTCCAACCAAAGTGTGTGATGAGCCCAACCACCCATCCTCTCAAAAAATGTGGGTTCATAAGTGACATTGTCTTTGAAACCCCAAAATACCCCAGGCATTTTAAAATTTGGTTCAAACTACATTATTTATGTTATCACCATTGGGAGCTCCTATTAGAGATGAAAGTGGTAAAACTGAAAAGATTGGTTGTAAAAGAATTAAACCCCCACAACTAACAATTAGGAGTTTATGTGCATATTCCACATTAGAAAAAAAATTTAAGATCATAGAATTGGAATTTATTGATCAGTTTTCTTAATAAATAAAAAACGTTATCTTTAAATGAATCTATTATCCCTAATAATTTTATGGTATTAAAATTTATGCAATGAAAACACATAATTTAATATGATATTCCATATGTTAATATAATTGATAAATCATATGACTAATGATTGTTCTGATTTATTGTATAATCAAAATACATGTTAAATAAGAATGACACTTCTCTTGGTTTTTTTGAAACATAAATTATTGTTAAGAGTATGTTATCTTTTTTCTTAAGAGACCCCTTTCAGTAGGTTTAACATAGTTAGAACCTATTAGAAATTATTTGTTTCATTCAATATGGAATGAAAACTAGTTTTTTTATATTGTTACTTAATTGGTGTTGGGAGTTGCAATTTTATTATATTTTTTGAATACCTTGTGTTGGGATTTATGAGAGTTTGATTGTATATAAATAAAATTCCTTATTTTAGGTCCTAGTTTACTATTTGAATATGATTGTTATTTTAATTATTTTATTTATATGGTTATAAGCCTTGTGATACGTTATTGATATGGATAATCCTAGAATGGATTTTGTGATATGGGGTAGGGAGGCTGAGAGGTTTTAGTGGTAGCGGATTCCTATGACATTGAGATGCATCTAGATATTCATGTGCCTATCAATTATGGAACTCGAATTTAAGGAATGTGTTAAAGCTTGACCTATCATTGATGTGATGTTGATAGATTGGATAATCGCTTCTGAATTTGTTCAATGGAAAATGGATGGTATGATTTTTATCTATATTACCATCCCCACTACACGAGGAAGCTAGATGTTCATACCTTCATTTATTGTTCTGGATGGTTGGGATGTATTTACTATAGTAACTCAAAATTATGTAATGTTTTATAGTTATTAATAAATTAATTAACATATAGAGTTGGAGATGTTGGAAAGAAGGATGTATAATATTTAGAAATCATTGATTCAGATCACTTATACATTTTGGGTAATAGTTTCACTGAAATGAAACTTATAATGTAATGTGGAATAAAATTGATAAATAATTAATAGAAAATGAATTAAATCTCATAATGTGAACAGAGAAAAGGAAATATTAATTTAATATATCTCTTAATTGTTTGTATGATTATATGATACCGAATTCATAGTAGTTGAATTCATATGTTTGAGATACGTTAACTATAGATGATTTTAGGACTAGGATATTCCAATATATTGTTATTGAAATATATTTTATCCCATACATTTATTGATTTTATATGCTACCCCTCCAGTCATGGTTTTGGTCAATGACACCCAATATAAATCGGAAGGGTTTTTTACCCAACATCACAGTGGGAGAATGGCTAGATGAATACACCCAAGGGCCTTACTCTCTTATCATTATAGTTATATGTGAAAGTATGTGTAGTGGTTGGTTTTTCCATATATGCATGGAGATAGTAATAATGGATTTTTGTTATTAAAAAATCATATAAATATATTTATGTAGTATCCAAATGTATTATTATTGGTATAATGGTTTTATTTTGTGATTGGTTCAGGTACTATACATATTGTTTTGGATGTTATGAAATTAGGTAAAATACCCCATGTTTGATATGTGTCATCTGGGTTGTGGTGGATCCTTGAAACTAATAGGTTACACTATGGTAATGTTATGTACGATGATGTGATTATGTGGTGATATGATCCATGATGTGTATGCTATGATACATTGAATACGTGTGTTCTGGATAGCTGTCATTTTAGATAGATGGATACAATAGTGATATGTTGGGGTAGAGTGAAAAACTAGTGGGGAAGTGGTAGTGGGGTACCCTTGTTGTTGATATTTTATTATACGATATCTTGAATTTGATACATAATGATGGATATCCATGGAAAGTATTTGATTTTATTATACATATTTATGTAATGAGATAGATTCACATGTTGGTTAATCTGTGTTAGTATGTTCTCTTTATAATTTACATTGGACTCTTCAGGGAGGATACTAATCTGTGTACTGTTATGATCTCCCAGTGTATATATAAAATATAATAATTACAATAGTAGTGGTATAGAAATAAGGATGGATTATAATAGATCATTGTTTTTTCCCTGATTAGTTTGGGATTCAAGGGTGAAACTATGTTCAAATTTTTGGTACCTATTGTTTTCCTTTCAATTGTCATGTAATGTATGGAATTTCATGTATTTACAGTGGATTTATTTTATAAATTTATAAAAATGTTTGTATTTTTTATCTATATTATTTATAAAATCATTATATTATCATAAAGAGTAATTCCTCTCATTTGTAATCGTACTATATCATCTCTGCAAGACACCAACCCAAGGCCTACAAAAGGTGAGAGTCGAGCAGTCATCGTCATCTTTATCTCAGAACTAGCTCAAGAAGGGTACACTTTTTGCGGTGTCATGACATTATCATTATAATATTATGAAGTTAGGAAATTTATTTTTCATTATTCATCATTTTTTGTGGGCATACATAACACAATATTTATATTATTTATTATTTCCTTATGTCAAACCTTTAATTCATATACATGAATATTTTCAAATATCTTTCAATGTTTACAATTATCTTCTTAAGCTAACATTCCACCTTTATTCATCATTCATGGACTAAAACCATTTATTGTATATCACCTCGTTTAGGTATCTATGGAACTTTTCCAAATGATATTCCTTTAGAAATGATTAATAAAGTCATTTATTCTTCAATGATTCATTTCATGTTTATTATTTATGCATCTTTCTAGTCTATTTGAAACACATATGTATGGTATAATATAATGATACAGGTTGGAATGAAAAGTTTAAGACACCGAAATTTTTTGGCAATTCTTTATTTATCGTTGGATCATTATGTGTGGGAAATTTTCAATAATCCCCATCTTTAATATCATGCATAAACATGGTACTATAATTCTAATCCAAAATGTTATTTAGAGGACATGTGATGCTAGCCCCATCTCTGATGAAATTTTGTCTTTGTACAGTACGTGGAGTTATTTTAGTGATTAAATTTCTTATTTTTGTGCCATCATCAAATGTTTATTATGATTACGAGATAGTAGTCAAATCTTGTCTCAAATGATATGAATCAATGATTGATTTACTTCTATGCTAATTTTAAATCAGAATGCCACACTCCATTTTAGTAACATGATTAGTTATTATTCCCACATGTCAAATTTTTAGTTATTTTGATGTGTTGATTATATTCCATTAATTATTGAATTTCTCCCATGATCAGGAATTTAATTAGTTTAGTATTTATATTACATTGTTCATAAATTTCCCTTTTCTAAGAATTTGATGCCACACTTGTCTTATATTTCTATATATCTTCATTAATTTCTCTTAAGGGGTATTTTTATGAGAAATTCATTTGTGAAAATTGTTTTTTAAAGAAATATACTTTATATTTAGATATAATATTGAATTTCACCTAATATCCATACATAAATCAGTTGATAATTTCTATTGGTTTTTTATATTGATATATAAAAGTGATATATATTATGCACTAGATATGGAAAAGTGTATTTGGGGGGTCTCAGATTCTCTATATAACACCTTAAACATTTATAATCTACTTTCATTTAAATATATAATTTGTTTTATTTCATTCACCATATTCATCACCTAAAATATGATCCATGATAGACTTTGGAAATATAATTATTTAAATAAGACTGCTATATCTTATTAGTTAGATTGAAGTATTTGTATATGAGTAACTACACTATCAAAATAATAATAAATTTTTTCCTTTAAAAATTTATTAGTAATTAGGAAATCATTACAAAATTTCTATTGATAAGAATGAAATCATATTTTCTGAAAATCAATTAATGTTCAAAAGGTTCATTTTTCAATAATGTTTGTTATGCGATAATTTTTACTATAATTTAAAAGTTAAATTTACTATTATAATAAATTTATATTGTTAAATATTAAATCACTTTTAAATTACTTGAATTTAAATTAACTTTTTCATAGATTTATTGATTTTTAAAAAATTGTTGATTATTTGTTAAAAGTGAAAAATACAGATATTTTAAATAATGGAACCTTTACAAAATCATCATCATATATTAATGGAATGAAATTTGATAATGTTTTTTATATAAATTTGAAAATAAGTATATTTAATAATTAATATAATTTATTTATAAATTTATTTTTGACCATTGATATCTATTTTTTACATTTTCTAATCTATATAGTGTTTTTATTTGTAATAAATTTCATCAATTCCCTTTTAAAAATTATTTTAGAGGTTTAAATTATATTTTCATTTGGTTGTAATGTAAAATAATTACCCATTTATTAAACATAAATTACTATATTCCATCAGAATTAAATGTATACAAAATTTTAATATATAATAAATTTTAATTATAAAACATTCATTTTGCAAAAAATTGTTATTTTTTTCATGTTGCGAGCTTTCAGTAAATCTAATTTTACCCCTTCAAGAAATTTAATATTATAAAATCAATTCAATATTTGATATCATAATATTAATTTGTTAATGATATTAGTTACATTATTATTGTAATGGCCCAGACCTCCCTGGTCCATTACTTTGTGAAAATGTGGTGTTGGAGGTGTTTCGGGAGGTCAAGGTGACTTATCCCCTAGCTGCTGCCTACAGGTAGCCACCGCTTACCCATAGCTTGGTCTACCTGTAGCTGCTGCCTACCGGTGGCTCAGTATACCTGTAGTAACTGTCTACCGGTAGCTGCTGCCCACCGGTAGCCACCGCTTACCAGTAGCTAGGTTTACCGGTAGCCGCTGCGTACTGATAGCTCGGTATACTGGTAGCCGCAGTCTAGCAGTAGCTCGGCTAACACTTTACCAAATTTCCAGTTCAGTGAACAGTCTTTCTATTAGTGAGGTTCTATCGGTGGACTTCTATCGGTGAGGTTCAGTGAACAGTGTTTCTATCAGTGAGGTTCTATCGGTGGACTTCTATCAGTGAGGTTCAGGGAACAGTGTTTCTATCGGTGAGGTTCAGTGGACAGTGTTTCTATTGGTGAGGTTCTATCGGTGGACTTCTATCGGTGAGGTTCAGTGAACAATGTTTCTATTGGTGAGGTTCTATCGGTGGACTTATATCGGTGAGGTTCAGTGAACAGTGCTTCTATCTGTGAGGTTCAGTGAACAGTGTTTCTATCGGGGAGGTTCTACAGGTAGACTTCTATCGGTGAGGTTCAGTGAACAATGTTTCTATCGGTGAGGTTCAGTGAACACTGTTTCTATCGGTGAGGTTCTATCGGTGGACTTCTATCAGTGAGGTTTAGTGAACAATGTTTCTATCGGTGAGGTTCAGTGAACAGTGTTTCTATCGGTGAGGTTCTTTGGGTGGACTTCTATCGGTGAGGTTCAGTGAACAGTGTTTCCAGAGTTCATAAGTGCTACCGATTCCATACTTTGCCAAATTTCACGAATGAACAGTGTTTCCAGACTTCATGAGAGCTACCGATTCCATACATTGCCAAATTTTGAGTATGTGAACAGTGTTTCCAGCTTCGTAAATTTGACGTTTTCTTTGATGTAAAATATTTTTAAAACCTTATTTTGAGGACTTTAAGGCTGATTCAAAGGCCATAAATTCTATATTAATTATTCCTAAGGCCGGAATGTTTTTACTTTGTCAAACCATGTGGGTTAATGCTATCCGTTTTTAATGGAGAATAAATTGGATCTTAAACCGTCGCCTCTCTAATTTTTTTAAAGGAACGAGATATCATTCTTTGTTGTTCTTCATCCTTATTCTCATATGAAAAATGCTAGAACCTTTCAATCCTTCCCGTAGGAGTTTCACAATCAAACGTTACTCGGATCAGTTCTGATCTGTTCGATGCTACCAAGCTGTGTCCATCATTCTTCCATATAAGGAATGTTGTATCATCATTCTTTTGGGGTTTATCTTCTCATATCCTCCATTCCATAATTATACCATGTAATTTCCAAGATTCTAATGGGTTTTCTTGGGGTTGGTTGGCACTGTCGTACCGCAGCATCCTCCGGTGGATGCAGTTGTCGCGAAGGGAGGATCGTGACATGTTGTGTGGATAAAGAACGTGAGGAACTGTTTGAGGTAGGGGGTTCATGGCTTCTCAAATTGTGTATTTGCAATCATAGAATTAGCACGATTTAGTCCTTTGGATCACAATAAAATTTACCTAATTAAATACTTGAACCGGATTAAAAGAATTGGTTGATCGCATGTTGTTGCCTTGTACCGTGATAACGGTTTGCCTCATATTTTCCTAGATAGAGTGATATCTATTATTTTTCTTTAATTAGTTGCTCGTTCATGATGGAAATTGATAAAGAACGTAAAGCCGGAATTATTTGTTAAATAATTGTCTAAAGATAAAGATGCATGTTAATGAATCTGTTAATTCAAGATGGATTAAAGAACTATTAGTTCGATAAATTCAAAAGGGTTCTGAGATACCCGCTTTCTTGTAAGGCCGAACGCCTTGTGGTTTGGAGCTCTGAGTGCTCATTTTGTATGAAGGCTGAATGCCTTGTTAAAGGGCCGAGAGCCCATTTTGTGATCTTTGATTTCCTACTGCTTGTGATTTGATGTGAGCCTGGATGGGTGTTGTGATATGTGGAGGTATGGGGAGTTGTGGTTGTGGCGGATGCCGCCTAGTGTGGTGAGATTCATCGGTTTATGCATGTGGGTGTCGGGGAGGACACCAATGATGATGGTATGAGATGAATGTGATGGTTTTATGTTGGTGGTTTGGTTTCGTTTTTTATCTGCTTTACTTTTCCCCACTACTCAAGGTAGCTGGTATTGCTTACCCTCTTTCCGAAGGAGGCGAAGACACGCGGGGTATGCCACGTGGTTTCCGTGTTTAGCCCCTTGATGGAGGATGGGTCTATGCTCTTGCTATAGGCGGAAAAGAGTCGACGGGTAGTATATCTTTTCGCCGTGTTGAGCCCCTTTGTGTTTAGTAGCATAGGATGTTTTTCTAGAATGCCTGAGATTATGGAAAAGTAATTCTGAAATGAAAGTTTGTTTAAATGGTGATAATCCATGGGGATGGAGAAACTGGAATTTAATAGTGATGTGAATCCTAAAAAGGAGCAGTTTTTGAATGTGATGCCAATTTAGTTTAATGTGGTAAATTGTTCATGGTTAATTAATGTTTAAAGAATTAATTAACGTACATAGGAACTGATAAAATGAGAATGGAGTAATCTAATAAAGCTCTTCAAATGGTTGTGTGCTTATAGGATGCCTAGTCTTAGAAGTAGCATCCTGGAGTCTGAGAGACGTTAGCTACAGTTGTGCATATGACTAGGTAATGCCCATAGTGTGGTTGTGAGTCATATATATTCTGTACTTTTGTGTTTCTATACGCTACTCCACCCTGTCGGTAAGGGCAACCGACACCCCGGGGATTCTGAGCCCTGGGGGGGTGTTTTCCCCAACATTCTTATGGGAGGTTGAATGGCTGACTACCCCCTTTGGCCCCACTCTCTTCTCTTGGTAGATCATTGTGTGGGTAGGCATAGTGGTTACTTTTACCCATATATGTGTGTAGAGGGCTGTAATGGCTTGTGGTTATTTCACACACATATATTCTGGATATAGTATCCTATGGACTACTATAGGTGTAACGTGTATAGGCTATAATGGCTTGAGGATCCTTACTCGGAGTATGGTATGTAATGGATTGAGGTATTATACCTGACGTATGATACACGTTATGCGAGCTGTGGTGGCTCTCGGAAACTACCTGGTTACTTTTGGTTGTGAGGACGGTGTGGTGCTTCGCCCAGGTGTCTGCGGGCAAGCCTATGTGGTGCACTAGGTGCAGATTGTGGAGCGTAGCCCAGGTGTCAGCGGGCAAGCCTTTGAGAGAGATGCACAGGCCGTATGTCGTTGGGGAAAAGCGGTGAACCAGGGGGGAGTTGTAGCGGGGTAACCTTGATATTCTTTACTATATGCTATATTCTTGTATGCGTTACTTGGTGAGAGTAGCCATGGTGAGGTTGGGAACTTAGTATACCTGTTTAGGTAACGAGTTATTTTCACTTGTTGTTCACTGGGCTTTAGCATGCTTTCTTTACTTTTTCACGAGAGGCTTGAGGAGGATCCTACTGAGTATACTGTTATACTCACCCTATGTATATATAAACTGTTTTTTCAGGTCACTTGGAGAAGGTTGGAGATCAAGCTGGTTACTACTAGCTTGCGGTTGGAGGAGGAGTTGTTCGGGCTTGTGGTCGCTATCGTTTTACTTTCTTTTGGTTACTTTTGGTTTACCCTTTCAGTTGTAGCACTTTTTCATGACATTTCATATATGTACTTGGTTTCCTTTTATATCTCAGTTCTAAGTTGGAGTCGATTGGAGTTTATTCTATCTATCTCTTCTTCATGTGTTCTCTTAGAGGGTAATGCCTCCCATTTGTGTGTGTATTATACCCTCGGTGCTAGTCGCTAACCCAGGGCCTACTGGATGCGGGACTCGGGGTTCATTATCTCCCTTCTCTCATTGCCGGCCTAGGAGGGGTACAATTTGTTTGGAGGGGGTCGTGACACAGTGGTATCAGAGGTCTGGTTGAGGGATAGGATGGAGTTTGGAGTTTGGCACAGGTGAGGATGCATGGGATGGTAGGGAAACAATGTCATTCATGTTTAGAAAGTGGGGTAAACACTGGAGACCGGCAGGGACATAGGCATTTAGGCCCCCCTATGAACTGTTGCACGGACCTTTAAGTTTATGATGGCTACTAAACAAAGTGATACCGGTTGCATGGTAGAGACCTAGGAAAGGATCATGCGTCATTATTCTTTGCGCTTGTGTTTGAATGGGTAGACCTTGGGATAGGTAACCTAAAATAAATAAAACAAAACAATTAATTAATTAATGTTGAGTCTTCCATATTCCAGGCTTAGGAACTCTAACAGTTGTTATTATGCAGGTATGGCTCCAGGTCGACGTCCTCGTCAGGTTTGCGCAGAAGATGCCCATCTGGCTGTTCCAGCTGATCACCACCGAGTAGAGGTTAAAGACGATGACGCTTGGAGGAAGAAACTTCGAGAGTTTCAGCGCCAGAGTCTACAGAAGTACGAGGGATCCATTTCAGATGCAGTCACAAAAGACTGGTTGGAGGAGATCGAGATAGGCTTCAGTTCGATTCGTGCTCGGAAGGAACACTGGGTGTCCTTGGTTGTGACGATGCTACGTGGAGCAGTGAGACAGTGGTGGTTCTTGTTCCTCAGTGATCGTGAGGATTCAGCAATCTCATGGGAGGAGTTTCGAGACAGGTTTAGAGTCGAGTTTCTTTCATCGACTGTGAAGGTGTCTAGTTTCCAGGAGCTTCTCACCCTTCGACAGGGGAGCGCCAGTGTTTGAGATTTTGGAATCCGTTTCAGGAACCTTCTACGATATGCTTCAGACCTGTTACCAGATGATGAGGTCAGGGCGAGGCATTTCGAGGAGGCTTTGCGTCGAGAGATCCAGTGCCAGGTCACCCCATTTATGCTGAAAACATATCTTGAGGTGCTGGAGAGGGAAGAGGTTGTTGAGAGGACTTTGGCCAGGACTGGATTGTCACGAGAGGGGAATCGTCATGATTCCTCACGAAGCAGAGTTGTGGTCTGGGGTTCTCGGTTTTCAGGACAGAAGAGTTTCCGTTCACCTGGGGGTAGGTCCCAGCCCTTCCCATCTCATTTCTCCGGAGGCCGAAACTCTCAGACATATAACAAGGGATCATGCACTTTTTTTTCTTGTGGAGGTCGTGGTCATCAGCAGCGGGAGTGCCCAAATTTTCAGAGCAGTCGTCGTGCACCGGGCGCTCCACTCCAGGTTCCTCCGTTGAGGCAGTTCCAGCCGAGGCAGCAGCAGCAGGTTGCACCAGTTTTAGATTACCAAAGGGTAGATGGAGCAGACAGAGGATAGCCCCATGACGCTCCCCATCCTCAGAGAGCATAGCGCGGCCGTGGTGGTGGTCTTCATCAGGGTCAGAGAGGCCGTGGAGGAGGTCGTGGTCAGCTTCATGCTCTAGCGTTACCAGCCACAGGTGAGCCAGATGTCGTTCGAGGTACCCTTTGCTTGTTTTCTACCTTGGTGTATGCCTTGTTTGATTCAGGAGCAACACACTCCTTCATATCACCTACCCTTTTCCATGCTTTGGGACTTGAGGTAGAGAGGCTTCCAGTGCCCTTGGCATTGACTACGCCAGTTGGAGGTCGAGCTGACTTGTTTGAAGTATGTAGAGACTATGAGCTACTGTTGGGGCAACACCGCTCTTGGGGAGATTTCCTATGTTTGTGAATACAACCATATGATGTCATACATGGAATGGATTGGTTGTATTCGGTGTAGGCTGTTGTGGATTTATATAGGAAGAAGGTCATTTTCTTTGATGAAGATGGAGAGAAAGTGGTGTTTGTTGGTGAGTGAGATCCTCAGATGAGTCATAGACGAGTTCCATCCTTATCATCCATGATGGTTGGGATGACGCTGAGTTCTTCAGAGGTTCAACAGTTGGCGTTTCCTAGGGTCGTAGAGGACTACCCTGACGTCTTTCCAGAAGAGGTTGTATCGTTACCCCCTCGACGAGAGATCGAGTTTGGGATCGAGCTACAGCCAGGAGCGTCTCCTATCTCTATGTCTCCGTATAGGATGGCCCCTTCTGAGTTACGAGAGCTACGTATTCAGCTCGAAGGTCTGTTGCAGTGTGGTTTTGTTCGGCCAAGTGTGTCACTGTGGGGTGCACCAGTTTTGTTTGTGAAAAAGGCTGATGGAAGTTTGCGGTTGTGCGTCAATTATCGTCGGTTAAACAAAGTGACAATAAAGAACCGCTATCCTCTCCCGCGGATTGAGGACCTATTCGATCAACGGAAGGGTGCATGTTGGTTCTCAAAGATAGACTTGCGGTCAGGATATCATCAGATGCGTGGAAAGGATGGGGATATCCAGAAGACAGCTTTCCGATGTCGGCATGGGCATTATGAGTTTGTTGTAATGCCATTCAGCGTGACGAATGCTCCAGCTGTTTTCATGGGGTTGATGAATGCTGTCTTCCGTGAATTCTTGGACATGTTTGTTGTGGTTTTCATCGACGACATCCTTGTGTACTCCACATATGAAGAGGAGCATGCGGAGCATCTACGAGCCATTTTGGGTGTTCTTCGCAAACATCAGTTGTTTGGGAAGTTGTCCAAGTGTGAGTTCTGGGCTCGATAAGTTCGTTTCTTGGGACATGATGTGTCCCAATAGGGATTAGTTGTGGATCCTTCGAAGATAGAAGCAGTGGTGTCTTGGCCAGCCCCCAAGACCGTGTCAGAGGTGCGAAGTTTCCTTGGTCTCGCAGGCTATTATAGGAGGTTTGTAGCTAATTTCTCTTGAGTTGCGACTCCTCTGACAGCTTTGACCAGGAAGGATCAAGTGTTCATATGGACTGATCAATGTCAGACAGCTTTCGAGTATGTAAAGGAGAAGTTGGTAAGTGCTCCAGTCCTTTGTCTTCCAGCGGAGGGAGTCCAGTTTGATGTTTTCTGTGATGCTTCACATATGGGGCTAGGTTGTGTTCTCATGCAGAAGATGTCAGTTGTTTATTATGGGTCTCGGATGTTGTGTCCCGATGAATGCAACTATGCCACCCATGATCTTGAGTTGGCAGTCGTGGTGTTTGCTCTAAAGATGTGGAGACATTACCTCATTGGTGAGCACATTGTGGTTTTCACCGATCATAAGAGTTTGAGGTATGTTTTCTCCCAATGAGACTTGAACGTGAGGCAGCGTCGGTGGATGGAGTTATTGCAGGAATACGACTTTGAAATATCGTATACACCTGGAAAAGGGAATGTTGTAGCCGACGCACTAAGCCGAAAGATACGTAATGATGTTGTGCGTGAATCTGGTGATTCTTGGAGAGTGATGGAAGAGCTATCAGCTTTGCATATTGATATGGGAGAAGTTTGGGGGTAGAGGTTGTCTTTTCCAGATGACAGTGCGGTCATCCCTGATGCAGAAGGTGGAAGAGTCTCAGTTGGGTGACCTAGAGGTGGAAGTTTGGAGAGACAGAGTTTTATGTGGTGAGGCCCCTGATGGTTGGTCGGAGGATGAACAACACCGAGTGTTGTGTCATGGTAGGCTTTTTGTTCCCTTGGTGATGTGAGAGACGGTTCTCCAAGAGTTCCATAGTTCACCCATGGCGGTACATCCTGGTGTGAAGAAGATGTACCGATCCTTGAGGAGTCAGTTTTGGTGGCCTGGGCTGAAGCGTACAGTTGCAGGATGTGTGTCTCGATGATTATTCTTCCAGAAGGTGAAGGACGAACACCGTGTTCCTGGTGGTCTTCTCCAGCACTTAGAGATTCCTCAGTGGAAGTGGGAGGACATCTCAATGGACTTTGTTACCGGTTTACCTTGAGCTACGGGAGTACATGATGCTATATGGGTGGTAGTGGATCGTTTAACAAAATCATCCCACTTCATAGCGATCAAGGAGTCGAGCTCAGTGGAAGTTTTGTCGAGGAATTATCTAGAGGAGGTGGTGAGACTCCATGGAGTACCTAGGACGATCATTTCTGATTGAGAACCTCGTTTTACCTCCAGGGTGTGGAGAGGTGTCCAGCATGCCTTTGGCTCTCAACTGTGCCTTAGCACTGCTTTTCATCCTCAAACGGATGGTCAGACAGAGCGAACCATACAGACTCTTGAAGACATGTTGCGCTCTTGTGTTCTTGATTTTGGAGGTTCATGGACGAAGCACTTACCCTTGGTAGAATTATCTTCCAATAATAGTTTCCACTCTACCATCGGTATGGAGCTGTTTGAAGCCTTGTATGGCCGGCCCCGCCGTGGGCAGCGAAGGTTTGGTCGTGGAAGTAAGCTTTCTCCCCGGTTTGTTGGGCCTTTCGAGGTGTTGGCTCGTGTTGGAGCTGTGGCATATCGAGTAGCACATCCCCCTCAGATGAGTCAGATACATGATGTTTTCCATGTATCATAGCTCCGTCGTTATCTTCATGATGAATTTCATATTATCGATTGGGGAGAGATCAATATTGACGATGATGCAACCTTCGAGGACCGACCTGTGGAGATCCAAGACCGCAAGGAGAAGGTGTTGTGTGGGCGTTCTATTCCTTTCGTTCGTGTGTTGTGGCGACATGGTGGCATGGAGGAGAGTACCTGGGAGCGTGAGTCACAGATACGTGCTCAGTACCCAGAGTTGTTTAGTGTATAACTATTTTCATGTAATGACATTTCCTTTATGGTTAGACCTTTAATGTTTTATTTATGTACCTTTTTTTGTGATGTTATGATTGAATTGTTTGGATATGGATTGTTTGTTTCCATATTCTCTGATATCGTAGCTTTGTTCCAGCTTTCGAACAACTCATGGTGGTTTTTCCCTGAGAGGTATCTTATGGGGTGGTTGTTCGGACCCCTCTGTTCCTCTGAGTTGGTTTTTAATTCTCGAGGACGAGAATGTTTTGAGAGGTATCTAATGTAATGGCCCAGACCTCCCTGGTCCATTACTTTGTGAAAATGTGGTGTTGGAGGTGTTCCAGGAGGTCAAGGTGACTTATCCCCTAGCTGCTGCCTACTGGTAGCCGCCGCTTACCAGTAGCTCGGTCTACCGGTAGCTGCTGCCTACCAGTGGCTCGGTCTACCGGTAGCTGCTATCTACCGGTAGCTGCTGCCTACTGGTATCCGGTCTACCGGTAGCTGCTGCCTACCGGTAGCTCGGTCTACCGGTAGCTACTGCCTACCGGTAGCCACCGCTTACCAGTAGCTGGGTTTACCGGTAGCCACGGCGTACTGATTGCTCGGTATACTGGTAGCCGCAGTCTAGAAGTATCTCGCCTAACACTTTGCCAAATTTCCAGTTCAGTGAAAAGTGTTTCTATCGGTGAGGTTCTATCGGTGGACTTCTATCGGTGAGGTTCAGTGAACGGTGTTTCTATCGATGAGGTTCAGTGAACAGTGTTTCTATCGGTGAGGTTTAGTGAACAGTGTTTCTATCGGTGAGGTTCTATCGGTGGACTTCTATTGGTGAGGTTCAGTGAATAGTGTTTCTATCAGTGAGGTTCAGTGAACAGTGTTTCTATCGGTGAGGTTCTATCGGTGGACTTCTATCGGTTAGGTTCAGTGAACAGTGTTTCTATCGGTGAGGTTCTATCGGTGGACTTCTATTGGTGAGGTTCAGTGAACAGTGCTTCTATCGGTGAGGTTCAGTGAACAGTGTTACTATCGGTGAGGTTCAGTGAACAGTGTTTCTATCGGTGAGGTTCTATCGGTGGACTTCTATCGGTGAGGTTCAGTGAACAATGTTTCTATCGGTGAGGTTCAGTGAACAGTGTTTCTATCGGTGAGGTTCTATCGGTGGACTTCTATCAGTGAGGTTTAGTGAACAGTGTTTCCAGAGTTCATAAGAGCTACCGATTCCATACTTTTCCAAATTTCACGAATGAATAGTGTTTCCAGACTTCATGAGAGCTACCGATTCCATACTTTGCCAAATTTTGAGTATGTGAACAGTGTTTCTAGCTTCGTAAATTTGACGTTTTCTTTGACGTAAAATATTTTTAAAACCTTATTTTAAGGACTTTAAGGCCGATTCAAAGGCCATAAATTCTATATTAATTATTCCAAAGGCCGGAATGTTTTTACTTGGTCAAACCGCATGGGTTAATGCGATCTGTTTTTAATGTAGAATAAATCGGATCTTAAACCGTCGCCTCTCTATTTTTTTAAAGGAATGTGATATCATTCATCGTTGTTCTTCCTCCTGGTTCTCATATGCAAGACGCTAGAACCTTTAAATCCTTCCCGTAGGAGTTTCATAATCAAACGTTACTCGGATCAGTTCCACTCTGTTTGATGCTACCAAGCTGTGTCCATCATTCTTCCATATAAGGTATGTTGTATCATCATTCTTTTGGGGTTTATCTTCTTTTATCCTCCTTTCCATAATTATACCATGTAATTTCCAAGATTCTAATGGGTTTTCTTGGGGTTGGTTGGTACTGTCATACCGCAGCATCCTCCGGTGGATGCAGTTGTCGCGAGGGGAGGATCGTGACCTGTTGTGTGGATAAAGAACGTGAGGAACTGTTTGAGGTAGGGGATTCATGGCTTCTCAAATTGTGTATGTGCAATCGTAGAATTATCACGATTTAGTTCTTTGGATCACAATGAAATTGACCTAATTAAATACTTGAACCGGATTAAAAGAATTGGTTGATCGCATGTTGTTTCCTTGTACCGTGATAACGGTTTGCCTCATGTTTTCCTAGATAGAGTGATATCTATGATTTTTCTTTAATTAGTTGCTCGTTCATGATGGAAATTGATAAAGAACATAAAGCCGGAATTATTTGTTAAATAATTGGCTTAAGATAAAGAGGCATGTTAATGAATCTGTTAATTCAAGATGGATTATAGAACTATTAGTTCGATAAATTCAAAAGGTTTCTGAGTTACCCGCTTGCTTGTAAGGCTGAATGCCTTGTGGTTTGGAGCTCTGAGTGCTCATTTTTTATGAAGGCTGAATGCCTTTTTAAAGGGCCGAGAGCCCAATTTGTGATCTTTGATTTCCTGCAGCTTGTGATTTGATGTGAGCCTAGATGGCTGTTGTGATATGTGGAGGTATGGGGACTTGTGTTTATGGCGGATGACGCCTAGTGTGGCGAGATGCATCGGTTTATGCATGTGGGTGTCGGGGAGGACACCAAGGATGATGGTATGAGATGAATGTGATGGTTTCATGTTGGTGGTTTGGTTTGGTTGTTTATCTGCTTTCCTTTTCCCCACTGCTCAAGGCAGCTGGTATTGCTTACCCTCTTTCCGAAGGAGGCGAAGACATGCAGGGTATGCCACATGCTTTCCGTGTTTAGCCTCTCGATGGAGGATGGGTCTATGCTCTTGATATAGGCGGCAAAGAATTGAAGGGTAGTATATCTACTCGTCGTGTTGAGCCCCTTTGTGTTTAATAGCATAGGATGTTTTTCTAGAATGCCTGAGATTATGGAAAAGTAATTCTGAATTGAAAGTTTGTTTAAATGGTGATAATCCATGGTGATGGAGAAACTGGAATTTAATTATAAGGCCCCAACCTTAAACCTTACTTCATCTTGAGTTATTACAAGATTACACATTGAGGATCTTTTCAGGTTTAGAGTTTTAGAGAATTAGATCATGAAAGTAGCATTACATTCCATATTTAGACAAAGTGGTTACATGAAAGATAGTATTCATTCTTCCCATCAACGGAATCATATTTAAAATAAAACATGGATTCTTTCTTGACACATCCTTGACACTGTCATCACATCATGTACCCTTCCCTTGACCTGTGAAATTTTTTTCAAAAACTTGGGATGAGCATAAAAAGCTCAGTAAGGGATATAAAAATATGGAAACGAAACATGAGTTCATATATACATAAGAATGAAATCATACTTTACCCATAAAATATAGGCACTTTAACATACCTCATCAAACCATGAATAAATCATAGAAATCATAAGACATAAAGGTAACTTGAGGCATTCATAACATTCTTACGTAGGGAGTAACCCTCTTGGTTACGTTTGGAATACCCATCACAGTATATTCCCTAAATCTCTTCGGGGAAACCTTAATGTTTCACTCCTTCGCGTTACCCAAGGCGTTGGAGAGCCATATCGGGATCACCCACCCTTAGTTTATCACGGAACCACCCGTTTTCATAACAATTCCCATGAACCATAACATAAATGTATCACATAAAACATTCATAAAGGAAACATAACATATCCACATTTCAATCACAATATAAAATTTTTTTATATTGAAATAATGAATCCATTCAAAAAGAAACCATTTCCAAAACCATTTAAAATATTTAGTAAAGATATTTTTGAATCAAAGTGTCCCATACCACCTTGAAGCTTAAAATTGTAAACCATTAATATCCATATAAATAAATCCTTAAAACCATTTTGAAAATATGGATATTAATAAGAACAAATAATTAAAACATTTAAAACGATATTTTGGTTAAAGGGGTTTTACCAAAATTAGAGACACTTGAATACAATAATTGAGGAATAACATTTAGTCAGAACTTTATAATATCATGAGAATAAATGGATTCATGATATAATACTCCAAAGGACAGTATATACACCATATAAGAGTGAATTAGTGCATAACAACAATGAACCCTCAATAGAAATGTCAAATGTGACGAAATCCCTTATAAAGAAGGTATCCTTAAGGACAAATCAATATCAAAAATATGCGTGACAAATATAAATAAACCCAATATAAGTGGATATTATGTGTAAAACAATAAAATGTCATTCACAGATATTCAATGGATGACATATTCAATGACTACATGTTGTACCCAAAGAAATCGAAATTGGGTTAAAAAGTTCCCTTGACAGCCTAACGACCTCACATCA
This sequence comes from Viscum album, assembly GCA_963277665.1. Lineage (NCBI taxonomy): Eukaryota > Viridiplantae > Streptophyta > Magnoliopsida > Santalales > Viscaceae > Viscum > Viscum album. The sequence goes on along the minus strand of OY728163.1, from coordinate 1,645,313,648 downwards.
AAATGAGTTGATGAGAGATAAAAAGTGTATCTCATCACTTGGACATAAAATTTACATCAATAAGGATATATGAGAACATATCCCAATATAACAATATGAAAATTAAAAGACCCAACAAAAGAAGTCTTTTAAAAAAGAGGAGGGTGAAAGGTTCCCTTACCGACTAGGGCATCTTTCGAAACATACACCCCATGAAAGAAGGACAATAGATCATTGATGTAAATACTCATAAACGAATGTATATTACACAAAGAGTATAATAATGGGCAGTACATATACCACTCAACGGAATTTGTGGAAAATGTAGCATAAATCTCACGGGAATAAAAGTGAGATGAAAAATCCCTTACGAAAACTCGGCAGCCTAACGGCGCCACATAAAACTTCCGAATATGGATTGATGAGATAAAATAGGGTATCTCATCAAATTAAAATAAAATGTACAGAAAGAGGAATATAAAAGAACATCCCCCAACATTACAAAGAGGATCTTAAAAGAAGTGACATAAAGGAGAGTACTTAAAAAGAAAGATAGAGGTTAGATCTCTTACGAAAGTTCGGCAGCCTAACGGCGCCACTCAAAACTTCCAAAATGGATTGATGAGAGAGAATAGGGTCTCTCATCACATGAACATAAAAATTACAGTAAATGTAATATAAAATATCATCCCAATAACAATAAATATGAGCTTTAAAAGGAATGACATAAAAGAGTGTACTTAAAAAGAAAGAGAGGTGTAGGATCCCTTACCTCGGGTCCGACTTGACTCGATCGTTCTTTTACATCCTGAATAATAAAAATGAGTTAATTTCTACTTGCTTAAGAACATTTTCCAAGTTCATTATTTCTTTTACATAAATTATTGAAATGTTATAAACATTATGTAATCATTTAAGTTAATAATGTTCATTTTGTCGGTATTTGGTTCTTATGTCGAAAGTGGAATTCTTACAATTACATGTTGTTCGTGTGGTCAAAGGTTCTTTATATCCAGAATGACATTCCTGATTTGGATATCATATATATCATATATATCCAGCATATACATGTATTTATAATATTACATAATCATTTAGAGGTAAGAAATGAAATGCACCGTTCATGGAGACAGTAAGCCGTACGTACGCATGAACGCTACTTTCATTTCTTTGTCATATTAATGAAATTAAAACTAAATGAGAGATATGTATATTTTAAATACAGAATTATATTCATCATTTAGATGTATCATTCATCATATATATCCATTATATACATGTAATTATAATATTACATTACATTTGGGGATAAGAAATGAAATGCACCGTTCATGGAGACGGTAAGCCGTACGTACGCATAAACGCTACTTTCATTTCTATTTCATATTTTATAGAATGGAATAATAATGATATAAAGGTATATTATAATTTCAGTATAATATCATATATAATATCATAGTTCTATCCTTTATACGTCCCACATATGGTATTTAACGAATCAAATCACTTTGAGGGGGCGGTAGTCCGCACTTCCTTAAATGAAGATATCGCATTTACCCATAATGGATTCCATAAAGGTAAGAAACAAATGAAAAATACAGAAGCATAAGTAAAACATAAACATATTATATATCTTATATAAAAATAGTGAAATCATAATGGCCACCTTTGAAGGTGTTAAATGACTATTGAACAATCTTCGTTTCGGGAGGCAGAATTTCTCCATCCTCAGAAACCATATGTTCTTTAACAATTTGATGTAGTTGTGTGAGAGTGTAGATCGAATAAATATTATAACAATATACTAGTATATTTAAAATACTGGTGTTGATACAAAAGAAATAAATAAAAAGAGTTTAGGGGGTTGAAGAAGCAAAATTAAACAAATGAACATGAGAGAATGAATTACCTTTAAAAGTGAAACTCCTTTTGATTTGAGCCTAAAGGCTTCCTTTGAAAGGATTCTACCCAAATGGAATCCTCTAGGATGGGGATAGGGATGTGGAGAGAGTAAATTGGCAGGGTTTGGCCGAGCCAAAGGATTGAGGTGTGTGTGAAATGAGGTAGAGGTGGGGGCCTTTTATAAGAGGAGTGGAAGGGCACTTTTGGAAAGTAAAGAAATATTACTTTATTTGAAAATGTGTTTCGGTTTTAAAATGTCCCACATTGATATAATTCATGGATACGATGATAAGGGTTCGAAATCCACCCATCCAATAAGTTTTGGACATGTTTAGTTCATAGATTTTACATTATCTTTCCATTTTATTTAAATCGTCAAATAATGATGTCATCGTTGCATCATTATTATGTCATAAATAATTTAATTTATTTAATGTCTAAAAATTATAAATAAAACTACTTTGATGTAGGAAATCTTTTTATCTTTCCAATGACTATTTATAATCAAAATGATGACTTTTATAACCCCACTTAAAAATTGTTTTAGTAAAAAATATCATGTTTGTGCCATTTTTACATTAAAATTAAATAAAAGGTATTTATGTCATTTTCCAACCAAAGTGGCTCCATGGGGTCCCCAAGTTGACCCATTTCTTGTCTTGGTCTTCCATTACACATCCAATTAGGTTAGGACCTGTGTCAAGTTCATTTCATATTGTTAAAACAATATTTTTACCGTAAACTACACTAATTACCTATAATCGCGATTAAAAACTTAATAAGTTACTATTCACCAAAAAATTATTTTTATCTCATTGAACCACATTTTACTTATTAATTACAACCATTTATGTTGGTTTTTTTAAATTCAAAACACAAAGATGGCAAAATTTCATTTAAACGGAAAAATCAGTTTTTATAAGTACCACTTAGTGGTTTCACTATTCATCAAAAATTGATGTTCTTCAGAAAAATCCCAAAAATTCACCCTAAGCTATATTTGATATTCCGAATTAAAAAATGAATTATAATTTACAAAATTCAGAACATATAAGTCACATTAATTAATTTAATAATTAAATCCCGCTGTCAGATCAAATAGCGTGTTTTTATGAAACAATAAGTATCAAAAGATTGACACTGGTTTAAGTCCGATTTCAAAGTGAAATTAATTCCAACGACCACTATTGGATTTAATGGTAAATTTTTTTTCTAATTTCACTTTAAAACCAATTAAAAATATTATCTAATCATAAATATAAATTAGATTAAAAAGTGGTTTTGAATTAAAACAGAACATTTTACACTATTCATTAAAAAATGAACTTTATCGGAAAAATACCAAAAAATTACACAAAGTAAAATTTGATGTCCCGATTCTTAATAAGAGTTTTATTTGGTCCAAAATAATGTATAAGAGTGATCAAAACTATATTTAATGACAGTTCTCCATTAATAGGTGACAAGTGAACCTTTAGTGAAAACTAGGGCATATACACCTAAAATTGAATTCTATCCATATTTTAAGCCTTTAGCTTTTATTGGATAAATGTAAAAACATTTAAAAACATATATAATCATATTTTAGTTATTTCTATCCATTCCCTCCAATACAACAACTACATGTTAACTACCATTTAAAATAATATTATTTTATTATTAGAGTGCAACGTAAGATTCCCAAGAAACTCGTTGTTGCGTGTTGGGTACGCCATCGAGCATATCGTCCCCTTTAAAATCATATTAATATTTTATTCACAAATATGGATAAATATGAAAATTTCATATTCTTTATTTACATGTGGTGTTACATCCTTCCCCCCTTTTGGGAATTGCATCCTCACAATTTTTAAAATTGAGCTTGGAAACATCCTTGAACGTCCCACATCGGAACAAGAGTCGGTAAAACAATCACTTTAAAATAAAGGAAGATAAGTACAGAGGTCACCCGAGTTAACCCATACTAGGATTCCATGTAGAAAAACATGGACACGGAAGAAAAAGCAAAGGGTCATGTTCTTGAGGGAGAGTGATAGTAAACATGTCTAGGAGAAAGTTAACAATGAGAAAATCACAAACTTGTGATGGGTTAAACGGTATTCGATTCCCCAATAGGAAAAGTTAATAGACAACATTTTTGCTTTAAGTTACTTTTTATTGGGGAATTTATTCATAAGGAAACATAATCACTTATCATGTTGACTTTCAACTTTTACTAGATTCCTTAATCAAACTCATATTTTTTCAAAAAAGACGAGTATTTAGGGAGACTTGTTTGTATTAAGAGTACTATAATAAACTTCTAGAGAGTCACCTAATCCAAAAAATATAACTATATACTTCCCATGTCTTTAGACTTTAACCAAAACCAAAAAGGTTATTACAAGATCTGATAATCCAGAAAAGGATAACCCTTTATAAAAAGAAAATCTATTCTTAACCTCCAAAATTTGTCCAACAAAACCCAAAGTTCAACGAGGACCATTCTATAATAAATTTGTCCATAAAATTATTCAAAGTAACCAAACTAAGATTGAAACCCAAATATTTGAAGGATTTAGTCAGATAGTCTTCCATGTTAAATCGTAACATTTATCTCCAAACAACATCAGTTGCTCCTAAAGTCTCGTATTGAAAAGTAATTAACCTAATCTCATATCCTCCATGATAGGTTAAGAAGTTTCATAAATAACCCAAAATAAACTTACTCTTAATTCATAAAATCATATAACTAGAAAGAATCGGTCAAACTAACCAGGGACTTCACGTAGTCCAGTGGTAGGCGATAAATACCCGTTGCACTTTGGTTGTGGGTTCGATTCCCGCAGCTTTGTCCGACGCGATGGGATGTCACACGGTCTGCGTGTTTTCCTTTTTCCAAAACTATATAATTCTTAAATCATTCCCCAAAAAGAGATAAAATCATAAAAAATGATCATAACATATTTTAACCTCAAGTTTATCTCATGCTTTTCATTTTCCAGCATATCATATAATAACCCATAATTACCTCAAAAGTAAGGATCATATAAACCCAAATGGTTCTTTATAACTATGTCCACAAAATAAAAGATAACTATTACTTGGATAAAATTTGCCTATATTAAACATCAGGGTTACACATAATATAAAAAGTCTTCTAGTGTAACCCCATCATCAAAAGAGACTTAATACTCTTAAGAATTTCACCATAACTCTTGAAGCCCTTATGTGTTGACATCTTACTCATTCAACATTATTCATGATCCATTATCCATTCCTTTACAACTTATTCCGAAATACCTCTTTCCTACAAACAAAATCATGAATCATATCCTATGATTCCAAAATAGGAAAACAATATTCATGAAGTAGTACGTACCTTTGATTGGTCATTGTCAGTTTCTTCATCCTCAATCAGAATGGCATTAAGTATTGGTAAATGAATATTGGTACACTCTTGGAGACCCCATTCACGAAACTTATTCATAAGACATGTGTTTTCATAATGACCATGCACACCACATTTAAAACATTCAATTGATCCCTCAGAAAGAACTTCTTTCCCTTTCCTCGAGTCAACTGGACGCTTCCTTTTTCCATGGCAGGTTCTTGCTTTATGAACTTCATTTACACATCTATAGCATATTTCTATCCCTTTGAAACATTTTCCTAGGTGTTTCCTTCCACATATTTGACACATAGGTTTTTGAACACACTTACCTTTATGATCATTACCTGTACTTCCGTATGGATTTATTTCTTTCATATATGATGCCTTAGAGAAATCTCCAAGGTTTAGTTGGTCAATCATGACTCCAGATAGTTGGTTGAGTATAATCACAAGAGTTCTCATTGTAGCTCCCATATCATTCAGTTGCTTGCTCAAAAAACTGTCATAGTTTCCTTCACATCCACTGTTACTTTGGTGCCTGCTAGATCCAGCCATTTACTAAAACCAAAAAGGTCAGTGTGAGTATATCAACAAAACCATCATGTACTAATGAGTAAGATAAACAATAAGATATACTTGCTCATTCAATTTATCTAATACTAAGACTCTTTCTGAAATCCTAACCATTATGGTAATTGTCACTTATGCTTAAAGAATACCCTAACCTCTAAAGTTATCTAAACCGACCTCTGATACCAACTATAAGGCCCCATCCTTAAACCTTACTTAATCTTGAGTTATTACAAGATTACACATTGAGGATCTTTTCAGGTTTAGAGTTTTAGAGAATTAGATCATGAAACGTGCATTACATTCCATATTTAGACAAAGTGGTTACATGAAAGACAGTATTCATTCTTCCCATCAACGTAATCATATTTAAAATAAAACATGGATTCTTTCGTGACACATCCTTGAAACTGTCATCACATCATGTACCCTTCCCTTGACCTGTGAAAAACATTTCAAAAACTTGGGATGAGCATAAAAAGCTCAGTAAGGGTTATAAAAATATGGAAAGGAAACATGAGTTCATATATACATAAGAATGAAATCATACTTTACCCATAAAACATATGCACTTTAACATACCTCATCAAACCATGAATAAATAATAGAAATCATAAGACAAAAAGGTAACTTGAGGCATTCATAACATTATTACGTAGGGAGTAACCCTCTTGGTTACGTTTGGAATACCCATCACAGTATATTCCCTTAATCTCTTTGTAGAAACCTTAACGTTTCACTCCTTCGCGTTACCCAATGCATTGGAGAGCTATATCGGGCTCACCCGCCCTTAGTTTATCACGGAACCACCCGTTTTCATAACAATTCCCAATAACCATAACATAAATGTATCACATAAAACATGCATAAAGGAAACATAACATTTCCACATTTCAATCACAATATAACATTTTAGTATATTGAAATAATGAATCCATTCAAAAAGAAACCATTTCCAAAACCATTTAAAACATTTAATAAAGAGATTTTTAAATCAAAGTGTCCCATACCACCTTGAAGCTTAAAATTTTAAACCATTAATATCCATATAAATAAATCCTTAAAACCATTTTGAAAACATGGATATTAATAAGAACAAATAATTAAAACATTTAAAACGATATTTTGGTTAAATGGGTTTTACCAAAATTAGAGACACTTGAATATAATAATTGAGGAATAACATTTAGTCAGAACTTTATAATATCATGAGAATAAATGGATTCATGATATAATACTCCAAAGGACAGTATATACACCATATAAGAGTGAATTGGTGCATAACAACAATGAACCCTCAATAGAAATGTCAAATGTGACGAAATCCCTTATAAAGAAGGTATCCTTAAGGACAAATCAATATCAAAAATATGTGTGACAAATATAAATACACCCAATATAAGTGGATATTAATTGTAAAACAATAAAAGGTCATTCACACATATTCAGTGGATGAAATTTTCAATGACTACATGTTGAACCCAAAGAAATCTAAATTGGGTTAAAAAGTTCCCTTGACAGCCTAACGGCATCACATCAAAATGAGTTGATGAGAGATAAAAAGTGTATCTCATCACTTGGACATAAAATTTACATCAATAAGGATATATGAGAACATATCCCAATATAAAAATATGTAAATTAAAAGACCCAACAAAAGAAGTCTTTTAAAAAAGAGGAGGGTGAAAGGTTCCCTTACCGACTTGGGTATCTTTCAAAACATATACCCCATGAAAGAAGGACAATAGATAATTGATGTAAATACTCATAAACGAATGTATATTACACAAAGAGTAGAATAATGGGCAGTACATAAACCACTCAATGGAATTTGTGGCAAATTTAGCATAAATCTCACGGGAATAAAAGTGAGATGAAAAATCCCTTACGAAAACTCGGCAGCCTAACAGCGCCACATAAAACATCCGAATATGGATTGATGAGATCAAATAGGGTATCTCATCACATTAAAAAAAATGTAGAGCAAGAGGAATATAAAAGAACATCCCCCAACATTACAAAGAGGAGCTTAAAAGAAGTGACATAAAGGAGAGTACTTAAAAAGAAAGATAGAGGTTAGATCTCTTACGAAAGTTCGGCAGCCTAACGGCGCCACTCAAAATATCCAAAATGGATTGATGAGAGAGAATAGGGTCTCTCATCACATGAACATAAAAATTACAGTAAATGTAATATAAAAGATCATCCCAATAACAAGAAATATGAGCTTTAAAAGTAATGACATAAAATAGTGTACTTAAAAAGAAAGAGAGGTGTAGGATCCCTTACCTCGGGTCCGACTTGACTCGATCGTTCTTTAAAATCCTGAATAATAAACTTGAGTTAATTTCTACTTGCATAAGAACCTTTTAAAATTTCATTATTCCTTTTATATCAATTATTGAAATGTAAATAACATTATGTAATCATTTAAGTTAATAATGTTCATTTTGTCGGTATTTGGTTCTTAAGTCGAAAGTGGACTTCTTACAATTACATGTTGTTCGTGTGGTCAAAGGTTCTTTATATCCAGAATGAAATTCCTGATTTTGATATAATATATATCATATATATCCAGAATATACATGTATTTATAATATTACATAATCATTTAGAGGTAAGAAATGAAATGCACCGTTCATGGAGACGGTAAGCCGTACGTACGCATGAACGCTACTTTCATTTCTTTGTCATATTAATGGAATTAAAACTAAATGAGAGGTATGTATATTTTAAATACAGAATTATATTCATCATTTAGATGTATCATTAATCATATATATCCATTATATACATGTACTTATAATAGTACATTACATTTGGGGATAAGAAATGAAATGCACCGTTCATGGAGACGGTAAGCCGTACGTACGCATGAACGCTACTTTCATTTCTATTTCATATTTTATATAATGGAATAATAATTATATAAAGGTATATTATAATTCCAGTATAATATCATATATAATATCATAGTTCTATCCTTTATACGTCCCACATATGGTATTTAACGAATCAAATCACTTTGAGGGGGCGGTAGTCCGCACTTCCTTAAATGAAGATATCACGTTTACCCATAATGGATGCCATAAAGGTAAGACAAAAATGAAATATACAGAATCATAAGTAAAACATAAACATATTATATATCATATATAAATATAGTGACATCATAATGGCCACATTTGAAGGTGTTAAATGAGTATTGAACACTCATCGTTTCGGGAGGCAGAATTTCTCCATCCACGGAAACCGTATGTTCTTTAACCATTTGATGTAGTTTTGTGAGAGTTTAGCTCAAATAAATCTTATAAAAACATCCTAGTATATTGAATATACTGGTGTTGTTACAAAATAAATAAATAAAAAGAGTTTAGTTGGTTGGAGAAGCAAAATAAAACAAATGAACATGAGAGAATGAATTACCTTTAAAAGTGTAACTCCTTTTGATTTGAGCCTAAAGGATTCCTTTGAAATGGTTCTACCCAAATGGAATCCACTAGGATGAGGAGAGGGATGTGGAGGGAGTAAATGGGCAGGGGTTGGCCGAGACAAAGGCTTGAGGAGTGTGTGAAATGAGGTAGAGGTGGGGTCCTTTTATAAGAGGAGAGGAGGGGCACTTTTGGAAAGTAAAGAAATATTACTTTATTTGAAAATGTGTTTCCGTTTTAAAAGGTCCCACATTGATTTGATTCGTGGATAAGCTGACAAGGATTATAAATCCACCCATCCAATAAGTTTTGGACATGTGTAGTTCATAGATTTTACATTATCTTTCCATTATATTTAAATTGTTAAATAATGATGTCATCACTGCATCATTATTATGTCATTAATAATTTAATTTATTTAATGTATAAAAATTATAAAAAAACTACTATGATGTAGGAAATATTTTTATCTTTCCAATGACTATTTATAATAAAAAATATGACTTTTATAACCCCACTTAAAAATTGTTTTAGTAAAACATATCATGTTTGTGCCATTTTTTACATTAACATTAAATAAAAGGTATTTATGTCATTTTCCAACCAAAGTGGCTCCATGGGGTTCCCAAGTTGCCACATGGCTTGTCTTGGTCGGCCATTACACATCCAATGAGGTTAGGACATGTTTCAAGTTCATTTCATATTATTAAAACAATATTTTTACCTTAAAGTACACTAATTACCTCTAATCGCGATTAAAAACTTAATAAGTTACTATTCACCAAAAAAATTATTTTTATCCCATTGAACCACATTTTACTTCTTAATGACAACCATGTATGTCGTATTTTCGAAATTCAAAACACAAAGATGGAAAAATTTCATTTAAAGGGAAAAATCAGTTTTTATAAGTACCACTTAGTGGTTTCACTTTTCATCAAAAATGGAAGTTTTTTCAGAAAAATCCCAAAAATTCACCCTAAGCTATATTTGATATTCCGAATTCAAAAATGAATTCTATTTTACAAAATTCAAAACATATATGTCACATTAATTAATTTAATAATTAATTTCCTCTGTCAGATCAAATATCGTGTTTTTATGGAACAATAAGTATCAAAAGATTGACACTGGTTTAAGTCTGATTTCAAAGTGAAATTAATTCAACAACAACTATTGGTTTTAATGGTAAAAATATTTTCTAATTTCACTTTAAAACCAATTCAAAATATTATCTAATCATATAAATAAATTAGATTAAAAAGTTAGTTTTGAATTAAAACACAACATTTTACACTATTCATTAAAAAATGAACATTATCGGAAAAATACCAAAAAATTACACAATGTAAAATTTGATGTCCCGATTCTTAATAAGAGTTTTATTTGGTCAAAAAGAATGTATAAGAGTGATCAAATCTATATTTAATGACAGTTCTCCATTAAAAGTCGATAAGTGAACCTTTAGTGAAAACTAGGGCATATACACCTAAAATTGAATTATTTCCGTATTTTAAGCCTTTAGATTTTATTGGATAAATGTAAAAACATTTAAAAACATATATAATCATATTTTAGTTATTTCTATCCATTTCCTCCAATTCAACAGCTACATGTTAACTACCATTTAAAATTATATTATTTTATTATTAGAGTGCAACGTAAGATTCCCAAGAAACTCGTTGTTGCGTGTTGGGTACGCCATCGAGCATATCGTCCCCTTTAAAGTCATATTAATATTTTATTCACAAAAATGGCTAAATATGAAAATGTCATATTCTTTATTTACCAGGGGTGTTACATTAATAGTGATGTGATTCCTAAAAAGGAGCAGTTTTTGAATGTGATGCCAATTTAGTTTAATGTGGTAAATTGTTCATGGTTAATTAATATTTAAAGAATTAATTAAAGTACAGTGGAACTGATAAAATGAGAATGGAGTAATCTAATAAAGCTCTTCAAATGGTTGTGTGCTTATAGGATGCCTAGTCTTAGAAGTAGCAGCCTGGAGTCTGAGAGACGTTAGCTGCAGTTCTATCTATGACTATGTAATGCCCATAGTGTGGTTGTGAGTCATATATATTCTGTACTTTTGTGTTTCTATACGCTACTCCACCCTGTCGGTAAGGGCAACTGACACCCCGGGGATTCTGAGCCCTGGGGGGTGTTTTCCCCAACATTCTTATGGGAGGTTGAATGGCTGACTACCCCCTTTGGCCCCACTCTCTTCTCTTGGTAGATCTTTGTGCTAGTAGGCACAGTGGTTAGTTTTACCCATATATGTGTGTAGAGGGATGTAATGGCTTGTGGTTATTTCACACACATATATTCTGGATATAGTATCCTATGGACTACTATAGGTGTAATGTGTATAGGCTATAATGGCTTGAGGATCCTTACTCGGAGTATGGGCTGTAATGGGTTGAGGTATTATACGCGACGTATGATATACGTTATGCGAGCTGTGGTGGCTCTCGGAAACTACCTGGTTACTTTTCGTTGTGAGGACGGTGTGGTGCTTCGCCCAGGTGTCTGCGGGCAAGTCTATGTGGTGCACGAGGTGCAGATTGTGGAGCTTAGCCCAGGTGTCTACGGGCAAGCCTTAGAGAGAGATGCACAAGACGTATGTCGTTGGGGCAAAGCGGCAAACCAGTGGTGAAGTAGTTGCAGGATACCCTTGATATTATTTACTATATGCTATATTCTTGTATGAGTTACTTGGTGAGAGTAGCCATGGTGAGGTTGGGAACTTAGTATACCTGTTTAGGTAACGAGTTAGTTTCACTTGTTGTTCACTGGGCTTTAGCATGCTCTCTTTACTTTTGCATGAGAGGCTTGAGGAGGATCCTACTGAGTATACTTTTATACTCACCCTATGTATATATAAACTGTTTTTTTTAGGTCACTTGTAGCAGGTTGGAGATCAAGCTGGTTACTACAAGCTAGCTATTGGAGGAGGAGCCGTTCGGGCTTGTGGTCGCTGTCGTTTTACTTTCTTTTGGGTACTTTTAGTTTCCCATTTCAGTTGTAGAACTTTTTCATGAAATTTCATATATGTACTTGGTTTCCTTTTACATCTCAGTTCAAAGTTGGAGTCGATTGGAGTTTATTCTATCTCTCTCTTCTGCATGTGTTCTCTTAGAGGGTAATGCCTCCCATTTGTGTGTGTATTATACCCTCGGTGCTAGTCGCCAACATGGGGCCTACTGGAGGCGGGACTCGGGGGTCATTATCTCCCTTCTCTCATTGACGGCCCAGGAGGGGTACACTTTGTGGGGAGGGGGTCGTGACAATTTTTCCTAATGAATATGGACAATTTAAAAAATTGAACACCATAGTAAAGGGTGAAATGTGTTAATACAGGTTAAAAATATGGGACAATGTCAAAAAAACACTCAAAAACATTCCATTATTTTATTTTGTTACTTTATTTCTTCCATCCACACCTTATATTCAAAACAATTGTTTCCATTTTCCTTTGATGATGATGATTATAATGTATTATTTAATGTGTATGAACTAAATGTCAATCCCTTTCCATATATATCTCTAATATGTTTTGATATGAATAATTTTATTAATTAATATTAAAATTTATATTTGAAATATTAATAATTAATAACTAAAATCATTTAATTTTTATAATTAGAAAATTTAAAATTTCATACAATGTTCATATATTGCTGATGCATAACCTATGCATGTGGGTGATATATAAATGTAAATACTATTAATTTTTTTAATTTTATTTGTATTTAATAGTAAAAGTATTTCATAATTTTTAGGGAGGGAAATGAATATACAGAAATGTGTCCAATATTCAAATTATAATCCATGTTATTCTTAATGTTTTTACAGTTAATTTTTTTAAAATAAACAAAACTGACTTTAATGATATTTTTTTGATGAATATTTAATTTATTGTTTCAAAAATTTTGAAAATATTATATTTTCAATTTTAATGATAAATTATTTATCTTAGAAACTATTATAGAGTTATGATACACTATTCCATTAATAATGAAATTATTTTCATGTAAATAGGAATTTTATTTTTAACGCATCATGTGTTCAAAGATAAGACGATGGGTAAAAATATATAGATATGGGATAATATAACCTAAAACATGTAAATTTTCAAAATGGTTGATTTGTTTTTGGAAATATCTCATCCCGATATCTAAATTGAGCTATTATAGAGCCACATTTCAATGACATGTGAAAATTTTATATATATTGAATTTACATTCTAAATAAAAAATGATGGTAATAATTTTATATATAATATAGTATAAACACATGAAATACATAATTACCTGTTTCATATAATGAATATTTTTTTATTGAATAAATATATCTATGTAAAGTGAACCTACTCAAATGGGTAGATAATTAAATTATAATAATATAATATTTGTATTATAATTATATCGTACAATCATCATAGTGAAAAAATATTATAAAATAATTATAAAACATCAATAATCAAATTTGTTTTTTATAAAACTAAAATATATAACATTTTGTGAAATTTTGATGAATTATGAATGATATAAGAAATTTATAAGATGTAATATGATCATTCTAATATTATCAAGATTGATTAGAATAATAAATTAATTATTGTAATATTAATGTTACATAAAAATATTAAAATTGCTTATAAATAAGATTTATCATGCGTAATTTAGAAAACTGAAATTGTTAAAATTTCCTTAACAAATATCAATATTAAAGACACAAAGGAACTATATTCATATTTTTAATAAAATTTATATGAATATAATTCATAAAAAATAATTTTTATATTAATAATTAAAACAATATATGACAAGAAATGATTTTGATATAATTAATTAAATTTTCAGAATCATCACGTCTTAATTTTGTATGGTTTATTCCTTTGGTAATTTTTTAAATTACATTAATTATTAAATAAATAGTTACGATATTGTTTTTATATAATCATAAAATTATAATTGAATCATTCAATATGTAATAATTAATTAATAAAATATATATCTTGATGCATCACTATAAACATGTTTAACATTTTATATTATATAAAAAATTTAAATTTCAAAAAAGGTATTTTCGAAATTGTAAAGTATAAATATTCCATTAAACACAAATTTATTATTTTCCAAATTCACCTTTATTAATATAATGAACATTTTTTATTGAAATATTAAATAAAAAATCCTATTTTTTATTTTAATAATAATTAAAATTTCATGAAAATCACTATTATAAGTTTTACCATTAAAATTATATTTTATTGAATATTTCAACTTTAAATACCCATGTACTAAAGAATAAATAACCCCTCTCCATTCCCATAGAAAACCAATTCACTCTCACTTAAGGAAGCCAAATATCATACCAAATTTCCTCATATGTTCCCCTTATAATCCTTAGGGAAATTTTAGATTCACTCAACTCTTATCATACATTGAATTTATTTTCCTATAATAGAAGAAACATCATGAGAGAGTAAGGTTTCAGCAAAATTGTTTCTCTTTTTTTAAAATCCTTTTACTAATTTTTGTTATTTCATCTAAACACATAACATATCAAATTAATTAATTATTATTTTGAAATTATATTAATTATATTAAACTACTATAATGATCATTTATATGACATACTTCAATTTACTCTTCTTTTGATAATATGTCATTAATGAACACATAACCAGCACCTAGGTCATTTCTAAATCTCTTATTATAACCACCATTATCTATTCTAATTTTAATATATTTAAAATATATAAATGTATACATATATTTTTGTAGTATATTTATACAATTATAATAACAAATAACAGACTCTAGATAATGAAAATAATTTCAATAAAAAGAAAAAGATAAGTAAACGAAATCAAGATATTAAAACATTTCATGTATCAAAATGTATATTTAAATTGAGATTTAAATAATTTTAACATATAAATTATGAATTAAATAAATATATATCACTTCTATTTTCGTGTAAAAAGAAGAATGACATTATTATATAGGAGGTGTAAAAATATTAATCATAACATGATTTAGTGTAAGGGGATTGTAAAACCAAACTCTTTATTTTTTAGGTTTTCTCCACACTCAAATTATGTTCATTATGTATTTTCCTCAAATTTCATTAAAATTAAATTTTCAAATCCTTTTCCAGTTATCTTAAGGTATATAAATGTCTCCACTTTGTCAAATGATTTTACAAGACAGTATTATTTTTTTTCAAAGAAACATTAATGTAAAAAAATTATTGTATTATCTTCTCTAGAGTTATTTATTATCCTATAAAAAATGATTAATTTATCCTAAAGTTGATTTCTCTAATTAATTTGTAAGCATAAAGGTCATTCATTAAATTATAATTTATGAAAACTCCATGAAACACATACTTTTTGTGGTTTTCTCAGGACAATTATTGTTTTATATTCTCATTACGTATGGAGTACATGATGATGATAAAATAATAATGTGATGTGTGTTTGGGGAATTATTGATCCTTAAAATAAACAATATGGAGGTATATATATCTTGTTATATATTATATTTTTAATGGAAAGGATTTTATATTTTTTTCACAATTATGGTGTTATGATTTAGTTTGATTCTTTATACATGAACCTGATTTTAGATTTCTCACAACAATGTATTGTATTTGAACACTATGTTGTAATGATTAATTGTTAATTATAATCCACATTATTTTTTATTTTATAATTTTTCCCTTATGATTATGATTATGATAATATTCATATGATATGATGATAAGTATTATCCTCACCTATGTACTGTAGATCAATGTCTCTTATTCTTCCTAACTTTCTTGTCTTAATACTAGGATTGTTTCCCACCCATTTCATTGACATTAATCCTCATTTTACTACCTATAAAAAGGTGAACATGAGATGTTTTTTTAGGACCACGATGAATGATTAAAATATTGTTCATTTTTTTGTATAAGATATATATGAACATAATTTTACAAATGATATTATAACTTTAATTTAGAGAATAAATTTCTATTAATTTATCTATCTTAAAAATGATCAAAAATTCAAGTATTATGAATACATGTTACAGTAGTGTGTGTGATGGAAAGGATTTGGAAATTTGGGATTCTGGACAACAAAACAATAGTCGGAGCCCTAGAGATATGATTAAATTCTAAAGAGAATCATTTTAATTTTTTCGTAACCTTTAAGATCTTATATTTTTAATACGATTAAATACCAAAAGAAAAACTACATGTGAATGTGGATATGGAACTAATTTTCCTGTGGCTAATTACCCACAAAGGTATAATTTTAAAAAAAATTGTACATAGTTTACAAAAAATTGGCATTTATAAACACTTGGTTTGGACCTCTCATGTGATATTCTTCAATTGATCATAATCTCTATAAAAAAACTAGGAAGTATATATATCTAAAATAATTAATTAATTTTTTTGATAGAAAATATTGAAGTATAAGATCATAAAATAATCATTTGAGAGGAATGTTATTATAAATAGAGGTATCCTATAAGATATTATATTATATTTTTTAAATAATATTTAAATATTTTTCCATGGTTTATTGACATGTCACTAATACAAACCTTTTCTATTTTATAAAATGTTGAGAACATGAGGAAACTAGACCCACAACCCATGAGAGGGATTATTTTACAGTTGATTTAATAAAAATCCATGTGTTATGGGAGGATGTTTTTAGAACAATATGGCGATTCTTATCCACCTATCATTGCCTCTAAACAATATTCTGAACCACATGGATTGTTTGACAACAATCAAAAATGTAAAAATATACATCATGTACATTACGTGGGAATTACCAATGAATATTTTTTTGACCTTATAGTCCAAGTATAAAAAATCTATGTCTTAACTCAATAGGAACCATATATTTTGTAATCCACATTTATTTTCCGGAGGATGTTGGTTTTTCAAATCAATAATTTCTATGGAGAAGATAATGAATATTGGGAATTGATCCATAAAAGATATCAATATTTTTGAAATGGGATAAATTTAGTGGAATTAATCTGAGAAGGTATTTATTAATAAGTATTTATCTATACCACTTCAAATGGAGGTGGATACAATATTTATAAATATTAGGAAAACCGTTAGTGAATAATTCATTTCTAAAATGGAAATTTTCATAGGGCCAATAAGATATGCATTTGATTTTTTCATGTGAAATGATAGAAAAATAGATAGTTTCTATATCTATTTGAAACATAAACATTGAAATAATCTAGCTATCTAAGAATTTGAGAGTTATGATTATGTTTATTGAAGTTATCTAAAAGTAGAGATGGAGTTATGAGGTTTTTACCAAATATATGGATACAATAAGTTCAAAATGATGTCACAAATAGGGGGAATAATTGACAAGAGAGAAAAATAAATCCAACCACCAACATGTCAATGTTGTGGAATAATAATCAAGAAAACGTTCTCTAATGTAATGATATAATTCATTAAGTAAGATATATAAGGACACTATGTAAATGTTTATTGAGGGGAAATAAATAAGTTTCCCAATAGGATGGGGGAAAGGATATAACTTCCCAATGTCCCACCCATGGTACATTACCTCAACTATAAGAGGAAATTGTTTCTATTTATGCCAATTCATTAAAAAAGAAACTTGAGGGTAATAAATGTTAACAACCACAAATGTCAATGATCCAAGTGAATTAATTACATCAACACAACATATGTGAAGCCTAAAAATGAATTATTAAATGGAAAACAACCTATTAATAGAATAATGGAAAACCATTATTTTATGTTGGTTATTTATATTCCTCTATATTCTATTGATTTTCTATAACTTTTGAATCACACCCCCGACACCATGATACAAAAATATCAATAATATTATCTAGTGTATAAATCATTTCAATCCAAGTGTTGGAATCTAATTCAATTTGTGCATATGGGGAGATTCTTCTATTTAATTTGGAAATCCTTCACTTGGTGGAATTTTATGGTACAATGGGTAGTGATTATCTCTTGTTATATTGTTCTCAGATCAACTTATCGATTTGGTAAATCTATTTCTATTTTCCAAACCATCCCATAGTCATGTAGAAAAGAATATATGATCCTGAAGCTCAGTTGTAAAATGCATCAACAGTCTGGGTTTTGATTCCCATGGATGATTCATATCTTTCCCAAATAGTTGGGTCAATTGAAATCATAATAATCAAATAATCTACCATCATGAAGAAATATACTAATGTATTTTAGGAAGAGTTTCTTATAAATCCCCTAGATCATGATATTTATCAATAGAACTCATAATAAGTGACATTTCTACCTCCAAAATACCATATAGGTTGAAACCAATCTAGATGTAGTTGTTAAATATGTTGATATTAGAGAACTCTGAAAAATGGATCTTATGATTCAGCTTACCACTTTCGTGGTACCAATTGTTCTTGTTCGGAATTTTTTTAATAAGACTCTAAATTGATTAACAAGATATCAATGAGACCATAAATACAAAATTTGTCCAATTTAATGGATTAAGGATCTCATTAATCAACCTAGAGGAGATGAGTACCTGTCAATGATGGATTGTTATTCTGGATAGCACTTATTAATGATGATGAAGGTTTATATTTATAATACTTATTCTATACATTTTATAGACACTATTGATTCATAATTATTCCATCTTGGATTATTAAACCACAAACAATATTCAAGGATTTGATGTATATATTCATGAGAGACAATGTCAACAATTTTATTAGTCTTTAATGTTAATATTTTAATGTACAACAATAAAAAAGGAACATTAATACAATTATATGATTAATATAGAAATATTATGAAATTAGGAATCATAAACTATGTTATTCATTTATGAAATATAGATGTATAGAGTTACATTATAATGGAAAATTAATTAATGTAAAGGAATATCTATAGACTCATATAAGATAATAGTAATTGAAGAATGTCCTTGACCAACTCGTGTTATATAAATTTATATTATATTTAGATTAAACATGTAATGCTGATGGTTTGTGAGAAAACTGTCTATATTTTTACCACAATAAATAACATTACTCTAAAATGTGTAATATATGTCTACATAGAAGAACATGGGGATTTATTTATGGAGATTTATAACATGCTAGTAACTATGCATATACTCATAATACCATCATGTGTAGAAGGGTTTGTGATATTCATTGATTCTTCATCAAATCGATTGGGATTTATATTGATGTATAATGATAATGTGATAGCCTATGTCTCATGACAGTTTAGGATTCAGGTGAAAAACTACAAGACACATGACCTAGTGTTGGCAGTAGTAATCATTGCATTGATGATTGTGTCTAACATCCTCTATAATTAGATGCTAGACATATATACATATCACCAGAGTCAAAATTATATATTCACATAGAAATAGAAACACATGTATCCCAAAATATAATTTGAGATTATCAAGAACTATGATTTCAATATTTACAACCATCCTAAAAATTCATATAATGTAGATCATGCTCTTAGTAGAATAAAACCTTCTACAATATATATGATCTATAATATAAAAGACCATATATTCATGGATTTGATATAAATGGATCGAGAAATCATAATGTAAGAGAATAAATCATTCATTTAATAAATTATTACCCACACATCTATCTAAAAAAGATCATGGAGGAACAAACGCATGATTGGGATATTCAAAAGATGACGATGATTTAAATTTATGGGATGTATCTTGATTTCCATATACTCACTGATGCATATATTTAGTTTGGAACTATACATTATGTTTCTTATTCATTTAAGATAATTAAATAACTTTGGGATAATGTGAAAAACTCTTCATTCTCCATCCATCATGTAACTACCAATTTTTACTGTGATATTTGGGAGAATATCAAGTGAGACAACCAAAAGAAGGGGATTGATGGGTGCACCTCAACGTGTTTTTTATGATTTCATGTTTATTCATAGAGACAATGTTCTATGGGATTGAAATAAACATTTCCCATAGACACATTATAAAAGAACAACATCACCATGAACATTGTCACTAGTCCCACCAACACATCCAAAAAAGTAATGTGAAATAAGTTTTAGTGGAATGACTCAAAAAGACATCCGACATCATTTTTATTTGGGTTGATTTTTCTGTTGGAAATATATTAATAATATAAATAAAATAATTTTGTAGGATATATAGGGAACCACATTATCCAATAACAACTCATGAACCATGTTTTAACTCCATATTATGGAAGAGTATTGAACAAGATCTAAATACTAAATTGACTTTTAGTATGTCCAATCTTCCCCAAATTGAGGAACAATATAAAATGAAAGTTCTATAACTAAATGAAATATTAAGAAAATTCTCTATGTAATTTAATATAGGATTATATGTTCATCCCATAATAGTATATTCCTCACAACACATCAATATCCCCTAAATATTTCAAATAGATATATATAATGATATCTATGGTAAGCGATGTAGAACACTGACACGGTATGATGATGATCATGAAACAATATCCTTATAATAAAACTAAGGTATTAGATTATAGAGAAGTATCAATCCATCCAACAATATATAAAAGTGGGTAAGAGTCGGTATATGAGTGATGTTATCATCCTTTGAGGATACCATGTATTGAATGATAGATAAAATGTGTTACTTTTAATATTATTATTGGAGATATTCATGAAAATTCAAATAAGGGAATGATAAAACCTAGGTAAAACAGACACTTTGAAATCCATGATCTCAGAAAATATCTTTCATATTTTCTAATAATTCTACCAATCCTGGTTGATGTTCATGATTTGTTCCATGATTACCTATTGATGATGTCCATACATGATACCTCACATATACTAACACCATAGAGGGTAAAAATTGAGAACAAACAATATTTTTTGGATCACATAGTGAAGTTGTTAGATCAAGATATAATGTTCTATAAAATAATATAAATAAACTCAATAATATTTTTTGGAGATATAAAAATAATGAAGAAGCATCATGTGAACCTAAGGTGGAATTGAAACATAAATACCCACATCAATTCGTAGAAGACAATATGAGTTGAAATATCAAATATGATATTAAAAATGTGGGTAGAATGTAACAGTCAACAAATTAATATATAATTAATTTTCATTTTAAAATAATAATTATATTTATAATTAGTTATAAATTATTTCATAAACATCTGAATAACAAAATGATATTTTCATTAACATAGAACATTGTACATAAAAAATAAATATATTCATGATAACTAAAAATATTTTAATGGGTTAACAAATCAAATTATAATAATAATAAAAATTAGACCGTCTTGATTTCCAAGAATCATTAAACTGATGAAAAACACAAATAGAATAAATAGAAAATCAATAATAAATTTGAAAATTTTAAAAAGAAAAATATAGATTATTTGGATGAGTTGAGCTGAATTATGAATGTCGTAATGAACATTTATTTATTGAAAGTGTTATAGCAATTGGAAGAGTTATATGATCATTTGAATATTAATATGACAACTGTGAATTGTAATTTGGCCATTATAGTAGTAAATAGAAGTCAAAATAGTCAAATTCAATATAAATATTATATATTATATTAAATTAATTATGATATAAATATTATTTTTTTATAAAATAAATATTATTATTTAAAACCCAAGGAATTCATATGAATTATTTAAATAAACATTACATTAAGGTATTTCGTAAAAATGGTGATTTTTATGTCAGTAATTAATGTGAACTATTTAATAAAATTAGGTTGATTGTATTAATTTAATTTTTAGAAGAATCACATCAAAATTTTCATTGATTTATTTTTTAATAATTTTCTAAAATACTTTAATTTTTAATTTAATAGTAAAAAGAAACATTTATATAAACATACATTATTAATTACATTACATCACATGTAATATTGTATTAATAAATTCATGAAATTTTGAATCATTCATTTCTTTTAATAAGATAAATTATTCATATAAATAAAATTCTAATCCTCAATATTATTTTCTATGCATGATAGTCTAATGTATTTGATTATTAATATTTTTAAATTAATTATAGTTTCAATTTAAGAAATAATAATTAATCGTATTATTGAAATATATTTATGTCCTAAAATATTTTTATTTTGTTATAATTTGATGTATAATTTCAAGAAAATTACAATTAATAATTTTACACTTTAAATTTAATTTTATTCTATATTTTAACTCAAAAATTCTCTATTAAAATATTATAAATACTCACACCACATCCCCTTCAAAAAAACACATATCACTCACTTATAAAATCCATATATCCATCTACATGCTTATAATTAATTCCATTGTATTCCTTAGAGAAATTATATAGTATTTAAAATATAAGAATTCAAGGAATTTATTGTCATAGAGAAGAATAAACATAATGAATTGGGTAAGGTTTTATAAGAATTTAAACTATATTTTCACCTATCTTCCTAATTATCAGGATTCCATTTAAAACCACTCATTCTAAAATAAATTAATTTGAGTGTTGTCTTTATTTTAATGATTTTTAACTACTATTATGGTTATATTGATAATATTTTTTTTGTTTCTTTAATTTTTTTTTAAAAAAATCATGTTAATGACCGATTAACAGTCTACAAGGGCATTTCCAACTCCCTACATATCACCACCATTATAATGGGTTATTATAAATTACTTACAATTAAAAAATGTATAAATATTGTATTTTAAGATTATATAATTTGTTAAAATAATTTCTGATAGACCTAGATAAAAGAATATTATGTTGAAATAAAAGCGATAATTTAATGAAAACTTGACATCAAACCAATACATTTTAATCAAAGAGTATTACGAAATAAAATTGAATAATAAAAATGGATGAATAGTGAAATAAATAAATTTAATTTTGTTTTAGTTTCAAATTTTAACAAAATTTTTTTTATAAATGTGTGGTAAATAATATAATCTATATTCAGATTTAAGGTAAGGGGTTCTCAAAATGAACACATTATTTTTGGGTATCTCATATTTTTAATTAATATCAATAGTAATTTAATTTCAATTTCATTAAATTTTCTTTTCCCTATTCTGTTAAATTTATTTATGGGTATGTACATATTTATAATTTGTTTTAATATTTTATGAAAAACATACAACGATATTTCAATGATATTTTAATTTACAAAAAAATCATATTCAATACTCTTGATCCTTTTCTTAGAAAAATAAGAATGATGATGTTTTATTCCAAAATATGACCTCCATCATTCATTTGGGAAACCCAAATGCTATTTAGGATTATATTATTTTAGAAGCATTTTAGAAACCCATTCAATTCTATAAGATTATTTCATGAAAACGATTTTTAGACATTTTATTTCGATGTTTCGTGAATGACTATGACATTTTTATGGTGTGATAAGTTAACCTGAAATTATATATCCCTCCAATGTACTATGTAATGAGATATACCTAATGTGATTATATTTATTATGAGTGATTATACTTCAATAATTTTTCAAATATATAATGATATGATTTATTTATATATAATATTCATGACCATAATAGAATCTTCATTCCAATGTATGTGTGTTATATGTACAGTATCTCATTATGGTTCATTAATATTCATATTACATATTCCATGCATTATTTATTTTATCCCTCATGATAATGATGATTATCCCATTATAATTATTTGATGATGATGATTACAGACTCCCAGATACTATTGATTAGTTTATTTTATTTCTCCCATTTTGATCCTCCCCTTTTTGTGATTTTAGCTCACCTATTCCTTTGATGTATATACTAATGTTATTATATGTACAAAGGAGAAGAAGATATATTTTTGGAGGACTATTATGAAATATTGATATATAATTTATGTTTTTTATGTACATGTGATGTATGAACCTAATTTTCATAGGATAGGAAAAAAAAATTGATTAAATAATTTAAAACTATTGTGTTATTTATATTAAAAATATTTTTATATTCATGTATTAAAAAGATAAGTTGCAAAATTTTATTTTAATGTGACCATATATTTTATTAAAATTTAGATTATTTAAAAGTGTGCCTCCCCCTTAACATATAAAAGAAAAAATTATATTCAATCATATTAAAAAAATATTGGGTTTGTTATCTTTAAAAATATACTAGTAGTCATAAATTAAAAATACGGAGTGAAGACTATGAAGTAATGTTCTTCAATGAATTCTCATCCATGAATTTTTGGAGAACATGTCAAAGGAGGATAACCGAAGAAACATTTATCATTTTTTATAAACCTTTTATTATTTCTATTGAAATAATCCATCTAAAAATATTATATAAACATATTATCTGTCACTACCCGCCTTTACCATGATGAGAGATGTGACAACAGATTGCCAAAACCATTCATTCTTCATGTTGAAGGAGAGATAATGACCCCAGAGACCCGCCTTCAATAGGACCCGGAGTGGAGACTAACACCAATTGTATATAATCACACACAATATGGAATTAATTATCATTTAACAATTCTCCTCGGAGGGGTGGTCATAACAACTATGCTTTAAACTGTTTCTTTTAAATAGGGTAAAAATGGGAAATGGGGGCAGAATTGGATGGTACGAGGAAGGGCATGACAGTGAGGAAATCCACATGTTTTGGAAAGTTAAGGGTTGCCGAACTCTTGTGGGATTTTAGCTATTATTTATGGGCTTTAAATGTATTTGAAAGCGGAATTAAATCATCTTTACGATAAAAGATATGTTATGGGAGAGGAAAAAGTTGGAAGTTCGAAAAAGAAAGAAGACCCTGGAAGAGGACAAGGTGCCACCATGACCGGTGTGAGACCATCACAGGTCCACCGTAACCAGTGCCCCGCTGACCGGTGCCACCGTTTCGATGGAGCCGTGTTTTGGAAAAGTAATGGACTAGGTGGGTCTAGGCTATTACATAGGAAACCTCTCAAACTATTATCTCCCTAAGGATTCAAAACATGAAATGAATAAAAGAGGGGTTTTGAAAAACCAACTCAAAAGATACCTCTCAAGAGTGAACCTCATGGGCATCTAGGAATACCTCTTTCTCAAGTAACCAGAAAACATTCGAGGGTCTGACTGTCCAGTCATATGGGTTAGGGAGTTTCTTCCTGCATGTCAAGATACTATCACCTTTGGGTGGCACTAACTCTCCCGCACAGGTTTAATCGCAGCCACCTTAATGCGTCTTGATTAGGGATCAGGTCCTCCCCTCCCCATAGTTAGGACTCTTCACACACATCCACAGAATAAGGAAAACCACACATTCCATAGGTAACAAAGTAATTTATTCCATCACAATAAGTAAAAAAATATAAAAAATCTCAAAACACCTCTTGGTACTGGGCACTCATTTTCATGTCCCATTACTAAGTACTTTCCTCGAGCCCACCGGGGCTCCACAACATGCAAACGAGAGGAATGGTCCATCCAGAAAGTACCTTCTTCTCACGCACCTCAATCCTCACTGGTGTTTCCACAAAATTCACGTCGTCCTTGATATCCTGCTTTCCCCAGTCGAGGACGTGTGAAATGTCATGTAGATGCCATTGGAGTTGTGACACATGGAAGACGTAATGTATTCCCAGTAGAAGTAGTGGTAGCGTAGGCTAATAAGCCACTTCTCTGACCCTCCACAACACTTCTAATGGACTGATGAAACTTGGAGAAAGCTTACTCCCATGCCGAACCTCTATTGTCCACGCCAAGGGGAGACCTTCAAGAATACATGGTCCCAGACCTTGAACACTAAGGGTCTCCACCTGTTATCGGAATATGACTTTTTCCGGTTCTTAGCTGCCTTCATCCTCTCCCATATAAGCCGAACCTTCTCTGTCGTGCTCTGCACCACTTCCGGGCCAAGAACATCTATTTCCCCAACCTCAGTCCATCACATGGGTGAGCAACATGGCCTTCCTTACATGGCTTAGAACGGAGCCCTTCCATTGGTAGATTTATTTCTATTATTGTAGGAAAACTCTACCAGAGGAAAGTGTCGCACCAATGATCCCCCAAAATCTAGAATACATGCTCATAGAATATCCTCCAACATATGGATAGTGCGCTCTGTCTTTCCATCTATCTGGTGATGGAAAGCAGTGCTAAGACACAGTTGGGTGCCAAAAGCATGCTGCAATCCTCTCCAGATTTTTCAGTTAACCATGCATCCCTATCCAAGACTATGGACCTTGGATCTCCATGCAACCAAACCACTTCATCCACGTACCTCCATGCTAAGGAATCTACAGCACCCAACTACTTGATAGCCAGAAAGAGAGCCTATTTCATTCACTGGTCCACCATTAGCTGAATAGCATCACAGACTCTTTGAACCTTGGTTATCCCTATGATGAAATCCATCAAGTTGTCGTCACACTTACACTCAGGGACATCAAAAGGTTGTAACAGACAACCTGGTAGTCGGTGTTCATCCTTCACCTGCTGACACACATGGCACATTTCCACGAACTCTGCCACCGCCCAGTTTACCCCGGGCCACCAGAACTGACTCCTTAAGCCCTGGTACATTTTTGAAACTCACAAGTGCACTACTATGGGAGAGTTTTGGAACTCACCAAGAACCCTCTCATGCATCACCTATTAAACAAACAATATTCCTCAAAAAAGTATGTGATTCTGACCATCCTCTGTCCTCCCTTTCAGAGCAATGCCTTGGTTAACCAAGTCACGCATCACTTAACTCTCTATGTCTCCCCACTGAGACTCATCCACCTACCATAGTAGAGAAGGTTGCACTGTCATCTGATATAGGCAACCTCTACCACCATCCATCCTCGCACCCAGGTGCAGGGCAACCAACTCTTCCATCGCCTTCCAAGCATCTTCCAACTCTCGATCCACATATTTCTGTGACTTCCTGCTCAAGGAATCAGCCACCACATTCCATTTTCCTGAGGTGTCAGAAATCACGACGTCGTAGTCCTGAAGGAACTCCATCCACCATCACTACCGTATGTTCAGGTCCCACTAGGAGAAGACATACATCAAGATTCTGTGTTCCGTGAAGACCACGAAGCGCACCCCGATGAGGTAATGCTGCCAAAACATTAGTGGGAACATGATAGACCCAAGATCCAGATCATGGGTGGCATAATTACACTCAGGGGGACATAACTGTCTAGAACCATAAGAGATCACCCATTGTCATTGCATCATCACACACCCGAGGCCTTTTCCTAAAGCATCACATAATACCGCATATATCACCCCTTCTTCTGAAAACCTCAGCATCGGGGAACCTACCAACTTCTCCTTCAGATAGTTGAAGGCAGCCTCGCACCACCCATTCCACAAGAATGTCTGGTCCTTCTTGGTCAAAACTGTCAAAGGTGCTGTAACTCGGGAGAAGTTGGGAACAAACCTCTGATAGAAGCCTGAAAGTCAAAGGAAACTATGAACCTTTACAACATTCTTGATTGTTTCCCATGAAACAACCGCGTCGACCTTCGATGGGTCCACTGCTATTCTCTGCTTGGGCACCACGTGCCCAAGGAAGTGCACTTCTCGCATCAAGAACTTTCAATTGGAAAAAATCCCATAGAGTTGGTGCTGTCGCAAGACGTCCAAATCCATTCTCAGGTGCTTAGTGTGATCTTCCTCTGTCCTTGAGTAGATCAGGATGTCTTCAATAAACATGACTACGAACCGATCCAGGAATTCCCGGAAGATGGAGATAATAAGCCCCATGAACATAGCTAGAGTATTTGTAACACCGAATGACATGACTATAATCTCAATGTGTTCATACCTACACCTAAACGTAGATTTCAAGATGTCTCCCTCCTTCACCCTCAATTAGTGATATGTTGACCGCATGTCAATCTTGGAGAACCAACCTGCCCCTTTTAACTGGTCGAAAAGGTCTTCTATCCTTGGGTGAGAGAAATTTTTCTTGACCGTTACCTAATTCAGTCTCTTGTAGTCTATGCATAGCCAAAGACAAACATCGACCTTCTTTTTGAATAAGACTGGAGCACCCCATGGTGACGCACAGGGTCGAACAAAACCCTCCTTCATCATATCATCAATTTTAATCCGCAACTCCCATAACCCAAAAGGTTCCATCCATTCGGGGGATATTGAAATCAGATGGGCACCGGGTTGCAAGTCTATCTCAAACTCAACATCACGCCGAGGGGGTAGAGTCGCAACCTATTTAGGGAAGACATCCATAAACTCACTGATGATCCCTGTAACTTCCACCATTTCTGCTTCCCCCGACCCCATTGATAGCTTTACTAACAAGGAAAGGAGGGGCTCCTCTCGTATGCTGCTTTTCGTGCAACCCCGATCGTCGATGAAAGTTACACGTCGGCCACCAAAATATGAAAACACAACCCTTCCTCGGGAGTAGTAAATGAAGAAACAAACATAGAATAGCTATTCAATGCCTAGGATGACATCATATGGATGTATCTAAAACAATAGAAGATCCCCGATAGACTGATCTGGACCTATCATTAGTCTACACCCTTGTAAAACATTAGAAAAGATGGTCTGACCTCCTACCTGGGTACTCAGCACCAGGGGTACTGGAAGTCTCTCATTGTTTAAACCCAGAGCACGGGCCAAAATGGGTGAAACAAAGGAGTGAAAAGATTATGTATCGAACAAGTCATAGGAAAGACTACTAAAAAAATGATCATATATTGGACGTCTTCTGGCCCTGCTGGGACTGTTGCCTCTACGGTGTGCAACTACCCACGCCCAGTTCCTCTTCCTCTCGGCTGTCAGACTCCTCCACAACCACACCCTGGTTGAGGTCCTTGAGGAGCGTCCTGAGGCCATCCATTTCCTGCAACACCTTCCCTCGGGGAAGAGGGAGATTACTGCCCCTTCTGCTTCAGCTGAAAGGGCCTAGCTAGAAACTGATGCTACTGAGGTGGGCACTAAACCTTCCCACCCTCTCTGTACGGTACTCTGTCCAGGAACTAATTCTGAAGGTTCCCATGGCATCCATAGACGAAGAATCACATTCCTAGGCCCAAAAGGAATGGGCAAGGGCTGGGGGATCAGAACTGGAACTGATGAGGCATGCTTCATACTGGTCAAAACCGAGGGGGACCAGATGTTGGAGGCCTACTAATGATGGCTTTCACCTTCGACGAGACCAACTAGATTCCCTATCGTGATACACATCCCATTGTGTGCATCCTTTCAACCACTCCAGCCTTCTTCTAGACATCCAAGTATGTCATTAAGTTGAAGGGAGTGACATCATATTAGAGAGAGGGTCGGAGTACCTCCTCCAAACATCTTTCCTGAGACTCCTCATCCAGAAATAGGTCAGGAGAAAAGCAAAGGAGATCCTTTATCTTTATCCCTAACTCTCTCACCAACATACTCACCTTCTAGAGGGAGAGTAGTTCCTTCCTCTTCTCAGCCTTCATCATGGAAGATAGTAATTCCTCCCGAAACTCTTTCTCGATGTCATCTCATGTCACTTAAGCTTCCCTCTTCTCCCCAAGATAAAGCATCCACCACTAACTTGCTGCTCCACACATTTGGATTACAGCCATAGGAACCCAATACTTTGTCGGAGCTCAGATCATGATGAGAGCTATCACAAGCTCCTCTATCGAGCTCTCGGTCTACAGGTCAGAGATACTGCCCTTGTAATTCTTGAGGGTCTGCCGCTGAAAGGCATGAAGCCTCTTCTTCCACTCATCGTCCTCCTCCTCTCGGTAAGCCCTTTGTTGATCAGCCATGTCATGCTCCTGGGCCTCGATCTCCCTCACTACTCATTCTTGTCTCCCAGGTGCCATAGGTGCAAGGTAAACAATGAATACCTAAGCCCGAGTAGTGTAGAATATTGTTCATAAAATTTCATAGTCATATTATTCATTTTAAATCCCCACATACCCATGAAACACAAGAACACAAGTCATTTTGATTCATGCACCTTCCCTAGGGTCTCTACCCTGTAATTAGTGTAGCCTTACTTGGGCATTCGGTAGGCCCATAGTCCTTGTACCGGATCACGGGGGGACCTAAAATCTCATGTCCTATCTAGTCTTCCATGTCCTATTTCATGAACCAAGATCACCCAACACTGTTTCCCTACCATACCATGGAATCCTCAATATTCCTAACCCCAGACTCCATACTATCTCTCAACCCACCTCTGATACCATTCTATCATGACCCAACTTTACCAAGATGAGGGAAGGGACAACATATTGACAGACCATTACTTCTTCAAGTTGAAGGAGAGATAATGACCCCCGAGAACCGCCTTCAATAGGCCCTGGAGTGGCGATTAGCCCCATGGGTATAGAATCACAAACAAGACGGAATTAATTTTCATTTAACAATTCTCCTCAGAGGGGTGGTCATAACATTTATGCATTAAACCGTTTCTATTAAATGGATGAAAAACGCGCAACGTGGGAGAAACTGGAAGGTATGAGGAGGGGTGTCACGCTAAAGAAAACCAAATGTTTTGGTAAGATAAGGGTTTCCCGAATCATGGGGGATTTTAGATATTATTTATGGGCTTTAAATGGATTTTAAAATGGAATTTAATAATAATTACGTTAAAAGATATGTTGCGGGAGTGGAAAAAGGCAGAATTCTGAAAAAGAATGAAAACCCTCAGTGAGGACAGGGTGTCGCTGTCACGGTGCCACCATGGTCGGTGTGCGACCATCACGGTGCCACCATAACTGGTGCCACCTTATTGGTGGCACCGTGAACAGTGCCACCGTGACCGGTGTGTGACGGTCACAATGCCACTGTAACTGGTGCCCCCGTGACAGTGCCACCTTTTAGGTGTAGCCATGTTTTGGAAAAGTAATGGAATAGGTTGGTCTGAGCCATTACATTATCCTAATTAATTTTTTATCAATTCTAAACTGAATATATTATTATTTTTATTTCATAGTCATTTTATGTCACTCTACATCTAATGGAAGATGAAAACATTTCTCATTCTTACATATGGACATCCAACTTTATGAAGTGATGCATTTTATTTTTCCACCTCATATTTCATTGATTGTTATACTCTTTATTTTATTGGTTATATATTTAATTTATAATCTAATTCATAGTCTATAAATAAAATATATATTCTCTATTCTTACACTTACATCCATTTGAAAATAATAGTATTGTCCATGTATATGTTTGAACTAAAAAATCATGAAAATATTTGATTCATTTTTCATATGAATTTTAAAATGATGATAATGGTGATATAATTAATCAATGAATAGTACTTTTATTTAAAATTATAACCCCTTAATATTAAATTATTATTTATGTTTCCTTCATTCCATCATTTAAAATGTGAAAAAATAACCATTGCATCTGTATATTTTACCATATCAAGGAAGTGATGTAATTCATTATATATAACCAATTTATATGTATAGTTATAAATGTTTATACAAGGAATAAATATTAAACTTATAAAATAATTGATATTCTTGATATGATGAATGGATATATATTTTTCATATAATGGAACTATCAAACAGAAACATGCATAGAAGATTAATAACTATTCACTTGAATAATGATTTTTAATTAGGTATTAATAATAAATAAAGATATATATATAACAAGTGAATCATTTATCATAAGAAAAATCTGAATATTTCTCTTCAATAAATGAATAATAAAATTTAATTTCCCTATATGTGGGATTAAACATGTGTGGGAAGAAATATACTATATGAGTTAAGGGTTTGTCATCTAACTGCTATTTTGGTGATATTGATTCCATTTTTAACATTTTATCTTTATGGGGTCTATATACTTCCATTGAATGAATTTTATGATGATTTTAATGGAATTTTTTAGGTATTTACTAATCTTTAAAAGTGTTACGATTTTATCATGATTTTAGTAAGATATTAATCAAACTTTATGGGTTATTAATATTAATATTGTTTAATTGGGACACGTTTTTTATGCACCTATTATGTTTATATTGTTTATTTAATTCCCCAATGATATATTATATTGTAAATATATTCATATTATTCCTAGTCTATATTCTATTGATGATATTTATTTCATGTTTTTTATGATATTAATGCTACCAATGTTGTAAGTGTTTTTGTTATAATATATTTTCAATAAAATATTTTATATGTTGAATTTCAATTAAATGAATTTTTATGATACATAATTCGTAAAAAAATCTTTTATTTTATCCTTTGTTTATTTTTACGGATTTTTGGTAAACTGTATATTTTCTTATCTTTTTGGTTCTCAATGATATGGAGACTTTTTTTAAAGAATATTTGAACATATTCTTCTATTTTTGCGGGAATAATTTTATTTTATGTCTATATTGCTAATTTTTTATAATTAAGTTTTATTTACCAAATTTTTATATATATTCATATTAAATGATATTTTAATTTTTTTAGAGGAATAATAAATAATTTAGAAATTTTTTTAACTTGTTATTTATTAATTTTTATAAAAAAGTATAGAATGTATCTTTGTTTTATCATTTTTCTAATGAATGAATTTTTTTACCTTCATAATTATTCCACACTTGTAAGGTAACTGTATAATTTTTCATTTTCATTTTATTAAAAAATATTTTTCTAAATATTATATAATTTTCTTGTTTCTAATGTTTTTAATTGAAAATAATATAATCCAATTTACCAATGAAATATTGGCACTCTCTTTTTGAATGTATATTTCATCGAAGTCCAAATACTATAATTTTTATTATGATCTACTGGGGAAGGAAAATAATTATTTTATCCATATTATAAAATAGATGGATTATAATGTTTATTTAAGAATAGTTTTATTATTCCTATTTAATTTCATAGGATAATTAGGAAGTGATAAGTATTGACTTTTCTTATGTTACCATCTCCATACATTGTTATGTTGCAATTAGTCTTTATGATTATGAAATATTTATGAAACCCATTTATATTTTTAGGTCATACTATTATCAAAAAATTATTTTTTTTCATGTTCTTATGTTTTACATATATATTATTTTAATTATATAATGGGTGGGTAAAAATTTATGTAAATATATACTTCCTTTATTAATGATTTATATCTCTTGAGATAATAAAATGTGCATGGAGTGTGAACCCATTCTATGTATTAAAATAGGATCAGGAGATAACTGAGTCAATTGTGGGACTTTTACACTATTTTATATAGGTCACAATAATTGGAAATAACTAAAGAATTTATTACCTCAAATTATTAATATTATATAACTTCTTGACATGTTCATATCCTTATGATGCATTCTCATGTATCACGATTTCTTATTTACAATTTCACATTCATTTAAATTTGTATTTTATTTTATCAAATCCTAATTATTATAATTAATGAAAATTTAATGATTTGGAATTACATAAGTGTGTTATGATCATCTTATTATACCCTTATGATCTTTTTATAATCTTTTTTGAATTGATATTGATATCTTCAATGTTTACCATTACAGAGAATTAATGTTCTCTATTTCATATGTTACAATTTCATCAAGATGAATGGAATAATATTATTTAATTTTGGACTTGATTTTTATAATTATAGGATAATTTTATTGTAGTTTTTAAGTCTTTTTGTGAAACCAAAAAGTATTTTTAATATGGAAAAAGGGCTCATTTGATGAGAATGATTTTCTTTTTGTTTTATAAAAGAGTTTCTTTCTACATGTATAGTAGTATAATATTCAATTATTTTTTGTATATAAGTGAATTAATAATGGATATTTATATTATAAATATATATGGAAAATTTTTTATTGTTTAACATGGTTTCAAATCCATTATTAAATTAATATGTTTTTTTCTCCAGATTCTAGTTGATGAGCCTTGGACTACCTCACTCAAGGTTATATATTCTATTGGATCAAAAATTTAATAATTATCAACATAATCCAAGACTACACTATCTATGAGTGATTTTTTATGGTTTTACTCATACAAGACCATAGTATCTTTCATTTCCATCATTTTAGCGGAAACCACAATTTGAGTAAATATAAATATTGAATAATTCTTTATTTCCATAAATTTGTTTCGGTATTCCTTAGTGACTAGTAACATGACTACAAAATCAAACATGATGGGAGTCAGTGTAATATGTGTGGATTTTATAGTTTATTTAGAACCATACACTCCAATAGTTTTTTATAGTTGGAAATAGAGAAACTGAATTCGACTGGAGGTCAATTGGGGTGGGGAGTTCACCTCACTAGAATTAATCAAGTACTCAATTGAGGTCTCCCAAAGATAGTATGTCAATAATTATTTTCTTTGAGGAAAATAATAAAGATTCCATTAGATAAGTATTTAACCCTTCCCAAGCATGACAAACATAGGCTGGTAATAAAGGACCCCTATGAAATATTAAAAAAATCCTTGCATTCCCAAGACCCAGATTTAACTAATATCTGATTTGATAGAGAAATGTTTTATAATTATAAATATAATAAATAGGATATTATTTATTATATCACCATATTTCATGTTGTTGTGGAAATATTTTCCATGACCCATCCCAGTGGTTCCCGTGCAACTACTCCCAAAGCACCCTTCAAATAGGCTAGGTGCTCGTGACTAGCACCGAGTAGGCATATCTCTAACATATAAGGCATTTCCTACATACTTGCATACACACACACACACACACACACACACGTCTCGACGCGTATAATTATTAGTAGTACAAAGATATATAGAACACAATTTATTCATACGACTGAACCAAACCAAATGTTTCCAACATGAATGTAAAGTAAAATAATATAAACTAGGCTATAATACAAACCACCTGAAAGTAAGAATTTGAAAACTACAGTGCCCTACCTTTAGAAAAGGGTACTAGGACTGCTGTTCACATCCATGGGAAAATATTTGTCTATATGAACTCCCAATGCTATGTCTGGTCCTTTTCCATCCAGGATTCCATCAAAAGGATTCTCATTTTCACTATACATTACACGTGCATACACACCCCGTGCATGGGTGATTATAACAATACTCTCTAGGATACCCCAAAACAAAAAATTAATACACAAGGTAAAGGTACAATTATCTATATACAATATATTTCTACAATATATATAACAATAAAATATTCATATATACTCAATTTTTAACACATATTATAGTGGTAATTTCCAAATACCACATACCAATTCTAGATATTCAGTCAGAAGATTCCACAAAAAAACACATTGAGATGCAAAAAATCCCGAGTCTAATAGAACTACTGACATCTACCTGAGAAATATTGTTCATAGATAACCATACTCATAGATATACATTAATCAATAATAAGAGAGATATGATACCCTTTCTCTATGAGTAATCACAACACTAGTGGGGAAGATCACGATAGACAGATGAGTATCTCTGTCAGGCCATGGGGTGATATCATAACTCATTCTGATTCACCTGATATGTCGAGGATCAATGTATAGTAGGGTTTTTTGGGCCTATACCAAGACTCTACACAGGGTACAATAATTGATATAGGATCTTTCTATGGGCCTCTTGGAGGGGATTCATAACTATATCGAGTAAAATCTTGGAGAAGGGACCATACTCCAATGAAAGGAAAATGATACCAACTAACATTCAAAGGAACAATATTGGGAACCAATCTAATTATTTATGAGATATAATTTGCAAGAGATTCATGCCATGTAATAATGTGTACACTAAATTTTTTAAGGTCACATTCTATATCTCATGGCCCCAGGTACTTGTTGTGTTCAATGACCCATGTCATCCGAACATGTCATTTAGATGTGGTAAACATGATATGTTGAAATTATCACATTCCATGATATAGTATCTAGGGTAAATACATGTACTCTGTTCTTGTTCTAGTACATGGTGTCATCCCATGTTCCCCTTCCCGTGTACTAGTTCAAGGGGTGACATGTGTATATGATATGGGTTTACCAATGTGGTAGTATACACACCATGTTAGAAATTAATGTACTACGCCCCATATCCATGTTAATCCCGAGATAAACTTTAAACCTCGATGAATGTCCCACTGACCACATGATACCTTTCACATGATATGTGACACTTCTCTACTACCAGAAACTATAGCATCCACTGAATGGGTCCCACATGCCATGTATTCTGAGATACATGCCATATTTATCTATATTTTATACGATGATGGTTCTTCCTCCACAATCCTTAGTTGATTCATCAGTGATCGATTCGATGATTCGTTATTCCTGAAACTAGATATCTGGGTTCATCTCACCATAGAAACACCATATCAGTGGGTTCTAGGCCACTAATCATCTCCATAAAATGGTTTCGATCATCCACTTAAATGTCTCTCAAATAATTGTATATCCTGAAATACATTAATCATTCAGTAGTCATTGTTTTTTCACATCCTCTAAGAAATCAAGAGGATGGATATATGATTTTGGATCATTTTTTCATGAAATATAAGTGAATCTATCATCCATTCATATTCCACGATGAATGTGAAGAACATGAAAAACATAGGTTAGAAAATCATAATAGAATAACCAAAGGAAAAAACTATGGTTGTTGTTTATTTCTGGCCATAATCTATTCTGTATGAATGATAAAGATAAAAAAACATTAAAATAATCACCCCCAAACAATATACATAATCAAAACACTCCCGAATGATTGATAGAACCCCGAGTCAACCTGTTTATGTGTTGAACTGCATTCATCATTAAATCCAAGAACGAGAAAAAGAAGGAATTGAAACAACATGCCTTACACAGTTTTTGGATCATTAGATGAAGATGTTTGATATCCGCATCATTGTCTATGGAAAGATTCATCAAGAATGAAATTTTACGATCTCTATTACATGATACCTCATGAAAGATCATGACATGTCGTCTCGTCATCATCCATCGGTTGGTTTCCCAAATAATTTTATCTGTATATTCATGGTATTTATCTTTGGTTATGAATTCTGACCCAATGTCCCTACAAAGATAATTATAAAAACCAAACACATTTTTGAATCTCCATAACATCAAAATAAAATAAATAATTATTTTTTATTCATTAAACATCCAAAAAATAATTTTAATTGAAGACCCATGCTGATGGATGTTACACCTCACCCATGGTAAAGTCACTACTCTAAACACAATGGTGCAATAATATTTCTGATACATGAGATTATTTATAATTTACGCCATTTTTTTCATGAAAACATATCATAAAATCTATTTAAAATATACAATATATTTCAAAAATTTATTCTAAGAAAACATGCCACAAAATCACACATCATCTTAGAGACTAGTAAGGAATTAATAATATATAATGTTTAATAAATAATACACAAAAAATAATAGGAATGACATTATCTCCACCTTAGTGATTTACATCACAAAAAATCCAAAACAGGGGCTATATAAAAAGTTCTTGGTATGTAAAATGAATCATAGCCTCCTGATCCCATGTTATCTCCTAGATATTCTTTTTCATCCACTAAACACACAATAAATGAATAACCTTCCCACAAGGAATCCTCTCCTTTTGATCCTTGATCTCCAATAGGTACTCAAAAAAAGTCCCTCCATCATCAATTTCGAACTCACCCCAGTTTATAACGTGTGATGGGTCATGTATTTAGATTATAAAAATGAAATGTGGAATAAATCATGTACCCGATATAATAACAAAATTGGAGTTAAGAGATATACCACCTCTCCAAATCTACATTGTATTTGAAAAGGGCTGACAAACCTAAGAGATAACATGCCGCCCTAGCCAGATATCCATATCCATTATCGAGGTAAGAACCAAAGGAAGTCATGATCTCTTTCATCGAACTCCAACGGTCTCCTATATCTATTAGAATAATATTAATGAATGATTTGTGCAGTCTTCATGTGCTATTGGATCATTTTTACCATCTCGGTAGGAGCTCACATGAATTCTAGGCCCATGAGTGGTGACTCTCCTAGTTCAGTCTAAGATAGTGATGACATGCACAATCATCCATATATAGCATTGAATGGTTCCATATAAGTGTTGGAGTGGCAGAAATTTTTGGATGCAACCTCCACCAATTGTAGGTGGTCCTCCCAACTATTAATAAAGTCCAAGATGCAAGCACACACCATGTCCCCCAGAACCAAAATGTTCCTCTCCGTCTGGCCATTCGTCTTTGGATAAAACAACATGATCTAGTGTAACTTAGTCCGAAAACCTTTTATAAAACCTTACACAACGAATATATGAAACGATCATCATGATCAGAATATATCATTGATGGTAATCCATGGACTAAAACTATCTCCAAAATGTAGGGGCACTATATGGTCTCTACTAATGTATTCTCTGGGTTTGGAAGGAAATGGGAGAACTTGGTGAGTAAGTCAAATATCACCCATAAGGTAATGTGTCCACTAGACATACATGGTATACCTATCACCAAGTCCATCCATATCCCATCCCACTGACATTCCATCACATGAAATGGTTGAGTCCAACAAGATAGAACCTAGTGATCCACTTTCACCTACTGTCAAATAAGCCATCTAGAAACAAAATATTCCACTACCTTCCTCATCATTCTCCAATAAAATTGATGTTGGAGGTCCTAGTACATATTCACCACACCATGTTGTACAACAAAATGGGATGTTTGAATCTCCCTTAGAACCCCCCCCCCCAACCCAAATTCCCCTGGTACATCTTTTCATCCTCTAAAAAGGATGACGTGCTCACCACCTTGTGAATATCCATCAGTCACAAGACTTAAAGACATATGAAGACATATGGTCTCACTGTTAATATCCCAAAGCTGTTCTTCATGGACTCATTGTAAGAATGAAGTACTAACAACCATAAACTGGAGGTAAGTTGTTCCATATCCATATATAAAGGGTAAATGTAACTAGGCCAACTACTCTGACGCCTCGTTTAGCAACTATGAACTTGATCACATTATGTTATCATCTGTCACCACATTACCCTTCCCAAGAGTATAGAATATCTCCATGTCATAATATTGGGTAAACACTAGCCATCTATTCATTCATATGTTCAGATCCTTCTGAGAGAAGATATACATTGGACACTTGTGATTGAAGTAGATAATAAATCACTCACACATAACAAAGTGCCACCACATCTCCACTGTGAAAACTACTGCTACTAACTCATAATGATGGTTCATGTAGTTTTCCTCATGTCTTCTCAATGAGTGCAAACCATCAACAATCATTGCATTACTCTACATTAGGTTACAACCTAGTCTGGTCCCTAATGCATCACATAATAGTACATACTGAATAGCCACCTCAAGAAATATCAATATCAGATCACTAGTCAAACTCCTCTTCAAAAGGTGAAATGCTTGTGGGAACAAATTTTTCCATGGGAATGGATACCCGTTTAAAATCAAAGTATTTATAGGTTCTGATATCCTAGCGAAATTAGGCATGAATTTAAATGAATTGCAAGTCAGTCCACGATAGCTCTATACATATGTAACAGTCATAGGTCGCTCCCATGATAACACCACCTCTACCTTGGCAGGGTCTACTATAACAACCCATGATTTCATAGTACATTATCTAATTAATGTAATTCAATATCTTGAGCTACACGCAACACCGAGTTCGAGCGCACCATAACTTACCAAACTAGATGTTAAAAAAGAGGGTATGAATTTTATTAACTACATATTGAATATTATATACTCTATATAATTTTAACATCCATATTATGTGTTTCTTAGACGTAACATAAGTACAAATTTATTCTTTTCATATAAAACAAAAAAATGTCAAAATAAAAAATTTTGCTGTAATTTAATGGCGAACCCTTTTTAAAACCAATATTTGAAAATCTTATATATTCAATATAATTATATTAAATTTTTCTTTAGAAGAAGGAAAAAAATTTAGTTTGGATAATGTTTTGTTACTTTTCTGATAACTTTCATATTTTGATGAATAGTTAAAAATAATAAATTTTTTTAAAACAACATTTTTACTCGAAATAAATTATATAGTGAAATTTTGAATTTGAATGTTTTGGAATTATAATTTAATTATATTTTTACAATTTAATACAATGTCTCTCCTTATAAGTAATTTCACATTTAAATTTGGCATAAACACATGTCAATATTTTGATAATTTTTACTTTTTAAAAACCCACTTTTTGGTTTTGACAACATGATTTAATTTTAAAGAAATAAATTCAACTTCTATGTTTTGAATTTGGTAAAATAAACTTCATTTTTTAATATAGAATATGAAAATAATCTTAGGGTGGATATTTAGTATTTTTTGGAAAACAATCTCTTTTTGATGAATAATGAAAAGCACTAAGTTATTAATTTAAACCGACTTTTTATTTAAATAATTATTCATTATTTTTTATTTATTTGAAGTAAAAATTTATATATAGTACTTATATATGTTCAATTAAATTAAATTAATTTATTTTATAATAATTATAGATTTATAAATAATTATTTAACTTTTTACCGTCCTTTGCCCATCTTTTAGGAGCATTTGTAAATTTTCATAAAACATAATTTGACAGATTCTATGAGTTGAATTTAAAAAATTTGAGAGACACAGTTGACATCAGTATGTAAAATTTAGTTCAATAAGATGAAAATAATTTTTGGTGAATAATATCTTTTGACTAGTATTTACCACGGTTAAAAGTAAACATGGTAATTAAGGGTAAAAATGATATTATAATTACCCTAACAAATATCCTAATTATCATAGAGAAATTAAATTAGACTAAGAAAACATAAGAATAAAATATGATACTCTTTGATCCACTTGTATTATATTATGACATTTATTATTATTTTATTTAAAGAAGAGTTAAAAGTGTTAAATTGAATGTTTAATAACAAATCCATTTATAATATAGGGTTATACATAAGTTAAATTAAACTATAAATATTAATTATAAAGATAAAATTATTTCCTACATATTGTTATTTTATATATAATATTTAGACATTAAATAATTAAATTTATTTAGGGCACAATGATGATGCAGTAATTAGCATATTAATGAAAGAGTCAAATAAATTGTAATAAAAATGTTCAAATAAATAAAATTTCAAAGTTTTAATGACATCCAAAAAAATTTTAGGTTAATATGGCATGATAAGGTCAGTTCAATGTATCTTTTTTAATGTAATCATTTTGTGATGACTTTCACAAAAAACCAAAAACCAAATAGTGTCAAAATTTAAATAAATTAATTTTTAAAAAAAAATACTATATTATGGATTGATATACTATTCCTAAAAATATATGTTTCAGACAAAGGGATTAAATAATATTATATATGATTTTAATGAAAAAAATTTTTTTATCGTATAATTTTAGATTATGTTAATTAACCATATGGTTTAAGAATACTAGAAGACATGGTAATAGTTAACCTATTTAACTAAGAGTTAAATTGAAAAGATAAGGTTAAAATGGAGACCTAAAAATGTCTAAAACCTTTGGTAGAGATGATTTAGACCCATAGCCACCTAAGGATATAAGTAAATTCATTTGGAGCCATTATAAATCTAATATTATTGTATAATAAATTAATATTTTAATCATTTCCTAAAGTGACTCTCACCACTCTTATAAAAAGGCACATCCCCTTATCACAAAATCACACCTCCAAAGAAATTTGGCTCTGCCAAACCCTGCCCTACTATCATCCAAACATCATTAACATCATCCTAGAGTCCATATATATATATCATAAATCCATCATATGTTTCCCTTTTGATAAACCCCAAAGGAAACACCCGAAGAAGAGGTAATAATTTTTCCACCCTCTTTCATGTTATTTTCTTCTTCCACTACATCTTTATTTGATGTTTCCACACCAAAATAATAAATCTTGTAGTTTCTATATAAATTTATGTTATTATAAATATGATACAAACATATTCGTTATTCTATCCATCCTATAAATGTCAAAGTCACCATACGTGCGTACGTATGACTTACCATCTCCACGTTGGGGTGTAGTTTTTTATTCAAACACTTAATTATTTTGTACATTATAATAATGATTATAAATAATGTAAATAATAAATATAACAAGTTAATGATTCTATATATATGATATACCATCAAATTACATACACGTTCTCTATCAGTATAACGATATTTTCACTCGTGCATATGTACAGATTACCATCTCTATAACGCGATGATATTCTTTTCCACATTCACCATTAAATGATGATTATAAAAATATATATTTTTAATAATCATGAAATATATGACATAGTAATGCTACTGGAGTGATATATATAAATATATATATGTATGTAGTTACATATATCTTATTCACTTACTTCTGTTCAATAAGATATGAAAATGGAAACATCATTTATGCGTACGTACGACCTAACTTCTCCAAAAATAGTGCCTTCCATTTCATATATATATATTATAAATATTTATATTATAAATATATATGATATATACATAAAGTTTTAAATTATTCAAGTATTTAAATCATGATTTAAATGATACGATCATGAATAACAAGTTAAAACATGTACGATAAAGAAAGTGACTATTACCCAAAATGTTTATTTAACATTGAAATTATTATTAAATTGATAGTATAAAGTCATAAATTATTCATGTATGATATTATAAATATAAATATTTTTCTGGTATAATTTAATAACATACTATGGTCATTATAAAGGAGGTTAAACGTACCCTCAACCAAAGGAAAGTACAAGGTAAGGGGTAATTCCAAAATCTCTTTTTTATCCGAGGATATTTATACCTATGTATCTACTAGGACATATTTATTATCCATCTCCATGTTTCATAAAGGAGTTTTCAATGGGATTATTTTAAGAGACATTTTTACTAATACATCATTTTAAATATTTTGATGATTTATTCTGATAATACTTTGTCATTAATGTCTATGTTTTCATTATGTTTTTAAGGATTTATTTATATGGACATGAATGTTTTAAAATGTTAATTCCATTCAAATGATTAAAAGTGGTATGGGACACATTGATTAAAATATATCACTTAAATGAATTCCATTATAAATTCTGTGACTGTTAAATGATTTCATAAAAAATGCATATTTTTCAAAATGATTTTTAGTTATCATTTTCAATAATGTCAACATCCATCGATATTGTTTTATTATGATTCCATATTGTGTTGAATGTTTTTTTATATATTTGACTGTGGATGTGTTATTCTTATACCGTTCATTGTTTATGGTTAAAGTATTTACATTTTGTATACTAGTTTTAATATGAATGATTATGTTATGTTTCAATATTTTCATATGAGAAATGTATTGGACTTAGTATGTTACGGGTGGTGCCTGTTATATCTCTTTGGTGCATCGGTAGGTCTCATGAGAGAAATTGACATGGAATTTTCCAAATGCCTTTTCCAATTTGATATATGGTTTTAGGCAAGGCCTAAATAATTTTTAGACGTCTTGGTCAAGGTCATGAAAACATGTTTTAGAATGTGTGAAATTATACATTTTCTCATTATGAAATTAATAATAATTGTTCATGTGGTCATTCGACTAGTAGAATACCCATTATTATGGTTTATTACAAAATTATTTACACATAAAATATTATTTCCAAAAAGAATTCATATTTATTAGTTTTAAAGGAATCTGTTTTTAATTATTCACCATGCCTAATGTTTATGTTATCTTCCAGTATATTTCATACTATTTCTGAGTATTTGAGCTCTCCCATTTCTTATGATTCATTTTCCAAGGATATGAAAAAGTTAGTTATGAGTGAATTTCATGCATAATCTAGTAGGATTGGATGTTTCTAATGGAATAAATTAGAGTTATATTTATTTTCAAGTTGTAATGTTGAACTTTTGTATGTATCTCGTTTCCAATAACACTAAAATGATCAATTTTTCAATACATTATACCTCGTATCATGATAATGTATTATAATAATT
Source organism: Viscum album (assembly GCA_963277665.1). Lineage (NCBI taxonomy): Eukaryota > Viridiplantae > Streptophyta > Magnoliopsida > Santalales > Viscaceae > Viscum > Viscum album. The sequence continues at coordinate 1,645,269,312 of OY728163.1, read as the reverse complement.
CACCGACTCTATGTAAGTGGGGTCATGGAATCATAGTTGGTATCGGTGGAAGTTCGTTACATTCATTGGAAACTAGATTTCGGAAAACTCTGATTAGAGACCATTACCCTAAGATAGACATTAAGGATTAGTATAGAATAACTTTCTATACTTTTGGTAATGTTGAGATATTGTGTATTTTCAAAGAAATACATCACTTCCTGGATATGATCAGGTAGTGGGGGCTCTAGAATAGATGTACCTATGAGTGAAAATGGAGACAATGTGTTTCAGGCATGACCCGGGGTATCCTGGTACATGACAATGAGACTTACTACACTCTTGGGTACGACAATACTATGGGATATGCATAGGATAATACACATTTTCATTAGAAGCCATTATGAAGGATTTATGGGCATATACTTTCTCAAAGGAAACATTTTATTATTATAGATTATATGAATACTCTTTTTAATTTATGTTAGTTAATTTACAAACACGGAATTATGAATTACGATTCATAAACTAACCTAGTGTATTCCATTATTTAGTAATGGTGCCTGGAAAAAGGAATGAGAAAAATACAGCAATACGCATGATTGAATGATTAAGAATGATCATATATTTCATGATATTAAGCCAAAATTTAAAAGGGAAATAGTCTCCAATGTATTCTCATTATATGAAGAAATATTATCTTGTGTTAATAATATATTTAAAGCATTCTCTTAGATAATGATGGACAATGTGAAGAGGGTAATGATGGGTTTTCCCATATGTGATAATTGTGGAAAGAATCACCTTGGTATATGATTGAAGGGAATGTGAGTTTTTTATATTTTTGGAAAAAAAAGAAACCAAGTACATGATTTCAAGGGAATAAAAAGGATTTAAATGTACACTGCTTCATCTGAAAGGAGTTGGGACACTACGCGAATCATTGGACAAATCATCAGATTATACCCCAAATACTGATATTGGATAATAATCATGTTATGATACTACCATATATGAAAGGAAATTATTAGAGTTCTTATGTTTTTATTAAATTATTGTGTCATTTGTGTATTGTATTAATGATGTACATGTTATTAGAATTATACATTATATAAGGATTGTACTGTAGTACAATTTCATTAAGGATTTGAGATTGTGTGGAACTATGAAAAGTGACTAAATAGCAGGTTAATTTATTTGTAAAATATATGGTTTAGAAAAAAGATAAACCTTAAAATGGTTCTAATACCGAGGTATTGAATTTGGAATAATATATGATTGATTTAGAAAAATTATATTGGATATTATGAACAACCTTGAAACTGATTAATGATTTGTATATTCCATCACTGTTGGAGTTTAAAACATTTTTTGATAGAAGGAGTATATCCAGTATTATATAAGTAACGAGGGAGCATAAATGTAATCCATATGGCTATATGGTAATTTACAGTGTTATAATGATCATAAGGAATACATGATAAAGCTATTCACATGTTATTATGTAGAAAAAAATGATCTTCATTGTGTTTACCTTCCTTATAAATTTTGGACTATGATTTTGGACAGAAGTATTTTGGATAAGTTAAAGGTTGGAATCGATTAAGATTGACATTGTATAATATTATTAAGGTGAAATCATTTCTAGAGGTTATTTTTGGATTGTCATAAAAAGGACAATCTCGAGGTCGGGTGACAACCCGTCGTGTACGAGAAGGCCGCGAGACATGATCCCACAACTGAAGGGTGACAATGGTGGATCCCCTACCACTGGAATACATGATTTCCTAGTTTGTGTAATGTATATTTTTTAAATATTCTGACAAATGAATTAAAAATTAACTATTTTTGGAACCCTAAACAGTTAAGATAAAAATAATGTTTTTGAATTCTATTATCTTTTTGAGTGAAAGTTGAGTTTTTGGATGGAATTAGTTAAAGGATGAAACTATAAATTTGAAGTATATTATTTCCCACATTTATATGAATAAATTAATTCATAGACTTTAGCAAAGGGATCATAAAACAAAAAATGTATTATCCTAATACCTAATGTTTTTTTGAACACAAGATATTTTAAATCATCTTAGATTGTTGGATTTGAGGCCTTCAATTTTAAATTTTTTTTGTGATTGGTTACATCAATCAATCCATAGAAATATTTAAATCATTACTCCAATTATATGTCTCTAATTGACACCAATGTTTTCATAATCGAGATCAAAATTTTATGGTGACTTTTTCATTTCCCTTTCCCTTTTATTAAGACCAAATTTTATTAAACCAACTATCGAGGTGGGTTTTCCACAACACGATTTCTATATTTCTAACCATTTAATTTTGGAAAACAATTTCAAATTGTGAGGACACAATTTATTTAATTAGAGGAGAATGTAACATCCTAAGTTTTCGTAGTTCTTTTTCTTATTATAGTAATTCAATATCTCATGCAACACGTAACACCGAGTTTAAGCACACCACAAGTTACCAAACAAGCTGTTCAAAAAGCAGTTATGAATTATATTAAATTCCTTTTGAATATTATATATACTTTATATAATCCTTATTTTTACTATGTAATTTTTATGATTATTTTGAACAATTATAGTACTGAAACTCACTTCCTTGATTAAAATTTATACTAAATATCATTTACTTTAATTATTAACTTTCGATTGATCATTGAAAATTTATTTTTACAGAAATATATATTTAATTTAACATGGATATTCTTACTTTATAAAAAATATCTCACTTATTCATATGGTGTTTTATATTGAATTGTTTTTATTGACTAGATAAATACAAATAATCTATAATCCTTTTCATATATGGATTTTTTTTGACATGTCACATTATTCATGAATTAAATAGATTATTATATATGTGGGAATTATATGGTCATGAAGTGAATGGTGTGGAAAATATATATATCCTCGTGATACATAAATAGACATGTCAGTTGAATCCATAAGATAACAATAAATGGGTTTATACTTAATTTTTAATCATCCTTTTAAAATTTCATGATAGTAGAGGTATCTTGTTCACAAGAAAACAATGTCAAATAATTATGTATTTAATTTATTAATAATTTTGTTTCTATTATCATGGATTTTTTCTCAATGATATTATATCTTTAAAAATTTTATTTATATTTTTTAGATTAAATTAAATATGATTTTAGTAATTTACCAATCCATTTTTATTATTCATTATCATATTATCTAAATGTAATTTTTATGATATTATCTCATGTTTCATTTTATTATAATTTTATTGATTAAAATCCATTTTCATTAGTTATTTACGTTTTCGTTTTGATTATTCCTTATCATATCATGATACTAATGTTATCTGAATGGAATAGGCATACCGTTATTTACTATTATGTGTCACTTACACTAGTTTTAGTAGACCCTAGTTTTGGTTCCATTTAATGAAATTATTGAAGTGTACAATAATTTATATTTAACGATATTGTAGATGGAATAATGTTCTTCATGAAATATAATTATGGTGTAATAGGTGTCTTCCATTGTAATATGGGAATCATGTAAATATCTGATTTACCAATACTACTAAACTGTTAAATTCATAGGGTTTTGATTACTTATATTTTACTTGTATATTGTAATGTAAGACAAAATATATGGGATTTTGGGGGTTTGGGTCAGTATAATTTTTATCAGAAGATGCATAATTGAATCCTTATGAACTAGATTTTTTATGTGCATTACATATTATAAACCTATGATATATATTTAATATAACAATAGTTAAAAATACTACTATTTTGGTTTGAAATAGATTGTTTGGGTTTTCATAGTAATAGACCTCTTACTGGATAATGCTTGAAGAAGTGGTTTTGGAATAGATGTACCCAGGATGATGACTCTAAAAAGGGTGTGTGGGTCTTGAACAGATCATCACCTCAGGTAGGCAATGTTAATTACTAATCAACTAGTTTTACACTCATAATGGACACTATTTTTATAATTCACATATTCATTACAATCCATTATGATGGATTTGAATAAATTATAAAATGAATGAACTAGGCTATAAATTAGATGTATTAGATTAAAAACAATGTGTCTTAATAGAATAATTAAATTTATTATTTGTAAAAATAAGGGCACAAATTAATGAATAATAATGGAAAAGTGAAGAGTGTGATGGAAGGAAATATATCTCATCCTATAGATTCATTTATAGTTCGTCATTTAAAATTCGACGAATATGGGAATTTTCTAATTAAATTCTCTATTTTAAAAGTTATCTCATTGAAACTCAAATATACCTTGTTGAAATATAATATTTTATGTACTAATGTATTAGGATTCATGAATTAAATTATAAAAGTTTTTTTAATAATTTTAAATATTTTATAATAATCATGATACAACATAGTATTTATATATATTATAAGAATATATTAAATAATTCACATTATATTTATAGACAACATAATAATTTGAGGTGTTTTTGGTTGATCACAAGTTCAATTCCCTAGACAAAAAATTTAATAAAAATGTAATAATATATTATGATTAATAATTAACAGTGGAAAAAGTTAGGGAAATAAAAAAATTGTTTTAGTATTTGGAAAAATTGTTTTTAGATGAATTCCTATACTGTTTTTGAACCGTTTTATAAATGATATAAATATTTTTAGAGATTATATTACCATTGTTTTTTGATATAATAGTGGGTCCTCAAAAATTCAAAATGTTATTGGAATTATATTATTATTGTTTTAGAAACTTGGAAACTTTCATGATTGGTTACAACCGATAACATCATGCAACTTCACGGGTTTGGAAAAGTTGATGAAAGGATTAAATGTTATTTGAATATACTGATGTCCTATGTGTTTTCTAGTTTGATATAATTTTTTTTTTCAAAAAATCAATTTGCTAAATAAATATTATCTATGTACTAGTTGTGCGAATATTGAAGTTTAGATATTAATTTATTACATTAGATAAATTTTTCTGACCATATTGTTTTTAGAAAATAGTTAATGATATTCAGAAATATATGTCACAATTTTTTAGATAATATGATTTTTGAATAGTGATTTTTTGTGATTTAGGCATAAAAATCATTTTTGGATAATAGAATAATCTATTAACAGATTAATTATAAATTTATTTTATCACAAAAAAAATGATGAAATCATTCTTATGAAATAAAAAATATCAACTTAGTATATTTCTATTTATTAATATATATTAAATTAATTACCCAACATTAGGAAAATGATTTTGAAATAAAAAAAATTACTTCTATGCTCTTCATATTTGAGGGATCAAATCGTATTTTAATACATGACATACATAAATTTCATAAATAATTAATTATACTTTCATTATTCACATTATTATGATCATTGACCTCTACCACTCCCTAAATTTATTTAATATTTTCTTTCATATTGAATTATTCTCTTCCCACCAATGTTCTCTTACATTGAAAAAAAATTATGTATCATTCTATATGAACATCAATTTTATATTTCCCACATATCAATATGAATTATTATTAAATTTCATAAGAAACATGGTTTTCAACAAGAAATTTTTAAATATCAAACACTTATTTTAAAAAATGAATATAATTTTAGATAGAAATATATTTTTTGAATAAGGGGTAATTTAAAACCCGGAAAAAAATAATTTCATTTTAGTTTATATCATATGTGACATGAAATTTTGAAAAACCACTCCTGAAATATATTTCTTTATATATAATCTGTACTATAGCTTGCGAAATATGTTACCCTAAATTGAAAAAAACTATAATATAGTATAAAATTATATCTTGGATATTAAATTGAGCCATATAAATAGTAATAATTACAATATGAAAATTATATCCATTTACCTATAACAAATAAAATAAGTTTCAATTAATAAGAATTTTATTTTTAAATATTTTTCTAAATGATTTTTTAGTCACGCTTGTAGAAAATAGTTTATTCAATAATATTGTAACACTCATTTGAAATTTATTTGAATCAAATAAACTAATTATTTATGTAATGTTATTACAATTATCAAAAAATGATTATTTTTGTTTTATATGATATCTTTTATTTTTCATTTAAAATTGAAAAATAATTATTCTTATTGGAAAATATGTTTTCATTTAGTAAATTTTCACGGTTAAATTACATTTTAATTTTTTTAAAGTAAAATTGGATACAAAATTATATTATTTATCTATTTTAAATCATTATAATAAATATGATGTTGAATTTCCATATTATAACTTTCTAAATGTATTAAATTTTTCTTAATGTAATTTTTATTTTTTATCCTGTCTAGAGGGTTGGTTTTAAATTTAATTTTTCCTATTACATAAATTTAATTTTCTAAATAAGATTCTATATTTTTAATTAATAAAATTTATGTATCCAAATAATTTATCCTTAATGTTTTTTCTATACTGAAATTAAAAAATAAAAAAAATTAATCAATGTGGATGAAGTAAAAAAATGGTCATATAAAGAGGTTAATCTGAAAAAATATGTGTTAATATAACCTAAAAAAATATCTAAATTAAATTTTATGTCCATAGATATACCTTCTAATATATAAAATTCATAAATATTATATTTTCAGCTGTTTTGTTAATTGTAAACATAGTAAAACCATTTTATTTTCAAAACATACATGTGTGCCACTACCCTCACTTATAAAATTCCACCACATTTCTTCTCTTATTATCATGATAAAAATATTTTATATCATCAAAAACCATAAGAAAATAATTTAAAAATTATATACCTAAATTATTTAATCCATTTTTGATTTGTAAATCCATTATATTAATACTTTATTTATAATCTTATAGTAGTCGTTTGAGAATCGGTAAAATTCTGAAAAATGCATACATTATAAGTTTTTACAATAAATTTAATTTTTTTCCTTTATTCTTATAAAATATCAATAGTAAATAAAATATTCTGATAATTTATTATGTTATTTTCATGAAATATATCAATATCATGTTCTATAAAATGGGAAATGACACAATCACTAATTTTTATAGAGAACTACCATCTCATGAACTAATGTGACATGTTTTCTCTCAACACATTTAACGATAGTGTATGGGGATGGATATAACGTATAAATAAGATAATTATAACTTAATTATACCTATGGAGTAATTATACAATGTATAAGGTTTTAATTTTTATTATATTGGTGATATGACAATGTCGCTTGTGTGTACGATGGACTACCTTCTCGTGAAGCGTTACGATTCTTTTTCCACCAATGATTTAAAAATAAGTGTATTAAGATGATTTTTATGAATATATGTGATATAAATTAATAAATTATTATATAAATCAAATATTATCATTTTTAAAATATAATATGTCATTTTGATTTTGAAACATAAAAATTATTGTGTCTTTCATGTATATGTGGACTATGACCTTCATAAAGAAATGTGACACACTTTTTATTACCACACCACATTGATGATATATATAAGTATATTTAATGAAATATTTTTCACTATATTATATTATAATAATTATATATAATGAACCATACCCCAGTATACCAGAGTCGATAACATTATTATATTAGCATAGATACAATGAAATGAAATTTTGACACACCAAATATTTAATTAATATTCGATAACTATATACATACGTAATACCAAATATACATTTGAATAAAAAATAAAAAATAGTACATGGAAAAATAAAATTCTTAGGAACCATTAAAATTCACTAAATGGATTCAATATCATAACATGAGGTTATAAAAAAATAAGTGTGATCTAAAATTCTCAATATGGGTTATGTACTGTAAAATAAACATTGAATCAAAAATAATAATCAACATATAAATGTAAATGACTACTAACACAAGAAACACCAAAACAATCAAAGGTAAAAACATAGTGTATCGCACACATCACTAATAACGTAAAAGATTATAATAACCTATGACCTAGCAATTTAAATACTATTTTAATTAAATTAAATCTATGATATATCATGAAATTCATGAAATACTGAGAAATTTTTCGTTTAATTAAATAATTAATTTTTTCAGAGGATTTAGTTACATTCTAGATTCTGTTTTACTAAAAAACAATGTATTATTTAAATACTATTAATTAATATAAAAATTTATAACCTAGACACTAAATAAGAAGTTACGGAAAGGCTTAAATATGTTGATGAAATCTATTTGTTACAAATAATATTAAATAAAAAAATTGGTAAAAAATTTATTAGAAATAAATATGATAACTAATTTAAATAATTGAAGAAATTATTATTTTTATTCTCAAAAATATATTTTAGCTGAATATAATAAATTATTTATAATAGGTGAATAATATTGATTATATATATATAATAAATTAATTTTACATTAATCCAATTTATTTGATAATATTAAGATAAAAACCCCAATTTTATGAATTAAAAACTACATTTTTATAAAGGAACTTTTACTTCATTTTAATAGAGGGCCTATTTTTTCATTATTTGGAACTATTAAAAATAGTGTATATAAAAATAGACTTATTAATTGAAATTTGAATGAAAAAATTTGATATGGTAATCTCTTTTCTATTTTGTTTCAATTTTAAATGAATTATGAAAAATAATGAATTTTAATTCAAATCATCTTTTTTGTGTAATATTTTTTTTGGTAAATAATATTTTTAAATGGTTTAAATGTTTAATTGGTTTTATTTTTTATCAATTAATCCATTTTATTACATTCGGATCAATTTAACATAGAAATTTAATATAAAAACGGAATATATTTGAATATTTTTACTATGAAAACCAACATTGTTGTCCCGTCGGTGAGATTATATTTAAATTAATTTCGAATACTTATATGATTGGAATATGGAAAAAATTATTCCATATTTGGAATAAAAATAATTTTTTATGTCTCAAAATATCAAATTAGGTTTTTTACCATAAGTATTAGAGATTGTAATTAATATTTATAATATCAATTAAGGTAAAATTAAGCATAATAATAGACTAGACCATAATCATAATGGAAAAAAATATAGACTTCTCCAAAACCAATTTTATGGTCATATTTAGAAAAATAAATCTCTAATGTTCCAAAAAGTACCATTTTGACATTTGGGTAACCAAAAATACTATCGGTACACATAATTATTTTAAAATATATGAATTGTGTCATTTACCTCCACTAAAAAAGGGACTCACCCGTCCCACATCCCCCCACATATCTATCCACATTGGATCAAAAAAATATAAAAAAATATTTACTCAATATCCCTTATGTCAACATAAATGCCTCACATTTGGACGATATTAATCCAAGTAATCCCTTTGGTGCAAACCAAAAGAAGTTACCTTATTAAGAGGTAACATTCTTCCAAAAACTATTTAATTTTATATAAATTATCCACTGACTAAAATAGTATTATTATACTATTAGATAATAAAATAATAATCTTAAATATTATTATATGTCATTATTTTTATTTTTCAACCTAAAATTACAAACACATCTATATAATGGGAAACTGACATACCGTTTATGTGCATAGAGAACTACTGCCTCAGGAAACGTTGATTTTTCATTTGTCCTTAACCACATCTCATGGTTAAGAATTATGACAGAAAAAAATTTATATATGACTTATATAATATTTATAATTTCTTTATTCTTCATTAATTCATTTATGACACAAATCATTACGATAACCATTTTTTGTAAATAAGATAACATCGTTTTTGGAAGTTTGGACTGGAGGACCCTAAAAGCGAGTTGATTCATTCACACTATACATTATACAAATAAAGTATGGTTTTAATTGAGAATATGTAACATAAATGACATATATTTATTATTAATGACATAATTACCATTCAATAATCATAATATATCATTTTATTTATTACTCTTTTCACAATCTTGAAATTGATAACGTTGGTGATGAACGTACAGACAACCACCTCCTCGACACGATGTGATTCCTTTTACATCACATGAATTATATATATATATATACATATATATATTTATATATATTATTATGTAACATATTATTTATAAAAAAAATTCATTCTAGAAATACATAATTATACAAAACATCATTCCATATTGATCATTGAAAAATAGGAATGTTAGATATGCATACGTACAACATATTTTCTCCATGATTGTATCATTCAGTCAATTTTCTTAACTATAGATCATGATTAGATTTAGAAGTGTAAATAATTTATAAATATTATAATTATTTCCTTATTATTATTTTGTATATGTTTATATAATGTTCGTGTTTACCTTAGTTGACCTACCAAATTAATTTTTGGCACAAAAAACGAATATGGTAAAAACACGTGATATAAACTTAATTAATTATGTAATTGTTTAAAAAATTGTATAAATAAAGTAAAATAAATAAAAAACATGTAAATGGTTAAAAATAAATTAAATATTTTTCATTATTTTATTATTCTTTAATATAAATAAACACATTCCATTTAAGACTCACGGAATGATATTTTAATCATAGTTTTTAAATTCGTGAGATAAATACTATATTCACCACTTAAATATTTTTTATATTGTATATACATCACATCATAATATATTATATAACTAATACTTTTAGCTTCATATTAATTAAAAATTTCATTTAATGTTATAACTTCATGAATATTATTATTAAAAATGATTGAATGTTAAATTAGACTCTTTAGAATATTTAATGATTATTTTTCTAAAGAATAATTAATTATATTTCAAATATATATCCATTCATGGAAATTATAATAAAATTGTTCCATAATTATTTTAATTCTTGTATAATCTATTTATTTAAGACCTTTTTCATGTAGTAATACTATTTTGACACTCTTTAGTACTCAATTTGTTTTATAAAATGATTTTTTGCAAACACATCATGATTTCTCTCTTTAATTAGATAACCCATTTTCATAGAAAAATCATGTTTTCGAAAAATGTTAATATAAAAAAATGTTTTTATCTTTTCCAAATGATTTAGTAAAAAAGTTTTACCCTTTTTTTTACCACTACTTTCAAAGTAATATTATTTTAACCTCATGAATAAATAATTTTTCAGACCTTTTTAGCTTGAAAAAAATAATATTATTTTTACCACATACAGCCTGTACGAATTTAATCTTTTTCAAGTCATGTATGAAAACTATTAATGTATAGATGTGTGAATATTAAATAGAATTTTTTAAAACATAATTTCTATAGAATATTTTTTACTATTTTTTTATAAAATTGATATTTTACTTAGGAATATTTTCAATATATGTTTTTGAAATATTTTCATTCAACAACAATATAAACCCATTATTTTAGTCAACTTTTTATATGATTCATTGATAATATAATTAATATTTCTTTATATGTTTTATTATTCATTTGGAAAACGATAGTATTCTCCTTTAATTCCTTTATTCAATTTCCCCTTCAAATAATCAATTTCATATAATAATTTGACATTGAATTATTCATAAATATCTATTTCGTTTTTGTAGATATGTTTATTACATAAACCATATACAATATTAAATATTGTGTTTACATTGAAGGTTATTTTACTATTAGAGGATATATTTCTAAATATGTACCCATGTTTCTGTATTGTTATTTGAAAAGGAATAATATTTATTTGATAGGAGGAATTCTTGGTATATGAATGAAAAAGATTGGGGATCAGTTAATGTAATCCTTAGGATTTGGGTAATGGTTAATGAAATCCTTAGAAGCGTCATTAGATTCATGATACAATGTGTTTACCCCATTCAAATTGTAACACCCTGATATTTTATGATAAGTATATTTGTTTGTGTCTTATGTTATATGAAACATAAAATGAATCTTTCACGGCACACAACACTAGCTTGGCTTGTGTTACACTCAATCACGACCTTCTCGATATCGTCTGTAGTACGCAATACCGAGTTCCACTAAACAACAATATATTATTATAATATTATAAACTAGCCATTATGAATAGTATTAAATGAATTTTAAATTTTATAACATTATTATTCATCTTACATGTTTTCTAGAACATGTTATGAGAATAAAATAAATTATTCGGGTAAAATAAGTATTTTTCAAAAAATACAGTTTTGCCGCCTTTTGATAGCGCACCCATAATAAATATTGTTTTTGACATGTTTATAAATTAAATTTGACAAAATAATATTCTTATTTGGAATCAGGATATAAAAATTTACTTTGGATAAAATTTTCATATTATTCTGATAACTTTCACACTTTAATAAATAGTAAAAACAAGCTATATTTTAATTAAAAACAACTTTTTTCATCACAACAATTTATATGGTTAAATTATAATATTTAATGGTTTTAACATATAAATAGAACATATTTTTACCATTTAATATAATTTATGTCATTAGAATTGATTTTACATTGAATTCAAAGGAAAAAACATTTCAATCATTGGAAATGTCTTAACTTTTAAAAACCCGTTTTCTTAACAACGAGATTAATTTTAAATTCATTACTACAACTTATGTGTTTTGAATTTTAAAAAATGGATTCCTTATTTAGATTATGTGGGTCTAAATTATGTGAATATGTTACTTTTATTTTTTTGAGATTATGAATAGTAACTACGGTAATTTTTTTAACTGCAGTTAAAGGTAAATCGGGTAATTAAGCGTAAATATAAGATTATGAAATTACCCTAAAACATTCCAAAATCCTATTGTATGAATAAAAGTAGAGAAATATCACCTAAGGGTCTGACTAGATTCATTTCATTGATTTTATCCCATGAAATAATATAATTATTATTAAAACCAAAGAAAGTGACAACATGCCACTCTCTTAAATCTTATAAGTATAAGAATTTTAATTTAGTGATAAACATCATGAAACTTCTAACAAGAATAGTTTCCAAAACTCTAATAATATTTTCTACATCATATTATTTTAATTATAATTTTTTGGGATTAAATAATTATCATTAATTATGACACAAGAGTGATGTTGAAATTATTTTATTGATTAAAATATCAAATAAATAATTTTAAAAGTATTAAAATAAATATTATATGAACTATTTAATGTGCACCAGCTAATTTTATTGATAAAAATAACATGTTATGAACCTATTAAATATTTTATTTCGAACATATCTTCTGTATATAATTTATTTAAACTCAAATAAATGAATAGTGTCAAAATTGACACTATTGTTAATTTATAGAAATTACATATTATAAATTTTTTTAAAAATCAGATAAATATTTAAAAATTAAAATTTAAAATTTATATGCTCGAAAATGAAATAAAGTATACAATTATAGACAGTTAACAACATATATTTAATTATTTATAATTATTTAAAATCTAGAATATTATTACCACAAATAAAATTAAATTGATTATATAAGGATAAATCATGTTGATAATGCTTCAAATAAATTCCCAAATTGTCTAAATTTTATTGGCTGATGATATTACAACCTTATATCATATAATATTCGTATTTGAGTCATTTTTTGGAGGTTTTTAAGTGGGGATGGAATTTATTATAAATTAATATTTCTTATAATTCCAAAGGGTCCCCTCTCCTCCCTTATAATAGGGCACCTCCTCCCTCTCCTGCTCACACCACTATGAGACTTCAAGCTCGTCCAACACCTTCTAATTTCTCTTCTCCACTTCCCTAGAAACATCTTAGAGGTCCTGGTCTTATTCAAAGACCAATCATAGTGCCCTAAGAAAATATTTCAAAGAGGAGTGTCGAAAAAGTGGTAATATCTGAAACCAATTATTTCAAATTTATTTCTTATTCTACTTCATCTTCTATAGTTTTATCATTATAAAGTAATAAAATCAGTATCACTCATATACTGATATGTTATTATAAATATTAAACAAACTTATTTCACCTTCTATCCATCCTTTGGAAAATAAAATCACTGCGCGTGCGTACGTACAAAATATCGTGTCCACGCCGTGGTGTAATCTTTTTTCAACGACCACCTTACATGGATGGGTATAATGGTGAAAATAATAACTATATATTATTATTGTAATGTTATATTCATTCTAAAATAGTATACATACACTTCAATACAATTCTACGATCATGGGGATGATATCATTGCTCGTGCGTACGTACGGTCTACCGTCTCCACGATGTGATGCAACTCGTTCTACATGATATTCATTGAATAATGATTATATAAATGAATTTAATGAGTAAATTTGATATATATTACACTAATACCATTCTGGAAATTAGGTATCTCTATCCTAAAAAGAAGAAGAATAATTTATTCAATAAAACACACATAAGAACATAACGCAATAAACACCCGAATAACAAGTAGCAATGAAATATTACTAATAAGTAGCTATGAATATGAACATATATGATATCATAACAATGAGTATAATTCTGGAATAAGTAAATTACATTATTTAAATCATTATACATGAGGTTTGGACACATACAAAGCATATCGGATCTAAAGTTAGGGAAAATCTCGCAATCTCATTTTTATTCAAGATTGTTTATACTTCAGAATTTGTTGGGGAATATTTATCATCCACATCCATGTTTCCTCAATAAGCTATATAATTTCAATACCCCTACAATTTTTTTAAAAAATATTTAACCATAGGTGTGTTTTTAGTAAAATATATGAACTAAATCTTTTGTAGTTTTTAGTACGAGGTACATTATTGACTTTTCTGGCCAAAGTATGAGAAGAATGTTTTTCTTTAACTTATACAAAATGAATGGTTTTTTAGAACATTATTTCCATGAATATTACATTATAAGTTTTCAATTTTATTTTTGATCAACTTCTTTTAGTTTAAAAATTTATCACATGTTAATAAAGGAAAAATGTTTTTGAAGTAGAAAGGATAATTTCCTTAAGAATGGACTTCAAGTGTTTTATCAAAATTATTTTCCATCTAAGATAATATAGGGTTCTGTTTATATCCCTATTTTTACATTGATTTGATTATATTATGATAGAATTAATTTTATGATGTCCTTTTATCTTATATGGATTATGTTTTGATGGCATCTTGTTTATGAATCCCATTTTTTTACATGGGTTATGCTATGATGTATGATTTCTGATTTTGTAGCACGCATAAGAATGGTTTCATTATGAGATGGGTGGGACCTATATCTCCCTCCAATTCATTGGGTAAATAATTATATCTCATGAGATATACATGGCTAGAATGGAAAATTAATCTGGTTCAGTGATACAGGACTCGAACAAGGAGTGAACTCGGTTTAGTAATGAAATTTGTCTGCTATGATAGTCTTGGAAATGAGTCTTGACTAAAATGAAATGATTTTATATGATTATGTGTGTATGGCACAAAGATTCATGTTTTTTTCATGATTATTGGGATTACATTTCTCCAGTATTATTTATCCCATGTTATGATATTATGATCTCTTTTGTAGGTTAAAATATTCAAAATGTTATGTTCTTATGAATATTATATGATTGATATTTATTTTGTTTACCCTTACTGAGTATTTGAGCTCACCCTTTTGTATGTTTTCTTTTCCCCAGGTTAGGAAGAAGGGTATTAAGTAGGATATTCCAAACGAGTGTCTAGATATGATGAAATAAATGGGAGACAACATAGATGATTTAATAACTATTTGTTTATGTTTCCCAGTTTCTAAAGACATTATACATATATGGTCCGTTCATGGTTTTGTTATATGTTGTAATAAGTGTGCTTCAATGTTGAAGTAATAAAAATGTATGTAAAGTATGGGTTATTATACAAATAGTTTAAACTATCACAAGAAATGATAATGATAGTACAATGGTTCATGTGATAGATACAAGAAATCTAATATTAAAATCATTTACTTCATTTCAGTTATCATTTTGATCCTTGATATTTTTCTTTTCCATATATGTGGATCATTTCATTCTTATCTTTTTGATTAAATGAAATTTATTCCATTTACTACCAGCCATATTGATTATACTCCTCATAGACTATTTAAATTGAAGGTGTTGTCAATTACAATCCTTTCAATGGTGACTTAATAGAATCAATTCATTATTTATTCTGATTTACATTTTCGTACTATGCATTTGAGGTCACCCTTATTTTTTTATTCTCCAGTTTATGAAGATGAAATTCTTGAATAATATTTAATGGATGTTTATTATTTAATAATTTGATGAATCATGTTTCTATTTCCAATTTATTAATGTATTATGTGATTCATTTAGGTAATATGGATTTCCAAAACTGCCAAACAAATTACTCCTTTGAGATTTTATTCTTTGTAATAATGCCAACATAAAAGTAATGCACTGGATCTGGGATTCTGGGGTTAGGGAGTTCTATTTAGCATCAATGTAAGTTTAGAAACATTCAATGAAAATGGATTCAAAAAACATAGATTAGTGAATATAATCCGATGATATAATTTGAGGATACATATGTAAGAATATATCGAAATTTTGAAAAGTTATACATTATGTGGTTATTTCTTACAATATGTAAATGTGTGGATACTATATGTGGTTGTGGTTCTGAAACTGATGTGAATAACAATTATAAAACAAACAAGGTGTGTTGGTAATGAACCTGTATAACCTGGTACATGAAAACGAGCCATACAATTCAATAGATTTGAACCTCTAAGGGTGAAATTCATAGTATAAGACATATTGTCATTACAAATACATATGAATTATTTTAATGTAATGATATATCTAAAAACAATATTTATTATTTCGAGATTAGTTTTGGAAAATATTTTCATTTTATGATTAGTGTTTCACTAGTTTTTTATATACATTATGTTATATATTTTTATAATATAATCTAATGTATTCCATTTTATAAAAATGGCTCCTAAAAGAATGAATTGTATTAGTAGTCATGGAAAATATAGAGATCACCCTACAAAGGTATCCAATAAAACTGGTATTTGAACTGAGATTATAATGGAAATATTATGGAATCCTAATCAGGTTATAATTCTAAGCTCTCCCAAATATACCATATTGTTCCACAATGTGATTATCTAACACAGGATCAGATTATGAAATAGAGGCCCCGGTTTTTTAGTGAGAATACTAAACTAATTATATCATATAAATGGATTAATCATTGGATAAGATAATGAAGGAATTAAGATGTGGTAAAACTGAAAATATTACACCTATATCACAATATCTGCATGAAGATACTGATCAATGTTGGCCATTAATCCAGAATACTAGGGAGGATGTGGAAATAAAACTCCTATAATAGATCAATTTTAAAGGGACATTCTTAAATAAATACTTCCTTCTTGATCAACAAATTGGGATGAAGAGGAAGATCATTATCTTATTGAAATTGGAATAAAGAAAGTGATACTGATTATGAAGCTATGTTTTCAAGGATTACAAGATAGATTACATATGCCATATATAGTGAAATATTGAACAATTCTGGGAAGGTATTAAGATATATCAATGACGTGTGATGGTTTCTCATAAATTTTCACCACATCAAGTGTTAGTTTTATGTTCTATGAAAATAGTTAAGGAATTTAAAAGATCCTTCATATTCAAATGAATTAACAACAATAATAGGACATTAGAGAACCATTAAAAATATATTGACTTAAATAACAATGGAATTAAGGATTATACCACATTCTATAATTGTGTAACTAATCACCCATGTAAATTCATTAATGAAGTGGGAGTTTTTTATAAGTTTACTCATATGTGTCCCCATGAAAAAAATAAATGGGGAAAATGATGATTTTTAGTGTTACAACATCGTGTAGATGGGGAACTATGAATAAAAAATTCCCTAATAATCAAGGGAATATTACTGAAAATAAGTTAAGGGATCAATGTTAATATTATGTTATTTAAACAACCAAAGTGGAATGATTATTGTTCTTCACAATTTTTATCTGTGAAATTTGTTGAAAAATTATTTTATTAATGATTCTCTCATCATATGAGTTATGAAATATGTAAGGGTTGTAATGAAATAATTTTACAGTAATTTATTTCAATCATATGATTAACGGTACAAAGAAACGTTATACAATAGAATGTTAATTTTTATAGAAAAATAAATTATTAAGAGAATGAGATTCCATAATATGTTTGTAATCATGATTATATATTTTAGGGATAAAAAATATGTTGATTTGGTTATGTGCTGAATACTAAGGAAGTTCTCAAATATTATTTAGAAAAATAATTGATATTTTAATGATGTAATTTACTATAATTTTGTATTTATGTAAAATATATTACAACATGTGTTTTTCTTAAGTAATAAGTAATAATGCATGTTCATAACAAAATATTATGTTAATCCATGTTATTTTCATATTTCAAGATAATGAATGATGAATGTGTTCAAATATTCTGTGTGTGATGATTAAAGAGAAACTTCATGCATAACCTAGGATAATGATAAAATCATTTTCTGAAATTTAGTTTACATCCTTATAAATTATTATATCATTATATTTCCTAAATGGTTTCCCTTTAAAAATGGTTTAATTTAATCATCTGATGACATTTATTTTTTAAATTTGTTACTTAAACATATAATTCATCATGTTATGGTAGATGAATTAATAATATATCAAGGAGTAATCATATGAAGAGATTAAATTATTAGAGATTTAATCAATTCCTAATCTCTAGTAAAAGGGTTTTTAAATAAAAATGTTTTCATACAATAAAAAAACAATAATATCAATGTACATTATCCACACGTCTAGTTTATTGGTTATTGGTCAATGAAATTTATCTAAACATATTATCTATTACAATCCATCGTAACATGATAGTTATATTTCTCTTCCATTTCTATAGTTTCACAAACAGTCTCATTTTATAAAGCAAAGTTTTGGGGGGATATTTTAAATTTCATTTTATTCTTATCATAAATAGGTTATATTAAACCTATTTATGATGTGGATTTTTCAATAATGTTTTATATTCATATTTCATACCATCATGTATCGAGAAAAAGATAAAATGTGGATGATAGAATTAAATTAAGATGGGGAGAATGTACCACCACAAAATTTTAAAGTAAAAAACATTTTGTATGAAATTCATCATAAACAGCATAAAAGAATATTATAAACTGATAAATTATATTATATTTACTATTATTAATAAAATAAATGAATGATATATTCATCAATTCATGTGATTCTAAAATATTGTGTGTCACACACAATAATGAGTTCCATCAATGGCTTGTGTTACACGCAAGATTGAATTTTTCTGAAAAAACAATATATTATTTATATATTATTGTTTGATATAATAATATATATGATTTTCATAAAGATAATATTTATAAAAAAGGTTAAATAAATTTTAAATATATATGGTCTAAATTTTTTTTAAATATATTCGTTGGTTAGAATTTAATTAAAAATAAATATGAAATCCAATTGAATATAAAGGAAGATATTACTATTTTTATGCTTAAAAAAATATAACAACCCAGTATTAACATGCGTTAACATAAAATTTATTTTTTAGAATACTTAAAACATATTATAAATACTTTCACTAAGACTGTATTAGTCTTGTGCCCTTGGATACATGGAAACATAATCAATGGTCGGTAAGTAAGAGATATTAAATCCCACTTTTTTCTTCATCACCAGCACCATTCTTATACATATCCTACACAACGCACATCTTCATAAACTATGGACATAAATATAAATGTGGTGAGATTAGATACTTAGTAACGGTAAACAATGAAGATATAAGCATGAGTGTAACAATATGTAAACATGATTATAACATTAGATGATTGTACCACTCATATAATACAATCATATGTATGCATCGTCATATAAATCATGGAAGTTTATAAGACATGGATCATAAGAAATAAGAGAATGTAACACACTAAATCATAACATATGAATAAAACATATAAGTTTGGTAGACAAATATTCATATAATAGGATTTATAAAATAACCAAGGCATCACTGTAAATACCATCTCCTTGGTATGGGTTCAATCCATGTATTATCTTGGTAGTCATGGTTCAATATCCTGGACATTATAGTAGAATGAGTTCACTCCTTATACCATCAGCGTAGTCATGGTTTATTCTCATTTCCATATTAGTATTCTCTATTCATTCCCAATACCATCTTATTCTATGTCATGAGATATTAATTTTTACCCAATGAATTGGAATGAGTTATAGGTCCAACCCATCTTAGAATGAAATCATATATATAAGTTCCATAAGATCATTAAAAATCATGTCATAGAAAAAAAATTGAAATGTGTGTAATAATCATGTAATAATAATATATCCTTTAGAAAATGATACATGTTTTATAATAATTTCATCAAAAATATTATTCCATGAAAGTGTAATAGATTTCAAAAACATATAACCCATTAAATATAAATGGGTTTTATAAAGACAATAAAATCAATGGAAACCCATTTAGTGAATGATATGAATAGAACACTTATATATTTTCTCAGAAATGCATGATTAACATCAAGAAATGTCTTCTAAGGTGGTAAATAATTTTCAAATATCATTCAAAAACAATTTCTCGAGTAAAATATCATTTCTTCTTTGAAAAAGTACTTTTAATTCCTAAACCATTGGAAATCATTTTCATAGAAAACAAATTGAATTCTTATAAAGAAAGCTTGAAATCATTTTGAAAACATTTTCACTTGAAAATATTTAGAATAAGCTAAAAAAAATTTAATTTTTTTGAAAAAACTCTGAGAAATTAAAATGAATTCACAAAAACATTTTGAAAACTATTTTATTGAGAATATTTTGAAAACATATAAAGAAATATTGAAATAATTTTGAAAATAATTTCATTAAGAATAATTTGAAAATATATAATGAAATATTTAAAATTTATTGAATATGATTTCATTTAAAATAACATTTAAAAATATTAATTAAATATTGAAAATGTTTGGATAAACAATTTACATAAAAAAATATGAAGGAATTTTGAAAACATTTTGAAAACACCCTTTTACCATGAATCTATAATAACAATCCACAAAAAATGTTTTAAAATATTTTTATGAAAAATATATTATAAATGAATTTAAGAATATTATCAAATAATTTTATTTAAAAAATAATAATAATATAAATTATGCTTCATGGGAATAAATGTTTTGATGACAGGTAAATCGGTACGTACAAAACGTTCTTTCTTTACCGTAAAAATATTAAAAAATTACCTCAACTAGAAAATTTAATGAATATTAATTTTTTAAAATGAATTTTTTAAAAGGTAAAAATTCATAAATTTATAATTTAAATATCATATAATACTAGTATAAATATTTAGGAAACATTTTAGAATGTATGTTTTTAAAAGAAAAAAATAGTTGATCGTAGAGAGAGGAAAATGCCGACATTCTTAAAGACACTTTCCAAATTTTATTATATACCAACGACTGAAAAAATAATTGTACCAATATATGATAATATAATAAATAAATATAGTAGAAGATAATTTATGACTATTCCTAAGATATGGATCATTATATTTCATCAAAGGAATACTAATCATAAATAATATCGAAAAGCATTGAGATTCTTTCATCAAATGAATATAAATTTATTAATGATATAATTTTTAAATATTTTTTCAAAAACCTGATGAAAAAATATAGGTGCATAATATGGCTTGTTTCTCAAAGAAGGCAAATAAAGACAAAATCATTTTACCGATATGGTATCTTTTGAAACATAGTCCCCATGAAATAAATATAATCAAATGGATTTTTAAATACCAATAAATTTAATTATAATAATTATATAATTCATCCATTTTCAGTATATAGAAAAACAAAAATGGAATGTGTGGTGAATAAATCATATATCTCCACGAAATAAAAATGAGATGAAATTCCCTTACCGTGGGTATTGATACTCATCCTACAAAATCAAAAATCTTCTGTAATAAATATACGTATGTTATAAATATATCACCGCATAATATTATTATATCCAATACCTTGTATATATTGATAATTATTTTATATTACACTTTTTTTTAATTCAATGTCATTGTTACACATCGTTTAATATTTGCCTTGTTTTTCACATATGTCTTGATTTTTATATATCTAGTCATTATACTTATATCATTATTTTCAGAGAATAAAACATTATATAAATATATAATATATTCATAATATATATATTTTAATAATATATTTAATATATATTTATGAAATGGAATAAATCGTTCATAGAGAGAGTAAACTGTATGTATGCATGAACATTGTTATTGTTTTTTATTGTCATATTGGACAAAAAAAGGTAAATGACATATGTGTAAATATATGTATATATATAATTAATATATTTGATTTAATTAATTATATAAATCTTATTATTTCATTAACCAATCATTAAAACATTCCATTTAGTGTGTGAATGAATTACGTAACTCTGAGTGGGCAGTAGTCGAAACTTCCTCAAATGAAACTATCATATTTACACCAAATGGAATTTATAGAATTATTTTTTGTAAAAGGATGAAATAATGTTAAATAAATAACACATAAAATAATTAAAATATACTTACAAATTATTCCTCATAATTTGCACCATGAGAGGCATTAAAAGACAAATGTTCAATCATCATTTAGCGGGGAAATGGTTCACCATACACAAAAACTATATGTTTGTTACCCACTAGATAGATGTGTGTGTATCTATTGGTAGAAAAAACAGCATAAAAAATAATATTATATTTAGGATATTTTTTTTATAAATTATTTAATAAATATAGAGGACGTGTGTAGAATGAAAATAAATGAATGTAGTTTCTGATAAGATGTTACCTCCAAATCAGGTAACACTTTTTGATTTGTTCCAAAAGGCTCCCTTGTATTGATTTATGACCTATTGGAGGATTAAATTATGTGGGGGATTTAGGAAAGTATATTTTGAAGATATCATCTAAATATATGTGTTTTGAGAGGTGTGATGAAAAGGGAGAAGTTGTGGCCTTTTATAATGGAGGAGTGGAACTTTTGAAATATTTTATAAAAGGGAAACCCCACCAACAATTTGATTATTTAATGTTGTTTCAATAATATTTAAAATTCCATAAAAGGGATCATACATTCTAAATATTTCTATAAAATTATTTTTTGGGAAGTTTACAGGTGATTTTAGTATTTATAGATACAAATTATTCCCTTATTATTCTTAATTTAACCCTAATTGATGTAATTAATTTTAATTAATTTCATCATTCCTATTAAGAAAAAAGTTTGTTGAAAAAACGTTAAATTACGAATTATTATTTTTCCAAATATTGAATCCAATTTTCAAATTTATAATTATAATAGTGGGTGGAAATAATTTTAAAACCATCCTAATAACGGGATGAAAATGCATGATTTAATGTTAAAAAATCCAAAAAAAATACTAATATCTTTAACCCAATTTCAATGAAAAATTGATTACAGTGACATAAATTACATTAATATAAATTCTTATCATTTAATTGAACTTTACAAAAAATATAAAATATAATTTATCATTATAAATGTATTTAATGGTAAATCATTTTTAAATTACTATTTAATACATTTAAATATTTAATAAAAATTATACATTAAATAAATAAATTAAAAAATTATCCTAGAGAAATATTTATGTTTCTAATTGAAATATTAACATTATAATGACATATTTTTTTCATAAAGAGATTTAAAACAAATATTTAAAATGAGTTCTCTATTGAAAGTCTGTAAAAATGACTTAATAAAAATATTGGGTTTTTGTATAAATTTTTGGATGTTCTTCTGTTATATATATCAAATATGGTGGATGAATATCAAAATTATTTGATTCAGTATATAACATATATTTTAAATTAATATCCATAAATAATTATAATTAATTAAATTTAATAGGGTAAAACATTTTTGTGACTAAAAAATGATAATATCTCGCTTTATATTGTATTAGTTTTTATATTCATTTAAAATAAATTGGTAACATATTAATTAATCATATATTTGGGTAAAAAATATATTTTCCTAAATTAGTTAACATTATTCATATCAATTATTTTAACTTCATTTATATATAATATAATATTAATTAATTACATTTCAAAGATATACTATTTTTAGGTAAAACTCGGTATTGTGTGTTATACCAGCCATCGAGGAAAGTCATTGTTGTGTGTAATGAAAGCCAACTGTGGTGTTATATATAGGGCAATATAATGTTTATGTTGAAATTTGTGCACAATTAACATGGTGTTGTGAATAATTCTATCTAAAAATAGTGTCTTAATATAAAATAAACTATTTTTACTCTAGTGTGAAATGTAAAATATCAAAAAGGTGAAATGTGTTCAAAATAATAATAATTTGAAAAACATTGGGTGTTACAAAACTGTTCTGTAATATTAAATTAAATCTATTATAATTGGAGAATAGTATTGAAAAAATATATATTATATATTTAATCAGAAAAGTTTCAAATTCACCTAATATTATTTATAGTCATAAGATAAACCAAATCCTAATATTACGTTAAAAATAATATAATTTTATTAAGGTACTTTTACTACATTTTAATGGAGAGCCTATTTGAAGACAAATAATTGGAACATTTATAAATATTATTTGTCAAAATAATCTAAATCATTTATAGAGGAAAATAAAAATTATGTAAGGGTGAATTTTTTGTATTTTTCTATGCAGATGAATTTTTTATTAAATATTAATGAATTCTTAAATTTTATTCAAAATTTACGTTTCTTATAATTTATTTTTAAGTATAAGTTATATTTATAAATAGTTGAAATATTTTATTTGATTAAATTTTTTATAAATTATTATAATCTAAGTCAGAAATATCAATTTCAAAATAAAATTTCACATAAAAACATAATATCATTTTGAACATTTTTACATTAAAAAACATGCTTTGTCATCCCATCCGTGGGATTTAAACTAAATTAACATCTTACACTTATACGATTTTAATTTTTAAAAATTTATATAATATTTCAATTTATAATAATTTATAATTTATAATATGTTAAACATAGTTTTTGCCCAAATATGATAGTGAATGTAATTAAAATTAATTTAATAGATTTAGGTAAAATAGGGTTTAACAATGGACTAAACCTTAAACATAATGGACACAATCACCTATAAAATTATTCAAAACCTATTAAATGGAAATATTTCAGAATATCCACATTTAAGGTTCCATAATTTTTCATTTGGACAATTAGGGAAGAGCTAATACATGGGGAACACACAATTATATTCAAAAATTCCAAATGTGCCCTTTCTATCCTCTATAAAAATGAACTCACACCACCCACTTCCTCACAAATATAAAGAAAATTTTTCAAGAAAAAAATATTCCCTAATATCTCAATAAACTCACGCCCCTATTCCTATAATCCTAACACTAGACATAAATCCATCTAATTTACCAATTTTGGGAAGACCAAAAGGAGTTAATTAAATAAGATGTAACATTCTTCCCATGCTCTTTTATATTATTTTCTATATCCAACCAAGAATAAATTTTCATTACATGATTACATAATTAAACAAACACCCTTAATATAATAATATAGTGTTACTTTTAGGTTTAAAATTTTATTTAGACACACCTCCATATAATGGGTAACAAATCTACTGTTTATCTGTATGGTGAACAACAAACTCACGAAATGATGAATTATCACTTTCCCATTATGACCTCTCATTGTTGAGAATTATGATAAAAAACTTGTTTATATATTTTTTATATAATAATTATAACTTATTTATTCTTTTTTAATTCATTTATTAAAAAAAATTTATGCTTGTAATTTTGTATTAATATGATAATGTGGTTTGTTAATGTGTGGAATACCACCCCCCCTAAAAGAGAATTTTTTTTTCAAACTATATATGGAACATGTGTATTATGGTTTTAATTAAGAATATGTAACGTAAATGAAATATATCTGATATTAATTACATAATTACCTATATTTAAACATAATATATATTTTTATTTATTACCATATTCACACACTGAAATATTAGAACATCGATCGTGGTCATGTGAACTACAGTCTCCCTAACAGGATGTGAATAATTATAAATTAAAGTAGTTATATATGTGATTATAAATGATTAAATTATGTGGTATTTTTTATATAATTATAAATATAGAAACATATAGTGTTACTTACCTTCTTTCTATAACGATCACTAAAAAATAGGAATGTTACTCATGGGTATTTATGGCATACTATCACCATGATTATAACGTTGGATCCTTTTCCATAACCATATTTCATGAATAGATTTATAATTATAATTTATGATTAAATATGATAATAATTTCATGATTAATGTTATATAAATTTTTATATAATTATCTTATGACCATTTTTGACATAGGATATACAATTTTGGTAGATAGAGCGAATATGGTCAAAACACCAAATGTAAAAGTAATTTCTTAAGTAGAAATTTACATCATTGTAATAAATGATGTTAAAATAAAAAATAAGCTGAAAATGATTCTAAATCAAGTAAATAAACTAAAATATATAGTTTATAAGAATAAAAAGACAGACATTACTAGTCGGTCTCATTATAATTGATTTTCATCAATTATTTTATATTCACTAGATAAATTTCATATTCACCACTTCATACATTGGGTGGTTTATCTACTAACCATTTTTATATATTATATAATTAAACCCTTTATATTCATTTAGTTTAAAAATTTCCTCAAATATTATCTATCCATGTGGATCTTGATATAAAACTCTTCAGAGTGGTATGTGTCACTTTGGAATTGTTAATGAGTATTTTACACAAGAATAATTGTTATAATCATTCAAGGATATATCCATTAATGTCAGTTTTATGTAAATTGGTCTATAATCCCATTTATTTTACAGTAATATGATAATTCATGTAGTTTTTAAAATGTTAGAACCATTTTCCCACTCATAGGTAATGAAAGTGGTTTAGAATTTTATTTAATGAAATCCCAACATCCTTTCACTATTTAGTCAGAGAATATATTTAAAAATAAATCCAAATTTTATAAAAATATTTTCAAAAATCATTTTGAACGATTAATTTTTTTATAAATTTTATTTTTACTATTTTTTCATTTACTAATGTATTCAAAGGAATCTTGTATTTTTATTTCGAATATGTCAATGTTCTACCCATTTTACCAGGAAAATGGAATGTATATTTTATCATGTATTCTACATTTAGATTTACCCACTATCATTTCATTGATGATTTTTTTATTTTTTATTGGTTACATTTTAAATAAAAATTAAAAGTTATTTTAAAACAAAGAGGTTTTTAAACATTTTTTCAAAACAAAAAATAATATTTTAGACAAGAATATTTTTAAATGATATATTTATAATATTTCTAGTAATCAATGATAAAAAACTATTATTTTTTCAAATTCAGATATTTTAGTATTTATATGGTCATTAATATTCCTCTTAGTGTTTTATTATTTATTTATGAAGGATATTATTCACATTAAATTTCATGATTCTTTTTAGTCCCCTAGAAATATTAAATTTATTATGATAATTTGAAATTAAATTTTTACTAAATATTCATATAGGTTTTTATAGATATGAATATTGCCTAAATATTATAAAATTTCACATATGTGGTTTAATTTCAATGTTATTTGATTATATAAGAAAATATTGATAAATATAAACACGTTATTCAATAGGTAGATTTAGTAAGGTATATTGGTTATTAAATATTAGGTTTTCTTGGAATGTGACAGATATGAGATGTGGATCATTTAAGTTAATCCTAATAGTTTGTGTAATGATTGATGAAATCCCCTCGATACATTGTCAGTCTCATGAGATGAATCATTTGTCCAAATTAGAGTAGTTTAAACTGTATTTAGAATATATCTGGACGTTATAGTGGTTCATGTGAGAGATACATGATGTCCAATATTCACAGAATTTCCAACATTTTAGTTATCATTTTTATCCATCTGATTTGGCATCAAAATATATATGGATGCATTTCATTCTCATTTTATTAATTAAATGATATCTGATTTTGTTATTTCTTTTAATATAGATTATGGATCCTCTAGTTTATTTGAATGTCTAGCTTGGTTAGATATTTTTTATTCCATGTTGATTTACACTCATAATTTCATAATTTATTATTATTTACATTCGTTGACTGATAATTTTAGATCACCATTATTTATTCCATTTTCATAGGTTATGAAGAATAAGCCGTTGAATATGCATTCAAGGATGTTGTAAATTTCTTTTGATTATGTATTATTGTGGAATTTACATTCGATAAATGTATTATGACATTCATATATATAATAGGGAATTAAAAATACACTAAATTGATCTATCCATCAATATCTCAGCCCTTATAATCATGAAAATTTAATAGAATAATGCACCAGCTCCAAAAGTCATTCCATGGGGTCCCAATTTATTTCACAAGGCATCCCATGGTCGTCCATGACACAAAAAGTAGGATTAGGACACATGTTTGGGTCATTTGTTAGTATTATGATATTATTTTATTATCCTTAACTACCCAATTACTAATTAATCAAGATAATTAAAGATAATTATCATCATTACTATTCATAATGTCCAAAAAAAATATTATTAATTACATAATTTGGATCTGATTCCAAATATTGAATCATTTTTACCAAATTCCATTCATATAATTTGCGAAAATTAATTTATAAATAATTCCCGTTGTCAAAACAAATAGCGGGTTTTTTTAAAACAATATCTATACAAAGTTTGGCACTTGTTTATGCCCAATTTAAAAGTGAAATTAATTATAATTACCACCATTGGATTATATGGTAAATATATATTCTAGTTACACTTTTAAAAAAATTAAAAATATAATCTAACCATATAATTAAATTATATGAAAAAGCAATTTTGTTGTAAAATGCAATATTTTTCACTATTCATTAAAAAATTAACATAGTTAGAAAAATACAAAAAATTTATCCAAATTAAATTTCAATGTCCCAATAATAAATAATAAGTTTTTTTTGACAAATAGAGATTATAAATTTGTCAAAACTTTGATTTCAAAATGTTTTTCCATCAAAAGGCAGTAAAACAATCTTTTAAGAATATTAGTGTATTCCATGCTTAAGATTGGATTTATTCTCCTTTTAATGCTCTAAAACACTATCTAATTCATAAATAAACATAGATAATAATATCTATAATTAAGTCCTTGCTTGGGATGTTACATCCTTCCCCCCTTTAGAAAATTGCATCCCCGAAATTTATTTAGAAATCGAATAAGTGGGTGTATTTATCCCTCCTTGCATTTTCAGATTCCCATGTTGCCTCTTCAATCATGTGGTTTTTTCCACAAAACCTTTTCTTGACGAATCACCTTATTCCATAACACTTTCTTCCTGTGGTTAAGAATATAGACCAGTTGTTCCTCATATGATAGATTCTCTTCCAGCTGAACTACATCTGGACACAAAACATGAGATGGATCTGGAATGTAATTCCTTAAAATTGAAACATGAAAAACATTGTGTACCTAAGATAAACTTGGAGGTAAAGCCACTCACTATGTAACTGATCCAACTCTCTCTACAAATTCATATGGTCCAATGAACCTTGGACTCAGCTTTCCTTTCTTACCAAATCAAATCACACTTTTCCATGGTGATATTTTGAGAAAAACATGATCGCCTACCTCAAAAGAGAGATTCGTCCTCCTGTTGTCCGCATAAATTTTCTACCTACTCTGGGCTGTTATCATGTGTTTTGTTCCCAGATGAACTTTTTCTACCAATTCTTCTACTAATTCTGGTCCCATCAACTTCTTTTCCCCTATTTTATCCCAAAAAGCTGAAGTTCGACATCGCTTCCCATATAATTCCTCAAATGGTGCCGTCTTTATACTGTAATGAAAATTGTTATTATAAGAAAACTCAACCAAATAAAGATTTTGGTCCCAACATCCATGATAATCCATCGACAAATCATGTAACATATCCTCCAATGAATGAATCGTTCATTCTGACTGCCCATCTCATTGAAGATGAAAAGCTGTTCTAAAATTTAATTCAGTACCCAATGACTTCTGAAGGCCTTTCCAAAATTTAGAAGTAAACTTGGGATCACGATCAGATACAAAAGAGAGGGGAACTCCATGTAACCTGACTATCTATTTATGATACAAACGATCAAGTTGATCTAGGGAAAAATTATCTCGTATAGCATGGAAATGAGAAACTTTAGTCAAGCGATCAATAATTACCCGTATTGCATTATTACCTCAAGGTGTCTTCAGCAATCCCACAATGAAATGCATGGATATATTTTCCCATTTCCACTCTGGCACTAGAAAAGGCTGAAGCATCTCCTTCGGTAACTACTGCTCTACTTTAACATGTTGACAAGTCAAACACATCATAATAAAATCAGCAATATCTTTTTTCATTCCATCCCACCAGTAATACTCCCAAAGATTTCTATACATCTTAGTACTGCCCGGATGTACTGAAAACAGATCACTACGAGCTTCAAATAACAACTCTATCTTCAACTATGAATCACAAGGCACACACAACCTCTTCCCAAATTTGAAAACAAAATCATTATCAATGTTGAATTCAGGCAACTTACCTTTCTGAACTAGCTCTACCCTTTTATGAAACTCACTGTCTTGCTTCAGTGCATTCTTAATTCTGTTTGATAAGGATGATTTCACTAATACCTGAAAAAAAATAGAAGGACATCCTGAACCAACAAATTCTATGCCAAATATCATCAAATCCTTAACCAAAGGATCACCTTCAAAATGAAACATTGTTAATGAAGCATTACTTTTTTGACTCAAAGCATCAGACACTTCATCTTCTTTTCCCGGATGGTAATGAATTGTACGATCATAATTTTTGATTAATTCTAGCCATCTCCCATATCTCATGTTCAATTATTTCTTAGTTAATATATACTTTATAATTTTTGATCGGTATATATTTCACACTTTACTCCATACAAATGATGCCTCCAAATTTTTAAAGTGAAAACAATAGCAGCTAATTCCAAATCATGTGTAGGGTAATTTACCTCATGTGTTTTCAACTGACGTGAAGCATAAGCAATTACCTGATCATTTTGCATTAGGACGCAACCAAATCCTTTTAACGAAGAATTACTGTAGATAACAAACTCACAATTCCTAGAAGGTAGTTCCAAAATTGGATCATTCACCAATCTTCTTTTCAGTTCCTGAAAACAATCATCACATTATTTTATCGTGATAATCCTAACACCCTTCCGAGTTAGCATAGTCATTGGACTAGATAACCGTGAATTTTTTTTAACAAAACTTCGGTAATAGACTGCCAAACCACGAAAACCATGAATCTCGGTAACATTTGTGGGTCTTGGCCATTCTTCCACATCCTTTGTTTTTGCAGGATCAATATTTATCCCATCTTTAGAAACAATATGACCAAGGAAATAAATTTGTTTCAACCAAAACTTACACCAGGTGAATATCCCATACAATTTCATTTCTTTTCAGGTTTTCAAAATAACCCTTAAATGACTTTCATGCTCCTATTTACTTTTATAAAAAACCAAAATATCATCAATGAAAACAACCACAAACTTATCCATGAACTCATGGAAAATTCTATTCATAAGTTCCATTAATACAGCAGGTGCATTTTTTAGCCCAAAAGGTATAACTAGAAATTCATAATGGCCATATCCTCTATAAAATGTTGTCTTCAGAATATATGGTTCCATTACCTTCAACTGATGGTACCCCAATCTCATGTTAATCATTGAAAAATACTAAGCTCCTAGTGCTGATGAAATAAATCATCTATATGAGGAAATGGATATTTGTTCTTAAAAGTTATTTTATTCATGGCTATATAAACATTGCAATGTCTCATTGAACCATCTTTCTTTTTAACAAATAAAATAAGAACACCCCTTGGTGATTATCTAGGTCGAATGAAACTATTCTCTACTAAATCATGCAATTGATCCTTCAACTCTAAAAGTTCAATTCGAGCCATTCGATAAGGGGGTTTTGAAATTGTCCTAGAGTTAGGAACTAAGTTAAAAATTTATTCAACTTCCAGATCTGGTATTATTTTAGAAAACTCATTAGGAAAAACATCAGGATACTCATTTACCACTGGAACTTAATTAATATGAACAGTTTCTTTATTTTAAACAATATGTTCAAGGTAACATTCATTTCCATATTTTACATGTTTCTCTACCTCTTGATATGTTATCAACAGAAAGGGTTCATTCTTGTAAACAAACTGAAATACTTTCTGAAAAGAAACTTCTTTATCACTACATTCAATCTTAGAATGATAAATAGAGAGCCAATCCATACCCAGGATAACATCAAACTCTACTAGAGGTAAAACAATAAGGTTTGAAATTAGGTTCCTTCCACGAATAAGGATAGTAAGATTATTATAAATTCTTTTTGCCGAAAAATTTCCCCCATGTGTTTTTACCACAAGTTCAAGAGTCATTTATTGAGATCGTATTCCCATTTTACTAGAAAAGTTTTCAGAGATGAAAGAATGTGTAGACCCTAAATCAAACAACACACTGGAATAATCTGAAAAAGCAAACAAAGTACCTTATACAACTTCATTTGATGGCCCAAAAACTGCTGATGTATTTGCAAAGGATTTCACCACCCATTTCTTCTTGTAGTCTAACTTCTTCCCATAACTCGATCTCTTTTTCAGACACTCTTTTTCATAATGACCCATCTCATTGCACTTAATACATTTCCCTAACTGTAAATAAAATTTGGTCTTACCATCACCTTGATCTTTTTTAGTGCAATCACGAGCCTTATGTCCCATCTTACCACATCGGTAGCACTTTCTATAATTCTGATGACATTCCCTAGCATGCCTTTTACAACATTTATCGCAAACTGGATACATAGTTTTCTTACCATCAGAACTTTTTGAATAATTCTTCCTTTTCTCATGCCTCCTCGGTCACTTCTTCTGTTGGTTGTTATAGAACAATTAATTATTGGAAAACTACATTTCCAGCTTATCAACACATCGAACAAGGTTCTCATAACTCTTTAACTCGCGAGAAGCTAAATCCCTTCGATATTTTGGCTTTAATCCTGAGTAAAAATGATTGATTTTACTATCAAGGTCTCGGATAATGTTTTGAGCATACCTTTCCAATCAAGTGAACCTTTCTTCATAAGTATCCACTGAGTCATCCTCTTTCCTCAATTATATGAATTGTTTTTCCATCCTACATCGAACAGACTTAGGAAAATAATTCTCAAGAAACATTCCTTTGAATTCATCCCAGTCGAGACCATCTATCTCATCAGCATCCTTGATATTTTTAACCATCGACCACCACTGATCTGCTTCAACCTCCAAACGGTAAATTGAAAGACAAACCTTCCGTTTGTCTGAACATCGCATGAAAATGAAAATCTTCTCCAGTGCTTTAATCCACCCTTCAGATAGCACAGGGTTAGATGATCCTCTGAATTATGGGGGATGTTGCCTCATGAAATGTTCCACCACTGACATGTTCCTCTGCGGTTGATCTGGCTGATATCATGCATGGATACCACCACCATTTATCGCTTGAGTCAAATGCACCATTACTACAACAAACTGTTCAAGT
The DNA here is from genome assembly GCA_963277665.1 of Viscum album. Lineage (NCBI taxonomy): Eukaryota > Viridiplantae > Streptophyta > Magnoliopsida > Santalales > Viscaceae > Viscum > Viscum album. The sequence goes on along the minus strand of OY728163.1, from coordinate 1,645,235,516 downwards.
CTAATTCCGACCAGCATAGGATGCTGATTTAGAAGGTCATTTCTTTCTACATCCCTTCCTAGCACTTCTTCCCTGTTTCCTCTTTGGAAAACCATTCTAAACGAGCATGTCTTAGATGAAGCGACATGGTTATCATCAAATTCTATATAATTTCAATTTGGCCATAAAAAATATATTTTTGTAGAATCATTTATTATAATTCTAACTCCTAATGATATTTAAACAAACCTCTGATTCAAAATATAAGGCCTCAGCCTTAAACAATACTTAATCTTGAGTTATTACAAGATTACACATTGAGGATCTTTTCAGGTTTAGAGTTTAAGATAATTAGATAAAAAATTATGCATTACATTCCACATGTAAACAAAGTGGTTACATAAAATATAGTATTCAATTTTTCCCATCAACGGAAACATATTTAAAATAATACATGGATTCATTCTTGAAACTTCTTTGACACTATAATCATATCATGTACCTTTACCTTGACTGGTGAAATTTTTTCAAAAACATGGGATGATTATAAAGAGCACAGTAAGGGATATAAAAGTCCGAAATGAAAACATTAGTCCATGCATGAAATCATACTTTCATCATAAAATATAATCATTTTAACCTACCTCATCAAATCATGAATAAATCATATAAATCATAAGACATAAAGGTAACTTGAGGCATTCATAACATTCTTACGTAGGGAGTAACCCTCTTGGTTACATTGGGAATACCCATCACAGTATATTCCCTAAATCTCTTCAGAGAAACCTTAATGTTTAATCCCTTCATGTTAACCAATGCATTGGAGAGATATATCGGGCTCCCCCACCCTTTTTTTATCACGAAACCACCCATCTTCATATCAATGGCCAAGAACCATAACATACTCATATCACATAAAACATGCATAAAGGAAACATAAATATTCCACATTTCAATAAAAATATATCAATACAACAAATTGGTATAATAAAAACATTATGAAAACCATTTTCAATACCAAAATAAATGAAAAGTAAAACATGGTATTTACTTTTCATTAAAAAAAATGTTATGTCTTGTAGAGCAAGCCGAAACTCAAATAATGGTCACAACAGCGGAGAAGTCGTTGTCGCCGCATACGTATGACAAAAACATTACCTTTTTTCGTTTAGTAAAATGATTAGTATATAAATATTCATTTTGAATAAACGTAAATGTCAATGGGGTTTATTCACCATATAAAAAGAATGTTGTGTATTAAACAAAATATTCCTCAATGAAAGGAGATTGAGATGAAGTCCCTTACCTCGGGCATAACGTGACTCCATCGTTCTTTAACCTCCTAAATATTAAACTTGAGTTAATTTTTACCTGCTTAAGGACCTTTTTAAAGTTCATGTTCCCTTTTATATCACTTATAACCATGTTATGAACACTATTTAATTATTTAAGTTAATAATGGTCGTTTTTTCAATCATTGGTACTTGAGTCAAAAATATACTATTTACAACTACTAGTTGTTCATGTGGTAAAATATCCATTATATCCATAATTATATTCATGATGTAGATATCATATATATCATATATATCTAGTATATACGTGCATTTATAATATTACATAACATTTAGAGGTAATAAATAAAATGCCCCATTCATGGAGACGGTAACCCGTACGTACGCATGAACGCTAAATTAATTTCTATTTAATATTTAATGGAATGAAATAATAATGATATAAAGGAATACTATAATTCCAATATAATATAATATATAATATCATTAACTCCATCCTTTATACATCCCACATATGGTATTAACGAATCAAATGACTTTTAGGGGGCGGTAGTCCGCACTTCCTAAAATAAAGATATCGCATTTACCCATTATTGAAACCATAAAGGTATGCCATAAATGAAAAATACAGAAGATTAGGGAAAACATTAAAATATTATATATCATATATAAATATAGTTACATCTTAATGTCCATATTTTAATGTGTTAGAAGAATATTGAACAATCATCGTTTCGTGAGGCAGAAATTTTCCATCCACGGAAATAGTATTCTTTTTAACCATTATATGTAGGTGTGTGTAAGTGTAGCTATAATAATTCTTATAACAACATCCAAGTATATTGAAAATACTGTTGTTGTTGCAAAATAAATGAATAAAAAGATTTTAGGTGTTTGGAGAAGCAAAATAAATAAAAAGAACATTAGAGGAGACTTTACCTTTAAATCGGATAACTTCTCTTGGTTTAAACCAAAAGGGTTTCTTGAATAGATTTCGGCCTAAGCTAAGGATTATATGATTAATAGAGGGATCTGGATACATGAAATCAGTAGATTTTGGCTATGCCAATGGCTTGAGAGGTGTGTGTAAAGAGGTATAGGTGGGGGCCTTTTATAAGAGGGAGGAGGGGCACTCTTGGAATGTCAAGAAATGTTACATTATTTTAAACTGTGTTTCGGATTTAAAAGGTCCCACATTGATATACATAGAGGATAAGGTGATAAGGGTTAGAAATATACTCATCCAATATGTTTTTTACAAGTTTACGTCTTAGATTATACATTATCTTTTCATTTTATTTGACTCGTTCATTAATAAGATAATTGTTGCATCATCATGATGTCATAAATTAATTAATTTATTTAATGTCCACAAATTATAAAAAAATACTATGATGTAAGAAATCATTTTATCATTCCAATGAATATTTATATTCTAAGATATCATTTACACATACAAAACTAAATTTTTTTTACTCAGGTGATACATTCTGTAGGGATATTCTCCTTTCTTTAAAAATTAAATTATAAAGTGTCACTTTCACCCAAAATTGATTCCATGGGGTCCCAAAGATTGGCATAAGTAATCCCATGGCCGTCCATTACACAACCAGTAGAAATAGGTAAAACAAGATTTTGATAAAAAAACGTTATATTGAACATTTTAAGATTCCATTTTATATATTTAAATCATTCAGAATGTAATAGTTTTGAATAAATAATAGAATGTTTTTCATTTCAATAGATAAATTATAGAATAATAACTCATATTTTAATATAATCCCAAAGGAAGTGGTGTAATATATTTATGTTCATAACTCATGAGTGATGTGTGGTGATTTTACATAATGTTTTATAACATATATTGTCATACAATATTGTAATTTTAATAAACGCATTCACAGTTTTGTGAGTATTTGTTGCATCTACCAAATTGGAGCACAATAACGTATAGCTATTATAAATCTAGATTCAGTAGTGGAAGGTGAAATTGAGAGTTATTTCATACAAATATATATAATTAAATCTTCTCATACAAAATTAAAAGTTTAAAATTTAATTTTTCATTCCATTATATATCCACCAAATTAAGCATAAAAATAAATATCTAGTTCATAATAAATTTTATAAGAATAAAATAATACAACATCAATGTTTTGGATAACATAAAATTTTTCTTACAACTTTATGATGGGTTTCATTTGTATTTCATTGAAATTTAAAATTAAATAATACTAAAAATATGGTTGGATTAATAGTTGTGTGATATATTAGTAATGCACTCATTCTTTTAAATGTTTTCGGGTATAATAATTTAGAAAATTCATCTGGATCTACTATTTTTTAATTTATTATTGGAATATTTATACATTATTAATTTCATAAGAAAATAATTTTGGTAGGTCTCTTATATACTTCTGTTGATAAATAAAATTCATTCTTTTTTTGTGAAATACACCAAAACTAAGGTAAATCATATGTTTTCCCATCCTAATCAACATGAACTATTATTAACAATTATCTGAAAATGAAACATAATTTTTTTTAATTGAGGTAAATATAATTTCATTTACATTAATTTTAACACTGATGGTTTCCTTCAAGAACATAATAAAAAGTCGGTGATCATATGTAACCTTAGAAAAGTGATTTTAAAGTAAAAATCATGTACAAATATTATACCAGGATCATGGAGCATGATTTTTTTTTATAGAGATCCATGGTATCTTTATAAAATTGATATTAAGAATTTTTATTTTAATGAACTTGTGGTTGTTCAATATAATCCTCCTCCCATACATATTCATTAATAGAATCACACATCACATATATTTTATAAAGGATAAAATTTAAAAATTACTCAATTTATAATTGTATGTGAATAGATTCAAGTATAGCGACTATATAAAATGTTTCATCATAATGCATGACTTATTTTTATTTATATCCTTTAACATAATTCAATAAAAATTTTATACTATAAATATATTTTCATTACTATTTTTTTGAAAACCCATTTAACTCCAATAAAATAATATCTTTAGGATATTATGTAAAAGACCAAAAAATTATTCCAGTCTTGTTCATTAACTTCATATTTCTTTTCACTTAGCCAATCATAATCACTAAAACATTATTATTTGTTTTAAGTTTGCACAATGATGAGATGTCACAATTTCCACATTAATATTTCCATAAACTTCTAGTTATTGCAGTCTGATCCAAATCATTAATGATATCACTAGTGGGATGGTTTCATAATATAGATTGATTTACTTGGATTATAAAATGATATTCTTCAATAATATGATGAATTTATTATATAACTACATGTTTTGAATATATGTCTTTTGTTTTTATTATACATGAACAATTACCAATAATGTGATATATTTTTTGAAAATATCCTCATATGATGTTGTTTTAGTTTTGTTTGAAAACAAATGGCCTAGTTTAATTTATTCCAACATTCACAATTTCATTAATATTTTTTTCATTTCATTTAAAAAATATTAGAATTACATGTTATAGAATTTACATGAAAATTTATTTTATATGATTTTAGGAAAAATTAATATAAATTTCACTTATCATTCTATAGGATTATATTATATCTAGAAACAATATCAAAATAATATTTTCTATTTCTTACAGACCAAAATTAATAATTAATTTTATAATGAAATGGTATTATTGAAAGTATATTTATAGTATAAAATGACTTAATAATAGCTTTATTTAAAAAATATATTATAAATGAGTATTCACTCATTATGGTTCCTGTAATCTCTTAAATATTACCCTTTTTTCAATCAACAACATAATTTCCATTGGGTTTCATGGAGAGAAGAACATCTATATAACAACATGCTTACTACAATATATTCAAAAATAAATTTTTTCAAACCTTACATCATGAACTGAATGAATAATAATCATGTGAAATTTTTCATAATTTATAAAATATGATAAATTTTTTTAAAAAAAAATAGTGGTTCTGAATTTTTTGAATGAAATTAGACCCACTAATAACTTGTATATTTAATAACCAATAAAAATACAGTTTTTTTCCTCAAATAAATATAATTTTAGAAGGAAAAAATTAATCAATTTTAAGTAACTATAAATCATCAATCATTGATTCATCATGACTAGAGTTAAACCATGAATGAATTTTTTATATATTTAAAGGGTCAAAAAAATAGAATAATTAATGTTATTCTTTGAAAGATAACTAATATGTACATTAATAAAAATATTTTCTAATTCTCAAACAATACAATTTCCAATCCTTCCATTAAAAACCAATATTCATCATCCATTTCACATAGAAATGGTGTATATTGGATTATATGATCTTCAATATTTAACGTGTAACAATTCTCTTCCCCATTTGAAGAAATATTAAATTTACATTTTGAATATGAATCACAAATTTTTTATTTTTAATGTTCACTATAGATTAAATATCACATAGTGGTATCATGCTACTCTGATTATGCATAATTCTAACAACATATAAAAAATCTAATTTTAAACATTATCCATAAATTAGATGTCACCAATAACATAAATTCCACATTTAGTGTTATCTATAATATTTATATTCCAAAAAATTATATTTATTATTTTTAGAAAGTACAAAGTGTTTTCATCCATATACCATGAATAACCACTATCTATGTAACATGTGATTTCACTATTGGCTATAATCAAATCTCCATAAAATAGAGAACACTGTGATTTTGGAACAAATACACTGTTGCGTCTATAATTACTATCTAAAAATAATTGGAAATCCATATTTACCCAATATTATTATTATTTAAAACATCTATTTATTTTGAGATATATTATCAATTAAAACAAAAATTATATTTTTATCGTAAGAATATTGTTTTTTTTAAAAAATGGTACATTTTATTGTATAATGAATGTAGATTAAACATTTTCCACTACAGAAGTTAAATAATTTCCTAGAGGAATATCTATGTGGACTCAACTATCTTTAATATCTTTAATAGAATTTAATTTTTAGATTTCAATCTTAGTTGAATTTTTTCACACTACATATCATGTAATTTTGTATTAACAATATGTTATTATAATAATAACTATTATTATAATTTTATTTTTTATTTAAATATTTAGAGAAAATAGAATTATAATATGAAAAAATTTAAATTATTATGTCTTCATTTATATATTCTTCTTTATAATATCCAAATACTATCATAAAAATATTATTTTATTTTTTCAGAAGAGTACCATATAAAATTAATTATTCAAAATTACGAATTGTATCCTCATCATCAGTTGTAAAAAGAATTATTATTTAAAATAAGTCTAACTATATTCCCTATAAGATTTGGGATTATATGATTTCAAAGATAAATTGGTAAGGAATTGTACTGATACAGTTACCACGAATGATTTATCATTATTTGGAAATCTATATTAGAAACGTTCATCTTTTGAATTGTACTACCATTATCTACTAAAATTTATGAATATGATTATCTACCACTATCCCAAAAAAATATGGATCTATTGATTTTCTGTACCCTTATCGTTATTGGAAATCCATTATGTTTTAACATTTTTCTATTCCCTAAAAAATATTTCCTTATATTTCGAGGTATCGTAGACTCGTAAAAAATCATTTCAGACAAATAATTTTTTTCTCTTTTGACTTTTTGAACTACCTAATTTTCTCAATTTGTGTATATAATTTCATACATTATATTGTGTATCAAATCATGTGCAATGTGCCCAATTTTTTTATATTTTTTCATATAATCTATTGAGTATCAAAAAATGTTTTCACTAAATTTATGTTGTTTTCAAGATGAAAATCTTCGATTTGGTGATAAGGATCATTTCAGGTATTTTCAATCCTAATTCCAAAATGGAGAAATATTTAGGGGAAATAATATTTACACAGTGTGTACTTATTACACACGCCATGTACCATTTCCCATACACACAAATCGTCATGAAGGAGTACACGCCAATGTTGCTGGGAAAGATTCACATGTAATATACTTCACATTACACGTCCTATTCTCACTTATATAATAGGTTAATCAATGATGTTGATACTACACTACATATGGGGGAATCTACACATAGTGTACCACCACCAAACAACCACTAATTCTTTTAAAGTCATGGTTGGCATGACATATCACCTACTCGTGGTGGAAGAAGAGCCAATTCGAGTTGACATGACTACATGATAGGTAATTTATAGTACACACAATGTAGTTTTGAATTCTATAAAAAAGAGTATAATATTTACAAATTCATTCACAATTGGAGGGGATAACAAGTGACAAAAAAATTGAGAAGAAGAGACAGAAGAATAGAGAGGCAGAGAAATAGGGAAGATAAGAGGGGAGGTGGTACCTCTCTTCCTTCCCAATGTTCTAAATATGAAGCTATTGTGATGTGTTAATCAGGTATTAAATTTTTTTTAGTCACTACCTACCCCATGTGTATCTAATTTACCAATGTGTTGGGGATGATTGTGATTATGGTTTGTTATTAATCAATTATCTTATTGTATTTGTGTTATTTATTTCTCTCTCATAATCCATCCAATTTTTTTCTATATAACTAAAATCCCCGTATAAGACCAGGAATGATATATCTAGGGATCCTAAAAGGTATTACCACAATGTATACCCTGGATCATTGGGTTTACTTATGATCTCAATATGTCCTGAAATTAATATAATTAATATGAATCAAATTATAAACCATGGAATTGGTCTCTATTAATTAAAATAAATCATTCCAGATCAAGGGTTTTCTGTTATATTTGAATCCCAGAGATGTGTGTTATTTTGAACAATACAACATTTAAAAAAATCGACTTATTAATATCCTAAAAAACCTAGAACCCCAACACATTCTTCCTTTTTATCATAAAAATATATTTCATGTTTTTCATTTTTCTAATGTTATTCCTCAAGAAATAGAAGACTTAGTGACATTATTTTTGAAACATCGACTATTGACTCTAAAATTCTGGTAAACCTCACCAAATTAATCAAAAACTTTAGAAATATAACATACATTCCCACTCTCCCTATGGATCAACCCCATTCATTCGCATTACTAGAAGTAAGTTGAGGATTTCCATGATGGGATTCTCAACACAACAATGGATAAAATGACCCCAATTTATGGTGATGTTTATTTGGAGTTTAAGGGTAATAGTAGTTTATTAAATAATGTTTTAATTAGTTATATTGAAAATTAAAATTAAAATTTCACAAAATTATGTTCGTTATCTAATTTCCATTATTAATTTTTCCACATTTATGCTTTAGTGTGTTTAGTGTAGTGTAGGATCATAGGTGCATGAGCAATAGAATCGCTCATTCCAAGAGTTTCAAATCATCTCATATACTTCATCTTGATATAGATATCTAATTAACAATATTTTAGAGATGTTTGGAAATTAGAGAAGAACACATCCAAATTCCCTCCATGTTGAATATAGATGATGGAGAACTAGATGATGTCCAAATTTTTGGACTAAAGTTCATCCATGATGATAAATTTAATAAACAGCTAGCTGCTAAGGTTGAGCCTAACCAAATTCCACTAGAAAACATCATGGAGATCATTACATGGAATTAGTAAAGGCATCCAGCTCTATATTTTATGGGTTATGGCCAAAAACAACCCAGTACTACCCACCATGTCGGTTTCAATATATATAGCCAAACCAAGGGAATTATTTTTCTCAAGAGAATAAATTTATTCCCCCACTACCTCTAGTAGAACTGGCCCCACTTTGTACCCTTATAGAGTACAATCTTCCTTCTACCCAATGGATAGATATAGGTATATATTGACCACCCCTGCAAGCCCAATATATTCATATCAATCCATCCATCATGAATATCATCCCAAATAATGTTTAGTTTGAATAATTACTAAGTGAAGACCCCAATAATCATCTCTCCAATTAAATGGAGTTTTTTCACATAATTTGATACCATGGGCTGTCTGAGGATTCCATTCACCTTCGCTTATTTTTCATATGATTATGGGATAATGTGAATGGGAAGATTAAAAGATTTTCTCAACATTCCAATATAATATGGGTGGAATTTGAGCATGTGTTTTTACCAATGTATTTCCCACACTCCAAGGTGGTGAATTTTCCCATTGAAAATCACCATTTTTTTAAACATTATTCAATGTGTTTTTATGAATCATGGGAGTGTTTCAATGAAATGATACAGAATTTCCCTCATCATGGACTACCAGTATGGATGAAAATAAAAACAATATATGGATGTAATAAGAAAAATATCAAATCACTTGAGGATGTAGAAGTAGGAGGAACGATGATGAGTAAATCCCTAGAGGAACTCTTTGACTTGCAACAAGATATGACAGAAAAAAGCTTATAATGGAACTTGGATTATGGTGCTCAAAATAGGCGCATGCATAACATTGATTAATCTATCATTATTTCATCCCAAATAAATGATGTTTCCATGAATATAGATGAGTTATATATAAAAACCACATCCCATGATCAAGAAGTAAATCCACACAACATGCAGTGAATGTGGTAATAATCATGCCATGGGTGAATGCCCAGTGACATGTCTCAGTCCTTAAAGAATGAGGTGTCTTATGTTTCTCAGAATAGATGACCGAACACATACCATTAATACAAGAACCTGAAATGAGAATATAACATTATCACAAGCTTGGGGAAGCAACCTAAAAATTATCGACCTCACCCCCAATGGCCAACCAATTATTGTCCACAATAATACCAAAATCTAGATTTCAGATATCTTATACAAGGATATTTCAAACAAAAATGGTATTGAAACCCTTGTCTTTCTCAAAATCATAGATATATATGACCTCAACTAGTTGAACAACAACCTCAGAGAAAACACCAATCAGTGATATACAAATGATATCAAAATTCCTAACAATTGTTGATACACAATTTTAATTTCAAGAGGAATCTATTAGAAGACATGAGGACTAGATAGGGATTAATTATAATAAACTATCTTCATGGAAACCTAGTTCAATACCAGGTAACAATGATAATACCCCATAAGAGGAGGTCAATTATATCACTTTACAATGTAGGAATGAGCTACCCTCGAAAAGAAACTCCAAATCAATGTTAAAATCTATCTCCACCTACACCCTCGTCAAATAATGAATTTGATCTCCAGGAGTCCCGCTCAACATAAGGCCTATAATATTCCATTCAAAGAGGTATTAAATAATCATTAGAACATATAAAAACTTCATGAAGTAAATAATCCCAAAAAGTGGAGGATGGAGGATTCGGAAATAATTCATCTCCATAAATAACGTTAAATAGTGATAAAACACTCTCTTCCTCCAAAGATCTACGACCCGTGCTGTTTTACAATCATTTTCACAATCATATCTTGTGAGTCAGGGAAATCCGTTTGTGAATTTTGGGATAGTATCAATCATATTCTTTATGGAGTCTTCCCCAAGCTGGGACAGAATGATTTAAAACCTACTCGAGTGGCACTACAGCTAGAAGTCTGTTCCATTAAATATCCTAATGGGCTACTGTAGAATTTTCTTGGGAATGTACGATGAGTGGTTATTCCTAAAATGTTTATCATACTTGACATGGAGGAAGATTAATAAGCGCATCATATTCAGGGAAGACCCTTATTTTCCCCTGAGATTGTTTTGATTGATGATCACCAAGATTTATTGATCTTCAGATTAAGAGATGAGAATGTTTCATACAACCTCCTTAGTTCTCTTAAAAAGGATCACTTTGGGAAAATGAGGAGTTGTGTGCATTAACTACAGTGGGCAATCACATTGTCCACCTGGTAGATGTCATGGGATGTTCTTCTATCACCGATAAACTAGTCATTGAGGACATCAAGCCAGATTATGAACCGGAGGAGCTATAATTCATTGTAGGCTAGATAATTCATTATTGGCAGTGCACAGTTATTCCGAATATTCTAGATCATGTTAGGGAAGAACCAATTTTTTCTTCAGTTTATAGTTCCCTAATAATTGAATTGAAACCTCTCCCATATTCTCAGGAATATGGATTCTTGGGAGAAAAACACACGTTGATAGTTATACTCAATTGGTATATCTCTCAAGAGTAGTAACATGAACTTATACATGTTCTAAAATGAAGTAGAAATACTATTAGGTGGATATTTTCTGATCATAAAGGTATCAGTCCTACCATTTGCATCCATAAAGTGCAACATGAGGAAGGATGAAAGCCCTCTGGGCAACTACAATGATGGATAATCCCTCCAATAAAGAAGGTCATGAAGAAAGAAGTGATCCAGCTATCAGATGAAGGAATCCTCTACCCCATATCTGATAGCTCATGAGTGAGTCAATTACTAGTGGATCCCAAAAGGGAGGTATCACCATAATTACCAATGATAAAAAATAAACACATCTCTATTAGAACGATCATGGTATTGATTGATTGGGTGTACTAATTAATTATTAATTATGCCATAAATGAATATCACTTCCCACTTCATTTTCTGGATCTGATGTTAGATCAATTGGAAGGGCATGAGTTATATAACTTTATAGATGGTTATTCTGGTTATAACCATATTTTTATAACCCCTGAAGACCTAGGGAAGAGTACTTTCACATGCCCATATGGGAAATTTGTCTATCGATAAATGTATTTTTTCATGTTCAATGCACTATCCACCATTCAATGCTATAGTCTAGTGATATTCCAAAACATGGAAGATTAAATTCTTAATGTCATTGGGAATGATTTTACAGGATATTAGAAATCCTTCAACACCGACATGTGAAAATCTGGAATTTTCCCTAGAACGGTTTGGAATCACCAATCTTGTTCTGAATATGGAGGAATGTCACATTAGAGTATAGAATGGTATTTACGTAAGCCACCTTATTTCCATGAAAGGAATCTATATTGACCCTAAAATGATTTAATTCATAATAAAACATCCCATTCAAACTTCTATTTGTGAAATTATATGTTTTCTTGGTCATCAATGTTTTTATATAATATTTTTTCATTACTTTTAAAATATAGCTGAACCTATAACCAAAACCCTTACAAAATATGTTATCATTGATTTTTTCTAAAAATGCACCACATTCATTTAGCTCTGGAAACAATGATTAATTTAAGATCCTATCATGATTTTCCCAAACCAGTATGAACAATGTGATATCTTGTGTGACACAGATGATTATGTTTTAGGAGTAGTTCTAGGAAAATAAAATAATCATCTATTATTACATATCAAATATGGAAATAGATCTATGAATGATACACAAATTATATAACCTACTACAGAGAAGTTAATTATATTAGTAGGTAACACATTTGACATGTTATGCTATTATATTTGTCTATCAAAAGAAATTGTTTATACTAACAATGTGTCACTAGAATATTTGTTAAACCAGAATAAGTAAAATCAATTTCTCATCTGTTGGGTGCTTCTACTCAAATAATTTGAAATGGAAATTCGTGATAATAAAATAAGTGAGAACATTGTCAGTGATCATATCTCCCTTTTGGAATTACCTCATTTAATAATATAGGATGATAGAGAAATCAAGGAGGACTTCCTGTTTGATCAAATTTTTTCAACTGTAGTTATATCCCGCCATTGGTTTTCCATCATTTCCAATGACCTGGTGAAAAGATTCATCTATCCTGATCATACATTCAATCAGAATAATCGATTTTTGTTTAATGTAAAAAAGACATTTCTTGGAAGACCCACTGGCCTTCCAGTCATGCGGAGACGGGGTGATCTGTCACTATATCCTGGAATAATAATACAATGTAATTATTGAGTTTCTTCATTCTTCCACAGTTTGGATGATTCATGTTCCCGACTGAATGATAAATAAATTTATTAAATATGTATTTTTAAATCCCACAATGCAAAAATATGAAAATATTTTGTGGCATATTGTGATTGGTGTCAGTGTACTATTAACATGGGGTGTTGAGCTGAAATGCCTAAACATCCCATTATTATTGTCATGGTATTCGACCTATATGGTATTGATTTTATGGGCCCCTTTCCCCATCAATTGGAAACTCATGCATTCTGATTTGGATGGATTATGTATTCAAACGTGTTAAAGTAGCTTCTAAGACACACAACATAGTAATGGTAAATATTTCATTCTTGAAGAATAATAGTTTCAGTAGAACCAGTGTTTCTTAGGTTCTGATAAGTGATAGAGGGATAAATGTTAACAATGCATTGATGCAGACTTTTCTCATGATGTATGGAGTGAGTTATAACACGATAACACCTTATCGTCCCCAATCTAGTGGCCATATGGAGGTATCCAACCCAAAACAATATAAATCCATGGAGATGATGGTGGGAGCCTCACGGAAAAACTAGTCCAATAAGCTTGATAATTCCTTTCAAGAATACATTACCACCTTCAAGACATTTCTGAGTATGTCCACATTCCTTTTAATATATGAAAGGCCATATAATTTACAAGTATAATTGGATAATAAAGCATTCTGGGCTATGAATTCAATTAATTACAACCTAAAAGTCATTGAAGATATACGAATGATCCGGCAGACAGAGCTTGATGAAATTTGGAGGGAGGCATATGAGATTGGTAATATATATATAGAAAATAAAAATGTGGTCCCTGAATGCATGATCTCGTGGAAGTAATTACATCTTGGTGATGAGTTTCTCTTATTTATCTCCCATTTTAGTTAGTTTCCAAGAATATTAAAGACCATCAATCACTGCCTTTCTGAGTGATCAATGTCTTCCTCTAGTGTGTGGTGGAAGTAGTTGTAGTAGATGGTAAACCATTTATTTGGAGTGGGAATCATCCCAAACAATATCTTTATATGAAGTACATGGTGGGTACAATCTCCACCACACTATTTAGATAACAAGGGTCACTGGTAAGGCCTAGACAATGTCATAATACAAAGGCGCTTGCTGGGAGGCATCCGAGGGACTACACGTCGTGTATCACCTCCTTACAGAGCATGTACAGTCCTTCTTATTGAATATTAGAATTGGAAAAGTAGTATAATTATATACAGATTATTTTAATAGACAAGGATGATGCATGTTCCAATTTATGTTCATTGGAATGTATATGATCTGTCATTAGTTCAAATAACTCCACCCCTTGCATCAAAACTTGGTTTATCCTTTTTAACAAATATTTAATTAAATGGAATGTGAGGTATTTTTCAAAACAAAAATGTTTTTCACAAAAAAAAAACTCATATTGTGGATGGACCAGCTAGCCATGGTTGTAAACAGGATCCAAATGACCAGGGTCCGAATCATGACAACCATCCCAGTTCCATAATTTTTCATATTATTAAAAACACACAGAGTTCATTTCAATATACTTCTTGTGTGCAATGTTTTTGTTAAAAATTTGATTGGTTTTCAAAACATGAAGTACATCCAACTGATGATGGCTGATTAGAAGAGTTTTGAACCATGATTCGAAATATCCATGTTCAATCTCGACTAATCTCCCTACTTCATTCCTATTATAAAATTAGAACCATATGCCATGTGTTTTCTTCTTCATGTGTAGAACTACAAATATAATTTAATTTTTAAGAATTATAAAAAAAATCAGCCCTACAACTATAACTATAGTGGATAAGGGATAGTTTTTGTAATGATGAATATCTGGTTTGTATCACAGCCCAAGCACCAGACCCATGGTTGAAGTTTTCTTTTTTAAAGCTTAGAATGCACGGTCTATCATCCATTGATGCACTACGTGTATAGTTTAATTTTTTATGATGTTATTTTATTTTATAAATAATTTAGTTGTAAATGAATATATAGAATTACTTTAAATAAAATTCATACACGATATTTACACTTTATGAAACAGTGTTTATTTAGGGTATAATGGTCGGGACCCTACCCGTCCTAATCCCGTGTCACACAACCCCCCCTGTTTTCTTCTCCCACATGGTGCCTATAACAACCCTGGTCTTTATTTTACACATAAACATAATTTATTACATAAAATACTCACTTGATATAAGTTAGTAGATCGATAGGTCTAGTGTATTTGGTGCTTAGGGACATTAGATAACAACTTAGAACATAAAACCCAACATCTATATTGATAAATTATATTACTTGACTGCAACATTCCTTCATACATAGCATGGCATGTGATAACCTGAGGGCATTCAAAATAAAATGGAGAGATATTATTCCTAGAAAGGTAGTAATAAACTCATAACATTAAAAATATATTAAATCTTATAAAATAGGCCTATCAATGGATCAAAATATAAACATGGACATAAATGCATTATATAGTATAATTATCATAACATGGAAATATAGAAACAACACATAACATGATATCAGCACGATCCAAGGCTCATTGTACTCGGAGAACGAGTGAACAACCATTGAACCTGAACTAGCATGATTACAACCACATTTCACTTTAATTATCATCACTAAACACTCATTTAACATGACGTATGTTGATACTAATCTTTACCCAATGCATTGGAGTGCTATCACGGTGCCCATTTCTTAATCATTTCCTTTCATTCATAAGTATGTGACATTGATCAAATATCACGAATTCATATATATAATTATCTATTCCATGATAATGGGATGAGAAATTATTACATGAACCTATATAATAAATTACTAAATTTGAAAAAGGTGAATACTCTTTATAGAGAAATGGGAATGGAATTCACTACAAAATGGCTTTGTCTTGGAAAATCACAGTGCAATTTCGGCAGTATAATGACGTGAAATAAAAATTGTAAAATGGGTTGATGAGAGAGGAAAAGTTATCTTAACATTTATAAATGAAATTAATAGTATGGGGGTAATGGATCATAATATTACAACATATTAACTGTAATTTATATTCATAATTTAAAATAATTTCTAGAATGTAAATTAGAATATGGAAATTCATTAAGGAATTTCGTTAGGGTAACAGGTATACACGGGAGAAATTAATGAAAGGGAAAGAGGTCTATCATCATTAAAACATATGTAGTAAAGTATGGGGTAGTTGTGAAATAATACCCCAAAAAGTATAAATTATAATAATATGGTATAAAAACATAATGAAATTTGGACAAAAATTACAAATGATGATATCCCTTACTTGGATGTTTGATCCCAAAGGCATGGGAGGGGCTTTTGAAAATCATCTTGGGAGATTGGGGTGCCTTGGGAGGATTCTAGAGAGGGGGTGGTAGATTTTGTTTTGGATCAAAAGGCTTTGAGTGATTCATATGTCTATTATTAGGGGGTGGTTATATAAGAAATGAGATGAAATTCGTTATTATTTAGGTTTTGGGGACGACACCTTCAAATTTACAAAACCACAAACAATACAATGGTTTTTTCCCATGTTTTTTTCAAAAGGGGGGGTGGAAATCATAATTTAATAATGAAAATGGCATTAATTCTTAAAATATTTTTCATTCATATGTGTAGGTGTGTCACACACCCAAGGAAATCATTATAAAGGTTAAAATGTTCTATTAGTCATGGAGGGTCAACTAAGGCACCATAAATTTAAGAAAAAATATATATAAAATCACATTAATTTAAATTTAAAACCATTATTGTCCAAAAATAAAATTGTTATGCTTTTATTACATCACCATTTGTTCATTAGGAAGTTATAAAACACATTATATATTAAAAACATATTTATTTTTTATCCAAATATTCATTTGTCCCGGAAAATTATGTAAATATAACCATTGGATAATTTCAATGTCCAAATTCAAAAATTAATTTCTATTTTATATATATAATTTTTTTAATAGTAGATTTTATACTTTTAATATAAAATCTAACATTTCTCGAAAATTCATGGGTTTTGAGAAAAATAGTTTAAACACCATGATAAAAATTACAATTTTATTCATATAAATTATATGATCATTTATATTTAAAAAAGTAATTTGGTAATAATATTTTATAAAATTTTTATTTAATTCATAAATCCATTAATTCATGAAAATAGATTTCTTATTTGAATATTAATTAAAAATACAATTTGTGCTTTAAAATCTATTTACAAAGTAACAACAATAAAATGAATGTATACTATTTATTTTATACAATATATAATTCACATAAGAATAGTTCTACAGTATGGTTACATAATCCCTTATAATAGCTACATATGATCAAAGGGTTAGTATTTCAATGGTGATAGACTCTATGGGTGTCTTGGATAACATCGCTCTGGGGGTAATCTCTATCAACGTACACTTCTTCCGTAGGCGGTTATATTCGAGCATAAAATGTTGAATCTCTACTTAGTCTTAGTCAATAGAAAGGCCCAGTGATGCCACCTCCTTTTTGAGCTCTGGAAAATGGGTTTCATACAGAAAAATTTTATAGGATGAGTCCATCACTTTCTTTCACTGCGTAAAATGGGTTTGTTAAAAACCTATATTAATACTAATCAAATGATCACTAATAAATAAATAAATTTGTAAAATTAATAGTTCATAATTGTATTTTGAAATCAAAAATCATTAAAACAAAGAAGTTAATATTTTATATAACCATTTTACATAATAATACATTTAATTAGATCAAGAATAATTATAATTAATTAATGTTTGGGATGTTACAATATCCCCACTGAAGAAATTTCTCCCTCAAAGTTTCGTTTTCCCACACTAAAATAGATGAGGTAAACTCTCCTTCATTAGTTCCCCTAATACCCATATTGCTTCTTCAAACTTGTGGATTCACAAAAACACCTTGACGAGGGACATTGTCTTATTTCCTAGACATATTCTCATAGGATCAAAGATCATTATGAGAATATCTTTAGAGGATAGACCATTCTCCAATGGTTCCACCTCTGGATTGAGTACATGTGATTGGTCAGGTATTTAATTCCTCAGTAGGGATTCATGGAATACATAATGTACTTGAGATGGGTTCAGTGGTGGTGCTAGTCGATAGGCCACTGCTCCCATGCGATAAAGGATCTGAAAATGTCCAATGTACCTTGGACATAAATTTTCCATCTCCCCAAATCTCATAACTCTCATGAAAAATGTTTTTTAGTGGAACAACATGTCTTTCACATCAGATCTAGTTATCATAAATGATTATTAAAATAACAAATTAGTCAATGGTGGGTAGTTTTAATGTACAGTTGGATGGTCTAAAACATTCCACGATTTCTTCGACCATTTTTGGACCTAAGAGTTTTCAATCCCCAACTTCATCCCAGCATGTTTGTGTTATACACCTATTCCCATTAATGGCTTCATAAGGATCCATTTGGATGATTTAGTGTAAACCATTATTTTATAAGAACTCTAAAAGAGGAATATGTTGATAATATCATCATTTGAATTCCATTTATAATGCTCTCGACATGTCCTCAAGTGTTTGGATAATCCACTCATAATTCCCATCAGTTTGAATATGATAGGTAGTACTAAATATTATCTCAATATTCATAGCATGTTGAAGACTGTTATAGAAAATAAACATGAATCTAGGATCTCAATGAGATACAATATGTAAAGGTACTCTATAAAACATTACCAATTCTATAATATATATCTATTCCAGTTGATCCAATGATAAATCTTCTTGAATTTAAATTAAGTGTCCAGTCTTTTTATGTTGATCCACAATAACCCAGATATGACTACTTCCTTGGGATGACTTCAGAAATCTAGTGACAATGTCCATGGTGATGTTCTCCACTTTCTATGTTGTTATGTGTAATGGTTGTGTCATCCATTTATACTCCTACATCTCATCATTAACTTCCTTACATATTAGGTACTCCGATGTATACTCATCAATATCTATATTCATGTTTCCCACCAATAAAGATATCGAAGATCTCGATACATCTTTTTTGTTTCCTTGGTTAATGGAGAAATTCAAACTGTGTGCTTCATCCAAATTGTCATTATTTAACTATATATATGATGGAAGACATAGTATTTTTAATAAACAACCAATTCATTCTTTATTAACATTGAACATTGAGAATTTCCATTTACAGATAGTTTTTACTTTCTTGTGAATTCCCACATTATCGTTTTGAGTGTCCTTTACCTATTTCATAATATAAAGTTCAGTAATCAATTAGGAAATGATTGATGATGTTCCCTTAAATTATATTCCTATGTATATATTCATTAAGTCTATGAATATTTGATCCTTTTATATTCTCATCAATGATTGCATCACTGTGTCTTTTCTACATAGAGCATCTGCCACATTGCTCGCATTCCCAGGGTGATAATAGTTTGATCAAACATAGTCTCTGATAAGCTATTACCATCTTCATTGGTGAATTTTATACTCTTTATGTGTGAATATATACTTTTGGTATTCGGGATCCTTATATATTTCACACTTCTCCCTAAAGAGGTAATTTCACGAATTTCATTAAAGAGAAGATTACTATAACCAACTCTAGATCTTGTTATGGATATTTTTTCTAATAAAATTTCAATTTCATTGAATCATAGGAAATGATTTTTTCATTTTGCATCCACACACACACCAGACCCTTCTTCAAAGCATCGCAAAATACCACAAAAAATTACCATCTTGTTCGTAGTGTGCGCACGAGCGTAGTGATATGCCTCTTTGTTTTGACTCCATGAATCTATCTTCGCATTAATCACTACAAGAAAACTTTATCCCCTTATATGTTAGCCTGGTAAGAGGGTTAGACAATCATGAGAAATTTCTCACCAATCCACAACAATATCCTGCTAATCCCAGGAAGCTATGGATAACAATTACTGATATTGGCCCTAGTAATTCCTCAATTGCAGCTATCTTGGAGGGATCCACGGATATCCAATTGCTGATGATGATATGACTATTGAATGGTACCTCTTTTAACCAGAACTCACAATTTTTTTACTTTTAATTGATATTATCTTCCCACATGGTCTATAATAAAGAGCTTAGATACTCTTTATGCTCTTCCATGGTATTGTAGTATATTTGAATATCATCTATAAAGACTACCACATATTTTTTCATATAATATTTTAATGACACTATTCATCACGTACATGATGATTTTTGTGTCACTAGTTAGTCCGATAGGCATTTGTATGAATTCATAGTTCCCGTATCGTGAAAAAAATGCAATCTTGGGGATATCCATTATATTCACTCTTAAATGGTAATATTACAACCAAAAAACTACCTTAGAGAAGTATTGTGTTCCATGTAGAGAATCTAACAAGTTATCAATTAGTGGCAGAGGATAGTGGTTTTTTATCATGATTTTATTTGTAGCACATGATAATCCATGAAAAAGTGTATTGACATATCCATTTTCTGGAAGAAGAGGACCTGTTCAGCTCATGGTGAAGCTCCTTGGCATATAAACCTTTTATCCAAATTATATTGTAGTTGTTTCATTATCACCTCAAACTCTAAAACAAGCATTATATATAGAGTAATGAATATTCAGAATGCCGTATTTATAAGATCCATTGAGAATTCAATATCTCTTCTAGGGGAAGGACTGAAAATTCCAAAGGAAAAACATCATTGAATTACCTCACAATAGGAATGTCATAAATTATGGTAGCTTCCATAGACTCAATAATCAGATCCAAATAAGCAATTTCATAGCGAACTAATATGAATGATTTACATTGTAGTTCTAATGAGGATTCATCTTCCTCCTTGCTCTTGTAAAGAATATGAGTTTGATTCTCTATATAGAGATTGATTTCCCTCTCACAGAAATTTATATTGTCTCTATATAAGGAAATCAAATCAATGAAAATAATTTCTTCAAATTCAACTAAAGGGAGTAAAAATAAATTAATTGGGAAGTTCAATCCTTAAATTTTGATAGGGTAGGAGTAATATACATCAGATTCATTGATTTCCTTATTTTCCACTCTCACTAACATTATTACTTCCATGACTTCTGGTGGTGTTGGATTAGTTCCACTTAACATTCAGGATATAAAATAATGTGGATAACTAGAATAAAAAGTATGTTTTCTATTAATCAATGAATAACTACCCTACCTATCACCACATCATTGGTAGGGTTCACTTCTGTGGTATTTATTGAAAACGCTCACCTTTGCTTCCTTGGAGGATGTTGGTTGGCTCAAAAAACACATTTCATAGAGAAATGATGTGCAATGTGCCCTGGTTATTTTAATGTGAAGAAATGAACAATGAATTTAGGATCAAAAAGAGTGTTTATATCCTTTTTTGCAAAAATGGTTTTTTCTTGTTGGCAGTTAATGGAAAGGTTCCCTTCTCTACCACACAAAAAGGATTTCTTCGTCCCCATCCAAGAATTTTCGAGGTTCTTCTTTCCACACCAATGGAAGGTGTGATTTTTTATTACCATAGCATAATTGGATTTATCCATCGAACCACTAGAATTGAAGTCCACCTTATGATTCTTCTCGCCAAGATACACCTGAGATTCTATGATCTCCATTTCTAAATTGACGGAACATCATATATTTTCTCCATAGCTATCGAAGTCATGGATCACTAAGGGTTTACGTAACCAATGTTATATCCCACTAAAGATGCGTTCAACCTTGCATTCAGGGGTAATGAAAAAGACAGAGGCATACCATGCATGACTTATGAAATTTTCCTCATACTCTCCAATGTATTTGTAAACTTTTTTAATTATGAAAGGAAGACTATTTCCATCTTATATCAGTGGGAGCGAGGAAAGTTATTGTCAAAAATCATTTTCTAGAAATCCTTCCATTCCAACACCTTGATATCCTTTTCTGGATTCATATATTTGGACAATTTCCACCAAGGATCAACTTCACCCTAAATAAAATAAGTATCCAAAAGTACCATCTCTTTTTATGAACATTGAATGATGGATATGATCTTCTAAATAAAATTTATCCATTATTCAGTGATTGAGGTATCAAATGACCAATTAAAAGTAGTTTGCCTTTGTCTCGAGAAACACTCGATTGAGACCTCTTCTTCCTCTGAGGGAGGGAGTTAAATTTTCTTCTAAAACCATGTTTCTATTCAAAACCCGATTTTACTATGAATTTATCATCACAATGATTATGATTCCTTCTCCAATCAGATTGGGAAACTTATTAGAATAGTCATCACATTGATCATCATATAGGTTATTAGCATGAGTCCTCATATTACCAGCCATTGACTGGAATAAAATAAAGGATATGGGTAACACCTAACGGGTAATCTAAAGGTAAAATTGGATGACTTATAAATTACTCTTATTGCCTTAACTATTGAATTTATAGGGTTTAATATGTGTTATCCATGATCTTCTTACCAAAATATATTCTTAGGGGGTATTTTTCTGATAATAATGGTTCATACTAAGCTCGTGAATTAACCAAAGCATATCCATTGGGAGTGTCATAACCAGGAGTGTAGCAATGCCTACTGTAATGCACCTGTTCCCATTTTATTCTTTCTTAAATAGGTGTTTTCGGGTTTTATCCCTACATACATTTGTGCTAGAGTTGCCTCTACCTACTCGTATCAAGAATGTGATGTTTTTTATTGATAAACCACATACTCAATAATCACCCTAATTTTGGGATATTTCGATTATAGTTAGTCATATCATTAAGTCTTTCACTAATGTATTCTAATCCTAATTTCAAAAATAACAAAACCTATCCTCTAATAACTACTATAAGAACCATTCTCTTTATTTCAAAAATAAACTAAAATTATTAAATAAATTCATCACTAGATAAAATATAGAAGATGGGAAGCTATAGTGTATTTGGGACTTAGTAACATTCCATAATAACATAGAACATAAAACATCACAATATTATTGAAAAATACATTAACATGACCACAACTTTCCATCATACTTGTCATTACATGGGATAAACTGAGGACATGAATAAGAACATGGTGATCTATAATGCTCAGTAAGGGAGTAAACAAGGCATAACATTAATTATATATTAATGTTTCGTAATTCTGATTATCAATGGAGTAAAATAAAAAAATTTCAAAAATACAAGATATATAATGATTATCATAACATATAAATGTAGAAACAACACTTAATATGATACTATCCTGAGCTAAGGGTAATTGCACATGATGCATGACTAAACCATCATTGAACATGAATTTTCATAAGTAAACACTCATTGAAATTGAATTATCATGAGTAAACCCTCATTTCAATTGACATATCATGATACTAATCATTACACAATGAATTGGAGCACTATCACGACACACCCTTCTTAATCCTTTTAATTTCATTCATAAGTGTTGCACATGGATCATATACCATAGATTCATTAAAAAATATTTTTCTACAATTAAGGGATGTGGAATTCATACATGAAACCTTATAGTAATTATGTAAATGTTCACAAAGGTGAATACCTAGGATAGATAAATTTTCATGGTATTCACTATGCAATGACTTTATCTTGGAAAATCCAGGTGCATTTTCTGCATCATAATGACGTCCAATTAATGTAGTAAAATGGATTGATGAGAGTTAGAAGGGGTATATAATCATTTAAAAATGAAATGGAATGTATTGGAGTAATATAACATAATATCACAACATATTTAATGGAATTTAGATGAATTATTTAAAATAATTATTAGAATGTGAATGAGAATAGGGAAATTCATTACAGAATTTCATCATGGTAACACGTATACATGGGAGAAATTATTGGGATAGAAAAACGACTATCATCATTAAAACATAAACATGGAAGTACGTGGGAGGTTTTAAAACATACCACTACACTTTTAATTGATATTAAAATTGTATAACAACATAATGAGATTTGAACAAAAAATTAGAAAGGAATAAATACCTTACATGGAAGTGTTATCCCAAAGGCCACCGAGGGGTCTGAGAGATGCTTCGTTGGATCTTGGGATGCCATGGGTGGATTCTTGATAGAGGATGGTATATTTTGTTCATCATCCAAAATCAATGAGTGGATAGAATGTGGGAGCTTGGGGCGGTTTATAAGAAATGAGAGGGAATCGTTTATTATTTAGGTTTTGGGTACAACACCTTAAACTAATCAAAACCACAAACCATATTGTGGTTTTTACCATGTTTTTTTCCATAGGGATTTGAAAATAATTATTTTAAATTGCCAATATCCCAAAATATTAAAATATTTTTCTTGATTAAGTGGAGGTGAGTCACACTCTAATGAAAATAATTTTAAAAGTTAACATGTTTTATATGTCTTGGAGGGTCCACTAAGGCACCATAAAGTTTACCAAACAAATTAAAAATCACATTATAATAATGTTAAAACATATATTGGCTGGAAAACCCATTTATAGTATTTTATTACATCAATATTTGGTCATTATGATGTCATAAAATCTGTTATATGTTTACATTGTCATTAATTTTTACCTAAACATTCATCTTTGTAAGAAACTTATGAACAATTTGCAATTAGAAAATTTCAACATCATGATTCCAAAAAATAATGTCCATTTTATATAAATTATTTTCAAATCATTTTAATTTATATATTTAATATAAAATTTCACATTTATAAAAAATCTATGGGTTTGACAAAAATAGTTATCAAACCATAATAAAATTTAAAATTTTATTCATAAAAATTATATGATAATTTATAATTAATAGGAATAAATTTAGTAATAATATTTCATTTTAATATTATTTAATTCAAAAAAAAAATACTTCATCAAAATAGATATATTAATTGAATATTATATAAAAATAATATTTGTTCTTTAAAAACTATTTACAATGTTACAATAATAAAATGAATGTATATTCTTTATTCTATAAAAACAATAATGCACATAATCATAGTTCTAAGGTCCTGTTAGATAACCCCTTATGAAACCCACATAATTCCTAAGGGTATCGTCAACGATGGTTATAAGCTCTTTGGGTGTCTGAGATAAATTTAATGGGTAGTAATCTCTATCAACTTCCACATCTTCCATAGGCGGTTCCATTCGAGCTTAAAATATTGAAGCTCGGCTTGGGCATGGTCGTGAGCAAATCCTAGTGATGACACCTCATTTCTGAGCTCCAAAAATTGGGCTTCGTACATATCAATTCTACAGGATGAGGACATCGCTTCGTTTTTCTGAGTAAAATGGATTTGTTGAAGCACATTATTTATACTAATCTTATGATCACTATTCATTAGCAATCTTAGTAACTAAAATAGTTCGTAAAAGTATTTTGAAATCTAAAATCATAAATCAAAATAATTTCATATGATATATAACCATTTTACATAATAATATATTTAATTAGATCAAGATAAATTTTCCTTAATAATATTTTGGCATGTTACATTCATCCCTCATTAATAAATTTAACTTTTGAAATTTTATTTTCCAACATTAAAATATATGAGGGTAACTATCCTTCATCACTTCCTCTGATTCCCTCATTTATTCATTAAAATTGTGGTATCACCATAAAACATTGACAAGGGTCATTTCCTTTTGTCATATAAAATTTTCCCAATGATCAATGTTTTTCATGATATTATCATTATATTTGAGTTCATTATCCAATGGTACCACCTGTAGATTGAGTACATGTGATGGTTTAGTTTGTCATTCCTCAAGAGTGATACATAGAATACATAATGTACTTGAGATAGGCTTAGTGAGATTTCTCGTCGATATGCCACTTTTCTAATGTGACCAAGGTTCTAAAACTGTCCAATGTACCTTGGAATAAGCTTTACCTTATTGTTAAACCTCATATCTCTCTTCCACGGTGATATGTATAGGAATACCACATCTCCGACATCAAACTCTATGTCTCATCAAGGATTATACAACATAGCTATTTTATCAATAATGCTCATCTTTAATTCGCTTCTGGTTGGTCATAACCTTATCCACCATTTCATGGATAATTTTTGGACAATAGAGTTTTTGATGCCTAACTTCATCCCAACATGTCAGTGTTCTACACCACTTTTAATAAAAGGATTCATAAGGAACCATTTGGATACTTTAGTTGAAACTGTTATTTTAATAGAACTCGACAAGAGGAAGATGTGGATCCCATATTCTTGGAAGTCCATTGAGATTTATCTAAACATGTCCCCAAGTGTTTGGATAATACACTCTGAATGACCATAAATTTGAGGATGAAAGGTCATACTGATGATTATCTATGTATTCAAATCATGTTGAATACTCTTATCTAACATAGAGGAAAATCATGGTTCACGATCAGATATAATAGATAGGTGTACTCAATGAAGCCTTACCACTTCTCTGATATATATATGTGCCATTTGATCCAATGAGAAATCTTCTAAAATTTCAATGATGTGTGCACTCATTCTATAATGATCCACAACAACCCAAATATCATTGTTTCCTTTGGATTCCTTTGAATGTACGGTGAAAACTTCCATGGTGATGTACTCCCATTTCCATGATGGTCTGGTAATGGTTTCATCATCCCCTTATAATTCTGCCTCTAAACCTTCACATGTTGACATTTCATGAAATTTAATGTATAGTCATCAATATTTTATTAATATTATCCCAAAAATAATTCTCTTTGTGATCTCGATACATCTTTGTGTTTTCTGGATTAATGTAGAAATTCAAACTATGTGCATCATCCAAAAATTCATTTTTTAATTTTGGACTTGACAGAACACATAGTTTTTCCCAAATCCTACAATTCCTTCTTCATTAACAGTGAACTATGGGGATTTCCCTTTCATGGTAGTTTCCAATATAATATGAATTCCCACAACATCCTTTTGAGCATCTTTTAACTAGTGCAAAAGAGACTGTTGAGTAATCACCTATGAAAGGATTGATGGCGTCCCCTTATTTATGATACCCATGTCCATATAAATCAAATCATAGAAGATTGGATCCTTTTCAATTATCATCAATGATTGAATTTTTGGGTCATTTTAACGTAGAGAAGCATCCACCTTATTCATATTCCCAAGGTGGTAATGGATTGAGCAGTTAGAGTCTTTGATCAGCTATAACCATCTTCATTTCCTCATGTTCAACTTTTTCTATGTGAATATATGTTTGAGGATTTTTTGATCTATATATAATTCACACTTCTCCCCAAACAGGTAATTTTTTCCAATTTTTTAAAGAGAATATTACTGTCGCCAACACCAGATCATGTGTTGGATTGTTTTTTATAGTAAATTTCAATTTCCATGAATCATAGGCATTTACATTGACATTATTCATCAACTCACATCCCATGCACTTTTTTAAGCACCACTAAATACCACAAAAAGTTCCCTACTTGTGGGTAGTGTGAGCACCAGCACATTGATAAGCCTCTTTTTCAAATCCTTGATGATCTTTTCGCATTAATCACTCCATTTATTCTTTACTCCGTTCCATGTTCCCTTGGTATGAGGGATGAAAAAACATGATAAATTAATCACAAATAAGTGATAATATCCACCTAATCCTAGGATGCTACGAATATCAATTATCTTTGTTGGCCTTGGATATCACTCAATTGCAGTTGTCTTAGAGGGATCCTTAGAAGTCTCATTGATTATGGTGATTTAACCCAATAATGATACCTCTTTAAACAAGAAGACGCATTTTTTCTACTTTTCATAGAGCTTATCCTTTCAGATGTTCTCTAAAAAAGTGCTTAGATTCCCCTCATGCTCCTCCATGTTTATAGAGTATATTAGAATATCATCTTTAAGGACTTCAAAAAAATTCAAAAAATTCAAAAAATTCTCTATTCATCAAGTACATGATGATTTTTGGGACATTTGTGATACTGAAAGACATTACTATGAATTCATAGTTCCCATATCTTGTATGAAATGTAGTCCTGGGGATATCCTCCTTCATCACAATTACATGGTAATATCCCAGCCAAAATACCACCTTAGAGATGTATTGTGCTCGATGTAGCTGATCGAACATGTTATCAATTCGCGGTAGAGGATATTTTTTCTTTATCTTGATTTTGTTGAGTTCATGTTAATCAATGAAAATGCTCATTAACCCATCATTAATTTAGACTTAGAGGACTGGTTCACTCCTTGGTGAAGCCCTGGGAAGTATAGAACCTTTATCCAGATTCTCTTGTACTTGTTTATTTTGGACTTCAAGTCCCACAACAACCATTCAATATGGATTACTTGTTATTGTTAATGCTTCATTGTAAGATCAATTAAAAAATCAACATCTCTTCTAAGAGGAAGACTAGAATATTCTTCCGGAAACTCATAAGTAACTTCCCTCACAATAGGCACGTATTAAATGATTGTAGTTTCCTTAGACTCAAAAATCGGATCCAAATATGCATTCACATAGGGAAGTAATATCCATGTTTTAGATGATTATGCTAATGAATATTCATCCTCCTCCTATCACGTGCATAGAATAGGGGTTCGATTCTCTATATGTAGGGTGATTTACCTCTCACAAAAAATTATATTGTCTCTATATAAGGAAATCTATTTAATGCGACGAAATAAATCAAATTCTACAAATGTTATTTTTAAGAGGTTAGTAGGAAAGTTCAATACAAAAATTATGATAGGGGATGAGTTATATTCATGGGATACAATTATTTCCCCATTTTTGTTCACTCCAACATCTTTACTTTCATGACTTCTGGTGGTGTTGGGATAGTTCTACAAAATATTTGGGATATATAAGAATATATAGAACCAGAATAAAAAATTATGTTCACTATTTTTGAATGAATAAATACCCTACCTGTCACCAATTCATTGTTGGGGATCATTTCAGTGGTAGTGATGGAAAAATATTTCCCTAGAAACATTGCAGGTTGTTGGTTGCCTCAAAAACCCCATGGCATAGGGTACTGGTTTCAAAGTGCACATGTTCATTGCAGAAGAAGCAAAGAACAACCCATTGTGGGTCTAACGGAGTTTCTATATCCTTTTTCACAACCACACTTGTTTATATTCATTTGTTAATGGCCAGGATCCCTTCCCTTCCACACTTAAAGCATTTCCTTGTCCCCTTCAGGAAATTTCCGGGGTTCTTTTTTCCAAATGTTTGGTAGTAGGGTGTGGGATTTTCTTAAAACTATTGGATTTATCCATCAGACCACTATACCTGATTTCCACATTATGGGTCATATCCCCACGATATACCTGAGATTCACCGATCTCAATTTCATCATTGAGGGAACATCAGTAAAATTCCTCATAGATCTCGATTTCCTGGAACGCTATGGTTTTTTGTCACCTAGGATTTATCCCACCCAAGAAGTGTTCAACATTGCATTCAGGGGTAACAACAATGTATTAGGCCTATGGTTGTATCATTTAGATGATGTTATCATATTCTCTAATGGATTCTTCATTTATTTTAATGATGTAAATAAGGAGCCATTCGATATTAACTCATAGTTTCTGAGAAATTTTTTTTCGAAAAACATTTTCTGGAAATCCTTCCATTCTAATGCCTCGATCTCCTACTCATGATTCATATTTTTGATCAATGTCCACAATGTATAAGATTCAACCTCAATACAATATGTATCCATATGTACCTTCTCATTTTCATAACATTCAACGATGGAGAAGATCATCGAAATAGAGTTGATCCATTTGTTCAGCGATAGGGAGATCAGGGGTTCCATTCAAAGTCATAGGTCTTGGTCTCAAGAAGCACTCAATTTAGACATGTTATTTCTTCATGGGGGAGGGGGGAGGGGGTTGAATGTTCCTTGAAACCCACATTTCTATTCAAAACATGAGTTTAATAAGACAAAATGTTGACAACGTTCTCAATTATTGTTCCCATAGGATTGAGAATTTCACTAGAACAATCATCACATTGATCTTCATATCGGTTATTAGACCAATTACTCATATTTCTGGCAATTGGATGGATTAAAAGGAATGTTAGGGGTGACAAAAAATTGGTAATCCATATACAAAAACATATTACTTATAAATTACTTTAATTAGCATAACTATTGAATTTATAGGCTTTAATCTAGGTTATCCATGATCTTCTTCCCAACATATATTCTTAAGGGGAATTTTTTCCCATATTAATGATTCATACTAAGATCATGAATTTTCCAAAGCATATACCATAGCAGTGTTGTAACCAAGAGTGAATAAAGGCATGTTGTTGTGCACATGTTCTTATTCGGGTCTAGCACAAACCAGTATTTATGGGTTTTACCCCTTGATAAAACATTGCCAGAGCTACCTCCCCCATCTAGTATATAAAAAATGATATATTATCCTGATAAACCCCTAACTAAATACTCACCAAACATTAGGTATTTTTTTATTATACATATTCATCACCCTAAGACTATCACTAGGGTTTTTCTAATCCTAATATTCAAAATCACTAAACCTATCCTTTGATACAAACTATAACAACCATGCTCTTTATTTCACACATAAACAATATTTTGTACATAAATTCATCACATTCTAATAGATAGTTGAATAATATGTCTAGTGAATTTTGGTGTTAGTAACATTACATAACAACTTATAAAAAAACTAAACATATTTATTGAAAACATCTTTTACACGACCATGACATTCATTCATACTTATCATTTCATGGGATATCCTGAGGACATGCATAAGAAAAGGGTGAGCTATAAAATCCAGTAAGGGAGTAAAATTAAAATAACATGGTGAATATAGTAAATTTTAGGAAATAAGAACAGCAATGGATGAAAATATAAATATGTATATAAACGGATGATACAGAATGATTATCATAAAATGGAAATGTGGGAACAACAATTAACATGATATTAGTTTGAGTAAAACCGTAATTCACATGGATTAGCTTGATTAAAACATCCTTGACCATTAATTATCAGGATTAAAACCCCATTGCACTTGACTTATTCTGATAGTAATCTTTACCCAATTTTTGGAGTGCTATTAGGGCACACTGTTCTTATTCATTTCATTTCATGCATAAGTGTGCCACATGGATTATATAACATGGAATCATAAAACAAAATTATTTTTTCTATAATAAAGAATTGTGGAATTAATTCATGAAACTTTATAATAAATATATAAATGATCATAATGGTGAATAACCTTGATAGAAAAATGGGAATGGTATTCACTACACAGTGACTTTGTCTTGGAAAATAATCGATCAATTTCAGCAGCATGGTGACGTCAAATATAAATAGTAAAATTCTTTTATGAGAGAGTATGGGGTATATATTAATTTATAAATTAAATGGACTGTATGAGAATAATATAACATAATATCCATACATATTTTATGGAATTTATTTTCAAAATACAGAAGAATAACATGAATGTAAATGAGAAGAGAGAAATTCCTTACACAATTTTGGTATGGTAACATTTATACAAGGGATGAATTAATGAGAGATCATGGGGTGTCTCAAAAATAAATCCTAAGGAGGGGTGTATGGGAGTTGTTATAAACCATTCAACAACTATTTTAATTGATAATAAATGGGTATAACAATATAAATAAATTTGGACAAAAATAATGAAGGAAGAAATCCTTTACATTGAAGTGTGATCCCAAAAGATTGGGAGGGGCTTGAGAGAGGCTAATTTGAGCTTAAGGATGATCAAAATGATTCAAGAGAGATAAGGGAAAATATATTTCGAGATAAAATGTATTTTATCGATGAGTAAGTGAGATTATGTGAGGGTTTATAATGGAAAAAGCAAGGAATTCTTTATTATTTAGGTTTTGGGAAACCCACATTAAACTAATCAAAACCACAATCCATCCCATTGTATTTTAATATAGTAATTCTAATGGGGATGGGAAAAAATACTTTATAAGGAAAATGGCATAACTTCTTAAAATATTTGGCTTGATTATGTGGAGGTGAATCACACCCTAAAAGAAAATCATTTTAAACGTTAAAATGATTTATAAGTCTTAGAGGGTCCACAAAGGCACCATAAAATTAACCCAAAAAATATGAAATCATATTATATTAAAATTAAAACCTCAATTAGCTGAAAAATAAATTTATATTGTTTAATTACAACACTATTGGGTCAATATGTTTTCATAAAACCCATCATATATTAAATTTGTTTTTAATTTTTACACAAAAATTCAACTGTTTCAGAAAATTATGAAAAAATCACTATTGGATAATTTAGGCATTATAATTACAAAAACAATATCTATTTTATATAAATTATATTCTTAACATGTGAATTTTTTCTTTTAAAATAAAATCTAACTTTTATCAATAATTCATGGGTTTGACAAAAACAGTTTTCAAACTGTAATAAATATTACAATTTTATTACTAAAAATTATTTGATCATTTATATTTAATAAAAAATAAATTAGTAATAATATTTTATTAAAATATTATTATATTTAAAAATCCATTAATTCATCAAAATATATTTTTATTGAATAATAACTGAAAACTATTATTTCTTTAAAAACTATTTACAAAGTGACAATTATAAAATGAATTTACATTCTTTATTCTATTCAAAAAATAATGAACATAATAATATTTCTATGGTCTTGTATCATATACCCTTATAACACAAAAATATGACCTAAGGGTAAGGTGTGTGATGGTGAAGGGCTCTTGGGGTGGCTGGGATAAAATCGCTCAGGTGGTAATCTCAATCCACATCTGCTTCTCCTATAGGTGAATCTATTCAAGCTTAATGTGTTAAATCTCATCTTGGGATTAGTCAAGAGTGATGATTAGTGATTCCACCTCCTTCCTGAGATCAAAAAAATGGGCTTCGTATAGTGCAATATTAATGGCTATTTTATAAATAGAAAAAATTCATAACGGTATTCTGAAATAAAAAATCATAAAAGAAAATAAATTAATATTCTATATAACCATTTTACATAATAAGTCATTTAATTAGATAAATAAGATTTTTTATAAATATTAGTCTGGATCATTACAAATCCTCTCTGACTCCCTCCTCAACAACCACCATTTTACTTCATTTCCTGCTCTGATTTATTCTGTATTTTCATCTTCACTCTAGGTTCATTCTTTTTTTACTTCGTGTTTCATAGTTTTGGCCTGACTATGGTTTATTTACGAATCAATCGACCATTCAACAGCAACTCACAGTACAAAAGGTGGATGAGGAACAGACGTCGTGTAAATCTTTTCATTTCCAGACATGAACATTTTTATAAATTTAAATACAAATGGAGTGTATGTTCAGTATATTCCAGGTACAATTTATCCTCTATCCTTTCGGCCTAACCCATATCCCCTAGCCCATGACCCCATCCCTCGTCTTACCACACATATTGTATGTTCTGTACATTTAGTGTCCATCTTTTTTTCAAGGAAATTCATGTGAAGACCACACATGGCTTAGAATTTCATGTCTATTCACATGGATTTTATAACTTTCACATAATTATTCCTTTATTTTCTAACCCCTCATAACTGAGCCGTGTTGGGGCACTTACAAGGGCTCCACACATTTATTCAACACGACATTTACGATTTTGGAAGTGTGGTGTTATGGCCACATGACTATCATATTCCTAAACAAATTTCTATAATGTGTACAAGGGTTCTTAAAATATCACATTTCACACCATGTACCCTAGATCCACATGTCGTGTATCTTTGTTTTTCAAATTTCTCATGATTTTCTTTATTATTCCTTTTCTATTTTTTCGTTATTATTATTCAGATGTGGAAGGTGGTGATCCCATAAGTGGGATGATTCCTGATTCCACTAATGAGGGTGAGAGGCCCCCTCTCCGTCTGATTCATCTTCTGCATTCTGATCGGCCCGCATTCGATTTCCCCGTATTCCTACCCCCAACGTTTTCCTAGATAAAAACTCTTCTATCAGTGCCTACATTATCGAAATCTAACAGATGAGAGGATTTGGGATTCCCAGTACTAACACCACATCTCTTGATACATCTGCTACAACACCAATCACAATAGCTGAGATCTCAGGTACCATCGTTCCCTCTTCTAGCTATGTCCCTTTGTAGATGAACACAACATCAACAAAATCACACGATCATGCCCTCACTTTAGCTACACCAACTATTATGACCAATCTTGTCCCCACCATGCATGTGGTTTCAAACCCACCTTAGCTGGATCTAGCTTTATCCCGACCTCGTGCACATCCTTGGTTGATATTTACTAAGGGAAACCATTCTAAATAATGATTGTGGTGGTTTTCACAGTGGAAAAGATATATGGTCAGTTTTTATCTCGACATCAACATTCCACAACATCATGTCATCTAGGAAGAGATTGTGGAGCACCATGGCCCTACACATCTCCTCGAGACACTCATGGTTAGCACTCCAACCTATAGATATTGTTTATATAGTTTATTACAAGCATCGAGTTCGATGGCCCACCTTCCACTAGATAACCATCAATACTACCACCCATGTTTGATTTCGGATGCACGACCACCAGTTTTCCCAGACAATGAATATGTTTGATCATTGCTGGGGCATCAAACCTTATCCATACACCCCACCTTCTGTATCCACCCTTACCTGCCCCTATCACTCTAACATCAATTCTATGTTGTGGGAGCTTGCTGTTCATGACTAAATGTACTCCATGAAATCCTAGAATAGCAAGATTATCATTTCTCCAACCCATCATTTTTTATCTGGTGCTTCATCCCCATCCCTTTTCCCCTCCAATGTATATGTGTGTCATGTATGGGTGGGACATGTATCTTCTCACCTATTTTTTCTGACATGATTACCCTTACCTCCCATATCTTTCCACAACCTATTTTCATTTGATGATCCATGGTCGTCAGGGAAACATGAACATCTGTTTCTATACCACCCGCTTTGAATACCACCTGGGTGTTTTTGAGCCCCCTCTCCCTCACGAACCCTAGGTCTCTCCTCAACTTCGTATATTCCTCGTGCTCATCTACAAGAGGATTGTCGAGCATAGTGGAAATTTCTATGTACCGGTGTAGGATGACCCATCACCCACAAGGGAAAGAGAGGGCCCAGATTCAACCAATGGTGTTGCTGAGTAGGTACCCCACCATATAACATTCAATGCTCTTTCACTACCCCTCTAACACCCTAATATTTTATCCGAAATATTTTGTTTTTATGTTTTATGTTATATGAGACACCAAAGGAATCATTCACTACACACAACACAATATTGGCTGGTGTTACACACAGGATCAACCTTTTTCGATAGCTTGCGTTGTACGCAATACCGAGTTTCACTAAACATTGATATGTTATTAAAATATTAAATAAATTGGCCATTATGAGTAGTAATACCCACTTTTTGAAATTTTATAAATATTAACTTTAAAAATGGAGTACATTTTTGGATTTGGATTATCAAAATTAGATTAGGGTGAATTTTTGGTATTTTTCTAAAAACATTAAATTTTTGATGAATAGTGAAAAATAATAAGTTATAGTTTAAAAAAGAATTTTTATTTTAATAATTATTTATTTTATATAAATTTATTTTAGTTCAAAAGAGATACATAATTCCTATATAACTTCAATGTAATTCATTGGTGTCATTTTATAATAATTTTAGATATATAAAAATTTTATTGAACTTTTTACCATCTTTTACCCACCTTCTAGGAAAATTTTCAAATTTACATAATACATAATTTTACCACTTCTGTGATGGGAATTTCAAAATTATGAGAGACACGGTTGATATCAGTAAGTGAAATTTGGTTCAATAAGGTGAGAATAATTTTTGATGAATAGTAAAATTTTTACTTTTATTTATCACGTTAAAACTAAATAGTGTAATTAATGTTAAAAATGATATTATTATTACCCTAACACATGTTGTAATTCTATTGGATAAGTTTAATTCAATCAAACATAACCATAGGAATAAAATATGACCAGTTAGGTCCACTTGGAATTGATTTGGACATTTATTATTATTTAATTCAAAGAAGTGTTAAACGAGTTAAAATCAATGTTTAATAATTAAAAAAATTTAATATAGGTATATAAATAAGATAAATTAGACTATAAATACTAATTATAAATATAAAACGATTTCCTATATAATGGTATTTTATTTATAATTTTTAGACTTTATATAATTTAATTTATTTATGACACAATGATGATGCATTAGTTACCTTTTTAAAGAAATATTAAAATAATTGAAATTATAAATACCAAAATAAATGTAATTTGAGAAGTTTTATTAATTAAAATAATTTTCTAGGTTAATATATATTATTAGGGTTGGTTATATGAATTTTTTTCTAAGTAATAATGTTTTATGAATTAAACAATCAAAATACCAAACAGTGTCAAAATTGACATAAAAAAGATTTTAAAACAAATATTAAATTATTAATTGATATTCTATTCCAAAAAATCTAATGTTTGTCTAGAATACTTATATAATATTATATATGACATTAATGAACCAATTTCGGTTCGATTGGAAGTTTATAGTATATTTATTAAAAATATAGTGTAAGAATACATGAAGACACTGTAAAAGATAAATTCATTAACTTAGAGATAAATATAAATGATAAAGATAAAATGATAACCTAAACTTGTATAAAACCTATTTTATGAGAGGATTTCAAACCATCCCTACAATATCCTTGAAATAATTCACTTTGGATCCATTATAAACCGAATATGAATTTATTATAAAATAATATTCTAATTGTTTTCATAAGGTGCCCCTCACCCCTCTTATAAAAGGGTACCCCTCCCCCTTCTCTCTAATTCACACCTTCAATGCCATTTGGCCCAGCCAAACCCTACCCAAATACCCTCTTAACTATCCTCCCTTATTCATATTGGCCTTCCTTTAGTCAAAAATCCAACATAAGGATCCCTTTTGATCAATTCAAAAGGAAGAAATTGAGGTAGAGGTAAATATCTCTCCACCTATTTCATGTTCCTTTCTTCTTCCACTTCTTCCTTTATTGTTTATTCCATTATAAAATAATAACTCCAGTATATTCTATATTTTGTGATGTTATTATAAAAAATTTATAACCATATTAGATATTTTATCTATCCTATGAATGAAAAAGTAACCACACGTGCGTACGTACGAGTTACCGTCTCCAGGTACTGGTGTAGTTTTTTATTGAAACATTTCATAATTTGAATGGGTATAATAATTATTATAAATGATATAAATAATAAATATAACATTATTATGATACGTTATATATGATATAAAATCCAATTATATACGATTATAATATCAAAATAAGGATATCATCGCTCGTGCGTTCGTACGGCCTACTGTCTCCACGATGTGATGTGACTCGTTGTACATTATGTTCATTGAATAATGATTATATTAATGAAATGAAGGAATAAATATGATATATATAAAACTAATACTATTATGTAAATTAGGTATATATACCCTAAAAAGAGTAATAAAAATTTATTCGACAAAACATGCATAAGAACATAAAGCAATGAACACCCAAATAACAAGTAGCAATGAAATATTACTAATAAAGAGATAATAATATGACCATATATGATATAATAACAGTTAATATGGTTCTGTAATAAGCCAATGACATTATTTAAATCATTATGCAAGGGTCCCAGATACGTACGAAGCATATCGGGTCTAAGGTAAGGGAAAATCTCACAATCTCATTTTTATCTGAGGTTGTTTATACTTCAGAACTTACTGGGGAATATTTATCATCCCCATCCATGTTTCCTCAATATGTAATATTATTTCTATCCTCCTAATTTTTTTAAATCCAATTTTACCTATTGTTTAATTTTATTAAAAGATGTTAAAGGAATCATTTTTCGTTTTTAGAATGTGATACTTTTTCACTTTTCTGTCCAAAGTACAAGAAGATAGTTTTTTAACTTATACAGCATGAATGGTTTTTCTTGATTTAATATAACATTATTTCTTTGATGATTCATTTACATATTTTCATGTTCATTTTAAATTAACTTCGTTTAGTTTAAAATTTTATGACATGTTAAGAATGGGAAAATATTTTTGAAGTAGAAAGGATATTTTCCTCAAGAATGGAGTTGAAGTGTTTTATCAAAATTATTTTCCTTCTAAGATAATACATGGTTCTATAACATTCCCTAATTTTACATTGATTTGATTATGATTTTAAGGAATTATTTTTATGAAGTCATTTTATCTTAGATGGATTTTTTACGATGACATGATGTTTTAGAATCCCATTTTTATTACATGGGTTATGCTATCGTATATGATTTATGATGTTGTGGAACACATAAGAATGGTTTCATTATGAGATGGGTGGGACCTATATCTCCCTCCAATTCACTGGGTAAAGATTTATATCTCATGAGATAGACATGGATGGAATGGAATGTTAATATGGTTCAGCGATATAGGACTTGAACGTGGAGTGAAGTCAGTTTAGAAATGGTCTTTGTCCGCTATGATAGACTTGGAAATGAGTCTTGACTAATATGAAATGATTTTCTATGATTATGTGTGTATGCCACAAAGTTTCATGTTTTATGTTATTATTATTGGGATTACATTTCACTACTATGATTTATCCCATGTTATGATATTATGATCACTTTTTCAGGTTAAGATTTTCAGAATGTTATGTTCTTATGAATATTATATGATTAATATTTTCATTGATTACCCTTACTGAGCATTTTAGCTCACCCTTTTGTCTGTTTTATTTTCCCCAAGTCAGGAAGAATGGTATTAAGTATGATATTACAAATGGGACTCTATATATGTTCAAGTAAACATGATACAATGTAGATGCTTTATGAACCAGTTGTTTATGTTTCCCGGTTTCTAAAGACAATATACCTATATGGTCCTATCATGGTTTTGATATATGTTGTAATAAGTATGCTTCAATTCTGAAGTAATAACAATGTATGTAATGTATGGGTCATTATATTTAGTATCAGAGGATTGGCATAGTCAACCTCTGGAAACTAGGATACGAATTCCTTAGTAAGAACCCTAAGGATATGTCTAAAAATAGAACACAATATTAGTGTATTAGAAATGGACATGAATAACATATGATAATAACTACAGTGTGAAATTTTATTTTTGATTATGTGGTTTTCCTATTATGATTAGTGTTTCTCACACTATGGTTATTGGTTTTAGGCAATGGCAGGAACCCCAAAGAATCATGTTAATGTTGAATGCGACAGAAAATGCAATGATTGTCCCCCTGAGAAACCAATCATTATGGGAGATGGAATGAAAAATCTTTTATACATGCTCACACAACATTCTCAGGCTATGAATCAAGCAGGACATCCAAATGAGAAAAAGATGGAGCAACATTCTGTTGAATCCTTTATGAGGCAGTGTCCACCTCATTCAGCGGGTCTACTAATCCATTAGTCACTGAACAATGGATCAGTTCCACTGAAAAGATATTTTCAGTTCTTCAATGTTATGAACATGATAATGTCATCTTAGTAGTTTATCTTTTAGAAGTTGAAGCTGATTAATGCGGAATCTTATCAAGAATACGAGGCAAAGAGATGAAATTGTGTCCATGTAATGGGACGAGTCCATGAACATATTTTTCAATAAGTATTTCCCTCATATTCTTCGAACAAAGAAGGAGAAATAGTTTCTTGAACTAAAGAAAAAGGTTGTTGAATTTGTTGTTACCTACGAAGAAAATTTTACAAGACTTGCATGGTATGCTTCCAGAATTATTTTTGAACCTATGGGTAAGATCAATCGATTCTTTATTTGCTTAAAACCATGTCTTCAAAGGGAGTTAGCCCTAAGGGACTTCAATAGATTTGAGTGAATTGTTCGATGTGCTCTCAAGGTTGATATGGATATTGGAGTAACCCATCAGTCATATGGGTTTGATAAGAAGAGGAAAATGTAATTCAATGGGAAATCTAAAGACCACACTGAAAAGAAGATGAGTTTTCCCTTATGCTCAAAGTGTGGAATGAAACGTTGAGGGAATTGTCTTAAAGGGACAATTAAATGTTTCAAATGTTGAAAAGAAGTTAATCAAGAATTTGAATGCCGCAATGATGGGACAAATAGTTCCTGTGATGTGAACATAGAAAAGGCTACACAGAATGCACCTCCTAGCCTTTAATGTTACAAGGTCAAGGAAATGGGGCATTCTGCTAATAAATTACCTAAACTAAGGGTTTTTGATGATTATGGACGTCAAAAAACACATAATGCCAAAGAAAAAGGAAAGTCACATGCAATATTTATCGGCGATGTGGAGTACGATAACGATGTGGTGAAAGGTACACTTACCATCCACTCTAAATTAGAAAATGTTTTATTTGATTCTGGATCCACCCACTCTTTTATTTCTGAAGAATTTTCTGAGGGTATCGTCGTACTACCTCAACAATTATCTGTTGAGTTAGTTTTTACAACTCCTAATGGAAGAACAATTTCATCAAAAGATTATATTTGTTCTCCAATTGACATTTTTGGGAAAGTGCTTCCTACAAATCTTTTTATCCTTCCTATAGTAGAATTTGATGTGATTCTTGTCATGGATTGTCTTTCCATATATATACCTCATATCGATTTCCAAAGAAGAGAAGTCACATTTCATATTCCTGATCAATCTATGATCATCTATCAATGCAAGGATGAATATAACCTTCCAGTGGAAATTTCTTCCAAATTATGGGTGTTGATTCCAATAAATGATGGTTATTTATCTGAAATGGTTGGAGAGAAACTCACGATGAAGAATATTCCCATTGTACGGGATTGTGATGATTTCTTTCCAAAGGAATTGCTAGGTCTTCCACCAAATAGTGAAGTTGAGTTTTCAATAGAACTCATATCGGGTGCTATGCCCATTTAAATGACACCTTATAGAATGACCCTAACCGAGTTTCTAGAATTATAGAAGAAACTCCAAGAGAATATTGATAAGGGATTCATACATCGTAGTGCATCATATTGTGGAATACATATTCTTTTTGTTAAGAAGAAATATGGATCAATGAGACTCTACATTGATTATCGACAACTTAACAAGATCACTCTCAAGAACATATATCGTCTCCCATTCATTGATGGCTTATTTGACCAACTATGCAGAGCACAATTCTTTTCCATGATTGATCTTCATTTAGGGTATCATCAATTAAGGGTCAATAGGGATAATATACCGAATATGGATTTCCATAAAAGGTATGGACACTATGAATTCATAGTGATTCCCTATGGTCTTACTAATTCCCATGCTATCTTCATGGATCTAATGAATAGAGTCTTTAGATACTATCATGATCAGTTTGTGTTATTCTTTATAGATGATATTTTTGTCTATTCAAACAAAAAGGGAAACATGAAGATCACTGGAGAATTGTATTAAAGTCCATATGAAAGGATATGATATATGTCAATTTTAACTAGTTTGAATTTTGGAATCATTAATGTTCATTTATGGGCCACATAATCCCAAAAGAGGGGATATATGTGGATCCTGCAAAAAATGAGGTTATCGAAATATGTTTGAGACCAACAACAGTAACATAGGACTGAATTTTTCTTGGATTGGCTTGATAGTATCGACATTTTGGGAAATATTTTTCACGATTATCTAATCCACTCACCAGGTTGACTCGAAAAGGAGTTGTGGTCGATTAGATGGAGGAGTGTGAAGAGAATTTAATGGAGTTAAAAAAGACGATTATCCGGTGCACATGTGCTCACACTACATTATAGTGGTGAAACGTTTGTGATCTACAGTAATGCATACAACAAGGGATTGGGGTGTGTTCTCATGAAAAACGATATCGTGATAGCTTATGCCTCATGACAGATGAAAATCCATGAGAAAAATTTCCCAACTCGTGATTTTGTATTAGCTTTGAAAATCTTTGCATTAACGATTTGGAGACATTATCTTTACGGTTAAAGGTGTGATATTTATACTGATCATAAAAGTTTAAATAATATTTTCACACAAAAAGAGATGAATATGTGCCAAAAAATGATGGTTGGAGCTTATTAATTATTACGAGTTCCCAATTAATTACCACCCTGGGAAAGAAAACATTGTGGAAGAGGCATTAAGTCGACAAGACCTTGATAGCGTATCCATGACGAGGATCACAAACAATCCAATATTTATGGATTTAAAAAGGATAGATCATGGAATTATAATGGAAGGGGAAAATTTTTATCTTTCTCAAATGAATGTTCAACCATCTATACATGTGACGATTAAAGGGGAACAAAAAGAAGATGTATAGTTACTAAAGAAGGAGAGAAATGTTCCTTAATTCCACATTGATTGTGATGAAATAATAAGGTTCTGAAATCAGGTTTGTCTTCCTCCCATCCCATAAATAAATAAGGAAATATTGGATGAAGCTCATAGTTCTTCATTCTCTATTCCCCAAGGATGCATGAAGATGTATAGGGGACTGAACGAGTACTCTTAGTGGTATGGAATGAAAAGAGATGTTGCTAAATATTTCTCTCGATACTTGGTTTGTAAGCAAGTTACAGCTGAGAGAGAGAAGTCTAAGGGTATGTTACAACTATTCCCCATACCATATTGGAAATGGGAAAACATCACTATGGACTTTTTCCCTGGATGCCCTAAAACATCCAAAGGCAATAATGCTATCTGGGTTATAGTTGATCGTCTTACGATGTCGGGACACTTCACTGTTATTAGAGAGGATTTCTCTCTTGATCAGCTTTCCAGGATATATGTGAAGGAAGTGGTAAGCTTGCATGGAGTACCAAATTACATTATATCTTATCGGGATCCGATGTTTACCTCAATGTTTTGGAGAAGTCATCAACATACTCTAGATACAGAGTTGTGTTTTAGAACTGACTATCATCCTCATCCAAACGGTCAGTCTGAGAGGACAATTCAAACTCGAGAAGACTTGTTGAGTGATTACTCTATGGATTTAAAAGGTGGTTGGGATCAACACCTACCTTTGGTGGAATTTTTTTATAATAATAGCTTTCAATCCAATATTCATATGGCTCATTATGATGCTCTCTATGAAATTAAATGCAGAAATCCAACTTACTAAGATGAAGCTGGGGAAATAAAGCAATTAGGACCTTATCTTGTTGTTAAGATGGAAAAAAGGTAAGATCTATTCAACACCACATAATATTAGCTCAAAGTTGACAAAAAAGTTATACTGCCAACCGAAGAAGGGTCTTAGAGTTTGAAGGGGGTGATAAAGTGCTCTTACGAATATCTACTTGGAAGAGAGTAATGAGATTTGGAACGAAGGGTAAGCTGAGCCCTAGGTATATTGGTCCTTTTGAAATACTGGATTGTGTTGGGAAGGTATCTTACCAATTGGAACTTCCGCCAAATCTCTCTCAACTTTATGATGTGTTCCATGTACCTCTCCTAAGAAAGTACACACTCGATCCGTGACATGTACTAAGGTCAGAAGTTGTACCACTGGAGCATGATCATTCTTATTAAGAACAACGAATAGGGATTTTGGATCATAGTGAAAAAGTTCTACAGAACAAGACCACTTGCTTGGTTAATGTTTTAGGGAGGAACCACCAATTTTAAAAATCTAGATGGGAACTTGAGGATATGATGAGGGAGTGGTATCCTCATCTATTTGTTACAAAGTGATGAATTTCGAGGGAGAAATTCTTTTTAAGTGGGTAGAATGTAACACCCTGAGATTTTATGTGAAATATTATGTTTTTATATATTATTATATATGAAACACCAAAGTAATCATTCACTACACACAAAAAATATCTTGGTTTGCGTTACACATAGGGAAACCTTCCTCGATAGCTTGCATTGTACGCAATACCGAGTTTCACTAAAGAACGATATGTTATTAAAATATTATATTAACTAGCCGTTATAAATAGTAATACCCACTT
The DNA here is from genome assembly GCA_963277665.1 of Viscum album. Lineage (NCBI taxonomy): Eukaryota > Viridiplantae > Streptophyta > Magnoliopsida > Santalales > Viscaceae > Viscum > Viscum album. The sequence continues at coordinate 1,645,191,282 of OY728163.1, read as the reverse complement.
TTTGAAATTTTATAAATTTTATCTTTCAAAATGGACTTCATTTATGGATTTGGAATATCAAAATTAGCTTAGGCTGAATTTTTAGTATTTTTTTGAAAACATTCAATTTTTGATGAATAGTGAAAAACACTGAGTAAAAGTTTATAACCAAATTTTTATTTAAATAATTATTTATTTTATTTAAATTTAATTTAGTTCAAAATAGATTCATAATACCTATATATTATCATTGTAATTCATTGGAGTCATTTTATTATAAATTTAGATATATAAATGTTTTATTGAACTTTTTACCGTCTTTTACCCATCTCCTAGGAGAATTTTCAAATTTACATAAAACTTAATTTTACCACTTCTGTGAGTGGAATTTTAAAAATATGAGAGACAGAGTTCATATCAGTATGTAAAATTTGGTTCAATAAGATAAAAATATTTTTAACTGAATAGTAACTTTTCACTTTTATTTACCATGGTTAAAAGTAAATAGGGTAATTTAGGGTAAAAATGATATTATTATTACCATAACACGTGTCAAAATTCTATTGGATAAGTTTAATTCGACCAAAAACATCCTTAGGAACAATATATTACCATTTAAGTCCACTTGGATAATATTAGGACATTTATTATTATTTAATTCAAAGAACAGTTAAAAGAGTTAAAATCAATGATTAATAAGTAAAACAATTTTAATATAGGGTTATACATAAGATATATTCGACTATAAATATTAATTAGAAAGTTAAAAATATTTCCTACATAATATTATTTTATTTATAAATCATAAAAATTATATAATTTAGTTTATTTATGACGCAATGATGATGCAATAATTACATTATTAATAAAATATTAACATAAATGATTTCATAAATACCTAAATAAATGTAATTTGGGATTTTTTATGAATAAAACATATTTTTTGGGTTAATATAACATATTAGAGTTGGTTTCATGAATTTAATTCTAATTTATAATGCTTTTATGAATTTATAAAAAAAAATACCAAATATTGTCAAAATTGACATAAAAGAGTTTTTAGAACGAATATTAAATTATTAATTGATTTTCTATTCCTAAAATTCTATGGTTTGGACAGAAGACTTATATAATGATATATATTACATTAATGATCCAATTGGGGTTATATTGGTAGTTTATAGTATGTTTATTAACCATATAGTGTAATAATACCAGAAGACACGACACAAGATAAATTATTTAACTTTGAGTTAAATATAAATGATAAGGTTTAAAATGGTAACCTAAACTTCTCTAAAACATATTGGTAGAGAGTATTTCGACCCCCCCATAGCCTCTAAATAAGTCACTTTAGAGACATTATAAACTGAATATTAATTTATTATAAAAAAATATTTTATGTTTTCTCCTAAGGTGCCCTTCACCCCTCTTTTAAAAGGGAACGCCACCTTCCCTCTAATTCACACCTCCAAAACCATTTTACTCGGCCTAAAACTTCCCAAATACCCTTTAATATTTCATCCTTTCATCCTATAGGGATTAATTTAGTCAAAAAGCCAACCTAATAATCCCTTTTGATCAAATCAAAAGGAAGAACCCGATGAAGAGGTAAAAATCTCACCACATATATCAAGTTCCTTTATTCTTCCACTTCTTCCATATTTGTGGTTTCAATTATAAAATAATAACTCCAGTATATTATATATATTATGATTTTATTATAAAAATTTTACCACCATATTAATTATTTAATCTATCCTATGAATTATAATGTCACCACACGTGCATACGTATTGCTTACCATCTCCACGTCATGGTGAAGTTTATTATTCAAACATTTCAACATTTGGATGGGAATAATAATGAGTATCATGATATAAATAATAAATATAACATTATTATGATTCAATATATATGATATACCATCCAATTATATATTATTTTAATATCAAAATAATGATATCATCGCTCGTGCGTACGTACGGCCTACCATCTCCAAGATGTGATGTGACTCGTTCTATATGATCATCATCGAATAATGATTATATAAGTGAATTGAATTAATAAATATGATATATGTTACAGTAATACTATTATGTAAATGATGTATCTATAAACTAAAAATAGGAATAAGAATTTATTCAAAAAAAACATTCATAAGAACATAAAGCAACACACACCTGAATGACAAGTAGCAATTAAATATTACTAATAAGAAGATAAGAATACGACCAGAAATGATATCAGAACAATAAATATGATTATGTATTAAGTCAATTACATTATTTAAATCATTATATAGGTTTTTTGGATATGTACAAAGCATATCAAACCTAAGGTAAGGGAAAATCTCACAATTTTATTTTTATCCGAGATTGTTTATAATTCAGAATTTACTGTGGAATATTTATCATCCACATCCATGTTTCCTCAATATGTAATATTATTTCTATCCTACTACAATTTTTTGAATCCAATTTTACCTATTGGTGAATTTTAGCAAAATATAAGAAAGGAATATTTTGTCATTTTCAATACGAGATACTTTTTTTACTTTTATAGAAAAAGTATGAAAAGAATGTTTTTTAACATTTACAGCATGAATGGTTTTTTATTATTTCATATAACATTATTTCCATGAAGCGTCCGTTAAAAATTTTCATGTTTATTTTTAATTAAATTCTTTTAGTTTAAAATTGTATAACATGTTATGAAATGAAATATGTTTTTGATGTAAAAAAGATATTTTTCTCAAGAATGATGTTTATGTGTTTTATCAAAATTATTTTCCATCTATCATAACATAGGGTTCTGTTTCAATCATTATTTTTAAAGTGATCTGATTATGTTATGATGGAATTATTTTTATGATGTCCTTTTATCTTATATGGATTATGTTATGGTGGCATGATGTTTAAGAATCCAATTTTTATTACATGGGTTACGCTATGATATATGATTTATGATTTTTTGGCACACATAATAATGGTTTCATTATGAGATGGGTGAGACCTATATCTCCCTCCAATGCATTGGGTAATGATTTATATCTCATGAGATAGACATTTCTGGAATGACAAGTTAATCTGGTTCAGTGATACATGACTGGAATGGGGAGTGAACTCGGTTCAGAAATGGAGTTTGTCTGCTATGATAGTCTTGGAAATGATTCTTGAATAATATGAAATGATTTTCTATGATTATGTGTGAATTCCAAAAAGTATCTTGTTTTATGTTATGATTTTCAGGATTACATTTCACTACAATGATTTATCCCATGTTATGATATTATGATCTCTTTTGAAGTGTATGATTTTCAAAATGTAATGTTCTTATATATATGGTATGATTCATATTTCCATTTTTTACCCTTACTGAGCATTTGAGCTCACCCTTTTATATGTTTTATTTTCCCCAGGTCAGTAAGAAGGGTATTAAGTAAGATATTCCAAAAGTTACTCTAGATATGATTAAATAAACGGGAGACAATGTAGATTCTTTATGAACCAGTTGTTTATGTTACCCAGTTTCTAAAGACACGATACCTATATGGTCCAATCATGGTATTGTTATATGTTTTAATAAATATGATTTAATTTTGAAGTAATAACAATGTATGTAATGCATGGGTCGTTATAGCCACACTCTAATTCTATCTACCTTACATATTCTCCATTATTCCCTCTTCTTTTGAGCCCACTCCATCAGCATCACAAAATTTTGTTACACCAACCCCTAATCCTCCATCTTCACTATAGCCTTTTGTATCACCAGCCTTGATGACAACATTGACCATCGATTCAGTACTCCTACCCACTAGTGGCACAAATGCTTCTACTTCTACTGCCCACTACGATATCATAGTTGAGTGATATATAATGAGGATTGATACTATGTATTTTGAATATATTAATCCTCCTTCCATGATGGTTGGTCACACTCATCCTTCCACTCACAACACCATGCTAGTGCCCTATGTTTTCATTGTGGTTGATCCTCCATTGGCGGATCCCCCTGTTGAAGATGATTCATCTTCTAAGGCGATCCCAGAACTATTTTTTCACACTTGTTTCATTTATATATCTCTATTTAGTGATATTTTTGTTCTTTGATTTTTTAATATATATATATATATATGTTTTTAAATTTTCCTCATCAGTCAGATGTTCATTGGATCATATCATGGCACCTTTCATTTGACTACTCTCCATCTTTGTCGACACACCACGAGGTGAGTATAATTGTATGGTTTCTTTTTCACTTTCACTACAATTTTACTTATTTCACTGAATTCATTTTTCCATCTCTCCCATGATTCCCCACATCTTCTACTCTTCCTTGGTGTGGAAATTGGGGGACCTTGTGCCATATTATTTGTGGGGAGGTTCTATTACCACAACACTCTTTTCTTTTGAAAAGATTTTGGGAATGTCATTAATAATTGAAATATAAGAAAATGTGGAATATTATGGATCGATTATAATTTGGAATATTAAAGTAATGAATTAGAATTTTTAATGTTACATGATTATTTTATATTTGAAATTATTTAATATTGTTTGCTTATAGAGTTTGATTTTTGGATTTAAAGTCTTGGACATTTACATTTATTTGACTAATCATTTGCACTAATATTAGGACATGATTGACATTTTATTTTCCACAATCCCAATAGGTATTGTAATCCTTTTGAACTATTCATTATTATTCCCTCTTTATTGATAGTTTTATGGATTATACATAACTACCTTGACATTCCACTATTTATATTTAAAAAATGTATATTTAGAATCACATTAAAATCATTGTGACAGTTTTTTTTTCATCCCCTTTAACCATGAGACCAACCCTATTCACGATCTTCATAAAACAATTATAAAAGAATAATGACATTGATAAGAAGCCACATTACAAGCCTATTTACCTTTCCTACCCTAATTAAATAATTATTTTTCATGATTAACCATTGGATCTTTAGAGAGGGTTTTTTTTTCATTCATGGTATATTTTGGTGTGTAACCATGATTTTAAGTGCAGGGGATAGTGACAGATATTCATTTGGAAAAGGGGATTTAAAACCACTATTTGTTATATTATTAGTGTCCCTATTGAATAAATGAAAAGAAAAATATTGAAAAATTCAAAATAGGGACAATATCGATTTGTCAAACAATGTTTGATGGTTTATGAACCCATGTTGTTAAGGTAATTTCATGTTGATGATACCCTTTGAGAGATCATGACCAGGGTTGAATTTGCAATTTTTTTTATTTTTAATATCCGGCATTATTATTTAATAATTCATCACACTTTTTAATCCACTATGATTATTTTGCATCATCACCTACCAACCCTTAGCATCAGAATCATTTTATCCTTATTCAAAGACCTCTTGATTTTATATATTTTACATATGTAGTAGAGAATGTGATAACATCCAAACCTATGGATGCATTGAATAGTCTTATGAATGAGCATAAATATAATTAAATGATCTGGTGGGATGATTGTAGTACTTTATGGTGAATTAAATCGTCAATTGGCATATTTATTTATGAAAATTTAACAATAGGAAATAAAGAGGATGAAAATCATTATTTTTCATAAATTGGAGGCATGATTAATAGATCAATGGAATTGAACTATGTTTTGTTCCTTTTAAAAATCCACTGTTATGGATATCGTATTTAAATATATAATTAGATTTATACATACATTTCTAGGGTATGAATTATATTGATTTGACATTGAGATTTTTCTAGAGGACAAGAAAATGGCTATGTGTGGGAGGGTATGATGTGACTGATTTTTGTATATATGTTCCTAAATATTACTGAGTATCAAAACATGTTTTAACTAAAAATATCAGTTTTTGAAGATAAAATGGTTTGATTTGGGTATCATGCAGACTTTTAGGTATTTTCTTACATAAGACACAAATCAGGGAAATATCAAAACCAAAATTCATTTATAAATGGTTTTTACTTATTACACTATCTATTTACCATTGTCCTGACAAATGGATCGACTAGACTGAGTACACACTGATGTAGTCGAGAAAGATTCTGACATCGTTTCACTTCAAATAACCGGATGTTTTCTACCTTCTATGTTTTGTTAGTGTCTGGTGATGATAATAAATTCCATGTGGGGATTCACTTAATGTTGTGTACCCCCACTAATTTACCATCGACACCTCTAAAGTGATAGTCGACATTACAGATCACATATTAGAAGGGGAAGAAGAGCCATGTCGTGGTATCCTTGCTACACACTGTGTACATTATGGTACACACCATGTAATTGCGTATAATATAAATAAGTGGGAAGGATTTAAAAATCCATACAATAAATTATGGTACAATTAGAGACACTAAACAATACAAGAAGATAGAGAAGAATATAGAGAAGGAGAAAGAGGGACGAGGGGAGAGGAAGTCCATCCACTCATCCTTCCCAATGATCATCATTATAAAGCAGCTGTGATGTATTATTCAGGTATTAAATGATTGGTAGACACTAGATATTCCTTGTAAAGATAATTTACCCATGGGTTGGGGCTGTAAATGATTATGTATTTTTATTAATAAACTGTCTTATTATATATTTTTACTTATATCTCTCTCATAATCACTCATAATTTCTTCATTAATATAACTAGAAATCCCATAATTGATCAAGAGAATAATTTGAAGGTATATTCAATGTGATTACAGTAATGTAATCCCCTAATCATTGGGTGCACATATAATCTCAAAATGCCCAGCAATTAATAAAATTAATAAGAATCAAAAGCCTTGCCAAGAAATTGGTCTCAATTGATTCAAACAAAACTTACCAGATCAAGAGGGTTTGGATATATTTGAAACTATTATATATGAGTTATTATGATAAATAAAACAAGATATGAAATTCAATTTATTAATAACTTAAAAACTCTATAGCCATGACACATCCTTATATTTTATCATAAAAATAAATTATAATTTTTCCATTATCTTTAATGAAATTCATCTTGAATTAGAGGATGAAATTAAATTGTTTTATAAACATCAAATATCAACTATAAATTTCAGTTAAACATCCACAAATTATTCCAAAACTAGAGAAACGAAACACAATTACCCTCTCTCTGTGGATTGACCCCATACTTGCAGTATTCAATTAATAAGTTTGGGTTTTTCAATTTGGGTTTCCAAACAAAACACTTTTCCTAAAAAAATTAATTTAGTGTCTTTTATTCATTTGTGCTATGTTTGGAATCCAAAAACGATAAAAACAAACATATTACTATTATACGGAAAGAATGTGTCAATACATTAGAGAGTGGATAACAACATTCTATTTCTATAGAATATTATTAATTTGGTGATGTTTAACTATATTTTAGTGTCGATATTTAGTGTTCCAAAATGAGGTCATCAATTCTTCAATTCCTTGATGAATTTCATAAATGATAAAGAATGACATAAAATTGATGATGATGATAGGTGGGAAGAATGTGTCAGCGATGTGGATTTTTTAGGTTATAAACAAATCAATTTTCATATCATGTGGTGTTGTCCATAATAACTCACATATCTAGGTTTTGAATATAATAAAACACTGTCATTCTTTTATGCTTCGTTTGAATCAATTGATACCATTTCCATGGTCTGGAATTTTATTACTATTAATTTTACTAATTTTAGACCATTTTAAGATAAAAAGTGCACTAAATCATCATTATTTTACATTAATGCAATCCCTCTGATGATCCTGTAATTTTTTTCTTGGTCATATAGTGGTTTTCTAGTGATATTATTAATAAATTTTGAGGGATTATGATAGTGATATAAATAATAGAAATACAATAAAAAAATTGATTATTAAAAAACCATAATCATTCTCAACCCCAAAATATGAGGAAATTAGCTATGCATGGAGTTGATATTGACTAACATACTTTTAATTACTAAATGAAACATCACAGTATCATTTGATTGAAACACATTCAGATGGAAGAGTGGAATAACCTCCTCTCATTTCTTCCATTTTTTATTCTCTCTCTTTATATCTATCTTCTTCTCCCATTTGGTATCTCAAGTTGTCCCCTCCTTCAATATGCGGATTTGGAAAACCAACCACATATTAATGGTATTCAAAACCACATGGCATGAAACATAATGGAAATATCGTGTTGTTAGGTAAATATGACTTGGATCCACTTTTATAAGTATGTTATCTGTAGTTCCAACCTTGACATTAGAGGTTTCATTAGTCGGTTGGTGGTGGTGCATGACATGAATCACCGGCCCACATAGTGTGTAATATCAACTTCATCCACCAAACACTTCAATAATGGAGAACACGTCGTGTAATGTGATGTGCACGACAAGTGAATCATGAATGGAAACAAGGTCATGTAATCGGTCTATCTAATCCGTGTGTTCGGGAAATAGTACATGGTGTGCTTGTGTAGTACACACCATGTATATATGAATGTTTGTTTTGATCATTCCCAAATAAGTGTCTTAGGCTTGAAAATACCTGGAATCTTTCCTGAACCCCGAATAAAATCATTTCATCTGCAAAATAACATATATTCAGTGACCACATGTTTTAGTTCTCTAAATAATTTATAAAAATATATAGAAAAATCTGGAAAATAAAAACCCCCAACACTCACCCATTTTCTTGTCCACATGAAAAATATCTTCCTCAAATCAACATGACTCATACTCTAAAAATGGACGCATTCAACTAATTATACATTTATATAATATATCCATAACATATAGTTTTTAAATGGCACAAAACATATTTCAATTCCAAATATATTGAAATCATTCCTCTAATTTATGTCAATTAATAATTTTTATCCTCTTTCATCCACATTATATAAATTTTCATAAATAAACATTTCACATGATGATTTACCTCTCCAAAAAGTACAACACTCACCAGTCATGACCATTTAATCCATGTTATGCTCAATCATAAGTATATAAATTATCTCCATAGGCTTCCATGTGTTCAAATTCTCCACTTTAGAAGTCAAATCACATAAAATCATGAGGGATTTCAAGAAGGATCAATTGATTCAAAGGAAATTGGTTGGTAGGTAATGATGAAAAATAAACATAGAGGCTTGAATGGAAGGATGAATTCTTAATCAATAATTAATGATATTTAAAATAATATAAACTAAAAATGCATCCACCATCAGGATCTCTCAAAGGGTTCCATCACTGTGATATTAACAAAACAACAAGGGCTCATAGAACATCAAATAATGTTTATCAAATGAATTTTGTTCATATTTTGAATTTTTTTTATATTTTTCTTATATTTTTTAAAAAGTGACCACTAAGAATATAATTAATAGTTTTTATGACATTTCATCCCAAATGAAAAATATTCAGTCTCCCCACACTGAAATTCAATTTTTCTCAACAATATACACTATGAATGGCCAAAATATGTCTCTTATTCTCAAATGAATAATCATGTTAAATTATAAAGGATTTGGGTGGGAAGGGTAAATAGGGTTGTAACGTGGTTTCCTATTAAAGTAGTTCATGGTTTCTAAGGGTTTTACGAAGATCGGATGTTGGGATTGTATCAATGTCAATGAGGAAAAAATCATATACTTCAATCATTTTAATGCTATTCCAAATAGTAACGTTTTGAAGAGAAATACTACAATGTTTTGATAGTTTTTTATATCCCAAGAAAATTTCAACAATGAGGGTACAATAAAGAATATGTCAAAAGGGTTTGAATACCAATCGAGAATGGGAAAAAATAATAGATTGATTGTCCTGAAATGATTAAAAATGATTTGTCTAATATATGTAAACGTCCAAAAATATAAATCCAGATTAATATAATATCAAAAGTATTTTAAAAATGAATTGAAATTTAAATTTAGCATTTATCATTAAAAATTATAATTTAGTTTGTTGCTGTTTATATAAATAAATAATAAAAAATTACACATTTTAAAATATTTCAACTATTAGTGATGTCTCCTGTATCAGTTTAATGGAAAATACTACTATAGTTAGAGACCCTCCCCCACACGTAATATGGAATAAGGTCCCCCAAGTGAAACACCATAGAAAAAGGGAGGTTGTAGGGGCACATAGTGGGAAGGATGACAGAAAAAAATGAACGAAGTAAATCCAAAGTAAAAAATGAAAATGAAACCTTGAAATAATACTCTCATAATGGAGAGTCAAAAAATATCCAAAGTAGTCGAATGAAAATGGCCTTGCATCCCTCGATGGTACCTATTACTGGTGACTAAATGGAAAAATAAACATGCATATATATACAACATCAATGGATATTCATATCATGAAATAGAGATTTATAAATGATTTTTTTTCAAAAAACCAGTCATGAGGTCTACTCCAACGAGGCATCATATCCATCAGGGAGATCTGCCCATGAAAAATAAGCTAAAAAAATAATAGAGGCGCTGAATCTGTATTCATAGTGGAAGGTGAATCAAGAAAAATTGTCAAGGAAGGAGGTGGAACAGGAGACAGAGACATGGGATTAGTGCTCAACATGGAAGGATCGACTGACTCATCGTGGCCAGAAGTAGTAGTAGGGGAATCTGGGCTAGTAGTGGATTAGAGAACTAAATCGGTGGCTAGTGCTGTCCTGGAGTGAGGTGCTATAGATGGATGAGGAGTGGATGAATGAACATGTGATGGGGGTTACAGATGCACGTGACACTTTTGGAGAAGGCCCAACATCTAATCAATTTGTGTCTAGGACTGTTGGATGGATATATATTGATGCTCGAGGAACTCTAGAACAAAATCCATTGTGGAAGGTCTAAGGGTGATGGGGAGATCTACTGAGGGACTTGGAGGATGATGGGATGGGGAGTGCAGATATGAAGAGGTAGTAGAGGAATAAGAAAAAAGAGAGGAATATATGGGGTGGGTGGTGTAGGGGCATCCACTAGTGGATGGTGGTGGACTTGCTCAGCAACACCATCGGGAGATGTTGGGGAATCTCTACCCCTAATTAGAGCTAGGTAATCTTGAAAGAGTACATATCCACTTCCCCAATGGTCGAACCTCTGCATGAGGATGATCATGAGGATTTTGAGATTTTAAGGATATCCTAAGGGTCATAAGGGAGGGAGGGATAAAAAACACCTCGGTGGTGTGACATGTAGGTGGCATAGAGACTGCCTTTTAGGTATCCGTGAAGGCCATGGATCATCTAATAAAAATAAGTGGTGGTATGATAGGGGAGTTTGGGTTAAGTATACCAGACAACACAAGTGATAAGCTCCATGTCGTTCCTAGACACGACACCCATATCATCATGGTAGGGTAAAAGGATTGTTTTGATGCATAGAATAAGGAAAAGAATGAGAGGGGATATGGTGAGTGTGGTCCTCTTGGTTGGGGGGTGTACCTGTGATCTGGACCAACAAGCTGCCGCCACATAGAAATGGTGTTAGAGAACTTGTGGAAGGTATGTGAGGAGATAGGAGGTGGGGTGGAAGGATGAGGGTAGAATCTGAACCCTTGGCCAAAATAATCCATAGGCAATGAAAGGTGGAAGCCTATCATTTGAATTAGAACTGCAAATGCTATATCGGTGGGAATTTAAACATAGGAGAGACCATAAAATTTGAAGGTAATGATAAAATCCAAAAAATAAATATCTATAGATTAAAGTGCTAACCTGGAGTGTCTCGAAGACATGGGCATTGATAAAGAGATCCCCAATATCCTCCTAGATGTCAATACACTATGGAATAATGATGTTGAGAAAGTGGCTGCTAATCTGTATAATCCACCGTGAAATGTTCCTCAATCTATCTATGGTAGGGATGCCCTCAAAACAAATCTGGTAGAGATGCATATATTTTCAGGAATCAACCATATCGGTATGAGATGGGGTTCTATCTACTAGCGTGGTTGGTCCATGAGTGGGTACTAGAGGTGGAACAACTGATGCCAGAGTGGGGTAAGTAAGGGTCTACTAAATTAGTGCTCGACTCTGAATGGAAAATGATAGAAACGAGAACAAGGACTCCAGAGTTGTCATATATTGTGGATGGTGTTATAGTATCCATAGCGAGGGGGGTGGGTGGAAGGAGTGGGTGTCACAAAATCCACCAAATGTGCTGATATTGTAAGAGAAGGTTCCGGTATAAGAGGATATAGTTAGGGAAACACTGGGAGTAAGAAAAATAAGAAAATCGAATGAGGGACGCTTAAAATTTTGATGAAAATCTGATGGTGAGGGGGCCTCTGACCCTTTAAAGTGGATGCAGTCCACTTACCACGCTTAAGATCATCACCTACCTTATATTAAAGAATAAAATGTTGAGGTAGAATAATTGGAAGAAAGAAAAATGTGATAAATTAGAAAAAATGAGACATGAGATGTGGATATAGGGTAGAGGTCATATAGTTTGAGCTTGTAAGAACCCATGTAATTTAGATAGACATGTCATGTAGGAATAGGATATTGATGTGGCTAGTATATGGGGTTTCCTAGATCATACATTCAATGTGGATGACATGGGCAGATCCCAGGTATGTTCCCCAACACAGCTTGACTCTGAGGGGATATAAAACAAGAGGAACACCATATAAAGTTCATACACATAGTATGTATGAGAATTACTTAATTAGGAGTGTACGGGCTACACACATATTCCCTTGAAATCATAATGGAAACAGCTTGTACTGAACATACATGTCGTGTGTTAAGACAGGGGATAGTGGTAGTGGGCCAAAGGACACGGGCTAGGTGGGAAGGCATGGGGATGCATTGTACATGGCATGCATCGAACATACACAGCATATGTATTTCATATTTTAAAAAAGTTCATGTGTGACATTATAAAAGATATACATTTCATGGGTTTTTTATCTACCCTATGTATTGTGGGTATGAATCTTAATGGTTTGTTGATCCAAAAATGAACCTAAATGGGTCTAATACTACGAAATAATGAGTGTAAAATGGTGTCCCTTCACCGATGATGTAAATTTGGGAGAAATACGAGTGGGAAATGATAAAAAAAATGGGGGAAGCTAAGGAGGGAGGTGGAGTGGCATCGTGAAACAGAGAAAATAGAGGTGTGTGAATTACATAGGTTCATGCCAGGTGGATTACCGGGCACTATATCGAAACTACACGACATGTCATAAAGCATACATGTCATGTAAGAGTTTTTTACAATAAGACACTATATTCATTTACAACCCAATTATTTATAATATAAAATAATATAATCCAAAAATAACCTGTAAAGATACTATATAAATAGATGACACATCATGTGTTCTAAAATTCAAAAAATAGAACTACAACCTTCAGTCAGGTGCGTGGAATATGATTCGAACCATCGACCAACCATTTCAAAGAATTCCTTCAACAATTGGAATGAATGTTGTAGTGCTTTAATTGTTTATGAAATTTTAAATAATTAAACTATCCATGTAATTCTACAGGGGAAAAATAAAACACACATTATGTGGTTTTAATTTGAATGATAGTGATGAAGTAGGGAGATTAGATGAGTTTGAACACGAGTCTTTTGAATCGAGGGCCAACAGTCATCCAATTAAGGGACTTCACCCACATTTATATCTTATTTTAAAAAAATATACATTATGAATGAAGAAATTTCTCACACGACATATATCAAAATTCACGCTGTGTGGTTTTATTAATATGAAAAATGAAGAAATAAGACTGGTTGTCCGGATTTGAATTTGGGTCTTTTGGTTCTTGTTTACGACCATGTCTAGCTTTTCTATCCCCATCATGGATTTTATTTTATGTGAAAAATGTGTATTTTGTTTTGAATAATAGGTCACACACCATTTAATTTATCTCGAGTCATAATGGATGAACCCTATGCTGATCGCAGGCAAGGAGTGATTTGAACCGGCAATGGGTCAGTTACATTCAAGTGACCTAAACCCCGAGACATGCAACATCATTATTTAGAAACATAAATAATTTATACATATACTACTATATATATTATAATATTCATTAAAAAGTTATTTACATTCAACATGAGAGGTGATTCCTGGCGTGTAGTACCGGTGTTGCCTCCCAGGAGGCTCCTTTGTTTTAAAGTCTATGGATAGACCATACCCAGGCCTCTTGTTATCAGAATTGTATGGTGGTGATTTTACCAATCTTGTATTACAAGGGATGAAGGGTTTTTGATGCATATCAGTCATGGTAAATGGATTACCATCTACTCCAGCAACATCCACTGCACCATAGTGGAAGACGTTGATCACTCAAAAATGTACTGTCAACTGGGACAAAAATTTTCCTAGAAACAATCTCAAACTGGAGTTAAAAAATTGTACATCATCACCATTACGGAAGGACCTCTATGAAATCATATAGTCATTGAACTCCATTGTATTTTCATCATATATATTGGAATTATTATATATCTCCCACTGAATTTCATTAAGCTCTTTCAGTTAAAACATGTGTTTCTCTACTACAACCTTTATATCATAATTCAAGCTCCTAACAGACCAACAGATTTGTGCTCTAGTTCAACATGTAAATTTAATGTCATTTCATATATAAAATGGAATGGGGACATACCCATAGGTACTTGGATGGTGGTTCAACATGACCATAAGTAATAATCATGCTTCTGGGACCAGTCCATCCAAGAGGCTCCCACCATATTATACCGGATTTTCTTCAGTTCTCGATTTGATACCTCTACATGGACACTAGATTGTGGATTATAAGGTGTCCCCATGTTATTCCTCACCTCATAAATTACGATATAATTCTACATTAATTTATTGTCAAAATGAGTCCCTCTATCACTTATTAGAACTCATTGGACACTGAATAAGCTAACAAAATTATTATTCAAAACAGAAATTAAGACTTTTTCCATGTTGTGTGTTGTGACAACTACATCTTCCCATTTGGATGAATAATCCACACAAAAAATAATTTAGGGGTTTCCAAATTATTGGGTAAAGGAGCCTTTAAAATAAATACACCATATGTTGATAATATTGACCTCAAAATGGGATGTTGAGGGATTTCATCTTGACACCCCATTTTACAAATCCTTTGACACCAATTACTATGCACCAAAAAATATTTTGAAACATTTTGCATGGTGGGCTAGTAATATCAAGATTGATGAATTTTTTCTATCGTTTAGTCAGGCCCGTGATGTCACCCAGTTGTGGAAGAATGAAAAAACTCTAAAATTCAATAAATTTCTTCATCCGATATATATCGAAAGATCACCCCATCTCTATATGAGATTAAGAGTAGCGGGTTTTCCAAAAATATATAACCACTTAATAAATAAATAATTTCTTTCGTTGAAATTTAAGATCAGGAAAGAAGACCATGGTCACCAGGTAATTGATAATATCAGCATACCATGGATGAAGTGATACATTAATTTAGAAAAGATGCTCATCTATATATTCCTCCCTGATTTCCTTATAATCCACTCTTTCAAAATGAGTAAATTCCATATGGGAGAGATGATCAATGAAAACATTTTAACATCCTTTCTTATAACAGATTTCCATGTCAATTTCTTGGACCAGAATCACCCAATAGATGAGACATGGATTCACATCCATCATTTTCAGCAAATATTTCAGTTCAGCTTGGTTAGTATAAACAAAAACATCTAATAGAACCAAATAAGCAACAAACCTGTCAATTGAGAAAGTTTTATGTTTTGAAACGCAAATTAAAAACCTAAACATATTACTATTGTAGTGTATATATGTGGTTGATCAGCAAAGGGAGAGAGTAATTTCTTTTTATTTCTCTAGTTCCTAATTAATAAGATGATGTTAAAAAAATTATAGTGTCAATATTTTATTATTAAAAAATAAATAAACCAATTCAAATAATTTTTGTTGAATTTATGCAAAGATAAATAAAAATGTAAAATAGATTTTAATGATAAAAAACGTTGAATGTGGTGAAGATATGGATAACTTAGGTTATTAATGAATTGATTTCATTATCATGTTGTGTTGTTCAAAATAAATCAGATATATAGGTTTCAAAAAAATTAAAACCCCCTTGATCTGGTATGCTTCATTTGAATCAATAGTGACCAATTCTATGTTCTAGAATTTGATTCCTATTAAATTAATTAAATTAATGCCATTTGGAGATGATTGGTGCACCCAATAATAATTTATGTACATTTTTATAACCACTCTAAAGGACCATTGAAATTTTGTTCATTATATGATATAGGGTTTCCGACAATATTGAGTTGGAAATTATGAGGGATTATGATAGAGATACAAATAAAAAACAAAAGGATAATTGATTAATAACAAACCATATTATCCCACAACACCAATGCTTGGGTAAATTAGATACAGATGGAGTAGAAAGCGATAAACAGACATTTAATACCTGAATAAAACATCGTAGCTACTTCACATTTATGATTGTTGAGAAATAAGAGTGGAAACACCTCCTCTCTTCTTTTTCCTTTTTCTCTTTCCCTCTCTTCTTGTTTCTCTTCTTATCATATTTGGTGTCTCCAGTTTTCCCCACATTTTGTGTATGAATTTGGAAAAAATTCACTCTTATTTAATTTATTCAAAACTACATTACGTGTACCATAAAGTACAAGGGTGAATTCTGGTCATCTTAACATGGTTTCTCTTCCTCTACCCGGAGGTGATCTGTCATTACATCATTGACATAAGAGGTTTCAGTTCTTGGTTAGTATTGTTACACATAGTTTAGTGCCCCCCACAAATTGTGTAGTTTCCATATCATATACCAACCTCCTCTAGAAGGAAGAAAATGGAATGTAAAGTGACGTACAAGGTGTGTGAATCGTGGCTGACAACATAAGAGTGAACTCAGTCTAGTCGATCCACGTGACATGTAAATGATACAAAAAGTTAGTAAGAAGTACACACCATGTATATTTGAAATTTCTCTATGATCATTCCCAAATTTGAATATTTTTATTGGGTTCGGGGTACATCGTTTAGTTTATTTGATTTTGTGATTAAGGTCTCAGATATAGGGTATTGGGACATGGTTTTTGGATTTCCTGGTATGGTTTTGTGGTTTAGGATTTCGATTTTTGGGTTAGGGTTTAATTTTTAAGGGTTAGTGTTTATTGTATTGAAATTAGGGTATATAGAAGAGGTTTTTAGGATGATGGGTATGCTTTTAGGTTTTAGAGTATAGGTATTAGGGGTTTAGATATATTGTATTGCTAAATATCAATGGATAAACAATATCATACCATCAAAATATTTTATAGATATCATTAGAGGGATTATGAAAAAGTATACCCAATATCATTGGGTATAATTATCTTCTAAAAAATTCTTGAAATTTATAAAATTAATAGAATTCAAATTCAAAACAATGTGATTGGTCTCTATTGATTCAAATGAAACCTACTAGATCAAGTTGATTTTGTTATATTCGAAAAACAAATATGTGATATTTTATGAAAAATTGTACATGATAAGAAAATATATTTGTTAATAAACTAAATAACCCACATCCACGACACATTCCTTTCATTTATCATCAAATGAAATTTTAGGTTTTTTTTATCCTCAATGAAATTCATAAATAAATTCAATAATCAATTAAATTATTTTAGAAACAACAATTATCATCTCCAAAATTCTGTTAAAATTCACCTAATTAATAAAAATCTAGTGTAATAGAATTCAATTACACTCTCTCTATGTGGATTGACCCCATATATTCGCTATAATAGTAACAACTTTGTGGATTTCAATTTTAGTTTCCAAAAAAACCCTTTTGAAAAAATAACACCACTTACCTATACTAAAATTGAAATTCATTTATAGAAAAATTGTATTCAAACTATTAATGAAATTAAGAATCTCAATCTCTTTTCTCTCGTTTGAACTACATTCACATTCACCTTTCACATTAGGCTCAGATTTCGATTATTACGGTACCTTATTAATAGATTTATATTTATTTATTAATATTTTAGATGATGAGGAAACATAAACACAATTTCTTTTATTCATTTCTGTATAATTCCATTATTATATTTATCTAATAGTATTTTACAGTTCCTATTAGTTCTTTTAAACTCTTATATGTAGTCTATTTTGTTTCATATATCATTATATATGTCTATTCACAATCATTTTTCATAAAATCTATAATATGTTCTTCCAACTAAACACCATGTTACCTCTTTTTCAAAAGGATATTTCAAACTATTTAAAATAATATTAAAATATTGATACATCAGGGTAACTGATTCACCTAGTAAGAATCCAAATGCCTAATTATATTAATGAGGCATGGTTATTTTCGGTTATAAAACATTAGGAGATCCAAAATGTGTAAGATTATTATTATTTTTAAATATTACTAGTTGTTTTGAAAGAGTAAATATTAAAATAAACATTCCTTTCATTAATCATATCAAATTATTACAAAATTTATTTTTAAAGAAATAATCATACATTTCCATTGAAAGAAATGTAGTAAATTCCATATTAGGAGTCTTTTAGTCATCAATAACCAAAAAATGTTTTCATACATAGTGGTGATAGAAAAATCTTCAAACAATCACTAAAATAGTATTATTAAACATGATAAATGTCTAGTGGTGTGTAAGGATGAATATTGTCCAATGACTTAATAGATAATGAGATATTACTAAAAAAATACCATCTTCATTAGAAAAAGGTACTGAATAAAAATAATAGGAAAAAATTCACTCAGATATAACATATTGGATCTTAATAATATAAAATATCAAACTGGATGAGGGGTTAATTTAATTTAAAAAATTAGACATATCATTTTTTCATCAACATTAATAATTTTTATTGAATAGAATTTTTTAAAAATATAATATGTAAAAAGAGTTATAAATATTTTATAAGTTACAATATAATCATTTATAATAACATTAATAGTGTAATTATTAATAAATTGATTTAAAAACATGAAAATAGTGTACTATAAGTATTATTAATAACATATAAAAATATAACATGAACATTACAATTTTTTATAAATTATACTTATGTGTTATTGATGTATATATCCAAAATTAAGGTATTCTTAATATTCATCATATCAAAAGTTCTGTTTTTATAGACTCTGAATACCTAAATTAAAATGATCAATCAGTGATCTATTTTCTTTAACCCTATGTACCCTCAATCAGTTTGATCGGAATAAAAATTATCTCACTAGAATTGAGTTCCCTCATTCTAATTGATTTGAAAAAAAATACAAATGACAAGTTTATAGTCCTATTCCATGACAACCCCACCATGATTTCCTTAATAGTATTAGACTAATTATTATAATAATGCGTGAAAATGAAACAAGATAGCACCAACACATCATAGTAAAAATTAGATACTTTTATTCTCATATCCATGTTCTACTTGAGGGCACATATCTATTTTTAGATGATCATCAATGGTCATATTCATTATTTATCAGGAACAGTTTCAATAGTACAACTGCATCATCATTCTCACTAAAATGTTTGTCTAATGAATCTTATTCTGATGATAATTATTGTTTCAAATACACCATCCATACCATTATTCATCTCATAAAATGATAATACATTATATAGAAAACTATTTAATGTTCATATTCCAATAATATTGAATAAAAGGTTATCTAGAACAATTTCGGGTCTTAATCAGCAAATTTCAATCAGGCAGACACCACATTACTTCATCGAAATAACTTCATTGTACATTGTTAGATGGACATTTAAATTATAGTATATGATTAATTCATATCCTCCCATCCAATGATCACTGTATATGACCATAAATATTACATTTTATGGGTATCCATCAGATAGAACATGGATTCACTATATATTGAAAAAATAGTTTCATAATAAATATATATTAACTAAATAAATATAAATATTATAAAAATTGGATTTTCTATAGTGTGAATTATGATTTTCAAAATTATTTTTAGAAAGTTTAATTTAAAATAAACATTAATAAAATAATTAATTATATCGCCACATATTTATCTGAAATTCCATATATATTCCAAACCTATTGAATATACCTTGGGGAAAATAGATTCCAAAATGGGTGAGATAGAAAGGAACAAGAGGGAATAAAAATGTAAATATTTTATAACATATGAGTAAATATAAATATCATATTATCGTAAAGAAATGTATCATAATAAATGAATCATTTAATAATGGTATTTTATAATAATATAATGGAATAATTGGAAACAAAATTAGTCCTCACAGTAAAAATATAATAAAGGGACACTCCTAACAGTATCATTAAAATGTAGACAAAATAAATTAGGCAATTGGGTTCACTCTCCAATCACTTAAATAGAATATAATGATTTTTAAATATGAACTCAATGCCTTCATGGGAAATATAATCCTAGGACCTCCCATAAAAAAATAAAAATTATATGTACACATGCTACAATATGAAAAAAAATATCAAACACATGACAACAAAGTGTGTTTCAAAATTATTTTTTTAAAAATAACTGAAGGATGATTCATAAGGATTTTAGAAGGAAGCTATAATTAAATCATCTTAAACATGAATAATATGATATTTTATATTTTTGTTGAATACGATGTCTTAGTTTTTAAAATTCATGAGAAATGTCATTTATATTAATGATTAGGACATTCCACAATGTTAGTAATGTGTGAAATAAGTAAAGGATAATTTTAAGAAATGACGATATTATTTTTCCATAAAAATTTAATTAATCCAAGTGTAATTTATATAAAATAACTTATTTTGAATATTTTCGTTGTTTGAAGGCAATTTATTGGGGTGATTCTAGACATGAGATATGAAATAGATATATCATTATACCCGGTTTACAAAAAAGTAGAAATTTTATTAGGAATAAAAAAAGGATAAACAAATTAATGGAATATATTTTATTTTGGGAACAAATTTATGTTAAATTTATACATAAATAAAATATTTTCATGAGAAAAATATTTCATGAAAAGAATAAAAATAAAGATAATATGATACCGTTAATTAATAAGGTTGTTACAGAAGATTCATTTCCCCATGTCTCAATTCGATCATATCTTGTATATAATATTATAATTAATTAAATTATATTAACGTAATAAATTAAATTTACACATTAATATATAATTTTTAAAGGATAAAATTTTATCATTTTTTATTGATGATGAATATATTTTCTTCTTATGTATGTTACTTAAGGTTGTTCGGTTAATTTGTCCAAACCATGTACAATGATTTTGACCAAAATCTAAGATTATATAAAATATTATCATTATCAATATAATTATGGATATTTATATCTTTTATAATTACATGAAATTAATAAATAATCATTTTTTAATGTCATCCCAAAATATATTCCAAATGATAAGTTTCATTAATAAGGCCATTTAAGGTGATTATAGTTAATATGACCATTAATTACTAATCAAATATATATAAATACAAATATTATACCACTAGAATATTAATAATTTCATAAAAATACTTTTTAAGAACTAATTTTAATTACATTTGTCTATGTAAGATGGTCTTGAAAAACAAAACAAGCCATTTTGAAGAGGTCGCAGTCCACACATAGTAAAAGTAGACACATTGATTTTCGATAGAGTGGTAATGAAATAATTATCACTATACCTTTTTAATAATTATATTAATATAAAATTAGTTAAATAATTAACATATTGTAACATTTAATTAAATGTGATGATTATAAATTGAACATATTTTTTATGGAGGTTGTATCCCTAAAACATACCTAAAGAAATTTTAATTTTACTAACTGATTTTTCAAGATGCTCTAAAATAAAAATCTAATTACTATAAAAATAATTTGGTATTAGAATAATGTATTTATTATCATTCATTCAGGGATATAAGAGGTATGAGGGGTGTAGTAAATAAGAAGCAATAAAATATTGGTTGAGGGTATTACCTCTCCTATGAATGTTCTCCCATAGGAAACTCCTCAAGGATAATTATCATGATCTAGTGGAGAGACCATCCTATACCAAAGACCCAATTGTAGTATGTAAACATAATATCTCGAACTATCATATAATTTTCACTCTCAAGAGACTTTATTCGTAACATTTGTAAAAATTTATAATTTTCATTTTTAAATTGACTAAATAATCCTGAATTTTAAATTCATCATATCATAATTAGACTATGTATTATTTTTTGACAATTTTTTGAGATGGTGGTTTTATAGTAATTAAAATGTGGTTTACTTGAAATATTTATTTATTATATATTTATTATTAAAAAACAATGAACAATATGTGTTGAGAACTTTTCATTTAATGAAATACTAAATTAAAGAATAAAAATAATAAATTTAAAATAATATTTGAACATATAAATATTATTTCAATTTTTAAAACAATTTAACACATTACATTAATAAATAATATATTATTCCATTTTTATTGAAATATGTATTTTTAAAGGATATTGAGTTTTATATTTCCATTAAAACATCATTCCCAATACTTATTTTATAATAAATATATTTATTTCATTAAAATATATATCCAAGCTAATTTTATCATATATTTAAATTTAAATTTAAAAAATTTAATTTTAAAAAAATGTAATTTTTCAAGAATAAGTGATCCTTTTAAAAAACATATCATTTCAAACATTTTGATATTTTTTAGAAACAATTATAGTCAAATTATAAATTATAAATATATTATTATGTGAAAGGGACATACATTATTTTTTTCATTAAAATTGAATAATATTGTTAGAAATTAATTTACCAGGTAAATGTAAATTAGAGAAAAAGATGAAAATATAATATAAAAATACCTAAATTCCCATACATTGTTTAAAAAAAGTCGTTGGGGTGATATTTTCGCACACACAATAACAAAAACAATTACCATTTTCTCCCTTGACAATTGATTAGTATCTTTATATTATATAAAATTTAAGTGTTACTGAAAAACTACACATCCAATTATGTATAAATATGTTAGAATATAACCACAACATGACTCACATATTCATCAAATTTCTCTATAAAACTCTTCCAACATTACACTTTTAAAACCCTTTAACATGTCATTAAAATTTTCATCTTTATTAATTATCATAATACCTACATTTTATTTAAGGCTTCTAGGGAATATTCATGCTTTTGTTGTGAGTAATACCAACTTTTTAACATCTATTCTTATTTATATTCATTAATAAATAATTTAACCAATAAAATGTAAATATATTTTCACAATTTTTATATAATAATTCCACTATATTAAGGGTATTATTATTATAATTCATCTTTCAAATCGATTAAGAAATCATAGAACTTTATTGATGCGTACGTCAGAATTTTGGCACCATGAGCAATAAAATTATTTTTTCTTTGCCTACCATTATTGACTATTCATATAATTCATTTAATGGGGAATAAATTTGTTTATTATTTCTTTACAGGCCATTAATATACCAATAGAGAACATATCAATGATATGGTCAATAAATGATCATCATTAATTCAATCCTATTAAAAAATTACCCTAAAACGAAAATAATATATTCAAACTATGTAGTATTTCTGTATAAATTAATTATTCATATATACCCTTAATAATTAAAATACATCAGACAAATAATCCATACATATCATCATTATGCTTCTAGTATAATAATATTACAACATTTCTATATAAAAATAATTTATTAAAGTAAGGAATGATCATGTTTGGTTTGGTTTAACAAACTAATTAAAAAAGATTAAGAATTTGTTTCATGAATGACTATGGATACAAAATTAAATTTATAATTTAAAATAGATGTGTAGATAATGATTTTTTTGGGATTTGAGATAGTTTATCCGAATATATAAATACTCAATTAAAAAATGTATTTTGATCAACAAGTATCACTATAAAATTATTATAATTGATTTCATATTCATTGATAAAGACTAAAATAGTAATTAAAGAGATTTAAAACATTGTAAATAATAATTAAACATCAAAAATTTAGACATTAATGATCTAGTAATAATGAAATAATCAATTAGAATAAATTCAGACCAAAATATTATGAAATTAGTGTATATGGTCAACACTATAAACACCCTATGTAAATAATTTATAGAGATTCTATAGAGAATTTCTATTTAAGATGTGTATAATTGAAATTTGATATGATAATGTTTTTAAACTATGGTATAAGGATAGATATATTTTTTATATATGTGTTTAAGGTGGGTACAAGGATTTCAAGATAATGGGTAATGGTTTTCCAGATGTAATTCATTTCATTGGGACACATTTTTTAGTTATAACCTAAGTTATTTTATATATATATATACCACCTATTAGATATATTAAATTATTAATATTTTTTATGTTATTTTAAGATCAATTTTAATCCCTCCTTTTTAAAGGATTTTGATTTAATTTCTACCCAATCCATTAGTTTGGTATTCCCATCACAATTTTAATTCTTTGGTAATAATTTTATATTGATATCTAATTTCAAATTTTTCAGAGTATAAATTAAAAAAAATACCTTATTAAAAACGAAATTTATGGAATTTAAGAGAAAATATGGTTATCCATTCCTCATAATAATTTGAAACAAGTGATTCCAAAATCATGGTAAATAATAATATTCATCTATTATAAAAATCATAAAATGTTTTGGTAAAGTGAAAGGGCTTGTACAATATTAACACATAAAGAATAGTATTGATACTAGAATGTGAATGAGGGTGTGGAATAGATAAACATTGGGTTAATCACCTAAAGAACTATTGGATGTGAATTTACTCAATTATCAACACAATTCATGATAAGTGGGCCTAAGACTTCACATCTCATATTAAAATACAAAGGGGTATTAATTTAAATATTCATACACTCCTTATAAAACATGATAAATGATTATTCCTAGGATTTACTTGGTATCCAATTAATCCATAATAATGAACACTGTTACTATTTTCCATGTATAATTCAAGAAATTTAATATATTGTCACCCTTATATTTCATTGATAAGTGTATTTAATGTAACTATGATGTTACCCCACAATATCTATGTTTATTAATACATGTTATTATAATCATCTATATTATGGAATTTAATGGCAATTCATTTTATTTCTATATTCGTCATTATATGGATAAATCTATTTTTACTACACAATTAGTTCTATAGGGAATGATATTAAAAGAATATTTAAATCTTATGGTAAATGTGATTACATAGTTTTACTAGGGGTGGGGAAAGATTAATTTGGCCGATCGATGCATCAACATGTATCATGAGACAAAATAATTCAGGTATTAGTGTATACCTATTTCAATAGTTGGATGGTGTCTTTTCACATGTCCTAGAATATATTTTTTGATGTTCAATATTATGAATACCATCAATATGGGATCAATTTAATTTTTTTCCTTGTTTTAATTTATTTTCATGGATATTGAATGACATTAGTTTTAGTTGATTTGGGATTCATGTTGTTTGTTTATTATTTACATGTCACTTATACCATGGATCTGTAATCATATCATTCTCTGAATTCAAATCCATACAGGGCACATGATATAACATTTATTTTTTTCTCATATAAAATACATAAGAGGAATATTTTTAGTTTTGAATGATATTTGGGAAGTGTTAATTACGTTATCTTAATGTTTTTAGGCTCTGACATATGTTTTTAAATTTATTGCATGAAAAAATCATGTTTTATAGGAATACTATGTTTTATGATCCTGTTGGGACTATTGTATTATTAACCAATACTGTAATAAAACTATCGACTCTGGGTTTCTAGTGTCTATAATGTTACTATTGGTGTCTGATCATTTTTGATAAATCTAGGAGGACAACATACAGAGGGTCCAATTCAGGTAGTATGTGTACTAGGAAAACACCTCATGAATTTTATGGAACACACTATATAACATAATTGGAAATATATATTACAACTCTATAGAATGAGATAATTATATTATTTCTTTATTTTTATGATGGATAATAATGAAAGGAATGAGACCATATAAACAGCTATAAATAATGAATGGAAATTCACAGTACACATGTTAATGTAGTTGGAGTTAAGGTTCAGTTGTTCATAACAATATAAAGATAGTTAAACCAATATATATAAATAATATCACAATCCTACATAAATATAATAATCCACAACCTGGTGTAAAAATGTTTAATCACATCACGTTATAAAATACTGATGAATTTTATGGAACAACTAATTCATCAGTATATGAAAAAATGATATTTACCGAGATAATATCATTATAACATTGGGATGTAGTTAAAATAAAAAATTCATCATTGTAGTTTAACATCTAAAGGGAGATACAGACCAATAGTGGTCACTAATTCATAATACAATAGAGGATGATTTGATAATGTGCATGAAAATGAGAATATTTGTTTTGGTATTACGATCCACCATCGTGGGGTGGAATCTTTTATAATTTGAGGAGACAATTAATCTTATAAGTAATATATTTATTCTCTACCATTGTTGTACATTATTGAATGTCTTTGAATAGATAATTATCAAGAACAATAAATGGATAAAAATATATGTTAATAATATTGTAGTGTATAAAAAACCATTTCTTTTATCCATGATGAAATATCTGGTCATCCAATATAGACAGAGATTGACTCATCCATTATTCTTATTAATTATATAATAATTATATTTAAAACTCCATATATATTTGGACTAATGGTGTTTTCAGAGTTTTTGAAATAAATAAATAAATTTGGTTCTAAGGGATTTATTTTCCCAATTATTTCACAATAGGGAGGCCCAATTTAATTTTTAAAAAATATGAGATAATGAGACTATAAAAATTATAAATAGATTAATTCCATTACTATAAAAAATAAACGTTACTTACCATTCATTGGTGACTAATAAGATAATTTTATGGTACCTATTTGTCTCAAAGATATATATTCAATCTAGTATATGTCATCCAATGTAGAATAAATATGATATAAAAAAAATAATTTTGTACAATGTATGAAAATTATGAGTTTACAACAATGTATATTTGGATAGAATAATGCACAATCGGTCTTTGTGGATCCTATGAATAGTCTATTAAAAGATAATATTGATAACATGTAGGGGTGTTTATTGATGATATATGGACATAACAAATGAAAAATAATGATCATGATAAGAAAATGAAATTAATTCTATACACCCTCATAAATAAGTAATTATATGGGAAATTTATGATCTGGGAATTTAGAATCAATTATGTGTCATTTTAATATCCATTTTTTCTCCAAGGATAAAGTATTTTTAGCTTCAAAATACAACGGTAACCAAATAATATACTACACTAATGAAAATAATTGAGATAGGAAGAATAATAGGTTTAATAGGTTACTAGAAGAATAGTTATTTGTTATTTCTACCAATTGGTCCAATGGTGAACCATGTCCACACCGAAATGGGTAAATCACAAATGTCCAAGGGAATTTGAGGAATTTTGTTAATATTTAGGGAGGAGATTAGTTAATGAACTATTTTATCTCTATTATTATCTTATAAATGATATATAAAATATAGGCATTCATCAATTAATTGATGAGGTAGTTTTTTATTTTGAAAAATGATGGGGTCATTTTGAATGCATCATGGGATTTTAAAATCCATAAATAACAATCAAACTAAATACCTTGAGATAGAATCTATAATTTTTTATTTAAAAATATGTAGACACTTCCAAAATGCTGAAAGATAAGATCTATATATATGGAAGATATGAATTTTTTTATATATTCTCTTTGTGGTGCACAACATTCCAAAAATAATATTGTCAAATCTATTGATGGAGGATTATTAAATGTTACACCACCACCCTTGGAATTAAAAATGTGGATGATTCTTTGAGTATGAATTATCAAGGAGTTTGGACAACATTTTGGATTAACATAGATTTTATATACTATAATATAGTAATGTTGCACAAGGTTAATATAAGTTATGTGGATCCATCATTATTTGTATCATGAAATTTATAATCCATCATTGCTAGAAAATTTGGAGAATTCTTAGTAGGATGTTGATGAATTACTAATGATTATTAAAGCGTTAAATGACTGGAAATTGATATATATAAATATAGAAAATCAATTCCAAAGTATGGGAAGATGTTACTTGTTCTATACATACTAGAGTTGAAAAGGAAATAGATTGACAAATCCAACAGATCATATTTCTCTTTAAACTATAGTGGAGTAATGACTTATAGGGATTTATGTGTACATTTATAGATGGTTGGTATAATGTATGAAATTGAAAACTGTTTGTATTGATGCTATAAATGCCACCTGTGGATGGATGAATGAAAATATCCTAATGAACTCATGAAACGTCTACATATACCTATATAGAACTAGGAATATTTAACCATGATCCTTTTCATTGGACATAAAACACACCAAGGAAGAACCATGAAATGTGGGTCGTTATTTATTATCTTACAAAGCATGATTATTTTATATAAATAAAATAAGATCTACCCATTGATCAAATTTAACTATCTATATATTAATTAAACCACAAGAATTTATAGGATAATCTACCTACTGCATATAATCATTACCGTCATTTCACATTAAAATTCAGGATTATTCTTTAATGGTCTCCCAACACATTGATACATTTAATCAATTCTTATCATCATAAAAATGATGGGTAGTCAGAACGAACTATATAGACATTCAAATTTGTGTTTTGATAATGTTATATTAACATTAATTCTATATGGGATAATTATTTACCTTTATCGTATTTTTCATAAAATAAAATCTGAAGAAATGGAATCCAGATGGAACCATATGAATGATTTTTATATAAGAGAAATTATACTTCATAGTATTTGGAACAAACTATAGAAAGAGTTTTCTATTTCTAGGATATTATTGAGAAGATGTCAATTAATATAAAATCTCTTTATGATCATATTATATCATCATAGAAAAGATATAAGAGATATGAATAGAATTGATCAATTGTCTTTTAATATCATTTTTTGGATATTTTAATTTAAATGATTCAAAATTGAATGGAGTTGCCCGATTTGAAAAAATAGGGATGTTACCCCCTAGGTACCTTAGGCATTTTGAAATACTCAAACGAATTGGATATGTATCTTATTGATTATATATATTGAAGAACTTTTATAAAGTACATGATGTATTCAATGATCAATTTTATAAGAAATAAATCACACAACCAATGTATGTTTTCACATATATGGGATTATTTTTAGAGGTGTGATTTTCATATAATTAAGAAACTTCAATATTCTTAACACTAACAATAATTTTTGGTAGAATCAGATAACTCAAATGGTGAACAACCCTTCAAAAAGTCCCCAACTAGAAGTGGAAACACATGAGCCTAAGGAACCTTGGAATAAGAAACATCTAATTTTATCAATAATGAATATATTCCCATATTTTGATGATGAAATTATTTAGGGAGGGGGGAGTGTAGTTCCAGAGACCCTACATTTTCATTTAAAACCAGATCATGAACTATCACGCGATGCATAGAAACAAACATTCATTCATGAAAATATATAGATGTTAAATATTATAATATTAAATATTATAGGTTTACTTCATTTTTTATTTCAGCATATTAAAATTATCATTTTCTTATTTTGAAGAATTTATTAAAACGTGTGTTTTGATTCAAATAATAATGGTTTCACGAAATTTTTTTCTTTTATACCATTATAATTATATATAATAATTAAATATAAGTAAAAAAATAAATTTTAATAATACAATATGAACTTTATTAATAAAAACAAAAAATTAAATTTTTTTATTTAAATAAAAAACCATAAGTTCTATATTTTTAGAACTAATTTAATGATATTTTATAAATTAATTATTTTCTTCCTTTTCATTGAATCAAGTATTTTCATGGGAGAATATATTTAATATTTTCATGAATAAATCATACCTATTATGTATTTTTTTATGAATTAATTTAAATGATTAAAACCAGTATCGAACATAAATTTATAATATATGTAAACGTGAAACGTAGAATTGGTTATATTTTTTAAATCTATTTTTACATGATTAATTCTGATTATTTTAAAATTAAAATTTGGAACATTGAAAAAAGTAATTTGGTTAAGTGAATTGTAAATTATAAATCATAAGGTTCATATTTGTTAAATATTTTAATATTTATATTATATTTTAAAATTGAACAACAAATATAATAACTAATTAAAATCTGTAAAAATTAAACATATAAAAAATTAAACATTAAAAGAAAAATAATTAAAAAAACTCAATGTTGATTAAAAATATGTTTTTGAAATGAATTTTGATCCAAAATAACTATCCAAAGTAGTTTTTTGACTTTTTGTCCTTTAAAAATTGAATTGTAAACTACATAATTGAAAATAAAATGGATTCTAAAATACATGTCCCTTCAATCGTAAATAGATAACACTAAAACAACTTTATGAATAACCATTCATTATAATTTATCCATAATCACTATAAAAAATACTTCATATAACCCTCTAAAACATTTAGAAACTATATTTTACAATTATTTATAATAATATCTTAATTCCATTGATACTTTCATGGAAAATTCATGTCCCCGATGTGAGTAATCTGAACTTCTATTATTTTCATCTTATTTAGAATCATAAAAATTAATTGTTAACATAGAAATATAAAGATATTATAATATATATATATATATAATTTAACTTTATAATGGATATTGTAATTGTATATTCATCTATCCAAACCCATAAGAAAAACAAACCAATCATTTGTGAATATGGGTAGAATGTAGTAACAAGGAGAAAAAGGATTATTTTTTCATCACCTACCATCATTAATGTGTATTAGAATATATATAATGAAAAAATATGACGTTAATAATGTCATTATGGTAATTCTATAAATAACTAGAGAAGTAATAAATGATATTATCAATAAATGTACATCATTAATTTAATCCATTAAAACATTCATGGTAGGAAGAAAATCATTTTAAAAATTTTGTAATATATTCGTATCCATTATATATTATTATATATACATTATAATTATTATATATGAAATTAATAGATATTAAAAAAAATCATTATACATCTGGTATAATTATATTACCAGAAATCCAACTCATGATCTCTTATTAAAATATTGTTTATTTATTTTTGGGCCAGTTTTACTACCGACTAGACGAATAATTAAAATTTGTTATAATAATATTCATATGAACTTATTTAATGGAAAAATATATTCCACATGTGAAAATAGTTATTTTTTATTTCAGATATTTTATTTCAATATTTAATTAATAAATTATGAAAACACAATTCGATCGAAAATAATCACTAAACCATGCATGTTATAAATTTCATCATCAAAGATAATGATTAATAGAGCTAGTGAATGAATATAACATATTATAAATAATTATAAAACATACATAATATTATCATCAATGTTCATGTTGTTATTATATTTTTATGAATAATAAATAAAGGCTCCTTTTTTATAAAAAAATTACATATAATCAAATTCAAAAACAACTAGTTTGCAGAAGATGAATAATTCAAATAGGGAGAGACTATTTAAAATTATTATAATTTTAAAAATATATGATTTTTTAATAATTAATTCATAAATAAATTTTTAATATAGGGTTTTTGAAATAATGTTCATCACTTCGAGGAAATCAGTATGGTATTTCGTCCTCAAATTCATATATTTGAAACATATTTTTCATTATACATATAATTTCCATTATTTTGTATATATAAATTAAATTTTAGTAGTTTTATCATGAATTTTATTTATCCATTTTATATTAATTTTAATTTGAAGACATTTTTTATAAAGGGTGTTGAATGAATTTCATAAGAATATATTAGTGGTTTTTTTCACACTTTTTTTTCTTTTGGACACATGTATTATTAAAATACTATTCAATTTTATGTGATATAAACCTTTAAAAGAATAAATTTACCATAATAATCCTAATATTTAATATATTTTAATGTCTTTATTTTTTTCCATCCATCATATTCATTTGATTATAGATTTAATGAAGTTGTTATAAATCCCAATATTTTCAATAGTAGAAATATAATCATAAATTTTGGTTATGTAAAGGTTTATATATTTTCCTAAAAAATATTTTCTTATTTTTATAATGGAGTTTTATTTAGATATGGAATAAATTAACCTACGGGTAATCACCCAAAATTTTATGGTAGAGAATTAACTCAATTGTCATTTTGTTATAGTAGGAGTGGGAATAAGACAACACACCATTATAAACACTTCTGAGGGATATGATTTGGAATATTTAAGAACAATTTATAAACCATGATGATATATTATTCGACTAATTTTATTTGTGTCCTACTAATGCATAATAAAGATCTCAATTACTATTATCCAACGATAAACTAATAAATTGAAGGTGGATATACCACTATATTTCATTTATTAATGTACTTCCGGTTACATTAACGATACATATGAGAATTTAAGTTGATTAATTTTTTTTATCCAAAACATAGAAATTGTTTTATTGAGTATGAATTTCATTTATCTATATATTTTTAATTAAATGATTATTCTTATTTTTATTCAATAAGTGGTTCATTAGGGAATGGAATGAAAATTATTTTGACTATTAGGGTGAATGCATTGGACAAGTGATGTGTTGATTCTAAAATTATATAACCCTTAATTCATCGACATGTATCATGAGGGAATGTTTTCTGAGTTTTGGAATATAAATCTTCCCATAATATTATATTCACATATTATAAGGTATTGAAATAATTTTTTGATATATGAAATTATGAATTCCATTAGTATGATATCTAGGATTGTCAAAATCATTGTTTTTATTAACATTAATGGATATGACATGTCATTAGTTTAGATTGATTATGCATTACTTATTTTCCATTATTCCATTAATATCAGTTATCGAATTTTTATTTTATGTTATATTCTACTGTATAGTACTCCTCTATTGAGTAAATGTGCTCACAATTATTATTCAACATTCCCTAAGAATCCATGTGGTGGACATTGTGTAATATTCAAGGCACTAATGGATGTAATATGGTATTTTAACAATGTTTTTATACAATATTCCATTTGTTTCCAATGTACTTTATGTATGTATCTATTTTTTTATGACTACTAATATTTAGATCCAAAAGAACTATTGTACTAAACACCGACAATGTAACATATATTCCAACTCTAGGATTACATAACATTAGATGAGAATGAATAAGTACTCAATGTAGTGGAGAGGGTATTGAACTAAAAATAAGATAGTGTTTTGGTTAATCCAAATCATTTGAATGGGCATGGAAATGTGTAGGAGTGAAGACTCAATTATAAGTAAATGGAGTGGAATTTTATTAAAATACATTTACTATTAAAATATTCTACACAATTATTTATAGAAAAATAACCCAAAATGGGAAAAATTATACATGTGAAATAGATAGTGTTTATCAACCCAACACCATATAGTATCATTCATTATTATTACATGTTGTTTCCTTTTTAACTATATTAACTTAACCTTACCTTGGTAACTCCTTCTTAAACCATAGAAGGATATTTTCATTAAAACAAATTATAATGGATTTTATATACTATTTAAGACATTTCAATTTCACATAGTGATAGAAATTTTGAAATTAAAATTTCAACGATTTATGGAAATTACTTTTAGTATTAGCACTCATAACTAATAAAATCATTTCATTGGAAAAGATCATTTTCTGAATAAAATATCATTATGGGGTATGTTAATCAATATAGTTGTTTGATGAAAAATATTAATTTATTATGAAACAAATAACAATTTTTTTATATTTTATGTAATGAAACAAAATAATTTTACAATGAAAAAATTCAATGTATTTACCAAAATATTATTTATTATGAAAAAATATTATATAAGTCCAAAAATTGAATATCATATGATTTATATAATCTAAAAAATATTTTATAATTATTAAATTTTATTCTATAATAGGCATCTGTTTCCTAGAAATTTACATGCCAAAAATATATTATTAAAACCTCATAAAAATTATTATCTTCATAAAAACTATAATATAGATAATTCTCTCTGATGATAAAATATTTTGGTCAATAATCAAAAAATTAATCCTAAGACCATTTGAAATATGAAACCAAAATTGGAAGTCATCATATTATATTCATTGTATATAAGGGATAAAAATTATTTACATATATATGTGCCTAAAATTAAATAATTTTTTTAAAATGAAATGTAATGAATGAAATATATATATATATATATATATATTATTAATATATTAAAATAAATTTTTATCTCGATGGTAATAATATCAACTTATTATGGTATGTATAAATTATAAGCTCGTTTTAATTCTTATCATATATATTACCATATATTATACATGTATACATTCATACGTGATATATATATCTGTGTGTGTGTCTGTGTATGTGTGTATGTGTGTATAATTTAATTCTCATTATATATTACATGATCCTATTATAAAGTGTATTCGATGGATATTAATGATATCTTTCTGGACGCAAAAACCTCAATATATTTTTGACAAAAAGAATCATATAAAATATTAAACTAATTATATTTGGATGACTTATCTTCTACCAATTTCGACATACATCTCATAGCCAAAAAATTATTTGAGTTTCCAATGATACATGAACTGGATCCTATGAAATAATTTCCCCAAATATCAACGGTATCAAAAAAAATTAATGTTCATTGAGTAATTTGTTATCTAATATATATATATATATACATATATTTCATCTCAATATTTATTTCCTATAATGCATAAAAAATAATTATTACAATTACACAATGATTCCTATCATATTTTTTTATTCTAAAACATTAATTGGAGTTAATTTATGTCTAACGTAGCCTAAAAAATAAAATTTATAATTCGATTATAGAAATGATTATTCTTCTCTCTTAATTAAATTTCATTCAATCTTCTAAAAATTATGTACATTATAAATATTTGTCTCATCCCATGAATAAAACCATAAGTA
Organism: Viscum album; assembly: GCA_963277665.1. Taxonomy (NCBI): domain Eukaryota; kingdom Viridiplantae; phylum Streptophyta; class Magnoliopsida; order Santalales; family Viscaceae; genus Viscum; species Viscum album. The sequence continues at coordinate 1,645,156,104 of OY728163.1, read as the reverse complement.
AGCTTGGATATAAACAGACTTTTGTTTTTTTAGGTGACATGGTAATTCATATTTTTGAATTAAATTTATAATAACATTACATAAGAGAAACTTTCCATTAATTTAATATCCTTATTTTATTATAATTCATTTATTCCAATTCATTTTATCTATAATTTCCACCTCTAAATTATGGGGAAACCATTTAAATTGTTTTGTGGCTTCATTCATAGCTCTATTATTATTTTTTATGTGGAAATAAAACTCCTAGAGTAGAAATTTATATTTATTCATCATAATGTTATCTTCTTCCTTATTCATTATAAATGTTAGAGTTTATTTTTCCAAAAAAATCACCGTATAATATAATAAATCCCAAAAAATACTAAAAATATTCATTTCTGTAGTAATGTAATGTCTATACGATATATCTATGAATTTTGAAACATATATAATGAAATTATTTATTCCTTCAATATCCCTATACAACCCTTTTTGGCCAAAATGGTTTCAATCTACCGAAATCCTTTTAATGGGATGATAAAAATTTGGTCGCCACATCACTGATGGTGTGGTAAACATAAATTTTAACCCATTATATGATTTCATATATTTATTATTGAAATGTATTTCAATATAATTTTAAATAAATTTTAAGGGTGTTAGATTACTCATAATAATATCATTGATAAATTTTTTATATTATATTTCTTTTCAATGAAATGATCTACCATGCTTCACCTAGACTTCATATGTTAATTCATTGGTAACTTCATTTTTATATTTATCAACCTTAATCACAGGTTGTGAAATCACATGTCCCAATACCTTTTTTCATTCAACCATGAAATGTATCTTCTCAAAATTTTTAAAAGGATTATTTTCAAAGATGTAATTTAAACTACTTCATTGATTTCCAAATCAATGATAGATATAATTTTCTAAAATAGTAAAATCATGCAACAAAACCCCACGAAGATCTTCTATATGGTAAGATAAAATAAATAAAAAGTGTCATTAATTTTTATGGTCAATTGAAAAATATTAATTACATTCTACTATATGAAAAAATTACTTATGGAAAAAGAAATGTTTTTCAGATGTAGTCTATGACTGCATTGTGCCCTAAGACGTATCATGAAAACCTATTTATAAAAAGGTAATATATTTAAATGATAATTTTTTTTTGTATTTTTTTAAAAATTCAATTTTAAAATATTATTTTTTATTATTATTTTTACTTTCATGTTTTTATATAGCTCTTCAACAATTTTTTATTCTAATAGGAATTAGTTCATATTTCACAATAATTATTAGGGTTCTTCCAATTTTCATTATACTATTTAGAATTGGAAAAATGCATTTTGAGAATGAAATGTGGTCTATTATAATTTATATTTAGTATTTTTCATTCTCCATATGAAATCTTCTATAATTGCAGGTTTGAGTCACTTCTGGATCTATTTAATATGTTTTAAATATACTTCATGAAAAAGATTGTTCAAATTCTTTTAGACTCAGCCTAGTGATATGTACAAAATTATAGACTATCTCTTGGACCATTTATCACAAAATTACTTTCCGTAATTATTTTTAGTAATGATATATATTATTGGAAATTATTATAGGTATCTTGTATCATTGTATAAAAACCCCATTTTTTATTCATTGATAATTATTTTTTACACCGGTTTTTGGGGGACAAACTAATGATGACTTTATATTAGGTTTACATTACTCTATATTCAAAGATTTTCTTAATTATAATGAAACTCCAATTCGTTAACATTGAAAAATAAATAAGAACCATAAATAATCTAGAAGTTAGATTAACCTCTTAATGTTTCACATGATTAAGAATCTTCTCCTTCACTCTAATCCCAACTAATTACACAAACAAAAAAATAATAAAACATTAATATTTTTCAATTGGATGAGGTTTTCCCGGATGTTATAGTTTAATAAATCAATGTTCGTAATATGGGCACATCATCAAATAAAATAATTTAAAGTTGAAATTATTCTCTCAAAACTCTATTGTATGAGTTATTTCATGGAAATTTATTAATGAATTTCTACATCTTAAAAAATATCACCCCAAATTGAGAGGCATCTGACATGATGTTATATCTCCATCAATACTCACCATATAGAATTTATCTAGCATGATCATATTTTTTCATATAGCAAGAACACCATCAAGTACACTGACTATGAATTTAGAGGATCTAATTGAAAGTTGCATGGCCCCTCTAGTGGGATTGAGTTCACTAATATACAATGATTATATTCTAGAATTAAACATAAAATTAATAAAGTAAATAATAAATTTATATAAATAATTTAAAAATAGAATTCAAATTTTACAAGGGATATAAATTTTCACTAAATTAAATAATTTTTTTAGAATGTATAATATGATTAAGGAAGAATATTTTTTTCAAATAATTACACTCTTGTTAATATAAATTAAATTAATTTGAGAATTTTTTTACTTTTGGAAATTATCATATTGGAGGTTATATTTGAGATATTAATTTAGAGGTATGCTATTTAAACCTCAGAAATATTTTGATGGATCAAATTTTGAATTTCATTCACATTCACCATACTATATTGTTTGATTATTTAGTTGGGTGGTGTTTTATGTGTTATATTTAACCAAGTATAAATTTTTAAAATTTTGTCTATAATGATTTTATTATTTCAATCCTATAATTTAAATAACATTTCTTCTTTATCCTTTTTTTTGTTTAATATATGGATTTTTAAAATATCTCTAATTTTTTAATTAAAATTAATATTTTGTTCTTTTTTCATGGATAGGTTGGTTATTAATATGAGATATATTTAATAAGGATGAATCAATTTTCCATATTTATTTGTTACCAATATCACATTACCTATCGATTCTATAACTAATGATGTTTTCAATTTTTTTGGATTTTGAACAATAATTTCTAAATAATTCTATGATAGATACTCAATTATTTCACCTGATTTACCAACTCCCAATCGTATAAACATTTTTTTGACTTATACTACTAGATGTGAAATTGTTGAGTTATTATCAAAGGGGTTATTTTATAAAAACTACAGTTGTTGTAATGATTGTTGGTATTCCTTCTTATACTATTTTAGAATGGTGGGGTTTGTTGGTAATGATGCATAATAGGTGATTTGATATTATTTTTTTTATTCCCAAATATATAAAGAATGTTGTGTGTTTCTCACCATAAATGATTTTCTTTTGAATGTTATTATATTGGAAATAATTTTCATACATTTTAGTTCGTCATATAATATTCCATTGATTGATAATATATTTTAGAGAAGAATATATTATAGATATAATAACCTATCATTATTTCTCACTATATTCATTTATATCTATTTAACTAATAAGGGTTGTTAGCTCTTTAGGTGTAGTCTCTATAAGTGGTGACTCAAATGAACATACCTCAGTCAGTCCTCCTATGCTTGTACATCATATTCCATGTTGTAGATAATTCAATTTAATCTTCTTTATCATCCCTCTAGCTTCTACTAATGTATCTTTAATCAAGGATACACTTGAAGATAAAACTATTTGACTTATATCATGATCAAGAATAATTTTATAGACTAATAATTGAATTTCATGTTCCTCAATATAATTATGGGGAAGTGCGCACATGATTTTTGGAATCCTACAAATTATTTATAAAATGACTAATGTAGCGATATTATACAAGAATACATCTTTATTATAATGGTTATGTGGCATGTTATGAGAAATAACTTGAGGAAGAAAATACCAAACTATTTATATAAAACATTTACCACCCTAGGGAACTGGTTGAACAACTTGTCTTCAGTTTCTCTGAAAAAAGAGAATGACAAGGATCCATACTTAACATTATATTTTTCTACACCTTTAGGCATGAGTATGGATGACTACAAAGTGAAATCCAGTATTTTCATTTTAAGGGGTTCAACTAAAAGTTAATGAGATCTATGTTGTTATTGGATTATATATATTTTTACTTCACTTTCATTATAGAGATATTTACTAAAAATATGTGAATTATAATTAATAATTTGAAGCATAAATTTCGTTTTTAATGTTTTCTTTTGATATCCTACCATTTTTATTGATTTATTGTGAACAATATGATTTTCCCAGTTCTGATAAGGTAATGTTTTCAAATATATTTTACTAAAATTAGAATGTTTAATAATTATTGATGAATTTATAAAATTATTGTCTTGATTTTTAGATCATGATGAATGAATTGGTTGACGTTAGACATATTCATTCATATTAGATGATATAAATATTTAGTACCACATGTCGGGTAGTGGTGAAATGCTTTCGACCAAGCTATCATGGGTACAATAAGTGATACTTAAATATATATATATATATATATATATATATATAAGGGTGCAATAAATTTTCTTGTTCATTCTGTTAGTATCTAATAGATTCAAAATTCACAGGACTTGAACGTAGTTTAATCAATTTTATTAATTAGAGAGATAAAATATAATTGTTTTATAGTTGGAATAAAATTTAAAAATCTATAATTTTTTAATGTTGTTCACCACTCATTTTATTAATTGATTGATGAAATATGATAATATGGATTAATCATTAAACCTTGATTTAATTATATAGGGATTTATAATTTAATATTAATAAGTTCATTATTGATCCTCATTCTTGTTTGTGTGAAACAATTAATGACACATAAATTTAAAACTAAACCGAAATAACTCTTCCAAGTTGAAATCATTTTTTTATCTAACAAAATAATTCACTAAATTTTACAAAAGTCTCAGAATATGATAGATTCTCTACACAAGTCCAATCATATTCCACAGTATATAAATAGAACTAAATGGAGAGAAATATGAAATTCTAAATAAGGACACAATTCAATTCATAAAAATAATAAAAGGATCCCAATTTCATTTAAATTTTTGTCTCGCTACTAATGTTAAAAATGATTAAGTAGAAGAATATATTTTATTCCTTGAAATAAATTATCAACAATTAAAATAAGATGTAAATCCCCTTACATGATCACAAAATATCTCCACATTAATAATTTCAATTGTATAGGGATTAATATAAGTAAAAAAAGAAATTACAAATTAAAACATTGAATATTTTTATCATTAAGTTTAGAAGAAACTATATTACTAAACAAACTACTCCCATCTTTATTAATTAGTCATTTCATCCTTCCTACATCATCAACCCATGATATTATTTCTAAAATTAATATGTATTATTCATTGAGATTACAGGTTCCTAAAATTTATATATATCTAAATTCATAATTTCTTCTCTATGATAGGAAAAATTGGGACTTCATTTGATTAAATATTTTTTGATTCAATTATCTATCACCAAGATTACTCTACAATAAAATTGAACAATGTGGTATCATTTGAAAATCATGGAGGAAATTAATTTTGTTTATTTTGAAATTTATTTCCTCACATATAATTATTTTTTATTAATTTTACAATGAAAAAAATTCTTATAATTTTGAGGTCCATAGAATAATGAATATTATACAGAGTTTGATCACTCTTAAAATGAGGAGGTTAAATATTAAATTGAGTAGTTATACTCTTACATTGTATAGATTAACTCATAATGAACTCTATTATTTTTAATTTTCTCATGATTGGATCTAAAAAAATTTAAATTCTCCTAGAAATAGCCAAATATTCAATTCATAGTAAAAAACACTCATAAAAATCACAATGTATTGGATGAAGATAATTTTAGGTAACCATATTTTTTTAAATTTCCACCGTCTAGAGAACACATATAAATTTTTAACCACAACTTCATCAGCAAACACCATTGAAATAAAATTTATAAAATATGATATTGTTAATATATTGAAATATATGTTATTTAAAAAATTAAATAAATCAAAAAAAGTCTATATATATTGATTTTATTTAATATTCATAGAATACATTTAAATGAAAAATTTATTGCAAAATATTATAGGAAATTATTAATAAAAAAGTGTGAGGGAATAAAATGATTTAAATGTCAATAAAATGTAACAAATTTATTTCTTATATAATTTTCCATTGTTTTATGATAATATATTTTATAATTCAATTTTTCATCCTATAAGTTATGGAATCTGAGTTTAATCAGAAAGTATATAAGATAAGTTTAACGGGGATAGTAACATGACATGCTGCAACAAATGGTATTGTATAAGTGGGGTTATTTTTATTAGTAATTGAAATCTAAAGCATATTATTTTTGTTTTCGGTTAGTAATGGATTAAATCACAATTGGTTTTGTTAAACCATGATGGGTATTGATCAATGGAATTTTTCATGGTATTTAGGGCACAACATCATGAATATTGGGTGAGGGGAGATAGTTTTTCCATGAAGGGAAGGGTGATACAATAATGATATCTTATGGAATGGAATCATTGGAATAGTTTTCCATTATGCCGAAGATATCATTATGATCGACATGGACATGCTAAAAAAATCCCATTTTAACGAATTTTCAAATTTCTAATTTAATTAAAATTTAGCATTGGTTATTTTCCTCATTTTAGGGAAAGAACATAAGGTGGTGACTCTAGCCTTATATCATTTCCCTCTCTACATAAAAGTGTGACATTAGAAATTTTATCAAGATCTTAGTGTCTTCAATCATTGTGAGTCACTAAGGAGAAATATAAATTTCTCTAAAGGAAAATTTATCATTTTTAACTGTTATAGCATGTTTTGATTAAAATATTTGGTTTAGAGAAATTTTTTATTGTTATTAATTTCATCCACCTCTTGTGTAATCCGGAAATAAATTGTGATGTGTAGATCATTTCCTTTACTACGTAAGGGGTGCATAGATATTTTATATTTTACATATTTTAAAAAACATTTTATTATTTGTGGGAATTTTCAAGGTCACGGAATATATTAAACATTGGCATGATTTGGTTCCATATAGTGTCAATGGACTATCCTGGGGAGGTTTAGTGTTGCTATGTGTGTTTATAGATGGGGACATGCTAGTTAGTGGTGGTGTTGTGGTCATTAGATGACTGGATGGTTTGACCATACTATCTTTTGGAACTAGTTTTGATTATTTAGTGAATACTCATTATTGTATAGGGATACAAAGTATATTGTGGGAGATGCTAATTATAAATAATAGGGTATTTATGTTCACATAAATGTTGTGGATGGTGAGGACTATTTCCAGATGTGGTAATTTTACATCATGAAATTTTGTCATAAATTGATTGTATTGTCACACTACATGTGGATGAAGTCGTTGAGTGTGAGTGCAGGTAGTATATTTCCCATGAGGTGTTATTAAGCACAATATGTTTAAAATTATAATCCATATGTTAGTTTTAAATGGAACTGGTATTTATTGTTACTTAATTAAGGAATACACCCTTGGTGGCCTAAAGTTATGAGTTTTTATTAAGATCACAATATGACTATACGTTCCCTTCATGATATGGATTAATTTGGTCATATAATCAAAGTCTCTAGTGTTAATTAGATTAACTTGATATTTATAAAATGTTTTATGGACATTCATTCAGTATGTCAATTGTAATGTCTTGTAATGGATATTACATTTTTGAGTCATTGTGTATTATAACGTGATGTGAATGTTTTTTGAATGATTATAGAACATTAATATTGAAATTCCTTTAGTACATCACATCTATCATCCAGAATGAAATCCTCAGGACCAATCTAGTGTTCAAAATTACCATAGGCCCACCTATTAGTATGTCTGTGGTTAGTTTCTAGAAGTGAGGTCCTGAGTGGTGTCATGTGGAGATTAATCGCACTATAATAATTTTTGTAACTCAAAACCATAAAAAACCTAATTAATTAACACAAAAACATCACATAATAAAATATAATATAAATTTATACAAGAAAAAACATCACACAAGTCATAATTGATAAATCAAAAGACGCCCTATGTGGTTTTTAAACCAATTAATGGAAGATGAAAATGATAAATTATGAAAATTATAAATAATATAATGTCGACACAAAAAATACACTGTTCAATAAAATCCACAACCTCCACATCCCAACAAACCCCTAGATATATCCTTGACCAAAAGATCAACATATGGAACAATATTACAATATTGAATGTCAATGTAAACATAATATCATACCAATAATTCCTCTATGTAATAACTGAAATAATATATAAATGATTATATTCATAAATAATTAATTATATTTTGAATCATCATGCACAAAACAATCTACCATGAACTGTAGATACACTTTATTTGATAGTATTCTATTATGAAAGATATATATTTTCATTCCTTATAACCATATTTCCCCAATATAAAAAAACTAAAATATATACATTTGTAAAATGTAACTCTCCAATATTAATACTTAATAATCTATCACACCTCACAGTTATTCATTTTTTAAAATACGATATGTACACATATCATGCTAAAAAATATAGCACTCTTTTCAAGTACATGTATATTACCCAATTGTGAATTACACTATGATTTCTTATTTGAAGACCAATTCCAACATCTTATGTTCATTCCCACATTAGATGAATGTGATATGTTCTATGCTGACTGACATGCCACCTAGAGCCATAGGCTATAAATCATGTCATCTACAATCCCCCTCTATGATGATATGTACTTGATTTAGAGAATATAAATCTTATTTATATCTGAAGGCTTTTTCCCAAAGGTTATGCAAAATCCCACATATAAGTTATTGAATATAATGTCACAACATGGATTTCCTATAATGGTCCAATGGCCCACACATACTACAAATGATATTTAACATCATGAATGTGCTTCACGAAATCACATACACCCACATGCATGTCACATCAATAAAAGGTCTCATGGGAAAAAGATTCACCCAAATTCATATAAAACAATTCATACAAAGGCCCCATATAGAGGGGACTTCCACCTCAAGAGTATCAATTCCGAAAAAATATAATTTCCAAATTGATTAATCAAATCAGAGGAAACCATTTTTCTAATAGGAATTCACGTCAAGATGATTTCTTGAAAAAATATCCACAAAAAATAATATAAGAACATATAAAAATATATATGACATACCCAAGGAGAAACAACATCACCTTTGTATCTAAATTTATTCGAGACAAAGACATATTAATCATTAATAGACCAAGGATCAAATTCTTCATCAATGAATGAAGTATACAATTTATTATATAGTAATCCATATATATCATTAAAATCAAATATTTATCCATTATACCAAATAGATGAGAAATGTTTATTAATAATGACTTAAACATACTAAACTAGGGACATCAATGTGATAAAATTATCAAATAGTGAAGATATGGGAAAGAGAGTGCCAAATTCAACATAAAGAGCCCCATTAGTTTGTTTTAGTCAAATAATGGTTTATCCAATTAAGGGATTTTTCCAATAGAATATATTTTTATAAAATACATGGTTTCATCTCCAATAAATCATTGTTTGGACCACTAGTGGGTATACGAAATTTTACCATCTAACTAGTGGACCCAATGTGTTCTCGGGAAACAACTATCACCCTCAGCTATCTAGTGGTAACATAATTTATCTAAAATATATAGTTTATTACACAAATCTTCAACACTGAAATCCCCCCCAAACACCTGTAACATGAATCAAAATATGAAAAAAATATTTCTTAAAATTTCAAAACAACCATAAATTTCATCGTGAAATTAATGTATGTTGACAATATCCACTGTAAAAAAATTATCATCCCAAAAAAATTAATCTAGAGGTTTTTATTGAAAAGGATAGTATGATATGGAAGAATATCAAATCTCCACCTAGAAATTTACTCATAGATACACAAATAAAACCTCAAACCCCAGGCAAGTGGAACTATATTTCATTTTATCCATTTCTTGCATTGTTCCAAAATCAAAACACTATGATCTATACGATATAGATCAGGTTCAAACCCAACATCATCCTTGATGATCACATTCATAGGATTATGCTTATATAATTAATGATACAGCATATAGAACACATTATTAAACCCTAATCTCATCAATGAAGATATAGTGGGTAAGAGACTATCTAGAGAAATTTTATGAAATTTAATAATATTAAAAATATGGTGATAATATTAGGTATTTTTTAGATCACAATTGACCGAACATTGGTGACACCCATAAGAAAACACAATCATCGATTGAAAAAATACCAGTTATATCACATATAATCTGTATAAAATGATTTCTACTATGAGGCATTACCAACAACCTCTTAATCAACTACACCAACTCATATATCTCATAAAAAAATGTGTCCCTATGGAAGTAGAATTAATATCATCATTCCATGAATTTGGTAAACAATTAGGCAAACCATATAGATCATCTAATAGATCTACACGAATCTAAGTCTTTAAACAATTATTATAAACAAATGATACCCATAATAGATGATTATCCCATGATTCATAGAAATACAATTAAATAGACCTTATCATATCCTATAAAACATTGATGATTATTTTTACCTATACATCAGTATCTGGATGATTAGATATATTCAACGTTAACTAATTACCCGTTCTATTTTAAAAACCTTTCAAAACATTGATATGGAAGGTTAATCTCTCTAAAACACATTTCTTATATGATCTCCATACTGAAATAGTATCTATATTATAAAGATAATTCATAACATATCTAGTACATGATTATATTTAATTAACATGAAATGATAAAACATCATAAAATGATCTACAAAAATTCATACTACATATCAACCTCTCAATATCCTCAACCCCACAACAAAATTAATTATTATATCATCCCACATCAAAACTGGTTATGCAAGAGTCTAATGAAATATACCTAATCAGTACATAATTATAGAAGATAAACCATAATCCTCTCATATATTATGCAATGAGTGATAATTTCTGAAATATCAATTTCTCATAAAAAATTGAAAAACCATCATCTCATGTCATGATATATATTCTTTTCCTGGATGGTGCACCACCTACTATAAAGCATGACATTATCTTATCAACTCTTATATCATAATACATTTTACCACTAAAAATAAATTATCTTATATCACACCATTAAAATAATTAATCTATCGCAGAACATGGTCATTCTCCACTAATCAGTCCCACATCATGAAACAATGATGATCAAGAATATTGAATATATATCACATTGGTCAACAAAATAGATGTGATGCCTAAGGTATAATAGGTCATCACTATTAATTCATTGATAAAATAATTAACTATTCTTATAACAATATCATAAACATAAAATTATTCTCCAATTCTCTATCTATAAACAAGTATGACATTATATAACGAGAATAAAAATTACAGGCCCAATCATAGAATAAAAATATAACTAAATGTCAATTTTTTTGGTATTCATCATAATGCCTCTACTAAATTTTTATGTCTGAATATGAGAAGATATACCATAATCTATTATGGTTCATTTAATTTTAAAATATCTCACCAAAAATATAGTTTCAATATATTATTAAGACATGAATATTAATAGGTTACTCTTGGTCATGATTATTGTAGTTTCTCTTGGGGATCATAGCTGAATTGACACATAAGAATCTACATGCTAACATTCATTAAAAAATCTGATAAAAAATGAACCGTCATTGTAAACTACATAACCAATCCAAGGCTCATGAAAAAATATAATTATATTAGATTTCAACAATCTATTTTGAAATAAGATAGATTATTCAAACTATATTGTCTATTTAAACATCTATACAATTTTAATATGGATAGTCAAGGGATATGTTAAGTAGGGGATGTTCTAAATGAAAAACCTATAGTATCCCACTATGAAGAAAAATTTGAATCACAAATATGGTTATAGGTAGTTCATAATAAATAATAGACATTACCTTCCTTTGTTAAAAAAATACCCTATCAGAAACATAAATCAAGAGAAAATATACCTCTAGGATCAAAAAATAATCCATTTAAATCATTTTATAAGTTTGATTTACTATAATTATACACAATACAATATCAAAATGATTATCTTGTAATTATGAGAATAAAAAATCATAGATATCATCACTAAAAAATGATGATGAAATAATGGAATAGGTGAAATATCATCTTAATGAGATTAATGAACACTAATAGAAGATTATTATAACTATAATCAATTATAACATACATTTCAAAAAATTGTATTCTCTTAAATTATATCTTGTGTATTTTCTCTTCTCATACCTAAAAAAATTGGTTACCAGAATACAATGATAATCATACAAAACATCTTGGATACCATAAACCATTAGAATAATTATCGAACCATGAGAACATAAATATGTTCTTAATTATTACCTCATTCAATATCCCAAATACACTAATTACACAACAATGTTTCCATCACTCATAGAAATAAATGTATTACCACATAGAGATTTAATCATTTAAGTGAATTCATTCTCCTCTAAATCCTAAAGAATAAACAATAGTTATTTCAACATGGATAGTGTCATACAATATGGAATAATAAATATTGTATATTTAACTAGAATTAGTTTAATCTGAAATTCAAAAAAAACATTAGAAGGAAGACATAATAATTAATATTGGAAAAATATTTGGATAATGAGTAACAATGAATTTAATATTTGATTTCACTATTTTTTACTCTTATATATGAATAAAGATTTTGACCTCTAATATAATTTATCAAACATTGGTATGGTCGTGTCATGGCCTTCCTGCTTATAAATCCCATTTTCAATTCAGTAGTTTTCTTCTCCATATAGATTGGTAAAAGATACTAATTTATGGTAAAAATTGATGTGTGGTTGATAACTAATCAACTTTTTCATAGAGAACATTTCCTAAAAAATCATCACCACAAGAATCATGTAATCCCAAAACTGTCTATAAACAATTTCCACAATAGGATATTCTTTTCAAATCATAAGATGGTCAAACGTATATACCAATGTTGTTCCAAGATAAAAAAACTCAGATAAGAATATAACCATTAACCCTACTCTCAAAAAAATGGTTGAAATTGAAGTAATTGGAAGAACCTATGAAAACTATAGTAGAAGAATATGTAGACTTAATTTGAACCACAAATTTACACTCAATGACCCCTCTCTGACATCAATTATTAATTGGTCCGCAATATAAATATTTCTTACATCTTCCTCACAACATTCGTAGGTCAATAATTTCTCTATAGTATGAATATGATACAAAGGAACCCTACTTATAATATGATTGACCTCTCAAATCCCATCTACGATAGCAACAAAAAATAAACTGAAGATGACCTACCATTCTACATTGATGATACTCCATGTGAAATTTTATATGTATATTACTATAATTCCATTTTCATGCATAGTTATATAACCTGGATGCAGTCCCTCCCATATAGGGAGATAGAGATCCCATACTCTACTCAAATCATCCTCATTATATTTCACATATCTACATACTTCAACTTTTTATTACTATAAATTACGATCACATATCTTCGAGATATTCTACACACCAATAATAATAGAGAATGGAGATTCCATTTTTCTATATAATCTTTCTAAACATTCAAAATTTGAAGGTTTGTAGGATGAACTTATGGAGATATCTTCTCATCAATGCTCTTGAGAAAAAATAATATATATAGTCAAAGGAAAATCTGTAACTTCCATGCCTTATACACTTCATTACTAGACAAAATGGTTGGAAATTAAGAATCCTAGTAAAATGAACAGAGAATGTAGCCAATGAAATCAATTCTTACTGAATCACCATACATATTATGGTGAATACAATATTCACTTTATAAGGTAAATTTTCATTGTATAATATCTACTTGAATGTTTTCCATGTCAAAACATATTTCCACAAATAATTATGAATTACACTCCACCATCTACTAGGTAGTACCTAGATAAAGTACATTTGAAATTTTTCACACCATTTTTTAGATTGCTAACTAAATCAAATAGTCTATCGATGATTTAAATCCAATCATAAAAAATTTTGGTTCCAACATTACCCACGAATAGAGGGGTGTTTAATATATAAATCCTAATAATTATATGAAATTATCAAATGATCTCACCAAATATAAAGAGATACTAGTTGGAAGAAACTAGTCTAATGTTGTTTTTCTATTTAGACAACTTGATAGACTACATAATCGTGCACAACAACATTCTATTTAACATTATATAGTACTATAAGAACATTAATCATGGTGGGAGGAAATTAAGACAATTCTAGAGGTAGAAAAATAATACATCACTACGGGGGAATTATTTGAAATATCATAGAATGAACATTTAAAACCATATAAGAAATTATTTTAATAGAGAATCAAGATGATACATGTAAAACTAAATATATAACATCATGAAAACACATCTCATTAGATAGCCAAATCTAAAATTAATATTCTCCTTAAAACAAATGAAGGACCAATAAATGTGTTATTATTCTACACATCAATCATAGACATGTACATATTGTTAAGAATCTCATGATAAGTTATAATTAATTTAAATGCTATCATAAATATATTAATGTAAATTTATCTTTATATCAATTTTTAAATACGCATTTTGGTTGAGTAGTGACCTAGGCATATAGTATATTTACATTAAAAAAATAGAAAAAACTATAATGAAATATTATTTTGATTAAAAAATCAAAATCATCCAAAAACCATCATTATTGAACCATCATGATGCATCACGACACAAATCCTTGAGCAGGGAACATACTCATGTCACATCGTAGACATCAAACCACCTTTTCATCACCATAATCAGACAACACTAGTGAGAACTCATAGGCCAACACCACTACAGCTTCATACATAAAAAATGTATATATAACAAAAACAACTGAATGATATTATCAATGATATTTAATTAATTGAAATACACTGAATAACATTATAACTAGCTTTTTAAATGTGAGTTAATTTTTGTACTCATTAAATGGGTATAGACCTAAATCCCATAATCTATAATAGTTAAACAACACCCATACATAAATATGAAAATATAAATAAAAATCTAGTCAAAAAATTCCAACATACATGATAACTAGGAGGTCCAGTAATGATTTTATGACATGAACAACCATTTTTACAAACCCATGTTATGACTATCCAAACACCTTTATACCATTTGCAAACCACAATAAAGAGGGAAAAAATTAAAACAACCCTTTAATGTCAATTTGTAACACCTAACTAAAATGAAGAATACTGATTCGGATCGTAACATGCCCTCATCTATTCCAACTCATATTCAAGAGTTTATATACTTATAAAAGTGGATTTAATGGGGTTTTGGGGATACAAGTACCATAGTATAAATATTACAACATTAAATCACTTAATATATGTATTCAAAAAGCAATAACTACAAAAAAATCATATAGTTAACAATATCTCAACAGTCACACATGACATAAACATAGACCACAATTTGGCAGGAAAACCAATGAAAATAAAAATAAATGGATAATTATATAACATAAATAATAGTCTGGATCCTATCTCAGCATTTCCCAACTCATCAAAATTCAACATGTCTAGCTTCCTAATGTAGATCCCTTGTCAATAGTTGGATACTATATCATATAATCTGCACCTGCATCAATATTCATGTCTATAGTGTCACTATAAACCAATTATGTAACTACCCATATATCCTTACCATTTCTAAAATATTATATAATTTTATACCCTAAGAAATAATGTAAATTATTAAAATATAAATTTCACATAGTGTCATCATGCTCTCGAAATGTTTCCATGAACCTTGAATATATATGATTGGACACAAGGCATGATTTAAGGTCAGAAATAGTCATTTTGAAAACCATGTTCCTCATTTAAGGATAAAATATGAAACTAAATGTAAGGAAAATTTACATTTAACCTTTATCAATTAATAATATGGATCTTCACCTAGAAATTTGATTTCTGTATGATGGTCCACACAACATACAAACATTAATGTTTCAAACTATACTCATATTCGATGACGTTTAATGTTTGTAAAATTTATTAAGAGTTCTGATTCATGGAACTCATCCATTGAGGCATGCTCATCCAAATTTTTCCTAAACTGTCCATTTTATAATGATAAACAACATTCCACCATAATATATGGGTTATTTGTCACATCATCCACACATTCCTTTTAAGAGAACATCAACCCAATTCATAAATATATGTTTATCATTATATATAATTTTGAGTTTCAAATGGATATGTACACATCCACATATATGGAATAATATAACAAGAAAAAAACATAATATTAATGTAGGTCTCATGTGCCACATGCACCATCACACACCTATCACATCCTTAAAAAATACTTAGGATGAAATCTACCCACATTACATATCATATATAAATATTTTCTAAAAGGATCATCTTATTGGTATAGACTTCCTACCTCAACTATATTGAAGACCTATTCCCAAGATTTTTCATGGATCAATACCATAAATGGAAACACCAATAACCTAACCTAATTCACATCTTGATAGATAATTGAATCAATAATATGTTAGATGAGATTAAAAATGATAGAAATATTTTATACATACCTAATGAGAATGGACATCAATAATAAATCATGTTCCAATTCATAACAATTAGGAAAAATTAATGTAAATATGTTCCGAAACTATAATATGTTATACCATAAAATTTGAGGATGTTATATCATCTAACTCCGAAAACAGATAAATTATGTAATGTGATAACCCTTGAATTGATGATCATATATTAGAGAATATTGAACTATGGGTTGGTTCAAGATTATTTCAATTCATATGCACTCATATAATTATGGTTGTTATCTTCGTAAATTGTTGTAGTTGTCTTACTATGGGGATACACACTATCTACATGGTCTCTTAATGATGCAGAATGACCTTATGGTACCTGATACATGAAAAGGGGTTTGGGACACCATCTAGTGTTCAGTGAGATAGTGTACATTGATATATTTTAGTAAATAATAATGCAGATCCTTAGTGTATAGAATCATGGTCTTTTTTCATTATGAGAAATATATGTATATGATCAGTCGATAGGTCATGTTGATTACTTCTATATGGATAAAATAACATTAAAGGTATATTATTCATGTTCCTCTTGTAATGTTATCTATTTGAATAATTTACATTCATGGTTTATTTTTTTATCAGGGGGGATAATCTACCAATTATAAACTATTTGACCCACACAACTTGTTACTGACCTTTACATTTACATAGGTATGGTTGATGTTAACATCAATATATCATGTGTCATTTAGGTGATCTAAAATAGGGATTCTAAAATGTTTTATCCAAGTGAGGATCATATTATATGGTTCCAAGAGGATAATGGTCAAGTTATTTTTTAATGGTTCATGGATTTTTATAATGGTATAGTCAATGAAATTGACCAATAAAAGGATGTGGGACCCCCTATTATAAATAACAACCATTTTTTTCAGTCGAGAGATTTTTCTTCATTTACTTATATAATAAAATAGTTTCCATTGGTGATTTCTACTTGACTGTTATATGAATTAAAGGGTAACTCTTAGCTAAAAAAACATATTGGTGGCTTGTCTTATTAAATATTTCATTCATATATGGATTAAATGAAATCCATATTCATATAAGTATTTGATTACATTGTTCTTGAAATGAAGTTTCATGTTTCTTGAAAATTCAACAATGGTCTAAAAATTGTGTTCCAACATAATCACATAGGGGTATTCGACTTATCTATAATAAGAATGATAGTGGAATTTTTATTAATTTTCATGTCTATATTTCATGTTTTTACATGTTATATAACACAATGATGGAAATTTGGGGCTATGAGAATGGATGATATAATTCTATGATGTGGGACATGGATTGTGTGGGTTATTGGGTAACAATTCTAGTATAAAATTTCCTTCACAATATAATATAACCTATGTAATTATTTTCTAGGATATGTGGGTTTTAATGTTATTAAAACAGAATATAAACTATTCGAGTGATAATAAGAATTAGGACACACAATATATAATTCATGATCATGTTAGGTACCCTGATGGTGAGGGGGAGAATGAGCCACATGATGAATTTCAAAGTTATCAAGGGAAACCAAAGTGTCTAGTGGAGGGATGGTAGTATTTTAATGAATATCTTAGGGTGATCCTAATTTGGTTTATATAGTGAATAGACTAGGTTAATTCAAGATATATGATAATTATGGTTTATCCAAAAAAGGATTTATAGCCGTATCATCTTCCATTATTCGAGGGATATGTTAGACCTCAAGAATCGGTGTTTTGGATTGATTATATAAAAATTATCATTATGAGATTAAGATAATGTCGGGATATGATGTGGTGATGGAAATAAAAAATCAACAACAACCAGTGAATGTTTTGAGGGATATATAGTTTTAGGAATTATGTGATCAACTGATTTCATTGAATGATTTTTAGATGATGCTCATCAATCCATTCTTCCACTGGACCTAAGGGTATACATACCCATGATGATTATATATCGTACATAATGGTGAGGAAATAGTTACGAATTACACAACCTACTATTTGAATTTTTAGAACATATAAAAAACATTGTATAAGGATTGTGTTACAATGTTATGAAATTTTGTGGAAGGACAACGATATGTGATTATTGAGAATGTAAATATATTTAGGTGGGAATTAATTTTTATATAAATGAAAAATAAGTTGATAGATGAGAAATGATTAAAATTTGGAGGTATTCCCATACAATTTATTCATCAGGTGGGATAGGTAGTGTAGATTTGGGTAGCTTGAAGCTTCTATATGAGAAGATTTAGTAGGGATGTTACTGAATGAGGTTGTTGATTCAACAATGGTGAGGGTATTATAAAAATTTGTTACAGTGTCCGTAAACCTGTCATGGTTTTTCATAGTGTAATAGAACATTTATAGACTGTTTATAATGTTTAAATATAAATATTATATATGGATTTTTTTTAAATGTATACTTTTATGAAAATAAAGGATGTGGAACATGTTAGAATCTAGAATATGTTGTAAGACCTGTATCTAGACAACCAATTAATAACATGAGTTTTCATGTTCCACCATGTTGGGGATGTTGGAATGGTGACCAGTAGTGGAGAACATGGGAAAAATTCATGTGAAACCATAAGGTAGTCAGGAATCAAGATGAAGAGTTTTATGTTAGACAAACATGACCATTTTGGTCTTCTTAGAGTATATAAATGTGTTTATAATAGTTATAGGTATACTATGATATAATGGTATGATTTTATAAAAGATATATGTTGTTTCATGATGGTAACTCAATGTTTAATGAATAAAATAGGTGTATGTTGAGTTTTAAGAATCAATTAAAAGATTATATCGATTAATAGTAAGAACATGTTTCTTTTTAAAAGTTTGTTAGTATTATACAATGAATAATTCTTATAGGTTAGTTTTAGAATGATTGATTAGGTGATTCTTATTGGGTTGGGTTCCCATAGAGATTATAAATTTGATGAATTGGTTATCCATGTAAATATAGAGTATGTGGATTATTTTAAAAAATTTCCTCATTTACTTCGGTGTGTTGTGAGTGGGGTACATTGGTTTTTTGTGGGTTTGATTAGTGTGGGACTATAGACAACCTAAATATGAAAAATTATATGTTAGGGAAGTTTTAATAGAATAGATATTACTATAAATTAATTCATTTATGAACGTTAATGGAGTAATGTTTTAGACCATTTTGAGGAGTTGAAGAGGGTATTGTAGTAGGAACGTATAAATTTGGTTATTTGGAAAATAATTGGGGCCGAAATTCAATAGCATTTTGATGGTCATGACTTAGCCAAGGGAACCATAATATGACATGTATATTTGTAAAATTAGTTTTTTTGGGATATATTTGGACCATTATCATAGTCAAGGTAATTATATAAGGGAATTTATTTTTAGAAGAATAATAAAATAATACATAAAATTAATATTTTGGGGACAATGGATTACACTCTAACAATTTAGGGAAATATTTGAAGGTTATTTAATATGGAATCATTATACTATCATCTAGAGGTAACACCACGAATGGTGTCTGAGGGTAGATGGAGGAACCATGATGGTAGGTTCACCCAAAAAAGAGGCCCGAAGAAATGAATTTTAGGGCCTAGGATTCTTTGAGAGTAGTGAATTGTGAAATTCCCCATATGAACATTTTTTAATGGACCCTTTTAATATATTAATATTTTTTTTATTTTATTTAATTATTATATAAAATATGTCCCTAGTCTATTTCATGTCAATTTGGTATAAATATCAACAAATATTTCTGTATTTTCTCTTTCTTCAAAAAATGTTTGATCGTAATAGTTTGTATCCAGATAATAGTGTATCCTATCATAGTGAGTATCTGATGATAACGATTGGAATCATCATTGAACTACTTCATTTAATAATCATTATGATTAATTTTGAACAAAATATATATTTTTAGGCTTTTTCTATAGTATCCCAATTTTATCCTCCTCTCTGAAAACCAGGAAACAATATTCACTATGAAGACATCTTTCTATACTAGTTATGTGGTTATAATATATTACGTATGCTATAATTGTTTTTATGTATCATGTTTTTAATTGGTGTGGTTATGGTCATTTAATAGACTAAAAACAATAATAGTATAGGTCTCAGAAGAAACTGTGATCTATTTTGATGTATGCTATAGCCAGTACATCATATCCATAATGTGTTTGTACTAATGGTCTGTGGAATGGATGTTGATAAATTAATAATTAATTTTCAAATAAATGTTTGTGTAACATGAAAGTTATTAATTTTTGTGTGTAATACGGTGTGTATTCATTGGATACATGGGATACACTTGTATGACGTGGGAGATAATGATCACCAATGGTGGGAATAGTAGTCCACAGATAAGGTGTAAGTGGTGATGACCATTTTTATAGGTGGTGATTTTAGTTCACCTTGTTGTAGTCGTAGTTTTATTCAGATTTTTCTCATATTGAGATTGAGGTTATTGGGGTTCAGTTAACATTGGATACGGAAGATGTGGTGTAATTGACCACTGTCTAGTTAAAGGATTTCATTATAAATTAATGGAATATGGGAATAATATTGAAAATTTATTCAGTTTGTGAATATATGGTGTGATGATATGAGAAATAGGAGGATATCAGAATCATTTTATTAGGGATTATGCTTTATATTATTTGTTTTTCTTAATTCATTTATGTTATAGTCAATTGATAACTGGTTAAAAATGAATCTTATTGAATGATACATGGATGTGACTTTTCGAAAAATATTATAATTGAAACTATTTTTTATTATGGTAATGGGATTACATATATCATTGTGGGGTGTATAGGTTAATTGAGGGCTTGAAGAACTTCTGGTGTGACGGATAGATCTCACATCATCCCTCTAAAATATTGGAAAAAATAAGTAACGTGCGCACTCAAGTCTCCATGATCATGCTATAAAGAAAATATTGATGTAGTTTAGTTACTATTTATAAAACATTACATAAACATGTTTATTTATTGATTTTATTTTGGATCAATGTTAGTGGTGGCATACTGATTTCGGACACATGCCTGCATGGGGGAATTGGTTCATATACAAACATTATGGAATATCACATTGAATAAGGAATGGTGAAATAATTTGAATAATTTTGTGTTGGATTATTATGATAAATTATGGAGAAATTATTGGTAGATCCTCGCTGCCAAGATATATGTTATTTTGTAACAATTGAGTTTTCATAAATATGATCAACATTTATGTGATCTTCTATATTTTTTTATAACTAGTAAGAAGTTATCAATTTAATTTTTATGTGTATTGTAGCATTTAATTTGTTTATATGACATAATTTAATTTTTTTAATAATTTTTTATTTATCAGGTGGTGTAGTCTCCCCAAGATCACTACAACGAACCTCGAATTTAAATTTCATCAATTTTCCTTTAAAAAGGAATACTTGACTGTAGTGAGTCTTTTGATTGCGTGGATTTTTGGAAATCCATTTTGGGGGTTGTAAAAAATTTCTCTAATTATGTCAAGATCAATGAAATAAATTAGAGAAGTTTTAATTACAGAGTTCATAAAGATGTATTCCATTTACATAAACCCACCAAATTTTTTAGAGGTTTATAAAGAAATATGATGAAATTAACTAATAGATATGATATTATTTTTTGAAAAAAAAATTCCCTAAAAATATCATTATATATTGAGGTTGAGATTGATGATTTTGAAGGATTATTTATTAGAAATAATAGTACACTATTGAATGATTAAAAAATATATTCTAAATTTAAAAAATAATTTGTAAATCATTAGTGATTAGGATGTCACAAAAGAAGTATTTTCTATGTTCCAAAAACAATGATAACATGTTATGTAAGATTAACTATGTAGATAGTGGAAATATTATGAAAAATCACAGTGGTTTGAGAATTTAAGATCACTTAATATTTCTCTTATAAGATGAAAAATTTATAATAGATACATTACAATATTAGGATTGGTTTGAAGGTATTGAATAAGAGTAGGATCATTTATATAATAATGACACATGGAATCCATATAAGAAACACAATGAAAAGAATTATAAAGAGACTAGAGTGATATTTTAAAATTAATATTAATGAAAATGGAAAATTAAAATTATTCAAATATCATCTTGGATGCATATGGTATTATAAAAGTAAGGGTACACATTTTGATGAGACCTTTTCTTAGGTCAAAATTCAGCAATGTATTTTGATATTTTTTCATTGTCTTATAAATGGAATTACACTATTTTTAAAATTATTAACATTTTATCATTATTGAATTATGTACATGGGGTGAAGGTATATATATAACAACAAAATGGAATTATTATTCATAAATATAGTTTATGAGAATTCGGGTTAAATAACGATTTTAGTTCTTAATCAAGAACCACAAACATCGAATTCAAAGATGTTAAAAATATTTAATATAATATATATAATAAATGAATACAAAGCATTCCATAATTAAATAAACATCTATAAATATTAAAACACTAGAATTTACAATAAAATAATGATTATTGTTTTATTGAATTATGAAATTCCATGCCTAAAAAATATCATAATTATTATTCTATGTGGAAATTGTTTCCATTAAAACAATTTCATAAATGGAACAATTTTTATACTCTATTATAATAATCATGACATTAATTTTGACTTATTTATCTTTCTTAATAAATTTTCAACCCTGTGAATATACTTTTAAAAAATGGATTGGCTTATAAATCATTGTATTGTGTTAAAAATAGATGAAAATTATTACTCCCTAGACCACCTGAAATCTCATGATATAAAAATTTAAAAAATATAAAATTTAAACCTATATAATAAAAATAGATTATATTCAATCAAAAAATATATAAAATTATAAAATATTGTCATTTGGATGATATTCAAAGAGTTTTATAGTAGAAACTCAAATTGAATTAGAATGGGAATATAATAATATTTTTTATTTCTTGAAAATTCATTTTCATATATCCCATGAAAACTCATAATACCGATTCAAATATAAAATAGACTATTAATTACTACATCATAATTTAATGAAAAAATATTTAAATTTCATCATCGTAGTGGAATAACATTACTAGATAAATAAAATATAGTTTTTCAGGATAAGAAATCATTAACCAATGCTTTGTGGGAAGATATCCCAGACCTCTTATTATCACCTATGACATCCAAACATTGTAACAAAAAAATAAAACATAGAATCATATATTTTATGCCATATGAATAATAATTAATGTTATCTCCAATTGATCTAATGAATTTGTTTAACTAATTCACTATTGAGTAGAAAATTAATGATAAATAAATTATTAAAATTATTATTAAAGGTGTATATTTTATTCATGATGTTTTTAGAATGAATCAATGATTATAGGATATTAGAAAATAATAAATATATATATGACAATAATATGAGATGTTCAAGGGTAGAGTAGAATATTATAGAAAAATAATATGGAATAAATATTAATGTAATATAATATAACAGAACTTAAAAACATCATAATCCATAAATTATAATGCATATGAAACGTAATTTAAATCATTCAATGTATTGTAATAACATATAATTCCAATGGTGTTACATAAATAAATCAATATTACATGAACATTATACAATTAAATGAATAGGTATTACTACACAATTAAAAAATTAAAATGGAAGCATTAAATCAATTGTTGGCAAACAATCATAAAAATGAAATTTTTGATGGATATAAATTATAGACTATATAATAGAGGATTTGAGAAATAGATAAAAACACATTTCAATATTTGAAACATGAAAAGTAAGAATACATCAAAAAGGATATTATGATAAGTAATTATAAATCTCAAAATTAATAAACAAAATATTTTCAAATGAAAATATATAATATAAATTAAAATTAATTAATAAAATATATTATGTAAGATCAGAAATTAATGAATCCTAATTATGTGGTGAATAAAATTACAAGGATATATATACTTATTTAAGATTATAATATTACCATAAAAAGATTTATTGAATTTAAACCATTAAGATATTTCTGGTAAATAAGGGATAATAAAAAATTTCATGGAGACAAGATAAAAAATCTGAACTTATAATGAAGATAAAACAAACCATGAGGTCTGTTTTTCAATTTGTAGAATGTGATCATCTTTTATAAAAAATATTTGATGAATTATTTTAAAATATCCATTCCATAAAGGTTAATAATTTAATTATAAAATGAAAATTATTCCATAATCAATATGGGAATATATATTCTCCATTTCTTATTCTCTCATGTCCCAATATATTTTTTTATAATTTCTCATTAATTTAGAAATAATTTTAATCCTAAAATACATTTAAATTTGGTTATTAGGGTTAATAATGGAATTTTAGTTAATTAAAACATATAAACTTATAGAATAAAAAAATTAATGTTCAAATAATTTATTGAATATCATATTTATCATCAATTACCTTACAAGATTATAATACCACAAAGAAATTTGTAATTTATTTTAATGTCCCCGTTTTAGACCATTCTACTATATGCACAGTCAATGTGTTAGGATTTCAAAATCATTTTATATAAATATACTATTATATATATTTAAGGTTAAAGTATGAAAATTAAAATAATATATTTTCATTCATTATTATCATATATAATCATTACTAATATAATTAATTCAGATTCATATAATGATAATAAATTTTAAATATTAATTATAACTTTTCGTTCATTTTGGGAGCACTAGATAATAATTTGAATAATTAATATGCTATATACATTCAAACTTTTTAAATATAAATATAACTAAATATTTAATAATAATATATATCTCTAAATATTTATTTTATCCATATAAAATACCTATATTATATCAAACCCAATATTTTTACTTCATTAATGATATGGAAGCATTACATTGTCACTGATTAAAAAAATGAATAATTTTATTGAAGTTGGAATTAGATAAGATTTATTATATAATATTAATATTAATATTTTATGTATCTTTTATTGAAAAAATTTATGTTTACTAGTAAAATTTTACTTATTATGAGAGACACAATCATATAATTATAGGCAGTAAAACACCATTTAGACTGAAACTCATATTTTGAAATATAATTCAGTTGTTTATTCATACAATAAAAAATTTTAATTGATCTATTGACATTGGAAATTTATTTTATATTTATATGATGAGTTCATTTAAATTCCATACCATTCTAAAGTGATCAATAACATTCTAGAAATGTATTTAATAAAGAGTTTAATATTAAATTTTTTAGGAAAACTGATATTAAAAAACAAATTAAACTTCATTAAAAAATATATCAATATTTTATAAATCAATAAATATTTTTTTATAATAAATATCACATATATTCTAAAATATTCCATAAATTTATGTTATGTTTTAAAATATTGTATATAAATACCAAAAAAAATTAGTTATAGAATTCAATTTGAAATGATATTTTTTAAAAATAGTTGAAAAAAATATATAACTCTACTTATATCAAAATTGAATTTTAATATTTAATTTAAAAATCATCTCATTATAATATTTAAATAAAATTGATGTTTCAATTTTTTATATATTATACTTTTCATTGATTTTCTAATAGTTACTATGATTTTTCAAATAGTTATCTAAAAAATGATGTATTTTTTAAATTACATTTCATGTATCATGGAAATGTTAATTCATAATATGTCAATAATTATTTTATTATCAATACAAAATTATAAATTTTAACATTTAAAATAAAACTCATCCAATATTAAAAATAATATATATATATATATATATGTATATATATATATTTATTTATGCACAGACACAAAAAATATATTTAATATTAAATATGAAACCATATTCTAATATCATACAATTTCATAATAATTTATTGGATGGACATAATTTTAAATATAAATATAAATCCATATAATTAACATAAATATAGTTTCAAAATATTTTAATAACAAATGTAAAACTCATTATAATAAAAAGAAATCATGTTATGAACTTATATTAATCTTCTTAATAAATAACGATTAATGTAATTATGTCAATATTCTATTTAAAATGTATAATGAGTATCTAATATTTTTTAAAAATTGTTGGGGAAACACTAAATTTTTTATTAATGGAATAAGGATTTATTTTCAAAAGTATAAGTCCGGCCATTAAATATTAAATGATCTTGAGTGAAGTTAATAATTTGACTTTTAATCACATAAAGGATCTTTTGAGGACATGTTCTTTATTGAATTAGGTCATAAATCCTAAATAAATCCATAAATATTACAAATAGATAGTTATAATTATTATCATTTTTTCATAATTAAAAATCATAAAAAGAAACATTGTATTTTTTCATGTTATAAGAAAATAAATTTTCCTTCATCTCATCCATGACTCTACTCTTCTTTAAGCCATGATAAAAAAATTCAAAACGTCAGATGATCATAAAAAGCATAGTAAGGGTTATAAAATAATTAATGTAAACATTAGTACATGAACGTATGAAAATCAATGAAACAATAATTTTAACTGAAAAAATAATCACTTTAACATACCTCATGAAATCATTACATTTATGAATAGATAATAGAAATTTTAAATTATAAATGTTACTTGTGGAATCCAAAACCTATTTAAATTGTATATTTCATAGCTACATAGGGAGTGACATTCATGTTTACGTTTGGAATACCCATCATAGTATATTGACAAATTCTCTTAGGAGAAACCATAATGTTTAATTTTGTCAGGTTACTTAATGCATTTTTCAGATATCACAGGATCCCCTCCCCTCGGTTTTTCATCAAACCACCCATATACATATGAAATTATTATGAACCATAAATTAATCATAACAGCTAAAATATTTAAATTATCAAAATTTCACTTATCAATCACAAGAAATCGATTGAGGATATAGAAATATTAAACCCATTTATAAAACCATTTAAAACATTAGAGAAATTGATTTTGAATCAATGTGTTCCATACAACTTTTAAACTATTAAATTAATCAACATTTTAAAACATTAATTTCTATATAAATAAATCCTTTAAATCATTTCGAAAATAAAAACATTAATGAAAATTATTTAGAAGAATAAACCATTAAACCATTTTAAACAATGTTTTAGTTAAATGGTCACAAACCTATTCAAAAAATAATTGAATAAAAATAATTTAATAATATAATTAATAAACATATAATATCATCAAAAATAAGGATATTCATTATATAATATTTTAATGGGATGTATATACATTGTAAAATTGAATTGGTTCATAACAACAAACAAGTCTAAATTTATTGTAAATTGAGATGGAATCCTTAACACAGATTTTATAACTTGATTAAGGTTAAGTCAATGACATATATATGTGTGAAAAATTTAATAAAACCAATATAAGAGTATATTTAGTATAAATTAATCATAGGTCATTCACACATATTCGTGAAAAAACAATACCAATGACCTAAAAATTTAACTCAATAAAATGAGATTGAGTTAAGATTTTCTATAAAAATATCATTTTTTAATAAAATAGATCAATTATGTGTATTTAATATAAATAAAAATTACTAATGTATAAATACAGGATAGGATCTCAAAATTTATTTTCACATATTCATAGCATGACATAATCATGGGGTATATGATTAACCCAATGAGTGGAAAATGGGTAAAGATGTACCTTTACAATGCTCGTATAAATGGCACGAGAATTTATCAATGTGGTGATTATGTGTTGCAATTTTATATCTGAAAAATGGGAAGTGGAAATAAAATCATAAATAAATAAATATTGATTCCACAAATAATTTTGGAATAATAAACTCAACATTGTATGTATAAAACAGAATGAGTGAAAATTGAGTTTAGAAATTCCCTTATATTGAGTCTGGCATTCCATGTTCATTAATTATATTCATAAATATTAAACATAGTTTAATTTATAATTTATTGAGAATAATTTTTAATTTTATTATTCCTTTTACATCACTTATTACCATTTAATAAAAATCACGTATTTATTTATGTTCATATTGGTAGTTTTTTTGATATTTAGTACCTAAGTCCAAAATGAACTTGATTGTTGTAAATGGACCACATGGTCCACAATCCATCTTCTCTAGAATATTATTAATTATTCAAATATCATATATATCTATTATATATGTATTTATTACATTCCATCACATTTTGAGAAATTAAATAAAATGCACTGTTTGTGGAGATGGTAAGTCGAATATACGCATGAACGCTTCATTTATTTCATTTCCATATTAAAAGAATGAAAACTAAATGATTCATACATATAATATAATTATATTATAATATATATGTTACCTAATTTTATTAACTCTATATTTTATACATTCAATGTATGAAATGAACGTCTCATGTCATAATGAGGGGGTGGTAGTCCAAATTTCCTCAAATATAATTATTCTATTTATACGTTATAGAAAGTATTGAGTTATATTGTAAATAAAAAGTATAGATGTGTAAGTTCAATATAATTATAATATATATCAAATTTATTCAATCCATTTTATTATATAATAATTTTTTAATTAAAATCATCAAAAATTAATTGCATCACGTCGTTAGGACGGTAGGCCATACGTACGCTCGAGCGATGATATCATTCAGCTAATGGTTAAATAGAAGATATTTATATGGAATATTAATTATAATGTATATTTATAATGTCATATTTATTATTTAAATGAATTAAACTCGTCATTATACCTATGAAAATTAATTCTTGTTAAATAACAAAGTACGCCATGGCGTAGAGACAATAAGCTCTATGTATGCACCCATGGTGATATTGTTTTTAATTAGAAGGATACAAGGGGGTATATGGTTGTCTATTAATTATAATTACATCTCATCATGTATAATATATAATATTCATTACATTATTATAGAAATGACATAATAATAGTAAGTATAAGAAAAAAATAATTTTGAATGTGGTGATAAAAAAATACTTCTTCTCTGAGTATATCCTTTTGATTTTCAAAAATGTTGTCATTAAGATGGATTTATTCCAAACGTCTTGCCTCTAGGAGGAAGGGAGGGATTTTGGAAGATTATTTTAATATGTTTTAAGAGATGATATTCTTGAGTGAGTGATTATGTTTGTAGATGTAGTGGGATTTTATAAGACGGAGGAGCGGTTCATTAGGAAAGTATTGAAATATTATTTTATTATAAATTGATTTTTGAATTATAATAGTTCCAATATGATACAATTAAGGGATAATACGAGTATGTGTCTAAATCCTCTCAACAAATATGTTGTAGACATTATTTATTTAAAAAAAATATCCTAATCATGTATCTTTAAACCTTAGATAAAAACATCAACTCTTACCATGTCTTGTAGAATTTCCATAATATATGGTTACTAAATTGAAAATAAAATGCCAATAGAATATGAATTGAATCATTAATGAAATTTTTGACATTATATTAATCATTTGGCAGAATTATAAATTTTTAGGACTGTTATATCATTTAATGAAATAGTTTTTATTTTTAAAACTAATTTATGTTAAATTTGGATCTATTTAGTAATAAATTCATTTTAATGTCCTAACAAATTTATTCCTAACATCCATAGTAGTAAACTGATCTATAGTATTTCAATTTCTCTCAAAAACATTTTATGGAATAAAATGTTCATGTTGAATTTATTTTAATATTTTTAATATCAATAATTTGAATCATTCATTAATAAGGAAATCACAACATAATCATTATGTCCCAAATAAATTTATGTATATAAATTCTAAAATTTATAAATAAAATACCATTCTGTAGTAAAAATTTTTATCTTTAAAATGAAAATTATTTTTCAAATATAATGTTTTTATAATCCAAATAAAAATTGTTTTAGTGATGATACACATGTATATTTTATATTTGATTTTTCATTACAATAAATATTATAAAATGTCATTTTCACATCAATGTGGCTCCCAAATGCTTAAGGTTCATCCAAAGGATTATCGGGGTTTGAAAAATCTCAAAAACAAGTATTACGACCCCTTTTAGGTAAGTTTTATATTATTATAATATTTTTACCCTTGTTTATCTAATTTACTGTTAAACAATTGTAATAAAATTAATAACATTACTATAAATACTGACTACAAAATAAAAGTTAACAATTTACACAATTTGATTTTTTTATTTAAAATATGGAATCTATTTTTCATAATAGAAAACCCCAAAATTCTATTAATTAATTAAAAATTAATTTCAATTATCATCACCAGAAAGAAGATTTTTGTGCAGTAAAAAAATCAAAAGATTAACATGGGTTTATGTCCAATTTAAATGGGAAATATTTATAATGATAGAAATTTGATTAAAAGAAAAATATTAATCCAATTAGACATAAAAAAATTGAATGTATAATCTATATATATATTATATTAAAATGTGGATTTGAATTAGAAATAATTATTTTTTACAATTAATTAAATTATGGACTATATTATAAAATTACCTAAATTCCAAAAAAAAATTAAAATTTGGTGTCCCTCTTCTAAATAAAAAGTTAATTTTTTAAAATATAACATATAATATTTATATAAACTAGATAAAAAGGATTATCTATAAAAAGGTGGTAAAATAACATTTTAGATATATTAGTGTATTTTATGCTAAAAATTAGACTCATTTTGATTTTAAGCCTCTAAAATTAATTGGATATATATATATATATACATTGAAAAAACATTTACGATAAAAATATAGTTAATTATTTACATTATCTCCAATACAATGGATAGATTTTAAATACCATTTAAAATAATAATATTACAGTAAGAGTATTTTTCAGTATAACTCACTATTGTGTGCAACATATGATTTCAGAGAAACCAGTTATTTGGGGTATAGTGTGCTATAATAAATAGTCTATACATTAAAAAAATAAATATCAAATTCAAAAATATTAATATATATATAAATATATGATTCTATAAATACATCAGATGTTAAATATTTCCCCCTTTTGGAAATTTCATCCTCAGTATTTTAAAATAGGGGTTATAATCTTCAATGAAAATCCCACACCACAAAATTTGTCAACAAAACTATAACATTAAAAGAACAAAATAGATGTAGAATGGCTAGCCAAGACAACACATAATAGGATTTCATGTAGGATGACATGGATATGGAAGAAAAATATTAACTAAAACAATGTGTTTTAAATGATGAGTACTCAAGACGACTTGGTCACAACATATGTACCTAAATAAATATATAAAGAATTACCTAAACTAAAAAAATTTAACTATATATTCACCCTATCTAGAATCATTATCCAAAACCAAAACTATTTGTAAATTATTAGATAACCCCCTAGAATGAATATTCTGTTATAAGAAGAAAGACAACTTTATGTCTATAATATTCAATATTAATACCCAAATTTTTACAAATACCATTCATCATATAATTGTCCACAAAATTATTCGAAATAACCAAACATGGATTGATATAAAATAACATATAGTTTTGAACACATAAACATTCATGATAAATATTAATAGTTTCCTCCAAATAACATAAATCACTTTTAATGTCTCAAAAAGTCAATTAATATAATCACATATTCTAGAAGATTAGTTAATGAGGCCCTTATGTAATCTAATTCCCCATAATATAATAATTAAAATCATATATAATTAATGAAATATAATTCAACCATTATTCTTCAATTAAATCACATACTACTATATCTACATTAATCATCTAAAGTCCCCAAAATAATGTATGTCTTACCCAATAAAATTTATCACTTTATCCACAAGTCATTTTCCCAATATATAGTGTATGTATTTGATAAAATAGATGTTCCCAAAATCAACTTATTTTTTTCTATAAACTTATTTATCTAAATAGTAAATGGCACACTAACTATGGAAATTGTGTAGGCTAGTTCTATGCAATAATTCCTTATTACAAATTAGTGGTGGGTTTGATTCTTATAGCCTTGTCCCGACATGACATGTTTTCACACTTTTTATGGGTTTTCCATTTTTTTTAAAAACTATATAATACATTAAACATTCCCAAAATTAGTTAATCTCTTCAAAAATAACCATAACAAAATTTAACCTCGATTTAATCTCATGCCTTTCATTTTTCATCTAATAATGTAATTAACCATAATTACCTCAAAATAAATGATCATATAAACCCTAAAGATTCTTTACATTTATATCCACAAAGAAAATTCAATTCTTCCTCAAATAGAATTTTCACATAACAAACATCAGGGTTACACATATTATGGATAAATCTTCATATATAATCCCATCAATAGAAGAGCATTAATACTTTTGAACATTTAATCACCCAAAGATCTAACATATCTATCAAATTTCTAAAATTTAGACATCTTAATCATCCAGAATTCTTCATGATCCCTTAATCACGTTATACAAAATTATTATGTAATTCATATTTCCTTCCAAAAAATCTATAATCATGTTGTATGATTCAATAATTTAAAAACATAAGTGAAGAAATTATTCATACAATTAATTGGTCATTTTCAGTTTCCTTTTGTTTAATTGGAATATATTTTGGTATCATTGAACATAAATTTGTATGTTACTACTGATCCCATTACCGTAACTTCTTCATCTGATATCTATTTTCATAATAAAAATATTATTTGCATTTAAAATATTTAATTGATCCTTTGGAAATAACATCTTTCCCTTTATTGTATTCAAATTAATGCTTTGATTTTCCATAGAATTTTTTTTCTTTATGATCTTCATTACCACATGTATAACGTCTTTTCTTCCATTTAAAACACTTTCACTGGTGATTAATTCCTCATACATGACAAATATATCACGGAATAAACATACCTTTATTATTATTACCTAAATATCTTCATGGATTCATTTCACTCATATATTTTTCATCAAAAAATCAACAAGGTTCAAGTGTTTAATCACTACTCTGGATAGCTAGACTAGAATAACAATGATAGTTCTAATTGTATATCCCATTTCATTTGGTTTCTGATTTTTAGAACCAAAAATTTTACTTCACATCCATTGTAACCTTGTTTCCTTCAAGATATAACTATTTACTAAAACCAAAAATGTTAGTGTGAGTATATCATCATATGCTATCATATTAGGAGGTTAAACACTAAGATACACTTATTCATGTAATCATAAACTAAGTTAACATATCTATCATAACTATGACTCTTTCATATATTCTAAACATTTTGGTTATATATAACATCCATCTTAGCATAAATAATTCCTTAACCACAAAAGTTATCTAAACTGGCCTCTAAGAACAATGATAAGGCCCTGACCATAAACGTTAAATAATTTTGAGTTAACCTAACATATTGACTTTTAATCACATCAAGGATATTTTCTTTTCTAGATCATTAGATAATTATGTCTTCAATCATATATAACAACTTAAATATTAAATGTAGACACATCTACTCATTATCCATTTTAAAAACAATAATAACTCTTTAAATGGGATCATGGTATCATTCACTATTTTAACAGAATGAATTTTCCTTGATCCCATCCATCACTATATAAATCGTTAAGTCACGTGAAAAAAATATTTCAAAACATTTGATGAGCATAAAAAGTTCAGTATGATTTGTAAAATAATGAATGAAATCATTAGTCCCTGAATACATAGAAATCAATGATATCAAAGTCATCAATCATAAAACATAACCTATTTACCATACCTAATGAAACCATAAGATTTATGAATGACTCATAAAAATCATATATCATAATGGTAACATCTGGAATCTATAAAATAGTTATATTGTAGATTTCCCAGATATATTAGAAGTAACCATCATGGTTACATTTGGAATACCCCTCAAAGTATATTCCCTAAATATATTTGGAAAACCCGTAGCTCTATCATGTTACCCAATGCATTGGAGAGCTATTGCGGGCCCATCCGCCTTGAATTATTACAAATCCACCCTTATAAATAATCAATTTAAAATAAATATAACATAATCATAACACATAAAATATTTAACTAGTAACTATTTCACTCATCAATTAGAAGGAATAAATTCAATATATTGAAATACTTAATCTATTTCTAAAACCATTTAAAACATTTAATATTGAGATTTTTGAATCCAAGTGCCTCAAACAACATTTAAATATTTAAAGGAATTATCATTTTATAACATTGCTGGAAATATATATAAATCAATTAAACCATTATGAAAACAATAATATTAATGATAAAAATTTAGATGAAAAAATAATTAAATGATTTGAAATGATATTTTAGTTAACGAGTCCCTTACCAATTGAGATAGTAATTGAATAAAAATAATTAAAGAATAAAAATTATAAAATATATAATATCATGAGAATTTGTAGATTCATGATTTAAAATTTCAAATGGAAGTATATATACCATAAATGTTAAATGTTTCATAACAACTAATAAGTCTCAATGGATTTTAAATTGAGACCAACTCCCTTAAAATGATTGTTACATTAGATTAAGGATAAATTAATGAAATAATTATGTGGTAAAAATATAAATACTCCATATATATGTATATATTTATTGAAAAGAATCAGAGTTCATTTACAAATATTCTTGAAAAAACAAAACAAATTACATGTATATTTAACTAAATGAAATCAGATTGAGTTAATATTTCCATTACAAGGATCATTTTGTTTATAAATTAGATCAATTATGGGAAGTCACTATAAATAAACATAATTTAATTATAAAAACAATATAGGATCTCAAAATTTATTTCTCACATAATAAATGCACGAAATAATCTAGAAGTGTAAGATTAACCCCTAGAATGAATATTGGGTTAAGATGCCCCCTTAAAAAGATCATATAAATGATTTAAGAATTTATTTGTCAGGTGATTATGTGTTAAAATAGTATATCCTCACAATAGTAAGTTTAGATTACAAAATATGTATATAAAAATTGATTCCTCATATAATCATTACATAATATAATTAATGAAGTGTTCGTAAAACCCAATGAGTTGAAATTGAGTTTAGAAATTCCCTTTCCTTAAGTCCGACTTGTCTCATTCACATTTTTTAGTCTTGAATAATAAAAATTGGTTAATATATAAATTATTGGTAACGTTTAACAATTTTATTATTCATATTATAACACTTGTTACCACGTTATAAAAATTACATTATAATTAATGTTCATATGGGTTGTTTTATCGATTTTCGCTACATGAGTTGAAAATGAAAGTGTTTGATGTAAATTTCCCATGTGGTAAAAAGTACATCATCTCAAGAATATTATTCATGATTTAAATATCATATATATCTAGAATATATGTATTTATAATAGTCTAATAATTTTTAGATAAGAACTGTAATGCACCGTTCATGGATAGGGTAGATCATACGTAGGCAAGAACTCTTCTTCCATTTCATTGTCATATTAAAGATATAAAAACTAAATGATAGAGAGTTATATTATAATTAAATCATAATATCTATGTTATATAGATAACATATGTTTTTTTACACCATCCTTTATACATAACATGTATGACATGAAAGAGTTATATAACTTTGAGGGTGCGGTAGTCCACACTTCTCAATTGAAATTATCATATTTACACATTATGGAAAGAATAAAGGTATTATGTAAATAAAAATTTCATAATAATATATTCAATATAAAAATAAAATATATCATATTATTTATTCTATTCAGGTATATAATCCTGGATTAATGACGATCATGTAGACCAAATCACATCACATTGTGGACACAGTAGGCCATACGTATGTATGAGCGATGATATCATTCACATAATGATTGAATAGTGTTGATTTATTATTTTATTATGTATATATAATAATTATCAGGTTTTATTAATTATTTTAATAAATTATACACGTCATTATACCCATCTAAATTATGTCTCATTGAATAAGTAATTTCACCACATTTTGAAGATGGTAAGTAGTTTGTACGAAGTCTTGGTAATATTGTAATTCATTGGATCGATAAAAGTAGGAATACAGATTTACCAAAATTACAATAACATCTATTCATGTAGAATATAATGTATTTATTAGATTAGTATGGAAATAATAAAATAGGAGGAAGAAGAAGTAGAATATAATTTTGAAAGAGGTGATAAAAGAAATACCTCTTTTATGGGTATCATCATTTTATTTTCACATATGGTTTCCATAACATATATTTATGCCCAATGTGTGGCCTTTAGAAGTAATAAATGGATGTATGGGGATAACGTTAGCTGAATATGGATGATAAAATGGGCTTTTGATGTGTGAGTAAGTGCGTAGAGATGGTGGAAATTTATAAGATGGATGAGGGAAACTTTAGGAAGGTCTTGAACTATTATTTTATTATAAAATGGGTATCGAATTATAATAGCTCCGAGGTTATAAAATTTAGGAATAAAATGATTCTGGGTGTAAATCCTCTCAACCAATTGGTTTTAGACATGTTAGGGTTAAAAATGTATCCTTCTACTTTATGTTTAATCCTTAGTTAAAAACATTAACTCTTAACATATCTTCTTGTATTTTCAAAATATATTGATACTATATGTACAATTAATTTCCAATTGAAACAAAATTTGATATTTAATGTCATTTGTAACATTATGTGAGTAATTTTTATGAATCTTATTTTTTTTATGACAATTATTTCTGATCATAAAATGGTATTTATTTCAAAAAAACTAATTTTGGTTAATTTAGATAGTATTTAGTAATTAACTTTTGATAATGTAATTAAAACATGAATCAAAAAGTAAATATCTCATCTGTTATAAGGAAATTACATCTAAAAAATTGTTTTAGGTAATCAAAATTTTCCAATTATATTTTCTTTCAAATTTATAATATCATTTATTTGAATCTTTCATTAATAAGTTAATCACTC
This sequence comes from Viscum album, assembly GCA_963277665.1. Lineage (NCBI taxonomy): Eukaryota > Viridiplantae > Streptophyta > Magnoliopsida > Santalales > Viscaceae > Viscum > Viscum album. Next base: position 1,645,118,409 of record OY728163.1, on the reverse strand, counting down.
CCTTATCATTAAAAAAATACTATTTTTATCTGATGTCTAATAATTATAAATAAAACACCATGATATAAGAAATTTTTTATATTTTACAATGAGTATTTATAGTCATATAAATTATATATATAACAAATTAAAATTGTTTTATATTGGAGATACATGATTATGTTATATTTTCCTTTCATTAAAATAAATATTATAAAATTTCATTTTGAAACTCAAGTGGATCCCAAATGCCAAAAGATCATCATATTCATTCAAATGGTGGTAAATATTTCATAAAATTGGATTATAATTCGTTTTATAGTATTTTTATATAATTATAATATTATTTTATAGCCTTATAAACCTGATTAACCGTATATCTATGGTAAATAAAAATCCAAACCGAAGTTTCTATTCATAATTTCTAAAAATAAAAGGTACCTATTAACAAAATTTTGACCTTATGATTATGAATATGGAATCAAATTATCTAAATTTGAAACGTCATAATTTTAGTAATTAATTCAAATTTGATTCCCTTTTCCAAAATAAGAAAGAAGTTTTTTATGAAATAAAAACATTCATAAGATTGACATGTATTAATGTCTATTTGAAATGTAAAATTAAATACAATGTCCAATATTTTATTAAATGATAAAAACATAATCAAATTCCTCTTTAAATATAATTAAAATAAAAATCTATCTGTATGAATAAAATAGATGAAAAGGTAGTTTTGAATTAAAATGCAGTATTTTTCACTATTCAGTAAAATATTGATTTTATTAGAAAAATAACAAAATGACAACAAAAGTGAATTTTGATGACCCACATATAAGGAAGAAGTTAATTCTATTAAATAGAACCTATAAACGTGTCAAAAACTATATTTAAAAATGGTTCTCAATCAAAATCTGTTAAATCAACCCTTTATAAATATTAGAGTATTTTATGCTCAAAATTATATTTGTCTCATTTTAAGACTCTAAATTCATAAGATAAATGTATAAAAAATTAACAAAAAATTTTATTCATAATATAGTAAATGTTTTTCATTAATTATTGTACAATGTCTATGTGTTAAATACTATTTAAAATAATAATATTATTGATGTATTATTTTTTGGTATAACATAGTGTTACGTTCAATGTAATATTTCAGAGAAACTCATTGTTTCTTTCCTAGTACACCATCATACAAAGAACGCCCCTTAAAATAAAATTAATATTAAATTAAAATATATTAATAGATATGATGATGTCCTATTCTCTAAACTCTTAGGATGATTAAAATTTTGGTTAGTGGAAACCCTATCTTGACCCAAAGGCCTCGTGGCTTGAAGACCCATAACAATTTGACTATCTAATGACATTGTGACATGGAGGACCAGGATAAGTTGAAACAAACTAGTTCATGGTCTTAATATTATCACTTTTAATCCACCATTATTATTAGTGGTCTCATTACACTATCCCACAATGATGACATTGTAGAGAACCCCTATAGAAACTACATTTTGGTAAAGAGATAGATGATAGGTTCTAAGAACCAATATCACATTGGACTTTCAAACCTAGTAATTACTAGATGTCTCCATGAGAAAATTATTACCATGATTCATCACTTCAATTATTTAATCAACACCATTCACATTATGCATCTTGTATCTAACATGAAACATCATCATGTGATACCTTATACGATGTCTGGGAAGAGCACTCCTCTATCAAAAGATGTAATAGGTCCATGTGGTATGTGTTAACTCAAATATTTCACATTCAGGTATCATAACCAAGAATGATCAGTGATACTAAGATAAAATAATAACAATATGTGCTACCCCAATCGGGTTAGTAAAACATCATTGCCTACATCTCTTTTGTGGACCGTAGGCCCTATAGACTAAACCCTAATGGTGGACCACATGACCCACAATTCAAAGGCTCTATTATGTGTCTCATTATATAAAATTCGGTGATTAGTTCACCAACTATAATACCTTCTATAGTAATTTCTATAATGATAATATATTAATGCTACAATAACTCTGAAATTCACTCCATGTCCAGTTTTGATCCTTGATTATTTTGTATGTGAAGCACGATCATGTCCCTCTCCACTACATGGTCAATGTAAATCATTTTTATCATTTATACTCTACCCCTCGTGGTTTCCATGAGAAATAAAATTACACAGAACACTTCAACTATCAATGAAATGGATTTTAATTTCTATGTACAAAATATGCATATTTTGTGATTTTGGAGGGAATTGATTCTATGCTAGTGCCTATATTGATTGATGGGTAAAACTATCAGGTACTACACATATCACAACCTATGTGAAAATATATTAAATTTCATTGAATAATTTTTTTTAAATAAATTCATATTTTCCTAACTATATAATTATTTTATCTTTAAAATATTTATATATACATGTAAAAAATCAATATTTTTTTGAATAAATATAAATTTATAACAAGAATACTAAAAAATAAATATATATATTATTATTGATTGATGAGAAGAAAATTCATTCCGACCTTATATAAAAAAGGATACATGTTCCTCCTTTACACTATTGACATTTCCATAATGATCAATCACCAACTCAACAAAAATAATAAATAAACAGTTATTCCCATGGTGACACCTTCCTTATCAAAAAAATATAAAATAGTTGTAATTTTTCTAAAAATTTTATGATCAATTGAAATATTCAATAATGGAAAACATATTTGATAGATCAAAACGTTTGTTAAATTTGATTTGTTATTTTTACAGGTTAAAAATCATTTGAACTTGTTTTTTCAACAAAAATATAATAAATAATAATTAAATCATCCAAATTTGGAAAAGAAGTTTTAATAACATTATCATTCTTCCATGTTGATAAATAATCATTATTTCGTTGAAAACACCATAAGTATGAAAGAAACCTAAAATTTTGATTTAATTAAAAAATATCAAATTAAAAAATTTCAAATTGATCTTAATACCATATAATTGGTTTCATCATTGTTTTTATAAATATAAATATAAACTGAAAATTTATCGAATCCATTTTTCAATTGGTTAACTGTATTGTTCTTAGGAAAAAAACATTGACTACATCCAATACAGGTTAAGATGATATCCAACCAAAATAGAGTAATCTTTTTTATGAGTATTAAAAATTAACTCTATGATATATAAACTCAAGGCACTATTAGTCTTCACTATTAAAAAAAATAATTAGTAGATGGCCCTTAAATTTCAACATTTGGCCATATTGGTTCTACCTCAGATACATTAAAATTTATCAACTTATTATTCATCACATTATACAAAATATAACAAAACCCCAAAAAGGTTAAAAAAAATTATATAAAAATTTTTGGAACAAAAAAAAATCCTAACCATGTAGGATCCAAAAATTATATTTACCATATAAATAAAAATTATAATCACATGGATATAAAATACCAAAAAAATCATATAATTCTTTCCATTAATTTTTACCATAGATCATTGATCATCATTTTAACTAAATATATGACCAAAACTATTTGAATTATCTTCATCCAATAATTTTTACCACACTTATGTTATCTAAACCCTAATATAATTGAAACTATAATAGCTAAAAACATACCCATCCTAAAATTTACACGTTTTTAATAAATATTAAAACATTTTCAAACATGAGTACTCTAGGATTGTATTTCTAGATAATTAGAAAGAAATAGATAAAACGACCCACACAATTTACTCTATGTTAATCTTTTTTTATAAAATTAAACTCATAAATAAAATAGTTGTTGTAATAAATGTTTAAAATCATAATTTTATTTTTTTAGTTTTTTATTGTACATTCTTATCCATAAATCCTATAAATATCAATAGAAAATGTGGGATGAACCCATGATGATAATTATGTTACAAATAATTTGATGATATTTTTTTATTCCATCAATTGCATGAAATACCATGATATTGAATTTATAAGAGAGAAATATATTTTAAAAATTTATAACATTTAAAACATATATTCAATGATAAAATTAAAAAATATATGATTTAATCATATCAATGGAATTCATAGATGTTCATAATGGAAACAAATATGATATAATAAATATAATTAAATAATATTGAATGTTTGATAGATCATTTTATTCATATTACACATCACAACTCATAATTACCCATAATGATATATTTCAACATATTTTTTCAATCATAATTGTTATATAATGGATCCTGTTTATTTGGAAATTATAGTAGAGTAACATAACAATTTAATTTTGTCATATTTTACCAAGAGAATAAATGACTACTTAATTTATTAAAGGCAATATTACAGTCCCACCCATCATCATATATAATGCCTTGAAACCAGAAAATAAATTAAACACATAAATGATATTATTTTAGATCAAAATCATAAGAATCATAGTAAAACCAATTTATTCAAAGAAAATTTATTCAACAGTTTTCAATTGAGATGAAAAATACTCAAAATAATATTTTAAACCATTTGTGAAACATTTTATCGGTTATACATGAGGATTTTAGAATGATTCTATTGTTATAGGTTATTATAAATATATAAATAAAAAAATGTATTTGAATAATATGTTATATTTATGTTTTAGAATATAATTGACAATGGAGTGGGATGAAAAATTAATGAAATCTGAAAAACCCCTCATAACTATTTGATAAGGCATAACAAAATCTATATATTAATAGGATTATTGATCTCTAGAATTAAATAAATTTAATTTATTCTACAAATGTATGTAAAAATAATAATATTACATTATTAATTCAATTATAATGGAAAAAAATATTCATTGTTTGTTATATAATAAGGGATGTGTAAATAATTACGTGAAAAGTAAATAATAACCAAGAATGTAAACAATATATTAACTAAAATACATATAATATACGAAATAATATTTATATAAATGTCTCGTTGAAATGATTATTAATTTTTTATAATGAATCCCTGAAATAATATATTTTGGGAAGGAAATAAAAATCCCTATAAAATACGAGGAAATATAATTTAATAAAATTAAAATGTAGAATATAAAAAACAATAGGATATAATAATCAATAATGTAATATTATAACACTACGAAAGGGAATTATGTCATTATACCATTTTTCATAACAGTTAATATATTAAATACTATAATATTCTATTAAGAACCCCCATTGAAATTAAACTTGTGGGGTTTATGGTGGCAATATTTGGTTGGGCTATGGTGTTCCATGTATTGGGGGGACATGATAAAGGGTGAGAATAAGTTACATGTATTTTGTACTATGTGGAATATGAGTCTAATAATATTGTATATTCCCACCTTTTTACATGTAAAAAACTTTTTAGTTATTCAAAAAGTATATTTTTTTGGGTTTTTATTTATCTTCTAACCATCATGGACAAGCCTTATTCAGAGATAAAAAACTTTTTTATGAATTAGACCTAATTATTATAGTGTTCTTTTATTTTAGTTAATTGATTCTTGTTATAAGAAAATAAATAGGATTAAAAGGGTATTACATTATTTTATAAGCCCTCCATGGTGGATCGTGGCCTTTTATGGAATTTTGGGCATAATGTTTCCTCCAAGAAATTTAAATACTTTTTATATGTGTTTAATAAGATGTAATAGTAACTAGAAAAATGTAGTGAAGTAAATAAATTCAATGAACTAGATATTTTTGTAAACTTATTATATGACATGAATCTATTTCACATGATCCATAATGTTTGGTAAGGGTTTATTTAACTAAAGAGGATGTCATTTTCATCATTCTAATAAATCGATGATTACTCATTTTGTAATACAATTACAATGTGTGTATTTCTTTTCTATAACAGTAATAAGTTGTTATGTGTGTAATAGATATTATTCATTACAAATTAAGACTTACTCTGTTGGTCCCCACATTATTTACATGAGATTTTATGGTCTCTTCTTCTATTCCAGACATCTCGATTATGCGGTCAATCACTAGTGAGTTCATTCCCTTATGTTTTACTCTTTATTACATTTTTTTTCATTTTAGATGTAGAATATTTTTAACGTAGTTATTTTCTGTGATGTTATTTATCTCATGTGATCTAGGTTTCTTCATGGGATTTTTTACAGCTTCCCTCTAATTTGTGTTGTTGGTTGAAATTATTTTTTTGATAACTGGAGAGAGGTAGTTGGTAGAAAACATAAACATATAGTCTTTTTAATTATTATATTTGTGTCATATTTAAATCATGTAGATGACACATTCAATAATAACAAGTCAAAACACATGTGATAAACAAAGCAATTATTACTCGAAACATTGTTTTAATATAGAATTGTTAATTAAAAGCTAGTATAAAGTAATAAATGAATCATATATGATTTCATAAATATTTTTATGACACTATTAGAAGTTAGTAATACGTTTAAAACCATTATTAATTATTCTAAGACATTTAGAGAGCATATTAGACATAAGGTAATCGAATTTCATATCACATTTAATTATAGCATGATATAAGTCATGTACACAACCTATTTCTTGTGTGTAGTGTATGTGCGACCCCTATTATATTTTATATCATGAATATTTTTATATATATTGTATTTGGAGATTCATTTTATGATATTGTGTTAACAGTTTAAATGTTCATGGTGGTATGGGATGATGTGAATGTATAAAGAATTAATCAAGTCACCATTTAAATATTCTTTATACTATCATACAAATTTGTTTATATTTATATAAAAGATTTTGAATAATAGTTTATCAATATTTTCAATTTTATACCAAATTTTTAAAAAGTAATTTTTTTAATGTTTTATTTAATGGGATATTAAACTAAAACATCATTTTAAATGATTTAAAAATTTATTATATTAAAGATTTCACATTAATGTACACATTTTAAAAGTGGTTTTACAGAATAATTGATATGGACATGAATGTTTTAAAATATTAATTCCCTTCAAATGTTTTATAGTATAATGGGACATTTGGATTCAAAAAATCTATTTTTAAATGTATTCTTTTATAAGTTCTAGGGATTTGAATAAATCATTTTAATGAAAAATAATTATTTCTCAAAAGATATTTTTAATGATTTTAATTGAGTATTTTCAACTATGTCAACATAATTTCATGGATTTAATGTTTAATTGAGTTTTCACTAGTTATAAAATAATATTTAATATCATTTGTAACCGATGAATAGAAAGGTGATGTAAATAAAAGGTTTTTAACATCCGTTGATTAAAAACCGATGTTGAAAATGAGACTGGGTGATGTTTTTTTTAAATTTTTATAAAAATAGATGATCAAAATATGTATTCTACATTAGTTAAATTGATAAAATGAAATTAAACTTATATCTTCGGTGTATATATTTATAAAAACCAATGAAAATCTTTTAAAAAATTAGAATCTTTTGAATATGAAACCCCCAATATAATCATAATCTATATAATAGAAAAACAATATACAAAAATCAAAATAAAATTGTTTTATTAATAAGACTCTAAAAATAATACACACTATTATCTTGTCAGTCAATAAATTATCAACACATTAGTACTATAAATTAAAATTTAAAAACACATGCCTAAACATTAAAACATGATCATTATTGATTATTGTTGAAAAATTCATTTCATGTCATCATGTTCAAACACTTATTATAATATAAAAATTTGTTTTTTAAACACATTTTTTTTTGAAATTGTAATATTATCGATAAAAAATAAAATATGCATATCATAATTCATAATCACACTTAAAAAATAGTTCATAGTTTAATATTGAATACGTGTATGTTCATTTTTCATATTTGACCCATCATCATTGAACGAGTACAATAAAATTGAATGATTTGATATTAAAAAATTAGAATACAATTATAGAAAATATAAGAAAATTATTATAACTAACCCAATGAAATTTATTAGTTACCCCAGTTTTGATTATCTCATTAATAAATCATAGAATAGTACACCCACATTCAACATGACCTTATTAATGATAACATTGTTGTTATAAAACATTAAATTGAAAATAAAAAACAATATATATTTTTATATATAAATATATAAACCCAGAATAATATATAATATAAAAAATATGTAATTTATCCATCATGAATTGGATTTCATTAGGTGTCTTTATCAATAACTGATATTGGTTAAATTTTTTCTGTGATTTTCATGTTCATATATATTATCTAATAATACATCTACAATAATATGAATTAAATATAATGAACTTATAAAAATTTAATAAAAAATCATTTCTATCAAGCGAATATTATTTTTACCAACCTCACCTAATAAAGAGAAAAACAAATAGAAATGTATTTACATAGTAAGAATATTCATAACATACAATGTCACCTTATAATTCAAAAAGTATAAGTGTAATGACATTAAAATTAACATTAGTTTATAATAATATTTTTTGTACATATACATTATTAAATGGAAAAAACCAACACCCAATATCTATATGTCATAATTATTCAAATATATATATGAAATTATGATAGGATTCATTATATATACCACATATGTGGAAATAAATTCTTGATCTATCAAACATAAATGCACGTGGGGTTATTTTTCCAAAAATAGTGTGTAGATACCTAAATAAAATATTAATATAGTTATTCAATTTTAAATATATTTATTTAATTAAATAAAATTTGAATCATCAATTTACATAAATGGAAAACAATATACACACATATAGACAATGCTCTTCAATATAAATTAGATCCATGATATCTTTTTTGAATATTTTCAATGGATTGTTTTTCAAAAATATATCAGATGCCATATGAATCTTATAGATATTACCCATGGTGGATGAATCATGAGATAATAATTTTATCCAATCAGAAATATCATATGTATCTATAATTATTTTCTCTAGAACCTTTTGATTCAATTGTGTCATTTCATTTGTTTTCAAGCCATATTATATATGTTAAATGATAGAAAACATTATATGTAATTTTCAATAATATGAAAATAATATTCAAAAAATGCATACCTCATATGAGAGGAAATAAAGAATAATAGATGGGAAAAGTAAAAAAAGAACCCATACAATCCTCAACTCTGGTAACCTCATCAGTATGAAATGGTATTGGAGTAATGGGATCAACCATATGAATTGATGAAAAGATGAACTGACCAATCTGCATAGTCTAGCGATGTAAATAATCCCCCCAAAAATTAATGATTCATAACACTAATATATATATATATGAGGATATCAAGCGTACAACTCAGATTATAAGGTTAGGTCTAAGCATGGAGGTAAAGGATCAATGTAGACTTCATGGGCTAGGTGGTCCTGCTAGTATGGTAGTATAGGTAGTAAAAAAATATTGTCATGCTGGTTTGGCTATTATGGTTGTGCATCTTTTGAATATCTTTTCAATTTTTCTATCTTATCCATCATAACTAACAGAATCTCTCACCCAATGAATATTTTATATCTTTCAACATAGGTTTTAATGATTTGACATCTGGGTCTTATGTTTTCTTACTCTGATGACCGAAAAAATTCTAAATACAAACACCTCCATCACATCCTCTTAAGTTGTCGGTGTGATCTGGAATTCCTTAATTAGTGCTTAGGATGTCCATCTAATCCCCAGGGACAATTTTTTATTATGTACATTGAACCTAAGGATCTTAATGAAATAAAAAATGAAAATTTTACATTATTACTTTTAATTCATAAAATTGAAAATTTCATTAAAAATATTTAATATTTAATTAAATTTATTCATATATATTCTTATATTTCTCTGTAAGATACATATTTTTTTTTATTCTTTCCCTCTTCTATTTTTTTCCTAGATAGTGGGGGGACATAGAGAACGGAACTAGACCTCATCAAAACCACTAGTGGAGTTAGATCATAGTACATAAAACATTTCCTCTGATATTTTTTGTTCTAATAAATGATACCCTGCATGTGATAATGTATGAGGGTATACATTCAGAAACTAGATTTCTTAAATATATTTCATAGATTCATATTATATGAAATTTAGACTAATAAGTAAATTGGTAAATATATAAATATAAGTATAATTTTATAAAATAAAATAAATTAAAACCAAAATGGCATAATCCTATTTATTTGAAAAAACATTATTCAATGTATATATATTTAAAAACTCATAATTGAGGAATGTTTTTTATTTTTTTCTCTTGTAAAAATCATTTTTTTAAATTTTGTTTGGAAACTTTTTTTCAATCCATTTCCAATGTAAGACTTCTTTTCTTAATTGTTTTTAATTCAAAATGGAATGTAATATGTAATTGAATAAAATAAAAATTATTCATTTAAAATATATAATATTTGAAAAATATGATAAAATAAATCCATTGAGAGAGTATTCCATTACGTCCTAGCAATGATGATATTTCTCAATCTTTTCGATGACTTTCCAATCGGGATGTAATATGCTAATTTTGTAATGACTCTTCATAGAGGTATAACTAATGAATTGTTTGGCATTTGGTACAGTTTCATTATTATTATCATCAAATGTAATATATAATCTCTCATCTACATAATTAAGAGATAGTTTGGGTATAGTTGTAATTACAGAATTACAAACCCAAGAAATAAATTTAATAACATAAAAAGTAGACGACTCCACCACTGAAGACTCATTAGTAGTCCTATAATTAATTTTCATAAATCAAATTTTTTTCAATTAAATAATTTTATTAATGGATATTTAATTTTATTAAAAAATAAAAATACTTTGGTACATGTTCCTCTATCTCTGTATATTTATCATTCATTGAAACATTAAATAATTATGATATTGATGTGGACCAGCATATTATTATCCTATTGAATAATTATAAAACATGGAAACCAAAATATTTAAGTTCAAAATGCTAAAAATTTTATGTGAATGAAAAAAAAATTGGATGTTATGATTCGTAAAAAAATAAAATATTTATGTAAAAATATCAAATATAGACAATACTTCAAAAATGACAGAAACATTTTTAAATTTAATTATTGAATAGTTATTAAATATAATAGTTTTTACACATATAAATTTTAAAAAATTAAAATAATGTAATAATTACCTGATTAATTTGGAGGGTAATTTAGTGTTTTCCCAAATCCCTTCAGCATGATCATGTCATACAAAATTCTTTATATCATTGTTATAGTCATCATTACTATAAATCATCTAATATATGAAGAAGCCTGAGAAAAATCACTATCATCATCTTTACCTCCATCATCAAAATGTATTCTTTTTCCATGAAAAATGATAGGCCACAAATCATTCAATGGATCAATGATATAATTTTTTTTCCTATTGTATCAATGATAAATGGTTCCTCATTTCTTTTTTATCCTTTCAAATCCACTATTTTAAACAAATATTCATCATGTTTCACAACTCTATTACTCACAACATTATTACACATAAACATAGTAACATTAAATTTTAATCAATACATTTCTCATTTTACATTATGAACTCAAGAATATGGAATCCCTGAGTAAATTATGTTTTTATCGTTGGCACATGAAAAATGAAGTTCTTTAGTAATGACCATTGCACAAAAATTTTGAATGCGACCCTTGTCATCAAAATTTTATGTGTAAAATGTGTAAAATTAATATTAAACCTCGACCATGTGATCTCACTTAACGAAGTCCCCATCCATTCACATGAATATTTCTAAGGCAGATATATCAGTGATGACTTTCATTTTAAACCCTAATTGAAATGAATTTTTATGCTCAATCGTTAGCCACTTTTCATTTCTATTTTGATATTGTAACTACCATTCTGCAATATGTGGTGATATATATGACTGAATCTTATCCAAGATGTTCATAATATATTAATATTCTATAATCACTTCATCCCATAGAATAAAATTTACATCCAAGCCTTGAATCCCTCTATCTTCTCTATCTACAATAATATATAGATATGTAGGTAGACCAATATGATCCCCTTAAAACAAATTTCATTAAATAATTCAACCACCTCTTCTGATACATATTTTTGAACAATAGAGGTCTCAGATTAAAAATTATTCTTAACATATCACTTCCAAATTTTCCAATATATATCAGAAGGATACATACATCATAAATAAATACTCTCACAAATTATTGTCTCAAAAACCAAATGAATGAAAAAATGAACCGTCATATCAAAATAATGTAGATGTTAAGTACATTTGTACCTTCCAGAGAATAATAGGTGCTTCATTCTCCAAAAAATCTAAAAAAATAGATCAATGTCTTTGTTTCAAATGGATTTGAAAAAGACTACATAATCTAATGATGGTTTTTCTGAATCCTTTTTGAAATATATCATTCATTGCGACTGGTAGAAGATGTTACATCAATACATGATAATATTAATATTTTATACATATTAATTTTCAATCATCCAATGAATCCAAATTATTCACATTTTATTATTAATAACTAGGTAATTTAATACCATGATTACCCTGATAAAAATAATCTTTTCAATATTTCATAATGTATGATAATCTAGATATAAATATGTTATTTTTTACTTCATATTGCAAGCTAAATATAAATGTATTCTAAATTATATCAAGTCCAACGTATTATAAAATCGATCTTTTTTATTACATTTTATATCTAACAATGGTCAAATCACACTGTCACATATGTTTTCCTCAACATTCATAACATCAATATCAGGTATTATCAAAAAAAATCTCCAATAAGGTAGTTTGAAAAATATAGACTATTTCATCAAGATATTTTATCAATGAACAAGAATTCAATTCATTCTAAATGTTGAATCTGTAATTTTTACCATGACTAAATATTCTTGAAATGGAAATTATCATGGGGAAGATTTTAAACCTTTAAACAATGAAATGATTTTTTCAATCTAATATAAGGATGATAAATTAGAAAAAATTATTTGTTATATGATGTAAAATGTCATTATTCTATTCAAAAATTGAAATTCTGAATTCTCTTCTTAAAAAATTGGGAATGTTTATGTCCCTTAACAATCTATCCATATATTTTTCCATATGCCGGAATGTTATTTATAGTGAACATTATCAGAGGAAAAAGAAGAAAATAATATTTCTTATATGGATCTAAAAATTTATCACATGTCTCCCATAACATTTTCCAATCATCAATCAATGGTGAACGATACACATCAATATTTTTCAGGTTGTCTTGGTCTTGAAATCTCCAGGCTCATCATAAAATATTTTTTCTTCACACATATAAGTTTGGACAAGTTGTAAAGTACCAACAAAATAGACTATTATATATGTTTCCTACATAGTATTTTACATAGATACATTATATTAATCCACAATCCCATAATGAGATTTCTAAATTCACATCAAAAATTTAGAAATTTTTTATCATGTATATTACACATGGTGAATCGTTTATGTGACAAAAGTTTATATAAAGGATTTTCTGTAATAAATTTCATCTTATCCTTTTTATTATTTAAAATTTCTAATTAATGATTGTAATGGAGAATTATTGGAATGCACAAAATTTCATTAGTTGGAGCATTGATTACTATACACGAGAATGAATCATAGTTAAATTATGTGAATTATATGAATTGAATAATGTATGAAATAATTAAAAAGAATAAAAAAAATTCCCATGAGGTTATATTTTATTATGTGATAATGAATTTATGTTGACTTTTTAATCCATCTTAAATTGTGATGTCCCACATGTAAAACAATTTGATAAATATTTTTATTATCTCATGTACTACACTCAATCATTGGGGAAATCATGTATTTTCTATACCGCAATCCCATTGGGATTAATATTTTATTCACCTCATAATTTGAATATAGAAACTTGATCTATTATAAAAGTTACTATTTTAAGAACACAAGTAAATTAGAGAAATGTTTTTCACCCAAAAAAAATTCTTTTCACCTAACTAATCTCAAAATGCTAATAACACTACATATTTACTACAACATGAGAATAATGGTCTCTCAGATTCTCCATTCAATAATTCCAAATATGTGGTTTTTTTATGGTTACTATATCTAAATAATTAATTAATTATTCAATATGATCTCATATCTCATTATGAATGTTTTCATCCACATATGATATCGTATTTTTAGTTCTTTCACCATGATATACCCAAAGTGTATAGTTAAAGAAAAAACCACAGATAATGAGATAATAATTTATTTCAATGGGTTTTACCTTTCTAACATTATGGTCATTGACGCATAATGGACTCAATGGAATGATATTACTATTGAGGTGAATACAGACTTTTGACATGATTCATGTTATGGTTTATTACTCATGTTAGTTGGTTCTTCATCCTTATGATGTTTACTAGTCCATATTCAATTAGAATGTCTTCACTTCATTATCCTTTTCAATCATTCACTACTACATAATTGGCCTCTAGGAGTGCTAAAAATGACCATTATTAGTGCTAGAGTCATCCTGAAAACAAGAGTGAGATTAAAATATAATTTGTTTTATAAATGAAAAATTGTTTTGATAAAGTGATCCTTTTTCATTGATTTAAAAAACTAATAAATGACCCATTTATCATCATCTTTTTATCACCATTAATGGATCATTTTTTCCTCACATTAAATTACTGCCGATAATGGAAACCATAATCAAATTTTCAAATAGAATGGTAACAGACACATTTATGATAACTTTTAATAGAGATAATAAAGTAATAGTTTGTCCTCACCTTTGAATGTGCATATAAAGAGAAATATTATAGTGGTTTACCAAGGAAAACTAATAAACCAGTGAAATATGTCTTAAAAACATGCTTTAGGAGTAGAAACATCACAATATATCATAAACATTATGTACCAATATATAATTTAATTGAAATGAAATTTTCAACACAAATATGATAAAAACTATTTTATGGACATTTCAAACAATGGTTTGTAAAATTACATAAGTAAATATTATTATATACATTCAAAAACATCAATGTGACCTTTTCTTTTTATCCCAACCCAAACACATTGTATTTTTGAACAAACCACTGCTACATGAACAAATCAACTCACCTATATAGGAATGAAATTTTCATGATAGTAATAACATGATGAAAAAAATTAATAGAATGTGTTAATGTTAAACTAAAAATTGAGTCATACCATGAAAACTATGTTTTAGATTTATTTATAGTTGATTATTCTATGTCACACCATTTTTTTACTTGTATTCTATAATTATTTCCATTAAAAATAATTTAACTCATATAAGATAATGCCTTCGCATATTTGATCAGTTTTTTGTGATTGAAACTTTTTTAAAAAATCAATTTTAAATTGATAATTTGAACATTGTATCATACTAATATCATAGTGTACCTGATAGCGGTGTGGTTTATTCATACATTCCATAAGTAACCTAAGGGTTATTTTCATAATCTAACCAAATAATATGAATGTTTTTTTATCATTTTTGAGTTAGTCAGTTGTCTATTTTAATAAATTACAAATAAATTTAAATTCAAAAGAATCAGATGGGCTCATATAAATCACATTGTGTATCAGATTTTGGAGTAATTGATATTTATAAATCTAAAAGGTCATATGTATAATTTCAATAATATATCAAAACAATGTGAATTTTCTTCTCTATTTTCAATATACATTATTTTTAGTAAAATATAATTTTAAAATTGAAAAAATAAAATTGACTAATTATGATAACTTCATGTATTGTTGTGATGTGAAACCAATTCAAACACACCAAAAAATTAATTAGAAATATCTATCCTGAATTATTCAGAAAATCTGAGCAAATACTATCAGTTTCCAATGGGTGATACTTTTTGAACTAGGATTTTATTTTAAACAAATAATGGAAAATATTAGTTATACTAGGCACATCGTGTATCAAATTATGGTGTGGATTATTACTACACATCATAAATGGCATATGGATCATTTTCATAAAGTATAAAAACGATTAGATAGTGTTTTCTCAGTTTTGAGTGGGACAATTAACCATTTTATAATGTTGATGAAACTTTTTAACAGAAAGGCTCACTAAGTGTCATATTTGTAACACCGTGTTCCAGATTGAGTAATGGCCAATTTTTACACATCTCAAATTTCTAATGAATCATTTTTATAATGTCTAATAATAATATAAATGTTTTGTCTCATTTTTATGTATGTCGTGTCTCTTTTTTACTAAAATGTATTTTAAAACTAAAAAAGATACACTTTGACACAATCTAATCACGTCATGTATTGATTTGACATGAAGTTGACTCATATAATTCAAAAACAACATATTAATATGTTTTAAATTTATGATGATAATATGAGTGTGTTTTATAGGTTCTCAATGAGTAAGATGTTTTCAACTAAAATGATAATTTTAAACTGATAATGGACACTTGGGGTCCTACCATGCACATCATGTATCATGTAATTGTATAGTTTTTTCATATACATAAAAAATGAGTTATAGATCATTTTAATAATTATAAGAAAATATAATTATTTTTTATTGGTTTGGAGTATGTTAATTTCCTATTTTAATATAATTGTTATTAATTTTATTAAAAAAAGAACTTTGAGTCATAATATTAACACCATTCTTTATATGAAGGTTTTTCGTATTCCTACATGTTTAAAGTGACTTATGGATCATTTTACTAAAGTATCATAACAATCCGAATGTGTTTTCTCAGTATTGACAACACAACTTCTCTTTTTTATTATTAAAATTTCATTTTAAACTGGAATCATGAACCATAAATCATTCTGATTATATCATGTGTTAGTTTGATGGGAACCCAATTCTCACATTTCAAAAATTACTTAAGAATCCTTTAACAATAGTATCTATAAAATTGATGTTTATTTGATTGGTGTTTATTGAGTAACACTTTTTAATCTAAAATGTCCATTTGAAACAGATAATAGACACTTTTAGTCATAATGGGGACATCATGTATCTGATCGACATGATGTTGATTTTTATACATCATAAATGACTTATGTATTTTTTTAATATATTATCAAAATATTTGGAATGTATTTTCTCAGTTCTGAGTTGTTATGTTCTATATTTTAATTACACTGTAGTCAATTATAAATAAAGAGAAAAATCTAGTGTCATAACTGTCACATAATGCATTTTATTGAGTTACAATTGATTCAAACACATCAAAAATAGAAAATGAATCATTTTTATCATGTATCAAAAACATTTTGAATGTTTATCCTCTGTTTTGAGTATTTCTCTTCTCTTTTTTATGTAAATGTCAATTTAAACTAGAAACACACACATGGTCTCATTCTATTCACATGGAGAATTGGTTTTATTTAAAACTATTTTATTTTTTTCACAAAAGAATTATAAATCACTTTCATAAATTATTAAAAAAATAAATGTCTGTTTGATAGTTTTTATGTTAGTGAAATTTTCCAAATTAAAATATAAATTATAAACTAAAAATAGACACATTGATTAATATTGGGCACATCATATATAGGGTTGTGGTGAGGATAATTCCTGCATATCAGATACAACTTATGGATCATTTTCATAATGTATAAAAACAAAAAAATGTTTTTATTAGTTTTGAGTTTGTCCGTTGTCAATTTTACTAAAAGTGAAGTATATTTTAAAAAAAAAGATTAATTTGGAGTCATTTTGGTCACACCATGGGTTGGATTTTGGTGTGGATATTTTCAAACATAAAAACTAATATATGAATCATTTTTGTATTGTATCAAAATAATACCAATGTGCATGATCAGTTTTGATTAGTTGAATGAGCCATTTTACTAAAATTGATATAAATATTAATTAAAAAGACACACATGAAGTCAAACAGGTCACACTATGCATCAGATTGAGGTGTGGATAAGTTTTCCTCCTCATAAATGTCATATGTACCATTTCACTAAAGTATCAAGAAAAATGAATGTTTCTTCTTGGATTTTTGTATGTCACTTTTCATTTTTAATAAAAGTCATTTTAATGTGGAAACATTATATTGAATCATTACAATCACATCATGTATCAGTTTGATGTGAAACCTATTTATAAATATCAAACAAGTATCATGATTTTTTTAATGAATTATCAATAAAATTAGAGTGTTCGATCTACTTTCAGTGGTTGAATATTTTTAAAATAAAATTTCAATTTTAAATTGATAACAAATACTTTGAGACATTCCTAGCACATTGTGTATTAGTTTTAGGTATATATAATTCCTACAAATAGAAAATCACTTATGTATCATTTTTTTAATGTATTGAAATAATAATAATGTTTTTCTCAATTTTGATTATACTAGTTTCCATTTTACTAAAGTTGTTATCAATTTTAAATAAAATATCATAGTTGGAGTAATAGTGGTCATATTTTGTGTTATGTTGTAGTTTGGTTGAAACGTACACCAGATAAATGATATATGGATTGTTTTCAATAAATGATAATAATAAAAAAAATTCTATTTTTTAGTTAGTCATTTGCTTATTTTATTAAATCCGATGTTAATTTCAAAAAAAATATACAATTAGAGTCTTATAGATCACACCATTCTTTTTATTGAGGAGATTATGAGTTCTACATCTCAAATAGAATATGGATAGATATCCTAAAAAACTAAATATACTTGAATTAAAATTTTAAATATTTAGTATGTGAATTTTCAATTTACTGAAATCTAATTTTAAACATGAAACATGCCCTTTGACTATTTATGATCATATCCTATGTTTTCCTAATGTGAAAAATATTCCTACATGTCAAAAATTACTTATGAATTGCTTTTATATATTATAAAAAAATGTGGTTGTGTTTTATTTGATTTCAATGAGAAATACATTTTTACCTAAAATTTCAATTTTAAACTTATAATAGACACTTTGAGTCATAATAAGAACGTTATGTATCATATTGAGGTACGGATTATTCCTAAACATCATAAATTACACATGGATAATTTTCAAAAGGTATACAAAATACAGTAGTATCAATTATTTCCATTTACTTTACTTTTCCAACTTCCATGATTATAAATTTATGCGTTGTTCTTAGGCAAACAATTTTCTCATTGATGAAATATAGAAGAATAGAGAAATATAATTTTTTCATGGTATCATGAGAAGTCACAAAAATTACCACATGAGATCACACAACATTTATAGATTTAAACTAAAATATTTTTCCTTCTAAGAAGATCAAATAAATGTGAATTTCCAAATATATATGGAAAAACTAAATAAGTGTTAGATAAAAAAGATAATAAAATTAACATTCAACTAGAATGTAAAATGATTTAAATAATAATTATATAATTATCATGTATACACCTTTTCATGATAGTTTTTTAATTCTTAATTATGTTCCTATTTTTTATTATCGTAGTTGTAGGCTTGAAGTCAAATCTCCAGCTACCATGAACATCTTCAGAAAATCCACCCCAACTCAAACAAAAGAATTTCCCTATATGAAAAAAAAATATTTTATTATTAATACTAATATGAAAATAATAAAACAAAATTGTTAAACATTACATTAATTATGTCTACAATTTTTACTTTGAAAAATTCATGATTACGTTTGTGATTGAGCTATAGAGAGAACATTAACGAAATGGATATATTACCATAGTATAAGGGTGAAAAAGATTGTTCTTCCAATATAATGGTAACATCGTTGTGTGTAAATGAAATTTTCTACATAGTAGTCAACCATTTAGTTTATAATATGTTAATTATGTATTTAACAAATAATATTACGAGAAAACACATAGATTATTAAAAACAATTTTAAGATCTCAATAAACTCTCTTCCCTTTTTAATGGTTTTAGGGATTTGGTTCATCTATAAAGAATCCAAATCCTCTAATTGTGGCCCCCTTTAATGTAAAATAAATAATCAATATTAATAATTCAATGAACTATAACGACTCAGTCTTGATGTATATCACCAATACATCACTTTTATGGAATAATGAAAACATTACAAAAAGTGACCAAAGAGTGTATTATCATAGCACCTTCAATAAAATGGAAACATAAATACTAATACATAAGTGATATACATTATATTTTGCTAGGATCTTCATAACTTTCACCATTCCTAAACACACCATGCCAACTAATTATCTTCATAACACGGGGAATGAAACATATAAAGTGGGGGTTTAGATGCTCAATAAGGTTAATCCCGGGATACATTTAAGTGTAAACATGTGCATAGGAGTATTAGAATGTGATAATGAATTATTATTATAAATTGTATATCAAATATCATAAATATTAATCATTGCATTAATCCTAATATTTAATAAATAATGAATCATATGGAAATAAAGTAAACAATCTTTGAAATAATAACATAGGAATAAAAAAAGGAATTATGGAAAATGCCTAAGAATATAATATAATTTATATAGTATATAAATCTTCACTTCAGAAATCATCTTATCAGTATATACCCATAATATAATAATATAGGTGCCAAACATTGCATGTGCCTCAAAGAAGCTAAATTTAGACAAAAATTACGTAACTGAACTGGAAAATGTCAAAACATATAAAATAATATATAAAAATCATAAAATTGTAATTTATAACACCATTTAATAATTTATATTATATATAGAATACATTAAAAGACAATATAAATACCAGAAAACAGAGGTGAGTCATGAATAAGGCATGTATCCCATTGAAATAATGAGTGAGATGAAATTTCCTTAACTTTTGTCATGAATCTTGTTGTAATCTATAAAAAATCATGTATAATAAAATAAAGTTCACTATATATCGGACATAATACCATATTATTACTTAAGATAACGTTATAGTTTTATCGTGGCTTTATATTACTTTAATTTTAACAATTTGATGTTAAGGATCCACTTCAGGTAATATTTGCTTTGTTTTTCGCATGTGTCATAATTTTCTATATATTTAGAACATATTTTTACACAATAATTTATAGAATTTATTCCATGATTTAAATATAATTTATATTTCATTTACTTTTATTATAATAATTTATATAATATAGAATTATGAAACTGAATACATCGTTAATGGAGAGGTTATACTGTATGTACGCACAAACTCTTTTGTTTAATTGTCATATTGAAATTAATAATGTAAAACACATATATATTTGTATAGTTGTATTTAATAATTAAAATAGATTTATTATATCATATATATCATATATACTCACTAATCTAATCTTTAATACATTCCATGTAGTTCATGAATGAATCAAATCACTTTGAGTGGTCGGTAATCGAAACTTCCTCAAATGAATGTATCATATTTTAAGAAAATATAATGTTTAATGGTATAAATTTTAATAAAATAACACAATCATCAATAAATATTAAATATAATATAAAACATATATTCACATAGTTCCTATCAAAATTTCCACCATCCGATGTAGTAAAGGGAAAAAATAACAATCATCGTTCATTGAGGTTGTAGTTTTCCGTACATGAAATAAATATGTTTGTTACCCATTAGATAGATGTGTGTATATATGTAGGTAAAAACATTTCATAAAAACATAATATTATATTTTGGATAATGTTATTATATATACATTTAATAATAACATTTTATATATTGGATAATGAAAATAAATGAAATGATTTTTAAGGGATGGGCTTACCTCTTAATCAGGTAACTTATTTTGATTAGAATCAAAGGGCTTTAATGGAAGTATTTCTACCCCATTATAGAAATAAAAGATATAGGGTAACATTTTGATGTGAATTGGGTTGATATTTAATGATCCATAGAGGCTTGAAAGGTGTGAGGAAGTGGGAGGAGAGGAAACCTTTTAAAATAGAGGAGGAGTGCCACTCTTATAATATTTTTGAAAATGGAAACCCCACATATGTTTTAAGTGAATTTGGATAAAATAATGGATTTAATTAGATAAATGGTAGTATAGTGTCTAAAAACATCTACAAAATGGATTTAGGATAATATTCTAGGATTTATTAGAAGTTATGTTTTGAGTTTTGTCCCTTCTTAAGCTTAATTTAATCTTAAAAATTATAATTAATTTTAATTACATTAAATAATTTTTTTCATCTAAAATAATAAAAACATATTAGAACATAATTATTACGATGATTATATGAATGGAATGATTTTTTACAAATTAAAAACACATATGTTTATGAAATTAATTTAAATTTACTCTAGCAGGCAGGTAGACAATGCATGGTTTGAATGTAAAAATGATCAAAATGATACTATGTTTTTATATCAAATTTATATTTTAAATTTTTTATAAAGAAATAAATTCTAATAATTGAGGAAAATTTATCTAATTAATCATCTAATTCTATTTAAAATATAATTTTACCCTATAAGTAAATTTGATGAAAAATCAATTTTGAATGAAATTGAGCATTTTTCACTATTCATTTAAAAAAGTAAACGTAAAACAATTAATTCACCTAACTTATTTTTTAATGATATATTTAAAATATAATTTTTATTTTGACATATTAAATAAATTATTGTTTGAATATTTTATTTAACATTCATTCTGCATTAAAAAGTGTTGAAATTTTCTTAAAAAAAAGAATGTGTTTTATGTGTTAAAATGGTTTTATTATTATCCTATGCATGTAAAATATATTGGAAGAATATAAAAAATATGTCTATAGATATATAAAATTTATATGAAATTAAAATTACTGACTAATTGTAATTAATTTTATTTAATAGTATTAAAAGAAATTTGCGAGAATAATAATGTTATCTATACAAATACACCCATTATATATCAATTGGTTACAATATTCATTTATATATAAATTGTTACCAATAAATTCATTTTATATTTTTTAAAACCATATATTTACATATGGTTTTTAATAATATTGGTAAAATAAAAATTTACTTCTATGTTGTATATTATTATATTTTTTAAAATTTTATATTATCGTTGGATAACACGCATTCTAGCATGTTATGCAATCTATTGAAGAAATCATGTCTTCAATGAAATGTCAGCTTTAATAAATTTCCCATATAAAGAAATATAACCATTATATTTTTTGAAATTCACAATTAACTATACCTTGAGTATAATAGAAGCCATCATAGATATTTAATATATATATATATATAATAACAAATTTCAATGTTGTGTGAAATGAAATATATCAAAAGAATAATTCAATTTTGAAAACAATTCACACAATTGAAGGATTATACGTTCAACCCCCCCAAAAACTTAATTTCTCTATCAAAATTATTCTAGGTTATCAATGGGTTAATACTTATGATTTCTTGTCCTTGAAACCCGTATTGTAAAAATGAACAATAAAACATACATTACAAAAAAATAATGTTGTGGAGATGAAAGTTACAAAAAAAATAACTATGTTTTCAAATAGGAAATCATAGGTTGGAATTTAAAAAATAGAAAGGGAAGAGAAATATATACATCATGTTCTAAAGGATATTGATAGAGTATGAGGATTGGGGAACGTTAACAATCATAAATCCATAATTAAATTATGATCTAATGGATCATATAATCTATACGAAAAAATTTTATTAGGATAAAATTATATATATAACATTTTTCTAAATCTGAAGAACTTTCATGAAAATATATAAATTCTTACTTTTAGGACTACCTCACCATTTGTGGTAACATGATCCACTACACCACTTTCTTTAAAAAGGAAGTTAATTTTTTCATCATGAAGCACTAATATATAATGAGGCCCATGATAATTCAACCCATATCTCAACATTTACCTTTAATTAATCCATTTTTAGAGAAGGATATCTAGTATGTGTAAATCCTCATGTTGTGAGATAACACATTAATCCCACAAAATTTGTTCAAAATTTATCATAAATATCCCATAATTAGTTATCCTTACAACCCATTTTATTGAACAAAATATAAAAGAATAGAAAAAAAGTCAAGAATCAGCTTAAACATAACCCCCATTATATCACAATGTAGATCTTTGTGGTCACATTCCAAACATTTGAATTCCCTCATCATAAATTCTCTTGAAACTGGTTAATAACTTGAATTAAGACAAATATGTCTGTAAAACATGCATTCTTCCTTATTTTAATGGTTAATGAATATATTATGTAAATCCAAGAAGTTGTAAACATCATTTAGGATGAAGAAAAACACATTTTAAATGTATCGATAATCAAATATAATGTAATTATTTCCATATAATTAACAATATCCCTATATATCATCTCTTTATCCCAGAGAAACTCAAGTTTCTCATTATCTTTATCACATTAATGGTTAGCCTCCCTTTTTAAAAATATAACTTTTTTAAGTATTTATCACCATTAAACATAGAAATTTCCATACTCAATGAAAACATATATTGAAAATAATTATATATTTCATGATTCATATAACATAATCATTGAGTTCTAATACAAAAATTATTCCATTCATCTAACTTTATTCGTAAACTATTACACCTGATTCATCAACTTATTCCTTTATAACGCTTTCATAAAATATGAAATATTAAAAATATATTAATGTTCCTCAATAATAATATAATCATGATTCTCATTGTTAATATAAATTATACTATAATAACATCATATTCCTTTCACATTTCATTTGTGGTCTTTTTATATTCATAAGTATAACTAATAATCACACAATTTTCCTCGTACTATTTATGATATTTCCCCTTGAGAAATTTACTTTCATAATGCCTATACTCTCCACATCTCAAACATTCAACGTAAACGATGTTCCATATAGTTAAATCAATTTACTATAATATATCTTGTGGGAAACACATATCAATTAACAAAATCACAGTCATTAATAATTAATTATGGGATGTCTTAATAATGAAACATACCATTTAATAAACAACACCCGATTATTATCCTAGGTTATTCAATGTTTGGATTGTGAATAGTATGTGAATTCCCGTATCATATCCTATGAGAGTGTCAAACAAGGTTTGAAGAAAATATCATTACAATGTGCTAGAAATCCCTAAAGCATGTCTATAACATCTTGTCGGATTTGTTAACACTAGGTACATCAATGCCAGAGCCACATCCACTTGTAGTATCCAGAAGGGTATGTACATCAAGGAATCCACTCCCTATATCCTTAACCAAATTCCAATTACATATTAATATACATTTTTTTATCCTTATACATATCATTAGATAATTTATTATTGTTTTAACTATGGTTTTCGCATATTAGATTCCAATTGAAAACTAAAACTTTTATTCATTACGAATTATAATTACCCTGTCTTGACATACATGAACATCACATCACTTTTGAAGATACAAAAATAGACTCCCAAAGACTGTATTATTTTATTTCAATTTGAAACATGGAAACATAAACACCATTAATTAAGTGATCTAAATTACTCCCCACTTGGATCATCCAGAATATTACCTTTCATAGACACAACATACTTAATACATACGTTTATAACATAGGGAAGGAAACATAAAATTGGGTGACATCAGATTCTTATTAAGGGTAATAAAGTGATACATGTATGAATAAATATGAGTATAGGAGTATAATAACATGATCCAAAAATCCTAAGATCATATCTGGAATAACAATGTGTTTCCTCTGGAAATGAGTATAACCTTGTTATATTTATGGTTCAAACATTCAAATCAGTTTCTAACCAGTTTATTCACAGAACCGGAAACATCCAATGTTTCTATATCTATTTGGACAAACTTTCCAAATGCTGGTACTCATTAGTTATAGAAAAATGAGGCATATAAATTTTCATTGTTTGAGAGCATGGGAGGTCGCACTCATCACACCTATTTGTGGGGAATTTTTGTATACTCCGGGACTTTCTTTATAGATTCAAGTTATGTTCGTGAATCCTTATTAAATTACAAAGAATGAAAATGAGCATTCATTTAGATCTTACAATCAATGATTAATATGTATGAAATATATAGAATCTTTTATATGTATTTGAGATTCTTCATCGATACAGAATAATCTATATTTTTTTAGAGATTATTAGTCAATGGTATAATTCAATACATTTTATAGAAATATCTTGGTCATTATGATAAACATATTGGTTTTAATGCCACTCAGTGGGGTACATGGTGTTTATTTTCATTTAGAAGGACATAGATTATTTTAGAGTTGAGATCATACTCGCAGATGGGCTGCCTACTTATCCTTGTTTAGAAAAGGAATCCAAACCCACATAGTTTGAGTAAAAGATTATGGGGTTTATGCATGATTGATGGCTCAAAGAGAAATGTCATTATTATGTTTACGCTCTAAGATCACGTGAGTCAAGCTCGGTGTGAGAAACAAGAGGTATCAGTAAAATCTGATGATTGTTCCTTGAAAGATGCAATCATAGGAAATGATGTGGGGCCTATTTATATATGATTGCCCAAATAGATAAATATCAGGAATTACTTCATAGAAGAATCCCGGGAACAAGGTCCATAATGTTTTATGTGCTTTATGGATATTTGGATACTCCAACATGGGGATTACACCAGAAGAGGATACCCAAATTATAAGGGGACAAGTGATTTGGTTTTATTAAAGAGATGGAAGCCCAAGTCAAAAAGAAATGAAGACTGGTTAAGGGAAATTATTATTGGGGCTTATTCCTGAGAAGGAGGCCCAGGTTAGGGGACTTGAGAACTGGGGATTACTCTTAAGAAGGAGACCCAGGTTAAGGGGAATTATGACTGAGGATAATTCTGGAGAATGAGGCCCATGTTATGGAATTATGACAAGGGATTATTCCTGAGAAGGAGGCCCAATTTAAGTAATTATGACTGGGGCTTATTCCTGAGAAGGTGGCCCAGGTTAGGGGACCTGATAACTGAGGCTTACTCCTGAAAAGGAGGCCTAGGTTAAAGATATTATCATGTTATAGGATGAGGTTGAATGAAGGAAATATCTATCCTTAGTGACATAATGATATGTAAATCACTACGTTTTGAGAGATATTCCAAATAATTCCTTTTAGATAAGGAATCCGACAAAGTAACCAAGTCAGAAATGACTTTGAAGCGGGTTTTAAAGGGTAAATCATGAAGATGATAGGTGGATTTGAGGAAAAGAGTTGAATGTGTAAGAGAGGAACCCAAAAAGAGGCAGGCGCGCAAGTCCTGTTTGGGCGTGCAAGTCATAGTGGTGCAAGTATACTAGCGTGACACGTGTATACTTGTGCGATGGCCAATCCATAGGGTAATACTTGGAAGAGGCTTGGCTCAAGACCTTAGTATTATCAGTAAAGGCTTCCAAAAGAGTGGAGCGAATGTTCTGTTGAAGGGATAATGCTGCGCACAAGTGAATTCATTTTCCAACAAGGGTAGAACACTTAGGCGTGCATGTGTTGATGAATTTTAACACTTAGGTCGTATTCCCTTTCATTAGATATTCCATTCTAGGTAAGAAAATACCTTATAAGTGATCATAAGACTTCAACCAGAGACTAGGGTACTGAGAGCTTAAATCTAGCTTTCGGATTTTTCTGTCCCCAAAATGGGGGGCCCACAAGGGGTATTTATAGGCTACTAAAGACCTTGGGTGAAAATAAAATAGGGCGTGCAAGTCACCTACACGCCCAATATGTGGGGTGCAAGTATACATGTGTTACCATGATGAAACTTGCACGACCCATGTGTAAACAAATCCTTGTTCACGCCTTTGTCATTTTTTGATGTTTCTTCAATGGATGAATCTTTTTGTGCTAAGGTATTCCCCTTTTTCAGTCGTATAGACTCTCTGACGGAAAGGAGCGTCAAACAAAGTCCCCCCCACACTTAGAGTTGGATCCAAAAGGAAGGAGGATTTGACTCTGAGGTAAAGGAGAAAACAAAGGAAGTGCAGTGACCATGTTTTGAGCGCTCATGTGAGAGGCAGGTAGGCTTCGGCGCGTAGGGGGGCGGCCTAGCCTATAAATATGTGCCCCATTCTTGCGCAAAGCACACGGCTTTGAACGCTTCTGAGCTCTCTCCACATAGGTTTCTCTCGTCGTGAAAGTGACTTGTTTTCCGCTATTCATTTCTTCTGTTTGCGTCGCGCTTCTGCCGAGTTATTTGGACTTGCACAGTGATACATGCAAGCCAAAACCTGTGTGACACAGTTACACTTTCATTCCAAAATTGGACTTTCGTGCCAACGTTGGACTTACACGCCAACATTAGACTTGCACGCCTTATTGCCTTAGTCATTTTTTCACTTTTCTTCACAAATTTTATGAAATACCAGCTTACATAAGAGTTATTTATTCAACATTTCTGTAGATTAAATGGATCCCAGAAGAATTGGAATAGATGATGAACTGGATAGCAAGAGAATTTATGATATGATGACCATTGTTTTCCATGATTAATATAATTTCAGCAACAACACTCTCCCAGATATTTCAAAGTACATGAAGAAGTATCATCATAATTTCCCCCAAATCAACTACCTATTTATGTATAGGCATGGTCTTCTGCAAGAAGACAACATTCCAGAGCCAAATAATTATCTCCCACATTCTTTGTTTCAAACTTACACCAATTTTGCTTCAGTAAATATCTCAATTGGAGGATCATTTGATAATACTGGAACAATGGAGAAGGCTTACATAATGCATCATATCCCTTGTTCCCCAGATCGTAATCCTCAAAAGACTGAGCTACAACCACATTGTTATCCTCCAATCATCCGAATTTCTTAGATGGATCAATCCAAAGGCTAGAAGAAGAGTTGGGACTTCCATCCTGGAGGAGGTGTGAAGCCAACTTGGATGTGGCTTATTGGGTGTGACAAACCTGTGCAGAGTTTTTCGAGGATTTGGAAGGACCATCAATATATTATGTCGTCTGTGATGGAAGACATATTTCTACAAGAATGATGACTTTTTGCCGGAGCTAATCAGTCGTTGGAGCCCTGAAACCAACTCTTTCTATATGACTCATGGAAAAGTATGACTCATATTGTGGGATGTCTACAAGATCTCAGGGGCTCCAATTTTGGGTGATATGTGAGATGAATTCATCCCACCCATGGAAACTTGGAATGATTTAGAGATGACTCCGACTTTGGCTCAGGAATTATTGAAAATTTTCTACAAGATCAAGAACTCAAAGACCTACAAGCCTCATTGTAGATAGGATATTCATCCAGATGAGTGGATTGATATGTTTCATACCAAGAAGGTAGTGAAGGGGACCACCTGTACTCGTCATCTTACCTGCCCAAAACAAAAAAGAGGGGTTCTTTTGGCACATTCTGGCCGACCCTGGAAGTAGGAGAAAATGAGAAGTGGGGGTATGAAGAGTATCATATAATCCTATAAAAGACCCATATGGAGGGCTTCGTATCCTTGTGGCTCAGTGTTTATCTTTTACCAGTCAGGGATTCAAAGGGAGGGGTCAGGCAAGGGACCTTTTTTGTGGCAGCCATGTTTGATGAGAAGAAAATTGTTGAGTTGGCCACCCCCATTTTGGCGATGATTCAAAGTTTCATACTCCATGTCTTTATGGGTATGTCTCCTTTGAGAATAGTGGTACCATTCCATGTTTTGTGGGGATGGATCGCCACTCATTTCATGACATATGTTGTACATAATGGAGTACATGTTCCTGGAAGATCTTTTAGGCCATCAGTACTGGCATTTTCTGGAGTTTCTCCATTAGCTCTCAACTCCTACGATATGAAGGTGAGGCTAAGCATGTTCAAGGAATTGAATTTCTTTCCTTATGGTAACCCTCTTACTGGGAGGTTTGTTGATGATGGAACAGCCGACCTAGAATTGAATTCGTACATGCTGGATTGTAGAAATGGTGTATTGGCCACCAGGATTGACCGAGAGATTATATGCAAGGCCAATGCTCCATATAGATTTGGACACCAATTCATGTGTCTGCAGCATACTGTTGTATCCCCTCGTGTGCATTTCAAGTCAGAGCAGCATCCGATGGTTGCTCGTCAGATATGGTTGCTGACATCTGTGGAGAAGACCGGGGATGTGTTTGATCTACCAGTTTCAAAAGCGGCGAGTAACATGAATACATTGTATGCCGAGAACTGGATAGAATCATACCCTGAAGGGGTGATGAATCATTCGGTTCATCAGGTGGGGATAAAGAAAATAACTGTAGAGAAAGAAACCCTTCATCTGGAGGGTGAATCTTCCCCAGCTGGAGCTGATTCACCAGGTTCCCCACCTAGGGCTGACTAACTAGATTATCAAGATGGGGAAGATATGGCGCGACATGTGTTAAAGAGACCTCATCCCAGATATAATCCTCCTGTCAAAATCAAGAGACCAACTCCATAAACTCCTAGTGAGTTACTTCATTGGGGAAATTTAATCACCATTACTTTATATAGAAACAAGTCTTATTTTTTTATCCTTTATCTATAGTTTCAGGAGCTGGGAAGAAGTTAAAGTCTATGATTGTAGGACCCTCCTCAGAGCCTCCTGATATAGACACTGAATATTTATGACGAGAGGCTGTCCGGACATGGTGGAGAATATATTGCAAAGCTGAAACTACCTGGATGGATATGTGCGAGGGGCTACACATCCCTAGAACAGGGAATCTTCAGGCCTCCACTGATATCCATTTCATGTATAACCCCGATGAGGTGTGGGAATACATCAGAGAGCTGGAGATGTTCATATATGCTACCGATGATTCCATTCTTATCACTAAGAGGGTGAATAAAATGATAGATCATGGCACCACAGATGGTACTGGTGCATCCGGAGATGAGGAGTGGCACGATTACGTGGCTCCTAAAGATGTAAGTCTCTTTCCTTATTTTATTTATAACATGATTCTAGTTAAATATTTTATACTCAAGGAAATTACTTTCTTCATCCTGCAGCTTTCAAAGAAATGAACTGTAGAGGTTCCTTCACCATTGAATAGCCCTGGTGGGAATGCCTTTGGGGCTAATGAATCTCCTCGTGATCCGGGTGAGGTATCTCTAGGCCAGTATGCCATAGAGGAGTTGTTAGACATGGTTTTTCATTATAAAATTCCTGTATTTGGAGATGATGATGTCATCACTCCCAAATAACCGATCAAATAAATACATCAAAGGAAGAAGTCCATAGCAAAACGTTTTATCAGTAGTGGTAAGTCCATCAGATATTCATTAGTCGTAACCCTTGAAAAGGTAGCTCATACATCTTGGGATTGCAGGGGATTCTTCTATTTCCCCTTTGAGGGAGTGGACTGACCCTCCTTTGAGGATGACTGAGGGAGCTGGTGATCAATCATGAGTTCACGATGACTTGGATGCTCCTGAAGATGAGCCAGTGTTTGTTCCCAGTATTTCTCCTACTGCAATTTCAATGAGAGAAGAGCCTGCTTCTGGTAAATTAACAATGATTCATATGATGTTGAATAAAAACATCAACTGACTTCCATTCTGTGATAATTTCGGTTCAACCCCCGCACCAGATCATTTGTTGGCCACTGCAACTGATGTCGTAATTTTATCAGAAGAAGTTGTCCGGGGTCAGAGGCCACAGGATGAAGGTCGCCAAGAATACACATAAAATGACCCCACTGGTGAGACTAACCATGAATCTAAGATATCATTGGATGAAATGATAAAATGTGGTGGATATTTTGAAGACATTTTAGATCAAGTTAAATTACCATGTAATTTAGAAGATTTTGGATGTGAGTGTTATCCTTTATCTTGTTAAAATAACTTCTTATTACATATCTGAACATGATTGGTTAAAAATGTGAAGTCTCATCTGAGCAAGATACTGAACTTACAATGGTTGAAGGGGGTATATACTACCCTACTATTTCAGAGACACTAGCTCAGGTGGAGCTGAACCCGGTAGAGCTTCCTGTAACTCGTCTTGAAAATCCATTTGAAGCTAGGAAAGATTGGGAGGAGCCTTCTCCTATTGTTGATCTATCATTGGGTAAGAGATAAAAATATTTTTGGTTGTACTTAATTTTCAAAACAACATAATCAACTTTTTTCATCCTTTGAAACTAACCAAAAACTTTCAATTGACTATGTTGGACCATCAATTTCAGTGACTAGATCTGGAGGTGAAGCCTCTGCCTCCACCCCAATGGGAATAGAATGTGAAGTAACATGGGTCATGTGGGGTGGAGTAGAACATGGCACTTCTTTAAGTGAATTAATTATAGATTATATTCCCCCTTGTGACAGCGATGCCGAATCAGTCCCGGAGGTAAAAAAGGAGCTCTAATTTTTACATCGTAAGGCATGTCAGAACATATGGAAGATTATATCTGAAGTTCCTCTTGAAGAGCTGTCATCGAAGATCCCCCAACTATCATCCCTATTCGTCATGTAGGGACTTGGAGGTTTTAAATATCATGAGATCCAAGATCAGGTGAAACACGTCATCATAAGATGGGAGCATGATCAGAGGTACTGTCACAACCTGACCAGAGTAAGGCATTCAGACAATATCATCAAATTTGAGGCTATAGTGTCCCGAGATGAGGCTGATCATGCTTCCATGTTAAAGGAGCTGAAGCATAAGATCAAGGAGAACGTTATCCAGCATTTTCACCTTCAAAAACAGTTAGATTGTTTACTGGGGAACTTGACCAGCATAATAATTCACTGGAAGGAGTTAAAACAAATGGAATGAATGCCATCGGTGAAGCCAAGAAAGCACTCAATCAAGCTGAAAAGAGTGAAGCTGTTCGAGTGCATGAAATTCATGTGACTACTGATGAATCTCAGGATGCTGTAAATCAAATTAAGACTTCCGTTGAAAGAATATTGTAATCCTTGAAAAAAGAGAAGAGACTCCAATCTATGGATATCCTTCTATCTTTTTTACATCAAATGAAAAACACTTTCATCTTCAATCATTTTTTCATACCTTCTTTTTCTACCATCATTAAATTTTTACCTAAGACAATGGGCCTAGTAAGCATAGTTTGATTTCTTTTCTAGACTTATAAAAATAATCCTTCAAATATTGAATCTTTTTATTTGCTCAATATAACCTAAATCATACAAAATTTATGTTTAGTGAGCTGGGACTTGACATTTGTTTAGAGTTCCCTTGTCTATTGTGGGAAGTTTAATGTCATGCACGTCGGACATAAAAAGGCTAATGTTTAAGGTCGAAATAGCTTTGACCGAATGGATAATGGATTAAAATTGACTCAATTCCTT
The DNA here is from genome assembly GCA_963277665.1 of Viscum album. Lineage (NCBI taxonomy): Eukaryota > Viridiplantae > Streptophyta > Magnoliopsida > Santalales > Viscaceae > Viscum > Viscum album. Next base: position 1,645,085,160 of record OY728163.1, on the reverse strand, counting down.
GATATTTTATCTTAAAACATATTACCATATTCATGTATGGGGGGAAATGTAAACTATGACTTTAGAAATTTTGAATATAAGTAATGATACGAAAAAATGGAATAAAAGGTATTAGAAGAAGTATTTCGCAAGAATGAAGTTACAACTATTTGAAATACTCGTTATGGGGTTGAATTATGCAGGGCCACTTAAGGGCATGAGCTAGATAGTCAAATAATAGCATCTTTTGGCTAATATGTCTGTTATGTAGACAACTTATGCAAGGCTGCCTAAGGGAACATGTTGCATAGTCTGGAAAAAGAACTCTCATAAATTTACTTTTCTATTGCTAAAAAGCCAGTGAAGGTTTATGGAGATTCAAATTTTCCAAAACACAGAGTCTGCTATATGGAGAGAGGTACTTTAATATACAGAGGATATTTCCAATCAAGATTATCATAGAATTTAAGGTTGGCTATTTTTTAGGATCCCTACATATTTTCATTAAGAAAAATAAGAACAAAAGAGGTTTTCCTCCCATGAATGAAGTTACCACTATTTGATAACCCCGTTAGGGGGTTCAATTATGTATGGCCACCTTTGGGCATTGGCTGCATAGCCAAATAATAGCATCATTTGGATGACATGTCCATTATGTAGACTATTTATGCAAGGCCGCCTAAGAGCACGTACTACATGGTCAAGCAAAAGAACTATTGGGTATCAGATCTTTTGCATCCATAAGTCATGAAAAGGGTTATGATGATCTAGAAGTATTTATGGTTAGGAGTATGACACATCAAAATGGGCATTGTCCAATGCATGTAGAGATACACAGACCTATGCTGACTATAATCATGTTGTGGTTGGGTCCTGAATTGAGGTGTTGGAATTCACTATGTATCCCATAATGATGGGAATCAATCCATACGTAGTTCTTGAAATAAATTTTAACGTCATGTGGGATGAGAGTATAGGAGATCTTAGATTAGGGTCATAGAGCTCAGATCATAATGAGGAATACACATTGTGTGTTTGTTATAAACTTGATGTGAATGAAGAATATGGTTTCCATACCAAATTCATGTTTTCATAGGGGGAGTTTTCAGCTAAGTGACTGAAAGAGGAATTTGAGGTTAAGCCCAAAGACATGGGCCTAGATTCGAGGGATGCTTTAATGTTCATATGTATCCCTTAATGATGGGAATCAAGCCGCACATAGTTCTTGAAATACCCTCTATACAGATTTGGTTCGTACAAGTGAATGGTGAAAGGGGACTTTAGTGCATTGATTTTTTGACCGGAGATTAAAGGTTCGGGCATTTCCATGTCCTCACGTAGTCTTTGGAATGTAACATAATTGGAGATCAATGTAAATAATGACTCCCTCTATGGTGAGAGTGTCAAAGAATGTTGTATTTTAATGTTATGAATGGTGAACCAATGTATAAAATTTTGGTTATGGGTGTGGGATTGACGAATCGACATCATATGAGATGGATGTAAACAGATGTGAATCGATTGGTTTCAGGCTTGAACCTCATGAGGTTGCCTACGTAACCAGCCTAGAAGGCAAGGTTCAATGTCCGCTTAGTTCGACTAAAGAATGAATTGGTAATCAAGTTGTTATTTAGGACAATGAGCTAAAAAAAATTTATCTAGACTTACACATGGTTAGAGGCCCAGGGAAGGTGTTACAGTTGAATGTTACTCTAATATCACATGAGTCATACTCAGTTTGAGAAACAAGAGTTAGCAAGAACCCTAACGATGCAAATTTTAATGTCAGGTAGGACGAAGAAGGGACTATGCAGTTTAATGTCATGTAGTAGGGACTTAGGGGGGGGGACTATGCAGTTTAATGTCAAGAAGTAAAGTCAAAAGAGGGATTGTATAGTTTAACTTCATATAGCAAGGACGAGTGCTGCACAGTTTAGCATCATGTAGCAAGGACGTCTGGCTATTCAGTTTAATGTCTTGTAGTGAGGAAATTGGGGACACAGTTTAATGTCATGTTGGACATATTAGGGACTATTTCATAGTTTAACATCATGTTGGACGTAAGGGGAGTAATACAATTTAACGTCATATTGGACTACACAGTTTATCGTCATGTTGGAAGACACAGTTTAACGTCATGTTGAATGACGCAGTTTAAAGTCATGTTGGATGACATAGTTTAACGTCATGTTGGATGATATAGTAATTGTGTTACACAAAATACTTCTTCAGAAATATGTCCTTGGTTGGAGTTGTGATGAGTTCTCCATCAATTGAGATTAAAGAATAAGCTCCATTGGAGTAGACCTTATGTATTGAGTAAGGTCCTTCCCACATTAGCTCAATCATTGGATGTTTCTTTCCTCGTATCATTAGAGTTCTGAGAACCAATACCAATTATCCTTGAATGAATGAATGATGACAAACTTTTTTGTTAAAAACCCATGATATTCGATTCTGATAGACAACCAAGTGGTGCAGGGTGCACAATATTTTTTCATCTAATTGTTACAATTCATCCAATATCTTTTGAGATTTTCATCTATAGACGACTGATCAAAAATGGAAACTCTGAGATAAGGTAATTGAAACTAAATGGGAAAGACTGCTTTTGTTCCATACACCAATGTATATGGAGTTGACTGCATTGCAGTACAGGTGGTGGTCCGATATGCCCATATATCATGAATGAGTTTATCAGGCCATGATTTCTTATCTTTATCCACCATCTTTTTCATTATGTTTGAAAGATTCTTTTTGAAGGATTCTTTTTGGTCGTTGGCCACTGCATGATATCGATATGTATGATTGGATTTGATGTTGTATTCTTGATACAACTTCCTTACCTCAGATAAACAGAAATTGGTTCCATTGTCCCTCAATATGGTATGTGGGACACAAAATCTGGTAATGATGTTATACCTGATGAAGCTAACATTGATTTTAGGATTTAATTCTTTGAGAGGTATTACATCTTCCAATTTGGAAAAGAAGTCAGTAGGAGTAAGAATATACTTAAACTTCTTGGATGTAGACAAAGGATAAGGTCCTACTACATCCATTCCCCATGTGGAAAATTGCCATGAGTATTTAGCTGTATGAAGAAACTCTGGGTGTTGATGAAAGATGTTGGAATGTACTTGGAAAGAATGACATTTCTTGGTAAAATCAACACAATATTGTATCATTAAAGGCCAAAAGTATCGAAGCCTTCGAATTTGATCAGATAGTCTATGTCCAGACTGGTGGGTACCACAGACTCCTACATGTACTTCTTTCATGAGAGCCATTGTCTCTTCCCCATCAATGCATCTGAAGAGAATTCCATCAAAACCTCTTTTGTAGAGAATTTTCTCTAGGTGATTTAGGCTATCATAAAGAGTAAAACTGACCACACGTCGTCAGACATGTTCTTTCCAGACCCTATCAGGTGGGAGTGTTCCATTATAAAGGTTTACCCTGATAGGTGTCATCCATCCTGTAGTATGACCATATGGTTCAGAAATGGGACTAATTTCATTGATTCCCTCTTATTTGGTTTGAACATAAGGTGAAATCTTTTGATGGTGGGAAATACTGATGACTATCTTGTCCTGATTTGGATCTTCCAGAGTTGTGGCTATATTAGCCATTGCATCATCTTGGGAATTTTGTGATCGTGGGACATAATAAAACGTCGGTTCCGAAGGAAATTCCTCCATTAATTCTGAAACGTAATCATACAAAGGGATTAACTCTTCTTTTCTGATGGCATAATCAGCATTGACTTGTTTGATTACCAGGTCTGAATAACCTTTCACCATTGAGTGATTTACTTGTTCCTTATGCTCTAACTCCAATCCTGCGATGAGAGCTTGATATTCTAGTTAATTATTTGTACTGCCTTCCATTAATAAGAAGGAATAGGGTAGCACTGCCTTTTTCTGGGAAATAAGCACAATTCCTAACCCAACTTTGTTTAATTTAGGATCTTCTATTTTCTTCCTTGTTGGACTTCTGGAAGCACCATCAAAGTACCTTTCCAATATTCGAAGATTATCTTGAATAGAGAAGACTTCATCATCTGGAAGTTCAGTATCTAAAGATATATCTTCTACTACAGGATGTTCAGAAAGGAAATCATCCCGAACATGGACCATTATTGCCTTTTGTGACACATACTGGATATCAAATTGCTACAAATTAACTTCCCACCTTGCCAGATGTCATGTAATCATTGGACGACTAAACATATATTTGAGTGGGTTATTGCGAGATACCAATTGGACCTCATGATGTTTCAGGTAGTGTCTTAATTTCTGAACTGCAAAGATTAACTCTGGGCAGCACTTTTCAATACATGAATATCGGGTTTCTACTTCAAGCATAGTTTGACTGAGATAGTAAAGGTTGTTTTCATTCCCAACATCATTCTTCTAGGCAAGTAAGGCACCCAATGATCACTCTAAAGCTGTCACATAAAGAATAAGTTGTCTTCCATCAATAGGTGACATTAATACTGGTGGACTGAAGAGACATTTCCTGAGAATACTTCTTTCTTCTTAACATTCTTCAGTCAATCGGTAACTCACTCACTTCTTCATCAATTTGGTAAAGGGAAAACTTTTTCCTTCCACATTAGTGATGAAACGTGGAATATAGGAAAAGTTTCCTCGAAGTCCTCTCAATTCATTCAAATTTAAAGGAGGTGACATACCAAGGATTGACTTCATCTTCTCAGGATCGACTTCGATACCATGATGGCGTACAACAAAGCTGAGAAATATTCCTGAGGTTACTCCAAATGAACATTTCAAGGGGTTCATCTTCTAATTTTGTTGTCGAAGATTGTGGAATATTACTTCAAAATCATCCATGTGATTAGAACGTTACCGGGATTTAACCACCAAATCTTCCACATAACATTCATCAAATTTCCCTAAAAATGGTTTGAAGATATGTTTCATGGCACACTGGTATGTTGGACTTCATTCTTCAGGACAAAGGGCATTACCTGATAGAAAAACGCACCATAATGATCTCTAAAAGTTGTAGATTCTTCAACATCTATAGCCATTTTGATTTAATTATACCCAGAATATCCATCCATGAAGGAAGGGGCTTCATAGCCAGTCGTTGCATCAATTAAGAGTTCTGTGATCGGAACTGGAAAATCTTCCTTAGGGCAATGCCAGTTATGATGATTGAAATCAATGAAAACTCTAATTTGTCCATTCTTCTTTTTCACAGGGATAATATTATCCATCCATTTGGGATATTTAACTTCTCTAATGAAGTTAGATTTAATAATATTATCCACTTCAGCTTCAATTTTGGATGCATACGTTGGGTGTGTTATTCTTTCTGCTTGCTTAAATCCCCAATGATCTTCTAGAAAACCCAAACGATGAGTAGAAACATCAGGATCATGCCCTGTTATTTCTGTATAATTCCAAGAAAATATATCTCAATTTATCTTTAAAATTAAAATATACACTTCTTTCTCTTCAAGAGTCATAGCCACACTAATTAATGTGGGGCGTGGATCTTCTTTTTTTCCCAGATTTATTTCTCTGAGTTCATCCACAGTGCTGGAGATACCCTCTTCAAAAGCTGGAGGAGCATCCCAGAGATCTTCCTCTTTTACTTCAACACATTTTATCTCTTTTTTTATACGTTCATAGTAGATGATGAAGCAAAATTTCCATGATCATGAGAGATATTAAAATTTGAACATCTTGAGGAAGAAGCTTCCATTTCTGACCATATTGATGATTAAGGGTCTTCCTTGGGTAATATAGAGGAGTTTATAGACTGAGAATCGACATCATCATTTATCTCTGACATTACTATAACTTCTTTTGGCCTAGTTAGCGAAGTATAGAATTGCTGAATTTTAGCAGATGAAATGAAGACATCTCCATTTGGGCTTTCATAATTTCTTGGCGAATCACCAATTTCTCCAATGATGTCTGTCTTGATTGTCGTAATTGACATTATGTATGTTTCCATAAGGGTATTTGGATTCGGGTCTATCCTTTCAATTTGACTGATAGACAAAACATAATCAATACTCACATGTATGAATGGGTTTACTGGAATCTTTTCCAAACCATACGGAGCATTAACTTTTGTAACCTCCCTTATTGTGGATTTCTCATTTCCCTCCATGTGATAGAATTTTGCCTCAACGTATAGATATTCACATGTTTTGATAATGGATTTATCAGCACACAATGTACCAATTTTACCATTGAAACAATATTTGAGACAATTATGGTATGATGATCAGATTGCCTCGTGATGATGTAACCAAGGTCTTCTAAGAAAAATATTGAAGGCTGTGTCATGACGAACAACCATGAAATCTGAATTGGATACAAGATCCCCAAAATGAGATTTGAGTGTGATATCAGCCATAGTTTCTTGTTCATTTATATCATATCCTTGCAAAATCAAAGTAAAAAGAGATAAATCAGAGTCAGTGAGGCCCAATAGATGATGTGTACGAATGGGGATGAGGTTGACTCCAAAACCATTATCAATGAAAGCTCATAGGATGTCCACATCATTGACCTTGCCAGATAAGTACAAAGGTCTAATATGTCCATGTATGACATCATCTCCATCTTCATATGTAAAAAATATCACTGCATGGCATTCTGCAGGATCATTCTCTACATGGTAGACTTCATCCGCAATAATTTAAGTTGCAAACTCCTGAGGACCTGATAAAGCCTCAATGAGCGCCTCCTAAAGATCCTTTGATAAATTCAAGGCATCCAGAATTGATAACATGGGAGTTAATGGGCCAAATGTTTCAAGAAATCTTATTTTTGATCCAAAGGTCTGCATTTCCCAATAGGAACATGTGGTTTCACAGGTACCTTAGAAGATGATTCTTTGGAAGTAGATTCTTCTTGTATTAGGGTAGGAGTTGGAAATACTTATGGCTTTGGATGATTAGACCGACTCGGTCTATTTACATTCTGAGAGGAAGAAGGTGTAACCTCTAATCGATCCTCCAAAATAATTGTGCCATGACTGAATCTACCATGAATTGAAAAACTATCTTGTTCTTATTGAGCCTGCTGAAGGGCTCTACCACGAGTTTCTGCTGCAGACACAGTTCTAACAGGGGTTGAATTGTAATAGTTGTTTCTAGGATATCCACGTCTTCCTCTATATCCTAGACCTCTAGAAATCCAACTAATTCCTCTCTTTTATATAGGTAAATCAGGCTCATTGAGATCGAAACTATGACTGGCAGAAGGATCTGTTATGTGAATCATGTTAATAGAACCAAAAATCTACTCTTCATCTGATGAAGACTCTGCCTGATTAGCCAACTTAGGCTGGTCCGTTTGGTGGGGTGGTGCCAATGGCATTGAAGTAGATGGCATAAAATCTTCCAGAGTCAAAGACAACATGGTATTTGACACGATCTCATCTTCTTCTGACTATTCCTATTTCTTTTAATTAAGCAGTTTCTTCGATGATTTTTCCTCTGTTGAAGAGGGTTTTGATATGGCATTCAAAGTAGAAGTCACAATTAGTTTTGTCAATTTCGTTTGGAAAATGTCATGAGTATGGTTAATCACTATTCTGACCATCCAATCATCATATTTCAATGAATTTTTTCTTTTGATTTCCTGCCACTCGCTTTCTTCTTCTGAATTTGTAGTAGTAACACATGCAACCTGAGGTGAAGAACCTTTAAATTTTACCTGTCCAAATTCCACAATATTTTGTAGGAGGTCTTTGAAGACAAAACAGTCTTTAATAGGATGCCCCAACATCTGATTAAATTGGAAATAGTTGGGACGGTATTTATATCCTTCTTTGTTTGGCATTTTAGGCCATAGAAAATGAACCAAATATTTTTAGAGCCAAAATATGGTAACCAATAAAATGTTCATTTTGGAAAGAATAAAATTTTATCTTTAACACCTCAAATTGTTTCAGTATTTGATCTCCTTGATCATATTGACGAAACAACCTCTGTTTTTAACACTCAAGAGGTGGAGCCCGTCAATAAAGTCAAAGTTTTGAAGTAGAAACCGGTATAGCTGCTTGATTAAGCGTAACTGTAGCAGTATCTGCCTTACCCATTCTATTTACTAGAGCTGATGGAATTACATGAGTTTGTTCCTTAGTCTTTATAAGCGAGTCTTTATTCTGCTATTCAGATGAAGTAAGGTCTCGAAACCCTCCTGTGTATTTCACAGGGATCAACGGTGTGCGTAATACATCACACAAGTTTTCCACAAAGATTGGAAACAACTCTTCTTGAGGGAGTGCCAAGATGAGGGTATATGTTAATCCCTTCCAGTGAGCAATGAAATCTGAAACAATTTCATTCCCCCTTTTCTTATAATATTTGAGATAAAAAACTATTGTCTTTGGAAAAGTCGAGATGAATTGAAGAAGGAATCGTTGACGGAGATCCTCCCACCAGGTAATTGACCGGGATTGCAAGCTTTTATACCAGACAAAAGTAGGCCATTGTAATGATTTTACAAAACACCTGATCTTAACTTCTTCTTGTTGTTGAGGGGATCCCATCATAGGATCAAAACGAGAAAAAAAACGTGTTAAGTGTTGCTCTGGGTCTCCCAAACCATTAAATATTGAGAATGGGGTACTTGAAAAATTTTACGGGGGAGAAATTTTATCTACCCATTCAGGGTATGCTCTCTTTTCTTGTTGACATCGTGCACGCTTTCCCTCCATAGCTTCCAACCACGATTTTAATTACTGAATGATAGTTATTGAATTTTGAGAAACATCGGGTTGAGCTTGGACCTCAGCAGGTTCAATAACTGGATCTTGGACAACTGTGGTGTCTGGTACTGCAACTGATGGTAGCACCACAGATTTTTGTTGCACATGACCCATAGGACTAGACCTGTGAGGTTGTAATGGAAAAAGAGGATATTATTGATCCATCTCAGTAAGTGAAACAAATTCCCTTGGTTCTCTAACTCCAGCATTCTTATGAGGAAGACTACCTTGAAGTAGTTCTACATTCAATATCCTTAATTCCTTCATTTCATCCTCTTTTTGTGTGAATCATTACTCTAGTGAGAGTGATTGGACTTCTCCAGAGGGAGGGTGGAATGTAACTTGAATTTTTTCCTTTCCCCTTGTTAGACTCCTTCTGGAGAGGGGAAGGTGGTTTTTTGAAGGAATACCTAGATTCTAGGTAAGCCTTTTATTTTGTGTGCGCACACCTTCTTTATTTGCCTATGTGTGCACAGACTCTTGGGCAGGAACATCCCCATCTGATCCCTCTGAGTGAGCCTCATGTTCTGGAGGATCAGAAACAATGGAATTAATGAAATTTTTTGATTCATAAAACATTTCATCTCTTCTATCATCATTTCTGTGATACTGTCTTTTTCTATGTCCCTGATAAGGCATTGCCTTCTGTTGAGTTGATTCCTCTGGAACTTCTCGAACGGACCGTAATTTAGAGGAAATATCCTGATAATTCATCTCTACATTCATCTTGTGGCCTCTTCCCTAATCAAGAGAAAGACTGGCATTCTCTGAGGAAGAGATTGAGTATTTGAAAAAGTCCCCAGTCCGGTAGACTGGGGTCATTCCTGCATAACTCCTTGAATCCTATTTGTTGATTCTGAGGGTTGGGTTAAAAGTGTTCCTAGTCTAGAAAGATGGGGTGGATCTTGAGCTTCTATATCTGAGACTTTCTTAAAAGCTCTCCTGATATTGTGGATATTAGTCTGGAAATAGGCTGGATGCATTAACCTACATCCAGACAAATCAACGGGCTCAAAAGACCATTGGATGATTTCTGAAACTTCTATCACTTGATGATGTGCACGCTCTAAAAGAGAGGCCTTTTCAATATTCTCATTTGCCGAATATAAGATAAATTCGACAACTGGTTCTCTATATGATTGAATTTGAGAAGAACTAGTTGGGGCATGTTCTTTAGCGAGCCTTTGATTATAAACAAAGCCAATTGGTTGTGGTCGGCCATGGGAAAAAACATTGCATGAGACCATTTTTTGTAGGATTTGTTGGCTAGAGAGTACAGAGAAAGGTAGGGCTCCATTGAAACCCCATCACCTGATATGAATATCAGATGGGGCCCTGGAAATTAACTCGTGCAACCTTTTTAGTGTGCCAAGGCATGAACGCTGAAGGGCTTTCTGCTACTTTCCAGCCCTCGGATATCGAGAAACTGAATGAGATGCCAAATCAATTTGGCATTGTAGCCCTTCTATTAACATGACATGATTTTCATATTCATCATAATATAATATTTTCTTTTCCAATTTAGAAAGAGTTTTTTACATGTTGGGAGGAATATCGTGAATACAATATTCTATCATCATTTCTGGAATGTCATACTGAGATTCATCCAAATGCCAAAACATGACCAGTACTTCACCTTTCATCAGTTGTCTCCTCATATTCAGCATTTCCTCATTAACATTCGATGAATATCTTCTACATGATTAGAGTAGATCTGGTGCTTCCATGTTGCTTCATCAGATTCAACAAGATTTGTAGAGAATACATTTATCAAACTAGAAGATGAATGACCCAGGGGTGGTTCAGAGAATGACCTGCACCCTGGGCCATATTTGGGTTGAGAAATCACCTACAAGCATTAAAACATCATACATGACTAGCTTCACATTTTCATGTGCCTCAAGATAATAGGGCATTATCGTCACTGCATTGTCCATTGAAGAATTTTCTAGGCAATGAGAATTAGTACTGTAGAGAGTACTTTCATAGCATAATTCATCATCATGGAGAGGACCACCATGGTGGGTTACAGAAAAAGATAAAACTTTTTTCTCCTTGATCTTCTGGCCACGCAAAGGGTTATCATGGCTCTCATCTGATGATGCTACTTCATGATCTACCGAACTGTCATGAAAAAAGCCTTCATGAGGATGTGTCTGATAAAGACCTTCGTAATTAATGTTCCCACTATTGGGAAATTAGAGAGTAAAATCTTGAGTTTCAATAGATAATTTTCGGAGTGCATCAAAAACTCCAGCATCGAGCAAGAACTTATTACATATCGGCTCATGATTTTTTTACTATGTTGGACGAGTCATTTTCTTAGATGACTTCTTACTAACTTTGGAAACAACTTGTTGATGAAAGTGGTTATTATGCGCAGGTGTATGTGCCTACTCGAAAGAAATAGTCAGGTTAGGCTGATTATCTCCATTCAAATCAGGTGTATGTGCCTGACTTCATTGTCCATATGACATGGAGCAGTATGCCCCACAACCCTCTTGGACTGGAAAAATGGTTTGTATCTATTCCGGAGTGATATGTTGATGTGTCACTCCAGTGACAGGGATATAATTATGATTGTTTCCCTGTGATGCTGGTGAAGCTATTATAATATTCTGACAGACATCTAGAATATGAGAAGAGATTTTCTTCTGCTCCTTCACCATTGTTATAATGTTCTTGGTGACTTCAGATTCCAGAACGGGAATATTCATCTATTACATGCTTGGAGTAGTTGTGTATTCCTGCTCCTGTCCTCCTTTTCCTGTCAGTGAATTCTGACAAAACTCATGTGTGGGGGAAGAGTGTTGAGTCTACTCCAAATTTTTCATCGGAGCTTTCCGACTTACTTCTCTGAGTGCTACCAAACGAGATTGTTGGTAGGCTTGAATAACATTGGTAGGTGTATGTGTCTATTGTGTATTCTTTTTCAAGTGTGGTTGATTACTTCTTTTTAATACTGGAAGACGATACTACTGATAGAATTGCTGATTATAAATAGGTGTATGTAGCTTCTTATCAGTTTCTACCATATTAGATTTGGCGAGCATTTTTGGGTGCAGTCAGACGATCCTGCTGACTGTTTAATGAGTTATAAACAGGTTTATAGGCCTACCTATAAACCTCTGTCGGAATTCCCTGGCGGGATTGGCGTGTTTCTGCCAGACGAGTTTTCTGGGCAGTAACATCAGGACGGACGGGTGTATATGCCCGCTCCTTATTTTCCATCAAGTTGGCTCGATGGACTTCTCCGGGGGGAAAGTAAGAACCTGCTCCCTGTTTACCAAATTTAGCCTCTGGTAGTTCTTCTTGCATTCTTGGGTCTGAGGAACCTGAGCGAAACCCCTAAAAGTGATACCCTCATCATGTTGAGGGTGTATTGCCGCGTGAGTCTGGTGGCGATTATTGATAGGACTCCTCGGGAAGGACTCCTATCACTTTTAATTATCGCCTAGAGTGAAATTCTCATTCACCTCCTCATAATATGGAAGGGACTGGTGATTTCTATCCAAGGATAACCACCCAAAACAGTTGGAGATGCTAGTTGGAACCACATGTTTCTTGATAACTGGTCATCGTAGTCTGGACAACTAGGGTGAATTATTGACTTGGAGGGCTTGTCGAGCAGCCTCCAGAGTCGGAATGGTACTGTGTTGATGGTAATCTTTAACCAGTTCTTTTGAGACCCAATGCTGAAGATGCCGTGTAGGTGATGTTGTCCCTAGAGTGAATGAGGATCCAACAGGAGTAGCTGCAGATGCATTCACAAGTGTGAACTTTAGAGAATCCATTTTTGTAATGCAGAGAGATCTTAGAAATGAGTGCTTGTTTTATATAACATACATAATCAAGATATGTTCGGCCACTACATCATTTGGATGAGCACATATGTTATTGATTTTTTTTGGCCCTCACATTAAGTTTAAATAGGGGGATAACAAATAATTATAACATCATTTTTACTTGGTTAAGGATTCACGTCGGGTTCATCATTTTTTGATTCCTCTGGAAATGGGGATGACCTTGTTTTGTTAAAGTTTTAAACATTCCAATCAGTTTCTAGAAGGTTTATTCGTAGAACTAGAAACATCCAATGATTCTCTATCCATTATGACCTACTTTCCAAAGGCAGGTACTCATTAGTTATAGACCAATGATGCTTAATAATTTTCATTGGTTGAGAGGATGGGAGGTCAGACTCATCACAACTGTATGGTGGAATTATAATCTACTCTGGAACTCTCTTTATAGATTTGAGTTATGTTCGTGAATCCTTATTAAATTACCATGTATGAAAATGATATTTCCTTTAGATCTGATAATCAATTATTAATATGAATGAAATTTAGGGGATATTTTATATGTATTTGAGGTTCTTCATAGATAGAGAATCATCTATATTTTTTTTAGATATTCTTAGTCAATGGTATCATTCAATACATTATATATAAATCTCTTGGTCATTATAATAACTATACTAGTTTAAAAGCTACATTGTGGGGCACTTGAAGTTTATTGTTGTTCAGAAAGACATGGATTATTTTAGAGTTGGGATCATACCCGCAAATGGGCTACATATGTATCCATGTTTAAAAAAGGAATCAGAACCCATGTAGTTCGAGTAAAAGAGTATGAGATTTATTCATGATTGTTGGATCAAAGAGAAATGTCATAATTAATTTTATTCTCTAAGCACACGTGAGTCATGATCGGTGTGAGAAACAATAGGTATCATAAAAACCTAACGATTATGCCTTGAAAGATGCAATTATTGGAAATGATGTGGGGCTTATATACGTATGGTTTCCCAAATAGATAAATATTTGGGCTTAATTCAGAGAAGAAGATTGGGAACAAGGTCCATAACGTTATATGTGATTTATGAATATTTTTCTACTATAACATGGGGCTTAATCCTGAGGAAGATGGCCAAATTAAGAGGGGACTTGTGATAGGTTTTATTCTTGAGAAGGAAGACCAAATCAAAAATAAATTAAGACTGGTTACGAGAAATTATGACTGGGGATTATTCTTGAGAAGGAGGTCTAGTTTATGGGACTTGAGAAATGGATCTTACTCCTATGAAGGAGACCCAGGTGAAGGGGAATTATGATGGGGGATTATTCATGAGAAGGAGGCCCATGTTAGGGAATTATTACTAGGGATTATTCCTGAGAAGGAAGATCATTTTATGGAATTATTAATGGGGATTATTCTTGATAAGGAGGCCCAGGTTAGGGGACTAGATAACTGAGGCTTACTCCTAAAAAGAGGTCCCTGGTTAAATATCTTCTCATCTTAGAGGATGAGGTTGAATGGGGTAAGTATCTTACCATAGTGACATAAAGATATTTAAATCACTAGGTCTTGAGAGATATTCCACATAATTACTTTCAGATAAGGAATCCAACAAAGGAACCATGTCATAAATGACTTTTGAAATGGTTTTGAAGGCTAAATATTTATGAGTAGAGGAGGATTTGAAGAAAAGAATTGAATAGGTGGGAGAGGCACCCCAATAAAGGCAAGCACACAAGACTTGTTTAGGAGCAGAAGTCCTGGTCGTGCAAGTATACTTCCGCAACACATGTATACATGCATGAAAAAAAATCCATAGGGTAATACTTGGGAGAGGCTTGGCTCAAACCCTTATTATTATCCCTTAAGGCTTCCAAAATAGTGGCGCGCAAGTTCTGTTGAAGGGATAAGGTAGCACACAAGTGTCTTCATTTTCCCTTAAGGGTTGAACACTTAGGCGTGCAAGTGTTGATGAATTGTAAAAATTAGTCCTTATTCCACCTATTTAGATCTTCTATTATAGGTATGAAATTACCTTATAAGTGATCATAAGACTTCAATTGGAGACTAGGGCATCAAGAGCTTAAATCTGACTTTTGGATTTTTCGGTCCCTGAAATGGGGGCCTACAAGTGGTATTTATAGGCTACTGAAGACCTTGGGAGAAAATCAAATAGGGCATGAATGTCACCTGGGCACCCAATATGTGGTGCGCAAGTATACCTTCGTGACCATGATGAAAATTTCACGACCCATGTGTAAACAAATCTTTGTTCATGCCTTTGTCAATATTTGATGTTTCTTCAAAGAATGAATCTCTATGTGCTAAGGTATTCCCCTTTTTCAGTCATTTAAACTCTGTGACGGAAAGTAGAGTCAACACAATGATATTAAACATGAATTACAACATAAATCTTGATACATAATAAGACACGAATCATAATCAAATATATAATATATCTATATAAATGTTACATAGAAATAAAACATTGAATTGTGGAAAACACATAAGCATATAATATAATGTCCATAGTATCCAAGGAACCACCTACAATACCATATTAGTATTATGGGATCACTCCTCATACGGATTAATAATTAAGGTTTACTCCTTTAGTCATCTTATTATAATGACTTTACTCCTAATATTGTCTTTGTAGTCATGGTTCACTCTCATTTCCATATTAGTAGTATAGGTTCACTACTAAGGAAATCTCCGCATATCTCATGAGATATGAATCTTCAACCAATGCATTGGATGGAGATATTGGACCCATATATACCATAATGAAATCATACATACATGTTCCATGAAAACATAAACAATAATATCATAAAAAATAAAATGAAATGTTTTTCATAAACATTTAATCA
Organism: Viscum album; assembly: GCA_963277665.1. NCBI lineage: Eukaryota > Viridiplantae > Streptophyta > Magnoliopsida > Santalales > Viscaceae > Viscum > Viscum album. The sequence goes on along the minus strand of OY728163.1, from coordinate 1,645,069,744 downwards.
TATCATAACCTGTGGAAATATATATAGGCATTATAATCATTTCATCAAAAGAAAAACTTATCAAATAAGTATGTTTTAAAAGAATTTATCCCTTTAAATACAAAAATATTTCTTAAAAAAATTTCTAAAGAACATTATCAATTAAGGGAATGAATATGAATATAAAAATTGAATCATTTTTTTGTAATGTCATTAGTAACACATGTAAATGTTATATTATATAATAAAAATATTGGGAAGAAATTTAATAACAATTTTGGAGGAAAATATCCACCTTTATTGAAAAAAGGTTTTTTATAACATTAAATCATTATTTTCATGAAAATAACTGTTAAACTTTATAAAGGAATCATTGAAATTTTTTTGAAAGTCTTTTTTCAACTGAAATAAATTACAAGTTCTTTCTTACTAAAATTTCGTTGAAACATAAAAAACAAGAATGAACACCTTTTGAAGTCCACATTTCATGAAAAATAATTTGAAAACATACAATTAATGATTGAAAATGAATTATTTCAAGTCCCTTTTGAAAAAAATATTTAAAAAAAGTGACATTGTAAACATGAAATTGAAACTTTAATGAAGTGATACTTGGTAAATGTGTATACATCATACGAGGTAATGAAAATATTCCTCTTGCACGGTAAATGGTTGAAAAATGACTTGTTTGGAATGAAAAAAAATATTCATGTGAAAACATTATTAAAAGACTAAAATTGGTAAAAATTTAATTTAGTTAATATAAGATATTAGTAAAATGTTCTTGGAAAGCTTATTTATAAAAAATAGTTTTCAAGGATCACCGATTTTAGTCCAAAGAGATAGGTAAAGTCAGGAATTATTAAAAACACTGCCTCAACAATATTTTATACATAAGATTGTAAAATTTTACCAATAAAAGAATGTATAAAGAATATCCCAAAGTTAATAAAATTAATAATTGTTCCTAATATATGGATCTTAATAATTAATGAAAGAGAGAATAATCATATCAAATTTTAAGATGTGATGATATTATTTTAATAAAAACATTTAACATGGAATCATTTAACCATATTACCATTTTAAGTATATGAAATTTCTATAATCAAAAAATATCAAAGGTATTATATACCTCTCCAAAAAAATATAGGATTATGACATGGAAAGTTTCTCAAAGATGGTAAATTTAGACAAAAATTACATTATCAAATTGAAAACTCTTGAAACTCAAATCCCTTGATAGAGGGATCATAAAATGGTTATGTGTATAAACATAAGTTTAAGTATAAGAGGCATAAAATACATTAAAAAAAGTATATAAACTATCCCAAATAATTTAGGGATGAATAATGCTTGTATCTTACATAAATAAAGAGTGAGATGAATTTCCATTACCTTGTGTCTTGACCCTCGTCAAATTCATTAGAACATCTTGAATAATAAATATTGATTTTTATACATATATAACATAACCATATTATAAAATTTAATAAAATATATGATTTTACCATGTATTTTTATTACTCAATAGTTAAAAAATTTATGTTAATGATTCACTTTGGTTAATATCCATTTTTTTTTCACATGTGTTTTAATTTATTAAATATATAGACTTCATAATTATTTCATCATTTAAATTATTTAATCCTTCATTTAAATATAATTTATGATCAGAGTAATTTTAATATTACAATCCATATAATATTGATGAATGAAATGGAAGACACTATTTATGGAGACGGTACGGCTCCCGTACGTATAAACACTATTTTAGTTTAATAATCATGTTGAATGAAAGAAAGTAAAAAAATAGACACACACACCCATATATATAATTATTTAATTATATTTATTATATCATATATATCATTTAAATTAATAGTCCCATCCTTAATACATTATATTTAGTGTATGAATGAATCACATTACTTTAAGCGGTCGGTAGCCCACACATTCTCAAATGAAATTATTGTACAAACAAAAAAGTAATGTATAAACATATTTACTTTAAATTAATTAAAGAATGTTAAAAATGAAATAAAATATATAACACTTATAATATTAATTTCCATTATATGTCCACAATTAGTGGAAGTATATTAAAAATGAACAACCGTCATTTAGTGAGGTGGTAGTTTGATGTACACATAAATAGTATGTTTGTTACCCATTAGATAGATGTGTGTATAAGTGTAGGAAAAAATCACGATTGTAAACATAATAATATATTTAGGATACTATTTCTATCTTATGATTGAACAAAAAAATTTACCGATGTGATGAAATATAATAAAAGAGAGTTTGACGGTGGGTCGTACCCCTTAATAGGGTAACTCCTTTTGATTTTGGCCAAATGGAAAACTGTTATGTATTGAAACCCAAATATTGGATTAAAATATAATGTTAGGTATGTTTATAAGTTTATTGGGAAGATCATATATGAGGACAAGTAGATTGATAGGTGTGATGAAATTGGAGGAGAAGATGCCTTTTATAATGGAGGAGGAGTGGAAGTCGTGTAATATTTTAGAAAAGAGAAACATCACCTATGTTTTTTATTTCATTTGGATCAATTAATGATAAGAATTAAAACATGGGATTATATTGTTTCTATATGTCCAAAAAAATTCTTTTTTATTGGTTTCAATGTTTTATTAGCCTTTATGTTTACGGTTTAGTCTCATGCTAAGCTTTATTTAATTATAATCATTGAAATTAATTTTAATTAATTTCAATAATATTTTTATTCAAAAACTGTTTTGAGATTATTATACGTTATAAATTATATTGATTCAAAATATGGACTCCATTTTTACAAATTCCAATAACATAATTGGTCGAAATTAATTTATATTTAATCCCGTTGTAGGGTTGAAAGTAAAGGGTTTAAAAGTAAAAATGATAACAAAAAATTCTAGGTTTTTATATACAATTTTAATGTCATGTTGGTTATAATGAACTAAATTAGATAATTTTTTAAAAAATAGTATCTAATTAAACATTAAAACAAAATAAAATTCTAATCTATTTCTTTAAATAAATTAAATGAAAAAGATGTTTTGAAATAAAATAATATATTTTAATTATTTAATAAAAAACAACACATCATAGGAAAACACAAAAAGAAAATTCACCATAACCTAATTTTATCATTATAATTCCAATATGATGTTTATTTCTATATATTAAATATATCAAAGTACTTAAATGGGATTTAAAATGGATTCCCCATTAAAATACAGTAAACTTGCCTTAAAAGTATTTGGTTTTATCTATTAAATAGGTTTTATTTTTATCTAATGCGTAAAAAATCTATTGGAATAATTTAAAAAATATTTCTTCAGATATATAAAATATATATTACATTGAAATTAATTAGTATTTGTTTTAAATGTAATATATTAACATTAAGAAAATATTTTGAACATTAATATATTTTTCTATTACAATTCACCTTTTATATTTAATTTGATCATATATTAATTTATAAATAATTTGTCACAAATTAATAAATTATATATTTTTTGAAAAAAATATAATTAAACAAATTAATTAATAATATTCATAAAATATAATTTAATGGATATGTTATATATTATAATTTTTATATATAATATATTATCACTCGGTGACACTCTGTCTTGCATGTTACACAATCTGTTGAGGAAAGCCTTTCTTGGGTGAAATATAAGCTTTCCCATTGTTACAAATAGTAGAAGATAACAATTATATATTATGTAGTGAAAATTTCGCATGTCATTTTCTATAATGAAAGCCAACATAGTTCCTAAATATAAATATATATACACATATAATTACTATTTTTAGTGTTGTAAAAAAATGAGAAATATTAAAAAGATTAAATTAATTCAAGAAATATATTTCACACAATTGTAGGGTGTTACATAAACTGATTTTGATCTCTCAATCAATGGATCATCCTTAGCTGAATTTTCATATAACCCTACATTTGTTTTAATATCTATCAGGACAATTGACAAATTATTTTTTATTGTATCTAAGACTTAAATATTCTCACTACATGGAATACCATTATGAACAACTCATATTTTCCCCTTTTTAAAGTTAAATTATCCTTCATGAACCCAATATCATTTTCTTTTACTATAGTCATAGTGTCAACCCATTTGCAATGGAAAATAATAATTTAAAATGTTGTATAATCCAACACGTATATTTGTTCAATAATGAAAATATATGACAGATATGAATAACTTGGTTTTATATAATTGGAACCAGATATGTACAATAAGTTTTACACAACCATAACCCCACTATTTTTCATCGTACTACATTGATCAGGTTCTATTTCATGGAACATATTAACATTACTACAAAACTAGTTTTAGATATTACATTTTCATTTAGTCCCCTCAAATTCCATTGAAGTCATTTAGAAATTATATTTTATTTTTTATATAAATATCATAAATATGATCTCAAAATCATCCAATACACTGTATAATATGTATATTTGGTATCCTTCCTTAATACCTTGATGGATTCAAATATATAGGAATTTATTTCTGGGATTCATTATATGGATCTATATATTAACTATTATGTAAAATGTAAAGGTTAAAATGCTCCCACTATGTCCAAGTAATTGTAAGAACATCTCTTCTCGAAATCCCTTTACCCATAAGGCATTTCCTATGATTAGAATATGGTAGACCAATGATGTCAACATCAAGTAGGTGATCTGTACAAAATTCAATAGCTTCTTTAAAAATATTACATTCATCGAAATAACCTTTTGGATTACCTTAATTCTTTACTTACCCTTCAAATATTCATATACCATTCAATGGGGTACATCTATAAGTAATGGACTTGACCCCATAGTTGATCCTCTCTAACCATGTGAATGATCATGTAGACCATTATATCAAAGAATGATGGTGGTAAAAACATCTCTAAATTAAATAATATTACTAAAACCTCCTAATTCAATATTAGAAACATCACTAGGTCGATAAATATACTACATATGGATTCAAAAAAGCAGCAATGTCTGGTTAAAATATTCCATAGATTTTGATGGAGAATAAAAAAAATACACATTCCTCCATCAAAACATTATAGTTTTTTTTATTTTAGCCATTGTAACTTCAAATTACTCATTGGGATGACAATATTGATATTTTATTAATACCCTTGTGAAACATTCACACTATCAATGAAAATGTAAAATTTTAATTTTTTCTTTCTAAATTTAGTGTAATAATCTGGAGGAATAAAAGCTTACCTTTTACCATTTTGGTATTAACACTCCTTTTATCCACATTTCTATCATGTACAAACTAGTCTTGATGTCTAAATTCATATTTAGGAGCATTTCGTAACATTCAAATAACATTATCAAATTCATTTTTTACATTCATGAAATTATGAAAATTTATAACATACAAACAATTCCATTACTACATTTAAATGATAATTGATCTCTTCATAAAACCTAATTTCATAAGATATTATTGAAAATGGATGACCAAAAATAGTTTCAATATCTTTTACATTATTGAAAAGTTTATCAATCATTATTGTATATGGTGGGGTACATTCATTGATATTCCCATCGAATTCCCTCATTTAGAAGCGATGTTTATTTTGAAAAGGTAACAATTTTGATATCTAGAAAACACATTCTTCAAGGAATATTTTAACCAAACTAAGTATTTGAGTTTTTCACAAATAGGAAATCCTAAAATTCCATTAATAATATTGTGTGAAAAATTTTCAAATGCTGGGACTTCATTTTTCATCCTGTACAACATCACCCATAACATGAATCCATCACTTCTATTAGAATCAAAGATTATAACACTCATATCCTACCCAAATATCAATAATTCAATCAAGGGATCCGAATATACATCATATCATTACTGGGTAACATTGGTCCAGTTATTAGTAGAGTATACATAATGTATTTTTGCTTCATGCATTACCATATTGGATAGTTAAAATTTACCAACACGACAGACCATGTACTGTGAGTAATACTATGTACCAAAATAAGATTTATTCCATTGGTAGAAAACAAAATATGAATGTTTATAAACTCAATTCTAAATTAATGTTACTCAGAATCATTTTTTATCCATTAAGGTGAATTTTTTTGGATGAAGTAGGTTTCAATATTTTATTCTTGTACCTGATCTTCATGCTTATTGTGTCATGGTCTCTAGACACATATATTGTATTTTAAACTATGTAATGATTGTAACATACCATAAATATATCACAGGAGATTATTAATTATTATTTCATCGATCTTCATTGGAATTAGGTAATTTTATCAGTGAATCCTGGTCCCTGTAAAAAAACATGCTACCTTTTAGAGAAGAATATATTTAATTAGAGATCATTTCCACTGATCATATAATTCGTTTAGCATCATATTTTCAAAATGGTTGTTCAATTTTTTCTAGTATCGTATCATTCAGGAGACCAAGTTGTTTTGTAAAGCTAGAGTCACTCCATCCACTATCAGAATTCTAATTATATTACTTCAATTCATTAGAAAATGTTTTGTAATTAATACAACTGATATTAAATGGTCTCTCGGTACAATTATTTATCATCTCAAACAACATTGTACAATCATGAAGGTCATCATAATTTTCTATTGGCAATTATTAAATGTGATCTGCAACACCAATTTAACTAGAATTCATATTAAATGATTAATAACCCGTAGTATCATCCCAATCGGTGTGAATGCATTGTTTTTCCCTCTGATTAGTCCAATATTTATAGCTCTGACCGATTCGGTGATAAATAAAATGTTTTTACATCTATTCTGGACTAATTTTTCTTGAATAAAAACACGGTAAGCATGGAAAAATGATTTGAAAATTGTCATAGGAATTCTATCTTGAAAACATGGTGTACTCATTCACTCTATATTCATAATAATTTTTCAAATAATTAGTGTTCATCAACTTTTTTTCATATACATCCTATTGGACTAATAAAATTTTATTTTTTTTTACAATAAATAATTAAATACACATAAGATATTCATTATAAATGGTGAATGTTATAGAAAATTCTAATAAGGGAAACCCATCATTTGATTGTTTCAAATAATTTCAGTGTGATTTGAATAAAATGGGTATTTGAATTTAAGAATAATATTACACCACTATGGTAATTGTTGTCCTCTTAATTTGTTAGCTGGATAATGTTTCGTTCAACTATCATGACCACCATCCCATCCCCGGAACATATATCTCTGAATTTTATTGTTTTCCACACATCCACCATCTCTTTTGGACATGTAACATTGTTACTTGAAATACTATAAATTTTATTCATCCATGGGATGAATACTTCTCATATTTGTATTAGAGTTATAAAATATATAGGAGATGAGTCCAAAAAAAACTAATTGCAATAACAATTCAGTAGTTGAAACTAATTAGAATGGAATTTATCTATAAACTAGAGGGGGATGAGTCTAAAGAGAATAATTGAATTAATAACTATTGTTTGACATAAATATTGTCATTATTAAATACCCTAAACAAATGATAATATAATATATGAATATGATGAGTAATATGAAACCGAATTATGATAAAAAGTAATAATAAATTCAAATTCAATCAACTAGAAGAAATATAAATTTGTAAATAATACACATTAATAAATAAAGATATATTTCATATAAATGTATGGTGATCATAGATTCCAAGAGGCTGAAACAATACATGTAGATCTAAAACAATGACTACCTAAAAATAATTCCATATATGTAGAATTTGATAACATCTATTCTATTTTTTTGGAACAAGTGGTGTAATAACCAATAAAATTATTAAATTTAATATTAATGGTATATTAAATTTTTGATAACATCTAATGACTATATGGATGTCATATCTCTACACTAACCTAACCCCATGACTATAGAGAGGTCATCACATCAAATCTACCCATATGAAGATTTATAGGGACATCATACGATACACATTGACCCATACATGATATTATAGGGTGGTCCATAAAGAAGTTGTTATAATGTAATAAGACACATCAATAATATATATCACAAACAAGGGAGAATACATACTAACCAATGCATCATATATCTCCTAATTATTATCCTCTATCGAGTTGGGGTGACTCCCATGAGGTCACATTTTCTATGTGGACTACCCATACTTCATTCATAAATATATGTAGAATCACAGAAATTAAGAGATTTACAAAACATCACTTCCCATATAATGACTCTACTATATAAATACTACAATTACTAGTCGGTTTAATATGAAAGAATGTAGTCTCAAAGGACACGAAACCACTATCATGGAATTTGAAAAAAAAATTATAGAGTTGAAGTAAAATGGGATGAAACTTATACCATTATGTTAATTACCCACTTTATCTAATGAAGAAAAAGCAAGAATCGTCCACACATTCAAATAAATAAAAGAGTGGCTCACAAATCCCATAAATTATTTCATATATTTAAATGATAAGGATGGAGATGCTTGTATTGACTGTATGTGAAGATCGGAAGGATTACAGTATAGGTTTTTTACACTCATAAAATTCCATGAAAAAAATGGATGATCTCGATGGAAAAATCATTAAAATGGTTAACACATCACACTAACTGTTTGAAGACAACCCCCACCACAACCACAACCAATTATGTTTTACACCATGAGTTCCGTAAGTTAATGTAGAGAAATAATTACATTTTAAGAATGTAGAAAACGACATACATTCGAGACATGTATTCATTCGACCCTCGAATAGTTAGAGCCTTGGATTTGAGCGTTGGATTTGTTTGAGGCCTGATTCAAGGTGCAATTTCGTGAGGTGGAGCACTGATAGAGGGTGGATTCAATGGAATGCATTATATATCCCATAGGTGCTCGACTAATTAGGGTTTTTAAATATATTAGGACAAATTTGTGAACGCTTCTTAAAAATATCTCACAATGATATATTTTATAAACGCTTAAGTAATAATCATTGATAAATCTCTCTTTATTAGTATTAAAATTGCACTAATAAATATTCCTTTTATCATCACTTATACATAAGAAATGATAAAGGATTTATAATTATAATTAAAAATGAAAATACTAAATATATATATATATATATGAATATATATATTCTAAAAGTAAATGTAAATAAAAATATAGTAAATATATTACTTATTTAAATACAATTGTTATAAATTTACAAATTCCATAAATATATAATTATTTATTTATAATAATTTAAAATTGTGTAAAAATAATATTTATATCATTTTAAATATTTATATAATTATATATCTATAATAAATATATATAAATATAAATGGAGTAAACATATTAATTATTTAATTAAGTTTATTATAAATTTAATAATTATTTAAATATATATGACTAATTATTTATGAATATATAAATAATATTTTATAAAATAACATATAATTATTTATAATTATTAATTAATAAATATATATATACTGCAAAAGTGCATTTATAAATATATTTTTAATAAAATAATTTTCTACAATTATTTTTTTGACATTATTAATGAATATTTAATCTTAACTGGAAGGATGTTAAAATTGTGTAAAATGGAATAAATTTAAAATAAGTACATATTGAATAAAATAAAATGTTGTGTATGTGTACATATAAAATAAAAAACGCATTAATTATGTATATAGAAAATTAATAAAACAAACATTAGATCTATGTTAAATTAAAAAATCAATCGACATTCAATTATGTTGATTTCCCTATGCAACTTGTCAATATTATTAATTACAATCCATTACTCACTAAATTTATGACTATTTATTGTATATAAACATTTTTATTATATAAATCATATTTATATATATTCGTGTATATATATATATTTAATATATACTATTTATTTAATTTATAAATAATTATCAAATTATTAAAATATATAAATTTTTCCTTAATTTACATATTTTTAATTTTTATTTGTATAATTTTCATTTCATTAATTATCATTCGGAATATATCTATATATTTAATATATATTATTCATTAGTGTTCATAATTTATATATAGTATAATAAATTAATTCATTTTGATCAATTATTATTTAATTAAATAATTTATTAGTATGTTTTTAACTAAATAATTTTTATATTTTAATGATATAATATTTTAGTTTTATTCTAACCTTTATCAGTAAAAATAAAGCACTGAAAAAGGTTCACATTAAGAGCACTAAAAATATAGTACTTTTAAAAGGTACCCTTTCCATTACTAAAAATATACCGCTTATAAAGGGGGCCATTTATCTGCACTAAAAATAATGTGCTAATAAATAATTCACATTATTTGTGCTAATAATAAAGCATTGGAAAAGGTTACCCTTTATGAATGATAAAAATAATGCACTGCTAACGGTTACCCTTTATCCATAGTAAACAATTTCTAAAAAATACATATTTTGTCAATGCTTGTTATAATTTTGTTAAAGTCCAGTGCAATTAAATGCATGTTTTTCAGTTTTTCCACTAGTAACATCTATGTAAGAGAAACATCACATATTAATATACTTAGAGGGGATTCCACTCACTGAAATAATGTACATAATTCTTTCCAAAATACTAGGATTTTTTCCTATATCTAAACTTGTACATTGATTTTTTTAGTATTTTGAGGTCCTAGTTTCCACATATAACTAAATATTCGTTTGATACCAAATATTCCATCCCTATGTTTTATTATTTATCTTTTAATTATATGGTACAATGATATCATATTTTAATGTTTATTTTCAATGAAATATTGTATATAATATATAAGAAAATATCATTCATTCAAAATCAAGATGACATACATCTTCATGGGTTCACCCTAATTTATATTTACTACTTTGTATAACCTAGGGACATACATCAAAGGAAGGGGTGATCATAAAGTCCAGTAAAGGAATAAGAAAGAGATACATGTGACATGTCATATTGAGACATATCAATAATAACATGAGGCACCATTATAAAGAATTAATAGTAGGAATATCATAAATATAATATGAAAATGAATCTTAACATTAAATGTAGATACTAAATTTAAATGAGTCATTTATATGCATTTCAACATGGTTAATCACCAGGGTGACATAAATGAAAATTACCATGTTTATTAACCATGGAATAATTTAACATGTGAATTGTAGAGATTAAATTCTTTACCCTTTTTATTGGATAACTACCAGGTAAGTCACTTCATATCTGTTAATTTCATATTATCCACATACATCATAATAATTAAATCCATTAATAACATGTGCAAGAAGAAGAACATCATTCATATAAAAAATATTTCTATACAAAAGATATTAAATACATTATCATTGGGTCATTTAGAAACCATGACATGAAATGAATGTTTCAAAAATGTATGTCCATGAATCAAAAATTTATTTTTATAATCATGTGAAAAACCTATTGAAAATAAAAGTGGTTTGGTTATTACAATAAAAAGTAAAATAGAATTTCTCATCTTAATGAAGGAATCATGGGAAGGAAATTTTACTACTTGGTGGGTATAAAACCAGGTTTTTGAAAATGGAAAATTGATATAGAAAAAGGGTATCCCATTCATAATAGAATATTATTATTATAATAAGGAAAAATAACATAGTCTAGAAATAAGAATACACAAAACAATAAAAGGGTTATTAAATGGAATAGAGATGTGGATTTTTCCCTTACCTTGAATAGTTATTCCTAAAACAAGCGTTTTGAAGCTTGGGTTCTTAAGTAATCCTCAAAGGACTCCATGGGAAGAAAGATCACCAAAACATCAAGATTTTTATTTTTGGAGTGAATTTAAATGTTAAAATGGGATTGTATTTATATAAGATGGGGATGATTTGTTTAATAATTTCCAAATATAGGTCATAGAATATTATGTTCCAGAAAATGAAAAAACCATTAGCTTATCCAATGATTATGCTCATAGTTTGGAATATTTGTGTCAAATTTTTTGATAATTTATTCTTCAAAACTAAACACATTTATTTAATACATCATTTTTTTAAAAACAAATATTGTAGATAGTAATGATTTAATAATATAATTTTTCTTTTGTAGACATTGGAATGTATCATATAGTTTTAAAAATTGATTAGAATATTTTTCGTTAAATAAAATTAATAAAATAATACATTAGGGTTCATGTGCTATGTTCAATTAATTATTACAGCTTTATAAGACAAATTGAATTTCACAATATATAATGAAACTCTAAAACATTTTTTTTATTAGTCATGAAAAAATAATGTATTTCAAAAATTAACATAAATTTAACATAACCTAAATTTGATGTGATTATATTATAAATTATGGATATTATTCGATAATAATTATTTAGTATGTGAATTTTAAATTTATTATCTAAAAATAAATATTTATATAAAAATAGTTTTTTTTGGCATAAATAAAATTCCGACACATGTAAAAAATTTCCTAGTCCCTTATAAAATTATTTAATCATTGTCAAATTAAATAATCTTATTTTTAGAGACTATTTCATTTATAAAATAGTATCTATAATGCATTGGTTATATAATAACATTTTATATTTTTATCAAGAATATTACTCTTATGTTTTATTTGTGTCTAAAAATAAAATTCTCAAATTATACTCAATTAACCACATTATTTATTTTGAAAAACTATTTTTAACAGTGTTTATAGAAATAAAAAATTTATTTACAGAAAGTAATTATGTAGTTATTTAACTATGGTTTGAACATTAAAAGGTATGATGAGGGTATTTTCATGTGCTTTATAAACTTACATCGACTATATGGTAATCTATACTAAATTATACATACCTAATTTTAGAATTCATTCATTCTTAATTTTTTAAATATTGGATATGGCTTCGAAAAGATCAACCCCTAATTAGAATACATCCATCCCAAGTTATATGAATTTTTCTTTGAACAGAATGACTATACTGGTTGAGTTTGTTGTTTGTCCTTTGTATATCAATTATCCTTTTTCATTAAATCTTATAAAAAAACTACAATGGCAAAATTTTAAAAAAAATTTATAGTTTCCCATTTTCATGTAGGCCAATGGTTATGCGGACCAATGATTATATATTGTTCTAATCCCAATGGTAACATATATTTATAAACCTTATAAATATCACTTCATTCTTTCACCCTGAATTTTCAAATAATTATTTTAAGGTTATATTTTCATTTCATAGGTTATTGATAGGATTACTATTATTTTTTCAACATATTTTCCATAGGGGGTATGATTCTATTGTATGGGGTGGTCCACACATTCCCATTTTATTTATTATACATTGTAATCTTTACCCATATATAATGAATGAAATTTTCATTAGTTTCATAGATATCAATGGTAATGATATTTATTTAGGATATATGTTTTTCTCTTTATTTTTCCAGTTTATAATACTATATAATATATAACAGTGTTTATTTTAGAAAAAACGCTTTTTAGAATGTCTTCGAAATTACAATTTTTACTACGAAATAAAACATTTTCTATTTATCAGTATTACATTACCAGAAAACTATTAGTATTATTACCATATATTCTATTCTATGATCTGAAATAAATATTTTGAATATATTTTATTATTCATAAAAAGTTTTCTTTATTGGCTAGTGGAAACTCATTCCCCCATATTTTATCATATATAATAGAAAAACTATTTTATCATATTTAAATCATTTTCAACAGATTGAAATTATTTATCCTTATGTTATATTAAAACATGTTGTGAAAATTGGTCAAGTCACACAAGACGTGTAAAAATTCCTCCAAATCCTATTTTTCCTAAAAAATCACTAATTTTTAAAAATAAATTTTAATATAATAAAATGTGTGATTATGATATATTTATTTGTTTTAGTTCTTTTTTAAATTAAAGTAATAATTTTAATATAACTCATTGGTGTAGAAACTAATTTCTTGAATGCATCAATGAAAACTAAAATATTTGTAAATACATTAAATATTTTTGATGTTTTGTGTATATAAAATAGTTATATATTTTTTATTTGTATCATATTAAAATTAAAAGATAATAATTCATTTATATACTGGTAATAACTATTATGAAATATCCATAGAATTTATCCCATGACATTAAATATTCTATGTAATTTTTCCTCTTGATAATACATTTTAAACAATGTATGGGCATCCCCTCATTTCTAAAACCACTTTTTTCTTTAAACATTCAAGTTTGAGAAAATATTAAACTCTAATATTGTACTTATATTTTAAACTTTTACCACTTATACTATCAACACGACAACAATTCATGATCAACCAACACTCTCATCAATTATCCTAAACAAATTAGGGTAATTAGGTAAAGTATTTTTGATATCCATTTTATGAATTTATAGAAACATTTTGATAACGATTAATGAATATAGGTCATATCTAAATCGAGCCATATTGGGAAACGAATCCTCAAGAATCCATTTACGTACCGAATCATATAAGGTACATAAGAAAATAAGGAATTACTTTTATTATTTTTCATCAAAATAATAGCTTTAAAAAATATCAATAATATATTATTAAATTAACTTATAATAAACTATATCCATTTTTTATAAATATAAAAAATATGAAAATTCTATAACAGATTTCATTTACATATATAATATTTCTCATTAAATTGAGTACTATTTTGAAATTCTTAAACCAATATATGATGTTTCTTCCATTATTATATTCTCCACAAATATTTATTTATCATCAACTTAATAAAATTGATATATAGGGGTTGTCTCAACAACCAACTCAAAATGTGCAAATAAATGTATTTTAATTTTTTGAAAAAAGAATAAAACTGCCAATAAACATAATTTATAGTAATGTATTTTATTAATTAATCCTAATTATATTTTTAATAATTATTTTATACAAAGTTGTCACTAAACATTTCAAAAAAATCAAATACCTTCCATTTCCTTCTATAGATTAATCAATCCACACTGTAACCCCCCCCCCCTCCATTGTTTTTTTTTCAATCACTATCCGCAGTCTCGAATCCTCCCTAAACTTTTGCATAGACTCGATATATTTAATCTATCAATGTTCCCCTCTACATGAATTTCCTACCCCATGCATTAAAATATAGTTTTTTAATTTCTATCTATACTTATATTGTTATTTATGTTTAGAAGATTCTAATCCCTAAAAATAATTTTTCGACTGATTGGTGTGTATAATGAATTTCATATATATCTAAATATTAAATTTTGATTTAAAATACGTTTTTTTATTTGAAACTTATTCTAAAAAATTAAAAAAATTGGATTGTAAAAACAATGTGATTTTTTTAATTCTAGGATCTTATTTTAGTAAGAAAAAAGTCCATGATTTTGAATATAGATCCATTTTTGATAATAATGGTACTATTTTTATAAATAGAAAATGATTCTCTTTAAAAATTTCTTTCATTAATAAATATCTATTTTTATTTTTCATTAATATAATTAATATAATTTATTTATTATCTTTTTGGTTATAGAGGAATGAAACATACCATACTCATGTGGCCAATAAGGACATGGAAATCACAACATTATGGGTTTACCCACTTCACAACTGGACCAATTAAATTTTACTTACTAGAAGGGGAATCATTAAACACACCAAAGGGAACTTTTTCATAGACTAATAGCTTCAATGGAAATGGATCGAATGAATTACTATATAGGGAATGATGTTTTTCCTTTATCTTCCTAGTTGTAAGGCCCTCATGTACTACATCACCACTTTTGAAACTAGGTTCTTAGGTATATACCCCAACATACACCAAAACATATGTCACAATCCCGAAATATTCATAGAAATCCCCTACCCTAATAGAGGATTCTTGGATCTTAACCATGAATATATCGAGAATTGTAAGGTGAGAATCCCTTTCGGGTAGACCATATCTACATTTTCTCATTAATATATTTTTTAGCATTTAATATTTTATATATTAATCATATTTATGGAAACAATAATTTCCTTATATATTCCAAAAAAAATATTTACCTAATTGTAATGAAAATTGTCATTACAATTATCCATTAATGTAATAAAGTTTCATCGTATGAATATGATTATTTAATATCTAACATTATAATTGTTATAATCTCAGTAAAAAAATGTTAATTATTTATTTCATTAAAATTTAAGATCATAATTTATTTAAATAATAAATCTTTATCAATTTAATTTTTAATCTTGTGAATTTAGTTATTTATCATCTCATAAATTATAAATATACCATGATGATAAAAAATATATAACATTTTTTTCATCATGGATATAATATTTTAATATATTTAAATAAATTCTTGTTAGATTCATAAAAACTATTGGATTTTAATCCTTTTTAGAAAATCCATTTATATTATATAATTATTCTTTTAGAAATATTTATATATCATCTACTAAATCTTGTTCAATGATTTTATGTTATTTAAATTTAATATGAAAACATATAACATATTTTCTGTTACAAATTTTTTATTTATATATATATCTCAAATTGTAATTAATTTTTCCAATGTTAATAAATTCATTTTATTTTTCATTATGTCATCACATCATCATTAAATTTAATATATATAAATGAATATGTTTTTTACAAAAATTATTTTTTAATTGAATTATTTGGTTTTTTAATTTATTTTAAATTATTATGCCCTCATATTGTTTTATAGATGTTATCCACTCTATAAAACATGATAATTATTATATTACTAAAAGATAGAGAAGATAAATTGTAATGGTTGGACATTCTAAACCATCTATATAGAGTACACACGCAACATAATAAAATCATTCAACTCAAACTTTATAGAGTCTATAAACTATAATACATCGATTTTAAACAAACAAATCTCGGTACAATTCCCCAAAAACATTAAGTTTCAATTTTCATACTAATATGACTTATTCTATTGTATATTAATTCTATAGAATTCTATTGGGAATGATAATGGTTTATTTGGTGGTTACGCTATAATAAAACCACCTATATTCAGATAGTTTATCAATTAGCATTATAAGTTTGATGATGTTTCCCTGTTATATTTATATATTTTAGTAAGATTATAATAATTAGTAAAGAAATAAATTATTTTTGAAATATATATGTAAACAATACAATAATCATATTAGAATGGATATAAATTTCACTAATCAATATGTTTGTAATTACATTGGATTAATGATAGTACTCCCATTGGACACATTTTATTTGCTGGTCATGGGTGAAGGGAACCTTTATGGGATTGTACTATCGTATTAAATATGTGACACAAATCCCTCCCCATTACATATATTTTTCAGAGTTATATTAAAATACCATGGGATTATAACCATTTAATTTCATTATGTTCATTAAATATTTATATATGATTAATTTAAACAAATATTTTATATATGGTAATACCTCTTTTGAATGTTATGAATTTTATTTGTAGGTGTTGTTCCATTATAATGATGAATATGTGATTTCAAATCCAAAAACAATAAAATCATAAGCAAGAAATGAATAGTATTCTATTGGAGATTATGGAATGAATTCAATAATAAGTATATTTATTCCATGGATTTATGAGAACTTACCTAATAGAATTAAATTATTGTAGTGGAAAGAATTTGATGATTACCATCATTTTTAATTAAATTTTATTTTTCCTGACATGGTAATGGTTTAGTACACTTATTTAAATAATTTTTTGTATTATTAACATATAACATCTTTTCATATTTTATTTACGAAATGACTCTCATCGAAGGGACTACGTAATTCCAAATACATCATATTTGAATATGTTTTCTAGGAAATGAGATTCCATTGTAAAAAATATTATATTTATTATAATATATATCTCTATATGTTATTTTAATTAAATTCTGAATTTTTTTATTAATGTACATATTTTATTCAATAGTTAATTGATATTCATCATTTTTTCAATGGATATGTTGTTTTATGTCGTTAAATTTTTTTATTTTTTGTGAATTACCTTTCAAAAAACATTAGGGATAAAAAAATTTAATTATAAGCTGATGTTTATAAATTATTTTATAAATTCATGATATAATATTTTTTATGTGAAATAAAATAATAATGGATGGCCAATTATGTATTATCATAATTCGTATTTTATGAGGATGTTATCACATATTTTATTTTTTTATAATATTTCTAATATCTTTAGGGGGATTAAGTAAGAAAAAATTTTCAAATAGTAATCACCTTTTGACAAATATATTTTAGGAAAAACTTATCAATAGTGGGTTTTATTGGGTTTTTCATTCCTTAATCAAGATAAAAAATTCAGTCGTCGATGATTACTACTCATGAATAGTATTTATATGATAAAATTCCAAATGATTGGTTCTTATCATTATAAATTACATTTGCCTCTATGCATTAGAGGATTATAAGTAGCATTCTGGAATATATTTTCCCACTTATAAAGAATATAGGAATTAGAAATTACAGAATTAAAAACAATATTTTTCAATTTAGTTAAAATATATTGATTATTAGAATAACTATACTCATTTCACTAACATATGAATAATGTATTAGATAATGGTTTTCCTGAAATACATAATGAAAATACATTAAATCATAAAAAATTATTGTATCTTTGTCTGGAAATGGACTTATTCAACATATCCAATGAATATTTTTATGTACACATTAAAAAAATTAATTTTCTTACTTATTATATTCTAAATCAGAATTATTTCCTCTTAACATAAGTATAATATTTTATAATTTTATTAATAAATTTCCTCGAATAGATCATACACTGTTTTATGTTTATAATAATTGAAAACCAATAGATAATATACAAATTTATCATTAGAATAAATGATTAGTAATAAATTTTGTAATTTTTTTAAATATTATTTTTTAAACTATTCCTATAATAAAGAACATTTTTCAATAAGTGTTCCAAAATAGTTATAATTGATTTTTTACTCTATATCTTTTGGGTATTTCTTTATTTGTCATTGATTTTTAAATTTGATAATGGTGGGGATTTTATTACCCTTTATTAAATCGTATAATTATTGAGGTAAAAATAAATGATATAGTGTTTATCATTGTTATCAATCCTATATACAAAATTCCACTATCATTGGTTGAGACAAAATATATGTGTTAATTTCTAGATATTCATTATTGGAATTTATTTTATAATATTGTGTGTCTCTATTTTTTAATAATAAAATAATTATTTACTATTTTTGTATTTTTTATTAATAAACATTTTATTTTTTTCAATAAAGGCACAAGGGGGAGGAAGTGAGTCAGATGCTCAAGTCCAACATGATCCACCTGGTAAAGGAAAATGGGATGTTGTGTAGTAACACATCTCATGTGTTTATTAATATTTTATGACATCTAATATTAATTAAACAAATGACTATTCATATTTTATGTAACATCCCAATATGATTATGTAATTTATAAATGAATTTTGTTATAATTTAATTAAAATATGTTATGAAATATCATTTAAAAAAGTTAGTGTTATTTTTTATTAACTAAATTCTTAAAAATTTATGATGAATATTAGAAGTAAAAGTTTTTTGGTTTGTTTTAATTCAAATTTATAAATAGGAATTTGTTAAAATATTTTTTAAATTATACCTTTATGAAAAATATTTTTTCTTGAATATCAGAAAATACTATTTTAAATAAATTAATAAAGACATATATTTTTCACTTAATAATAATTTTTATAAATTTCAAATCATTTTATTTTAATATAGGCATAATTATTCTATTATTCTAAAAAAAAGTTTTATTTTTATTTATTTAGGTTAAAAAATAATTTAAAATTAAGATATAATTTATTTCATGTATGATGTGACAAAAAAATAATTATTAATATTATAAAAATATTTTAATTTATAAATTATTTGAATATGAGTATTAATATTTAAAACATGATTTTGATTTCTATATATATATATATATTGACCTTTTCAAAATTTTTATATTTTATATAAAAAATGGTAGAATTTGAAACAAGTAATAAATATATAATAAAGGTAATAAAACAATAAAAAAAATTATAATCTAGATAAGGGTTTCATTTGGTTCCATTCTGGGGGAGTGCATCGAGCAGAGGTTGAGGTTGAGGTAGGTGGGAGATTTGACTGTTGTCACAATGGTCGATCCAATTAGGGGAGTTATGTAAAATGCCGAAAAAGGACCATGAGTGATGTTTGAACAAGGCATGGAAGGCGTTCGACCATCGTTTTTGGTTATAATTCTATTTCAAAGAGACATTTGAGGGTTTGTTTGTGGTTTATGGTTTTAATGTGATGGTCAAAATCCATATCCTTGGTAGGATTTTTCTTTTTCTTCTAGATGTAGAATCATTTCATAGACACTTTTCGGGGATTGTTTTGTTATGTAAGTATTATGTTTTTTTATTTCTTGATCATTGTAGTTGTCCATGTATTGATTATATTTAATGGATATTCTTTTGTTTGTGACATTTTGTCATTATTTTTCATCAATTTCCACTATCAATTATGAATGATGATTTTATTTTTCTTCATGTCCCTATTTTATGAATATTGTTTCTCTAAAATTCCAAAGATTCATAGAGAATCTATTTTTAAACTGAAATAAAAATTAAATCCAATTTTTTTAAAATTATCGAATCCTTATTGAGTAATATTTAAATCAGGAATTCTAAATTTTTATCCTTCTGTTATCTAAAAATGTTTTTTTTATTATTTTTTAAGTTTATTTCCAAATTCAATTTTTAATTTTCATATATAACAATGAAAATATATTTATATTATTACACCCCATGTACATCCAATCTTGCTCGGCTATCTAAGATTATTCACCGTTAATTTTTCTATTGTATAAGTCTAATTAATATTATACAAACACACAAAATGATACATATATATATATATAGTTCATCACTCTTAGACTAGTGATGTAAATGGCTATAAAATCCATTTGTGTGGAAATAAAATTTGGAAAACCAATTTGCAGTCTGGAGTGACAGAATGTCAAATGCTATGTATTTTATTTTTTCTAGAATTAATGTATGGGATCTTATTTTAATTAATGTTTTAAAATTATATGATTTCTTTGTGTTGTTATTATTTAAGATAACCCTTATAAAGGTATATATTTATATATTTTTTCAATGTTTATGTATTAATTCTTTCAAGCGTTATTCTTAAGTGTCACTATGGGAACATGATATTTAGAACGTTATATATGTATTACCCAGTGGATATTATTATTTTTGTAATGATCTTATCAATTTAATTTTTAGAATATAGATCTTGATAAATTATATAATGGACAATTGTTTATTTAAAAACATTTATTATTTTCCCATAAGAGACATTCAATTTTCTTGATTAGTTTGAAAAGAATATATTTAATTTTCCCTGTTATTTTCTCTAAAGGATATTTTTATATGAATTAATGAACATCATTATATGGTATTAAGATATTGTTGTAAATTATTTTTTATGTTTTGATGATTTTATAATTACATATTTATTATAATGATATTTTTTAAAAAATTGTACACTATATATATATAAAGTGATTGTAATTGTCAATGTTTTATTTGAAAATACGTTTGGTTTTTTTATATGTTACAAATTACACTATATTTATATGTCTTTATATGAGTAATTTTTATTAAAACATTTATATTAATTGTTCATTACTAATCATAAATAAATGCATCATTTATTGTAAATTAATGTAATGAATTAAAAAGGATTATGGAATGGGATTATTTATTTTTGATGTAATTCATAAATCATGGTTATGGCCTTATATCATTGATTATACATGAAATTTTATAAATTTTAATATTTATATGTAAATATATTTCCATGTACAAGTAAGAATATATAATGCTTAAATTTTTTATTTATCGGTACAAGCTACAAAAGTGGATTTTATTAATTATGAATTAAATTTTATGTACAATAAAGAAAATTAACCTTCCCCATATATATAAAGAAGTTAGGAATCATGATATTTTATTTCACAATGTCAAAAGAGTTATATTTAATAAAGGATGATATATTTTCATTTATATAATGATATAAATTTATGTTTATTTTAATGAATTTTGTGTTTGTAAAATAAAAACCAATGTGGAAACACACACACACATGAACACATATATATAAGAATATATGAAAAAATTTTCATTAAATATTGGCACTTGAATGATTTATATACGGTTGGGAATTAGTCATTGAAAATATCCATCCTCACGTGGATAGCCCTAATAAGGCCTTCTATGATTCATGTGCCCAAAGTGTATTTTTCCAATATATTTCATAAAAATTTTAGAAATATCACTATATTATTTATATTCAAATATTGAGTTTAATTAATATAAAAAATTATGTCGTATTTTCAACACATTTTTAATTTAAATGATATTTGCAAATGGTATTTCCAAAATAATTTTTAAATTATTTTCTAAATAATATACAGATGTATATTTTTTATTTATTTTCAAATGATATTTCAAAATAGATATTTCTATGATTTTGGACTCCTAACCATTAAATTAAATTATCAATATTTGATTAAAAAATTAACAGTTTTGGTGGAAATTCATTGTGTTCTAATTTTTTTAATGAATCATCACATGGGACAAATTTTATTTTATTTAATTTTGTTTTTATATAGTTGTTATGTCGTAATGAATCTATCTAATTCTCTATAACCTAGAGGGTAATATGTCCTCTATTGTAGAAACTGTATTCTATTGTTCCTCTTTCTTATTATAAAAAGTAAATATGAAACAATTTTATACATTAAACCGAGGAGTGTGGGGTTGGGATGCTATAATTGGTATTAGAGAAACAGTCTATAAAACATTTGAAGTTAGATGTTTTTTAAAGAGGTAGATAATTGACGTTTATTAGTCGTAGTTTTCTTAATTCTGAAAACAAAAATTTCGTGTTTTCTTAAATCTGAAGTAATTTTGATTGTGACATTCATTTATTTTGAAGGGAATTTATCAACCCATAATTTATATGTAATTACTAAATGAATTGTTTTATTATTTAAATAAATTAAGTTATGAAATAACTTTTGAAAAATTAAGATATGTTTTTGATAAAATTAATTTTATTATATTGTAAGATGAATATTCAATTTAATATTAATTTTTTTTATTTAACCTTAAATTTATAAAAAAAAATTATGAAATTATTTTTTCCATTATAACATTATGAATTATATTTTTTCATATATTATGTGATAATATTTTAAATAAATTGAAATGTTTTTAACTTTATAACTATTTTTATAAATTTTGTATACATTTTTTTAATATGAAAATATTTTATATTTTACTTCAAATAAAAAATTGTTTCTATATATTTCAATAAGAAAATAATTTCAATTTAAATATAGTATTAATTTCATATACATGATCACATAAATAAAATACTTATTTATATTATAGAAACAGTTTAATATATAAAATATTTGAATATGATTATTAATATTTAAAATAAAATTTAATATTTTATATATTTATATATATAATGATCATTATATAACATGTAAATGCATTTTTATTTTATTTAATAAAAACGATTGAATATAGATAAAGTGATAATTCAATTGTCACGAACCGAATCGGGTCGCCATCTGAACCGACGCCCGACCCGGCCCGCGGTAAGGCCCAAAGGGCGTTCCCGATCCCCACGGGCTGGCACAAGTGCCCGGGTATCAAAATAAACTTTTGGAACGATTTACCCGAGTGAACACATATAAAGCAGCCAACCAAAGTAAACCAAACAGAATTAAAGGTTACAGTCAACATGTAATTGACCAAACAGGTTTTTGGTTCACAAGTATTCAAAAACCCAAATAACACTAAAACAAGATGAACAAAAACCAACCTAAGGACTATCGCCTGGTGTGAGGACACCACCTCTAAGCCACTCCCAAAACGCCACGTAGATAGTCCTGCTAACAACCTGAACCACTACTCCCAAAAGCTGGACCCTTACCTGTATCGGAAGTAAACAAATCTACTTACACCCAAGGGTGTAAGTAGGGTGTGAGAAATCGCCCAGCAGGATATCACTATGATAAGATTCCATACACAACTATCAAAAGACGAACCATTTGCAATGCTAAAATAAAGAGAGAAAGAAGTGGAAAAGAAATGGGTTTCATAAAACTATTTAAAAGAAAGGCAGTACAAAATAAACACATTAGGATAGAAGTTCAAGTGACATATCACGTATCATTATGCACGCAAAGTAACTGGTGGCAAAAGGATGGGAGAGGCCCTATGGGTACTAGAACTAGTGGGATCCTAGAACGTCGTGTCTTGGTGAAACGTGGATTAGGCATCCATGACCCTCAGATAACGTGGCTTAGAAGGCCACGACCCTCAGAACATGTGTCTTAGAAGGCCACGACCCTCAGATATCATATGTTTAGTTAGTGTTGCAATCATCAAACCTGCCAGTGAAACCGGTTCGGGTCATCTCCGGAACACTAGCTCACTAGTCCTAGTCTCCCCACCTAATACCCCGGCTTCCCTCCTTGTGCTCACCTAAAGATCAATGTTCATATATCATGTCACATTATCACTTAGAGCCAAACGTGTCACCTGCACACTGATATCCTCTTTGGAAACCACACACACACCAAAACATCTTTTTTTTCTTCTTTTTTTTAAAAAAAAACTTAAACCACACTGCGCAGTTTACAAATAATAAGAAACAACCAAAGTGAGTTTCGGCAATAAAAATAGACTTGCACTACATAAATATACCACTGGAAAATTAGATGCACATTTAAAAAGTAATCAAAATTAATTTGTCAATATGGAAACTAATTAGCAGGGTGCTGAAAATTAAACCCACACGAAAAAGATCGCCAGATGATAATTGAGTGTGGAATCACCTACCTCAAACAGGTGCGGAAAAAGACACGGCGCAAGACTCCAGTTGCGCCGTGGTCGCACCGTCTTGAGCCGTCAAACAGGTCCTAAAAACAGCAGATCGTACAACAGGTTCAATAACATTGTTAACATAATAATAATAATGATAATAATAATAACGTAAAAGTAATAATAGTAAAAATAACAAAATAATAATAAAAATAATAATATAATAATAACAAAAATAATAATATTAATAATAACAATAGCATAATAATAATAATAATAATAATAATAACATAATCATAATAATATTGATAATAACATAACAATGATAAAATAGTAATATAATAATATTCACATAATAATGATAATAATAAATATAATAATAATAATAACATAATAACAATGAGATTAATAATAACATAATAATCATAACAACAATAGTATAATAATAATAATAATATCATTATTAGCATAATAATAATAACAGAATGATAATTATAGTAATAATATAATGATTAACATATTAATGATAATAACAAAAGAAAATCTTAATATCTTATAAGTTAAAATAATAATAAAAAAAACAAACCTGCGCGGTCTGCTGGAGGAGGTACCGAACAGGGCGCAGGATCGGGGAGGCGTGGTAACAGGGAGGCGGCGCACCGGCTGGGCGGAGGAGGAAGGAGAGCAGCAGGGGGAGGTCTGGTGCGGTTTCGAAGCTCCGGAGAGAGGAGGGTGGCCGAGCGGGAGTAGCAGGAGGGGGTCCGGTGCGGCAGGGAAGGCCGAGTCGAGCGGGAGGCAACCGGCAGCAGGGTCATGGCCTGGTTGAGCGGAAGATGGGTGGAGGAGTCAGCAAGTCCGGCGAGGAGGCTGGGCGGAAGGGCTTCGGCTGGGCAAGGACAATATCAGGGAGGTAGAGGGAGGCGTGGCCGGCGATGAGGGGCAGAACTGGACGAAGAGGGTTGCAGCGCCGGGATGAGCTGGATGGGCTGGGGTGCACGCGAGAGAGTAAGAGGGCGAAGGTGTTCCGGCGAGGAGGTTGAGGGATGGGGGTACCGAGGTTGCTGGCAGTGGAGGGTGAACAGGGTGGTGCGGCGGCGAGAGGATGCAGGTGCGGGGGAAGGAGAAGAAAGAAAAAGGAAAAAAACGGAAGAGAGGAAAACATGGGGAGGAAGACAAGGAATAAAAAAAAGGAAAAGTAATGAAAATGGGAAAGGTGGCGGCTTGGGTTTCGGGGGGAGGAAAACCGGAAATTTTTTTTGCTAACAATAGTATTAATATCATAATAATATTAGAAATAATAATATTAATAGTAATAATAATTATCATATTCTTAATAATAATAATCGCATAACAATAATAATAATTGTAATAATAATATATTAGCAATAATAATAATTATATAATAATAACTATAAAGATAATAATTATAATAATATAATAATAACAATAATATAATAATGATAATAAAATAATAAACGATAAAACCATAATAAAAATTTATCCGGTTATTTAACATTCGAGCATCGGCACCACGTGCCGAGCGACGTGAAGCCAACGCGCACTTATCAGCGCACTTAAAATAAATTTTATCCAGCTTGCTCGTGCCTCGCGCACACACCAAGCGATGTAAGGCCAATGCGCATTTATCAGTGCCACTACGGAAGCCCCTTGTCTATTCAGTCCACACATCAACCAAACAATTAAATAAACCGGAAATTTAAACTCATGAAATAAAAATTTAAAAAATTAAAGTCGTACCTCTAAATGACGACCGGGCATGACAATTCTCCCCACCATAAAAACTTTCTGCCCTCGGAAAGTCAGCTCAAAGCCTGATCAGAGAATAGAAATGGGTACTCCTACTCAACCCATGACATCCGCTCCCAAGACTCATGTTCATCATTCTCGTGCTGCCAAATAACATGGACCAGAGGAATGGACTTTCCACGCAGCACCTTTTCCCGAGAATCCACTATACGCACTGGTCACTCGACCACAGTCAAGTCAGACTCTATCTCCAGCTCCTCCCAATTCAGCACATGCGACAGGTCGGGGTTGTACTTCTTTAGTTGGGAGACATGAAATACGTCGTGAATCGACTTCAACTGCGACAGCAAAGCTAACCTATATTCCACCTTGCCAATACGCTAAAGAATCTCAAAAGGTCCGACATATCTCAGTGTCAGCTTCCCATACTTCCCCAAACGATGGTGACCCAAGCGAGGGGCCACTTTCAGGAACACTATGTCCCCCACTGAAAATTCGAGATCCCTCCGCCTATGATCTGCATAAGACTTGTGGTGACTCTAAGCTGTAAACAACTGCTGCCTAATCAGTTTGACCTTCTCAGACGTCTCCTGAACAAGACTCGGTCCCAAGAGCGAGGCTTCTCCTACCTCAGCCCAACGCAGGGGAGACCGACAAGGCCGGCCATAGAGCGCCTCAAAGGGTGCCATTCTGATGGAAGACTGGTAACTGTTGTTATATGAAAACTCGACCAGTCCCAAATGGATATCCCATGATCCTCCAAAATCTAGCACACAGGCTCGGAGCATGTCTTCCAGAATCTGATTCACCCGCTCTGTCTGGCCATCGGTCTGAGGATGGGATGTCGTGATCATCTTAATCTGCGACCCAAAATCCTTCTGGAGGCCTCCCCAAAAACGAGATGTAAAGCTGGGGTCCTGGTCATAAACAATTGCCGACGGCACGCCATGAAGTCTGACCACCTCCTGAACATACAAGCGGCCCAGTTCCTCTACCTTCGCTGTATCTCTGATCTGAATAAAGTGAGCTGACTTGGTCAAATGGTCAATCATCACCCAGATAGAATTCCTCCCTCTAGGTGAACGAGGAAAGCCAATGATGAAGTCCATGGCGACCTCGTCCCACTTCCAGGTAGGAATGGGTAATGGCTGGAGTAGGCCATATGGTCTCTGATGCTATGCTTTCACTTGCTGGCAGGTGTAACATCTGGATACGAAGTCGGCTATGTCCCGACTCATACCTGGCCACCAGAACTGACGGCAAACATCGTAATACATCTTGGTGGTACCAAGATGGACGGCCCACTGAGATTGGTGGCCATCCTGCATCACCATCTTTCGCAGAGACAACGGCACTACAACACGACCCTTAAAGCATAGGACCCTCTGGGAAGATAAAGACCAATCCGAAGGAGTCTCCCCACCATGAAGAAACTACATAGATCACTTACACAACTCATCACCAGGCTGCTCCCACTGAATCAACTCTATAAGAGCAAGAGTCAACTGGATGCTAGCCAATAAAGTACCTCCACTGTGCTCCCTGCTCTCCAAATGCATCTGGGCAAATATCCCCATCAAAGTCCACTCACCGCTGGACTTCCTCAACGCCTGCACTGGTACTTTTCTGCTCAAAGCATCAGCTACCACATTACCCATGCCAGGGGTTTAGACAATATCAAAATCAAAACCCTGCAGGTACTCGACCCAGCGGCGTTGCCTCAAATTGAGATCCTTCTGAGAGAAAATATAGGCCAGGATTTTATGTTCAGAGTAGACCACAAACTTCTCCCCAAAAATATAGTGGCGCCACGTCTTCAAAGGATGCATCACCACCGCCAACACTAAGTCGTGAGTCGGATAGTTCTTCTCATGTGGCTGGAGATGGCGAGAACCATAAGCCACAACATGGTCATCCTACATGAGCCCACATCCAAGGCCCGTACATGAAGCATCACAGTACACCACATTGCCCTTTCCTGACTCTGGTACAGTCAACACAGGTGCGGTGGTCAACCGCCGCTTCAACTCCTCAAAAGATGTCTGGAACTGTGGGATCCACTCAAAATTCATCCCTTTCCGGGTGAGTGCGGTCATGGGGGAGGCAAACCGCGAGAAGTCTCGGACAAAGCGCTTGTAAAAACAAGCCAAGCCCAGAAAACTCATGATCTCAAACACATTTCCCGGCTGCTCCCAAGACATAATAGCTCTGTTCTTTTCAGTATCCACTGAAACCCCTTGTTCTGAGACGACATGCCCCAGAAACTTCACTTCCCTGATCCAGAAAGTGCACTTCGAGAGTTTGGCGTACAGGCGGTGATCCCGCAATGTGCCCAAAAAACGCGTAGGTGATGCTCATGCTCCTCCTCGGATCCAGAATAGACCAGGATGTCATCCACAAATACCATGACAAATGAGTCGAGATATTGGTGGAAGACCCTATTCATGAGCGCCATGAAAACTACAGGAGAATTCGTCAGTCCGAAAGGCATGACCAAGTACTCGAAGTGACCGTACCTGCTTCGGAAATCCGTCTTCGGGATATCTGCTTCTCTCACCCTCAGCTGGTGGTATCCCGAATGCAAATCAATCGTGGAGAACCACTTTTCCCCCTTCATCTAGTCGAACAAATCATCAATCCGAGGCAAAGGGTATTTATTCTTGATGGTTACCTTGTTCAATTTCTGGTAATCAATGCACAACCGAAGGTTTCCATCGGCCTTCTTCGCGAATAAAACCGGTGCGGCCCAAGGAGAGACGCTTGTGCGAATGAATCCTTTGGATTCCAAATCATCCAGCTTTATATTTAATTCCCTCAATTTGGTGGGGGCCATCCGATTTGAGGGAAGAGATATAGGCTATGTTCTCGGCGCCAACTCAATCGAGAACTCCACGTCTCACTCTGGGGGTAAGCCAGAAAAATCATCTGGGAAGACCTCTTGGAACTCATCCACTACGCGAGGTACCCCGCCCTATGAAATACCACCATCGTCCTCCAGCGTGAGAAACGACAACTGATAAGCAAGATTTCCAAGCTCAGGGAGTGGAGGTCCCACACGTCCCGACCGAGGATCCCATTCTCCGTGTAATTACTGGGGAGTCCCATCTGGTGTTGTAAAGCTGACTCGGTGTTGATAGCAATCAATGTGCGCCTGGAAGCGCACCAGCCAGTCCATACCGAGGATCAAATCAAATAGGTCCCTGTTAAGGACCAAGAAATACCATTCCATCTCGACTCCCGACACAGAGAGTGCGCACGATCGGCACTTAAGGCCTTGATCCCTCTTTTTCCCCAACAGTGTTACCAACTCCATAGCAAACGATAACAGCTCGGTTGGTAGGTTCAGCAGATTCACAAAACGAGCAAATATGAAAGAAACTGAAGCACCAGTATCAAATAAAACTGCAGCTATAGAAGATGAAACCAGAATAGTACCTCGAACCGTCGAAGGCCCTACATCAGATCCCGCTGGTGCCTGATCCACAGCATGCAGTTTCCTGGTCCCTACCTGAGAACGACCGCTCGCCTGAGGCTCTGCCCTGATATGGCTCTACCCTGAAGACGATCTGGTCCTACCACCACACCCACCAAACTGAGATCCTGTCGTCCTCGTCGGCTCTGACTGAACTGATACCCCACTAGAAGCCACTGATCCAGCCCCACTCTGATAAAGGTGTGCAGACCTGCAGAAGCGTTGTAGATGTCCCACAACTCCACATCCATGGCATGGTCTGGGAGGGTATGGAAAAACAGGTCGGATGTGCCCTGCCCTTTCGCACTGATGGCACACAACGTACCCTGCACCAGAAGCCCCAGATGAAAACTGCCTGGGAGGATGACCTGAGCTGCCATCACCCTTCTTCCATTGCTCATCATGATTCCTCTTCTTCTCAGATGAACTGCCACTGCCAAGCCCTGAAACTGATCCAGAAAACCCCGACTTTCCCTTCTGGTCAATCTCGGCCATACAAGCACGATCGACCACCTCAGTATAAGTCTTCATCTTGAACAAGAAAACCTGGGAGTGAATTTCTGGTCGAAGGCCCTTCTCAAACATTCGAGCTTTTAAGAATTCGCTCGAAACTATCTCAGGTGCGTACCATACCAGTTCAGCAAAGCGATTTTCATACTCCATCACTGTCTGATTCCCCTGCGAAAGCTCCATGAACTACCGAGATCTAGCATAGGCTGCATACTCTGGACAATACTGCTCGTTGAAGATACCCTTGAAATCCTTCCAACTCATGTGCTCATGCTTCCCAGCCTGGACCACTGATTCCCAACATTTGCGACTGGAAGCCTCCAGCTGGAACGAGGCACACTTCACCCTGACTTCCTCAGGCGTGTCAATGAAATCGAACATGCGTTCTATCTTTTCAAGCCACTCCTCTTCCTCCTGAGGTTCTGAACCACCTCGGAAAGAAGGAGGTTTGCTCCTCAGAAACTTCTGAGCTCTATCCTTCCTGGAGCCGAATTCTTCCCCTCTAGCTGGAACAGGAGCGGGGGCAGGAGTCGCCCCTTGTCCCAAAGCCTGAACGGCTCGGACCATTGCCTCAACCAATCTCTGATCAAGCGGTGTGGGAGAACTCTCTCTGGCTTCCTCCCGTGGATGCATGGGAACTCTCCGGGGAGGCATCTTACTGCAAAAGGGTAGCAATCAAGAAAGAATACCTATCAATAAAAAGGGAATAATTTTTTCCAAAAAGATAATCATTAATCAATAAATCAAACATGCAAAAACGAATCCCTATAAAAGCTTTACTTATTTTGCCTGGTGTCCACGTACAGTCTGCAGCCTGCACGTCCCACCCAGAAAATAAGTGAAACAAGCACCCTGACATCCCATGGTGACTCAGTATCTGTCACGAGGCGTGCTGGCCAGGCACCCTACTCGCAACATGAGTTCTGAGCCCTGACAGACCCAACTCATGTATAATCCAACTCATCCCAAATAACATAAACCACCAACAAACCTCCCTCTGATACCATTTTGTCACGAACTGAATTGGGTCGCCATCCAAACCGATGCCCGACCCAGCCCGCGGCAAGGCCCGAAGGGCGTTCCCGATCCCCACGTGCTGGCACAAGTGCCCGGGTATCAAAATAAACTTTGGGAACGATTTACCCGAGTGAACACATATAAAGCTGCCAACCAAAGTAAACCAAACAGAAGTAAAGGTTACAGTCAACATGTAATTAACCAAACAGGTTATTGGTTCACATGTATTCAAAAACCCAAATAACACTAAAAAAAGATGACCAAAAACCAACCTAAGGACTATCGCCCTGTGTGAGGACACCGCCTCTAAGTCACCACCAAAACGCCATGTAGATAGTCCTGCTAACAACCTGAACCACTACTCCTAAAATCTGGACCCTTATCTATATCAGAAGTAAACAAATCTACTTACACCCAAGGGTGTAAGTAGGGTGTGACCAATCGACTAGCAGGATATCACCAAGAAAAGTTTCCACGCACAACTATCAAAATACAAACAATTTCCAATTCTAAAATAAAGAGAGAAAGAAGTGAAAATGAAATGGATTTCATAAAATGATTTAAATGAAAGGTAGTTCAAAATAAACACATTAGGATAGCAGTTCAAGTGACATATCAGGTATCATTATGCACACAAAGTAACTGGTGGCACCAAATGATGGGAGAGGCCCTATGGGTACTAGAACTAGTGGGATCCTAGAACGTCGTGTCTCGGTGAAACGTGGATTAGGCGGCCACGACCCTCAAATAACGTGGCCTTCTAAGCCACGTGTTCTGAGGGTTGTGGCCTTCTAAGACATGTTATCTGAGGTTCGTGCCCGCCTAAGCCACGTTTCACCGAGCCGCGACGTTCTAGGATCCCACTAGTTCTAGTACCCATAGGTCCTCTCCCATCCTTTGGTGCCACCAGTTACTTTTCACGCATAATGATACGTGATGTGACACTTGAACTGCTATCCTAATGTGTTTATTTTGAACTTCCTTTCTTTTAAATCGTTTTATGAAAACCATTTCTTTTGCACTTCTTTCTCTCTTTATTTTAGCATTGCAAATGGTTTGTCTTTTGATAGTTGTGTGTGGAATCTTTTCTTGGTGATATCATGTTGGGCGATTTATCACACCCTACTTACACCCTTGGGTGTAGGTAGATTTGTTTACTTCTGATATAGGTAAGGGTCCAGCTTTTGGGAACAGTGGTTTAGGTTGTTAGTAGGACTATCTACGTGGCATTTTGGTGGTGGCTTAGAGGCGGTGTCCTCACACAGGGTGATATTCCTTATGTTGTTTTTTGGTCATCTTGTTTTAGTGTTATTTGGGTTTTTGAATACTTGTGAACCAAAAACCGGTTTGGTTAATTACATGTTGACTGTAACCTTTACTTCTGTTTGGTTTACTTTGGTTGGATGCTTTATATGTGTTCACTCCGGTAAATCGTTCCCAAAGATTATTTTGATACCCGGGCACTTGTGCCAGCCCGTGGGGATCGGGAACGCCCTTCGGGCCTTACCGCGGGCCGGGTCGGGCGTCGGTTCGGATGGCGACCCGATTCAGTTCGTGACATCAATAATAATAATAATAATAATAATAATAAATAAACTGAAAAGGAAATTAGGATAAGTGATTGTTTGGGTTCCTTTTTGGGAGAACACGTCTACTTGAGGGCATGGCCAACACAGGCAGGAGATTCGATTGTAGTAAAGATGGTCGAGCCAATAAGGGGAGTAGAGTTAAACATCGAAAATGGAACCCAAGTTATATTTAATTAAATCGAGGAAGGATTTCAACTTCTAATTAAGGATATAATTTTGTTTCTGAGTGACGTCTAAGGGTTCATTTTTTGTTTATGGCGTGACTGACACGGTTCGAATCGAAAACTGAGGTATGATTTTTCATTTCCTTCTACATGTGGAACCATATGTTAGAATATTATCATGCATTATTTTGTTGTGAAATTATTTTTAATGTTTTAACATGACCATTTATGATGTCTTTATATTAATAATTTTAAATTTAATTTCTCATCATGTTTATGATATTAATTTCATCAATTTTCATCCATTTATGATATCCCTTTTTAACATTAATTTGACTTTTCATTATTTTTCAATTTGTGGAATCCTTTTTCAACAATATTCCAATTCATGAGAGAGAATATTTGGATAAACAGAATTAAAAAACTCTATGGACTAATTTTTCTAAGACAGCTAATCAAAATACAATAATATAATGATTTATAATTTTGAATATAGATCCACGTTTTGACTAAAAAATTAGTTTTGTTATGTATAAAGATGATTTCAAAATACCTTTTATGATTATTAATTATCGAATGAATATATATTTACATTATTAAACTCATAAAATTTCATGCATGTTCGGAAATCCAATATTATGCATTCCACATGTTTCCACTACATAAATATAATTAATATTATATATATATATAATTAAAAATAGAAAGTTATTTAAATGAACCTAAAATCCCTTACTGTGAAAATTCATTTTTTTCAAAAAAAATCTCAACCCCTAGTGAGGACATAACCAAACAAGGTTTTCACAACTTTTAAAAAAATTTATAATAGAACTAATTTAAAATTGTGTTTTAGGTTTTTACTTATTTTTTTGTGTTCTTATATTTTATTTGAACCCCATGTGTGTGATATATATATATATATATATATATTTATGTATTTATCGAATTTTATGTTTTAGTTCTGCAAAGTGGAATTTTTCTGTCTCACTCGACAATCAAAATATTTAAAACATTATACATGTGGCCGCATTTGATGATAATTATATTTATAAAGATTTCATTAAATATATTTCAAAAAAAAGGATCCTAAAAAATTCTATAACGGACTGATATTTATTTAAGAACATTTATTTTTTACTCTTTGGCACATTCAGTTATTATGATCAATTTGGAAATATTGTAATTATAATGCCTTTATAATAACTAAAAAGTATATTTTTATTTGAATTCATAAACATTATTATATTTCATAAAGATATTGTAATAATTTAAGTTCGATGTATTAATTATATTGTCTAAAAATATTTAATATTTTGATATTTTTTAAATAATTATATTGTATATATATAAATATTAAAAGGTAATTTAAATATTATATATTGGTCTAAATATAAATAATATTTACTTATGTGTTATAAATTCTACGATATGTGTGTGTGTGTGCATTTTTCATTCAAACATTTATCTGAATTATTCAGAAATAATCATAAATAAATATTTTATTTATTTATGAAAATTAGTTTTATAAATTCCAATGTTTTCTGAAATGGAAATATATCTATTATTTTAATTCATCAATCTAATTTATGACCATATATCATTAATTATACCTGAAATATTATTCATTATTATATTTATATATAAATATATATATGCATATATATGTATGAATTTACAGTGGATAAAATTTTAATTTATACATTCAAACATCAAAAAAAAGATTTATGTTGAGAATACTAATGAAATTTTAAGCTAATGGATGAAAATTATCCATCCATAAAAATATTAAATGTCAGTTATTATGATTTTTTTTGTGCCAAGTAGAACAATGGATTTTCAATGAATGTTTATATTTTAACATTTATATAAAAATATAAGTGTTTATGTATTTAATTATTTTGTATGTTTTAAAATAAACACCATTTGAAACATATTTACATTTTTAAGGCAAGTTAAAATGGTTTTTATAAAATTTTGGAATAGAATCATTGTACATATGGTAGGTAATTGGGGAGTAGAATCATACATCATCAAGTTTGTAGGCCCAAGAAATCCATCAATGTTTTATGTGGCTTTAGTGGTTTGTTTTCAAAATATTGATTAGTGTTTTCAACAATATCACGTGATAGTTTTTGAAACAATTATTAGTGTATCTTTTTTATAAAATGACTTTGTATTTTCTAGGGTTAGATAATTTCAATGATATTTTCAAATGGTATAAACATATGTATTTCCAAAAATATATTCTAAGGAATGTACAAAAAAATATTTCATAAATGATATTTCAATGATTTTGAAACTTTTAACATTTAAATTAAATGATCACCCTATGTTTAAAATCTATTTTTAATTGTTCTGGTAGAAATTCTTTTTTTATGATAATTTCTCTGATGAGGAAGTGCATGTGATGTATTTTTTATTGTTTTTTTGTACATACATGGATTTTTATACAGATCATAAAATTGTAATGTGAAACACCATATATTTATGTATATGATATATATAGTACATTAATAGGCAATATAAATACCAAAATACGAATTTTAGTGGTGAATAAGGCATGTATCTCATCGAAATAATGAGTGAGATTACATTCCCTTACATTTTGTCATGACTCTTGTCGAACTCAACAAAAAATCAAGTACAATAAATAATATTTTACAATATATCTATCAAAAAATGATATTCTAACTTATTATTACATGTACATTTTTATCATGTAAATACATTATCTTCTAGTTAAAAATTTTATGTTAAGGTTTCACTACAGGTAATATCATCTTTGTTTTTTCGCATGTGTCTTAATTGACAATATATTTGTTACATATATATATATAATAATTTAAATAATTTAAACCATGATTTAAATATAACTTATATTTTTTTCATTTTAATTATAGTTATCTATAAAATATATACATATGAAACTGAAGACACCATTCATGGAGACGGTATGTCCTATGTACGCATGAATGATTCTCTTTAATTGCCTTGTTGAAATTAATAAAGAAAAACACAGTTGTATTTTTATAGATATATATAATCGTTATGGTAGATTTAGTTTATTATATAAATCATATATACTCACTAAACCCATCCTTAATATATTCCTTGTAGTTCATGATAGACTCAAATCACTTTGAGGGTTGGTAGTCCACACTTCCTCAAGCAGAAATTATTCTTTTAAAAAATTGGATAGTATAAAGATATTTATTGAAAAATAATAACATAATCATAAAGAAGTAATAAATATAATATATAAAATATAGTGACAAATTTTCTATCATAATTTCTAACATCCGAGGAAGTAAAGAAAAAATAATCATTAATCGTTTAGTGAGGTCGTAGTTTGTCATACACATAAATAGAATGTTTGTAACCCATTATATGGAAGTGTGTCTATATTAGGTAAAACCATGTCATAAAAACATTATAGTATATTTAAGATGATATTTTTATACGTACAATTAACAATAACATTCAAGGTATTGGAGAAAGAAAATAAATTAATAGAGTTTTAGGGATTAGCTTACCTCATAATTAAGAAACTCTTTATGGTTTAACTCTACGGGCTTCCGTGGAAAGATTTATACCCCAAGGTAGGAATAAAGGAGATAGGGGAACATTGGGAAGTAAATTTGGTAGATAATTATTTATCCAAAGAGGCTACAGAGGTGTGAGGATGTGAGAGGAAAGTAAGCCTTTTAGTGGAGGAGTTCCACTCTTATAATATTTTTGAAAAAGAAACCCCGCCAATTTTTTTAATGAAAATGGATAAAACAACGATAAAAATAAGGTAAAATGTAGGATAGTGTCTAAATATGGAAATAAAAGGCTTTAGGATATGTTTCTAGGTTTCAATAGGTGTTATGATTAGTGTTTAGTCACTTCTGGTGCTTAATTTAATCTTAATTATTATTATTAATTTCCATTTCTTTCACTAATATTTTTTGGCCAAACTAAGATATCCTTTTTAAAAGTTATATATTATGACAATTGTATTTATGGAATGATTTTCATAAAAATTACAGGCACCAAAGGGACAGAAATTAATTTAAATTTAATCTCATCCTCAGGTAGACAATGTTCGGTTTTAAATTTTAAATGGTACAACGTTTGCTATGTTTTTATATCCAATTTAATGGTGAAATTATTTATAATGAAATAAATTGGATTAATTGATATAAATTTTATCTTAATAATCTTATAAACCAATTTAAAATATAAATTAATCCTATAAATAAATTAAATGAGAAATCAATTTTGAACTAAAATATTGTATATTTCATTATTCATTAACAAAATAATACATCACCAAAAAATAAAAAAAATCACCTACTCTATTATTATTTGTTATATTTAAAATACACTATTTCTTTTTACATATTAAATAAATTAAGGTGCCAAAAATTTAATTTATGATCCATTAATTTGTTAAAAGGTTCTGATATTTTTTAATAAAAATATTGTGTTTTATCTGTTAAATTGGATTTATTCATATCATGTGCTTGTAAAATATATTAGAAGAATATATGAAATTATTCCATTGATATGTAAAATATATATAAAATTTATATTACTTGGTAATTATAAATAATTGTATTTATTAGTGTTAAAACATCAATGTGAGAATAGTATTATTTTGTAAAAAAATACACTTATAATATTCAATTATTTATTATATTCCTTTAGAAATAAATTTTTTCTAATTTATTCATTATATATATTTTTTAAAATGTTTATTTACCTATGCTTGTAATTAATATTGGTAAAATTAATTTTTTTGCTGGGTTGTATATTATTAAATTTTGTAAATATTATATTAGCATTCAATAACACTTGGTCACGCGTGCTACGAAAGAAATTGATGAAATTAAAGCTTGAATGAGATATATATAGTAATAATTGTTCTATATAGAAGAATCTAACCATTATATTGTTTGATGATCACAATTACATTGGAATTTCATATAATAGAATCCATCATATTGATTTAACATATATCTAAAATAATTATTTTCATTGTTGAGTGAAATGAAAAATATCAACAAGAATAAATTATTTTGAATAATAATATGTGTCAATATATAGGGGTGTTACATTCCTCCCCCCCCAAATTAATTCGTCCCTATAATTTATTTTAGGATATCAATGGTTCAATACTTGATATTTGTTGTCATAGAATCCCATATTGTAAAAATTGAACACTAAAACTTACAGTAGAAAAAATGATGTTGGGGTGATGAAGGTTACCCAATGTAAAAAATAAGTAGGTTTCCAAATAGGATAAAATAGCTGGGAACTGAATAAAATGAACAATGATGAGAAATAAAACAATAATTTTAAAATTGATAGTGATAGAGTATATGGTAAGGATAATGTTAATAATCATGAATCCCTAAATCTATGATAAATTTATGGACCATCTCATCCATATGAAATAATGGAATTTGGATAAAATTTTAATTATAGATTTTTTTCCTAAATCTAATGAATTTTCATGAAAATAAATATTTTATATATTTCATGAAAACCTCACCATTTTTTGTCACATGATCCACATCACCTCTTCTCCCAAAAAGAAGTTGAAATTTTCATTCCAAAAGTACTAAAAGATAATGAGACCCATGATAATTCAACCCATATCTCTTCATATACCATCAATAAAACAATTTTTAGAGAAGGATAATCAATATTCACAATTCCTCATGTGGTGAGATAATACATTAATCTTATAATCTTTTTCAAAATTGAACATAAATATCCCATAATTAGTTATCTATATAACCCTTCCAAATGAATAAAATCCAAAACATTATAAAGAAGGTAAAAAATAATCTTAATAGTAAAACCCCATATATCAAAAACATGATAATTTCTTGTCACATTATAAACATTTAAATATCCTCATAATATATTCTATTCAAACATTTTAATAACATTAATTTAGAAAATTAGGTATTTAAAATAGGAATGCTTCCTTATTCAAAAGGTTAGTAGATATATTCCTTAAATCTATTAATTTTTAACCATCATCTAGGAATAATCAAAACTATGTAAACCTATCAAAAATAAAATAAAGGTTAACTAGAGCTATGTAATTATCTTTATCCAAATCTATCATCTCTTTATCCAAGAGAATCTCAATTTTCTCAATATCTTGATTGCATTAAGGGTTACCATACCTTTAACAAAATTTCACTTTTCTAAGTCCTTATCACTATTAAACATTTCCTTTTTAATATTCAATGAAATAATATATTGAAATAATTATATATTTCATGATTCATATAACATAATCTCAATGTTCCAAAACTTAAGTATTCCATTAATCTTACTTAATTCATAAACTGTTACTCATGATTCATCAACGTATTTCATTATAACACTTTCCTAAAATTTGAAATATTAAAAACTTTTTAATGTTATTAAACCATAATATAGTCATGAATCTTATGAACAATTTAAATTATACTAGAACAACATCATATACATTTTACATGACATTTTTAGGTATATTTATATTAATAAGTATAAATAATACTCATACGACTTTCCTCATTATATTTATGAGATTTCTACTTGAGAAATCTACTTTTATAATGCCCATTCCTTCCACATCTGAACCATTCAATGTAAACTATGTTCCTTATGTTTCAATCCATTTACATGAAACTATGGTGTGAGAAACCCCTACAAAATATGAAAACCACATAGTTATGAAAAATTACTTATAGGATGTCTAAATCATGACACATTACTTTTAATAAACAATACCTTATAATTATCGTATGCTATTTAATGTTAGTTTTGTGAAGAGTATGTGAATTCCCAAATCATATCCCATGGGAGTGTCAAACAAGTTGTGAGGAAAATGTCATTACCTTGTCCTAGAATACCATGAGGTAGTTCTGGATCATCTTGTCAGTATTATTACCCCTATTTACATCTATGCCAGAGCCATACCAACTTGTAGTATCCCGGATGATATGTATTTCAAGAAATACACACATTCTATCCTTTATTAAATTCACATTACATTTTCATAAAATTTTATTTATGATTAAACTTATCCTTAGATAATTCATTATATTTTTCAAAACATTTTTCTCATCCTAGTTTCCAATGTTTAACTAATACTCTTCTTCATTAGAGACTATAATTACATAGTCCTGACATATATAAATATTACATCAATGTTATGTAATACATAGAACATTACAAAAACATATTCCCAACGACTGTATTAGTTGACTGCCTTTTGAAACATAGAAACCTAATCATTATTACATAAATTGACTAATTTA
Organism: Viscum album; assembly: GCA_963277665.1. Classification (NCBI taxonomy): domain Eukaryota; kingdom Viridiplantae; phylum Streptophyta; class Magnoliopsida; order Santalales; family Viscaceae; genus Viscum; species Viscum album. Next base: position 1,645,028,937 of record OY728163.1, on the reverse strand, counting down.
TTTCCCACAATTTTATTCATGAATATAACCTTTCTTAGCACATAATACCTATAACATATATTCACAACCTATGGAAGGAAACATAAAAAGTGGTGTGATCAGATTATTTCTAAGGGTAAACAAGGGATACATGTAAGAATAAATAATAGTATATAATTATGATAACTTGTTAAATAAATTTTAATATCATACCACACATATCCAATATCATAATAATTAATCAAAAAATAAATCCTAAGAGTGGGAGATATAAGAATCAAATGAAATAAATAATATATCCCTTGAAGAATAACATCAAAATAAAACGTGGAATTTTTTAAAATTCATAATCATATAATATGATGTCCCCATTATCCAAGTAAATACTTCCAATACCATTTTAGTAGTATGGGTTCACTCCCCATACCATCTTTGTAGTCATGGTTATCTCCCATGGCCATCTTAATATAATTTGTTCACTCCTAATACCAACTTGGTAGTCAAGGTTCACTCCCATGGCCATCTTAGAATTATATCGTCACTACCAAGGCCATATCAGTATATCTCGTGACATAGATATCATTACCCAACGCATTGGGGGAGATATACATCCCACATATATCATAATGAAATCATAAGTATATGTGCCATGAAAATATAAACAGTGATAGTATAGCAGCTAAAATGAAATGTTTACTATATACATGAAATCATATTATAACCCATTGAAATGATCTAGTCTTTATAATCATATCACCCAAATAATAACCTCTCAAAGTTTTATGTATAAAGAGAAAATAACCCATTAAATATTGCTATATTTCATAAACATTATTACATAAAATAATAACAATTAATGGAAATAATATGAATAGAAATATTGAATCATTTCTTCAGAATGTCCTTAGTAACATCACAACATGTTATATTATAGAAGATATAGTATTGGATGATCTTTTAAAAACATTTATTTAGGAAAAAATCCTTCTTTATTGAAAATTGATTTTTATAACATTTATTCATGATTTTTATGAAAATAATAGTTAATAGTTATAAAGGAAGCGTTGAAAACGTTTTGAAATACACTTTTACCATGAAAACTTGTAGATGTTCATGAAAACATATTTTTCGTTAAAACATACAAAATAATCATGAAACCAATTTGAATACCACATTCCATTAAAAATAATTTTAAATAATATAATGATTGCATGAAAATGATTTAATTTTTCTTTTGTAAAGCCACTTTTGGAAAAAATTTCAAAAAATGTATCCTTTAAAACATACAATGGAAAAAATTTATTATGTGATGGTAGATAAATGTTTATATGTCATACATGGTAACAAGAATATAACATTTTCATGGTCAAAGGTTATAAAAACGAATTTTTGGGAATTTGAAAAGAAGATTCCTTCGAAAACATTAGTTAAAGACCAAAATGGTTAAAAAATTTCATTAATTATAATATGATATTAGTAGAATTTTTTTGAATCCTTTTTAAAAAAATTGTTTTTAAGGAACACAAATTTCGTTCCAAAGAGAGGTGTAATGTACGAAATTATTAAAAACACATTCTTAACTATCTTATATAAATAAGAGTGTAAAATGGTAGAAATAAATGAATATTTCATGAATATACCAAGGTGAATAAAATTTATTTGTGTCTCAAAGACATGGATCATAATATTTTATCAATGAAATCATTTTCAAAACCATTCTCGATAAGTGACGATATTATTTATAAATTCTATTATAACATTGAAAAAATTAATAGTAATACAAATTTATAAAAATTAAATTAAATTAATCATTAAATATCAAATTCATTATACACCTATAAAAATATTCCATTATAATATGGATTACATCTCAAAGAATATAAATTGTGGGAAAATTACATTTTATATTTGGTAAATTTTGATACTCAATAGCCTCAATAGAATGATCATAAAATGGTTTTATAAATACCCATAATCAACAAGATCATATCCATATTATTAAAAAGAACAGAGAATACAGAAGGGGAAAAGATGGGGTCATACATGAATCAAGCCTTCATGCCAGGTGATCAAACATCATAATAAAACTGATATAAACCATCATAATCATCATATGAGTTAGAGTCTTCTAAAGGACCATTCGACCCGGTGGATATAGTTAGTGGCAGGTAGGAATAGACTTCTCTACATATAGTTTTTTTGGAAGGAATAAATTTAAAAAATTCATCATTCACAATAACATTTTTTCTATTAAACATGACATTATTATAAGATGATTTTTCGTTGAATAATACTCAATATCATCCCACATTCCCTGGATTCCATAAGTTTCCCTTAATTTATTAACTTAAACATGAATTCTTGTAATATTCCCTTCATCACTACGATTGAGTTTCCCCTCAATAGGAGAAAATTCATGCAAATCAATAAGGCCGACCTAAATAGGTTGGGTGCACTTGCTTTTTCCAGACACTATCATCACTGTCATATTCTCTGTTTCACGAGACTTCGGATTAATTTTCATAACTGAATGTGACAAACAATCACCAAACTGCACATTTACTTGATCCGAAATGGGTTTTCGGTCACCATACATGTCCACATTTTTTGAATCATACTACCTCACATTCTTCCCACATGAAACGTCCAGATACCCTTTTGCAGAAAAAAATGAGGAAAACACATTCTTGGGACATTTATCTTTGACATGAAAAATAACATGACATTAAAAATGAAACTCATGATTCCTTTAAAATTTGAATATAAAAATAATATCAATATCCAGTGCGGACAAGACAACATTATAAATCAAGAATTAACTCAGATCAACCTCTACGAGTACCCTAATATATTGTCCAAATTTTCAATTATAGTATTCATATCCATTTTGATTGGAATTCCCACAGAATATGCAATATCAAATAAATGTTTTGGAAGCCACAAAATCAAATAGAGGTCAATGATTTTAATACATACATGAGATCTAATATTTTTTTATAGAGAATGGATTAACGAAATAAATCCCACTCTTGAAATAATATCATTCACAGCTTGATGGAAATTGATCCAATTACCCATGCCCTACGCTTGAAATTCCTTAAAGGATAATTGATATGATAGAAACCCAAACATAGGGGAATACATCTCCTGCTATAAAAATTCCATATTGACGTCAGATTACAAACTAAATCATCAACTCTAAAATACATCCCATCATTAGGAATTAAAATCCTATAAATTAAGGAAACGTTCCAGATTTTAAATCTATCTAGAATCTCTTCTCTGTTGGCAACCACTTGGGCATTGTCACCATTCACGATGAGTCACTCTAGGGAAACATTATTTACTTATTCCATGTGCCTTTTGTTGATCTAGTTATACTCGGATATCTGATTCCCCTTATCCCCCAAAACAGGAGAAGCAGAGCATGACTGACCACCGGTCAAACTATGATTTCCATCCAAATCCACAATTGGTGCAGACACCATCACAAAAATTGAAGTCTTTCAAATAAGCCTAGATCTGGTAAACACAAATTCATTGCGCACATTTCTGGTGCCTCTAATCTCACCACCTACCTTTCTGGCCACCACTGTAGTAGTGTTTCTCACAATGCCTGCATCCTATGTCGCACTGAGGGATCTTCTCGCACCGACTCCCTTGGACCCCATTTCCGCACCACACGTGACAAAAAATCAATCCACAAGAAATGTATCAGAACTCCTCATGAATCTCGTGCCAACCGCATCGGATGACACCACTATTATTTCACCACATACATCACTCACAACGGTCACTTATAATGAAAAATCATCTATTCTAGATATGAAAATTTTCCTGGTCAAGAGCATGGATGCAACCGCAGACCCAACAAACATGGTCATAATCGTCACATCACATGAGATTGAAGATATGTCCACCGCATCTGCAGATCCCTCACCAACCATGTTGGATGACACCACATGTGTTTCACCTCTTGCATAACCCATAGAGGTCACCATTGATGTAATGTTCCCTTTAATAGATCGATAAAGATCGAATCTACCCTTAGGGAATAAAAGATCCTCCGAAGATAAATCTCATGAAGTAGTCATTAGACAAACTAGTGCACGTTTAGAGAGAGAGTTGTGACCCATCTTTTCTTCGCTTGGTCCAAAGTTGTGAATTATGTAAATACCCATAGATATAAGTATATGAGGTATATAATACATTAACTGATATTATATATACTACATAAAATATGTGATAGTTTAATAAGCCATGTATCTCACCCAAATAAGGTGTGAGGCAAAATTCCCTATCCCTGTGTCTTGACAATCATCATACTAATTAGAAGATCATCTATAAAAAATATAAATTTATAAAAAATCTCTCATAAAACCATATTATTAATTCTAATACCATATATGGTTTGACTATGTATTTTTATTACCATATTGTTAACAATTCTTTGTTAAGATTTCACATATGTTTGTATCCACATTGTTTTTGGCATGTGTCTTAATTTGTTAAATCTATAGTCAATATATTTAATTCATGATTTAAATAATTTAATACATGATTTTAATATAATTTATATTAATAATATTTGTATTCTAATTAACCATAGAATATTTATGTATGAAATGGAATACATTGCTCATGCAGGCGATAGGTCATACGTACGTATAAGTGCCATTTTTGTTTAATTATCTTGATGAAAGAAAGAACATAAAAAACACACTCACACACAAACTTATATATATATAATTATTAATTTAGATTTATTATATCATATAATTCATTTATATTTACTAGAAACATCATTAATACATTCCATGTACTTTATGAATGAATCACATCACTTAGAGGGGTCGGTCGACCAAACATTCTCATATGAAATTATCCTAAAAAAAATAAACGGAAAGTTTAAGCATATTTATTGTAAATTAATTATAGAAAATTAATGACAATCAATAAAAATTTTAAAAATTTTAAAAATATTTTACATCATAATGTCAAAAATGATTGTTAAAAAAGGGGAAAATGAGCAATCATCTTTTAATTAGGTGGTAGTTCGATGTACATAAAAACAATATGTTCGTTACCCATTAAAGGGAAGTGTGTGTAAGGGTAAGTAAAAATAATATATTAAAAAAATATTTTTATATTTATGATACTATATTTATCCTATAATTGAAAAAAAATATTTACTGGTGTGGATAATGAAAATAAATGAAAAGAGATTGATGGTGGGTCTTACCCCTTAATAGGGTAACTCCTTTTGGTTTTCACCGAATGGGATCTTTGTATGGATTTGTACCAAAATATTGGATTTAAATAGGAAGGTTGGTATTTTGAGATGTTAATTTGTCAGGTCATGGATGGGGAAAGGTGGATAGATAGGTGTGATGAATTTGTAAGAGAATAATAATTTTATAATGGAGGAGGAGGGGTAGTCATGTGATATCATAAAAAAGGAAACCCACCCACGTTTTTATATTTCCTGGAGATCAAATAATGATACAAAGTCTATGTAGGGGAGTATATGGTCATTATATGTCCATAAAATGTCTTTTTAATTTATTATAGGTTATATTAGGCCATAAATTTATAGTTTAGTCCCTTACTAAGCTTCATAATATATTAATAATTGTAATTAATTTAATTTATATTCACTATTTTTTTTGGAAAAAACTATGATGAAATTATTATAAATTATAAATTATAATGATTTCAAAAATAGAGTATATTTTTAAAAAATTCCAAACACATAAGTGTCAGAAATTAAATTATATTTAATATTGTAGTTGGGCCAATAGTTTGGGTTTTTAAAGAAAAAATGATCAAAAACTTTCTATGTTTGTATATAAAATTTCAATGTGAAATTGGTTATAATAAACTAAATTATATAATTATATAAAAATATTATCTAATGGAAAAATTAAAATAAATGTAATATTTAATTTACACTTATAAATAAATTTGATGAGAAAGAATCTTTGGACTAAATTATAGTTTTTTAAACAATTTGTTAAAAAACATCATAGAAAACACCAAAAAATCACAATAACATAATTTAAATCATTATAATTCAAATATTATTTATATATATATATATTAAATATATAAAAGATCCAAAATGGGATATAAAATAGTTTCCACATTAAAAGGCGATAAAATTGCCTTAATAAAAATATAGGGTTTTATCTGTTAAATTGGTTTTATTGTTATACTATGCCTAGAAAATCAATTGGACGAGTTTATAAAATATTTCTATTGATATATATCATATTTAATACATCCAAATTACATAATAATTGTATTAAATTTTTGTTATTATGTTTAAATCATAATTGTGATCACAATAATATTATTCTATAAAAAAAATCTTTTTATAATTAATTAGATCTTGTATTAATTTCTAAATAATTTTAACAAATTGATAAAATTTAAATTTTACAAAAACATTATATTTATATATGTTTATTAATAATATTCCTAAAATATATTTTAATGTCTAGGTTATGTATAAGGTCCCAGCCTTAAACCTTAAATAATCTTGAGTTATTGCAAGATTACACATTGAGGATCTTTTCAGGTTTAAAGTTTTAGAGAATTAGATCATAAAACATGCATTACATTCCACATTTAAACAAAGTGGTTACATAAAAGATAGTATTAATTTTTACAATCAACGAAAACTTTTTTAAAATAAAACATTGATTCTTTCTTGACACTTCCTTGACACTATCATCATATCATGTACCCTTCCCTTGACCTGTGGAAAACATTTCAAAAACATGGGAAGACCATAAAAAGCTCAGTAAGGGATATAAAAATATAGAAAGGAAACATGAGTACATGTATACATAAGAATCAATGAAATAATACTCTAATCATAAAACATAAGCACTTTCATATACCACATCAAATCATGAATAAATCATAGAAATCATAAGACATAAATGTAACTTGAGGCATTCATAACTTTCTTACGTAGGGAGTAACCCTCTTGGTTACGTTTGGAATACCCATCATAGTATATTCCATAAATCTCTTCGGAGAAACCTCAACGTTTAACCCCATTGCATTACCCAGTGCCTTGGTGAGCTATATCGGGCTCACCCACCCTTAGTTTATCATAGAACCACCCGTCTTCATAATAATGCCCAAGAACCATAATATAAGCATATCACATAAAACATACATAAAGGAAACATAACATTTCCACATTTCAATCACAAGATATCAATACAACACATTGATATAATAAAAACATTATGAAAACCATTTTCAATACCAAAACAAAAGAAAAGTAAAACATGGTATTTATTTTTCTTTTAAAAAGGTATGGCTTTCAGAGGAAATCGAAACACAAATAATGGTCACGGCGACGGAGAAGTCGTTGTCGCCGCATACGTACGAAAAAAACATTCCCTTTTTTCGTTTTGTAAAAGGCTTCATATAAAGAATATTTCATTTAGATAAGCGTAAAAGTTAAAGGGGTTTATACACCGTATAAAAGAATGTTGTGTATAAAACAAAATATGCCTCAATGAAAGGAGACTGAGACGAGGTCCCATTCCTCGGGTCTGACTTGACTCTATCATTATTTAATGTCCTGAAAAATAAAATTTAGTTAATTTCTACATTCTTAAGAACCTTTTTCAAGTTCATTATTCCTTTTATATCACTTATTACAATGTCATGAACACTATGTAATTATATAAGTTAATAACGGTCGTTTAAACGATCATTGGTACTTGAGTCAAAAATAAGCTCTTTATCATTACAAGTTGTTCATGTATCCATTATATCCAGAGTTATAATCATGATGTAGATATCATATATATCATATATATCCAGTATATACATTCATGTATAATATTAAATAACATTTATAGGTAAGAAATGAAATGCACCATTCATGGAGACGGTAAGTCGTACGTACGCATGAACACTACTTCCATTTCTATTTCATATTTAATGGAATTAAAACATAATGATACATAATAGTATTATAATTCCAGTATTTTATCATATATAATATCATTCAATATATCCTTTCTGCATACAATATATGGTATTAATGAATCAAATCACTTTGAGGGGGCGGTAGTCCGCACTTCCTAAAATAAAGATATCGCATTTACCCATAATGGAAACCATAAAGGTATGCCATAAATGAAAAATACAGAAGATTAAGTAGAACATAAACATATTATATATCATATATATATATAGTGACATCTTCATGGCCACCTTTTAAGGTGTTAAACCAATATTGAACAATCATCGTTTCGTGAGGGAGAAATTCGCCTTCCAAGGAAACAGTATGTTGTTTAACCATTAGATGTAGGTGGGTGTAAGTGTAGCTCAAATAATTCTTATAACAACATCCTAGTATATTGAAGATACTGGATTTGTTACAAAAGAAATGAATAAAAATATTTTACAGGTTTGGAGAAGAAAAATAAAACATAAGAACACAAGAGAAAATACTACCTTTAAAACGTGTAACTCTTTTTTGATTTGAGCTCAAAGGCTTCCTTGAGAAGACTTCTGCATAAAGTGAGGCTTCAAAGAGTAATAGAGGGATGTGGATAGACAAAATGGACAGGGTTTGGCCAAGCCAAAGGCTTGAGAGGTGTGGGTAAGGTGGTATAGGTAGGGGCCTTTTATAAGAGGTGAGGGGGCACTCTTGGAAAGTTATAAAAGGTTACTTTATTTTCAAATGAGTTTCGGATTTTAAAGGTCCCACATTGATTTATTTTGAGGATATGGAGATACGGGTTCGAAATACACTCATCCCATAGGTAATTGACAAGTGTAAGTCTTAGATTTTACATTATATTTTTATTTTATTTAAATCGTTTACTAATGAGGTAATCATTGCATCATCATGATGTCATAAATAATTTAATTTATTTAATGTATAAAAATTATAAAAAATATATAATGATGTAGGAAATCTTTTTAGATTTCTAATTAATATTTATAGTTCAAAAGATCATTTATTTAGACAAAATAAATTTTTTTTACTCAGGTGATACATTCTTTGTTATATTTAACTTTCTTTAAAAATAAAAAGATAAAAAGTCACTTTCACACAAAAGTGATTCCATGGGGTCCCCATGTTTTGCACAAGGAATCCCATGGTCGGACATGAGATAACCAGTAGCATTAGGACAAAATTTGGGGTCTTATGTTTTATTATGATATTATTTTATTATCCTTAACTACCCAATTACTAATTAATCAAGATAATTAAAGATAATTATTATCGTTACTATTCATAATGTCCAAAAACAAAAGAGTATTAATTACATAATTTGTACCTTCTGATTAAAAATATGGAAATCATTTTACCAAATTTCAAACATATAAATTGCAACAATTAATTTAAAAATAATTCCAGTTGTCAAAACAAATAGCGGGTTTTTTTGAAACAATATCTATAAAAAGTTTGGCACTTGTTTATGACCAATTCCAAAGTGAAATTAATACCAATTACCACCATTGGATTACATGGTAAAAATATATTTTATTTAAACATTAAAACCAATTAAAAATATAATCTAACCATATATGTATATTAGATGAAAAAGTAGTTTTCATGTAAAATGCAGTATTTTTCACTATTCATTAAAAAATTAACATTGTCAGAAAAATACCAAAAAATTATAAATTGTAAATTTCAATGTCACAATCATAAATAATAAGTTTATTTTGACAAATACAGCTTATAAAATTGTCAAAAGTTTGATTTAAAAATGGTTTTCCATCAAAAGACAGTAAAACAATCTTTTAAGGATATTAGTGTATTCCATGCTAAAGAATGGAATTATTCTCATTTTAATCCTCTAAAACATTATATAATTCATAAATAGACATATATAAGAATATCTATTATTCATTACTTACTTGGGATGTTACATCCTTCTCCCTTTAGAAAATTGCGTCCCCACATTTTATTTACTTATCGAATAAGTGGGGGTATTTAGCCCTCATTGCATTTTCAGATTCCCATGATGGATTTTCAATCATTTGGATTTTCCAAAAAACCATTACCTGATGAATCACCATATTTCGTAACACTTTCCCCTTGTGGTCAAGAATATGGACCGGTTGTTCCTCATAAGGTAGGTTCTCTTCCAGCTGAACTACCTCTGGACTCCAAACATGAGATTGATCTGGCAAGTACTTCCTTAACATTGAAACATGAAAAACATTATGTACCTGAGATAAACTCAGAGTTAAAGCCACTCGGTATGAAACTGATCCAACATTATCCAAAATTTCATATGGTCCAAATAACCTTGGACTCAGCTTTCTTTTCTTACCAAATTGCATCACACTTTTCCACGGTAAAACTTTGAGAAAGACAGGATCACCTACCTCGAAAGATAGACCCTTCCTCCGGTTATCCACATAACTCTTCTGCCCGCTCTGAGCTATTCTCATGTGTTTCTATATCAGCTGAACTTTTTCTGCCAACTCTTCTACCAATTCCAGTCCCATCAACTTCCTTTCACCCACTTCATCCCAGAAAGCTGGAGTTCGACATAGTTTACCATATAATGACCAAAATGGTTCCATCTGTATACTGGAATGAAAACTATTATTATATGAAAACTCAAACAAAGAATGATGTTGGTCCCAACTTCCCTGATAATCCATAGAAAATTTAGGTAGCATATCCTCCAACATCTGAATCGTTATTTCTGACTGCCCGTCTGATTGATGATGAAAAGTGGTACTAAAATTTAATTCAGTACCCAACGACTTCTGAAGGCCTTTCCAAAAGATACAAGTGATCATAGGATGATGGTCAGATACAATGGAGAGAGGTACTCCATGTATCCTGACTATCTTTTTAAGATACAAACGGGAAAGTTGATCTAGTGAAAAAGAATCTTGTATGGCATGGAAATGAGCAGATTTAGTCAAGCGATCAACAATAACCCAGATTGCATTATTACCTCGAGGTGTCTTCGGCAATCCCACAACGAAGTCCATGGATATATTCTCCCATTTCCACTCTGGCACTGGTAAAGGCTGAAGCATCCCATTTGGTAACTACCACTCTACTTTAACCTGTTGACACGTCAAACACTTCACAGTAAAATCAGCAATATCCTTTTTGATTCCGTCCCACCAGTAATACTCCCGAAGATCTCTATACATCTTAGTACTGCCAGGATGGACTGAAAATGGAGAACTATGAGCTTTACATAACAAATCTCTCTTCAACTGCGAATCACACGGCACACACAATCTCTTCCCAAATCTCAAAACAAAACCATTGCCAAGGTTGAATTCAGGCAACAAACCCTTCTGAACCAGCTGTACCTTTTTCGGCAACTCGCTCTCTTGCTTTTGTTCTTTCTTAATTCTGTCTGATAGAGAATATTTCACTCATACCTGAAAAAACAGAAGAAAATCCCATACCAACAACTTCTATGCCAAATTTCATCAATCCTTAACCAAAGGATCACGTTCCAAATGCAACATTTCTAATGAATCATTACTTTTTCAACTCAATGAATCATCCACTTTATTTGCTTTTCCCGGATGGTAATGAATTGTAAAATCATAATCCTTGATTAATACATGCCATCTCCTCTGTCTCATGTTCAATTCATTCTGAGTCAATATATACTTTAAACTTTTGTGATTAGTATATATTTCACACTTTACTCCATACAAACGTTGCCTCCAAATTTATAAAGCGAAAACAACAACAGCTAATTACAAATCATGTGTAGGGTAATTTACCTCACGAGTTTTCAACTGTCGTGAAGCATAATCAATTACCTGATCATTCTGCATTTGGATGTAACCAAGTCCTTTCAATGAAACATCACTGTAGATAACAAACTCACCATTCCTGGAAGGTAGTGCCAAAACTGGAGCATTCGCGAATCTTTTTTTCATTTCCTGAAAACAATCATCACATTCTTTTGTCCAGATAAACTTAACACCCTTCCGAGTTATCTTAGTAATTGGACTAGATAACTATGAAAAATATCTAACAATACTTTGGTAATAGCCTGCCAAACCAAGGAAGCTACGAATCTCAGTTACAATTGTGGGTCTTGGCCATTCTTCCACAACCTTTGTTTTTGTAGGATCAATAGTTATCCCATATTTAGAAACAATGTGACCAAGGAATGAAAATTGTTGCAACCAAAACTCACACATGCTGAATTTACCATACAATTTCTTTTCTTTTAAGGTTTAAAAAATAACCCTTAAATGTCTTTCATGCTCCTCTTTACTTTTAGAAAACACCAAAATATCATCAATGAAAACCAACACAAACATATCCAAGAACTCATGAAAAATTCTATTCATTAAGTCCGTTAATACAGCAGGTGCATTGGTTAGCCCAAAATTAATTACTACAAATTCATAATGGAAATATCTTGTACAGAATGCAGTCATCAGAATATCTTCTTCCTCTACCTTCTACTGATGGTACCCCGATCTCAGGTCAATCTTTGAAAAATACTGAGCTCCCTAGAGCTGATCAAACAAATCAACAATATGAGGCAAAGGATCTTTGTTCTTAACAGTGATGTTATTCAAGGCTCTATATTCAATGCAATGTCTCATTGAACCATCATTCTTTTTAATAAATAAAATAAGAGCACCCCATGGTGATGTGCTAGGTCGAATGAAACCTTTCTCTAATAAATCGTGCAATTGCTCCTTCAACTCTAAAAGTTCAATTTGAGGCATTCGATAAGGGGGTTTTGAAATTGGATTAGCATCAGAAACTAAGAAAACAGTAAATTCATCTTCCTGATCTGGTGTTATTCCGGGAAACTCATCAGAAAAAACATCAGAATACTCATTTACCACTGGCACATCATTAATCTGAACATTTCCTTTGTTTTCAATGATGTGTGCAAGGTAACATTCATTTCCATCTTTTACATGTTTCTCGGCCTCTTGATAAGTTATCAATAGTAAGGGCTCATTCTTGAACACAAACTGAAAGAATTTCTGAAAATAAACTTCTCTAGCTCTACAATCAATCATAGCATGGTAAATAGAGAGCCATTCCATACCTAGGATAACATAAAATTCTACCAGAGGTAAAACAATAAGGTTCACAAGTAGGTTTTTTTCACGGATAAGTATATGAAGATTCTTATAAATTCTTTTTGCCTCAACATTTCCCCCAGGTGTTTTTACCACTAGTGGAGGGGACATTTCTTGAGATGGTATTCCCATTTTACTAGAAAAGTTTTCAGAGATGAAAGAATGTGTAGACCCCGAATCAAACAACACACTGGCATAATCGGAAAAAACAAACAAAGTACCTGATTCAACTTCATTTGATGGCCCGATATCTATTGAAGTAGTTGCAAAGGATTTAACCACCCCTTTCTCCTTGTAGTCTAACTGCTTCCCATCACTTGAGCTCTTTGTCGGACACTCATTTCCATAGCGACCCATGTCATTGCACTTAAAACATTTCACTAACTATAAATCAAATTTGGTCTTACCATCACCTTGATCTTTTTCAGTGCAATCACGAGCCTTATGTCCCATCTTACCACATCAGTATCATTTTCCAGAATTCAGAAGACATTCCCTAGCATGAATTTTCCTACATTTACCACAAACTAGAAACTTAGTTTTCTTACCATCAGACCTTTTTGAATAATTCTTTCCTTTCTCCGGCCACCTTGGTCTCGTCTTCTGCTAGTTGTTATAGAACACTTGATAATCGTAAAACTCCATTTCCGCCTTCTCAGAACATCGAACAATCTTTTCATAACTTTTGAACTCACGAGAAGCCAATGCCCTTCGATATTTTGTCATTAATCATGAGTAAAAACGATTGAATTTACTATCAAGGTCTCGGATAAAATTTGGAGCATACATTTCCAATCGAGTGAACCTCTCTTCATAGACAGCCACTAAGTCTTCCACTTACCTCAATTCCAAGAATTGTTTTTCCATCCTAAGTTGAATAGACATAGGAAAATACTTCTCAAGAAACATACCTTTGAATTCATCCCAATCAAGAGCATCAATCACATCAGCATCCCTGATATATTTAACCATCGACCACCACTGAACTGCTTCACCCTCCAGACGGTAAATAGCAAGACTAACCTTTTGATATTCTGAACACCCCATGACATCGAAAATCTTCTCCAGTGCTTTAACCCACCCTTCAGCTAGCACAGGGTCAGATGATCCTCTGAATGATGGGGGATGTTGCCTCATTAAATGTTCCACCACTGACATGTTCCTCTGCGGTTGATCTGGCGGATGTCGTGCACGGATACTGCCACCATTTATCTCTTGAGTCAACTACTCCATTACTACAACAAACTATTTAGTTCCAATTCCGACCATCTCAGGATGCTGATTCGGAAGTTTATTTCCTTCTGTATTCCTTCCTAGCATTGCTTCCCTGTTTCCTCTATGAAAAACCATTCTAAACAAACATGTCTTAGATGAAGCAACATGGTAATCTTCAAATGCTATATCATTTCAATTTTACCAAAAAAACTATTTTTGTATAATCATTTAATAGAATTATAACTCCTAAAGTTATCTAAACCGACCTCTGATACCAACTATAAGGCCCCAGCCTTAAACCTTACTTAATCTTGAGTTATTAAATGATTACACATATAGGATATTTTCAGCTTTATAGTTTTAGATAATTAGATCATAAAACATGCATTGCATTACACATTTAAACAAAGTGGTTACATAAAATATAGTATTCGTTTTTCCCATCAATGGAAACATATTTAAAATAAAATATGGACTCTTTCTTGACACTTCCTTGACACTATCATCATATCATGTACCTTTCCCTTGACCTGTGAAAAACATTTCAAAAACTTGGGATGAGCATAAGAAGCTCAGTAAGGGATATAAAAATAAGGAAAGGAAACATGAGTACATGTATACATAAGAATCAATGAAATCACACTCTACTCATAAAACATAAGCACCTTAATATACCTCATCAAATCATGAATAAATCATAGAAATCATAAGACATAAAGGTAACTTGAGGCATTCATAACATTCTTAAATAGGGAGTAACCATCTTGGTTACGTTTGGAATACCCATCACAGTATATTCCCTAAATCTCTTCGGAGAAACCTCAACATTTAACCCCTTCGATTTACCTAATGCAATGGAGAGATATATCGGTCTCACCCACCCTTTTTTTATCACTGAACCACCCATCATCATAATAATGCCCAAGAACCATAACATAATCGTATCACTTTAAACATACATAAAGGAAACAAAACATTACCACATTTCAATCACAAGATATCAATACAACACATTGATATAATAGAAACATTATGAACTCCATTTTCAATACCAAAATAAAAGAAAAGTAAACAATGGTATTTATATTTCTTTTAAAAAAAGGTATGGCTTGTAGAGGATGCCGAAACTCAAATAATGGTCATGGCGGCGGAGAAGTCGTTGTCGCCGCATACGTATGACAAAAACATTCCCTTTTGTCATTTAGTAAAAGGCTTCGTATAAAGAATATTCCATTTGGATAAATGTAAAAGCCAAAGGGTTTTATACACCATATAAAAGAAGGTTGTGTTTAAAACAAAATATGCCTCAATGAAAGGAGATTGAGACGAGGTCCCATACCTCGGGTCAAACTTGACTCGATCGTTCTTTAATGTCCAGAATTATAAACTTTAGTTAATTTATACATGATTAAGAACCCTTTTCAAGATCATTATTCCTTTTAAATCACTTATTACCATGTCATGAACACTATGTAATTATTTAAGTTAATAAAGGTCGTTTTAACGATAATTGGTACTTGAGTAAAAAATAAGATCTTTATAATTACAAGTTGTTCATGTATACATTATATCCATAGTTATACTCATGATGTAGATATCATATATGTCATATATATCCATTATATACTAGCATTTATAATATTACATAACATTTAGTGGTAAGGAATGAAATGCACCGTTCATGGAGACGGTAAGCCGTACGTACGTATGAACGCTACTTCCACTTCTATTTCATATTTAATGGAATTAAAACATAATGATACATAATAGTATTACAATTACAGTATTGTATCATATATAATATCATTAAATCTATCCTATATACGTACCACATATGGTATTAATGAATCAAATCACATTGAGGGGGTGGTAGTCCGCACTTCCTAAAATGAATATATCACGTTTACCCAAAATGGAAAACGTAAAGGTATGCCATAAATGAAAAATACATAAGCTTAAGTAAAACATAAACATATTATATATCATATATTAATATAGTGACATCTTCATGGACACCTCTGAAGGTGTTAAAAGGATATTGAACAATCATCATTTCGTGAGGCAGAAATTCGCCATCCACGGAAACTGTATGTTCTTTAACCATTAAAAGTAGGTGTGTGTAAGTGTAGCTAGAATACATCTTATAACAAAATCCAAGTATATTGAAGATACTGGATTTTTTGCAAAATAAATTAATAAATAGAGTTTAGAGGGTTGGAGAGGCAAAATAAAACATAAGAACGCAAGAGAAAACACTACCTTTAAAACAAGTAACTCTTTTTTGATTTGAGCTCAAAGGCTTCCTTGAGAAGACTTCTGCCCAAAGTGAGGCTTCAAAGAGTAATAGAGGGATGTGGAGAGGAAAAATGGACAGGTTTTGGCCGATCCAAAGGCTTCAGAGTTGTCGGTAAGGTGGTAGAGGTGGGGGCCTTTTATAAGAGGAGAGGAGGGGCACTCTTGGAATGTTATAAAAGGTTACTTTATTTTCAAATGTGTTTCGGATTTTAAAGGTCCCAAATTGATGTATTTCGAGTATAAGGAGATAATGGTTAGAAATACACTCATTAAATATGTATTTGACAAGTGTATGTCTTAGATGTTACATTATATTTTCATTTTATTTAAATCGTTTATTAATGAGGTAATCGCTGCATCATCCTGATGTCATAAATAATTTAATTTATTTAATGTCTAAAAATTATAAAAAAACTATCATGATGTAGGAAATATTTTTATCTTTATAATTTACATTTATAGTCCAACAGATCATTTATTTAGAAAAAATAACAAATGTTTTACTCAGGTGATACATTCTTTGTTATATTTAACTTTCATTAAAAATAAAAAGATAAAGTCACTTTCACACAAACGTGATTCCATGGGGTCCCCATGTTTGGCACAAGGCATCCCATGGTCGGCCATTATACAAATAGTATCATTAGGACACATTTTGGTATCTTTTTGTTATTGTTATGATATTATTTTATTATCCTTAACTACCCGATTACTAATTAATCAAGATAATTAAAGATAATTACGGTCATTACTATTCATAATGTCAAAAACAAAAGAGTATTAATTACATAATTTGGACCTTATGATTCCAAATATGGAATTAATTTTACCAAATTAAAAACATATAAATTTCAATAATTAATTTAAAAATAATTCTCGTTGTCAAAACAAATAGCGGGTTTTTTTGAAAAAATATCTATAAAAAGTTTGGCAATTTTTTATGCACAATTCCAAAGTTAAATTAATCCAAATTACCACCATTAGATTACATGGTAAAAATATTTTTTATTTACACTTTAATACCAATTAAAAAGATAATCTACCTATATAAGTAAATTAGATGATAGAGCAGTTTTGATGTAAAATGCAGTATATTTCACTATTTATTAAAAAACGAACATTGTCAGAAAAATACCAAAAAATTATCCATTGTAAATTTCAATGTAAAAATCATAAATAATAAGTTCATTTTGACAAATAGAGCTTATAAAATTTTCAAAAGTTTGATTTAAAAATATTTTTCCATCAAAAGGCAGTAAAACAATCTTTTAATAATATTAGCGTATTCCATGCTTAAGATTGGAATCATTCTCATTTTTAGCCTCTAAAACACTATCTAATTCATAAATAGACATAGATAATAATATCTGTTATTCATTACTTACTTGGGATGTTACATCATGTATTATTATATTTTTAAGTAATATATTTTTGTTCGGTAACACTCTATTATGCATGTTACAAAATCAATTGTGGAAAGTCAGTATTGTGTGAAACATAAACTTACCATAGTCTCACATATAGATGAGGATAACCATTATATTTTTTGTAGTTCATGATTATCTTGTAATTATTTATAACATAAGATAGCATAGTTTTTTAATATATATATAATAAATATTATCAGTGTCAGGTGAAATGAAAAATATCAACAATATTAAATTAATTCAAAAAATATATTTCAAAAAATATCAAGGTGTTAAATGAAATGATTTTGATCTCCTAATTAAAGTTTTATCCTCAATTTAATATTCATGTAACCCAAAATTTGATTTAATTTCCATTAGTAAAATTAAGAGATTAGTTTTTTCTAGATCCGAGACATAAAATACTTGAACATCTTCATGTACCATTTTGAATTACTCATATTGTTTTCCATATACACTAAAATGAACATTCAGGAATTAAATTCCATCATAATTGACTGAAATCATAGTTTAAACCAACTAGCAATGGAAAATCATAATTTGAAATGATGTATAATTCAACTCGTATATTTGTTTGATAATGCCAAAATATGACATATTTGAATAAATTAGTTTTATATGCTTGCAACCATAAATGTAAAACACTTTTTACAAAAGTTTAACAATATTATCTTTCATCATACTAAATTGATCATGTAATATTATAGGGAACTTATATCCATTGAATTCAAAACTGGGGTAAGATATTTCATTTTCATTTAGTCCCCTAGCTAGCCATTGAATCATTAGAAAATTAAATCTGGTTCTTTAGAAAAATCGTTTTCCATATGATCTTGAAACTATCCTATACACTATTTATTATCCATCCTTAACCACATTAAGGATTCAAATATGTAATAATATATTTGTGGGATACATTTTATATATCTACATATTCAATATTATGTAAAACGTAACGGTGGGATTGATCCCGCTCTGTCAAATTATGTGTATTTTTATCCATCTTTAACACTTATTTTATCACCATTTCCATCATGTCCACCCTAGTCGTGATGTCATGTTCCATTTTTAAAAACATTTTGTTTCATTACAATAACATTATCAAAATCATTTCTTCTATGTTCATGAAATTAAGAAAATATATGACATACAAACAATTCTGATCTAGTAATTTTAAGATAACTAATCTCTTCTTCCAATCTGATTTCAAATGATTTTATTGAAAATTGTTCACCAAAAATAGTGTCCATATATTTTACATTATTTAAATTTTGATCAATCATTATTATATTTGGTGGTCTACCTTGTTTGATATTCCCATAGAATTCTCCCTTCCATGATCGATATTTATTTTGACATTGTCAAAATTTCTGATGTCTTAAAAACACATTCTTTAAGGAATATGTCAATCAAACCATGTATACGGGTTTATCTAAAATGTTGAATCCTAAAATACGTTTAATAATAGAGATAGATAAATTTTTATAAGTAGGGATGCAATTTATCATCCCCTACAACATGGAACATAATTTGAATCTATCACTTCTTGAATCATCATACATTAGAACACATGTATCCCGCATCAATTTCAGTCATTCAATCAATGGAGCCAAATATATGCCAATATCATTACTAGGTAACATTTTTCTTGATATGAGTAGTGTAAACATAATTTATATGTATTTCATTCATAACCATAGAGGATAGTTTTTATTTACCAACAAGGTAGACAATATATTGTGAGTAATAATATATACAGGAAAAATATTTATTCCATTGGTGGATAACAGATGATCAATGTTTATCCACTCAATTCTCAATTAATGATACTCATAATCAATTTCTTTCTATTGAGCATAATATGTTGGATAACATAGGTTCCCATATTTAATTCTGGTATGTGTATTCCATGTTAAGTTTCTCGTGTTTTCCGGACATATATATATGCTTTTAAACTATGTAATGATAGTAATGTACCACACATATATAATTTGACAACATTCATTTTTATTTTATTGATCTGTGTTATTATTTGGTAGTCATATGATTTCATCATGGTCCCTCAGAAAAAATATGAAATCATTTAGAGAATAATTTATTTAATTATAGATCATTCCCATTGAATGTAGAATTCATTTACCATCATATTTTCAATATTGATTTTAATCTTCATCTATAATCATATCATTCAAGAGAATAAGTTGTTTTGTAAAGTTGGCGTCACTCCATCCACTATCAAAAATCAAACTATTTTACTTCAATACAGATGACAATATTTTGTATTTAGTACAACTGATAAACAATGGTCTATTAACAAAACTATTTAACTTCTCAAAAAACATTGTAAAAACCCATAGGTCTTCATAACATTCTATTGGGAACTCTTTAATGAGATCTATATTTCATTTTCACTGGAATTCATATCAAATGATTAATAACTTGTAGTATCATCCCAATTAGTTAGCATGTTCGGTTTCTCCCCATTTTTAGTTCATTATTTATAGTTTTTATCGATTATGTTTTAAATAAAAGGCTATTCCAACTCTCCTAGAATTTTTTTCTTGAAAACTAAAATGTAAACATTTAAAAATGATTTGACAAGGGTCATAAGCATGCGATCTTGAAAACAATATGAACTCTTTAACTTCATATACAAACACTTTTGTAAACCGATTAGTGTGCGTCCATTTTTTATTCATATACATCCTATTTGACTAATAAAATATTAATTTTTTACAATAAATAAATAAATACACATAAGATATTCATTAAAAAAGGCGAATGTTATAGAAAATTCTAATTAGGGAATCCCAACATTTTGTTGTCTTCAAATAATTTATGTATGATTTGAATAAAATTGGTAATTGAATTTTAAAAAATAATTACTCTATTATGGTAATTGGTGTTCCCTAAATTCATTAAACTGTTAATGTTATAGACAACAAACATGATCATCATCACATATTGTGAACATATATCATTTCATTTTATTATTGGACACACATCCTCCATATCTTATGGGCATGCACCTATATTTCATTAAATACACAAAATGGTAATCATCAATGGGATGACTACTACTTAGATTAGTATTAGATATATAAAATATATGGGGGATGTGTTTCAAGATAATAAATTCAATTAATATTTAGTATATGAAACTGGTGAGAATGTCAGTTATCTATAAAAGAGATGGGGGATGAGCCTCATGAAAAAAATTAGTAATATCTATTGTTTGACACACATTAAGTCCTTCATAAATACCATAAACAAATGAAAATATAACATATAAAATTAAAGAGAAATAAGAAACCAAAATCTGATAAACAATAACAACAAACTATCATTCAATATATGAGAAGATATAAAAAATTATTCATAAAAAATTTTAATAAAAAAGGGAGTTATTTCATATAACTGGATGGTGATCATAAATTCCTAGGGGTTGAACCAATACATGTAGATCTAAAATGACAAATACCTAAAAAAAATTTCTGATATATAGAATTTGATAACCTCTATTATATTTTATTTGAACATGTGGTGTAACAACATAAGGAATTTATTAATTTATTTTATATGGTATATAAAATATTTGACAAGATCTAAAGACTCTTGGGATATCATATCGCCATACTGACCTATCCCCATGATTCTGGGGAGATCATCACAACAAATCTAACCATTTTTTGGATTAGAGGGAGTTTAGATGATACACATTGACTCATACTTGAAATTCATTAGAGGTTCATAAACAAGTTTTCATACAGTAATAACACACATCAACAAAATATATCACAAACATTCGATAAAAAAACTAACCCATGCAACATATATCCTATACACACTAGCCACTTCTAATATGGAATAACTCCTATGAGATCACATTTTATGTGTGAAAAACCATGAATTCACTCATAAATCTATGTAAAATCACCATAATTAACATATTTAAAAAACATCACGTCCCTTATATTGTATTTAATACCCAAATACAAAAAATAACTACTCGTCTTAATATGATATAATGTAGTCTCATAGGACACCCACCGCTGTCATGGAAGTTGAAATATAACATATTATATAGTTGATGTAAAATGGGATGGGACTTATATCATTTGGTTAATTCAACTAGTTATCCAATGTAAATAATGAATAATTTATCCACACATTAACATAAATAAAATATTAGGTCACAAATACATTAAATTAATTTGTATCTCCAACTGAAAATGAATTACATTCTTGTATAGACTGGGTTTGAAGCTAGGAAGGCTTACAATATTGGATTTTCACACTCGCAAAATTCCTAGAAAAAAATGGATGATCTCAGTAAAAATATCATTGAAATTGATAACTCATCACATTAACTGTTTAAAAATAGCCACCACCACAAACAAAACCAATGAATTTTTACACCGTGAGTTCCCCAAGTGAATGTATTGAAAGGCATAAATTCTATAGTCTGTAGAGAGATACATACATTCTAGGATTGGATTCATTCAACTCTCGAATAGATTGAGCCATGTATTTGATCTATTGATTTTTTGAGACTGTATTCGAGATTTGATTCCTTGAGGATGTTGCCCAATATTGGGTGGCTTTAATGGAAAGCTATATATATCCCAAGTGTTCGTGACTGATTAGTGCTTTTTAAATAGATCGTGACACATTTATCAACACTTCCAAAAAATCAAAATAATGATACATTTTATCCACACTTATGTTATTATTCTCGATTAATATCTATCTTTATTAGTGCTAAAGTGAACTAATAAAAATACCTTTTATCATCACTTTTTACTTATGTACTGATAAAGTATTTATAATTTTAATTATAAATAAAACTAGTATATATATATATAATTATGTATATATGAAAA
Organism: Viscum album; assembly: GCA_963277665.1. Lineage (NCBI taxonomy): Eukaryota > Viridiplantae > Streptophyta > Magnoliopsida > Santalales > Viscaceae > Viscum > Viscum album. The sequence continues at coordinate 1,645,006,046 of OY728163.1, read as the reverse complement.
ATGAATATATAAATATAAATATAGTAAATATATTTTTTATTTAAATATAATTTTTATAAATTTACAATTAATTAAATATATAATTATTTATTTATAAATATATAAATTCTTTTTAAATATAATATTTATATTATTTTATATATTTAGATATATATATACTAAAAATATGTTCTATTTAAATATATTTATTACAAATTTAATGACTATTTAACTATATATTATTATTTATTTATGATTATATAAATACAGTTTTCAAAAATAACAAATATTTTTTTTATAATTATCAATATATAAATGTATAAGTATAGAATGTGAAACTTTATTAATATGTTTATTTATAATTAATTTTATACAATTTTTGTAACATTATTAATTAATATTTAATCTTTATTGCATGGATGTTAAAAATAAGTTAAATTTAATAAAATAAAAATATGTACACACTGAAAAAACAAATATGATCTATGTGTCTACATATTGTATAAAAAATGCATTAATTATGTGTATATGAAGTCAATATAAAAAACATTATATCTATTTTAAATTAAAAAATCAAACAACATTCAATTATGTTTGATACTCTATGTAATTAGTTAGTAATTTTAATTCATATTAATTTTTAATAACAAATCATTTTCACTAAATATATGACTATTTAATGTAAATAATTTTATATTATATAAATCATACGTATATACTTTCATGTATATCGATATATTATGTTTATAATATTTATTATTTTTTTAATAATTGTGTATTTAATAAAATGTTTAATATTTTCCTTAATGTACCTATTTCTATGTTTTATTAGTTTAATTTCCATTTCATTAAATATCATTCTACATATAGCTATATATTTTATATATACTATTGTTAGTATTTATAATTTATATATAGTAAAATCAATTCATTTATTTCCAAAAATTTTAATTTAATTTAAAAATATTTTAAGATATATTTAACAAAATATTCTTTTTATTGATGTGATTTTTGAATTGTATCTAGATGCTTATCGGTAATAATAATGCACTAATAAAGGTTCACATTATGAGAACGAAAAATATAGCATTGCTAATGAGGAGCCTATATATGTACTGAAAATAAAATACTGATAAAGGGCACCCTTTATTATCAATAAAAATAAAGTGATAATAAATAGTACCCTTTTACTGTGATAAAAGTAAAGAACTTGTAACCACTTCATCCTAGTGACATCACAACCACCACGCCTTAACATGGCCATCAGGATGGGCAGGTCAGTCTGCTAAATTTGGCCTGTTGCGCTAGGCCCGGCCCAGAGGACTGCGGGGGCGGTTCTGCCCTGGATCAAGGCCAGTAAGGCCCAGAGCGTTGTGAGGGTGCGGCCCGACGTGGCTCAGACCAGAGGGCGCGAGAGATATGGGATGACGGCTCGACTGGGAGTGCGCGGGCAGGCCACGAGGCAGGCCAAAGCGTGCGAGGTAACACGTGTGTAAGCAGCGGATCACGCTGAGGGGTGCGGCTATGTTCGGTCGGAAGTATAGGTCTGCCACAAGGGCGGTGCGATTCGTGGAATCCCCAGGAAGCACATACTTTATCATTGTCTCCTTCATTACAGTCAGCTTGGATCATACATGAATCCAATCGGGGCCCCATGACTAAAAGGATATTAACTCACAGACGGGGCGTCTGATCGACGAGCCGTCTTTTGCGTTCAAACCCCTATGACGTGGTGGACCTTTCTGATACTTCTTCCAGGCACATCATAACAGTTTGAGTATCGACCTGTAGCTCGTGGAGTGGAACATTAGGTGGGTACCACTCGATCCGCATAATCTCCCTATTAATGATAGGGGTGGGAACCACCCAACCTCTATTGATGGTGGAGGATGAAACCTCCCCACTCTCCCACATTAATTATGGAGAGACTCTGGACCTCCATGTGCAATTAATTGTTCCAACACATGTGTTTTATTAAAGAGAGCTTCTTGGCATCCTCCAAATTTATGAGACAACACTCCTGCATTTAATTTGGTGGAGCCAGGTTTTTAATTTTCTTTTTTCAATTGGTGTGCCATCATAATATTAGAAAAATAATCTAATATTATTTCTTGGGAATTTCTCTTTTGGTGGAATTGAGAAGAACCTGGGAGAAAGGTTATTCCAACGAAGAATGCTCCTCCCAACGAAGAACGCGAAGAACACCAGATTTCTTCTTCGACTTCTTTCCTCGAATCCTACCGATGTGAAGCGCCACCCGCGTCCGACTCAACACGAGATTCTGAGAGCTAGGCAGACGCGACGAATGAATAATTCTTTCATATTCTTCCTGTGACTTCAAACATCAACGATCGATGAACGACAAACAATAAGGTAGGGGTTATTGCATGTTGATGCTTCCCTTTTATTCCTCTCATCCTCGAATGAAAAATTGATACAAAGTGTTGTAATTAACTATTGAGCTTCATTCAGATGAGCCAAATGATAGCATTTCTAAATGAGGAGGGTGTGGGCCAAACAAACATGGCCTGACTCCCTCCACTGTTCTTTCTTAATTGTTCATTGGCATGGTGATGAGGCGAAGGAAACGAATGTGGAAAAGACGAAGGTTGTGCTACCCGCGACCTCTGGGAATCGTACCACCCCCACAGCACACCTATACTTTTTGCTGAACACCACTGTGCCCCAACGTGCGCACCACGACATACCTAAATACTGCCCAGTGTGCTCTGGCCGGCCCAACGACCTGCCCGCGCACCACCACACCCCGCGCCTGCCTGCCCGCATGCTCCGGCATACCTCGCGGCCGCCCCGCCATCCACCACGCCCCACGCTGCCTGCCCGCACACCACCGCGCACCATTCTGCCTACCCGCGCACCGTCGCGCCATGCGCCGCCCTCCCACCCACGTTCCGCCGCGCCCGCGTGCTGCCTCTTCGTGTTCCGTCGCGGCCCGCTCCGCCAGCCAGCGTGCCGCCTCCCCACCCCGCACCCAGCCTACCCGCACACCCTACGTGATGCCCGACACCCCCACGCGCTACCCACACGCCACTAAAGCCTTCCTGGCACTACCAACGGCCCTCCCGGCACCCCCGAACACTGCCTGTATGCCCCCACGGCCCTCCCGACGCACCTGCCACCGGTTCGACATCCAGTCAGCCCGTCGCGCCCAGCGCAACATGCCCTCTCGCCTCTCACCCGCCAACCTCCCAGCCACTGACCTCTTGCATCGCGCCCCAGCCATTGGACTGCGTTGCCTTCATGGCGGCATCAAGGACAAACCACCCTTGTAGTCTTCTGGGCCAGGCCCAGCGGACCGGGCCTAACTTAGCAGGCTGACCCACCCAACAGGCTCGGTCAGACCCTTCGTATAATGTCCCAACCCCACTTACCATTCAACTGGGTAGCCGGACCGGTCTCCACACGTCCTCAAGCATATCACCCCAAACTCCAGAGGCTGCCAACTAGCAGCGAGGGCCTAGGTGAGTCCGTGGGAAGACTATTCCCTCATTACCAAAGTATCACAATGGAATTAAAAACATACAATAGTGGAAGAAGGTAACTAGTAGACAACACATAGATAGAAGAAATAGATAAAAAATAAAAGGATCTCATATATATAGGATAGTGGAAGTCAATACAATACATTATAATTATAAAAAATACAAAAAATAAACCAAAATGTATCCCATGTCTGTTGACACTCCTTTCGTCACAGAATCTAAAGATCGGAAAAGGGGAATATCTGAGCTCAAAGTGATTCAACCTTTGAAAAAAAATATCAAAAATCGACAAAGGCATGAACACAGGATCAAAAGCAACTGCACCGCGCAAGTTATATCATTGTCGCGCAAGTCCTCTTGCGCGACGACCTTGGTCCCACAAGTGACTTGCGCGCCCTAAGTGATAACCGCCCGGTAACCGCCCAGGGCCTTCTTTTTCCTATAAATAGACCATGTGGGCCCCCCATTCGAGAGGATCTTTTTTCCAGAAACTCGAATTGAAGCTCCCGATGCTCAAGTCTCTTCTCAAAGCTTCCATAACACATCTAAGGTAATTTCTTACCTAGAACGGATGATCTAAAGAGAGGGAGGAAGGCCTAAGTGTTGAAACTCATCAACACTTGCGTGCCTGAATGGCCAGCCCTTAAGGGAACTGGTCACACTTGCGCGCTGCCTTATTCCTTCAATAGAACTTGCATGTCCCTTTTCTGGGAGAACCTCAAGAGGATTCTAAAGGCTTTAAGAAAGAGTCTCTCAAGTATTTTAATGCTGGTTGAAAATTGCGCAAGTACCCCACATGTCGCGCAAGTATACTTGCGCGCCCAATACTTGCGTTCCCACGTAAGACTTGAGTTCCTTTCAAGACTTGTGCGCCCATACTTTTTTTGGGTGACCATCTTGCCCATTTTACCCCTCTTAAGCCATTTCACCTTTCCTATTCAAGATTTAGAATTCAAAATAATCTTCAAAGCCATTTATGGCATGATTTCTGGATTTGACTTCCTTATCTGAAAGGAATTCGGTGGAATATCTCTCAAAATCTAGTGATTTATACAACATTATGTCACCAAAGATTGAGAGTTCATTCATTCAACCTCATCCTTTATGATGAGATAATCCTTAACCTGGGTCTCCTTTTCAAGAATAATCCCCAGTTACAAGTCCTTTAATCTGGGCATCTTCCTCAGGAGTAAGCCCCAAATTCTTAAAATTCCCAAACTTGGGCATCCTCCTCAGGAGTAATCCCCAATAAGAATCTCAAATATGGGTATACTTCTTAGGAGTAAGCCCCATGTCCCTTAATTATGGGCATCCTTTTTAGGAGTAAGCCCCGAGTCCCTTAATTTGGGCATCCTTCCTAGGAGTAAGCCCCAATCTCAAATATGGGCATCCTTCTCCGGAGTAAGCCCCAAACCTTAATTCCTAACCTGGGTCTCCTTTTCAGGAATAAGACTCAGTTATAATCTTTGGCATTCTTTTCAGGTGTAATCCCCAAGTCCCCTAACCTAGGTCTCCTTTTCAGGAATAAGACTCAGTTATAATATTGGGCTTTCTTTTTAGGAGTAAGCCCCAAGTCCCTTAATTTCTCTTAACCAGTCCTAAATTACTTTTGATATGGGATTCCTTCTCAGGAGTAAAACCCAATTATCAATCCTCTCCTAATTTGGTTTTCCTTTTCAGGAATAAGTCCCAAGTTTGAGTATTCAAATCTCCATAAAGCACATATACCTTTATGGACCCTCTTCCTGGATTTTCTCCCTAAAATTAAATCCTAAACCTTCATCTATCTGGGCAGTCATACATACATAAGCCCCAAACAATTTCTTATGATTGCATCTTTCATGGCACAATTGTCTAATTTTTACCAATACCTCTTGTTTCTCACACCGAGCATGACTCACGGGAGCTTAGAGTGTAAAAGTAATTATGAAATTCTTCTTTGAGACATCAATCATAAACGTCATACTCCATTACTCGAACTACGTGGGTTCTGATTCCTTTTCCAAAACAAAGGATACGTAGGTAGACCATTAATGGGTTCGATCCCAACTTTGAAATAATCCAGGTCCTTCTGAATGACGATAAACTTCAAGTACCCCACTAAGTGGCTTTAAAACTAGCCTGGTCATCATAATGACCAAGAGAATTTTATATAAATATTTTGAAGGATACCATTGACCAAGAATCTCAAAATAGATACAGATGATTCTCTATTTATGAAGAACCTCGAATACATATAAAAGATTCTCTAAATTTCTTACATATTTAATCATTGATTGTTAAAACTAAAGGAAAGCTCATTTTATACTTGGTAATGTAATAAGGATTCACGAACATAACTTAAATCTATAAAGAGAGTCCTGGAGTAGACAATAATTCCCCTCAAAAAGGTGTGATGAGTCCGACCTCCCATCCTCTCGACCAATGCAAATTCCTAAGCCTCATCAGTCCACAAGCTAATGAGCGCCTACCTTTGGAAAGTAGGTCCAAACGGATGTGGAATCATTGGATGTTTCCGGTTCTACGAACAAACCCGCTAGAAACCAATCGGAATGTTTGAATCTCCCGTCCAGGAGGTCATCCCCGAATTCCATGCGAAACAAAAATGGTGAACCCGACGTTAATCCTTAACCAAGTTAAAGTGATGTTCTTCTTATTTGTTAGGCCCCTTGGGCCAACAAAGCTATAATTGACATGTGCTCATCCAAAATATGCAGTGGCCGGATTCATCTTGATTATGTCTGTTATATGGAACAGGCACTCTTTTCTCAAGATCTTCTGCAAAATGGCTTTCCTTAAATTCACCCCTGTGAATACTTCTATTGTGAACACCTCTACTGTGAGGTCTGCTGCTGTGAAAACCAATGCTGCTACTCCTACTGGAACGTCGTCCGCTCTGAGGATGACATCACCAACTCAGCGTCTTCAACGCTGGGTTTCTAATGCACTAGTTAAGGAGTACCATCGCAACGGTGTTATCCCAACTCTGGAGGCCGCTCGTCAAGTCCTCCAAGTTAACAACTCTACCTGGTCGTCCGAACAATGGCGGCCAGCGATCAAGAAGCAGGCGGTGCTGACTACCATCTCCAACAGTTTCGGGTCGTTATCCCCAGAACGCAATTTACATTCACTCCCTTACTCTGAAGAATTGAATGAGCAGATCCCTCAGGGCCTTAATTCAAAAAGACAGGAGTCCTTCCCGAGGGCTCCCATCAACAATCGCTGCCAGAATCATGCGGTAGTGCGCCCTCAACATGATGAGGGTACCGACTCCAGGCATTCAGCTCAGGTTCCTCGAACCCGAGTAGGAAAGATGAACCGCCAGAGACGGAATCCGGTTAACAACGGGCTGGTTATCATCCCTACCATCTCCGGAGAAGTCCACCAACCTAACTTGGTGGCGAACAACGAGCTGGCATACACACCTTCCCGTTTTAATTCCGTTGTCCAGCAGACTCATCTGGCAGCATCAAGCCAATCCCGACAGGCAATTCCGGCGGAGTACTATAGGCAGGAACATACACCTGCTTATACATCACCAGTTTGTCAGCAGGCTCATCTGACTACATATGATGGATCTCATCAACCGCGTTTGGAGAAGTGTAATCAGCAGGCACATACACCTGCTAATACTAATCAATACTACCAACAGTCTCTTTTGGTAGCGCATAGAGAAGTCAGTCGGAAAGCCCCGACGACAAACAGGAGGCAGACTCAACTCTCTGCCTCCACACTTGAGGACTGTTAGGATTCAATGATAGGAAAAGGAGGACAGGAGCAGGCATATACACCTACTCCAAGCCCGGAATGGACGTATATCCCCGTTCCGGCGGCTGAAGTCACCAAGCATATTTTGTCAATGGTGAAAGAGCAGAAGAAAATTCCTGCTCATATTCTGGATGCTTGCCAGGATATCATAACAACTTCAGCATCATCTCAGGGATAGACACATAAATCTATCCCTAGCAGTGGAGTGACACATCAACGATTCACTCCGGAACAGACACACACATCTGTTCCAGTCCAAGAGGGTTATGGGGCATACTCCCCCATATCATACGGACAACCAAGTCAGGCACATACACCTGATTTGAGTGGAGATCGTCAGCCTAACCTGACTATCTTTACTGATCAGGCACATACACCTGCTCAGAGTAACCACTTTCGTCAACAAGTGGTTTCCAAAGCGAGTAAGAAGGCATTTAAGAAAAAGATCCGCCCAGCACAGTCAGTAGATCAAAGGCCAATCTGCAACAAGGCCTTGATCGATTCTGGAGTTCTTGAATCCCTCAGACATTTATCTGTCGGAATTCAAGATTCTACTCCCTTAGTTCCCAATAACGGGAACATTAATTCTGAAGGTCTTCAACAGACACTTCCTCATGAAGGCTTGCTTCATGAAAATTCGGTCAATCTTGAAGTTTCTTATTCAGATGAGAGCCACAGGAACCCTCTATGTGGTCAGAAGACCAAGGAGCAAGAGATCTCATCTTTTACAGTAACCCATTATGGTGGTCCTCCCCATGATGATGAACTTCACTGCGAAAGTCCTCTCCGCAGTAGCTATTCACATTGCCTGGAAAATACTCCAGTGGACAATGTAGTTTCGAGAAAGCTCTCTTATCTTGAGGCACTTGCAAATGCGAAACCAGTCATGTATGATGCTTTATCGCTAACAAGTGAAATAATTTCTCAATCAGAAGATAGCCCAGGGTGTAGGTCATTTTATGAACCACCCCTAAGTCATGCATCTTCTAGTTTGATCAATGATTTCTCTACCAATCTTGTTGAATCCGATGAAGCAACAAGGATACACCAACTCTGGTCAAAACAGGTAGAAGAATCTTAATTTAATGATAAAGAGGAAATGATGAACATGAAGAAAAAATTGGCAAAAGGTGAGGTACCAGTCATGTTTTGGCATTTGGCTGACTCCCAGTACGACATTCCAAAGATGTTGACGGATGATGGAATCCATGATATTCGTCTCAACATATGGAAAACTCTTTGTCAATTGAAGAAGAAGGTATTATCTTATGATGAATATGAAAATCATCTTAAGATAATAGAAGGGATACAACGTCAGATTGATTTGGCATCTCTATCATTCTCTCGGTATCCGAAGGCTGAAAAGAAACAGAGAACCCTTCAACGTTCATGCCTTGGCGCACTAAGAAAATTGTGTCAGTTAATTTCCAATGCTCCATCTGATGTTCATATCAGAGGATGGGGTGTTCACGGAGCATTACATTTCACAGTTCTTTCCAGTCAGCAAAGCCCGCCGAAAATGGTCTCATGCAATGTTATTGCCCATGGCCGGCCATAGTCAATGGGCTTTGTTCATAATCAAAGGCTTGCTCAAGAACAGGCTTCAACTAGTTTCTCTCAGAATCAAGCATATAAAGAACAAGTTGTTGAATTGCTCCTACATAAAGCAGGCAAGAATATTTCACAAGCCTCTCGTATGGAGAAAACACGTCATCAAATGACAGAAGTTTCGGAAATCATCCAACGGTCTGTTGAACCAGGTGATAAAAGTGGATACAGGTTAATGCATCCAGCTAATTTCCGAACTAAGATTCGCAAGATCAAGAGAGATTTTAAGAAGATCTCAGACATAGCATGTCAAGAGACACCCCAGCTTGTCAGACTAGGGACTTCTCTAAACCAACCCTTAGAGTCAACAAATGGGATTCGAGGAGTTGAGCGGAAGCAGTAGGAACATCCCCAGTTCTCGAGACTGGGGACTCTTTCAAATCATGAATCCCCTCCTCAGAGAATGTCAGTCTTTTCTCGATTGGGGAAGAAGCCACAAGAGGAACAAAGAGCCAAATTATCAGGAGATTCCCTCCAAGTTATAGCTCGTCAAGAAGTTCCTAAAAGATTGAATCAACAAAAGGCAATGTCTCGTCAAAGACATGAAAGAAGACAATATCACAGAAATGTTGATAGAAGGGATGTGATGCATTATGCATCAATCAATGTCATCAATATCGTTGTTGCTAATCCACCAGAGGATGTTCACTCAGGGGACCCAGATAAAGAGCGTCCTGCTCAAGAAAATGTACGCACCAATACAAAAGAAGAAGGTGTACGTACACGAAGTCAAAGGATTACTCAAAACTTAGGTAATCCACTTCCCTCCCTCAAAAAGGTATCCAACAAAGGGAAGGGAAAGAATCAGGTTACATATCCTTCCTATGATGAAGGTCAATTTCTCTCATTAGAGAAAAGGTTTTCACAACAGGAGGAAGAAATGAAAGAATTAAGAAGGTTGAATGGAGAACTACTTCAGAGTAGTCTTCATCTTAAGAATACTGAAGTCAGACAGCCGAAGGAATTTGTTGTAAGTACTAAGATGGATTAGGAATATCCTCCTTTATCAGTACACCCTCATAGGTCTAATCCTATGGGTCAAACGCAACAACGGTTGGCAGCACTACCATCAGTTGCAGCACCAACTACCACATCTATCCAAGCTCCATTCATTTCACCTACCCAAAACCAAGTTCAACCTGATGTTTCTCAAAAGTTAATAACTACTATTGAGTCATTAACAGCTCGGTTAGAAACTATGGAAGGGAAACAGGAGAAAGTTCAACCAGAATAGAAAGTTTACCCTGAATGGGTAGATTTAATTTCTCCTCCATCCAGTTTTGGAAACCCTATTTTCCCTACTTTCAATGGATCAGGCGACCCTGAACAACATTTGACGCAGTACATGTCTTGTTGTGATCCTATGATGGGAACCCCAGAGCAGCAAGAAGCAGTGAAACTCAGATGCTTCATGCGAACCTTGCAAGGACCAGCTTTTGTCTGGTATAAAAGCTTGCAATCCCGGTCAATCATCGGATGGGAGGATCTTCATCAAAAATTCCTTCTTCAGTTCAGCTCAACTTTTCCAAAAACAACAGTTTTCGATCTTACAAACTGCAAACAAAGGGAGAATGAAAGAGTCTCTGATTTCATTACTCGCTGGAAGGGATTAACGTATTCCCTGAGTTTAGCACTCCCTCAGGAGGAACTGTTGCCAATCTGTGTGAAAAATTTGCGTGACAAATTACGCACGCCATTGATCCCTGTGAAATACACAGGAGGGTTTCGAGACCTTACTTCAATCGCTCAACAGATTGAAGATTCCCTTATACAGGATAAGGTTAAATCTCGTCTAATTCCATCAGTTCTAGGAAGGAGAATGGGTAAAGAGGAAACTGCTACAGTTATGCTTAAACAAGCACCTGTACCTATTTCTACTTCAAAACCTTCATCTTCTTGAAGGGATCCACCTCCTGAACGCCAACAACAAAGGCCATTTCGTCCAAATGATCAAAGAGATCAACGATGAAAATTTTTTTGAGGATTTGAAGAGTAAAACATACTCTTTCTGAAGTGAGAAAGTTACTGGTTACTTCATTTCAGCTCTGGAAAATAATTTGGTTCAATTACCAGTGCCCAAGAGGCCAAACAAGGAAGGAGATGAAGACCGTCCCAATTATTGTCCCTTTCATCAAATGTTGGGGCATACCATCCAGGAGTGTTTTGTCTTTAAAGACCTCCTACAAAAGATGGTCGACTTGGGACAAGTCAAATTGAAGGGTTCTTCAGCTCATGTGGCGTGTATTACCGCTACAGATCCAGAGGAAGGAGGCGAGTGGCAGGAAGTCAAAAGCAAAATTGCGCAAAAATATAATGACTGGATGGTCAGAAAGACAATAAATCGGACCCATTCCATTTTGCGAACACAATTGAAGAAGCCAATTGTGTCTCCTAAAAAAGCTATAGTGAAGCCTCCATCAAAAGACAAATCCTCAAAAGGGCAGCGCAATTCAAAGAAGAAAGAGGAATCAGAAGAAGATGAGTATGTATCGTGGCCTAAGTTGTCTTTGACTCTGGCAGATTTCATGCCATCTACTTCAAAACCACGGGCACCGCCCCACCAAACGGCACAGCCTAAACTGGCTAATCAGGCAGAGTCTTTATCAGACGAAGAGTATATCTTTGGTTCTGTTAATATGATTCAATTAACAGATCCATATTCCAGTCTTGATGAGCCTGAATTCCCTGTATCAAATAAGGGAATCCGAGGAAGTTCTAGAGGTTTAGGATACAGGGGAAGATGTGGATCTTTCCGAAGCCACTACTCTAATTCTACCCCTGCTAGCACTGTATATGCATCAGAAACTCATGGTAGAGCCCTCCAGCGAGCTCAAAAAGAAAAAGCAAGTTCTTCTGCCAATGGCCAACTCAGTTTTGGCACAGTTATTTTGGAAGACCTATTAAAGGTTCCATCTTCTTTATATTAGCAAGTAAATGGATCTAATCAGTCTAATATTCCAAAACCAAGGATGTTGCCAACTTCAATACAAGATGCATCAGATTCCAAAGCATCTGCTTCCAATGTACCTGCTAAACCCGCATATTCCTGTTGGGAAACACAGACCTCTAGATCAAAAATATGATATATTGAAACACTTGGACCAAGTACCAGACATGTTATCAATTTTGGATGCTTTGAATATGTCAAAAGATCTTCGGGAAGCATTCATCGAAGCTTTGTCAAGTCCTCATGAGTTTGAAGCTGAAATTGCTACAGCTTAAGTCTATCACATAGAGAATAATCCTACAGAATGCCATGCAGTGATATCTTTTACTGATAAAGATGAATATGATGTTGTGCATGGGCACATAAAACCTTTGTACTTATCTGGAAAAGTCAATGGTGTAGATATTCGAAGAGCTTTCATTGACAATGGTTCAGGAGTCAACCTCATGCCCATTCGTACACTTCGTCGATTGGGCCTCACGGAATCTGATTTATCTCCTTCTAATATGATGTTACAAGGATATGATAAAAATGATCAAGAACCACTGGGCGAAGTTACACTCAGAACTCAGTTTGGAGATCTTGTATCCAATTCAGATTTCGTGATTGTTGATCAAGACTCAGCTTTCAACATCTTGCTTGGAAGACCCTGGCTACATCAGCATGCGACTATCCCTTCATCATACCATAAATGTCTCAAATACTGTTTCAATGGTCATGTTGGAACATTGTATGGTGATAAGACCCTGTTCAAAACATGTGAGTCTCAGTACATTGAGGCGGAATGTTATCACATGAAGGGAAGAGAAAAATCTACAAGGAAGGAAGTTACCAAACTTAATGCTCCATATGGTTTGGAGAAAATTCCAATAAATCCATTTACACATGTGAGTACAGATTATGTTTTACCTATCAGTATAATTGACAAAATAGGCCCAAATTAAAATAATCCTATGGAAAGATCCATAATGTCAATTACGGCAATCGAGCCAGACAACATGGGAGAAATTGGTAACCTACCAAACATTGATGAAAGCACAAGTGATGACGTTTTCATTTCATCTGCTGAAGTCCAACAAGTCTATACTTTGCCAATCAGGCCATAAGAAGTGATAGCAACATCAGAGGTGAATAATGATGTTGATTCTCAATCCATCATCTCATCTTTATTTCCCAAAGAAGACCCTTTATCATCAATAGGGTTGGAAATGGAAGCTTCTTCTTTAAAATGTGAAAATTTTGACATCTATTATGATCATGAGAATTTCGTTTTGTCATCTACTATGCAAGTAGAAATGGAAGAAATAGCACATAATGAAGAGGGAGAGGAAGGTCTTAGAGATGCTCCTCCAGTATTTGAAGAGGGTATCTCTACTACTGCAGATGATCTCAGAGAAGTAAATCTGGGTACAGTGAAAGATCCACGCCCCACTTTAATTAGTGCGGCCATGACCCTTGAAGAGCAAGAGATGTATATTTCTTTTCGAAGGAAAAATAAAGACATTTTTGCTTGGAATTATACAGAAATGCCTGGGCTTGATCCTGATGTTGCTACTCATCATTTGGGTTTACCAAAAGAACATCGAGGATTTATGCAAGCCGCGAGAAGAACACACCCAACCTATGCTTCCAAAATTGAAGCTGAAGTGGATAAGCTTATCAAAGCTAGCATCGTCAGAGAAGATCAGTATCCTATTTGGTTGGCTAATATTGTCCCTGTAAAGAAGAAGAACAGACAAATTAGGGTTTGCATTGATTTCAGCAATCTTAATCGATATTTTCCTAAAGATGATTTCCCAGTTCCGATTACAGAACTCTTAATTGATGCGACGGCTGGCTATGATGTACTTTCCATCATGGATGGATATTCCGGATATAATCAGATCTGAATGGCCCCAGAAGATGAGGAATATACAGCCTTCAGAGCTCCTCAAGGTGTGTTTTGTTACCGGGTGATGCCATTTGGTTTAAAGAATGTAGGTGCAACATATCAACACGCCATGCATCGTATCTTCAAACCTTTCTTAGGGAAGTTTGTTGAATGCTATGTAGATGATTTGGTGGTTAAATTCAAACAACGTTCTAATTACTTGTCTGATTTGGAAGTCATATTCCACAAACTTCAACAACATAATTTGAAGATGAACCCCTTAAAATGTGCTTTTGGGGTAACCTCAGGAAAATTTCTCAGCTTTGTCGTACGTCATCATGGTATTGAAGTCGATCCTGAGAAGACCAAGTCAATCCTTGGTATGTCACCTCCTCAGAATTTGAAAGAATTAAGAGGACTTCAAGGACACTTAGCCTATATTCGGCGTTTCATCGCCAATTTGGCAGGCAAAAGTTTACCCTTTACCAAATTATTGAAGAAAGGAGTCACTTACCAGTGGACTGAAGAATGCCAAGAAGCATTTGATGTTCTCAAGAAATACCTCTTGAGTCCACCAGTACTCATGCCACCTGTTGAAGGTAGACCACTTATCCTCTATGTGATAGCTCTATAGCGATCATTGGGTGCCTTTCTCGCTCAAATGAATGATGCTGGGAATGAAAATAGCCTCTACTATCTCAGTAGAACTATGCATGAAGCAGAAACTCGGTATTCAAGTATTGAGAAGTGATTCCTGGCATTAATCTTTGCAATACAGGAACTGAGACACTACCTGCAACATCACGAGGTCCAATTGGTATCTTGAAATAATCTGCTCAAATTCATCCTTAGTCGTCCAATGCTTACAGGACGTCTAGCAAGGTGGGCAGTCATTTTTCAGCAGTTCTACATTTAGTATGTATCTCAAAAGGCAATAAAGGGCCAAGATCTGGCAGATTTCCTTGCTGAACATCCTTCAATGGAAGACAGGTCTTCAGATATTGAACTCCCTGATGAGGAAGTTTTCTCTATTCAAGAGAATCCTCAAACATGGAAAATGTATTTTGATGGTGCTTCCAGAAGTCCAACAGGGAAGAAAATGGAAAATCCAAAATTCAACAAAGTTGGTTTAGGAATTGTGCTCATTTCTCCAGATAAGGCAGTGCTACGTTATTCCTTTTTATTGTGGGAAGGTGGTACCAATAATGTAGCCGAATACCAAGCTCTCATTACATGCTTGGAGTTAGCGCTCCAAGCACAAGTGAATCACTTATAGATGAAAGGTGATTCAGACCTGGTAATCAAACAAGTCAATGGGGATTATTCCATCAGAAAAGAAGAATTAATCCCTTTGTATGATTACGTCAAAGAGTTAATGGCGGAATTTCCTTCAGAACCGACATTTTCTTATGTCCCAAGATCAAAAAATGCTCAAGCTAATGCACTGGCTGATATAGCCACAACTTTAGCAGATCCAAATCGGGACGAGACAACCATCAGTATTTCCCACCATCGTGCAATTTCACCTTATGTTCAAGCCAGAACAGAGGAAATTAAAGAAATTAGTCCCATTCCTGAACCGTATGGTCATACTACAGGATGGATGTCACCTATCAGGGAATAACATCAAAATGGAACACTTCCACCTGATAGAGCCGAGAAAGAACAAATCCGACGACGTGTGGTCAATTTTACTCTTTATGATAGTCCAAACCACCTAGAGAAAATTCTCTACAAACGTGGTTTTGATGGAGTTCTCTTCAGAAGCATTGATGGTGAAGAGACAATGGTTGTCATGAAAGAAGTGCATGTAGGAGTCGGTGGTGCTCACCAGTCTGGACATAGATTGTCTGATCAAATTCAAAGGCTTGGATACTTTTGGCATTCAATGATACAAGATTGTGTTGATTTCACAACGAAGTGTCATTCATGTCAAATACATGCCAACTTCATTCATCAACCTCCAGAGTTGCTTCATACAGCTAAATACTTGTGGCCATTTTCCACATGGGGAATGGATGTGGTGGGACCTTACCCTTCAGCTACGGCCAAGCAGTTTAAGTACATTCTTACTGCTACTGATTTCTTTTCCAAATGGGAAGAGGTAGTACCTCTCAAAGAAGTCAGTTCTTAATGCATTGTTAGTTTCATCAAATCTAACATCATTACTAGATTTGGTGTCCCTCATACCATATTGACGGATAACAGCACCAACTTCTGTTCTTCTGAGGTGAGGAAATTGTATCAAGAATACAACATTAAATCCAACCATTCATCTCGGTATAATGCGGTAGCCAATGGCCAAATAGAATCCTTTAACAAGACTCTTTCAAATATACTGCAAAAGATGGTGGATAAAGTTAAGAGGTCATGGCCTGATAAACTCTTTCATGCTTTAGGGGATTATCGGACTACCACCCGCAATGCAACGCGGTCAACTCCTTATTCGTTGATATATGGTAAAGAAGCAGTCTTGCCAATTGAAGTTCAATTGCCCTCACTCAGAGTAGCCATTTTTTATTAGTTATCTACAGATGAGAAATCCCAAAAGTGATTGAATGAATTTGAACAGTTAGGTGAGAAAAGATTGTGCACTTTGCACCACTTGGAAATCTATCAGAATCGAATAGCACGAGCTTTTAACAAAAAAGTTTGTCTTTGTTCATTCGTTCAGGGATAATTGGTATTGGTTATCAGAACACCAATGACACCAGGAAAGAATCCTCCCAAACTTGAACCAAAATGGGAAGGACCTTATTCAATACATAAGGTCTACTCCAATGGAGCTTATTCGTTAATCTCAATGGATGGGGAACTCATCACGACTCCAACCAATGCCCGATTTCTGAAGAAATATTTTGTATAAAAACCAATTATGGTCCCCATAACCAAGACTCTAACAATAGGATCATACAAGTATGGTCCTGTATGACCTTAAACTGCAACTTCATCCCATGCGACGTTAAACTGTGAAAAAGTTCCCCAAATGGTCCAGTATGAACTTCAACTGCAACTGCGTCCAACATGACGTTAAACTATAGGAAAGTACCTCTTTCGTTCATGGTCCAGTTGGACCTTAAACTGCAACTACGTCCAACACGACGTTAAACTGTAGGAAAGTCACTTTTACGTCCAGCATGACGTTAAACTGTAGAAGAGAAGATGTCCCCGCAACATGATACTAAACTGTGCAGCACCAGTTCGTCCTTGCTATATGACGTTAAATTATACAGCAATGGTCCAGTATGACCTTAAACTGCAACTTTGTCCCACACGACATTAAACTGTGAAAAAGTTCCCTAAATGGTCCAGTATGACCTTAAACTGCAACTTCATCCCACACGACATTAAACTGTGAAAACGTTCCATAAATGGTCCAGTATGACCTTAAACTGCAACTTCGTCCCACACGACGTTAAACTGTGAAAAAGTACCCTAAAACGTCCAGCATGACCTTAAACTGCATCATCCCTGGTCCATGCATATGACCATAAACTATTTGCAAGTCCCTTATGTCCAGCAAGACGTTAAACTGTGACGTCCTACTACATGACGCTAAACTGTATAAAAGTCCCTTATGTCCAGCAAGACGTTAAACTGTGACGTCCTAACTACATGACGCTAAACTGTATAAAAGTACCTTACGTCCATAAAGACGTTAAACTATATAATAATCAAAGGTCCTGTATGACCATAAACTATTCACACTTTTGTCCAACATGACACTAAACTGTAGAAAAAATCCCCAATGCGTCCAACATGATGTTAAAATGATGCACTCTTCTATCCTCACTGCATGACATTAAAACTGCACAGTCCCCCTTTCGTCCAATATGACATTAAACTCTTTTATTCCCATCGTCCTAACTACATGGCGCTAAACTGTACATGAAATTCATAATACATCCTACATGACATTAAACTGTATTTTTTCCCTTCTACATGACACTAAACTGTGCAGCACCAATAGTCCTAACTGCAAGACTTTAAACTGCATAGTCCCTTGATATGTCCTACATGACATTAAACTGTGCATCGTTAAGGTTGTTGTTACCTCTTGTTTCTCACACCGAGTATGACTTACATGATCTTAGATCAAACCTCAACCATAACACTCTCTTTGGGCCGCTAACCATGTGTAGGTCCCAACTAAATTTTTTATTAGATCGTTGTCCCCAAGAACAACTTGATCATTAATTCATTCTTTAATTGAACTACACGGACTTTGATCCTTGCCCTCCAGGCTGGGTATGTAGGCAACCTCCCAGGATTCAAGCCCAAAAACAATCTCTTCACATCGGTTCACCACCATCTCATATGATGTTGATTTGTGAAACTGCCCCTAGAATCAATATCTTTACATTGATTCACTTTCGTCCTTGTTATACGACGTTAAAATATACAACACTTTTGTCCGGTACGACAATAAACTACAATATTCATTGATCTCCTCATTTGAGAGAGAACTATTATTGACATTGATTTTTGAATCATGTTTCATTTCAAAAAGACTACGTGCATACATGGTAATGCCTAAATTTTTTATCTCAGGTTAAACCATCATTGCACTAAAGTCCCCTTTCACCCTTCACATGTACGAACCAAATTTGTACCAAGGGTAGTTCTAGAACTACGTGGGCTTGATTCCCATCCTTATGGGATACGTAGGAACGTTCGAGTATCCCTCTAATCCACCTCCAAGTCTTTTGTGCCTAACCCCAAATTTCACTTTTAGTCCCTTAGTTGAAAAGTCCTCATCGAAACACACACTGTGTATTCATTATTATGGTCCGAATTCTATGACCCTAAACTAAGATTTCTCATACTTTCGTCCTGCACGACGTTAAACTGCATTTCATGAACTACATATGGCTTGATTCTCATTCTTATGAGATACGTAGTGAAGTCCAAAATTTCAATTCAGGACCCAGCCACAACATGATTATGGTTATCATTGACCTATGTATCTCTATATACATTGAACAATACCCATCTTTATGTGTTATAATCCTAACCTTAAATATTTCCAGATCTTCATAACCCTTTTCATGACTTTTAGTCACAAAAATGTCAAACTTCTGTGAATTCTTTGTCCTGACCATGCAGCACGTGCCCATAGGTGGCCTTGCATAAACAGTCCACATAACAGACTTGTTAGCCAAAAGATGCTATTTTATTTAACTATGCAGCCAATGCCCTTAGGTGGTCCTGCATAAATCAACCCCAAAACGGGTTTGTTAAATGTTGGTAACTTCATTCTTGGGAAGAATGCCTCTTTTTTCCTTCTTTTTCTTCAACGACAGTATGTAGGGATCCGCAAAAAATAGCCATCCTTAACATATTTGTCCCATTTCCTTTTTCATGATCTGAAAGTATTCAAGTCTATGGTTTATTCTTCTTCCCTGCGTTTGGGTCAGACCTTCGTGGGAGTGATATTCACCCAGTTCTTCGATAATCTTGTCTGGAAATATCTTCTCCATATTCATGTCCCTCTTTCCATACAACAAACTCTATACTTTAGAAAATTTGAATCTCCATAAACTTTCACTGGCTTTTAGCACTAGGAAAGTAAATTTCTGGGAGTTCTTTTGCCTGACTATGCAGCACGTGCCCATAGGTGGCCTTGCATAAACAGTCCACATAATAGACTTGTCAGCCAAAAGATACTATTTATATAACCATGCAGCCAATGCCCTTAGGTGGCCCTGCATATTTCAACCCCCTAACGGGTTTTGTTAAATAATAGTAACTTCATTCTTGGAAACTACTTCTTCTAATGACTTTTAGCTCTTTTTCATATCATTCCTCAGATTAAAATATTCTTAAGCCATAGTTTACATTTTTTTCCTTCATACTCGAGTATGGTAATATGTTTTCAGATAAATTTTCAAGGAATTGAATCAATTTTAATCCATTTTGGTCAAAGCTATTTTGACCTTAAACATTAGCCCCTTTATGTCTGGAATGCATGACTTTAAACTGTCCACAAAAGACAAAGGAACTCTGAATAAAAGTCAAGTTCTAGCTCACTAAATATACATTTTTGTATGATTTAGGAAATATTGAGCAATTAAAAGGTTCAAAGTTTGTAGGATTATTTGTAATAATCCTAGTAAAAATCAAACTATGCTTACTAGGCCCATTGGCTTAAGTAAAATTGATGGAGGTAATGAAATAATTTAGGTACAAATGATTGAAGACGAAAGTGTTTTTCATTGATACACAGGAGATAGAAAGACATCAATAGACTGGAGTCTCTTCTCTTTTTCAAGAATTATATAAGATTGTCAACATAAGTCTCCATTTGATGTATAGAATCCTGAGCATTATCAGCAGTTACTTGATGCTCGTGCACTTGACCAGCTTCACTCTTTTCAGCTTGCTGAAGTTCCTTCTTAGCATCTGCGATGGATTTCATGCCATTTATATGAGTTTCATCCAATGATTTATTAAGCTGATCAAGTTCCCCAGTAACAGCATCTAACTGTTGCGGGAGTTGCACCTGTTGGACGACCTTTTCTTTAATTTTTTGCTTTAGATCCTTCATCTTAGCAGCATAATCAGCCTCAGCTTGGGATACCGCAGCCTGAAATTCGCCTATGTTGACTGACAATTTCACTCTGGTCAAATCTTCACGACTTGTCTATGCTTGATCCCTCCTGAAAATGATCTGTTTCACCGCGGCATGGATCTTTTCATACCCAAAACCACCAAGTCCCAGTATAACAAATTGGGATGACAATTGATGAATTTTTGATGGTATCTATTCTAAAGGCACCCCAGATATGATGTTCCGTATGTTGTTCCATTCCTTATGTCGTGAAAAGATGAATGATTTAAGCATCTATGGATCTGATTCAATATCAATGTCAGAGGGGGTATGTAATCTAGAATTAGTGCACTTAAAGAAGTTCCCTATCATGCTTTTCCCCCCTGATTTGTGCTTCATCACTTTCAATTCCTTTTGGGGGATAGGCTGAGGCCTCACCTCCGGATTTAGTCATTGCAGTTGATGGTCCTGCATGATTAATTGAATGATTTAGTCAGTTTCAAAGGATAACAATAGAATAGATTGTCTTGCGAATAAAGTGCAATCACAAATATTGTTATCCCTTACCCGAGGATGGTTCAGCAACATGAGAAGACTTCTCCCCATCTTTACCGGTCTCAACAGGATTTTCAAGATGGGTCTCAGGAGGGTTTATTGGGTTTAGCTCTACTTGAGCTAATGTTTCTGCAATGGTAGGGTTGACATCAATGTTCACACACTCTTCAGGCATTGGTAGTTCAGCAGCTTCTATGGAAGAAACTGCATTTTTTTCAGTCATGGTTAGAAGTGTAAATTTTTAAAAAACAAATTGGGCGAAGGGTAGCACTCACGCCCAAGGTCTTCTAAATCACATGACAACTTAGCATGATCATAAAATTATTCAAAAGTCATTCCGTGATTCACCATTTCATCCAATGATATTTCAGAATCCTAGTTAGTCTCACCAGTGGGAGCATTTGCTACATCTTCTTGCCGACTTATGTCCTGTAACCCCTGACCATAGATAGCATCTTCAGCAGTAGGAGGGATACTGGGAATGGATGCTAGCTCTTCTCTAGGAGCAACCAAGTCAGCTTCGGTCTGTGATTGTTCTACAGCACCCTCCAAGGCCTTTGAAGGAGGATCAGTCCCTTCCCTCAAGGGGGAAATTGAAGAAGCCCCTGAAATCCTCAGAAATATGAGTAACTATATGATTATGGGTATAAGCTCATGATTGTTCGAAGGACTTACCGCTGCTAATGAAACGTTTTGCTATGGATTTCATCCTTCGTTGCCTTTTCTTATTTTGTTTTTTTGGAGTATCAGTGGTCTCCCTTATAGGCACTTGGATTGGCGAATGGAAGGCTATGTCCAGCGCCTCATTCATGGCCTGCTAGCCTGGAGATATCTCGCCTGGTTCGCGAGGAGAATCAGCAGTAGCCCCGATAGCAGTACCACCAGGGCTATACTATGGCGAAGGAACCCCAATTCCTTTCTTTGCAAGCTGCAAGATGAAGAAAATAATTTCCTTAAGTATCAAAGCTTCAACTGAAATCATGTTGCAAAGAAAATAAGGAAAGAGAACTTACATCTTCAGGAGCCACGTACTCTTTCCATTCCTCATCTCCAGAACCACCATCCCCCTCAGTGGTGCCATGATCAATCATTTCCTTCACCCGCCTGGTGATAGGAACGGAGTCATCAGTGGCATATATGAGCATTTCCAACTCTCTAATGTAAGCTCCCACTTCATTGGGGTTATCTCCGTATTGAAGATTTTTAGAAGCTACCAGATTTCCTATTCCAGGAAGTTGTAGGCCCTCACACAAATCCATCCAGGAGGTCTCAGTACCACAGTATAAGCTCTTCCATAGCTGAACAGCCTCTAGTCTTAGATATAAAGGATGTTAGGAAGGTCCTACAATTTTTTATTTTAATTTCTTCCCAGCTCCTGCAACTACAGATAGAGAATAAGAAAGTAAGACTTATTACATTATAATGTAGCAGTGATTGAAATTACTACAATGAAATAACTCACCAGGAGTTGATGGAGGGGGTCTTTTAATTCTGGCCAGAGGATTATATCCGGCACGAAACCGCTTTGCTGCCGGTTGTGCCTCATCATCCCCATCATGATAATCCGATGAATCAGTTCTAGAAGAAGTGTCTGTTGAACCTATTTCAGGCGGAGAAGCGTCACCTTCATGAGGAAGGGTTTCTTTCTCTACAGTCCTCTTCCTCTTTCCCAATTTATATACTGGGTGATTCAATATACCTTTGGGGTATGATGTTATCCAGTGTTCGGCATAAAATGTAGTCAGATTATGTGCCTCTTTTTCAACTGGTAGATCAAATACTGCCCCAGTCTTCTCTCTTGATGTCAGCAGCCATAGTTGTCGAGCAACCATCAGATGTTGCTCTAACCTGACATGTACCAGAGGGGATACAACAATCTGTTGCAAACATTTGAATTGGTGTTCAAATCTATATGGAGCATAGGCCTCACATATGATTTCTCCATCAATCCCGGTTACTAACACGCCATCCCTGCAAGCTAGCATGTATGCCCTCAAATCCAAATGGGTTGTCCCATCATCAACAAACCGCCCGGATGGCGGACTTCCATAGGGAAAGAAGTTGAATTCCTTAAACATGCACAGCCTTACTTTCATTTCATAACCATTATCATCTAATGGAGCAATTCAAGAGAATGCTTGCACTGATGGTCTGAAAGAGCTTCCAGGTATTTGTAATCCATTCTGTACATTGTAAGTCCTGATGTGAGTGGCGATCCATCCCAACAAAACCTGGAATGGTCCCACTATTCTTAAAGGAGATTTACCCAGGAAGACATGAAGTAAACTCCTGTGAATCTTTGCTAAAATGGGGGTAGCTGACCCAACAATTTTTCCCTCAGCCAACTCTGCCGCAATGACGAAGGTCCCTGGCCTAACGCCTTTATTCGAATCCCTGACCGAAAAGAGATAAACACTGAGCCACATTTCCAAGAAACCCGCCAGATGAGTTTTCTTTGGAATTCTTTGATTCACTTCATATCCCCACTTTTCAAACTCTCCTGCTTCTAGAGTTGGCCAGAATGTGCCAGGAGCTCCTCTCTTCTCAGGTTTTGGATAGGTGGTAGGACGTCTGGGCGGGGTATCCTTGGATTTCTTTTTCTTGGATCCTCTTTCTTTTGGATCCATCCCTTTCTTCTCAGTAAGAAACACGTTCATCCATTCTTCCAGATGAATATCTTTTCTAAAATGAGTTAATGAGGTCACTGAACTCTTGAGCCTGTGGAATATTTTAAATAATTCTCGAGCTAAAGCAGCAGTCTTCTCTGAATCATTCCAAGTCACCTTGGGAGGAATGAATTCATCATACATATCTCCCAAAATTGGAGCCCCTGAGATCTTGTGGACATCCCACAAACTGATACCTACTTCTCCATGAGTCAAATGGAAAGAATTAGTTGCTGGGCTCCAGTGGCTGAGTATCTCTGGCACGAAGTTATCATGTCTGTAAACATATGTTTGCCCAACCCAGACAGCCTCATATATGGAAGCTCTCTTCAGGTCCTCGATACACTCTGTGCAAGTCCGTTGCACCCAGTATTCCCACATCCAAGTTGGCTTCATACCTCCCCTAAGACAGAAATCCCAACTTTTCTTCCAGTCTTAGGATTGATCCATCTAAGCATTTCGGATGATTGAAGGATGACAATGTGGTTGAAGCTCAGGTGTATGATTTTTCAGATCTGGTGTGCAAGGGCTATGATGCATCACATAAGCCTTCTCCACTGTTCCAGCAGTTAGAAATACTCCTCCACTTGAGATATTTGCTGAAGCAAAGTTTGTATAAATCTGAAACCACGAAAATGGAAGATAATTCTTTATTTCTGGAATAATTACTTCTTGTAGATGACCATAGACATACAAAGGTATATAAGTGCTTTGAGGAAAGTTGCGATGATATTTCTTCAGATACTTAGCCAAATCTGGAAGAGTACTATCTTTTACAGTATAGTAATCATGGCCAATGATATTCATCATATCATCTATCCACTTGCTAGCCAGTTCATCAATTAATCCGGGTCTAAGAGCCATTACTTCTGCACAAAGAGTTGAATAAATTAATTTAGAAATGAATTAATTTTTCACAAACATTGCAAAAGAAATAAAAAAATGGCTAAGGGATTAAGGCGCGCAAGTATGGAGGTGTCGCGCAAGTGTTACATGTGCCGCACATGTTTCTGTTGCGTATGTATCATCGCGCAAGCCCTATTACCTTTACAGTAGCACAACAGCGAGGGAACAGTGAAAAAAGAGACTTGCGCGGCAAGGATGACTTGCACGGCGAGAGCTCGAGAAATTCGGGATCAGATGCTATACACGTCCAAAAGCCATGTATTTATAGGCCAGGAGGCCTATCTTGGCGTCGTACCCAGTGCGCTTAAGGCCTGCGCGATGCAAACTTGCGCACCGCCCTCTGTGCGCTAAAGACTTGCGCGCCCCCTTTTCCTTTGGATGGATTCGATTTCCTCAGTGTCAAATCCTCATTTCTCTCTGGATCCAACTCTTAGGGGGGACTTTTGTTGACGCTCCTTTCGTCACAGAATCTAAAGATCGGAAAAGGGGAATATCTGAGCTCAAAGTGATTCAACCTTTGATGAAAATATCAAAAATAGACAAAGGCATGAACAAAGGATCAAAAGCAACTGCACCACACACGTTATATCACTGTCGGGCAAGTCCACTTGCGCGACGACCTTGGTCGCACAAGTGACTTGCGCGCCCTAAGTGATAACCGCCCGGTAACCGCCCAGGACCTTCTTTTGCCTATAAATAGACCCTGTGGGCCCCCCATTCAAGAGGATCTTTTTTCCAGAAACTCTAATTGAAGCTCCCGACGCCCAAGTCTCTTCTCAATGCTTTCGGAACACTTCTACGGTAATTTCATACCTAGAACGGAAGATCTAAAGAGAGGGAGGAAGGCCTAAGTGTTGATACTCATCAACACTAGCGCGCCTGAATGGCCAGCCCTTAAGGGAACTGGTCACACTTGCACTCTGCCTTATTACTTAAATATAACTGGCGCATCCCTTTTCTAGGAGAACCTCAAGAGGATTCTAAAGGCTTTAAGAAATAGTCGATCAATTATTTTAATGCTGGTTGAAAATCGCGCAAGTACCCCACATGTCGCACAAGTATACTTGCGCGGCCAATACTTGCGCGCCCACGTAAGACTTGTGTGCCTTTCAAGACATGCATGCCAATACTTTTTTTGGGTGCCCATCTTACCCATTTTACCCCTCTTAAGCCATTTCACCTTTCCTATTCGAGATTTAGTCTTCAAAATACACTTCAAATCCATTTATGGCATGATTTCTTGATTGGACTTCCTTATCTGAAAGGAAGTCGGTGGAATATCTCTAAAAACCTAGTGATTTATACATCTTTATGTCACCAAAGATTGAGAGTTAATTCATTCAACCTCATCCTTTAAGATGAGAGAATCCTTAACCTGGGTCTCCTTTTCAGGAATAATCCCCAGTTATAAGTCCTTAAATCTGGGCATCTTCCTCAGGAGTAAGCCCCAAATTCTTAATATTCCCAAACTTGGGCATCCTCCTCAAGAGTAAACCCCAATCAGAATCTCAAATATGGGAATCCTTCTTAGGAGTAAGCCCCGAGTCCCTTAATTATGGGCATCCTTCTTAAGAGTAATCCCCGAGTCCCTTAATTTGGGCATCCTTCCTAGGAGTAAGCCCCAATCTCAAATATGGGCATCCTTCTCAGGAGTAAGCCCCAAACCTTAATTCCTAACCTGGGTCTCCTTTTCAGGAATAAGACTCAGTTATAATCTTGGGCTTTCTTTTCAGGAGTAATCCCCAAGTCCCCTAACCTGGGTCTCCTTTTCAGGAATAAGACTCAGTTATAATCTTGGGATTTCTTTTCAGGAGTAAGCCCCAAGTCCCTTAATTTCTCTTAAACAGTCCTAAATTACGTTTGATATGGGATTCCTTCTCAGGAGTAAACCCCAATTATCAATCCTCTCCTAATTTGGGTTTCCTTTTCAGGAATAAGTCCCAAGATAGATTATTCAAATCTCCATAAAGCACATATACCATTATGGACCCTATTCCTGGATTTTCTCCCTAAAAGTAAATCCTAAACCTTCATCTATCTGGGCAGTCATACACACATAAGCCCCAAACAATTTCTTATGATTTCATCTTTCATGGCACAATTCTCTAATTTTTACCAATAACTATTTTTTCTCACACCGAGCATGACTCACGTGAGCTTATAGTGTAAAAGTAAGTATGACATTCTTCTTTGAGCCATCAATCATAAACGTCATACTCCATTACTTGAACTATGTGGGTTCTGATTCCTTTTCCAAAACAAAGGATACGTAGGTAGCCCATTTATGGGTTCGATCCCAACTTTGAAATAATCCAGGTCCTTCAGAATGACGATAAACTTCAAGTGCCCCACTGAGTGGATTTAAAACCAGCCTGGTCATCATAATGACCAAGAGACTTTTATATAAATATTTTGAAGGATACCTTTGACCAAGAATCTCTAAATAGATACAGATGATTCTCTATTGATGAAAAACCTCGAATACATATAAAAGATTCTCTAAATTTCTTACATATTTAATCATTGATTGTTAAAACTAAAGGAAAGATCATTTTATACTTGGTAATGTAATAAGGATTCACGAACATAACTTAAATCTATAACGAGAGTCCCGGAGTAGACAATAATTCCCCTCAAAAAGTTGTGATGAGTCCGACCTCCCATCCTCTCGACCAATGCAAATTCCTAAGGCTCATCAGTCCACAAGCTAATGAGCGCCTACCTTTGGAAAGTAGGTCTAAACGGATGTGGAATCAATGGATGTCTCCGGTTCTACGAACAAACCCACTAGAAACCGATCGGAACGTTTGAATCTCCCGTCCAGGAGGTCATCCCCGAATTCCGTGCGAAACAATGTCGCATCGCAAGCCTCATCATGGTCCCGTGCAATCCTATTTCGAGCAGCAAGTCAAGTAACTGTACTAGGGAGTTTTCCCATATCATTAACTGAAATCATATAATCTTTTTGGGTAAAAAAATATGACACAAATAGGGTGTCAGACCAAATCCCAGTAGGCATCCACCAAAGATTTGTGCCAATCTGTCAGTGAATATATAAAACAGGCAGTGTAATATACAAAGCAGTAAATAAGGAAACTAGAAAGACCAACCCAAGCTTGTGCTTTGGCTTGGAATCACTTCAAGTATAAATTCCATTAATTAATCACTTCAGTCATGTATTCAAACCATTACTTGAGCCCTTTCCTGTAATACTCAATTCAGAAACCAGGCATCGCTTAGGGGGAAAATCCACCAACACCCTACAAGCCCATTCTGACGAACTTCCTAGCTACCTAGTATCACACTAGGTGTGGTATAGTCCATCATCTGATCATGTCCCCGTGATACTATTAATAAGATCTGTTTATCACCCAAGACATATCATGCCCGGTTGAGTCCATACATGGGATCTCACTCCGGATCCATTATTCACTCTGCATTTCAGTAACAAGTCTCATATGAGTCCGTCCATGGTAACTCACATTGGTTCCATGGTTCATCCATGACTTTTTTTCACATATTATGTAGTTCAAAAAGCATTTAACTCAAGTGGGATATCATTTCAAGAATTAGAATACAAGGTTCAGAAGGAAAACCTTCATCCAATACATGAAACAATTTCAATTTAAATTTCATATAATTGAAATTCCATTCATATTCAATTCCCATTTTTAACAAACATCAAGGCAATGAAAAGGCATGCCTCATAGGCATCCTGGGTCAAAAATACATAACAGAGACATTCAGGGAAACACACCCAAGTGGTTCTTCCTGTCCAAAGTGTACAACCTAACTCAAGAACATACCATCCTATTCAGATTACCTACAATAAGATATGTAATAATAGGGTTAAATTCCAGGTTCAAGTGACACCCTAAAAGAAGGCGCGTGGAACTCCATAATATATAAACTGCTTGAAAAATAGTTAAAAGAATGAGACCACCTACATTAGGTTCGTACTTGACAGATCATCCCGTATTAGGCTCTGATTCTTCCTGATTTGGAAGAAATCTAATGAATAGACAAAGAACACGAAATTAGGGCATGTGAGCCTTAATCCAATCTGCATTCATTATAACCAGAAGAATCTAGAAAGATAAAAAATGAATTGAGGGCTTACCGTTGCGGATCTAACAAGATGAATGCAATTTGAAATGGAGATCTGATGGAGAAGCAGGCTCAAATCCCTCCATAGCCTCTTGATTGCTCTCCCCCTTGTTGTGCGGTTGAAGAGGGATATGTTTAGGTTTTTATAACATTTAATTAATTTAATTAAAAATTAATTAAATATCAAAATACAGAAGGTCGCATAGTTTACCCCCACGGCCTGGAAAAACCATGTAGAGACCGTGTGGATCTTACTAGAAGGCATGGAGAAATCGCATGACCACCCCTCACGGTTTCCCCAAACCGCGTGGAGGCCATGCTCTTGCCTCTTCCAAGCCTGCATCAAGGCATATGGCTTAACCCGACCATGTGCAGACCGTGTGAAAACATTGTGACATGCCATTTCTAGCCTAAAAATTGGTTCCAGGCTCTAAACAAGCCCTATACACCTCCATAACTCCCTTGTTCAAGTTAGGCATTAGGCTCCAACAGAACAGTTAAACTTAAAAGAAAAAGGATCGATACCTCGTACGAAAACCCGAGTTCATACAATCTTCCCCCCTTTTAGAACTTCATCCCCTAATTTCTCTATGAAGGGTGGCCAAGATTCATCCGCAAACAGCTCTGGCCACTGAGCACGTACGTCGGCCTCCCGCTCTCAAGTCTCATCCTGTAAATGGTCGTGATGCCATAGCACCCGTACTAGAGGAACTAACCGGCCTCGGAAAACCTTTGTGCTCCTATCAATGATACAAATTGGATGATCCTCAAAGGATGTATCTACCTGAATCTTGACCTCCTCAGGATGGAAGGTATGAGATGGGTCTGAATAGTATTGTTGTAACTGAGAAACATGGAACACGTCATGCATGGCTTGGTACCTCTGAGGTAACTACAACCGTTAGGCTACTAGCACCACCCTCTCTAGAATCTCGAAAGGACCAAAATATCTTGGCGATAGCTTACCCTGTCTTCTGATCCTCCTCTGTCCCTGCCTCAGTTAAATATGCATGAAAACCTGATCCCTGACCTCGAACTCTAGGTGTCTTCTACGACGATCAATATATGATTTCTAACGAGACTGTGTAGTAGCCATACTCTTCTGTATCAACTGGACCTACTCAGAAGTCAGCTAAACAAGACGCGGGCCTAGTAAAGCTTCCTCACATACCTCTAACCAGAACAGGGGTGATCGGAAAGGCATACCATATAAAGCCTCGTACGGTTACATCTGTATAGTCTCATGATAACTGTTGTTATAGGAAAACTCAAATAGGGGAATATGCCTCTCCCATGTGCCCCAAAATCCGGGATGCATGCTTGAAATATGTCTTCAAGAACCAGTATCGTATTCTCTGACTGGACAACTAGATGAGGGTGGTATGTTGTGCCCAGAAGCACCTGTGTACCCAGCACCCTTTGAAAACTATTCCAGAAGCATGATGTAAAACGAGAATCCCTATTTGAGAAAATGGTGGGTGGGACCCTGTGGAGTTGTAATATCTCTCGTATATAAAACCTTCCCAGCTCTTCCATACTAAATGTCTCCTTGATTAACATGAAATGAGAAACCTTCATGAGCCTATCAACCACCCCCCACACAACATCATTACCTCGAGGTGACCTCAGTAAACGAGTCATGAAGTCCATCGCAACATCATCCCATTTCCACTCCGGGATAGTTAACTACTGAAAAAACCCAACTGGCCACTGATGTTCCGCCTTCAACTACTGACAGGCGGAACATCTCTTGATAAAACTTGACACTTCCCTCTTCATTCCCGGCCACCAGTACTGTTGGCACAAGTCACGATACATCTTAGTGACTCCGAGATGAACTGCCTAAACCGAAGCATGAAACTCATGCATCACCTCCTCTCTAATATCCACTGAAACCCATACATGTACATTGATATGAATAAATTCATCCTCACCTATCATCCAACTAGGAGGAGGGTCCTCACCTGACACACCTTCCTGTAGAACTAGGTATTCCAAATCTGATAGTTGTCTCATCCATACTATATCCAGGAGGGTAGAAGTCACAGTTAAGGATGATAGAAAAGACTTCCCTTGGCTATTCTTCACATCAAGATTCATCTCAGAGAACAAGGATATAAGTATCCATTCAGTTCTTGCAAGTTTCACTGCCTGTATTTGCGTCCTCCTGCTCAATGAATCAGCCACTGCATTGCCCTTACTAGGAATATAAGCAAGCTCAAAATAAAATGATTGCAGGTACTCCACCGACCATTGCTACCTATGATTCAAATCACATAGATTAAAGACATATTTGAGGCTCTATTAGTATATGTACACCACAAAACTCTCTCCCAGTAAATAGTGTCTCCAATAGCGCATTGACCGAACAACTGCTACTAGCTCAATATCATGAGTCAGATAATTCCTCTCATGTGGCCTCAGCTGCCGAGATCCTTACACCACGACTCTATCTCCCTGCATCAACACTGCACCGAGCCCAATACCTAAGGCGTCACAATAGAACGTGTAATTTGTGTCTTTTTCTGGCAGTATCAGGACTGGTGCTGATGTCAAACTTCCTTTCAGCTCCTAAAATGCTACTTCTCAAGCATCTTTCCATACAAATTTCACACCTATCTTAGTCAGGCCTATCAACGGCGTTGCTAAGCGTGCGATATCCTGTATGAAATGATGATAATAACCAGCATGCCCGAAGAAACTCTGTATGTCAAATAAATTCTTGGGTTCTTCCCATAAAACCACATCTCTGACCTTCTCTAGGTCTACAGACACTCCTGTCTCAAAGATAACATGGCCCAGGAAGTGAATCTATTCCATCCAAAAGTGGAACTTAGTATGATTTTCATATATTTGAATCTCTATTAGTTTATTCAGGATGATTTCAAGATGGTTGGAATGGTCGTTTCGATTTCTAGATTACACCAAAATATCATCCTCAAACACCACGATGAACGAGTCCAAGTAAAGAAGGAACACACGATTCATCAAAGCCATGAAAACCACTTGCGCATTTGTGAGACCAAACGGAATAACCAGATACTCATATAAACCATACCTAATATGAAAAGTTGTACGAGGTATGTCTGTAGTTCGAACACACACCTGGTGATACCCTGACCCCAAATAAATTTTCGAGAACACCCTAGCTCCTCGAAGCTGATCAAATAGGTCATCTATCCGCATCAAGGGATATCAGTTTTGTAACCGTCAGTTGGTTTAGCTTCCAATAGTCCACACAAAGCCTAAGAGTCCCATTCGCCTTTTTCACAAAATGGACTGGCGAACCCCATAGAGAAGTAATGGTTCAAATAAACCCCTCTGCCTCCAAATCTTCGAGCTGTTTCTTGAGATCTTGAAACTCAGTCATAGCCATCCAGTAAGGAGGAATGGATACTGGTGAAGCTCATGTCACTAGCTAAAAGGATAAATCATCCTATATCTTAAGAGGTAAACCTGAAAAGTAATCAGAAAAAACATCTCTGAGGCGTTAAACTACTATAGGAAGGTCCATTCGACTCAGTCCCTGATCATCTAGAAACAAACTTGTGATCTGGGCTGTCATCTCATCCAGCCCACGATGCTCTGGTCCTGCTCGGCATTCCTGGATATCCCACTCGACCTTATGATTATACACTACACCCTATGGTGATGTAAAAATCACCCTCTGGAGGTAACAATCAACCTAGGGTCGATAAGCTACTATCCAGTCTATACCAAGAATGACATAAAAATCGTTCATTTTGAGGAAATAAAGATCCCAGATGAAGTGACACCCTCCAACCTCAAGGGGTCACCCTCTGCACTGGCACACAACCTCTGCCCTAACTCCAAGTGGTGTGTCTAGTGTAAAGACTCCATCAGAAGACAACACAACTAGCCCAAGGCTTTTCACTATAGGTGTAGATATAAAACTGTGTGATGCACATGTATCAAAGAGTGAAGATGAAATAACACATGCTACTAAGATCATACATCTCACTTTAGACGATCCCACTCCCTGATCCTCAGGTGTAGGCTTCACTGAATACACCTGGCTTGAACCACGACAATGTCATACAAACTCACTACCTGTAACTGGACCACTCTGATGTCTTGGTGTACCCTGTGCCTGGCTACCTCAGCCATGACAACTAACTCGTCCTGATCAGCCAGTCACACCCCAACTCCCTGTCTGATGAGATGATGTTGACCCTGATCTTGCATATGGAGTCGGTGTGGACCCTCTATCGCTGGTTTCTGGTGAAAATGTATTGTAGAAGCATTGATGATGACCCATATTTTCAAATGATCAGCACTCGACTGGATCCCTGAGACACTACGGCTTCGTGTGTCCCAGCCTACCGCACAGGTAGCACCTCATATTGCTAACTAAAGATAGGTTCTGACTGCTAGAATCACCTTTTGGATGTTCCAGACGATGATTCCTACTAACAGTCAATGCAGTACCTGATCTTCATGATGAACCACACTGGATTGAACCTCCAGCATCTCTCAGGTTACATTCTGTGATTAGTGCCCAGTTCACAATTCCAGAAATGGTAGTCAACCTGAAGATATTTACCAAAGATCGAATGTCATATCTCAGACCATCAACCAAATTTCTGGCCCTCAACAGCGCATCGCCCATCAGGATAGGTTTGAAGTGATGAGGCATAGTTAAACGGGTCGATTATTCCATCACTGATAACTCAAACTGTTCCAAACACATGAACTCCTAGGCTCGATCGGCCCTCAATGTCTTGAGATAAAAGAAATCGTAGAAGGTCATATGAAACTATATCCAATCCATCTCTCGATGACAATCCGACTGGGTGATCACATCCCACCACCTCTTGGTGGAATCACGCAACATATACGTAGTGAGCTTGACCCTCCTCTTTGGAGGCATCTCCAAATGCTCAAAGATAGCTAGTATCACCTCAAACCAAGACATTACTGCCTGTGGTCCGCCATCCCCTAAAAACGTAGGCGAATGCTGCTGCTGAAACTCACACATCAACTCTGCCATAGCCTAGGTAGGCCGCAGTGCTCCCTGAACAGTCTGCATAAAACGCAACAAGCTCTCATGGAACTGTGCCTCAGCACCTATGTCTAATATAACCACTGGTGCCACAGCTGGCACAACTGGAGTTTCCCCTAGTATCCCATGGCCTACCATCTCCAGAACGTGGTCGTCATCGCTCTCCCGATGTACGACTAGAGGTCGCCGTGGTGTCTTGACTCTGCATTGCCAAACTCATGCCTCAGTTCAAGATTTTAATTGAGATTCGAAACTCACAAGCACAAGAACTAGGACAGGACAGGTTAAGACCTTCCTAAAAACCGTGTCAACCCACAGCCAGCATCTAAAGCCATGACTACATAAGGAACAGTCACCAAAAACCACTAGAGTCACTACCTCTGGCCCACTCAGACTTCAGGTCTAGGTCAGGTTCTATTTTCAAAATTCATTATTTTAACATACCTTTGTTCAAAATATTTAACCAATGGTCCACCATGTTCTGATCCACACGGGCCCATAACACCTCATGAATCCATATTTGATGCCCATATAACCATGCAATTAAATTTTATTTAGCATATACATTCCATTGGTGCATCATTTCCCAATCCATAAGGGCCCATACACCTTATGAATTGAAAGATGATGCCACTCTTCATTCATTGCAACCAATATAACAAAACAGTAGGCACACCTATCAAACAACTATCAAAAAAACATGCAATAGCTATCACAACACCTATCAAAACAGTATGCAATATCTAATGAATCCTAGATAGAATGGAATAATGCATGACATGTGATTCCTAAAAAGGAGCATATATGATGCATGAGATGGAAAACCCTTATCTCATTGGGTTCCAAAGAAATAGAACCCACAATAATATCAATAGTATCAGAAAAAACCATGTGCATCACCCAACGGTTAAATCAGAATAGCTATAACAATTAAAACTATAAACACAATTCCATACAAGGAAACTTATATTTTCCCTATACGCAGGTTTGCAACTCTCGGGTATAGTTTATTACCAAAGTCCCATCCCCTTTTATTCTTGTATATAGTCTCCAAATAGTATGTCAAATCTGAAACGGAAATCACCTTTGATACAACTTTTTAACGTCCCGACCCGACTTACCATTCAACCCGATTTTCGGACCAGTCACAACATGGCCTCAAGCGCAACTACCCAAATTCCAATGGCTACCGACTACCAGAGAGGGCCTAGGTGAGTCTGTGGGGAGACTATGCTGTCATTACCAAAGTATCACAGCAGAATTACATACATACAATTGTAGAAGAAGGTAACCAATATACAATGAATAGACAGCAGAATTAGATAACAAACAGAAGGATCTGATATATATAGGACGATGCAAGTCAATAAAATATTGTACAAGTATACAAAATACCAAAATGAAACCAAAATGTATCCCCTGTCACATCGCAAGCCTCAGCTTGGTCAAGGGCACACCTACTCCGAGCAGCAAGTCAAGTACCTGTACTAGGGCATTTTACCTTCTCATTACCTGAAATCATATAATCTGCATGGGTCCAAAAACATGACCCAAACAGGGTGTGAGACTAAATCCCAATATACAAACACCAATGATCTGTGCTAATCTAAAACTGAATATATAAAATTGGTCGTGTAATATGGAAAGCAGTAAACAAGGAAACTACCAAGACTGACCCAAGCTTCTGCTTTGGCTTGGCATCACTTCTTGTATCCATTCCATTCATTAATCACTTCATTCATTTGTTCAAACCATTCCTTGAGCCCGTTCCTGGAATACTCAATTTGGAAACCAGGAATCGCTCATAGAGAAAATCCACCAAAACCCAACAAGCCCGTTCTAACAAACCTCATAGGTACCCAGTCTCTCTTTTGGTGTGGTATAGTCCGTCATCTGAGCCCATCTCTAGGATCCTATAAATAAGATCCGGGTATTTCCCCTGACATATCCTGCCTTGTTGAGTCCTCCCATGGCATATCACTCTAGATCAATGATTCACACATCATTTCAGTAACAAGTCTTGTATGAGTCCATCCATGGTAACTCACATTGGTTCCATGGTTCACCCATGACTTTGTTTCACATTTTAAGCAGTTCAAAAAACATTTAACTAACATGGACTGTCATTTAAAGAATTAGAATACAAGGGTCAAGAGGAAAATCTCCATCTCATACCCAAAGCCATTTCAATTAAAATATCATATTATTCCAATTCCTTTCATATTCAATTCCCATTTTTAACAACCCACAAGGGAAAGAAAAGCCATGCCTCATAGGCATCCTGGGTCAAAAATCCATAACAGAGCCATTCAAGGCAACACACCCAAGGGGTGGTTCCTTTCCAAGGTGTACAACCTACCTCAAGCACATACCATCCTATTCAGATTGCCTACAACATGCTAGGTAGTAACATGGTTAAATTCCAGGTTCAAGCGACACCTCAAAAGTAGGCACGCGACACTCTGGCATATATAAACAGCTTGAAAAATAGTGAAAAGCACAAGACCACGTACCATAGGCTCATACTAGATAACTCTTCCAATATCAGGCTCTGATTCATCCTGATTTGGATGAAATCTGAAGAACAGATGAAGAATGAGAAATTAGGGCATATGAGTCTTAATCCAATCTGTGTTCTTTATAACTAGAAAAATCGAGAAAGATGAAAAAGTAATTGAGGACATACTATTGCAGATCTAACAAGACGAATGACGTTTGAAATGGAGATCAGATAGAGAAGAAGGCTCAAATCCCACCATAGGCTCTTGAGAGCTCTACCTCTTGCTGTGCGGTTAAAGAGAGATAAATTTAAATTTTTATAATATTTAATAGATTTAATAAAAATTAATTAAATATCAAAATACAGCATGTCACACGATTTACAAGCATGGCCTGAAAAAACCGTGTGGATACTATGCCGACCTTACGGGAAGGCAAGGGGCAACCGCACGACCACCCCGTACTGTTTCCCCAAACCATGCGTAGGTCGTGCTCTTACCTCTGCCAAGCCTGCACCATGGTGCACGGTTTAACCAGGCCATGTGCAGGCTGTGTGCAAACATTGTGCCATGCCATTTATAGAAAAAAAACTTGGTTCCAGGATCCAAACAAGCCCCAGACACTTCCGTAACTCCCTCGGTCAAGTTAGGCATCCACATTAGGCTTCAATAGAACAGTTAAACCCAAAAGAAAATGGATCCGTACGTCGTACGAAAACCCAGGTTCTTACACATCGGCTCTGTCTAGGTTGTCCCAGACCGGGTCAGCCCAGACTAGGTTGGGCCGATTTGGCCCTACCGGGTTTGATCGGACCCAGGCCCACTACCGACCCTTTGGTTTATTTGGCCACATCGGTGGCACCAGACGTCTGTTTGATGAGCTGTATACGGCCCTGGTAATCTCTATGAGATACAAACCCTTTGATTATAACCCACTGTAGTTTGGGGTATAGTCGAGATACCGTCGTGTAGGATCATACATGAATCCAACCGGGACCCCAGAACTAAAAGGCTAATAACTCACGGACCGGGCATCCAATTGACGTGACGTCTATTACGTTGAGACCCCTATGACATGGATGTCCTTTGAGATAAATCTACGTGAGACTTTGCGACACTTGGGGTATCGACCAGTAGCTTGTGAAAGGATCCATTTGGTGATGAGCATACAGAGTATGGTCTCCTAGTAGATTGCTGAGTCCTGACGACTGCTTGACCGATTTGACTCAGACTGAAAAGACTAGCCCAGTGGGGAGCACCTCTGTGTGACGTGGAAGACCCAAGGCAGAGGAGCGCCTCTGTGTGAGCAACGCTTACCCGCAGTACTCGATAGGAGGAGTACCTCTATGGGATATTAGTGGGAGGACCTCTGTGTGACGCGATAGTCCCACGGTGGGCATCGCCTCTGTGTGGTGCAGCAGACCCATGACACTCGACATGAGGAGTTCCTCAGAAGTAAAAGGATAATCGGAATCACCTCTGTGTGACACAGCAAGACCTCTGTACTCGATAGAGGAGGAGTACACCACCAACCATGGTATCAATAATAAAAATCATGGTTTGATCTAAGTCTTTGACTTTTGTGTTTTCCTTAGGATTGAGATGGTTTACTAGATAACTTAGGTATATGTATGGGTATATACAAGTGTAATGGTTATCCATTGTTTTTGTACTTCTTGATTTATCCTTGTCAGATTTTGTGAGATCTAGAGGGTCTCAGGGTCCCTAATGAGTATTTTTAAACTCACCCCTGCTCTAGTTATGCCCACACCTCGTTGTGTTGGATGCAGACGACAGACAATGCTGACAGAGGCCGGGAGTGCCAGGACTGGATAATACCTAGATGTGGACCTTACAACGAGTCGGTACACAAAAGAGTCTAACAGATGTAGAGTTATAAGGTGTCCATCTGTACCTACCCTTCATGTAGGAACCTTGAAGGATGATCTAGGGGCATCTCTTTACTTTTCAGTTGTTTGTCCCTTTTTAAGTTGTACTTGTACTTTACAGTTGGGCTTGTATTTCTAGTCCCTTTTACTTTCCAGAACACTTTTGTATACAATTTTTACGTATTGTTTTAGTTCTAGTGGTGTAATCTGATGTGTTTGTTTACAGTTATAATGGAAATTCCTTCCCAGTTTAGGGATATACGCCTTTGGTGCATGTCTCTTGCCCCTGGCCTATGGAAGACGGGCTTGGGGTAGTTACGACTCGGGCTCCGGGGGATGGGTCATGTCAGCATTGGCTATGGTTACCCTTTATCGGTGATAAAAATAATGCACAAATAAATGTTACCCTCTATCCACGCTATAAAAACACTGAAAAAATGCATATTTTATTAATGTGTATTTTAACGCTACAATAGGATAGTGCTATTAATGGTTGGTTTTGTAATTATTTATGAAGTTACATTTTTTCCTACCATTTTTCTAAAATTAAAAACCATAGTATGAAAACATTTTACTTTTAGAAGTCTTATAATTATAAAAGGATATTATTCCATCAAACATTAAATATTTTATTAATTTATTCTAATAATATTTAAATTTTCTACATATCATTCCTAGAAGATCATAATATTTTTTTGATTAAGAAATCATATCCAATAACAGTATCAATAAGGGTGAATCAAGTATCATTTTTGTTTACTATTTTCCATACAAGTCCAGCTCAAATATTTGTTTACGAGTGTTACCACATGATACATCTGTGAAAGAGCCGCATCACTTCATCATATTCGAAGAGGGGTTTCCTATATCAGAAACAACAGACATTATACTTTCCAAAATATCAAGATGTTTTCTTATATCCCAGCATGTACATAGGGTTATTCATACGGTTTTCAATTCCTAGTTTCCACATATAACTAAATATTCCTTTGATACCAACTATTGTATCCCCTGAATTTATTATAAAACTTTATTAATATTGAACAATGAAAACATGTTATCATGTTTAGTTTCTTGGAAATATTGTACATAATATATAAGAAAAAAATACTTCCGGATAAACATAACATATATCTTCATGGGCTCAACCTAATCTTTATTCACTGTATCTCATAACCGAAGGACATACATAAAGGGAAAGGGGTGAGCATAAAGCCCAATAGGGGAATAAACAAAAGTTACATATGACATGAGATCATGGGGTATATAAATAAGAACATGAGGCATAATGATAAATAATGAACAAGAGGCATATCATAACTATAATATGAAAATGAATAATAACTTGTAAATTTAGATACAATATTTAAATGGGACATCGATATGCATTCCACAATGGTTAATCACAAAAGTTTATTAAATGAAAATAACCATGTCTATTCCCCAAGGTATCAAAAAACATGACATGTATTGAAAATATACTCTTCAATAATTTCATTAGATCACTAATAGGGAATTCCATTCTTTTTTTTAAATTTCTTATGATCCACATATATTATAATAAATCATTTAATTAATAACCTGTGGAAATTGATGAAAATGTTTCTAATAAAAACTATTGGTATAAAAAAGAGTTTAAAGACATGATAATTAAGTCATTTAGAAACCATGACATGAAATATGAGTTTCAAATATTTTTGTCACTGAATCAAAATTTCATTTTTTAAATCAAGATAAAATAGTTTTGAAAATAAATGAGGTATGGGTATTCCAATAAAAAGTAAAATGGAATTTCACATGTTAATAAAGTAATTTTGAGATGTAAATTTGAAACCATGATGGGTATAAAACATGGTTTTACAAAATGAAAAAAAGATATATGAAAATGGTATCCCATTCATAATAGACTATTAATATTTTAATATGTAAAAATAACATTTTTTGGGACTAAGAATACATACCACAATAAAAGGAATCCTAAATTGAATAGAGTTGTGGAGATTTCCCTTACCTTGAAGGGTTATTCCTAAAACATGTGGATGGAACCATTGGGTCTTAAGTAAACCTTAG
Organism: Viscum album; assembly: GCA_963277665.1. Classification (NCBI taxonomy): domain Eukaryota; kingdom Viridiplantae; phylum Streptophyta; class Magnoliopsida; order Santalales; family Viscaceae; genus Viscum; species Viscum album. The sequence goes on along the minus strand of OY728163.1, from coordinate 1,644,966,107 downwards.
GGGACTCTGTGGGAAGAAAGATCATCAAAACATCAAGATTTATAGATTGTGAGTGAATGTAAATGATAAAATGGGTGTGTATTAATAGGAGAGGGGGATTTGTTTAATAATTTCTAAATATAGGTCTTCGAACTCATGGTTCTAGAATATGAGAAAACCACTAGCTTATTAAATTTTTATGTTCGTTTTTTAGAAAACATTTGTCACACATTATGATAATTAAATCCTCCAAAACTATGCTCCATTATTTAATTCAATTTTTTTTAAAATGTAAATAATGCATAAAGTAATGAATTAAATGTAAAATTTTTCTTTTTAAACATTGGAAAGAAATGTATATTATTAAAAAGTGATTAAAGTATATTCAAATAAATAATATTAATGAAATTACATATTCCAGTTCACATACTTTGTTTAATTCATTATTACCGAATTATTAAATAAATTGTATTTTATAAAATATAACGATACTCTAAAACATTTCTTTTTACTATTTATGAAAAACAATGTATTTTAAAAAATTTACATAAATTCACTGTAACCTAAAATTGATTTGATTATATAAAAAATGATGTTTATTATCCTATATTAATTTTTTAATATGTAATGTTTAAATTTTAAATTTAAGAAAAACTTTATTAATATAAAAGCTGCTAATTTTTAAGTATTAATGAATTTCTGATAAAAATTAAAAATTTCCCAGTCGATTATAAAATTATTTTATTATTGTTCAGTTAAATGAAATTATTTAAAAGACTATTTAATTTTAAAAATAAAATTAAGAATAACATTCTTATATGTAGATATTTTATATTTTTTCAACAAAAAGACACCAATGATTTATTTTTTTTTTCCTAAAAATCAAATTATCGAATTCAACTAAATTAAACATATATTTAATTATGAAAAAATATTATTAACAATATTTGATGTAATAAAAATTTTATTTATACAAAGGAATTTAGTTCTAATTTAACAATGTGTAAGACATTTAACCCCTTATTACACCAGCATATTCCCTAAGGATAAGAAGTATGATGGTGGTTGTTTCATGTGGTGCCTCCGAAAACATTGAACATGTGGTAATCAATACTAAATTAAACATACCATATTATATATTACATTTGAGAATGATTTTATGAAGATTGGATAGGGATTAGTAATGGTCAAACCCTAGTTATGGTACATCCCTCCCAAGTTCTATTAAATAGGCATCAAACTGTACGACAATACTAGTTAAGTCTGTTGATTATCCTTTATATACCAATGATCTTTTTTCATTACCAATTAAAAAATAACTATAACGGTTAAATTTTAAAGAAAATGGTATAGTTTCTCGTACTCATATACATTAATGGTTATGTTGACCAATGTTTAAATAGTGGTCGAATCCCAATGGTCACATTTCCGTTTATACCCTATAAATACCACATCCTTATTTCTCTCAAAATCCACCCCAAATTCTCATACAGTCATCTATTCATATCATAATTTTATGACATTATTAGTAGTATTTTGTTTTATTTCTATATAACTTTAAGTGGTGGAGGTGATTCTTTTACATTGGGGTGATTGATACATTCCCATTTTATTTATTATACTTTATAATCATTGTTCAGTTGTAATGTTTGGAGGTTCAATTTTGTCATAGATTAATAATGTAATTAAAATTATGAATTCCGTAATTTTTTATCTTTATTTTTCTAGTTGAAAATACTATATAATATTAAAAAAATATTTGGGAAAAAAATACCTTTTAGAAAGTCTTGTTCATTACAATTTTTTTCAAGAACTAAAACATATTTAATTTCATAGAATTACCTTAAAAGGAAAATATTAGTATTCCTATCACGTATGGTATTCTATGTTCAAAAATAAATATTTTGAATATATTTTTTTATTCATAAAAATAATCCACTATTGGTAGGTGGAAACACATTCCCTAATATATTTACAAATGTCATTGATAAACACTTTTATCCAGGATAAACTATTTTTCTATAGATAGAAATTATTTATGCTTATATTATATAAAAACAAGTTGTGAAAATGGGTCATGTAACACACCATGTGTATAAATGCCTCCAAATCATTTTTTTCATAACAAATCACTATTTTAAAAAACTATATTTTCATATAAAGTAATTTAAGAAGATGATAGACATCTTTTATTTGGTTCCTATTGAAATTAAAATAATAATTTTCATCTAAGTCCTAAATGTAGAATCTATTTTCTTGAATTCTTCAATGAATACAAAAATATTTATAAATTCATTAAATATTTCTGATGCTTTTTGTATTTAATATAGTTATAAATTTTTTAATTTGTATCTCACTTCAAATAAAATATAAGAATTCATTTATATACCCTTAATAGATAATATGAATAATTCCTAGAACTTCTCCAATGTCATTAAATATTACAGGTAATAATTCCTCTATATAAGATTTTTAAACAATGTATCTACTTTCCCATGATTCTAAAACCTCTTTTTTACTTTTAATGTCCAACACTCTAAATTTTTACTTCTAGCATTAAATTTTTCCACTCATAATATCTACACAACACCAATTCCTGATTAAACAATGCTCTCATGAATTATCCAAAACAAATTATGGTAATTGGGTAAAAAATTATTTAATACATTTATTATGAATTTCTAGAAACATTATGGTTACAATTAATGAATAAATTCCATATGAAAATAAATCCTTAATAGGGAATCCATTCCTCAAGAATCCATTAACATACCAAATCATATTAGGTATATGAGAAAATAATATGTTTCTTTTATAATTTTTCTTTAAAATTATATATTTAAAATATAACCATAAAATATTTTTAAATCATCTTATAAGAATCTTTATCAACTTTTTGATAAAAATTAATATGATAAAAAATATATAAAGGATTTCATTAACATATATAATTTTTCTCATGAAATTGAGGACTATTCATAAATTATTGTACAAATCTATGTTGTTTCTTCAATGATGATATGCTCCAAAAATATTTATTTAATATCACTATAATAAAATATATTTATATTGTTGGTTTCCATAACAACATCTAAATGTGAACATAAATGTATTTTAATTTTTTAGGATATAATCATAACACCACCACTAAACATAATTTAGAGTAATGGATTTTATAAATTAAACCTAATAATTTTTTACTGAAATTTTTATAGAATGTTGACCCTAAAATTTTCTAAAAATTCATATACATTCCATTTTCTTTCCCTATATTCAGAGAGTCACACATTAACCGTTCACCATAATTTTTTACCATGAACTATTCGTAGTATCCAATAATCCCCAAAGTCTTGTATTGACTCCACACATAAAATCTATCACACTTTTCTGCCCTACATGAATCTCCCCCTCTTTCCATAAACACACAAAGATATATATATATATATATTAATAATTTCTATCAATTATTATTTTTATTTTCTTAACGGATATTTTTCCATACAAATAAACATTGACCAAATTGGTGTGTACGATATATTTCTTCTATATATAATTATTTAATTTTTATTTAAAAAAAATTTCCATTTGAAATTATTTTCAGAAAATAATAAAATTGGTTTGTAAAAATAGTGTGACTTTGTAATAAATGTAGATTCATATTTTAGTAAGAAAATTTATCCTAATTTTGAATGTGGAATCATTTTTGATAATATTTGTACAATTTTTATATATAACTAATTATTTTCTTTAAAAAATTCATTTCATGAATGAATATCTATTATTATTTATCATTAATATAAATAATGTAATTTATTTATGGTCATTTAGTTATATTCAAAATAAACAACCCACACACTTGTGGGCCAATAAGGACATGACAAACCAAATTCTATGGGTTTAACCAATTCAAAGCTGAACAAATTAAAATTTACAATCTCAACGATGAAATATTAGATACACCAAAGGGCCATTGTTCATATCCTAAATGCTCTAATGGGAATGGATCGAAGGAATATTATATATGGAATGATGTTCCTCCATTATCTTTCTAGCTGGAAGGCCCTCATGTACTACATCATCAGTTCTGTTACCATGTTCCTAGGTGAGTACCCCAACCTACACCAAGACTTTTGCCACAATCAATAAATATTACTAGAAATACCCTGCCCTAATATAGGATTATTGGATTTGAACCCCATACAGATGGGGATTTCTGAGGTGACAATACCAATCTGGGACACCATAACTACATTTTTTCATTGATATGATTATTTTAGATTTTAATATTCATTACATTCATCATATTTATGATTTAAATAATTTTAAACTAAATTCAAAAAAAAACATAATTTTAAGGAAAATTTTCATTACACTCATCAATTCTTTTAATAAACTGTCATCATATGAATATGATTTTTTTTATATCTGACATTAATATAGTTATAATGTTAGTAAATAAAATGATAAATATTAAATTAATTAAATTATAATAGCTTAATTGATTAAAATACTCTTTCGATATGTATTTAAATTTCCAACATGAGAATTTTGTTGTTTATAATCTCATGAATTATAAATATACTATTATTATCAAAATTATATATCTATTTTGTTGGTCGGAGTGGTTTACTCAAGAGGGGGGGCATTGAGTACCAATTAAAATTTCTGTATTTAAAAACACTGTCTTAAAGACCCCCAAATAAAATAATAAATTAAATTGTAGTGAATTTATATTAAAGTAGAGGTTCTGTTAGATTCTCAAGGGATTGATTAATTCCCAGTTAATCAATACAGGAGTGAGTGATTATATTTTGAAACTAACTTACTAATCTACACTTAACATAAACACTTGCTAATTTAATTATCAAAGTAACTTTAAAAACAGTATTAGTTTTCAAGTGATTAGCAGCGGAATAAAACTTTGAAAGAGATGGCACAACAAATGTAACCAAGAGGTTCAGTCTCAAGACGAGACTTAGTCCTCTCAAAAGTTTATATAAAAATGATCCACACCCTGGATCGGGGTTCAACAGTTTACAACTGTCCAGGTCCAAGACCTCTACCACTGTTATTCGTGGGAAACAGTACAACAGAAACCAGCTATCCAGGTCACACACGACCTCTACCACTGTTATTCGTGGGAAAGAATAGAATGCAAGAATTTGGTAAGGATTTAAAAATCCTCCAGTTTAAGTACAGGAGACAGTGTATGTGTTAGATACAGAAGATAACACACACTGCTCGAAAAGAATAATAATAAATAACAGAACAAGAGATGTAGAGTTTAGAGATGGTTCTGGTGATTTTAGTGTAGCTCTGAACTCCTTTGGATTCGATCAGAAGTGAGTCTGAGTCCTCTTCTCTTTTCTGTTTGAGAAACAGAGTGTCGTATGCTCCAGGTTCACAGACAGTGAAAATATAGTGGTTGAAGTTCTTCAGTGTTCTTCTTATATGCATAGAACACTTCTCGAGTATGCTTGATTGTCTATGAGCTTCTCTGTGTTTTTGATGGAACTGGTTTTGCTCTTGATTTTTCTTGTTCTTGTGTTTCTGGTATATTTCATCCACCACACACTTCTCTTGGGCAGCGTAGTCTTCTCGTATTTATCTCACGGGAAACAGGGGACAGAAAAGATTTCCTTTCTATAGGTACGAGGTACGGGTTCCTGACATCCGACAACCTTTATCAGATATTTGAAAAATCATTAAAACGTACATGATATGACCGTTGGATAGATTAAATAAAGATAGGAAATAAAGAAATTCAAACAGTGAGTTGAGTGATCGGTAGGTAATCAGCATCGATAGCTTGGACATCGGTAGCTCAATTTCATTAGTTGTTTTGACTCTATCGGTGGCTCTATGCGTCGGTTGGTATATGCTTGTATCGGTGACTTTGTTTATCGGTAGCTCCATGCATCGGTAGCTCCATGTTTCGGTAGCTTCATGCGTCGGTAGCTCCATGCGTCGGTAGCTCCATGTGTCGGTAGCTTCATGCGTCGGTAGCTCCATGCGTCGGTAGCTCCATGCGTCGGTAGCTTCATGCGTCGATAGCTCCATGTGTCGGTAGCTCCATGTGTCGGTATCGGTAGCTGTGAGTCTGTCAGTAGCTTCGTCCATCGGTGACTCTTATTCCATCGGTAGCTATTTATACTTACACCGGTAGCTCTATGTTTGTATCGGTAGCTGTCTGTAAGTCAGTAGCTTACATTTATAAGCACATCGGTAGCTCTGTGTTAAGTATATCAGTGACTCTGTCTGTCGGTAGACTAAGTCTATCGGTAGACTGGGTACCGGTGGCTCTTTATCAGTAGATATAGGAAGATTACTTATCTGTTTTATGCAGAACACATCCGATTGTGTTAGAATTAATTTATAACTTGTATGAACATGGATAAATGAAGATTAACATATTCCAAAGACTATTTTAAAAATTATTATTGGTTTGATCACAGATTTGAAATAATTAAAGTATAGATCAATGATACTTAAAAATATCATAGAGAATGAAAACATAATTGGGATTTTCAACACATATGAATTCATGATTGAGATTATCAAAATAGGTGGGGTCAACAATCTCCCCCTTTTTGATAATCACAATTTATGATATGGGCATTTTACATAGTGAAAATATAATAGTAAAGAGTATAATATTGGATTCAATTCTCTCAGAGAAAACAGCATCAGAGATAATAGAAATAGTATAATATAGACATAAGTTATCAGAGGTAACAATCATAAGGTACCGAAGGTAAATAGAAACATAATAATATCAGAGATAAAATTGAAAAGAAGGTTATTTTTCTCCATTGAAAATATTTTTCATTATCTCATTTTGTTCTCCCCCTTTGTGATAATCAAAAAGTGGGAAAGCATATATAGGAGACAAATAAAACATGATAAGTAAAAAAGAGTTCCTCTGTATTAGAGCAGTCAGAAAGTACGGAAACAGAATACAAATGAATTCCTATCAAAAATCCTGGCCACTGGATCAATCCACATCTTCCACGCGAGATTTTCCTTTGGGATCAGAAGAAGGTTCGGGTGGTGAGGATGTAGGTGAAGGTTTTGGAATGCCAGAAATGATCAAAGGAGGCTGAGCTACTGACACATAGTCAGGCCTGTAGGTTGAAGATCGTTGGGTGATCATTGGTGTGAGGCTTCGAATAGCTTGAGCAGGAGTCAGCTGGACTGTGGAAGCAGCTGAGGTAGAAGCAGGCAAAGCAGGAGGTACGATGACTGGTCTGGCATCAACATGCAAGAAGGGCAGCAACAAATTTCTAAAATCCATAATAATTCCTCCTCCTCTTTCCATAGCAGAGATGAAATCATCTTTGTTCTCCATGAATTTCTCCAAGGCAGGATTCAATTGTCTTAGTTTGCTCACTTGTTCTCTAAAAGCTTGAGTTACTGGAGTTAGCTTCATGTTTTCCAACATCAGCTTGAAGTGGTGATCGAGTTGATGCTTGGTGAAAATTCTGGTGAAGTAGTAGTCCACTTTGCTCTTTATGGCTTCCTGAGAGGCAGAGGCTTCTCTCATATAATCTTAAACAATATTCATTATTTCTCTAGAAGAATCTCCTGTAGAAAGCACCACTCGGCTCAACTCTGATGAGTCCACAGAGCCACTGGTTGAAATAGAACCAATCTCCTCCTTCAACATTGCTCGAACTAGATTCAGGTCAACTAATAGTTTGGATGTGAGAGGGCCAAGAGAGAAGGAAACAGTTTCATTGAAACTCTTAGACAAACCACTGATTAGGATTTGAAATTGAGAGTCCTGTAATTGAACTTGATCCTTCACTGAGGTTTTGAAACTTTCAAACACCGAGACAAACTGGCTTACTACACTCTTCACATAAGCTAGGTCCTTGTCAGCTTGAGACTTGGAGCTCATATAAGAATCCAAAGCAGCAACTGATGTCTTGAGAGCTTCAAGATCTGCTTCGATTCTAGAAGACTGATTCTGGCACTCTTTCACTTCTTCCATAAGCTCAGACACAAAAGAAGATAAATTACAAGCCAAAGATAGCTCGAAGGATCTCTCTAACATTTTCATTTCTTCATTAAAGCTTTGCTTCATCTCAGCAACTGATTCACTGAATGATTTTTTCATCTCATTGTTCATGGATTCAAGATCAGATTTAGAGACAAAATCATCAGGGACAACTGCAGCAGATCCCCTTGCTGAGGCCAAACTAACTACAGAATCAGTCATTATTGAATGAATTTAGGATGCAAGGGAGGTTTCCATTAACTTCACTTCTTCAACAAAACTAGTTTTGAGGTCCTCTTTCAGCTTATTCAGATCATGAAATCTGACCACATTATCGGGAAACAACTCAGAAGCAAGATCATAATTGGTCTTCAGTCTATTCACATACATCTCATTATCTGAATCCGGATAATCCAATCCACAGACTATAAACCCTGGGTCTTCTACCCAGTCTCCAAACTCAACATCTACTGTAACATTTCCAAGAACAGATTGATGCTCCCCCTCAATGGGTGCATTCTCATGTATCACAACAGCATTCAGTGCTGGATTCTCTTCATCAGAATCTTCTACTACAAGTTCCATCGGTGCAGCATCTAGAAGATATTCTGATACAATTACAGCTTCTTCTGTATCTCTTTCTACTTCAGCAGTCGGCATAGCTGAGTTTCCAATCAAAGGAATCATACTTAAACTACCAGAAGCCGATGATTAAGATACATTCTCCTTTTCCTCTTCTTCTTGGTGAGGTACAGACTGGTCTTCCTCATAAGTAGACAAAATTTCCTCTACCTTTCCTTTCCTAGAATAAACCAATTCTGCAACAGGACTTGGGGGCAAATCTGGACCTCCTCCAACATCCATGGGAGTTTATTCTTCTTCTTCTGTTTCATTACTATAAACAGGTTCCTCTTCATCAGGTCTCAGACTCGGATCTCTCATATCCTTTGGTCTTGAGGGATGATCCATAGGATTAAACTTATCATATATCTTCTGATCATCACTGACCCATTCTCCCTTCCATGGGTTCCAGTTAATTTTCATGTACTTACAAACAGTTGAGGTGATGCAGAAATTATTCCTGACTACAACTGTCTCATCCTGAGACTCAGCTATTCCTTTCACTTTTATCATTACTGAAATCCGCTTGGCAAAGAATAAAGCATTAGTCTTCGACTTTGGTCTAATCATGTCTTCCATTTGAAGCATTACCAATCTGCACAGATTGATTTTCACACCATTTTTTAGCAGATGAAGAAGATAGATATCTTGATATCTCAAATTTGCAAAATCTCCTCGCCTCGGTAACAACACATGAAGAACAAACTTGAAGAGTAGTCGATTCTCTCCATCCATTTCAGGAGCAACCACTTGCCATTGACTCCCATTACCGGTCAGCTCTTTTAAGGCGGTTTCATAATCAAAGATGTCACTGATAGGTGGAATTTCTCTTGATACATACCCAGAGACACCTTCATGTGGTACTTTTAAACACTCATCCCACTCTATTGAAGAAAAAGACATCTCTTTTCCATTTAAAAAAGAGCTTACCCGATTCTCATTTTCAGACTTCTCGAAGGTTACAAACTCGTAGAACTATTTTACCAACTTCGGGTAGTATGGGCCATTGTTATTCGAGAAACAATCCACCCATTTCTGGTCCTCCAGAATCTCGAGTACTAACGATTTGCTAGGCAGTAGCCATTTCACGCACAGTTCCTTCACGATTACTATGTCTCTATTCTGCAAGTGAGGATTCACTGGTCGCCTTCCCGATCTAGTTCTGACTTCACTAACACTGGCTTTATGCTGTGTCTTCTGCTTCTTAGCTTTTGGTTCTACACTTTCATCTCTGACGGTAGGAAGCTTAGTTTTTGCCATCGCGGGTTTAGGGTTCTTGGCCGATTTGGGAGCTAAGGTTCGAAGGTGAGAGATTTTGAGCTCGGTGAGGTAAGAAGTGGCTTAGACTTAGTTTTATCATTTAGGAATTCCAAATAAACGACTAAAATAGAGTAAGATAAAATAACATAAAACAATTCATATTCTTGGAGGCCGACATATGTTTTAGAAAACATTGCATCAGTGTGAGTTAATCATCGGTGAAAAAACAAATCGGTGAGAATTGTACATCGGTGAGAATTTTACATCGGTAAGGATTTCACATCGGTGAGAATTTCACATCGGTGAGGATTTTCACATCAGTAAGGATTTCACATCGGTGAGAATTTCACATCGGTGAGGATTTTCACATCGGTGAGAATTTCACATCAGTGAGGATTTTCACATCGGTTGTGTTTAAACATTCCCAATTCGTGTCTTATGTAACTTAGCCTATCCGAACTTAAAGGTTTAGTGAAAATATCATCCAATTGATGTTTAGTGCCAATAAATTCAAGAGAAATATCACCTTTTTTATAGTGATATTTTAGGAAATGGTGTCTTACATCTAGGTGTTTGGTTCTAGAGTGAGATACAGGATTCTTAGAGATGTTTATTGCACTGGTGTTATCACACTTGATTGAAACATGTTTAAAAACATATCCATAGTCCAAAAGAGCGTGTTTCATCCACAGAATTTGTGCACAGTAACTACTAGCATCTATATATTCTGCTTCGGCAGTAGATAATGCAACTGAGTTCTGTTTCTTACTACACCAAGAAACTAAGGATTTTCCAAGAAAATTACATGTTCCTGATGTTCTTTTTCTGTCTAACATACAACCAGCAAAGTCAGCATCTGAATAACTCATTAACTCAAAGGATTTTACTTTTGGGTAAAACAAACCTAAGTTAACCGTGTGTTTGAGATATTTGAAAATTCTTTTAACAGCAAGCAAATGAGATTCTTTTGGATTATCTTGAAATCTAGCACACATACACACACTAAACATAATATCAGGTTGACTAGCAGTAAGATAAAGTAAACTACCAATCATACCTCTGTAATTTGTTTGATCAACTGGTTTCCCAGTTTCATCTGCATCCAATTTACAGGTAGTACTCGTAGGAGTTTCACTTTCCTTGATACTATCCAGACCAAAACGTTTTAAAAGATCCTTTGTATATTTACTTTGATTCAAAATAATACCATTTTCATTTTGAAATACTTGAAATCCAAGAAAGTACTTAAGCTCTCCCATTAAGCTCATTTCAAATTCATTTTGCATACTTTTTGAAAAATCAGTACATAAAGAGTGTTTAGAAGATCCAAAAATAATATCATCAACATATATTTGTACAAATAAAACATATTTAGAAATTCTTTTAATGAAAAGAGTTGGATCAGCAATCCCTTTAGTAAAACCTTTTGAAATAAGGAAATTTCTAAGTCTATCATACCAAGCTCTTGGAGCTTTTTTTAAACCATACAAAGCATTAGAAAGTTTAAAAATTTGATTTGGAAAATGGGGGTTAGTAAATCCAGGTGGTTGTTCTACAAAAACATCTTCAATTATAAAACCATTTAGAAATGCACTTTTCACATCCATTTGATATAACTTGAAATCCAGATGTGCAGCATATGCAAGTAAGATCCTAATGGCCTCTAGTCTAGCTACAGGTGCAAAAGTTTCCTCATAGTCTATACCTTCTTCTTGACTATATCCTTGTGCAACTAGTCTAGCTTTGTTTCTAACTATATTTCCAGATTCATCTACTTTATTTCTAAAAACCCATTTTGTGCCTATTGTCAAGGTGTCCTTAGGTCTGTCAACTAATTCCCAGACTTTGTTTCTTTCAAACTGATTTAATTCTTCCTTCATATCCATTACCCAAAATTCATCATTGATAGCATCATTGATATTTTTGGGTTCTAGCTGTGAAAGAAGAGCTTGATGTTCAAGCTGGTTTCTTAGAGAAGCTCTAGTTTGTGTTCCTCTATCAAGATTACCAACAACAGCTTCTAAAGGATGATTCTTTAGAATCCTCGTTGATCTGGTAAAGGTTGGACTAAAAATTTCAGTTTCATCTATAGGTTCGGGTTCAACAGAAGCAGATTCTGGAAAAAGTCCAGAACTGGATGTTTTGATAACAGGTTCTTTAGATTTATCATTAATGTCCAGAACAGATAAGTCTTCTTCAATATTTTCAAGAGAGGTTTTAGACTCATGTGGATCAGTTTCATCAAACTTGATGTGAACAGATTCTTCCACATATTTAGTTTTCTTATTGAATACTCTATAGGCTTTACTTGAAATAGAGTAACCCAGAAAAATTCCTTCATCACTTTTGGAAGAAAACTTATCCATATTATCTTTAGTATTCAGAATAAATACTTTGCAACCAAAAACTTTAAAGTAATTAACCTTAGGCTTTCTATTGTTCCACAATTCATAAGGGTTTTTCTTAAGAACAGGTCTAATTAAGACTCTATTAATGACATAACAAGCTGTATTTACAGCTTCAGCCCAAAAATAAATAGGCAGGTCATATTCATTGAGCATGGTTCTAGCAATTTCATGAAGGGTTCGGTTTCTTCTTTCTACTACACCATTCTGTTGGGGTGTTCTAGGGGCAGAAAAGTTATGAGTATAGCCATTGTGTGAGCAATAAGATTCAAAATATTGATTTTCAAACTCACAACCATGATCACTTCTCAAAGTTTTAATCTTAAGTCCACTAAGGTTCTCTACAGATTTGGAGTATTTAACAAGAGAAGAACAAGATTCACTTTTGTGAGCTAGAAAATATACCCAGTATATCTAGAAAAATCATCTACAAGAACATAAACATAGTGCTTCCCATTTAAACTAGAAACTCTTGATGGTCCAAACAAATCCATGTGAACTAATTCAAGTGGTTGAGAAGTCGAAACATCTTTCTTTGATTTAAAAGAAACTTTGTGTTGTTTTCCCTTTTGACAGGGGTTACACACTCTATCATTTGGGAATTCTAATTTAGGTAGGTCTGTAACTAGGTTTTTTCTAGAGAGTTTTCTAAGTGAGTGGATGTTGAAATGTCCCAATATTCTGTGCCATAGCCAAGATTCTTTATGAAAAGCATTCAAACAAGTAATATTCTGCTTAGCTAAAGAATTCAGATTAACAGCATAAACATTTTCATTTCTTAAGGCAGAAAATACAAAAACATTCTTAGAAATAAAAACTTTGCAGGAAACATTTTCAAATTTAACATGAAAACCATGATCACATAACTGAGAAATACTTAATAAATTGTATTTATGGCCATCAACAAATAAAACCTTAGAAATCAAAATTGAATCAGTGTTACCAATCTGGCCTAGGCCGATGATTTTTCCTCTTGAATTATCACCAAAGGTGACAAAGCCTCCATCAACTTTTATTAAACTCTTAAAACAAGAGAAGTCTCATGACATATGTCTTGAACATCCACTATCCAAATACCATGTCTCTTTACAGGAGCTCTTTAAGCAAGTTCCCTACAAAACAGATTCAGATAGGAGATGATTTTGGTACCCAGATATTCTTGGGTCCAGACAGGTTAGCCAATAACACTTTAGGTACCCATATTTGTCTAATGGGTCTCATATAATTTGTAGAATTGACATGCTTTGAAAGATAAACTTTATTAGATCCATAGCTATGTATATAACTGGTTGAAGCATATGATGTTCCAGAATTACCTTCATTCCGTCCAGATTTAGAAATGAATCTAGTTTTGGAAATTTTCCTTTGTCCAGGTTGGTATCCTATACCAGTAGTATATTTAGGTGCTATTTGCTTTCCTAGCATCTGTGTTAGTGTATTTTTTCCATTGGTGAACTTCTCTAAGTCTTTCTTGAGTTTCTCATTAGATAGTTTCAGTTTAGTGTTTTCTTTTAACAGTTGAGCATTTTTCTCTTTTTCAATAGTGAGTTCGGTTTTAACTATAGTGGTGAGAGCATGCTGTTTCTTTAATGACTTGTATTTATTCTTAAGTTCATTACATGTCTCTTCCAGCATATCACAATACTCAAACAATTCATTTTTAGACATTGTTTCAGAATCAGAATCAGATTCTGCATTATCTCCAGAGTAATAATTTAAAGCAGGAGTTTCAGCAGTTACCTGAGAAGTGTTTGTCATAAAGCACATATTTGCCTTATTTTTGTGTTCAGTTTCAGAGCTTTCAGATTCAGTAGAGCTATCCTCAGAAGCACTCCAAGTAGCCTTCATGGCTTTCTTAAACTTATTGTCCTTATATTCATTTTTCTTTTTATACTTCAGCTTTGGATAGTCGGCTTTAATGTGTCCTTTTCTCTTGCACTCATAACAGACAACATCATCTGATTTGTCATTCTTCTTCCAATCCTTTTTCCATTTACCTTGGTGATTACCCTTATAATTTGTTTTTCTGAAGAACTTCTTTTTCCTATACAATTTCATAAATCTTCTAGCAATGTGAGCCATCTCAGCATCACTGTCAAAATCACTTTCACTGTCTTCACAGCTTGAACTTTCAACTACAGCTTGAAGCTTTTCTTTGTCCTTATTCTTTGAAGTTGAGGATTTGAAAGCGACAGACTTTCTTGGAGGTTCATTTTCTTCCTCTTTATTCACTTTAAGCTCTTCTTCATACATCATCAGCTTGCCAATTAGTTCCTTGACAGGTAGAGCAGCAATGTCACATTATTCTCTGATTGAGACAGATGTGCCCATCCATCTATCAGGTAGACATCTCAAATTTCTCATAATTTGTTCCTTCGATGAGACATCCTTTCCCAGAGAGATCATTGTATTGACAATTTCATTGAACCTGAGATACATATCAGAAATGGGTTCGTCAGGCTTCATTTTAAAATTATCATACTTGATAGTATAAGTGTTCAATCTCATTTATTTAACATTCGTTGTTCCTTCATGAGAAACAGCTAAGGTATCCCAAATTTCATATACAGTTTTACAAGAATAAATTCTATTAAACTCTTCATCTCCTAGAGCACAATACAAGGCATTCATAGCTTTACAGTTGTTATTGTAAGAATTCTTTATAGGTTCATCCCAATTAGATCTAGCAGCAGTGGGAATTTTGTATTCTGATTCAATAGCAGTCCAAATATCAAAACCTATGCTTTCTAGATGAATTTTCATTTTCAGTTTCCACTGAGCATAATTAGTTCCATTGAAGAAAGGTGGCTGGTTAGTAGCAGCACCCTCAAGTCTATTGTCCATGATGAGAAAATTTTAAAGAGATAAAAATTTAGATATAACAGAAATTTTAAGACCTTTAAAATACAACTAAAATCACAGTTCAAAAGCAGAGTACTTTTAGAGAGTATTTTCAATCCTCTGATACCAAGTGTTGGTCGGAGTGGTTTACTCAGGAGGGGGGGGGGAATTGAGTACCAATTAAAATTTCTGTATTTAAAAACACTGTCTTAAAGACCCCCAAATAAAATAATAAATTAAATTGTAGTGAATTTATATTAAAGTAGAGGTTCTGTTAGATTCTCAAGGGATTGATTAATTCCCAGTTAATCAATTCAGGAGTGAGTGATTATCTTTTGAAACTAAATTACTAATCTACACTTAACATAAACACTTGCTAATTTAATTATCAAAGTAACTTTAAAAACAGTATTAGTTTTAAAGTGATTAGCAGCGGAATAAAACTTTGAAAGGGATGGCACAACAAATGTAACCAAGAGGTTCAGTCTCAAGCTGAGACTTAGTCCTCTCAAAAGTTTATATAAAAATGATCCACACCCTAGATCGGGGTTCAACAGTTTACAACTGTCCAGGTCCAAGACCTCTACCACTGTTATTCGTGGGAAACAGTACAACATCAACCAGCTGTCCAGGTCACACACGTCCTCTACCACTGTTATTCGTGGGAAAGAATATAATGAAAGAATTTGGTATGGATTTACAAATCCTCCAGTTTAAGTACAGGAGACATTGTATGTGTTAGATACAGCAGATAACACACACTGCTCGAAAAGAATAATAATAAATCACAGAACAAGAGATGTAGAGTTTAGAGATGGTTTTGGTGATTTCAGTGTAGCTCTGAACTCCTTTGGATTCGATCAGAAGTGAGTCTGAGTCCTCTTCTCGTTTCTGTTTGAGAAACAGAGTGTCGTATGCTCCAGGTTCACAGACAGTGAAAATGTAGTGGTTGAAGTTCTTCAGTGTTCTTCTTATATGCACAGAACACTTCTTGAGTAAGCTTGATTGTCTATGAGATTCTCTGTGTTCTTGATGGAACTGGTTTTGCTCTTGATTTTTCTTGTTCTTGTGTTTCTGGTATATTTCATCCACCACACACTTCTCTTGGGCAGCGTAGTCTTCTCGTATTTATCTCACGGGAAACAGGGGACAGAAAAGATTTCCTTTCTGCAGGTACGAGGTACGGGTTCCTGACATCCGACAACCTTTATCAGATATTTGACAAATCATTAAAATGTACATGATATGACCGTTGGATAGATTAAATAAAGATAGGAAATAAAGAAATTCAAACAGTGAGTTGAGTGATCGGTAGGTAATCAACATCGGTAGCTTGGACATCAGTAGATCAATTTCATTAGTTGTTTTGACTCTATCGGTGGCTCTATGCATCGGTTGGTATATGCTTGTATCGGTGAATTTGTTTATCGGTAGCTCCATGCGTCGGTAGCTCCATGCGTCGGTAGCTTCATGCGTCGGTAGCTCCATGCGTCGGTAGCTCCATGCGTCGGTAGCTTCATGCATCGGTAGCTCCATGCGTCGGTAGCTCCATGCGTCGGTATCGGTAGCTGTGAGTCTGTCAGTAGCTTCGTCCATCGGTGAATCTTATTCCATCGGTAGCTATTTATACTTACACCGGTAGCTCTATGTTTGTATCGGTAGCTGTCTGTAAGTCAGTAGCTTACATTTATAAGCACATCGGTAGCTCTGTGTTAAGTATATCGGTGACTCTGTCTGTCGGTAGACTAAGTCAATTGGTAGACTGGGTACCGGTGGCTCTTTATTAGTAGCTATAGGCAGATTACTTATCTGTTTTATGCAGAACACATCCGATTGTGTTAGAATTAATTTATAACTTGTATGAACATGGATGAATGAGGATTAACATATTCCAAAGACTATTTTAAAAATTATTATTGGTTTGATCACAGATTTGAAAGAATTAAAGTATAGATCAATGATACTTAAAAATATCATAGAGAATGAAAACATAATTGGGATTTTCAACACATATGAATACAAGATTGAGATTATCAAAACAGGTGAGGTCAACATCTTTGTACATCATGGATATAATATTTTAATCAATTAAAATAAATTCATGTTAGTTTCGTTAAAATTATTGGTTGTTCATCATTTTTACCAAATCCATTTATAGAATATAAAATTAAATATAGAAATATAAATATATCATCCAATAAATCTTATTCTATGATATTAAGGTATTTAAATTTACTATGAAAACATATAACATAACTTCTATTACAAAATAATTAATCATGTTTATATATGTCTAAATTTCAAATTATTTTTACTATGTTAACATATTCCTATTATTTTTAATTATATCATGTCATCCTCATTTTCTTCATTAACTATAAAATATATTATTTATCTATGATATTGTGTTTTAATTGAATAATTTGTTTTTCTAAAAAAATTTATAATTATTATCCCCTCATATAGTTTTAGAAGGTATCCACTCTATAGAATATGATAATAATTCAATTACAACAACATAGAGAAGATCAATTGTAAAGGATACCAATTTTATCCCAACTATTGGGAGTACACAGAAAACATAATAAAATCATTCATCACATAAAATATAGTGTATAAAAACTATAATATATATCAATTTTAAACATACTACTCTCAGAAAAATTCCAGACAAATGTCGAGTTTTTATTTTCTTACTATAATTAGGTATGATACTCTGTATTAATTCTATATTATTCCATTGGGAATGATAATGGTTTTTTTGGTAGGTTAGCGATATTAAAACTCTCTATAGTCAGATAGTTTCTCAATTAACATTTCATGATTATTGATGTTTCACTATTATTTATTGACATTTTAATGACATTATAATAAATACTATAAAATTTAAAATTTTTTTTTTAATTTATATGTTAACAATAAAATAATTTTTATTAAATGCATACAAATATCACTAATCAATATATCTGTAATTTCATTGAATTAATGATTGTACTCCCATTTGACACCATTTTGGTGCCGATCATGGGTGAAGGGAAACTTTATAGGTTGGGACAAGGTTAGTAAATATGTGACACAAAATCCATCCACAATACATATACTAGTAAAAGTCATATTCCAATACCATGGAAGCATATCCATGTAATTAAATTAGGATATTTACATAATTAATTATGATTTATTTACAAAAAATTCTATAATATAGATATAATATAAGGAATAATATGTATTTTATTTGTACATGTTGTTCCATTATAATGAAAATGGTGTAATTTCAAATATAAATACAATAAAAACATAGGCATTAAATGAATAATTTTCTAGTGGAGATTCTGAAATGAATTCAATGACATGTATATCTTTTCCAAGGATTTATGATACATTCCCTGAAAACATTTCTTAAAAGTAGTGGAGGGATTTTGATGGTAATCATATTTTTTATTTAAATTTTATTTTTCCATACATTGTAATTGGTTATTAAACCTATTTTTATTATTACTATATAAATTCCTTTCATATTTTCTCTATGAAATGATACCAGTAGAGGGAACTATGTAATTCCCAATATATCTACAGTGAATGGTATTTCTAGGAAATGAGATTACATGGTATGCACAAGTATATTTATTATAATATATATCTATAAATATTATTTTAATTAAATTCATAAAAGTTATATTTATATACTTATTTGATTTAGTAATGAAAGGATGTACATCAATTATTTTCGTGGATATGTGGTTTGATGTCATAAAAAAATAACATATTTTTCTGTTAATCACAATTCAAAAAACGATGGGGTAAATATTTTAAATTTCAAGTGGAGGTTCATAAATTCTATTATAAATTCAATATATAATAATTTACATGTAAAATAAAATAATAATGGGATTCCAATTATATATTATCATCATTGGTGTTTTACGAGGATTTTATAATGTGTTTTATTATTTAAAGTGGTTTCTTTTCAGTTGAGGGAGATTATGTAAGGATAACACTTTCCAATAGTCAACACCCAGAGTGACATATATTATATGAAATAGTTATCTATAGTGGGGTATATAGGTTATTTTTCCTTATTCATGATAATAAATTCATTATTTGATGAATAATATTCATTTTTAGTACTCATAGACTAATAAGATTAATAATTGGTTCATAAAATTACTTATTTCATTAGCATTAATGTATTATAGGATAATTAGTAGTATTATAGAAGAAATTTCACTATGTATAGAGAATCTTGGAAATTATAAATTTAAGAAATTCACAACTTTATTTTTTATTTTTAGTAAAATATAATGATTTTTTGAATAACCACATTCATTTCACAGATATAAAAATAAATTAGTAGAAAAATGTGTTGAGGAAATACATAATGAAAATTCATAGAATAACTACAACGTATTAAATATATTTCTAGAAATGAAACTATAGATCATATACAATGAGAATTGTTATGTTAACATGAAATCCAAATTTATTATAATACTTATTGCATTTTAAAACAGTATTATTTCCCCTTAACATTGGTAATGTATTTTATTATTGTTTTTAATAAGTTTCTTCCAATAGATCAAATTTTTTATATTTAATAATACTTGGAAACCAATAGATAATAAAAAACATGATCAGTTGATAAAACTATTACTAATTTTTTTAATGGTTTTTAAATATTATATAAAAAACTATTCCTTAAATAACGAACATTTTTCTCTGTGTTCCCAAATTGATCCAAATGAATTTTACTCCATATCTTTTTGGAATTCTTTTCTTTTATCATTAATTTTTAAATTAGAGAAGGGTGGGGATATCATTATCTTTTATTAAATTGTATAAATATCGAGGTTAAAATAATATATATACTGTTTAACCTTATTTTCGATCAAATATAAAAAAATTCACAATCTTGGGTTGAGACCAAATATAAGATTCAATTACTAGAAATTCATTATTGGAATTGAAATTATAAAATTTTGTGTCTCTATTTTGTAATGATAAAATCATTATTTAAAATGTTTGGATTCTATTTATTAATGTGCAATTTATTTTTGAAATAATGTTACTAAGAGAAAGAAGTAGGTTGGAAGCAGATGTCCAACATGATCCGCCTGGGAAGGGATAATTGTTTGTTGTGTAGTAAATAATCTCATGTGTTAATTTATATTTTATGAAATTTACTATTATTTAAACCATTAAGGGTTCATATTTTATTTAATATCCGAGAATTTATAAGTAATAGATAAATGAATTTCTAAATAATTTAAATAAACTATGTTATAAAATATCATTTAAATTTTTTTATGATATTATGATTAATTAAATTATTTTATATGTTTAGTGGAATATAAAAAATAAAATTACAATGTATTATTTTAGTTAATATGTATTAATATAATTTTAAAATTTTATTTTATCAATTATACCTTTATGAAAAATATATTGTGTATATATTATGTTAGAATATTATATATATATATATAAATAATGACTATTTTTATATTCATGGAATAATTTTAATTTAATATATACATATTTATTCTATTATCATAAATGAAAAAAAATTATTTATATATATTTTAGTAGGAAAGTAATATTAAATTTATATAATATTTATTTCATATATGATATGACATAATAAAATAATTATTACGATTATAAAAATAGTTTAATTCATAAATTATTTGAATATGAGTATAAATATTTAAAATATGATTTTATTTTAAATATATATATTTATATAATGAACTTTGAAGAATTTTTATTTTATATTTTATTTTATATAATAAATGGTGGAATATAAAAAGAGCGGTAAATTTATAATATTTGAAGGAACATAAATATATAAACTTAAATGAAAATCTGTATAATGGTTCCATTGGGTTCCATTCTAGTGGAGAGCTTCAAGCATAGGTAGAGGTTCACATAGGTGGGAGATCCGCCTATAATCACGATGGTCGATCTAATGAGGGGAGTCATTTCAAATACCAAAAAGGGACAAAGAGTGATGTTCAAATATGTAATGGAAGGAGTTTGACCATCATTTTAGGTTAGAGTTCAATTTCTGAGTGACGTTGAGGGGTTAATTTGTGGTTTAGGGTTCGAATGATAGTGTAATAATCCATATCTCTGGTAGGGTTTTTCATTTTATTCTAGATGTCAAATTGTTTTTAAACACTTTTCGAGCATTCTTTCGTTGTGGTAGTATTTTATTTGTATAAAACATGGTCATTTAAGTGGTCCCTGTATTGATTATTTTAAATTGATTATTTGACATGTTTTTGATGGTTTGTTAATAATTGTCTTCAATGTGAGCTATCCATTGTGAATGATGATTTTATTTTTCATTGTTTCCCTATTTTATTAATATATTTTTATATAAATTAACAATGATTCATATAGATTATTTTGTTAATATAAAATAAAAAATAAATCCACTTTTTCTAAAATTCAATCGATCCTCTGTCAATATTCTGATAATCGATCTTTCAAAATATTTATCCTTGTGTTATCTAAAAATAAATTTTCTATTGTATTCAGATAATTTCCAAATTCATATTTAAATGTTCAAATATTAAAATGATAAAATATTTATATTATTACACTCCCTACACATCGAAGCTTTCTCAGTATTCCATGACTCTGCACTGATAATATTTCTACTACATATGTTCAATTAATATAATACACACACACACACACACATATATATATATATCATCACTATTCTAATAGTCACGTAAATGGTTATAAAATCCCTTGGTGTGAAAATAATATTGGTTCAACCTATTTGTAGTCTGTAGTGAGAGAATGTCCAAAGAAAATTATTTAATTTTTCTTAAAATTTATGTAATGGAATTCCATTTAAATAATGTTTTCTATTTGTCGTATTTTTTGAGTTGTTCTGGTTTAATAGAACCCTTTGTAAGGGATATATTAATAAATTTATCAATGTTTATGCATTAATTCTGTCATGCATTAATCTTTAGTGTAATTATTTTACCATGTTATTTAAAACGTAATAATTTTCGCACCAAGTGAATTTTATTATTTTTTCTGGATGTTATTAAATTTATTTAGAAAATATAGATCTTTATAAATTCTATAACCGATGGTTTCATAATAAAAACATTTATTTTTGTCACATTTCACACATTCAGTTTTCATGCTCACTTTTAAAAGATTATATTTATTTTTTCTTTATATTTGCTACAAAGTATATTTTTATATGAATTCATGGACATCATTATATGGCATCAGAAGCTTTTTGTAAATTAATTGTTTTTTTTGATGATTTCAACATTAAATATTTATAAGTACGATATTTTTGAAATAATTGCACACTATATATATTTATATATTAAAAGTGATGGTAAGTGTCAGAGTTTTATTAAAAAATAAATTTGATTTTATTATATGTTACAAATTACACTATATATATATATTCCTCTTTGTGTTTATTGTTTACTCATAAAATTATATTTATTGTTCATGACTAATCATAAAAAATGTATCCGTTATTTTAGAAAATGTATGTAACGAAATAGAATATTTTTGGAAATGGAATAATTTATTATGAATGAAATTCATAAATAATGGTTATAGCCATATATAATTGATTATATAAAAAATTTCTTACATTGTTATACATATATGTAAATATATATGAATACACATGTAATCATGTATAATGAATTAGTTTTCATTTTATCTGTACAAGCTTCAATAATATATTTATTTTGAGATTATGAATGAAATTTTATATACATTGATGTTAATTAACCTACCACGTATATATGAAAAAGTCTAGTATCAAGATATTTTATTGCACCTTGTCAAACAAATGATGGTCAATGAAATTTTATATTTTTAGATTTATATGGAACTATACATGTTTGGGTAATTAATGCTTTTATATTTTTTTGAAATAAAAACCCAAGCGGAAACATATATATATATATATATGTAAAGATATTTAAAAATGTTTTTTCTAAATATTGGAACTTGAACATTTAATATATTGAATGGAATAGGGAAGTAAACCCATTTCTCATCAAGTGGGTAGGACAAAGGTACCCTTCTATGATTCATGTGGGCATAGTAATTTTTTTTCAAATCATTCATAGCATTTTTAGAAATAATAAATTATTATTGTTAATCAAAAATTGAGAGTAATAAAATTCAAAAATGAAATCTTATTTTCAATAGTTAGTTAATTTTAATGAATTTTTTAAGTGTTATTTCAAAATAAATGTCCAGTTGAATAATTAAAATAATATTATGATTTAAATTTTATAGTTATCATCAAAATATATTTAAAATATTGATATTTCAATGATTTTAAAACACCTTACTGAGATATTAGATTTTCACCCTTTATTTTAAATATTTTCATCACAGGTCTAGTGGAAATTTTTTTCATGTTAGTTTCTTTTATGATGTAGATCATGTGACATATTTTCATTTTTTAGTACATACGTGTTATGATGTAATGAATCAATCTAATTCTCTAGAACCTAGACTATAATTGGTCCTCTATAGTAAAATATGTTTTGTATTGTTTCTACTTCTTCTTATAAATGTTAAATACGAAGCATTTGTATGAAATGATCCAAGGAGAGAGGGTTTGGAGTTCTTTAATTAGTATTAGAGAACCAGTCTAGATAACATTTGAGATTTGATGTTGTTCTCTAAATGGTAGATTATAGAAGATTATAAATCTTATATTTCTTAATTCTGAAGTTGACAAATCAGAATTTTCATAACTTTGGATGAATTGGGAGGGTGAAATTAATTTAATGGGGGGTGAATTTAGCAACATAACATTTATAATTAATAAATTAATGAATTGTTTTATAATTTAAATAAAATAATTTATCAAATAACTTTTAAAAAGTTATGATATTTTTTCTAGAAATTTAAATTTTTTATAAGTAACGATGACTATTATATATAATATTAATTAATATTGTTTACATTCAATTTATGAAATTTAATTAACTAAATTAGTTTATAAATTATCTATTTATGAAATATATTGTATTCAAATATTATTTTATAATATTTTAAATAAATTGATAAATTTTTTAAACATAATAACCATTTTTATAAATGTTGTTTCCTTTTTATTTAATATAAAAATATTTCTTCTATTATTTTAAATAAACAAAGTTTATATATATATATATTTGACTAGGAAAATAATTGTAATTGAAATGTAGAATTCATTTCATATATATTATTACACAATGAAAATAATAATTATTATTATAAAAATAGTTTAATATATAAATTATTTGAATATGGTTATTAATATTTAAAATAAGATTTTATTATATATATATATAATTAACATTATATAATATGAATATATATATATATATATATTATTTTATATAATGAAAATAATGGAATATAGAAAAGGTGATAAATATATAATAATAAAAACAAATAAATAAACTAAAAAATTGTGATAAGTGTTTATTTAGGTTATGTTTTTGAGGAATGCTTCGACCGAGGTCGGGGCCAACACAGGTAGGAGATCTGAATTCAATCAAGATGATGGAGATGGCTAGGGGAGTAGAATTGAACACTGAAAAAGGAAGTCGAGCGATGTTTGAACCTAGAGACGAAGGTGTTCGGCTTCTAATTGAAGGTAGGGTTTTATTTCTGAGTGACATCGATGGGTTCATTTGATGAAAAGGGTTCGGATGCATCGGTTTGAATCCAGAACTGATGTAAGAATTTACATTTCCTTTAGGATGTGGAACCATTTTTTAGAATCTTCTCATGTATTGTATCGTTGAGAATGAATTTTTATTATTTCTAACATAATCATTGTTAGTGTCCCTATATTGGTAATTTCAAATTTAATTTTTCATTATTTTAGTGATTTTATTCTTCAATTTTCATTTATTCGTGCTATACCATTTAAATGTCAATTTGATTTTTCATTATTTATCTATTGGATGAATATTTTTTCGACAATTTCTCAATTCTTCATAATGATGATATGATTAAAATGAATTAAAAACTATATCAGCAAGTTTTTTCTACTCAACGAATCAACTTCAATCAATATGAGAATTGAGAAGTATGAAAATTGATACATTTTTGAAATTTTTTTTCTTATATATCTAGAAAATATCAAAATACCTTTTATTATTTTCAAATTCATAAATTAAAAAATATTTATAGTCTTATACTATAATATATCCAAACATTCTCAGAAATCCATGACTCTGCAATACAGTTATTTCTACTGCATACTTCTAATTAAAATAATATTGATATATATATATATATATATATGTTTCATTACTAATAGAGTAATTATGTAAATGGATATAAAATCCCTTGGTGTGAAAATTGAAATTTTCCATCCAATTTGCAACATGTAGTGAGCACATAGCTAAAGCAAGGTTTTCACTGTTTTCTATAATATTTGAATGGGAAATAATTTTAAATCCTGATTTAAGATATTTTTTTTGATTTTTTCGTGTTCTTCTATTTTTATTCATACTTATGTAAAGGATATAAATATATATATCAATGGTTATGTTTTATTTTGGTAAAGTGGATGTTTTCAGTCTCACTCTGGATTCCTGATATTTAAAACATTATACTTGTAGAAGAAATTGCATATAATTATAATTTCAAGGATTTTCTTAAATATATTTTAAAAAATTTATGTTGAAAATTTATATGAGGGTAAAATTTTTATATAAGAATAATTATTTTTTCCCATTTATCACATTTAGTTTTCATGTTCTATTTTAAAACAGTGGATTAATTATTCCTTGATATTAACTGAAAATGATATTTTTATATGAACTCATAAACATCATTATATGACATCAAGATTGTTATATGTAATTCCCTGATCCTAGTTACCAATATTATGTGAATTAATACATAACATTGGCATGATCACAATATATCAAGTCTAAAAATACTTATTAGTTTAGTAGCCTTGGAAGTACTAGATACATTTATAATTAATACATTACATTATGAAATTTAAAAACAACAACATTGTGTCCACTTTGTACATGATCATATCCCTTAGCCTATTCCCATAGGATAATCATAATATAAATCAAATCCTGGGAAAAAATAATACATAGAAATGGGTGAGCTCATACGCTCAGTAAGAAAACAATATAACAGAGACTATCATAAATAAGTATAAACATTTAATGAAATGTATATGACTGAAACAATATCCTTTTAAAGTTAAACATAATCATAATATGGAAAATATAAATCAAATAATACAATTTACTTATTCCCATGGATATTCTATTTGTTGAATAATCACAAGTAATATCAATATCCAATTACATCATGAAGGAATGCATACTGTCGAACATCACAACCATATAGCTATGGACTCACCCCAACACTACAAATAATATTTTTCAAGGCCCTCTACAAAGACACTATTTTGTCCAATGAGGCCTACGGATGCATAGAAGAACTATAGAGGGGTCCACCATTCACGTACTATGTCCAATACATTCATCATATAAAATGTTTGAATCATAACATAAACATTAGTATAAAAATAGCATATGAAATGTTAATAAATTAACTATAAACCAATAATGGTATAAAAATAACACATCCACAGTCAAACATATCACAAAATCATCAATACAATATGGAAAATTGTGTGAAAATAAATCAACATCAAAAAAGTATATAAAATCCATCAATGGATTTTGACAGAGATGAAATCAAAACCATTTTAGAGAAATATCACTTTCTATTTTGAAATAATTTAAATTTCAAATAATAATAAAAGAAAAAATTATTTTGAAGATATTATTATACACTTTTAAGGGATGTTTCTATGGTGTTATAATGGCATAAATTAGCTTCATCCACAATATATGTTAAAAAGTCATTTTTAACATAATTCGTCGAAATAGTCATAATTTACCTTATTTGGAAAGCGAATGAAAAATTCCTTTCAAACCATTTAATGAAAAATAAAAATAGGGTAAAAATGTAATTAACCCATAGTATATTAAATTGTTAAAATGTTATGAAATAAATTTTAAAAATTCAAAGATGTGGATGATCAAGAGGTCTCAGTAGATACTCACGTATAAACAAACTCAGATAATGAAGAGATTGTAAAATTAACCCTTACCTTTTAATATTATTAAGTTGAGGGTATGTTAAACTATTTAATACTATATTATGTCTTGTTATTATATTATACAAGAACGAGATACAAAAATATGATACCATATATTATTTTTTAATACTATTTTGTTAATAATATTTCTGTAGTATCATTGTATTAGGGGTTAAATGATTCATTTTCCTTTATATGGTTTGTTACATAAGTCTTGATGGTTATGGATAGGATGTATTTGATTAAAATTAAGAATAATATTATGTTCATAAACATTATTTTTAATCATCAAATAATATTTATTATTTAATAGTTATGTTGGTGAATTAATTTCATCGCGTTCGTGGAGACGGTCATCTGTATGTACGCATGAGCGACAAAATCATTATATTGATGGAAAATAGTATATAATTTGATGGTATATAATATATAAAGAATCATTAACATTTGATATTTATTATTTTCATAAATTATACTCATTATTATATCCATCCAAATAATAAAGTGTTGAATAACAAACTACACCATGACATGGATACGTTAATCCGTACATATGTACATATGATGACTTTTTCATTCATAGGATTGATAGAATAATGAATATATTTGTATTAAATTTATAAGAAAATCATAATATGTATAATTTCATAGAGTTATTATTTTGGTATGTTGACAATAAAGATAGTTGAAATGGAAAATGAATATAACTTTGAATGTGGGGAGGAAATTATTACCTCCTCTTCGTGTGGTTCCTTTTGATTTGATCAAAAGGGCTCCATAGGTTGGATTTATGATCAATGTAAGGACTCTATGATTATGTGAGGGTATTTAGGAGGATATATTATTATTGTTTGGCCAATCCAAATGGATTCTGAGGTGTCATTTAGAGAGAAGTGTATGTACCTTTTTATAAGAGAGGTGAGGATCCCGTTTAGAAAAGCTTGAAATATTAATTTATTATAGAATCATATTCAGTTTATAATGTCTCGAAAAGGTTTTATTTAAATGATAATGTGGGGATGGGATGAAAACCTTTCAACATATTGGTATTATAAAGGTTTAGTTCACCACATTAACCTTTTCTTTTATATTTAACTCTTAGATAAATATTTTACCTTTTTATTATATATTTTTGTACTATTATAATAAATGGCTAATAAACAAACTATAAAATGCCAAGTGAACCCAAAATTATTTATTATTTTCATATATATCATTTTAAAATTATCTTTGGATGATCCATAGATTTATAGTAATGTTATATGAATTAGTAATATAATATTATTTTAAAAAACTCATTTATGTCAATTTTGACACTATTTAGTATTTAGTATTTTTGAAATTCAAAAAAACATGATTACATAGAAAATAATATATTAATGAAATTATAACATGTCATATTAACCTATAAAAATCTTATAATTCATAAAAACTCACAATTTACATTTATTTTTATATTCATAATATCAATTATTTTAATCATTCATTATTAAGGTAATTACTGAATCGTCATTGTGTCATAAATAAATTTAATTATTTAATGTATTAATATAATAAATAATATGAAATTATGTAATAAATCATTTTAGATTTCTAAGGATTTTTTGTAGTCTAATATTACTTATGTATAACCCTATATTAAAAATGTTTTAGATCTGAAAAATGGAATTTAACACATTTAAATTTTCTTTATATAAAACAATTATAAATGTCCTAATCTAATCCAAGATGATCAAAGAAGATAATATGTTATTCCAGAGGATGAATTTGGTCAATAAACATGTATCCAATAGAATTAGGACATGTTTTAGTGTAATTATATTATCATTTTTACCTTTAATTACTATATTTACTTTTAACTGTGGTAAATGAAATTTAAAATTAACTATTAACCAAAAATTATTTTCATCCCATTGAACCACATTTTATGTACTGATGTCAATCATGTTTCTCTGATTTATGAAATTCAATTCATTTAAGTGGTTAAATATTATTTTATGTAAATTTGAAAATATGCCTAGAAGGTGGGTTAGAGACGTTAAAAAGATCAATAAAATTTTATACATATAATTTAATTATAAATTGACTTCAATGAATTACATTTAAATAATATAGTTATTATGTATACATTTGTATTTAAAATATATTTAAATAAAATAAAAAATTATTTAAATAAGAATGATGGTTTTAAACAATAATGTATTATTTCTCACTAATCATCTATAATTGAATATTTTTTAGAAAAAATACCAAAAATTTATCCAAAGATAATTTGGATATTAAAAATTCAAAATTGATTCCTATTTTACTAAATTCAAAAAATATATGTTGTATTAATTAATATAAAAATTAATTCTCATCGTCAAAATTAGAGAACTAGTTTTTGAGAAGAAATAACTATGAAAATATTGATATGTGTTTATGTGTAATTTAAATGTAAAATTACATCTAATGACCTAAATTATATTAAATTATTAAAATATAATATAATGACACATTAACACCACCCAAATTTATATTTTATGACTATAAATTATTTCGATTAATAATGTTTTTTAAATTAAAATTTAGTATCTTTCATTGTTCATCAAAAATATGAAATTTATCAGAAATGTACCAAAAAAGTATCCAAACCAAAATTTTATGTCTTGTTTTGAAATAATAATTTCATTTTGTCAAATTGAATATATAAATGTGTCAAATATTGGATTTGAAAATTTTCACCATTAAAAGGGGGTAAATATACATTTTTTGAATGACAATTCATTTATCCGAAAAAATGAATATGTTGTATATTCTGTTTAAAAAAAATATGAATTGTAAAATTATATAGGATATAAAAAAAATTTAAAATGTGGTTAATAAAATTCATAAATTCTTTTTATATGGATATTTTGTTAGGTCGTGAGGCGCTTGAACTCAGAGTTGTATGTAGCACAAGCTATTGAATTATTATTAAGAGAATACGTACTATGAAATCATATGGTGATACATTCTTCTCTCCTTCAATAAATTTCATTCTCGCAATTTGAAATTGATATTCAAAAATAAAATGTTGAAAATAGAAAATACTGTTTTGGATATCCCACATCACAAATAGGGTTACTAAAATTTAGTCTTAATAGAAGGGAATGGGAAATGAAGAGGTCACCACCAAATTTGGGTTCCAAATAAGACAAAATTGGTCTATATTATAGAAATATAATTAGTGTAAAAACATAAACATATATAGGGATTTAATTTAGTCATCAATCATAAACAAATGACCAATAAATGGATGATTGAGGGCTTCAAAACAAAAACAATATCATTGGTTTAACAAAATGTAAAGTATTAAAAAAAATCCCATTTTGGGTTTTGAGATCATTTACCTAATATATAATAATTTATTGCTTTATAGATTAAGAAATAAAAAAATAATACTTGACAATTAGCGATTCATCCAATTATAAATTTCTACCACAAACATATCATTCACTCAAAAAGATAATAGAATTATTAAATATTATATTAATCTTAATCGTATTGGGTTTCAAAAAAATTATGATTCTATAATTCATATGTCATGCCAATTTAAAAAACTACATTATACAAACTGGTATATAACATAGGCCAGTGGTAGGTGATGAACCCTTTTCGCCCTTCAGTTGTGGGTTAAAGTCTAATGGCTTTACTAGATGTCATGGGTTGTCTCCTGACCATCGTGGTGTCCTTTTTATAAAAAATATGAAACTAATATTAGGAAATGTTTTATCCTTAAACCATAGTATCCAATGTTAAACTTAATCATTTAAAATATTTAGAATCATCCAAAATACTTATCTGCAACTCATAGTAAAAAAAATTATAAGGAATGTAAACATAACATAATGACGATCAATTTTTTTCCACATAATAACTTGTGAGTACATTCGTCATTTATTCTCTTAAAAATGGTAACAACCTGAATTACCATAAAACCATATTGATTACATTAATTCTACCTTATTTCTTGTAGAATACTAGATATATTCTATATGTCCAAATATATTGAATACTCCAACATTGATGGAAAAAACAACCGATTAAATAGTTTCAAGGTTTTCAAAAATATCCAATATAATTTATCCAAATAAACAATCTCTTATTCCAAAATCACTACCTCTCTATCATGACCATATTAAGGATCATCATTCCTTCAACCATGTATTTTCCAAAAAAATATTTACTTGAACTTGAGTAACTTTTCATAGTACCATATAATTTTAAATCCTCAATGAAATATTACTACGGTACAATCTTTATTTATTTACATTATTAATATTACTACTACATTGTTGATACAACAATAAAATTACATAATTCATTAATAAAAATATAAGAACACTATCTATTCCTCTTCATCTTTAGTAGTATCAAAACATTATCACTATCCAATATCATCATATTGGGTATACAATGATGATTGAGATATTGATTCATGTACTGTCCCAACTCTATTTAGATGAAGCATTGTATGTTTGAAACCTTTTGCATACCCTTGGAATCACATACATGGTTTCCTCTTTCTCTACTCTTATAACAATGTCCCTTTCCATTCATGCATTTACCATGGTGATTCCTTCACTGTTATCACATATAGTAAAATCCATCATTTCTATCTTCCCTTTATCCATCTTTCTCTCTACCATCCTTTTCTTTTCAAGCATCCATTCAAAGACATAGGTCTCAAAGAATTTTTTACCTTTTTTATTAACAAGTAATACAATTTCTCTATATTATGAGATTACATGGGTGACTATTTCCCTTCTGCATACTAATTTATTTCCATGAAAAATATGGTACTTCATACTATTGGGATCATTCACATTGCTCGAGTTCTCATTCCATTTACTGGGCACCATTTCTAAAAAATGGCATACACATGATTAGTTTATGAATCATAATATATAATTCAAAAATAATAAAATACCTAACATATATTGAACAATTTATTCATATAATCGATAATGATAAAAAATAATTCCATTTAGGAATTATTTACTCATATATCCTTCATAATGGTTTGTAAAGAAAATGTTAATTACCCTTAACATATCCCTCAGATGTTTCATAACCAAGAGTTCAGCAAGGCCTGTTCTCGTGTATCAGGATTCCGTAGGTCATGCCTAAAACACCTTGTTAATGTTTTCACTCCTAGGTACATCTGTGTCTGAGCTTCCTCTACATACATGTATCCAAACATGGATGTATTTCTTGTAAAATACACAATATATCTACTTTACACAAATTCTAGTAATTTATTATATAATAATCATTAATGTCTATCTTAAGGTAATGTTCTCTAATATGATTTTTTCTAAATCTAGTTTCCAACATTTATACTAAATTTCCTCTGATACCAACTGTAACGCCCCGACCCTAGTTATCCAGAGTTAGTGCAATATTACATAACATTGGCGTGATCACAAGAGATCAAGTATCTAAATACCAATTAGATTAGTAGCTATATAATTACAAGAAACATAAATAAATTTTTCATTACATCATGATTTGAAAAACACCAACATTGTGTCCCCTTTAAACACACTCATATCCCTTAGCCTATTCCATCATGTTAATCATAATATTCTTCTTCACATCTGGTGAAAAATAAAACAAAAAAAGGGTGAGCTCATATTCTCATTAAGGATAACAATATATCAGAACCAATCATAAATAATCATAAACATTTATGGAAATGTATAAGACGAAAAAATCCTTTTAAACTTAAACTTTAGCATAATATGGAAATGAATAATCAAATAATTCCATTTACTTATTAACATGGATATTCTACTGATCGAATAATCGCACGTAATATCAATAGCCAATTTTATAATGATGCAATGCATAATGGTGGACATCATAACCACATAGCCAAAGGCTCGTACAATGAATATAAATAATATATTGTGATGTCCCTGTAAAAGGGCACTAGTTTTTCTCATGTGAACTACCGATTTATCGAGGAGCTATAGTAGGCTCCACCGGTCACTTACTATATCCAATGAAATCCTCATATAAAAATTCTGAAATATAACTTAAAAATTCTTATTAAAAATTGCTTATAAAAGTTTAATATATTATCTATAAACCATGAATGGTATAAAAATAACACATCTATATTCAAACATTTCCCTAAACCTTCACCATAATAAGGATGATTGTATCATAATAAATCAACATCAAAAAAATTGTAAAATACATCTATGTATATTGACATTGACGAAATCAATCAAATTTGAGAGAAATATCTCTTTGTATTTTGAAATCATTTAAATGTAACAGAATTATAAAAGAAGACTTTTATTTTTAAAATATTATTATAAGCTTGTAATGTGAACTTCTCTGGTGTTATTATGGTGGAAAATAACCACACACGCCGTGTAAGATTATAAAATTGTTTTACCACCATTCGTCCTAATGGTTATAATGTACCTTGTTTTGAATGTGATGGAATTATTCCTTTCAAAACATATTATAAAAAGTCAAAAATGGGTATAAATAGAATTAACCCAGAGTCTAGTGACTAGTAAAAATGTTGGGAAATAAATTTTTATGAAATAAAGATATGGATGATAAAGAGGACCCAATTAAAACTCACATATAAACAACCACAGATAATGAAGAGATTGTAGAATTAACCCAGTCCTTATAGTTTTCATTGGTCCAGGGAACCATAACCTCCTATAAAATAGTTAAATCATTGTTATATAAATCTTGAAGAACCACATAAATAAATAGGATATCTTATATGAGATTCAATATTGTTTTATTAATAATATATCAGTAGTATCACTGTTTCATGTGTTATATATTTCTTATCCTTTAAAATTTTTTCTTATGTAATTAATGTTTTATATGGATAAGATGTATTTGATTCATATCCAGAATGATATTATGTTCTCAAACAATAATTTTAATCATCAAATAAAAATTATTCTTTAATGGTTACGATGGGGAATTAATCTCATTGTAATTGTCATATATATGAAATAATTTAAAGGTATGTTTCATTTAATTTCCATTAATTATTTATTTAGGGGGTTTCCTAAGGTTTTATGGAGGAATAGGTGAGTTTTAATGAATTGGGGAAAACTGTGAGCCAAATTCAATATTTAAAAATAAATTCTGTTTCTTTTTTAACTGTTTAATTTTGTAATATTTTTTACGCATTCTAATTCCGAAATGATTTCCCCTGATATATTGACACCATAATTAAAATTTTGAACCTTTAGATTTCCATAAACATGGTTTATTTTAGTTTTTATTTAAGGGATTGGGCCTGCCCAGAAACCCATATGTAGTTTTAAAAATTAATTTAAATTATTTAATAACATATTCAGTATTAAGTATTTTTTGGTGATTCTAAGTCTCACACGAGCCCATTGAAACCAGAAGCACACTCAAACTCTCCTCCTTTCTTTGAAGCTATTCTTCATCTAGATTTAGTGCTGAACATTTTAGGTTTTCTACATTCGGGAAGATTTGAGGAGATAAGTTATTTCCACCATAATTCACTCAATTATTACTCTTTTTCCTCTATTATAGTTCCTAAATGACCTCCTCATTCTTCTTCAAACCTCCCTTAACGTTTTGACTGTTTTAAATATTATCTACTAGTGTTTTAGGTGCGATTCATCAAGATCCCTCAAGTAAGTTAGTCTCTTCTATTCCTCTTTCAAATTGCTTAGGGTTTCATTCAATTATCGTGGGGTTTCATCCATTTTCCTTGAATTAACAAATGAATAGGAGGCAGGGTTTCGAACCTACAGTTTAACCTTGGGTTTTATTTGTCCAATTTTGTGGTTTTAGGTTTGTTCTAAGTCCCTCTTCGTGCGGTGGTGGTGCGACATGATTTTCACACATTGATTCAAGGGGTTTCATTACATTGGTAAGAGATTTCACTTTTTATGAAATCCTTGTGATATAGATTCTTATTTTATAATATATTCATGTATAACCCATTGATTTGGTGCTGTAAAATTTTTTTTGGGTTGTGATTGTAATACAACTATATTTTAAGGACCAATTTCATGTGCAATTTGTTCCTTTTTTATATAAATATTTTATTTGTTTATTAAGGGATGAATTTTAATTATTTATTTGATGTATTGAAATGTAATAAGGTTGAAAATAATGTTTTTATTGTTATTATTCTTTTTTTTCTGATAAATTTGTTTTGGGAGACGTTTGTTAAGAAAATGGTTTTTGAGTACCAATTTGGTTTTCAATTGGGTGTTTTACATGGATATTCTATGCGATGCTTATTGGGATTGATTTATAAATCATTTAACGAGTTTAAAAGAATGTTTATGGTGTTTTGGATTCTGTTTTGATAAATATGAGTATGAATATGGTTTTCAAGTGAGGTTGTCAATGGGTTTTTGGGGAAAAACAAAGAATGATTTGGAGAAGTTGTTTTATTGAAACTCAAAGTGTTTTGTTGGGTGTTTTAAGTTGTATAATATGTTTTTAGATGCTTTACTAATTGTGTTTGACCCGTAGTGGTGTTTATAATGAATATGGATATATGAATCGTTTTGAAATTGTTTGAGCACAAAGGGGGAGGCCCAGGTACTTAGATGGGGTAGATGTATACTAGTACGACTAGTGGACTAGATGGGTTTTGTCCAAGTTTCACCTTGAATATGGATAATGACAACACTAACTAAACTATGTGTATGATGATTGAGGACTACATGGTTATGGGTATGTTACCTACTAGTGGATCATGCAAAAGAATGGATTTTACTATGGTGACTTTACATCGAGGTATGAAGTACATGGGGACTGAGACTATCTAGTGCCTAGTTGTGTTTTTGATTTTGTTGTTCATTGTCTTTGTGGTATTTTCCCATGTATTGGGGATTTTTTGGAAGTAAATTACAGTAGATAACATATCTATTTAAATGTGTGAACATTCTGAAAACATTATCTTGAAAAATGTTTTCAATTGAAAGGTGCATTTCTTGGATTTTATCACTGCTTTTCATTGCGTGTTATAACTGATTTCATTATCTTATTGTGTTGAATTATGCTTGGAATGATTGGGTGGTTTCCTATTGGGTTTAGGCTCACACCCTACTTACACCCCTTTGGTGTAGGTAGACCTGGTTGTGTTTGACTCAGGTAGAGAAAATGCTAAGGGTGATGGCAGTTTAGGGTGATAGGTCCCATCCTTGGGGAGGAGTTGTGGAGACGTCTTGGGGTTGATAATGCCCTGTCATGTGGAGTCCATGGGACAATTTTGTTGCTATTTAATTGTTTCTTTGGACCATTTGTATTGAATTTAAACCTATGTATTCAATTCTGTATTTTCGTATAAACCTTGTTGGTATGAATTTTTCAAATTATTTTTATCAAATATTTTTGATGTTTTATGTATACATATTCTGGTAAATCGTTCTCAAACCAAGATAAATGATTCCCGGGCACATGTGCCAGCCCGTGGGGATAGGAAACACCATTTGGGCCAGGTCACGGGTTGGGTTTGGTGCTAGTATTGGTGGTGACTCGATTCGGTGTGTGACAAAATTGTATCAGAGCGGGGTTAATGTTATTGTGTTATATTGATATTTTGGGATGAGTCAAGATAGAAACGTGCTAGGACTATTGGGGAACGAGGTTTTGGTTGTGAGTAGGGTGTCTGGACAGTACCTCTCATAGAAGACCTTGAATCACCATGGAATGTTGGAATTTTCGGAATGACATCACTTTCAAGTAAGACGTGTTGGCTGTAGACCACATGTGGACATCTGGCAGATGTAGAGTAGTTGTTTATTTTATTACTGAAATGGGATCAGTTTATTTATATTTTATGTATTTGATTACAATTTTCAGAATTGTGGTATTGAATATTTTTTTGTGACTGTTACATTTTGTAGCAACATGCCTCCTCGAAAAGCTCCCATGTGCCCATGGGGGGAAGCTGCAGAGAGTTCTCCCACACCGATTGATCAGAGGCTCATGGAGGCTGTGGTCTGGGCAATCCAAGCTTTGGGGGAGGGAACAACTTCTACTCCTATTCTTGTTAGGGAAGAAGAGACAGGTCCTAGAAAAGATAAAGCATAAGATTTTCTGAAAAAAAATCCTCATACCTTATGAGGTAGCTCAGAACCCCAAGAATTAGAAGAATGTCCCGAGAAGATCAATTGTATGTTTGAGTTCCTAGAAATGATCGAGGAACTCATGGTTAAGTGTGCCTCCTTTATGTTGGAGGCTCTCATCCGTAAGTGGGGGGAGTCAGTGCTTCAGGCTAGGAAGAATGAGTAGATGTGCTGGGGAAATTTCAAGGTTGTCTTCGATGAGCAGTATTGCCCTGAGGTGTTGAATTATGAATGGTCTAGAGAGTTCATGGAACATGTTCAGGGAAATCTATCTATGATGGAGTATTCCAACCGTTTCACTGAGTTGGTTTGGTATGCTCTAGAAATGGTCTCTAATGAGCAGGCGATGGCCTAGAGGTTTGAGAAAGGATTGCGACCAGATATATACTCCCATGAGTTATTATTTTAGATAAGGACCTATGCTGAGGTCGTTGATCAAGAATTCATGGTGGAGATTGATAGGAATGGTTGGAACGGGTTCTATGGTTCAGTATCAGCAGTGGGATGTGGAAGCTCCTCATAGAAGAAAAGGAAGTGTGAGGATCATATGAAGAAAAGAGGTGGTAGTTCAGGTAACTCATACATGCAATTTTCTTTTGCGGCTTCTAATGTGAGATCGGTCATGTTCCACCAGTCTGGGAAGCCCGGGCACATCCAACCATCATGTCCACATCCTCTGAATACTTGTTACTAGTGTGGAAGTATGGGTAATTTTCAGCGTTTTCGTTGTTTGGAACGTCCACATCAGAGTAGGTATAGGTTAGTGGTTTCAAGAGGAGTGACATCATAGTCTAATCCATCGAGGACTGGGGGGTCTTGATTTGGCAGCTGCGGTGGTAGGGATGGGTCATCTTCTTGGCAGATCCAGTTTAGGGCACAACCACAGACTAGTGGTCATCTTTAGGCAGAGACCAGACATCTCTATGCAGGGGATCAAGCTGCAGCCGGATCATAGGTGGGACCGTCGACCGTTTGAGATAACGTTTTTATCACATATCCTATAGTTTATCCTCTTTTAGATACTGGTACCCCTGTTTCATTTATTTCTTCCCGTTTTTTGGACATGCTGAATTTTCCAACAGATTTGATGTCTTTCGTGATGGAGGTGGTGACACCGCTGGGAAAGAAGAAGGAGTAGGGCCTCAGGTGCCCATCGTGTGCGCTTTCTCTATCAGTGGTAGAGATGGAGTGGGACCTCCTGTTTATAGATATGGAAATGTTTGACACATAAAATTCCATTTATTGGATAGTACACTTCCATGCACACGTTGATTTCTATAGGCGGCGAGTGAGTTTCACGGCATCTGATGGGAGTAATCAGGTTTTTCAGGGATACTGGGATCCTTGGTCGGGTCATGTGGGACCTCCACTCCCAGAGTTGGGAAGTATTACAATCCAATTATCATCTCTAATTCTATAGGATCATGGTCTTTCCCTTGTAGGAGCACTACATCATGTTTTGAATGATTTTCTGGATTTTTTCTGAGATGATTCGTCAGGTTTTCCCCCAGTGCGGGATGTGGAATTTTGAAATGATCTGGCGCGGGGAGCACAGACGATATCTCTTCATTCATATTGTATAGCTCCCACTGAGATGAGGGAATTGAAGATACAAATGGATGGCTTGGAATCCAAAGGAATCATTCACACGAGTGTCTCTTCTTGGGCTGCCCCTCTGTTGTTCACGAAAAAGGCTGACGGATCCCTCCGGTTGTGCATTGACTACCAGAAGCTGAATAAGGAAACAATTAAGAACAAATAACCTTGGAATAGAATAAATGATTTTTTCAATAAATAAAAGGTGGAAAAGTGGTTCCCAAAAATACACTTTCCTTCGGGTTATCACTAGCTTGGTTGAAAAAGTCAGATATCTCTATGGCAGCCTTCTAAAGCAGGTACGACAACTTTGAGTATTTGGTCATTCCCTTTGGATTGACCAATTCCCTAATGGACTTTATGGCACTCAAGAACAGGGTGCTTCACCAGTATCTCGATTCTTTAATTTTGGTGTTCGTGGATGACATTATGGTATACTCTGGCTCTGAGGATGCACACGAACATCACTTGAGTATTGTTTGGGGTACATTATGGGATCACCACCTCTAAGAAAAGTTGTCAAAGTGCACTTTTTGGATTAGGGAACTGAGATTTCATGGCCATGTGATCTCAAAGTAGGGGGTTTCATTGGACCCCGAGAAGATTACTGTGGTTATTTCATGGGAGAATCTGATGAATGTGTTTAAGATCAAGCTTTTCCTTGGCCTGGATGGTTATTATAGGCGATTCATTCGGGATTTCTCCCAACTTGCTTCCTCGATGACTATTCTCACCTGGAATGGGGTCGAGTATGTATGTGGTCTAGAATGTCAGGCATCGTTCGAGGAGCTGAAGTGGCGGTTGACTACCACCCTCATGCTTATTTGTCATGAGGATGGGAAGGGGTATACGGTCTATTGTTATGCTTCAGGCATGGGTCTTGGGTGTGTGCTTATGCTGGATGATCATGTGGTGGCGTATGACTCTCTCCAGCTCCAACCACATGAAAATGAATTACCCTACCCATGACTTGGTTTTGAATGTGATGAGGCATGATTTGAAGACTTGGCGTCACTACCTCTTTTTGGAGATGTTTTTGGTCTACATTGACCACAAAAACATATCATATATCTTCTCACTGAAGGACCTCAACATGAGGCAGCGTCGCTGGATCACATACTTACATGGGTTCGACGATAACATTGTATATACCCTAGGCTAGGGTAATGTGTATTGGCCGACGCTTTGACTAGAATAGTTATAGTGAAGTCTTTGAGGATGTCTAGTGATGAGTGAAATTTGATGAGGCTATGTTCTCAGATACATGTGGAGACCAGGGAACACAATGGAGGGGCATTCTTGGTGAGTGTCTAGTTGACTTCTTCTTTATTGGAGTGGATTTAGAAGGAACATCCCAGTGATGACCTTTGTCAGCAGTCAAAGCAGTTTATTCATGTTTGGGAGACATCCTATGATTGGTCGTCATCTCCCAAGGGAATCTTGTGGTTCAAGGTCTGTTCAGTAGTGTCGTTGTCTCTGTGGAATGTTGTTATGCAGGATAGCCACTAGTCTCATTGGGTTGTCCATCTGGGTTCCACTAAGATGTATTATGATGTCTGTCGGCATTTTGGGTGGGCTGGTATGATTTGGAACATAGCGAACATTGTGTCGAGATGCTACAAATGGAAGAAGGGGAAAGGAGAGCACCAAAGGACCTCTTGTTCACTCCAACCTCTACCCATTCATACATGGTAGTGGGATGAGGTCACCATGGACTTCACTGTTGGCTTACCTCGTGCACCTCGGGTTAAGAATTCTATTTGGGAAGTGATTGATCATCTGACCAAATAATCCCACTTCATTCTGATAAAAGATACAACTAAAGTGGATGAGTTGGGACATTTGTATCTTTATGAAGTGGTGATACTCCATTGAATAACATTAGTAGTTGTCTCAGATATAGACCACTGCTTCACTTCTCTATTTTGGGAAGGCCTTGGGGTTTCATATTAAGATGAGCACGACATACCACCCTCATACGGATGGACAGACAGAGCAGGTGAATCAAATTTTAGAGTACATGCTTTGTGCATGTGTCCTAGACATTGGAGGTTCTTGGGATATCCATTTGGTGCTGTTT
This sequence comes from Viscum album, assembly GCA_963277665.1. Classification (NCBI taxonomy): domain Eukaryota; kingdom Viridiplantae; phylum Streptophyta; class Magnoliopsida; order Santalales; family Viscaceae; genus Viscum; species Viscum album. The sequence continues at coordinate 1,644,925,051 of OY728163.1, read as the reverse complement.
GTGTTTTCTTATAAAAACAATTACCAAACCTCCATTCAAATTTCACTTTTTGAGGCGCTCTATGGTCGCCCTTGTCAATCCCCCCTATGTTGGACTAGGGTTGGTGAGACAACACCGTTGGGGCCAAGTTTGGTGTAACAGACGTCTACGAAGGTCAAGATGATCAGGCAATGTTTATTGACAGCTCAGAGTCACCATAAATCATATTCTAACCGAAGGTGTCGAGACATACATTTTTTTTGGGTGACATGGTATTCTTGAATGTGGCTCATCGTCTGGGCCATCGTCGATTGGGGAAGCACGGTAAGCTGATATAACGGTATTTTAGGCCCTTTGAGATCATCGAGCATAATGTAAAGGTGGCATACAAGTTTTCTTTAACTTCTCAATTGACATCCATACATGATTTCTTTCACGTCTCCTAGTTAAAGAAATACAACCCAGATCCATCCCATGTGCCATGTTGGGAAGAACTCAAGCTTGAGCCTAACATGTCTGTTATTGAGAGGGCAGTGAAAATAGTGTAATCCATAGAGAATTTTATTCAAGGGAAGCCCATTCCATTGGTCTAGGTTCGTTGGCATCATGGTAATGATACACATGAGACATGGGAGTGGAAGTCATGGGTTGAGGGAGAGTATATGTTCATGTTTTCTGATCATACTTCATGTTGACTTTCCAGGATGGAATGTTTTCATGGATGAGAGAATTTATATATAAATGAATTATTTTAAAGGTATTTTTCATTTAATTTCCATTAATGATTTGTTTGGGGGGTTTCCCAAGGTTTTTTGTGAGAACAGGTTAGTTTTAATGAATTGGGCCGAATTGTGAACCCAATTCCATATTTTAAAAAAAATTGTTTATTTTATTACCTTTTCCTTTTTTTAATATATATTACTCATTAAAATTCCTAAATTTCCTCCACTTAAATATTAACACCTCAAGTAATATTTTGAACCTTTAGATATCAGTAAACGTGGTGTAATTTTGTTTTTATTTAAATTATTGGGCCTACCCGGTAGCCCACATCCAGTTTTAAAAATGAATTTAATTTATTTAATAAATTGTCCAATATTAAAAATTTTCTTGTTTTTCCAAGTCCCATACAAGCCCATTGAACCCATCCGCATGCCCAAACACTCTCTCCCATCTTTGGAGCTCCTCTGCATCACGATTGATTACTGAACATCCTAGGATTTCTAAATTCGGGTAGATTTGAAGAGATAAGTTCATTCCATAATAACTCTCTCAATTTGTACTCTTTTTCCTCCATTATAGTTCCTAAATTACCTCCTAGTCCTTCTCCGAACCTCCCTTGAAGTTTTGACTATAAAAAATTTCAGATAGTAGTGTATTAGGGGTGATGCTTCAAGATCCCTCAAGTAAGTGTGTCTATTCTATTCCTCTTTCAAATTGCATAGGGTTTTATTATTTTTTCCTGGGTTTTCATCCATTTTACTTAAATAAACAAATGAAAAAGAGGTAGGGTTTAGAACCTAGGGTTTTTTGGTCCAATTTTTTGGTTTTAGGTCTGTTCTAAGTCCCTCTTGGTGTGGGGGTGGTGCGACTTGGTTTTCGCACATTGATTCAAGGGTTTTCATTACTTTGGTTGGTGATTCAAATTTTTATGAAATACTTGATACATATATACTCTGTTAATTATATTTTCATTTTTAACCCATTGATTTGGTTCTGCAAAAATTGGTTTTAGTGGTGATTGTAATGCAAGTGAATTTTAAGGACTAATTTCATGTGAAATTTTTGCTTTTTTTATATAAATTTTTTATTGGTTGATTAAGAAATTCCTTTTAATTATTTATTTGAGCTTATGGAACATTATTTTGGATGGAAATAATGTTATAATTGTTATTATTCTTTGTTTGTTTCTGTGAATTTGGTTTGGGGTGACGTTCGTTAAGAAAATTGTTTTTGAGTAGCAATTTGGTGTTAAAATGGGTGTTTTACATGGGTATTCTTTGTGATGTTTATTGACATTTTTTTATAAATAATATAATGAGTTTAAAAAATATTTATGGTGCATTGTATTCTTTTATGATAAATATTAGTATGAATATGGTGTTCAAGTTGGGTTTTCAGAGAGTTTTGGGGGCAAAACAATGAAAGATTCAGAGAAGTAGTTTTATTAAAACTCAAATTATTTTGTTGGGAGTTTTAAATGGTATAAAATGTGTTTGGATAGTGTAATAATTGTATGTGACCATTAGTATTGTTTAATATGAAAGTGGATATATGTATCATTCTGAAATTGTTGGAGCACAAATGGGGAAGCCCAGGTTCCAAGATGTGGCGGATGTGTACGACTACATCTAGTGGACTAGATGGGTTTTGTACATGATTCACCTAGAATTTGGATAAATAAAACTCTAAAAAAAATATGTGGAATATTATTTGGGACCACTATATTATGGATATGTTCCCTACTAGTGGCTCCTTCATGAGAACACATTTTACTATGGTTACTTTACATCGAGGTATGGGGCACATGATGCCCGAGACAATCTATTTCTTTGGGGTGATCCTGATTTTGTTTCTCATTGTTTTTGTGGTTTATTCCCATGTATTGGGGTGTTTTTTCTAGTACATTACAGTATCTAACATGTCTATTTAAATGGGTGAACATTCTGAAAAATTTAGCCTGAAAAATGTTTTCAATTGAAAGCTATATTTTTTGGATTTTATCACAGCTTTTTATTTCGTATTAAAACTGCTTGCCTTTTCACATTGTATTGCATGTTATTTGGAATAATTGGGTGTAATAATATTTGTATTAGGCTCACAACCTACTTACACCTGTTGGGTGTAAATAGACTTGGTTATGTTTGACTCAGGTAAAGGATAGCCTAAGGGTGATAGCGGTCCTAGGTGTTATTCCCCATCCTTGGGACGGTGTTGTGGAGACGGCTTGGGGGTGATGATCCCTTTTCATGTGGAATCCATGGGGATGTTTTTTTGGGGTTTCCTTGTTTTATTGGAGATTTTTTATTTCATTTTAAAATATTTATTCAGTTATGGATTTTTGTATAATCCTTGTTGGTATGAATTTTTCAGATTTGTTTTATCAAATATTTTTGATGTTTTATGTATACATATTCGGGTAAATCATTCCCAAACCAAGATAAATGATACCCGAGCACTTGTTACATCCCATGGGGATAGGTAAATACCTTCGGGACTTGTCACAGGCTGGTTTTGGTGCCAGTATTGGTGGTGACCCGATTCGGTGCGTGACAACTTCCGTGGAAACGATAATCCATACGTATGCAGGAGCGACAATATCCTTCTAATGAAGGTAAAAATTTATGTAATATGATGGTATATCATATATATAGAATGATTAACATGTTAAATTTATTATTTACATCAATTACTCTCATTATTATACCGATCCAAATAATTAAGTGTTGAATAAAAAACAACACAATGACGTGGAGGCGGTAAGCCATGAGTACGCACGTATTGTGACATTTTCATTTATTGGATTGATAGAATAATGAATATGGTCGTACCAAATTTATAATAACATTATAGTATTTATAAGGTACTGGATTTATTATTTTTGTATAAAAAAAATAAAGAGGAAGTATAAGATGAAATGAACTTTGCAATATGTGATAAAATTATTACCTCTTTTTCAGGTGATTCATTTTGATTTTATCAACGAGGCTCTATAGGAAGGATTTATGATCAAAGTAAGGAATATATGATTAATTAAGGTTAGTTGGGATGAGATATGTGTAGGTTTTTGTCAAGACAAATGGATTTTGGGGTGTTACTTTGAGAGATGGGAATGTACCCTTTTATAAGAGAGAAGAGGGTCACATTAGGAGAAGAATGAAATATTAAATTATTATACAATCATATCTTGTTTATAATTGATCCAACAGGATTTATTGTGAGGATATGGTAGTTTTGGGTTGAACACGTCTCTGTAAAAAAGTTTTATATAGGTTTAGGTGAACATAATAACCTTATCTTTTATATTTAACACTTAGTTAAATAGGTTAAATTTTACCATGTATTCTTGTATTAGTATAATAAATGGTTAATAAACATACAATAAAAATCTATGATTACCCCATGCGGATTATTATTGACATATCCAACGTTATATAACTATTTTTTCAGATCATTATATTTTTTGATATCTTATATCAATTAGTAATATAATATTTTTTAACTCATTTATGTCAATTTGGACACTATTTAGTATTTGGTTAAAGTGAAAGTGAAAAACACAGGATTAGACAAAAATAATATTTTAAATAAATCCTAAAAGGACATATTAACAAATAAAATTCTCGGAATGCATTAAAAGTCTCAATTTACATTTCTATTGATATTCATAAAATCAATTAATTTATTCTTTCATTAATAAGGTAATTACTGCATCATCGTTGTGTCATAAATAAATTTAATTATATAATGTACAAAATTTATAATTAAAATATCATTATTTAGGAAATAATTTTATCCTTATAATAAATATGTATAGTCTAATTTATCTTATGTATAACCCTATATTAAAAAATTATTAGTTATGAAAATAAGAATTTAACACTTTTAACTGCTCTTTAACAAAAATAATAATAAATTTCATAATCTAATCTAATTGGATCAAAGTGGATCACATTTTCTTCCAAACATCTATTTTGGTCGAAAAAAACATTTTCAATAGAATTACGATATGTTTTAGCATAATTATATTATCATTTTAACCTTTATTTTCGATATTAACTTTTAAACGTGGTAAATTAGACTAAAATGATACTATTCGCCAATAATTTTTTCATTCTATTGAACCAAATTTTACTTATAGATGAAAACGATGTCTCACTAATTTTTGAAATTCAATTCACAGATGCTGTAAAATTATGTTTTATGAAAATTTGCAAATGTGCCTAGAATGTGAGTAAAAGTTGTTAAAAAGTTCAATAAAATTTTATACAGATATTATTATTATAAAATGACTCCAATGAATAATGATTATATAATATAGGTATTAAGAATATATTTTGACAAAAATATAAATTTAAAAAATAAATAATTATTTAAAAAAATTCAGTTTTAAACAATAATGTATTCTTTCTCACAATTCATCAAAAAATCTAAGGCTTTCGAAAAAATCCCAAAACATCACCCAATGCTAATTGTTATATTCGTAATTCAAAAATGATGTTTATTTTTTTCAATTAAAATCATAGATGTTTCATTACATAATGTAAAATTAATACATGTTGTCAAAATCAGAAAGATGGGTTTTGAGATATAAAAACTATTAAAATATTGATATGTTTTTATGTCTAATTTAAATGTAAAATTTAAAAAAATAACATAATTATATTAAATGATAAAAATATAATCTAATTATACATTAAAATCACTAAAATTTAAAATTTAACATTATGAATTATTTTGATTAAAAAAGATAATGTTCATTAAAATTTCGTATATTTCACATTTCATCAAAATATGAAGGTTTTCAGAAAAGTACCAAAAGTTTAACTAAACTGAATTTTTATGTTTCATTTTTAAATAATAACATTATATTGTCAAATTGAATAAATATATTTTTCAAATATTTTATTTTAAAAAGTTTCTGCATTAAAAGAATGTATAATTGCATTTTTTAAAAGACACTTATTTTATAAAAAAATTTGAATTTGTCCATATATTATGGATATGAATCACAAAATATGAGTGTTAAAATTATATATGATATATATAAAATTCAAAACGTGGTTAAGAGTATTTATACTTTCTTTTAAAATGGCTAGTTTGATAGGCCGTGATGTGTTTGAAATCAGTGTTGTGTGTAGCGCAAGCTATTGAATTAATTTAATGAGATACATACTATGAAATTATGCGATTTTAGAGTATAATTAAAGTTTCATGTTTAAATTATTTCATCTTTATGTATTTAATATTATGATATTTTTTATATAATTATACCCTATATATATACATTTAAAGGGAATATAATTATAAAATATTTGTTTGAATATAAATTTGATTTACTTATGTGTTATGAATTCCATGATAAATATATATGTGTGTGAATTTTTTTATTACATTTATATGAAAAATTCATTTATTTTCATGATTAAATTATTCATTTGTTCATGAAAATAAATTTTATGAATTTCAAATTTTTTATGACATTGAATTTTGTCTCATGATTGTCATTTATAATTCGTAGTAATGTCCGTATATCATTCATTATACATGTCATTTTATAAATTATTATATTTATATGTAAAGATATATTCATATAGATGTAGTAATTTATAGTGCAATAAAATTTCATTTATCCATTCAACCATAAAAAATGTATTTTCGTTGAGATTGTGAATGAAATGTTATGTACATGGATGCTAATTAACCATCCATGTAAATATGAAAAGTCAATAATTATGAGATTTGGTTTTTCAATATGTAATTAGGGATATTCAATGAAGTTTTATATTTTTATATTTATATAAAATACAATAGTATGTGTATTCAATTATTGTTCATGTTTTTAATAATACACTATTTAAAACATATATACATTAGTAAGGGAAGCTAAAAAGGTTTTTATAAAATATTTTCATAGGATTGTTGTAAATATGTTAGGGAATTGGGGATTAAAATCATACCTATTCTTGTGGGTAGACCCATGAAATACTTCAATGCTTCAAGATGACTTAGTGTTTTGTTCTCAAAATTTCGATTGGTGTTTTTAGAAATATCATTGGATTGTTTAAAATAATTTTGAGTGTATCTATATTATAAAATGATGAATAATTCTCATGGGGTAGTTAATTTCAATGATATTTTCAAATAGTATTTCTGAATTTATTTCCTAAATTATTATATAAAAAATTTATAAAATAATATTTCATATTTATTTTCAAACGAGAGTTTATAATAGATTTTTCAATTATTTTAAAACTCCTTACTAGAAAATAAAATGCTCAACCTATGTTATAAAAATAAATTTTATTTTTCTAGTAACAATTCCTTGTGATGTTAGTTTCTTTTATAATTAAGTGCATGTGATGTATTTTTGGTAATTTTAAATTGTTTTTTACAAACATGGTATGTTATAAGAAATGTATCTAATTATCTAGATCAAGGATCCTAAAAGGTCATCTATTTTACATAATTTTTATTTTTTTTTATTTTTCATTATAAAAAAATTAATAGAAATTGTATGGACCGAACCTTTACTCGTGGGTTCGGTGCATATTATTTTATAACATAAAATATTATTTCATAATGTAATAAATATCAATTTTTTATTGTTATTTTGAATATTTTAAAAATACACTAGAATTATATATTTTTTACTATATGTAATGGAATGGAATGATTTTTTTTCTATGAAATATTTATTAATATAATTTTGATATTAGTAGTATCATTACCCATTACTACTATTTTCACCACTAATTTACCAACTACTGAATTATATTATATTGATCAGAACCAACCTAACTATGGTATATATGAAAATAATTACATGTTGTTTTCCAAATCATTTTCAATTTTATGGTATATTTAATGTAATATGACTATATATATATATACATAATTTTAAAAATATTTTAAAAATAATAATTATGTTTGTTTTATAATATATTTTTAATGTGAAAACACAAATATATATATATGTGTGAATATCACCATTAATTCATTCTGTATTTCATGAATCTTTTAGAAATTATTTTTATTAAAAAAACACTAATTAGTGGTCTCGTAAAGTTATATTAAAATTATTAAAACATTTTTATAAAACAAATAATGTAAACATTAAAATAATTATTTGTGAATGTTTTTACCAAATTACATGAAATGATGTGGAAACACCTAAAAATTCATCCACAAATACACTTTTCTTATATTGGGTCGTGTTTAATGAATATAGATTCCTTTTATGAAATTAAAATTATTTTTATATTTATAATATTCTATAATTAATTAATTAATATTTTTTTAGATGTTATATCACTTAAATTATAGCCACATTTAAAAAAATAATTTTTTTATTTGGAAAAGATCCATATTTCATTGAAGCTTCTTGTAATACACAATTCTCCCCTCATAACATAACTATTTTTCTGGGTAATAATTTCAATCATATAATATAATAATAGAATGTAGTAAAGTTGAAAACAAAATTCCGGATCCATCATGTGGAATATTTCAAAAACATTTTTCTTATATTCTTACATTTAAATTTTCGATTAATATGTGTAACCCAAATATATCAATGCAATTTATTTTAAATTTTTATATCAATTCCCATTTCCACAAATAATTCCCTAATACAATATTCTGTTACATAATTTTCCCTAAGACTATCTAATTTGATTATTATGGTCTGGGAATGAATTTAGTTAGCAAGGAATCTATGTCATAGTAATTAAAGGGTTTTTAAAATCACACCATATTACCTCATGTATTACATTTAATATTAATTATATATAATATTTTTTTTATTACACTATAACTTAAACCAATTTAATATGTTCAAAATGATATTAATTCATAATTAAATTTAAAAACAATGATTTCTATTAATGTCCTAAAAAATAGAATTATATCAAAAGATATTAAAATATGGTCCGTGCATAAAGTGTTTGAAACCCACTATTGTAATTTTTAAAAATCATACAATACTCAAATCCTCAAAAAATAAATCATGTTCCACTAATTTCACATGCCATAATTTTCCACCGAGAGTGTTTTCCACCATTATTGTGATTAATTCAACCTATATTCTCACTATCTGGGAATCAATCCTCATGACATACTTCAGTACCAATATAATACCAATAACTAGTATTTTACAATAACTATCAACCTTTACATTCATGTTAATTACTTATAAAGAAATCATAGTTACGATTGAATGAAACTAACTCTTATATATTACCTTGAATTTTACTCCATATATAAATCATATTCCATTTATAACTACAAAATTAACACTTTAAAATATATCACACAACCATTTTAAATAACAATAATTTAAATTTCACAATTTCCAAAATCTGGGAATATACAAAATAATTGAAGTGTTAATAAATTTAAGCTTGATAATAATTTTTTGGAATGTTTCATAAATAAAAAATTATAAACCATTTATTATTAAACATGAAATATGGAAATTACATAACATATAAATATAAAAAATTATATTAATATCATAAATATGAACATCGCATATTTCACAATTTGAATGAAATTATATATGAAAACCATTATGTGTAAAAGTGAAATACATTTGTGAAAAAATTTATATTCATATAAACATTTTCTACTTAATATTATCATGTTAAAATACTATGTATACTATACTTTATGCTATTAAATAAATAAAAAATCATCCAAAAAATTTATAATGGTTTGAATTTATATTAAAAAAAACCATTTTATTTGAACATTACAAATCCTCATTTAGGAGCATATAATGAATATTAAAAAAATTATTATCCATATTTTTTATAATTTACCAGAAATATATAAATTAATAACAAATTAAATTCATTTTAATAAATTTTTATATCAACCGTGATTCTACATGAATAAGTTTTAAAATATTATATGAAAAAATATCTTTTCTATAAAATATAACAACAATAATAATTTTAAAAAAACCAAAACATGGTTTGTTCTAGGAAACCACTATTATAAGATGAAATATTTTCAATTTTACTTGAGTTAAATTTTAAGAGTATCCTTAATAAACATTAATTTTATTATTAGGATGTCGTTTCACTGAGAAGAAACATGGGTTTTTATGGAAATTTAATTTCAATTTTAACAATGAGTATTATATCAACATGTCATTTCATCTCATTATTATTTTATGACGCATTTTATAGAAATAATATTAAATCCAATCTTTCATAAAAAAATCATGGTATAATAAAAATTATAAAATTACAATCTTTTGCTTAAAATAATTTCCCTATTGTAGAATCAGTTCATAAAAAATTACAATTTTCATAAAACATGTATTGTTTTTGAAAATAACTATTTTTATATTAACATAATTTATAAAAAAATTATATAAAAAATAGAAATTTATATAATATGACTAATTTATTTTGTAGAATAAAACTCATATTTATACATATTATAAATAATCTAATTTTTTTAATAATATCATTCTTTTCATCTAGTCTAAATTAAATTACTTATGAAATAATAACTTTTCATTGTTAATAATGTCAATATGGTCCACATCCACACATGCTTGATAAGGATCCCAAATAAAAATCCAATGAAATCATTCCTCTTATATTATCCATAAATATTGTGAATATCCAAATTCAATAGAATGATTCAATGTCATCAAAGTATTATATAACAATGGAGATAAAAAGGAATTGAAAATGAAACCAACATATTAGAGGATTTAAAATAGGATTAATGATGTTAATGAATCTAATGGTATTGTAATTATAATATATTCATCAAAATCACTCCATGAAGTATTAATATTACTTAAACAATTATTTTATAACACCATGGTTTGGTTCAATTTTATTTCATATTTTTAACACCATCGATGGAGAACTTGAAAAATATGGGATACATAGATCATGTTTGGATAATGTGATAGATAATGGAAGGGATAATGAAATATTTTTAGTATTATAAAACTAATCATTACATGAAGACAATGGTTAATTAAATAATGTAATTACATGATAATAGTTTGAAATAATTTTAGTTACTTGTTTGTGGATGATGATTATATCATTACATTAAGAAAACTAATTGAAGTGGAATCTATAATCTCTCTTAAATTATGGTGAAATGAGGTAGATGAGTATCCATAAAAAGTAATCATAAATTAAATATGTATTTATAAGATGAAAATTTTTGTTATATATATATTAGGAGAAGAGGGTGATGTAAGAATAAATAATAGTCTAAAATATATTAATTTATATTAATACATATATTTGTTTGTGATTTAATAATTTGAATTTTGAGATATCCTAAATATATAATTCAATATATTAGGATAATATATATTTATTATAATGGAAACATACTTAATTTTTTACGAAATATATCAAATAAAAGTGACTTTGATTAATCTATCAATAAAGAAGGAATATAATGTATATGTTTATCCAAGAATGAGAAAAGTACCTTTGAACAAACAAATGAAATTCATATATTCCACAATGAATTTATGCCATATCTACTACATCAGTAATGAATATATTTGATACAATATCTATATGATTTATTTCCCCACTTTCATTATTAGTTGTATTAAACTATACAAACGGGTATCCCCTTGGATATAGTGTCCATGCTAAATTAGATAAGGAATTGTGAGTACTTGTGATATGGGAGGGTAGTGGAGAACTCCACACAACATGAAAATTTTCTAAATTTTATGGTCCATGTAGCTTGTGATCTAATATCTATTAAATAATTTTATTGGCATGGCATGTTTGATTTAATATAACTAATAATGAGTAGGTTGTAAATAAAACATAATAGTGAATCTTAACATAATGACGTCCAGATTTGAGATGGAAGTGAGAACTATTTAATAAAATGGAGTAAAGATTATATATTGGTTTATCATATTTCACCATCCCTCCTGGGGTTTCCCAATAACTATTATAGATCATATATCCCACAATATTTGAAAATAGAAATCAATAAAAAAATTATTTTGTTTTATATAGTATCAGGGTTGTATAAAATGGAAATAAATAATATATAATAATAACCATATCTAATGAAACATAGATTATAAAAATAACTGAAAATTTATTTATTTATATTTATTATGATAGGGGTGATTCCCCATATGAAAACATTACTAATAGCTATATACATTACTTGGAAAATTTATGTGAAAATGAGTTTTTTTTCTTTAAAAATATAAAATATAATATGGATTATAAAAAAGTTAGGAAACATTAAAGAAAGCATATTGAAGAAAAAAATTTATATTATGACTGATATTTGGGATCATAAGGACAGATCAAGGAAACTATATGCCAAAAATGGAAAAATCGCAAAGGTTTCTTGATTTAGGAAGGCCTATTCCCACTTGAAACATCATGGTTCAACGAAAGCGAATCAATGTCACAAAAAAATTAAACATCCAAATAGTTGGTAGTTTTTTCCACAACAAATCATTGTTCCTATTGGGTGAAAGTAAATATTTCTTTAACTAGCCCCATTTAGAGGGGATATCATTTATAGAATTCTAATAGATGAACCAAATTCATAAAACAACATCATTCACACACCAATAGTCTCGTGGTATTCTAGGGGTAGACATGCATCATGAACTACATACCATGGGTCCTCAATATTATTGGCTCATTATATATAGGTATTTAATAAATTTCATATCACTTATTTATTCTCTATACACTAGATTTATATTAATAATACCAATTAGAGATCTATGAGACAACTATGTTTCCTAAAACTCCTTAGATGGTTACCAAGACACAAACCATGGGTCGGACACAGAGGGCTTTTGAGAGACTCATCATTGTGAGCCCCCTGATGTTCCTGAAACACAACTCACGGTGTCCAATATGATTTCTCTTTTAAGTCGATATACTTTAAAATAATGTTATTTTATTGGGAAGTTAAAAAATCAAAACTATATTATCTTATTTCAATATCACCCATCTGAATGGTATCAAGGACCCTGATACCTAATCACTCAATTTCACACCTAGGTTATATATCCACATTATAATTTTATCCAATTAATGGACATCCTCACATAGATAACCCAACCTACCTCAGAAAATATGATTTTTTTACACTATTTTCTCCATAAGAGAACCTATTTAGTGGACATATATGCCCCTATGGTAGTTTTATAAAAGGATACCAAATTTTATTCACCATGATGAGTGCGTGTTTCATTATATTTTCATTCTCTATTCCAACCCCAAATATGAATGGTAATAACCCCAATTTATGAGCTATATAAATATAAACATTATAGTTGAGATGTATTAGTTTTATGACATTGAACATCATAGTTCCATCATAATAGTCATATTTTCAAACATAACAGCAACATCCTTAGCTCATGTGTAAAACAATAGACATTTTTATGTGAGGAAAATATGACGCCTCAAGTGATTACCATGTAATGAATCCTCCATATCATATAATCAACTAAATATAATCCAACACACCATCCCATGATGTATTGAAAAAATATATACAAGAATAATTACCATACTACTTTAAAATTAATAGATCGGCCCTATTTCACAACCTTAATATTTGTAATATAACTATGTGAGTTTTGATCTCTACCTCCAAATAATGTATGTAATATTTATTCTTCAGGATCAATACTAAAATCATAATACAACCAAAATTCTTTCCCATGTAGAGGTAAAAAATCCAAATATTGTAGGAGAATACCAATCCTCACACCATACTAGTAATACATCCCTCACTAGACTTAATCTTCATCCCAAGATGAAACCATTTTTCTGAATTATGTATAAAAAGAATTTGTGGGACCATACATGCGGAAAATTAAATATAAAAAGTTACCTCACTAGGAATTAAACATTTGACTATCATGATGTGTATGTATTCAATAACTATTTGATAAGACTAAGGGTTGTTTATAATGATCATACAATGATACATTGTCCTGATAATTGGAAAAATAAACTTCTTACCACATGTGGAATTCATGATAGTTCTTATGTTATTACCCTAGGAATTGTCATGTGATTATCATAAGTTTCCTAGTTTGATGAGAATCGAATATCTTGTATTAAAAATAACAAAATTTGTGTTTTCATGTGTGATAATATGATGTCTGAGGAGACGATCATTGGATTTCTTAAACATCGAACACATGTTGCATCATGGAGATCATTGGATGCCTCATGTTTTTTACCTAAGAAACATAATGTATTACAAATAAGATCCCCTGAGATCCCAAATGAGAATGACATATAGGTTCATAACATACTCACCATCATCATCATCATAGAATACAAGTTGCCTACCAATAATGAATAAAGTGGTGTTATAAATGGCGGTCCATTAGAATTTGGTGCATGAAATATGGTTGAACCATATGTATTAAATCTACAAGGGTGACCTAAACTATGTGATGAACTTCATAGAGGACTCCACAAATAGATAGGGTAACATATAATTGTCAAATTATATTCAAGGAATCAACATCATCCACTCTGGAGGTTGAGGAAGCCCACCATTGGATAAAAATAATGTTATTCAGAAAATATTAATGAGAAAACCTAGGATATCAGACCCTCCTAAAGTGAGAAGAATGCCCTGGTGGATGAATAAAAAAAATTGAATGCTGAAGTGAAACTCTTCTCTTATAATAGGGGGTAGATAAATAATATTTGGGAATACCTATTGTATGATTTTTCCTTGAGAATCCCTTCTCTACCAAAGATATGATATGTAGAATTAGATGTTTTTTGTAACACCTTAATTAAAAATTTTGTAATAGTTAATCCAAGTAGACATATAGGACCTCAGTTTTTGTCTATGCTCGACAACCTTCCATCAATGTTCCTCAGAAAAAGAGGACATATGTTGAGAAAACCAGACAAAACTATGATAATTCAAGGATGAACCGCACTCCCATTACTCATGGGAACCCAGGACTCTTCTATACCATAATTCATATCATTTTGGGTCTGAAAAAATCCTTTGTTAACAACTATGAACCTGACGGGGCCATCTAGAAAAGGTACATGGAATGTAATGGCTTGTAAATTGTGGCACTGCAATAACACCACTGCACAAAATGGCTGGACATTGGGAAATTCCCCACCACATCAAAATGGAAAACAATATTAAGAGTCTCTACAAAGTAACCTCTAACATCTCTCTCCCAAACATCACAGAGGTAGTGGATTGGTCAAACATTCTGTGATCACCACCATAGATAAGTCCAAGTAGGGCCCACAAGTCAACACAATAAATAATGTAATGTAGCCATACATGATGATGTGTAAGATGGTCGCTTCCCCTACTAACTGGACCCAATACAGAATAGTCAACTCTTGCATGGATAAAATACCAACAACCATTATTGACATGAGTCTTCATCGGTATCTCTAGTTTCCCCAAGTACATTTAATGAACATCCATCAAAACTAACCACAAAACAGAGTAGTTTCTTTGAACTGATGGGGTTAAGAATCCACTCACCCACTAGGATGGAATTATGGACTCTCCTATCCATGAGATACACTAGTACCATTCTTAGGGGATCACACTGTAATGATGATTTTCATCATATAGGTCCTCCCTATGATCCTTTTGATGACACAGAGGCCCTACCCTTTATGATGTCATTTTATGCCCGGAATATCCTTCCTAGGGTGTGAGTATAGACAACCATTATGGTGGGACTATCTATTAAATTTGAAGTAACTAAAAAGGAATAAATCCCTTCAACCATTATAGTCTCATGGTGGGGTAGATACCTATACACATTCAGATATATTATCTGGGGAATGACAACATCAAAATCAAAATTATCGAGTTTTATGTTATTAGAGAGATGATAGAAATGTATCCTCATCCCATGTTAGTGCTAGGGGAATCATCCCACCCTTTAAAGATGAATATCTCTTTGTATGATATCCACAAGGTCTCTGATTACTCTATAGTAAAATACATGTAAAGGATGTTTTGAATTCATTTTAGGGACTCTTTATTTAGTGTTCATATCTTCCATTAAATTAACACATCTATGACATAGAATATATAATAAAGGGAGATGTCACGGTCTAGTTTAGTGCCATAAAATGAGTGTGAGAACCCCATAAAGACACATGATGACAAAAACATTCCCAATTAGTAAGAAGAAATAGATAATCCATCATACATGGACATTTTCAAGTAGTGGGATCCTCCACTAGGATATCCATTGTTGTTTAAGAGGTTCATGAATCATGTAACACCTAATATTTTAGAAAATATTATTAAAATGTCATTTGAATTGTTTCCTCCACAAACTTCTAAACCGCCACTAATAGGGGTTAAGAGTGATAAGGATCAATATTACCCATTATATGGAAAATAGATAAAAGAGTGATGGGGTAGATTGTAGATATCATCTAGTTAGTTTTCATGTAATCTCCACACATCTCCTTGATGGAGTTCCATGATGAGATATATGAAGCATGGATCAACAAAAAACATTTGGATGACACCCTGTAGCTTCTAAGACCACCAATTGACCAATTTAAGTAGACATGAAAATCTCATCCTATCTGTTATCAATGATGGAAGGTTGAGATTGCAACATACATTATGGATCATCACTAAAATTCATATCTATACCACTATAGTTTCCACATGGCTTGAATCTAGCGCCTTAGTGTAAATAAATGGATCAAAGAAGAGGTATTCCACCATGTGAGATTAGATATTGGGGATATATGATTCCCTAAATTTTAATACCTTCTCTCTCGAAGATTTCATGATTGTTAAGAAAATGAACTCATAAAAAGTGAAGGTTAACCACTTATTTAATCCATGATAAAGATCTATCATGATCAATAATTACTATGATATATTAAATATGGCATGTGACATAAAGTACGATGGATAAATTCCACCATGAGGGTACATGAACTACTAGAAAAATCAGTCGTTATGTGTATAAACTCATCAATAATGACAGAAATTAGGCATCATAATTCGCCCAAGGTGTTTGTTTTGGAACATCGAACCCTCAACAATTGTAAGAAAATTTCAATGTTAATTGAATTATCTGGGGGATGATACTCAAACAGAATCATATGTCAAAATGGATTCCTTGCAACAAGATCTCAAGAGTTACAAAATCATCACTATCAATGTTATCCTCAGGTAGCTCTTAGAGAGGGAAAGATGTATGAGTGGTGCATATATCCCCCATATAGAACAACTAGTTCTTATTTTCTATCTACTCAAGGTTTAGGTTAGTGGTCATCAATGACCGATCATGGTAAAGGGTGGTGGATTTTGAAAATAATTGAAATAGGACCCACATGGAACTATTTATCTATGTGATTTTCCACCATTTCACTATGATTACTTCTTTTATTGGGAATGTAGACAAGTAAATATATGATTAAACCCCATCCAACACCAAAATAACATGATATTTTCAAACACATACCATCTATAACAATTAATGATATTGAAATATTCAATCAATTCTAAAGGGAATCCATATTCCCAATGGGAGTACGATATTTATCGACACCTAGATTTTTGTAATTCAATAGTAACCATATTCATTTGTATGAGTGAACCATTAAAAAAAATCCAACAGAATGATATGGGGTTTCTCAATTATGTTAACTATATAGAAACATCAGGCTTCCATGCTTCAATTATTTTTCATGTCACTGGAGGGGTATTCCATTTTCAATTAATTTTAATTATCCCTAGGGTATATCACTATATTATAAGATCAATACCATCAGTTTAACTATATATTAAGCATAAAAGAATATAAAACCGATTCCAACGAGCCCATACCCGAGTGGTAAGGGATCTTTCTTGGCATCCAAGAGACCCGGGTTCCAAACTAGGTGGAGGAGAATTTCTGGGGGTACAATACCAGTACTATAGCAGTGATGTAGCAGTACTGTAGTAGTTATTAGAGTAGTTACTATTTGGTACTGTAGCAACCAGAACTATTCACCTGATTTGGGCCTTCGGGACACCAGTTTGGGCCAACGGGTCTCCAGGGCCTTTGGGTCATTGGGCCACAGGGCCTTTGTGTCATGTTGACCAAGGAGTATCCCAGTTCACACAGAACATGCCCCATAAAGGGATTAGAGCAACATGAGTAGCAACCACTAGATGCAGAGCTAACCGGATTGGAAGAATGAGAGGGTATGGTAGTCGCCATCGGGACCAGGCACTGTGCAGCTTTGTACGGGGAAATGCTAGCTGATCAGCAATACAAGGTGGGTAGCTAGCTGATCCATGATGCAGAATGCTGGGGAGGGTTAGTTCATGTTGGCTGGGCCTATGGGTCATTTATTGGGCATGGTATGCATCTGTTCCGTTAGGTCATGTATTGTGGGTTTGTCGGGCCTTGTGCCTTGGGCCTACGGGCCATGTACGAGTTCCCCTTAAACCCTTAAAAGGGGTATTATCCATAATAAAAAAAGAGAAGGCCTTCGGGCCATTCATGAAAAATATAAAACTAACATTGCTGAAATCACTAAATGAATGAAAAGGTATCGTGATTGATTTTATGACATTATTATCCGATGATAGATGATCATAAACTCTCTAGACACAAATCTAACCTAGGAATAACTATTATGGAAGTTTGATGTTAATTTCCATAAATCTAGTATGTACCAACATATCTATGAAATAAACATGTGGATTTCAGGATTTTGATTAGAATGATAAATTTTGGGATGATCGTTGGATGAAATCTAAGTAGAAATCATGCCTATTACCTCTCTCTTCATCGATGTGGATATCTCCTAGGGAATATTTGGCTACCACAATGCAATCCCGGCCCCCTCATCCAGTCTTCCTTAAATTACCTCCATTGGTTACAGTAATCCTTGTGAAACCTCTGCCTAAGAAAATTTACCAAGATAGATATAACGACCATGAATCTATGGGTCACATTAGAAAATTATTGAATATGATATAATCATTAACGGATGAACATGTCCCAGTTTTGATTATGTATTCCATGGAATGACATAGTAAAAACCACTATTGTCTTAAATGTCCTAGGTGAGTAGTTATCGAATCAACACTAACTATTTTCACTATAAAACGGTCCTTGGTAACAACATTAATAATTGATTTTCCATCAATTATTGGATAAAAAAAAGGTAGATCATTGTCTTCATATGAAGAGTGATGTTTTATAAAATTTGAAATATGGATCTCCCTTCATCTACAGAGTTAAAGAAACATTACAGAGAGGAATCATGATATTGGATGAGGTGTCTAAATTTTTTATTATTAGATTAAATTTTATAGACTTTACGGTACTCATGATATTAATTTTTCTGGGTTGAAGATAATTTTTCCTTCATTGGTCATGAAACCAACTCTATAAACTCCATTGATATTATATTGTTCATTATCATAGAATAACCAGTATGGAAAATATTGTTGAAATAAATTCATACCATTTGTGATGATACCATCGAACATTCCCAATTCTTTCATACCCACTAAATTAAGATCTATCTTTAGAATCTATAAATACATATAGTACTCAACTAACCAAAATGAGTACCATTTGGTAATAGAGGTAATACTAGTGTATCATTTCATAGAATATGATAGTAAAATTCATCACACATTATATAATAATCTTGAGTATAAATCTAGTAGTGGAAGTGTAGGCATCATACTACATAATAGTATGTTCAAACGAATCCCCTAGAAATGATTGTATATTCAAATAATGTAAGGAAACACAATTTATGGTATGACCAACATGAATAGTAACCATATACCACACCATAGGGAACACACATATAACCTACCATATTATTTAGTCATATTGCTAATCCATAATAGGTTAGTTCCAATTCGGAGCATCGCAAGGCCTGATCAGGACTTCCTATCACACCTATAATGCCGTATAACAAAAATTGAATCACTAAAATCCCTAAAATATTTGATGACTATTCAAAAAATGATTTTTATTAAGAATAAATGATTGGAATCTACGAATATGGAACTTACTCATATGTTTAATTTTTTTGATTAACATATCGATTATACAAGAAATACTATAATTTCATAACCTTCTCCACTTATCAAAGGAGTTTTACGGGGTCTCTATTGAGGCCCCAAAGATAACTCTCCAGTTTTTGACTGAGGAAGCTACATTTGAGGGCTTTCATATAGAAAAATCTGAGTATGAATGATGTCAGTCCATCACTTTCTTCTAGGATGAGGCTGCAGGATCCATTATCTATGGCACAAACGACAACACAATTCCCCTAGGAAGTTTAATAGAATACAAATCTTCTAATTTTTATTAAGAACTAGTTAACGGATAAATATTTTTCCATCTAAGAAACTACATATGTTTTGGATGGATATAGAGTATTTTATCCCATGAAAACTAATTGTTTAATGATATGATAAATTTGAGCCAATGGCATTTCGAAAGATTCATCTCAAAACATAATTTTAACATGAAATTTAAAAAAAACAACTGCATGATTTTCGAAAACATTGATTTATAAAATGAACTATTTTGAATGCCATATCTACATTTTCCCATTTTGGTTCCCTCTTTATATAAATAGTGTCACATTTACTCCCATAATAGTTGAGTATAAGCATTCACTGACACTGGTTCACCACTGAATTCATTTCCAGAACAATACATGGATGGCCACTATTAAAAAATGGAGGAGATGCAATTATCGGTTGATATTATTATCATGACAATTCTCTCTATGTCTAGATTACCACATAAATAGATCTTTGGGGGTATTTAAAGGAATTCCTCATCATACTAATCCACCAATTAGATGTAGTGTTCTCATACCATGGGATCCATACCATCATCCATAAGAATAAATAATTCTCATAGACTACCTCATATTAAACAATTGAAAGGTGTAACTAAATAAATAATGTACTACTCCATTTGTATATGGATGGCCCATTCTATGGATATCGAGCATAAACAACATTGTTTTTTTCAAAGAGTAGGATTGAAAAAAATGAATTTAACCCACCATTACTATTTCAATATTGAAGGTGTATCTCTCCATCTGAAACAAAATTGTACCGGGTCATCAAGCACTATTGTCATGGTCTCTGTTTTTTTATGAAAAAATGAATAAGTATTATCATTACAAAATCTATATCTTTTAGATATATGAATTATTCCTCAAAACATAATATTTTAATTGATAATGATAAATTAAAAAAATAAGGTCCTTTCTAAGAAGATAGTGTCACCACCATTGTGGATGAATACGTACTTATGAATCTTTTAAATGAGGAATATATAAGGCAAAAACGAATTTTCATTTCAATTAATATAGAAGAATAAAAATAACACATGTATTTCTAAAATAGACACCATGAAATGTTCACGTGTAACTATAGGGAAATTCTAGGGATTTATCTCTAGGTTATATCCAACCATCATAGTCTCTCAGTTTTCCACTAAGGTAACAACCTCATCATTTCATACAAAAATATTTCATCTCAATAGATGATAATTAAATAATAAAAATAAGGTTTCACATTTGAATCATTTACTTCTAGTTCATTTGGGGAATTTGAAATATAAAATTATAGACTATAAGTGAGCTAAATTATCTCTTACTATGTAATTCATAACAATCACCCTTCAAAGACATCTTATACAAAACAACATTCATCCTGACCATGA
Source organism: Viscum album (assembly GCA_963277665.1). NCBI lineage: Eukaryota > Viridiplantae > Streptophyta > Magnoliopsida > Santalales > Viscaceae > Viscum > Viscum album. The sequence goes on along the minus strand of OY728163.1, from coordinate 1,644,903,615 downwards.
TAAAGGAAATGTAAAAAAGTATCATATGAGATTCTCATTATGGGTAAAGAAGGGAGATAATAATATTTCATGATCTTATGGGTATGAAATCATGGTAATAAAATTTTAAAACTAAACCATGTGTATCATAGGTTTCAAATATGATCCATCGAATAATTCATGGTAGTTCATTAGACATAAATATTAATTGAATAAATGAGAATAAACTACGATAACATATTATTGTCATATGTAATAGGCTTTTATCATACATATAATTATATGAAACAAAATTAGTAATAGTTCAAGGATCCATTCCATGACTATCCTAAATGAATGGCTAAACTCCTCAAGCCATCATAGTAGTTAAGGTTCACTCTCAAGACTATAATAGTGGATACTGTCCCATAAATAAATTTCTGTAATCTTCTATTTGGAATAATTTATCTGAGGAGATATTGTTATTACCCGTATTCCTTAGAGAGACATATAGCTTCCACCTGTGAAATAACAAAAATCATACATATGTGTTCAAAAATATCATTAAACATTTACCATATCAGAACACTTGAATGATTTGTGTTAAATATAAATTTCATAATAAAATAATCTAGGGCAATGAAAAACGATTCCTGATCATTTCAACTTCTCATTAATCCATAAACTTTTGATAAGTCTATTTCATAATAATTTTATGGTTATATAACATGTGGAAGAGAAAAAACATCCATAAACATCATTTCATCATACACATAAACCATTTAATGAATGAATACGAATAGAATACTTGGATAAAATCACAATTAAGGAATAATAAACATTAATGTTTTCCATATTATATGCAACATAATTTTGAAATATCAAATGTAACATTCAAATTGGAAAATTTCCATTTCACCTTAAAAATAGGTTTTTAAAACTATAAAACCATAATTTTTTAATATCATTTTATTTAAAAATATATTCTGAAACATAGAAAGTAATATTGAAAGAAAATAATGTCAATGATGACTGTAAATTATATTTTTTTGAAATCATTAAAACAAGTATTACTTTCACATTATTTGTAATGCGCAAATAGGCCTTATTTGGAAAATTACATGAAGATCCCTTTTAAAAAGATTTGTTGAAATTTATACCCATGCAAAATTTTATATAATAAATAATTATGATAATTTATTAAAAAATTAATACATTTTTGAAAAAATAAATTTTGATGTAATTGTTTTCTGACTGATGAGATTAATAAAGAAAACAATTCATCAAAAAATACTTTCAAACTCTTAATTACCAAAATATAGATAATTGTAGTGAAACCATTTATTCATTTGATGTAACCATTATATATTAAACATAATTATTTCATTAGATATGGATCTTATTATTTCATATTGTATGTAAAAAACACAAATAATATCAATTAATGATGAGGTTGTAACATCAAACCATGTCCACATTGGAAAAAATGAATCGTAAGCCATGTGAAAGAATAAAATAAAATTAAACCTATAATATCATGAAAATAAATAAATTAATGTCATTAAATTTCAAAGGCAATGCATATATAACTAATATGACAATAAGGGTTCCTAGAACAATGTATGACCTTACGAAGACAAATTAAGACAAAAATACCATATCAATTCGGTATCTTTTGAACCGTAAACCCTGTGAAAGAGATATCATCTAATGGATTAGTAAGTATGTCTATTTTTCAAGATATGAAATATAAAATATATTCATGGATAGTATATACACCACATATAAATGATAAGTGTTTAATATGTCATGTATCTCCCAAATATACGAGTGAGAGGAAAATTCCACTACCATAAGTATCAATATCTTTGGTAAACATTCTAACCCTTGTATAATAAATATAGTTTTATTATAAATCTATTTTGGAACCCATATTATATATATAACACATATTTTAAATTATTTTTACAATTTATAAAATTTTATTTACAAGACGATGTTAAAATCACATATTGAGAAATAACTACTTTTCAGGTATATTCTAATTTTTTATTTCTAATACAGTTACCATGATGATAGAAAAATAATATAAATAATGATTAAAATGTTATTAAAATAATACATATTCATTATAAATTTATTTTTAGTCATTGATAAATTTTATAGATGGAAAATAAAATACACAATTCAAGGAGACGGTTGGTCATATGTACACATGATCATTGTATCCTTTTTATCAATGGATTCAAAGAATGGAAGGTAAATATTATAGTATAATTTTAAAATAAATTTTTTGTTAAATATCTCTTAATTTCATTAAATCCATATTTTTTACAATTATTTTAAATTATAAACTAATCATAATGCTCCGGGAGGTGGTAGTCTACAATATATACGAGTGACATTATCGTATTTCCAGATATTGGAAATTAAGAATGAATATATGATATAAAAAATTAATAAGAGTAATAAGATAATAAAAATCATAAAAATCATTTAATACCTAATTACATACATATTTTAGAGGTAGTTTTATGAAATTAATATCATCAATTTGGGAGGTTGTAGTTCTCTGTTAACAAGAAGGACAAATTCAAAACACATTTTATGGAATATGAGATAATTATAGTTCATGACCATAAAATAATAACATCTATGTATATAAAAGTCACATATATAGTTAAAATTATCATGTTTTAATTTGATTTGAATGAGGTTAATGAAAAAATTTATAAAATTGATCAATTAAGAAAGGTACATCAACATTAAGAAATCTCAATGGGTATGCACCAAAAGAATTAATAGGATATGTATAAGATTGAATGTATTTATTCCAGGATGATAAGAGGGATTTAATTAAGTAATTTTGGAATGTATTAGCTTATCTTGTATTTTTTGGATGTGTTAATATCATATGATAGGGGGTGGCCATTTATAAGGGAAAAGAGTGGAAAACTTATAATTTTTTAAAAGATAAAGGTGTACCAATGTTTTTATCATGACAGAAGGATAAAAAATTAACTATTATAATTCATAGAAAAAAAATGAAAAAATAGGGCTTGAAAATGTATTTTTTAAATGTTTCTAAGTCCTTTTAAAAATTATCAAATTTTATCCCCCATAAACTAGTATATATCATAATGTGGTAATTAATTTTAACTAAACATACATTTCATTTTGAGGAAATATTATATTGAACATATTATAAATTATTAACTATTTTGATTAAAAATATTAAATCAGTATTTAAAAATTCAATTCATTGAATTGGTAAATATTATTTTCAAATTGATCATGAAGACATGATAAGAAAGTAGGTTCCGAAACAGAAAAGGGTAAAATACATAAAACTTTTTTATATCCAAATAAAAAATGAAAATATTTACATTGACATAAATAGGATTATTAAAAAAAAAGTTTAATTAATGTATTTCCAAATTTTTTTTAAATAAATGGATATTTATAAATTATTAATGTTAAATATATGTTTTTAATAAAAACACTTATTTGAACTATTAATCAATTAAATTTTATTTTTATTAGAATAAAAAAAACTAATCCAAAAATAATTTTGACATTATCATTTAAAAAATGATTTTTATTTAATATTTATAATTTATTAAATAAATCTAAATGTTTCTTTATTTGTCAAAAATAAATAAAACAATATTTTTTTAAAGTAAATATATATTTTAAAACATATAATGGTTTTACTGGAAATTATGTACATTTTTTTCATTTTTTTCATTATATAAAAAAATTATACATGATATTAATAATTTTGTTATTCCTATATATGAAAAAATTATAACTAATAAGTAATAAGAGTTTTGTTTATACATCAATATTATTAATTTTTTACGGTTTGGTAATTTTAATTATTGAAATTAATTCCAGATATCCCTAACTTCAAAATCCAAACGTCATTGACAATTTTTGGGACAAATGTTTTTGTTGAATTCATGATCCCCTAATGTGATTTGGGAGTGCTATAATCCTCTATTCCATTTGTTATGACATCTCAGGTCCCATGATATTTATTTCTCCAACATTATTCCATAACTATGGTGCTTTATACACCTTTTTATTTGGGGACATATAAGGGGAAATCTAAATGATTGAGTGAATGATACTATTGTATGAAAAGTCAACTAGAATAAGGTATTAATACCCACATATTTAAAATATTATAAAAAATTATTAAATAATCTTTTAGGGTATGAATTTTTATCATAGATTGACCGTCTATCTAAAGATGATAATCATTGATGAAAATCAACTATGAATAAAAAGAATTCTAAAGTCTTCACTAGAACTTATAGGTAATACTAGTATCCCACCCATATACAATTGAATGTCTTGCTCTATAAAACATTTCCACTTACATATGAAATATACTAAATAGCTGATAAATTGATTAATATTCCCTGATATCATTGATGTGTTTGGAAATTTTATCGATTTCAACTACGACCCATATACCATTATTCCCTTATGTTATATTAAGGAGTCGTATTAAAAAAAGCAGGGTGATGTTTTCCCTATCCCATCATAGCTTGGGTAATGGATGTACATTCCCCATATAATTTTATTTCTTATCCTTATAATTCTTACATTATTTAAAGTGAGATATAAATAGTGTGATATCTAATTTCATGTAATCCATTTAAAAATACTCTATCAAATAGCTATATATCTTCCTTCTTTTCGTATTAATTGATAGTGATGAATTGCAAGCATCCTCTATGAACAACTTAATCATGTCTATTTTGTAAAAAACATATACATGATTCATAAAAATTATCATTCCATCATGATAAAGGTTAAAGGTTGGGACATTTTTATCCTAATTTTGAAGATCTACATCTTCATTTAGTGCCTATTTAATAATAACTTTTATATATGGTTAAACCATCAACTGGTCAAGTTAATATTCCAAGCCACCATTCATGATTTCCATATCCATACATTATAAATATGAAAATATTAGATCTTTTTTGATCCTCATCGTGGATGAGCTAGAATGAATCTTTCGACTAAATGCATCATCCAACTTGATCTATTTTCCAAGTAGTAATGTTTTGAGAAGTCATAATATTAAATTAGATCTAATCATATTCTATGTTGAATATCTAACTACTTATGTATGAATATAAAATTAATCATTTGTGATAATTATATATATCAAACATATCAACATAATGATAATTCTTATATATAATTAGTGCCAAAATTAGCACATCTAACTTCATATAACGAGATGGTTAATATTTCTCATTAACCATCAATTATAATAAGTCATAATATATAACAATGACATTTTTAAAAATAAGTCTTACAAATCCATTATTGTAAAGAAGAATGAATTTTTCAAAAACATCACCACTAGTGTTTAATATACAAATAATATCAATGAATAATATTATCATAAATTATAATATATTTTTAAAACATTCATATTTCAAGAATAACAAGGCTCTATTCCATGATAAAATGTTTGATGGATTACAATGATATGAGAAATTCTCAGTAACCCATTTATAAAATCTAGATAAATCAATAAAACTATGGATCATAGTCACTGTGGTTAGTCTAGGAAAATATATAATTGCCTCCTCATTTGATGGATCTATCAATATACCCTCTATTGTGATTATCTAAAACAAAATATAATCATTTTGTAGAAAAAATTCACCCATTATAAAATTTTAATATAATTTATCATTCTGTTGTGTCATTTGTACAATTCAAAAATTATTTTCAATCTCTTCCTTTATATTTCAATATATAAGAATATCATTAAAAATACAACCACAAAATGATTAAGGTATTTTGTGAAGACACTATTCATTAAATCCATGAAGATAGATGGGAATTAGTAAGACTGAATAAAATAACTATATGTTCATAGTTTCAATTACTTTTATGAAATATTATTTTGTGTATATCCACCATAATAACCCTTAATTTATGATATCCAAAAAAAACTCCAACCATGAAAATGTGTTGAGCTCAACACAATTGATCAATGTGGTCATCAGTATATTGTATATGATACTTGTTCTTAATAATGATTTATCTCAACTCTCGATAATCAATATAGAGTCAAATTGATTAGTACTTTATTTAAAGAAATTGATCATGTCAACCCCAAGGTGACATATATAGACAAATGAATCCATTTTCAATGTTCAATTGGAGTTTCTTCTTTAATTCATTCAAATCAATCAGGGAAATACAATATTGAGTATTTCAAATATATGTGGCATCATTTATCAATTCTATTGAAAACCAGACATCATGTTTTGGTTGATGTTTTGTAATCCCTTCTATAAATATACAATAAAAATCTTGAAAATGGGGTTCATAATCGATATTGAGTTTCTCTCCAACCATATGAGATAAATAACCCTCTTGAATAGAAGTGAAAAGTCGTTAAATGGATTAGATTTACATGGGATATTCATATATATCATCACATTTATTGAAGATTAGAGGATGATTTGGAATATCAAATGCGTCTACCATTACTTTTAAATTAAATATATATATCTGTGTTTAGAATGTCAATATATTCCAAAGATAACATTGAATTAAACCAGAGGAATACTGAAATGATTTTTAGGAGGCACATTATCAGAATCCTCGACCATAAAATAATCAGATATATTCTATGTGATAATCATACCATTATAATATTTCAATAAAATTATATATCTAATTATTGGGGTGGAATTATGATACCCATATAAAGATACCTAAATACGAATGAATGGTTAGATCTGAAGTCCATTAAGACATTATCAGTTCTATAGTGGATGATATGTTTAAATTTCACCATGTTATTATCACTACCCTTATTAGAAATATCAATAACTCGGGATTTCCCGTTATCAACTATCCCAATACATTTCAAATTAAATTATTCATCATTAGCCTTCAAATTTTGTCGTTGGTTATCAAAATTCATATACTCTAAACCTTTTGAGCAATATATTTTTAATGGTGAATATTATATGTATTTCTATATATTTTAATCAATTTATATCTTTGTTCCATCATTACCGAATTTTATTTCTTGATGAAAGTCATTTCGAGACATAAAAAATTTAATATTCCCCTTAAGAAAATTTCATCCAGGTTTCCATCAATAATTTTAACATGAAAGAAGGAGTACCATCTCATGTTCATGATTAGTTTTTTTTTCTTATGAACTCCATTATCATTTTAATGTGTAAACAATAGTATTTAGGTGTAAGAGTAATATCCATTCCCACCGTGAGATTACATCAAATTATTTCTTCAAAGCTACTAAAGTAAATTTTTGTGAATTCAAAAAGATTTCTTGATTTTGGGACACAAATTAATTAATCAACCTTAAATTCAGGTTGGATGATAATTCTAGATGCATACTACACATGTCATGTAAAATATTCATAATATGTTACAAAATATTCTTCATATAGATAATTTAAATTAATTAATTCACTCTCAATTTTTGATATTGAATACGAGGGAGGTACTTATTGAAAAAATAACCAATTAAATCCCAAAATATGGTGTAAGTATAATCATTTTAACTTGTATTCTTAATGAGAGTCTACAATTTATTTTCTCCACATTACCAATATTTGATACCAAAAATTAGTTTTCAAATTATAAAATATTGGAGAACATAAAATATATTTTCAGTATTTCAAATATATTTTTCTGATACTAGTAGATCATCTGAACAACTAAAAAAAGGTGGTAATTACAACATGAATAAATAAACACAACATGGTTCCCTTCTTTAAATGTTTGTAATTTCATCAGGAATCATGACTTGATAAAGTTTTTTTGAGAATATAAAAAATAGTTTACATAACTTATCTCTTAATTTTTATATTCTCATGTGAAATATCATTGGATTGTTTATCAAACTAATATTTAATAGGGTTATTTCATAAGTTATCCATTTTACAATGAAAAAATTCATATTATAAGACATAATAATCATAAAAAATGAACCACATAATAATGAAAAATGACATGTTGTATCTCAAAAGCATGAAAAATTTCATTCAGTTTATAAATCATTAGGATATTCCAATGTCATTAGTCATCACAATCTATTTAAATACTCTATGATTGTTAATAAAAAGTGTGTTAAGTTCTAAATCATATCTCCCAGTAGTGTCAATCATGTTGTACTACAATTCCCACATTCCTATATATGGTAACACTCGAGTCAATTCTGATCACATTATTTAATGTTATTCCCCACAGGTATCTCTATTATATATCCATGTCAACTTGTAGTATACACATAGTGATAAAATTACTATAAATAATATTATTCCATCCATTATCAATATTCCATGAACTTTTCATATAATTTCTCTCATCCAAAATCTTATGCTTATGAATATCAATAAAAAATTTATAATCCTTGATTTAAAAGTTCAATAAATCCTATATCTTATACAAATTTTAAATAAAAAAATATATCATATATATATATTTCATTCTAACAGATTAATATTAAATAAAAACATAATGATCTATTTCAGAATAATTTAGGTCTAGTGCTTTTGATAACATGGACCCAAAAAAACGGGTGATAAGTGAGCTATGTCATCTCCAAATATATTGTTAATAACTACCAATCATATTATACATATCATACACAATACCGTTAATAAAAACACGAGAAAAAGAAATACCTGAAGGGGTGATAATAGGTTTCTTATAAGTGTTAATACGGGAGACAATAATATATCATTAGAATAGGGATATGATAACTTGAGAATAACAGGTGAAAAACATTCCATAAATATTATAGATAATAAATTATATTTATTCCATAAATCAAGGTTGTTAATAATATATGAATCATAACAAAATGAAATAACATGGACCACTAGATCATTGCATTAGTGCCACACATTGTCTTTTTAGAATACACATAAGTATTTAAAATTGTTTCTTTATTTGTTCATGACTCCTTTCTATGACTATCATAATAGAAAAAGGATCACTCCCCAACCCATCATAGAAGTCAAGGTTGAATCTGAAGAATAATATAGTGGATAGAGTCTCTTACAAAATGGTGTTTACCCCCATTATAGTCATGTTTATATCATAATAAAACAATCTAAATCTAATTAATTTAAAGAAGATATAGGTATCACCGGTCTCATAACGAATATCATACATATGTATTCTATATGATCCTTAACCATTCATCATATTAGTACACGTGAAGAAATTGGATACAAATTTTTTTAATATATAATATCTTTTTATAAAAAAACTAGGTTTCATAATAATTTCATCAATTCATCAAAAAATATCATGTGAAAAAAGAAGCAGGTTTCAGAAGAATTTTATCATTTTTAAACTCATGAAAAAGAAAATATTTTCATAAAAAAGGATCCATTAAAAAAAATAAAACTAATATTGAAACAATAATAATTTTATTCTTAGAACTCATACATAGTAAATATTAGGTAATGTAATTTTATTTCAATTGAGATCAATTTTTTTTAAGGAACACTTGTAACATTTATTTTGGAAGACACCCTTTTCACATTGAATGTTTCTCTTTTTAAATGAAATATAATAAAACATTTTTGAATCCCATATAATTGAAAATAAAATTCATACCATATAAAGGAATATTAATTGAAAATAATAGTCTGGAATATAGGGTATTCTATGAATTCCGTACATGTTTAAACCATGACTCGTTCCATATTTTTTGAAATATACAAATTTGCCTTTTATTAATAACAATAATATTACATTAAAAAAATTAAAAATTAAAACATCGGAAAAATATATTTAATAAATTATATTTATAATGTTAAAAACATTTTAAATAATTTTTTCATGGAAATTCATGATTTTTGGAAATAAATTTCTATTCGGTCAAAGAGAGAAATAATGATGATTTTCATTAAAAACATTATTTTACAATATTTAGTATATCAATTGTGGAATATGAAGGGAAAATTAAAATTATCATGAAATAAATAAATAATAATAATATATATTAATTTCATGAGATATAGATTATAATATTTCATCATCAGAAGCATAAACATAATAAATCATGATAAATGAAGAGATTGTATTATAAAAACAAAATAATTTTTATAAATATGAATTTTATTCCCATGGAAGAATAAAATTAAATTAAAGTTATAATATCTTGATAATAATAAAATTAATGATATTAAATTAAAAAGGTATTGTACGTACACCTCATAAAATAGGATTCATGCCGAATATAACATATGTCCCAATGAAAACAAATTGAGAAAACAAATCCCTTACCACTTTTGTATCTATGGAACCGTAATCCTTGTCATTGATTGATAAAAAAAGTATAAGAAACTCCAAGTAAATTTTAGGATATAACACAAAAAATACATTCATGGGTACTATATGAACTACATATAAGAAACAAGGGTTGTATATTTAATTTATCTCATAATTATAAAAGAAATATGAAAACCACCATGCCCTAAGTCATGACTTCTTATTATAAAATATACACTAATGTATAAAGAATAATGATTTATTATAAATATATTTAATAACCATATCAAAATATATAATACTACATAGTCTATTCATATAACTTTTTAGTACAAGTTTCTTAATAATTCCATGTTAAAATAATGTAACGGAAAAAAATTGTTTTGTATTCTGTGTAAGCTATAATTTTTAACACTCATTAATCATACATTGATCATGGTTCCATCATCGATAGAATATTTAAAAATAAAAAAAGATAAAATATATTCATTATGTAATTATTTATATTAACATATAGTTGTTAGATATAGAAAATAAAATACCCCATTCACGGAGTTAGTAGACCCAACTATGCTTGTAAATTGTTTCCATTTTCTCAATAGATTTCACGAAGGAATTCTAAATAATATATTAAAATTAAATAACTCTTTTTATGTCATATATATAACCTATTTTCATTAAACCTATTTTTATTACATTCGTTTGTAAATCATTAATGAATCACTATGCTTTGTGAGGTGATATTTTGGGATACAAACGAGCGACATTCTCATATTACCACAGATTGGAAGGGAAGAATTAATATGTGGAATAATATTTCCTTAACTATAATAATATATTAAATATAATATATATAAATTTAGTCCTTAATTATATTAATCCAATAGTGTAGGTTGTGGAAAATGAACAATATCAGTCCACAAGGTGATATTACATCGTATACATGAATAATGATTTTGTATCCATTTTGATAAATTAGGAGATAGATGTAGTCCATGAATGTAGAATATTAAAATTCATATAAATTTAATATAATGATAATATTATATTATAATGTTTTAACATTTCATGATGGAGGTGGAGAAAGAAATGAAAAACACTCATTGAAGAATGTTATCTCTTCTCTAGGAAACCACTATAGTATTATGCCAAAACACTTCCAATGATAAAATAATGAAAAAAATAAAGAATATATAGATATATTAAGGAATTATGGAATTTATTTTGTTATTTATGTACTGAAAGAAAGGGTTTAGGAAGTGTGATATTGAGAGGATATGTGGTGGTATTTTAAAAGTAAAGTGAGAGGTATAGTAAAAGTTTTTGAAATGAAAAAATTATACTTATGTCATTCCCATGCGAAAGGGTTAAAAAATAAACCATTTTATATCATATAAAAGATAATATCTTAATAATTCCATAAATTGGGTGTTGGAGATATTTTTAGCTCATTTTTCCTCTTCTATTTTTTTGTTTACCACTATTAAACCCACTTTAACATTAATAATGCTAATTAATTTTACATTTTTTTCTCTTCATTTTGACCAAAAATTATTATTAAATTATTACATAATATAAATTAATATAATTCCAAATATTGAATCCATTTTTCTATATTAAATTAACAAAACTTGTAAAATCTAATTTAAAATTTATCCACAAAAGGGATGAATACTGGGTTTCCAAAGAAGTATTAATCAAATGTTTAAAATAAATTTTATATAGAAATATGATATCGATATTATTACAATGTCGTAAATTGATATAATTGATTATTATTTGAAATTAAATTACATTTAAACCCATTTAAATACATTATAACATTATAAAATACTTAAAATAAATGTTAATTTTCTATAAAAACAAGTATTTTTCCGTATTAATTGAAAAATTACTCTTTCTAGAAAAATACCAAAAATTCACTATATAATAATTGTGAACTAACAAATTAAAAAAGTAATTTAATTTCATAATTTTTTTTCTTAAAATATAAAATAATAATTTTATTAAAAAATAAATAAAAACATTTTATACAGAATTATTTTTTTAAAACATATAAGGAATTTACAATCAAAAAATTTCATTTTTTAGTATTTTTTCTCAATATAAAACCATTATACTTTATATTTAAATTGTGATTACTCTTATCTCCACCACCTGGTTTATTCGTTAGGTAATAATGGATGTCATTAAATAATTATTTTAACAGTTTTTCATTGTTTGCTAAAATTTTCGGTTGTGTGTATTAAAAGCAATAGAAGAAATTAAATTTATTCAAAAAAAATATTTCATAAATTATTGAGGTGTAACACAAATAACAACCCAAAAAGCTTCATCCTTCCCTTGGTTTCATGGAATATATTTTTGTATATAATATACATATGAATTTTTTTTGGAATGTCAAATACCTCAAATATATATCTATTATCTACCCAAAAATGGGGAAAAGTGAGAAGATTTTGTTCTATATTGATGTATTCGAAATAAAAATCCATTGAGCATAAGAAGAGTTCCACATACAAAAAAACATTTTAGGAATAAGAAATATGAATTAAAAACATTTCCGTCAATTATTTTTATATTAAGTATAATAAAATATATATAGCCCCTAAATATGGGGAAGCTTCCACAATTATGGTGCTTTAGGTAAATTTTTGTAACTATGTTTTTCAGGTTTTCCTAATGAATAATGGAGCTAATTATCTTTTAATAATGAATTAGATATCCAATATTATCCATAAAACACTAGTGGAATTCTATAAGAGACACAAGGTTGGAAATTTTCTTAAATTATATCACTATCTCATGGATATTGGGAAACTCTTCGACAATATTTTCTCCCATAACATGAAAATAAAACCCATGATGTTTTTATTCTGAATCACATATTGGATGTTACATAGGAGAATTTTATATTATAAAGATATAAATATTGATTTAAATATAATTATTTACATTATAAAAATTAAATAATAATGCAATCATGTTGATTTGTGAGGGTTCCAAGGCCATCTAGAATACAACCAATATTGTATCATCAAATATGACAGATATTTTATGAATGATGTTGTGAGTAAGAAGAATGGTGTTTTCTATTAATGGTATGTGTAATGGAATACCAAATATGGGGGGTATCATTCAATATCTAATACATCCTCTAGTATTGATGGAAGAAATACAAGATAATACAATATTCCTTTATGTGACTTCCCTGGAACAATCTCTCAGTTCCATATTTCATAGAATAACCATAATGGAAAGGAGAACAATATATAAAATCATAGTCATATGATGATCGACACTAATATTATATATAATTCAATAAATAAAATAGTCATTGCATTGGGATTCATGGTTAAATATTGATGTACTACATATAACATAATGTGGTACGACTAATATTCCATTTCGACGCGAGAAAGTAAATCCTCAACATACCCATAAAAAATGAACAATTTAGATGTTGTGGAATAATTCTATAGTATTTCAACAATATTTTAATTCCCAATAATGTATTTAAGGTATATGCATTGGTATATTTCTAGTTCCTGTATCCCACCTATAGGGAACTTCATTTGGATGTTCAACAATTGATGAAGTCATCACTTATTTATATCCTGGCCTACCAAGATATAAAGTGAATTATGATTCCTTTTCCTAGATTCCATCCCAGATACAACCCAAATATATTATACTCAAATGTTTTGGCCACAATATTTTCGTCATCACTCCCAAACAAAACCACATTCCATACTCATTCATTTTTCAAAAGGATGTACTAACGATAAGGTTGAGTAGTACACCCTTATCAAAATCAGTCTTCTATCTATCATAATTCTTGTTCCAAAAATTTTGTTAAATGGATACATATTAATGGTTATCAAATATATTATTGGTAACTATGTTAAAAAAATGGAATTTCCCTATATTGGAGAACACTAGTGAACAGATAGCATTGTTCTAATCTAGATAAAGGTTACTCAAGTTATCATTTTTTTGAATGTGAAGCATGATCCCTCATATCTGTAAATTATTCCAAATTAGGTCATGGGACTATAAAAAGGGGTGAATCCCACTCACCATATCTAATGGTTTTTGAAATTATGTCCCATAATGGATTTTAACTACATCAACTTCTCCAAGGTGATTCATGCAAGAAATATCCATTCCAACTTCACATATAATCCACCAGAGAACCTATAGAATACCAAGTACTCCATGAACATTATATCATGGGGTGTTGATGTGATTTATTACTTTTCATAAATGATAGTTTATTAATATAGGTTTATTCTTACTACTATTAACTTATTCTAAATTAGTGAAAAAATTCATTCACCTTCACTTGGTCAAGACCTAGTCTGTGATCCTGCTTGTGAAATCCTACCACAACAATCAATTCAGGATTCATAAAAGTATCCTCACATAAAACTATACAATCTTTCAGGATACCAAGATGAATATGTTAGATGACATGATAAATTTATATTCTAACTATACGTAATGTACCCTTATATAAGTGAACAAAAAGATTTTCATTATTCAAAATTACACTTTCTAACATATTATATATGGTAATTTGGAGAGAAATACTTTTTTTTAAGATATTCAATTACTAATGGGAATATAAGATGAAAATTTGAAATTCCTCTCATCTAACACCATACACCCTATTGTATAATATATTGTAAATATTATCCATACATGTTCAAAAATATTTTCCTTTGTTGGATTTCTATTATCATTAGGTTCTAGATGAGAAAGCCATGGTTTGGTTGAAAATTATTGATGTATTCAATGATTTACATCAATAAACACCTCACATTATTTATGTTCATCATAACTAGGTTTTAGGGTTATTTAACGAAAAATATCACCAGTCCACCATTCATTTGGGAGACATGATATCGGTACTAATGTTTCAGATGATACACAAAAAATATGATACAAAATTTGTTCCCGAATGGGTGGGACATGAAATAATTCATAAGGACTACCTTGATCGATTGTACATAGTAATCACTATGAATGAGGATAACATCACTCGCCCCACCAATACTAGGTCCCTCAATATAACCTTTAGCTTCCCAACACCATTATTCAACATGTAGTATCTTTAACCCTGGGATAACGACAAATTCATATGAAATTGACCTATTTTACACTTCATCCTCATAGTAAGACATTATATTATATATCCAACATATTCTCCGCAAGAAATTATACTATATGTTCTATGTCATGGCCACATGAAATTAAAATATGTAAAAAATTATAGTCCCTCTGTAGAAAATTAACATAACTTTATTTGATAGCTTCTTATACCCACAAACAATAGTCTAAAAAATCGTAACATATGAACTATTATAAAACAATTGAAAATTTTGCTTGCATGAATAGTAAAATTAAATTATAGAAATTTTTTGTTTTAAACATGTAAAAAATAAATTTGTTCGTTTCCTGTAAAACCATGAATTTTCCATGTGATTGTTTTAATTAGATGGAATTATTACGAGCCTGTGAAAATAGACATCATGTGATTTCGAGGCTTGTTGTGCCTGTAATAAATATATAATCTTTTTAGGTATGTTTAAGAAACGTTTAGGAAGGATTTTCAATCTTTTGAATGGATGCTCAGATTAAAAATCTAAGGTCATTGTTGAATATGCACTATCGAGATTCATTTAAGGGAGGCTATACTTCAACAACAGAGGGTTTGGAGAAAAATTTAATTTTATATACTTTTGAACGATTTATAAAATAACATGTTATGTTGTTTTATTTCTTTTCTTTTTCTCCAGTTGATAATGAGGGTTGAGGGACCGACAACATTACATGAAATTAATTGGCATGACACCTCCTTGTTTGTAACAATTTAATTAGATTTTTGGAGGTTCATTAAACAAATGACCCTGATAAATTCATCGGAACGTTAACCACCTCTCCCCCTTCAATTTATATAGAGATCAGGGAGGGGTGTTGGCAAGGCTCCACCAAGCAACGAAGATATAGAAAAGTACTATGATGCCAACCACTTGTAGGATGAGACCGGTTTCAAAAAGCGGTGATGAGGACCACCAAATCACGAACCTACGACAGTGACGTAAGAGGTTTCGTAGATTTTCGTTCGTAGACGTCTAATACAGGTTAGGAAATTCTTTTAATATTCATCTTTTTCAGGTAAATTGTTGACTGGTTGATGAAATCATAATGCGGAGGGTGCATGACAAAAGAACCAGGTCCAGAACCACTGCTTCTATAGTATATGTATTGTTATTCTCGAACAGTTTTCTAATCAGAGCAGAAAAATGAAACTAGATAAGTAGAAGTAGTGATGGTGACCTGAGACCCTCAGAAGAATTGAATTAATAATAAATGCGCCACCAGAGAGTATTCGGTGGCCCGTAGAAGAAACCACCAGTGCGCCATGTTGGCGGCGGCTGACAGTGGAAGGAGGAGTCCTATAGACCCCAGTTATGGACGGTGGAAAATGGCGCGTCATCAAGCACCACGACGTTTGACCCAAACTGGGAGCACGAGACAAGGGTGGTTCCCATAGGCACCTCCAAAGTTAGTAGCCATGACCAGCATGATGATCCTGGAAGAGGGTTGCGCAGTCCGACACCACACTACATTGGAGAAAGTCGGTCAGCCAAATGGCTGACCATTGAACCTGGTGGGGATATGCCCTACAGGCTGGACATAATTTCCACACAACGATTAGGGTAGTGGGAGAAAATGGTCTACCTTCTGGCAGTCCAGGTTGGACACGGGCCAGCTGAGCGGCCCATACCTGCCCGCAGGTCGGTCTGACCTTTGAATTAGGGGGCCCGCACGTGTGGGCCAAGCCACTCCCTGCGGGCCGTGAAGAGACCCGAAGCTTATCGTACATTGACATTACATTACTTTTGCGGAATACTTAGTACATTACAAAAACACACACACACAAGGATCATAATAGTTTAGTGTCTTTTGAAACTCGGAACGTAATCTTCTAATCGTGGTGAACGATCTTCAATATCTCCCATAAAGATCTTCCCTTTTTTTTACCTAAAACCTTTCTTTATATCCTGGGGAAAAGAAAACATAAAAGGGTGAGCTCAAATGCTCAGTAAGGGTAAACAAAAGAAATATCAATCACATCATATACATAAGCACATAACTTTTGGAAATCTTAACCTGCAAAAGAGATCATAATTCCATAACATGGGGTAAATCATGGCAGTGAAATGTAATCACAATAATCATAACTTAAAACATGAAACTTTTTGGCATTCACACATAATCATAGAGAATCATTTCTTGTTAGTCAAGACTCATTTCCAAGACTATCTTAGTGGACAAAGTCCCTTTCTGAATCGAGTAACCTTCGTTTCAGTCCTGTTTCACTGAACCGGTATAACCTACCGTTCCAGCCCTGTCTATCTCATGAGATATAAAATCATTACCCAATTAATTGGAGGGAGATATAGGTCCCACCCATCTTATAATGAATCCTTTCTTATGTGTGCCACATAATCATAAAACATACATCATCGCATAACACATGTAACAAAAATGGGATTCTTGAAACATCATGACATCATAAATCAATTCATATAAGATAAAGGAATTCATAAAAATAATTCCATCACAACATGATCAAATCAATTTAATAATAGGGATAAAAACAGAACCCTTTATTATCTTAGATGGAAAATAATTTTGATAAAACACTTGAACTCCATTCTTGAGGAAAATATCCATTCTTCTTCAAAAACATTTTTTCCTTTCATAACATGTCATACAACATTAAAATAAAAGAAGTTTATTAAAAATAAACTTGAAAACTTGTAAAGGAAGCTTCTTGGAAATAATGTTTTAAAAATCCATTCATGCCGTATAAGTTAAAAAAACATTCTTCGTACTTTTGTCGAAAAAGTCAAAGAGTACCTCGTACGAAAAACGACAAAAGATTCCTTTCATTTCTTTTACTAAAAACTCACCGAAGGGTAAAAATGGATTTAAACAATTGTAGGTGGATGGAAATAATATTACATATTGATGAGACCTGGATTTGGATGATAAAATACACCCCAGTAAATACTTATGAATAAACAATCTCGGATAAAAATGAGATTGTGATATTTCCCTTACCTTAGGTCCGATTTGCTTCGTATGTGTCCGAACCTCCTGTATAATGATTTAAATAATGTCATTGACTTATTACAGAATCATATTCACTGTTATGAGTTCACTTATGACTTTATATTACCCGTTCTTTTGTAAATTCCATGTTAAAGAAGCGTTTTGGGTAAAATCGTTTCATTTATCGTAGGTGTTTGGACTTGTTGTTCTTGACATTATTAATACTTATATCATGATTTACATACATCCAGAATATAAAATATGATTTATATATCATATATATTCAGTATATATATATATATAATAGATAGATAAATGAAATGAAAAACACCGTTCATGGAGACGGTAGTCCGTACGTACGCATGAACGCTGTTTTCCTTTCCTTATTGTCTTGAATGGAAGTAAGTAGATGACATACATATATATATATATATACATGAATCCAGTAGCTTTATAATGTCATATATTTCATTATTATTTCTTATATATACTTTATAATCATTCTTAAATGGTTAACATGGAGAATGAATCTCATCGTGTCGTGGAGACGGTAGTCCGTACGTACGCACGAGCGATGATATCGTTCCCATGGTCGTGGAATGGTGTTGAAGTGTATGTATACTATTTCAGTATCAATATAACTTTATAATAATCATATATAGTTACTCATTACACCATTATACCAATCCAATTAATGTGGTGGAGGAAAATAGATTACACCACGACGTGGAGACGGTATTCCGTACGTACGCACGCGTGGTGATTTCATTTTTCCATAGGATGGATAGAAGGTGAATTAGGTTTGTTTCATATTTATAATAACATATCAGTATGTATGTAATACCGATGTTATTAATTTGTCATGAAACAACTAAAGAAGAATTAGTTGAAGAAGAAAGAAATTGAAAAGATCGGTAATGGTTATTACCTCTTCTTTGAAACGCCTCTTTGAATCCTCCACTTAGGGAACTAAGATTGGTCTTTGAAGAAGACCAGGACCTCTAGGATTATTCTAGGGAAGTGGAGAAGAGAAAATGGCAGGGTTTGGCCGAGCTTGAGTGCTCAATTTGGTGTGAGGAGGAGGGGGAGGAGGTGCCCTTTTATAAGGGAGGAGAGGGGCACCTTAGGAATTCTTAAAAATATTAATTTATAATAAATCTATCCCCACATAAAATGACTCATATTCAAAGATTAGATGAGATAGGGTTGTAATATCATCAACCAATCAAATTTAGACATGTTTGGATCTTATTTTAAACCTTATCATTTTGATTTATCCTTATTTAAGCTATTTAAGTTTATTTGTGGTAATAAAATTCTAAATTTTAAATTATAACAAATAATTACTTATTTGTTATGAATTTTCCATAATTGTTTACTTTATGACATTATAGACCATATAAATATAAATTTATAATTTTTAAATATTTTTGTGATTTTTAAACAATTTTATAATATGTTATTTTTGTAAAATAACAATAGTGTCAATTTTGACACTATTCATTTATTTGAATTTAAATAAAATATATACAGAAGATATATTCGAACTAAAAGCTTTAATATATTAATAAAAGGTCATATGTATCTATAAAATTAGTGTATCACATTAAATAGTTCATATAATATTTATTTTATTATTTTTAAAACCATTTATTTGGTTTATCTCTTAATAAAATAATTACTACATCATTTTTGTATAATTATTTAATATACTTATTTGTTGTATAAAATTTAAAATAAAATTCTATGATGAAGATAAATATATTACCTTTCACAATAATACTTTTACTCGAATTTATCATCTTAAAATCACAATATTTAAATTGTTATATTTATTAAATTATGAAGGTGACAACTTTGGCATCATTTAAAATAAAATAATATAAGTGTCATAATCGCTTTTATAAGGCTCCAAATGGTCCAATATTCGACCATTGGATGCTTATGGTTTACATTTACATGTCCAATAAGTTTTGGTTAGGTATTTGTGCATTTTATGGTCACTATTAGTTTAACAAAACATTATTATTGATTTTTCACTAGATAAACAATTTCTGCATCACTATTGTGTCATAATTAATGATAATTATTTAATCCCTAAAAATTATAAATAAATTTATATGATGTAGATACTTTCATTAGATTTCTGTAGACTATTCATGTTCGAAGTTTCATGAAGTTTATCACGAAATTAAAATTAATATACTTATAAAATTTAAGAGAGTGACATGTTGTCACTTTCTTTGGTTTTAATAATAATTAAGTTATTTTCATGGACAAATGTTCATTAAATGATTCTAATCTGACCCTTAGGTGATATGGGTCGACTTTTAGTCATCCAATAGGATTTTGACATTTGTTAGGGTAATTTTAAAATATTATATTTACCCTTAATTACCCGATTTACCTTTAACTATGGTAAATAAAATTTACCGTAGTTACTATTCATAATTCCCAAAAATAAAAAGTAGCTTATTAACATAATTTGGACCCACTGATTCCAAATAGGGAATCCATTTTTTAAAATTCCATACACAGAAGTTGCAGAAATTAAATTAAAATTAATCTCGTTGTCGAATAAAAACGGGTTTTTGTTTAAAACATTGCAAAAGATTGAATTGATTTAACCTACGAATTCAAGGTAAAATCAATGCTAATGACATACATTATATTAAATGGTAAAAATATATTCTATTTATACTTTAAAACCATTCAATATTATAATTTAACCACATAAGATATTATGATGTAAAAAGTTGTTTTTAATTAAAATATAGCGTGTTTTTAGTATTCATTAAAATGTGAAAGTTACCAGAATAATATGAAAAATTTATCCAAAGTAAATTTTTATTTCTCTATTCCAAAGAAGAATTTTATTTTGTCAAATTGAACTTATAAACATGTCAAAAAAATAGATTAATGTGGGTGTGCCATCAAAAGGCGGCAAAACTGCATTTTTTTGAAAAATACTTATTTTACCCGAAAAATTTATTTTGTTCTTATACCATGTTCTAGAAATGTGTAAGATGAATAAAAATTCAAAATTTAGTTAATACTATTCATAACGGCTAGTTCATGACAATATTATAATAATATAACATTGTTTATTAAAACCCTGTATTGTGTACAACACACGCTATCGAGGAAGGTTGCGATTGCGTGTAATGCAAGGCAAGTCAAGGATGTGTGTTGTGCAAGCTCCTTTTGGTGTAGCATACAACACAATACATTAATAAAATTAAAAAAGAATATTTTTTATAAAATCTTGGGCTGTTACATTCTACCCCCCTTAAAATGAATTTCGCCCTCGAAATTCGTCGGGGTTATAAATGGCTTACTATTTGAAAGTTTCTTTGATAGAAACCCACATCGTAAAAAGGAATACCAAAACTGATCTTTAAAAAAACAAAAGTATGAAACGTAACGGTTACCCAAATAAACTAATCGCTGGGTTTCCACATAGGTGAAAATATGGATATGGAAGAGAAATCTAACCATCATGTTCTGATGGAGAGTGGTAGAGAACATGGCTATGGAAAAGCTAGCAATCACAAAGCCATAAATTTGTGATGATCTAGGGTACCATCTGATTCATCGGATATAAGGGCACTAGGACAACATTTTTGGTTTTCAAGATCATTTCCCTAAAGTTGAAAATTTGAATTACAATAAATACTTACTTTATTTTGGTACAATCTCACTGCTGTTCATGCCTTGAACAATTTCCACTTCATCTCTTAAATAAATGAAGTTGAATTTGTTATTCGTGAAGTGTTAGCAGATCATGTGATAGAATGACGGGTCATTCCATCTGTCTCAAACAAAAGGTTAGCAAAAATTATATACATAAGTCGATCTATAGTGAGATTAATCATATATGGTTCCTAAAATGAACTTATACTTCACATTTCATACTGCTTAATATAATAAAACTAGTTTTCTACTAAACAGGGACTTCCTGTAGGCCAGTGGTAGGCGATAAAGGCCAGTCGCACTTCGGTTGTGGGTTCGATTCCCACAGCCTTGTCCGAAGCGATGGGCTGTCGCCCGTCCTGCAGGTTGCCCTTTTTCTAAAACTATATTACTATAACATCCCATCAATAATATCAAAAAAAACAAACAATACTAACTTATGTCCAACATAATCCATTCCAATCTTTTAGGCTTATCCATAATACTGCAGCCGACTCTCATAATATAGTGAAAATGATTACCAGAGATTTAACACCATCATCGATCCCCATATATCATAAGATATGTTTTGTTGGTCACATTCCAAACATTCAAAGTCCTTAATCGTTTATTCTCTTGAATACCTTAGTGAAAACATGAATGCAGTTAAAAGTTAACACTTTCCACATACCAAAATCCTCAAAATTCTATATACTCACACCATGATATCACTTAGTCCTTATATCAATCATGAGCTCATGAATACTATCAAACATTTAATTTTCTCCTTATCCCTTCATTATGCGCATATCATCTACATTCCAAAAATATCTGAATAACCTTTCATGGATACTGGTAACATTAATCATACACTTTCAAAACACAAGGAAAGACAACAGTGTAACAATCCATAGATGTCTCTTTATTCTATAGTAGCATGAGATTACTTATACAAAATTACACATGATAAACATGTAATCATTCCACTACATTCTCAAACCATTGACCGAGCTTCAAAAAAAATTTCATCTCACATATCATTTGTAGTCTCTTCATCATCATCCACATAAATACTACCCATATGACCATACTGATTCTCTTCATGAGTCTTTCCCTTAGGGAATTTGTTTGCATAATGCCTATACATTCCACATTTAAAACACTTAACCCTTTTTGATGTCGTAGCAATACCATTATCCTCATCCATGGTGTTAACCGACCCTTTTCCTTTGCACTTACTTGCTTTGTGTCCTTCTTTTCCACACCCAAAGCATCTTCCAGTTCCCTTGAAACATTCTCCTTGATGCCTCTTCCCACATGATTTACATGAGGGAAATTGAATTTTCTTTCCTCTATGGTCATCATGAAACTCCATCTTTCTCTTATTAGCTGAGTCAGGAAACTTACCAAATTTTACTTTATTGATCATATTATGAGATTGCTGATTCGGCATAATAATGATTTTTGGACTTCCAAATCCCATTTCATTTGGTTTCTAATGAAGAATATCATTCCATTGTCCATCATATCCTCCATTATCATGAATCATCTTGTTTCCAGCCATTTTCTAAAACCCAAAAAGAATAGTGTGAGAGGCAAAATAATGCTATGGAAAACAACATAGTAAAGGGGGAGTATCTAACATCTTAGGTTAAATTCTAAGATCGGTATCGTAGTTCTAGGATTATATCCTATACGT
This sequence comes from Viscum album, assembly GCA_963277665.1. Taxonomy (NCBI): domain Eukaryota; kingdom Viridiplantae; phylum Streptophyta; class Magnoliopsida; order Santalales; family Viscaceae; genus Viscum; species Viscum album. Next base: position 1,644,879,854 of record OY728163.1, on the reverse strand, counting down.
ATACGTATCCTTAGGGACATCCCTAGACATACCTTAGAAATATCTCTAGGGATGTCACTAATTTTTTCGCATCCTAGTTTCCAAAGGTTGACTAAACCTTTCCTCTGATACCAACTGTAGAGACCCGAAGCTTATCGTACATTGACATTACATTACTTTTGCGGAATACTTAGTACATTACAAAAACACACACACACAAGGATCGTAATAGTTTAGTGTCTTTGGAAACTCGGAACGTAATCTTCTAATCGTGGTGAAAGATCTTCAATATCTCCCATAAAGATCTTCCCTTTTTTTTACCTAAAACCTTTATTTATATCCTGGGGAAAAGAAAACATAAAAGGGTGAGCTCAAATGCTCAGTAAGGGTAAACAAAAGAAATATCAATCACATCATATACATAAGCACATAACTTTTAGAAAACTTAACCTGCAAAAGAGATCATAATTCCATAACATGGGGTAAATCATGGCAGTGAAATGTAATCACAATAATCATAACTTAAAACATGAAACTTTGTGGCATTCACACATAATCATAGAGAATCATTTCTTGTTAGTCAAAACTCATTGCCAAGACTATCTTAGTGGACAAAGTCCCTTTCTGAATCGAGTAACCCTCGTTTCAGTCCTGTTTCACTGAACCGGTATAACCTACCGTTCCAGCCCTGTCTATCTCATGAGATATAAAATCTTTACCCAATGCATTGGAGGGAGATATAGGTCCCACCCATTTTATAATGAATCTTTTCTTATGTGTGCCACATAATCATAAAACATACATCATCGCATAACACATGTAACAAAAATGGGATTCTTGAAACATCATGACATCATAAATCAATTCATATAAGATAAAGGAATTCATAAAAATAATTCCATCACAACATGATCAAATCAATTTAATAATAGGGATAAAAACAGAACCATTTATTATCTTAGATGGAAAATAATTTTGATAAAACACTTGAACTCCATTCTTGAGGAAAATATCCTTTCTTCTTCAAAAACATTTTTTCCTTTCATAACATGTCATACAACTTTAAAATAAAAGAAGTTGATTAAAAATAAACTTGAAAACTTGTAAAGGAAGCTTCTTGGAAATAATGTTTTAAAAATCCATTCATGCCGTATAAGTTAAAAAAAACATTCTTCGTACTTTTGTCGAAAAAGTCAAAGAGTACCTCGTACGAAAAACGACAAAAGATTCCTTTCATTTCTTTTACTAAAAACTCACCGAAGGGTAGAAATGGATTTAAACAATTGTAGGTGGATGGAAATAATATTACATATTGATGAGACATGGATGTGGATGATAAAATACACCCCAGTAAATACTTACGAATAAACAATCTCGGATAAAAATGAGATTGTGATATTTCCCTTACCTTAGGTCCGATTTGCTTCGTATGTGTCCGAACCTCCTGTATAATGATTTAAATAATGTCATTGACTTATTACAGAATCATATTCACTGTTATGAGTTCACTTATGACTTTATATTACCCGTTCTTTTGTAAATTCCATGTTAAAGAAGCGTTTTGGGAAAAATCGTTTCATTTATCGTAGGTGTTTGGACTTGTTGTTCTTGACATTATTAATACTTATATCATGATTTACTTACTTCCAGAATATAAAATATAATTTATATATCATATATATTCAGTATATATATATATATAATAGATAGATAAATGAAATGAAAAACACCGTTCATGGAGACGGTAGTCCGTACGTACGCATGAACGCTGTTTTCCTTTCCTTATTGTCTTGAATGGAAGTAGGTATATGACATACATATATATATATAAATGAATACAGTAGCTTTATAATTTCATATATTTCATTATTATTTCTTATATATACTTTATAATCATTCTTAAATGGTTAACATGGAGAATGAATCTCATCGCGTCGTGGAGACGGTAGTCCGTACGTACGCAGGAGCGATGATATCGTTCCCGTGGTCGTGGAATTGTGTTGAAGTGTATGTATACTATTTCAGTATCAATATAACTTTATAATAATCATATATAGTTACTCATTACACCATTATACCCATCCAATTAATGTGGTGGAGGAAAATAGATTACACCACGGCGTGGAGACGGTATTCCGTACGTACGCACGCGTGGTGATTTCATTTTTCCATAGGATGGATAGAAGGTGAATTAGGGTTGTTTCATATTTATAATAACATATCAGTATGTAAGTAATACTGATGTTATTACTTTGTCATGAAACAACTAAAGAAGAATAAGTTGAAGAAGAAAGAAATTGAAAAGATCTGTAATGGTTATTACCTCTTCTTTGAAACGCCTCTTTGAATCCTCCACTTAGGGAACTAAGATTGGTCTTTGAAGAATACCAGGACCTCTAGGATTATTCTAGAAAAGTGGAGAAGAGGAAATGGCAGGGGTTGGCCGAGCTTGAGTGCTCAATTTGGTGTGAGGAGGAGGGGGAGGAGGTGCCCTTTTATAAGGGAGGAGAGGGGCACCTTAGGAATTCTTAAAAATATTAATTTATAATAAATCTAACCCCACATAAAATGACTCATATTCGAAGATTAGATGAGATAGGGTTGTAATCTAATCAACCAATCAAATTTAGACATGTTTGGATCTTATTTTACACCTTATCATTTTGATTTATCCTTATTTAATCTATTTAAGTTTATTTGTGGTAATAAAATTCTAAATTTTAAATTATAACAAATAATTACTTATTTGTTGTGGATTTTCCATAATTGTTTAATTTATAACATTATAGACCATATAAATATAAATTTATAATTTTTAAATATTTTTGTGATTTTTAAACAATTTTATAATATGTTATTTTTGTAAAATACCAATAGTGTCAATTTTGACACTATTCATTTATTTGAATTTAAATAAAATATATACAGAAGATATGTTCGAACTAAAAGCTTTAATATATTAATAAAAGGTCATATGTATCTATAAAATTAGTGTATCACATTAAATAGTTCATATAATATTTATTTTATTATTTTTAAAACCATTTATTTGGTTTATCTCTTAATAAAATAATTACTACATCATTTTTGTATAATTATTTAATATACTTATTTGTTGTATAAAATTTAAAATAAAATTCTATGATGAAGATAAATATATTACCTTTCACAATAATACTTTTACTCGAATTTATCATCTTAAAATAACAATATTTAAATTGTTATATTTATTAAATTATGAAGGTGACAACTTTGGCATCATTTAAAATAAAATAATATAAGTGTCATAATCGCTTTTATAAGGCTCCAAATGGTTAAATATTCGACCATTGGATGCTTATGGTTTAAATTTACATGTCCAATAAGTTTTGGTTAGGTATTTGTGCATTTTATGGTCAATATTAGTTTAAAAAAAACATTATTCTTGATTTTTCACTAGATAAACAATTTCTGCATCACTATTGTGTCATAATTAATGATAATTATTTAATCCCTAAAAATTATAAATAAATTTATATGATGTATATAATTTCATTAGATTTCTGTAGACTATTCATGTTTGAAGTTTCATGAAGTTTATCACTAAATTAAAATTAATATACTTATAAAATTTAAGAGAGTTACATGTTGTCACTTTCTTTGGTTTTAATAATAATTAAGTTATTTTCATGGAAAAATGTTCATTAAATGATTCTAATCTGACCCTTAGGTGATATGGGTCGACTTTTAGTCATCCAATAGGATTTTGACATTTGTTAGGGTAATTTTAAAATATTATATTTACCCTTAATTACCCGATTTACCTAACTATGGTAAATAAAATTTACCGTAGTTACTATTCATAATTCCCAAAAATAAAAAGTAGCTTATTAACATAATTTGGACCCACTGATTCCAAATATGGTATCCATTTTTTAAAATTCCATACACAGAAGTTGCAGAAATTAAATTAAAATTAATCCCGTTGTCGAATAAAAACGGGTTTTTGTTTAAAACATTGCAAAAGATTGAATTGATTTAACCTACGAATTCAAGGTAAAATCAAAGCTAATGACATACATTATATTAAATGGTAAAAATATATTCTATTTATACTTTAAAACCATTCAATATTATAATTTAACCACATAAGATATTACGATGAAAAAAGTTGTTTTTAATTAAAATATAGCATGTTTTTAGTATTCATTAAAATGTGAAAGTTACCAGAATAATATGAAAAATTTATCCAAAGTAAATTTTTATTTCTTGATTACAAAGAAGAATTTTATTTTGTAAAATTGAACTTATAAACATGTCAAAAAAATAGATTAAAGTGGGTGCGCCATCAAAAGGCGGCAAAACTGCATTTTTTTGAAAAATACTTATTTTACCCGAAAAATTTATTTTGTTTTTATACCATGTTCTAGAAATGTGTAAGATGAATAAAAATTCAAAATTTAGTTAATACTATTCATAACGGCTAGTTCATGACAATATTATAATAATATAACATTGTTTATTAAAACCCGGTATTGTGTACAGCACACGCTATCGAGGAAGGTTGTGATTGCGTGTAATGCAAGGCAAGTCAAGGATGCGTGTTGTACAAGCTCCTTTTGGTGTAGCGTACAACACAATACATTAATAAAATTAAAAAAGAATATTTTTTATAAAATCTTGGGCTGTTACAGGCCGGGCCAGCTGTGACCGGGGACCATGAACCAATGGGATGACCCCAATGGGCCGACCCCAATGGGCCGGACCTTGTGGACCAGTTCGACACTTAATGATCGAAACCTGGGTGGGTTTTGGTAGACCCACGGACCCGTTGTATCGGGCCGGTCAGACCAAGTCAAACTGAGCCCAGACCCAACCAGCCTCATAATAAATAAATTCCCATAACTGATGAACCAGTTTTTCATTTGACATTTCATCAGGGGAATTAGATCCCATTTTGGTTTGCGATCCCTTTGTCATTTCCTAGAAGGCTCAATAGAGTCGTGCTAGACCGAGGTGTGATCACCCCCGATTTATGGAAAGAGATGTAACTAATATACCGTGCATCCGATCAATGCATTGTATGTGGCATAAGGACCCCAATGACAAAGAGGTATTTTGGAGATACTCTACATGATTTTTTATTGAGTTTATAATGTGACTTGGATTGGATAAGACATGAATCCAACCGGTCCCTTTTTACAAAAGTGTCCACAACACATAGATCGAACATTTGATTGACGCATCATCTTCCATGTTGGGAACCCTATAATGAGGCGGTCTCATGGGAATAATTTTTGTTGGGACATTTTACTGGTTGAAAAATGATTGATGGATTAAGGAGAGGTTCTACCAGAATGATGTTTTATTTATGAGAGAATCCTGAGACCAGATCTTTTGGAAGTAGAGACCCTATGTGGATCAACATCAGAGAGACCCTGTGTGAATCTGTACCATAGCTACCTGACTAGGAAAATTTTATGACCAACATGTTGAGGATCAGTAACTAGTGACCCCATGTGGATCAACATCTTGTGACCATTTGTGGATCAGTAATGAGTAACCCTAAGTGTATCAATATCTAGAGACTCTGTTTAGATCAACATCTAGCGACGCTTTGTAGATCAGCATCGAGCAACCTTGTGTGGATCAATATTCTAGCGACCTTATTTGGATAAGCATTCCAGTGGCACTATGAGGATCAACATTTTAGTGACCATGTGTGGATCAAAATTCGAATGACCCTTTTTGGATTAGTAGTAGCATGAACCGATGAGAAAATACCTAACAATGGACCGTCATGGAACAATGACTTATGTCCAAGAGTGTATCGATAATAGAACTACTTCATTGTGGATCAGCTATGAAAAATATGAATGGAATAAGATGATATGGATTAAACCTAATCATCTATATTTTGGATCACAGAGTTTTACAACTATTGTGAGCTGACTTTGCGTTCCTGCTCTGTGATTGAGGTCATGCTTTGTTTTTTTCAATTGTTGAACTCTGGGAGACCATCAGGGGTCTAGGTGTCCCTACTGAGTATTGTTATACCTACCTATTAATGGGCTTCAACCAAACATTATTGTGACTTGTGAGGACGAAGGAAAACTTTGACTGAGGGTTGGAAACTAGGACTGGATAGTGCTTAGAGGTGGACCATTAGACATGACGAGCTGTAGTAATGACTGACCAAGAGCTGTACCTACCCTTTAGGTAGGATCCCTAGTGGTGATTCTCGGATATGTTTTCTATTGTAGTTGTAAATTTTAGTTGGGATTGAAGATTTTCGTCCATTACATTGAGTACTCACCACCTTTTACTTTCAGTACACATATTTTTACTATTGTAGTTTTACTACTTGGTTTTTACTCATTCTATTCTTAGACTATGTGTATGCAGGTTTAAAGGCAATGCCTTCCCATTTTTTAGGGTTATTCCATTCATTGATAGTTGCCAACCCCATGAATATGGAAGGAGAGTTTGTGGTACCCACGACACAGGCCCAGGGGGCCTGGTCAGGGCAATGTGGTTTCAAAGGAGTCGGTTCTACCAGAGAACTAGGACTCTGATCTTTTAATAGAACAATACTATAATTTTTTTTGTGTGTGGTTTTAAATTCAGGGAGTCTAGTATTGGTGTGGTGACCAAATTATCAATACACCAGGACCCTGAATTCTGATTTCTGACTCAGTACATGAAATCCCAAATTACTTGTGTTTTTAAAATTTTGTATACTTGACCTCTTTTTATTCTGCTTACCATGTATATCTTAATGATTGTGGCATAAAAGTTTCATTGCATGATGCCACCACATAAACAGTAACATAGGATTCCTGATATATTACACAATGACATATAACCGAGCAATAAGGCTTCTTTGAATGGACCTATTACAATGATAGTACCATCAGGTGTTGTACCAGTTGAACCACTATGTGTTGTGATGTTATTGCCATCATCCTAACTAGCCAATGGTGCACACTGACTGAGAGCAGTGCACGAGTTTCAGCGGAAGATGCCTTTTAGTTTCTATGGAGAGAAAGATCCGTAGTAGGATGAGAACTAGATGGAGGTTGTGGCCAGTTTTTTTCAACTGGTTAGGACACCAGCCAACTAGAGGGTGATACTCACTGCCAGTCTTTTCTAGGGAGTAGTAGGGACATGGTGGAGCATGATGATCCAGACATGTGATGAGGCGACCCTCACCTGGGAAGATTTTGAGGGAATCTATAGGGAATAGAAATTATAGTAACTCTATGATATGTGCATATACATGATTTGTTACACATACAACAGTCAGTCAGACTGTGGCCCCGTACTATGTGAGATTCACCGAACATTCATGCTACACTACCGACATGGTGTGTGACCCTTTCTTCTGGGCCCATACCCCCATTATGGGATTCCAACTGGACATCAAATCATCAATGGAATCTCTCATCATCTCGATGCATTCTGGAGTGATGGATATCAAACCCTTGGTCGAGAGTTTCATTGATGACCAGACACAAACAGTGAGGCCTTACAACATTATCTTATTTATGGACTGGTTATCCAATGTTCATATATAGATTGACTACATTAGGTGCAAAGTGATTTGTGTTTGCGATGATGGGACCATTTTTTCTTTCACCAATGAGAATGGAACCTTTATAGCATAGTATTGACTTACCTAGAGGAGGGTGTAGCCAATCACACATTAGTTAGAAAGACATACCATTGGAGCTGTTGATGTTGTGAGTCTAAGCTTTCCTTTAGTGGTGGAAAATTATGTCGACGTCTTCTCTAATTATGTTTTTAGACTGCATTCTCATAGAAATGTGGACATATAAATTGACCTATACCCAAGGATAGTGCCAATATCTACACCATCATATCGGATGGCTCCCACAGAGCATCTTGAGAGACTGGTATAGTTAGAGGACTTGTAGAGGAAGGGGTGCATAAGGCCCAGTGTTTCTCCATGGGAAACCCCAATTTTTTTCCAAGAAGGAAGATGGTAGTTTGAGACTCTATGTGGATTATCGCTGACTAAACCTAGTGACCATTAATAACATGTGTCAACTTATGAGGATTTATGATCACTTTGATCAGCTAAATGGAATTTGTTTTTTTGAAGATAGACCTTAGATCAGGTAATCATCAGCTCATTGTATGAGAAGAGAATGTGCAAGAAGACAACCTTTTGATGTCAGTAAGGACACTAGGAGTTTATGGTTATTCCATTCAGTCAGACCAACTCCTCTAAAGTGTTTATGGGAATCATGAAAAGGAACTTTTATCCATAACTTGAAAGATTTTTGGTGGTTTTCATCAATGGAATCTTCATATACTCGGCATTGGAGGAGGAGAATGCATATCAACTTCCAATAGTTCTGGACACAATCTGAGAGCACCATCTATATGGTAAGATCTCGATGTTCATGTTCTGGATACGGGAGTTCCAATTTCTAGGACACATTATCTTAGAAGCTGGAGTTGGAGTGGATCCATCAAAGATAGAGGTTGTCCTTTCTAAAGATCCACCTTGGAGCGTGAACGATGTATGATGTTTCCGAGGGTTTTCTGGGAACTACAGCTGATTCCTAATTGAATTTTCCTGAGATGAAACAAACTTGTCATCATTTATGAAGATGTGATAGCCCTTAAGGTGGACGAAGATATTCCATCAGTGTTTTCAAGATATTAGTTAGAGGCCGACGAGTTCCCCAATCATGTGGAAACCAGAAGAGGCCGTTGGGTATGTATTCAAATGCGATGAATCAATGAACAAACATGGATGTGTCCTAATTAAAGAGTGATAAATGATATCTTATGATTCAAGATAGCAAAGACAAAATGAGAATAACTATTCTACCCATGTCCTGGAGTTATGATCATTTGTCTTCGCCTTTAATATGTGTAAACACTACTTGATTAGTGAATAGTTAACTTTTTTACTCAGATAACGAGAGTCTCTAGTATATCTTCTATTAGAAGGACCTGATCCTGAGACATAAACGTTAACAACAGTTCCTCTAGGCCATTGACATTGAGATAGTCTACACTCATGGAAAAGGGAATTATGTATTAGACACACTCATTAGAAGGCATGGTCTACGGTTGTTGAGTGAGGCGACAGTGCAGCTAGTCATGTTGTATATATACATTGTGTATAGAGGTGGAGAAGAATACCTCCATTATATGACTGTCAATCCCCAACATATTTAACATGTTCGGGAGCCACAACATGGGGACATTGATTGTGAGGATCAACATGCTCAGATATCCTCAGGATATGCAGTTGATGATTTTTCTCAAATTGGGATTCTTGAGATCCTCTTCATAGGATGCTCCATAGTACAAGTGGTGCTACATGAGGAGGTGTTGAGGGAGTTCCATACATCCCCTCTAGCATTACATTCTTGTGTGAAGAAGTTGTACCAGGTCCTCCGACATCAGCACTGGTGGCTATGGATGAATAAAGCAGTGATAAAGTATGTTTGAAAATGCATAACTTGCCACAATGTAATGGTGGAGAATCAGGTTCTAGTAAGAATAACACATCCATTAGAGGTACTGGAGTGGATGTGGAGTGGTATTACCAAGTATTTCATGATTGGGCTTCCACGTATGTCCAGGGGCCATGATTCCATCTGGGTGATCATTGACTAACTCAACAAGTCTACCCAATTCCTACCCATCTGAAAGTAAGGAGCAGTAGAGGGATTGAGTCGTAGCCACATACATTAGAGAGTATGGCCTCATGGGGTGTCATCGACGATTGTCTCTGATCATGACACAAATTTTACATCCGAGTTGGTTAAGGGAATATAGGAGACCTTCGAGAATCAACTATGTTTTAGCACTTCCTTTCATTCACAAATAGATGGTCAGATGGAGAAGACAATTCAGACACTAGATGACATGCTTCATGCTTGTGTCCTATATTTTGGCTGTAATTGAGAGGATCACTTTCCCTGGGTAGAATTCAGGTACAACTATAACTATCACTCCAACATCATTGTGGTGCCATTTTGTGGCCGTGTATGGTCGACCTTGCATATCACCTCTATGTTGGAAAGACCCATGGGAGTTAGTAATTATGGGTCCAATGTCGGTATGGGCTACCACTGAGAAGGTACAAATCCTACAAGAGCAGATGAAGAATGCACAAAATAGATATAAGTCTTATTCTGACCAGATTCAGAGACCTTTGGAGTTCATGGAGGGAGACCATGTCATCCTACTGGTCCCACCGCATCAAGGATTGTAAATATTTTGTTGGCTGACAAGCTATCTACGAGGTTCATCAGACTATTTCAGGTTCTCAGCAGAGTTGGAAAGGTGGAATATCACCTTTCTATTACCCCACATATGCATCGGGTGCATGAAATTTTAATTTTGTCGTAGCTAAGTAAGTACATGCATGATGCATCACACATTATTGACTGGGGTGAGCTATACATTTATTATGGGGTGATATTTACAGAGGTTCCAGTGGACATTGAGGATTGATAGGGGCATGTACTTCATGGATGCTGGATCTCTCATGTTTACATTTGTTGGAAGCATAGGAACCTCAAATTGAGCATATGGGAGCGGGAGGCTCAGATTTGTGGTCGGTACCCCCTTCTGTTTCATTAGTCTTTGTTGTGGAATTTAGGGCCAAAATCCCTAAGGTGGTTAGAATTTAATGACCTGGAATTTTTCAGGTAAAATTTTATTATATAGAATTAATACGAGCCTATGAAAATTGATAGAACATGATTCCGAGACCCAGTGTCCTCAGAATTATGTTATGAAATTTTTTAGGTACATTCATTAAACGCCAGGGTGGCATTTTATATCATTTATACCAATGATAATATTAAAAATCCAAGGGAAATGTTGAATCTGAAACACCGAGATACACTTATGGGGGGCTTTACTTCGACCACATATGGTCGGGAGAAAAATTTAATTTTTCATACATTTGAATGATTAAAAAAATAACATGTTTGGTTATTTATTTTGTCTTCATTTTCTCTAGTGGATATGTGGCAGTGGTAAGACTGACGAAATGTCAATCCATTAACTATAATGAATCCTCTTTATTTGTAACCATACCATTGGAATTTTAGAGGTTCATTAAATAAATGAACCTTATAAATTACTTGGAACATCAACAAACTCTCCCCCTCCAATTTATATATAGCATGGGGTGGTGTGTTCGCATTACTTCACCACATAACAATGTTCTAACAATGTACCGTGATTCCATCCACATTGAAGAATATACTAGTTTCAATGATCCATGATGAGTAACACCGAATTATGAATCGTCGACAAAGATGAAGGAGGTTCTTTCGATCATCGTAAGTAGAAATCTAATCTAGGTAGGGAATTGATTGAATGATTATCTCAATGAGATAAATTGTAGACCGCTTGATTCAATCCTAACGATTAGGACATGTTTCAAAAAAAGGCATGCACCTTCCGCTTCTACAATATTTTTATTTTTATTCTTTAATAGTTTTCTAAATTTAGAGACATGATGAAAGCTAAGAACACCATGTAGAATAGATGAAATGAGAGCATTGGAGGCATTAAAGAAATAAAAAATGAACCACCAGAGCATGTATACTGGCCCATGCCAGAAACAGCTAGTGCTCCATGTTAGCGTTCGCTGGCGGTGGCCGTAGGGGACCTGTAGAGACCGACCTCGGGCGATGGAATGTGACATATTGTCGCACACCGCAGTGGCCAATGGTGGTGGAAAGAGGCATGCCATTGCATGACACAATGGCCTATAAAGGGAGGCCATATCTAGCTGTATTGGACAAGGGCGGTGCCAACAGGAACCACCTGTGGCGGCAACCAAGGCCAGTAGGCCACAAAAAGAGGAGGGTGGCGTGATCCCGCACCGTGCATCGTGGGAGGAATCTAGTTGGGAAAACGGCCTACTATTGAAATTGTTGGGGTAGTGCCCCACCGGGTGGATAGAAAGCCCCCTCAACCATAGTGTCAGTGGGAGAAAATGGTCCGCCTTAGGGCGGATCGGGCTAGACGCGGGCCAGCGCGGGTGGGCCTAGCCCCACCTAGCGGGACGAGCCGACTGCTTCCTAGGCTTGTGGTCCAATGGGCCGACCCTAATGGGCTAGACCCAATGAACAGTGCCGAAACTTATTGGGACAATCCCGGGTGGGGTCTAGTAGACCCTGGGACCCGTTGCATCCGACAGGTAAGACTTAATCGGACCGGGTCAAGACCCAACAAACCCCTGAATAAATAAACATCTGTAACTGAAAAACCAGGTGTCTATTATACACGCCGTCAGGGGTGTTGGGACCCCTTTTGGTAAGCAGTTCCTTTGGAATTTTAAGGAGGGCCCGACTAAACCGAGCCAGACCGATATGCAATCTCCCCTGGTTCACAAATGGGGATGTAACTAACAGACAGAGCATCCGATTGATGGACCGTCTGTGGATTAAGGACCCTTGTGATAAGGAGGTCCTTTAGAGATTCACTATGTGAGTTTTGATGGATTTTGACATGTGAATTGTGTTGGATCATAAATTAATTCAACAGGGACCTTTTTACAAAAGTGCCCATATATCACAGACTGGGCATCTGATCGATGAAAAATATGACTCGTTAGGACCCCAATAAAGACGATGTACCTTGGGTATATATTTTGTGTGAAATAGTACCAGTTGAAATATAACACATGGATTGACGAGCAGTTATCCTAGAAACAAGAATTCTCTAAGAGGGAATCATGAGACTGGGTGTCTTGGAAGTAGCAACACAATGTGGATCAGCATCCAATCGACCCAGTGTGGATCAGCATCATAGCTACCTGACAAGCACCAGTTTCAGAGTGGCATGTCGAGGATCAAAAATGAGAGACCCCATGTTGATCCAAATCTAGTGACCCTGTGTGGAATAACATCGAGTGACCCTGTGAGGATCAACATCTAGAGACCCTCTGTGGATTAACATATAGGGACCCTATGTGGATCAACATCGAATGACCTTGTGTGGATCATTATTCTAACAACCCTGTGTGGATCAACGTTCCATCGACCCTGTGATGATTATAATTTCAGCAAACTTGTGTAGATCAACATTCTAATGAGCCTTTGTGGATAAGCTGATTCATGTCCCAATGAGGACCCTCTCTATAGTGGCCCATCATTGAACAATGACTTACGTCCAAGAGCAGATCAATAATATAACAATATATGTGTGGATCATTTTTGATACTTTTAAATGGAATAATATGATATATCATATGTCTAATAATATAATATTGTGATATCTGATTTGTATACCTAGTGTGAGATGACTTCTTCTGCGTTCTCTATTATGGAGGTCTTTCTTTGTGGTTTTTTCCTTTGTGGAACTATGGGAGTCCTTTAGGGGTCTCGTGGTGCCTAATGAGTATTGTTATACTAACCCCTACAAGGGATTTTCCAACAACATGTTGTATCTTGTTCCAATGATGGAAAACATTGAGAGAGGGTTGGGATCCAGGACTAGATGGTGCACGGTGATGGACCTCTAGATGTGACATGCCATAGTGATGAGCCACCAAGAGTTGTACCTATCCTTCTGGTAAGAACCCTGGTTGCAATTCTAGCATCTATTTTTCTATTATAGTTGTAAATTTATGTTGGGGTTGTCTTTATTCCCCCATTACTTACATTACTCAACCCTTTTACATCCAGAACATATATTTTTACTACTACAGTTTTACTAAGTGTGTTGTACACATTGTATCCTTGGACATTGTGTTTTCAGGTTTAAAGGCAACACCTTCCCATTTTTCTGGGACATTCCTTTCGGTGATAGTTTCTAAACCCAAGCCTTTGGAAGGTAGGATTGGATTAGTCACACCGCTCGCCCCGAGGGATGGGTCATGACATTACCATTTCATTATAATTTGTAATAATGTCATTCGAATATAAAAAATATATATTTTCCTACAAAATTGAATTTATGCAAATAATATATTTTTATCATAATAACATATGTAAACTAGTATTGGTGAATGAATTGAAAAAATACATATATATTTTATGTTTAATGAAATATTTTCATATTAATATAATTTATTTTTAGGCCTTTGATAAGAAAAAATCCATTGTTTTCTATAAATTTTATTTATAATAGGAATTTTTCATCGTGTTCTCTGTGATTATTTTAGAATTAATTTCTACTAATTATAATAATTGACTGATGAAAAAAATGATCTCATTTTTTGAAATTATGAAGTTCAAATTGGGTAAATATTCACCATTTATTTTATTAAAAAAATAGTAATAATAGAAAATATTTTTCACCTTGATATGTGTTAAATGAGTCAAATAAGGAAAATTCATTAGGATATAGATTTACAATTCAGCCAACTACAATGTTTATACTACGAAATGAGTTGAAATCACCTATATCCATAAAATTATAAAATATATATCCAAATGGATCAATATTTATTTTAATACAACATTAATATTAATTTTAGAACAGAATTAGTAGAAACATTTAGTCTCTTGACATTAATATCTCTAAAATATCAATTAATGGATTAAAATAGAATAGGCTTACTTATAATTGATAATTTTAAATATAATTTTTTTCCCATAGTAGTTTATTTCAAATTTTTAGTGATTGAAAAATTACCTTGAACATTTATTCCACTGTAGGGGAATTGTTTTATTAATATATAAATAAAATGAATGATTTCAAAAATTTAAAAATATTAAAATTAAATTGAATAATTATTTTTAATTAATTTATTACGTACATATCAAATTTTAAGGATGTATGAAATTATTAGATACAAATTAATTCATTTTTTGTGACTTTTAATTCAAATAAAATAAATAGTTTCAAAATTGACATGTATAATATTTTATAGAAAATAATATATTACTTAATGAATTGAAATTCATAAAAATATGATCATTATAAAACTAAAATTAATATGGTAAATCAAATAAACCATGAACTAATTTTTTTGATGTTTTTCTCGTAATGGTAACATTATAAATTCTTAATGATTGAAATAGTTGTTTCTACAATTATGGTAAAAAAGGATTCAAAATGGGATTAATAAAAATGATAACAACAAAAATGAAACATAAAAAAGTCTAAAAAATATTTTATCATTTCATTTATACATTATTCTATATTTATCCAAACTAATGTACAGATGTAATTTTTTTTTTGAGAATTAGTTATTTTTATTTTTATATTCCATGGAATCCCAAGTGTGTCATATCCCACCTTCATAGAGAGACATCCACCATTTTTATTCTTTACACAAAATTGAAAAATAATTTTCATCAAACCCCTAGATAATTTTCATTGAAACACCCATATACATTTTATAGAGGGTTTTCCACATAAGCCTTTTTCTAGGGACCTTATGTGGGGATCCAAAGGAGTTCTTCTATATAAGATGTGATCACATTAACCGACCTCTTACTTTTCACATCTAATTTTACATCCTATATATAAATAAAATTTAAAAATAATTAAAATTCATATTTTCCTTGATATAATAATATTTTATTATATTTAAGATAACACCCTTATTCACCCTCTATTCTCTCAAATAGTTTGTGAAAGTGTCATTCATGTGTACTTATGACATACCATATCCACATAGCTATATAAATCAATTTCCATAACCTTATTTTAATGATTTTTATAATGATGGGTATAATTTTTATATATTATAAATATTCAATATATTTACTTATATAACTATTATATTGTATTTACATTTTCACCATCTTATCCATTTTAAAATTACAATGTTGCTTGTGTGTAAGTCTTTCCTACCATTTATATGATGTGATCTGATTCATTTTTCATTTATTCATCACAAGGATCATAATATGGATGGATTTAAGGAATATATATTATGTATATTATATACTAATTATTTAATACACGTTAATTTTCCTTACCATTCTTTCTTTCTGTCTGTTGAAATGTGAAAACATTTCTAATGTGTACTTTAAACATGCCATCTCAAAGAATGGTGTAATTAATTTTTATGTATCTATATTTTATGCTTAATTATTCATATTTATATATTGAATATATATAATATTAATTAAATGAGTAAAATTATTTAAATTATTTAACCATGATTAATATTCATGGAGAAAAATACTGAACCAAAATTCTGAGGAATAAAATTGTTTACACTGTGAAATGGGATTGTTAAGGAGGAATTAAAAATAAATGGCTATTGAAATGAGATAAGGTAAAATATATTCTATTTAATTTATTTAATGTTTAATGGTATTCATCTATAATAAATATAAACTTAATTTTGTATGATTTTATAAGGCTTTAAAAAAACATATAACTATAGGGTAGAGTTTTATGATACATTGTTATTATTTATCGTTATTGTTTTTGATTAAAATTATGATGATGTTATTATATAATAAAACTATCAATACACTCTTGTTTTTTATTATAATTTGTTTATTTATAGAAACATTACATTATTCCATCAATTTCTCACTCTATATAAACTGATGAGTCTGAAATATTGTCTCTATAGAAAACTGAACTGATATCTCTATTTGATTGTAGATCTTTTTTCATCAATTTTTATGTTTTCAAAAAAAAAATTCCGGATAAAGTTTCTATAAATTATTATTTTTAATTTAATTTTTAACAAATTATTTATTTATTACAAAATGGATAAAAAAGAAACATTTTTTCATTTTACTAATGAGAATTTATTTATTTTTTGGAAATGTTTGAACGAAATTCTTTTTTTAACTTACAAAAGATGAATATAATCTCCCTTCATCATGATAACTAAATAATATGAATAATTATCTATTTCAGTACATATTAATTAGGAATGAAAATATCTCCTTTAATATTTTGGAATTATATGATTTCAAATATGTTATTTCAAATTAATATTATATTATGAAAAATAATTGGTACATCTGCTATTTTAAAGGAATTTTTATATTTTATGATGTACACGGATGTTTTTGATGTCTTAATATGTATATGAATGAATCATTACATCCTTATATATTATTTAAATAGGTTATTTTTATTATGATAAGTGTTTGTGGATGATGATGACGTGTGAACTGTTTCCCTGCATTATCGCCATCCAAATGGGGGTGGCATCCATAACATATTCTGGGATGTTTTCTCCTTAATATAAATGAGATGATGGGATTTAGGTTCCTTCATCCATGGATTCCTACTGGGAACTCATCTCCTAGTTAGGGTCTCCCTCATAGATTAAGGTCTTACTTGTGAGACTCTTCCTAGTGCCATATCTTCATGGAAGCCGGTTAATTACAATACTTCTGTCAGGATATTCCAAGGTGTCAGGCCAAGGAAGCAACCTTCAGTTGGGGGAGTTGTTACCATGGACATCATTGGCGTTTCTGCATCCTGGAACACTAGTGTGAGTCTCTAAGGGCATGAATGACCGAGTCAATCCACATATTATGTAGGGAATTATATGCAATATGCATGTCTCCAAGGTTTTCCTTAGCATCAAATGTTTAACACATGGTATTCCGTGAGTTTAATGACTAGTAGAGATGGATCAGACTGATTGAAACACTGACAATAGTGGATCAGTTGGGGGCATCCCCTGGAGGGAACACTGATTTTAGGTATAACATGTGGTTAGTTACCAAATTGCAGCTAAGAGCAGTGAAGAGGAGAATTGACATGATCTTACTAGGATGTGGAAGCACGAGTAAGAATCAAGATGGATAATGGAAGGTAAAGTGGAGTGGATGGAGAATGAGATGGAGTCGAGTCGAGGGAAATGGTGATGTTGGGTTAGAGCATCGAAGAGACTTCTTAAGTATCCCGGTTGTAGGGAATCAAATTCCACATTGTTATGGTGGGTTATATGATTAGGGTGTGCATAAATAACAACGACTCGATGATATACTGGGGCTTACGCATGGTTAGTAGCTCGATGATGTTCTAACACCACTAGGATGGGGTAGAGATATGGGTCCCCATGGATGGGATAATAAAAACCTACCACTGGTTTTGCGTTAAAAATGGCTTACTATTGAATGGGGATCACAACTACTTACTATTTACTAAATTCATGATTCCTTACCATTGGGTAGGGATCACAATGGCTTACCGCTGGATTGGGATTACAATGTCTTACCGCTCGATGGGGTTTTCAATGGATTATCTCTAGTTGGGATGAACCTCATGGTTTATTACTATGTCCCCTGTCTAGGATACATAGATCAATCCCACATAGTTCGAGTGAGTATCATTTAACATCATGTGGAAGAAAAAGGGGCATGTAGTTTTCCATCATGGAGGATGGGGTGAACTGATGTGATGTTTTAAGGACCAATGGGTGTTGGGATTAAACATGAGTGATTATTCCTACATACATTGAAATGGAATGAATCAATGTCCTTGTAGTTCAGATGGTGTTGGTAAATTGACGTGAAGATGATCGAGACCAGTTGATTGTGGGCATGAACATCAAAGAGGATTCATACGTGCGTTTCCTTGGCAAAGATCAAATTCCACATAGTTCAGATGGTGTTGGTTAAATGACATGAAGATGGTCGAGACCAATGGATGGTGGGCATGATTCTTAGGGAGGCTTCCTACGTTCCAATCCATGGTAGTGATCAAAGTCCATGTATTTATGATGGTATTGGAAAACCGATGTAAAAATGTTTGAGACCAATGGATTGTGGGACTGAACCTCAAGGAGGCTTCATACGTACATATCATGGTCATGGATAAATGTCCACACAGTTTAGATGGTGTTTGGGGATTAAAAACTATAGAGGCTCAGATAGGATGTCATGATTGTTGCTTTCTCTAATCCTACATGAGTCATGCACAATGTGAGAAACAAGAGGTAGCAAAAAACAAACAATCACATCATGAAAGATGCATCCATTGGAAGTGGAGTGGGGCTTACAAGTGGTTAGTGGCCCTAAATGGAAACAGGTGGTTACGTGTGGTCAGCATCCCAAAGACGAAATAGGGGATTATTCATGGTTAACAACCTATGAAATGGATAGTGTTTTTCTACTACAGGGTGGAGGCCCGATGGAGACCACACCCAAAGGGAGAGGGACTTGGCATTGAAGCGATGAGGGATCTGGTGCCTAGTCCACCATCTCTGGTCTTTGTCCAGGAAGAAGTTATGAGTATTAGGGATGATTCCTCATGCAATAAAGGTTTGGCGCTTACACTGAGATGGTTTCCCATTCCCCACGGATAGAGACCGCTCTGGAAAAGAGTATCTCATTCCATGCGAAGAAGATTTCACTCCATAGAGACCCGTCGGAATTGAGAATGTCTGAGATGGGGCACCCCATGTATGTTTCACGAGGCGGGTTAATAGTTTAACATCATGTGCTAAGGATGATTGTTCTTGGATTTTTAATTTACTACAACTCAGATGAGGTGGGTCTAATCTGCACCAATAGAACATACATAACTGATACTCACCCGCCCTTGAGGAAGGGAAGGCACCAACAATGCCTTGGTAAGGGGGTGTTATGGACTGATCCATTGAGGGGTCCTCATTAGCGTGAATATATAAATAAGTAATACCTATTATGGTTCTTATGTGAAGAATCATGAGGCGATGTAATTCAATGGGATGTACAACCCA
Source organism: Viscum album (assembly GCA_963277665.1). NCBI lineage: Eukaryota > Viridiplantae > Streptophyta > Magnoliopsida > Santalales > Viscaceae > Viscum > Viscum album. The sequence continues at coordinate 1,644,860,248 of OY728163.1, read as the reverse complement.
AAGAAATTGGAAATCACTTAGGGAAAACCTAGATGGTCGCAAGAGAAAATGAGTTGCAGATCAAATGGTTTCATTAGTAGAAGCCCCGTGAAGCACTGGTGCTCCATGAAGCATAGGGGATTCACAAATGGGTATGATTCATGAAGTTAAGAGTCCTAGAATAGGTGTAGGGAATATGTTCATATAGAAGGTTCTTCGAGAGAAGTAGAAATGCATTCGCAGAGCAGTGCTTCATGAAGAAAAGGTGTCTTGTGAAGCAATTGGATTGGCATGAAATTTTTATAGCGATGCAGAGTGGACCTTCCTTAGCATGTGGGTCACAAGTTAATGATGGGTATTCTATAAATCATAAGTGTTACACAAAGACACAATTACCATTGGGGATCCACTTACTTTGCGGTTTCCCATGGGATCCACGAAGGGCATCCCACTTTGAAAATGGGATAAATTCAATCAAAGGGGGATACATTTCACAATTCTAAAGTTCATTAAATAAATCATGTTTTGCCGAGCTGAAATTGCCTCATGATTTAGAATATAAAAAGGTGAAATGTCGAAGGATCCATGTTTTGGGCGTGAGGGGTGCCTAATATTTATATGAAAGAGAAACCGCGAAGCAGAGGAGGACGAGCATGATGACACGTGGATTTTTTTTGTAATCACTTAGCCCCCAGCCTCCTTTCTCATCCACAGATTCAAAAATATCAAATGGTTTCACGGATCCTCCAACCTCCTTGATCGATGGAATCATTTCAAAAATATAACGGGTTCGTGGAACCTACCACGTCCTTGCTCCACGATAGGTTTTTGTGAATGTCAAACGGGTTGGTGGAGCCTCCTGCCTCCTTACTCCGTGGCAGATTTGTGAAAGTCAAATGGGTTCACGGAGCCTCCCACCTCCTTGCTCTGTGGTGACTTCGTGAATGTAAAATGGTTTTGCAGAGCCTTCAACCTCCTCGCTCTGCGGCGGCTCCATAGAGGACAAGCATTGTGTCGGTCGCGATGCTGCGAGGGCTCCACGAACAAGCTTTGTGGGGTAGCTGATAAGGCTTTCCGTTTGATCTTGTTTTTCACAAATTTTGGTATAAAAATATACCCAAAATTTTATCCATGATATATATTTTTTTTAATGTTCTAATTATATTGATTGGGGATATAGTTTATATTTCTACCTTCTATGAATCACGCTTATTGATTTGACATGTTGTATGCTTAATAATTTGTTATACATAATTATTGTCGATATTTTTGTATTTTACTTTTACAAAATGCTTTATTATTTGTGTGGCGAAGTAATGGGTTGATGGATATATAGGGATATTTTGAAAAACTCTAACCAAATTGTATGATATAAAATAGAATGATCTGAAAGTGCATTAACACTATTATTCCCTTCCCATTTTTTCAAAGGGATGGGAAATTATATTTCCCCTCAATGTGTATACATGAACCCCTATCCCTTATACAAGCAATGAAATTAACATAAAATACATTATACATATTTAGTTGTGATGGATGCATGATTAACCAACCTTTCGCATCTAATATTCATAGAAGAGAGTTGATGGAGGAGTGATAAGTAAAAATTAATTTGGTAATGAAAGTTATCATTTCTAAAATTTAATGATTGTAACGGTGGATCATTATCTATTATTTTTCTATATTTATTGTTAAATATTATTAATTTTTTTTATATATTTATGTAAACATCTACATTGATCTGATTTATAACCCTAACAATGAGTCATATCTATTTACAACATTGTGGTGTCTTATTCAGCATGCTAGTCTCTCACTAAACACATAAAATGCAATTGTTATTTAGTTTGATTTTCTATTTTTGGGGTATCATCTTATAGTATTATTTATTTGGATCCATTATCCATGTCGAACATGGTCAATGTTGAAGTCAATTGTGTTCCTGTCGTTGTTCTAGTTTAAGAAATGTGGTTGTTTCCAACACATATCCTTGTGTATCAACAACCAATATTGATTTTACCAATTATTTATTCATGATACATGTATTTATTATTTAATGAAATGATTTTCATTAAAATTTCTCAATATTTAATATACATATATTTTCATATCATTATTTTTTAATTGAACGTTCAACACTACTTTGACATCCTAAATGTTAGTTTACTTCCTTTGTGGATCAAGGAATTGACATCTGGTTATTTGGTGACTTGATCTATGGGTTTTTAAACTAATATTTTAAATTACCAATAATGAATGATATTAGAGGTAGTCAATGGTATCATTTCTCAATTAGAGTGACCAAGATGGTTGAGATTCAGAGATGATTGAATCAAGTATAGTCTTGACATATGAAGTAACCCATGAATTCAAATATATACCTTTTTATGTTATAAAGTTCACGATTCCTGGTGTATCTAGGTATCAAGGTACACACCACCAACATAGATGGGGTGTTATGTAAAGTATTATATCCATATGTTTGATTTAATATATGAAAAATATAGGGATCATATGGGATCCAATCCATATTATTATTCATACATCATATAGTCTAATATCACATCATAATATATTATTATTGTCTATATTAAACTGTATATATATAGGTATCCATAATTAAATATGTCGAGGATAATAAATTGAAATGTATTATTCTCCATACCATATTAGTTAATAATATTCATATTATTATCACTAACATGATCTGTTCATAATGATATAACTTATATATCCTCTATTTATTATTTTTGATTTATCATGACACAACATCCTAGTTATAATTTTCTTAATGCATATCGTATTTTTATATTTAGTATTATCATATGGGAAAGACCTTGTTTTTTATTTTTAATCTGTCACTATACTTTTTGATATCATAATAGAGGGCATTAATATTTTATTTCATTGTATGAGAATTTTTTTATTGGAAGCATGTACTTCCAGGATTTCACACCATAGTATCATGATTGATTTTAGATCCATTCCTTTGTTCAGTGTTGAGATATTTCTACATTGATAATAGTTAGATAAATTTCAAATCACGTTTTTATCAGTTTTTCTTTTGAACATTCTCAATGACATAGTTACCTGTCACTATTAAAAATGACATTTGATATTTATCATGTCACGACCCCCTTCACACAAAGTGTACCCCTCCCGGGCCGACAATGTGAGAAGGGAGATAATGACGCCCGATTCCCGCATCATTTAGGCCCCGAGTTGGAGACTAGAACCAAGGGTATAGTAAACACAAAAATTGGAGGTATTACCCTCCAAGAGAAGACCTGCAAAATAGAGAGATAATATAGACACCAATAAAATCCAACTCAAAACTGGAATATAAATGAAACCCAAGTACATATATGAAATTTAATACAGAAGTACTACAACAGAATGAGGAAAAACTACAAGTACCCAAAAGAAAGTAAAAACAGCAACAACCACAAGCCCAAACAGCACCTGCTACCACAAGCTAGTAAACACTAGCCTGATCTCCAACCTTTTCCAAGTGACCTGAAAAATAGTTTATATATACCTAGGGTGAGTATAATACTATAATCAGTAGGATCCTCCCCGAAGCCTCTTGTGAAATAGTAAAGAGAGAATGCTAAAGAAAAGTTAGCAACAAGTGATTTTAATTCGTTACCTAAGAAGGTATACTATGTTACCAACCTCACCATGGTTACTCTAACCAAGTAACACATAAATGAATATAGCATATAGTAAATAATTTCAAGGGTACCCCACTACTAATTCCCCACTGGTTTGCCTCTTTTCCCAAATGTCGCACGTCCTAAGCTTCTCTCTCAAAAAACTCTTGCCCGCAGACACCTGGACGATGCACCTCACTGTAGACCTCGTGCAACACAAAGGCTTTCCCGCAGACACCTGGGTGAAGCACAACACCATCCTCACAACAAAAAGTTACCAGGTAGATTCTAGGAGCCACCACAGCTCGCATAACGTCTATCATACATCAGGTATTATACATCAAGCCATTACAGTCCGTACACCGATTAACAATCCTCACGCCATCACAACCTATACATGTTACACCTATAGTAGTCCATAAGATACTATATCCAGAATATATGTGTGTGAATAACCACAATCCATTACATCCCTCTACACAAAAATATGGGGAAACTAACCGTTGTGCCTACCGGCACAGGTATCTACCAATAGAAGAGAGTACGGCCAAAGGGGGTAGTTAGCCATTCACCCTCCCATTAGAATGTTGGGGAAAACACCCCCTAGGGCCCAGAATCCCCAGGGTGTCAGTTGTCGTTACTAACAGGGTAGAGTGTCGTATAGAAACACAAAAAGTACCGAGTATAATATATCTCAAAACCACATTTTGGGAATAACCTAGTCTTAGACACAACTTCAGCTAATGTCTCTCAAACTCCAGGCTGATAATTCTAAGACTATGTATCATATAAGCATACAACCATTAAATAACTATAATAGATTACTTTATTCCTTTTTTCTTTTCAGTTCAACTTTATGTTAATTAATTCATTAATCAATAATTATCCATGAACAATTCCACATTAGACTTCATTAGCATTACACCCGAAGGCCACTGCCCCTTTTAAATTATTACCTCATCATTATGTTCCAACAAACACCAACCCAAGGGTTAACACAATTTATTCAAACATTCATTACAGAAACACTTTCCCATATTCTCATAAATTCTAGAAAATAATTCTATGCTACTAACACAAAGGGGATCAACATGGTGAGTAGATGTACTACCCATCGAGTCTTTGTCACCTATAGAAAGAGTGTAGACCTATTCCCCCTTGAGAATATAAAGGCTAAAAGCACGTGGAATACCCCGCGTGTCTTCACCTCTTTCAGATTAAGGGTAGGCAATACCAGTTTCCCTGAGCAGTGGGGAAAAATAAAGTAGATAAACAACCAATGAACCTACAAGAATCCAACAATCACATCCATCGCACTCCATCAACCATGGTGTCCTCCCCAACACCCACATGCATAAACTGATTCATCTTGCAACTTTCGGATTCATCCTCTACCACAACCAAAAGGCATCTATGCCCCTACATATCACAACACCCCGTCATGGTCACGTTTCTACATAAGCAACAAGAAAATACAACCATCACATCAATTGGGCTATGGAGTTTTAACAATCAAGAGGGTAACTCAGAACCATTCAAGGAATTATCAAACAATCAAATTATTTAATCCATCTTGAAATAAGAGATTTATAATTCATTGGTTCCAACATCAAGAAACCTAACCAGTATGCTATCACAAGAGATCAAACATTATTACTATTCCAATTTGATTAACATCAAATTACAGAAAGAAATAGATTCAAATACATGCCTATTTATCTTTATCCAAACAATTATCAATTAATCATGGTTTACATTATTTACTGATTTCCATCAAGAACAAACATCTAAGCAAATCAGGCATAGATATCACACTATCTAGTAAAACCAGAGGCAATATCATATGATCGATAAAAAATTCTTTATCCTGTTAAAAATATTTATTATTTCAATTCCATTGTCATCTAGTGGGATTTAAAACATGCTAACAATACAGTCGCAGGTAGAAGAAAGAGAAGAAATGAATCAACTACCTCAAGGGTTTTTTATGAAAACCCCAATAAATGAGAAACACACAAGAAATCCGGGCTGATTCTCCAAGAATCCTCCTTAGATATCTTCTCCTATCACAAAAAAGACCAACACACATCATATATGGCGTCGACACCCTTAGATCTACCCATCACTGATGTAGATATATGAAACCGAGAGAAGAGGGAAAGTATATTCGAGTGGATCTAAGAAACCGATCAAGAACGAAGAAGAACGAAGAAGAACGATCACATACCTCAAGAAAACAGATTCGATTCGTCAAGAGAATCCTCTGATCACCTCCAAAATTCTTGGGAGAGGTTCTTCTACCTTCAAGGTAAGGTAATAACAAGCTATGGCCACTTAGGAGAACAAGAAAGTTAGAGGCGAAATGGTTGAGATCCAAAATTTTAGGATCTAATTTAAGTGCCTGCACGATTTGCTCACGCTATTAGACAAACTGTCGCTAACCATGCAGTCATCGATGCCTCGTCAAACACTCCTCGCAAGGTTAGGCCACTTGATTAGACAAACCGTGTGCTTACCGTGTGTTAGCCACTGCCACCAACATTATCTACGCCCGATATGGCCACACAGTTTAGACAAACTGTGTGTAGCCCGTGCAAAAGCTACTGCCAATTAGTTTGCATTAATGATTCACCCAACGAACCCCAAGTCACTACTCCAAAAGAAGGGTACTTAGAAACATCAAAAGTACCTCAAGATGTAACATGATGTTATAGTTTACAACTTTCTACCATTGAAATGGTTCATCGAAAAGGAAGATTGTGGAAAAGCATTGGGGATAAGTTACCTTGACCTCACAGAACACCTCTAACACCACGTTTCCACAAAGAAATGGATTGGACAGGTCCGAGACATTACATCTGATACCTCTCAAAACATTATCATCCTCGAGAATCCAAAACCCACATAAATAGAAAAAAATAGGGTCTGAACAACCACCCACTATGATACATCCTAAAAGAGGGCAAGCCACCAAAAAACTAAAAAAGGTGCCATTTCATAAACATAAATTTTTCATAACCACAAAACCAACTTCGGTACATGTAAAGAGTTTACCATCAAACAACTCTGGGTTCGGAACACATATTTGTGACTCACATTCACATGTACTCTCCCCCAAGACACCATGTCCCCACAAGACACGAACTAAATGAATAGAACGAATGTGGAACAATTTATCCTTGTGGTTATGTATCAACATTGGTCGCTCCTCAAATGTTGCATCATCATCAACATCGAACTCTCCCCAGTCGATGATGTGAGAGTCCTTGTGAAGATAATGACGGAGCTGTGATACATGGAAAACATCACACATCCGACTCATCTTTAGGGGATGTGCTACTCGATATGCCACAGCTCCAACATGAGATAACACCACAAAAGTCCCAACAAACCGGGGAGAAAGCATACTTCCATGAACGAACCATCGCTTCCCATGACGGGGAGTCACCTTCAGAAACACATGGTCCCCAACATTGAACTCTAAGGGTCTCATTCTTTGATCGGAATATGATTTCTGATGATCATACGCTATCATCATCCTCTCAAAAATCACCCGAACCATCTATGTTGTATTCTGCACTAGTTCCGGTCTAGGAATTGATGACTCTCGGACCCTAGTACAGATCAATGGAGAAAGGAAAGGATGAGCATACAAGGCTTCAAATGGCTCCATACCAATGGTGGAGTGAAAACTATTATTGTAAGAGAACTCCACCAATGGTAGGTGCCTCATCCATGAACATTTGAAATCAAGAACCCAAGAGCGTAACATGTCTTCAATAGTCTAGATGGTTTGCACTGTCTCGCCATCTGTTTGAGGATGAAATGCTGTGCTAAGGCATAGTTGATAACCGATAGCATGTTGGAGACCCCTCCACACCCTGGAGGTAAAAAAGGATCTCAATCAGAAATGAACGTCCTTGTGACTCCATGAATTCTCACCACCTCCTCTAGATACTGGCTAAATAAAACTTCCACTTAGCTTGACTCTTTGATTGCAATAAAGTTGGCCGATTTAGTTAAAAGATCAACTACCACCCAAATAGCATGATGTCCTCCTAGAGCTCAAGGTAAACCGGTAAAAAGGTCCATTGAGATGTCCTCCCACTTCCACTGAGTAATCTCCAATCGGTGGGGAAGACCACCAGGAAGACGGTGTTCGGCCTTCACCATCAGGAAGACTAAACATCAAGACACAAACTACACAACTGTATGCTTCAGCCCAGGCCACCAAAACTGACTCCTCAACGCTCAGTACATATTTTTCATGCCAGGAAGTACTCTTAAAGGTGAACTATGGAACTCTCTAAGAACTGTCTCACCCATCTTCAAGGGAACAAAATTCATTCCATGATACAACACTCAGTGTTGTTCATCCTCTAACCAACCATCAGGGTCCTCACCATAAACAACTCGGTCTCTCCTTACCTACACGTCTAGATCACCCAACCGAGACTCTTCTACATTATGCATCAGGGATGAATTTACCATCATCTATAAAAGACAGCCTCTACCCCCAACTTCTCCCATATCAAGATGTAATGCTGAATGTTCTTCCATTACTCTCCAAGAATCACCAGATTCATGCACAACATCACTACATGACTTTCGGATCAGCACATCAGCTACCACATTCCCCTTTTTAAGTGCATACAATATTAGAATGTCGTACTCCTACAAGAACTCCATCCACTGATGCTATCATATGATAAAGTCACGCTGGGAGAAAACATAACTCAAACTCATATGATCGGTGAAAACCACAAAGCACTCACTAATGAGGTAATGTCTCCACAACTTCAGAAAAAACACCATGGATACCAACTCAAGATCATTGGTGGCATAGTTGCGTTCATGGGGACGTAACTGCAGGGACCCATAAGAAACAAATGACCTCTGCAGCATGAGAACATAGCTTAACCCTAGATATGAAGCATCGTAGAAACCATCAAAGTAAACTCCTTCAGCAGGAAGAAAAAGGAATATAGCAGTTACTAAATTCTCCATTAGATACTCGAATGAGGCATGGAACTGATCAGTCAATATAAATTCCTGATAATTCCTGGTCAAAGCTGTTAGAGGGGTTGAAACTCGTGAGAAATTAGCTACGAACCTCATGAAGTAGCCTACGAGCCCAAGGAAAATTCGAAACTCATACACTATCTTGTGAGCTTCACAAGACACAACTGCTTAAATCTTTGATTTATCCACAAATACTCTATATTGTGACACATCATGCCCCAATAAATGGACTTCTTGTACCCAGAAATCACACTTAAACAACTTCCCAAATAGCTGATGTTGACGAAGGACTCCTAAAACAGCTTGCAGATGCTCTGCATCCTCCTCTTTAGATGTGGAGTACACAAGGATGTCATCGATGAAAACTACTCTAAACTAGTCCAAGATCACTAGGAACATAGAATTCATCAATCCCTTGAAAACAGTTGTAGAATTCATCATGCTGAATAACATTACAATGAACTCATAATGCCCATGACGACAACAGAAAGTAGTCTTCACAATATCCTCATCCCTCACATGCATCTGATGATATCCTAACCGCAAGTCGATATTTTTGAACCAACATGCACCCTTTAGTTGATCTAAAAAGTAATAAATTCATAGTAGAGTATAGAGATATCTTATTTTTACTTTTATTAAGTGATGATAATCAACACAGAACTGCAAACTACTGTCAGGCTTCTTCACGAACAAAACTGGTGCACCCCACGGTGACAAAATCGGGTGAAAAAACCACACTGTAATAGACCATAAAGCTGTAGACATTGATCTCCTAACACAGAAGGGGCCATCCTATATGGAGACATAGAGGTAGGAGTCACTATTGAGTGTAGCTCGATCCCAAACTCGATCTCTCATCGAAGGGGTAATTCTACAACCACTTCTAGAAAGACATCAGGGTACTCCTCTACGACCCTAGGAAACGCCAACTTATGAACTTCTGAAGAAATCAACATCATCTCAACCATCATAGATGATAAGGATGAAAAACGCCTTTGACCCTTTTGAGGGTCTCCTTCACCAACAAAAACCACTTTCTCTCAATCCAAACAAATTACGACGACCCTTTTCCAGAAGCAATCCACGATAGCCTGTACCGAATACAACCAATCCATGCTGAGGATGAAATCATATGGTTGTGTTCATAAACATAGGAAATATCCCCAAGAGAAGTGTGGCCCCAACACTAGTTCACAGTCTCTACATACTTCAAACAAGTCACCAAGACCTCCAACTAGCGTAGTCAACCCCAAGGGCACTGGAAGGCTCTCAAACTCAAGTCACAATGCATGGACAAGGGTAGGTGAAATGAAGGAGTGTGTGGATCATGAATCAAACAAGGAATACACCATGGTAGAAAACATGAAAAGGGTACCTCGAACGACATCTGGATCACCTAGATCTGGCAACGCCAGCGCATGAAGGTGACTATGACATCCTCCATGGCCTCTCTGACCCTGATGAAGACCACCACCACAGTCATGCTCTACTCTCAGAGGACAGGGATCATCATGGGGGTATGATTTTCCTGCACCATTTACCCTCTGTGGATCTAAAGCTAGTGCAATTGGCTACTGCTTCCTTGGCTAGAACTGCCTCAACAGAGGAACTTGGAGCATATCACCTAGTGCATAATGACTGCTCTAAATGGTTAGGCACTCCCACTGCTAATGTACACAACCACATGAGAAAAACTAGTACATGATCCCTTGGCATAAGACTTAGAGTTGGTGCCTCTGGAGAAACGAGATGTGAATGGTTGGGACCTACCCCCGGTTGAACGGAAACACTTCTTCCCTGAAAACAGGGAACCCTGAACCACATCTCTACTTCGTGAGGGATCATGACGATCCCCCTATGGTGATTATCCAGTCTTGGACAAAGTCCTCTCAACAACCTCTGCGCTTTCCAGCACCTCAAGATATGTCTTCAGCATAAATGGGGTGACTTGGTGCTGGATCTATGGATGCAAATCCTCCTCGAAATTCCTTGCCCTTACCTCCTAATCTGGTAACAGGTCCAAATCATATTGTAAAAGGTTCCTGAAACGGATTCCAAACTCTCGAACAGTAGATCTCCCCTATCAAAGGGCAATAATCTCCTGGTGACTGGACGCCTTTGCAGTCAAAGAAAGGCACTCGACTCTAAACTTGTCTCGGAACTCCACCCATGAGATCACTGAATCATCATGATCCCTGAGGTACAAGAACTACCATAGCCTTGCTGCTCCATGCAGCATCAGAAAAGCTAAGGACACCCAATGCTCCGTTCGAGCATAGATCAAATTAAATCCTTTCTCACCCTCCTCTAAACAATCCTCCAGGACTGCATCTGAAATGTATCCCTAGTACTTTTGCAGACTCTGTCACTGAAACTCTCAAAGTGTCTTCCTCCAAGTGTCGTTGTCGTCATCCTCTACCCAACGACGGTCTGCTGGAACATCATGCTAGACATTTTCTGCGCAAACCTGATGAGGATGTCAACCTGGATCCATACCTGTAATATAAAAAACCGTTAAAGCTCCTAAACCTAGAATATGGAAGAATCTACATTAATTTATCAATTTTTCACTTTTACTCATTTTAGGTTAACCTATCCCAAGGTCTACCCATTCAAAAACAAGAACAATGAAGAATGTTGCATGATTCTTTCCTAGGTCTCTACCCTGCAACTAGAATCAAATTTTTAGTAGACATTGTAAACTTAATGGTCCATACCTTAGATCATAGGGGGACGTAAAAGCCTATGTCTCAACCAGTCTCTTGTGTTTACCTCACTTTCTAAACATGACTGACAACGTTTCCCTACCAACCCATGCAACCTCACATGTTCCTAACTCTAAACTCCATCCTATCCCGCATCCAGACCATTAATACCACTCTATTATGACCCCCTCCTCACAAAGTGTAATCCTCCTATGCCAGAAATGTGAAAAGGGAGATAATGACCCCAATGTCCCGCCTCTAGTAGCCCCCAGGTTGGCGACTAGCTTCGAGGGTATAGTAAACACACAAATGGGAGGCAATGCCCGCTAAGCGAACACATGCAGAAGAGAGAGATAAGATAGACACTAATAAACTCCAACTCAAAACTGGAATATAAAAGAAACCCATGTACACAAATGAAATGTCATGTAGAAGTACTACAATAGAAAGGGGAAAAACAACAAGTACCGAAAAGAATGTAAAAACAGTAGTAACCATAAGCTCTAATAGCTCCAATAACCACAAGCTTGTAAACACCAGCCTGATCACCAACCTACTCCAAGTGACCTGAAAAATAGTTTATATATACATAGGGTCAGTAGAACAGTATACTCAGTAGGATCCTCCCAAAAGCCTCTTGTGCAAATGTAAAGATAACATGCTAAAGCACAGTGAGCAATATGTAAAACTAACTTGTTACCTAAGTAGGTACACTAAGTTCCCAACATCACCATGGATACTCTCAGCAAGTAACACATAAAAGAATATAGAATATCGTAAAGAATATATAGGGTACCTCACTACTACTTCCTCACTATTTTTCCGCTTTTCCCCAACGTCACACATCCTAAGCCTATCTCTCCAAATAGGCTTTCCTGCAGACACCTGGGAAAAACACCACACTGTGAACCTCATAAAACAAAAAGGCTTGCCTGAAAACTCCTGGGAGAAGCGTCACACCATCCTCACAACCAAAAGTAGCCAGGTAGATTTCAGGATCCACCACCACTTTCATAATCTGTATCATACATAGGGTATTATACCTCAAGCCATTACAACCCATACACCGAGTCAGGATCCTCAAGCCATAAATTCCTATAAACCTTACACCTATAGTAGTCCATAGGATACTATATCCAAAATATATTTGTGTCTACAACCACAAACCATTACAACCCTCTAAACAAATATATGGGGAAACTAACTGTTGTTCCTACCGGCATTAATATCTACCAAGAGAAGAGAGAGTGGCATAAGGGGGTAGTCATCCATTCACCCTCCCATCAGAATTATGGGAAAACACCCCCTGAGGGATCAGAATCAAAGGGGTTTGAGTTTCCATTAATGATAGGGTGGAGTAGCGTATAGAAACAAAAAAAATACAAGGTATACTATATCTCACAACCATAATATGGGAATAACCTACTCTTAGACACCACTGTAGATAACGTCTCTCAAACTCTGGGCTGCTACTTCTAAGACTAGGTATCCTATAAGTATACAACCATTTAAATAACATTAATAGATTACTTCATTTCCCTTTTCTTTTTAGTTCCACTTAAAGATAATTAATTAATTAAAAACTAATTAACCAATAACCATTCAAAATTAGACTTCATTAGAATCACACCCAAAGTCCAATTCCCCTTTTAAATTATAGCCTCATAATTATGTTCTAGAGAACTCCAACTCCAAGGGTTAACAAAATTTATTCAAACATTCATTATAGATACACTTTCCCATATTCCGAGTCATTCTAGAAAAGAATTCTATGTAACTAACACAAAGGGACTCAATATAGTGAGTAGTTGTAATACCCGTCATGTATTGTCCGCATATAGCAAGAGTGTAGACCCATTCCCCCTTGAGAATCTAATCATGGAAAGAATGTATAATACCCCACGTGTCTTCACCTCTTTCAAAAGAATGGTAAGAAAGACCAGCTACCTTGAGCAGTGGGAAAAAATAAAGAAGGTAAACAACCAAAGAACCCACAAGCATACAATCACATCTATCCCATTCCATCAACCATGGTGTCCTCCTCGACACCCACATGCATAAACTGAGGCATCTCTCCACTCTAGGCATCATCTGCTGCCACAACCAAAAGGCCTCTATACCCCCACATATCAAAACACCCCTCTAGGGTAACGTTTCTACACAAGGAGCAGGAAAAAACAACAATCACATCAATTGGGATATGGACTTTTAACAAACAAGTGGGTAACTTAGATCCCTTCAAGGAGTTATCAAACAATAAAATTGTTTAATCCATCTTGAATTAACAGATTTATAATCCATCGGTTCCAACATCGAGAAACCTAACCAGTAAGCTATCATTAGAGATCAAACATGCTTACTACGCCAATTTGATTAACATCAAATTACAGCATGAACCAGATTCATAATCATTCCACATTGTCTTTAGCCAAACAATTATCATTTAATCCCAGTTTATGTTATTTACCAATTTACATCAAGAACAAACTGCTAAGCAAAGCAAGCATAGATATCACACTATCTAGAAAAATAAGAGGCAATATCATACGATCGATAACAAATTATTTATCTGGTTCAACATATTTTTATATATATTACATTGTCATGCAGGGGGATTTAAACATTCTAACAATACAATTGCACGTAAGAGAAAGAGAAGCAAAGAATCCCCTACCTCAAGGGTTTTTGACAAAATCCCCAAAAAAATGAGGAACACATAAGAAATCCAGGTTGATTCTCCAAGAATCCTCCTTAAATCTCTTCTCCTATTACAACCAAGAGAAAAAATCATCACATTTGGCATCGACATACATAGATCTATCCATAAAGGACGTAGATCTATCAAACCAAGAGAAGAGGGAAGGTTGATTTCAGTGGATCTGAGAAACCAATCATGAACGAAGAAGAACGATCACATATCTCAAGAAACCGGATTTGATTCATCAAGAGAAGCCTCTAGATCACCTCCAAAATGCTTGGGGGAGGTTCTTATACCTTTAAGGGAGGGTAATTCCTAGTTATGGTGGCTTAGGATCTTTAAAGAGTAATTTAGTGGTGAAATGGTTGAGATCCACAATTTTAGGATCTAATTTAAGTACCTAGACGGTTTGCTCGCACGGTTAGACAAACGGTGCACTAACCATGTGGTCGCTACTACATAATCAAACACTCCTTGAAAGGTTAGGATGCACGGTTAGAAAAACCATGCATTAGCCACTTCCCCCATCATTAACTATGCACATTATGGCTGCACAGTTTAGACCAACCGTGTGCACCCCATGTGAAAGCTATTGCCCTTTATTTTTCCATAAATATTCACCCAACGCACTCCCTAGTCAATACTCCAAAACAAGGGTATTTAGAAACATCAAAAGTACCTAAAGAAGTAATGTGATGTTATAGTTCACAACTGTCTATAATTGAAACGATTCCTCAAAAATGAAGTTTGTGGCAAAGCGTTGGGGATAAGTTACCATGACCTCCCGGAACACCTCTTACACCACATTTCCACAATGTAATAGACTGGAGAGGTCCAGGGCATTACATATCTTATACATGTTATGGATATATTTATTAATAGTAATATTTAAATCATGCCAAAATTATGAATATAAATAAAATTTTTGACCTAATTTTGTTACACATTAGTGCATTCTATATTATATTTAAATATATTTTTGAATACGGTGGTGTTATTTTTGATATAATAATTAATTTTTGCATACATTGTTAATATCATTATGATGGTTGATATGACTAATTTAAATATTATATTGTTTTTATTTGTTTCATATTGTCATTATACTGATATTTTTGTTGGGGAAGATTATTTTATTCCATTATAAGAATTATATGTGAATATATATAGATTTAATTGGGCTAAGTAAAACTGATTCTCAGTATATGAATTTTTATAAAATAGATTGTTGGTTATTTGAATTTTATTGTGTGTTTTTTCATAAAAAAAATAGTTGCATTATTTGTTTGGACAAAAAATATGTTTTCTATAATAATAATTGAATTATAATGTTGATATAGAATATGAATACAGTTTCTGGTTTATTAAAGAGTATTTATAAATTAATAACATGTTGAAGAAAATAATACGAATTTTTGAGATATGTCTTATTGTGGATAACAAATTTATATGATATGTACATTAAGTGTTAGAATCGTAAATATAGTTCTTTAATATAATTTTCTTTTATATATGATGAAAAAAAAATAGACACGATCTTGTAATTTCCCCAACTTTGGTAAATTTTTTTGACTGAAATATTATTATATAATTTTGGATGTATTCTAGTTTTTTTATTTTGGATGAGATTATGGATAAATATTTTTTATGGTTCTTAATGTGGTGTTTTTTAATAAGGATGTGGTTAAAAATTCATAAAACAATATTCATGGGATTATTTGTATGAAATCAAAAATAGGGACATAATTTTTCTTCCACTAAAAAATTAATGGAATCCAAATTGGAATCATACTGTTAAACGAGTGTGTTTTGTAAAAACATGGTGCTATTATACTATCTTTTAGAATCCATTTGGTATATAGTGAGACTATCAAGAATCAAACATGCCGAGATCATATTTTATAAAAAATTAATGTAATTTTATACTTTTTCTATTCCTAAAAATATTTTAATACCCTTAAATATAACCCGTCATAATTTTACAATTATTCATATTTTTAATAAATTTAATATCTTTGACAAATTGCACTCTACATGACACCATGTTCAATCTAATCGAGGTATGTTATTATGTGAGTATTATAACCTATCCATTTAAATAATAATGTTCGAATAAGATTCACTAAATATATAAATGTATATGAATTTAATATTTTAAAAATATATTCTATGGTCTTCTGTAAAAAAAATTATTTCAATGTTAAATTTACTATTTTAGTAGAATTTTTTTGTTCAAGTATATTTTTTATATTATAAGATGATGATGTAGTTACTATTTATGAAGGGTTATAATAATACAAAAAATTTAAATATTCAATATTGTTTTTATATTTAACTAGATTTTGAATAAAAATATGATAAAAATTAATCTACTTATTTTTTTTGAAAATATAATTTTCTAAATCGATATTTTCATCATGTTTTGTGAATTTATTTTAAAATTAATTTAAACACATTACATAAATTGATTCTAGAAAAATGGATTCTATATTTTGAATTAGTTTTTTGAAATATGTTATATATTTTCATAATAAATTTGGTCAATATAAATTTTCTATATGGTAACAAATTTCCTCTATGAAGGAATAATCATGTTATTTTTGTTTGACATGAAGTGATTATGTCAATGTATTTTATATTACTTCATATCATGTAAAGTTAATTCCATCCTTATCTACTTATGGTGAAAATAAATATTATTTATTTAACCTTTCAATGAATATGATCAATTTAATATTAAATCCACATAATGAAACAAAATTTTATTATCATAGTTTTAAATATTAAATATTTGGCAATTTTTAGAGAAAAAAAGTGTATGCATTACTATAAATGTCCACTTTAGGCGTTATGAACTAATAATCATTGGAATAATTCCACTATATTTTTAATGATTATATAATTAAATATAATTATGGTAAATTATAATAAAATATTAATTAAATTAGTATAAAAATAAAATAAATTTTATTACAAATAATTTAGATGATAGAATATGAGTGATTTATAATTTTCTATGAATTTAGTTCAGGATTATGGAAAATTAGTGATGTTTAATTGTGTAATATTTGAAATACAAATTTATCATGATAAATTTAATGAAACCAGATTTTTAAAGGAATAAATTTTTTTCTGTAGTGTATAAGACACCAAACACAAATCTAAAAAAATCTAGGAAATTTATTTCTCTAAATTTATCCTCTTCGATGTCTTAGGAAACATGGATCCCCATGTCTAAATGAATTGTAAAATATTATATGATTATAAAATTGTAGTTAAATTTTCCATTATGTATATTAAAAAATAATTTATGAATATTCTAGTTATTATATCATTAAAAATAAAATAAGATTCAGTTTAATGAAAAATAAAATATTTTTGAAAATTATTATTTTTCTATAATACGGGTCAATACCTCGTTCTGTAAACAATATTAAATCAATCTCTAGAAATTTGGAAACATATTTTCTCACGAGCGATATTTATCTTTTAAATATGAATTTTAAAATTTATTTTTACGTATTTTTTTAGAATTTTTCTTAATCGTTACATTTCTTGATGAATAGTGAAACTACTAATTTTTATTACAAACAACTATTTTGTTTAAACACATTTCAAGAATATTTTATATTTCAAAATTATTTTCAATTTAAATTAGTAAAAATATATTAATATTTATATAAAATATTTAGTTGGAATCAATTTTTGATAATGCTTGTTCATTAAAACATTCTATATTTATATGAATTCTGTCTTTGAAAACCCACTTTTCCATCGCATATATTCATATTAACATAAATTTGGATTCATCCACATATATTGATTGAAATTAAAAACATGAAATAATATTTGGAGGCCAAATAATATATTTTATAAAATATTGTAAAATAAATTTCCTATAATTGTAAACTATAGATGATGATAAAATTAAGTACTACTATTCAGGTAAAAACTAATTTAGTCAGTGTGTGGTGGATTAATCATAAATGAAAAGGGTTTAAGTACCAAATTTTCTTATAAATATAATTAAATTGACATAATTTTTCCATTTCACATATAAAATATTAAATGAACTATTTTAGTGGTTTTTTCAACAATAAAAACATATGTGTGATTGATTCTAGTCAAAACATCAATCTATGAACATAAAAAAGTTTCCCGAAGAAGAATAAATGTTCATAAAGGATAATATTTTATTTTATTTCACAACAAATCCTATTAAAAAAATTTCTAAACAAATTTCATATATTACCATAACTATATTCCTTATAATCAGATGTTATTTTAAAAGTTAATGACCTATATTGTTATCATATTCCATTAAATGGTAAATGAAACTATCGATTGTGTTTATGGGGAGCTACCACCTCACGAACTGATGTAATAAATTTTCTGTCACCATGATTAATGGATACATATATTTATGTATTTATAACAATTTAATTAATTTTTTAATGTTATTTTACTTCTATAATTTTAACATCACATCAACCTTATTATGTTCCATTCTATTTAAAATTTGATAATCTCACTGGTGAGTACGATGAACTACCGCCTCACGATACGATGCTATTCTATTTTTACTTATACATAAAGTTGAAAATAATAAGGAAAAAATTTATTTATTATAGGTGACTTATATGAAATTATATTTATTATGAAAAAATAAAGTATCACAAATTTCTATACTTTTTCACAAATAATGTAATTCATAATGTTTCTTGTCTATAGGTGAGACATACCGTCTCTAATAAGTGATGTGTTTAATTATCCATGTTCAAATTAGATAACGATTCTATGAATGTAAATAAATAACAAATATTATATTTATAAAATAAATATAATTCATAATATTATATTACTATTTAATATGTGCAAGAAGCATAACATACATGAAAAAACATGAATGATAAAACTAGGTAATTAAAACCTGAAAAAAATAAAAATAATGAAATATTATTAACAAATAGGTGGTAAAATGATAGAAAGGGACCATATATGTTACATAAATATTAATAAGGTTATGGAATATATTAATCCCATTCATAAAACTATTATACTAGAGGTTATAACACATTCACCCAAAAGATAGAATAAGGTATGGGTGATCATCTCAATATTCAATCATTAAGAGTTATTGAAATATTGTTCTCCTAATTTATTTTATGTGGTGTATATAATTCTTCATTGATATGTAATATCATTATTCAAAAATATTTCATTCAAATATATTTGACTTGAATATTATAATGTATTAATAAATTTTATTGATTAATTTCATCCCATGGTTTCATATTAATTTTTCATTGTTTTAGATAAACTATGATTACATATTTATTGAATATTTAATATATTATGTTATATTTTCACATTATTAAATTTTATTTAAATTTTAAAAAAATAATAAATTCATTAGTTTATTATCACTTTAACATTCTAATCATTTCAAGGGTTTTGATTGTGATTTAATTCTAATTGGGATTAGTTGTACATGAATATCCCTAAAATGAAAATATTCATTCATTGGATTATATAGAACATATTTTATTAATATATGGGTTTTTATTATGATTTCTGGTAATAGTACAATTTTCCCTCCCTTTTCTACTTAAATTCAATGATAATTTATTTCAAAAAAATTAGTATTCATCTCTCTCTCAGGTCAAAAGTCCTTATTCTTCAAAAATAATGTCTTCTAAAAATGTTTTCATAAATATATTTTAAAATATGAAATTTATTTAATAACGATATTTTTTTATTTTTTTTTTACTTTTTTAAAATAAATCAATGAAATATTCATATCATTTTCCAAACAACGCCCAATTAGATTCTAATGAAAATATAAATAAAATATTTGTTTTTAGACGTATGATATGTATATAATTTCATAAATCTAGAGAAATTAAATTATTTCAATATTACTATATAATTATATGAGGAATGTTTTTTAAAATATTTTGTGCAATTTCAATTTTAAAAAATATTTTTTCAATGTGAAAAGTATATTTTCGTCAATAATGTTTATATTGAAGTGTTTTTTGTGTATAATTTCATCAATAAAGAAATGATTTTAGTTTACATATACTACTCTATAGTTATGTTGTATTTATACTGTAATTATTGTATCTATGGATTTTTGTGATTATTTTTACCATCAAAATTTTGAACATTCACTTTTTTTCATTTTAGTAGTGATTGTCATTACCATCTAATATTCACATTCTTATTATAATTAGAAATTAAATTTCACCTAAATATACGTATTACTTCTCATTTATGTGTTTTTTAATAAACCATATATCATCTTTATATATGATGTTTTATGAAGAATATTATTTGTTGATATGTTTAAATATTGAACAATTAGTAATATTTACTCAATATGAATACATGATGAAAAAAAAATCAATCTTACTGAATTAAATATTTTAATATATATATATATATATATGAGGAATGCATTGGATGTGAAATTATGAGTTAGTAATAAGACAATATATCCCATTCATGAATCAGTAGTTTCTTGAGTATGATCAGTATTCTATAATTAAATGGGCTACTACATGTTTTTTAATCCATCGTGTGGATTGCCTTGATGGTAGATGTATCATGATCTCCCAGATCACGGTTTCCAATAATTAAGCATTTAATTCAGTAGAAATTAAATTTTTTTATCAATGAAATTATATCAATTATATTACCTCTTGATTCATTCCATTCTCATTTATTGAATAATTTGATTTTGTTTTCAGTTATTTACCATTTTATGTACATTTTTTTGTTATCTATTAATGGTAGTAAATATATTTAAATGAAATGTGTGTTTAGTTATTTACTTTTCAATAATGATTATTCAATATCTATTAATGATATTCATGTTATTTAAATGTAATGATTTCTTGTTTTTTTGTGTTTCAATTTTTAAAATTACTTATGTAATCATTATAGTAATGGTATTGATTAAATTTAAGGTATGTTAAGATAATTGCCTTTCTATAATATTTACTATATATTAAATATTCTTTATTTACTTGTGATAGCTTCTTATTTATGTAAATAGTTCTGATAATATTAGATCATATTTATTTATTACCTTTCCAAATAATTTAAGAAGTGTAATATAAATTATATTTAAGGATCTTCTAGAAGAAATAATGTTATTCCAAATAAATTATGTTGTAATATGTATAATCAAATTTAATATTGGGATTATTTATATATCTAGAATATCAAGAATAATAAACTATTTGTTTCTTCATGGTTTGATTATTTATAATGTTCCAATGTGATAATGAATACACTAGCTCTAGGTTAGTGGAGTCAGGGTTCTTATAGTTAGTATGATAAGATGATTAGTAGAATCCTTGGGAAATATATTTAGGAAATCATATATATAAGAGAATAATCATATCCTAAAATTAGATGATAATTATTGAAGAACAACCTAATGTTTTGGTAAGATATATATTATGTTTATTTTAATTGAATTACATAAATTTATAGATACTAAAGTAGATGTGGTATTGGAATAGATGCACCTAGGGCTATTTGTTCTAGAGAAGGTGTATCTGTCTTGAATAGATCATTAAATGGTATAAATAAATATTCCTTAATATGAATTTATATTGACATTATAAAGGGATATGATATATCTATTCAATTTCTACTTATAAATAATTATAAAGGATTTGAATAGAAGTTGAAAATTAATAACCTATGCTAAATATAAGGTGTTATATATTGAAAATAAGGGGTCGAAATTTAATAATTATATATGTGATTCTTCATGACTATGTGGTTTCCCATTATGATTAATATTAATTACACTATAATTTTCCATTTTTTTAAATGGATGGAACCAAAAAGACTCATGATAAAAATATTGAATATGCCGGAAAATGAAGTGACTATTGGAAACGAAATGGTATAGTGAGTAAATTTTAAGATATCATTATTATTACAAATCATTTACCTTAAAAAATTATTAACATCCTATATCTTAACTAACTCCAAAAATTTTCATTAAAAATAATGATGGAGTAGGCCTTGAGCTCATGCGATGGAGGCCATATAAAGAACAAATATCGATATTCTTCATGTCAGAAATGTTGAATGAGATATCTGGGATAGATTATTAATGGAATATTAAAATGTTTAATGTATTGAAAATAAGGGAATAATGAAATTAATTTACGTGAAATAATATAGAGTATAATGGATGGAAATAAATTTCATCCAAGAGATAGATTTTTAGTTATTTTTTAAAATGTGGAGAACTTGGGTATTATCTGAACCAATCCCATTTTCTAAAGGATAACCCATTGACCAAGGAAGGTACTATATCAAATTAAAAAAATTTATGTATATTTTTATTGTGATTACAAAATTATGTTGTTGAATTAATTTTACCAATTTTATATTGGGCAATGAGTATCATAAAAAATCAAAAGATTCTGCTACCTTTTACAATCATATATTTAGTCATAATCATAAGGCTTACGGAAAAAATAATCATTTCATGAGTATAAGATTTATAATAAATTTAACGTCATATAAATAACTTTCTAACTATTATGTTATTGGAGTAGTCTACGATTAAGTATATTTTGGGAGACATTAATGGTCATACAACTCATTGGAATAGTATATATTTTAATGAAAAAGATAAATAAGTAATAATTCCCATACTATTTTGGGAATAAGTTTAATGTTATTAGTGCCCATTTTGGATTATCATTTTCTTTATGATGATGTAATTAAGGGTTATTAAAATTTGGTTATGTTATAATAATTATTATGATGATGTTTTAGAAAATGGATAACTTTTATGCCGGGTGAAAACCTATCACATAAGGAATTCTTTCAGAGCTTGAGCTCATAATAGAAGGGAGATATTGTTTGAACATCTACCATAAGACTATGCGATGGTATGGTTAATGTATATATTTTTTAATTAAATTATATTATTTATTAATATTCTTTATCAAATATTTGTGACATTATTATTATTTATATACTAATATAATATATTGGATACAATATGCTAACCATATCTGTTTTAAAAACAATTTTGAGAAAAATGGATGAAACATTCAACATTAAATTTAACAATCCAAGAAAAAGGAATTATAGTTTTTAGGAATGAAATATTTTACTTTATATACATTTCATTTATAAATAAACGAAGTTTAAATAGATTTAAGAATAACAAAAGGATAATATTGTTCCTTCAGAATAATATGATAACAATTATATATATTTCCATATATTCTTGGATTGTAACATAATATTTCAAATTTAGAATATGTATCCTAAAATATATTTTCCTATAACATTCATAACATATAAATCAAGTGGCTTTATAAATCTTTATATATTAATGGTATTCATGATTTTAACATTAAACTTATGATTTAAATTTTTATGATTAATAACCACTATAATTATATATATTGTTTTTATCTTTTATTCCACATAAATATGTTTATATTAAATAATTTTTATACTACATAGAAATCCACTTATGTTTTGTTCTGTATGTCATTGGTATTTCACTTTATCTCTTATCAACATGATGTTTTATTAACCTCTTTATTTTGGTGGTTATTCAACAATGGTATTTACAAATGTAAACCCCTAATTATATAGAGAAAATATTAAATTGAAATAAAAAAATTTATTGAGGGATGGAAACCTTAACACAGTGATATATTAAAATAATAAAATTTTGTTTGATAATATATAAGAAACAAAACACCACGATTATAAAACACATGAAACTTATTCATCAAAATTTTATTTCATTTATATATTATTGAACATGTAACATTGAGCCTAAAAAGCTGTAACATTGTATATAATTATATCATATCCACTATATTGGTGGGTGTTAATAATAATATATAAATTATGAATATTTATTTCATATGCTGATTAGAGTGAATATAAGAATCATTTAAAATAAAAATAAATTCATTAAAAACAATATTGTTCAAGAAAATAAATTTATAATCACTTTTCACAGATAATATATAAATAAATTATAGAAAACATAAAGAATCCATATCAACGGAAAACAACATTTTTGAAATCACCATATCAAAATTATTATAAGATTAATTTTATGGATTTTTTTTGAACTGCTTAATTTTTCAATAAATACTAAACATTATAATTTTAAATAAAAATACTATTTATATTTAAATAATTTTCAATGTTATTCATATTTTAAATTGATTTGAAAAAATAATATGTTAAATGATATTAAAATTTAACTAAATTAAGTCATTTTAATTTTTTAATACTGAATTTTGATATTAAAACCTTACATACATAGGAGAAATTTATATTTGGAAACCAACTTTTTCATCACACTTGTAGTTATATTTTAGTACTCTATTAATTTAATACTATTAATTAAAGATGAGTAATTGGATTAAATACTTTTAATCATATTTATTTTTAATATCAAATGAGTTAAATTGATTTTTTTACCATAATGAATAGTAAAACTTGTCAAACATTGTCAATGTGGCTAAGGTAAAGATTAGTTTATAGGGGGTTTAACTAAATACATAACATGTTAAAATAACCAACAATATTTTCCAAAACTCATTTAATTCCCAAATATCAACCATATAAGCTATATGTTTTGAAATTTTTTGATTTTGGATACTTTTTCAATGATAAAAATGTGGCGGTAATAGATTCATTTCAAAAAATTCTTTTTTTTCTCAACCAAACTTATAAAATTGAACCCCCTATCTTCCCCTCTTAACTCTTATATTTCCATTTGGATGTGAAAATAACTTCCCATGTCAAATAATTAATTCAATATCGTCATCTTATATCCCATTTTGGATAATAAGTCTATACTAGGGTGGATTTTGGTGAAATCTTAATGTTGTTTCAAGATGGTGACGAATCCTTCTTTAAAGAGTGTTTTTATTTTGATATCTTATTCGACATTATTGAAATATTATTAAAATATTTTCATATAATAACCTAATAATATATTATATACTATGATTTTATTATGAAACAGTTATGACGAAAATCAGTACGAATTTCAACATTCATTAATGTGAAACAAAAATGTTGATCATGTGTTTGTTTGACTACCGCCTCGTGAACATATTTAATTTGATTCCCATCCCCATCATTAAAAGGAAAATATAATAATAAAATTTTCACATTTATATGTAATTTATTACATTATTATAGTTATTTTTGTAATACCCCATTAACCTTATTACATTAAACTTCATTTAAATTCTTTGATGTCACTCATGTGTACAACGAACCACCGCTTCGCGAAGCGATGTGAAAAATTTATCAGTTATTCTTTACATAGAATATAATAATGATAAAACAAGTGGATATATGTGATATATATGAAATTATATTTATTATATAAGATTTATATATTACACACATCCTTACACTTTCTCAAATTATATAAATGATAATGTCCCTCGTGAAAACGTATGACCTACCGTCTTAATAAATTGTTGTCATCAATTCTCTATGTTCAACATAAAAAATCAGTATAAAAATTAATATAATAAAAAATGAAATTGGTAACATTAATTTAATTATATAGTTTATTAAACAATGTAGTATTCATAAGGACAATATCATTCCTGAAAAAACACCATTTAGAAAGCAAGACAATTAACACACAAAGGAATGAAAATAAAGAAACGACACTGACAAACATGGGTTAAATTTTAAAAAGGGGTTCATATATGATAATATAAATATGGATATAGTTCCGTTAAAAATTTATAACATTATTTAAACAATTATATTTTATATTATATAATTTTTAACTTATTATATTCATGATACAATGTTCATCTTCTCAATTTTCATTCATAGATGAATTCTGGAATGTGGTGCACCAAATTTAATTTATATTGAATGTATAAGACACATTGAGAAATATCTCATGTTATATTCATTTGGTTATATTTGTTGTCATTTTATTTTTAATTAAATGATTATGTGTGTATTTATTCTATTAATATATTAAATTGAATATATGATTGTTTTATATAAATTTATATTTCAATCAAATAATTGATAAATTGGTTAATTCTAACATCAACATTATGACCATTTTAAGCATTTATTCTAGAATCCATTTTTTATTATGATTTATTTGCTCGAATATCCGTTGAAGAATATTTTTTTTGATAATTACATAATAAACCCTATTTTTTTTACTAAATGATATTCTATTAATTGTTTTTTCATATAGTAGTACAATTCTTCAACTATTTTTTAAATAAAATTTTAGAAATTTTTTTTATTAATAAACACCTTCATTTCTATTTTCAATTAAAAATTATTCATCTTACAAAAAAAAGTCTTTTTAAAATGTTTTATATTTTTATATGAATCCATAAAATTAATTTAGAATTAAATATTTTTTTTATAATTTTTTCTTTTTTAAAAAGTATTCTAATTGGATATTCATCACATTTTCTGAAAATAAAGCACTATTGAATTTTACTAATAATGTGAAAGGAATATTTGTTTTAACATGTAGGACATTTACTAAATTTCCAACTATAATGACTAATCAATTTTTTAATAAATATTTTATAATATTAATATTATATTGATATATATATTAAAATATTTTATTAACATAAAGTTTTTGAAAACATATTTTCAAATTGAAAAGTATATTTTCTTCCAAAATTAGTTTTAATATAATTTTATGGTATTTCTATTGATCAATGTCAAGAACACAGTATTTTACTAATACTCTACTAGGGATATGATATTTTGTTACAATAAATATTATTAATATGGATTTTTTTGTCATTTTTCCAAGTGAATATATTTTCATTAACATTCTTGATTCGTTTTTCAGTAACTAATAATCCCTTGATATATTCTCTTTCCATTGATCATTTGTTAGTAAATATCCCCAAAATATCTATATTATTTATCATGGATATATATATTTTATAAACCATATTTAATTTATAAAAACCTTTATCTAAATTTAAATATATATTTTTTCCATTGGTAAATATTAATAAATTCATATTCAATACACAAAATAGGTATTTAATGATAAGTAATGTTGTTAATGAATAAATAATTTATTCAATTTTTGGGGAATTATTCGTACATACATTAATGGGTGGTGCCTAAAATTATATATCCCCAAGATTCATTGATAGTATCTTTATGAAAATTTGTATGCTCACGTTAAATGGGTTTCTAACTATAGTTTTAAGCCATCTTATGGAAGGTCTAGATGATAGAGGTATCATGATGCCTAAAATAATGAAGTCAAATAACTAATAATTTCCTTCATTAATAAATGAGTTGTTGGTATCAATACTATTTTCACAATGATATAATATATACATTCATTTCATTATCAGTTACTGATTAAATTTCATGTGATTTCAGTTATTTACCTTTCTATTTTGTTTTTTAATAATCTATTCAAAATAGACAAGTTATTTAAATGGATTGTATCTTTAGTAATTTTTCAATCCATATTGATTATTCCATATCTATTAGTGATAGTAATGTATTCTAATTCGAATGAATATTTAGTTATTTATTATTCATAATTATTATTTCACACCAAATCCTGATAGGCATGTTATTGATTTAATGGAATGTGTGTTTAAATATTATCCCTTTCATATTGATTATTCCAAAATGATTATTATTCATTAAGTCATTATACCATCCATGTAATGCAACAAACACATTGAATACAAGATCAATGTTATTTTATCCCTTTCCATAGAATCCAATAAGTATTATATGAATGATATTCATGGATATTTTAGTGATAATAATGATAATCTAAATATAAATTTCTATGGTAATTTTTATTTTAAAAAGAAATATGGGAACCAAATATGTATCCTAAATAATAAGAATACTAAAATATAATATCCATTTGGATGTGATTCCATTTATGTTATGTAAATGTGATTAAATTAGTGACTAACATCTAGTTACTAAAGTCATTTTCATTATATATTTGAAATCAAAACAAATAAATATTGTAAAAATTGGAATTAAATATAATTTGTAATATAATATTTTATTACGATATTTATAAATCAATTAATTATTGAAAGTGGACAAGGGGGTATGATATGGTAAAAAATCATATCTTGACCATTTATGAGTAAATATACACATTCTATATATAATTATAATCCTCTATGTTTTAAAAATAAATTACTGCATTTCATTCAAAAATAAGTATTACAAGGGGTTATACAAAAAGATATCACCCAAAACAATACACATGAATATACAAATTTTAGTAGTTGGGAATATTTCTACTAAATACTACCGTATGTTATAATATATACATTTGGATTCATTTTTCTTGATAATTACTTTATTGTATTTTAATATTTTATGAAATTCCATTACAATCCCTTAGGACAGTTATAAAACAACCATGCTCCCCCATTTCATTAAACAACACTAAGCATTCTAAATTAACAAAACATTGGAGAATCCTATGAAAACAACCTGACACACTATATGTTGGGTTTTCCATTCTAAAAGAAACATCATAATATCCTCAAGATAATATCTAACTGAGTTCTTTAATTAGAGAGGTTATATCCCTAACCCACCACTTTATTGTTGACATATTCATTAAATTATATATATATATATGGTATTTAACATAAAATATATAATTAAATATTAATAATAAAATAAAATGATAATATGATTATGAAATCATCATTATCCACCCGCATTCCCTCCATATATGAAGTGAAGATATCACTTGTTCGTATGTCCGGCGTACTACCTCCAAATAGAGATATGGCTCAACTTAGACCACTACATTTCATGGATGGTGTTTATACAATTTTTAATTTTTAAATATTTTAATTATTAAAAAATTATAACCATAAACATATAATATTACATCTACCTACTTACCTTAATATTTTTTGTAATAATATAATGCTGCCCTTGCATACATGTGGACAACCACTGTCAAAAAGTGATGTGATTTTTTTGCATTTTTATTTTACATGGATATTAATAATGATTTATTTAAAGAATAAATATTATTTATATATTATAATAATGATTATTTAAATGGGAACTATTATTCACATTTCATTTTTTATATCCACTAGGAAATGAAAATAACGTCCATGTGTGTGTCTAGCATATCTTATCGATAAATGGAGTATTTTATTAATCTATCTATAAAATTTATAGATGACAGATAATATGTATATAATTTATTGTAATTATTATAATATAATTATTAAAATTATAGAGATTATAGAACTATGATCATGGAAAAATATCCCAAAAAATAAAACAAAATATAAATAAAAAATGAATTACTTATAACCTACAATAGTTATTTTAATAATGAATTAATAAAAATAGTTGATAACAGGATATAAGTACATCATATATGGTATTATATATATTATAATGGGTACAAAATATATTTATAACAAATTATTTTTTATTATATAGACTGTTTGAATGAAGATAAAGGATTTTGAATCTATGTAGAGGGGTTGTTTCATAATCAAATCCCTATTACAGATTGTTTTTGGTATATATATCCCATATGATACTTTTCTTTAGTATCCATATTTCCTCAAAATGTTTTCAATAAATTTTTTCCAATTCTATACTAATTTATTAATTTCATATGACACCAATGATTTGATTTTTTTAAAATTTTTAAAAGGAATTATATTTTCATTTTCTAAATGTTATACATTTTGAATTATTAATGAAAGTGTAATTGGAATGTTTTTTTCTTAAAATAATTGAAATTAATTTTCCACCATCATTATTTTTTAATTATTTTAACCATCTTATATATATAAATATTTATTTTAAATTAATTTTTTTCAATAATACGTGAAAAGAATTTATATATTTAAAAAAATTATTTCCAAATAAAAAACGTTATTTGAAAAATATATTGGAGTAATAAGATTAATTTATTTCCACCAATGTAAAAATTGTTGTGGAATATTATGTTGATGATGAATTATAATGATAAAATTCATCTTATTTAATTGGATGGTATATGATTAGTTATTCAAGGGAATGTGTTGACATTTTGTTGGACTAGTTCTTCAAATATTGATAGTTATTTACTACCTATTGGATATTCATTAATTTGTATTCATTATTTATATGAGGAATTAATTGGAAATAGTAATTCATCTTTTGGAGGATACAATATACCCTTTATGGAATAGTGGGTATCAATAGATATTCTATATTGAGTTTTTTCTATGGTATTACTCGTTTATTTTCAGATGTCTTAAGACATGAACATGATGATGTTTTCATATATATCTCCTTAGCCTCAATGGCATGTTTCAGATGTTTATCCTTGTCCATTAAATTATTATGGGATTAATTGTTGATGTCCTTGGGATTTTAATATTTTTTATGATTTCCATGGATGACATTCTAATTTATTTGATTATTTATATAGTTTCATTTTGACAATCATTTATTTTATCAATATTATTCATGGCTTATTATCTTTCTCTCTATGAAATTATTTATTGCCCATATGAACCCACCCTTTTGTTATTTTTATATAACCCAAGTAATTATATAGGGTATTATTAATAAAATATATGTTGAAATAATTATTTTTTGATATAAATATTATATTTCTAATTTAATATTGGGATCATGCTTGTATATTGATTTTAAAGACTACTAAATTATTATTCCATTTGGAATGAACTAAATTTTATTAAGTGAGAATGTAATAAAGTAACAAAAAACAATGAGGCACTGGGGTTGGAATCATATTATTATTATTAGAGATATTTTAGTATATTCCTTGGGAACTAAATTTAAGAAAACTTATATTAAAGAATGTTACCCTAGGAAGGACATTAGGACTATTCCAAAATAAACCAAGATTTTGATTTTGAGATTAGTTGTACAGAAATTATTAATGTATGCAATTTGGTTCTATATTCATGAAATTAAAAATTATGATCCCTAATTTTATGGTGTAGACTAGTGTGTGGAATTATTTACGAATATCACTGAGTGGATGGAATGGAAACTATATCAGTGCACATTATACCAATTGGTATTTCTCTCCTAGAACATATAATGATGATTGTGATAGTGTTGATGTTGGAGATAAACAGATTATAACTACATTGGCATAGATAACCAATTTTATTTCCAATGACCTATACCAAATTGATCAGCCGGTAGATCCATAGTGTAGTGTATTAATTTTCACCTCTTTATACATCAACATCCTTAAACAAACAATAGAACTATAAAATCATTACAGATATGGAATGAAAATGTCATATAAAATGATAAAAAAAATATTATTTGTAACAATGTAGAGAGGGTTTTCAGGGATTTTAAACATCTCGTAGTGTATATGGGTCTTTGGAGGTATTTTATTCAAAACAATTATGTTTAGGTGAAAATACCATGCATCAAATACAAGTATTTAAAAAATCATTTCAATGAAATTAGTTTTCCTTATAACCAATAACTAGATATAGAAATGATATTCTTGATTATAAGACAAAAGGAAGTGAAAAATATTGCTATGTATAAAAAAACATTACATGGTTATCAAATAATGTTTTATACCACATCAAAAATCCATAGATCATGATTTAATATTTCATTGATCGATTAATTTAATTCCTTCGAAGGGAGGTAATTTCCACAAAATTATCCTCATATGTGGATACAGTATCAGGTGATATGAAGATATATGAATAATTCTCCAATTTTATGACATTATAAGAAAATAGATGAATAATATTACGACAAAATTAAATGTACAAGGAGATGAATATTGACTGTAACATCAAACATGTGATAATTGTGGTTAAAAACACACTCCAACCAATTTAAAAGGAAGTGTAGTTTACTTATATTGTGGATGAAATACCATTATAGTTGGCATTACAATAGTAATAAGAAAACATCCTAAAACACATACAACATCTTTTAGAAGATGGGGAACTATGTTTATTTTTATCATATGAGTCATAAAAATAATCCCCCAAAAAATAAAAGGGATCAAAGATAAGATTCTATAATATCAACAATTGATAATGATGTTCGCAAATATTTTGTTACATGTAATTTAGTAATATTTTTAAATTCAACAAATGATAATATATGATTCTAGATCCTCTAAATCTTTTATATGTTCCATGTTTTCAAATGTAATTTGATACTTCTCTAAAAAATTTATATGAAAGTTATCCGGTATGACTTCTATAAGATATCTGACTACAATTAGGATATATCAGTCAATTCACATTATAACACAAACATGATCCCTTATGTTTGAATTTTGTATTATACTCTAGAGTGATTTTAAAATAATCTTTTGTAATGATATGATTTCATAATATGATCAGAAAATATATTTCAAAGAGAAGGAAATTATGATTAATTATGAAGATGTTGAATTGATTATCTATAAAGGGGAGACTAAAACATCTGATTCATGATTAGATCCAACCCAATTGCTCCATTATATGAAATTTTTGACATATAATAAACACAATCATTGAATTGAAAAGGTAATAATTAAATTGAGGATATACCTATTGTGTGGAAATAAAATCATTTATTTTATAGGTAATTATTTGGACATTCACGAAATTGTGATATTGTGTTTTTTCATTAATTTAATTCATAAAGAAAGGAAAATATCTAATATGAAAACAAATTATGGATAGAGTTTAATTATTCAATTTTAAGAGTTAACTAGATGATAAATGTGATAAGTGATTTCTGTTCGTAGTTTTTATTCGTATTAATGCTATTATAATTACAAAAATGTATCATATTCCACGAATAAATGAATTTATTGATTAACATCATAGAACCCATTATTTATAAATGATTTAAATTTGTTCTAGGTATCATAAAATTTGACTAATGATGGAA
Source organism: Viscum album (assembly GCA_963277665.1). Lineage (NCBI taxonomy): Eukaryota > Viridiplantae > Streptophyta > Magnoliopsida > Santalales > Viscaceae > Viscum > Viscum album. The sequence continues at coordinate 1,644,827,228 of OY728163.1, read as the reverse complement.
TATATCTTAGATACATAATTTTTAATAAGGAATTTATTTTATAAGTTTACATTAATTCTATTTAGATGTACTATTTATCCCTTTGTCATCACAGATCTCATAAATAAATTATTCAAGGGATATCATTAAAAAATTTATTTTGTATTTATTAATAATACCTTGATGTAGTAAAAAAATATGAAGTCCATGAGTTAAACATGACAATCATTCTTGACACTCTTAGAGGAAAATTTTTAATTGGAATATATATAAAATGAAAATTATGGGTTTATAAATGTCATTTTGTAGAAATATTGTCTCCAAATATGGAATATCAATTGATCTTGCAAAGAGATAGGAATCCCAACAATGGCTATTATAATGAACATAAATGAGGTTTTTATTTGAGAGGTTTTAGAAGTGTACTGAGGTCAATTTTTATAAAATTTTGGCAAATTGTCAAATCCAATAACTAATCATACATATAAAGCGGTTGTGATTGTATGGAATATGGAATATGGAAAATATTATTATATAATTTAAGAGGATACTGGTGAATTTATTGATTTTGAATATAAAATTAAGAATCCATTGATTATAGATATATAGTGTTTCATAGAGAAAGGTACATATTTATAACCATACGAAGAATAATAATATATTTTCCAACTCATCAATCTAGTTAAAGACTCATGACTAGTATTATAAACCACACAATCATTAATAAGTATGTGTAATTTTAAAACTTATGATACCGAGAGGCTGTCTATATGGGGACTGTTCTGTGATATATATTGATCGCTTGAGTTTTATGTATAACTTCAAAAATGAGAAAACAAAATCTGTAAAATAATATGGTTCAAGATACATATGTCTTATGTTTTTTCGTTACAATACCTTACAATAAAGAAAAATAAGTTTGATAATACATTTAGAATGAGTGGAAATTGTGTTCTGCTAAAAATAACGATTGATAGGGATTCTATGAATATATTTTAGTAATGATTTCCTGGGGAATTATTTTGGAAGGGGAAAATACCTTTTTTGATTATTTCAAAAAAATCACTATTATAAAAGATAAAATATTATCATCCTTATATTAGGAAAATTAAAATTAGTATTAATTTTTTTAATGATAAGAAATTAATAGTCATCATATATGAAGATAAAATTATTAAACTCTTAAAGAGACTTTGTGTTCCATATATAACTATGTTAAAATTGGAATTATTATATGAATATCATAGATCAAATATCCATATACACTAATGTAGTAGAAATATATATATATATATATATATATATATATAAAGCAATAATTTAGATGGGATAATATAAATTCATAAATATAGGATTATGTGTCAATATATTTGTATTGAAAACATGTGAAGGCTAAGAGACAACATCTAAAAGAATTCACGAAACCAATATTTATTCCATCATGGAAATGAGATGACATTACTATAGACTGTTTCACTTTATTAATGATGACTCCTAAAAAAAATGCTGTGATATGGGTTATAGTTGAATGTCTTACAAAAAATACACATTTTCTTAATAAAATAGTAGATTTTTCACCAGAGAAACATTCACTAATCTATATTATCATTTCTATAAAACAGTATGTAGAAATTTTTAAAATTGTTTCTGATCATAAACCATGACATACTTATAAATTATGGAAAATTATTTAGAAGGATCATGATATCGAGATTTATTTGAAACCAATTATCTTCATCAAACTATCTGGTAGATAGAATGGACTATCTAAAATATATAATCCATGTTGACTCATGATCACTTGAGGTTCAAGGTATATGGGAATAGTATTTACCATTGGTAGCTATTTCATATATTGATGTCTTTAATTATCATATTCAAGTTGATCATTGTGAAACATCATATGGAATGTGATGTAATACTCCAACTTGATCGGAAAAAGATTTTGAAATATTTCTTGTGGGTACAAAACATATGGAGGATATAATCAAAAAGGAAAATAATATTCAACCCCATATCAAATCATATCAAAGAATGTGAAATGTTCTATGATGAAAAATAGATGAAAGTTTTTTATTTTCATGTGGGCGATCATGTTTAATTAATGGAATTACCATGAAAGTGTGATATTAGATTCTCTATGAAAGGACAATTGATCCCCAAGTACATAATACAACTTGAATGTCTAAAATTAATTGTAAATCAGACTAATAATTTTTTAATAACACTTATCATTTACCAAGAACGTGTTGTGTTTTATATCTAGTTATTGAGGAAGCACATTCAAGGACTTACACTTGTGATCAATTTCAGTGAAATTAAATTAAAAACTAAATTATCATACTTTGGAATGATTATCACAATTTTGGACAGTAGAAAAATCATGATGTGGATTCAGATGACTCAGTTAGTAATTGTAAAATACAAATATCATAAGATAGAATATTCAACATCAGAACTCAAGGATATTATTATTAAGAATAACACAAATCAATTCAGTTGTTGGCATTCCAAAAATTTCAAGGATGATTTTTTTTGGCGGGAAAATTTAACAACCAAATATTTCATGGTATGAATTTTTTTAAAAGTATTTAATCTCATTGATATCATGTACTTCATTCATTACCAAGTTAAAAAAAACATTGATCCATTATTATTTGACTATTATAACTTAGATGTTAATATTAGTTTGTATGATTATGTCTTGAAAAATTAAGAAAATCATATTGTTTACATATTTATAAAATGATTTAATTAGTTACTAACAACAAAAAAATTGATTTTAATTTATAATAAATTATTTATTAAGAAAACTATATTGTGCAAAAAATCTGATTATATCAAAATATATTTATTTTTTCCCTAGAGAAGAATGATTGTAATGAAATTTACATTTTATATATTATATAAAATGTTTCAAAATTTGTATACATTTTTTTACAAGTTGTTAGATAAATATCAATCCAGGTTTATGAAAAAAAAATTAATTTCCAAAAAAGTGATTTTCATCAGGTTTTGCACTCATATTTAAGAATTATGATTTATACCATATAGAAATTTAAAAGTGAACTATGAATTTCATATTTCTAATTAGGAGGATCAAATTTCATAAATAGGTTCTTCTATTTGTTATTTATTTTAATATGAACTACGGTAAAAAAAATTTCATCTTAGTAATGGGTTAATCAAGTTAAACAAGCATAAAACTACATGATATTTCCATAATATTTCATTTTTTTTTTGGATCAACGAAATTTTAAATTACCACCACAGGATAAAAATTGATATGTTTAAGGGATATATGTGTATGATGATAATCAATATTACATTTCAGTCAAAGAATGTAACCCAATTTGACATTCTATGTTTTAAATATCCATTATATATCCTCTTTGGAAAAATTAGTGTTATGAATGAATATAAATATTAATTATATGAAGAATTTAATTATAATAATTTTGGACGATTAACTTCTAATTTTTATTTAACATATATTTACTAAAAATTATTTCACACAAAAATCATAATATTTATTAAATTAATAGAAAAATTAACTAAATGATATAAAATATATTAAAATTGAAATAAGTTTTGTGATTTATAGTGTTTTATGAATTTATAATTGTAACATGTCAGAATATTGACATGGAATAAATTATATTCAAAATATCACATTTGTTTGATTTATTTGCTGTCGAATTAAATGATTAGTGTCAAAATTTACACCCATCATAATTTACAAAAAAAATCAATAAATTATTTTAATTATCATTAAAATATTGAAACAGGTCTAGGGGTAAAATATCATTAAAAACATCAACCCATTACAAGTTATGGGTCAAATTCTACATTATACCAAAATTTTAATCCTTTAAGATGGAAATATTTGTTACCATGGTAAATGCTAAAATTGGTTATCTAAGCAGTTAAAGAAAATATCAATATTAAAGAACCAAAAAACCCATAAAAAATTTATTGAATTATTATATTACAACTTTATCCTTCCATAGTGTCAAATTCACAACCATTTCGATTTAATTATATTGACAATGACTTAATGATTATTTAAACTTTTAATAAATTTCAAAAGTGACCCACACATCAACTATAAAAGAGATCCTCCTCCAAAAATTCATTACAAAAAATGGTCATTATATCTAAGAAACCACTAATACAATCCCCTATTAATATCTTTATACACATTATTGAGTTCCTTGAATTCTAAACAACCATTACCAGAACCCTAATGAATATATTTAATGGAGTTATTTTGATGGTCAGATAAATGCCTTTCTAGATCACTTTCTATTAATTATACTTTACTTCTGATAAATTTATTATATTTATCAATACAAAAAATATATAGTCTTAAAAATACACACAAATTTTATTATTATTTTTAAATAACTATTATCCATCATCTTTCCATCATTTGGGACGTAATGGTATCAATCATGTTTGTGTATGGAATACCATTCTTTGATACCTTTAGTAGTATTCTTTTAAATCCATCGAAAAATTAATGCAATGTCATGCATACGTATGACCTATTCCATCAATGAATGGTGTAATTAATTTATCCATGTTTATCATTTATAGATGATAATGAATATGTATAAATTTAATGAAAATGATAAAAATATCTTAATTAAAATTCAAGAAACGATAAAACCCAAATCTATATATTAGTACAAAAGTAACTAATCCTAAATATACATGAAAAACAAAGAAGTTCTCACCTTAAATAATGATTTTAATACTGAATGATTAATTACTGAACGATTAAAGGTTGTAAGTAAATAATATACATAATGATGTATATGAATATGGTTCTTATATATATATATATAATATCATTATTTATTACACTGTAGGACTGATTAGATATCGAAGAAATCCAATCCAATGGTAATGATTTATTTAACAGTCTCACCACAAATCAAGATTGTTTATGCTAAATTAGGCCATGAGGAATTAGTTTCATTCATGTCCATGTTTCTAAAAATATTATTATATAATAATATTATTATCATAATATTTATTTATATATAAAATTACTCGTGATTAATTTTATTATTATTTCAAGGAACTATTCGGTAATTTTGTAAAGAAGTTACCTTTTGACTTTTATTGAAAGATAAAATGGAATGTTTTTTATGTTATACAGCATGAATATAATTTTCCACCATCATTTCTATTCATTTATATTAAGAATCCATAATAATTTTCATAGTTTAACTTAAATTCCAATGGTTTAATTATTGTGTGATACACTTATAGATTAATCAATTATTCTCAATGTTAAAAAGGATATTTACCTCAAGAAATACACCATTATTCTATTTAGGGTATTTTTATTTATGATACCATCCTTCACTGATTCTTATGTCAATGATGTAATATAATGATATAATTCAATATATTTCGTGGGATGATTTATTATCATTTTGATTACGAAATGTGTTGATATTCTATATTACTGGTTTTTCAAATATAGGTAGTTATTTATTTCTAAGGTAAGATAAATAATTTGTAACATTTATTCATATAAAGAATAAATTTAATTCCATATGTGTTTTTTAGGTCCATATATATCCCCTAGATTCATTAGAATGTTTCATGAGACATGATATATTGGATTGAGCCAAAGTTGTAAAAATTTATTAAGAGATTTCCTAGAACAAGTCATCAGTGATTTTTTCAGGTATCATTTCCATGTATTGGACTCTAAGATTAATATGTCTAACATTATGAATTCTCACATCAGTTGATAAATTATTCTTGATCATATGGTGATTTTATTTGTTATGATATCCATGGATTATATTACAGTTAATGTGATTATTTATATTGAATTATTTTGACTGTAGTGAAATCTTTTAATATTATACATACCTTATTAGATTATTTTATACACATACCCTTATTGATAATCTAAACTCTCAATATAAGGTGTTTTCATTTCCACTCGATATGGAGAATGGTATGATGACTAACATTTATTAGGAATAAAATATTTTACTCTAGGTATTTTATAATAACATTTTCATATGAAAATCACATTTCTATATCATTTTCCATGACTAATAAACTATTAGGTCCTTTGGGATTTTATCTCTTATATAATGTGGCAATGTAATAAAGTAACTATTTTATCTGGGCTTCTAAGGTCATGTATTTTAGTTTTAAAGGGGCTTGTATGGGCCTTTCCCTCCTAGAAACCCATATGATCCCCCTCTAATAACTTTAAATCCTCCAATAATCCACTTTCCCTCATTGATCGACATATTACTTAATTTTAATTCATCAATGTTATGATATTTCATGATTTCTATTATTATTCTTAGTCATACTCCAAACACATTTTCAAATTACTTTTCTATGTATGGGGGTTTTTTTGGATTTCACCAATTTCATAGAGATATCCATTATACATTCATTATTTCTATATTTTTTAATGGATGAGGCATAAATAGTTTATTATTGATTATAATGTCAATTTTTTTTTCAAATGATACCCCTTTTACATATATATTTAGGATTTCACTAATTTCATAGTTTTATTTAGGTTATCATAGGTTTAATTATTTCTAATATTTTAATTTATTGTCCATATATACCCACCTTTGTTAATTATCATGATCATGGTTTTGTGTGAATCCTAGTTTGAATAATTTAAATGACCTCCCATTTTTTACATTATTTTTTCAATATACTTATCTCTTCTCACTCTACATATTCATGCAATATAATATTTAAAATATAATAGAGAATGATACAAATAATTTTACATGGGCCACCCTAACTAGGATTGTCAAATGACCATAATAAATTATTTTTTCAATATACTGCAATCCCTACTCACATTGCAATTTTTATATTTTGAGAAGCATCAATGACACTCCATGTTTCTAAAAATTCACAATTGAGAATGAGACTCACTCCATTCTTAGAAAACTAACTATTCCCTTATAAAAAACCATTTAATATATATATAATATATTATTAGGATCATAATAAATTGGGAGGAACAAGGAGAACTATATTTATCCAAATGAGGAATTCAAATTTACTATATATATTATGGGAAACAACATGAGGATTTTAATGATTTAATTTTTGAAATATCATTTCACGTGATTCGTGAATCTTCCAAACATTCAAGAAACTATCAACCATTCAAGGTATAATAGATAGTCATGAAACTATTCATATTTAAGGAAACTCACAATTTCTTTTCAACATGCGATTTTTTTTTAAAATAAACATTATTTGAAAAAATGGATTCAATTAAAAAAAATTCACAAAATTATTACCTGATGATATAGATTTCGGATTTTCTTTTTCTTTTTTCCTAAAAATGAGGGTCATAGTGGAACACTTCTAGGTGTGGCTAATAATTAACCCAAATGTCCACTTCATTCACACAATTTTTCAGTCAAATAAAACATATCTCATTTCATGTATTTATTCTCACATAAGTCACCAACATCAAGAATGATAGAATATAACTTTTAAGAATTTGGTCCTCTATATCTAAATCATGGAACTCTATATTTTGAGAATTTTCTAGATTTTGATGAAACTCTTGATTTCGAAACATTTTCTTATCTAATTAATGAGTCATAATTGTATTTTAAAACATTTTAATGTTTGGTTAATTTATAATTGTATGTAAATAAATCCTTTTCTACAAAATTATCATTGCTATTATTTGTAAAATTTTACAACAAAAAAAATTAAAAAAAATACTAAATCATCACAGCCTTTTATAAGAAAAACTAAAACACCATCCCCATCTTCATGAAACCTTATTTATAAAAATTTAAATAAATCCCTGAGATTGGATCATTTTAATTAACCACATTCAAACATTTCAACATGTATTTATCAATAAATAAAATAATCATAAATTATAAAACATCATAGGGTGAGATTTTTTATAATGAGAATGATAGAAAACATTTATTGGTATTCAACTTACGTTTGGCTTGATATTTTTAGTAATGATTATATTTATTTATTTTCATTGGTAATAGATGTAAAAAAGTATTGGTTAATTATTTTGTGTTTTTAGTGGTGTTTACCACTCCATTAGAGTGTATGGTAAGGCCTATAAAGAATATTTCCAAGTATGTGGTTCCACAAAACATATACATCCTTGCGTTTTTTTTATTTATAAATCTCAGTATATTGACATGTTATGAAAATTTTTTTTTATATTTCATATTAAATGAATGAAGAGTTATAAAAAATATTTAAATATACTAATTTAATAGTTTATTGTAATTTTATTCATGCATGACTTGGGTTAATTATCTGGAATCGGTTAATTGATTTAAAATCAATATTATTTATAATTATAAAATCATTTTGTAAATTTAAAATATAAGGTATGTTTTACTAGACATTATTTATATTAACACCTCTTTTAAATAGTTAACAACGCATTATATATATATTTTGGGAATTTAGGAATTTTATCATAATTTATATTTATCTTAATCATTTTGGGAAATACATTCTTTATATACCCTACACATGATATATTGTTACCCAGTTTCTAGTAATTGTCCAATCTATTCATGTTTTTCTTCTTTAATTGGTTGTGCCTTATAACACCTAGGGATGGATAAAATTTGTTGAGGAAAATGGAATAATTTTTGGGGATGTATTTTTTTTAAATAATTGAATCTTTGTGTAAATGTGCCAATGGTTTTGTGGGGTTCTCTGTAAGCTATGAGGACACAGAAGTTTTTTTGGATTTTCAATAATGAATCACAATTTTTCAATCTATATGATAAATACATGTTTTTTAATAGGACTATATGATAGGAATATTCTTCAGGTAAAATTTCATTAATTAGGCACATTTAATGTTGTTATTACAAGAATTGTCAAAATTAAAAGTCCTTAAAAATAATAGAATGGGTTTTAATTAAAACATGATATGTTTTTTGCATATGTTACCAAATTGGATAAAATGAAATGTAAAGGGATTACAATACATGTTAATTTCATGGAAATGGGTTTTATGGAGATTATCGGATGAAATTTCATTTCATTGACCAAATTTTCTATTATATCTTGACAAAAAAATGAATTTTCAGTGATCATTGAATTCTAAGTTCAATTTGGATTGATTTATTCAAAATGTTATCACTGTTTCAGTTGGATTGAGTATCTCGGGGTGTATGAGTCTTTTTTCTTCATAATTTACCTGATTGTGGAATTATTTTTGAATTTTGTTATCATATTAGCTGACCTATAGTTATTTTTATTCTTGCTATACTATATATATATATATCTTGTTCTAGTGGATGCTACCTTCCTTGTTTTTGGTGTTGTGGGTGTTCATTATTGAGGTATGTATTGATTAAACATGTCCTAAAACCTTTTCAAGTAATATAATAATTTAAATTATTTAAAAACTGGTTCGAGGAAATCATTTTCTATTGTTGTATCCTATTGTGTTTGGTTCGGTTATGGTCAGGTGCAACCACATGTTTTGATGTAGGTGGTTCCATCTATACCCAGTATTGGTGAACTGTATTGCATCTATTTATATAAGAAAAATTAAATTAAATCAGATGATATTAATAAATTTTCAAAGTTGGTGGATGTGGGTTTTTATAAAATATGGATTTCATCTAATTTTAGTGAAATAAAAAATGGTTTTCAATGAATTGTGAAATTATTTGATTAATGGTTTTCAAATAAAGAGTTTCTTGATATGGTTTAACGAATGGATTGAAAAATAGAGCACATAAACATCCTTGTGTACGGAGGTGGATGGTATAGTAATATGTAGTATTCATTATGGGTGGGGAGAGGTTGCTTAGGGAAATTCATCTCCTCCATAGCACCATTGTTCTAGAAACTCGATAGACTTATTGGAGGTTCACATTTAGGGTATTCATATAATCTATAATCTACATGCATATGTTTAGTGGAAGGATGATTTTGCAATTTTCTATGTTAGGTATGAATTTCCAAGAAATCGTAACATAGTGTTACAATTGTCATGTTTTTAATTGAAATTATTTGTCGATTTCGGAGTCTACTTTTTGATTGTGTGTTTCTTGTAGTTCCCTAAACATCTTATGAGAATAGATTTTTACTTATTCTTTGATGTAATAAATCTATTGATATATATGGATTTGAAATTATTTGAAATATATTTACATGATTTATTATTAAATGTGTAAAATTGGGAATGGAAATATTTTTCCATTATCTTGATATAAATACTAATAAACTATTATCATTCTTTATTTTTATTAAATTTTATCATGATTGAACTATTAATAACATAATTGATATGAAACATATGATAGAGACCCCACCAATCTTGTTATCTCACACCACGTGATCCAATTTAGTGGTGCGTAGACATGGCTGTGTCATCTATGGTTTGCATAGGTATGGAACCATAGTGAGTTGTACTGGATATCAGTATACTTAATTCATTAGATTGTTATGAGATGGTGGTACTCTTCCCTTGATATTAAATGAATTTATTTCCCCCTATTTTTGTTGTTGCTTCTAGTTGTACTTGTAATGTGAAGTTTTTTTATGTGTTGTTGGTTTATGAGTATTGGTTTTAGTTATAGAATGTGTTTAGGTTTTCATTTTTTATCACTTATATATATATATATTATCTTTCATTTAAATTGTTTATGAAAAATAATTCCCTTGATTTTTTGTTTGATTCCTTGGTGTAGGTTTCCAGTATATGGGGACCGCGAATGCCCTTCAGGTCTTTGGATTTTCGGGTTTAGTACATGTTTGAGAGTTTATTTTGGTCAGTTCATTTTTGTTTCGTATCAATGTTGGCGTATCATGAAGAGTCCATATGTTGGGACATTGGGTATACTAAAGAGTTTATTTTTAGGAATATATAGGTATATCATCCTCAATAATATAATTTTTATTCAAGGGACAAGGACAAAGTACAAAGACAACATGGAAAACACACTAAGGGGGCCTAATGTAATAGAGACCATGTGTCTCCCCTCGGCTCAAATACACCCCCTAAGGAATAATGAGATAAATGTTGGATAAATGAGTTACATTAGAGACATGGTTAGATAAAGATGAAATAAGATCCTCTACAGAGTTCCCCACACACCATGTATGAGTTACTAAATTGATAGGTATATCACATTGACGTACTTTCGAGATCATTCCATAATGATAAACATGTTTCCTTAGGATGTTTGGATGTGTATATATAGTTTTTACTTCTCATTTTTTATATCAGTTTTTTATTATTGGTATGATAGTATGAAAGTAATTTATTTCTATTGTCTTCTTGTTCCATTGTTTTTCGTGTGTTGTAGTATTCATCTAAGACGTGTCATGTGAGTTACTAAAAAAGGTTCAGATGATTCTCTTCAAGCGTTCCCATCAGTGGTTAAAAAAATTATAGAGTGTATTTTTCATTTTTTATATGTTATTAACTAGAAAATTTCATAAAATAAGAACATTGTTGAGGAGTTATGACCGGATGTTGTAGGATAAATGGATCGATTATGATAGTCTTTACGTGAGAAGTCACATTCCATTAAAGGGATAAATTAACATCAAGAGGCATAATGATGTCTTGAAAATATAAATCAAACATTTAATTTATCATATACATTTGAGAGTATCTATGTGAAGTGTGTAGTGTTTAGCCTTGAGGGTCCTAGAAACTGTTTGTGGGATCTTATGGTATATGAAAATAGAAGATAGGGCTTAATCTAATAGTGGTTTAATACACTCTTCATCCAATAGTTTATTCTAGAGTCAATAATGATTGAAATGTCTATGTAATTCCCCTCTTTCTAGTAGAGATATTGTTTAAGGATGGAATACATCACTCAATTTACTGAGCTGGGTCCTTTTTCACCATAGTATTAAAAGTATATACAACCAAAATCTTAGGAGAAGTTATGGGATTTGGGACACGATATCATATAATTATGGTTTATAATGACTATTTTGTCTTATGAAGGGTTATTAGACATATCTATGGTAGAATATATGAATATAGGAGCCCATTATGGATACTACACCCCTTGTATTCCACCTAGATGAATCTTTGGTGGTGATTCGAAGAAGAATTGGATGTGGAAGGATTACCACAATACTGCTAGAGGTGGTTCTTGATAGAAAGCCTCTTTAGAACCTCAAATATTTACTATTGGTGTCCCTGTAACTTTCTATTAGTGTGGAAACATATGAAATACAATCATTCTTTGTCCTTTACCTAAAAATATGTGTGAAAATTGTGTATATTACACTCATCTGTATCACATCTATCAGGTAAGGTTTACTCGTCAACATTTTTAGGGTTCGTCAGCTCCAATGGATACTATAGTGTTGAAATATTCTTTAGGGACAATAGGGATCTATCTATATGCCTCATGTATGAAGAAACATCACATTATAGTTGAGTTTCTTATAGAGGAAGACATAGGTATAGTGATAGTGATAGTTATCATCTTTATTTCATCCTTAATAGAAAATTCGTTATTTCACACAGGTGAATCACCTTCATTTCTATCATTCATTTTTTATATATGATTAACCTTCAAATAGGTATGATTTCACTTTTATGGAGTCAGTTACACATATAGGTAAGAAGAATGACTCTGAGTTATAGTGTCCTTGTGAACCAAAGACTGTTTTTGCAGAGTAAGTCAATGCTTTTCTTTTTCTTGTTATGGTCTATTTCAATGAATTCATTATAATTAATTAGCTTGTTTCTCATTGATATAATGTAGATTTTTCTATTAAAAATTTATAATTTAATATGGCCGATGGGCCCTCACTGGTGTTTGATGGAGAGTGGGACTATCAGTTATAGTGTGAATGTCCTTACCACCCATATAATATATGTTTTTTTCTATGTTCACTGTTGTGTTTGTTGATTTTTCATCACATTATTATCTTCCGTCCATTGTTAGTGGTTTTTAGAACATTTTAAACGAATTTTTCTTTAAGATTCATCTAGTGAGAGAGGTAGAGTTTATTATTGACATGGTTCATGGGATGCAGACTATATCGATACAATTATCCTATGGATCCAACAAAGCTAAAAGGGCTCATGTTTATGCTGGAAAACCTATTGAAAAATGTTATTGTTCTCTCTAGTGTTTCTCCATGGGAATCCCCAAAATGCATTGTCAAGAAAGAATATAGATCAATACAATTTTGTATAGACTCTAAAAAGATGAATTAAGTAACAATTAAGAACATGTATCCTTTTCCTCATATGTATTATTTTTTTATTATTTAAAATTGAAAAAGTTGTTTTTAATGATTAACTACAACTGTGTTATCATCAGCTCGGTTTTTGAGACTGTGATATCCAATGACAACATTCTTGTACATGTATAGACATTATGAATTTAATGTGATATCATCTTGAAGATCTAAATATCATACAGTTTTACGGATTTTTTGAATCAGATATCCCATCAGTATCATTACAATTTTGGAGGAATTTTGAGTAGATGGAAATATCTTTTTAAACCCAATCTGATTGTGGAAATGACAAAAAACATGATTTGGTTTTTGAAATCTTGAGAAGTGACTGTTTTTATGAAATTATTTTCAAATGAAACGTATGGATTAAAGATGTGAAATTATAATGTTTGGTGGTTTGAAAGCATGGAATATCAGTTGATCTTGATATTGTAATATTTTTCTTTTCATTGTAATAGACAGAAAATGTATTTGAAATTCAAATTTTCCGTGGTCTTCATAGATGTTATCGAATTTTTGTTAAGGATTCATCAATGTTTTAATAACCATTGACGATTATTACAAGTAATGATATGAAATATACTAGAGATTAAATATATCATTAATCTTTTAGTTATTTGAAAATAATTCTGATGTCAACTCATATTTTAATCATACCTAATCTAGGAAAGATGTAAGGGATGTTCCTTAATTCCCCTAAAGTTGGTTTGGGATGTGAGCTTCTAGATTATTATCATGTGGTGTATTAGCGATCTTTTTATCTTTTACCACATTAGAAGAATGTCCCCACCCATGATTTAGTAGTTTTTATTATTAGTAATGAAAATTAGTATTATTGAGATTATATTTTTATGGAAAGGTTATGAATATTTTCTAGAAAATCATGTATGAGTAATATCATTTCCTATAAATATTTGAATCTTAGACAAAGATGAAGACTATAATACCTTTAGTCATTTGACATCAATTTTTACTACAAGATTTGGATGGGTAATGTCATTTCACATTCTCTTAGTATGGATATTCCATCACAAGTTGTCCATGAATCAAACTAATAATGGAATATTTTGTGGAAATTTTCTCAGATGCATCTAGATTCCCAAGATGACGTTTCAGACATTTTATTGGCTAGTGTTCAATTATGATATCCTATCGATGAGTCTATTATATGTTTCCATCCATAAGATGGTGAGTTCATATGAATTTTAGAAACCATATATGGTGGGGATTTCAGTTCTAGTATGCCTCACTCTTAATATGGTATTCTATGAATGGGGTATTGGGTTATCATCCCAAAATATATAGTGATATCAGTTTTTTTCTGATAATCATAGTTATTCATTGGAAATTATTCTAGGAACTCTGAAGATGTTTTGTGAAATTATTAGATGATTATAGTGGTCGAGTATAAATCATGCCATTTTTTATATACATTTCTATTTCATTTTCCAATAGTTTAAGGTAAAGAATATGAAACATTCATTTTTCTTGAGTCTCGTTTACTGTTATTTTTGAAATGGGACAAGGTATACATGAACTTTTGTTATTAATTTCCAGAATCTATTTAAGGGGAAAATTATATTTTCGAGGTGATGGATTGACTAAATAATTTGGATCATTTTATTATGTTCGGTGACACCAAAATGTTAATCATTTATATAATCTATATGTGAATGAAATTATGTGGTTACATGAGGTTATTTTATTAATTGTTTTAGATAGGGATCATAGGATTAAATTTATTTTTCTAGAGATTTTTCCAATAAGTTATGTGAATTCATGTCATATTGATTATAACATATCATCCACAAAGAGATGGAAAAACGAATCATTTTAGTCATGTTTTAGTGGATATAATCAATTACTATGTATTGGATTTTGGTGGATATTGGGATTTCCATCTGGGACTAGTTAGGGTTTTTTATAATAAAAAAAATCAGTCATCACAAAGAATATTTCCTTTGTATTCTTTGTAGGCTAATCCATGAATAAAACATATTTGTTTGGAAGAGGTGGACAATTATTCTTTAGATAGACTGACTTTCAATTAAGAGACTTCCATGATGATTCAAGATGTTGAATAAAATCTATTTATAGAACATAGTTGGTATAAATATTTTGATAATCAACTATTTTTTCCATTGGTGTTTCCCATATGAGAATCTATTTTCTTGTATTTTTTCCAATGGTCGGGTGACAAATGGATTAGGAAATAGTTAATGTTGTCTATGAGATAAGTGGGAAAATTTGAGGTCATTAAGAGGATAATAAAGGATTCTTATAAAATTGAATTTTAGGCACAGATGATAGGAATTAATGATGATGTCCACATATCACAACTCAAGAAATATCATTTGAATCCATCTCATGCGATGTGTTTATTTGTTATTTATATTGAGATGAATTTTAAAGATTTTGAGAACCACGTTGAGATTATTAAATCTAATGAGAAAGTATTGTATGTGATGTTTATTTCATAGGATGGAGTTGTATGGTGAAAGGATTATATTTTCATGGGTCCTGCTATCACGAGTCACTGATGAGGTGACATTTTACTCACCTCTATACAAGAATTAATTATTACACATGACTTTCTAAGGAAGGAATGTTTTACGGTGATGAATTTTTAATATACTATTACCCTCATTCCATAAAATCCCTTATGCATTCTTGGCTTTCAAAATAATTTTTTGTGTACTTGAATTATTGATGACAGAAAACGTTTGTTGATAAAAATTACCTAAATTTTGGGTATGTATGTTTTTTGAATTAATGGAGACTGTATATAACTGTGCTAATTGGTTTTCAGGCTTCTCTTGAGTTTGTGTGATGTCCAGTATTTTCTAAGAGTTTATGTAATAACTAATAGTTTTCACAATCTACAAGAGAAATACATATTGTTTAATTGGATTAAACAATGTTTATGTCCTATAAGAAAGATTTCATGAATCTAATATACATTTGAAATTCAGTACAATACATGTTATAATATTAGGTTAGTTTTTAATTAAAATGTGAGGGGTATTTCAGTTTATGGGGCCCCTATGAATCAAACAACATGTAAAGGGATTATATATATTTTAAATTTCATGTACATGTATTTTAATGTTCCCCTCATGTAAAATTTCATTTCAGTCATTCATATCTCATTTAGATGTCAACTTAAATGGATTCTCTGGTGATTTTAGGTGTCTCTATTTGGTTCTTATTGATTCATTCAATGTTTGATCACAATTAAGGTTGGTCTTAATTTCTTTAGGAGATTAATCCTTTATTATTATTCATTTAAATGTTAATAGTATTGCTTTGGTTATGCATTATTGGATCCATAGACTCATGGTTTGTTTATTGACGTTTTCATATAAATATGTTGTACGATATTGTTTTGGGGGATGTTTCATTAATTTAATTTTGTTTGGATGTTGTTCATTCCTATGGAATATGTTCATTACTCTTCGTCATGAACCATGAAGTTAAATTGAATCAATATTAAGTTGTGTAGATTGGTCATAGGGCCTTCATTAATGTTGTTTAATCCTTTAAAGGTCGGTTCATTTTTGGGCATGTATGGACTCGAGTTTTGAGTTATATAGTTATATCTCTAGAAGGTGTTAGTGAACTACATTGAACTTATTATGATAAAATATATTATTAAATGAATTGGAATGATATTACTTATTTTTGTGTATGTGGATCTTGGTTTTTATAAAAGAAAGAATTCTATTAGTTTTGGTAGAATGGATAATGTTTATGAAAGCAATGTGAAATGATTTGTTCAATTGTTTTAAATCATTATTTTATAGAAATGAATTGTTTAATGTATTTAGAAAATAGAATATATGGTAAAGCATGGTCACTTAGGTGGATGGTATGGTAATAGGTATTATCCACTATGGGGGGGGGGGGGTGTGCTCATAGGGGTTTCATCATCTCCCTTGGATCGTTGTACTAGAATATTATTAGTCTAATTGGGAGGTTCACTTGTTGGGGTGTTTCTATTTTTTTATAAACTAAATATATATATATTGTGATTTTATTTTCATGTCATTTTCAATCATGGGTAAATGTTTCTCAGCAACCATGACATAGTGTGACAAATTGTTTGTTTTTACCTTGTTTCTTTTCCAATTTGGGCTTTTACTATTAGTCTGTACTATTTTTTAGTTATGAACTGAAGTAGATGTGAGAAATATTTAATGATTTTTTTTTAATTAAATTAATATATCTTTTGAGATATATGTGTATGAAAATATTTTAAATTGATTTATCTTTTTTTTATTTGGATATTTTAAAACGGGGGAATTTTATCTTTTATCCATGTTTCTTATTTAAAAACAACTAATCTATTGTCATTCCTTATCTTTGTGAAAGTTCATCATGCAAGGATTATTGTTCTATAAATTCATTTGGAACATCTGGGTGAGAAATTTTTGAAAGTATTAGTTCAAATGTTGTGATCCCTATCATTGGTGTATACACCTAGTCATGACATTCGATACAATGAATGGAAAGACACCACAGTGAGGCAATGTGCTTTGATATAAAAAATGTGGACTAGGTGGTGGTGATATAGTTAGAGTCTTACAATGCTATCACACATATTTTTTTTCTTGTTTTTGAATTCCTTTATTATTGGAATTACTCTTGGTTATTTTTTATTATCTTAGGTAGTTGTTTTCAGGTATTTGGTTTGAGTTATGGTTTCTATTTATAATTTTTTTGTATTCTATATATATATATTCCACAACATTTCTTATTAAAGTGACTAATCATTCCCATGATTGTTTTATTAATGCTCGTGTGCAAGTCATCAACCCATGGGGATCAGGAACGCCTTTCAGGTATGGGGCATATCATGTTCAGTACTAGATTGATAGGGTATTTTCATTTGTTCAATAAAAACCCACATGATTTCATGTGAGGCTAGCCCAACCATAGTTAACATTCATGAGTAGAATTTAATTATTATTAATTTTGTTCAAATTAATGAAACTACATTGTTATAAATTATTAGTGAGATATTTTGGGGATGTTTATTTTTATAAAAATATTATCACACCCTTCCTCTCATACCAAATTATGTAGGCCCCAATCATAAAATTTGTCTTAGTGCATTATCCTATGAATATTTAGAAATATTGATCTAATATATTATAACATAATTATGTTATATGTCGTGATAAGTTATATTCATCACCCAAAATTTAAATTCACTTAATAATCTCGTTAATATGATATTTCATATTTTCGCATAACTAGAATGTATAATAATCCAATTACCCATACAAAACCCGGGTTTATAAGAGATAATGGATACGTTGGGTTTCCTAAAATTATACGAAGTAGTTTATAAATATATTCATTTTCATGTAATTGGTTTTTTTCTATAAAAACATAATGATTTGAAATTATAAATTAACTCTATAACTAGAGGTATTATAATTGGTTTTGGTTTGAATTGGAATTATAAATAGTGAGTGGATTTTATTTATGAATTATTTTACTTTTGGAATACTAATTCTTTCATGGATATGAAAAATGATTCCATCAAAATGGTAAAAGGGTAAATGGAGTATTTTTTATATAATAAATCACTCATAATATAATTTTTTTTCTTAAATAGCATTTTAATTTAATTATAACTTTTTGATGATGAAATACATTATTAATACATTTTATGTCATAGTGTCCAATGTGACCCATGTACATTTAATAATTATAGTTTTGGTCACAATAGGTTATTGATGGTTATAAAAAATATCATACTTCATTTAATTTTTAGTTTATAATGAGTTAATACCAGTTATATATGATTGTGTAATTGGTTTGTTGTTTGAATGTAATTTTTCAATCTTGTAATGAATACATAATCAATGATTTATGTTTATCATGGATTTTCTTGAAGGATAAAAGGAGAAAGGTGTCATGTGTTTTAAATTTTTTTTATTTGAATGAGATAATTAATTTTCATTCTTATAATATTAATTTTGAGGAAATAATTATACATTATACTACGATTATGTAAGTAATATTTCATTTTAATTATTTAGTTCAATTATGTAATTTATTATTATTAAGAAATATAGTGATTTAATATATTATTTTTATCATCTAATATTTTTGTTATGAATACTATTGATATAATTTATTGGGAATATTATTTCCTAACTATATCATGATTGTTGTTAATTTATTATAACTTTAATTATGTAACTCAATTTTGTCAAAAATATTTCTTCTTTTTTACATTTACCATATATATTAGTATTGATCATGGTATATATCCATAAAATAACATCTATTTGATAATTAATGAGAAATAATTATTATATATTATATATATTATCTTGTCCTATTCTATTTATGTTTTTGGTGTACTTGGTCGGTATAAAATGTTATATTTCCAGTTAATATAAAGAATGTTAATTTCACTGACATTTATTATGTGAAATAAATTATTATTTATATAGAATTTATATAATTATGTATCTTATAAATATTGACTAATTTCTCAGGTGTGTTGGACACTAATTTGTTGACGAAAAAATAAGATTGGTTCAAAATTCGTTGACCATATAGATTGATATTTTATGGAATTAGGTCATGGTTCTCGGACAATATTATATCATCCTAATATTCTTAATGGGACAAGAGAAAATCTTTTCCACCACAAAAGTGTGTATGATCACATGTCCACTATATTTTATGGATATCAAATCTAATATTCAATATGATTATTTAATGTGGATGGATAAAATATTACCAGTCAATACATGTCTTAGATTCAATAGTAATGTGTGAAGCATGTATGATCGGTCTTAATCCCCCAATATAGGGAGTTATAATTCATAGTTGTAATCAATTATAAATGTTCTTCTTTATTTAATACTTTTTCAGTTTTATTAATGTTTTTTATTAAGATGTTTTTCATTATGTATCAATAATTGTGTATATTCATTTTATGTAGACACTAGGTTTTGTTCCCTATGTGTTTGATTATTGGAATTATACTATAGAGTATGATATTTCAAATCCATTATTGTTCAGTATACTAGACTTGAAATAACTTGATCTTTTATATTTTAATCTTTGGTACTTGTAGATATCAATATTATTTAGTCTTTTTTAACAAAGTCATTTTCGAAATTACATTAATTCATTATTGTGATATGGTTATAGACTGTAGAATATGTACAACAATTAATATGATATATCAATGAACTAAAAATATATTACTAATGAGTTTTAAATAATATATTTTATTATTATTGACTAAAATAAATTTCATTTTATTTAGAAACATTATTATTTTACTTTTAGTTATTCATTTTGTTTTGGGAAAATAATTTCCCAATTGTACAATTGTGACCTGTTGTGTTTTTCACCTCCCCTATTTTTTGGGGAGATCTTATAGGGTTAGGTGGTAGCCTTAACTAATAAATACTATGGTGATCCATGTTACAATCATTTAAATTATGTTATTTCATTACATTTGATTCATTTTAAGATGATTCAATAGATTCAATATTTTTATTCCCTATTGAGTTGTGTTTCTCTTCAGTAGGTTGTTATGATTCATGGAGTTTGTTTTTAGTAAATGATATCCTATTAAAAGATATATAGTTTGATTAAATTTTCATATAATAAACATTTAATGTTAGGTGGTGGTAGGATTATCCCCTCTTGTTTATGTAATATTAAATTTTAGGTGTTTTTTAATATAATCAATAATATTATTTACAATTCGTACAAAATTCATTTGACGGAAGGGTACACCCAGATGTTGTGATAATATGTTGTGTCTAAATATCTGATATCTAAAAATCCTAATAAAATTTGTTATGTATGTAAAGGTTTAAGAAGGTTTTTGTGATATATAAGGCACTATAATTGATTGATTCATCTAGATGTGAATTTTATCAAAACATGCTAATGACAAACTACATTCATGGAGGAAATTTATGGTCCATGCATTTAACGATTTATCTAGTATGGAGTTGGAAAATGATTCCTTCTTCTCATTTATCTAGTAATGCTGATTCTTGGATTTCAACCAAAAATTTCTGAAAGATTTATTTTCCTATTGAAGGATATCTCTATTGATAGTTCCATTACTTGATTATCCCTATATGTTAGTGTTGAGTGAAGAACACACATTATATGAAACTATTTTAGCATTAACATATAAGTACATATCAACAGTAACATTAGAATAATATGGATTTGTGGTCGCATATAGAAGATGAATAAAAAATGTAATTCCATGTGATATTAACCATCCATAGAGTTGTAGAGAAATCTAGTTTTATTGTGTACTCATCTTCGAGGTCAGCGATGTAGTGGGGTATGGTGTGGTTGGAAGATATCTATGGAGTTGATTCATTTAGGTTATCAAATCTTCTAACAAGATACTAACTATTAATCATATAACATAAATTATGATTTATAATTACATTATCAAAATTAAATTCTTTCTTCTACCTTGATTCTTTCTCTATAACATACGATGATGCTACCTCAATATAAGTTGGTGTTGATAGTGGTCATTTGGGGTTATCTTTGTTTTTTAGAAGAGTGTAGATTATGTGATATGATTATGGAAAATCATAAATAAATGGGATATTTAATCCTATTTTATATAGAACCACATTATTAATTTTTGATTATATATCCATTTTATATTTTTTATGATATTTTTTATTAATTAGTGGGGAGGTTGTCCATATTTAAAGCGGAAAAGAGTGTTAAATTTTCACTAGAGTGTGGGATCATTATATGAAATATATATATTTTGATCCCATTTTTTCAAAAATTATTTGACTCATGGTTTGAATCAATGGTTCCCTAATAACTCTTGTTTCTGGGTGTTTTGGAGTATTTTCTAGATTTATTTCACAATGAGGTCATGATAATACCAACTTTGAAAAACCTATTCAATGAAACCCTTCCAATTTTAACAACACCAATCCTTAGACACATTATAGAGGTTATAATAATGCCCAAAGACTAACCCAATGTAATAACTCTTGTATCATAAACATACTGAGATATTACTATTATTACAATATATCGAAATTCGATTTATTTCCAATAAAATGAATCATGAAAGAACACATTGTTCATATATATGGCTTATCATAGTAATGAAGCATTGTAATTTATTAATCACTACTATCCATGGATGTCGATAATGATAGAAGTAATGATTATTAGTAATATTTATAAAGTAATAATGAAACTAGAATAATAAATTCATATATAAATAGTCACCTTAAAATCCATTGGAAAATTATTTTGTTGTGGTGTGTATGTGTGGACTACCACCTCCACAAACTGATGTGATCTATTTTTAATTAATTATTTACATGTATTTTCATTAAGTAGGTATTTAATTAATAGATATTATATATTAGGTATATTAATTGATTTAGAATGTATGATTATTCTATATATTTATTTCATTATATTCGTCTAAAACTAATATAAGACCTCATGTGATCGAAACCATCCCCATGAACGTTGAAATTCATTTTTCAATATCTACATTTCACAGATGAATATAAATATAAATATAATTTATATACAAAAATTTATATCTTGAATTAAAATATGCATAATATATAACCATAATAATTGTGAGTGGATGAAAATGGTCAATCCAAAACATGCATGAAATAAAAGGATATTAACACCTAAGATAGTGATTTTGATAAAAAAAAGTTAACGGTTGATAAAATTTTATAAATAAAAAATATATTGTATGATATATATGATTATGGTTATTTAATATATATATATATATATAAAATTAATTAATATATATTAACTATATAGGTTGTTTGAACATATACGATAGAAGTCAATACGATATAATGGTTATTCATCTCAATTTTTGTATCATTTATACATATTTTATGTTATAAACCTATTCATGATTATAAGGTATATATAATGTTCAATTTATATTTTATATCATTAATCTAGTTGTGTTCATTATATCCAATGTTTCATTTTTAGTTATTAAATCATCATTAACATGATTCCAATGATACAATAGGGGAGAATGATTTATGTTTCAATCAAATTGTAGTCGAGATAGTATTTGCTAAAATTATTATAGAAATAATTATTATGATTTTTATAATAAAAACATTTCTTTTTATTCTCTATTTATTTATGTATAATAAATTTTTTCCTATCAATTTCCATTCATTATTTACTAATGTGGCTGAAAATATTTTTTAAAGAAAAATTTTATTTATTACCTCTTTGGCTAGAATACCATTTTGTTCCTGGTCCTTGTTTTATGAAAATGTTTCCAAAAATATTATTAGTATTCTTTAAATATTTTTTGGTTACATTTATTATTAATTTTTAATTTTTTAAGTTTTTTTAAAAGAATGTTATTATTTATTTCAAAATGAGGCCACATTTAACTATTTACTGAATATATGAAGGGAATCAATGATTCAACATATTAAACATAAACAAATTTCAACTTTTATTACCAATAAATTATTTAAAGTCAACATAAAATAATTCACCATGTATTTTCCAATTAAAATTTTTCTAGATATTGGGGACATGTTTTTTAGTTTTAAAAAAGAAAATTTAAATGTTGAAGGTGTATTTTTATTTTTTTGAATGATAAATTTATTTATATTTTCTATCAATAAAAAAACCCATTATCTTAATTATACTCAAATAAAGAATTATTTTAATTAATCCATAATTATTATTTCAATGGATTTTTCATGATCATATTGATCATGGATGGTATATACATTGACAATCCTTACTAATTTTGTGGTTCTTATCATTCACTTGAAATATTCTCCTTATTGTGATAATTGGTAATTACATTTCTATGAAATATAAATATCATTATAAAATGGATATAAATATTTCATAAACATTAATGAATTATTATTTATAGTTTTTTAAATTAAAGGTTATCTGATTAAATGGGGAAAACATGATAAATCTATATTATTTTTTTATATATAAATATATATAAAAATAACGAATAATATTTTTTAATTATAACAAGTCACTTAACATATGTTTAATTCATTATAAAGTAAGTGAAATGTAGGGCCAAAAATATATATCCCCTTAAATCAAAGATAGGTCTCATGAGAAATTTCTATAAGATAGAAATAAATTATTTCTATTGTATTCCTACCCATTGTTTAAGCACTCTTGGTGAATGTTCATGAAATTATTGATTTCAAAACATATGAAATAATAGAATACATGTGTTTAAATTTAATTCAATTAGATTTTAGATAATATTATCAATGAAATTACTACATTTGGATTATCCAGGGTTTAATTACCTTCCCATTTTATGGATTAAATAAAATGAGTTTTTAATTTTTTACTTCTCTAAATTGGTTATTATTTATTTAATAATGATATATTCTCCTTCATGTAACTCATAATATGAATTTATGCTCCCCATTTTATTTATTTTACTCTTCCAAGGATATTAATACAAAATCTTTGAATGAGTTCATGGATGTAGAATAATTTCACTTACTATGTTTTATATTTTATTTCCAATTTAAATGTAAAAATGTGATTATCTTGTTATTAGTGGCTATTAAACATTTTTATCCAATTTGATGATATCATTTTTATTATACTAATATAATAATGAAATAATCAACTCTGTGTTACTGGAGTTGTTGTTTTTATATTTGTAATTTTATAAAGTTTCATAAAATCATTTGTAACTAGTGTTTTGAAAACATAGATTAAGGAATATTCCAAAATGAATTATTATAAGGTTGTGTCTATAAATATGTTATTATCCTATATTATTTGAAATTATAATTGATAACCAAGGTTTAACCACGTTTTTATGTGGTTTATAAAACTATGGATTTTATTGAATGGAATAGATACCCCTTTGAGGTTTTATGTGATGGGAGTTCAAAAATTTTAAAGATATTTTGGTTTATATATATTTGAATACAACCCTATGTTTATTTTATTCATTAAAGAGAATACTTTTTATAAATAAATATATTATATTCATTTTATATTTTTTTTAATTCTATTTATTACTTTTAGGGATGATATGATCATTTTTGTTTACGGGTTAAAAGTCATTAATGATTATTTTATTTCTAGATAAAATGAGTTGTATTTTAATCCATAGTGGTTTAAAAGTTATTTGATGATAAATGAAATTTTATTATGATGTTAATCAAGAATTTTATCCATTGACCAAGGAACATGTGAGGTCAAAATTTGGGTAAACTGTGAGGGTGAGATCATAATCGGTAATACAAGACCATAATGGATAAATATTTAGAGTTAAAATATAATCCTTAAACTCAATTAATCCTCATTTCTATAATATATATGTTCCCTAATTATACAGTAGCCATAATATTGATTTATAACATCAATCAATGAAGGGTGTATAGATTTCATGTTTCAAAGATAACCTAGGCTTTGACTGATTCCATCATTATGGTAATGTTTACTCCAATAGGGTTTGAGGGTTAAAAAATTAAGTAATTATAATAGTGTGGCTATTAATTTAAATTATAATTATTAATGATTTAGAAAATACGTAGAGTTAGATCCATTACTCCATTTAAATATAATATTATAAAATTTCTTATTGTTGTGTCATTTTAATAAAACATCATTTCGAAAATAAAAACCAAAAAATTTAAATCAAATAATAGAAAATTTATTCTAGGCATATAAAAGATAAACAACCCCCATTCTTTTAATTGTTGTTTTTATTTACTTTTATTTTATTTTCTAAATAACTTTATCATTTTGTAAATTTTACTTCCTCCTTTGATAGAAGACCTTGGTCAACCACTCTGCTGCATCTATGTACCTAACAATTGCATATCGTCTGAAAGAGCTCACAATAGATAATTTCAATCTCATGTTAAGGGCTGAACTATTACCTATTCCACCATAAAGAATGACACCAACAAAGCATCTAGAATACATTACTCAACTGAAGAAGTTTATGGATGAAGGATTTATATGTCCATGTACACCACACTGGGTTCTCTAGTATTGTTTTCTAATAAAGATGTTGAGTCTCTTCACTTTGTTTATTAATAAAAGTTGAAAAACAAGAAATAAATGAACTGTTATCCTATTATAAAAACTGATTATCTATTTTACACATTTATTGGATCTTTGGTGTTCTCCATGATAATCTTGTGATTAGTTATCATCAACATATGGTTTATACATAGGATAAACCTATGAATGTGTTTAGAAGAAGGTATGGAATACATGAGTTCGTTTAAACATCATTTGGATTGATAGAAAAAAAACGAGTATTTATTTCCATAATGAAAAAAACCATCCATAAATAAATTGATTATTTATTGGTATTTTTCATATATTTCATCATGGTATACTCTTATATTTATAAATATCATGACCAAAAACTTAACATCATCTTGAGTATATAGAGAGAGCATCAGTTATATTCCATGATATCATAGAATCTATTTTCAATTAAATTAGGGGCACATATTAGGTCACATCATCATTGAGGAATGTGTGTCTGTGGACTAAGAGAATGTACTGGTAGTGGATTTTTCGGAGCATACCAAGAATATAATTGATATCAATATCTTTTTTGGGGTTAGATGGATATTATCATGGATTCATTAAATAATTTTCTCAATTTGAAGTGTCCCTTTTTTGACTAATAAGGGGATATAGTTTTATTGGCCAGGAGAATGTGAAAAGGCCTTCCTTTTGTTGGAGAATCATTCTACATTGACACCAATATTGATCCTAACCATTCTAGGTGAGGAATACATGGTGTTCTATGATGCTTTTGGGTTCTGACATGGAGTTTTGCTGATCAAGGGAGATCTTGTTATGGTGTATATGTCTTGATAACTGTGTCCACATGAACTGAACCATTGTATGAATAACCTCGATCTAGCAGTTATGTTTTATTCATTGATGTGATGGTGGAATTATCTAATGGGTGAGAAGTGTAAGGTGTTTACCGATCACAAGTTATTACTATATATATTCTCACAATGAGATTTGATTCTACAAACATAGACATGGGTTGAGTATATGCAGTCGATTTTTATGAGCCATTTTATACTCTTGGGAAAGAAAATAGTTTCACGTATGATTTTAGTAGGAAAATTCGGACTCATATGGTTCAGGAATATAGGCCAGAGTGGAAGATAATGACTCTGCTAGCTATGATTCATGTCTTTGTTCAGGAGAGTCAAAAACATATGAATATATTATCAGAATCATTAGAGTATATACATTTGTTCTAGATTAGTGATTAGAAGTACGAGAATCCAATTTTATGGACCTTGTGGGAAAGCCTTAATAGTTGGGATTCACCTTCAAATTTGATAATAGATTAACAATATACCATATATGTCAGGAATCGGGCTGGTGTGCCTATGTGCATGTGGGGGGAGTTTTTGTGATAATAACATGTCTCAAGGTCAGTTGTACATCAAAGTGTAACAAATAACTACCATGACGTATGAGAAATGTTTTGGTGTGTAGGAATAAAAATAGACAAACATGGTTCAGAAAATGATGTTAAACATGTCATCAGGTGATGTTAGAGGATCAACGACCTGTAGGTTTGTTGTAGGAATTTCCCATTATATAATAGAAGTGGGATGATGTGACTATGTATTTATTGGTGGGTCTTCTGAGGATTACAGTGAATAATGACTCTATGTGAGCTATTTTGGATAGAAAAATGAGTGTAGATTATTTATTACCAATATAATTGAAATTATTTGTTAAAATATAGGATATTATCAAGTTTAAGAGATAGTATGTTTGCATGGGGTTCTATATACTATAGTTTCATATGGTGACTCATGTTTCGCATCATGCTTCTAGTGGGTCTTTCAAAAGGTTCTTGATACACATGTATTATTGGGTATGGCTTTTCACCCACAGACTATCATGACCCATCCTCAAGGCCCATGTTGTGACTACCCATATCCCACCTTCCCTAGGCCAGGGGCTGGTGACTAGAACCAAAAATTTGTATCCCTTAAATGAGATGGCATTGGGTTTTTAACCTGTAAAAACACATAGTCCAAGAAAACAACAAGAAGCAACCACATAGATCTGAACGTAATAAGATTAAACTACAAGGTAAACTGTTGTAGTAAAATAGTTCTGAATGTAAAAAGGGGCCAGAATATAAGCGGAACTGTAAAAGAACAACTAGAAGTACAATACAACTGATAGAAAAAGGAAAACAACAACTGGGTCCTCCTCTGAGGTTCCTACCTATAGGGTAGGTACATATTACCACCTCAGCACTCCACTTCCGTTAGCCTCCTCCACATCATGTCATGATGAATGGTCCACCTCTGAGCACCATCTAGTCCTATCTTCCTCAGCCTCGATCAATGTTGTATGTCATCTGCAGCAAACACAAAAATGCGTGGGTGATGCCCATGCAAGGGTGAGTATAACAATACTCAGTAGGGACCCCAAGACCCCAGTTGGTCACCTAGAGTTCAAAAAAAGAAAATCCACTAAACAATACATCAACTCTACTTTGGTATATTCCCATACATATACCTAATTTATCAAGATATACTCATCTCATACATGATGGAAGGACACGACAGAGGTAACACCATGAAGGTAGAATTACCACATAGGTAACCCCACGAAGATAACACTATGAAAGTAACTCCATGAAGGTAGAAGTTCCATTATGTTAACACCACAAAGATTGAAGTACCACAAAAGTAACACCACAAAGACAGTACCAAAAAGGTAGAAGTACCACATAGGAAACACCAAGAAGATATATGTACCAAATAGGTAACACTAGTATGGTAGAAGTACCGCACAGGTAACACCATGAAGATCGAAGAAGCACATAGGTAACACCACAAAGACGATACGAAAATGGAAGATGTACCACACATGTAACATCATAAAGATAGATATAACACATAGGTAACACCACAAAGAATGAAGTACCACACAGGTAACACCACAAAGATAAAAGTTGCACATAGGTGACACCATAATGATTGATGTGCCACACAGGTAAAAGAATGATCTCAAAATCACATATAACATATGTACAGAAGTACTAATGATAGTCGTAAATTAGATCATATTATTTTTTTAAGATTCACTGTTGTTGACCCACACTAGATCGATAGGTTACTAACCCCAACTGACCCACATAGGATCAATAGTTAACTAACACTCACTGACCCACACATGATCTGACCGACACAGGATCGGAATGCGTTAACCCACATAGAATCGCTAACCACCTACCCACTCATGATCTGACCCACACATAATCGAATGATGCTAACCCACATAGGATCAATGTTATTTCTTCATATTGCTGCCTACCACCGGGTTCCACGCACCTGGTGCACTTGAGTTCTATAGAATCTGCCCCTCGAGATATCATTCGTACCTCGATAGCCACTAAGCACCACAATGGAGTAGCCCAATGCAACTCCATGTCGTAAGCGTTCCAACACAACAGATAGTGGGTCAATCTAACACCCATTCTATATGTTATAAGGGATTTAGCTCATGTGGGACAGTAGGATTCAGGTTTGATCTAAACCGGACGTTCTCCAAATTTCTCTAAAACACAATTAGAGTATACTCTAAGGATCGTCTCATTCCAAGGGTCCCAACACTATAAAAGATTAATCAAACAGATGTATGGTTCTCATGATATTCCCCTTTATGTGTTTCTGGGTCCAGTGGGGCCCGAGCCCTGTACGACCCGGTTGGACCTACCAGGTTAGACTGGGTCTGGGCTGAGCTGGGGTGGACTCAGCTAGCTGGTCCGATGTCAAGTCAGTCTTGTAAGAGGGGTTGCCAACAAGGGTTCCCTAGCCAGAATAGGGAGGCACACAAGGGGGGAAGCCCCGTCAGAATAGGGATCCCCCAGGGGGGGCTTACTAGAATAGGGAGACCCACTTGGGCAGCGGTGCAGTCCAGGACGACAGCCTGCTGGGCGGCCCCCCGCATGGGCAGCGGCCTGGTTTGAGGGCGGTGAACCGCTCTGAGGGCGGCGGGCTGCTCCGATGGAGGCAGCCTGGTCCAAGTGTGGCAGCCCGATGTGAGGGTGGGGGCCCGACTGAGGGCAGTGGCCTAGGATGAAGGCGGTGGCCCGGATCGAGGCCAGCGGCCTGGCTCGAGTGTAGCAGCCCACCACGGGTGTCGGTGGGCCAGATTGGCCCAATAAGGGCATGTAACCCCCCTGCCCCTTCCCACATATTCCCGAACGAATCGGAATCTGTTCAGTTGGAGAGGCAGCGACGATGCATGGGCACTGCTCGGTTGTCGCGTAACCTACCAGAGGTAGGTTCAGCCTCCACCACAGCTTCGGCCGCGACATCTATTTATCCGTAGTGCGGCAGTCACACCACCTTCCTTCTGGTGGCTGTTCATCAGGATGACCACCTCCTCCATTCACTGTGACTGACGAGTTGCGACCCTCCTCTTGCGGTGTGCATCAACGTGCTTTCTATCTTCCGAGGTGGAAGAAGAAATGAAAGAAATTGGAGGGTTCAGGCTGAGTTCTTTAGGACCGAACCCCCCGCGTTAGACCAAAATATAGAGGATATTAAGGGAGTTCAATAAATAGTGTCATTGAATGAAATATTAACCCCACAAGATTCCCCGATATAACCTCCCGTAAGATGAGTGAATCAAATGATATCTCATTAGTCAGTTGAACTGTGTTCTTCTTTTTATTCAAGAACGGGGAGGGGAAAATCATTTCTATGAAAAAAAATGAATTACACCCCTTACATATAAAATAAGTCCACAGACAACAATCTACAGAACCTCCTTCATCATTTTCGTTGATTCGTGACTTGGTGGGGCTTGTCAATGTTGGTTAAAACCAGTTTCGCCATCTATATGGTTAGCATCGTGGTATATTTCCAGGGCTACATCGATTGGTGAAGCCTTGCCAATGGCCCTCCCAGCACTCCATATAAATAAGAGAGGATAAGGATTGTTCAATGCTCAGAAAATTAATGAGGTTAATTTAATTAATGAACCCCCTGAATTCCCAATGGTTCTGTTACATGAAATAAAGAGTCAAGCCATTTATTAGATTGATACATCTCCAATCTCGCCAGTGCCATTCGTCCATTAGAGGAAGAAATGAAAATATAATAACCAAACATGTTATTTTATTAATCTGTAAAAAGTCCACAAAAATAACCTTTTCACTTGAACTACTGCAGTCGTAGTTATGCCTCCCTTAAGTGAATCATGTCACTAAAAATTCAATGGTTCCCTCATATTTATAATCCTAGAAACCATTCAAAAGATAGAAAATTACACTCATGTGTTTACTGAACATACCCGAAAAAAAGTTCATAAAATTATTAACAGTCACCCTCAACCAGTTCTAGTCATGGTTAGGGTCTACCTAAGTGAAACACACCCCAACGAACCCAACTTTACTTTTGTATTCCGAATCTGAGATACCATTTAAAAGTTATGAATTTTAAAATAAAATAATAGTCACTTAATTAATTTATTTATGGCCAAAAAATAACATTACTATTGGTCTGTTCCAGCCAATGTTAGAATCTTCCTAAAGAAAGCATTCTCTCACGAGTTCATTGGTGGTCTCATAATTTTAATCTAATTTACCAATCATGAGTTATAATCATTTGAAGAAATCAAATAATTTTATTTATTTATTTTATTTATGGTTATGCCATTTATGGGTTTTCCAACAGGGGGCCTAGGCTGACTAATCAAAAGTCAAGACTAGGGTAAAACATCCATTCAGAGCATAACTGTGCGCTCAGATTTTTTATCTGGGTAACAGTTTAATAGTAATTCCATTTTTCAAGGAAAACAACATATTTGCGCTAATTGAAGCTTAACAAAACTTCAACCGATCATTAGGAGAACTCTGGGTCTCAGAATCGTGCACCGTTAGACTTCATGGTCTTGAAATAATTCCATATAAATACAAAATATAAAACAAATTTCTAAGACATTAAATTCTACCCACCATTAGGATTTATGTCACCGAAATCTACAACATAGACCAAGGAAACCAATGGGGGAAGTCGGAATGGATTTGAGCCTCTTGATCCCATGGGGTCTCCTGTAGGTTACAATGATGCTGGGGAATGCACACCATAGGCATTGACTTCCCATGAAGTACTCGCTCCTGTTGATCCTCAATCTCTACCGGAACCTCTATAAATGTCGCCCCATCATCTAAGTCCATCTCATTATGTTCGATAACATGAGAAGGTTCATGCATATATCTCCTCACATAGAATACATGGAATACGTCATGCACCCACTATAACTATGGTGGTAGTGCCAAGTTGTAAACCACCTCGCCATTCCTCCGATGTATCAGAAATGGTCTGATAAACCTTAGTGATAACTGGCCGCCTCGGCCAAATATATGTAGTCCTTATTGTGGGGAGACTCGAAAGAAAACATGGTAACCCCTCATGGAAAGCAAAAGGTCTTCATCTCTTGTCTGCATAATACTTATGCTAGATCTGTGAAGTCTTTACTTGCTGAATAGTGGGATATCATGATACAAACTCTACCACTGCTTTCTTCATCCTTGGCCACCAGTGCTGACACTGAAGGTAATGGTACATTTTTCCACTCCTGGATGTACCGTTAGAGGGGGCATATGGACTCCCTCAACACATCCTCCTATATTTACACTAGTACCATAGTATAACATTTGAAGATGGTGATGTGATCCCCACCTACATAAAAACCATAAGGTTCCTATCCTAAGGATATCTGAGCTTGTTGATCCTCGCATTCATTGTCCCTAGCTATGCCTCTCAATCAAGCTAATGATGTGGGGAGTTGCTATCATAGACATGAGGTATGTTGTTCCATCACTATCCAGAAATGATATTTGAAATGAAACTAGCTGCTAGGTTGCCTCACTCTGCAACTGCAGACCAGCCATCCTATTGAGTGCATCTGCTACTACATTTGCCTTCCTAGTATTATTGAAAATGTCATAGTTATTGTCTTGTAGAAACTCTATCCAATGTTGTTGTCATACGATCATGTCTTTATGATAGAAGTTATACATGCGACTCTTGTCATCAGATAAGCCTTTAAAATGTTAACCCATCTAGTTGTGCCAACACATATTTAGAGAAAACACTAATACTACTAACTTCAAGTCATGGGTAGCATAGTTCTACTCTTCAGCCTCTGTCTCAGCTCCTGAAATATCTACAGATACTTCTCTATTCATAGGATAGGCTCCCCCATTTTCTTCAAAACTAACAGTGGTTTCACTACTCGGGAGACATCTAGTCCAAAACTCTAGTAGTACCAATCAAAAGTATAAGTACCTCCCTCTTCATGGAGGTAAACATAGAAACATATTTTTTAGATAATGTCCCACATACTTTTCCGCTTCTATTGGGAACTGAAAAATCTAAACTCCCACTACCACGAGGGTTAGTCTGGGTGACTCAAGAGTGATTGGCTGCACCATCATTGGAATTAGTTTGTCCTGTGTTGCATGGGTTTCATTTTTTCACTAACCAAGGGATATCCCATTCT
The DNA here is from genome assembly GCA_963277665.1 of Viscum album. NCBI lineage: Eukaryota > Viridiplantae > Streptophyta > Magnoliopsida > Santalales > Viscaceae > Viscum > Viscum album. The sequence continues at coordinate 1,644,793,409 of OY728163.1, read as the reverse complement.
ATATTTTTAGGTAAACAACAACCATTTTGACAAATACACTAAATATGAGTATAAAATATGTATGTCTAGTCTATACACAAAATAACGTCGTAAAGCTGCGACACCGCTGCCAAGTGGTTCCAACCCAAACTATCGCCTCAACGGTCAGATCATACCATCGACGTAAAGGTGATTATCGAGTCTCCTCTCAATGGTATCTCCAGACACGAGGGTCAAGTAAACAACATAATTAAAAACTGTTGGTCTTGGAAAAGATAGGTGGAAGTAAGTAATGATTGTTACCTATGTCTATTAATATGGACACTAGTATTAGACACAGACTATTCATCGAATCCTTCCTAGAGCCCTTGGGTTACACTCATTTACCATATGCAGCTACTCCCTTCCCATGTCCTCCCGCTCCCTGAGCCTGGCGGGGACCCCAAAGGGTGGTGGTTGTAAATGTCGAAATGTACACCACCACATGCTACTCTCATATCTCTACTTACAGATCTACAAACCTGCAGATTCATCTGTCCCTATAACTTCTTCTTTCTGAATCTTTTTTTCACTTCCAAGTCTCTAAGACTGGCACCAGTTTCCTACATTCCCACTACTAACATCCATTGGTTGTATCCACTCAACCGAAGAACCTTCAATAGAAAATGTTCTCTCTATCACCCTTAGATAGGATAGAATGCATAGGGGAATAGTATTATCTCATACATACTTAAACACATCGTGCTTGGATGTCCAAGCCTGAAGCACTGATCGTATCATATTCATTGAGTACATAGAATGGTTGTTACGCCACAATTAATACTCATCTACTGAGATGTCATCCTGTCGAAGCTATTGAAGGTCTAGAAAACTCTCAGCCACCTCCTCAAGACAGTACTCAGTTTCCTGTGAGTCCGGTTCACCTCAAAACCTAAGGGGTTACTAATTCAGAATCTCGTGTAAGGCACTATGCCTAAATTTTTCCTATACAAATATCACAGGTTGTAACAGCTACCCAGTGGGTGGTGGTGCAGATGATACACCACCTGATGGTGGAAACACAGTAAGAGGGCCCTGTAAAAAAGCGTCATCGCCCGGTTGGCCATCATCGTGTACTCTCTCCGGAAACCTGGGTGGAAATCATTGTGGTAGCATCCAGATAGAGAACATGTGTGCCATGTTAATTATGTTATACCTGGTGAGATGACTCCAAAGAAATATAAAGAAAAAACGATTAAAGAACACACACAATTTGTGTTTTTGTGCGATTAGTCATAAATCAGAATTCAGGATTCGGGTGTATGGATACGTTGATCGCCACACCAACACTAGACTCCCTAGACTAAAAACCACTCATAACACTTAACACTATTGCTTCACAAAAAAGATAAGAGTCCTAGTTATTCGGTAGAACTGAACTCTTCTAATACCACTTTATCATGACCCATCCCTCGGGGTCTGTGCCGTGACTACCCAATGCCCGCCTTCCACACACCAGGAGTTGGGGACTAGGACTAGAAATTCATATCCCTTAAATAGGAAGGCATTGGATTTTTAACCGTTATAAACACACAGTCCATGAACACAACATGAAGCAAACACAGATACTAGAACACAACAAGATGCAACAACTAGGTAAATTGTTGTAGTAAAAGAGTTCTAAAATTAAAAAGAGCCTGGAATACAAGCCAAATAGTAAATATACATGTAAAAATGGAAGTTCAATTCTACTAAATGAAAAATGAAATCAACTATTGAGTCGTCCTCTGAGATTTCTACCTGTAGGGTAGGTACATATCGCTTCCCCATAACTCTCTGTCATTCAGTATCCTCTGCGTTACGTCACACCGAATGGTCCACCTTCAAGTGTCGTTTAGTCCTAGATCCCTCAGCCTTGGTCAATGTTGTACATCATCAGAACCAGACACAATAATGTGTGGGTGAAGCCCATGTAGGGGTGAGTATAACAATACTTAGTAGGGACCCCAAGACACCCATAGGTCTCCTCGAGTTAAATGATGGGAAAACCACAATGCAAAAAAATCAACTCTACTTAGGTATATTCCCATACATATACCTACATTATCAATGTATACCCATCTCATACATGAGGGAAGGACACCAAATAGGTAACACCATGATGGTAGAAGTACCACACAAGAAACACCATGAAGATAACATCATGAAGGTTACTCGACAATGGAAGAATTACCACAGAGTTAACACCACAAAGATTGTAGTACCACAAAAGTAACACCATAATGACAACAATACAACGGTATATGTACCACACAGGTAACACCAAAAATATAGAAGTACCACACATTTTACACCATGAAGATAGAAGAACCACACAGGTATCAACACGAAGATAAGAGTACCACAAATTTAACACCACGACGATGATATAAAAAATGGTAGAAGTACTAAATAGGTAACACCAAGAAGATAGTAGTACCACATAAGTAACTCCATAAAGATAAATGTACTACACATGTAACACAACAAAAATAGAAATACCTCATAGGTAACACCCCAAAGATTGAATTACCTCACAGGTAAAACACTCAGCTCACAATCATGTATAACTAAAGTAAAAAAGTACAAAAAATTAGTCATACATGAGGTCATATTATTCTCTTATAATGTACCGCTATAGACCCACACAGGATCGATAGGTAACTAACCCCCACAGACCCACACATGATTGAGAGGTAACTAACACCTACCGATCCACACATGATCTGACCCACTTAGGATAAGTATGCGCTGACCCACAAAGGATCACGGAGCACTAACCCACGCAATATATGACCCACACAGGATTTATAGAATCAGACCCACATAGGATCGATGTTCGTTCATCACGTTGAATCCTGTCATAGGTTTCTTCACACCTGGTTCCCTCGAGTTTCATAGAATCTTCCCCTCAAGATATCAGTTGCACCTATACTACCACAATGCTCACAAAGTTGTAACAACCTCTCCTTCCATGTCGTAGGGGCTCTAACTCGATAGACGGAGTGTCAATCGGACCCCCGGTCTATGAGATATAAGAATTTTAGCTCTGAGTGCCATGTTGGATTCGGGTTCCATCCAATCCATTCATATAAAAAAATTATCCTAAACACTAGTGGAGTAAAAAAAAAGGTCCTCGTTAATACAAGGATCCCAACACTACATATTGTTCATCAAACATACATTCGGTTCTCAAAATATTCCCCTTTATCTATTTCTGGGTCCGGTTGGGCACAGGTCTGGACTAACCGGGTCGGAATGACCCACCCCTACTCTGTCTGGGCTAAGACTGGGTGATCCTAGCCCACTGGGCTGAGGTGAAATCATCCCGCTGGGACGATGTCGGGTCCGGCCAACAAATGGGGGGGCATAAGGGAAGCCCATCCAGAATATGGCGGAGTTCAAGGGGACAACCCGCAAGGGATGATCAACCTGAATAGGGAGGCATGCAATGGGGCGGCTGCCTGTTAGGGAAACGACCTGGTCGGGGGTGGGGGGGCGGCCCACTAGGGAAGTATCTCACTAGAGATGCAGCTCGCTGGGCCGCGGCCTGCCTGGGCAGCGGCCCTGTCCGAGGGAGGTGACCCACTCAAGGGGCAGTAGTCTGGTTTGAGGGCTGCATTCCAGTGCGAGTGTAGGGTCCCGACCTGAGGGCGGCAACTCGATGCGAGGGCAGCAACCCAGCCATAGTGCAGTGGCCAGGTTTGAGGGAGGCGGCCATGCTCGAGGGCAGCGGCTCGGCTCGATGGCGGCGGCCCGATTTAGTCTGATGTGGTGGGTGTAACCCTTCATGTCACCCGGATCCCCTAACATTCAGGAGGCCGTTTGATTGGGGAGGTGGCGGTTCCACGTGGACACCACTCGGTCCTTGGGGAACCCACCGATGGTGAGTTCGGCATCAGCCGCAACTTCCATTCATCGGTGACGTGGTAGTCGCACCACCATCCTTCATACGGCTAACCATCATGCTAGATTCCTCCTCCGTTCACCATGGCTAACGAGCTTAGTCCCTCCTCTAGCATCGTGTTCCAACGTGCTCGTGGTTTACTGAGGTGGAGTATGATAACCCTTCTTTTTATTACAACATAAATATGATTTATTACGTAAAACTTCACTTCATACACCAAAGAAGATCGAGAGGTTTAGTGTATTTTGGTCTTAGTATCATTACATAAAAACATAAAACATGAAATACAACATATTTATTGAAAACATCCTTTAAATGACCACTACATTCCCTCGTACTTAGCATTGCATTGGATAACCTGAGGACTTGCATAAGAAAAGAGTGAGCTATAAATCCCAGTAAGGGAGTACACATGGAATAACATGAGGAGTACAATACATGTAAGGAAATAGGCGTATCAATAGATCATAAGAGAAACATGAACATAAATTCATGATAAATCTTTATAATCGTAACCTAGAAATGTGGCAGCAACACTTAACATGGAATTAGCATGAACCAAGGCTCATTGCACGTGGAGAATGAGTAAATCCTCATTGCACATAAAGCACGAGTAAACCCTCAATGAACTTGAATTATCATGAGTCAACACTCATTGCACATGACGTATCATGATACTATACTTTAACCAATGCATTGGAGCTCTATAATGGTGCACCCTTCTTAAACATTTCATTTCATGCATATATGTGCCACATGGATCATAAGACATTAATTCATAAAACATAATCATTTATTCCACGATAAAGGAATGTGGAATTAATAAATGAAACATTATAATCAATAAGTAAATGTGCATAATGTTGAATACCCTTGATGGAGAAATGAGCATGGTATTCACTACACAATGACATTGGATTAGAAAATCGGTGCGATTTGGGCAGCATAACGACGTGACATAAGGATTCATAAAAATGGTTGATGAGAGAGAAAGGGGTTCCTCATCATATTTACATGTAATGGACAGTAAGGAGGTCATATATATATATTTCTCAAAAATTTTAATGGAATTTAGATTCATGATACAAATGTATTGCTTGAATGTAAAAGAAGAGAGAGAAGTTCCTTTCGAAATTTCGGCATAATAACGGGTGTACATGGGAGGCATTTAATGAGAATTAAATGGGTCTCCCATCATTCAAACAATAATACGGAAGTATGTGGGAGGTGAGAAACCATACCCCAACATTCATAATTGAAATTAAAAGGGAAATTCAACCTAATGAAAATTGACAAAAATGAGAAAGGAAGAAAAAACCCATACATGGAAGTGTGCTTCCAAAGGCTAGAGAGAGGTTTGTGAGAGGCTTATTGGGAGCTTGGGTAACCTTGGGAGGATTCAATAGAGAGTTGGGAAGTGGTTGGACGAACTCAAAAGGCTTTGAATGAGGAGGAAGTGGGAGCTTGGGTGGGTTTATATAGGAAAGGTGAGGGAATTCATTATTATTTATGTTTGGGACCCCTTATATTAAATTAATCAAAACCACAAACCATCTCATGGTTTTTTCCCATTGTTTTGGGAAAAGGGGAAGAGGAAAACAATATTTTATATGTCCAAAGTCCAAAATTCTTAAAATATTAGTGTTTCTTATGTGGAGGTGAGTCACTCTCCCATGGAAATTAATTTGAAAAGGCAAGGTGTTGAATAAGTCTTGAGGGGTCCATTAATGTTTTTAAAAGTAAGTCAAACAAACCCAAAATCACATTATTTTAATTGTAAAACATATATTTTACGAAAATAAATATTATAGTATTTTATTACATCACTATTGGGTCTTTATGATGTCATAAAACACATGATATATTTAAATAGTATTAAATTTTTACCAAAAAATTTGACTATCTCAGAAAATTATGAAAAATTCACCATTGGATAATTTCAATGTCCTGATTCCATAAATGACATTTATTTTATCTAAATAATTTTCTAAATATGTTAATTTTCACTTTTAAAATAAAAACAGGCATTTATCATAAATTCACGGGTTTTGACGAAAATGGCTTTGAAACCTTAATAAAAATTATAATTGCATTCATAAAATTATAATATCATTTATATTTAATAAAAAATAATTTATAATAATAATAATATTTTATTAAAATATTATTTAATTCAAAAAACCCTTAATTTAATAAAATATAATTCTTAGTTAAATAAGAACTAAAAAAACTATTTGTACTTTAAAAACTATTTACAATGTATCAATAATGACAAGAAATTATATTCATTATTATATAAAAATAATAATGTACATGAACATATTACTACTTATTTGTTACATAACCCCTTAAAACAGCCACATAAGACCTAAGGGTAAGGTGTGCGATGGTGACAGACTCTTGGGTGGCTCAGATAGCATTGCTCAAGTGGTAATTTCAATCAACTACCGCCTTTCCCGTAGATGGTAACGTTCGAGCTTGACAAGATGAAGCTCAGCTTGGGATTGGTCAAGGGAGAAGCCCAAAGATGCCACCTCTTTTCTGAGCTCTAACAAATGGGCTTTGTATGGGGCAATTCTACTGGATGAGGCCATCGCTTCCTTTGTCTGAGTAAATTTGGATTTATTAAAACCATGTATTTATACTAATCATTTGATCACTGTTCAATGACTATATTAGCATCGGTCAAAATTCTTATCATAAAACAAAGAAGTGGACACTTTATATAAACATAAAGAGACATTTAATTAGATCAAGAGGGATTTCAATTAATGAAACTTTAGGTCGTTAAAATATTCCCCCTTAAGAAATTTCTCCCTAGAAATTTTTCTTTTCCCACACTAAAACAGATGTGGGTAACTCAGCTTCATCATTTCCTCTGATTCTGAAGTCGCTTATTCAAACTTGTAGTTTCTCCACCACACCTTGACGAGGGGCATTGTCTTATTTCGTAGAACATTTTCTCTATGATCTAAGATCTTCACTGGTTGCTCATCATAAGCAAGATCATCTTCCAATTGTACCAGCTCAGAAGAGAGTACATGTGAAGGGTCCAGTATGTACTTCCATAAGAGGGATACATGAAAGACATAATGTACTTTGGCTATAGTAGGTGGAAGTGCTAGTCTATAGGCCACATCCCCGACACGATCAATAATCTCGAAGGGGACGATGTACCTTGGACTTAACTTCCATTTCTTTCCAATCCTCATGACCTTATTCCATGGATATATGAGTAGAAAAACCATGTCTCCAACTTTAAACTCAAGGTCTCGTCGACGGTTATCTGCATAACTCTTCTGTCGACTCTGAGATGCCTTGATATGCTGCTGAATGGTTTTCACCTTCTCCACCATTTCCTCGACCATTTCTGGTCCCAGCAGCTTACGTTCACCGACCTCATCCCAAGATGCCGGTGTTGTAAACCTTTTTCCATACAGGGCTTCAAATGGTGCCATTTGGATGCTCGAGTGGAAACTGTTATTATAAGAGAACTCAACAAGAGGAATATGTTGATCCCATACTCCTTTGAAGTCCATTGATAAGGCTCTCAACATATCCTCAAGTGTTTGGATAGTCTGCATGGATTGCCCAAAAGTTTGAGGATGATAGGCCATACTGAAGTTCATTTCTGTTTTCAGTGCATGTTGAAGACTCTTCCAAAACATAGAGGTGAATCTTGGATCTCATTCAGACACAATAGATAGTGGTACTCCATGAAACCTTACCACTTCCCTGATATATATCCGTGCCAGTTGATCCAAATAGAAATCCTCCCGAATAGCAATGAAGTGTGCAGTCTTTGTAAGTCGATCCACAACAACCCAGATTGCATTGTTGCCTTTGGATGTCTTTGGAAGTCCAGTGACAAAGTCCATGGTGATGTTCTTCCATTTCCATTCTAGTATGGGCAATGGTTGCATCATCCCCTTAGACTTCTGCCTCCCAGCCTTCACTTTCTAATACACCAGAAACTTTGATGTATATTCAGCGATCTCCTTCTTCATATTACCTCACCAAAAGTTTTTTCGGAGATCTCGATACATCTTTGTGCTCCCTGGGTGAATAGAGAAATTTGAACTATGTTCATCCTCTAAAAGTTCCTTCTTCATCTCCGGATTTGATGGAAGACATAGTCTTCTCCCAAACCGCACAATTCCTTCTTCATTAACATTAAACTCCGAGGATTTCCCCTTTTTGATAGCTTCCACTTTTTCTTTATTTCCAACATCATCCTTTTGAGAATACTTTAACCTTTCCAAAAGAGACAGTTGAGCAATCATTTGTGAAAGGATTGATGATGTTACCTTCTCTATGATTTCCATGTCCATCTTCATCAATTCTAACAAGATTGGATCCTTATCAATTCTTATTATTGATAGAATTGATGGGTCATTTCTACTTAGGGAATCTTCCACCTTGTTCGCTTTCCCAGGGTGGTAATGTATTGAACAATCATAATCCTTGATGAGATCTATCCATCTTCACTAGAACATATTATGCTCTTTCTGTGTGAATACATATTTAAGACTCTTGTGGTCAGTATATATCTCACATTTCTCCCCATAGAGATAATGCCTCCATATTTTCAAGGAAAAGATCACCGCCGCTAACTCCAGATCATGCGTTGGATAGTTTCACTCGGGGATTTTCAATTGCCTTGAGGCATAGGATATCACTTTATCATTCTGCCTCATCACACAGCCTAAGACCTTCTTTGAAGCATCACTGAATACAACAAAAAGTTCACCACTTGTGGTTAAAGTGAGCATGGGAGCAGTGATAAGCCTCATTTTCAACTCCTTGAAGCCTTATTCGCATTCATCACTCCAAGAAAACTTTACTACCTTCTGAGTTAGCTTGGTAGGAGGGTTGGACAATCGTGAGAAATTCCTCACAAATCGCCGATAATATCCAGCTAACCCCAAGAAGCTACGGATATCCGTTACTGATGTTGGCCTCGTCCAACCCTCAATTGCATCTGTTTTGGAGGGGTCCATAGATATCCCATTGCATGTGATGATATGGCCCAAGAATGAGTCCTATTTAAACCAGAACTCACACTTTCTGTACTTTTCATAGATTTTCTCCTTGCGCAATGTCTCTAGTATAGTTTTTAAATACTCCTCATGATCCTCCTTGGTTTCGGAGTATATTAGAATATCATATATAAAGACTACCACAAATTTGTCGAGTTAATCACTAATGACTATATTAATTAAGTCCATGAAGATTACTGGAGCATCGGTGAGTCCGAAAGGCATTACTATGAGTTCATAGTGCCCGTATCTTGCACGAAAAGTATCCTTGGGGACATCTTCCTTCTTCACCCTTACTTGATAATATCCCGACCGCAAGTCCACCTTGGAGAAATATTGTGCTCCATGCAGCTGATTGAATAAGTCATCAATTCTTCGGAGAGGATACTTTTTCTTTATCATGTTTTTTTAAGATCATGATAATCGATGCAAAGCCGCATTGACCCATCCTTCTTCTTGACGAATAGGACTGGTGCACCCCATGGTGAAGCACTTGGGCATATAAAACCTTTATCCAGATTCTCCTGTAGTTGCTTCTTTAGCTCTTCAAGCTCTACAACAGCCATTCTATATTGAGTATTGAATATTGGTAGAGCCCTAGGTATAAGTTCAATTGATAACTCAACATCTCTTCTTGGAGGAAGACCATACAGTTCCTCGGGAAACACTTCAGCGAATTCCCTCACAATAGGCATTTCTTCAAGGATGGTTTCTTCCTTGGACTCAATCATCTGAGCCAGATATGTGTGCTCATAAGGCAGTAATATCCATGCTTGAGATGATGGAGCTAAAGGAGATTCATCTTCTTCCTGACACTTGTAAAGAATCGGGGGTCGATTCTCCATATGGAGTGTGATTTCCCTCTCCCGACAATTTATTTTGCCTCTATATAAGTAAAGTAAATCTAGTCCAAGAATTGCATCAAATTCAACTAGAGGGAGTATGAAGAGGATCACTGGGAAATTCACTCCACAGATTATAACATGGGAGGACTTGTATACATGGGATGCAATGATTTCCCCATTTGCCGTACTAACTGACATCTTCACTTCCATGATTTGTGGTGGTGCTGGGATTGTTCTACTAAACTTTTGAGATATAAAATAATGAGTAGAACCTGAATCAAAAAGTTCGTTCTCTATTCATGAATGAAAAACTAGCATACATGTCACCACTTCATTATCGGGGTTCACTTAGGCAGAAGTGATGGAAAAATCTCTTCCTTGTTTCCTTGGAGGTTGTTGGTCACCTCCGAAAACCCTTGGAGTAGGGCACTGATTTGCAAAATGACCTGGTTCATTGCATTTGTAGAATTGAACAATGCGATGAGGTTCGAACGGATCATTCCTCTCCTCGGTCACAGCCGTGGGACTTTCTTGCCGATAGTTAACAGCTAGGTGACCTTCTCTTCCACACCTGAAGCATTTTATCATCCCCTTAAGGCAATTTCCAGGGTGCTTCTTTCCGCAGTTTTGGCAAGTGGGGTGATGGATCTTCTTAGCACCATTGGATTTATCCATCAGACCACCAGCATTTAAGTACACCTTACGCTTCTTGTCCACATGATACCCCTGTGATTCCCCAATATCCATTTCGTCCTTGAGGTCACATTGAACAATTTCCTCATAGCTGTCGAAGTCACGAATCGCTAAGGCTTTCTGCAAGCTAGGCTTCAGCCCACCTAAGAAGCGGTCAACTTCACATTCAGGGGTAACGACAAGGCCAGAAGCGTATTGTGCAAGACTTTTGATGTTTTCCTCATACGCTCATACATATTCATCATCTTTTTTCTTAAGAGAATGGACATCACATGCCATCTTAAGCCGGAGGGTGCTTGGAAAATATTTTTCGAAAAACATCTTTCGGAAATCCTTCCATTCAAACACCTCGATCTCATCCTTAGGCATCATATTTTTGATCAATGTCCACCATTGATCAGCTTCACCCTCTATACGATAAGAAGCCATGAGAACCTTCTCTTGATCAGAACATCGAATGATGGAGAAGATCATTTCAATGGAGTGGATCCATTGTTCAGCGATCGTGGGATCGGATGATCCACTAAAAGTAGGAGGCCATAATCTCATGAAGCTCTCGATAGAGACTTGTTATTTCATAGGGGGGGTTGAACGTTCTTCTTGACCCGTGTTTCAATTCAATGTTGGAGTTAGCTGAGAGAGAAGCTTGACAAAGTTTGTGATTTCTGCTCCCATTGGATTGGGCATCTCATTAGTACAGTCATCACACTGATCTTCACATAGATTGTTAGCCTGAGTCCTCATATTACTGGCCATTGGATGAAATAAAAGGAATTTTAGGGGTAACACATAAAGAGTAATCCAAATAAAAAATTTGATGACTTATAAATAAACTTTCATTTCCTAAACTCATGAGTATATAGGCTTTAATCTAGGCTTTTCATGATCTACATTCTAACATATATTCTTAGGGGAATTTTTCTTAATTACCTTAACAAGGGTTTATACTAAGCATGTGAATTTATCAAAACATATCCCCTGGGAGTATCGTAACCAAGATGAAGCAAGGCCCATTGTCGTGCACCGGTTCCCGTTCGAGTCTAGCTCAAAGCGGTGTTTTCAGGTTTTACCCCTAGGATACATTTGTGCCAGAGCCACCTCTACCTGCTCGTATCTAGACAGGGATGTATTTGTCTGAGAAACCACTTAATCAGTACCTACCAAAGCTTAGGGACATTTTTATTATACTTATTCTTCTCTCTAAGGCTTTACAAGCGTTTCCTAATCCCATAAATTACTAAACCTATCCTTTGATGCCAACTATGACAACCCTTCTTTTTATTACAACTTAAACATGATTTATTACATAAAACTTCACTTGATTCAACAAAGAAGATCGAGAGGATTAGTGTCTTTGGGGCTTATCATTACATAAAAACATAAAACATGAAATACAACACCTTTATTGAAAACTTCCTTTACATGACCACTACATTCCCTCGTACTTAGCATTGCATTGGATAACCTGAGGAAATGCAAAAGAAAAGGGTGAGCTATAAAGCCCAGTAAGGGAGTACACATGGAATAACATGGGGAGTAAAATACATGTTAGGAAATAGGTTTATCAATAGAGAATAAGAGAAACATTAATATAAATACATGATAAAGCATTATAATCGTAACCTGAAAATGTGGCAACAACACTTAAGATGGAATTAGCATGAGCCAAGGCTCATTGCACATGGAGCATGATTAAATCCCCATTTCACATAAATCATGAGTAAACCCTCGTTGTACTTGAATTATCATGAGTTAACACTCATTGCACATGAATTATCATGATACTATACATTACCCAATTCATTGGAGCGCTATAAGGGCGCACCCATCTTAAACATTTCATTACATGCATAAGTGTGCCACACGGATCATAAAACATTGATTCATAAAAAATAATCATTTATTCCACGATAAAGGAATGTGGAATTAATTCATGAAACTTTATAATCAATAAGTAAATTTTCATAAATATGAACACCATTGATGGAGAAATGGGCATGGTATTCACTACACAATGACATTGGCTTAGAAAATCAGTGCGATTTCGGTAGCGTAACGTCGTGACATAAGGATTCATAAAAATGGTTGATGAGAGAGAAAGGGGTTACTTATCATATTTACATGTAATGGAAAGTAAGGAGGTCAAATATATACAAGTCCCAAAAATTTTAATTGAATTTATATTTATGATACAAAAGTATTTCTTGAATGTTAAAGAAGATAGAGAAGTTCCTTTCGGAATTTCGGCATAGTAACAGTTGTACATGGGAGGAATTTAATGAGAGTTAAAGGGGTCTCCCATCATTCAAAAAATAATAGGGAAGTATGGGGGTGGTGAAAAACCATACCCCAACATTTATAATTGAAATTAAAATGGAAATACAACTTAAATAAAATATACAAAAATGAGAAAGGAAGAAAAAACCCTTACTTGGAAGTGTGTTTCCAAAGGCTAGAGAGAGGCTTGTGAGAGGATTATTTGGAGCTTGGGGAACCTTGGGAAGATTCTAGAGAGAGTTTGGAAGAGGTTTGAAGAACTCCAATGGCATTGAGTGAGGATGAAGTGGGAGCTTGGGAGGGTTTATATAGGAAAGGTGAGAGAATTCTTTATTATTTAGGTTTGGGACCCCTTATATTAAGTTGATCCAAACCACAAACCATACCCTTGTTTTTGCCCATGGTTTTTAGAAAAGGGAAGAGGAAAACAATACTTTATAATGCCAAAGTCCTAAATTCTTTAAATATTAGGGTTGCTTATGTGGAGGTGAGTCACACTCCCATGGAAATTAATTTAAAAAGGCAATGTGTTGAATAAGTCTTGATGGGTCCAATAATGCTTTGAAAAGTAAGTGAAAAAATCTCTAAATCACATTATTTTAATGGTAAAACATATATTGTACGAAAATAAAGAATATAGTATTTTATTACATCACTATTGGGTCTATATGATGTCATAAAACACATTATATATTTAAACGACATTAAATTTTTACCCAAAAATTTTACTATCTCAGAAAATTATGAACAGTTCACCGTTGGATAATTTCGACGTCCTGATTAGAGAAATTACATTTATTTTATCTAAATAATTTTCTAAATAAGATAATTTTTACTTTTAAAATAAAAACCGACATTTATCGAAAATTCAAGGGTTTTGACAGAAATGGCTTTCAAACCTTAATAAAAATTATAATATCATTCATAAAATTATAAGGTAATTTATATTTAATAAAAATTAATTTAATAATAATAATAATATTTTATTAAAATATTATTTAATTCAAAAATCCATTAATTTAATAAAATTGAATTCTTAGTTAAATAATAACTAAAAACAATATTTGTACTTTAAAAACTATTTACAATGTATCAATAATGACAAGAAACTATATTCATTATTATATAAAAAAAATAATGTACATGAACATAGTACTACTTATTTGTTACATAACCCCTTAAAATAGCTGCATAAGACCTATGGGTAAGGAGTACGATGGTGACAGACTCTTGGGGTGGCTCAGATAGCATCGCTTGAGTGGTAATTTTAATCAACTTCCACTGTTCCTATAGAAGGTCACGTTTGAGCTTGACAAGATGATGCTCAACTTGGGCTTGGTCAAGGATGAAGCCCAAAGACACCACCTCCTTTCTGACCTCTGACAAATGGGCTTCGTATGGGGAAATTCTACTTGATGAGGCCATCGCTTCCTTTGTCTGAGGAAATTTGGATTTATTAAAGCCCTATATTTATACTAATCCTGTGATCACTGTTCAACAACTATATTAGCGACGGTCAAAATTCTTATCATAAATCCAAAGAAGTTGACACATTATATAAACATAAAGAGACATTTAATTAGATCAAGAGTAATTTCAATGAATGAAACTTTGGGTCATTACATGGAGAATGGAAATCAAGATAGCGGAGGGTTCGGTCTGGGTTCATTTGGACCGCACCCTCCACGTTAGCTTCCAATACATAGGATATTAAGGGAGTTCAATAAATAGTTGTATTGAACACATGATTAACCCCACCAGATTCCACCCAATAAGTTCTTGCAAAGACAAATTAATCACAGGTCATCCTGATAGTCGGTTGACCAACATTCTTCGTGTTAATCAAGAATAAAGAAGAGGAAAATAAATTTAATGAATAAATGAATTAAACACCCTACCTGGAAGATACATCCACTAACGAAGGTTGTTGAAACCTTCTTCATTATTGTCATTAGGTTTTTAGTCCGGGGTGCTCGTCACCTCTCATTGGTACCAGTCTCCCCCTCTAGGAGGTTGGCGTTGTGGTACTTTTTCAGGGCTTCGTCGCTTGGGGAAGCTATGCCAACTCTCCCCCGGAGCACCATATAAATATTAGAAGAAAGAAGTATACAATGCTCAGAGAGTTAATGAGGTTCTATTAATTAATGAGCCTCCTGAATTCCCAACAGTGCAGTTACTGGAAATGAACAGTCCATCCAATTATTGGCTTGATAGATCGACGATCCCAACAGCATCGTTCATCTATTGGAGAAAAGAAAGAAAATAAAATAACCGAATATTTTATTTTTTTAATCGTTCAAAAGTCTACAAAAATAAAATTTTAACGTGACCTATTACGGTCGATGTTATGCCTCCCTTAATCGAATCCCAGCATTGTGGATTCAATGGTTCCCTTTGATTTTTAATCCGAGCATCATTTCATATTTTAGAAAACGCTCCTTAGGAGTTTACTGAATGTACCTGAAAAAATGTTCAGAAAATTATTTACAGTTTTTCTCAACCCACGCTGGTCGAGGTTAGGCTCTGCCTAAGTGAAAGACACTAACAAAAAACCCAATGGTACTGTTGGATTTCAAATTCGAGTTACTATATAAAATTTATCGATTTTACAATAAAATAATTTCCCTTAATTATTTTATTTATGGCCAAAAAATATCATTCACTGGTGGACTACGTCGGCCAATGTTATATGATACCCTCACGATTTCAGCAGTGGTCTTGGATTTTTAATCTGAGTTACCATTCGTGAGTTATAAGCATTTGAAAAATAAAATAATTTTGTTTATTTATTTTATTTATGGTTATGTCATTTTCAGATTTTCTCAAAGGTGGCTCGTGCCGACTATACTTAAGTCACACCTAGGGTAAACCCGCCATCCTAAGCATAAAAGGTCATTTGGATTTATGGAGTGAGTATGAATTTAATAGTTATTCCAATTTTTAGGAAAACTGCTTACATTTCCTAGTTAAAGCATAACAAAACATCGACATATCATTCTGGGCACTACGGGCCATGGAATCGCGCATTGTCAGATTGGGTGGTCTCAAAATAATTCCATATAATTAAAAAATCATATGTATTTTACAGGACATTACACAGACATATGGGTTTTCAGATCATACAATAATTGTTCTTGAGGATATATTGTGGGCGTGTGTTCTTTCAGTCATTGTGTCTTGGGAGAAAGATATGGATTTAGTAATGATTTCCCAAAAAATTGATATTTGGATACTGTATATATTTCACCATATGAGTATTTTTATAGTATTCCATATAGATCACTACTTTTCTAGAGTGATGAAGGTGAATCATAATTTTTGGGACTATGTCTCGTGTAGGAGAAGTCAGAATAGGGGGATCTAATTCAGAGTCATACGACTATGTGTCAGAGTAGATAGAAGACATATGATAATGCACATTAATGACCCTTTAAGTTTATATTGGGTGATCATGTATTACTTTATGTATCTTCTAGACCTAGTCATCACAAGATATAGAGACATGGAATGTTGGTTCTTAGGTTCGTTGGACAATTTAAGGCTGTGGAGAGAATCTTGCGTGTGGCATACAAAATGATTCTATAAAAATAATACACGGTACTGATGATTTTTTTCAATGTATCACATACTGTGTGGTATCAACCTGACCCTTCTCATGTGATATATGTTAATGAAGTTGATCATGAGGTAGGATAATCCTTTTAGGAAAATCCATTACGTGTGTCGAATCATAGTGAGAAAATACTGGGGGGGAATTATATTCTGATAGTTCATGTCTTGTGGAAACATGGTCATGCACAGGAGGATACAGGGTGATGGGAAGTATGCATATTTTATCATTGGCCCAATATTTTTGGCTCTGAATCTTTGTGAAGCATGGGAGTCCATCTTGAGGACGAGCGGTTATATGGTGGGGAGATTGTAATATCAAAATCGTTTTGTAGTTGACTATATATTGAATTAAGGTACACAATTTTCTTTATTTGAGTAATTTTCTATAGGTTTTTTAAATGTGGAGTTTTTGGATGGAATTTTGAAGAAACTATAGAGTTCAGAATGGTCGAAACACGGTTTTCCAAAACTCTGTGCCCCATCCAAGATAACTGTTTGAACATATGAATAAAGGACTCATATAGCTGGAATATAGCATGGAGAACTGTGCAACACCTAAAATTATAGGGTCATGTATTAGGGGCATGATATGTTAAAACAATAATCCCCTACCCATAAAAAAGTGAATGATTTAAATTGTTACTAGATTTCTTTAAAAAAACCCATATCCCTGAAACTCACTGATTTCTACCCCCATTTGACCATAGGAGGAGTTACATAATTTTTAATCTCTCCAGTTGAATTACAATCCCTTAAGACACCCGTTATTTTTTTTAAATCTCAGATCGACGGTCTGATCATCCCCCAATAAGTGAATCACATCTTGGTGCATCCCACATTCTCATTTGGTTATTCTCACTTTCTTTCTGTGTTGTAATATTCTGTTATTGAATGATCCTAATCTATTTGATGAGATCGCGATATATGATTGTATATCTAGAATGTGATTGATATGATCTTGATTTTCATTAATCTATATTTATGGTTTTTATATTTTAATACAGAACTATGCCTTTCTTCCACTAAATTTATGGTCAGTTTTCTTATGTGATTATACTTCAACTATTTTAGCTATGTAGCCTAATATTCAATTCCCATCATTGTGATTTTGATACATATATGAATGTTTTAGAATTTATAGCATTCTGTAGTAATTTTAATTCCTAAATTGGGTCAATTAGTGTTTCCAATTTATTAATTGATGTAATTTTCACATAGATAATTAATTTGGGGGTAAATTATGAGATTTTTGGCTATCAAATTAGATAATTAAATGAGGGATTAATTATAATATACTGGGATTTTAATTTAGATAGTCAATTATTGAACTAAATATGATATATTGAAATAGTTTAATATAAATAATTTTTTTTTGTTTGATTTTGTAATATTTATATAAGAGATTGCGGTAATTAATTTAGGAATTAAAAATAATGAATCTATATTAAGAATGATATTATTAATTATGAAAAATTAATGATGGAATCTTACGTGATGAATATTGGTTAATTAGTGGATAAATTTATTAATGGAACTGATGACCTAATTAATTAGTGGATTAGTTAAGGTTACTCATTTGATGGAATAGTTTCTTAGATATTCATGAAATAGGTGTTAGTAATTAATTTTTTAATTATTTAATGTTATTACTATAACATGTCTATTTTTATTTAAATAAAGGGATTTTTGTGTTTAACTAATTATTTTATTAGTAATAAAATTTATGTGGATAATTAATTAATTAATTAATTATGTGTAGTTTGGATGGTCACATGGTTGTTTATATATGAATTAATTAATGGGGACATATTTATTCTAATGTGTGTTTAAGAATGGGGACATATTTATTCTAATGTGTGTTTAAGAATGGGAGCAATGTAATTGTATTGTGTAGTTATGAATGGTAACATGGTCATTCATGTGTTAATTAGATAATTGGAATATAGTCAACATATTTTCTGATTTATGGATTCCCACATGTTCATTCATGTTCGAATCAATGAATTGGAACATGGTAATTCTATTGTATATAGTATGAATGCTAACATGGGAATTCAAGTATGAAATAATGAACAGTAATATAGGAAATCCAAGAAATATCCTCAACTTGGAATCCACAGGGTTGTGGAAAGAGACGAAGCAAGTATTGATACATGATATCACCATTGAAAACATTGAGCTCGAACATGTGACAATGAATGTATTAAGATACGATTTTACCTCGGAGCACATTCATCTCTAGTAAGAGTTAGAGCATGAGTTGAGGTATTGGTGTTCTCAAGAATCTGGGAGTTAATATTTGTAGGTAAATATTAAATTATAATGGGATAATTATTTTACTTATATATTTTACTTATTTTTATATAAAAATGAATACAATGTTGGACTGAATTTGTTTTTGACACCGTTGGTGGTGATCTACAGATTTGTACACACACCCTACTCGGGCTTCATAACCAGTACCTAGATAGAATGTTTTTGGAGTATAGGTTAAGGAAAAGGAACTATACTTGATGTCTAAGATGGGATGGAGGTTATATGAGGGAATCAGACATGGTTCGTGACCCTCTTGGGAGTCATCATTGTATTTATTTTCAGTTTACATTTTAGACACATTTCACATACATTAGCAAGGCATGTTTTCTACTTTAGTTGGATATTGAATTTTCTAGTAGTGATTATCATTAAATGATGGTATTTTCTATTATTATTTATGATTTTCTATTGTAAATTATTTCTTCAAGTATATCACTTTTGATTAAATAGGTTATAATCTCCCTATGAATGACTTATCTGATCATTGATTCTAGTTTAATTTCTATAGCATATCGGGAGGCTAGCTCAATGTCATGTTACCGACCGAGTCAGGGAACCAATGTGTTGTACCTGGGAAGGGACATTGCATAGTAAGATGGTGATTATGAATTGACTTTTAGTGGGTTTTGTTACATAAAGGATCTATACCTGGGGAAAATTTTCACGTCAGTATTTTAGGATTATCTTAAGAACATAAGTTTAAAATGGATTTTAGGGAAACTATATGTTAATTTTCGGTTTTTTGACACTGATTTTCTAATGTTTGGTATTAAATCATTTTAATTTTAAAAATATTTTTGTTCCAAATATACATTTTATAAATTTTTTAAAATAGTATCGAGGAGGGAAATGGAAATTCAAATGACTTATTTAGGGGGTAAATTACATATAAAAAATATTTTTGTTAATATTATGTCATGGATTTTACTGAGTAGTTTTTTATGAAATTTTAATTTAATGTTTTCCTATATCTATTAAAATTATCTACGACATTATCCTTGAATTGTTATTTTTTTTATATTATTGGAAAACTGGTAACCTTGGATTTTTGTTTGGTTTAATTTATAAGTGTTATAGTTTTTTAGATTATGCTCTGAATAATATTTATTTTATATTATCCTCTAGGTTGAAATTTTGACTCAATTAATCCACGATGATTCCTTGGGAAAGAATATATCATGTTCACATTGGATCATAGTGATCCTTATGTGATGATCATTTTACAATCCTTTCATTTTGGTACATGACCCAACATTTATATCCCATGGAAGGTGATTTATTTTTCATAACCAATTTTATTTTTTCATTTCATGATTATTATCTATCATTGTAATATGTTTCCATGAATTTATTTTTAATTTATTTTATATAACATGTCTCTATAAATATATGAAAACCAAAAAGTTAGGAAGCGTATTTTTCAAATTTTTTAGGCCACTAAAAATATTTTACCAATACTGGTTTTTTCAATATCTTGCATTATAATAAGTAAAAATTTCGTGTAATGGTAATTAAATATGTATATTCACTATAGTATCCCTCTGGGATTTTCAGTAAACATAACATACATGTCTTGGGTGCATTAAAATATGGTTATATATAAATTTGGTAATATTAATTGATCTCAGTAATACAATTTGACATCATAGTTCCTTTCATACTTCATGTAATGATGATTGGTGGTGAATACAGTTTTTGAGGAGTTTTCTCATGTGAATCATTTTAGGGATCCTTTTGTTGAGATTTTTATTTTATTATGTATCCATAAATCTTCCGATTTCTTTATTTCAATCTCAATTATATTTTTTAGTGAATATATTCCAGTATAAATTTTGTTTAAAATTTCATATTGTTTATGGGTTATTTTGATACTTATTTTTTCTTTATAATCTACTTTTTTGATGTTCATTACTTTTATCAAATAAATAATGTACATGGGTTTTCTTATTATGGATACCTTATGGTTGATTATTAGCTGAAATCTTGGTTTTCCATTATGTGAATTGATGGATAGTTGTTCCCAATATATTTATTTGGTACCATAGATATTGGTCTTGATCCTATAGTGATTAGGAATTATCATTTAAATTAATCTTAACACTTCTTACCTATATAGATTTTTATTCCCAGAATATGTTAGATGAACTATATAAATTTTTTTGGGAATCTATCATATAATACCATATACCTGGAGATCTCACTTAAAAATAGTTTAATATGGGGAATGAGTAGATTTTTTCAATATAATTTGAGGATAGTTATGTTCAAAAAGCTTAAGATTACATAGCAAGAGAGGCCTTTATTAATGGAATCTTCAACATAGCTTTACATGATTGACCAATATTCCCTTATGTGACTTATAAATGACTTTCGAAAGGCATAATAATTATTAATGGGTTTGAAACTAAAAAATTGATGAATTTTAACTTTAATCATACTGATCATTTTGTAGTTGGTAAACATGATTGAAATAGATGAGATAGATATGATATGGTTGATTAGTTTCAGTGGTAATAATATTATAATAGGTGGAATTGAGATATCCACTTTTCATCAAAATAAGATATGAATATAATCTCAATCTAGAATTAATGGTGGATTCCATCATCCTTAACATTAAAATTTCATTATCCCACCAGGGAATAGACTGGTGGGGTTCAAGAAATATCTTATATTAGGTCACACTAAAAAATATTTTTATTGAAATAATAGGGATATATATTACTAGGGACACTTGGGTAACTAATAATGCATTTATGGACACCAAGTTCATATAAATAATGGAGAAAGCAGATCTACAAACAAGATAGTTTTTGTAAAACAATCATTCACACAACCCAAGGTCTAAAAGTTATAGTGTTTTGGAGAATATTTATATAAAAAACATATTTTGATAACACATATACAAAATTTCTCACTAATAAAACATCTCAGGAACTATTTGTAAATATCTCACATGATGTGATAATATTTATAAAAATGGTATTGAAAACATTAGAAAGCGGTGATCCTTAATATTAAGTACATAAAAAAATTCTATAATGTATCACATCATTAAGAAAACCTAGAACATTTGGAATAGAATAATCATTTTACTATAAGATCATAATGACATCTATGATAATAATAAATCATGTATCATCGAAATAATATCACAAATAAATCATTATTGAATAATTAATTTTATTTCAATGTTCAAAATTCATCTCAAAAATCAGAAAACATGTGAGAAAGTAAAAAATTTGTAGAATATGATAAAAATATTTCATTATCCTAAAAAATTGAATATCATGGAAATGAGAATCATATTTAAATTGTTTTATATTTTTATAAACAAAATTAAAATTTGTTAAAATTATAATCATATGAAAACATTTTTCATAAAATTTGATATGCCTTGTATTATATGAAATATATCATTATGACAAAAACAAAATTTTAGAAAACCCATTATCCCCACACCTATGTAAAAATAATCATTATGTAAATTCCTCATTATCTCATATGTTATAAAAGTAATGAATACTATTGTGGGTAATATTGGACCCACATCATTATCAAAACCTATGTTTTCCGCCCAAAATCAATCATTATATCATAATAAACCGTTGAAAATTGAATATGTTTCATAATATTTTCCAAAACTCCATATAAAAATATATTATAAAATCCTATGATATCAAAAATATAAATTTATAAAAATTATTCGTATCAGAATAACATTTATATTGTGGTATAAAACTTACAAAATATGAGATAACCCTTGGCTGAAAATTTATTTCTAAACAAAAACATTTTCAATATACAATTTATTCATTGTTATATATGTTTATGGGAAAATAAAATTCAAAAAAATTATTTAAATGAAACGATAAGGAATTTTAAAACATAATCATAATTTAATCAGAATAAAATATACAAGATAATAAAAAATGGGGTATAATAAATCCCAATATATAAATAATGAAGTCAAATTCCTTTGTAAATATTTTACGAACATTTTAAAATAACAAATACATTAGAGAAACATCAATAGTAATTCATTACATAAAAGGCGTAATAAAAAATATCAAAAATATAATGAAAAATAACATATGGAATTCTATTTAGAAAAAAAATTATATAGAAAAAACATGGTTATAGAATAAGAGATTCATTGATATAAATGTGGGAGATTCATAAAAATATTATATTTTTAAAAACATTTTATCATAATAGTTGTTATAGATAATGAGAATAACAATCACCAAAAAAAAGGAAATAACTCACAGTATTGTAAAAAGCGAAGTTTTAATGAAATCCAGGAAATCAATATTTATTTTTTAATGACTATGAAACAATGAATTGAAAATTTAGTGGTTGAAACTTATACCATAAACTCCCACTCAGTTGATCACACAATAGCCTCAAGTATAATGAAAAATAACATAATAAATAATTATTAATTTCCCTATTATTATATAAAAATCATATATAATTACTCTGGATACATATATAGTAAATTATTATCAATTTTTAATATCATGTGTGAGTAATGTTGACTATATTTTAATACATTAATAGTTAGTTGTGCATTTCATCATTATAATCCAAAACATAATCATGAAAAGATTATAAAATTTATTTGAAGTTATATTTTATTATATTTTAAAATTTTATTTATTCATTCTATTATTGTTTTATTTAGGATTATTGTTGATAAAATTGTAAAAATTCATATTTTGGTAATTTTTTAAAAATGAATGATATTATCATAAATATAGGGTAAATTGTTTTCATGAAATTAAAATCCAAAATAACTCATCATTTACATATAAATATAATGTAATATTTTTATAATTATATACTAATGTTAAATTCATAATATTATTTATGATAGTTGTTAAATCGATCAAATAATAATATGCATCAATCTAATTGTTGGTATGACATTAAAAGAGATTCTTTCCTTATAATATCACTATCACAATAGTATATGGATTTTTTATATATTTTATCAAGTTTATTCATTATATTTATGAATATTTATAAGAATAATTTAAGTCGATAATAAATTTTTAATTAAAAATAAATAGGAATTCGTTTTTTCATATTCGTTAGAGGTAAATAGTTTTATGATGATTGTTTGTTACTAATATTTCAGACTAAATGCCTAAATTAAATTTCTAAAATATAAACCATGACATAAACCTAAAATGAAATAAATCAAATTCTATAACCCTATATTGATGGTTTTGATGAGAAACAATATAAGTTGTTGATGGAGACAATTTTCAACACTTGACCATAAGAAAGATTTAAATATTAGAAATTGATTAAGGGTAGAACATAGAAATTTTTTAAATTCAATATGATGAAATTTCAGTATATTATTAATATATATATATATATATATATCACTATATATTTATGAATTTTATAGATTTCATTGTTACTGGATGATTAGGAAAAAGAAAAAAAGGTAAAGTGTAACATACAATTTTTTTGATATCTATATTCTTAGTTTAATGTATCATTTTAATCTGAGGGTATTGGTGCACTAGGTTGAGACCATATGTTTAGAAAATTTAAGTGTGGTACATGAAGATTGTAATTTTTAATGGTTACAAGGGCATATCAATCTATGAATTTGGATATAAGTGGGTGAATTGAGTCCTCTTTAACATGTCAAAATGTTGGATAAATCATTAGGAAATTATGATAGATAATTGTTAAGAATATAATTTCATGAGTTTTAGATGATTCAGGTGGGGAACTATTAATGAGAAATGTTGGTATGATGTTCCAAGCTAACACCTGTTCATAAAAAGTAATATGAATAAAAATGATTTATTAATCCTACATCATTATTAGATTGCATATATTAACATTTACTATTGTTGATTAAATATTAAGCAGGGTTATTATTTCATCAAAAAATAAGAAGAAATTTTATGAAACATTTCAACAATATGAATAAAAATTTATACTCCAATAAATAAAATTTAATTTCTGAATATAAGATAATGAAACATAATATTATAATATATAATATGTTCAAAAATAGTTTTTATTGTAATTTTATTAATGAATTGTTATTATTATTATTTAACCCTAATTACAAATAAAATGAGTGTTAAATATTTTTATATAATATTAAAAATAATATTATATTTTAATTTAATATAGATCTATTTAAATTAAAAATGTAATAGTTAGAAATTTTCCATTCTTTGATTAATCAATTTTTTCAATATAACTAATAAATACAATAGATATTTTTGGACTAATAATTGAATTGAACCCACAGTATTAGTTTTTCATGGTGATTACAAAAATATTCTAATAATTTTATACAATTCATTCTCCTAAAATTAATAAATGAATATAAATAAACTTTCATGTGTCATGTATCTTCGATATATAAAATGAAATTTATTTTACTATTTCATTATATATAGAAAATATCGAGTAATTACAACGATTTACAATCACCAATTTAATATCTATAATGAAACATAAAAATTTAATAATATTATTAATTTTATATGGTATTTCATTTTAGTTCATAAATCTATATAAGTAAAGCTAATTATATTGGTTTCAATTGTGTAAATTAAATTACATAGATTTTGTGTTGGTACATTTTACCCCAATTGAAATGAATTATATCCAATAAATTTATTACAATTATTGGAAAGGTTGTGATATCTATTTCTCATCAAATACTTAGGTTCCCAAGTTACCTCCTATAATTTATGATTCCATCATTGAATAACTAATGTATTTTTGGTATATTTCTTTAGAACACTATTTATTCAATTTATTTTTTAAATATTCTATTCATCATATAAATAGTTGTATTCTTATTATAAATATTTCGATCTCCATACATGTGATTGATCAAGAACTTACATGTTAAAAAAACAGATACATGGTACTTAATGTGTACTTGGAAGTGGTCTGAATGTATTGATAACTGATTTTCTATATCCTTAACAAGACAAACGATCTCAATGGGACTAATGTATCAAGAGAATTACTTCCCTTTCTTCCCAAATATAATAACCCAATTTCATGGAGATATTCTTTTGAACACCTTTTCACTAAAAATATTTTCTAGAACTCTTCTATGATTATATACAAAACCATCTATCTATATTGTGATGCATTCATATGTTTTTGAATTTTTTTCATTCATCTCTAATATTTATTTTTCAAAGTTCAAAACCTATCAGCCTCTTCTCCCCATTATAAGTAAAACAATTTTGAGCTCTACTTCTCTATATATAAATAGCATCATTTGGTGCCATCTTTATTCTATAATAGATACTTTTCATTTCATACATCTCTAAGGGAAAACTATATATTCCAAAATTCATAAAAAAGCCATTTCAAATTTATCAATATGTCATATATTGTCTGAATGTTCCTCTTATAATCTCTATATATGTGTTGGTGATAAGTAGTTCAAAATATCTGCATTACCTTCATTTCTTTCTGAATACTTCCCTAAAATATTTTTATGACCTACATATCAAAAAATAAATAAAATATAGTTTGTTACACCATATAGGCTTAAACATCACTTACGTATATCATAGTGCGTTGTTAAAGGGCGATATATTCATTGATATATATATAATGCACTATATTTTTTTGGTAATAAAACCCAAATAACATTATATCCTATTGATGTTATGGGGATTCCAATGTATAAATAAATTGTGATATTATATCATCTTCATTAAAATAATTTTAATGGATGACATATTCCAATATGCGTTTTTCATTTATCAAAAACATTGTATAACATCATATATCAAGATATGTATTCCCAAATTTCTAATTTCAATATATCACATCAGAAGTTTTTTATATCTCTATTAATCTACATAACTCATTGATTTATAGAGAGTGATGAGAAAAAAACTATATCAAAAAGTAACATTTTCAATTATTCTTTTGATGGAACGACCATCCTGTTATTAATAATTGTAACTCTATAATTAACTATGATGAAATCCAGAATATTTTGAAACACATTATATACTTTTAAATATTCATTTTGTGATAGATTAATCATCATGTTCAAGGATGGTTGAGTACACAGTTTGAAAATATAGTACATCCCTCATCCAATTGTGACTTCAAGACACATTCTCTATAAATATGTTAATATTTTATATTTTTGTTATCGTCATAGTGTATAAATTTGTATGGTGTTTCCTACTCAAATCATAACAGACATATTTTCCATTCTCATGGAATACAGAATATTGTAGTGATAGTATTTTATCAATTCCAAGAATAACCATAAGAAGATATTAATCACATTCTATGTGAATTTATATTTCATGCTCTAGTGATTTGTAAATATATCATAATTTTATTCATAGATTTAATCATAAATTACCATTAACATATGGATCATTTTCACCACCTCCACATAAGGTGTTAGGTAATTTTACTCATGAACCTTAAATTGGCATGAGGAATATTAAATTACATTATTATTAATCATGTAGATAAGTCCCATTCAATTTTTTGATTCATAAATATAAGTGACAAAACCCATCCCTACAATTGGGTATTGTAGGATTAAGAAATACACTAAACTATTTTTTAGTTATATAATAGTTGATCAAATTCTACTATCCAAATGATCATAATTTCACTTTTTTACCATTATTATTGGATTTAAATGTCCATCAAATCTTTCAATAATTAAAAGGTAAAATATGGACTGCCTAATATAACAATAGGTCTTTGTTAATGTATTTTTTATGGGTAATTTCTCAAGAAAATTTACATTCTATAGATCTATTAATATTATTTTCCATGTTATTACATGACTCAAAAATGATACATTCCCCATCTAAAATTCAAGCTTTTTAAATTTGGCTAATAATATCTCACCTTTGAGGTACATTTATAAAATTTGAAAATGATCTTGTAGAGCATCATTTATCTTTCAATGTATTAGAATATCATCTATATGGACAACAAAAAATTTATTAAGGTAAACTATAGAGACTCTATTCATTTGAGCCATTAAGATAGTGGGATAATTTTGTTGTCCAAATTGAATAAATATAATTTAATATTTTCATTACCTTTTATGGGTTGTTTCTATGGATATATCCTCTTTTTAACCTTAATTTATGATATCCTTATCAAATTTCAATACTAAATAATTAAAGAAATACCCATAGTCAGCTGATTAGGTCATCGATACATAGAAGAGGATACTATTTGTTGATGATAATTTCATTAAGATTAAGATAATAAATGAAAATATACATTGAGCAGTCATTATTTATCAAAAATAAGGTTGGTGTACAATGTGGTTAAGAAATAGGGAATATAAAACAATTTTGAGGATTCTATATCATTTAATTCTTTAATTCATAAATTTCAATGGATTCTATTCAATACAAACACCTAGAAATAATAATAGATGAAAATACGAGTTCAATTGAAAACCCATCCACTCAAATTAAGGGAGAAAAATCAGTTCATCTAGAAATATATTAGTCTACAGAAATACAATATGTATGTCATTGTGGTTTACATCATTCTTGATCATTTCAGTGATTATTATCATCCTAATGGTTATCATAACCCACATCAACAGATTGTTTTGCACAAAAATTTAATTATTATCTTTGTATTGACACTTGAAAATTAGATTTTTTTTAATATGAAATGATTTTTCAATTTCAAAACTATTGATATATGACTAAATCAGAGAAATATAATCCATCCAGAATAAAAATAAAAATCCAACCTGAGGAAAAATAATAAACCCCACATAGAGTATCATCCCAAAATTATCAATTATATATGATTTATATATTATAGACAAAATAATTGAGACACTAGGGGTTTATATATAATGTAAAATATATATTTCATGGGTATGTGATTCCATATTCATAGAAAAAAGTATAATAAAATATAATATGATGAACCAAAATAATATAAATTATTAGTCATTCAAGAAAATAGATCATGTGTACCATGCATCATTGTATAGTCCTGATCCATATATATGGTAGTTATTTTTAACTCTTGTAACCATTTGAAAATATTGAGAGGTTATTCTGACCTATTTTATTCATTTCCATGTTAGATTTTGGAGGAATTGAGAAAAAAGAACTCATGGAACATGATACATCGTGGTGTGGGTGGATCATTATATGGGACATTCTTTATTCTATTTTAATAATTGTCCTATTAGGAATAACTAAATTAATGTAGTCTTATAGTATTTCATTAACTAACATAAAACACTTCCTTGATCTAATAATACAAATTTAATAATTTCACACCATTGTTTTTAAGACACAATACTATTTCCCTGATCTAGTTTTGAATGTATCGATATGCATAAATCCCTAAATTGTAAAGGATTCCAAGTACTAGTGGGGGTTCATGGAGGTAATACAGTGAAGAAATACCCCATATAATATATTTCCTAATAATAAATAAAACATTTATGCATTATACCTAATCAATAGAAACATCAGGGTGCACATGATAAATAAATTATATTAATAGTTATTAAAGGGCCTTGTGGATGAAAATGAGTCATAAAAGGATGATATCCCACCCTAATGATCAAATTTTTGAATCTAATTTTTATATTCATCCTCATCACGAAATCATACTTTCATCTGAACATATCACACTACTATCTATTAATAATACTCATCAAAAACATTTTTTTAAATATAAATTGATTAAAGGTGGATATAGAAAAAAAATTTCTAAAACACTGTACAATGATACATGAATTTTTTCATCCTCTCAAATTTATAATTGATGGATACATTTTAATTAATAGTGTTGAATTTATTTGTGATCATATTGTCTTGTAATTTAGAATTATTTTCATTGTTCATGATCTAAAAATTGATTTACTCCCTGATTTCATTCTTGTAATTATTAGCAATGAAAAAGACACATTCCTCACTATTGTCTCACAAATTATGATATTAAATATTCAGTATTAAACATGAATCCAGATAGTTCGACTAGTATTGATACATTTACTAATTAATATTTTCATAATTATTGGTATTTCATTCAATACGCTGTTGGTATGTTGGTTATATCATTCTTCAGTAAACGAACTCTTCCCCATGATATTAATGCCTTATTTGACTCTCTAATTCCCATTGTGGAATATACCTTTGAGATCCATGTTTTCAAGACCATATATCTTTTTTACACTCTATAAAAATTCATTAATATTATTTTTTATAACATAATTATTTCAAATTCTATTATAATAGTATCATGGAGTAAATATTGTTATATCAATGGTTGCAATACAAAATATTTCATTTTCATAGCATATAATTGTACTAATATCTAAAATAAATTATTTAGATGAGGAATCATTTAAATTAAACATTACAATAAAATTGAATTTGATTATTTGGATTTGAGTTTTATTTATAATGTCATTCAATATTTTCATTTTAATGATCTCATTATTAATATAATTAAAACCCTTTTAGTTATACTATAATTTATATCCGTGTAAATAACACTCCTAAGGGTTAAATTAAATGTAAAAAAGGTGACAGAAATAGTTACAAATTTCTCTTATCTTATTCCCTATTTTATAGGATTACTTATGTAGACTTCTAACTCATTTATTGAGTCCTGGTAGACATAATCCCATATAATCGTCTATAAATCTGAACATTCCTTTTTCCCTCATCTATGTGGATAAAATAATCATCTTACTATACATGTGAAAAATTAATATCTATAATCTTAAGTATTCTCTCTCACATTATGAATTGATTTACGGTCAAGTGATAAATTTTAAAATATAATTTATCTTCTTTGAAAAAAATTTCTTCTCTACTAGATCAATTAATATAATACATGATTTGGGTATAAAATAATGTACCATACCCTTCACCTATAATTGTGTCTCTATATTTTAAGGTAGTACTAAAATTAGTTATATTTCAAAAATAATTTTGTAATTTCAAAATCAACATTTCTATATTGATGAAAATTATATTTATATGGTTAGTAACATTTATCTTGTAAGTATCACAATTTTTTTTAAAATAGATTATTCTTTGAAGTACAACAAATGGATTATTGTTATTATGAAAAAAATGTATTCATAAGAATATTAGACAAAGAGAACAATAGAATAAAAGTAAGTTTCTATGTCATAGACAAATTTCTATAATCCTATTGATAATTGTTGTATTTGAATAAAAAATATAATTTTTTAATGATTCCCTATAGGCTAGACTCACATGGAAGATTCTGAATAAAACATCCATCAATCATGTTTTATTTAAAGATAGTATTATTCAAAATTTTGAATAAAATTCATCATAAATTATATGGAATCGTCAATTTTTTCAACCATTAAATACTATTTATTTAATATAATGTCCTACTCAAGATGGATGGTAATTAGGGAGTCGTCTTTGAATTTCTGGTAAGATAATTGGATTTTATCTCCCTTTATTTCTATGGTAAACCACCACCACATACTTGATGATATTGATGGTGCAATATATTACTAATTTAGTTTATCGATCATGTATAAAAATAATGACATTAATTATTAAAAAAAATGTACTCGTTTTCCCATTATTATGATCTTATAAATGGGGATCATACTTATAATAGAATGTTGGTCACTATAATTTTATTCAGTTATAATTTTATTGTCTCAAATAATAATTGTTCATGGCTGGAAAACTTTGATTTTCCTTCAATTAGGACTTATATACTCACACATGATTGGATAAGTTTTCTCAAAATAATTCCCAAGGATTCATGTCTATAGTCATTTGCGGTTCATCTCTATTAAAAATGTTCTTTATGAAATAAACATAGATAATACACTATCCATATGTATTTATATTGTGATGATGTCTATATATTATGGATGTTTTTATATGAACTACTTGATTTCAGGAGGCAGGTTATGGACTCTATGAGGCCTCAGCTAAGGCATTGTACTACTCTTAATTTCCCCCCCAAATCAAACACCTCTTTATGGGAATATTTTCTAAGTCACTTCATGTGATATGGTATGATGGAAATATATTTGTACATCATAATTATTTAATATAACATCATGTATTCTGAGTGAATTTAAATGCTTCTATCATGGAGGATGGATCCATCCAACATGGGCATCTGAAGAACCCCATTAACTATTGTAGCATCTTTCACCACATGTGAATTGAGGAAATTTATAGCCATCCTCAATGTAACTCTGATGCCTTTAGGAAATAACCACTCACATGATGGATCAAATTAATTGTATATGGTGACTCCAATGGATTCCCAATTACTTCTTATTGTGTATTAGTTTATAGTGACCATAATGGAAAATATATTTAATGATTTTATGGAAGATGTGGTTATCCTTATTCTTGAATGTATTAATGATTGCGCTATCGATGCATCTACCATTGTAAGAAAAAATGTTGGACCAACATATTTTAATAAATTGATTCATCCACGATTTTTAATAATATTAAACAATGTTGTGGTACTATAGCATAGACTCTACAACTCGATGGATGAACTATTGTCATTATTTATCAGGGATCAACCATATTAATAAAAATGATTTTTAAGATGTGAATTTGATTGTAGATGGGACTGAAAATAATGGAGTCAAATATAGAATCACATGGTTAAATGACTATCCAACATATATTATTCCCCTTTATGAAAAATATTTTACAAAAATCCATATTTCAGAATGTTTGGAGATACTCATTTTAAATAAAATTGGTATTGTTTTTGGAAAAATGAACCACTAATCTGAAAAACAATATATCAATAAGAATCCCCCATTATGGTTCTGTAAAAAAATGTATATGCAATGTATTTTCATGTGACATGATTAAATTTAAAAAATAATTGAGCTATGGAAATTAATAACCACCATACATCTTAATTTGACAAATTATTTTGTTTATATGAATACATCATAAATAATGAGTTAACCATAACCACTATGGGGGAATGTATTTCTATTTTACTTCAATCAAGTGTCACAACTAAGGACCTTTTTCTGAGTTCTAAATACTTTATTTGACTTATGAAGATTTATATCTGAGAATGTAAGGATGAAAATTAAAAAAATAAAAATATTGGATCCTAGGTTATGGCATACATGTCCTAGAAGATAATGCCCAAATGAAAAAATGATCATAATCAACTTAACAAAATATTCTCAATCATATAATGAATTTCTACCAAATAAATTAATAATAATTGGCTCAATGAAGATTCTTGTGAATCTAGGGAAATCCATGAATCAGAATCCACCTCATGTCGCGATGCTAAACAGTTGAATCGTAAACATCATGGCCAACCCTTTCAATAACATTTAACATCTTTTTAGTCAGTTGATCATATCCAAGTGATGAGTGAGGAATGTTATCATAATAATAGTGATCTAAAAAAATTATTCAAACCTAAATAGATTGATAATTAGAATACTATAAATACAAAAGATGATATACATCCCATATTTCTAATGTAGACCTGATGATAAATGTCGATGTCTCTGGAATTTTTTAGGGGAAACTATCTAATCATAGGAATCAAATCGTGGTATCCACTATGACATCACCACTTCTAAGTCATATATCAGGGTTATATCATAAGGCTAAAAATCTAGTTCCAATAACGGTCATATGGGAATCCGAAAAACAATATCATATCTTGTTATGCCCACTGGTTGGGTTCCAAGAAGCCCCATTGGGAACCCATTACTATATTCAATGTAATAATGAATTTCTTAAATATAATGTTGAGATGTCTATATCATGACACTCCATACAATTATCCACAGTACCTTTACCTCATAGTGTCTTTATGGTTTGTATGGTGACTCATGGTACTCTATCTACATGATCCAATGTCCACCCTCTAGGTAGGGTTACAATTCAAATGAGATCATACTAGGGTCCTCTTAAGTCTCATTGAGCCCCACTTTCCTCTTAACAATGTCTCACTAAGGAGATGAGCGTAATTGAATCCCCATTACATGGTGTCCTATGTTATCCTAAATACCTAATATTTATTGTAACATCCATGAAATTAAATGTTTAGTAATAATTATTTTATTTAAATTGATTAATTTAAAATCAAAATAAATATTTATTTATTACATTAAATATTTTAAATTATTAAATTATATTAAATTATCTCTTACTTTTATGACAATTTTCATTTCTTAAATTATTATTTTTAATTATAAATATTTCTTTTATAAACATGATTTTATCTGATTGAAGGTAAATTGAATATTTTTTGTATAATGAATTAAATTCTTATTTAATAGAATTATATAATTATTATAAATAATTATTTCGAGTTAAATTTAATATTTTTAATATTTTATAAAAATTATTAAAATAATAATTACAGTTATTTTTTTAAATATATGAAATATATGAAGTTATGAAAAGATAATTAAATAGAATTTGAGTATGCATTTAGAATTTTTAAATAAATAATTTTACAAAGAAATATATATTATTCACAAAGAAAAAAATTATTATAATTTCGTATAAAATTAGAAGAGATAATTTATAAATAATTTATATTGTTTTACTTTTAAAATTATGAATAAGAAGTATTATAATTAAGTTATTTATATATGAATAAAATTTTATCAAACAAATTATATAATTGATAAAAATTGATAAATATATTTTATTTATAGTATGTAATGTTTTATACATTAATATAATAAATTTTAACTTATAATGTTATATTAATATATAAATAATATTAACCTATATGAAAAATATTATTCAGAATAATTCTTTTTAAAAAATGAAATATAAATAAAAATCTATTGAAAAAATTATTCTAATAGAAAAATAATATGAGATAAGAATTGAAAAATTAGGATTCATTGTAATTTTTGGGAAAATGATGGTGAGGTATCAAGAGAAATTATCTTTATGAAATGGGGAGAGGTCATGAATAGGTCCAAACAGAGTCACATGTCAAGTGTGGTATCAAGAGCTATTCAAGAGGTGGTATAACTAGGATTCGAGAGCTTCGTCTTCCATGTGATGCTTGACCGCAAGAGATATGTTGGACCAAGTCGAGTGATAATTAAGAGATCCTTGCATGGAGTAGGATGTTGAGTACGAGAAAGGTTTCATGAACCTATAAATCAAATCTGAGTTGGGGATTCCACCTTGGATCAGCATCTGAGCACCATCTAGGGTTCGACTATTCCATATATGGACAATGATGGTGATGCTAGCTTGTCTTCATCACTGATGTCTTCTTAATAATTCTAGATTTACAGATCTACTAGTATGTATTTTTTAAATGACCAAATATTCATGGTATCTCCTCATCATTTTCCCAATTTTACAGTTTCCTTCATTTTCTCCATCTGCCGACATCTGTTGTCCCATGTCGTTGTTTTGAATTTCATCACTTAGATGTTAATTTTGTAAATTATTTTTCTATTTAATTGATCATCTCTCTTTAAAAAATATAATGTATTAATGATACTTATGTTGATTTTTCAATGATAATGGTGATATATTATCATTTCATGATTCATCCATATACATATTTGTTTATCTAGGATATGTAGACATCAAATATTAAAGAATTAGTAAAATTTCCAAATATTTTTTGGGTCTCTTGGTTAGAAATGTTACTATATATATATATATTTGTTTCATTGAATTAACCTAATATTTTTCATCATTTTCTTCCTTCAAAATTTTATGTAATGATATTTGACAAATCTATTTTCCAAATTGGGTGAACATGTGTTAAATTGATTATATTGTAAAAGAAACACATACATATATATTGTTAAAAAACCGGTACAAATATATGAATCCACATTATGAAATTGAGGGACATATGATAGAATTTATGAGTCTTCTTCTTAGTAGGAAAATAAGTTCATTTCCTTTTGTCAAAAAATGATACACTTCGCTTTCCCTTCTGACTAATCAAAGCCACAAGAGAAGGAAAATATCTAAGTGAGGTATAGGAAGCACATTTTCAATTAAATGTTTATTTAATTAATGATTTGGGAAATTATTTTCCATTCATTTGTTAAATAATTCAAAACTATTGCATTACCAATTAATGTGTTTTATGAGATCTAATATTATAAATGTTTTCAAAGTTA
This sequence comes from Viscum album, assembly GCA_963277665.1. NCBI lineage: Eukaryota > Viridiplantae > Streptophyta > Magnoliopsida > Santalales > Viscaceae > Viscum > Viscum album. The sequence continues at coordinate 1,644,757,553 of OY728163.1, read as the reverse complement.
TTATTTTTTGTCCAATTTTATTTACAAATTATTTTTTATTTCGTTAAAAGTTATTTAATTTTCATGATAGGTATTTTATTTTCATATGGATTATTTTTTTAATATTTATGTTGAATATAAAATTTCATTGGATTTATATTTTACTATTTTTTTAAATGATGTTATATTAATTAATTAATTGTGTAAATATTTTTTTTGGATTCATATCATATTAATTTTTCAATTTTCAAAGTTGTCATTTATAATCATAAATGTGGACATATTTATTGATTTCCATGAAATTTCATGCATACATGTACTTGTTTTATTAATTATATATATATGTATATTGAATAAATTATATATTCATTGAAAAATAATTTCAAAATGGGTATCCTGAATTTACAAAAAGAGAATATAATACATGAATATTAATTTAACATTAATTGAGTTTCCATGTAATTATGTAGTATTAAAAACTGATGGGATTAATTTTATTCATGTTTTCATATTATATTATATATCAATATACATATATTCATGTAAATTAATCTAATAATGATGTCTAGTTTTTTGAAGAAAAACATCAATGAATGTATATATATATATATATAAGAAATATTATAAATGTTATTTATTTGGGACATGAATGTTTTAAAAATGGAAAGGAACTAGGGTGTGAATCTATAACTCAGTATGCGGGTAGGCCCAAGACAACCTTTTTTCACATGTCCAGAGTGATTTATTTAAAAAATCTAGCATATTTTTTTAGAAATATCACTGATATATTTTTAATCAATTTGTGAGTATATGTATTTTTCCACGTGATATAGTATTTTCATTGCATATTTAATTGAAATGATATTCTCAAATTGTATTTATAAAGTGACATTTAAATGTATCATCTATAAAATGACTCAATTTATTTTTAATATTAATTTTTATCAATGATTTCATAAATGATGTTTCATGTATTTTAAAAACCATTTCTTGAGAATTTCATTATCACCATTTGTTTTTAAATTTTTTTCCATAGATATATTAGATGATTTATAATGGGCATATTCTTTTTGGAGTTATTACATGCATAACAATGAAGATATTTTAATTCCTTTAATAATCGGATAAATTGTATGTCGTTGTCTCATTCTCCAGAACCTAGACTTGGAAAGGTCTTCTATTCTATAAAATGTACTATATTATTTCAATTTATTTAAATAAAAAACACATCATTTTAAGCATCAAATCCAAAAGGGTGAGTTCGGGTCGTTTTTATTTGAATCAGATGAACCATATAGACAACATTGATGATTATATGTTTTATTTTGAGAAAAACAAAATTTATGTAATATTATTTTATTTAAAACATCTAGATTATTATGTTATCTTAGAAATTATAAATTTTTTATTAATTTTGATGATGGAATATTCAGAGTTATTAAGATTTTTCATGAACGAATTACAAGGGTGCAATTAATTTAAGGTAAAATGAATGTAGAATCCCTGATATTTAAGGATTAGAAATAATTAATTTTTTAAAATCAATTGATTTATAATGAATAAAATATTGATTTAGTCTGTAAAATATTTCAACTTATATAATAGCAGTAATTTATTTGATACATTTATGATCATTATATTTTATGATATTAATATTTTGATTTATAAATATTTCTTTTATAAACATTGTTTTATTGCATTTTACATAATTTGTTAATTTTTTATAAAAAATCATAAATTTTATAACATTATAAAATTTTTATAAATAATTATTTTGAGTTAAATTTAATAATTATAATTGTTAACAACAAATATGATAATAATTATTAAACCTAATCTAATTTAAATATATAAATTAATTAATGTTATAAAAATATTAGTAAATATAATTGTGTAGTAATTGATATTTTTTAAATTAATAATTTCTATTATAAAAATATATATATTTTTTTGAAAGAATAAATAATAATAACATTCCGTAAATTAATATAATGTGTTATGTTTAAATTATTTATATTTTTTCACTTTTAAAATTATGAAATAAATATATTATAATTATGTTATTCATTATATATGAATAGAATTTAATTAAATAAATTATCTAACTAATTAACACAGATAAATGAAAATTATTTACACTAATTAAATATTTATGATTAAAAAAATGATTTAGAACTTATAATGTTTTATGAATATATTAAAAATGAGAATCTATATGAAAATAATTATTTTGAATTTTGAATTTGAAAATGAAAAAAATTTAAAAACTGATAAAATTATTTTAAAAGTAGTATGAAACGATATAAGAATGGAAAAATATTGAATAATCCTCATTTTTTTTGGAAAGAGACAAAGAGGTATCATGAGACATTTGGCCTACCGAAATTGTGGGGAGCTCGATTATAGGCACTAGAATGGTCGCAAGTCAAGCGGGTTCACAAGAGCAGTTCAAGAGGGAGTTCGATCGAAAGATGATACGTTCTTTTTCATGTGATGCTCAACTATAAAAGATATGTTTTACCAAGTTTAGTGACAAGATTGATATCTAAAATTGGTTGAGGATATTGAGGCCAAGGGTTGATTTGTGAACTAAGAAATCAAGTCTAGTGGGGGATTCAACCTTCGGGCAATATCTGAAAACCATCTAGGGTTTGTCTGCACAAATCTAGACCACAATGGCAATGATATATTTCTTCATCATCAACATATTCATCCTATTTTTATTTTAACATATATATATATATATATGTAATTATTTTTTTAGTAACACAATATTATTGAAATCGGTTCATTAGTTCCCATATTTATGTTTTTCCTTCATTTTCTCTAAACGATGAAATTTGGTGCCCCCTTTCAGTGTTATGAATCTTTTAATTTCCTTGTCAGTGTTTTCATAGTTTTGAATTTATCTTCAATCATATCCATTTAAAACAATATAATGGTTTAATACTATTGGTATCATTTTGTCATTGGTTACAGCGATCAATGTACATTTATTGATGCCTCCTTTAGAATCTTTTTTTATTTATCAAATATAGAAATCAACAATAGTGCATCAGTTAAATATTAACATTAAATTTCATACACTATTTTAAAAAATTAAAGATATATATATATATAAGTGATTTCATTAAATTAATCCACTATTTTTAATTGACATATTTCATGAAATGTCATTGTAAGGGGATTGATAAAAATATCTGTTTCAAAATTAGTTGTAAAAGAATTAATTTATAAAGTGTATATAAAAAATATATATCTACAGAGTGAAATAATGGTTATAAATATATTAACACACCTTTTGAAATTTAGTGACATATCTTAGAATTTGGGAGAATTGTGCCTAAAATGAAAAGAAAGGCGCCACCTTATGTCAAAAAATTATACACACCACTTTTCCTTCTAATGAATCCAAGTATCAGAATAAGGAAATTATCAAATAAAGGTCAGGAAAACCCTTATTTTTTAAAGGCTTTTTTATTTCATGATGTAGTAAATTATTTTACATTTACATTTTCAATAATTCCAAACTATTTTAATACCAATTTAAGTGTTTTATGGCATCTATTTTTATCAATGTTTTCAAAATTAATATTTTTATATTCAATTTTTTTAAAGATGATTATTTATTTAATTACAATATAAATAAATTTCCTAAAATGTGGTTTTTTTCATATAACATATTTTTATTCAATAATTTTAATATTTAAAATTACATTGCAATTGAATTATTAATAATTATTTATTTAAAATATGTTATAACAATTACTTATTTCAACATATTTTTTCATGGAATCATATCATTTTAATTTATCAATTTACAAACATGTCATTAATAATTGTAACTATGGACATATTAATTGATTATCAGGAAATATCATGCATAGATGTATATTTTTTATTAATTATATTTATTTTTGTTTAGAATAAATTATATAATCGTGGGAAAATACTTTCAAAATGGGTTTTCTGAGTTTACATAATAAGAATTTAATAGATGATTATTAGCATACCTTTAATTTAAATTCTATGTAATTATGCAGTTTTTAAAATTAATGAGATTTGGTTGCTTCATATTTTCATATGATAGTATATATATATATACATGTAAATTAATTACATTATGATGTATAGTTTTTAATATAAAAACATTTGAGAAAATATATTTGTATATATATGTATATGAAAGATTAAAAATTACTATTATCTGGAAAATGAATGGTGTAAATACCATGGGGAATTAGCGACTGAACCAATCCCTCAGCAAGTGGGTAGGCCAAAAATAGTCATCAATGTTTGAAGGGGTCTTTGTGTGTTATTTTCAAAAGCCTGGGTATTTTTTTAGAAATATCATTGGACTATTTGTATGTAAATTTTTAGTTTAAATATTTATCAATGTGATATAGTATTTTCAAGGAGTAATTAATTTTAATGTTATTCTAAACTGGTCATTCTAATATTATTTTCGAAATTATTATATAATGATTGTCTATAGTAATTTTTGAAATTTATTTTTGATGTTGATTTCATAAAACGTGATTCCCTAATTTTAAAACCAATTAGTGAACAATTTATCTCTCACACCTTGTTTTTAAATTTTTTTCAAAGGTATCTTAGTAGTTTTATAAAAGATGTCTTTGCATTGGAGTTAGCACATTCTAAACAAATTAGATATATTAAATATAATTTAACTATGATAAGTTGTATTTTGTTTCCTAATTCTCTAGAGCATAGACTAGAAATGGTCATTTATTGAATAAAGTGATGTGTGTTGTTTTAGTTTAATAAAATAACTACATTTTCATAATTGAATCTGAAAGAATGGGTTTGGGGAATTATAATTCGTATAAAAGGAACAATTTAAGCATTATTAGATATTAGATTTATTCTATTAATTAAAAAACATTTATGAGGAAATATTTTTTAAAACATATAGATAATTATATTCCTTATGAAATTCATGTTTTTCTTAACATTAATGATGGAAAATTCAAAATTTTCATAAGTTTGATGAATGAATTATGAGGGAACAATTCATTTAAGAGGGAAATAATGCATCATCCCAAAAATATAAAGTATAGTGATAACTATTTTTCATGTGTTGATTAATTTATAATGAAAAGAAACATTGATTTATTAGGTTAAATAAATAATATTATATTATTCTAGTAAATAATGTCATACTTTTATGAATATTGTTTATTATTAATTTAATATTTTCAAATATAAATACTTAATTTATAATCCCATTTCTAATTTATTTAACATAATTTGATTAATTTTTCTATAATTAATTACATTTTAATTTATGAGGAATTTAAAATTATTTTAAATAGTTAATTTGAATTAAATTTAATAATTATAATATCTAAAAAACATTTAAACTATTAAATAATAGTTTGGGGATTAAAATCTATAAAATATATGATGTTATGAAAAACTTATTAAATAAAAATTGAGTATTAATTGATAATTTTTAAAAAGATTTTTTAAACATTCTATATTACTTTTTTTAAAAAAATATTAATATTTTTTTAAAAAAAATGAAGAGATAATTTGTAAATCATTTATTTTTAATTTTATTTCAAATTTTGAATTAATTGTATTATAATTATGTTGTTATTTATACATGAATACAGTTTTATTAAATAAATTTTCTAATTTATTAACATATATAAAAGTCATATATGGAACAATTAAAATTTTATACATTAAAATGATAGTATTTGAATTTATAAAGTTTTATTAAGATATTAAAAATATAAAACTTATAAGAAAATTATAATTTTGAATTATGATTTCTGAAAAATGGAATATTAATAAAAAGTTGATAAAACTATTATACATGAGAAATAAAATCAGAAAAGAATGTAAAATTGATGATTCATCCTTACATTGGGGAATGTGATGGTGAGGTCGCGTGGGACAACAACATGAGAAAAAGGGAAGAGCTCAAGTGCTTGTATGATCATGTTTCTCGAGTCAAAAATGTTACTATGATCGGTTCAAGAGGTAGTACAAAAAAGAGTCAATAGATTCTTATTCCATTTGATGATCGACCACATGAGATATGATGGACCTATTAAAGTGAGAACAAGGATATCTGAGCACAATTGAGGATACTGAGTTCGATCGAGGAGTCATGGATTGAGAAATCGAGTCTGGTTTGGGGAATCAACCTTCTATCAATGTCCAAGTGCCACCTAAGGTTCTCCTACACTACATATAGACCGAACATGTGATGATATTCTATCTTCATTGTCGATGTCTTCATCTTGTTTCAATTTTTACATATCTATAATTTAGTATTTTTTTAATGGACGAATCATCATGAAATAAAAACATCATTTCACTGATTTTATGATTACATTCATTTCCTCTATTTGTCGATATCTATTGTACCCAATCAGTTTTTTGAATTTATTCATATCCATATCAGTATTTTCACTATTTTGGATTTTTCCATGTTAATATTTTTTTGAATTAATATAATTCTTTAATGTTGTTTGGATCAATTTTCAAAGATTACGATGATCTATGTTCATTTCATGATACATCCTTAAGATGCTTTATTTATGTATGTAATGTTCATATCAGATATTAATATATAAGTTAAATTTAGAAATATTCTATTGTAAACATGATTTGATATTTAAATATAAATATATATATATATATATATATATATATGTTTCATTCAATGAATCCAATGATTTTCGTCGACTCTTTCCATTAACTATCATTTTAGAAAAATTTAAACTAATCATAATGTGACAATCAGGTAGACCTGAATTAAATTAAAATAGTGTAAAAATAAAATATTCATATATAAATAGTGAAATAATGGTTATAAATATATCACCCCATATTCAAAAATTCAGAGGCATAACATAGAATTTAGGTGACTTATTACTAAAAGGAAAAAAAGGGCACCACCTTCAATGAAAAAAATCTATATTCCATTACTATTTCTAATGTATCCAATCCTCAATAGATGGAAATTTTCACATCAAATTAATAGAAACCATTTTTCATTTACAGTTTTATTTTATTAAGGTTTTATAAAGTTATTTTACATTTCTTTGATTAATAATTCCAAACATTGTTAATACTAATTAATGATTATTATGAGATCCATTTTAATCAAAATGTTTTAAATTATTATTTTTAGGTTCAATTTTATTTTAAAATAATTAATTATTTAATTAAATCATATTTAACATTCATGAATCAAAGTTTATTTTCTTGTAGCATATTTTTATTCTTTGAAATTATACATTGAATACTATATTTCATTTGAAATATAATTGTTTATTTATTTAAATTATTTTATAACAAGTAATAATTTCTAATCAATTTTTTCACAGAATAAAATAATTTCAATTTATCAATTTACATTATTTTCAAATCTAATCATAATTGTGTCTAAATTTATTGATTTCTTGGACATATGATTAATTCTTGTATTAGTTTTAATAATTATTTATGTGTGTTTAGTAAATACATTATAGATTCATTGGAAACTACATTTGAAATGTGATTCATAATTTTTCATAAGAGAATTTAATACATGAATATTAATTCATCTTTCATTGACATTCTATGTAATTATGAAGTATTTAAAATGTATGGGATTTAGTTTCCTCATATTTTAATATGATATTATATTTAAATATTTACATATATACAGGTAAATGAATATAACTATGATGTGTAGTTTTTAAAATAAAATCTCTAGAAAATGTGGGTATATATATATAGAAAGAATTAAAAATAACTTCTATCAGTCACTAGAATGTGGTTAATATAATAAGGAAATGGAAAGTGAACCCTCCCTCAGCACATGGGTAGGCCCAAAAATAGATTCTATAATTTTTTTGGCCTCAATGTTATGTTTCCAAAGAATGCATATTGATTTGAGAATTATGACTGCACTATTATTTATGATTTTTTTGAGAAAATTAAAACTTCTATGTGGAATTGTATTTTCAATTAGTGAATAATTTCATCGATATTATCAAATGTTATATCTAATGGTATTTCAAAAGGAATTATCTAAAGAATGTTCAACATAATTTTTAAATGTTATTTTCGAAATATATTTCATAAAATCTATTTTACTAATTTCAAAAAACCATAATGATCAATTGAATGTTTACACCATATTTTTAAATGTTTTTTCATTGGTTTCATAGAAGTTTTAGAATGGAATTCTTCTCATTGAAGTTAGTGCATGCATAGTGAAGTATAAATTTTAAATCTTTTTCAACTCTGATAAATTGTATGATATTGTGTAGTACTCCATATCCTAGATTAGAAAAGGTACTTTGTTGTATGAAGTGTCTTGTATTGTTTCATTTTATTTAAATAATAAAAAATTACAAATAATTTTAAACACTGATTATAGAAGAATGGGTTCAGAGTGTTATATATATGGTGGTCTATGTGGGGTTTAACCACCTAGGTTGTTAAATCATAGTGTATAGATGAGAACATACTCAATATTTATTAATTATTACCATAAATGTAGTAAATATTTCATGGATACCCCATTTTATATGTATTCTATGTCACATGTTTTAATATATATCATCGTCAATTATTTAATGAGATGTTGAGCTAGTACACGAGGGTCAACCATGTTCCTCTAGAAATTGTAGAAATCAAATATTGGCTAATATTATTTTTAAACCACATAAAACATTCAGGTCATAACAATATCTATGTAGGTAAGACCACTCATTCCACACCCATGTACTTATATACATAATTCAATATAATAGATACATAAAGACATAATTCCTTAAACCAATGAGTATCCTCATTAGAATGATTATCAAAATCTCGAATCATGTATCATAAAGATCATCTGACCATAATTATAATAATCCAAGAACCTATCTAAAATGCATACAACAAAATTCATAAACTATATCCACAAATTAAATAATTAGTTATTTACAATATATTTCAATCAAATTTAATTTTTAATTTAAATAGGAATAATTTCATAGAATCTCACATGTTGACCTTATTTCATTTTAACCTTAACCAACCACTCCAAAAAATCTATAAATATATGAAAATTACCATTTAAATCCATTCACTAAACAATATATGAGAAAAAAATTAATTTAATTAATTTTAGATTAAATGTTTTGAAAAATTATTACGAAAACATAAATCTGTAAAATAGAATGAGGTGAACTGTGAATATCATCTTGGAAAGCTTTCCACATAAACAGAATGAATGACACATGATGCTTATATTTTCGAGAATTATCCAATGAATTCATAATTAAAACCCTAATAGGTTGAAAAAAAATAAAATAAGTGAGGTGGAGATGAAGATAGGCAATTAGAGGTATAATTACACATCAAATATTTTAATAATTTCCTTCTAAACACCACAAATAAATGGCATATAAAAGACTGAATATTTCTAAAAGGACATATTTAACACCTTATAGAGAGTGATATAGATGTGTAGTGGCTTTCAAATTTATTAATTAAGAAGTAAAAAGAAATCAAAATTTACTATCTTAAATGATCCATATGGTTTACCTGAAAAATTTTATATACCACACTCAAACAATATATTATGATATATCTAATCACACCCCTCAAACATGGTGGGGCTCATATTTTCCAATCCATTCACCAATGATAAATTATTCCCACCCAAATTATATATCATTTAAAATATTTTGCTTCTATCCTTGTGAAAACTTTTCCATAATCCATATGGAAAATCTCGTAACCTTATTTCATGCACTTATTGATTATTATTTTTAACATTTGTTGTTTTTTTCTTACTATCATATATTTTTGGGTATTGTTTTTAAAAATTTATTTAATTATATCATTTTTCATGGATAGTGCATGTTTAGGAAAAACATATTTTTTCCTAGAATACTTTATTCCCTTATTGGAGGGTTTAGAGGGTGGAACATGATTGGTGAAAGGTAAATCCAAATCATGTTTCCAACACTCCAAATTTTATGGTTTTAGGTAGTGGGGTATTAAGTGGTTATTACATGGTAAAACTGACCATGCTACTAAACTATGAAATATTTATAAGATCCCAGTAATGGTGAATTGGATGGATCATGATTAGTACTAACTATTCATCCAATATAGGAATCCATGTGAATGGGTTTGAAAACACTTGATGTTTTTAATTAAAATCATAATACAATTTTTATAAATAATAAATATATATCGGTTGATAATAATTGATATAATGTCATTTTGGTGCCTCTTAAGAGGATAAATAGCTCATATAACCTATCTTCTTTTTTGAGCAAAGATCCAGTGGATGTGTTTCATCTCAATCCAGTATGTCATTTTTCATTGATTTGGTATTCTAGATTCATATTTATACTATTAAATTTATTGTGATATATCCACCTATTATTGTTGGTTTCGAACTATGATTTTATGGATATTAATTATAAGGATTCCTTCTTGATCTTTATCACTTTCATAGTTATTTTTCATTTCTATTTTTTTATTTATTGGTTAATTGATTCTATAAACTATTGGTATATTTTTTTATAAGTATTCCATCCTAAAATTGAAATCCTAATTTCATCCATGATTATAAATTTATTTTTCAATTCATTTACGAAAATTTAATTAAATAAATTTTTTATTTTGGAGTGCTGTGGTTTTTTTAAATAAAACAATTTTTCAATAAATTGGGGGAATAGATAATTTAATTAGAAAAATGTTTTGAATTGAGAAATGATTCAATAAAATTATATAATAATTTATCTTTTGGAAAAATGGGTTTAAATGAAATAACAATTTTAAAGTCATTATCTTGATCAAAACACATTATTTGGTTTTGAAATTAAAAATGAATGATGAAATATAAAATTGGTATTTCGAACAATGAACTATTAATTGAATTGATATTAATGAATTTCACATTATTGATGGATTTATTGACTATATAACATGTTATCATGAGTATATAGTGAGTCCCTAGGGTATGCAATCTTGAAATCTAACTCTCTAATAGTGGGCTGATGATACTGACTCCATCTAAACCATAATTGGAATTATTGTCACTAATTGGGTATTAAATCATCATAATGTTGTCAAGATCCTTTGAGATGCGTTCAAACTTTTTCCGAAAGGTATATTTGACTAAGTAGAATGGTGATCCTTAATACAAGAAACTAAATCTTTTCAAGGCTTATAAATATGTTTTTTGGATTTGATTTTATTTTTTTAAATCAATTGGATATAGAACAATATTAAATTAAGTACCTTGATTTTATAAAATTTTCATTTAATCAAATTATTATTTATCTTATATAAACATGGTTTGAATAATTTTATTTCAATTACTATGTTTTAAATGATTATTCATGCTTTGATATTATTGAAATTGAAGCATATAAATATTTATTAGTATGAAAATAATTATGGAACAAATGGTGAGTTCCTACTAAACTATGTATATTTCACCCTAAATTTTCCTTCAAGCGATTATATAACATGTTATGTGAGATATAGGGAAATATAAACGACCACAAATACGAGGGGATTATTCTCAGATTTTGGGAATTTTGAGTGATGGTGTTGATCAATGGATATATATACAACTTATTTCATGGGGATTTGTGAGAATGTTTTTCATGAATTTTGTGTTGATCCATTAAAAGAAGTTATACTGTGGGATTTTCATCTTTTAGGTTGTGGTAATTTCTTATTTAGGATTATTTGGAATACCATCTATATATTGTTATACATTATTCTATTACGTGTTGATTGGTTTTTATTGTGTAAAAACTATTCTTTTTGATGTTTCATCTACTTAACTATGATAGTTTTGAACCCATGGGGATCAACACTCCATTTCGGATATTTGTGGAGTAAATAGAGAATTTTAATTACAAGTAATCTAGATTTGTACATGAAACAATTCTATCAATTATATATTGTTCAGTATCATTCTCAAATGTTTGTTTCAAGTCTTCGATGTCTAGGTAGACATGAGTTTGACTTTTCCATACTTTGGATGTAGTTGTGGCTAAGATCGTGTTAATCACTCATCACAATGATACTTAATTCACCATAGGTGTTTGGGAAAACCATCATTGTTGAATATATTTATTTTAATCAATTATATTCCCAATTTTATCTGTGTAATGTGATGTCCTATGAATGTGAATTCTCTATATGGAATTGATATTCATGTATATATTTATTGAGATAATGATATGATTATACTTGATGATGTTCGATTTTTTCTATAAATGTTTTATAGTACCATTCACCCATGAAGAAATTTTTAATCACCGTCAGAGGGAGCTGTGGTTGAAGCATAGAATACTAAACATTTGGATAATCAAAATCTTATTAAGATAGTGGTGCATGTTTTCCATGCTATAAGACATGTCCCTACACTCGTTCTTATTCAGTCCCCAGTAGTGTGACCACAACTGGATGAAACATGAGATTATACCCAAGAGATTTTTCATTATATGTTTCTATATTATCATATATTTTATTATCTTTAAGAGGTGGAGTATTGGATAAAAAACTGATATTTTATTTTAATTTTGGGAAATGTCAAAAGCTAAAAATTTAAATTTTTTATCATTGTAATTGAATGACCTAGTATGATGTAGTGATATATTATGGTTACAAAAAATAAAAAAGATGTCATTGAGTGTAATTTATTCATTTCACTATTTATATAGTAGTTATATCTAGATTTCAAGGTTTTAGAAATGAATTTCATGTTCCTAAACATTTTAAAAGATGATTTTACTATGATTTGGTATACATAATTCTTTTCTAAAATATTTAATATTCCAATACGTTGCACCAAATGTGATTTCAGTGGCTTTAATATTTGGGATGATAATTCTATATAAAATTTGATCATATTTATTTATATTAAAGTTGACTTCTCTAGTTTTAATGATAGATATAGAGTTCATGGTCAATCTTTACCAAGTCGGTATTTCAGGGTTAAAGGGAGTTTCTCTTACTCTCCATGAAGGTTATATTAGTTCCATTAATGAAATTTGGATGTTTAATAAGTTTCATAGGGGATCTCAATAACAAGTGTCATTAAAAATGTACATAGTGTCTTGAATAGGTTCATTGTATTTCTTTTAGTGGGAAAAGTTTGTAATTCAAAGTATTTTTCATACCAAGGCACCGAAGAAATAATGTTCATGAAATCAATGAGGCAATAAGTAGATGTTACAACATAAATTTTAAGTCTCTCATAGTTCCATTCTTTAATTAGTAAGTAAAAATATTATGTTTCAATCAATTATTTGAGGAATTCGTGGTTCCAACGACATTCATTCATTATAATGATTCTTCAAATAATGGTTGAGTCTATATTGGAAACCAATGTGGGTTCAGTTATAGTGAGTAGAATCATTATTGTATCATCATCATCACTAAAAGAACTATTCAATATGGGTGCATCTCATTCATTCATATCTACTAATGTTATCAATTTACTAAACATTCATAGAGTATTTACATCATTAATGAGAGATATTTATATTACCCATAAAAAACTGAAGATAATTTTCTATTCATACCTTATCAAGAATCTTATTTTTATAAGATTGTGCTCATATGGGATATTCTTATTCCTAAAATATAACATCTCTAATTTATTCTTAGGATTGATTGGATGATTTCAAAAAAAAATCATTGATTGAAAATTATATATTGCAGGTATCCTTTACTACACCTGATGGGGTGTGTCTTGTTTTCAATGAAGAATCGTACTAGAGATCATGTAGAGATGGACCACCTCTTCAATAATATGGTTGAATGATATTAGTCTGTGATTTGGATTTGGAGAAGAAATATTTTAGGGTAATCTTTTAGCAGGGGTCATTGAGTTTCCCATTTCGTATTGATCTAGATTTTATTGTTTTTAATATGTTATAGAGGTAGTGTTCTCTATTGACTTGATACATGGTACCCAACATATCTCTATTCGTTACAACAGTATGAAACAATATTAATTAAAATATAAAAAATACACCTAAATGATATGATAGATAAATGATTTAAGCTCCAACGCGTGTTCCCATGGGTGGAACTTGTTCTCTTTCAAAGAACTACGATGTGACCCTTAAACATTCTATTTATTACTATAAATTAAATAGATTATTTTTGATGAATATGTATCCATTTACTTTGATAAATAATTTTTTTGACTAGATAAAATGGGTGATGTGGGTCACAAAAATTGACCATCGATCAATTTATCACTATCTAGGAATTAAAGAATCCAACATACTGAAAACCCCTTTCCATAGTAGGTATGTCCATAATGAGAATAATTTTATTCTATTTTTTATAAACATTTTTCTTATTGTTTCTATTTAACTAATTAACAACATATTACATTATTATCTTGACTTTTTCATAGTAGTATTTTTGGATGACATCCTAGTTTACTTAATAATAAAGTTGAAGTATGTGACTCATCTGATTAAAGTTATTGAAATTTTGATGGATCAATAACATTATTCCAAGATATTAAAATGTGATATCCCGATTCAAGATGATAATTTCAATGGAATAATGGTTTTATAAAATTGTGACCAGTTGATTTGAGAACTTGAAATCTGTTATGACATAATAAAAACCATGGAATGACATTATGATTTAAAAAAATCAGGATTGGTAGTATATTAACATCATTTTGTTATCATTTTTAAATGTTCTCATCCCCAATGAACACTATTAGTTGAAAAGGAGTGATGTTCTTATTGGACGTGTATGGTTATAATTATTTTTATTATTTGATGTTCCCTTTGACTTCTATACTAGTGTTTACTCTTTATGAGGCCGATCATGGATATGTGTTCTTTTATTACAAATCAGTTTTTGGGTTGGGATACGTTATCACATAGGGAGATCACATGGTTAAAAAACTGATCCTTATAGCTTAGAATACATGAAAATAATAATCTAATACATGATATCAAATTGGAAACCATGATTCATCCTCTTAGGATTCATGTGATTACATTTTTTGATAGGAATTAATAATTTAAGATGATATAAAAAGTATGAGTTATATGTTATCATAAAAAGTCTTTAATCTCTAGCATAGGCATTGGTTGTTTTACCTATATAAGATTTATTTTAAAAAATTTACTCTCATTTTAAGGATAAATTTCATCACTGATTCCTTTTGTAAGAAACTATTGAACCGTGGAATAAATGAAACATCCAGTCATGGGATCGTAATGGAGTTGATTACTTTTATTCATTTGGGACATTAAGTGGATGAGTCTATAATCATTGAATGAATTGTATAGTTTACCTCTTATATTCTCATGATGATTCATTGGGAGATGTATAATGATAATGGTTTCATTTAATTTTGTAATAACTTTATTGTGGTGAGTCCATCCGTTGGTGGGAATTCTCCAAGAAGGGTATCCTATGTTTTTAGAACCTGTATGGTTTAACTTTGTAAATGCGATTGGATATGATGGGAGAATATCATAGTTCCTAATGGAATGTTCACCATTGAACCATAATTATGATCTTGGGTGTAAAAAAAAGAATTTCTTTGGTCTATTAATGAATCAAGGAATTGAAAAAATCATTTTGAGTTTCAATTCATACGAGTATGACACAACCTAAAACTAGAAACCTTCATGTTTTCTTCATCTTTTTTTTATTCTGATAATATTTTGGTATTCTATTTAATTGAATTTTATAATTTGGATACCCTTTACCCTATAATGAATAATTATGATATTTTTTGTGGTTAATTAACTAATGAAATTAAATAAATTCTTACCATTTGAGATACTAACAATGTTGAAGAGATGTGAAGCATCTATATGATGGAGATCATAAAACATCAGGAAGTTACATATCTTATACAATTTCATTTTGATAAATAGTTGAAATATTAGTTTTGGAGATTCCTCTATGAGGCAATGAGATCTTTGGTCAATTTGATCATGACCTATCATCAGCATATTGATGCACATGCAAATAATCTATACAACATCCTAAAAAGGTAACTTTCTTCTTTCGTGAATTATCATGCATTCCGCTTTCATTATTTACATTGGTGGGTTGTAGGATATCAAAATTGGACTAGTTTGTTTATCTAATAATAATAGTTACTATAATTATATTAGGATGGCATATGTTGAGGACTTGAATGGGTGAATATGTACATATTCCTTTTGATTGTTGGATATTTGTCTAAAAAAATTTATTGGACCTACATTATTCAAAAAAAACTATGACCATGTATCAGTTCTTATTCGAAGAATGATAATGTTCCAAATCCATTATAATTCTTATTTTTTTCATCATCAACATATTTTTGAGCTTTTGGATAGTGACTGTTAGGTCCACAAGGCTGAATACCCAGAGAGGGGGGGTGAATCAGGGTATGACTAATTTAAAATATATGCTCGTTCTGATCATGTTTCGCTGTTAACAAAAAAACTATTATCCCTCTTTCCTGTTGCACAATATAAACATAATGTAAAGAAAGAACAAGACACAACAATTTTACTTGGTTCAACGCTAAGGGCTACGTCCAAGGAGCATACACCGATAGGTTTCCGGTCGTACCAAATTCCACTATACTTCACTAGCTGTGGATTACAATGTTTGGGTACAGTCACTCTGTCCCAGGCTCACTGCCTTTGCAAGGTTTAGGGTTAGCTCACTGCTTTCCCAAGGGACACTCCATATTTCTCTCTTTCTAGATCACTGTCGGTGGAGAGGATAACCTTCTTCCTCTTCCTATGCCCACTGCACATGGAAGGGATTCACTCACAGTTTATAGACCTGTAGGTATCTTCATTTGCATGAAATAATGAATCTTCAACTGTTGATAAATGCTCTATTGAAGTCCATCTTTCATCCACTGATGAATACCATTTTTCCTCTGACCACTGGGCAACTACCTTTGGAACGTACCTTTGAAAAGTAACATACTTCACGAGGATTCCAATTTCGCGAAGCTCAAACAAGCCTTCACAGAGCTCCTGCCTTTTCGCGAAGCTCACTTGCGAAGCACTCTCGCGAAGCACTCCCGCGAAGCTCAATCCGTCGTAGAGCGACGTCCCTCGCGGAGCTCTCGGAGCCAACACGGAGCTCACAACTTTCGCGGAGGTAAAATAGTCACCGTGAATCTCCTCATTGGCGAAGCACACTGGCTCCGCGAACCACCTTTGCAATATGAGAGAAAAATATTTTCTCTAAAAATTCTCTCTGCTTCTCTCGTGGGGGTCGACCTCTATTTATAGGCCATTCCACCGACCCTCGAACTTTCCGCGCGAAGTCAATGCCATGTCATCTCAAATCGCGAATCTTCGAATTTTCCGCCGGAATTATGTCCAAATCGCGAAGCACCACGGAAATTTTCCATTCGCAGAGCTCGTCGTAATCGCGGATCATCCCGTCAATTCCTTCGTGCCTTCTCTGCGAAGATCCCTTGAAAATCCTGTCACCGCCACGATGTGCTTCATCCTCTGACATTCGAGAAGCTTGTCGTAATCGTTAAGACTCACCACCTCCATTCTTCTGGTCTTCATGATTTCTAATCCATGAATCCTATCTTCGCGAAATTCATGACTTTGCCATATTAAATTATGATCTTAATGGAAATCTTATTTTCGTGATGCTCACCAAACTCCAAATTTTGGACCCCAAAAATTTGGCAAACACTGGGAAACGGCGCCACCTTGTACTGCTCTTTTGTACCGCCTCCAGATCATTCTTTCCTTTGTCATCATTCTTTGTCAACAAGGATTGTCAACAAATTCTCAGGAACTCGACAATTATCCATGGAAACCTGCTATGTCAACAAACACAATCAACCCAAAAATACTTCAATGTTACCTTGATGGATTTTTTCCCAACAGTGACCATGATTTTTATAGTTTAAATTTGGTCAGGTCACTAAAAATATGAATAATAAAAAACTCTGTAACCAATATATTTTGAACCATTTTATGCAGTTGATCATACGAACATGGTGTCTTACCATTTAACTTTTATAATATAGATGACATAAATTCACTAATAGTTTCCCAAGACACATATCAAAATGTATCTCTCTGAACCATATCATGTTTTGAGATGAGAGAACCATGAGCTGGAACCTGATTTATCTACGACTAAGAATCTAGTTTAGAATATTAATTTATAGAAGATGTTTAATTGTGGAATGGTAATATCATTGGTTCATGATGTATTGTAACAATATTCTGATTCACATAATACATTGGATAGAGATTAACTTATGATGGAAAATTATCCTTATCTATTTTATATGGAGTTTTGCTGAAAGGGTTTTTTAGGAAATAAATTTTTTATTTTCGGGTGGTTGTGAAGTCATGTTTCCATATTCAATTCCTTCTTGACCATTGATAAGAGAATCCTTTTATAAGATCACATCATTGGATTCTTTCATGGATATATTAATTTTTTTTCAAATTATGGGGGCATACCCATTTGGTTCATTGGTTGGGAAAACCTACGCTTTGGACATGCAAATCATGCTCCCTATATAGTTGGTTTGGTGGGTGGAACATAGATGAAAAAGTATATATACAAACTAAATATCCCCATATTGAAATTTTTTGACTTTTGGTAGTGTGGTTTTTCATGGTTTATATATAGTTAGACTAACCCCGAGTCCAAGTCAAGAACCCCTTCGAGAATCCTAGTATGGGAATGTGGTTAGGCTAAATATTAGTAAAAACTATGCAACCCGAATAATAATCCTTGTGAATGATTTATAAAACAAATTTTTTAAATTTAAATCCCTAAAACCCATTTGTAAATCATAAAACAGTACTATTCAGTCTGAGTAAAAATTTATATCTTTTTTGGCACTTAAGAGGATAATAATAAAATCCAACCTCTCTTCATCAAGGATTTATGTTTTGGTGGATTCCATTTATCTCTCTTCAATTTTTTTCTTACATAATTTTGAATTTTTATTTCATTTATTTTTATTATTATTTGCGGGTGATGAATCATCATATTATTAAAAGATATTTCTTTTGATAAACTATAATACAAGAGTTTTCATACTTATCTACTACATCATAATATCTTCTTTGGAATTTATTTTTTAGGTTGACTCATTGATTGAATAAATATACGACTTATTTTTAGATAGTTCTATAAATAAATTCCCTATGGTTGAATCCAACATACCATGGTTGAATAGAAATTTTGTTTTAATTGTTTTCATAAATTGGAATTTATTTGACATTTTATGTTCCATTTCCATGGATATGTGAAATAAATGAAATTTTCAATTGAAATGTTGAATTGATTTCATTTCTGGAATGATGACATGAACTATGTAATGATTTCATGAAATGATTTCATTATTAATACATTAGAATACTTTCTTTAAATAAATAATGATTTGAAAGGTAATATTAAATATATAAAATATGTTCTTTTAAATTGAAATTTCTTGTTGATTCATGAAATTGGGCATTTGAACTATAATGAAGAATCAAATTGAAATGAATGATTTTCCCTTGATTAATTGATAGGATTTATTAAGTAACATGTAATTCAAGGTATCTAGTGGGTGAAAAGGATTATAGATATTTGAAATTGACTCTATAAAAATGGATTGACAATGACAAATATTATGGAACTATTTTTGTCAAAAACATGTGTATCAAGAATTCCCTTTGGGATATGTCTTGACGTGCTTGGGTATCAATGTACTAGAGTATCTACGTTTATACATGATAACCGAAGTCTAAGATGAGTTTTCCTGATTACATTTATTTATGAATGGTTTCCTCCCAACCATGTTCTAACCAAGACATAATAATATGACATATAGGAATTGAAATGAAAACCTCATGAAACAAAATATATAAAATATATTACCCAAAATATTGTACACATTACATTGCACTATGGATAGATTTTCAAAATAAAAACATCTCTCAATGATTTTAATGATCCTTAGGTTCAGTTGAGAAATGGATGCACCATCTAATCCCAATTTCACATATAAAATTAGATTATTAAGAAATTACAACTCTTAGAAATCCATTTAGAATCTCTGATAAAAAGTTAACCTATTTATCCATCAAAAACTGAAACCCCATTGATAATTTTCAAACCTATTTGGATACAGGGTATTCAAATCTTGATACCACTATATTAGTCATCCTTGAGAAGTACTATTGTCTTCTCAAACAACCGAATCGACCTGCTCGAGTAGCTGTTCCATGCACAGTTGTCCATTTTACACCCTAAAACACATATAATTTTTCTAAAATATTGAAATCCAAACAACATAACAATCCAATAATACAAAATATGATGTTCATTAAAAATAGTATGAGATCCCCTGAATTTCCAAACATTTTCATCTCTAAAAACACCTTCACTAAATTTCATCACCTCAATCTACTGTAAATTATGGAATGAAACTATGTTTCATGAATTAGAACTCACTCAAGACAAATAGGGAATACCCAAAACCTAATGAAAATACACTATATTCACCCAATATCATGTCAAAAAACATGATATCTAATTAAATTTAAACAAATAAATCTGAATCACCTACTCAAGGACATCCAAATTCCCCCTAAACTATCAAAAAAACAATATAACCATGAAAAATACCCATCCCAAATGAGATTGATGCTCCCATGGACTATGGTCTAACTATTAACAATTTTAATGACTAGATATTACAATATCCCACATACACAAGTGTAAATTATAAAATATTGAACTTCATTTGATTTTGTATCACACAATATTTGAGCACGAAACAATTAAAATTTATTCTTAAATGGGGGGTCACACACTCGATATATTGTGGTAGAATCCCTGCTATAAATATTCACTCATAACTCTATTCAATAACAACATCATTTGTTTCTATCACCACCTGAACACTTCACCTCCCATTCAATTCTCACCTCCTCCCATCAACAATGCATTATGATTAATCTAGATCGGTAGTGTCACACCACCGAATACAATTATGATGTTCTCTAAACTGTGATGTCAACCCAATAAGTTAACAAAATCCTTATTCCTCTATACGCTAATGTATTTCTTCAAGACCCATTTTTTCATGAAAAATATTCATAAGATCACGAATTTACATGTTAAGTGGAAACTATACACAATCTGAGTATACCATTTATCCACATTAAATAAAAAGGTAATATGATTTTGTAAGAACATATAACATTTAATCTCTAATGTTCTAATGAGATAGATCATTAAAATGTATTGAAAACTCTCTATAGAATTTTAACTAATCAGCATAAGAATATAAAAAATGTAATAGCCCAAAATACATATTCTTTTCCCTTCTCAAACTCAAACCATGTGATTAACAACTCCAAAACATGGTTACATGTTCCAATAATTCACCAATAATTTCATTTTTCTATTGATGTGCACCAAATATAATCATTTTTGGTAATACGAATGGTCCTAACATTGAACCCATCATTAAACAACAAAATCCGACACACATGGATCTTTTTATCCTAAAATTCAAAAAAAAATAACCATTCCCTTGACCAAAAAATCCTTGATAGAACCTCTCATTCACGAGTCTCAAACACTATGAATCTACTCAAAAATTTATTCATGTAGGTCAATCATTATACCATGATATTCCCCTCATGGAATATTTAATAAATAACTAAACAGGGACTCAATAAATCACTTGGTAATTCCCATGGTTCACAAGGACACCCCACCAATCCAAAAAACAAAATCTCACAAGGGTATAATCCACATAAAAATAATGATCCCGTCTTATTAAACCATGATATATATCATACAACTCCTATTCTAGGGTCTCAAATAAATATATTCAATTTAAAATATTCCCAGTAAAAACCCAACTATGGAACTTGTTCAAAAAGTGCATCTGTTCATAGGGATTCCCCCAAAATAATCATTAATTCATCAGTAAACACCCACACAATGACATAATCCAAAATGACATATTCTAAAAGAAACATGATCTGTAGATTAATTATGTTTAATTAAATTTCCTTAAATATAGTAAAAAACTCAAATTTATGTTTACTATCAAATTAAATAACAATATACAAAGGGAAACAACCCCAATAAAGATGATCACTTAGGCATCACTTTCCTATACCGAACAACTAGGGTCTTCACATGCCTCCAAATAGAGGAATCACTAAACCATCATAACATAGGATCAATAATACATATATACAGAATAAAAATTTATATATATGTTGTATTAACATAGTATAATGTCTCAATGTACATATGTATGAAAACTTTTGACATGATGTTGATGACACTTCAAAAAATTGGGCCTCGTCTAGAAGTGAAAATAGTCACAAACGTTGTCATATATCATGTTGATATAATGTGATAAATATGATGTATGACACATCTATGAACACTATTGAAAAATATAAAAAATTAATTAAATGTATAATTGAATATTTTCCAATATCCATAAATAATAATTTAATAATAATATGAGGTATTCATTTGAGTCACTAATGGTGAAAATGATAGTAATCATTATCATCACATAAAAAAACTAAAATCCCAAATCCCTAGTAACATGGAATTAATACTAGAAGTTGTGTTATCAAATTAAAAGTCTAATATCAATAATAGGAATTGACATGTTTGTAAATATTCAGTCTTATAAATCATAAAATAGAAATATAAAAATATATTTTCTAACACTATGTATTGCCCAATATTATAGGCCACATAACTAGTGCCCCATCTAAGTTCTCCATGTGACCTCATGTACACCTCTCTTAACACCAACGGTTATTGTCTATTGATGAGGGTTTGAGGAGGTACAACAGAGAGGATAAGTCAGATATATAAAAGAGAATATTAAAATATAAAATCATCAAGTATTATAAATATATAATAATAGACAGTAGACTATATGAGATAAATAATTCATATAAAAAAATTAATATTACATACCTATGTAGTACATTAATAAAAGGGAAATCACTCACTGGGATTGTAATATAAAAATATACAATAATAATTACTGAATATTTTATAGGATCAATAGGGGCAATTACATGCTTGATCATCACCTCATCCTACTCTATAATCCAAGGGATATGCCTCATCTAAGTCATAGACAAAATAACAATACTCTTACAAACATGTTATAGTGACAAGTGATGAATATGATTGAGTACCGAAGTTCCATTAATGCCTGATCATGCTATCAGTACATTACTTATTTGGGAACCTCTAATTCTTTCACATACCTGACCAATATATGATTTTTTATTTTCTAGTAACATTATCAATAGAGATAAATAAATAAATAAAATCCGCCATTAAACCTACTTTTTATAGAATTATGATTTTTTTTAAATGTCAAAATGACAATCAAAACAATAACTATAGGGGAGGGGGGACACTCTTACTATAGTACCGGTAGATAGAGTTGATTATACATCGAATTGTCCTTATCGACCATACCATTATCGGTCCATGGTGGGGTGTCTCTATGAATTCTATAGTTACAACACCGAATATATAAAGATAATATCCTTGAGTGTGGCCCATGTATCCCTGAATATAACCTCAAACGAACACAAATTTCATTAAAATATGATATATTACATATCTAAGACATACACAGAACTTCACTAAATTCAAAGTATAAAAAATAGAAAATGGATGATTCTTGATCAACCTATAAAACCACTTAAATAGAAACATATCCATTTTCTCATTAACAATGTAGATCCCAATCATCCTTGGGATCCCAATAGGTAACATGTGACATCATCAGGCTCGACTAGACATAGCATTGAGATGAAAAAGGTTTCTCATGATATGAATAGTAATAATAATAAATTCCCCAATATAGAGCAGTTGGACACTATACATATTAGGTATTCTAAGGACCTATGAAATATATGGAATTAATGTAGGTAAATATTGGTATCCATGGAAGTACATCATGGAATGCATGATTACATCATCATGTCCAAACATTATATCATTATAATCACATATGTCTCAAAATCAAGATAACATGAAGTACCTATGGTAATACTCCATACATCAATATATTTTATCAGACCCCTATACAGGGTTCCATGATGGATAGATCAGAAATCATAAAATCATCATTAAAAAGTAATTACAATACAAAACACAAGGTGGGGTAGGGATAAATTCTTAAACAACATTCCTTTCTCAAAAACCCATTGGTTTCACACCAATATATTGGTTATAAGTAGACACCCAATTGAATGTATTCCCAATTAATTTTCCACCAACATTATATATTTAGAAGTCATAGGGGAACCGATTATGGTCCCATTGGATACTATAGAGTCACTATTTTCCTCTTAGTAATCTAACCCAACTGATATAGACTTAAACCCATTATCTTTATCAGACATCCGAGGATATCCCAAACACTCAACCTATTATCCAGTATTTTTGATGTATGAACCCCCATGTAGAAACAACCCATCATGGGATGAAATCCTCACTCAATAGTCTTCATAGTGATCCCATAATCCCAAGTGTATCTCTATAGGAAATTCTATTTTACATGTATCCTATGTCATGTAGTTGAATTTAAATCCCTGTCATCTATAATTATGATGTGAAAATATGAAACGAGGGATCATAGAGGCCCTCTTCACCCTATGTAAATAAAACACTTGATTGAAATTTTATTTAAATTATTAATCAATTTAAATGGGTATACCACCTATGGTAGTAGGAACACACATATGACACAAATATATATAAGATCATAATATGTCCGTGTAGATGCACAAATATCACATAAATTAATATGATTTAAATAATAATTTTTAAAAAATCGTGATAACTCATATTGAGTCACATAAATCTCACAAATCCATTACACCAATGATATAAGGCCCTATAAAAAATCAAATCCACCAAATTTGTTAACATTTCTCAAATTATAAATAATTAGATGAAAAAATTTGTAATATATTTTAAAAAATAATTTCAATAGAAATTATTTCTTAGAATATTAGTATTTAACATCATCATACCCGATCTATAAAAAACCACTTTTCATCACCACATAGTGTGCTCCATCCCCATTTTTTTTCCAAATACCTAAAATATGAAGAAAAAAAGATAATATAATTTAAACTCAATGAACATGTTAAATTACCATAATGAAAAAATTAATGCAACAAAAATGAATTGATGTGTTGATGTAGTCATTGGATAGAATTTGAGAATGTAGTATTATATAATATTTAAATAATGATGATTCCACCTTGATAAAATGTAATGTCAAATAAAACCATAGATAGAAACGAATATTCATAATGATTGTAGGGGGAGAATAAGATAGGATTATAGAGGTTTAATATTATATCAATTTATAGAATAATGTCTTAAAAACTCAAAAAAACAAGCAGGAATTAAATGATGAAGAGACCATTAACCTTGAATGAGAGAGGGATGAAATAACGTTCGTTGTCCTCTTAATGATTCTTAGGGAACATTGTAATTTTACTTTTTAATTTAGACATGTAGTTTTAATAACCTATACCCAACCATAATTATTGACAATCCCAAGCACACCGCTCTCCATTTGATGGGCTTCATGGTTTTTCCAAATTGTGATCCAACTCTGAGTTAGCCTCTGTCCTAATCTAAAACATTTAACATGGTTTTTCAGCAACCATGTACAGACCATCACCAATCTCCATGTCCAAATTGAGTCATTATTTTTACAATGATATATCTATGGTTTCATAAAAAATACATGCTAATAATTATAGGTAATTGTTTTATATAATAATTATATTTGAAATATCCATAAAATTAATTTTTATCATGGTTTAACCAAAATAATTGACTCATAATCATTCATCCTAGTAAAATTTTCTAAAAGATATTATAATTTAATATAATTTTAACGACACTCACTCAATAACTTTTGGACCATTCTATGCCCAAATTTATGGCTAAACGAATATTTTTATGATGATACAACTCTCATAATTTAATTAACAATATTTATAAAAATTAAATACACTAAAAATTTGGAATTTATTATTTAATAAATAAATTTTAGACCTATATAGATTTGGGGTCGTACACATAGTTATAAATTATTCCCACCATATAGACTATCATCAGAGCTTCAATAACACACCATTACCCTTTTACTTTTACTATAATATGTTGTTGTTATTGTATCAATATATATATTAAAATCACATCAAAAACTCTCTTGTTAGATATCTAATATTCTTATAGCTAACAGATTTTCAATACTATTCATTTAAATATTGAATCAGAGTTGTATATTCCTATAACAATCAGAGTTGGAAATGGATTGAAAACATAAATGTTTTTATAAATTCTATTTATAATATTCAATAGGATTATCCTTTTTCATCAATTCTAGGAATTCAAACTTTATTGTTGTTTAAAGAGGATAAGAAAAATATTTAATTTTTTTTATAAACACTTTTCAAACTATATTGTCTACATGCACATATTTTTTGGTATTATTAATTATATTATAAAATTACAAAGAATAAACTTCTAAATGATAGATTTCTAAAATTTACTTCTCATAGAATTTTCAATATTGAATAGAAAATATTCTTTCCCTCAAATTGAACCAAAACTATAAAATGTGTGGATTAGAATACCCAAAAAAATATGGTGGATGTTTCTTTAGAAATTACTCAATATAAATTTCATCATTAATTTGTGTGTATATGAGATCAAAAAATATGTGTTGTTTCCCACATCATGAGGTTGTTTGCTGATATTTCCTGACATATATTCATTCCTTCCATAATGTAATTATATTTTAATTTTGGAAAATATAAACATTTTTTGATGAAAAAATTAATAAACTCATCTTTTAGGATTCCATCAATTAACATGACTAATTATGATATTGTAATTAGTATACACAAAAAAGATTGTTCTTATAGAGTAATTTCAATCATAGAAAGAGGATTTCATAAATAGTATCCATAGGTCTTCCAATAAATATTTATACATGAATCAAGTATATAAAATAGTTATTTTTCAAAATAATATATTTATATATTCAAATCATTCATAATTTTTTATAATGAGTAAGTTATTTTAACAAATCATATCAACATTGAGTTCCAAATATGGTGTATTGTTTGTCCACTCTATTTTGCAGTGGGATATTATTGAGTTAATAACCAATATTATATTCTTAAGGTAAAAAAACCTTAGTATATCTATTACAAATCATTAATACACATTTGGTATAAAGACGTAGATGTAATTCTTAATAAACCAACATAATATATTCATAGGAAAACATTTGGATTTAACCATAAATGTAGTCTTGACTGTTAAAAATATACCTAAGTTCATCGTTAAATTTCAGTAATGTAATACAAAAAATGATAAAAAATGTTGATCAGTAACTAAATCATCAATTAATAACAATTTATGTGAATATTTATAAACATTAAAAAATAAATAATTTCATAATTTAGATAATATATATCACATTCTATAATAGAAAAAATGGAATGAAATAATAATTGTCTTAGAGAATCAGTACAAAAAAATAAAAGTATAAAAATCTTTTGAAAATTTTCCATAATCAATATACTATAGACCATTTCCTATATATCAAAAATGATATAATAATCTACATAACCCATTGATTGGGAAAATAAAAAAATTGTGATCTAAGACACTAAATAAAGTGAAAAAAGTTCATAATGTAACAGATCATTATATGAATGAAAACATAAGGAAGATGATAAATATATTATTAAAATAAAATTATAAAAAATATAATATTTATAAAACAACATAGAAGAACATAAGAAAATGAAAATATCATTAATGAATCATAAAAGTTTGACCCTACATCAAAATACATTTAAAATAAGATGTAATCATGAAACAAGGAATCCTAATGGAAATCAAATGATCCATGAAAATATTGTATATACAAAAAAACATTTAATGGAGGGAAGTCAATAAGAATATGGAATCCTATTTGATATAACTTATTATTCCTATTTCTATTTAAATAGAATAGTTTTTTTGACACCAAAAAATGTTAACAAATGCATTATTTCCATGTATATTGGAAATAAATTCTTATTTATAGGCATGACTATGCCACAAGATATAAAAATAAATTAATAGATTGGGGTGACATAATAAATAAGTCATAATCATACATACATTTGAGTTCCTCCTAAATTAAGTTAATATATCCTAAAGAAATTATTATAAAAGAATGGGTTTCATAATATTTTTAAGACACTAGAGAAAATAAATTTATGAATCATAAGATATGAATAAATCTTATTTAACCTTATTAAATCATATCATACTAACATATAAAAAGTTATATAAACATTAATCCATTGAAATAAAACCATGGAAAAATATTTTTGATAATATAAGATTGTATTCAAGATACCTTTTAAACATGTCATAGAATATAAATTGAAAATTACACCACAAAAACATTCCTATGACAGAAATTAAAGGATTGTGAAAAATCTTTTATAAATAGTAGCAATGAAATTCTCTTTAATACGACCCAAAAATCAAGATATTAAATAGGAAGTGGAAAACAATAATATGAATGCCTTTTGTAATATGGAATTCATAATTTTATTACAAAACATTAAATAAACACTAAAGGAAAACCGTGTTTTAGCGGCTTTTTTTCACTGTAGTAATTATAACCATTGAAAAATGGTTTTAAAATATTGCTTTTTATTTTTTTTAAAAACACTTCCAAAAATATTTAAAATTATTTGTAGTGGTGAATTTTTCCAAACTGCCACAATATTAATCAAATTAATTTTTAATTTATTTTTAAATTTTAAATTTTTTATTTACAATCAAATGCATTTTAATATTTATAAATTTAATTAATTATAATCTGTTAATTAATAGATATTAATAAGTTTTTTAATAATAATGTCAAACACAAAAAAAATCTAAAAAAACATGAAAACAAGACTTTGACATCAAATGGACATAACGTTTGATATGGGTGTCCATTTCAACTCCACAACCAGTCTAGTAAAATATTATGAATTTTTTTTAAATCCAAGCGAGATTTAAATCATGTTATAGTAAAAATAGTATTTTATATTAAATTATCAAAAAAGTCAAAAATCTAAATCAAATATCAAACATCCATTACTTTAAATTCGGGTGTCTTTTTTGGCATCACCAAATTTTAAATTGAATCTCAAGAGAAGATCTATGATGATTAGGCCTAGTACCAACATATTAATAAATGTACCCCATTTTTGTTATGACAGAATGTTCTAGCTGGCCTATGAAACTTGTGATTTAGTTATCGACTATGATTTCTTAAAATTCAAATGGTTTTAACTTTCGATTATGGGGTCTGTTTGGCTTGTACCACATTTCATATTGAACATCATTTCAAGATCTTCGATTGGACTAGATGTGGTGCTGAAAAAGGAGTCCCATATCAAATATAATGGGTATTTTTGTGTTTTTAGGGTTCATAGAGTTTTTATCATTTTATTAATTATTTAAATATATTTTTATTTAATGTTTACAGTATTACTTAATTAATTAGCCAATAATTAAATAATTAAATATATATATATTATATTATATTATATATGTATCTATATATCTATTTATTTATATAATATTTAATATTTAATGTTTAAAATTTATTTATTAATTTATTATTTAGTTTTTATGTAAATATTTATTCTTAATTTATTTTTAATTTATTAATTAAATATGAATTATTTATTTCTTATTCGTTTATTAGTAATTATTTATTTATTAATTAAGTTAATATTTATATATTATCTTGTCATTATTTATTTATAATTTATTTTTTAAAAATTGTTTATTTATTATTTTTTATTATTTAATGATTGAATATTACTTATTAAATAATTATTAAAAAAATTAATTAATAAAAATGAATTATTAGTTATCAATTATATATTTTATATATTAATAATTATTAATTATTATTCATTTATTATATATTATATATTATATAATTCTATATTTATTTATTAATTTCTTATATATTAATTAGTTTATTAAATATTTGTTTTTAATTATTTTTTAATTATTTTTATATTGTTTATTAATTATTAGTTATTAATTATTAATTTAGTTTAATTGAATAAATAAATATTTATTATTTATTCATTATTTATTTATTATTTATTATTTCTTCATTTATGTAATGTTAATTTATTAGTAATTATTAAATAATTTTTTTATTAATTTATTAATAATTTATAAATTACATATAAAAAAATAAACCTAAATTTTTATGTCATAATGATCAAAAATAATTAAATTATTTATTTTTTATTTTTTTAATTTATTTAATACTTTTCTAATTTTTTTTTATTTTTTTATGTTATTTATTATTTGTTTTTTATTGTTTTTAAATGTTTTATTAATTTATTACATATTTATTATTTATTTGTCTGTCATTACTTATTATTTAATATATTTAATTATTATTATATTATAATTTATTATTTTATTTGTTTATTATTAAAATATTATTATTGAATTACTAATTAATTAATTAATTATATTTTAATTATTTATATTTTATTTATTGATTCATTTTTAATTCTTTATTATTTGTTATTTATTATATATTATATATTAATAATTAATTTACTATTAATTTATTCTTTATTTTTCATATATTAATTTTTTATTAAGTTTTTTATTTATACATCACATTTATAATTTATGTTATATGTTATATAATATATACTACAAATTATATATTATATATTATTTAATATACATTATATATTATATATTATGTATTATGTATTATATATTATTTATTATATATTATTCAGTATTTAGAATTCATTATATATAATTTACAAATTACAAATTACAAATTACTATTTATTATTAAATATTTATTTATTGCATTTTAACATTTAATATTTTCAATTTTTGTTTACCATTTACTTCCATATTATATATTTCGTTATTTATTATTCATTTATATTCTATTTATTAATTAGTATATTATAATTAATAAGTATCGAATATTAATAATTAAATATTAAATATTAAATATTGATTATTGATTATTGATTAATCATTATTGATTAATCTTTATATATTAATGAATATTGATTAATCATTATTGATTAATAATTATATAGTATGTATCTATTTTTTATGTATATATTTTTTTTGTAATATATATATATATATAAGTATATTAAATTTGATTTATTGACCTCATGACGAGCCTACTAGAGTGGTAATGTCTCTGGATAATATACAAGTGGTTGGGGGTTCAAATCTCACCCACCATAGAATTTCAATTAGTGGTAACTGTATGTGATGGACATGGGCCTATGCATGGACATGAGCTTATACATGAAGATGGGAATGAGCATGAAAATAATAAATAATAAATAATAACTAATATATAAATTTTAAAAATAAATAAATATTAAATAATAAATAAGTACTAATTTAATAAATAAATAAATTAGAAAAGTAATCAAAATTAAGTAATTATTTAATTAATTAATTATGAAATTAAAAAAATAAAAAATAAAATCATAACCATTTATAAATGGTATAAACCACCGCTAAATCATTTTCCAATTATTTTAAAAAACATCAGCTAATTTAGGGTCCATTCAAAATTTAGCGGGGTTTATCCAAAACTATCTCAGTGTGATATATGGTGTTTTAAAGCACTACAAAATGAAAATTTTGGTGTAGTGATCATTTTTCAAACATAATTTGTTTTAATGATTAGTATCTTGGAAAAAATGTACATAATACATTCAAATAAATAACATTATTCTAATCCACATGAAATTATTCATGATATGTTCATCCAGTGTTCAACTACTACATCTCATAACCATGGGGCGTACACCAAAGGAAAGGGTTAATAGAAGGACTAGTAAGGGAAAAATGGAAACATTTTACTTGTGATCCTGAAGAAATTCAATATTAAATTGAGGAAATTTACAAAGGAATGAAAATTATGCATATCATAGTAATAATAACATGGATCATAACTTGGAAATGTGGCTACAAAATTTAAATGGGATATTCATAAACATTTCATCGTGGTTTTTCATTGATGTGTCGTTAAAATTACCATGGTTATTCAAATTGTATCATAAAACATGTCATCTCCAGAAATTAAATTATTTACCCAATGCATTGGAGCACTGTCATGGTGAAAACATAAAATGTATTAATAATTGTGAGCTATAAATATCATTATAAAACATGTCATAACTATCCCATGGTGAAAAAAAGTAACTTGATTCATTTAAAAATCTTGGTGTTTTAAAAAGTTGTTAAAAATAATATCCTTTTTTCATTTTAAACCCACAGAAAAGGAAGGTCCATTTCATTTATATTAATTCAAGAATTAAATTGATCATTTTGATGCCAATGTGAATACCCATGCAGGAGGAAGTGGTTTGGTTATTCATAATAGAAAATAAAATAATTTCGCGATAAGAAGATATAATGATTGAGACTAAAATCAGACAAAAAATAGTTAAGAAACATGGTTTTATAAAATATTATTAATGGTGGGGACAATGCTCTCCCATTAATAAAGTAACTTTTATATAGTAAAGGGTTATATTAAAATAGATAGAATACCATGGAATGAATATTTGGATTACATTCAACAAAAAAAGAGAACATGAATAGAAAAGAGTGGTTGAAAATTAACTTAACTTGATGATTATTACTAAAACATGGGGATGAAGATCATGGGGGATTGATGAAACCATGTTATGACAAATTAAGAGATAATAAAATCATATATTCATGGATAATGAATTAGAAGAGAAATATTATGGTGATATGGGCAGGTAGTTATTTCAAAAATGAGGGAAATTTTTATTAATATCCTTTGACACCTCAGTAGTGTAATTTCCAAAAAAAATGGGCTTGGCCACTCTATTTACCATAGGTATTTTCCACATGGGCAACATATTACAATAAATCAATTCATAACATTCTACCAAGATTTTATATTATCCATTATATCAGTATGAAATTTTATATGATGTCATTAAACATAACAAAAAACTCAAACAATGTTTTTACAATTCACTAAAAACATAAGTATTTTACAAAACATCAATATATTTACCATATCCTAATGCCAAAATTCTTATATCAATAATGAAATTAATTTCATCATAATAAATCTTTAAATATTATAAATATAACTTCTTACTATGAAAAAACTTATTTATTAAAAAAATTAGTGCACGGAAAATGCATAGAAAGATGTAGAGTAAAAATTTCGACACTTGTAAAAAATAATACAATTTTATCATTTGTAATTAAATATGAGTGTTTTGTTAATAATTTTTCTTAATAATAAATATTAATAAAACCATATTTTAATATAATAATTCATATATCATTGAAAATTAAAATATATAATAGAAAAATCAATTATCAAATTTCATCTAAATTTGTAAGAAAGTATCTGTGTAAAATTGAATTATTTGAATAGCACTATTATTAAAACAAAGGGATTACATTTTAAGTATCTTGGGCCTCGACACACATCCCCTTACCACACACATATATTACCTATTAGAAATGTCCACAATGTGTCATTATTTTAGGGATAGATGGATAACGTCGCTTCAGTGGTAATCTCTACACACTTGATGTTCTACCATAAGATATTGTGTTCGTGATTATCATGTTGAAGCTCGATTATGGATTTAGAAAGATAAAATATCAATGATGCTACCTCCTTCCAAGCTCTATCAAAAGGGATTTTGTGTGAAACAATTCTATTGGATGAGGCCATGAACCCTTATTTATTCATTAGATAACAATTATATTATCAATATATAGAAAATAATAATAATCTTAAGAGTATAGTTTCCAACATCCATATTGAATAATGATTAAATAATAGTCAAAAAATTAATTTCAATTTAAAATATACATACAAAATTATTATTTAAATATAGTATTGTGATGAAATAATAAAACAACAATTTTCAGGAAATATTTATCATTAAAAAACATTGGGTGGTTTCATTCATCCCCCATTATGAAATTTCAACTAGGAAATTTCTACTCGTTTTCCTAGTTGAGAAAAAATATGCATAGTTATGCCTCATTTGTTCTTCAAGTTCCCGCATATCTTCTCCATATTTTTTGTTCATCCCAATACTATAAGGAGGTGGGATATTTTTTTGTGTAGAATATTATCTCTACTGTCCTATATCTCCACCGACTTATCCTTATAATATAGGCCATGTTTCATTTGTACGACATATGGATTCAGAACATTTGAAGGGGCATGTTTGTAATTCCCTAGGAGTGATATATATAAAACATCATGGACATGTGCTAGACTTTGTTGTAGTGAACGTTGATATGATATTTATCCAATGAGATCAAGTATTTCATAGGGTCCAATTTATCTATGGGAGAGATTCCCCTTCTACCCAACCCTCATGACCCTATTCCAAGGTGAAAATCAAAGCATCAAATTGTCACTAACATCAAACTCCATGTCCCATTCATTGTTTTCAGCATAACTCTTCTTTCTTCAATAAGTAGCCTTTTGTGATGTTGTATAGAATGAACCTTTTCTGACATCAATTTAACAAGATCTTGTACATGAATCTTTCTATCACCAGTATCATCCCGTAAAGTTGGAGTTCTATATCTCTCCCATTTTACAGCATTATAGGTTTCCATTTGAATTATAAAATAACACTGTTGTTATTTGAAAACTCATCCAATAGGAGATTTTGACCCCATCAAAATTTAAATTACATGGATAATGTTATCAGCATATCCTCGAGTGGTTCAATATTCCATTCATTTTGGTCAGTAGTTTGGGTATGATAGGTCAAACTAAAATTTAATTTGGTGTAAATTTCTTATTGAATACTTCTTATGAATTTTTATTTGAACATTGGATCATGATCCGATATGATAGAATGTGGAAGTCAATGTAACCTTACCACTTCCTTCATTTATATCATTTTGATTTGTCCAATATATAAATGTTTCTGAATAGGGATAAAATTTTAAGTCATGATGAGATTCTCCACTATAACCCATATCAGATTGTTTCCTTTGGATGTTCTTAGTAGGCCAGTGACAAATTCCATAGTGATATTTTTCAAATTCCATACTCTTACGACTAGTGTTTGTAATTCCCCTTTAGGAAGTAGACCCTGTGCCTTAACTTATTTACACAATAGTTATCTTGTAGTGATGTCAACAATTTACCTAATCTTTTTATCCCACCAATAATGTACACAATGTTCCCTATACGTTATCAAGATTCAAGGAATTATTTAAAATTTAGAGCTATGTGTTTCATCCCAAGTCTCTTTTTCATTTATATAATTTATATAACACATAATCTAGTATTTATTTTTAGTACACTTCCATGATGAATATTGAAATCAATAAACTTCTCATTCGTCAAAATCCCTATCTTATTATATATCAAAATATATTATCATTGATTTTTCAAGATATTGTATAGAAATGAAATTTGAGCAATCATTTAGGATAGGGTCTATGTTTTCACATATCTTATAATTACCTTGTATAGTTTTACTTGGGATTTGATCAAAAGATCCCATTGAATGCACACAATTTCTAGCATAATAGGGTCGTTCGATCGTAATTCATCAATGAATTATGTTTTCTATTTCGGGATGATAATGAATTGAACAATTATAGTCCTTTATTAGTTCAACCACTCTCTTTAATTCCTTGTTCAATTACATTTGTAAGAAAATATACATAAAAATATGATGGTTTATGTATATATCACATTTTTCCCATATAGATAGTACCTCAATATTGTCAGGGAAAAAGAACTACATTTAGCTCTAATTTATTCTTAGGATAGTTCTAATAATGATCCTTCAACATTATATATGCATATGAAATCACCCTATAATATTCCATGAGGAAAAACCCAATACCATTATTAGATTCATTACATAAAATATCAATTCCTTCTTTGATTGAGGGTAGAGTTAACATTGGTGTTGTAATTAATCTCTTCTTCTTCTTCTATTAGTATCATTCTTCACACTCCTTTTTTCAAATGTACTTAACTCTTTTTCATATAAACTTGGTTATTATTTTAGAATGACAGGAATTTTTTTTCAAAAACCATCTATTATATCCCATTAACATAATGAAAGTACAAATATAAGTTACTATTTTATAATGAGTCTACTCCTCTATAACCATTATAATTTTATGGTCAGATGAGACTCCTTCATTGGTTATAGTGATCCACTAGAAAACCTCTTATTTTTACCCAAATTTACACTTTATAATCTTTTCAAATAACATATACATTTTAATATATTTCATTATAAACCTTATATGATAATCATACTCATCATGACTAATGGAATTTATCCTAATATCATCAATAAAAACTACCAAAATGTTATCTAGGTATTCCTTAAAGACTCTATTCATCAAATCCATAAAAACGGTTGGATTAATAGTCATTATGAATGGCATAACAACAAACACATAATGACAATATCTTGATCAAAAGACGATCTTTGGAATATCTTATTCCATCAACATCAATTGAAGTTTGCCTAATTGAAGATCAATCTTGGAGAAGAATTAATCCTAATTACTCTTGTAAAATAAATCATAAATTCATGGATGATTGTACTAGTTATTCACTATGATATCATTATGTTCTGTAAAATTAAATCAAAACCACATTGATCTATAATTATTATTCATAGATAGAATAGGTTCCCCCAAATGAAACACACATTTCTGGATAATACACATCTTCAAATGATATTGGAGTTGTTTATTTAATTCTTCCAGGTTTACATTTTCCATTATATATGGGGTTTTTTATACCAGAATGGATAAAGGCATATGTTTGATGGATAAATCTACCTATCATTCAAATGGACTCCCATTTATCTCCTTTGAAAATACGTCAAATCTATTTCATTATTCTGGACACATTCCTTATTTGAATACATTCGTATCCTTTATGGTCCTCAATAATAATTTTCATTAAAGAATTCTATGGTTTGTTCTTCTTAATATACCTCAGGTCAAGATATCACTCCATTAAAATCAAATGGGGTTTTCTTATTCATGAATAATTATATTTCATTAATTATGTTGTTGATCGTAGAATTATTCTATGAGACCTAGTCCATCCCTTTCATAATTCTGAATTATAGTATGATGATGCCTACAAAATTTCTGATGATATTCTTCTCACAATTATAAATACTATAGTTTCAATACACAGGGGAATCTTGGATAATCCCTCTAGAATTATTGACTAGAATTGTTTTTAGGATTTTAGGTATTGATTCGATATTCCTTTCAAACATATAGTAAAAAGGAAGGCATGTAAATATATTCATACAATGTAATTGATAGATTTGAGAGGATAATACCTACCACCTCAATATTTAGATTTTCAACATTAGCCTTCATGATAGGAAAAGTAAAACCTTTATCACATTACCTATGATGAACCAGATGGTGATTCCACATCACTTACCTTGGATTTGGGAAGTGATATGAAATGTGACAAAGATATCCCCACATAATATTTTTGACTTCAAGTATGGACTTCACAGTACTCCTTTTTTCGTTAGTGATGAGATGTTTTTCCTTCACCTCCCAGTGATTGTTCTTGGAAATATGGAATTTTCTTCAATAGTTGTCATGCATCTCACTCCTTAGAAGTAATTTCCAAGAATTATTCTTGTGACATATGTTGCAAGGGGAATGTTTTACCTACATTCATTTTCTTCCTTGGTCAACACAACTCCCGAATTATGGCTCCATTGATATCATATTTTCATTCAATTTTTGAGACCACTATGTGTCACAAAACACCAATTAATCTTTCACAGCACTTCTCATGATCTCCTCCTAGATTTTATAGTATCATTTAGAAATATTCTTACATAGATTATGTTTTTGTACAATAAATAATCTATCAACCATTCCGTTGTGATCCCTAAGAAATCTACTGGTGTAATGAAAAATCCTTTTGAAGTTCTTCTTAAATATTCACAGGGATTCATTATCATTCTAATTTATCTTTGAGAATTCGTTATCCTATTTTGTTTACATTTAATGAGGAAAATATTTTTTGTAAAAGGATCCCATGAATTCATCCCACTCAATATCTTCAATATCCTCTCTTGAATTATTATTTTTTATCATCATCCACCCTTAATCCTTTTTATCGTATAAGTGGTAAACACACATGGTGACATTCTATTATTCTAAAAAATGGACTACAGAAATGATATTTTTGATTGAGAATATCAACTATTTAGGAATTAATGGGTTATTAGATCCTCTAAATGTTGGATGTCGTTGATGAATGAAGAATAAATAGAGAGTTCTTCCCTTTGAATAGAATCCAGTATCTTTTCTTTTTTATTTTCCAAATATCGATACATTTGATTCAACATTCTCATGATGGTTTCCATTATGGCTTCAATCATAATTCCACCAGTGCCAAGTCAAGTATGCTAACAATCTATAAAATTTCTCATATATCCTATTTTTTTTCAAAAATAAGAAATACATAGATAAAATCATGATTAATTTTATATTATTATAACTATAAATGAATTTCATATCTAAATAAGTAATTCATAAATATATTTTATTCTCTAACAACGTTTACATTATCTATAAATCCTTCATAATGGTTTATATAAAGCTTATGATTAGCAGAAAAAATACCTTGGGAGTGTCAAATCTGGAGTGATGAAAGGACCATTCTCATAAACTTGTTAAGGTTCAATTCTACCTCAAATAGGTGCTTTCGGGTTTTCACCCTTGATTCATATACGCCCCAACCACATCCACAAGTTCATATCTAGATAATTATTTATTTGTTTAGAACCCACTTACATAATATTTTACAAAAATACTATGATGTTTTAAAATATATATTCATATACATATGGATATTCCTAATGTTTTAGAATCATAATTTATAGAAATAACTAAACCATTCATTGATACCAACTATGTCTTCATGCCTTTTAATTACATTTAATTAAATATCACTATACAAATATTGTATCTTCTAAAAAATTTATTCCTTGAAAAAATACATAATCAGTTAAAATATGAAAAAATTATTAAAATCTACATTAAATACTTCATCATAGGTTCATAATACGTTCAATTACAATATCTTATAACATGGGAACATAAATAAACGGAATGGGTGGGCATATGTCATGTAAGGGAAAATAATGGAAATTGTTTCCTTGTGATCTTCATAACATAAATAAAAACATGAGAACATATATAAATGAATGAGAAAGAGGGATATCATAATAATATGAACATGAATAATTATCTATAAATACATCTAAAAAATTTAAAGGAGACATTCATAAACTTATCACCACGGTTTTCCTCTGAGGTGTCAAAAAATCTACAATGGATATTCACCAAGGTATTGTAAAATTCACCATCTCATGATATTAAATTATTTACCCAATTCAATAGTGAACTAAGGGTTTAAAATTCATATGTATTAATTATTGTGAGCCAGATATATCATTAAAAATATCACATAAATTACTGGTGATGAATAAAAGAAATGTGTTTTATTTCGTGAGTCATAGTGTTTTCAAAAGAGTTTAAAGACAATATAAATTTTTAATTTACATCGCACATAAAAAGAAAGGAGGATTTAATCTATGTAAATATCAAAATTAAATTTATCCTTTTTAAATATAACATAATACCTAATTATAATAATGATTTTTTTATATTCACAATATATTATAAAATAATTTCATGATATAATGTGTGAAATTTTGTGAGGAATATACTATAGCATAAAAGGTATGAAATATTGTTTTATAAAATATCAAAAATAGAAGTTACATGTATATCGCATTTATAAAAGAATATAAATATATTAAAGGGATAGAATAAATGTTATTGATTAATATATTATTTAAATTTCAATAAAATACAACATAAAAATAGAACATGAATGAAAAAGATAATTTGTGATTTCCTTTACCTTGAATAGTGTTCTTAAAACATAAGGATAAGGACCATGGTTGATTAGTAACACCTTTGGTGGAATCCATGGTTTATAATACATTCATATAATTGTTTATAATGAATTGAAAATGAACTATAATTGAAAAATAGGTGGGTATTTATATCAAAAGTGAGAGTGTTTTTTATTAACTTCCTTTGACATCTCAGAAGTGGTATTTGTAAAAGCATAGGCCTGGCCATGGTACTTTACCAAGTTATTTTCCATGTGGGAAAATATTACAATAGTTTAATCGAAAATTATGCATTATAATTTAATATTACCCATTATATAATTATTAAAATGTTATTTTGTATGAATTATAATAAAACATAAACTACATATTTTATATTCATGACAAACTTATGTATTTTAAAAATTTACATATATTCAAAATATCCTAATATCGGTGTTCTAATTTAAAAAATGACATTTTTATATCATAATAATTCTCTAAATATGATATATTTAACTTTTAAATTTGAAAATACATATTTATTAAAAATAATATCAGATAGAATAAGAAAAGTAAAATGATTATAATAATTATTGACAGTTGAAATAAAAATAAATTATACATTCATTTGTAATTAAATAAGAGTGTCTTTATAAAAATATTTCATTTTAATAAACCTTTATAAAACCTCATTTTAATATAATAATTTATATCATTATGATAATCTAACTCTTTAAAGGAATAATCATTTTATTAAATTCCATCTAAATTTTTAAGTAAAACTATTTTTAAAATAGAAATTAAGAAATGTAAATTTTATTAAAAATGGTAATGAATTTTATGTAACTAGGGTCTCAAAACATTATCCCTCACAAAACAATATATAATATATTGTTAATGTGTGTGACGGTGATAGATTCTTATGATGGCTTGGTTACCAAGCTCGAGTGGAAATACCCACTAACTTGAACATCAATCATATGTTTTTTCCATGAAGCTTAACTTGTTGAATCTCTATATGGGATTGGTAAATATCAATTCTAATTTATGATACCTACTTTACAAGATCCAATAAAGTTTCTTTATATTGTATGATTCTACTTGATGAGGCCATCAACTACTCTTTCCCCATTATATAAACATTATTATTTCTATTTATAAACAACAATCACAACATTTAGAGTATAGTTTCCAATGGTCATATTGTCCAAAAATAATATAAAAGAAGAAACAAAATGTTCACATTAAAATATATTTACATTAGTAGAAATTATATATATGTTTTTTGTAATAACAAAACACGTATTTTCAAGAAACAATTATCATTCAAATACATTTGTTCAATACAAGTATTCTGTTAACTGAGTTTTCAAAAAAAAAAACAATTTTTGATATATATTTAAAGACATTAATTTTAGAATAGTTGTAATGAAAAATATATAATATATAAAGGAAAATTAATAATATATTTATTGGAAAATAATTTTATAGGAAAAATGGACATGGAAGATAAGATTCACCAGTTAACAAGATGAGTTATTTTTCCCATTGTTATACTTGTATTTTGGATGAAATCACTATCAATGAAGATTTCATTGATGATGAGAATTAAATTAACATAAGATAAAGTGAAAATAAAATATATAATATGGTTAATGGAAGGATCAAATAAAACATTAGAAAATACATTCATGTTATAATTATTATGACCTAATGAATGAGAAATTGGGTTGTTGAATCCCTTACATTAAAATAAATATTAGTCTAATTCACTCAAAAGGTATGTATAAAAAACATAACATTCATAATAAAATATTTCATAACGTTATTGTTTTTATTACAGATGATGATTTTTTTAATTAATCTATTCATATATTTTTTTTAACGATTATCTATTTTCAATACCTGTTTTGAGTTTTATTGATCATTTTAGAGTAGTTTAATAATTATCGGTATTTTTCAACACTATTATCCCAATTTTAATACTTCTAAAATAATAGTTGGAACTTGATTTTTTTTTATTTTTTATAATTTTATATTTTAATTAGATTAATGAATTATTTCAGGTTTGTTTATATAAAATTGGGGAGAAATTATTTTGAATGATTTTTTACCAAAGAAAAGTATTATCTTAATGAATGAGTTTAATGAAATTATCACCAATATAAAATCCAATATTTACTTATCAATATCCAATAAAAAAATTATAATTCCATTATAATTTCAAATTTAATACAATATTTTGTTGGAGGTTAAACATTCCAAACAATAATATGTTCAAATCATTGTGTTATAATTACTATATAATATTATATTCTTATATAATATCAATATAAAAATATTGTGGTGAAATAATCTTGATTTTTTAATATTATTAATCATAATATGGAAGTTATAAATGAATATATAAAATGAATATAATGGTGTTAATGATAAATTTAAAACATTTCAAATCGATATTCACATTAATGTAGTTAGATTCAAAATGATCATTATTTTTTAATAATTATAATGGAAAAAAATTAATATTTATAAAACACATATAATGACATAACTAAATTATTATTCACTAAATACATTTCTAAAACCTTCCATAAATGGTGAAG
Source organism: Viscum album (assembly GCA_963277665.1). NCBI lineage: Eukaryota > Viridiplantae > Streptophyta > Magnoliopsida > Santalales > Viscaceae > Viscum > Viscum album. Next base: position 1,644,714,853 of record OY728163.1, on the reverse strand, counting down.
ATGAAAAAAAAATATTTGTTCATCGAGGTGGTAGTCCACACACACAAGAGAATTGTTTTCATTTTTTAATAAAATTGGAAGGGTATATGTAATGGTTATACCATACATACAATAATATTTAAATATATAATTTCTAATGATCACATTATATTATTATGGTTTGATTTTATTTTTTTTAAGGTGGAAAAGATTATAAAAAAAGGATGTTAGATGGTTATTATTTCTTATGCTTGGAATTCATTACTATTTTTGAATTAGCCTTTTTCAATGCGGGACATGGGGAATATTTTTTTATGCTATCAGGTTTACAATGGATATATGGGTTATAAAATATACATATTAAGTAGTTTTTCCTGGGAATGTTTTATTAATGGTTAGTGTCTAGAAATATTGGAATTACGATCCTCATATAGTTGAAAAAAGGGAATAATTATTAGAATAGAGATTTAAGAATGATGTATTAAATGAATTTGAGGAGTGTTTTTTGAGTAATTTGGGGAAATATGTTGGACAAATGTATGTATGAATTTAAATACTATTAATGGTAATCTATAAATTTATTGTGTTTAATTTAATTATTAAAACATAAGAAATGTTAGATTACACATTTTATTACTTATTAATCTTGATCAAATATTAATTATGGATTTTATTTTCTCAATTAAAAAATAATGTGTCCCTATATATAAATTTTAAACATGACCACTCTGAGTATGTTCCCCATTAAAGATATATTTATTTTAAATTGGAGTCTTTTATTTTAAATTATAATATATATTGTGTGGGATAACTATTTCAGTACAAATGATGTTTTAAAAATTAGGTGATCTCAATCTCATTTAAAAATTATTACTAAATAAAATTAGAAGTACATAGCCTTAAAAATTAAATTATTATGATTTTTTTGTATGAAATAAATTATATTACATTTTAGGATTATTTAAATTTTATATTTTTGGAAAATGATATCTTAAAACATTAATAACAAAAGAAAATAATATAAAGTCGACACTTCTAATCAGTATCCATTTTACACATAATATAAAACATTTAAAATATCACATTATTGTTTTCATGAAAAATCATCATGAATCTCAAAAAAGACTTCTTATTTTTCTTTCAACTGTCCTTAAATCATGGGAAAATGATATTAAAAATCTGGGATCAGCACAAAATGGACAATAAGGGGAATACAAATAAGAAAAAAAATAGTATAAAAAAATTAAAACACCTGAAATATATTTTCGTTAAAACATACCTTTTCCTAAAATGAAAATTATAATTATTTGAAAAATATCATTTACTTGAACATTCTAAAAATAATAATTTCAATGAAAATACTCAAGAAATCATAGAAAATCCATGTTTGTGCCTTTCGATATCATCTCATATATACCTTATATGACCCTTATTGTACCCATAACTAATTTAATAACAATATGTCAAAATTTAAATATAAATATATAGAGAACATAATAATTACATAATATATTGGAGAACAATCATGGTGCACCATTCATATAAGCTACATCGGGCGTACCTGTCCCTATCTGGTCACAAACATCTAAAAAATTTTACAAGGAACATATCATGAAAAAAACATTGTCTACATGACTATTTCATTAAAGAAGCCTTGAAAATTTATTTTAAACTTGTAAGGAACTTAATTTTGGATATCAAAATAATATTTTATTTTTAAAATGCATTTCTAATTCAAAAAAATTTATTTGATTTCAACCCCAATTTTAAATACTAAAATACCCAGAAAAGGGGAGTAGAACATTTCATTGAAGAAAAAAAGAAATCATGTAATGGAATCCAATATTCAAATAATGGTTACTACGGCTAGAAAAGTCTTTGTTACTGTATAAGTAAAAATATAAAATTTATATTGTTATTTTTAAATAATTTGAGACATTAGATATAAATATTCATTTAAAAAATAATTTAATTAAAGAAAATATAATTTTATTATTACAATCTAATTTCCATTACAAAATCATTTCAAAATCACTTACATCAATGAAAAAATGATTTAGAAGGAAGACATTAAGTTGAATTTAATTTAAGACAGTCCCCATATCCATTCAAATATATTATAATCATAAGACCCATGAAATAATATTATTAAAAATCATATAAACTAGAAAAATATGGAAATTCATTTTATAATATGAAAACATGTGTATATTTCAACCTCAAAATATTTTAGTTTCGTAACAAAAAAATATTCCCCAATAAAAGAAAATTGAAATGAAATACCTTACCTCTAGTTAGATTTTTCATGTTTGTTCTATATCATCCTAAATAATAATCATATTATAATTATTTACATGATTTATATCAATTTCCATTTTTATTATTGATTTTTTATTTCACCTAATAAAAAGTCATTTTTAATTAAATAATTAATTAATATTTCTAAATTTATTTTGAGGATATTTGGATTATATATTAAAAAGGATTATGGTAGGATGATTATTTATCAATGAGGTCATTATTAAACATCTTCAGAATAATAATCAAGAAATATTTATAATATTTATAAAACAATTATACTATTAATACCAATAACAAATGATGTTTTTGATAAAAAAACGCATGTTGTGATTATAGAGATAATATGTCGTACACACGCATGAGTATGATTTATAATTTTCAATGATGATTAAGGAATGATGGTAAGTAATTTTTTATAATTAAATATCAATAATAATATTATATAAACAATATTATTTAATTAAACATACTTATATGTATCATTATTGTAATTTGGTGATGAAAAAAATTGTATCCCTTCGTTGAGTCTGAATTGCAGACGCATATAAATGATGTTATCATTCCACTATATAAGAATTAAAATGATATATGATTTTTGTTGAATGATAGATATATCACGAATATAAGTATTATTTAATGTATACAACATATATTTTGTAAATTTATTCATATTTTCTTCCATGTGAATCGTTACTGAAAAATGAAACACATTGCTTCGTGAAGAGGTAGTCTGCCATACCCACTAGCATCGTTATTGTATTAGTTATAAAATGAAAAGTAACTATAATTATATGAAATAAGAACTACATAATTTTAAATATGACCCAATTATAATATATATATTTTAAATCCAGTAGTATAACAATCTAATATAGGGAATAATATACAATATGACATTGTTTTGCATGGCGATAGTCCATCACACACACATATGCTGATTTTGTATCACATTTGATGGAATATGAGATGAATTTTGTTTAATAAATTTACAAAATGAAATATAGAAATATTTTAGATACATATTTTATCATATGATAAAAATTTTATAATATTTAAATTTGGTGTAAAAATAATTAAAATAAAGAAACATGATAAGTTATGATACCTCTAAATCGTACGACCTCCTTAGAAAAGAATGAAAATACAACTTAACAAACCACTATAATAAAACAAAGGGATAAATTTTCTTATGTGGGACAATATAAAGATATCTTGTTACAGATTGACCTATCTAAATTCACTTGATGGTTTTTTTAGATGAGATGGGTTTCCTTTTACAGATTAGGTGAGTGGAAAAGTTGTTATTTATTAAAAGAATAGGGTGTTCACACATTTTTTACATTTCACAAGAGTCAAAAAAGAAACATCATCATTTATTATAAATTATAATGTCCAAATATTTCCAGATACAAAATATTAGCCAATTATTTTTCTCACTATAACCCTTATCTTGATAGTTTCTCCCATAAGTATATCTGTTGTCAAATTAATCACAATAAATATTTTGTAGTGATTCTACTAGTCATTATCATAAAAAATTATGATAAAGTTATTAGGAAAATATAAATTATTATTATTCAAAAAATTATTCCATCTTTGAAAATTCAATTTATATATGTTACAAATTTTAATTTAATATGAATCCTATAGAAGAAATAAAATATATTATTTTAAATAAACACAACAATATATAACAATAATTAAATTAATAGAAATTATAATGTATGGATTTATAATATGAAAATTAATTTACATAATTTATAATTATGATTTTTCAATTAATTAATATGAGGATACTTTTTCACTTTACTAAAATTTATAAAAAACATGATTTTAAAAACAAAAAATAATATTTTACATTAATTTATAATAAGTACGATTCAAATGTTATTATGTTGATTACATATAAATAAATAATACTTATATTAGATTAAATAATATTTAAAACACAATAGTACATAAGTAAATTATTTAAATGAAATGATGGTTTTGTAAAAATCATTAATCATTACTATTCACAAAAAAAAATCAATATTTTTACTAAAATTGAAAATTTTTACCCAATTTTAAATTTTTTGTTATTATATTAAAGAGAATTCAATTTAATCGTATTCTTCTTATAAAATCTCATAATATTACCTATAAAATTTTCTAACAAAAGTCAATAAAAATCAATTTTAATGAAACCATATTCTTTTAGAACAAAATCACATCACTAAAAATTGATTAATTGTTTTACAAAAAATATTAATATATATATATAATAGGTATGATATATATACAATTATATATATATATATATCATAATTTATTTTTTACAATTTATACCTTCAAATTAAATGACTATGTTATAATTGTCATATAATGTGTAGGTTATTTACACTCGGTGTTGTATATTGTATAATATATCTAAAATAGTCATCAATTAAATTTTTTGATGATGATTAAACATTCCCCATTAGAGGGATTTATATCATGAAGTTATTTTTACCTCATTAAATAATTTCATGAATTCCTCAATATCCCATCATTTTAAATTTCAATTCATATTCTATGTTTTAAATAAATCAATGCAATGATAATAATAAAAAATAAATCTAGGTCGTACATTTATCAAGTTATCCACCTTTTTACATTTAAATTTTGTTCAAATAGATATAATTTCTGTGAAATTAGAATTTTATTTATATATTCTTCAATTTCCATTAATTAATATTTTTGTAATAACCTTCTACATTTTGGGTCGTATTGTTGTTAGAAAATCAATATTATTAAAAAAATTGTTTTTTGAAATATAGTTTAAAAAAATAAAATAGAACATAAATATAAAAAAATAGTCAGATATGTAATATTTTGAAAAATTAAATTTATGGACCTTTAGAAGAACAATAATTATAATAAAAAATATTATAGGCTGAAACCAAATAAAACTACAATGTATAAGGATACCCTTCTTCTGCAATAATTTTAAATTCATTGTATTCTACAAAATCACAAGATATTGTAAAATATTTAAAAATTGATGAATTACATTTCTCTTTTTGTGTAATATGATAATTGTTTCAATTTAAGTGTTTATTAAAATCAATCCATGAAACACAGTGGGTTTTAGGTATATAGTATTTGTTTGATATTTTGTACAATTTTTTGAAATTGAGTTATGTGTTATCAAATATTTATATATTATAAGAAAATAGATATTGAATAATAATTGATAAAAGTTCATTAGAATGAGCTATAAGTTGTACTTTTAATCCTTCTACTAACATTATTTAACAGAATACCTTGATGAAAAATCGGTACAAAACTAGGATTTTACAAAAATAATATATATAGAAACTATGTCTATTTTTAATCAAACATCATAATCTCAAAATACTCATAAACATTTCCTTTGATTCCAAAAATAAATACCCATCATTAAACATCTAGAAATATATTTTTTAGATATAAATTATCTATATTAATCATTTAGATATTTTTATGTTTATATTTTTAGGGAAATAGGTCATAAATCACATATAGAAAAACCATATAAAAAATTTATACCCTATTAATCATTATTCCTTTTATCTATTATACATTTCTTTAAACACGATTTATTTACATGAAAATTAATCCAATCTTTCAACAATAATTATAATTTTAACTTAAACGTCATTAAAAAAATTAATTTTTTATCTTTGACAACTCATTATCCTGTGTAGAAATTTCATGTAGTTAACTCGGGATATAATCTCATATATCCCCTCTAGAATTATTATAAATTGGAATAACCGTGTGACTATCTTCCAATATATTTATCCAAAGAACATAATAATTAACCAATACATTTATTATTTATTTCATGTATCTATTATATAAACTCTATCAAGCTCACATGGAACCATTTTAGTTCGTCCATCATAAAAATGATAGAGGAATATATCATAAAAAAAATTATGATTTCACTCTTTCATCATATTTTTTATGTAAAACTACTTTAAATACAAACACATATTACTTTCATTTAAAAAAACCCATTTCATTTAAACCTTCTTTTGTTACCAAAAACCCCATTTCATACATAAAATCATTTTCGATTATAAAATATACAAAAATTGCAAGGATGGTTATTCATTGAAGAAATCAAGAATTCTGGTAACATAATACAGTCATTAATAATGTTAACTAGAATGGGAATTTTTTTCAATGTATACATTAAAATAGATCATTCATACATTAATGTTTAAAAATTCATGCATTCCGTAAAAAAATATTTGTTTTCATAAAATCAATGAAATAATAAAATTCCTTTATAAAAGTCTCAATTCCAAAATAATTTTTTTTAAATAGAGTGATTGAATAAACATATTGTTATAATGAAAACAAGAAAATTATTTTTTACAGAAAATAATATTATCATTATAAAATAATTTTAATCCTCATTCTTGTAAAATAAAAACATAAAAAATTTAAATACCATGGTAATAGAGAAATTAAATGTATAAAATTTTCAAGGACTAATTTTTACACCTCATAATGGTATATTGTTGCATATTATAAACATATTCCACAATTAAGGGAAATTGAGATTTTTTCTATCTCTTCTTGTTTGATTCATCATGATTATTGATCATATTCATGAATAAAAAACTTATATTAATTATTTACGGTTTTCATAAAAAATTTCATGGTTTATTATTCATTTTCCTAACTTATTTGAATTACATATATAATTTAATAATTAAATAAACTTTCTTCAGATGTTTTTAGGTAATTGGCTTATATGTCAAAAATAATTATGGTAGGTTGAGTAGTGTTCAAAGTGGGCATTATTAAAAATATCTAGAATATTAATAATGGAATAAATATCATATTTTTTCATCAATTATACATTAAATACCAGTCCAAAATTATTCTTTTGAGAAATTATATTTCTTACTGTCATATAGATTGTTGGTCATATGTATGCATGAGTAACGTTTCCATTTTCAATGATAATTACATAAAAAAGGCATATAATATTTCTTCATTAAAATATAATAATAATATAATTAAAAATATTATTTATTTATATATAATTATATATATAATTATTTTTATGTTTTGATGAAAAAATAATTGAATCGCTTCGCAGAGGATGTACTACATATGCACCCAAACAACATTATCATTCTTTTGTTTATGGAAGAAAATGATATTTTGCCCTCTTAGAAATATATTATTTCATGATTATAAATAACATTTAATTAATATCATATGAACTAATTAAATTTATCCTTATTTCCTACCATATAAAGAGTTAGTGAAAAATTAATCTCGTCAATTCGTGGGGTGGTCGTCTTCCCTACACAAGAGCTACGCTATTTTATCTTCCACAAAACAGAAAATAAGATGGTGTGTGTGGTATGAAAAATTATTTAGTTTATTTATTTATATATTTCATTTACTTATATATTAAATACATCATCTTATGAACTCCTTATACGTGATGATGGAAAAAAATGACAACGGTTCGTAAGACGGTAATTCACCCTATATAAGAATAATTATTGTGTATTCCATTTCATAAAAGTTAATATTAAAATTGGATTTTACATTATAAAAAAATGTATTTATATTTTAGATAGTAGTTTTATATTATTATAATATTTTTTAATTATTATAAGGTGGTTGAAGAATAAATAAAATTACAAAGCTTGGGAAATAATGATTCAACTTATTTTGATAACCTACAAAGGTAGGAATTGGAATCCTTTATAGGATAATTTTATTATAAAATTAAGGGCTCTTGATAATAGGGAGGGAATATAATAATTTACTGGGTAATATATTCATAAAATAAAAGTATTTTAAGATATGAAGAGTACATGAGTGGGGTGGCCTTTTATTTGTAAGGAGAGTTAAATACATAAAAAAATTAAAAGAAAATGGTTTACCCATATCATTCATATACCCAATAGGTAAAAAGGATCATTATCAATATTTATTTATAATTAGTTCAATATATTGATATATGAAATATTTTATATGAGTTTTTAGTTCAAATTAACTCTTATCTATTTAGTTTACCACTGATAATTACTTCGTTACCTTAACTTCAGCAATTAATTTTTACGGTTTTCACATTTAATTTGGGTAAAAAATGTGGTAGAAATTATTATATAATATAAATTATTTAGACTCTAAATAAGGAATTAAAATTTCATTATTATATGAATATATGTTTCAATCATTAATTCAATATGAACTCATACACGTGATGAAAAAGTAGTTTTCCAAGAAGTTTATTTTTATTCAAAATCGTTTTTTATGTTCACCCTATGAAAAGTAATTAAATAAAAATTATTTAATATTTCATGAAGATTAATATAAAAATTAATTTTAATAAATTCCAAATTATTTATTCTTTTAATTATTTAAATGATGAAAAATTATGCCCTTTCAAAAATGTTTCTGAAAAACCCATTTTAATCTTAAAAATAATATTATATTAATATAAATTTAATATTGCTAAAATAAAATTAATTGGATTAATTATAAATATATTATAATTAAGTTACACAAAATAATATTTTATCCATTAATTTAATTGTATGTTAATGTATTTATTGAAAATAATTTACATTTTAACATAACTTTTTATTTTTCACTATTTATTAAAAAATTAATATTTTCTAAAAACTCTAAATATTACATAATATTAAAATTAATATTAATTTTTCAATATTAATTTCATTTTATAAAAATAATTTTCTATAAAATATAAATATTAATTATATTATTTTTCCATACAAATTTATAAAAAAAAATTTAAATTGTTTTTTGACAATAAGATAACATTACCAAAAATTGATTGATAACTAGATAATAACTTAATAATAATTCCATGTTTATTATGATTTATATATATATAACATAAAGTAGGTAATGATATTCATACTCACAAAATCAACTACATGGTAATACCAATCGTATATTTTTTTCAGTTGTTTAAACATAATGTTTCTAGTCTAATATGATATAGAAAATAAAATTTATTTTTTTAAAAAAATTGAGTTGTAAAAATATTTTATAAATTTTTTTGAATATAATAATAAAAATATTATAATTTATTTAATTTAATATAGATCAATTTAATTATAAACACAACATTTATAAAATAAAAATTAATATAAAATTAATTGTTTTATCATGGTTACTTGTATTTACATTAGGAAATTTATTTATATAATTTAAACATAACACATTTTATAATTATATCATGAAAAAAAAATTCAAATCATTTCATATTATTAAATTTAATAAAAATATATAAAATGATTAAAATTATCTATATGTATCATATATCCTCTAAGAATAATTTTTCCCTTTTTTCTTTTTTATATTTTTCTTATAATTGTATTAATTATTTTCATACCCACCACTTTAATGGTTATTATTCAATGGTAATAATTTATAATTTTATTAATGAATCATCAAATTTTTGGTTTATTTTAGATTTTCATACCAGATATGATACTTACGGAAAATATAATAAAATTGAAGAAAACAAATAAAATCATTATTATCAATAGGTGAGGTTGTGTATTATTAGAAAAAAGGATATCAAGAGTAATATAATTCATCTATATGAGAAAAATAATATCATAGTTTAAAGATAAACAACCATTCTACAATAATTTCTTATAATGATACTAAATCATGTGGTTTATAAATAGAATATAATGAGAAGGATGAATATCAGGTTCCAGTAGTGACCATAAGAGGTATGATTCTTATTGAATCATTTATGGCCTTTTAATTAGTTTTCATAGAAGCATATCCTTATTTTATATAATATAAATTTATTTCTGTGTTTGAATTTTGATCTGAGTTAATTTCATTTGTGATGTATGTTTCTAATATTTCTTAAATATGATAGAGTAAGACATCATTTGAATTGAGTGTTTTGTTGTAGTTAAATCTATTGATATTATATGGGATTTCAATGTCAGTTATCTAGATATCCTTGATCTTTATTTGGAATGGACTTGGTCATTATTTATAGTGTTCAAAATTACTTCTACTATTCAGATCTAATCATCATTTATTCTGGTGGAAAAACACTTGTATTCTAGGGTGATTGGTACCTAGAATCGTATTGTGTGAGACCTGTTATAACATTTAAGCGATTTATTTCATGTCCAATATGTAGATTTCTCATAGATGTTGTTGGGACGAGTTTAGGTTGTACAAAAACAATAATTGTGGATATGTATCCATTTTTTAATTGGTTATTTAGTTGGATTTTTACCATAGTGGGAGGAAGTGACCCCCATTGATCTCTTCCTTGAGCTATAGACCATTAATTTTACAAATTATATAATAAATAGTTCTTAATTAATGTTGTCATATGTTTTATTTGAGGGTATTGATATATAATATATAATTTATCCAATCATATCACCCTTGGAATCATAAATTCCATTTCAAAATGATGGTGTACATAAGAATAAAATTTTTATTTTTAAAATGGAACTCAATAAGTTTAAAATAATGAATACATACATATTACCTTTGATTGATAAAAATTTAACAATCTCAAGGGAGTGAAAATTTTTTCTTATAATAATAACCCATTGGATTACAACATACAGATAAGGGGTTGATATTAATTATATATCATTCAGTAGAGGGATTGCGAATTATTAGTTCCTTGAAATTCTATTGGGTCAGACTGATTGCACTTCTATATTCATGTAATTATTTATGATTATCTTTCCCCCATCTTTCATCACACTTTTTGTGGTTACCATGGAAGATATATTAGATTATTATTAGATTTGGTGGTCTATGAGTACATTCCAGATAACACTTTTGGAACCTTGAGAGTTCATAAATTGTATGTGATGATATCTAAATTTCAGTTATAGGTCTAGGAAGTAAAATTACAAAATAATTTGGAAAAAGTTAAATGCATTTCAATTTAACTTTAGATGATTTTTGTGATATTATATTTATAATTATCAAATTATTTCATTGATATTATGAGTATCTTCAACCTAGCAGTATATTATATGAATATATTTCAAGATTTCAGTTGTTTTTTATTTTGTATAATGACTTTGATTTTTTTGGGTGAGATAATTCGATTGGACAATAAATGATGATGATTAATAGGGGAATATAAAATTATGTTATTATGATATCTTATAATGAAGTTTCTGAATGATTTAAGGGTTTATTAAGTTTATTATGATACATTATATATATATGATGTTGTTTTTTGTTTTAATGTTTGATCATCATGTTGTCGATTGTCTATCTTTATTGTTATACAGACACGAAAATAATATCAGCACTCGTAACCTTATGTAATAAATACAGATGCATACATCTATGATTTGGAAGAATTATCTGTTCATGGAGAGGTATAGTTCATATTTTAAGAAAACATATGATGTATATGATATCGCAAAACGATCTTAACCATTAGATGTGGTCTTTGGTTGAATATCTATAGTGAGTTACTTTTTATTTTTCTAACACTGATTGTTTAGGGAATATAAAATTGGTCACATTGATATATACGTTGTTCACACGATGGTGTATGAAAAGGGAGAGGAGGGTAATTTAATGAAATATTCTTTAGTATCAAGATCTAAATGGTGGTAAAGAGTATGCATTCCTGTACTATGTTAAAGTGACACCCTCTTTGGATGATCATATTCAACAATGTAATTCATTACATACTATTTGTCCATGGGTAAGTGGAATTATAAATAGTGGGGATTCCCAGGTGATTGGTCTTAGTCACTCGATGGTTCTATTTGTTTTGAAAAATATAAGTGGGTCCATTGTCCTCAATGAAGGCAGTGATGAATGGTGGCTTCCATTCCAGTTAACAATACAAAATTAGGCTACCGTGATATTCACTTGGATTTATAGCTAGTTGGGTTGGAAAGTAATAATGCATGGAATTGATGACTATGTTCCCATGTCTATTATATATAAGAATATAATGGATGATCCCTATAATCTTATTTGATTATTATAACCTATTCACATATCAATGTATATGTATAATCATAATTACCTGGATTATATTATTATCATTTCCTTGTATCATGGTGTGATGGATGTTATGAGGATGATTATCAAGAAGATAATGAATTCAACCCAATTTATTCTTATTAATATGTCTATAATTGTGAAATATCGTTACATTCTATATATATAAGAGATTATGATTATTCTTGGCATGCCTTCATCAACTTTTTATCATCACTCAAGCATTACATCCCATTTTTTGAATGGTTATTAATGAATCACTGTTATCAAAGTAAAATTTGTACATATATTATTATTTGTAGGTGGACTGTATGACTACAATGTGTATTTAGATTATGTTATATTCTCACATTCTATGTTCCTGAAATTAGTAGATCATTTTGTAAATATTTATCATTATCTAGTTTCTCATATAATCAATTATATCAACAATTAATAAAGATAAGTCCCTTCATAGTAGTTTATGGGTGACCATATCAGTTCTCTTATTGTAGGACAAAACATGGGGAGTTTTCTATAATATGACTAATCATTATCAAAGAGATAATCATAGTAATTAAATAGATGTAGTAAAAAATTAGACAAGCATTGCATTAAATAGAATTCTTATTATGATCATTATCATCATTTTTTAAATTTTTAAATTATTATTGGTGGTTTATAGAATTTATTATCCTCTAGGACATTGTTGATTGGTAATGTATTGTATGATTGTGATTCTTTATATAAAACCATTTAATATTATTGATCAACATATTAGAGTGACATAACAGTAGAAATAAAAACCTTATATGGATTTTATTCAAGGTGTTATTGACATGTGTTAGTTGAATAAGTATCATATAAACCAATTTTATGTGGATGAGGGTGAGGACGCATATCTAAAACATAAAAAAATAATCACAGGAAACGAATTTTTATCATTGATAATAAAAATATACTATTTAAGTGATAATCGACAATATGTGTTCATGTACTATTCCATTTTTGAGGTGGTAACCCTGATACATGGGATCATGGGGAATTTTTGAAATGGAACAGAGACGAAATTCATATAATGAATATATATGAGAATATTATGTGGGTAACATTGTATTTTTTAGAGTTTTTTGAGTTCAATGATGACATTTTTTTCTATAAATGTTTTTAAATTTTTTTCTATCTATTTATTTTTCTGGTTTTTTGATTTATTTTTATAGTTATTCTATTATTTTGGTATGGAGATCTATTGTACTAATAAATTCCATTTCATAACACAATGAAAAATTTCATGATGTCTTCCATTTTGGCTAGGGATTTGTGATGAATCATGTAATGAAGGCCTTATGTTGTTTTTAGGTTATTGTTATATGAGTGTCATGTTATAGTCAAGGGAATCATAAAATTACATATATTTATTTTATATTAATTTTTTCCCACACTTTTCTATGTATATTGATAGAATATCAATTTCATATATTCCTAATAGAATTATGGATTTTATTGAGAATGAATTTTGGTAATATCTCATATAACATAATAACATACTCTAACATTTTTTTTAATTCAAGTAAATTTATCGAGAGTTGGATCATGTTATATAAATATTCATTTTTCTATGATTATCATGTCATGTGAATGGACATTCCGAGGAGAAGGAAACCATTACATGGTTTCATGGTGATCAAGATCCATTATTCTTCCCCAAGGAGGTGCGATATTCTTTAATCCCTAAAAAGAAAAACTATGAGGTGTCATCAGAGTAGTTCATAACAATGAAGAATTAAACCATTATAAATGATTTTTCTACCATAATTTTTATTTTGTATTTTTACCTTCATAAGAATATTGATTTTTAACACCATTCATCTTATTTCTCTATATTTAAGAATCCTATGATCTATATTCAATGTGGAGACTCTTTATTTAGTCTTCACGGTTGATTATCCATCAATTATAGTAGGTTTCATAAATATAAACTCTAGATATATATTGGATTTCTTCTAAAATATCTTTTTATAACATTATATTCCCGCGTTTCTATTTCCTTTTTTCACTATCTAGATTTGGAGGCTCAATTATGTCTTGGGATTTTTTTGAATAGGGATTTGTTACATTTTATACCGGTGACGATCCTTTCTCATCGTTTATATATTTTTTAAAAGTGAGTATGATTCATAAAATTAAAGGATGGTGTCTCTATATAATAGTTATTCACGTTGAATTAACATTAAAACTATTTTTTGAATCTTTTTTTTAATTTAATATTTCTAAAATGAATAATTTTGAATAATTTATATTCATTTCTATTGTTTATTTTATTTATATTTGAAAATTTACGGTTTACATGTTTTTTATTGTAAAACATGTTTTCTGTCTGTAATACATTGAATAAAATGTTTTAATGTCTATTGGAACTATATATGTATTTTGAAGGAATATTTTAAAAGTGAAATATTTAATGAAATATATTTACTTGATTATAAAAAATTGCATTTGAGTAAAGTATTTTTTTGTTATGTGTTTATTTCATGATTTTGGTTACCTGAAATTTATATACGTTTCTATTCATGTATAATGAGTAGGATTTTATGGGTTTTACATAATAAATAATGGTTACATATTTGGGTAATTGGATATTTGGTACACTAGTATTTATTGTAATTTAATGGCATCCTAGTTTAGATTATGTTGTAGTGAAAAAATAGATATTGATGAAACCAAGTGTGTGAATATGGGAATGATTCTAATAAGTTTAAATTTCCTCTAAACAATCATCCTGGGTGGATATAGTAACACCAATTATTATATTCAATAAGACAAAAATTTTAGAGCCCCTGAGGGTGATGTATTGATGTTATTCATATTTGAAAATTTCATTACATGATGCTTATATCCAAATATACATTAAATATTTTAATATTATGTTATGTAATATTTTTAATTATATTGTTGAACCTAAAAACCAATTACATGAATTGAATTTCTAAATTCATATTTTAGGAATCCAAATTATATTTTATGAAAAATGGTGTTTTCAAATTCATACATTTAAAATTATAAATATTGCTTTCATTTTTTATAATATTATACTTATTTATTGAAGTATTTTATGAGGGTTTTTTCTAGGAAATAAATATATCCAAGAGGTTTATAATAAAATGGTAATATCCCATTAATATAAAAATAAATGATCTATGAATTATAGTGGATGTTTTTGATGGCTCTCATCTATCCTGGTATAATGATCCCTAATGATTATCGATTAAAATTGGTAATATCATTTAAATAGAATTTGGATCCTCTAATATGAATTTTTTTATGATGTATCAGCCTCTATAGATTTGTCTTCATTTATCAATTATGATTATTGGTGGATGATTATGTATATATTTACATTCAGATTATATATATATCTCTTCGTTGAATTATTTATATTATATTATTTTGTTATACTACATTGGTTTTATACATATTATTTTTATCTAAATTGTAATTGGAATGATTGTTTTGTATTATGTGATTTAATGGATAATAAATTACTAATAGATTAAATCGAGACCCTCAGTTCCTATCACTATCAAATAGTGATCTAAAAATATCTTTAGGTCTTTTAGAAAGTGATCTCTGATTATTTTCTAGGTTGGCCAAGGTTGGTTCATTATAGGGAATATCCTTTAATACATGTGACGTGATTAATAATATATCAAGATGTGGTTTATTGAATATATTTTTATACATGAATTTTCATTGATTTTTTAAGGGTAATAGAAAAAATCCATGATGGATTTATCTATTTTAGAAACATAACAAACTCAGGGGAGATTTCACAATAAAGGTGATAGGGTCTGGATTCCTAATGTCTTTAAATTTAGATTTTGTAGGGATTGGTGGTACAGATATAACGATTGAAGGTTCATCATAAGTTAATAATATTTTATAAAAATTAAAAAGTTCTCCTCACTATTGTGTAGTGGATGATAGTTTCTATTTTTTCATTGAATACATATATTATATTAATAGGGACATCTATATAGTCCTATGATGAACCATAATGACTAAAATTACTTGGATGGATCTGGTGTTTGGTATGTCTCATTACTGGTCTCCTATTTTGATATATGTATCATTGAAATCTACTATGAAGGATATGGAAATTGTTTATACTTTTTTATTGAGTGGGTGTGTAAAATGGGGAGCTAGATGTCAATATAATGTGGTTATTGGTATGGTAATCGATAAATGACCAAGTTTCAAGTGACATTCCCTAATTTTTACTCATGATGGGTGTCATAGGTTCCACAAAAAATTATGCCACATCATTTCCTAATTTATTATGTTAGTAAAATTTTGTTTTAAAAACTTGATTGGGGGAAATAACTACTAGTAAGTTATATCTTCTCTGACTAATTTTTTTTATATTTGGTTATCTTCATGTTGTGGTGAGGTGATGCCTGATACAACTATAAATATAGGTCCAATACCCCATGTCTCAATTTAATTTATCTGTGTTAATTTCTTTTCCATAATTTAACAACATGTAACCCTTTCATTATGTTTTTTAGGATTCCAACCTACTGGATGATTGAAGATCATGTTCCCCTTAATCTGTGTAACTTCTTCGAATATCATTGTCCTTTATTTATAATCTTCTATCTATATATTTATTATATAGAACCCATATATTTTGTAATGAGCTATGATGATATAATATTTTGGATTTATTTGTTATATTCTTGTGAATTTTAACCATGATTGTCGATATTTTATCCCAGGATTCTTCTACAGATAGTATAGTTCACCTTGAATCTACAATTGATATATGTCATTAGAGTTCAATAATTTTTTCAATTAATATTTCATATTATGGGGATTGTTTTTGGTTTATGGTATAATTTTACCTAATGAATATAATTGATCAAACATAATTAATAAAATATAGATCAGAAAATATCACATGTGCCATAATTTTATTCATGATATGTCATTTTATGTATTGTGTGTTGGAATTTATTTTCCATGAAATGTGATTTATTTTATTACTAAATTCTTTTTTAATGAAATATTAATATGGAAATACAATCCAATTAAACTGGATATTCCTTATGATTTTAATTGAACCGTCATTTTGTAAATAACGATGTATTTGTTCCTATTTTTATTTGAAATTTCTTGATGTGTTATAATTATTAATGTATATATTTGTTATTATGGTTATATGTAGAGTTTTATTAATGTGTATGTGGGATTGATTTGTGATATAAGATCATATAGTTGATATAGGAATTATTGAATGTATTATGTTTTTGATTTTCTGTTTCATGGTAGTTGCATAATGATTGAAAGGTTGCATATTTTAATAAATGGTTTTGGGTTATAATAAATTGTTTTTTTGATTGAAATAAATGAATGAATGAAGAGTAAATTGGATAATTGAATTTTTATGAAATATTGAATTATGATACATGAATATTAAAATGGTTGATAATTGAGGAGGATGGATGGGAACTATGAAATTTCTGCGTGGTTGTGGGCTTCGTAAGTGCGGTCAGATGGGTTGTGAGTATTATGGAAGGGTTGTTGATGAATCATGGTAGTGATGAAGATGTTAAAGAAGATTGTTGAAACTTGTTTTGTGCACTAAATTGTTGGTCATTTATGTATGTAATTATATTTTTTACATTGGGAGTACGATATTCACTGAAACCACGTCGTGTGTTACTATAGACAACCAAACATTTTAGGATTTAGTTTTTTTACTGCAGTATATTAGTTGGTAATAATCGAGGGCTAGAAACTCCCACTTCCACATTATCTATTCAAGGAGATGTTTTTATAGATATTATATGAGTTCTTATTGATACACTATACTTGATATGTTGTTTGGGGACACAATATGATGGTTCATGGCGGGTGGTGGTGATTGTAATGCAGTATTTAGGATGCTGTTCTTCATGATTTTGATTCCCAAATATCCTAGAATATGGATTTTTTATGTTATAAACTTTATTGCATTGAATTGGAATGTGATGAGACAGGGTGATTACCTATTGGGATGTGGCTTGTGATGGTTTGAGGATGAAAGTTATATTAGTGATGAAGTAGAATCTATGTATGACATTAGGGTGTTATATTGGAAAATCAGTGGTGAAGTGATGTAGGTTATATATTTATAGATATTTTTTCTTATATTATATAACATGGATGATTTATTTATTGAGTGGGAGATATTTATTCCAGATTACACAACCTAACATGTGCTGGTTGATTATGATGCTTTCATCACTAAGGAATTATTATGTTCTTATAAAATTTTCATGAGAGTCTGCAGGTATGATCGAACTGTGGGTACATATTATTATATTATTATATATATATACTATTGTTTTATAATTTCCATGAGGACATCAAGAAATGGGGTGGATACTACTTTATGCGGTGTTGTAGTTTTTATGTTCTACTATCATAGGACTTTATCTTTTGTACCTTACAAGTATATTTTCTTTTGTAATTGAATGAAATTACTTGCATGGTGGTTATATAATTTATTCCCTTAAATTGAATATTTTAATGTCGGTTTATATAAATTAACCCAATATTACTATTATGTTGATGAAAATTAATATCAAACATGTGGATTTATTTATACACTTGATTGTAATTTCTATCCTAGGGCCCACTAGAGGGGGACTCTAGGTTCTACATGTCTTCCCCTTCATTTCAATCACTGAGGTATTACCTTTAGAGGGAGGAAGGATTTTTAATGTGGTATCAAGGGTATAGGGTGAGGGATGGGAATGATTTTTGGTTTCTGATCTATGGGGGTTTCATTGGTTTTGTATAGAAATAATGTTATCAGACCTGGAGTTTGATATACGAAGGTGGACTAGATTGGACGTAAGAATTTAAGGAACCCATTGATCAAAAAGATTAAATTAATAAAAATACTCATTATAGGTGAATTTATTTTCTTTTTATGGAAAAAACTTATAAATGGTACATCATTATGCAGACTATTCTTGTAAATGAATTTGGCTAAATTATGATTATATGACTTCTCAATGTAAATGAAAATATTATTCCATAATAATAGGCTTATTAAATCAATTTTACCCTTTTATTTAAGACTCCTTGATAAAATAAACATGTTTATTAGGGAGGATTGGTTTAGTATCATGACTCGATTACCCATAAAAGGATTGATCTGGATGGATATAATGAGTACTAATAGAGGATGACGTGTGATTTTTTTTGTGTGGAAATATCTAGAGGAAGATGAATGTGTTATTCTTAATTTTGATATATTGCACATGTTTCAAGAGAAAATGATATCATTATTATTTATTCTGGACCATGAAGAGTTCTAGTTTCCTCTTATAGTCAGTATGATTATTTCTGAAATTCATTAGTTGTGGATGTTGTATCTCAATGAGTAGAAGGTAAAGATGTTTCATGGAAATATTTATGGACGTTGTTACGAGAGGAAACCTTATCAACAAGGATGAAGGAGGAAAAGAACTATAATATTATTTGTCCACAATATGGATGTATGAAAATGTGGATACATGAAAATGGAAATATAGACCTTTTTCCATTTCTCCCTCAATCAGTTTCCTCATGAGTAGTCCCATGCATAACATTGTTATGTGTCACTCCGCTCGTCTATTTTGTACATGGTTACATTGTTTATGTTATTAAATTATTTAGAGGTATTGAAGAGGTAATAAGTGATCAATTGAATTTACATAGAAGGAGTATTATTCTGATAAGGGATGTAGTTGGGTTCCTCCTTGAGAAATTTTATTGGTCTCAAATCGTGGATTCTAGGGGCTTAGAGTTTTTTAATAGTAGGGTTTCATCTATGTTAGCATTATTTCTAGTTATTGGAGCCATTGGTTCATGTTACAATAATGGATGATTATAACTAGTTATATTCATTAATGGGGACTATTTACATCTCCATAACTAGTGCCCGATGACCCTTGGAGTTTATCATAGTAGCAGTAGTCATGTATTTAATTATCATCTCGGGATTCCATATTATGATCAACCTTGAGGAGATGGGGATACCAGTGGAGATCCTCCAGTCATTCCATTTTATCATAGATTACAACCTGATCATGGATATGGATATGATCAGCACTAGTATGGAAACGAATATTGGTGTGTAAAATATCATGATCAAGGTATTTGAGAACTATATTTTATAGTTAACATATTAGAGAATTTTGAGTTATTGGTTACTCATTTTTTTTTCTTTGATGGATTCATTATCCTCACACTCATCTGTTAAATCTACCTTATTCCTTTCATTACAACTAATGATAGATATAAATATTTAGTCTTATTGTTATTCTACTTGTTATTAACCCAATCATAAACACACATATTATAAACATACACAAAGATGGATAAAAATATCATATAGAAATTAAATATGAAAATTGAATTACAAACATATACCTAAAACTAATGAAAAATCACTTTAATGAATATACCCTAAATTTTTATAGCTGAAATTAACTACGAAAATTAAAAAATATTAATATATAATCTATTATTAATTTTTAAAGGAAACTATCTTATTTAGAAATAAAAATCTAATTATAATATGTTTTTATATACACATATTTTCATTGGTACAAAATATGATTCAACAATATATCATCATTGTAATTTTATGGTAGTTATTTAAAATAAAAAGTAGACTAAAAAAATATATAAGTATATGTAATTTTCAATAAAAAATTATTACTAAAAATTTATATGTATGTAGTGTTTGTGAGAAAACATATCATTAAATGAAAAATTTTGAAGGAAATTTCTAATGTATATTTTCTATAAAATATATATTAATTATAGTTTGACATAAATATAAAATACATTTCAAAATTAAAAATATAAATTTATTATTATATTTATTGGTAAAAAATAGTTGTGATTGGTTAAAATTTATACTTATTATTTAATTTTAATATAAAATTTTCGTATTTTGTACATATATTATCAAATAAATCTCATGATGAATCTTTTATATAATGATTAGAATTTTCAATACCCACATCCACATTCCTTATTAAAAATTCCATGATATTTGGTAATTAAAATTTCCAGTAACATATTTACAATTATAAATGAAATATAGTTTACAATGGAATCTTCCAATGTTACAATGTTAATTTATTTCACGATTTCGTGTTATTAGTCGGAGTTTTTCTTTTTTGACTTTTAATTTTAACATGAAATTTTTTCTTAAAATATGTATATAATTCATACATACATCAATGTATATTAATATGAATATATATATTTCATATATATTTATGTAATTATTTATAAATAAGTTTATATATATGTAAGTATATAAAAATATATTTATGATAATGGTGGTTGGTTTAGTGAATCACCACAACATTCCCCACAAAAATCTAAGGGTTGTTTGCAGTTTTTAGTCTGTATAGAAGATCTATTAGTATAGTGGTTACATTAGTTCAGGAGGAATGATTTATATATGATGACATCTATTAACGTATTAGAATGTTTATAACAGCGCATATGTGATCTTGATATTGTGTATTGGGTAACTCAAAATCTCTAATAAGAAATATTTCTTTTTGATATAATATTCCATAAAATTATACTTGTTGGGCCTCTTCCATGAGAACTGATATCAATTGCCTTAGATTCCCATGACCCAAATGATCCTATAATTTTAAATGAAATAATTTTTAAAAATTGAAGTAGATTATAAAAATACATGTTTCTTTATACACATACAATAAAAATGAATATTTTTCCATTTGAAATTTGTGTTAGAATTTTACAATATAATCTTTATCTAGAAATTAACTATATAGTCCAAAAATAAATACCAATTTAAATTTCCATTAAATATTTTAATATATACATAAAAAATAATATATTTAGTATAATTTTATTATAAATATTTTCATACAATATTCTTATGAATGTTTATGATCTATATTTCTTATATACTCAATATCACCAAATATAAATATAAAACATATTTCAGTACTGAAAGCTTATTGTGAAAATTTTAAATTTACTCATACAATTGTACATTTATATGTATATATATGAACTAATATAAATATTAAGTGTAATTTTACATTGTACAATTTACACAATAATTGTAATGTTCATGAAAACCTTTATATAAAAATTTCATATATTGTTTTCTCAATTTATTTCACTTTTTACTGAATTTTTTATAATGAATATATTTTAATATATTTTTTTAATAAAATATTGAAAATTATAATTTTTAAAAAAATATATACATTTATAAATATTATGATTATAGTTATCATAATAAAAATTATATGATGTCTAAGAAATATACACACTATAACATTTTGTGTAAATAAATTATTTTTTTGTGTGTGTTTATTTTTACATTATTATAAAAAAATAATTACAAAATATTTTCATAAAAAATAGACATTGAAAATTCACATACTAATAATAATTTAAAAATAAAATATCAATATATATATATTATTTTTTATTATTATTTTTTATTATACCAAAAATATATTAATTGAATTAATAGTGGGATGCTACATAATAGATGGAATTATTATTACGACACGTCCCCCGGGGAAGATGATGTGACAACCCCATGCCAGCCTCCCAATGGCCCAGGGAATTCGACTATCACTCAAGGCGTCAACCTACAAGTGTAATGCATTAGCCTATATACATGGACACACACACACACACACACCCAACCAAGTACCAACTCACAAAAGGGAAATAACATACCACTAAATTAACAAATTTCATGAACATGTGAAAGAAAGTGGGCCAGAATACAAACCTATGAAAAAGTTTTAAAAACATTGAAGTATGAAATGTTATATGATTTCTAACTACAGTAAACCCCACCTAGTTGTGAGAGTAGTAATTCTATTGGATGGCGAAGTAGTTTTTTATGTCTTCTCGGTCCTATTAGGACCACCTAGTTTTGGACCCCAGGTCCACCGTCACAGTGTTCATCCATCCCGTCGACCTGAGTGCTCTTGTCAAAACTTTGGTCTCTGGAACCTGCCACAACATGTTGAGGGGAATCCCGTGAAGGGGTGTGTTACACAATACTTACAAGGGACACCAAAACAAAAAGAAAGAACACTCACCAATTGCACAAAGTAAATCATGAAACACAAGGCATCTCACACTTTTTATATTCTTGTGTAGTTACTGTATGATCGTTAGTCACAAACATCAAACTTCTTGGCCACTAGAGAACTCCTCCTCTATCGAGTATAGTGGGCCCCCTGGGTCACATAGAGCTGCTTCCCACAAACCATGAATTGTTGCGGTACTCATCCCTGATGAGTACTGTGGGTATGCTGGGTTACAAAGAGCTGCTCCCCACAACGGGCATGCCAGGTCACATTGAGATGCTTCCCATTTTGGCCAAAATAGGGAACTCTAATTTTAGTTTATTGTGGGTCTTCTTGGTCACACAGAGCCACTCCCAATTATGGGCCTACTGTGTTAAAAAAAACACTTCCCAGTGGGCCATCCTTGACCAGTCTTTAAGTCTCAGCCAACCGCAGGGTTCCGTTCATAAAACCTTTTAGAGAACTGCTTCTCAAGACATACTTCACTTTTGAAAATCCCTTAATGTCACCAATAATCATTCTTAAATAACCTCATCCTTGATATGGTCTCAACTCTGCAAATGACTTGTCAATCAGACACAAAATTTGCAAGAGACATGTGTTTTAGTAACCAGGGGACTGGTTTCGATGGGGCCCGGTCTGACCTGGTCGGACCGACCAAACCATCCCAGCTCGAGGGTTTCACACAGCACAGTTTATTTAGATGGACCCGAGAATTCCTATTGTGGGTTGGGGTCTGTCTGGTCTGGCTTGGACAGTGGGCCTGGCTCAATAGGCCTTGTTGGACCCGACCCGATTGGTTGAGGGTCCAGACTGCTGAGTCGCCCGACGACCAGACATTGTCCTACACAGACTGTTAGTGAGGGGCCGATCTAATTTTTGTTGTCGTGAAACACCACTGCAGCCTGGCCCACATGGCTCAGGTCTGGCCCAATAGGGGTTTATCCCCATTTGATCCGCAAGAGACGGACCAGTCCACCTCACTCGACATAGCTGGGAGTGACGTCTGTGACCCTCCATCGCTCTGCAGGTCACCACTGTGCGGCTCCTCCATCACGGCAAAGAGACTATGTCCCATCACATGGAACATGGCTACTAGTGTTGAACATGGCTCGTTGCCACGTCAACTGCCCTCCAACGTGGTAAAGAAACTGTGTCCTCTACCACCAACAGTCGGCTCAGTCGGCAGCTTCTCCAATAGCGATGTGTCCTAGTCCTTCCACGGGAAATAGTTTGACGAGTCATCGGGATGTGCCATCTCCTACTCGCAACCTCTATTGTGGTCTCCAATTGTAGTCGCCAATGCCAATGCTGGTGTCTGTGTTCCAGTTGATTCTTCTTCGGACCATCAGGTCTGCACCAGTGGTCTGAAATTTGTGCCGCTCGTGCCAATATTTTACAGGGATTTTCCCCTTCACCACAATAGTATCAAAACATCCTTTCCATTGATTCAAAATTTATTCTCAAAATAACCCCCACAATAGAGGGTATCAGGTATACTTCGTGTCGTCCTGGGCCTCCTGCATTAGAAATTTACAAATCAAGGGAGGTATAATTCTTTTAATATGAACAAAAAAGATAATTAAATACAAGATAATGACACCCCAAATAAGTCACCCTCTCATAATAATTCACTTTTTGTGGATTAATCTATTTGTTGGTTAATCCACATTTGATGTTTAAAACAGATGGGTAAGAACAACAAATCAAAAACCCTACCACTTTGATATTCTTGGTCAGACCTTCATCCTTGAGGGGTTAAAACGTCGATGAAATATTTAATCTCCGATATTTTAAAGGGATGATGAATAAGATGAAGTTTTGTATGAGTTATTTTTTATTACTGGGGTGGATGTCCGATATAGGTTTTGGAATGAATCCTCTAGTTTATTTATTACATATTTTCCCAGCGTGTCCAATTATAAAAATGAGAATTTCACATCATTCCCATTATGATGTGATGACACATTATTTTTTTGTTTTATTTAAGGAATGACGCCATTGTTACGTTTCATTAAAGAATCATTATTATATGAGATTAACAGACCATTAATGAGCCTCGTTGATTTGCATCGTCCCTGACCTATCGCTGACCCACAATGTCACTGTCCATTAGTCAAAATTGAGAAATAAAATAAAATAATTCCTTTAAATAATATATTAATTTTTTTAGAAAAGTATGAAAAATTATTTTTTGATCATCCCATTACATCCAATGATAATTCATTTCTTGTAAAATCTAGATGTTTTGAATTCAACAGTTACCTCAGATTTTTGATCTGAGCAATGGTTTAAATGATAAAAAATCCTTCTGACATGTTTACAAAATGTACCTCAAATTTTTTTCGAAATTATGTTATGGGAACTCTGGACCTCAGAATTATGTGCCACTGAGTTTTATAGATGCGAAATAATTTCATATAAATACAAAAATAATGATTTAGACCAATATTATAAAACATCACATTCTTTCGACTATAGGGATTTATGTCCCCAAAATCCAAAACAATAATTAATATTAAATATTGGAGTAGTAAGCACGAATCTGAGCCTCATGCCCCCATGTGCTACCCTGGATATTCATGTACTTCCATCAAAAGAACACTAGAGGAATCGACCATCTACATAGGACCCACTCTTATTGATTATCTATATCCACTGGGAACTTCAGAAATATCACCCCATCGTCAATGTCTAGCTTTCCCCAGTCAATGACGTGTGATGGATCATGCACTTACCTCCTCAACAATGAAAAATGGAAAACTTCAAGCACCTGGTGCATCTGTGGGGGAAGATATCAGTGATATTCCACATCTACAACTCTTCTAGGGATCTATAAATGATCAATAATCTTTGGAGATAATATACCACCCTACCAAAATCACAACAATCCTTGTTGGTGTGTGACCAGAAAGAACACATGATCTTCCTCCTTGAACTCCAAGTGTCTATGTCACCTATCGACATAAGACTTATTCATGCACTGTGCATTCCTCATCTGCTCATGGATGATCATCACCATAATGGTGGTTGCTCATACCAACTCTAGACCCATGTGTGTTGACTCTCCTTGGTCTATCCCACATATGGGTTATCATCAAGAACTCCCACACAAGGATTCAAACGGTACCATTCTAATGGTGGAATGATAGTTGTTGTTTTATGAAAAATCCACTAGATGAAGTTGGTCCTCCCAACCATGAACAATGTCAAGGACACATTCAAAAAAAATTTCCTCCATGGTATGTATGGCCAGCTCCGTCTAACAATCCATTTGGGGATGAAAAGCTGTGCTCATTCAAAGCCGCATCCCAAACGTCTCGAGTAATATCTTCCAAAATATGGATGTAATATGGGCATCCTGATATGAGACGATTGTCGAAGGAAAGCCCTGAATCCTCACTATCTTCTAGATGTAGATTCGTCCCAAGACCTCTACAGATCCATGCTCCCGAATGGGTAGGAAGTGAGCCTAATTGTAGAGTTTGTCAAGGATCACCCCAATAGATTCAAGACCATTAGATGTATGTGTTAACCCCTTCACAATGTCCATAGATATACTATCCCATTTCGAATATGGTACCTCAAGTGTCATAGTCAATCCTACATGAACCTAGTTCTAGGACATCAGTTGCAGACAACTGAGGCTAGTGATATACACTAAGCCACTACTTTCTTCATCCCTGGACATCGGTACTGACATCAGAGATCTGGGTACATTGTTTCCACTGTAGAATGTACTGTCATAGGGGATGTATGGAATACATTCAACACAACCTCCCACAATTCCACTAGTACTATGGTGAGTCCTCTAAAATTGACGGCATGCTCCCCACCTATTCAAAATCTATAAGGATCCCATCACGAGGATATTTGAGAATGTATGTCCTCGTAGTCAACATCCCCAAGTTGTGCCTCCCTAATTCGAAGTATGAGTGGTGAAATAACAACCCTCAAATGGAGGTAAAATACTTCACCATCAACCATAAGGGACACGAGCATCACGACTAATTTCTATATTGCGTCACTCAACAGCTACAACTTGGTCCTCCTACTGAATGTGTCTGCCCCCACATTCCACATTCCAGGACTATAGACTATCTCAAAATCATTGTATTGGAGGAAGACTTTCCATTTTCTCTCTCCCAAGATTATGTCCTTCTAAGAGAATATATACATGAGACTCTTGTGGTCAGAGTAAACTATAACCCTCTCTCCCATTAAGAAGTGTGGTCATGTCTTCAATACAAGGACCACTACTGCTAACTCCAGGTTGTGGGTAACATAGTTATGCTCATAATGCATCAACTATTGTGAGCCATAGGTGATCACCACATTCTCTTTCATTATGAATCAACTAAGCCTGGTCCCTGATGCATCGTAGTAAACTAAATTCCCAACGCGCTGCTCTTATAGTCTCATGATGGGGGCCCAAATCAATTTCTACCTCAGCTCTTAAAAACACTACTGGTATTTCACCATCGACAAGAAGGGTTTCACCTTCCATGTCAAAGCTGAAAAGGGTGCCAATACCATAGAAAAGTCAGGCACGAACCTCCTATTGTAACTAACCAGCCCCAAGAAGCTCTAAACCTCTCCCACGATCCTAGGAGGCTCCCAAATAAGCACTACATCTATTTTTCCAGATCTACTGCAACTCCAGCCTTTTAGTTGACATGTCCCATGTATCTATAACCGATACATTGAGAGATTAACATAAAGATAGTGCCATCAGAGTGTATCCATTACTATCTGTAGGTGTGTATACAACTTCTCATCGGACATTGTATACACCTAGATGTCATCGATAAATTACTTGACAAACCGATCATGGTAGGTATGGAAGATCAATTTTATTAGGCTCATTAACACTATTATATCATTGGTCATGCAGAAAGTCATCACCAGGAACAATTTGTGTCCATACTGGCACCCAACGACTTTCATGGATATATAATCACCCTATATCTTAAGGTATAGATAACCTAATCTATGGTCTATCTTTGAGAACCACTTCATTTCCATAAATTAGTCGAAGAGGTCATCATTTCTCGGCAGTGGGTTCTTATTCTTCATAGTTGGCTGGTTCAGGTGCCAGAATTCCATTCACAACCTCAAACATCAATCTTTATTCTTGAAGAAAAGGACTGGGGATGCCCATGGTGTAACAATGGGCTTTACGAACCCCTTATCTTTCATGTCCTCCAGTTTTACCCTCTTCTCATGAATCTCTGTTGGAGCCTTTCGACATACCGATGTAGATATCGGTGTCATCCCAGGGTACTCGTCGATACAGATGTCTACCTATCTATGGTGATGTATCCCTAGAACCACATCATGAAAAACAGACTCATAATCATCCTCCACTACAGGGAAGTATAGACTTCTATCCTCCACTACTCCTAGGTTTAGGATAGACATCTAGTGAGTGATTGGATTTACCATCCTCCAAGAGAGTCTGTCATTTTCTGCAAGGGTTTCCTTCCCACCAGTGAAGGATAACCTAGTCCAATATTCATGGACACACCACACGGTACACCTAAAACTTTTGTTCTGAACATGGAATGTTGATATCCAGTCCATAACCAATATGATATTGTAAGGCCTCGACACTGCTAATAGGAGATCCCCGATGAATCTCTCAACATATAGGTTAATATCACACTACCGACAAATGTGTGTAATCTTTGAAATGTATTTTCTATGAGTCTCTAGACGTAAGGATCCATCCAACAACTCCATTAGAATCTACGATCTCTGAACAATAGTTGTGTAAATGATGTATTGACTAGCACCTATGTATATAAGTACTACATCTAGGGTGGATAAGACAAAGATTATGCACCAGATCATCTCTCGAGCGCTGCAGTCATAAGCCTCTTCGGCCTGGAGCTGAGCTGGCCCATGTAGCCTACATCCTGAGGATGGGGTTGACCACCTTAGGGTGGTGGCTGTAATATCTAAATTATTCTCCTGCCGCATGCCACTCTGCTAACTCCCATGCCACGTCTGATGCCCTACTAACCTCCTCGTTCAAAATGTTATTACTACCTCGACAGCCCATCGACCGTCTACTGGTCATTTATAGGGTGGGTCAGGCTGTCTAATTCCTTGTGTCCAAACCCGCTGCACGTGTAACACTGCGTATCTCACGACTGACACCCTTCGGGATGGGATCCCCACACCACTAACCCAAAGTCCTAGGTTCGTCCTCTGAATGACTTATACCACATGTCCCCCACGTCTGTTGTCTTCTTATTGTCGAAGACTACACCGCTTGGGGTTAGATGGTAGCTCTATATTTAAGTGCCTTCCTCTCCATAATACACTCCATCAGTAGGGATCTCTTCAGCACCCAGGTATGGGTACAGATGCAGGGAGACGCTACCAAAGCCCTGATCTCCCACCAGAGTCCCAACTCAAATGCTTGATTAATGAAAAAAAAACTTCTCATCATTATTTTGGAGTAGCAAGAAATCTACGTTAACCATTTCGAGTACTCAGAAACCATTAAAATGTCCGACTATCGGTGAATCAGCTCTTTGATGCACATAGAGGGGATGGTCATGAGAAAAAGGTCCTCCTAAAAAATGTATCGAAGTAAACCCAAGTTAGTTTCACCTCATTGTGAGTATAGATGGTCAAACTACACCACATCCCTACTCACACCTATATATGGATTGAGGACATGATCACCATCTAGTCGGGCAATGTCTTCGTTTAGTAGAAGACTCATATCACAGCCTCTAGCCAGTCATTAGTGACCTGAGGATCCATCCCTCTCCTGAACCTGGGAGGTCTCTTTCTCCGAAACGCATTTAGGGTGTCGACCCTACGAATATCATTTTCCATAACATCCAGAAGTATATGCTCACCATCGGGTGGTGGATGAAATTGTCCACCACCCGGTGGGTCTATCTCTAGAATATGTCGCTAAACAGACTCCTCATTACTAGGACGGTTGTCCCAATGACCCCGTATTAGGATCTTGGCTAGTCATCCACGTAGAGGCATCCTGACATTGATCAAGATGTACCATGTTTAGAAGTTTATACACAGTAAGTTGAATCTTATACAAATATATGGAAACAAAAATGCAACCATTGTTATCATGTATTGAGGCAGAAAAAATTATTTCCCTAGTGAATGGATACATTGGCCACCGCAACAACGCTAGACTCCTTGTATCAGAAATTCTAACTCACAACACATTACAATGTTTCCCCAAAACAAAAAATTAGACTCCTAGTCATTGAAGGGGAAACTAACACCCTCTAATATCAATTTTTTACAACCCGCCCCTAGGGCCATTGTCCTTACTACCCCAAGCCCACCTCCTAAAGGCCAAGGGCTGGAGACTATCACTGAAGGCATCAACCTACATGTGGGAGGCACTAGCCTGAATAATTGTACGAAAAGACTCTCATAACAAAGTCACACATAACAAAATGGAAACATCATACCACTAAATAAACTGAGTGCATGTACATCAAAAAGAATGTGGGCCAGAATACAAACCCATGAAAATGTACTGAAAAGATTGATGTACATAAAGTGATCTGATTTCCATTTGTAGTAAACCCCTCCAGATCGAGAGAGTAGTGAAGCTACTAGAAAACTAATTAGAATTTCAAGCATTCTCAGTCATACTAGGTCCCCCCTAGTCGCAGGCCACCAATTCTACCATCATATCATCATTCTTTCATGTTTACCTTAGCAACCCCGTCGAAATTTCAGTCGTTTCCACTAGACACAACACATGTGGGCAAAGCCAATATAGGGGTGAGTAACATAGTAATCAATAGGGACCCCAAAAAAAAGAGTGAACGCACTAAAATTTATCATTATAATGCATGAAAAAAATTATGCACAAAGTAGGTATATTCTATTATAGTAACAGTAGCATTGGCAGTCACATAGGTCTAAATTATTTTTCATTGGATTACTCCTCCCCTATCAAGAAATGTGGGTCAACTGGGTCACACATATACTCTTCCCACTATCATTTTACTATTGCGGTACTGAACTCCAATGAGTACCATAGGTTTTCTAGGTAACACATAGTTTCTCCCCACTGTGGGAATGCAAGGTCACACAGAGCTGCTTCCCACCTTGGACGAACAAATGTACTCGTCTATTTATTGTATTGTGTGTTTACCAGATCACTTAAAGACACTCCCCACCTTGGGTCTACTAGGTCACAGAGATCCACTTTTCACTATGCCATACTCGAGTAGACTTCATGGCTCAGCCAACAGTAGGGTTCCGTATGTAGCTCACATGGGAGAACATCTTCTCAAGACATACGTTGTTTCTAGGTGTCCATAAACGACAACAAAATTCATGAAAATGATCTACCTCCTCGAGTGGGTTCCAAATCCACAAATCACTCATTAATTGGACACATGGTATGCATGATAAGATCATTTCTATAACTAGGGGACCGATTGAAATGGGTCCTAGTCTGACCCAGTCGGACCGACCAGATCAACCCCGCTCAGGGGTTCCACATACCCCAGTTCCTAGTAACGAACCCGACCAGACTAGGTGTGCATCGAGGTCAGTCTGGTCTGGTCTGGCCTATAGACCACACCGAATATTCCTCATTGGACCTGGAACAGTTGGTTGAGGGTCCAGCCTAACGAGTTTCCTGGTGACCTGGAATAGTCTAGCCCTACCTGAATAGGGCATGGGTATGTCCCGACAGTGCAGGTCTGACTAACTCTATGAATGTTCGGCCCAGTATGGGTTCTCACCCCATCTGGTCCTCACTTGATCAGTCTGCCTCACTGGACGCGGTTGTGAGTCACGTCCATGCACTATCATTACCACGTGGGTCATCGCTCAGTGCCTCATCCACAACTTTCATGAGCCCATATCCTATCACATGTGATGCAGATCAGTGCCACGTATTCTCCCCTCTAACACCATCAAGTGACTGCGTCCATCGCCTCCAACACCTAACACGACCATCAGCTTCCCATGATGTGTCGTGGCCCAGTACCGTCATGGCCTTTCGCACGGTGCGCAATCCAGGGGTGCTTCCTCTCACCCACAGAAACTGTCACGAGCCATTAATGATAGTCATCAGTCCCACTGTTGGTGCTAGTGTGCCAGCAGATTCTTTTTGCGGACCACTAGGTCCCCACTGGTGGTCCATTCATCGGTCCACTTGAGTTTGTGTTTTCTAGGGATCTTTTACTCCACCAAGAGGGTATTAAAACTGCCTTTCTGTCGATTTGAATGTTTCACCACGAAGAACGCCCTTGATAGTGGGGTTGTAGTCTTGTTGATGTTGTCCCGGGCCCTCCATGTTAGAAATTTAAAATCAAGGGTGTTCCGTGGATTTTTATTTTAACAACAAGGAAAATTAAATCCTTGTTAAAGAAACCCCAATGAAATCACCCAACCAAAAGAACACACGGTCCACAGATTAACCTCTATGTGGGTTAATCATCATTCATCATTTAGAGATGGGAGGGGTAGAAAAAGGAACAAAAAACACCTACATATTTTATGTTCATTACCGCATGATTGTAATAGAGGGGTTAAGACGTGGATGTCTCTTCTTGGCTCCGATCATCTATGGTCATTACGAAGAGGACGAAGTTCCTCCAACATTCATCATTCGTTGTAGGGTTGTATGTCTATCAGAGGTTCACCCAAATTCATCCAATTTCATTAATCCATATATTTATAGCACGTAGAATTTTAAATAGTAGTACGTCGTAGCATTCCCATTATGACGTGACATCGCGTTGTTATGCTGTTTTATTTAAGAAACAGTGTCGTTGTTACACTTCATTAAAGCATCATTTTGCTATGAGTTTAATTAGTCATTAATGACCCTCATTGATGTGCTTCATCTTCACCCTATCTCTACCCTGTTGCATCGTCTTCCACCACTCTAATGTGGGAATGAAAATAAAATAAGTCATTTAAATCATATTATTATTTTTCACGAAAAGTCAAAAAAATAACTTTTTCTCTCAGCCCTTACCAGCCAAATTTTAGTCATTTATAAATGAATCTCAGTGTTTGGAATTCAACAGTGGCCTCAGATTATTGACCCAAGTGACAGTTCAAAAGGTAGAAAATCCTACTCACGTGTTTATTGAATATACCATAAAAAATATTACAGTTCTGTTCTGGGCACTCCAGACCTTGGAATTATGTGCCATTGAATTTATCGGTCTCGAAATTATATCTTATATATAAAAAAAATTCAAAGAATTACATAGAAGTTACAATTGTATTCCATAAATTTATTAGGCCTTATATCA
Organism: Viscum album; assembly: GCA_963277665.1. Classification (NCBI taxonomy): domain Eukaryota; kingdom Viridiplantae; phylum Streptophyta; class Magnoliopsida; order Santalales; family Viscaceae; genus Viscum; species Viscum album. The sequence goes on along the minus strand of OY728163.1, from coordinate 1,644,681,129 downwards.
CTTATTTTAAAAAAATATGATACCTCTAATCATTGAACTACAACCACCTCAAAAAATGTAATCCTTAAAATAGACCATCATATTGATTAATTTGAGTGTGAACTACAAATAATTTATTTTATCCAAGCATTTATATCATATATTGTGGGTTTGGGAAAATGGAATATTCGTTTATCATTTTGGAAAATATTTTCCCTAATGAGTGATTGTATATATATATATATATATATGGAAATTTAAAATTAAAAGTAATATTAGTAATTGATGTAATTTGTTTTCAAGAGATATTTAATAATGGAATCATATACCTGAAATATATTTTTCAAAAGAAACATAAAAATTTCAATTTTAAAATTTCCAATGAAAATATATTTATCTACAGACACACAAACATATACCTTGATTTTAAATTTGAAAAATAATTACATAAAGTATATTTATACATGAAATATGACTACCAAATATAAGTATGTATAAACAAATTTTTCTCTTGAAATTTTCACAGATACTTTATTTAATAGTGTGTGTGTGTGAATACACATAATATTAACATTTATAATTATTATAGTATTTTTCTTATATAATATTTTTATACCCAACATAGTTTTTAAATTTATATAAGCTTATAATGTTTTTTTTGAATGTCCAATATAAATTTTAACATATGAAATGTATCGTTCTAATTAATGTTCAATATATAAATGTCATGTTACTTATGGATATTCCTACATTATCATTGTTTTATAATGACAAAATTTAAATTTTTAATAAAAAATTTAAATGGAAATTATTGTTAGAAAATTAAAATTATTTTTATTTTTATTATAAAATTTCATAATATCCAATAAAAATTGAATCATTATGTTGAAATATCAATGAAAAATTAATGTAATTTTTTTTCCAATATAATTTTAGACATAAAATTATATTTTCAATTAATATTTCTTTATAAATTTTCTAACTATCAATGTAAATTTATATACAAAATTAAAATAATATATATATATATATATTATTAAATAAATACATCATAAAATCAATAAATACATATACATATATACATGTATATGCATGACTATATAAAGATAAAAAATATAGGTGAAATTGTTCAGTATAAAATGTACACTGTGAATGTTAGGTGATTATACACATACATATATATATATACTAACACAAATAAATCTATTTTCAACTATTTTAATTTATAATTATTATTGTGTGATTTTGGGAATTTTAAATATTTCATATAATTATTTTATTTTAAAAATTGTATATATTATTTTATATCATATTATAAATACATAAAAAATAGTTTTATAAATAAATTTATATTATACTAAATCATAAAATACACATCTAATATTTATATTTTCAATATATACTTGTAATGTGTCTTTGTTTGAATGTTGTTAAAAAAAATTAAAAAATATATAAATATTTTTCTCAACAAATGAAGGAAATTATATTTACTTATTTTTAAAAAATTATAATAATTATTTATATATTTATATATAAACTTTTTTGATTATATTAATTTTTATTATAAATAAAATAAATAATTTTAGTTAATAGTAGGACATTGAAGATTAGCGATATTTTTAGTTGATCCACTTTTTTATGGTTTATACATATTTTCAAACCAATTGAACTTCTTCTTAGATAGGCCTAAATATCAGCAAATTTGTTGTGTCATTTACAATTTTCCACCAAACCTTCTAGTTTGGAGGTTATCTATGTAATATATTTTTAACAAACACCTATAATTATTGGAAATACACTAACCCATCTAGCCTAGAGTTAGTGTTAACATTATTACATTGGCATAATATAAATGGAATCACATCTTGAATAGATAAATAGTGTAAAAGTTTTATAAAAATATACTTATACATTAAAATTACAATATAAATGAAAATATATAATAAAACATTGATAATCCTTTGATAAAAATATTATTTCGTATCTCAATATTGCATATTAACCATATTAAACATTTTGGAATCTTATGGAAAAATAAAAAAAAGGGTTGAGATTATATGCTTAGCATGTTTATGTATATAGTGGAATTTTTCTCAAAAAAAAAAGAAATTATGGAACGGAAAACTACTGACACGCATGAAATTTAATCGATTACATGGGCATAATATTCTTGGAATTGAGGTTTTCCAAATAATTCCATATAAATTGTCACTTGTGCCAGAAATAATTACCTGATATAATATATTAATCAAATATTAAAATGGAAATATATAACTAATATCATCATGAAGAAATTTATAATTCCATACGTAATAATTATTATATCAAGTATTTATCAAATATAATATACATTAATGTGTAAGACATCGTTCGATACCCAATCTAAATTGTATCATGAGTCCTACAGATGCATCAAGGGAATATTATAGGACCCACCTATCACATAATAAGTCTTATTAATTCCCCATATGAATGGTTTTAAAAATAATAATAAAATATAATATTATTGAAACATGAATTTGAAATGTAAATAACTATTTCAAATTAAGAAACATAATCATGAACCATCCAAATTAATATGGTTAATGGAATCTAAATATTACATTCCGAGTCAAACTGATCATAAACAATTCAATATATTTTCATAAATATTATCATAATATAATAAAATCAATGAATCATAATATTCAAAAATCAATGTTGGAATGTGCAAAAATACATTGTTATAATCAAAAAAAATTCTTGAGGAAATAATTTTTTTTATCAATCAAATCACATTTTTTAAAAAAACAATGCAATTATAAAAGAAACAATTTATTTAGAAATAACATTTTAAATATGTAATGGATTATTCAAATCATTAATGCATCTTGGGGGAGGAAATCCACTCATTTAGAATATATAATAAAATAATCGTTCTGAATATTTGTTGGAAAAGTACAAAAGTACCTTGTTTGGAAAGCATAAAAAATATTGCATTCATAAAATTTTGTAATAAGTCCATCATGTGAAAGAAAAAAAATTAAAAAACATATATTAAATGTACAAAGATTGAAAATATTTTTATCATACAAGGATATTTATGTGAAATATTCACTAAATAATTCTTAACCATAATCAATCACAAATAATAATGATAGTGTGGAATAAAACTCTTCCACTTTGTAATCAGTGGAATCTTATACCCCATGAACAAATTATATTTAAAAAAACATAAAATTGCATGGAAATAGATATATTCATTATATAACATGTCAAAATATGGTTATATTAATCCTCTGAGAAGAATACTAAGAATAACATCAAAATATTCCAAAATGAAATAAATTGAGGTGAACTCCATTACAATGAGCAGATCATTGATATAAGAATTAATAAAATTAATAGATTATGTGTATTCATTGTAAATACCCAAAAAATATATGAAATTATATCATAATATAATGAAAATATAATTCACATATAATCACACCATGACAAAATTAATTAAGTATAAGTTTAAACCAATGAATTCAAATTAAGTTAAGTGATCTATAACCTCATGCTTCCCATTATTTTTTTTCATAATTAAAACTCGTGTATAATGCTATAAATAATGTTATAAGTTATTAGAAAAATATATTCACATTTATAATACCATTCATTATCCTTTTATAACTAGTTACCACTCATATATTTCTAATTTGTTATTTTTTTTCATTCATTCGTGTGCATTCATTTTATTGTTTAACGGTCGGTTTACTTTTTTATAATTATGGCCGTTATATTAAAACCGAAATAAAACATTAAAATTAATATTAATGATATGTTATTACTTAATAATTCTATAAGGTCCAATAAATCATTTTTTATTACATGAGTATGATTTATTTGATAAAACGTTAATGATGAATGTTTAGTTTATTTTGGTGTTTTTTAATCATCAGGCACTACATTTGTTTTATTTAATATAATGAATATATATTAGTTCTAGAACATTATCTAAATATTAATATACATATTAAAATCTAATTTAACAATAATAATACATTTATGACCATCCATTATGGTGGTAATGGAAGACAAACAAAATCATAATCCATAAAGATAGTTAACAACCTTAATATTGATAATGGTTTCATTTCCTTAAATTAAATGATTTATGAAAAGGGTTAGATATTTAATATTTCATTATAAATACATCATTATATTATAATAATTATATTTTAAATGTTATTATTTTATGTATGAATGAGTTTAAGTGAATGAAGAAAAATAAATATAATTATGATAGGTTGATAGAGACAGTCACCTATTGAATATCATCTTCTGGAAGGACCCCTGAAGGATCATTTAACTGTTCTTTTGGTGGGAAGATAATGATTTTGATGTAGATAGAATTGGTTAGAGTGTGTTTTGTTGAAATTTTAAATTATTCAAGGCTTGTGAGGAGAAGGGACGGTTGGGGGATGTTTTTTATAATTTAGGAGGAGTGGTTGTAGGTTATTAAGTATTTATAATTTAATATTTATAGACAATCACATTTGGTTGGAGTTATTTCTAATTAATTTGATTAATAAATAATGTTTTAAAATATTTTATGGTTGATAAACACATCAACCACCCATTTTATGTTTCAATTCTTATGTATTTTAATCTTGTACCTTTTAAGTAAACCTGCTAAATTAATTAACGTATTCTATAGTAATTCATTTTTGTAAGCTTTATTTTTTAGGCCTTAAAATGAAACTAAAATTCTAAAATAATTTGTACAGCATAATTCAAAATATTGAATCCATCTTTCCTACTTCACATTATTTAAGTGATAAGAATTAATTATAAATAATTTATGCATATAACTCTTTAAAACTACATTTTCAAGGTTAAAATTGTAATTTTAAAAATTACTAAGGATTTATTTCTTAATAGAAAACCTTATGTATTATTCCATTCCATAAATAAATTTTTATCAAGAATAAGGGTTAAAAAATTGAAATCATTATCATATACTACTAATTTCATAAGAGTTTTAATATATTGTAAAAATAGCAATTTCACTTTTTAAACCTACAATCATTTTTTTAGAAAAATCACAAAAAATGTTACAGCTAACTAATTTTTACTTGATGGATAAATAAAAATATGATTGTTTTTTAATCAAATTTTTTAAAATCACCAAAATTTATATCCATATTTTTTCACAAATAATGAAATAAATTATATTTTTGAAGAAAATATTCATTTTATTAGTAAAATTAGTGTACTACAAACTGTATTAACTTTAAATGCATGATAATTTTTTTATTAAATAATAAATTCATATTTATTTAAATGTAAATTTAATAATTTTCAAATATTCCAATTTAATGTCTAGTTTATATTTTTCAGGTTAAAACAATAATATGTTTTAGTTCGTTTAACCATAATATTTTGTGCAACGTAAGCTATAATAAAAAATGTTATTTTTAATTCATTGGATTTCATGCACTGTAAACAATAAATCTGATAAAATTTATTTACAATGATGTCTTACATAAAATCATTGGGTGTTTTATTCATCCCTCCTATAAAAATTTCATCCTAAAAAATTATTATAATGTCACAAAATAAATAGTTTTTGGTAGTTCTTCATAATAATTACATCACATTCACATGTCCCATATTTTATATTTTTATATTTTCAATGTACCTTTACCGGATGATTCATTTGATTCTCAACACTTGTCCCCCGTCATTTATAATCGTGATAGGAACTTTGTAGTAATACATGCAATGTTCCGATTTTATCTCCTTATAATCAAGAGCATGCATAGTTTCTCGCAAACACATCCATAGAAAATATACATGGAACACATCATGTAATTTTTAAAGGGTACCACATATTTCCTAATGATAAGATAAATTTCTAATTCATTTTATGATTTCAAATGGTCTGATATACCTGGAACATTGTTTTCCTTTCTTACTAAAATCATATAACACCCTTCAATGGTGATACCTTCATTAAAATTAGATCTCCCCTTGAAATACCAAATAATTCCTCCAATTATCACCATAACTATTTATCATATTTTGAGAATCTTTGATAACAGTTTGATAGTTCATTACATTTTCTATAGTTTCTTCAATAATTTCTAGGCCTATAAGCATTGTTTCACCAAATTTATCCTAACAAGTTAATGTACGACTTCCTATTCCAAATTACTCTTGATATGATTCGATTTGAATACGTGAATGGAATCTATTGTTATGTTCAAATTCTACCAAAGGTAAATAATTATCACATATACCTTTATTGAAGTGATTTTTGATTTCGAAATATCCTATATAGTTTGGATATCCATTTTTTAATATCTGTTATATTGAGGGTGATATGGGGTACTCAAATGAATCTCTAAATCATGATCCTTCTATAGAATTTTCTATATTTTTAATTTAAATCATGGATCAAGATCAAAAATAATGGAAAGAGGTCAACTATAATATCTTCCTACTTCATTAATATATTGTCATTCAAGGTAAATTAGTGAAAAATTCTCAATTATAGGGATTAAATGTGATAATTTTCTAAGTTTATCAACAATTACACATATTTTATCATTAATTCATATATTCTTTTTCAATCCAATAACAATGTCTATATTAATTCCATCCTATTTCCATGTAGTAATAAATATGGTGTGCTTGAATCCATTAGGTTGTGGACTATCAACGTTCACATATAGATTAAAAAATCATGACACAAAATCCTAAATTAATTTCTTTATATTATCCAACAAAAATGTTCCTCCATGTATCTCTACTTCTTGGGGATACCGGTATATATTGAAAAATTTGAGCTATGAGAATCACCCAATAATTACCATCATAACTTGTGTATATAGGGAACACATAGCCTTTTCCCTAACATTAGAACACCATCTACTTATTTTATGTCTTCTAATTTTCCAACATTCATAGCTTTAATTTTCAGTTAAAAATTATAATCACCCATGTTATTAATTTTTATCTATTACAATAATAATGATTTGGAAACCATTGGAAAATGGTGTGATGGTTCCCATTCATCAATAATTTATATATATATATATATATTTAGTATATATAATAACATATTATCCATATCAATCCTAATTTTTTATAGATATTTAATAATATTCCTGCTCAATGCATCTGTTACATTATTTTCATAATATGGGTTTTACTGTATTAAACCATCATAATCATTTATTAGCTCAATCCATTACCTTTTCTCATGACAAGTTCATTCTATGAGAATATTTATTTGAAACTCTTATTACCATTATATAAATATATATCTTAAATCTTATTCCATTGAGAGAGTTTTTATATGGATATAGAGAAAATATTATTCATACCAACTGAATAGAATGAGTTGGATAGTTATATTCTTGAGTTTTCTGCTATCTTGATACATTGGAAATAAGTCAATAATTCTATATAAGGACACAACAATGTCCTTTATTAGACACATCACTATAAATAAATGATACAAAAAAATTTTATGGGTGATTCACGATCAAGGAACTAAAAAATATCCTATTTAATTATTGAAATCATTCATCACAATCATTTTTCAAAATAAACTTATCCACATTAGGTGTACACATGATTAATAGGTAAACAAATTGGGAAGATTTGGGAACCAAAATTCAAACTAAAACAGCATAATCTAATTAAATTTTGTTCTATGATTTGTTGTTTTGTATTTTCCAATATTATACTATATTTTTCATCACATGATCATAAAAATTATGCACATGGATACAATATGGTAGTGAAAATAATCTTTTTGGAGCCAAAATTTACACATGAAGAATTTCCCATAAAACAATTTTCTTCTATGAGTCTTAACCAAATCATTATATTGGTTCTCATGGTATTTATAGATTATAGAGTAAACCAAAAATCATCAATAAATATAAAAACTAAATTTTGATGAAATTTTTGAATAATCTATGAATTTAATTAAAAAAATAGTTTTAGTTATTCAATAATAATATGAGTACTGTAAACTCATAATTCTCATACATTGTTCTAAATGTTATTTTTTTGGAATATCTTATTTCATTAATCACAATTGAAGATAGAAATAATGAAGATCAATGTTGATAAAATATTGATCACATATAGTTGGTAAAATAAGTCATCAATGCGAGGTATATTATGCATTTTTTATCCAAATAGAGTTTATTTCTCAATAATAAATTCATAGCCTCGCAGATCCGTCTTCATTTTTAATTAAAATAATATCATTTCCCCATGGTGGGAAAATATGGAATGTAATTTACATAACACTCAAAATATAAAGATTTTTCTTCTATTAAACTAACTATATTCCTTTCATTCTATACATAGTCATTTATGAGAGTCTAACATTATAGATTAAATCAATAGAAAAATAAACATCCCACACTAGTAGATATTATGGTAATTTATTAGGAAAGACTGCAATTTATTCTTGTAAAATTGGTACTTCCACAATTTTATGATTTACTTTGTAGTTAGTAATATTTTTATAAAAATTTTAAATAAGAATATCATTTAAAAGATCCATTATATAGGGATACAATTATGATTCATTTGATATAATATCTCATTTAATGATTTGAAATCTTATATCTTCATCATGAATCATATTTTTCAATAATTTGAAATAATTGTTTCAATATATATATTTATCTAGTCTATAAGAATGATTATATCAATATCATCAATAGGAATAATAAAAAAATAAAAAAATTATGCATATTTATATTTCACTATTGAAATTTTTTTACAAGTCATTGTGGTAATGATATTTCCACTATGTGTATAGATGGAAAATCCCTTCGTAAAGTATACATGAAATGTATAATATTTTTCTTCCACAACAAAGATATAAAATAATACAATGATCTACAATAAATTATGGAATTATCTAAATTTTTGGAGAAGAATAATGTATCATGCACCACATCATTATGGACTTCATAATCAACTATTGTGACTGTACAACCTTTTCAATGGTCCCTTAAGCTATTATGGTAACAGTTAATTTAATATTCAGTAATTCATGTTTATAGTGTACCATATCTATATAGCTAAACCAATACCAATTTTAATATTTATTATATACCACTAAGTTATAGGATTAATGATATTTTTTGAAAACATGTAGTAAAAACCCTTTCCCTTTATGCATGTTCAGTGATATTTCATTCACAATTTATTACAAGATGAAAAATTTATTATTCCCAACCCCCTTTTAATTATTTCATTTTATGTAGCTGGCCTCATCACTCTAATTATATTTGCTTCCATATAATCCATATTTCATGAGAAACTTATCATTATTGATGGAACATTATATTATATCCCCATACATTGATAGTTTTCCGAAGAATAGCTCCCTTTAATGTATTGGATTAATCTATGTAATGAGATGATCAATATTGATCATTGGATTATGTACATAATCATTCAAATGAATTGTTATAAATATTATGTTGGTTTCATATTTATAAATATTCACATCCTCTTTTCTCTATAATATAAATAATTTTATCTCCATATCAAATCTATTTTCCATAGAAAAAATTTCAATGAAAATTTCCTTAAAATTATTCCATTCTAGGTGTTCTATGTCCGCCTCCACATTAGTGTTATGAACAAATGACCACCATTTATCAAAATAATCAAAGATATGGAAAAATTCCATGATAAAATTCTCCCTTTCAATACATCTCAATGAGAAAAATATATTCCCTAAATAACTTATCCATTTCTCAACTGTCATTGGATTTGTAGTCTCAAAGAATAATCGATGTTATTTTCACATTAAGCAGAATGTAATTTTTACACCACATTATATATGATACTTTTCTATATCTGGGAAATTTAATTTCTTATTACATGAGTATGTTTTCACGATATGGTTATAATTTTTTTCTCATGCAACAGCTCTAGATTAATTTGTAGCTCCAGTTCCATCATCGTTCTCTTGTAGTAGATGAATATCCCTACATGGAATACATGTATTGATAAGGACCCCATTAATTTTTTTTGTGATTATTTCAAAATAATATAATTAACTAGAATATATCCTAACATTTTGAAGGATAATATATTTAATAAAAAATACATAATGTAAAATGAATATTTAGGAATAACTAATATCTAAATTATAAGATTGGTTTTCATTGAGAGTATTTAAAAATTCAGTCATAGGTTTTCATTTCATATTCTATGATATCCTAAATACAGTTTCCAATATATCTTATAAACTTCCTATAATGTCGAGTATAAATACCATATACCTAGTTGACAGGTGCTAGTGGTTAGTTAGTTACATTAGTATAATATAAAATTAATAACATTCCAAAGGACCAAACTATTTCATAGTTTTGGAAATTAAATACAAAATTTAACATTACATTAATATTTAAAAATTAAAATATAGAATAGTGAAACTATTGATAAAAATATTATTTCCCTCACTTAACTCATCATATCAATCAAAATATTCTTATTAGAATCCTAGGAAAAAATAAGACAAAAGAAATGGGTGATCTCAGATTGGCAGTAAGGGTATGTATACCATAGAATCATTCTAAATAATCATATATAATTTTTTTGGAATTTTACGTAACTGAAACACATGTCATTTAATCAGTAACTGTAGAATACAATGATCAGAATAAAAGTTGAATACATATTTCCATATTAATGTTATTATGAGGTATAAATAAAAACAATAGATATTATTCTAATTGATTAATAATTGGGAGATCAATTAATAATGTCATTATAAGAGAATTCATAATTCCATACATCCTATACATACCATCAAGAGTTCTTCCTAGACAATATAAATAAATGGGTAAGAAATCAGAGAATACCAAAATTAGTTTTCCCCATGAGACCTATATATGCATAGGGAAACAATATCAGGCCCCACCCATCACATGTAATTGAACATTAATTCATCAAATGAAAGTGGTGAAACACAATTGAAATATTCATTTTTATAGAATATATATCATGAAATGTAAATATCATTTCCAAACCACCAAGCCTAATTTCAAACCCTTTAGACTAATGTGATGAATGCTATCTAAATATTTCATTCATATTTAATATGATAACAAACTATTCAATATACAATGGTTGAGGAAATCATAAAATATTAACCTTAAGGAAGCGTAACATTAATAAAATTATGTTGACCTATATTAAAATACATTATTTGGATCATTGAAGAATTCCCAACGTAAATATCTTGTTTTAATTCGAAATATCATATTATTAAAAAATTTGTTTTTATAAAAAAATTATTATCATATAACATTATATACATGTAAAGAAAGCTTTATATAATTTAGGATTTATAATGGTGTTAAAATAATCACATGATGTAAAAGTTAAAAAATCAAGATGTGTTTTTTTTAAAAAATCCACTAATTTCCAAATATTAAAAATGAAAAATATATTACATTAAAACTATTTTTTAAAAAGTTAATAATGTTTCAAAATGAATTAATAAAAATAATGTATAATATAAAAACATGTTTAATTTTTTTTAATAAAAATGTATATTTATTTGAAATATCCCCATGTGAGGACATTAACATAAACAACCCCAAATAGTAACGAGATTATGAAACTAAATCTTATCACATTATAAATAATCAAATGATATGCCACATTAAAGAATAAAAACTCAAAAATCATAAAATATAATGATAATTATAATATTCACTATATAACATGAAAAATGGGAATTATATACACCTCATTGTAGATTATTGGGGATAAAATCAAAATATTACTTATATAAAGAGAATTGAGTTCAAGTCCCTTACACATATAAAATAATTTAAGTAAGAATTAATAAATCTAATAAATTATTATTATTAATTTTAAACCCACATATAACAAGTCAAATAATCAAATTTCATTCCACCTAGGATCTTATAGAGGCATAATAAATTAAGTAGAAGTTTAACCCAATGAATTAAAATTGGGTTAGAAATCCATTACCACATGCTCCCATTTAGACTTTCCTAAATAAAAATCTTGTATAATTGTATAAATTATGTTATTACTTTCTTCAATAACTATATTCATATATATAATAATTTATATGGCCATTTTATAAAATTTTTCCACATGTTTGTTAATGTATTATCATTATTTTCATTGTTTCATGTGCGTTCGATTCATGGTTTCATGTTTTGTTAACTTATGTATAATATTGTATTTCCTAGTCGTATGGAAATAAAACTAAATAAGTATAATAAAATGGTATTCATTTAAATATAAAATTTTAAATTTTCCAATACATTTTTTTTTGGTAATTAGGATGATTCATTTTTTAATCTTTTAATGATAAAATTATAATTTATTATGGATGTTTTTCAGACAATAATAAAAAGGGGTTTGTTTTATTTATTATTATGTCTATATGTTAGTTTCAAAACTTCAAATATGTTATAGTATTACTATTAATATATTATTTAACCCAAATAATACTTTTATGACCATCCTTAATGGATTTAATGCAATGTACGTAAAATCATTATCATAAAAGATGACTAATGACCCTAATTTGGAAAATGATTTCATTTCATTGAATAACATGATAATTAAATAAGGTGGACAGGTAATATGAAATTATTTTATTTAAATTCCAACATAAATATGGTACATCAATTATTATACATCTATGTATGAAGGAGGTGAATAGAATGTAGAAGAAGAGAATATATTAAAAGTGTTTTTTATAGAAAGTTACCCCTTTCATATCACCTCATTGAAGGACCACTTAATGAACATGTAATGGGTATTTGGGTGATATCAAATGAAAATGAACGTGGGTATTGTTTTTAGTATAGTTTATATTAGATAAATAAAAATATTCAATACTTGTGAGATTATGGTATGGTGAGGGGTATTATTTATACTTGTGTAGGGATGGTTTTTAGTGATTTTATAGAGATCATTTTATACTTGAAGCCCACCACAATTGGGTGTCATTAATTCAAAAAAATGGGTCATAATTAATGTTTTAAATGAGTGTTATTATGGGGACACACACTTCACACCCATTTAATATGGTATTATTTAATTATTTAATACTTTTACCATTTAACGTTAACCCATAGAATTATTTTACATATACTGCGATGAATAATATTTTTACCAAGTTACATTTTGTATAAAAAAATGAAAATGGATATATAACCATATTTATACAACCTGATTTAAAATATGGAATCTATTGTACATTTTTAATTTATTAATGTGATATATATAACTTCTAAATAAGTTATGTGTACAACCCAAAATAACAATTTTTTACAAAAAAACATGGGTTGGAAAATTGATAATCATTTGTTAGAAAATGTAACAAATTATAAATTATTCCATTCTTTAAATACATGACTATGAATAATAATGGTTAACAAACATGAAAACATGATAATTTTAAAAAATAATCATTAGAGGTAAGATATTTCGAAAAAAAAACATAATTTCCCTTTTAATCAAAAATATACATATTTTTTGTAAATTCCCTAAAAATTACCATAAGATAATTTTGACATGATGATTCCAAAATTGGATTTTATTTTGATAGATAAATTTTATAAATATTCAATAAATAATTATATATATTTTCTAATTGAAATAAGTAAAAATTATTTTAAAAAAACTAATAATAAACAGACATTATTAAAAATGAAATTTAATCATTTACAAATAATAGTTAAATTTATATTGACTATGAACTTCATATTTACTTTTTAATATATGTAATATTATTCACAACTTCCAATTTAATGGTTAATTTATAATGGTTTTGTTAAAATAATAATATTTTGGGATTATTTGTGCTCGAAGTTCATTGTAATGTATGTTATGGAACCTAATGTTCATTAAGAAATATCAGGTTTAATGAACCATATTCAATGAGAGAGATTAAATTTATTTAAAAAAGAAATATACATTAATATCTTTTTGCATTAATGTTAGCCCATATTCATGCATATTAAACAATATTCAACATCTAATCACTATTATAGGATTTTAGTTTTAATTATAAAGTGTGAAATATAAAATCCTTTGAAATAACACTTAAAAATATAAAATCAATAATATATAGGGAAAATGGAAAAAAAATTCAAACATGTATCTTTTTAGGAGGATTAATTTTCCATGATTCATGTTTGTTGTGATATTTAGAATGAAGACTCAAAAGTTTCCTATGTTATAGCTACCATTTCCCCTCCTCTATGGTACCCAAAAAAATCAACAAAATATTTTGTTCATGATTAAACAAATGGTTTTGTTGCCTTTATGTGGAGAATCTTTATAAATTTTATCTTTATCTAACTCTTTTATCACATGTGGGTTAGATGAATGAAACAAATCATGTTCTTTGGACCCTGGTAAAACTACTATTATTAGTTTATAATGATACCCATCTTTATACACAACCAATGTCCCGTATTTACCTATTGACATTGTGGGAACTTAATTTATTAGTGAATAATTCAATTTAATGGAGAATATTTACATTCAATTAAGTTTTATGACATACCATTTAATAATTACCTTATCCAATTCTATATCAGTTGGCTGAATATCATTCATCAAAACAACAAAGGGTTTATAACAACCAGCATAGATTTCTTCAGTTCTGTTTTCCACCACTACAGTAAATTCAACACATATTGGGTTATATTTGGTTATTTCACTATATTCATTATTTAATGAAATCAGTTTAATTGAGAATAAATAAGGAGTTATCAAATCCTAATTCTCCATTGTTGGTATAATATATAATTTATTTTCATTGCTTAGAAATTTTTTTCTATGTATTATGTCATATATCTAGATATTTTGTTACTAATTAAAACACATGGGATAAAGTATATCAATGAAATTCACTAGAACAAAAAAAATTTGTATCAAGAAACGATATTTATTATAATGATATATAAATATGTTAATGATTTTATTAATAGAAAACAATACTAATATCCATTGAATTAAAAATCACTGACAGTAATAAGATGTCAGATCAACTGAAGCACACTAAACAATATGATATAACCAAATGATAATTGGAATATACTATATTTATGTGTTAAAAATATTGAGAGTAGTGGAGTATAAGTAGTTAAATTCAAATGCGGTACAATCAATAAATGTTCTCCCAAATTCATTTATCATACCAGAAGATTTATTAAGGTGAATGGTTGGGGAAGTTACTAGAAGTCAAACAAAATTTTGGAAGAATGGTGATTCAAGAGTGGAATTTCATGACTTACATGAATTACCTAATTGAGGTATATGGAAGCATTATATATAAACCATATTTTCATCATGAAAATATTGTGTAAAGGTATGTTTATTTTAAAAAACACTAGGATTAATCCATAAATTCAAATAATGCTACCAATGAATTAAATATTCTTAATGTAATACATGGATTCCAACATATATTTGATAGTGGTTCTAATATATTGAATTGAGTAGGAAATATATGATAGGTCTATGGTTCATATGTTCAATTTATGAAAGATATATGATGGATAGAATAGGCGAACATGATATCACATAGAAATTGGAGTTACTATTGATGGATCACGCCAGGTGGCATACAAGTGTTGTAGGATGTTGTTTAAAAAGTAATATGACCTAGGGTAGTATAAATAGATGATGGAATGAAATGAAAATTGAATTGGTGGTTCTTATTCATATAGAACAAGTATGGTTTCAGAAGATTATTTGTCCTTATAACTAATGCATACAATCCATTAAATGAATGAGATGATTTTGTTCACCCATGAACATATTTTATATTGATTAAAGCATGTGAACCATTTGTGAATTGTTTTAATGTTTTTTAGTAGATTTATATAAGTTATAAATTTTATTTTTCTTTTATGCTCATTATAAATAGTAACATATGTTATATGGTATTAAAGAAATCCATTTTTAGGATGATTATTTATATGGATGAGGTATTGAGGTATTCCTATATTTTATCATCGAAGTGGAGGGGAATGAAAGAAAAATAATTAAATGATTATTTTCATATAATTCGATTCTATATATGATAGATATTAGTAACAATTACCTGTTACCTATAGAATGTTCCCCTTGTCATCAACAAGTGGTATATGAGCATGTCAAGATGCTTGGAGTAAGGGAGTTATTGAAGAATCTTTCAGAGAGAAAATATTTAAGGATTTACAGTACATTACTGTTGGGATATTGGTGGAAGGACTGGTATTTTGGGAAAGGAAAGGTTTTATTGAAAGACTGGGGGAATGTGGTCAGTTCTATTTTTTAGTTAAATCCAGAGATTGGCTAGAATAATACATAATTCATTATGATTATTATGTCTATCTAGATACCAAAATGATGTCCCTTGATGATATTAGTGTTTCCAAAATGATTATCGATATACATAACATCAATTTGGTAATAGGTTTCATGTGGTGTGTTCTATTTTTTGGTTATAATTTTATATATGGAAGTAAAATCTATTTAATATTGATGGAAGATAATGATCCCTTATATTTTTTTAATTTTGTGTGAGATCACTTTTACAGAAAAAAGAATATTGTATATGTCCAGAATTGTTTTATGATATTATGGTAAATGTTAGAAAAATTTATTGAATATTAATGATGATTTATAAGGATGGTTTTAGTTCCATTGGATAGATAATTCAATCAATATAAATAATGTGAACTAAAAGACCTACAAATAAAGACCATGAACTATATTTAAGGTTGTGGTTATAGATGACAATTTTCAAAGAAAGAGATAACATAGAAGATGTTATTGGGATATTTAAAATAATAGGATGAATTAAATGAATTTTTTCAAAGGATAAAATTTTAGAGATTCCAAGACCTATAGTTGAAAAAGGTGACTCAAAGGATTTCAGGATTTTCACTGATATTATATCATGAAGAATAAAGTTTTCAGAATGGGTCCCATGATAAATTAATGATAATAATTTTAATTGTAATAGGATTATGGATGAGTCTGGTGGAATTCACATTAAGGGGGACAGATATGACATTTGTTAATGGGGTTCAGACCTCCCAATATTTATTACTCGAAAGAGTACTAGCATGTTGTTAATTATTTCAAAAGTAGACGGAATGTAGGGAATTTTTTTCATTAGTGAACTACTAAGAGAGAGGATAAATGATAATAATTTATAATTTTTATGATGTGTGATTAGAACTTGATGACAAATATGAATCTTTGGTGGCTATTGATTATGTTAAAATTCTAAATATTTCGCTCTCAGAGTTCTATTTTAAATCAATTTACCATTGATGAATGGATAATGCTATGATAAATAGACTAGTATTTTGGTATATCGGATTATATTGAAGTGTAAGAGTGTATTTCCTATAGGGCAATGTTCTAGTGTTCACATTTATAGTCGGTTTAGGATAGTTATTCTCTCATTAGAAGATTTATGTAAATTGTAGACTGGGAACCTATAGAATCTAGAGAATAGTTATACCAAAATTCATATTATTAATTTATATATAGTTTATCTAAATATGTGGAAAATTTAACTAAAAGGTCAAAAGGGAATTAAAATAAACATTCTAATAGAGTTAAAACACCAATGGGTAAGAACTAGGAAGAGTAGTGGGAGAAAAGGACCCAGAAGGCCTGATTTGAACTGCTTAGAGGTTCAAGAGATGATATTCATTTTAATGACATCATAATTTTTGGTAAATCAAGATTGAGGTCATTTAAATGTTTTCATCATTGTTAGTGGTATCTAAGACTCCCAGGTTAATCGGATATGTTCATAATTTTATTTTTAGCTGTATATATAATAATGATAGTGGATCTGATGAATGGTGTAATTTTTTAACAAGTTGGTCAATAGATATAAATTATTGATATTTCATTCCTATTTTCAATGAGTAATTTTCATGGATTGATTTAGATGAGTTTTTTTGTTTCAATGGAACGATAAATCATGTTTCCATAGTTTGAATGATGATTTTATTATGTGGTATCCTCGATGATCGGAAGGTACATATAGATGAATACTATGTGGATAATTTATTAAAAAGGTGAATTGAAATTGATTTGTTATAAATTATTTAATGGATGTGAATAGTATTTGAGAGGTATATTTTTGGAAACAACTAATGGAATTAATTTTCATGTAAAATATTTGTAGGATTTGATTGAAAATTTTTATTGGGGTCAAATGTATGATCTTTAGATGTTATGTCACCAATAATAAAATATTGGATAATCCATTTGGAAGAAATGAACCAAAAACTTGAATGTTTAGGTTATGTTTTTTGATGAAATATTACTTTATGTTCCCAAATTATATAAGTTAGTTCATTGACAGTAGTATGAATGTTAGTTAAATGGATATTAAATGGAAGTATTAGGATATTATATCAAGAAATAAATAATGAATTATGTGACATCACTGAATGATTAGTGATAAAAAACGATATATGAGTTTAGGGGAGTGTTCATAGTGTGTAATGATTGTTTCAATGATATGGGGATTATATTATGAATATAATTTGGGATTCCATCATGGGACAAGATGATGAATTTAGTTGAATGAAAAGTGAAATTACAGATAGTTGAATGGATGTATGTAGGAACAATGATTATTCTATATGATTTTAAGACTTAAAAAATGTAACTAATTGAGAGACATTGAAACCTTACCTATAATGAATTTTATTTCCTAGATTATTCATGGAGGGGAGTGATGGGATTCACTGTTTACGTAGTGTAATCAATTGTAGGGAACCATCCCCAGTTGACTCAAAACATCAACCAAACTGCATTACCACAAGACTTGATGCATCTTATAGAAAGCCATAGGATGGTGAAATGATATAGTGTATTACCATTGAATATTTAGTGACATTATCACCCTAGGAAAGCCTATGTGTCCCCACTATGATATGGTTTTCCACACCATTAAATCAGAATCATAAATGCATTATTATAAACATAGGTTTATAAGTAATGAAATATTTTCATTCATAGTTCCAAGATAATAAAAATAAAAAATAATAAAAAAAGTGGAGTAGGAGGAATCCAAGAAAAATATATATTACATTTTTTTATATTATTAATAATGGAATATACACCAAAATCCAAGGGAGATAATATTCAATCCATTATATAATGGATCCATGTGAGTGGGTTAGAAGAGGTGTATATTGGGATTAATGATTTGTGTTGTAATTTTTTTAAAACAACCATATTTAATGAGTTTTTAGTGTTTCATGATTTTGAACATATTTATGAAAAATATATTATTACGACATAGGACCTATTTCCTCCCCAAAATATGGTCGCATGGTTTCTAATAACTATCACTTGGATTTTAAAACTACACACAAAACCTATAAAAACATCCTTACCCCCCAAAACCTATACTTAATGGTTAACTAAGTTATCAATAAAACAAATTACTAACCATGAAACTCTGACATCATCCACATAATTTTTATTTATATTCTTAAACTCCATGTTTACCTATTAATAAATACATATATAAATATCAAAATAAAACATTCAACTGACCTGACTATTATCACAATTTTCCAAGACATCCTAATTGTTTATTCTAGAATGACCTAAAGGGATCATATTTGATAAAATATGTGGCCACTATTCTATCATTAGGAATTCCAATTCCAATTTCACAATGTTATCACCACCCTTAATCTAAATCCCATAAATCAATGGTAGTGATTTACCTTAGATAAACTTATTCTGATAGCCCAATATAAGAAAAGGGTTCTCAACCACATCATTGTCAGGATCCACATCCATTTATTCATATATAATCATAGAAGATTGGTAATTTGGGTACCAATTTATTGCTGATTAATGGAAATCACTATGAATAATGTTCATCAACATTGGAAATTCCAATTGATAAGCTATTATCCCTAGTAACACTATATTGTTTAATGGCCCAATAAAATGTTTCTCTAAAATTCAATTCATTACTATGTATCAATTCCCCAATAAAATGGATACACTATGAAACAAATGATATATGAACTAAATATTTAATATGAGATAATAATAATGGGAATATCATTTAATGTTACTCTGATTATTCACTAACATCCCTTCAATCAAAAAATTAATTATGAATAAAAATACCATTTCTCTATTGTATCATGAACAAGTCTCAATCCAAATAATGATTTATCACCCAACTCATGCCATTATGATGTGGATAGATAAGGTTATCCATACAATTTCTAATATAGGGAAATCATGGTTAAGGATTGATAACTGTTGTTAAAAAATTCTACTAATTAATGTTTTATTTAATGTAAAGACTTGTACTCAAGAACATAATTCAATAGATTATCCTCAGGAGTCTTAAAACATCTCAATTTTATAATCCTTATACATATGATACTACTATCCCAAATTTATATGGGTTACCATTGATTCATAGATACTCTTCTAAAATTGAAATGTAAAACATCTTTACCCATTGGAAACTATAGTAGAGGGAACTATATAAATATTAATGATCTGTACCACATACATATTGTTGATATCATCCACTTTTATCAACTCTCTAATATTGAGAAAAGAAGTTGACATAATCAACAAAAACAATATTAAAAAAATAGAATCATTCAGAAAAGAAGTATGATGGAGAATATTCGAAAATAAAATTGAGAACTCATTGCATATACATTTAAGAATGTGAGGAGGTAGAAGAAACCATATGAGTAACATAATATCAATATTGATCATCTTTTATGTAAATCATCAGGAAATAAAATCAATAACTGAGGATCTTATATCTGGCCACCAATATTACAATTATATAATGTAATACATCATAGAATCTATTGGGTGAACAACCATACTAGAATAATTCCAATCACATATCACATATTTCATCAACGTAAAAGGATACACTAGTAACATCCTAAATGAAAATATATAATTGTGTGATTAAGACCAATCACCAAATGACTCCCCACAATTAAAAGATATTGTCATTTTTTAAAAGGTTAGGTCAGTTTTCATGATCACACAAAACCTGATCAAATAGGTAATATGTGACCTGAAAAATGGTTAATAGTAACATATCTATATAATCATAGACCAATAAAACTGATCAGTATAAAAACTCACTATTCTCCACCCCTGTAAATCTTCATCTATTTCTAGGATATGTATCATTCTGTTTACGTTACAAAGAATCATGATCCACTTCTTAGGGGGTATGAGAGATGTAAAATTATTTTTTTAAGATACTACACCGAATTTCACTACCTATGTCACAGGTACCTCTAGTATAAAAAATTATTTAGGATTTTGAGATAACAGTAAAATGTAATTCATTCACTAAAATGGTATATATAATTCCCAAGACCCTACTTTAGTTGGTAAATAATATATCATTATTAATAAAATTATATGCAATATATAGATAATTTATAGTAAATTGCATTCAAAATTATAATTTATTTATTTAATAATTTGATTTCAAAATAATTTAAAATTATTTTTAATTCATCAAAATGATATTATCTTAAGAGTAATTTTTGTTAATTTTTTTAAAATTTTAAATTTTTTGATGAATATAGTTATATACAGATTTTACTAGTACATTAAATTTTAATCAATTATTATAGAATGATAATTATATTAAAAAATAAAAAATGTTTTTATTGAATAATTAGAATTAGAAAGATTATAAAAATTAATGTCATTTTACAATCTAATGAAGGGTTTTTTAAACTCAAGTTATTATTTATGAAATATTGTTTGATATATTAGACACATGAAATTATATATTTCACATTTAAAATTTATAGAATTGAATTATAAAAATTTTATTTTAAATTTAAAATAATTAAGTACAAATTAGAAAATAATAATATCTTCAATTAACTTATAATTATTATTCCACCATACGTAAAAACTATTTACCACAATAAAATTTAAAATTGAAAAAGTATTTATTTAATTGTTAATGGGTCTGAAAGATGACAAAAAAAGTTAATAAATTATTGTTTGAGGTTTTTCGTGATATTATCTCTAATCCACTCCATTATTGGATATTTTTAGAGCCACTTGAATATTTTAATGTGTGTTTCCTTTCCATTAATATCAAATATATAAAAAAGTTACATTGTATAAATTTATAAAAGGTCCATTAGAACACCCCTTTCTAGAACCCAAAAAAATTAGTCTCTCTCTAATCAATACTAAAATTTAAAATTTCATAATATTTTATTCTACACTAATAAAATTATGGTCACCATTACTTAGCATATGAACCACATTTCTATGGAGACATCTAGTAATATTCAAGTCCATGGTGTGAGTATTTTCGGCAACATAGATTTAATAATTATTATAAATAATATAATAATTTATATATATACTAATATAATATTGTTAGAATAATTTTTATAATTTTATTTTATTATAGTAATGATATTATTATTAGTTCATATACCCAATTCATTGAGAAAAAAAATTCCCTTCATACATTGGGTATACTACTGCCTCCATAACACACCATGTTTCTTTTCGCTTCACCATCTTAAATGGTTTGATATAATTTTTGAAATAAATGATAAATATGAAGTTTTTGTATGATTGAAAGTATAGTATAGATACATGTAATAATTGTTAATGATATTGTCATAAATTGATAATTATTAATTTAATGTTTTTTTAATTATAGTTCTAAGATGATAACGATTTTTTCAAATCATGTCAGGTTTTTATATACCTTAATTATTATATTAATTACATAAAATTGTAATATATAACTATAACAAATAATAAATAAAATTATTATTCTTATAGTTAAATTATATTACAAAAATACCACCTCATATCATTCATTATATCTAGTCATGTTCATGTTTGGGTAAGTTTAACGACATATAGAAATGATACTATAAAATTATACCATGGTTGAATATAAAAAAATATACGACGATGTAATATGATATAAATTTTTAAATAATATTGTTTTATTGATATAATATATTAATATCTAATTCATCAATTAAAGAAATATCCATTATTCTTAAAAAATCCCAAAAAACTTTTTATTGTCAACTTCTTCATCAAATGTATTTTTAAAAATGATTATGAAAGAAACATAAATAATAATAAGTTATTATAATTAATCACAAACTATAAATTAAATTTCATCCTAATGATGGATTTTGGAAGAACATTTAACATGAAGAAAAGTATTTTGAAACTAGTAAAAATGATCAACAAAATAAATACAGATGTAGAAAATATGAGAAAATCATATAGAGGATGACTATTTATGAATAAGATAAATAAAAAATGAAATGTGAAATGAAATGAATTGTGATAATGATATTAATGTATTTATGATAATGGAGGATTTAATATAATAAAGGATGTTTGGACATTATTTAATTGTTTATAATCTGATATTCATCTTTATGCGTCATGTTTTGTAATATTCACAAATTTTCACTTTTGTGGTGTATATAAATCCTATCTGGGATCTTATATCATGAAATTATATTATTTTTGGTATTTTAATATCATGATTTTGATATACCTTTTAAGTCGTTATTTTATATACCATAATCATAGTATCTTGTAGTTGGGTGTTATGTTATTATGTTTTACTTGATATTTGTAATCACAACCTAAAGAACTAAATATTTAAGTAGAATTTTAAAAGAATAAATGTAACGCCCCAACCCTAGTTACCCAGAGTCGGTGTATTGTTACATAACATTGGCATGATAAAAAAATATCGAGTCCCGAAAGGCCGATTAGTTTAGTAGACTTGGAAAAACTAGATACATTCATAAAGTTTACACTATATCATAAAATGAAAACTACAACAAAATAGTCTCCATAGTCCACACTCATATCCCCTTATACTATCCCTAAAGTTCATTCATAAAATACTTCTTCACATCCGGGGAAAAATAAAACATAGAAAGGGGTGAGCTCAAATGCCCAGTAAGGATAACAATATAGCAGAAACTTTCATAAATAAGCAAAAATATTTAAGACAATGTATAACTAAAACAAAAGACTATTAAACATGAACTTCAGAATAGTATGGAAGAAATAAAATGAAATAGTTACATTTACTTATTCACATGAATATTCTACTAGTCGAATAATCACATGCAATATCAATAACCACATTCATAATGATGGAATGCATAATGATAGACTATCATAACCACATAGTCAAGGCCTTGTGCGAAGACTACAAATAAGATTTTGTCAAGGCCTTATTCCAAGACACTAGTTTGTCTCTAGAGACCTACCGAATAATCGAGGAGATATAGTGTGCACCACCGGTCACTTATTAAGTGCAATGAATTCCTCATATGAATAGGTTTAAACATAACATAATCATTCGTATTAAAACTAGCATATGAAATGTAAATACTTTCCCCATAAACCATGAATGGTATACAAAGAACACCTCTATAGTAAAACATAATAAAAAACCTTCAATACAATATAGAAGTTTTGTATCATAATAAATCAACTTCAAATAAGCTTAAAATCCATCAAAGGATTTTGTCATAGATGAAATCAAAACTATTTGAGAGAAATATCTCTTTTTTAATCATTTAAAAGTCAAATAAATATAAAAGAAAACATTTACATTGAAAATATTCTTATAATCTTGTAAGGGAATCTTCGACGATTTTATAATGGCAGAAAATAGCTGCACCCGCGGTATAAGTTACAAAAACATTCTTACCTTAATTCTGTCAAAAAGGATAAAAAGGACCTTTTTTGGAAAATGGTAGAAGGATTCTTTTATAAACATCTTATAAAAAGTCATCAAGGCTACAAATGACTTTAACCAATAGTATATAAAATAGTAATAATGATTTGAAATACATTTTTAAGAAACATGGATGTGGATGATAAAGAGGTCCTAGTAGATAATTACGTATAAACAACCTTGATTAATGAAGAGATTGTGAAATAAACCCTTACATTTTACTTTTCCGTAGTCAAGGGTAAGTTAAAATCTTGTATAATGGTGAAATAATTGTTATTAAATTATAAAAGAATCATATAAATCAATATGATATCATATATGTTCTTTTAAAATTGCATTGTTAATAATATCATAGTATTATCGTTGTTTCGGGTGTTAATTTACTCATTTTATTTTATATATTTTGTTACATAAGCTGTGTTTGTTATGAATAGGTTTTATATTATTGATATCCAGAATGATATCAAGTCCTTAAACATTATTTTTAATCATTAAATTAGAATTATTCTTTAATGGATGTGATGGGGAATTAATCTCACCGCGTTCGTGGAGATGATAGTCCGTATGTACACACAAGCAAAAATATCATTTTCATGATATTGAAATAACATATAATTGGATTTTATTTGATATATACAGAATAGTTATCAGGTTATATTTATTATTTACATGAATTACACATCATTATTATACCCATCCAAATAATAATTTATTGAATAACAATTACACCACGACGTGGAGACTATAAGTCGTACGTACGCACGTATGGTGACATGTCATTCAAAGGATGGATAGAATATTGAATATGGTTGCACCATATTTATAATAACATAAAAAAATATATAATATATGGGAGTTATTATTTTAGAATGGTAATAACAAAGAATAATAAGTTGAAGAAGAATGGAACATGAAAGAGGGTGGTGAAAATATTACCTCTTCTTCGGGTTCTTCCTTTTGATTTGATCAAAAGGGCTCTTTAGGATGGCTTTCTGACTAAAGTAATGCCTCTAGAATGAAGGGATGATATTTTAGAGGGTATTTCGGAAGAGTTTGGCCGATCCCAAAGGCTTTGAAGGTATGAATTTGAGAGAAGGGGGAGTTCCCTTTTATAAGAGGGGTGAGGGGAACCTTAGAAAATACGAGAAATATTATTTTATAATAAATTAATATTCGTTTTTTAATAGCTCCAAAGTGTATTATTAAAATTTTAAGGTCGGGATAGGTCGAAAAACATTCAACCAATAGGTTTTAGAGAGGTTTGGGTCACTATATTAACCTTATCTTTTAGGTTTAACTCTTATTTAATTAGTTTGACATTTACAATGTCTCGTTGTACATTTATATTATATAGTTAATAAACACACTATACACTTCCAAGACACCCCATGTGGTCCATTAATTATACACCTATCATTATATAAGTCCTTTGGCCAATCCTTGGATCTTTGTTAATAGATTATCAGTTAATAATATAATATTTGTATTAAAAACTCTTTTATGTAAATTTTGACACTATTGTGTTTTTTTGATAATTTCATAACAGCATTAATATTTCTATAAAAATTTATATAACCAATCCTAATATGTCATATAAGACTATAAAATTATTTTAATTCAAAAAAAGTCTCAAATTACTTTTATTTTGATATTTATAATATCAATTATTTTAATATTTCATCAATTACGTAATTATTGCATCCCCATTGTGTCATAAATAAATTATATTATTTAATGTATAAAAATGATAAATTAAATACCATTATGTAGGAAATAAATTTATCTTTAAAATTAATATTTATAATAGAATTTAACTTTTGTATAACCCTATATTAAAAATGTTTAATAATTAAACTTTGATTTTAACTCGTTTAACACTTCTTTGAATTAAATAGTAATAAATGTCCTAATCTTATCCAAGTGGACCTAAATTATAATATTTAATTCCTAAAGTTTTTTTGGTCTAGATACACTTGTACAACAGAATTATGACATGTGTTAGGGTAATATTAATATAATTTTTAACATTAATTAGCCAATTTACATTTAATCGTGGTAAATAAAAGTAAAATGTTACAATTCACCAAAAATTATTTTTATCTTATTGAGCCACATTTTCCTCCTTGATATTAACTGTGTCTCTCTAATTTTTGAAATTACTCTCTTAGAAGTAGAAAAATTATGTTTTATGTAAATTTCTAAATTCTACTGGGAGGTGGGTAAAAGAAGGTGAAAAGTTCCATAAAATTTTTAAATATCTAAAATTATTCTAAACTAATTTCAATTAATTGCATTGAACATATATAGGTATTATGTATATATTTTGACCTTAATTAAATATAAATAAAACAAATAATTATTTAATAAAAAAATTCGGTTTTAAACTATAACTCAGTGTTTTTTCACTATTCATCAAAAATTGAATGTTTTCAACAAGATACCAAAAATTCACCCTAAGAGAATTTAGATATTCTGAATCAAAAAATGAATTCCATTTTGAATGATAAAAATTATAATATTTCAAAAATTTGGTATTACTATTCACAATTGCTAGTTTCATTGGTTGTGGTGTGTGTCAGAACTTGATGTTGCGTACAACACACGCTACTCTATTATTCAAAGAGATGCATACTGTGGAAGCTTGGGGTGTTACATTCTCTCCTCCTTCAAATAATTTCGTCCTGAAAATTTCTATAATACTACTACATGAAAAGACATGGGTGGTTCTTCATCATAAGTTCCTCGGGTTCCCACGTTGTCTCTTCCATCTTATGGTTTCTCCATATAACTTTTACCAGACGAGTCGTCCGGTTTCTCAGCAATTGTTATCTTGTATCAAGAATCCTGATGGGTTCTTTGAAATAAGACAGATCGGGTTCCAGTTCTAATTCTTCAAAAGTGAGTACATGTGTTAGGTTAGACATGTATTTTCTCATCAGTGATACATGGAACACATCGTGAACTTTGCATAGACTTCGCGGCATTGCCAAATGGTAAGTTACAGCCCCAATTTGTTCTAGAATTTCGAAAGGTCTAATGTACCTTGGACTCAATTTATCATTCTTTCCGAAATGTATAAATCTCTTCCATGGATATACCTTCATGAAAACATGATCTCATACCTGAAATTCCAAATCCTTCCTTCTGTTATTGGCATAGCTCTTCTGCCTACATTGAGATGATTTGATGTGGTTTGGGATTACATTTACCTTTTCCATTTTTTCCTCCTCCATTTCTGGTCCTACAAGTTTTATTTCACCAACTGCATCATAACATTTTGGTGTGCGACATCTATTTCCGTATAACACTTCCTATGGTGTCATCCAAATACATGAATGGAAGCTATTATTATAGGAAAATTCCGCCAGAGGTAAATATTGATCCCACATACCTTGAAAGTCAAGTGAGAATGATCTCAACATGTCTTCTAAGGTTTGAATAGTTCGTTCTGATTGTCAATCAGTTTGGGGGTGGTAGGCAGTGCTCAAATGAAGTTCAGTATCTACGGATTTCTAAAGACTTTTCCAGAATCATGATGTAAAACGGGGATCACGATCAGAAACAATCGATTGGGGTACTCCATAAAGTCTCACAACTTCATAAATATATAGTCATTCTAGACATTCTAGTGGTAGATATTCTCTTATAGCAAGAAAATATGCTGACTTGGTAAGACGATCAACAATAAACCATATTGCATCGTTCCTTCTAGGAGTCTCTGGTAGTCCCATGACAAATTCCATCATGATATTATCCCATTTCCACTCAGGTATGGGAAGAGCATTCATGACTCTTCCAGGATGTTGCCTTCTAGAATTCACTTTTTGACAAACCATACATGTTGAAAAAAAATCAGCAATCTCCCTCTTCATGTTGTCCCACTAGAAATGATCCCTCAAATCTCAATACATTTTGGTGCTACCAGAGTGTATAGAGAAATTGGAACTATGAGCATCAACGAACAATTCCCTTTTTAGATCAGGTATATCAGGAACACAAAGACTCTTCCCGAATTTCAAATTTCCATCTTCATACACAAAGTCACTCAATCTCCCATCATTCACATCTTTAATCTTTTTTTTGAAATTCTTCATCATTGGTCTGCAAACTCTAAATCCTTTCTAGTAAATATGGTTTGGCAACCATTTGAAAAAGAATTTATGTTTCACCTTCCATGGTAATTCCCATTCCATCTTCACTAGATCCATGAAAATTTGATCCCGTTAAATTCTTAAATTGTTGAAAACTCCATTATCTTTTCTGCTCAAAGCATCTTCCACCTTATTTTCCTTCCCCAGGTGGTAGTGTATCGTGAAATCACAATTTTTGAGTAATTCAAGCCATCTCTTTTGCCTCATGTTGAGTTAATTTTGTGAGAAAATATACATCAAACTCTTCTGATCAGTATAAATCTCATCTTTTTCACCATAGAGGTAGAGTCTCCATATCTTCAAATAAAAGACCACATCTGCTAACTCGATATCAGGAATAAGATAGTTTTTCTCATTAATTTTCAACGGTCGTGATGCATGGGCAAACACCTTATCATTCTGCATAAGGACACAACCAAGTCCTTTCTTCGATGTATCACTATAAATAACGAACCCATCATCCCCCGATGGTAGAGTCAATATAGGAGAATTGACTAATATTATCTTCAGATCTTCGAAAAATTCTTCACAATCTTTTGTCCAAAAAATTTTAACCCATTTACGTGTGAGCATTGTTAATAGGTTAGTCAACTGGACAAAATTCTTGACGAAACGTCGATAATAACCTGCTAAGCCAATAAAAATGCATACCTCAGTTATACTTGTCGGTGCAAGATATTCTTGGATTAACTTGGTTTTATAAATACCAACAAAGATTCCATATTTAGAGACAATATGGCAATGAAAAAAAATCTCTGGAATCCAGAATTCACACTTGCTAAACTTTCCATATAATTCATGTCTTCTCAGAGTCTTTAAGATAATGCGCAAGTGATTTTCATGATCTTCGTAGATTTTGAAGCATACCAAGATATCATCAATAAATACCAAGAAAATATAATTGATATATCCCGTGAAAACTCAATTTATTAGATCCATGAATACATACAGTGCATTAGTCAACCCAAAAGGAATTACTATAAACTCATAATGCCCGTACCTGGTTCAAAATGATGTCCTCATAACGTATTCATTCTTCACACACAACTGATGGTATCCATATTGATGTTAAATCTTTGAAAAGTATTTTTCTCCATGCAGTTGGTCAAATAAATCATCAATACAAGGTAGGGGATACTTGTTCTTTATATTTATAGCATTGATCTATCTGTAGTTGATACGTAACCTCATAGATCCATCTTTATTCTTAACAAAAAGGATAGGGGCACCCCATGGAGAAAAAATAGTCAAATAAATACTTTATTACTCAATTCCTCTAGTTGTTTATTTAGTTCCACTACTTCCACAGTGGACATTCTGTAAGGGGTCTTCGATATGGGCTTTGATCCAGGAATTAAATCAACGGAAAACACAATTTCTCATTCTGGAGGATGTCCAGGTAAATCTTCTGGAAACACATCAACATACACTTTCACAATAGGAACATACTCTATTTGAGCATTCATTTCCTTACCCACAATTATTTCATTCTCTTCCTCCCCAATAAATGAATTTAGTTGAGCTACTGGGGTTGGATCATGGGAAGAATTAGGTGGTGCTGATTCCGCTCTAATGATATGGTGTTCCTTATCATCATCATAAAAAATAGTAACCTCATTCTTCTTACAATAAATTTTTTCTTCATGGTCCAAAATTTAATCCATACCGAGGATTATATCAAATTCAATCATTGGTATGACGATGAGATCTGCAGATAAAGAACATTTATGTGCTCTAATGGGAACTGATTCAAAAAATATTATCGCAATGATAATTTTCTTAGGAGTTTTAACTGACAACTCCCTTGTTAAATAAAATTTTAAATATCAAATTTTCTTAGAATACTAGGAAGATATGAAACAATGCAAGGATCCATAATCAAATAATGCATTTTCTAAACTTGAGTAAACCATTAAATTACCTGCCACTACATCTTTCAGATCCTCTAACTCAGTAGTAGTGATAGCATAAGCTTGGCCTAGATCCCTTGGCCTTTTCTGAGGTATGTTCCCTTGAGGTTTAGGACATTAATTTTCACAATGTCCCATCTCCCTGATATGGTAGCATTATACATCGGTAGCTTCCTTCTTCCCCTTACAATCACGAGCTTGGTAGCCTTTTTATCCACACTTGTAACAGACTCCCATTCCTTTTAAGTAAGTACCAGAGTGTTTCTTCCCACATTTACTACAAGATGGATATTCAACTTTTCCCTTATTCCTTTTATTTCAATTCCCATAGTGATCAGCAGATCTCTTATTCTCATGATTTTCTTTAACGACATAAGACATAGAGAATTACTTTTCTGTCTTGATATCACATGAGACAATATCTTCGTACAACGAGAAGGTTTGTGTGAATAATGCTCGATGGAGAAATGGTTTTAACCCATCAAATAAACGATCAATATTACTTCTTGGGTTACGTATATAATCTGTAGCATACCTCGCTAACCTTGTAAAGTTATCATCGTACTTTGCAACATTTTCATCCTCCTTTTTCCTCAGACTCAAAAATTGCCATTCCATATATGATCGATGGTCACGAGGAATGTATTTTTCTATAAAAATCTCTCTGAACTCCCTCAATTCAATATTTGATACTTCATAATCATCCTTTGTGTTTTGTATAATATGACCACCATTGATTAGCATCTCCAGTGTGGCGACAAACTGCCATGATAACTTTTCCCATTTCACTACTCCCCAAAGCCTAAAATATTTTCTCTAGGGAATTTATCCATTGATCAGCTACTAAGGGATTTGTACCCCAATTGAATGTTGGTGGTTGTTTCCTCATGAATCAATCTATCATTGATCATCCACGCTGTGGATCAGTGTGCTCTATAAGGGTAGGGTTATTATTCATAACCTGAGTGACTTGTCCCGATACAGTGATTAGCTGATCAGCACCAGCGGCATCACCAGCTCCACTATAATTATCTTGAGCAGGATAAAAATCCCTATATGGAGTGCATGCATTAATACAACTACCATTTCTTCTACTAGGTGAAATTTCTAAACAATGGCATAAACTAGATCATTTTATGAATCAAAATTCATAATTCCATAATTGTTAAACACTTTATAGAAATTGAATTATTTATGGATATAATCCATAATCAAAAAAATGTTTTATTTGAGGAAGTATATACTCATAAACCCTTCATAATGGTTTGTAAATAAAATGAGAATTATCCTATTCAAATCCTCCAGGAGTGTCATAACCAAGAGTGAAGCAATGTTCGTTGTTATGCACCATTTCCCGTTCGTGTCTAGCTCAAAGCGGTGTTTTTGAGTTTTACCCCTAGGTACATCTGTGCTAGAGCCGCCTGTACCTTCTTGTATCTAGACATGGATGTACTTCTCAGAAAGCTCACAAAATCTCTACAATACAAAAATTCTAGGATGTTTTTCTATATTAATCCTCAATGTCTATCTTAGGGCTATGTGCTCTAATCAGGTATTATCTAAATCTAGCATCCAAAGATTGTACAAAACATCCTATGATACTAACTGTAACTCCCCGACCCTAGTTACCCAGAGTCAGTGCATTATTACATAACATTGGAATGATCACAAATGATAAAGTCTCGAATGACCGATTAGTTTAGTAGCCTTGGAATCACTAGATACATTCATAAATTTCACATTACATCATAAAATGAAAACTACAACAACATAGTCTCCATAGTATACACTCATATCCCGTCATACTATCCCTATAGGTCATTCATAAAATACTTCTTCACATCCTGGGAAATATAAAACATATAAAGGGGTAAGCTCAAATGCCCAGTAAGTATAACAATATAGCAGACACATTCATAAATAAGAATAAACATTTAAGGAAATGTATAACTAAAACAAAATCCTTTTGAATGTGAAATTCAGCATAATATGGCAGAAATAAAATGAAATAATGCCATTTACTTATTCACATGGATATTCTATTAGTAGAATAATCACATGAAATATCGATAACCACTTTCATAATGATGGAATTCATAATGTCAGACTATCATAACCACCTAGTCAAGGCTTTATGCCAAGACTACAAATAATATTTTGTCAAGGACTTGTGTAAAGACACTAGTTTGTCTTATTAGACCTACTGATGCATCGAGGAGTTATATAGAGATCCACCCATCACTTATTAAGTCCAATTCATTCCTCATATGAATTGATTTAAACATAATATAAACATTCGTATTAAAACATGAAAACAAAATTTCAATACATTCTCAATAAACCATGAATGGTATAAAAATAGAAAATCCACAGTTAAACATATCAAAAAACCTTCAATACAATATAGAAGTTTTTTATCATAATAAATCAACTTCAAATAAGCTTAAAATCGATCAAATGATGTTGACATAGATGATATCAAAACTATTTGAGAGAAATATCTCTTTTTTTAATCATTTAAAAGTCGCATAATTATACAAGAAAACATTTACTTTGAAAATATTATTATAAGATTTTAAGGGAAGAATTGACGATTTTATAACGCCAGAAAATAGTTTCACCTGCCTTATAAGTTAAAAAAAAATTCTTACCTTAATTCTGTCAAAAAGGTTAAAATTGAAGTTGTTTGGAAAACGACAGAAAGACTCCTTTATAAAATTATTATAAAAATTCAACAAGGGTATAAATGAATTTAACACATATTCTATAAAATAGTAATAATGGTTTGAAATATATTTTTAAGAAACATGGATGTGGATGATAAAGAGGTCCCACTAGATAATTATGTATAAACAACCTCCGATAATGAAGAGATAGTGAAATAAACCCTCACCTTGTACTTTTTCTTGGTATAGGGTAGGTTAAACACCTGTATAATGGTGAAATAATTTTTATTAAATTATACAAGAATTATTTCAATTAATATGATATCATATATAATCATTTAACATTGCTTTGTTAATAATATCTTAGTATTATCATTGTTTCTGGTGTTAACTTACTGGGTTTCTTTTATATGTTTTGTTACATAAGCCGTGTTTGTTATGGATAGGTTGTATCTTATTCATATAAAGAATGATATAAAGTCCTTAGACATTAATTTTAATCATTAAATGAGAATCAATCTTGAATGGATACGATGGGGAAAGAATCTCATTTCATTCGTGGAGACGGTAGTATGTACGTACGCACGAGCGACAATATCACTATTTTAATATTAAAATAATATATAATTGGATGGTATATCATATATACAGAATCATTATCATGTTATATTTATTATTAACATGAATTATACATCATTATTATACCCATCCAAATAATAATTTATTGAATAACAATTACACCATGGCGTGGAGACGGTAAGCCGTACATACGCACATATGGTGACATTTTATTCAAATGATGGATAGAATACTGCAAATATTTTTTTAACATATTTATAATAACATTACATTATATAGATGATACTGGGGTTTTTATTTTAGAACAGGAATAACAAAGTTGAATAAGTTGAACAAGAAAGAAACATGAAAGAGGGTGGTGAAAATATTACCTCATCTTTGGGTTCTTCTTTTGATTTAATCAAAAGGGCGACATAGGATGGATTTGGGACTAAAGGAAGGCCTCTAAGATGATGGGAGGATATTTGAGAGGGTATTTGGGAAGATTTTGGCTGAGCCCAAAGGCTTTGATGGTATGAATTTGATAGAAGGGGAACTGCTCTTTTATAAGAGGGGTTAGGGGAAAATTAGTTTATTTAAATTTTAAGGTGGATATAGGTCGAAACCAATTCAACCAATAGGTTTTATATAGGTTTGGGTCACTATATTTACCTTATCATTTAGTTTTAACTCTTACTTAATTAGTTTGACATTTACCATGTCACTTGGTATTTTTATATTATATAGTTAATAAACATACTATATACTTCTAAGATACCCCCATGTGGTCCATTAATAATACACCTATCATTATATATGTCCTCTTGACGAACCTTAGATTTTTAGGAATATAATATGAATTAATAATATAATATTTTTTTAAAAACTCTTTTATGTCAATTTTATCACTATTGGGTATTTTGTTTTTGATAATTTTATAACAACATTATTGCTTCGAAAAAAAATTATATAACCAATCTTAATATGTCATATTAACCTAGATGATTATTTCAATTCATAAAAAGTCTAAAATTACATTTATTTTGATATTTATAATATCAATTATTTTAATATTTCATTAATTAGGTAACTACTGCATCACCATTGTGTCCTAAATAAATTAAATTATTTAATATCTAAAAATTATAAATAAAATTCCATTATGTAGGAAATATTTTCATCTTTATAATGAATATTTATAATAGAATTTATATTATGTATAACCCTATATTAAAAATGTTTTAGTAATTAAAAATTGATTTTAACTCTTTTAACTCTTCTTTGAATAAAATTATAATAATTGTCCAAATCTAATCCATGTAAACCTAAATGATAATATTTTATTCCTAATGTTGTTTTTTGTCGAGATACACTTGTCCAATTGAATTAGGACATGTTTTAAGGTAATATTAATATCATTTTTACCCTTAATTACCCTATTTACTTTTAACAATGGTAAATAAAAGTAAAAAGTTACTATTCGCCAAAAATTATTTTGATCTAATTGAACCACATTTTACTCCTTGATATCAATTGTGTCTCTTGGATTTTTGAAATTCCACTAACAGAAGCTGTAAAATTATGTTTTATGTGAATTTATAAATTTCCTTGGAGGTGGGTAAAAGACGGTGAAAAGATCAATAAAATTTTTATATATCTAAAATTATTCTAAACTAACTCCAATGACTTACATTGAACTTATATAGATATTATTTATCTATTTTGACCATAATTAAATTTAATGAAAATAAATATTTATTTAAATAAAAAAAAATTAAACTATAACTCATTGTTTTTTCACTTTTTATCAAAAATTGAATGTTTTCAGAAAAATACCAAAAATTCACCCTAAGATAATTTTGATATTCTGAATCCAAAAATGAAGTCCATTTTGAACGATAAAATTTATAAAATTTAAAAAATTGGGTTTTACTATTCATAACAGCATATTTTGATTGGTTGTGGTTTGTGTTAGAACTCGAAGTTGCGTACAACGCACGCTACTGTATTATTTAAGGAGAAGCGTATCGTGGAAGCTTAGGGTGTTACAATAAACATAAATGAATTTCAATTTAAATTTGAAAACAAAAAAGTGTAGTTTTCATTTTAGGCAAGCACTATTAAATATATAATATCCCTCCATATCGATCATTATAAACATTTTAGAATCCAATGTAATATAATCATAATAAAGGTGTGAGTATAAATTCTATGTAATTGTATGTGTATAAATGAAGCTAAGATATATTGAATAGTATGAAAAGAATATATTTTGTTCAAATAATTTATTATAAATAATCACAAGATTTTAAAACATGTCCACAGATACCAAAACTAATTAAATATTTAAACAGAAAATAATAACAGAATTCATAGTGACGGAATACAAAATGTGAGACATCTAAGACCTGAAATTTTGTCCTCTTCCCATACTTCGTAAATAAATGGGAAATTCTTAGACAAAATAAAAAATCTAGTTTGTCACATTAGATCAACCAATATATATGGTATATTTAATTTTGATCAACCCCTATCACATAATAATTACAATTCTGTCATCATATGAATAAACAACACAACCTAATCAACAGTCATTAAAAATAAATAACTATTAATATTGCAATAACAACCATATAGAATTTAAATACATTCCCTATTAAAAATAATCATTAACTATCCCAATATATATAGTTTATTTTATCGTTAGAGTATTACATCATTAAATCAAAAGACTCAACCCTAGATGTTGACATAAACATAAATAGTTTCAAAATATGACTGGAAAACTTCTTGATGGAATTTTTCTTTTTCACATTGAAATCATTTATTTTGAAAATAAAAAAATTTAAATCATAATGAGGAACAAAATTTCCATAAACCTAATCCATTATCTCTTTAAAGTATTATTCAGTCAAATGACTTGGAATATTAGTGTGATATTTCATTCATTTTATATATGTAACAAATTTTTTTCACATATGTATAAATAGTTCATAATTTACATGTTTAGAAACAAAAACGTTAAATTTTATTACATTCTTTAAAAAACATTAATAAATATTTCTTTAATAAATTATTGTATAATACTAAAACATTATATATTTTAGGAATATATAGAAATTTGATAGAATAATTATAAACTTTATATAATAACATGGTTTGTTTCTATAAAATATTATTTCTGTACCCTGAGTAAACAAATAAATTATAATGAAAGGGAAAATGAAATTTAAAAATATAAAAAGGGGAGATAAGAAATTATGGGTTATTCATATAGATATCTAATAATTCTATCATTATGGACATAAAAATATTTAATTTAGATTCATAATTATATAATGAAGGAAACAATATATTTAGGTTCGAATTCCCTAAAATGTTCCTTAACACGAAGTAAAATAAATGTAGATTTATCATAAATAATTCTAGATCCATAAACATATATTTATTATAGAATTTTATTTATATGTATACTTTTATCCCATATTTCATAAAAATTATTTGTTGAAATCATTATTTCAGATAAGTACTACATCATTTTTAGTGTATGGTTTGGTTATGTAGTATTGATCATTTAGTACATTCATCATAGATCTATCATCTCCAAAAATTAAATAATAATATAAATGTCATATATATTAATAATAATATAACATTCATGTTGTACATGGATATTTCATTTCTTTTTCAAGAACATGTAATATATTACACAAATACATGCCCAAGGACTGTAATTGTTTAGTGTATTTGGAAACTCAGAACACATTATTATATATTAGTAAATGATCTTCAGAATCTCTTGTAAATACCTTCCCCATTAGTTTTCCAACATAAAACAATTATTTATATCCTATGAGATGAATACATTAAAATTGTGATCTCAAATGCTCAGTAACAGTAAACATGATAACATAATACAAAACATTAACCTTAGTGTGTAAAAATATGAACATTATGATAAAATATCAAAATATTGAGTAATGGAAAATAATCATGGCATTTGTTAAGGAATAAGTGTAAAGACCCGAAGCTTGACGTACATTGAAATTACATTACATTTGCAGAATACTTAGTACATAACAAAAACACACACACAAGGATCGTATTAGTTTAGTGTCTATGGAAACTCGGAATATAATCTTCTAATCCTGGTGAAAGATCTTCAACATCTCCCATAAAGATATTCCTTTTATTAATACCTAAAACCTTTGTTTATATCCTAGGGAAAAGAAAAAAACATAAAAGGGTGAGCTCAAATGCTCAGTAAGGGTAAACAAAAGAAATATCAATCACATCATATACATAAGCAAATAACTTTTGGAAATCTTAACCTGTAAAAGAGAGCATAATTTCATAACATGGGATAAATCATGGCAGTGAAATGTAATCACAATAATCATAACATAAAACATGAAACATTTTGGCATACACACATAATCATATAGAATCATTTCTTGTTAGTCAAGACTCATTTCCAAGACTATCTTAGTGGACAAAGTCCCTTTCTGAACCGAGTCACCCTCGTTTCAGTCCTGTTTCACTGAACCGGTATAACCTATCGTTCCAGCCATGTCTATCTCATGAGATATAAAATCTTTACCCAATGCATTGGAGAGAGATATAGGTCCCACCCATCTCATAATGATACCATTCTTATGTGTGCCACAAAATCATAAATCATAAATCATTGCATAACCCATGTAATAAATTTGGATTCTTAAACATTATGCCATCATAATCCATAAACAATTGATATCATTTCATCATAACAAAAATTGAAACCATTTAAATCATAGAGACATTTTACTTGAAACATACATATCAAATAACGTCATCTTAGATGGAAAATAGTTTTGGAAAAACACTTGAAATGAATTCTTGAGGAAAATATCCTTTCTTCTTTAAAAACATTTTTCCTTTCTTAACATGTCATAAAACTTTAAACTAAAAGAAGTTGATTAAAAATAAACATGAAAACTTGTAAAGGAATCTTCTTGGAAATAATGTTTTAAAAATCCATTCATTCCGTATAAGTTAAAAAAACATTCCTCTTGCACTTTTGTCGGAAAAGTCAAAAAAGTACCTTGTATGAAAAACGACAAAAGATTCCTTTCATATATTTTACTAAAAACTCACCAAAGGGTAAAATTGGATTTAAAAAATTGTAGGTGGATAGAAATAACATTACATATTGATGAAACATGGATGTGGATGATAAAATACACCCCAGTAAATACTTACGAATAAGCAATCTTGGATAAAAATGAGATTCTGATATTTCCCTTACCTTAGGTCCGATTTGCTTTGTGTGTGTTCGATGCTCCTGTATAATGGTTTAAATAATGTTATTTACTTATTCCGGAATCATACATATTGATATGATATCATATATGGTCATATTCTTAGCTTCTTATTAGTAATATTTCATTGTTACTTGTTACTCAGGTCTTTATTGCCTTTTGTTCTTATGTGTGTTTTGCCGAATAAATTCTTATTCTTCTTTTAAAGTTATAGATACCTTATATCCAGAATGGTGTTAGTGTAACATATATAATATTTATTCATTCAATTCATTTATATAATTACTATGTAATGATGATCATGTAGAACGAGTCGCATCACATCGTAGAGACGGTATTCCGTACGTACGCACGAGTGATGATATTGTTCCCATGATCATGGAATTATTTTTAAGTGTATTTATACTATTTCAGTGTCAATATCACATTATAATAATCATATATAGTTACTCATTACACCATTATACCCATCCTTGTAAGGTGATGGTGGAAAATAGATTACACCACGACGTGGAGACAGTATTCCGTACGTACGCACGCACGGTGATTTCATTTTTCCGTAGGATGGATAGAAGATGAATTAGGGTTGTTTCATATTTATAATAACATATCAGTATGTAATTAATACTTATGTTATTACTTTATCATGAAACAACTAAATAAGATGAAGTGGAAGAAGAAATAAAGATGAAAGAATTGGTAACGGACATTACCTTTTCTTTGAAGTGCTTTTCTGAGACCTTCTTTTAGGGCACTAAAATTGGTCTTTGAAGAAGACCAGAACCTCTAGGATGTCTCTAGAGAAGTGGAGAGGAGAAAGTGGCAGGGTTTGGCCGAGCATGAAGGCTCCAAGTGGTGTGAGGAAGAGGGGGAGGAGGTGTCCTTTTATAAGGGAGGAGAGGGGCACCTTTGGAATATCTTCAAAATATTATTTTATATTAAAGTCAAAATGGGTTTATAATGGTTCCAAAGGGTCTTATTTCGGAGCTTAAGTGGGGATGGATCGAAAGCCTATAAACCAATAGGATTTAGACAAGTTTAGGTTATTATTTTAACCTTATCAATTAGATTTAACTCTAAGTTAAATAATTTAACTGTTACCGTGTCTTTTTGTTTTCTTACACTATATGGTTAATACACTTTCTATAACATGCAAAACGAACCCCAAGTTGTTTATTATTAATTTATATATCCTTATCTAAGTCATTTGGCCGAACCATATATTTTTAGGAATAAAATAACAATTAATAATATAATATTTTATTTAAAAACTATTTTGTGTCAATTTTGACACTATTTGATATATGATTTTCTTGAAAGTCGTAATAGAATTATATGTTCGAAAAAAGTTGATTAAATATACACTAATATATCATAGTAACCTATAAAATTAGTGGAATTCATAAAAAGTCTCAAATTACATTTATTTGGGCATTTATAACATCAATTATGTGAACATTTCCTTAAAAGGGTAATTACAGCAACATCGTTGTGTCATAACTAAATTAATTTATTTAAAGTATAAAAATTATAAATAAAATATCATTATGTAGGAAATATGTTTAGCTTTCTAATGGATATTTATAATCGAATTTATCTTATGTATAACCCCATATTAAAAAAGTCTTAGTTATTAAACATTGATTTTAACTATTTCAACTATTCATTAAATAAAATAATATTAAATGTCATAATCTAATCCAAGTGGACATAAATGGTCATATTATATTCATAAGGTTGTTTTTGTTCGAATTAAACTTATCCAATAGAATTAAGAAATGTGTTGGGGTAATAGTAATTTCAAATTTACCCTTAGTTACCCTATTTACTATTAACCGCGGTAAAAAAAAGTGAAACGTTACTATTCACCAAAAAATTATTTTCATCTCATTGAACCACATTTTAGTCCTTGATATTAACGGCGTGTCTCGGATTTTCAAAATTCCACTCACAGAAGCAGTAAAATTATGTTTTATGAAAAAATCAGTTTTTTAACTACCACTTAGTGGTTTCACTATTCATCAAAAATTGAAAGTTTTCAGAAAAATACCGAAAATTAGGCCTAAGCTATATTTGATATTATGAACTCAAAAGTGATGTCTATTTTACCAAATTCACAACATATCTGTTGCATTAACTAATTTAAAAATTAATTTCCGTCGTCAAAACAAATAGCTTGTTTTTAAGAGATAATAACTATCAAAAGATTGACACTTGTTTATAACTAGTTTAAATGTGGAATTACATCCAATGAAAAACATTGTATTAAATTGTAAAAATATATTCTAAATATACTTTAAAACAACTCAAATTAATAATTTATTACTACTAATTATTTCGATTGAAAAAGTTGTTTTTAATTAAAATTTAGTAATTTCCACTATTCATCAAAATATGAAAGTTATCCGAAAATTACCAAAATTTCACCCTAAGCTAATTTCGATATTCCGAATCCAAAAATGAAGTCCATTTTGAAAAATAAAATTTACAAAATTTAAAAAAGTGGTTATTACTATTCATAACAGCTAGTTTTAATAATATTTTAATAGCATATTGTTGTTTAGTGAAACTCGTTATTGCGTACTACACACGCTATCGAGGAACGTCGCGATTGCGTGTAATGCAAGGAAAATCAAGGATGCGTGTTGTGAAAGCTCCTTTTGGTGTAGCGTACAACACAAGGAATTAGTGAAATTAAAAAAAATATTTTTCATAAAATCTCGGGGTGTTACATTCTACCCCCCTTAAAATGAATTTCGCCCTCGAAATTCGTCGGGGTTATAAATGGTTTACTATTCGAAAGTTTCTTTAATAGAAACCCACATCGTAATAAGGAATACCAAAACCATTCTTTTAAAACGAAAGTATGAAACATAACGGTTACCCAAATAAACTAATCACTGGGTTTCCACATAGGTGAAAATATGGATATGGAAGAAAAATCAAACCATCATGTTCTGATGGAGAGTGGTAGAGAACATGGCTATGGAAAATCCAACAATCAAAAATCCTTAAATTTGTGTCGATCTAATGTACCATCTGATTAATCAGATATAAGAGCACTAGGACAACATTTTTGGTTTTCAAGATCGTTTCCCTAAAGTTGAAGAATTTGAATTAGAATAAATACTTACTTTATTTTGATACAATCTCACTATTGTTCGTGCCTTGAACAATTTCCAATTCATCTCTTAAATAAATGAAGTTGAATTTGTTATTCGTGAAGTGTTAGCAGATCATGTGATAGAATGACGGGCCATTCCATCTATCTCAAACAAAAGGTTAGAAAAAGTTATTAAATATACATAAGTCATTCTATAGTGAGATTAATCCTATATAGTTCCTAAAATGGACTTATACTTCATATATCATACTGCTTAATATAATAAAACTAGTTTCTACTAAATAGGGACTTCCTGTAGGCCAGTGGTAGGCGATAAAGGCCAGTCGCACTTCGGTTGTGGGTTCGATTCCCACAGCCTTGTCCGATGCGATGGGCTGTCGCCCGTCCTGCAGGTTGTCCTTTTTCGAAAACTATATTACTATAATATCCCATCAATAATATCGAGAAAAAAATATATCCTTAAAAAATACTAACTTATGTCCAACATAATCCATTCCAATCTTTAGGCTTATCCATAATACTTCAGTCCACTATAATATAGTGAAAACGATTACCAGAGATTTAATACCATCGTTGATCCCCATATATCATAAGATATGTCTTGTTGGTCATGTTCCAAACATTCAAAGGCCTTAATCATGTACTCTCTTGAATACCCATTGAATCATAGTGAAAACTTGAATGCAGTTAAAAGTTAACACTTTTCACATACCAAAATCCTCAAAATTCTATATACTCAAACCATGATATCACTTAGTCCTTATATCAATCATGAGCTCATGAATACTGTTAAACATTTTATTTCCTCGTTTTCCCTTCATTATGCACATATCATCTTATTTCCAAAAATATCTCAATCACTTTGAATACCACATTAGACCAATACATAAATATTGCAATACTCCATGATACAACATTATTTTGGAATCCCATTACATAAACACTTAATCATTCCACCACATCGTTGTCTTATGCAACATCGCCAATAGTGATCACATGTGACTTCCCTTTGTCCTTTGCCTTAAGTTGTTGCTCATGTCAATCATCACTAACCCTTGGATTAGGGAATTTATTGGCATAATGTCCCATCTCCTTGCACTTGAAGCATTGAAGTGTTGGTAGTGCGTTCTCTGCAGTGTTTGCTTTATTCACATCATTAGAAACCCTTTTTCAATTACTTCGACACTCAGATGCTCGATGACCTTCTTTCCCACACATAAAACATTTTCTATTCCCTTTAATACAATCTCCACCATGCTTCTTTCTACCCATTGTGCATAAGGAAACATTCATCTTCTTTTCACCATTATTCTGAGATTTCTCCTTGAACTCCATCTTTCATTTCTTGTCAAAACCATGAGATGGATATGTAACACCAACTTCCATTTCTACCTTGATAGCACAACGCACAATTTCTTCATAGCTACTGAAGTCTCTTATAGCTAATTCCCTTCTAATACTTGGTTTTAAGCCACTGAAAAATCGATCAACTTTACTTTCAGGTTGGATGAAAATGCCAGATGCATACCTTGTAAGTCTTGTAAAATTCGCTTCGTATATACCAACAGATTCATCATCCTTTTGATTTAGTTCAAGAAACTCCTTCTGCATCATTGTTTGAAGAATACGAGGGAAGTACTTATTGAAAAATAAGTTCTTGAACTCGTCCCATTCCATGGACTCAATTTCATCTCTTGGCCTCGTATTCTTGATAAGATTCCACCATTGATCAGCTTCACCTTCCAAATGATATACCGCTAAGATGACGTTATCATGTTCAGAACATTGAAGAACTGAAAATATCTTTTCAGTGGTACTAATCCATTGTTCAACAAAAAGTGGATCAGAAGACCCACTGAAAGAAGGTGGTCATTGCCTCATGAAGGACTCAATAGAATATTGTTCCCTTCTCTGCTCATTTGGAATCCCAGAATGATTCGTAGCTTGTGTAAGTAAAGCAATAAGATTTTGCACTCAATCTCCCATAAAATTTGTTTGTTAATGATGGAAATCATTGGATTGTCCATTGCATTGATCAACACGGTTCCTTCGGGTTCCAGCCATCGTCTAAAACCCAAAAAGAATAGTGTGAGAGGCAAAAAGCATGCTAGGGAAACCAACATAATAAAGGGGGAGTACCTTCAATGTCTAACATCTTAGGTTAAATTCTATAATCGTTACCGTAGTTCTAGGACTATATCCTATACGTATTCATATCCTTAGGGACATCCCTAGACATACCTTAGAAATATCTCTAGGGATCTCACTAACGTTTTCGCTTTCTAGTTTCCAAATGTTGACTAAACCTTTCCTCTGATACCAACTGTAAAGACCCGAACCCTGATGTACATTGACATTACATTACATTTGC
Organism: Viscum album; assembly: GCA_963277665.1. Taxonomy (NCBI): domain Eukaryota; kingdom Viridiplantae; phylum Streptophyta; class Magnoliopsida; order Santalales; family Viscaceae; genus Viscum; species Viscum album. The sequence goes on along the minus strand of OY728163.1, from coordinate 1,644,636,244 downwards.
AGAATACTTAGTACCTAACAAAAACACACACACAAGGATCATATTAGTTTAGTGTCTTTGGAAACTCGGAATATAATCTTCTAATCCTAGTGAAAGATCTTCAACATCTCCTATAAAGATCTTCCTTTTTTTAACCTAAAACCTTTCTTTATATCCCGGGGAAAAGAAAACATAAAAGGGTGAGCTCAAATGCTCAGTAAGGGTAGACAAAAGAAATATCAATCACATCATATACATAAGCACATAACTTTTGGAAAACTTAACCTGTAAAAGAGATCATAATTTCATAACAAGGGATAAATCATGGCAGTGAAATGTAATCACAATAATCATAACATAAAACATGAAACTTTGTGAAATACACACATAATCATAGAATATCATTTCTTGTTTGTCAAAACTCATTGCCAAGACTATCTTAGTGGACAAAGTCCCTTTCTGAACCGAGTCACCCTCGTTTTAGTCCTCTTTCACTGAACAGGTATAACCTACCGTTCCAGCCATGTCTATCTCATGAGATATAAAATCATTACCCAATGCATTGGAGGGAGATATAGGTCCCACCCATCTCATAATGATATCATTCTTATGCATGCCACAAAATCATAAATCATACATCATTGCATAACCCATGTGATAAAATGGGATTCTTAAACATCATGCCATCATAATCCATAAACAATTGATATCATTTCATCATAATAAAATTGAAACCATTCAAATCATAGAGAAATTTTACTTGAAACATACATATCAAATAACGTCATCTTAGATGGAAAATAGTTTTGAAAAAACTCTTGAAATGAATTCTTGAGGAAAATATCCTTTCTTCTTTAAAAACATTTTTCCTTTCATAACATGTCATAAAACGTTAAACTAAAAGAAGTTGATTAAAAATAAACTTGAAAACTTGTAAAGTAATCTTCTTGGAAATAATGTTTTAAAAATCCATTCATGCCGTATAAGTTAAAAAAAAATTCTTCTCGTACTTTTTTCGGAAAAGTCAAATAAGTACCTTGTATGAAAAACGACAAAAGATTTATTTCATATCTTTTACTAAAAACTCACCAAAGGGTAAAATTGGATTTAAACAATTGTAGGTGTATGGAAATAACATTACATATTGATGAAACATGGATGTGGATGATAAAATACACCCCAGTAAATACTTACGAATAAGCAATCTCGGATAAAAATGAGATTGTGATATTTCCCTTACCTTAGGTCTGATTTGCTTTGTGCGTGTTCGTAGCTCCTGTATAATGGTTTAAATAATGTTATTGACATAATCCAGAATCATACATAATGATATCATATCATATATGGTCATATTCTTAGATTTTTATTAGTAATATTTCATTGTTACTTATTACTCGGGTCTTTATTGCCTTTTGTTCTTATTTGTGTTTTGCCGAATAAATTCTTATTCTTCTTTTAAGGTTATAGATACCTTATATCCAGAATGGTATTAGTGTAACATATATCATATTTATTCATTCAATTCATTTATATAATTACTATTTAATGATGATCATGTAGAACGAGTCGCATCACATCGTAGAGACGGTATGCCGTACGTACGCACGAGCGATGATATTGTTCCCATGATCGTGGAATTGTTTATAAGTGTATTTATACTATTTCAGTGTCAATATCACTTTATAATAATCATATATAGTTACTCATTACACCATTATACCCATCCTTGTAAGGTGATGGTGGAAAATAGATTACACCACGGCGTGGAGACAATATTCCGTACGTACGCACGCGCGATGATTTCATTTTTCCGTAGGAGGGATAGAAGATGAATTAGGGTTGGTTCATATTTATAATAACATATCAGTATGTAAGTAATAATGATGTTATTAATTTATCATGAAACAACTAAAGAAGAAGAAGTGGAAGAAGAAATAAAGATGAAAGAATCGGTAACGAGCATTACCTCTTCTTTGAAGTGCTTCTTTGAGACCTTTTTTTAGGGTACTAAAATTGGTCTTTGAAGAAGACCAGAACCTCTAGGATGTCTCTAGGGAAGTGGATAGGAGAAAGTGGCAGGGGTTGGCCGAGATTTAAGGCTCCAAGTGGTGTGAGGAAGAGGGGGAGGAGGTGTCCTTTTATAAGGGAGGAGAGGGGCACCTTTGGAATATCTTCAAAATATTATTTTATATTAAAGTCAAAATCGGTTTATAATGGTTCCAAAGGGTCTTATTTCATAGATAAAGTGGGGATGGGTCGAAATCCTATCAACCAATAGGATTTAGACAAGTTTAGGTTATTATTTTAACCTTATCAATTAGATTTAACTCTAAGTTAAATAATTTAACTTTTACAGTGTCTTTTTGTTTTCTTACACTATATGGTTAATACACTTACTATAACATGCCAGACGAACCCCAAGTTGTTTATTATTAATATATATATCATTATCTAAGTCATTTGGCCGAACCTTAGATTTTAAGGAATAAAATAACAATTAATAATATAATATTTGATTTAAAAACTATTTTGTGTCAATTTTGACACTATTTGATATATGATTTTTGTGAAAGTCATAATAGAATTATATGTTCGAAAAAATTTGATTAAATCAACACTAATATATCATTGTAACCTAGAAAATTAGTGGAATTCATAAAAAGTCTCAAATTGAATTTATTTGGGCATTTATAACATGAATTATGTTAACATTTCCTTAAAAGGGTAATTACTACAACATCGTTGTGTAATAAATAAATTAATTAATTTAAAGTCTAAAAATTATAAATAAAATATAATTATGTACGAAATATTTTTATCTTTGTAATGAATATTTATAATCTAATTTATCTTATGTATAACCCCATATTAAAAATGTTTTAGTTATTAAACTTTGATTTTAACTATTTTTACTATTCATTAAATAAAATAATATTAAATGTCATAATCTAATCTAAGTGGACATAAATGGTCATATTATATTCATAAGGATGTTTTTGGTCGAATTACACTTATCCAATAGAATTAGGACATGTGTTAGGGTAATAGTAATATTATATTTACCCTTAGTTACCCTATTTACTATTAACCGCAGTAAAAAAAAGTAAAAAGTTACTATTCACCAAAAAATTATTTTCATCTCATTGAACCACATTTTAGTCCTTGATATTAACTGTGTGTCTCAGATTTTCGAAATTCCACTCACAGAAGCGGTAAAATTATGTTTTATGAAACATTCAGTTTTTTAACTACCACTTAGTGGTTTCACTATTCATCAAAAATTGAATGTTTTCAGAAAAATACCAAAAATTAGGCCTAAGATATATTTGATATTATGAACTCAAAAATGATTTCTATTTTACCAAATTCAAAACATATCAGTTGCATTAACTAATTTAAAAATAAATTCCCGTCGTCAAAACAAATAGCGGATTATTAAGAGATAATAACTATCAAAAGATTGACACTTGTTTATAACTAGTTTAAATGTGAAATTACATCCAATGACCAACATTTTATTGAATTGTAAAAATATATTCTAAATATACTTTAAAACAACTAAAATTAATAATTTATCACTATTAATTATTTTGATTGAAAAAGTTGTTTTTAATTAAAATTTAATAATTTCCACTATTCATCAAAATATGAAAGTTATCCGAAAATTACCAAAATTTCACCCTAAGCTAATTTCGATATTCCGAATCCAAAAATGAAGTCCATTTTGAAAAATAAAATTTACAAAATTTCAAAAAGTGGTCATTACTATTCATAACGGCTAGTTTTAATAATATTTTAATAGCATATTGTTGTTTAGTGAAACTCGTTATTGTGTACTACACACGCTATCGAGGAATGTCGCGATTGCGTGTAATGAAAGGAAAATCAAGGATGCGTGTTGTGAAATCTCCTTTTGGTGTAGCGTACAACACAAGACATTAGTGAAATTAAAAAATATTTTTCATAAAATCTCGGGGTGTTACAATAAGTCACAAGTGAATGTGACCATGATAACATAGAATTGCCATAAAACATGTAATTGTAGAAAGAAATATTAATCACGTCGAATTTCTATAGTAGACAAGATAATTTATAATAAGACCATCATAGTGAACAATGTCTATTATGGAACCGGGTTTACTTTTCATTCCTTCCATGTATTAATGAAGTAGATTTACATGTCATTCAAACCCTATATTACTAAACTATATTTACATTCCATTAAATCCATGTTTATCTCATGAGATAAAAATCATTAACCAATGCATTAGAGAGATATATAGGTCCCAACAATATCATAATTAATTAATTCTCGCACGTTCTACAAAACATAAACCATTCACAATAGTATAAACCATGAAAAAAATAGGTTTCATAAACGTCATTCAACTATAACATAATCAATATAATATAAATTAGTTTCATAATAAAAATTCCATCAATATTTAAATAAAATAATAATAAAAATAGAGATATAAACATAACCCTATGTCATTGTAGATGAAAAATATTTTTGATAAAACACATGAGATTATTTTCTGAGAAAAATGTCCTTCTTCTAAAAAGTGATTTTTTTTCTCAAAATGTCAATAATATTTTTGAGAAATCAATTTATTTTAAAATAATCATTAAATAGTTTATAAGATTCTTCTTGGAAATAATGTGTCTTGAAACCTTAAAAATCCATTCACACCCTCAATGTAAAAAAACAATTCTCCTCGTATATTTGATAGAAAAGTTAAAAAGTACTTCCTATGGTATATTTAAGATTCATTCCTTCTATATAATTAAGTAAAAGTAAAAAATTGGTAAAAATGTCATCGAAAATTTATATAAAAATAGTAAAAAAATTAAAAAGATTTTTTGAAAACATATACATGGATGAAAAATATATCTCCATTAAATACTTACGTATAAACAATCACGGATATAAAATAAGATAGAATAATTATCTCTTAAATTTGGTTCGATATGCATAGTATTTACATGAACCTACATTATAATGATTTAAATAATTTTATAGATTTAATCTAGAATAAAAATTGTTTTTATGATAACAATTATATTCATATTTTCTTCTGTTTGATAGTAACATTTCATTGTTACTCATTATTCTGATATTAACTATTTTACGTTCTTATGCATGTTTTATCGGATTAGTTGTTATTACACTTTCTAGATATAGTTATATCATTTATAAAAGGGTATAGTATAATATATTACATATTTATTCATTCAATTCAATTATGTAATCAGGCATTAATGAAGATTATGTAGAACGTATCACATCGCACCATAGAGACGGTATGTTGTACGTACGCACGAGTGACGATATAATTCTCATAAATGTTAAATGGTATTGAAGTATATGTTGTTTAATATCTCATAAAAATACAATTTTATATTAATCATATATATATATATATATATTAATTTCCTTATTATACCCATTAATGTAAGGTGCCAGTGAAAAACGGATTACACCACGCAGTGGAAACAGTAAGCCATACGTACGCACGCGGGGGGATTTCATTTTTTATATGATGGGTAGTAGGTGTACTATATTGATTTCATAATCATAAAAATATATCATTACATAATTAATATAGAATTTATTACCTTGTAATGAAACAAATCATGAGGTGGATGTAGAAGAAAAAAGAAGTTTGAGGGAATCAGTAAATGATATTACCTATTTATCGACGTATCTCCACAAAATATCCTTGATGAGAACTATAGATGGTCTTCTAAGAAGACAAGTGCATCTATAAAGTTTATATGAATCTTTATAATGAAAATGGTAAGGTTATGGTTGAGATTTATGGCTAATAAGATGTGAATACTTGAGGGAGGAAGTTCTCTATTATAATTGAGGTGAGGGGTACTTTTAGAATCCTAAAAAATATTAATTCATAATAATTTTTAAATAAATAAAAATTCCAAAAAAATGATATATATTAGAAACTAAGATAATATAATATTTAAATCTCATCAACCAATACAATTTGGTCCTTATTTATTTCAATTTTGACATTATCATTTTAATTGACAATCAGTTATTGTATTTAATTTTCATTAAGATAAAAAATGTCTTAATATTAAATGGGTAAAATATTTTTGTATTTAATTGTAATTATTACATAAATGTATAATTTATAATTTTTTAGACCATGTCATAATGAATCAATATTTCTATAATTTTTTCTAATAATTAAATTATTTCAAAAACATTATTTTAAATAAATTTCAATTGTGTAAATTTCGACACTTCATTTTATGGATTTTTTTAAATATGAACATAAGGATTTATCCTCAAACCAAATATATTATTATACTCCTAATGGGTAAATTGAATTTAAAAAATTCATTTCACAAATTAATTACCCCAAATTATTTTTATGGAAATATTTTTAATTACATTTATTTGATATCTCCATTAATAAAATCATTACTGCAATGATTTTATGTATTTATTTATATAATTATTTTTTTAGTAAAAACTAAACCAAAAATACAATAATGAAGATATATTTAATATATTTTAGGAGAATATATTTAGTATATTTTACCTACTATAAAACCAATCATAAAAAATTTATACCTATTTAAGTATGAATGTCAAAACATTAAGATTACATGAAATAAAATAATATTAAAGGCCATATTCAATTCTATAAAGCTCAAAAAGGTCACTAAAATGATGTTTGGATGATTATGGTCGAAATATACTCCACCGATAATATATCTACATGTTTTTGGGCTTTTTATTATTATTTGGATTTATATAAAAAATCAATTATTTATCATCAATTAATAAATTTTTACAACATTAAATAATAAGACATTAAGTTATTTAATTATTCAATAAAAATTAAAAAAAATATTAAAATTATGTATTTAATTATTTTATCTATACATTAGATATTTATTTTAGGATTCATCACCTGGTTATCACTATATGAAAATTATTATACTTATAAGAAATTTGAGTTTTAGATGGTGGTTGTTTTCAAATAAATATATATCTCCAACAATTTATTATTATGATTGAATGAATGGATGACCCCCTTTGAGATGTGGTATCAAACGAATCCAATACTCAATTCATTATTTGTTTTCCTAAGTAAGTGTTTTATTCTAAATAAATAATTGAATTTGAATTTTTATGCTCATTGGGTTGAATGTATCTTCCTTGGATTTTTATATTAGGCATTGGCCATAAACATTACATAATCATGATTTTTGATAAAAAATTATCTTTCCTTCACATTAAGGATCATTTAATGTTTACAGTTTTAAAGAATTATGCGATAAATATTTCATAAAAACTCAATTATTATAAGGAATATAGAAATAACATGTCCATTTTTTCACAATAATAAAACTCCTTAAATAAATGAAGAAATCATTAATTGATTATTATCTTCCTAAATTGTTCTTTCACATGGCCTTCCTTATAACCTATGAAAATAATTTCAAAATTATTGGATGATTATAGAAATATCGTAAAGGTTATAAAATAATGAAAGAAGAAATTAGTCCATGAATACATAAAAATCAACGATATAATACATTTCACTCAGAAAACATAACCTCTTTTATACACCTCAAAAAATACTATTATTAAGGAAAAACTCTATGAAATAATAAATAAAAAATGTAACATGTGGAATCCATAACATAATTACATTATATCTTTCATAGCTATATAGGGTGTAAATTCCATGGTTATGTTTTCAATACCCATCATAGTATATCCCCCAAATCACTTAGGAGAAACCATTATTTTTTCCTCTATCACATTACCTAATGTATTGGAGAGCTATCTTGGGCTCACCCACCTTCCGTTTATCATGGATCCACCCATATTCATAAGAAATTACCAAGAACCATAACATATTAATAATACATGAACCAACACAACTAAAAAAATAACACTTCCACGTTGTAATCGTATGAAATAATTTGAAGATATTGATAAAATAAATCAATTATCCAAACCATTTTCTATAAAAAATACCTAAAATAAGAAAATTCTATTTAATTTTTATTTATAAAACCTTCTCACATGTAGAGGAAGGGAAGTACTAATAATGGACATGGCAGTGGAAAGGGCATTTTCTCCATGTATGTTAACAAAAACAAAATTTGTCATTTAGAGAATTTCTTAATTAAAATATATTCCTATTGAAAAACTATTAATGAAATTAAAATTAAATTTTTTTGATTATTCACTGTATAAAAGAAGTAACTATATAAACCAAAATAAGCCCCGTTGAAAGGATATTGAGATGAATTCCCTTTCCATGACTCTGACATGTCTGATTCATTCCATATTTTACTGAATAATTTTTTTTTAAATTTATATTTTCTTCAGAAAATGATTCAGGTTTATGATTCATTTTATATAACTTATAATCATGTATTTAAAAATACATAATTATTTATGTTCATATCATTTTTTCGTCGATATTCAGTACATGTGTTGAAAATGAACTTTTTTTATGTAAATTGTCCATGTGGTCAAAAGTAAATCATTTCAAAAATATTATTAATTATTTAAATATCATATATATTTAGTATATATGTATTTATAATTTCAATAATTTATGGAAATAATAATTGAAATGCAACGTTCATGAATGTGGTAGGCCGTACGTACACATGAATACTAATTGCATTACATTTTAATATTTTAATAATAACCATAAAATGATATAAATGTATATTAATATACAAGTATTATATTTAGGGATTTTATGTTTTATAGGTAAAATAAAACCATCCTTTATAAAATCCATGTATATAATGAATGAGTCATATCGCATTAAGGGGGTGGTAGCCCACACATTCTCGAATGAAATTATTGTATTTACACATAAAAAACATAAAGGTTAGCTGTAAATAAAAATTTTTTAAAAAATTTGAAACAACAATTATAATATATATCATAAATAAATATAGTACCATCATAATGACCACCATGAAATTTGGGAGTGAAAAAGTTCATAATTATCATTTCGTGGGACAGTAGTTCGCCGTATACAGAAAAAATTTGTTCTTATCCATTAGATGGATGTGTCTTTAAGTGTAGTCTAAATAAATATCATATAAAATCTTATTATATTTATAACACAGGTTCTATTATGTAATCAATTATTACGAAATAATAGGTTGTGTAGAAGGAAAATAATAGAAATGATTTTGAGAGAAGACGTTACCTCTAAATGAGGTAACTAATTTTGATTAGTAAAAAGGGTGTGTTTAATTGAAAGAAGAGTTATTGGAATGAATTAAATGTTTAATAAAATCAATAATAGAATATTTATTTCCATGAAAAGGTAAGATAATGATGAATAAATTATTTTTATTGCTTATCAATAATGAAAATGGTTTGAAGAGGGAAAACCTAATGAAAGGGTGTATAGATCGAGAATTTCCCCTTACCTTGTTTCTGAATGAATTCCTTCGATGAAAGTCCTGTCTAATGAAATTATATTCATTAATTAATAAATATATATAATTCAATCCATGAATTATATTAATTATAGTTTTATTAATCTCTTTTGTGGACATTTGGATGATTAATAGAGATTAAATTCATTGTTCGTAAGTGTTAATTTTCATATATTTTATGAATAATTAACAGGTATTCATGAGTTGATATTCATATGAAATGTGGTTAAACAACCATAATTGTTAATATATATATATTATTGAATCTATCTAGATATATATTATACTATAACAAATTTTTATATATTCCATGAGGATGAATCAATAAATAAAAATTTAATGACAACTTCTTGGATTAATTTAACTGTTTTTCTCATAATGAACTTGTTTATTATTATTATGTTATATACGTAGTGTATACTGTTTACATAACATCAAATAAAATAATATAAATATATTAAGATCATGTTCAAGAAATAAAATTGTCTCACAACCAATCTCTAAGATGGTAAAAATAATGGAAAACCCATCGTCCTTGAATATTATAAAGTAGCACATCTCAGACGGTTTTTTAATATATAGTATAAAAGGATTTGAAATGTGAGAATATTATGTAATATATCATTATCATAATTTACATAAATTAAATTAATGTTTCTATAGTTATAATACCCTTTGGATTAATGTTGGTGAGGAAAGAAAAAGAAAAGAAATGAACTTGAATGAAAAACAATATTCATTAACAGGATTTTGCATCTTGGAATTGTCTCCTTTTAGAGCCTCATTAGGGGAGATTATTTGTTCTTTGATAGGTGACCATGGGCTGGTGGGAATGGGAATGGTTATTGGGGTGATATTCATGCCTAATTTAGATAATTATATAATCTATAAAAGTGTGAAAAAATGATGGTGTGAGGTTTTGTATTTATAGTGGCGGGGAGGAGGGTTTCATAATATTATATTCATTCATTTATTATTTCTCTATACGAAAAGAAATATTGAGGATTATTGTGACTAAAAATAGTAATAACAAGTGTAATGAATCCAATGGTTATTTTCATAAACCATGACTTAAGAATGTTCCGTAAATTCATTTCTTTTGTAAATTTTATAAATTATTGAATTTCACTATTCACCAAAAATTAAAATATTTAAGAAAAAATTAAAATATTACCCAATCAATTTTTCAAAGTGTAAAATCCAAAAATGAACTCCATTTTTTATAAATATTTACTTAATTTTGAAAACTTTATTTTTTTAATTAATATCATTATTTTTTTAAAAATACATATTGTAAAATTAAAAATGATTAATGCATTCAAAAAATTACATATGGTCTTATAAAATTATCTTAAAACTAGAAGATGTAAAATTAATAATTTATAAACAAATTTTTTGAAAATACATATTCTATTATATTATTTAATAAATTATAATTATTAATTTATGACATCTAAAAATGCCAATACATTTGCTGTGGTCATATTGCTACAAATAAGATACCCAAATTTTAGGTATATATTCATGGGTGAGGTCACTATTATTTTAAATGATTTTCAATTACATAGAGTGATATTACTATTCACAAGGGTGTGGTACTATTCATTAGGGTAGGTTACTATTCACAAAATTTACATTATTCATATCAGACTCAAAACATATTACTATTACCAACTGTGTATGTCAGATATTCAAAATGCATTAACTATAAGTATAAAATTAATGTTTACTGATCATATAGTAGTTCATTTAAGCATGATGTGTCATCATGTTTCGTAATGTGATAACATTACTACATGAAGGGAGTAATAACTTTGATTAATGTTTGGGTTGTTTCATTATTCTCCCCTTTTGAAATTTTACCCTCGAAATTTATTTTTTACGTAAATAGGTTATTGTACTTCTCCATCATCACATCCTTTTGATCCCAAGATTCATATTCAAACATATGGTTCCAATAAAAGAGTGTGACAAGGTGTATTTTAATGTTGCGTATAAGTTTATCTCTCTAGTCCATAATCATTTTAGATACTCCTCATAATAGAGATCATATTATTGTTGTACCACCTATATGTTTATTACATGTGAGAGATCTGGTATGTAGTTCTTCAAGAGTGATATATGAAATAAATCAAGAACATGGGCCATAATTAGTGGAAGTACAATTCGACAATCCAAAACTTCTTTTTGTAAAAAAATATCCAATGTACCAATGAACCTTGTGATTTACATTCCTTTTTTCCAAACTGCAGGACTACTTTCCTAGGTGATATTCGAAGAAATTCATTATCTACAACATCAAAATACATGCCCCTTCGATGGTTTTTAGCATATCTCATTTTCAAAAACAATGAAGCTTTGATATGTTTCTAGATGACATAAAAATTCTATGTCATCTATTACATAAGATATGGTCCATGTATATTTCTTTCAATAACTTCATACCAAAAGGTTGGAGTTCTACATTACATTCCATACAAAGAATCACGTGGATCCATATGAATACTTGAGCGGAAGCTATTGTTTTATGAGATCTTAACCAGTGGGTGATGATGATCCAATCCTATATTTAATATTAAATATCAGGTTCTTATCATATCATATAGATACTAAATATTCCTTTCATAATGGTCATCATTTTGTGAGTGATAGGTCATGATGAACTTTAATGCAGTACTCAAAGAATGTTTGAGACTCCCCTAGAATTTTGATGTGAACCTTGGATCATGATCATAGATAATAGAGAGTTGAATCCAATTAAGTCTTACCAATTCCTTCAAAAATATCATTACATGTATTTTAAGCTAGATATCTTACAAAATAGATATAATGTGGAATGTCATTTTGATTCAGTCAACCACATCCCATATTGAATTATTTCCCTTAAACGACTATGGGAGACCCTTGACAATGTCTCTATTTACATTCTCCCCTTTCCATGTTCTTATAGGCAATGATTTCATCATCCCTTAGGTTTTCTGTCGAATTTCTTTATTTTTTTGATATATCAGGCACCTTGAGATATATTTAAGAATCTATTTCTTCATGTTCTCCCTCCGAATGTTCTCTTATTGATCATAGTAAATCATGGTGCTACTAGGATGGATAGATAAATGTGATATATGTGCATTATCAAATAGATCATTCCTTATACAAGGCGATAAAAGCACAAAAATCCATGTTCAAAACAAAATCGCATCATTATCATGGATATGAAACTCTATAAGCTTCTCTTCTATTACTACATTAACCCTATTTAGTTTCTTTAGATCATCCCATTTTGATTCCTTAAACATCTCATGAAATGATGGTCGGATATTCTTTTCATATTGTTTGGATATATTTCTTTCAATTATGATTTCAAAACACATCCTATGCATATCATTGAATATAGGGTGTTTCTATTTCCAAAACACGGATAGTGAATCAGTTCCATTTCTACCCAAATCATTAGATACATTCTCACCTTAATAGGATTATTGTGAGTAGAGAAATCATACACTTTGATTAGATGTAATCATATCCATTGACGCATGTTGTGATACTTTTGATGGAATAAATAAATTAGAATCTTTTTATTGGTGTATATGTCCTAATTATTACTATAAAGTTACTGACTGTAGATTTTCAGGGAACAAATCATAGTTGTATTATTAGATAATATGTTGGGTAGTTCTAATCAAAGATCTTCAACTACTATGAGGCATAGGATATCAAAGTATTATTTTTCATGTGTACACATCCCAATCATTTCATTAATTCATCTATTTATATTAAAAAACAGTATCCAATCATTAGTAATGTTATTATAGGGGTAGTGATCAGACTTCTCATTAGATATTTTATACGTCGCTCACATTCTTTCATCCGCACATACTTTACCACTTTCCTTGGTAACATAGTTTTCAGGATTGAATATCGAGAGAAACAATTCATAAAACGTTGGTAGTACCCCAATAAACCAACAAAACTATTGATTTTTTTTGACACTAGAGGGTCTGTTCAATTCCTCAATCACCTTTTTTAAAGGGTCTACCGAAATTCCCTCACTATTGTTCAGATATTCCAAGAACGTTACCTAATTCATCCAAAAGTCACACTTTCTGGACAAGATGTACAAATTCTCCATTCCCATTATCCCCCAAACAAGTTTTATATGATCTTCATTTTACTCAGTGTTCATGGAGTAGATGAGAATATCACTGACTAAAACTACCAAATTTTTTTATGTATTCTCTAAAGACACTATTCATCAATTCCATGATGATTGTAGGGGAATTATTATGTCCAAAGGGCATAAAAAGAAACCCATAGTGTACATAAATTATATGAAAGGAAGTCTTATGAATATCTTCGTTCTTTACCTTTAGATGATCACATCCAGAATGAAGATCCACCTTGGAGAAGTACTATGCTCCTTGTAGCTGATTGAACAAGTCGTAAATCCTAAGGATAATATACTTGTTCTATATGGTGATCTGGTTGAGTTCCCAATAATCGAGAGACCACTATATTGATTCTTCTTTTTTATTCACAAATATAAATGGAACACCCTAAGGTGATGCACTAGTGTGTATGAACCGGTTTTCAAAATTTCCTTGTAGATTCTTCATTAACTCCTCCAATTTGATAGGATCCATCATATAGGGACACATTGAGATTGGAGTAGCTCAAGGTATGAGTAATATGGATTAATCTACCTCACAATGTTTGGGAATTCTTGGTAACTCTTTGGTAAATACATCATTGTATTCCCCCATGATGAAATTTTAAACTATGTTGACACTATCCATTGACTAAAAAATTTGGGCGATGTATGCCTCTTCAAAAAAAATAAACACCCACACCATTGAAGGATTTTTCAGTTGATATAAATTATCAGTCATTCATTTTCATAGGATCGTGATAATTTTTAGAATATAAATAGATATTTTATTTTCCCAATTCTTTATATGTTCTCTATATAACAAGAGATAATCTCTTCCCAATATAGTATAGATTTCACCAAGGCTAGTAGCATGAGATTCCATGGAAGAATCATCCCATATACAGAAATAGAATATGATTCCAACAAATGGGATGCAATGATAGCACTACTATGTGTTTTTATAGAGATATATACCTCAAGATTTCAAGGCTTCGATTCCATTGTTTTATCCAACATTCGTGATATTAAAAAAATTAAATTAGAATAAAATACAACTTTTTAAATACGTGGGTGAATAGTATGTTAACCTTGTACGTCTTCTTTTTTTACTCAAATTCCATAATAGTGATTTCAAAATCCTTACCTTGTCTTATTGGCTTTTGTGGATGCTGACGGTGAAGAACCTAATCATATCGAGGTTTAGTGAACTGGTTTGCATCATTCCCTTTCTCTCTACAATTGATGCATTGGACAATGGGTGGTTTATTCCTTTCTTACACCATATTCAAATACCTTCACATGAAATTTTGTCATTCAAGATCATGTTGTCCTTCACTAACATAATTGTAACATTTCACCATTCCATTTAAAAAATTCCCATGGTGTTTTGCCATCATTTTTTTCATGTGGGCGGGTGAGTTATCATCCCTCATTTATCATTAGATCCTACAGCTTGAATATACAACTTTCGTGTCGTATCACCATATCAATGGGATGATTTTCCAAAATCCATCTCTACATTGAGATCACATCGAGAAACATGTTCATAACTCTCAATGTATCTAATTTCAAGATCCTTTCAAATGTGTGGTTTTAACCCACTAATAAATAAATAAATAATTTTTAACATTTTTATTAAAAAAACATGATGTGTTCCTTCTGAAACTTTTGAAATTCTCTCCATAGGCCATGACATATTCTACATCCTTTTTATTGAGCTATATAACTTTTATCTCCATCTTTGAATGAAGAGTTCATTTGAAATATAGGTTAAGATACATGATCATAATGTCCTCCCATTCCATATCATTATTTTCGTTATATGACATGGTGTTCTTAACCAACGTAAAATTTTGACTTGCCCCTCTATTTTGATGATAAATTTTTAGAATCACCTTCTATTTCTTAGAAGTGTGAAGCACATGAATAATATTTTCCATGGAGATGACCTAATGTTCTAAAACTAATGGATTAGAAGTTCAAATAAATGTCAATGTTCATTTCCACAAAAGACAATCAATATCATTTTTCCATCTTATATGAAAGAGGGCATTCCATATTATTCATGAAATTGTCCATAACATTTGAAAAACATGTAATACATTCTATGAGGTTTTGAACTCCACCTCCCAAATCAACGAGATGTCATTCGAGCCATCATTCCATTGTCCCTGAAATTTGTTGTTGTCCAGGATTCTCCTGGTTCCCAAAATTTTCAAATATAGAAAAAGTTAGAACAAAATTTAAGTCAATGATACATTAATAAATATGTTATTCATTGGACCAGTGTACACTAAAATCAATTCTTATGGGATCCCAATTTTTAGAAATGTTTCATCTGTGTATATTTGTACTTAGTGTCATAATTGAGGTTTTCTATAGAGTTCACTAAACCTAATTCCCAAATTAACAAAACAATGCCTCTGATACCAACTATAAAGACCATACAATTATTATATTACATTCAGACTATATTAATTATAAAAATCATAAACAAATTACACAATGAGTATACAAAGGGATAGTGTCTTGGATAATATAGGAGCATATATATCATTTACAACATGAAGCATTATAATTTTTTTATTTCTTTATTCTTTAACATCTTAACTAACCTTGTGTACACTATAGTAAATATACTCAAATTAGAATATTCATCAATATGGGGTGATCTAAAAGATCCAAAAAAGGAAAGGTAAGAATATTAAGAAATCTACAATTTTGTGAGTATAATCATAACATCATTTATATAATATCATGGAATGTGGTGATGCATAAAAATGAAATATCATGTCTTAGTGGTTAACAACCACATATAGATGTGAACAGAGTTAGAATCATGTTTAATCATCATTTCGCATTAACCCATGATATTCATAACTTTAACCAATGCATTTATGAGTTCTGTAGTTCCAGGAACACCCATCACATTCTAAAATTCATATTGTACTATATAATTCAGGGCTCACCTGTAACATCATAAAATTTACATTATCACACATTCAACATTGAAAAACGTCAAAATTGAACATAAAATAAACCATGGAAATAAATGGGCTTCACATCATAATGTATACATTCAAGAACAGTTGATTCCAAAAATAACGATGGAATACCAGTTTTGACATAGAAACATTAACATTGAGTAAAGAGTGAAACAATGGCCAATAATTATAAATGGTTATATTATTTGAAATAAGTGTTAACTAGGAAATCATTAGATCTAATATAAAATCAATTAATGATCATTTATATTTGAGAAATGGAAATATATTTACGAATAACTTATTTTTATGGAATATCCATTATGAAAATGAGTTGAAGAGGGAAAACCCATAGAAAGAGTGTTGGGTTCAAGATTTTACCCTTACCTTGTGCCGGAATGATTTATTTACTTTAATGTACTATATAATGACATTATACTTTTAAATTTACAATTCCATGTCCATTAATATTTGAATTTTACTCATTATGTTTTAAATATGCATATCATAAATTCATTGTACGAGAGTGTTAATTTTCTTATCTTTTTTTGAAGGGATCACTAGTATTCATGAATTTATGTTCTTTACAATTTCCATTAAACATATATAATTGTTAAAATATATTATCAGTGAAATTAAATAGTTCTAAATACTCGTATAATGTTTTGTATATACTACGAGTATGAATGATTAGATAAAAATTTAATGATAAATGCTTTGATTAATTTGGCAGTTTTTACTACAAGGAACTAGTTTTGATTTATTATTTTATATCACGAGTGTATAAGGATTAATGAATATTAAATAATATTAAATAATTATATTATTATCTGGTTCAACCATACAAATGGTTTCATGACTAGTCTCTACTATGGTAAGGAATGTTGAATAATTTTCATACTTGATTGTGTTAAATTAACACATCTCGGACAATGTTTTCATTTATAATATAATAGGAGAGCGCATGTGAGATTATGATAAAATATATCATTGGAATAATATAATTCTAGTACATGTATGTTATTATAGTTATCATACAATTTGGATGAAATATGTTGAGGAATGAAAAATGAGAGAATGGAAGATGGAAGAGAATAAAATCATCAGACTGAGGAATTTGACTCTTGAGTATATCTATTTTGAGAGCCTATTTAAGGGAAATGATTAGGTATTTTGAGGATACCAATGGTTTTTTGATGTGGGAAAAGATCTTAGGAGATATTTTTGTAGAATTTAGTTGAGGGATAAAGCTTGAGATGTGTGATGAAATTGGTGTGTGGGGGATTTGAGAGGATGGGGGTTTTCAAAATATTAAATTCAATAATTTATTGTTTCTATACTAGATAAAAAATAGTGAGGATTATTGTGAATAAAAATAGTAAAATGTGCGTGTAAGTTCAATCCATTGTCCATTTATAACATCCATGACTATTTCCTAATGCAGAAATTCATTTATTTACCATAATTTGTAAGTTTTTAAATTTCACTATTCACAAAAAAATAATGTATTTTAGAAAAATCCCAAAAAATTATGCCTTTCCATTTATCAATGTGTAAATTTGAAAAATGAAATCCAATTTTTTAAAAAAATATGAACAGTTTAATTATTAATAAAAATATTAATTTACTCAATATATATATATTTTAAAATGAAATTTTATTAAGCGTTGAATAATTACATAAGTTGTTATAAAATTTTCTAAAAACAAGAAGACATAATATTGTTAATTTATGAAGATATTTTATGAGTATACATTTTTTTAAATTAATTATAATTACGTATTTATTACATATATAAAATAAAAATACATTTACTATGGATATGTTAGGTCTTTTAAGATGCCTAGCTTTTATTTATCCATTCATGGGTGAGGTTAATATTATTTCAATTTTTTTCTATTCATAAGTTTCATTTTAATATTCTTAAGAGTTAGTTATAATTTATTAGAATAGGTTACTCTTCACAAAAAATAAGTTTTCCCTATTGGACTCCCAACATCTATCTCATCATAATTTTGTATGTCAGATTTTCTAAATTCAAAATAGAGAAGTGGAATATTTTGATACAATCGTCACATAGTAGTTAATTTAAACGTGGTGTGGTATTGTGTTTATTAAAGTTATTACATTACTATAATAGTAGATAAACTGTGTTGATAAATGTTTGGGACATTACAACACCGATGATCAAAATGAGTTTTTAGGGTTAATCAAACACTCGACACCAACTGATTTAGTGTTACCTTAGATAGGAGACTTAAGATATTTAGTTTCATGGAATTTGGATTACATGATATATGGATTCATGATCTCCCGAGTCACTGGATAAAGAAATGTGATCCTGTAGAATTTCATAGAAGATGGGTTGTTCTCCAATGAAAATGTTGTGTGGGGCCGGCGTAGCAACGACTAGGATACCATGGTAAAAAAAGTGATGACATGGATTCTGAACCCTATTACATGTTTTGTGGGTACTTATGTGATACTCTATGTTTATCTCGGATGATACATGGACACACGATGGAGTACAAAACTTGTACTCCACAACAAAACCATGCCAGGTGGGATACACATGTTACCCCATGTATTGGTACACACGTTGTCCCATGTATTAGTACATGGGTTGAAGCCTTGTATGGGTACATGGATAGCTTACAAAAAGAGGCACATGTGTAGTAGCACACGTCTTGTGACATTCTACAAGAGAAGTACCCAAGGTTATAGGACAAGTGTTATACCCTTAAACACACCGTTTACATTCTTATACATGGCACGATCTACTTTTCCACAGTATCATAAACATGTTTTTTTAGTTTAGTGTCCCATTCTAATTCCCCGGAGGTTCATGTAATGTTTCACTCCACATGAGCATGGCCACATCAGCAGAACATTTTGGATAGAGCTAGAGTCCCTCAGAGAGTATTGGAGAATTATCCAATATCCATTATAGACCTTATGTAGAATTAGTTTCTTATGAGATCAATAAAATATGTCATAATTCCACTACGTAGAAGGATAATCTGGATGATTCATGGTATATTCCATGGCACTAAAAGTGATCATCATCCATGTATCATGACATTTTCTCACTCAGGAGTGTGTTCTCCTAGAATGAGTGTATCTACTCTCTATTAAGATCTATTAGTGTATATATATCTTATGTGACACTTCCCAACGAACATGACATCTTGGAAAGACATAGACATTGCTATCAGACTCATTCAGTGAATTATCCCAAGTGAGTGCTTCGAGAAATCTCATACTGAATCTCTATCATGGTTATGTGGGTTTTTGTGGAATTTTCCTAGACTACGGGTCCGATATTCGAGTATATCTAGAGGTTTCCCTTGATATATGTTATATAGACATATAATATGTATAGATGACTATACAATTACTTTTTTATTTCATTGTGGGGTTATAGGTTACCTACTATGTATTATTATGCTCACCCATATATAGGATTTACTAACACATGTTATGTCTTGTGCTGACAAGAGGCCTTTTGATGGAGTCCAAGACAGACTAGGAATGTACCAAGCTTTGTGAGGTTCCCATAAATATGAGGTGTTGATTTTATGCCATGAAGTTGTCCCAGTACCTTTTTTGTTTACATATTTCACATTTTAGTTTAACGACTCATTCTTTTTGGTGGGCTTGTATTATTTCCCAATTAGTTTTTTGCACTATACTTTCTATTGTACTCTATGGTTTGGTTTTAGTTGTATTTATACATTTTTTTTCATTATATTTTTTTATATTTTGTAATTTTTGGGCTTGGAGATGTGTGTGTGTGTGTGTGTGTCTGTACATGTACATAGTAAATTCCTCTCATAATAGTGAAATGTAAACTTGGTGCAAGCCACCAGTTGCATGGCCTACTGGAGGTGGGCATGGGGAGTTTCATTGTAGGCCCTTCTGGGACGATTCATGACAATTTCTATAAAAAGTAAATTGGGTTCAATTTCTTTATAATTTAAACTGTAGCAATGTCCTAAAATGTTTGGATGTGAGCACCTTTTGTAGGTGAAAATGAGTGAAAAAAATTAAAAAAAAATTAGGTTAGTGAAAAAATGAAATTTCATGACTGTAAGGTGAGATAGGAGGTGAAATTTTGATGTGAAATTTATGTATGATTTTACATCCAAAATTTTCCATAATGTTCTAACATGGATATAAATTTATTAAAATTGGAAATCAATATATTACCCATTATAACACTTATTGGTCTTGATCAAATTTTTAATCATGGTTATTATTTTATAACTAAAGGAAAAAAGATGACCCTTTATAAAAACATTTAATGTACTAAGTAGTAATTTTTACTCCATTAATTATATTTCATTTTATAAATATTAAATAACAATATTTTAAATGAAAACTTACAATTTGTGGAAATAATTATTTCCAATCATATTAATCATTACATTTTTATTATACTATTTAACATATATTAAAAATTAAATGATTGTTAAATAATTTTTATATTGTCTTATAAATGATATTAGAGTATTAACTTAACTTGGATAAATTTAATGAAACCCCATTATTTAGAAATGAATTTTTTATTGAATAATAGTGAATGGATAAATATTACTAATGTTTTACTTGGTAGTTTTATTTTAAAAAAAAAAAATTTACCCCATTACATAATTTGATCATAATTATTAAAAAATATTAAAAACATTTATAGGGTTAAATTTCTAAAAATGATAAAGATGCATAAAACTACATAAAAACAAGTATCTTCTATTAATTAGATGACCGAGTTTTAAAATGTTGTATTATATATATTTTTATAATGTGGATACATCGTTCCATACTAGAAACAATAAAGAGTATAATATAATGTAATTATTTTATAATTTTATTAATGGGGAATAGTTTTTTTCTAGTTCGAGGATACGTGAAAAAGAAGATATTCAAATAATATTTAATTAATGAAAATTAATTATTCATGAAATTGATCATTTTTAAAGTTGACAGGGGAATATATTGGAAGATAAAATCAATATGGTCTGAATTTGGTGTTGAATATAATGGATGAATATTCAGAAATATCAACTAGAAGAATGTTATCATGGTTGAATGAACCATCCATAGTGCACATCAATAGAATCTTTTAGTAGAATGGATGAAATATACATTAAAATAATATGAAAAAAATATTCCTAGGAATGGCCAAGGAAATTTTGGAAAAATTAGTAAACATTGTAACATACATTTTAAACTGAAGGACATCCTCTAAATTTGGTTAGAATTATCTAGAAATCCCATCGTCTAGTAAATAATTGAATGCCAGCTAATAAAAAAATAATTTATTCTTATATCAAGGGTGATGAAAAATATACATATATGTCGAATGAGAATTCCAAGGATTGTGTACTCATGGGAAATATAAATTAATATTTTTTATTTAATCAATGGGATATTGATAAATGAAAATCCATCCAGATTAATGATGCTCCCATTAATGAGATAGCCCATTGGATTTTTTAGGGAATGTATGAGAATGAATTTGAATATGAGGGATTGGGTGACAATGTATAACACGTTCTAAATTAGATTATCAATTGATCAATTTCTCTAAAAATTTGAGATAAATTTCGTGGATTTATTTATATTTGTCAATATAAAATAGTTCAAAAAATTCTAGGGATACAAAAGATTATGTGGCAGCACCGAAGCCATTGATTAATAAGATAGAGAATTATACAGTACATAACTAGATAGATATCATCCTGATGGAATTTATATATCTGCATATGTCAATAATCTATTTCAAAAAAAAATTAGTAAACTAGAACATCTTTCATTGTACAGATATTATTGAAGCTTAAATCCTGGATCAGGCATCCAAGCATAGTGACCCTGAATAATGGGAGTCCGTAATGATAGATTAAATGTGTTCATTGGATTTAATCAAAACATAGAATAACACTTTATTACCACTAAGGGTGATTGAAATGAAAAATAACTAGTTTTCACAGTAAAATTAAGATTTTGATAGAAGAAGAAGCTTCAATTTGTAGCAAGTGGTCAAGTGATTTCTATAGAAGTAGGGAATTTATTTACATTAAATATTCTCAATAGTTTTTATGAAAACAATTATTTAAAAAATTTATAGAATACTTTCATTTTATAATCTATACATGGGGAATATCATTGTATAGATGACCATAATTAATTTATATTATAATAAGGATATATACATGAAGTAGAAAATGGATTTCATTAATGAATGAAAAAAATGGGGTGTAAGATGAAGGAATGAATACAAATCGTGATATATGTTTCAAGTTTGTAGAATCAGATTTCTAAAATAATTATGGTAGATGAATCATTCCCTCAATGTAATGAGTAATATTATTATTTCTAAATAGAATGGAATGGAGGGAGATTCATCATAAACCACTTTTAAGTAGATTATATATGATTGGATTGAAAATATAATCAAATTATTTCGATCCTAAAGCATGATTTTTCTATCATGTTTGAGTTGGAAGATGTCATAAAGGAAAATATTCTATTGGGTATAAAAAAATTATTATTGTACTATCTCAAAATGGATATATCCATAAGGATATAGAATTATTTTATAACACTATATTAAATCGTAATATGACTTAATTGGTTGGATTGTTCAAATTAATGAAGGATATAGAACATGAACTAGAATATGAAGTCTCCTACATAGATAATTTTTTATTTTCATTAATTATTGGATTTATGATATATGTTATGATACATACTCGACCATAAATTTTAGTTTAAATGGGTCATTTAAGACCATTCATTTCAAATACACAAATAGAACACAATGAGTCTGATATATTGATTATTTGGAAAGTCAATTGATTGGTAGATTCAATCTTTTGACAATATAAATGAATCCATTTTGATAGTATGATGAATGTAACATCATTTGGGATCCAGATGCCAAGAAGAGTAGAGCATAGTGTATGATTACCAACATAAGAACATCAATGAGTATGATTTCATATATTCAATGGATTTTTTCTTTTTAAACAATTAAATATGAGTTTGAGGTTTAAATGCTTATCAAAAATTATTTATTTTGTTTTATGTGGTTGGTGACATGTCATAGATCGTGTTAGGATGGATGAGTTTTATTATATTTGGATTAAAATTTATTTATATTGGAATTATTTTTCCATTCTGAGATGATTCATATAATCATAAATTAATATTTTATTTAGATCATTCAGGAGGAAAAGCGGAAGGACAAGTAAAATATTTCTAGAAAAAAAGTAAAAAAATATAACATGGTGTTATTAAAATAATTTGTGAGGTGATATTTCCCCTATTGGATCTTAGGTAAATGGATTGGTAATTGAGGAAACTAAATCCATTATTATTAAACTGAAATTACAGCATCCTAATATTATTATACATTGATATTACATCATTTTTTATTAATATTCATTACATTACAAAACACATACAAGTAGACCAATAATAGTATATTTTAATAAAAACATTTAAACTTAAACAAATTTACTATTGGTAAACTACATGATCTGCCACAATGATATTTATAACTTGAAACCATCTTATATATCACAAATTTTCATTAAACCCATCATTATTACATTTCGTGTGATGTGAGATCAAATCACATCACTTTGTGAAGCATTAGTTTGTCTTACACAAGAGTGATGTTATCGTATTCCCTTAAAAATGAATGTTTGATGGAATGTGAGATATAATTAATAAAAAATTATAATAATATCATTAATATCAAAAATATCATATATAATAATTTAATCTATCAATATTCACAATCATGATATGTCATAATGGAAAAAAGAATTTCATCACTTCCTGAGGTGGTATTCCACTATTCCCATGAATGATGATTTCATAACCATTTTGATGGAATTAGAGATAATTGGAGGTGTCAAAAATGTCATGAACATTGATTAGTATATGTTATATAGATCGGTCATTATATACATGATATTATTAATATTTATTGTTGTAAGGAAATAAATAAAAGAATTCTCATTGACGAACCTTAACTCTTCTTTAGATATCCTTCATAGGTTTTCCCAAAAAATATAGTTGCTTTTATTTTCATAAAAACTATGGCTTCTAGGATGAGTTTAAATAAGTTATAAAAATATTTGAGAAGGTAATGTATAATCCAAAATGGTTTTAATGAGTAAATACGTGATAAGAGGGGATGTCCTTTTATATGTTAGGTTGGTGGAACAATTGTGATTTTTTGAATGAAACAATTCAAACCATGTGTCTTCACATTAACATAGATTCTATAATTGAAAAATATCAATAATAGATTATATATGGTCTAAATAGGGCCATAATTACAGGTTGATTATATATTTAGGTATTTTTAATCCTTATTTTTTAGTTCCCTTGCTAAAAATATTTTTGACCTTAATAGGAATATATATTTTTTACTATGTTTAATTTTTATTTCATTAAAAATTATACATAACGTATTAATTAAAATAAATAATGATTATTTAAATCATTAAATTTTTTTTAAAATTCCCATTTACATAATTGGAAATTTTTAGTTTAAAATTAATATCACAGATGTGATGAGAATTCTAGGTTTTGATGAAAAAATATTAAAACGTTTATATTGTTTTTATGTTCAATTTAAATATGAAATTAATTTGAATGACATAAATTTGATTATTTATTTAAAAATGAAACTAATAATATGTTAAAACCCCATAGAAATATACTCTAATTTTATAAATATATTAATCTAGAATGTAGTTTTCAATTAATATTTAGTACTCTTCCATATTTATAAAAAAAAATTCATTAAAATCCAACAAAATCACCATTTACTAATTTTAACATTATAACTTCAGAAATTATTATTTTTAATTAAATTATTATTATAATGAAAAATATTTTTCATAATGTTCATAAAATTATGTAAAAATAACATTCATAACAAAATAGTATTTTCGAATCATATATAGACATTATATGAAATTAAATGCATTTTTAACAATATGATTCCATTATTTAAAACCAATATAATACATATTTAATTACTATTTATTACTACTAGTATAAATATGTTTGATAGTTTGGTGATGATGGTAAATTCTGCATAAATGTCTTATTAATATATCATGGTTTGGTTAATACTCAGTGTCATGTGTAATGAATGATATCTAAGTGTTGTGAATAGAACAAGCTTCACATGGTGTTTTGTGTAATGGAAGTTATTTGTGATATTTATTTTATTTGGATACTAGTATTTCATAAATTATAGGTCTTACATTAAACCACCCTTAAATTAATTTCTAACTAAAAATTCATCACTCTAATACAAACAAATAAGGATATATTCACCTAACCATTTTAACATGTTCCCACGTTGAATTTTCAAACTAGTGTTCTTAGAGGAAAACATTGACTAGGTGAGTGATATTGTTCTACAAATATATCTATGTATGATCTGGAATCTACACTAGTAATTTATTATACATAAGATATTTCTCCTGTGGTATGGGATATGGGGCTCACTACTTGTGATGGCTACGTTATATACATCCATAGTATAGATAAATGAGACACATTTTGGACATGACGGTGGTTTTGTTGAAGTGACAACTGATTTCTTACTATATCAGTATGATTAATAACATTAATGGAATTTATGTATCGAGGTCCTAATATATATGTATTTTTTACTCTCCAAAAATTATTCCATGTATAAATTTTTAAAAAATTGTTTTCACAAACTTCAATTTTGCTATCACTTAGAAAATTATCATCATAACCATTTAGATGACATTGATCATCCATGATGTCTTTCTTAATAGATTAAACAATATATGTCATTTTATTAGTATTCCCAGTCTCTAATTGCTTTTATTCCCCCAAAATCATTCCAGAACATTGGAGTTTAAATTTGTTTTCAAATAAGGATTCATAAGAATCCATCCAAATGCTTGAGTGTATGTTATTATTGTATGAAAACTCAACACTAGGAAGGTGTTAATCCCAACATCCATGGAAATACAAATAACAAGATCATAACATATCCTAAAGGGTTTAAATTAATCTCTCTGAGTCACCATCTATCAGCTGATGATACACATTGTTGAAAATCAACAATGTGTCATGGTCATTCTTAAGAACTTTCCCTATCATTGAGAAACAACTCAGATCCCAATCTTGAAAAATGGAATTTTGTACACTTAGAAACCTTACAACATATATAATGTATATCATGATATACTAATTTATAGATAAGTAATATCTAATAGTGATGATGTGTGATGAGTTAGTATGGATATCGACTGGAACCCATCATTCATTATACCCTTTTTACATTTTTCATATTAAAAATACAATAACTGAGGTGATGTCTTCCTATTTCCCTTTTGTTTTGGGTATTCAATCAAACATACACTAATACTTTTTTGTTTTATCCCTAACTTGTTGACATTCAAAGCCCCAAGATACAAACTCTATGATATCTTTCTTTATTCCCTCCAACAAGATGTACTCCTTCAAATATCTATACATCTTCATTTATCCTATATAAATAGATAATGAAGACCAATTGGTTTTATATTACAAATAATTTATCAAATATGGTATGTAGGTAATAGATACATGGTTCTTGATCCTTAAAATTCCATCACAATCAATCATAGAATTTGTAACATTTATCATATTCTTTTGTATCTCGTCGTCTTTTTTCTACACATCTTTAATCTTAAATATGATAGATAGATGAATTTTTAATTGAGAAAGATATTATTTTTCCCAATAAAGTATTATTTCTTGATATATACTTTCTAAAATCAGAAATATTGGATTTTGTTTAGTCCAAATCATGTATATTCTAGCATGATCCTTTCAACTAAAAGCACCATCCACCTTGTTCGCATTCCCATGGTGAAAATATATTGAATAGTCAAAATCTTTAATGAGATCTTATAAAAATAATTGGAACAAATAAATCTACTAATCATTGAATATATAAATTGAAATTTCATTATAGGTATATATATATCACACTAGTCTCCATACTGATAATTCGTCTATATCTTTAATAGAAAATTACTATAGCTAACTCCAAATAATGATTTTTGTAATTTTTACAATGAATAATATTTTTTCATGACAATTAATCTATAACCATGTAAATATGAATTTGATTACATCCATATCCCATCACGGATTCAACATAAAAGATTATAGACCATTTTTATAAAATATTGGAATTTAAGCCTAGGTTTTCTGTCTAATCTTCACTTCAGATCACTGAAATTTTCCCTTCATTCATATGTCCAAGGAAAATTCCTCCCTTCCATGTTAAATTTGTGAGTTCATTATATAGTCAAGATAAAATCACAACAAAACACATATAATTTCAATATAAAACAATAAAATACATATCTCAGTCACTATGGTTGATCTTGGCTAGCACTCAATATCATCCTTCTTTGATGGACCAACTGATATACTCTCTCTAGAGAATTTATGACTTAAATATGTTTTTAATGAAAATTCAAAATTTTTACAATTTTCATACATTTTATAATTTCTTAGGGTCTTCTGAATAATTATCAATGTAACTGCAAGACATTCCATTCACATCAAGTAGATAAGAATATCACCAAAAAAGATTTCCAAAAATAGGTCAATGAAATCTATCAAAGCTCCATTA
Source organism: Viscum album (assembly GCA_963277665.1). Classification (NCBI taxonomy): domain Eukaryota; kingdom Viridiplantae; phylum Streptophyta; class Magnoliopsida; order Santalales; family Viscaceae; genus Viscum; species Viscum album. The sequence continues at coordinate 1,644,607,983 of OY728163.1, read as the reverse complement.
ATTAAATACAATAAGATATTGGAAAAATTAGTAAGAAGAAATGGCATAACAAAATATTGATAGTGTGTATACATTGTATGAAATATTTTGTTTCTATTTAAACTCTTTATATACTCTCAATTGATCAAATATTGAGTGATGTTCATTCATGGAAAAGTATTTATCTCCACCAAATTGATTAAATCGGTCCTCAGTATATAGAATAGGGTACATGTTTTTAATTTTGATAATGTTTAGATAATAATAATTAATTGTGATTCACAATAATTTATCAATAATTTTAAAAAATAATAAGTTCTCCACATGGCGACACACATGGTTGAATGACTCTATTTCCTTGGCTTCTAGGATTTTCTAATTTAGTTTATCCAACATGATTAGAGTTTTCTATAAAGATTATATGATATTTTTGTGGCCCCAAGAATGAGTTCAATTGAAAAATCTACTTCATTATTTGTTGGATGGAAATGAAACACATCCAAATAGACATCAACAAATTCCCACATTGTATTCATATCATTAATTTCAAGTTTGTACACAACCATATAAGATAAAAACAACTTATATATGAGATTTAAGACCCATAATATGTATGTGATATCCATCCAAATTTTATAATTATCGTCACACTGATGGAAGATTCCATATTGGATTGGAATATCAAAACTGACATCCATTCCTCTAAAATTGATGTGGCATTTATTTAGAGAATGTAATCGCATGATAAATATAATAACAAGTTCAAATTGATGATGAATGAAAAGAATTGTTGGTAATTCATTCCAACCAACATAAATTGGAGAGTAATCCTAGACTTGAGATGTTATCATCATTTAAATGGGGGGGCACTTCTATTTCTATATCTAATCATTTGGGTGTAATCATCATTCCCTTTTAAATTTAATATATATATGAATGAATGGGTATATCTAGAGTAAAATAATAAATTTTTATTTACATATTTGATTTTGTGTATACCTTTCAATGCATAATTATCAAAAACCTCATCAAAAATATGAATCACATGAGATTTCCCATTCTTAGTAATCATAAGAGGTTGTTAAGGTCAATTTTCGTTATTAATATTTTGATTTTGGCACTATTTAGCATAGTGCACATACTAATTTCATTTGAAACAATAAAGGTTGTGTGGTTTATTATCTATAGTTTTATCATAGTTTACATTGATAACAAACTTCTTCCCATCACATTGTTTATCAAATTCATGATTACCTTAACATATAAATTTAAATAATTTACTGGCACCCTTATGAAAATTCCCTCCATTCGTCATCCTAAACTATGATCATAATTTTAATATCATAATATTATCTATATGGTTAAATAATTTTATATTGAATTGAATTTATATCTTCTTATCCAATTTAAGGGATTAATATATAACTCCATAATACATTTCCACATTGATATAATATCATTATTTCTAATCATTTCTATTAATGTATCATATTTCTATAAAACTTTGGAGACTTGGTTTTATGTCCATAATAAATCATTCAAACATGATTTTACAGAGGATAATAATACCAAAATCATACCTCGCAATACTTCTAAATGTTTCCTCATAAGTACCAAAAGATGAATTTTATTTTTTATTTAATGCAAGGAACTAATTATCTTTCTTTATAAAAATAATACAATGATACTAAATTTGGAAAAGTAATGTCTTGAAATCATAATAATCCATGAATTAATTTTTTTTCATATTTCTTATTAATCCTGATGGGATTCCAAAATTGATCAGTTTCACATTCCACATAACAGAAAACCAAAATGGCATTTTCATGTTATCAACATTGGAAAATAGAAAATAACATTTTAGTGGTGTTGATTAGTTATTCAACAACTATTTTATTAGAATACCATCCAAATTAAGGATGGAATTTATTCATGAATGACTTAATAGAATATTTCTCACCCTTTGATCATTTGGATGTACAAAATAATTAATTTCATGATAATTTTTTGTGATCATATTACCAATATTATTAATTCCAACTGCCATAATGTTTTGATTCCTTGGAGGAAAACAATTTCATTATCAATCACTCATAACATTAACATTGTTCCATCTGGTTTGATCCATTCACTAAATGCAAAATACATAGTGTTACAAATAATAATCTTGATACATAACAACAAAATCATGAAATACCACATATGATATTTCTAAATTATAAAAACGTATTTTTAATATATGTCTCATTCTTTTTATCTTAGGTTATTCATATTCATCTTCTATTTAAATACATCATGATTGTTTAGAAATATTTTAGGAATTTAAAAATATTATCCCCACACAGTGTCAAATATATTTTGTATAAAGGCCCACAATTGTGCACTGTGGGACCATCATGTCTAGATCAATTTTCCCTTTTCAGAGTTATTACACATAGGAAACACTATTCTAGAGACACATCCTATTATATTATCCAAAGAGGGATGAAATTTATTATAAACCACTAACTCTATCCATTTCCAAAATTCTTGGTTTTTTTCACAAACATTGAGTTATCCTCACACTTATCATTAGAAATGTCATTCGGGATCTCACTAAGGCTTCATCATCCTATTTTCCCTAGGATAACTAAAACTATACCCAAATACCGATTATAATGGACAAGAGTTATCAAAATTAGATATTACATCAATGTTGATGAATTTTCATTAGATTACATAAAATCTTTCCGAACACCATAATAGATTAGTGTCTTTAGAAACCCATATTCCTAAACAGTTTGTACGTAGGTAAACTACATCATATCCCACAATGACATTAATAATTTCAACCTATCATAACAATAACTTAAAAAATATATTCATTTAAAACCTATTGAAATAAAAAATAATAATGTGTTAGATCATATACTCAATAAGGTTGAATGTATGAATCCGTGTATTGAATTTGATGAAAATACAAGGAAATATGAACATCTTCATTTATTGAATGGATGTTTTTTAAAAATGTTAAACGGAAGATAATTCATAAATTTGGAAACATGCGATGTTATATTTTTAAGACTTTTGTGAAGTCACAATATGTGTTCAAGGTGTATAAAAGTGTCTAGGGAGTGATTAACACAGAAAATACTAGGTTTTTAAGTCTGTAGGGGGCACACTATTTGTATGAAACTATGCAGCCCCTAGTAGGAATCCTAATGGATTATATAATGTGTAAATATAATATTATAATGGTTTGTTCATGGTTTATCAAAATTTGAACCAAGACCACATGCTTAGTGGAATTAAATAGTACCTCAACATTATTCAACTCATGACTTGAACATTGTCATGCTAACTGTATATGATAAACACATCAGCATGATCTGGGTGCCTAATAAAAGGTGCATGGATTTCCAAACCATGTGTCCTAAACCATGTAGGGGTATTTTAAAAAAACAAAAATGAAATTAATATAAAAATAATTTAAACCTAAAACTAAACACTCACCTCTCAAAAATTTTCTCACGTCGTGCCTACCCCCATGGGATCCCATTCGAGTCACGCAACACACCCCTATTAGGGTTTTACTGAGTGGTGACATCCATCAAATTTTCCTTGGGATTCCATCTCAAATATCAATGGTATCTCCTTATACACACCTCTCTTCCATTCTAATGGCTAATTTTGGTCCCCTAGTCATCCTATAAGGTGTTTTTGAACCCTATGGTTTGGGGATAAGCAAGATTTAAATTTTCTTCCCATGATATGTTATACAATGGGTCTCTCATGACTCATGTGCGAGGGTTTTGTTGTTCACCACCAAAGGTGTTGTGATTCATGTCAATTCAACTTTCCTTCAACATGTAAGGTATTATTTTATTGTTTATGCCTTATGTTGATCAAATGTAATTGTGTCCTCTGTCGTTGTTGAGTACCATGTATAATTTTTAGTTGGTTTTGGTCATATTTTAAAACATTTCTCATATACATAAGCATGTTTATATATATACCTTGTAATTATTCTCCCAAGACAAGGGGAATACATGCATTGGGATAAAGGATATATATATTTGTATACATGGATGTATCTACGTACAAGAATGGAGCTGTTTTAAGGGGTCTCCGATAAAAAAATCGAGTTCCAATGTTTTCTCTTGGATCCAGTCAACTTCCATGAGGTAGGTTCAAATTCATATTCCATTTAATTTAAATAATTCTATTATTGATTATTTATCATACATTATGTAGTTTTAATTATTGTATTATATCATTTATATTAAATGAAAATTAATGATATTTGAATATTATTCTTGAATGAAATGTCTAAACAAAATATGTGAATTTATTGAAGTACAACGACATGATTTTATAATAAAACCCCTCCAATGGAGGTCTTCTTTCATCAGTATTAAAAGTTGTTGTTATACTTTTGTGTTTTCATGTCATATTTCATTACAGTTTCCTTATGATTTTTTCCTTCATTAGTAGATGACATGTTTAAGGATTTGGCGTATTTTTTTTACTGGATCGATTTTAAAATAAAGTGGTTTGGGCATGTAACAAATTCACATATTTTCCATGGAACCCCTATTGATTTCCTCAAAACTATATAAATTAATTTCTATGATTAGATGAATTAAAAAAAATTATTCAATCAAATGGAATTATACATCTTGGTTTGATTAAGAATGGTGATTTTCCCTACATACAAATAATCCAGAGGTTATAAATTAAATGACCTAAGGTATATTTAGTTCATACCCATTAGGTTTGCATTGTATATAAATTTTTTATATATAAGAAAATGGAATGAGTTGGATTGTACTAAATGGTTAACATGGCTATTTAAATACCAAAGAGGTTTTTCCTTATTTATTATAATATAAAAGTAAAAGATCATTTTTTGGAGTTCTATGAATCTATTATATGGGTTTGATAGATGAGTTTTAGGATTGTACATTACATCCTGATTTTTATTGGAAAATGATGCCAACTCTATGATAATGTTTTCATTGAAATGCTATGATTGGTTGAAATATGTATAAATTTTATCATGATTACATAAATGTGTATGAAAATGGATAATGATATGAATGAGAGGTTAATGCCTATTTAATTGGATTTTCCAATTGATTAATCCATACGGGTAGTTAGGTCCATGTGATAGAACATGAGAGCTTTTCTGGAGAAAGATGATATTGGGTATGTCTCAGTCCAGCCAAGATGTACATTGCAAACGACATTGAGAGCACATTGAATTGGGTTAAGAGATAGACCATAATAGAATCCCATATAATTAGAAGGTTACGGTTACATATTGCTCCATCAAAACATATATCTAATAGTTATAAATCATGGGTTGACCATGAGAGATCCCCTTGTAATATATTTGAGTAGTTATGGGTCGGACCAACCAGTAGCTGGAGCCATGGGATAGGCCGTGATAGATCCCAAGGAGTTGGATGATTCTGGGATTGTTCTTCTCATTCCGATAAAAGTATTCTGAGATATTTTGATAGCTCTAAGAATTGGGTTGGTTTCTAGACCTTTAGATCTTCCCCTAGAATTGGATGGTGTAGATTACATCCCAATCTTTACCAACATATATGTATATGTATTTGTATATAATGATACTATGTATATATATATATTTACATAATTTGATATAACCATACTCTTATTCTAGTTGTGGAAAGAAATCAATTTATCTATTAGGTGTCCTGTAGGATCCTTTATAGGTTTTTGTATTTATAAACAATTTTTAGTTTTGTTTCTTATTTTTCTATATATAATCACTTCTTAATTTATGTTTTATATTATAGATTATGAATGACCCCATGGGTTCCATCATACTAATATTTATATCTCATACCTCTCATAGTCCAGCATTGCAATGGGGTACTCTAATATACATTACATTTTGTAGGACTATAGAACATTGTTGATTTCTTCTTGTTGTGTGCTTGCACCTGGTAGTTATGAAAAAATGACTGAGTTTGAGATTATAATTCTCACTGAAATTTCCATTGGGTATGTACTATCATTTAATTTATTTTTTACAAATATTATAGGGAATTATATATTGATATTTGTTTATCATAGGTATAATTACTATGACATGGATGAATTCATTGTATAAACTGCTACTGGAAACCTTTATAATCAATTGTTATGTTCTTATCACACTTCTTTATTACTTTTCTTATCTATTGTTTCCACTATTCACTATTATTTATTCTGTTATCCCATTTTAAGCTTTGATAGGATGGTATAGTCTCCCCACTATCAAATCCTTAGACCCTCACAGTTATTCGGCAGCAATTGGCGTTTTGGTAGACATGCTTGAGGCTATGTGAACCATTAGTCCCACTACAATAGTAGTGGTCAATCAGGTTGGGGTGTCACAATGTGTTATCATAGGTTAATTGTTTCATTTTTCATACTTTCTGTTTTGGTAGATAGGATACATGGAATGTGTCATTGCATGGTTTATAGCTTTAGTTTGGATTTATCACCCCACGTACAAGAAATGACCAAGCGGCTAGGGTAGAGAATTGTGGTTCATGTTTTTTCATGTTATAGATGATATGATTTCACCATGAGTGACTTATGTATATTCCACTACAAACTTGGTTATGACTATGTATTATATTTACCCATGTCCTATTTAGAAAGGATCAATCATTTCTTTCATCATTATAAGAAAAATTGGATTAACATGTAATGCACATTCCTTTTTTTATAGTTTCATTTGTTGCATATCTATTATATGCTATTTTATGAGTTGTATTCTTTAGAATTACAATTCATATAACATGATTTAGTGTTTATATATTATACTACATTCCTATTTATCATTATTTGTTTTATATTCCATGAATATTAGTTATAACATTGATATGTGTTACTACTTACGATAACATGTTATGTTTTGTTGATATGTAATAGGTTTCATGGGATAAAAATATATGGGTTGTGAGTTAATGATAACAAGTTTTTTATTGTGATACGTATGGGTACCTTATAACCTAAAAAGTGAAACTTGTATATTTAAATAATCCTTAATATAATATATACATAAATATTAATGTTTTTGTTACAATATAATTGTTGGTAAGTTTAAATGGTAATGTGAAATTGGGTGTTATCAATGGAATCCAAATTAAAATCCATGAAGTGTATGGGTAATTCATGAATTGATATATGGAAGTCCATGTAAATTGTAAATGCGTCCTTTATCTTGGGAGGGTATTAATATAAAAGTTGATTATATTTTAATCTGAAGATAGCAGGTCAGATTTTAAAATGAAACTGGACCCATGTAGGTCAGTTGGGGAATGTTTTTATGATATGACCCATTTGGGTGTTCGAAACATAAATAATTAATAAACAGTTGTAATGATTCATTTTTATGAACTCATGGTGGCTTATTGGACCCTATGGGTCACTATATATGTTATATGGAATATATTATGATAATTTTATTATAAAAGACTGAATGTCGAGAAATGGTAATTATTTTAAAAGGATGATTTATGAGACCTGCCTATTTAACCATATGGTGTGTGTTAAAATCAAGTACCTCATCTTTTGCTTCAAATAATGGTACTTGATGATTTTATCAAATCAATTGATGATTAATGGTTAAATGTGATTAAAATTAAAGGGATTATAATTGAAATTGGGATTGGTGTCCTATTTCAAAACCCTCATGTAAGGGTAGTTTGATGTTTTCATTGAGTTTCGATGGAATGGATTTGTGAAAATTTTTCATAGGTGGGAATTTATTTATAAATGGATTAGAATTTATCATCTTGAGTTGGTAACATTTATTTGGGATGACCACATTATGGTTCGATGCTTTTATACCTTTTAGGGGGCAGCTCAAGCTAGATATTACCCTTAGAGTTTATATTCTTTTCATGTCTTGTGAGTATTCAGAAATCATTTATCCTTTAGTTATTGAGTTAAAACTTTGCATCATTTCAGAGTACGGTGACCTAGGTGTTAAGAAAACAAAAACATCCTAATGCACAGGAGGATTTTTTGGGAACTCAGGTTTGATGACTGGAAAATTTGTTTGGTTTTATGTCACTTTCCATATTATATGACGTAATGACTGTGACTTGGAGGAGTATAACACATACCATTAATAGGTATATGAACTACATCATTTTGATAAGTTGGCACATTATTATATCGATGATTCCAAAACTCCTACAGTGGGGATCATCATGTTGGTTCTGATAATTATTTCCATATAGGTAGATGGATCAAACCAAGAAAGATCATTTCCAAATGGTCGTGTTAATTAAAATCCCTTGGAGATATTGTGATATTTTAAAAAAAATTATTTCATGGATGTGAGACATTATTGTGGATAGTAGTCTATGAAACCCTTGTGAAGAACTATCTTTCATGGATTGAAATCAGTGGGTAAACATGACTTATAATAGAATGTCTTTGGTGAAAAAGGCATTAGGGACGATATGAAATGGTGAAGTGTCAGTAGGTGATATCGAGTTTCTTTCAAGTTGACCAGTGGTGGTTAAACCATTATTAATTACAGGGTTTTGTTGTGTTGGACTTGAAAACATGTCAATAATCTTATTGTATTCTACATAGTAATGAGCTTGTCCATTATCATTATATCTTCTTAGATGCAATATTAGACTCTCAGTCCTACCCCACGTTTAATTTTTGAAACTATAAAGCTATTGGGCTTGTTTGGGAGATCCATTTTTTGTTTCATGTTGACATGTGGTTCATATCAAGGCGTGATGGTTCTATGTGATCCTAGTGCTTTATATTAGGAACTCCCTGAATAGAATTTTTTACACCGGTAGTTTTTTATTAGGTGCCTGCTAGGAATATTCTTACCTAAGAATAGTCATTGATCTAATTTGGACATTATTGACTTATTCCTATGTCACACTTATTACGCTGGAGTGTGGACTATTCTGAAATTGTTATTTGGACTCTAGTGTGATGAATAAGAGTTATCCTCGACCTCTTTGATGGGAACCGACATATTTCTTAATGGGTGATGATTCTAGTTGGTTTGATCTGGTTTTCACTTTTTTTGTTAGGTGGCACTACTATGTTAAGTGGTGAGGTGATGGGATGATCATGAAATGTCACCAGAAGTCAGTTGTGGACTTAATTGGATGTGTTTGTGGTTAATATGAGATGCCTTTGTAGAAGTCATCACAATTATTTTTTAAACTGCTAGTCTTATATATTTGGAATCTACATTAGTAGTTGGCCAATGCATCATGAATATTTCCCCTCTTTTTAAATGACTATGATTTTTAGACTATTTTGGGCATTTCCTCAGGTCGAAACGAGTTCAATACATATCTGATTAGGATTTTCCAGACATTTTTGTTCGAACATTTTATGTGAGGTAAATGGGGAATCAATTTTCTGGTATGTTCAAAGTCATTCTAGAAGAATCATTAATATTCATTGAGACTGATTTGAAAGGAACTTCCCTAAGAGGAGAAATCATTGTATGGAAATTGACCCTTTCCAATGTTTAATCCTAATGTGGAAATTTCCATTGGAAATATGTTTAACAAGACAATGACATTATCATGTATCTAGTTAAAGATCTCAATTTAGATCTTTATTAGTGTTTCTGTTGGAAGATGATAATGCGATCAGGATTGAATGGATTAATTGTCGTATGTTTAATAAATTATTGATGTTTGGTTAGTGTTCAAAAATTCAATGTGATCATTTTAATGAGACGTCACAACTCATGTAGGTCGAGTGTTGTTTACATTGTTCCTAAAGGATTATTCCAAATGAGAATTTCTATGTTGGGATGGTTGTAATGATCCATCTTTGAACCAAATAACTCTCCAATGAAATTTGATACTTATCTTTAATTGGGTTGATTTTTTTTAAAACTGAGATATAGAACATAATTCTAAGAGTTAAAACCCTTAAAATTGATTTTTTTTGGGGTTGGATATAGCCTAATAAGTTTAATCGTTTTCTAGAAGAGTTTTTGGAGCATCAATCCTAAAGATTCATGGTTTTAGAAGGATTTATATGACACACAATATTTTCCTAAACTGTGTGGACCCCAATTGAAAACATTTTAGATTATAGCAGGAGGAAAATTATTATTACCATGAGCTATGCAAATTTTTTGAAACCATGCACCCAACCTATATGTTTAGTGGCGTTGGATAACACCTCATTACAATTCACCATATAGATTTTTCATAGATAGGCTAACAATGTGGGGTAATATAGGTTCTTATTTAATCGAGCATGGTAGGCCCACGATTTTCTAAACAATGTGGCATAAAATGTTCATGATGTCTTATTATTTTTTAATTGAAAATAAAATTAAAATAAAATGAAACTAAAACCTAAAATAGAAAACTCACATCTCCCCTTCTCACTCACATTCCACCTCACCCCATGGCCTCCTCTTTGATCCAGACGACACCCCATATCCGACTCATCTAGATTAGGGAAATTCGTCCATATTTTATAGGTTTTATCAAAAGAATCTATCTGTTAAATCCTTTTCCACATATCCATTTCCATATATTGGTCAATTTCTGTCTCCATATAACCATATAAGGTGCGATAGAACCATATGGTTTGGGGATAACCATGTTTTTTATTTTATTCTGTTGTTAGGTTATACAAAGGGTCTATCGAGATTACTAATTGTTTGTTTTGGTGTTTAATTTCTAAGGAATTGTGTTTTATGTTGATTTACTTTTCCACTACCATCCCTGGTATGATTTTATTGCGACTTCCTTGCCTTGATAAATTTTATTTTTTTCTTCTGGTATTTTTGATTCCATTGTATAATATTTAGTGGGTATTAGTCAATAAATAATCCATTCCCTAATATAAATACACATGTATATATATATATATACATATATACATATATATTACATGTATGTATTCCCTCATTGGGGGAGGGTTAATACATGAATTGTGTTAAGGGAGGTATATATGTATGTGTGTGCAATTGTGGAGTAGTTTCGAGTGGACACCGGTAAAAAAATAAAGTTGTAAATTGTTATTCACTGATTTGGTATACTCCCTTGAGGTAGGGTCTCATTCCTTTTCCAATTACATTAGTGAATTAGGTAATTTATTATTTAACACATGTTCTTTAGTTTTAATTAAAGTAGTATGGTATTTAGATTTAATTTCTATTATTGGTAATTGAGTATGATTCTTTAATTAAATGATTTAACAAGATAAATGAATTGTTCGAAGAATGTTGTCATGATTTTATAATAAAACGCCCCAAATGTTCATTCATTATATTTATGATAAAAATTGATCATTAAAATTATATTCCTTCATGGATTATTGAAATTTTCTTTACTTATGCTTTTTTCAGAGATATTGAATTTTATCTTTAAGGATTTAGACTATCTTATTTAGTGGATGGATTTCCATATTAATGGAATTTTCATTTTAGGAAGTTTCCCTCATCTCTATAACACCCCTCTTAGGTTCATTTTTTACTATAATATTTGATAATCCATGGTTATTTGAATTTAATGGAATATATTTGATAAAATGTAATTGAACATGTAAAAAATCTTAAATATGATGAATTTAACTTCTTAAATTGAATCAAGGGGTTATAAATTAAATAACCCAAGACATGGTTTGGTAATTCCTATTAGGTATTTATTTGTTTATAAAATTTCAATACTTATGAAAATGGAATGAGTTGTCATGTACTAAATGGTTTGAATGAAATAGATCCCATGAAATGGACTTTTACATGGTTATTTAAATGCATAAGAGGATTTTACTTATGTTTTATATAATATATGTAAAATAAGGTTACATTAGTGTGATGAAACCCTTATATTTGTTTGTGAAAAAACATCATTGCTATGTGTTATTTAAATGAATAGAAATGAAAAACAATACCAACTCTTTTATAATTTATAAATTGAAATGTATAAGATGGGTTGCCTTATGTATAAATGTGATCATGTTTACTTATATGGAAATAAAATGGGATAATTATATACATGACAGGTTAAATACTCATTCATCATATATAATAAATGAATACACCATATGAGATGTCTGAGATTGGGGATTGACCGTGAGAGCTCCCCGGGTGATGGATGACAATGGGTACATCTCGGTCTAGCCAGCACATGCATTCCAAGAGACCGTGATAGATATTGGAATTGGGCTAGGGACTATACATTGAGAGATTACCTAATAATTGTAAGGTTTTGGTTACTCGATGATCCTTCCCAACTTATATCTTCCAGCTTGACCTATGTGACAGACCATGGGTGCCTCCTACTGATGGGTTCCATTGGGTACATCGTAGTCCTTCAAATGATTGGAGCTAGGGTATAGTCCATGAGATCTCCCCTAGTGATGGATGAGAGTGGTTACATATCAATACTACCAATACATGTTTCCCGTGAGAATATGATTTCACCTATAATTGGGTTTTGGGCTCGATAGTGAGGGCTTTCCATAGAATTAGATATAGGTGGTTGCATCCTGATCCTTCCCAACATAAATAAATAAATATATTTATAATGTTACAATGTTTATCTGTAATTTAAAATGATCAAGATCTTATTTATATTGTGGTTCATAGAAGATAAATACAGTAGGTATCCCTTAAGAACCTGGATGGGTTGTTGTATTTGTTTTAGTTCTGTTTAATATTCTTATTATAGAAGCAATGTTCTAAATTTATAATGCACTGTCTGGATTATGATAGACACTGTGAGTGATGTACTAATGATATTTATATCTCACACAATACTAAAAAAATATTTAACTATGGTAACAATGTATACATTAATGTTCACTGAACTACAGACCTAGGATTATTTCTTGTTGTGTACTTGTACCTGGGAGTTAGGTGTAATGGATGGAGCTAGATTTTAGGATGCTCAAGGTGATGTCCCCGGGTGATTTACTACCATTTCATTATTTGGTTAATTTAAATCATGTTGTATTGATAATTGTTTGTCTTATGTATCATTACTATAATTACAAGATTCTATTTACCCAAATTCGGTGCATTATTTAATAAAGGTGGCATTATCACAAGAGATCAAGTATGTAATTCTTGATTACTTTAGTAGCCTTTGAAGTACTAGATATATACAAAAGTTTTACATAAATTAAAAAATAAAAAAACAACATTCTTTCTCCTTTTTTCACATTTATATCCTTTGGCCTATCCTGTTAGGCTAACAATAATATATTTCTTCACATCCTTGGAAAATGGAAATATAAGAAAGGGGTGAGCTCAGATGCTTCGTATGGATAAAAATATAATAGAACCCATCTAAAATAAGAATAATCATTTAAGGAAATGTATAAGACTAAAACAATGGCCTTTTAAACATAGATTTCAGCATAACATGGAAATTATAAATCAAATAATTCTAATTACTTATTAACATGGATACACTACTAGTCAAAAAAATCACATGTAAATCAATAGCTAATTACATAACGATGGAATGCTTAATTCCAGACATCATAACCACATAGTCAAGGGCTCATGCCAAGACTAAAAATAATATTTTGTCAAGTACTTGTGACAAGACACATGTTTTTCTCGTTTGACATACCAATGAATTGAGGAGCTCTAGCTATAAGGCCCCAACCTTAAACCTTACTTAATATTGAATTAAATGAATAATTCACGTTGAGGATCTTTTTAGGTTTAGAGTTTTAGAGAATTAGAACATAACTATTACATCTTAAAAGATTACAAAGTAGACACTTCTACTAAGATTCCATAAATAAATAAAAAACTCTTAAAAGAAACATGTCTAGTTCCATGTTTTATATAGCATGACATTCCCTTGATCCCATCAATGACCTTATTCCACATTAAGTCCTGTGAAAAAAATTTCGAAAAACTTGGGGTGATCATAAAAAGCTCAGTAAGGGATACACAAAGAATAAAAACTGTTAGTTTATCAAAACAAAAAGTAAACCATGTATACTTTATTAAAGTAATACATTTCACCTTTATGAAGTAGTAAAAACTCTTCACTGAATAAAGTATCATTACTAACCTTTTTGTAACCAAAGTATTACCATAAAATCCATAAAAAGAACATATAACATTTATAAAGGTAACTTGGGACACAAACATTCTTAAGCGGAGTAACCATACGGTCGACTTCCACACATATCACTTAATGGAATAGCCATATGGCCAACTTCCATACATACTTAATGGAATATCCATATGGCCGACTTCCATACCCAATTCATTGGAGGTTATAACGCAACCACCCATCCTGGTATTCACGGCACCACCCGTCATATGGTTTATAACGTAACCACCCGTTAAAATGTCCAAGTACCAGTATAAAATCATAAAACATAAAACCAATATAAAGGAATGATAACATTTCCACATTTCAATCACAATATATCATAATAGAATCCTCTATCAAAACCATTTTCAATACCAAAATACATAAAAGAGTATATGGTATTTATTTTATTTTAAAAACATTACGGCTTGTTGTGGAAGCCAAAGATCAAATAATACTCACGGCGGCGGAAAAAGTCGTTGTCACCGCGTACGTTAAAAAGACATTCCTTTTTGTCGTTTAGTAAAACTCTTCGTAGAAAAAGATTCCTTTTGTATAAAAGTAAAAGTCAATGGGTTTATACACCGTATAAAAGAAAGTTGTGTATAAAACGAAATATGCCTCAATGAAAGGAGATTGAGACGAATTCCCTTACCTCGGGTCCGACTTGACTCGATCGTTCTTTAACATCCTGAATAATAAACTTGAGTTAAATTATACTTGAATAAGAACCCTTTTTAAAGTTCATTATTCCTTTTATATCACTTATTGCCATGTTATAAACATTATGTAACCATTGAAGTTAATAATGTTTGTTTTGTCAATATTTGGTTCTTAAGTCGAAAGTTGACTTCTTACAATTACATGTTGTTCGTGTGGTAAAAATTTCTCTATATATAGAATGAAATTCCTGATTTGGATATCATATATATCATATATTTCCAGAATATACATGTATTTATAATATTACATAATCATTTAGAGGTAAGAAATGAAATGCACCGTTCATGGAGACGGTAAGCCGTACGTACGCATGAACGCTACTTTCATTTCTTTGTCATATTAATGGAATTAAAACTAAATGAGAGGTATGTATATTTTAATTCCAGAATTATATTCATCATTTAGATATATAATTAATTATATATATACATTATATACATGTAATTTTAATAGTACATTACATTTGGGGATAAGAAATGAAATGCACCGTTCATGGAGACGGTAAGCCGTACGTACGCATGAACGCTTCTTTCATTTCTATCTCATACTTTAATGGAAAGAAATAATAATGATATAGAGGTATATTATAATTTCAGTATAACATCATATATAATAACTTTAAATCCATCCTTTATACGTCCCACATATGGCATTAACGAATCACATCACTTTTAGGGGGCGGTAGTCCGCACTTCCTTAAATGAAGATATCGTGTTTACCCATAATGGAAACCATAAAGGTATGCCAAAAATGAAAAATACAGAAGCTTAAAGAAAACATAAACATATTATATATCATATATAAAAATAGTGACATCATAATGGCCACCCTTGAAGGTGTTAAATGATTATTGAACAATCATCGTTTCGGGAGGCAGAATTTCGCCATCCACGGAAACCGTATGTTCTTTAACCATTTGATGTAGTTGTGTGAGAGTGTAGCTCAAATAAATATTATAAAAACATCCTATTATATTGAAGATACTGGTGTTTTTACAAAATAAGTAAATAAAAAGATTTTAGAGGGTTGGAGAAGCAAAATAAAACAAATGAACAAGAGAGAATGAATTACCTTTAAAAGAGTAACTCCCTTTTGATTTGAGCCTAAAGGCTTCCTTTAAAAGAATTATGCACAAATGGAATCCTCTAGGATGAGGAGAAGGATTTGTAGAGAGTAATTTGGCAGGGGTTGGCCGAGCCAAAGGCTTGATAAGTGTGTGAAGTGGGGTAGAGGTGGGGGCCTTTTATAAGAGGAGAGGAGGGGCACTTTTGGAAAGTAAAGAAATATTACTTTATTTGAAAATGTGTTTCGGTTTTAAAAGGTCCCACATTGAAATAATTCGTGGATAAGGTTATAAGGGTTTGAAATCCACTCATCCAATTGGTATTGGACATGTGTAGTTCATAGATTTTACATTATCATTCCATTTTATTTTAATCGTCAAATAATGAGGTCATCGCTGCATCATTATTATGTCATATATAATTTAATTTATATAATGCCTAAAAATTATAAAAAAATTACTATGATGTAGGAAATCTTTTTATCTTTCCAATGACTATTTATAATCGAAATTTGTACTTGTATAACCCCACTCAAAAATTATTTTAGTAAAACAATTTATGTTAGTGTCATTTTCACTTTAACATTAAATAAAAATATATTAATGTCATTTTCCAACTAAAGGGGCTCCATGGGGTCCCCAAGTTGGCCCATGGCTTTTCTTGGTCGGCCATGACTCACCCAATAGGTGTAGGACAAGTTTCATGGTGTTTCCACATTCTTATAATACCATTTTTACCTTAAACTACACTAATTACCTCTAATCGCGATTAATGAAAAAAAGTTACTATTCACCAAAAAATTATTTTAATCTCATTGAACCACATTTTACTTCTTAATGACAACCATGTATGTCGGATTTTCAAAATTCAATACACATTAGTGGTAAAATTTCATTTAACTGAAAAATCAGTTTTCTTGATTACCACTTAGTGGTTTCACTATTCATCAAAAATTGAAGATTTTCAGAAAATTACCAAAAATTCACCCTAAGCTATATTTGATATTCCGAATTCAAAAATGAAGTCCATTTTACAAAATTCAAAACATATAAGTCACATCAATTAATTTAATAATTAATTCCCGCTGTCAGAGCAAATAGCGTATTTTTATGAAACAATAAGTATCAAAAGATTGACAGTAGTTTAAGTCCGATTTCAAAGTGAAATTAATTCCAACGACCACTATTGGATTTAATTATAAAAATATTTTCTAATTTCACTTTAAAACCAATTCAAATGATAATCTAATCAAATAAATAAATTAGATTAAAAAAAGGTTTTGAATTAAAATACAACATTTTACACTATTCATACAAAAGTGAAGTTTATCAGAAAGGTACCAAAAATTTACTCAAAGTAAATTTTGATGTCCCGATTCTAAAGAAGAGTTATATTTGGTCCAAAATAAAGTATAAGAGTGATCAAAACTATATTTAATGAAGGTTCACCATTAAAAGGTGATAAGTGAACCTTTAGTGAAAATTAGAGTATATATGCCCTAATATTGAACTCTTTCCGTATTTTAAGACTTTATCTTTTATTGGGTAAATGTATAAACATTTAAAAACATATCTAATCATATTTTAGTTATTTCTATCCATTCCCGCCAGTACAACGGCTACTTGTTAACTAACATTTAAAGTAATATTATTTTATTACTAGTGTGCTACGTAAGTTTCAAAGAAACTCATCGTTGTGTATCCGGTACGCTATCGAACATAGAAACCCCTTTAAAATAAAATTAATATTTAATTCGTAAATATTAATAAATATGAAAATTCTTTATTATTTATTTACCTGGGATGTTACATCCTTCCCCCCTTTTATGAATTGCGTCCTCGCAATTTTATTCACTTATCAAAATAAGTGGGGGTATTTATCCCTCATAGCATTTTCAGATTCCCACGTTGCCTCTTCAATCACATGGTTTTTCCACAAAACCTTTACCTGAGGAATCACCTTATTCCGTAACACCTACTCCCTATGGTCAAGAATCTGGACCGGTTGTTCCTCATAAGATAGGTTCTCTTCCAGCTGAACTACCTCTGGACTCAAAACATGAGATGGATCTGGCATATACTTTCTGAACATTGAAACATGAAAACATTGTGTACCTGAGATAAACTCGGAGGTAAAGCCACTCGGTATGCAACTGATCAAACTCTTTCCAGAATTTCATATGGTCCAATAAACCTTGGACTTAGCTTTCCTTTCTTACCAAATCTCATCACACTTTTCCAAGGAGAAACCTTGAAAAAAACATGATCACCTATCTCGAAAGATAGATCCTTCCTACGGTTATCCGCATAACTCTTTTGCCTGCTCGGAGCTGTTCTCATGTGTTTCTGAATCAACTGACCTTTTTCTGCCATCTCTTCTACCAATTTTGGTCCCATCAGCTTCTTTTCACCCACTTCATTCCAAAATGCTGGAGTTCGACACCGCTTCCCATATAATGCCTCAAATGGTGCCATCTGTATACTGGAATGAAAACTGTTATTATAAGAAAATTCAACCAAAGAAAGATGTTGGTCCAAAATTCCCTGATAATCCATAGAACAAGCTCGTAGCATATCCTCCAATGTCTGAATTGTTCGTTCTGACTGCCCATCTGATTGAGGATGAAAATCTGTACTAAAATTTAATTCAGTACCCAACGACTCCTAAAGGCCTTTCCAAAAGTTAGAAGTAAACCTGGGATCACGATCTGATACAATGGAGAGAGGAAGTCCATGTAACCTGACTATCTCTTTAAGATACAGACGAGAAAGTTGATCAAGATAGAAATTATCTCGTATAGAAAGGAAATGAGCAGATTTGGTCAAGAGATCAACAATAACCCAGATTGCATTATTACCTTGAGATGTCCTTGGTAATCCCACAACAAAGTCCATGGATATGTTTTCCCATTTCCACTCTGGCACTGGTAAAGGCTGAAGCATCCCTTTCGGTAACTGCCACTCTTCTTTAACCTGTTGACATGTCAAACACTTCATAGTAAAATCAGCAATATCTCTTTCCATTCTATCCCACCATTAATACTCCCGCAGACCTCTGTACATCTTAGTACTGCCAGGATGAAAAAAAAACTCATTCTTCAACTGTGAATCACAAGGCACACATAACCTCTTCACAAACCTCAAAACACAAACACAAACTTATCCAAGAACTCATGGAAAATTTTATTCATAAGGTCCATGAATACAACAGGTACATTGGTTAACCCAAAATGCATAACTACAAATTCATAATGGCCATATCTAGTACAGAACGCAGTCTTCGGAACGTCTGCTTCTTTTACTTTCAACTGATGGTACCCCGACCTCAAGTCAATATTCGAAAAATATTGAGCTCCCTGGAGCTGATACCACTTCAATCGATGGCCCAACATCTGCTGAAGTTGTTGCAAATGATTTTACCACCCCTTTCTGCTTGTAGTCTAGCTGCATTCCCCTAGTTGAGTTCTTCGTTGGACACTCGTTTGCATAATGACCCATTTCATTACACTTAAAACATCTTACCGTTGGCTTTTCATTTCCTGCTTGATCATCTTCCTTACAGTTACGAGCAATATGACCAGACTTACCACACCGAAAACACTTACCAGACTTGGATAAACATTCTCTAGGATGCATTTTACCACACTTCTCACAGGATGGATATTTGGTTTTCTTACCTCCTTGCTTCTTTGATGAATTCTTCCCCTTTTCCTGCCAACTAGATCTCTTATTCTGTTGTTTTTCATAGAACACCTGATCATCGGAAAACTCCATTTCTACCTTCTCAGCACATCGAACAAGCTTTTCATAACTTTTATACTCACGAGAAGCTAATGCCCTTCGATTCTTTGGCTTTAATCCTGAGTAGAAACGATTTATTTTACTATCAAGGTCCCGGATAAAATTTGGAGCATACCTTGCCAATCGAGTGAACCTTTCTTCATAGGAAGCCACTGAGTCTTCCTCTTGCCTCAATTCCATGAATTTCTTTTCCATCCTAAGTCAAACAGCCTTAGGAAAATACTTCTCAAGAAACATACCTTTGAATTCATCCCAGTCAAGAGAATCAATCTCATCGGTGTCCCTGATATTTTTAACCATAGACCACCACTGATCTGCTTCACCCTCCAAACGGTAAATAGCAAGACTAACCTTTTGATTGTCTGAACACCCCATGACATCAAAAATCTTCTCCAGTGCTTTAATCCACCCTTCTGCTAGCACAGGGTCAGATGATCCTCTGAATGATGGTGGATGTTGCCTCGTGAAATGTTCCACCACTGACATGTTCCTCTGCGGTTGGTCTGGCTGATCTCGTGTATGGATACCACCGCCATTTATCGCTTGAGTCAACTGCGCCATTACTGCAACAAACTGTTCAGTTCCAATTCCGACATTTTCTGGATGCTGATTCGGAAGGTTATTTCCTTCTGTGTGCCTTCCTAGCACTGCTTCCCTGTTTCCTCTGCGGAAAACCATTCTGAACAAACATGTCTTAGATGAAGCAACATGGTAATCTTTAAATGCTATATCATTTCAAAAAAAAATATATTTTTGGATAATCATTAAATAGAATTCTAACTCCTAAAGTTATCTAAACCGACATCTGATACCAACTATAAGGCCCCAGCCTTAAACCTTACTTAATATTGAATTTAATGAATAATTCATGTTGAGGATCTTTTCAGGTTTATAGTTTTAGATAATTAGAACATAACTATTACATCTTAAAAGATTACAAAGTAGACACTTCTACTAAGTTTCCATAAATAAATAAAAAACTCTTAAAAGAAACATGTCTAGTTCCATGTTTTATATAGGATGACATTCCATTGATCCCATCCTTGACCTTATTCCACATTAAGTCCTGTGAAAAAAATTTCGAAAAACTTGGGCTGAGCATAAAAAGCTCAGTAAGGGATACACAAAGAATAAAAACTGTTAGTTTATCAAAAAAAAAGTAAACCATTTATACTTTATCAAAGTAATACTTTTCACCTTTATGAAGTAGTAAAAACTCTTTACTGAATAAAGTATCATTACTTACCTTTTTGTAACCAAAGGATTACCATAAAATCCATAAAAAGAACACATAACATTTATAAAGGTAACTTGGGACATAAACATACTTTAGCGGAGTAACCATACGGTCGACTTCCACACATATCACTTAATGGAATAGCCATACGGCCAATTTCCATACATACTTAATGGAATAGCCATACGGCCGACTTCCATACCCAATGCATTGGAGGTTATAATGTAACCACCCGTCCTGGTATTCACGGCACCACCCGTCATATGGTTTATAACGTAACCACCCGTTAAAATGTCCAAGTACCAGTATAAAATCATAAAACATAAAACCAATATAAAGGAATGATAACATTTCCACATTTCAATCACAATATATCATAATAGAATCCTTTATCAAAACCATTTTCAATACCAAAATACATAAAAGAGTATATGGTATTTATTTTATTTTAAAAACATTACGTCTTGTTGAGGAAGCCAAAGATCAAATAATACTCGCGGCGGCGGAAAAAGTCGTTGTCACCGCGTACGTTAAAAAAACATTCCTTTTTTTCATTTAGTAAAACGCTTCGTAGAAAAAGATTCCTTTTGTATAAAAGTAAAAGTCAAAGGGTTTATACACCGTATAAAAGAAAGTTGTGTATAAAACGAAATATGCCTCAATGAAAGGGGATTGAGACGAAGTCCCTTACCTCGGGTCCGACTTGACTCGATCATTCTTTAATGTCCTGAATAATAAACATGAGTTAATTTATACTTGAATAAGAACCCTTTTTAAAGTTTATTATTCCTTTTATATCACTTATTGACATGTTATAAACATTACGTAACCATTTAAGTTAATAATGTTTTTTTTGTCAATATTTGGTTCTTAAGTCGAAAGTTGACTTCTTACAATTACATGTTGTTCGTGTGGTAAAAAGTTCTTTATATCTAGAATGAAATTCCTGATTTGGATATCATATATATCATATATATCCAGAATATACATGTATTTATAATATTACATAATCATTTAGAGGTAAGAAATGAAATGCACCGTTCATGTAGACGGTAAGCCGTACGTACGCATGAACGATACTTTCATTTCTTTGTCATATTAATGGAATTAAAACTAAATGAGAGGTATGTATATTTTAATTCCAGAATTATATTCATCATTTAGATATATCATTAATTATATATATACATTATATAAATGTAATTTTAATAGTACATTACATTTGGGGATAAGAAATGAAATGCACCGTTCATGGAGACGGTAACCCGTACGTACGCATGAACGCTACTTTCATTTCTATCTCATACTTTAATGAAAAGAAATAATAATGATATAGAGGTATATTATAATTCCAGTATAACATCATATATAATAACTTTAAATCCAACCTTTACACGTCCCACATATGGCATTAACGAATCACATCACTTTTAGAGGGCGGTAGTCCGCACTTCCTTAAATGAAGATACCGTGTTTACCAATAATGGAAACCATAAAGGTATGCCAAAAATGAAAAATACAGAAGCTTAAAGAAAACATAAACATATTATATATCATATATAAAAATAGTGACATCATAATGGACACCCTTGAAGGTGTTAAACGAGTATTGAACAATCATCGTTTCGGGAGGCAGAATTTCGCCATCCACGGAAACCGTATGTTCTTTAACCATTTGATGTAGTTGTGTGAGAGTGTAGCTCAAATAAATATTATATCAACATCCTAGTATATTTAAGATACTGGTGTTGTAACAAAAGAAGTAAATAAAAAGAGTTTAGAGGGTTGGAGAAGCAAAATAAAACAAATGAACAAGAGAGAATGAATTACCTTTAAAAGTGTAACTCCATTTTGATTTGAGCCTAAAGGCTTCCTTTAAAAAGATTATGCCCAAAGGGAATACTCTAGGATGAGGAGAGGGATGTGGAGAGAGTAATTGGGCAGGGGTTGGCCGATCCAAAGGCTTGAGAAGTGTGTGAAATGGGGTAGAGGTGGGGGCCTTTTATAAGAGGAGAGGAGGGGCACTTTTGGAAAGTAAAGAAATATTACTTTATTTGAAAATGTGTTTCGGTTTTAAAAGGTCCCACATTGAAATAATTCGTGGAAAAGGTGATAAGGGTTCTAAATCCACTCATCCAATTGGTTTTGGACATGTTTAGTTCATAGATTTTACATTATCTTTCCATTTTATTTAAATCGTCAAATAATGATGTCATCGCTGCATCATTATTATGTCATATATAATTTAATTTATTTAATGCCTAAAAGTTATAAACAAAATACTATGATTTATGAAATCTTTTTAATTTCCAATGACTATTTATAATCAAAATTTGGACTTGTATAACTCCACTCAAAAATTATTTTAGTAAAACAATTTATGTTAGTGTCATTATCACTTTAACATTAAATAAAAATATATTAATGTCATTTTCAAACTAAAGTGGCTCCATGGGGTCCCCAAGTTGGCCCATGGCTTGTCTTGGTCGGCAATGACTCACCCAATAGGTGCAGGACATGTGTCATGGTGTTTCCACATTCTTATAATACCATTTTTACCGTAAACTACACTAATTACCTCTAATCGCGATTAATGAAAAAAAGTTACTATTCACCAAAAAATTATTTTAATCTCATTGAACCAAATTTTACTTCTTAATGACAACCATGTATGTCAGATTTTCAAAATTCAATACACATTAGTGGTAAACTTTCATTTAACTGAAAAATCAGATTGCTTGATTACCACTTAGTGGTTTCACTATTCATCAAAAATTGAAGTTTTTCAGAAAATTACCAAAAATTCACCCTAAGATATATTTGATATTCCGAATTCAAAAATGAAGTCCATTTTACAAAATTCAAAACATATAAGTCACATCAATTAATTTAATAATTAATTCCCACTGTCAGAGCAAATAGCGTATTTTTATGAAATAATAAGTATCAAAAGATTGAGAGTAGTTTAAGTCCAATTTCAAAGTGAAATTAATTCCAACGACCACATTTGGATTTAATGGTAAAAATATTTTCTAATTTCACTTTAAAACCAATTCAAAAGGTAATCTAATCATATAAATAAATTATATTAAAAAGAGGTTTTGAATTAAAATACAACATTTTACACTATTCATAAAAAAAATGAACTTTATCAGAAAGGTACAAAAAATTACACAAAGTAAATTTTGATGTCCCGATTCTAAAGAAGAGTTATATTTGGTCCAAAATAAAGTATAAGAGTGATCAAAACTATATTTAATGACGGTTCACCATTAAAAGGTGATAAGTGAACCTTTAGTGAAAATTAGAGTATATATGCCCTAAAATTGAACTCTTTCCGTATTTTAAGCCTTTATCTTTTATTGGGTAAATGTATAAACATTTAAAAACATATCTAATAATATTTTAGTTATTTCTATCCATTCCCTCCAGTACAACGGCTACTTGTTAACTAACATTTTAAATAATATTATTTTATTACTAGTGTGCTACGTAAGTTTCAAAGAAACTCATCGTTGCGTATCGGGTACGCTATCGAACATAGAAAGCCCTTTAAAATAAAATTAATATTTAATTCGTAAATATTAATAAATATGAAAATTCTTTATTCTTTATTTACTTGGTATGTTACACTAGCAGTCTCCACAAGTCACATAATAAGTCCAATGCATACCTCATATGAAAAGTATGAAACATAACACATACATTTTTTTAAACGAGCATATGAAATGTTAATAAACTAACCATAATCCATGAATGGTATAAAAATAAGACATCAATAGTCAAACATATCACAAAACTATCAGTACAATATTGAAGACTGTATCATAGTAAATCAATTTCAAACAAGTGTAAAATCAATCAAAAGATGTTGACATAGATAAAATCAATACTATTTGAGATAAATTTCTCTTTCTATATTGAAATCATAAAAAAGTCACATAATTATAAAAGAAAACATTTAATTTCAAAATATTTTTATAAGCATGTAAATGAATATTTTAAAGTGTTATAATGATGGAAAATAGTTTCTCCCTTCATATAAGTTAAAAAAATTCATACCTTAATTCGTCGAAATGGTCATAAAGTACCATGTTTGGAAAACGATGGAAAGATTACATACAAAACATTTTATAAAAAGTAAAACAAGGTTTTAAACGAATTTATCCCATATTCTAAGAAATACTGATAATTTTTTGAAATACATATTTATGAAACACGGATGTGGATGAAAAAGATGTCCCGATAGATACATTCATAAAAAGATCTCAGATAATAAAGATATTTTAAAATTAACCCTTAACATGTACTTTTCCATGTTCATGGGTATGCTAAACTCATTTGTAATAGATAAATATTATTTATGAAATTATAAAATAACCACATACAAAAATATTATTTTATATATGATCTTTTAATATATCATTTGTTAATAATATTTCTGTAGTATCATTATTTTTGGTGTTAACAGATTCATTTTCCAATATATGTTTTTTTATGTAAGTCATATTTATAATTGATATGATATATTTTATTATTATTCATAATGATATTTTGTTATAAAACATTATTTTTAATCAGAAAATTAAAATTATTCTTGAATGGTAGAGATAGAGAATGAATGCCATCACGTTTTTGGAGACGGTAATCCATATGTAGGCACGAGTGACGGTATCATTCTATTGATATTAAAATTATATGTAATTGTATGAAATATCATATATAAATAATCTTTAACATGTTATTTTTATTATTTACATCATTTATATTAATTATTATACCCATCCAAACAATGATGTGTTGAATATCAGACTACCCCACAACGTGGAGATGGTATGCCATACGTACACACGTATGGTGACATTGTCATTCATAGGATGGATAGAGTAATGAATATGATTGTACCATATTAATAATAACATAATATTACATAGAAGGTACTGGAGTTATTATTTTGGAATGGAAACAACAATTAAACATGTTGTGGACGAAGAAAAGAACTTTGAAAGAATTTATGAAATTATTACCACTTCCTCGGGAGCTTCCGTATTGATTTGAAAAAAGAGCTCCTTGGGATTGATTTATGATCAATGTATGGAAACTAAGATAAATTTAGGGTATTTTGAAATATATTTGAGTATGTGTGGTATTAGCCAATTTTATTTGGAGGTGTGATTTTGAGAGAAGAGTAAGTACCTTTTATAATAGTGGTGAGGGTCACTTTAAGAAAAGCATGAAATATTAATTTATAATAAAATATTTTCTCGTTTATAAAAGATCCAAATGGATTTATTTATAGTATAATATGGTTATGGGTCTAAATAAACTCAAAAAATATATTTTAGACAAGTTTAGGTTTCCATATTAACCTTATAAATTAAATTTAACATCTAGTTAGAGTGTATATCTTTTACAATGTCTTCCAGTATTTTCTTATTACATTGTTTACAAACATACTATAATATTCCAAGAAAACATCAAGTGGTTATTGAATGACATATATATAATTTGAGATTCTCTTTGGCCTAAACTTAGATATTTTTTGAATATTCTATCATATTATAATATAGTGTTTGTTTCAAAAACTAATTTATGTCTATTTGGACACTATTTAGTATTTGGTTTTTGGGATTGTCAAAAAAACATGATTACATAAAAAAATTATTGAATCAACCCTAACATGCCATATTAACCTAGAATGTTCTTGAAATTCATCAAAAGACACAATTTAAATTAATTTCAATATTTATAAATTCAATTATTTTAATCATTCATTAATAAGGTAAATATAACAGCATCATTGTGTCATAAATTAATTTAATTGTTTAATATATAAAAATAATAATTAAAAGACCATAATTCTGGAAATTATTATATATAAATAATTAATATTTATATTCTACTTTATCAGATGTATAATGTTATATTAAAAATCATTTAATTATTAAAATTTGAATTTAACACTTTTAACTCTAGTTTAAATAAAATATGGATAAATGTCCTTATCTTATACAAGTGGATCAAAGAGAGTAATATTTTATTCAAAGGGAAGATATTTTGTCAAAAAAATTTATCAAATAGAATTAGGACATGTGTTAGCATAATTATAATATTATTTTGACATTTAAATACCTTATTTACATTAAACAGTGGTTAATAGAATTTAAACGTTATTTTTCACAAAAAAATATTTTTATAATATATAACCACATTTTACATAATGATGTAAACTGTATGACTCAGATTTTTAGAATTCAATTCACAGAAGAAGAAAAATTGGGTTTTATGCAAATTTGCAAATATGCCTAGAAGGTGCGTAAAAGACGTTAAAAAGATCAATAAAATTTTAAACATCTATTTTTATTATTAAATGACTCAAATGAATTAAATTGAACATATATAGGTATTATGTATCTATATTCACATAATATAAATTTAAATAAAATAAAATATTTTTAAAATAAAATGTCAGTTTTAAACGAAAACGTAGTGGTTTTCACTATTCATCACAAATTGAATGTTTATAGAAAAATACCAATAATTCAACATAAGATTATTTTCGTATCCCAAATCCAAATATGATTTTCATTTTTAAAAATAAAAATGATAAAAATTCATAAAGTGGGTACTAAAATTTGTAACTGTTTTTTAGAAGGTTATTTTTATGGGTTGGTGTGTGCTAGAACTCGAAATTGAGTACACCGCAAGCTATTTTATTATTCAAAGAGTAGTGTATTGTGGATGCATGGGGTGTTAGATTATTACATATTCAAATAACTTTGTCATAGAAATTTGTAGAATATTTCCGCATAAAAAGATTCGGGGGGGGTTCAACATCATAAGTTCCTTGGGTTCCCACGTTACCTCTTCCATCTTATGGATTCTCCATAGAACTCTTAACAGACGAGTCATCCGGTTTCTCAACATTTGTTCTGTGGTATCAAGAATCTTTATAGGATCATCAAATTAAGATAGATTGGGTTCCAATTATATTCCAAATAGGTTAGTATATGTGTTGGGTAAGGAATGTATTTTCTCAACAGTGATACATCGAACACATCTAGAACATTAGAGAGACTTGGAGGATTTTCAAATAGGTATGATAAAACTCCAATTCGTTCTAGTATTTATAATAGTCATATGTATATTGGACATAAGTTATCCTTATTAAGAAATCATATAACACCCTTCTAGGTAGATACCTTATTGAAAACATGATCTCTTAATTGAAATTCCAAATCCTTCTTTCAGTTATCGACATATCTCTTTTTCCTAATTTGAGCTTCTTTGATGTGGGTTTGGATAATCATAAACATTTCCATTGTTTCATTAATGAGTTCTGGGCCTACAAGTTTTCTATCACAAAAATCATCCCAATAAGTTGGTGTGCGACATCTCTTTATATATAATGCTTTATATGGTGCCATCAGAATACTTGAATTGAAACTATTGTTATTTTAAATTTCTACAAGAGGTAAATATTGATCCCACATACATAGAAAGTCAGGTGAGAAGGATCTAAACATGTATTATATGGTTTTAATTGTTCATTCTGATTTTCCCTTAGTTTCAGTGTGGTAGTCAGTGCTCAAACAAATTTCTACGCATAGGGTTTTATGAATACTTTTCAAGAATCATGAGGTGAAATGGGGATCACAGTAAAAAAAATTGATAGGTGAACACCATTATGTCTTGAAACATCATTAATATATATCCTTTATAAATGTTCAAGTGGTAAATATTTTCTTATATAATGATAATATTCTAACATTGTAAAACTATCAATAATGACCCATATTGAATAATTCTTTCTAAGAGTCTTTGGTATCCC
Organism: Viscum album; assembly: GCA_963277665.1. Lineage (NCBI taxonomy): Eukaryota > Viridiplantae > Streptophyta > Magnoliopsida > Santalales > Viscaceae > Viscum > Viscum album. The sequence continues at coordinate 1,644,579,265 of OY728163.1, read as the reverse complement.
CCTGAAACATCCATCATAATATCATCCCATTTCCACTAAGGCATTTGAAGAGTTTTCATGATTCCAATAGGATGTATTCTTCTATCCACCAGCTATTGACAAACCATACATCTATAAAAATAATTGAAAATCTCTCTCTTCATGTTGTCCCAAAAAAATCATACTTCAAATATATATTAATCTTTGTTGTACCAGGGTGTATAGGGAAATTGAAGCTATGAGCATCAACAAACAACTCCATCTTTTGATCAGGTAAGTCAGAAACTCAAACTCTATTCCCAAATGTCAAAATTGCATATTTATATTTGAAGTCGATACATATCCCCTAATTCACATCTTTAATTTTTTGTTGAAACTCCTCATCATAAAGCTGATAACTTTTTATCCTTTCTAGTAAATATGGATAGGTATCCATTTTAAAGTGTGTTGATATTTCATCTTCCATGATTATTATCATATCTATCATTACTATATCCATGAAAAAATGATCCCTTTCAACTCTATTCTATTTCAAAACTCCATTATCCTTTCTTGTCAAATCATCATCCACCTTATTTGACTTCCACGGGTGGTAGTGTATAGTTTAATAATAATCTATGAGTAGATTGATCCATCTCATTTTCCTTGGGATATGTTCTTTTTCTGAGAAAATATACTTCAAACTCTTGTGATTAGTATAAATCTCACATTTTTAACAATAGATATATTGTCTCCATTTCTTCAAAGAAAATAATACAACATCTAACTTATGATCGTGAGAGGAATAGTTTGGTTCCTAAATTTTTAGCAACTGTGATTCATAGGAAATAACTCTACCATTTTTCATAAGGAAAACACCATGTCCTTTCATTGAAGCATCACCATAAATAACAAACCCTTTAATTCCCAACAGTAGAGTCAATATAAGAGAACTGACTAATCTTCTCTTCAGTTCTATAAAACATTCTTCACAGTCATTTGTCTTAACAAATTTATCCCCTTTATGTGTCAACGTGGATAATGGGTTATCCAATTTGGAATAATTCTAGATGAAACAATGATATTAACATGCTAAACCAGTAAAATTACATTCCTCACTAATACTCCTCGGCACTGGCCATTCTTAGATTGCCATTTTATTCAATGAATAAATATTGATTCTATCCATATATATAACATGGCCATGAAAAGAAGTATCTTTAAGATAGAATTCACATTTTATAAACCTTCCATATAATTCATTTCTTGTAAGAGTCATTAAAATAGTGCACAAGTGATTTTCACGATCATTGTATCTTTTTGAGTATATGAAGATGTCATCAATTAATACCACTATAAATAGAACAAGGTATTCCTTTAAAATTATATTCATTATATCCATGAAGATAGAGGGCCCATTAGTCAGTCAAAATGGCATTACGGAAAACATGTACTGCCCACACCCTGTATGAAATGTTGTCTTCGGAATGCCTTCATTCATCACTCACAGCAGATGATATCTAGATAAAAGGTCAATACTTGAAATGTATTGAGTTGCATGAAGTTGATCAAATAAATCACCAATGTGAGTTAGGGGATACTTGTTCATAATTATTGTAGCATTGATCTCCCAGTATACAATTCACAACCTCATAGATCCATCATTATTTTTAACAAAAAATAGGGGATCTCCATAGAGAAACATTAGAGATAATAAATCCTTTATTACTCTAATACTCTAGTTCATTCATTAGTTCCACAATTTTTACTGTTATTATTCTATAAGGGTTCTTTGATAAAGGCCTTGTACTAGGAATTAAATCAATCGAAAACACAATTTCTTATTCTTGAGGATAACCTGGTAAATCCTCTGAAAACAAATTAATGTATTCATGAAAAATAGATGTGTCCACTATTTAGAGATTTTTTTCTTTTCCCATAGTTATTTAACTATCATCATTTCAAATAAATGAATTTAGTAGATATGCTAGGGGTGGTTGTATATGAGAATCAGATTGTGATGTTTCTTCTCTGAAGGTATTCCTTATCATGATAAAACATTGCATCCCCATTCTTCATACAATAAATATTCACATCATGGTCTAAAATTCATTCCATACAGAGGATTATATCAAATATAATAATGGGTATGATGACGAGATCTACATATAAGGCACATTTATATTCCATAGTGGCAACTGATTTAGAAAAAAATTGTTGTAATGATACTTTACTTCATAGTTTTGACTAACAACTCCCTTGTTAAATAAGTGGAAATATATACATTTCATGGAAAAATGGGAAGATATGAAATGATGTGATGATCCAGAATCAAATAAATCATTGGTTATGGTTGTGTAAATGACAAATTTACCTACCACCACATCTTTTAGAACATAAACCTCTATAGTTGTGATCACATAAACATGGCCTTTCTCCCTTGACATTTCTTGAGGTAGATTTCCTTGGATGTTAGGATATTCATTTCCATAACGGCCCAATTCTCTACAATTGTATCTTTTAACATTGATAGCCTCTTTCTTTCCCTTGCAATCCTGAGCTTGGTGGCCTTTCTCACCACACATGTAAAAACTCTCATTCCTTTCAGCAAAGTACTGTTGTATTTATTCCCGCATTTACTACAGAATGGAAATTAAAATTTTCCATTCATCCCCTTCTATTTATAGAGTGTTCAAAAGATCTCTTATTCTCTTGATTTTCAATAAATTTGTAAGACATATTGAATTCACAATCTGTCTTGATATCGTTAGAGGCTATATCTTCATACTATGAGAAGGATTTTTAGATAAATCCTTGACGAAGAAGTGGTTTTAAACCCATAAATAATCTATCATTAATACTCCATGGGATATTTTTATAATTTGCAGTATGCATTGCTATCCTTGAAATGTTATCCTCATACTTTGTGATATTTTCATCATCCGTTTTTCATTAGACTCAGAAATCGTATTTCCCTATCCACTCAATGGATAGAGAAAATTATTTTAATGAGAAATGTTTTTAACCTATCTCCATTCCATATTTGATACTTCTTCATCACCTATTGGGTTTTGAATTAATGGCCCACATTGATCTGCCTCTCCCATTAGGTGATAAAACATCATGCCAAATGTTTCCCTTTGGATACTCCCAAAATCATGAAATATATTCCCTAAGGACCTTATATATTTCTTTACTACAAATGGATTTGTAGTCCCAGTTAATGTTGGTGGTTCTTTATACATGAAGCGGTCTGACATTGATCCTCCACGTTGTGGATCAAGGTGCTCCATACTAGCAAGGATATCATTCAAAACATGAGTGAGTTATCCTAGTATGGTTTTAAGCTGTTCAACATAAGTTGCATTACCGATTACACTATAATTATCTTTAGTAAGAGGGAAATGCCTATATGGATTACGTGTATTGATACAGATTCTATTATGTCTACTAGGCTCCATTTCTAAACAACGGAATACACTATATTAGTTAATGAATCAATATACATAATTCCAAACTAGTAAAATAACGAACATAAATTGAACAGTTTATGCATATAATCCATAATCATACAAAAAATGTTTTCTTTCAGGATTAATTTACTGATAAATCCTCCATAATGGGTTATAATGAAAATATAAATTATCCAAATAATATCCCACGGGAGTGTCGTAACTGAGAGTACAGCAAGGCACATTGTTGTGTAAAAGGATTCCCCAGGACAAGCCTTAAACTCATAGTTGGAGTTTTCACTCCTAGGTACAACTATGCCAGAGCCACCTCTACCTCCTCGTATCCAGACTGGGATGTATTTCATGGAAAACTCAAAAAATCTCTACATTACCAAAATTCTAAGATGCTCTTCTATACTAATACTCAATGTTTATCTAAGGGTAATATTCTCTAATCAGTGTTTTTCAAAATCTAGTTTCAATGAATCATACTAAAATTCCTTTGATACCAACTATAATGCCATGTCCCATGTAACCTAGGGTCTGAGAGTTATTACATAACATTTGAATGACCAGAAGAGATCATGTCACAAAATACCATTTAATTTAGTAGCCTTTGAAGTACTAGATACAAACCTTAGTTTTACATTACATAATGAAATTAAAAAAACCAAATTGAGTCCCATTTGAACACACTCATATCCATTGTCCTATCCCTATTGGTTAATTGTAAAATTATTTTTCACATCATGGGAAAAAGTAAACATAAGAAAGGGGTAATCAAATATTCTCTGTAATGATAACAATATATCAGAAACTATCATAAATAAGAATAAATATTTATGGAAATGTATACGACTAAAAAACATTTTTAACATTAAATTCATAATAATATGGAAATGTTAAGTCAAAAAATTCCATTTACATATTCACATGGATATTATTATAGTCGAATAATCACTTGTAATATCAATAGATAATTTCATTATGATGGAATGGATAATGACGAATATCATAACCACAAAGTCAAGGCCTCCTGCAAAGACTAGAAATAAGATTTTTTCAAGGCCTTTTATGAAGATACATGGTTTTCTCATGAGGCCTACTGATGCATTGAATAGCTATAGTGGGCTCCACCCATCACTTACTAAGTCCAATGCATTTTTCATATGAAAAGGTTGAAACATCACATAAAAAATGGTATTAAAACTAGAATATAAAATGTTAATACTTTATCCATAAACCATGATTGGAATAAAAAACACATACATGGTAAAAGATATCACATAACCTTTATATCAATTTAGAAGTTTGTATCATAACAAATCAACTTCAAACAAGTGTAAAATCCCTCAAAATATGTTCACATATAAGAAATCAAAACTATATGTGAAAAAAATATCTTTCTATATTGAAATCATTTAAAAGTCAAATAATTATAAAGGAAAATATTTATTTTTAAAATATTATTATGATTTTGTAAGGGAAGATTCAAAGGTGTTATACCAGTGGAAAATATCCACACCCGCTATATAAGTTAAAAAACCTTTCTTACATAAATTCATTGAAAAGGTCCTAAAGAGATTTGTTTGGAAAAAAACGAAATGATTCATTTCAAAAAAAAAATATATATTAAAACAAGTGTATAAATGACATTAACCCATATTATATAAAATAGTAAAACTGTTTTGAAATGCAGTTTTATGAAAAACATATGAGGATCATAAAGAAGTCACAGTAAGTACTTTCGTAAAAACAACCTCGAATAATATAGATATTGTAAAATTATCCATTACCTAATACATTTACATGGTTGATGATACATTAACCTATTTCATAATAGTTTAATAATTATTATTTAATTATATAAGATCCAAATAAAATCATATTATTCCATACATGATCTTATAACATTTATTTGTTATTAATATTTCAGAAGTATCATTGTTTAAGGTGTTAACCGATTCATTTTTCATTATATTTTTTATGTAAGTCATGTTTCTGATGGATATGATGTATTTGATTCATATACAAAATGATATTAAGTTCAAAAAATTTATTATGAATCATAAAAATAAATAGATTCTTCAATGTTTATGATGGGGAATGAATATCATTGTGTTCATGGACACAGTAATTCGTACATACGCAAGAGAAACAATATCATTCAATTTATGGTTATATCGTATGTAATTGGATGGTATTTCATATATAAAGAATCATTAACATGTTATATTTATTATTCACATCAATTATTCTAATTATTATACCCATCTAAATAATGAAGTGTTGAATAACAAACTACACAACAACATTCAAAGGGTATTTTGTACGTACGCACGTTTGGTTACTTAGCCATTCAACGGATGCATAGAATAATGAATACGGGTTACCATATTTATAACAACATAATATTATGTATAAGGTACTTGAGTTATTATTTTTTTATGAAAGAAACAATGAAATAGGAATTGGAAGAAGAAAATAACTTTGGAAGAGGTGATAAAATTATTACCTCTTCTTCGGGTGATACCTTTTTGATTTTCTAAAAAGGGTTATTTAGGATGGTATTATGATCAATGTAAGTATTATAGGATCATGTGATTGTATTTAGTAAGATATTTGAGCTGAGTAAGGCTTCTTCGAATTGATTTGGAGGTTTGATATGGAGAGAAGGGAAGTAGCCTTTTATAAGAGAGATGATGGTCACTTTTGGAAAAGTTGGAAATATTAATTTATTATAAAATAATTTTCAATTTATAATGGCTCAAAATAGATTTATTTTGAGGGTAATTTGGATATGGGCTGAAATACTCAAATACAATAGGTTTTAGACTAGTTTACGTAACCATATAAACCTTATCATTTAGGTTTACCTCATTGATAAATATTTTATCTTTTACAATGTCATCTTGTATTTTTTATTACATATTAAATAATCATACATTAAAATGTAAATTCAACCTCAAGTGGTTCATTAATTATATATATATCATTATATAGGACTTTTTACTAAACATTTGTTTTTTATGAATATTATATAATTTAATAATATATTATTTAAAAAACACATTTATGTAAATTTTGCCACTATTTAGTATTTAATTTTTTTTGAAAGTCAAAACATTTTGATTACATCACTAAAAATTTATTTAAATAACCCTAAAATGTCATATTTTCCTGGAAAATTCGTTTAATACATCTAAAGTTTAAATTTACTTTATTTTCATATTTATAATATCAATTATTTTAATCATTCATTAATAAGGTAATTATTGGATCATCATTGTGTCAAAAATATATTTATTTATTTAATGTCACAAAACTATTAATAAAATACAATGAAATATGAAATCATCGTAGATTTAAAATTAATAATAAATGTCAAATTTATCTTATGTGTTACCCAATTTAAAAAATGTTTTAATTATTAAAATTGGAATTTAACACATTTAAATCTTCTTTAAATAAAATAATAATACATGTCCTAATCTAATCATAGTTGATCAAATAGGATCATATTTTTCTCCTATGGATGATTTTGGAAGAAATACAAGTATCCAATCGAATTGGGACATGTGTTAGTGTAATTATAATATCAATTTTACATTCAATTACCCTATTTACTTATAATTATGGTAAATAAAATTCAAAAGATACTATTCCCTGAAAAAATCATTTTTATCCTACTAAACCACATTTTACATATTGGTGTCAACTACTTCTCTCAGATTTTTTAAATTCAATTCATAGATGTGGTAATATTACCTTTTATGGAAATTTGAAAAAGTGCCTAGAAGGTGGTTAAAAGTTGTTTAAATGTTCTAAACCATTTCTTAAATATAATTTTATTATAAAATATATCCAATGAAATAAATAAAAAATATACCATTATTATATATATTTTCTGAAATAAAATAAATCTAAATAAAATACATAATTATTTAAATAAAAACATACTTTTAAATAATAACGCAATGTTTTTCACTATTCATCAAAATTGAACATTTTTAGAAAAATACAAAAAATTAAACCTAAGCTAATTTTGATATTCCAAATCAAAAAATGAATTCCTTTGTGAAAATTACAATTTTAAAATTTCAAAAAGTTGGTGTTACTATTCATAAATGTTTTTTAAACGGCTAGTTTGATTGGTCGTGGTGTGCTAGAAGTCGAAGTTGCATAAAAAATAAGTTATTGTATTACGCAAAGAGAAGTTTAATGTGGAGGCCTGGAGTGTTATAATTACTATGATATGCATTCATAAATTGTATAAATTATTCTTCTCCACCATTGCCTTTAATTTTTATATTGTTCCCCCACTTCATTTTCTCTTTTTTCTATATTGATTCAACATTTCACTATGAATTATTTTAGTTTACTATTATGCTACGATGATATGAGGGTATTGTCTTGTAACTACAATCTCCTGAAACCCTCACTACTACTTTGTTGACACTGACATATGGGAGATGCGCTTGAGGTCATGTGACCCACCGGTCTGGATACAGTCATATTGGTCATTCGAGTCGGGTGTTACTGTAAAAAGGGGGTATACATAACCATAACAAGAACATATGGTTATGTGAACATGATTATAAAATTATTAAATGATATCATGCATATCAGAAATCTCAATCTAGAGTCATTGAATAACGATTGATAGTTCATAATCCAAGAATCATATGGGAATCAAAGATCATGATTCATGAGAGGATAACATTGTCTTGGGACATAGATTTCTGTAATATATATAGGAATAGAATTTTAATTCCATATTATTTGGGGATCATGGTGAGGCTATCACAATTTAATGGTTCCACTCCCACAAACCATCATAGTTTTCACGTTCAACACCCAATATCGTCGTAGCAGAATCATTACTTTACTAAACTGGGATCATTCCCCATTCAAGTCCTAAATACATCTTTCGATAAAAATCATTACCTATTTCATTGGAGGATGATATAGGTCCCACCCTTAAATAAATAAAATATAATATTTTTCTGCCAAAATAATTATAAAACATTTGTCATATTATCTCCCATGAAATGAAATTGGCTTAATAAAAATTTAATCATATCATAGCCTATGGAAAAGTGATAAGTTTCATAATAATTTTACCCTCTCATCGTATCATAATCATTAGAAAAACAATTAGGATTCAAAATAATTATATCATTTCACAACCCGTGGAAGAGAACCCTTTTTCAAAAACAGTATGCCATTATAAACATAATCCACTTCCACAAGGATAAATAATTTCATCACTCAATGATATGCACATTATGATATAAATAACATCAATAGATATAAAATTATATATAAAATGATTTTGATAGATCCTTTGAAACATTTTTTGAATAAAATATCCATTCAACTTTGAAAAACGCATTTTAAAATATAAAAATAATAAAAATATCATTGAAAATATCTTTGAAAACATGTAAAATAATATTAATATAATTCATTTTCCCGGATGATGGGAAGATTTAATTTATACATACACATTAAAATAAATGTTCCTATAACATTTTTTATAAAATTCAAATGAGAACATTTTGGAAAAATATATGATTATTCCCATCAATTATTTCATTAAATTAAGTGAATAACTGGTAAAATTAATTTTAATAATATTATCATAATAAAAAAAATACATACTTTTTATAGAATACATTATTTAAGATTAAAAAGGATTTCTTACTGAAAAGAGAAATAATATCATCTTTTACGAAATACATTTTCATAATTATCTTAAGTTCCTAAGAGGAGAAAATTGATTTTATTACATTAAAATATATTGAATAACAAGTTTTTATAAAATTAAATGGGCTAATTGATATATGGATAAAATTATGTTATCATCAGAAAAAAATATCATGAAAAATCCTGATGAATTTTCAGATTGTAACATAAAAAAATTACCACTTTGGCAACATCAAATCATAATCCTAAAGATGAAATTACATAAAATGGATATTAAAATATATTGAGAATAAATAAATTCATTACATAACGTTTCAACGGTTCTATATATACTCATCATTAATTCCTATAGGACCATGATGTAACATACGCCTCAATGAATAAAAATTGAATAAAATACCGAGCCAAATTAATATCTCTTGAACCAAAAACTGCTTAAAAATTATATACTAAAATCGAAAGGTATATCCCCATTTATTTTAGTATAATAATAATAAAATATATTCATGTGAATTATATACACCACATGAAATAATCATGTGGTAAATATAGCTTCTGTCTCACCAAAAATCAAGTTGTTATGGAAATCATCAACCATAAGTCTTGACATCCATCCTGCATGATCAAAACTAGTATATGAAAAATATTTATTTATTATACATTTATTAATGATAAATAAATATATATTTAAATAAATATATATTTAAATATATATATATATATATATCATACAATATATTATTTTATATTGACGTTTTATTACCATCTTATTAACAATTCCATGTTAATGTTACATTTTTAGTATTGACCTCTTTATTATTCATATGTGTATTGATATTTTATTTTTTGGACCTATTACATTGATAATGATATCATATAATCTAGAAAAATAAACCACTTATAATTCTAATAAATATTAATTATATATATATATGCAGAGTACTCCATAAAAATTAGTGATCGAAAATGAAATACACCATTCATGGAGACAGTTGGTTGTATATAAGAAATAATGTTGTTTCAATTTTCATGTCAAATAGAAAGAAAGAAGGGTAAATGATATATTGACATTAAAATGTTTTATTTCACATAAATCACTTATGTTAATTATAATCATCCTCATTACCTTCCATGTAATGCGTGAACGATTCACATCACATCGCATGCCGGTAGTATTCCATATATGTGAGTGACATTTTAGTAATCCCACAAAATGGAATGTATAATTTTAAGTGTGATATAATGATTATATAAGTAAAATAACATTAAAAATATCACATATAAAAACTTAGTTCTTCATTATAATCAATTTTGAAAGGTGATAATAGTCAAATGAATGACATCGGTTCACAGGGTTGTAGTTTTCCATACACAATAATTGTGATTTCATAACTCTTTTTATTATGGTGGAGATATTGGTAGATAATTACCTTAATATAAATACATAAATATATTTTAAATACATCTTAGATATTATTTCATCATGGTATAATTTTAATTTAAGGAGGGGCATGATGAAATTAAATAAAAATGAGTGTAGTTGAATGTTGCAATTTTTTCCATTATCCATCAAATTATTTTAACCAAAATCAAATTTTAGTTGGATTATTAAACTAAATAAATATTATAATATTAAAGGATGGGATTTTGGAACATATATGGTATGGTATTGGATGAAATTATTATAATGTATATGATTTTCCATGTATTATTTTTAAATATTATATGGAATTATTTTGAGACCAGGCATTATGACAGCGTGCGATTCTGAGTCCCTAAGTACTCATAATAATTGTTTGAAAAAATTTAAACTTTTAGATAGTGATCTTGAGTGGTTTTACTGAAAATTTGTAATATATTTTCAAGTAGTGCCTCAACAACGAATCCAACAACTTTGTTGTGTTCAATGAAACGAATTTACCATAATTGGGGTATAACATCTAATAATGTGGGTCATGAGTAGAAGTTAGTTTTTATAATTTTTAATGAATAAAATTTCAATTAATATTTAATTTTATTTTAAAAATTTCCATTTTTCAGTGATGCATTTTGTGGTTGTAAATAAAAAAGATCTTGGGGTTAGGCTCGTAACCCAAGAAACCCCATTGAAATTCTCTGTAACATTAGAGAGGATGCATGCTGGATAATTTCCCACGAACAATGAAAAATAATGGTGTGTGGAATTTTTCATAGTGAGACTCAATCTCGAATGATGACCACTCTCCCTCTTTATTGATGATGTATTTAGGGGTTTTAATTTTCCATTTCCTTCTTTTCCCTATTCATTGATTTAAATGACAAGCACAGATCAACGCAAGAACATTTTGACACACAGATCGATTGTTCTCGTTATAGGGTTGTATCAGGGGAATGATTTTTAATTGGTTCATTCAAAATGATCATTATAATAGGTGTGGATAAATTCCATTACTAACAATAGACAAGGTTTGTTCCTCAATTTGTTTAGGAATATATTTCTCTCGACCTGTTGCGTTTTTCGTATTTTTCCAAATGTTATGAACAAAAAATAAATGTGCATATTATTCTCAATTCAATGATTCAAAATTATAGTTCTAACATCAATATGATCCATCAAAGGTGTGATGACTATGGTGGATAAGGAATCAACTTGGTTTGGAATAAATCATTCTTCAACTATTATTCATACAGATGATAAAAATGAGCTTGTGGTGTTGATCGAAGAACCAAAACATACTAAATCAACACTATTATTGTAAGGTAACCTATGACATCAAGTTTCAAGGATCTAGATTGGCATAATTAAAGGTTTTAAGAAAAAATGTGGTGTTGGTGGAAGAATAGTGTTTTCTGAAAAAACACATTGAACAAAAAAAAGTTCTCTGAAGAGAACAACATGTGGGGACAAATTTCGCAGCGACTAGGGTTCTACATTACAAGAAAGTGATGACATGACATGTGATAACTATAAAATAGCATGTTAATTATTATATTGGATACAGAGTGTATCTCAAATGGTACATGGATACATGTTGGAGTACACAACATGTACTCCACCACAGTGGAAGACTTGGATGGTTAAGTGGGTTACCCTGTGTACCAGTATACGGTTTGGAAGACATAGGTTGAAGCCTTGTATAGGTCCAAGCCCAACATACACAGAGTGACCCCCCGATAGTAATAAATGGCATGTTAATCACCTACTCATTTTGCATATAATTTTCTACATGACATGTTGTTTTCTACATGGGTCATTGTACACGAGCATTATCTGGGTTCATAAGACACAATGTGTGAAACCTCCACATTCCATGTACTTGCTATTATATAGTTTTATCTTATCTTCCCCCAATTCCTCCTAATATTTTCATTTGGTTTAGTGCCCCTTTTACAGTTCCCCTACAGTTCAGTTATCGTATCCATCAACAAGTTTATGATCCCTTAAGTAGTAAATTATGGATAAAGTCGGAATATGTCCTAGAGGACCGAAGAGATAACCTCAACCCATTATTGACCCTAGGTAGGATCATGTATCGACATGACCAATACTATTGGGTACTAATACTCTCCATAGAATGGGAATCTAGATGAGTCGCAGTATATTCCAAGGATGGGATAGTGATCCTCATCCATGTATCATGATCTTCTCTCACTCAAGAGTGAACTCTCTTTGAACGAGTTCTTAAGTTCTCGCTTTAGAACTATTAAAACATCTATCTCTATCGTGACACTTCTCAATGAAAATTCCTCTCATACGTATGTCATTAGAGATCTATGACTCTTTGAGTTTGTTCTTGTAGTTTATTCCTTCAAGGAATCATTGAATTGAATCCTAATTATGGGTATACAGTCTTTGTGACTTACCTCTAGATTACGGCACTGATTATTTAGTATATCTCGATATTTATGTTGATATTAGTTCTATAAACACATACTATGTTGAGGTGACTGTATCTTTACTTTATGTATTGACTTATGAATTTATGGGTCCCTTATTGAGTATTTTTATACTCATCCATGAACATTCAATACTCACATGCGTTGTGTCTTGTGTACTTGAGTTCTATTTTGACGAAGTCCAAGACAGACTAGGACCAGACCGAGAATTGTGATATTTCATATAGGATGAGGTGTTCTTACAACCACGATCAATATTATAGTAACTATTTCTTCATTATAGGTTGAAATGTGTAGTTTCATGACTATTTATTTTTGTGGGATTGTATTTTGGCACAATTTACTTCTTTCACATTAACATCTATTACACTTTGTTGGTTGGTTTTGGTTGAAGGCATGCATTTTTTCTATTAGTGGTTTTTATATTTCATCATCTATGGGATTGAATATTTTTTCCATACATACAATCACATAAGAAATGACTCCATGTTAGTGACATGCCTATTCTGTGATAGTCACCATCCCCAAGGCAATTAGTGTAGGGAATAAGGAGTCACGAAGTGGGCCCTAGTGGAAGGGTCATGCAAAGATGTATCAAACAAAGTTAATTCCACCATAGAAAAAAGAGTCTAAGATATTGGATTCGTAAATAGTTTTAAATTTTTTGAGTTCAGATTTCTGGCTAGGGACTCCAGTGTTGGTGCTGGCAGCTGACGTATCCATAAACCTGTACTCTAATAACCAACATTTTGACTTTTTTCCTGAGAACACTAGTTTTAGGGAAACTAAAAAAATAGTACATGCATAAAATATGAATGGGTTGTGTTTTCCATATCCTTTGGTGTCAGATATCTAGATATACCCTTTGATTGTGGTACATTTTGATTCCTTACATGATGCCTCTATGATGCATACCAACTAGGATTTAGTATCTCGATCAAGAGGATGACCCCTCAGTGACAATGCTTATATTCAAGGGCATGTTCCATAGGAATGACCCACATGTGTTGCAATTGATATACCACCAATATTAGATAAAATGATTGTTCAAACAGTACCATAAAATGAGGAGCATTGGATGAGTGTGCTACGTGTGTTTCAGAGACAATGATACCTATGGTTCCATGGCATGCCCGCCCCTCATGCATTGAGGACTGGCATGAGGTTGTGAATAGAAAATACTTTATAGTGGAAAACCCAACATACCAGATGTTGAACATAGGAGTGACCCTTCATTAGGAATAAATAAGACAATTTTGGGGTTTGACCATGATGACTTACGATGATGAGACTATTTATGGGGAGGAGTTTGTGTGACTCTTCACTAATGATTTCTCTCCGGTTAAACTAATAGATGTACATATCCCAGAGTTTCTTCACCTCTAGTTGAGTATTTTAACATTGGATTATTATTCATTGAGAATCACTGAACTCTATAGCTACTCATTAGATATTGCTAGGGATCCTTACATCGAATGTCGCACCTTCAAGTGAAGTCTACGATGAGACATAGTAGATACTGTAGTACCTATATGAATTTCAACATAATCAATAGTTCACGATCAAGAATTGGTGGACGAGACCTTCATGGAGGAGCATAGAAAACCAGTGGATGTCTATAGCATGAAAATAGTTACTAAGACCTCGAAAAAAAGGTTCATGTGATAGATATAAGGATCGGAACGTGGGAGACATCACAAGAGGTCACAAGAAAGAGGATCTGTGGTCTATGGATATTAAGAAAGATCTAATAATCCTAAGGATAAGAAATTATACTCATGCGATAGATATAGAACTCTTTCTAGAGACATCCCAACCCATCAACCTACAGATAGAGAGTCGGTGGATAGAGCATTGAGGGGGAGGTAGAAAATGGAGAATCCATTCCCGCCAATAGATAGATATGGAATATGAGTACAGAGATCTACAAGTGGTGTCATATTCTTTGAACTACGTCCACCACAACCACTAGGAGGTCTGAACCATGCTCATAGTGATAAGGGATAGGGGTAGTGGAAGATAAATGTGGTTGATGCGTACGACCCAAGGACTCCATATATAATCTAGGGAATGGTATGAGTATTTTATACAATAGATTCAATCATTATATACACCGGTTATAGACATTATTTCCTCACCACATGTATTCTGTGAATCTGTGAGATTCTGGTGGATCATTTTACCTGATCCTTATGCAGGGAGACACATATGAGAGGAGACACGATGATATCACATCTTGGTCAACAATGTGATCTTACACATAGAAGAGATAGTTTCAGTTGGAAGATGATTATAGCTGCATCAAGGCCTTACTACGCCATTTTCTATAATGATTGGTTAGCTATGGTCCATGATAAGATTGACTAAATTATATGATGATTGTAGTGTATCCGCATTGAGGGAATTATATTTTCCTTTAATGGTGAAATTTATTCTCATGAAAAAGAGAATGGGATCATGAATTAGAGTGTACAACTGATCAAAGATGAGTTGAATAACCGTACACTCAGAGTAGAATATTTTGTGACCTTTCAATTCCCGGTAGTAGTGGTAGATTATGAGGATGACATTCATGATGATGTTCCAGGATTACCCCCTGGGAGATCAACTTCTGAATCAGCTAATACCTCAGGACTGCACCGATATCCTTATTGATGTATCAGTTGGATCTACAAAAACACCAGAATTAGATGGTGTAATTGAGGATTTTTACATGAAGGACTTTGTAAGACCCAGTGATAACCATGGGAGGCTCTTGTTTTGTTATCGATGAAGGAAGATGAGAATTTGTGGTTGTGGGTGGAATACCAATTGGTGAATATATTAATGGTAGGGACCAATTATCCACTATCGAGGATCAATGAATTCTTCAATAAACTGATTGAGGAATTCTGGTTCTCAAAGGTTGACCTTCAATCAAGCTACCCCCAGTTACATGTACGAGGTGATAATATATTGAAGGCAACTTTTAGTTGCTGATACCATTACCATGATTAATTAGTGATTTCTGTATAGCATGGTAGACTCCCTTATAGGGTTCATGTGACTTACGAATCAGATATTACATCCGTACAAATACTGGTTCATTGTCGTATTCATCGAAAACGTCCTTGTGTACTCGGTATCATAGGAGGAGCACACAAGACACCTATGAATGGTTCAAGATATACTCAAAGAGGACCATTTTATTGAATGCTATTAATTATCTAGTTCTAGAAACATGGGATCCAATTTCATGGACATTTCATATCAGCTGAAGCAGTGTCAGTGGCCTTTGAAAATGTTGATTCGGTGCTAGAATAGGAGCCACCTAGAGTGTGAAATAGGTCTGTAGCTTTTTTCGTATGACATGATACTACTAGAGAGTTATCCCTGATTTCTACTAGATAACAACACCAATGATAACCTTGACCTAAAATGAGAAATCTTTTGTATGGACATAGAGGATCCAGAAGGCTGCCCAATAGTTTATGTAGATTTTGATGATCACACTGATATTGATATTTCCTAATTGGGGCATTGATTACATTGTCTTCTGTGATGTGTCGGGGACTTGTCTTGGTTGCATGTTGAAGCCTAGATAGGTGGTAATTGCTTATGGTTCACGCAAGTTATGGAATCATGAAAATAACTACATGAACCATGATCTTTATATGGAAGTTTTAGTCCTCACACTAATGATGTGATGAAACTACATGATCGGTGAACCATTTATTGTCTACTCTGACCATAATAAAATCATGAACATATTCACACAAAAGGACAAGAATCTAAGGTACTCACAAGAGCTGGAGTTACTCCATGATTATGACTTTGTGATCGTCTATACTCATAGTGAGGGGAAAGTAGTAGAAGATTCTCTCTATAGAATATCAATTTCAAAAATATTGAGTGAGGTTTCAGAGAGGTTGGCCTCACTATAGTTATCTTTCACGGATTGTAATGATGCATCTTATCTCTAGTCAATGGTTGTCACCCCTCCACTCTTATAGAGAGTTAGGGAGTCACAAATAGGGGATGTAAACTTCAATACATTACATTCTCAGTTATTCATAGGACATGCTCTTCATGGATATTCTCAAGGTTGGGAGCATGTCGTCCTTTTCAGAGGAAATACAGTTGTGACAGTAATGTTACGTTATGAGGTTTGGAGGGAGTATCATACATCCATCATGGCAGGTACACCATGGAGTGTAAAAAATGTACCTAGACACATGACATCAATTTTCATGGTATGTAATGAATAAGGAAATAGTAGAGTTCGATTTTGAATGCCTTATGTTCCAGTAGGTGAATGCTGAGCACCGAGTTCAAGTTGGGTTGGCTCACTCCTAGATGTACTGAAGTGGATGTGGGATGGAATATCAATGTATTTCATGATGGGAATACCCCGAAAATCCATGGGACATGATTCCATATAGGTGATCTTTGACCAACTGACAATGTCATCCAAATTCCTAGCTACCAGGGGGAAGAGTTCAGTAGATTGTTTAGGAGGACTATAAGTGTAGAAGATTGTTCAGCGTCATGGAATCCCTTCTATGATAATATCAAATTGCAATAATCTTTTCACATACTATTTTTGGAAGGGATAATAAGCGACAAATTAGACTCCTCTACTCTTAAGCACAATGTTTCATCACTGGAAAGATGGTCAAACAGAGGGAACCATTATGGTTCTGGAGGATATGTGGCAGGTCTATATCGTGGCCTTTTTGTCACATTTGGGAGGACCACATATGACTAATTTAGTTGAATATAATAACATTGACCAATCCACCATCAATATGGCCTCATTTTAGGATTTATATGGGCAACCCTACTAGTCACCACTTTTCTAGACATACCGTAGAGATTCAATGCTTTTGGGTCTAAAGTTGGTGTGAAGACCAACGAGAAGATACAAATCATCCCAGAGTGGATGAAGCTCCACAATGCCGGTAAAATTATTAATATGATTAAAGGTGGATACCATTGGAGTTCGAAGACGGAGGCCATGTATTCATTTGGGCCTCACCTTGGCAAGGGTTTCCGATATTAGGACAGGTGGAAAATTATTTCCATGTTTCATCGACCTTTTTTTAGATGCTACGCAGAGTTGGAAATGTGGAATTACAACAATCTCTACTGCATTAGATTCAATGGGTACATGTTTTCATCCATGTTTTGAAGTAGAAGAGGTATGTGGATGACACATCACATGCCATCGACTGGGGAGAGATGTACATCAAGGATGGATCACCATTCGCAACGTACTCATTGTAGATTGATTATTGACAATAAATAATCATTCATTGGAAATTGATTTACTTAGTGCGTGTTTGGTGGAATCACCATAATATTATGGAGATCACGTGGGAGTAGTAAGCTTAGATACATTCCAAGTACACACATATATTTGAGTATTTTTTTATTTTTTTATTTTTGGGGACATAAAATCAATATGTTTTTGAGAATGCATTGTATCTTAATTTATATTTATTATTATTAAAAGATATATGAAATTAGTACAAGACCAGGATTTGTGACATCACCTAATTAATAGGACTAGAGTGCTGGGAATAAATATTTGATATAAATTAAACATTTACATAGCATGCATGTGTGGTTTTCCGGAAAATTGGATTTAAATTAAAATGGGTGCCTAGAACAAAAATCTGAAGGGAACCATTGCAATTTGAGAAACAATTTTACATTTGGTACGACCTAAAATAAAACTACGCAGATCAAAAGTACATCATTTTTTGGCTATTTTAATGTAAATAAAAAATTACTATTCTATTTTATTTTAAATGCTTCTATGATGCTACAATACTTTTTGTGGTTTTAATAACTCGGTACCCAGGGTTAGGCTTATAACACTGAAAAATTTCCTAAAATCCTCTACATCATTTGAGATGAGAAACCCCTGAGAATTTAGGGTGAAAAACGTCAAAAGGTGATGTGTGGATCATTGTACAGTGATATCAAATTCCAAATGACGACCTCTCTACCACATTATCGTAATTTGAGGTAGGGGTTGTTATTTTCCCATTTTTTCAACATTTTATGATTTAAATGATAAATATAGGTCATCCCATAAATATATTGACTCCTGGTTCGATCATTCATGTAGGGGGGTTGTTTTATGGGATTAATTCTCATTTGTTTTGTTATGCTTGATCCTTCAGATTGGTGTAGATCAGTGCCATAACTAAAAATGGAAGATGATCATTCCTAGAAGTTTCTATGAATTTATTCTTCTAAATCATTGCGTTCATTGTGTGATTTATTTTCTTTGTGGGGTTATAAACCACAAATATTACTGCATATAATTTTCAACACAATGATACTAAATTAGAGATCATAAATCATCAAGATCAAAATGATTTTGAATGATGATAGAGGATGATGAATCAATGCAGTTTTAAATAAATCATTCTTCGATTATTCTTCGCATGGATAATAAAAACATGTTTTTGGAACCGATAGAAGGACTCAATCATACCCCATCATCGCTACTATAGTGAGAAAAATATGGATCTTGAGTACTAAGGAGTGTGAGAAATGTGAATAAAAGTTACAAGAACAATAGTGGAGTAAGATGAATAACAAAATATTCTACAAAAACGCAACAAACACATCGAGTTCTCCAATAAACACAACGTGTCGGAGAAGTTCAGTGGTGTATTATGTTCCATGATATATAAATAAATGACATATAGTGTGAAAATTTTAACATGGTGTGTGAGTCCTTACGTGGGAATCAGAGTTTATCTTGAATGATACACAGACACAGAATGGATTAAATGGCATGTACTCCACGACATGGTCAGACCAGGATGAATACATCGGTTACCCCATGTACTAGTAACCAAAATGGGAGACATGGGAGAAAGAAGTTTAATAGAACATGGGCAATATAAAAATAGTGGCCCCTGAATAGTAGGAAATGACCTGATACTCATCTACATGCCCTATATATTTTTCTACATGATATGATCTTTTGGATTGGTTTTGTTTTCCATGAGTTGTACCCTGGGTCAGATGACACAACATGTGACACCTCTACAAAAAATATATTATCGTGTCTATGTATATATCTTCTTGTCCACCATTCCTTGGAAATGATTAATTTGGGTTAATGCCACATTTTTTCCATTCCACTGAAGGGTTGGTATTATTTCCATCCAAATGAGTATGATTCCTTCATCAGGAGATTTTGGAGAGATACAAAATCCCTCCAAGAGGCCTAGAGAGATATCATGTAACCATTCATAGCCCTATGTAGAGTCAGATATTGACATGAAATATAATATATGACAACATTAATCTACATCAAATGTGAATCAAGGTGAGTGTTGGTATACACCATGAACCTAGATGTGATCCTCATATGTGTATCGGGATTTTTCACCACTCAGAAGTAAGTTATCTTCTAATTAGTGAATTTGTTCCATATTCAGATCAATTAGTGAATCGATATCTCATGTGACACTTCTCGACTAATATTAATATCCTAAATAATTCATTGGAGCTATGAGATTCATGGATATAGTTCTCCTAGACAAGTGCTTTATGGAATCTTTGAACATAATCTGTAACATGGGATGTGATTATTGTGACTTATCTTTAGACTACGGGTCTGGGTTTTGACTATAAATGGATATTTATCGTGTTATATTCTCTATAGACATACAATATGTAGAGATGAAATTAGCATTACTTTACGTATTTAATTGTGATTTTTTGGGTCCTCTAAAATATATTGTCATACTCACCCTTACATGGGACTTTCCAACATGTGTCTTGTTTTTTCAAGATGAAATACCTTTGGATGGAGTCTAGGGAAGACCAGGACCCTACTGAGCTTTGTGAGATTCCATAAAGGCTATGGTCTTCTAATATGCACAAGATAATGTCTAGGAATCTATTTCTTTCATAGAGGTTGGAATTTTTACTTTACAGACTATTTCTTTTGGTGGGATTGTATTCTAGCCCAGTTTATTTTCCATACATTACATTATATTGTACAATTTTTTGTAGGTTTTAGATGTATTAATGAATTCATGTACCATAGTGTTTTAACATTTTATCATTCGTGTGCTTTGAGGTGTGTTTCTGTGTACAAGTATATTGGAAATTCATTCCATGTTAGCGGCATGCCTACGCGGTGCTAGTCACCAGCCCCAGGCCTATTGGAGGTGGGATTGAAAAGTAATGACTAGGGCCCCACTTGGAATGTTCATTACATTAAATGTTTTAATGGTTTTAATAATTGATGACATAAGTGAAGTTCTATATGTTAAGAGTCTATAACACTTTTATTTTTATTAAAGAATTAATTCCACCAACATTTTTATCAGTTTATAAGGCTCCAATAATGGTACATTATAAAGAAAATAAGAGATATGATATAAATTTTGATATAATGTTTTTTAATTATTTTTGTTTTAACTTTTACATTTATAATTTTATTTTACCCTCCCCCACATTAAAAACTATTTTACTTTTAACGCGGTAATTTTTTTCTTCTTTAAGAAATACTTCATGAAAAAAAATTTTATCCCCATAATAGACAATTATTTATACGGATCTAAAATATTTAATCCATTCTTAAAAAATCCATTTACCTTATTTGGAATATTTTATTCAAAATTAGTCACATATACATGATGAGAAACTCTTTTTTAAGGATAAAATGTTAAAAAATTTACAATGTTATTATATCCAATATTCGTAAAAATTTTATTCCAATGAAAAAAATGAATTATATGTTGTATAATTGAACACATTTTACCTCAAAAATATTAAATATATAACATTTTTATAAATTTATTAAACGAAAATTTATTTTTCAATAAAAATCATTATATTTGACAATAAATAAACAAAATTAATCTTTTAATAAAAATCAAGATAAATCATTGTAATATACTATTGACATGATGATTTCAAAAATAAATATTATTTAAGGAAATTTAATTTCTAAATGTGTGAAAAACTAATTGTA
The DNA here is from genome assembly GCA_963277665.1 of Viscum album. Lineage (NCBI taxonomy): Eukaryota > Viridiplantae > Streptophyta > Magnoliopsida > Santalales > Viscaceae > Viscum > Viscum album. The sequence continues at coordinate 1,644,557,278 of OY728163.1, read as the reverse complement.
TTAAATTTAAAAATAAATATATATAAATGGATTTTAATAAAATAGTATTTTGAAAACATATGATGCCATTATGAAATTTCTGTTCATTTTTTTACTACACGTATTTTCTATGACGCAATAATTATTATTATTTAAAATAAAGTATTACTATTCATATCTATGTGTTTGATGACTAGGTTATAAATGTCATGTTTAAATGAATATATTTATAATATACCATTATTTCTTTAAAAATTTGTCTCATGTATAACAAATGTTAACTAAATGTTGTGTGTAATGGAAACATCACATTAAGATATGTGTAAACAAGATATTAATTAAATTAAATTTATTCAAAAAATAGTAATTGAATAATAAGTAGGGTTTTAGAAAAATAATATATGTTTTCGAATTTTTCTAGAGTTATCAATATTTCCTTGATTTAAGAATACTGTGAAGGGTTTTTATGTGAATTCCACATTAGTCCACAAGATATAGACTATTGGATGACAGTGATTCTTATGATATATCATCCAAGAGATGTAGGATATGGTGGTGGATCTCTATAGATAATTATATGGAATATATAATAATATATATTTCAATGGATGTTTGCATAGGTGGTGGTATAGAAAATAATGACATGTAGTTACTACAAAAATATTTCATTTATTATCAAATTAGTTGAATGATCTTGGTTTAAAGGAAAATTAGATAATATTTTTCACCATTCAAAATCAATGCACCATTATGAATTTATGAGGTATTTTATACATTATAGGAAATATAGATACTTAAATAAGAGTATTTCATGACCTCATTAACAAATATGTGGAATAATGACTCAGATAAAAATATGATAATTGAATTATATAAATGGGTATCTCTATAAAAAATAATCACTACTTTCATCAGTAGAAGTTATAGTCATTGTAACATTTTATTGTAATTAAATTATTTGTGTCTCTTAAATCATGGATGTAGGTTACTATATTGTGTCAATGTAATTATATTTTCGATTCCTATATTAATTTTTATTGATATATCATGTGGTGTGAGTTTCTTTGATTGTTTTTGATAATTACATTTGTACAACGATGATGGTTCAAATAATTATGTATTCTAATAAAATAATTCAAGGAATTACACCCATAACACCTTTATTTTACCTCATAATGATTAGTTGTTTAATTATCAATGATCAACAACCTAGCTTGGATCCCCAACATAACACCCCATTAAAGGAATACCTCAATCCAAATTTACAATTACACACCAACCATTATTGTTAGTAGACTATATTGATATAGACCACGGTGAATTAGTCTATAAATATGATTGTCTCACATGAAATCCTCATATCCATTATGATATCACATAAACACATCTCTCCGATATTTATTTTCTCATGTAAATGATATATATGGTGGAGCATTTGAACTATGAATCCATATCCACGTATGGTAGGTTAAAAATTCTACAAGGATATTTATCATTAAAAAAGATATAATATAATATATCACACAAAAATCTATGAATTGTTATTCAAGTTTAGTGATGGAATGAATCATTCCTCATATCGTTGTTGATGTTATATTTTCATTAATCATCATTTCCTACCCTCTCATGTATCTACCCTCTAATTTATAGAGACATAAATAGACCATATATAGATGGTAGTGATTCATTCGAATATAATGGTTAATACCTTTATCATATTCCCATATACCCTCACCAACTTTTCTGGTGTAGATTCCTTTGTGGGGAACACCTTGATAGGATTATAGAGGTCCGTAATCACACAGTAGCCTTTGAAATGGGGGTCTATCTATTACCATAATTCCTTATAATAAAAAAATGTTTTTAAATCCAATTAAATGAAACTCTATAACATATATGCCTAGACAATTGATTGATAAATTAATGATTATGGTGTTAGATTCATTAATTCTATGTTTCTCCCCAAAGAATAACAATGAAGTTTTGCGGTCTATTGTTTATATAGTAAAAAGGTGAATGTGTCTTCTTTAAAACCAAACGATAACAATTAAATCGTTAAATAAGGAAACAAAAATTAGGGATATAACTCCCTTTTTCAATTCATGTGAATGACATAAAATACTTTTTTGTGTATCATTTAATCTTACAGAGGTGTTGAATCTAGTTAGAGATGATTCCCTTGGGCTCTAAAACTATAGACAAACATAAGGAACCGTTACCTTTTTCATTGTTTTTATTAAATTATCTAAACTCCGTTATTGTTTATCATTCGTAATAATGATAAAAATGAATTATAATGATGATGATGAGAAATAAACACATATTCAACATAAGTACCTTAATACTAACGTTAGATTATTAGAAATATATATCCGATAATTATATGTTGTAGAGAAATTTTTTTATAACATACTTTCCCAATAAAAAATTAATTTGGTGTTTTGTGGAATTTGGGAAACAATTCAGAAAAAAACATGATCAATTTATCATACATTCATGCTTCACATTATACATTAAACTATATATATCAGAATGAGTCTCCAATATCATCTAAAAATAATTGACTAGCCTTATCCTTCAAAAAATTCAATGCATCTGAACATTCATCATAACATAATTAATGGAACAATATTAAATTGGTGACAACAAATTAATATTTAGGTTATCATATAATTGGATCTATAAATAATTAATAATGGAATACACAAATAACGATGTAATAAATAAATGAAATGGAAGAAAAATAAACTAAAATTGAGATCATGCTTATCTATGGAATTTAATGAATACATTTATAAAAAAAATTAGTTATCTAATACTAAAGCAACAAATATTTAAAAAAATTAAAAACTATTTATGAAGTCCCCATTCCAAGATATTATACTGATATCTGGAAAAACAAACACGAACCCCACATTGTATTGTTTCATTACACATTTTAATGAATCAAGGTAATATATAGTAATATTACCCATCCATTAGAGGATAATGTCTAATTCATTCACTATAAAATGTAATAATACCTTTCATACCATTTCATATGGAACATTAGGTTGAGTAAAAACAACGGCATTGTTATAATGATATGTACAAATTGGAAATACGTAATAAATTTGGTTTAACTATCAACAGTCATAATGAATTTCAATACACACCCAATAAATAAATAGAAATTATTTCTTATTGAGTATCATTAAATATTAATTTTGTAAAAATACATGATAACACTTTTTTGGGTAGAATGATCATAAGACATCTGGAGAAAGAAGGATAATGGTGAAAATTTAATATATAATCTTTGGAGAAAATGAAACATATAATGGGGTTGAAATATATTATACTCACCCTCACAAAACTAAATCATTAAATGTAATCAAAACAAGACTGATCAAGAATCGAATATTTTGATATAATGAGTTTAATCCCTTATATGATACATATAAATATAAATTATATATCCAAAGATAATGAAATGTCAAAATAAAATTTATTTGAAAGCATTGTTGTTAGTATAAAATATAAATATTCACATATCAATTAATTGTATCATCAGAAAACTGACATAAATTATTTTTTAAAGGTAAACGATTAAAAAAATATTATGAAATAAAATAGGGTGTTTAGATGGTGTTCATTGGTAGCCCTCACTTGATTCTTTGTCCTAGTGAATCGATGTTCCATTACAATAATATGTCCTGAAATATCTCTCACCCAATTGTCCAGGATAACTTTCCAAACATTTCTTCATAATCATAGATATCTGAAAATGAATCTACCTTTAACAACAAAATGTTGTATTGAATTTATCCACAATGGTGATATGGAAGATGATGCCTCTTTAACCCACATATGGGTAGTGTTCCAGATGATTTGTTCTAGTGCACCCAAATCAATTCTGATAAACCAACCATAAAATGCCTATATGTCTCCATGCAATGCTTCCTTCAAAGATGTGTCACATCATTTTTCAGGAAATCACAATTCCTATGATTTTTCAACCACATATCTATGTAACATAAATATAGGATTTCACATGGAAATTATATGGAATATCACCTATTTGCCAATTGTCTAGATGTCCATTGGATAGGTTCCAAAGCATTTTATTACTCTTTCAAGCTTTCCACCTGACAATGCTTTTTGAAGCCATGTTACACTACCCACCCATTGTGATTGATTGATCTACTAGTCACTCTATATCATATGTAATGTTTTTTTGGAATGTATCCTTATGGACCGAGTGCCTATTATTTCCTAAAGTCTTTATGTACAATATGATAAAATAGGTGGATTGAATACCCAAATCAGATTAATATGTCTGATTTATATATCAATGCTACAGTGACTAATACAATTCTATAATAATTCATTAAAAACATTATTTTATGATAAAGGATAATAAAAAAATTAATGAAATATAATATTTGGATGAAAACAATCCTATATGATAATGTTTTTGTTTGAAATAATATAAATAATATAATTTATCCTTGAGTTATCAGTATCTTTTTCATAAATTGTACTCGTTTATGTATGAATTATTTACCAATAGTGTGTTTTTAAAATATAAATAATAAACACCCATATAATACAATCAATTGGAAATATGTACACAATGTATATGTAATAATTTCATGAAGAATGATCATAACTAAAACAATGAAAATTAGGTTACCTGATAGCATTACAACCGAGGTAACAACTACGTGAAATTCTATTTTATGAAAAGTAACTAATTTGGAATATTATTTACCATGACTAAAAATATATATAATAAATATAAATCCATTTTTATGGAATAAACCATTCAATGAAACAATTTTTCATATGATAAACATTTCTCAATGAGTTAGTGATTGAAATAATGAACCATTAAGGCTTCAGAAATATTAGAATCCAAATACCATTACACAAACATCATTTAATAAAACATAAAAATAATTAAGATTTAATTTAATTATATGATATATAAATTTTTATTTATATACACCATCTTAATAAAATATTTCCCATAATAGCAATCATGTCTCATTGAGAATAATTGGTGAGGAAAACACTTACCTTAGTCTGCTCGTTCTCTAACTCCACCAAATATCTGGAATAATTAAATGAAGATAAATATATAATTACTCAATAAATTTATTCACATCTATTAATATATATAATATTCATTTATAAGAAATATATATTTATATATATATTTGTTAGTTTTTTCTCTTTTTAATATCAACTGTAATGAATAATTGTTTCTTTGAACCAGTTTTGTAATAGAGGTGTTCATATATATTATTTTTCATAATTTTATCACTCATAGAATACAAATGGTACTTGAATAAATTTTCAATGATAGTTTAAACATAAATTAACTTTTATATTGTTATTTTTTGTTATGATTCATGAGGATAGAATAGAGGGCATGCAAGTTTCGGTGGTTCAAAATGAACGAATTGTGACTTACTAATTATTGAGATACATGTTAATATAACCATTAAGAAGTAACATAGATATATATATATATATATATATATTTATGTCATATTATTAAATTAAATGATTCTCATCATCATTCATGACATAAATAATGAGTATAGTTTATATAGGTAGTTTAAAAGACCCAAACAATAATTTTCGAAGATAAAATGATGATTATATGGTGGTTTAATATTACTATAAATATACCCACCAAATAATGATCTTATTTGGAGACTATTAATAACATATATCATATTTTTAAATAAATATACTACTTTAAATTTATATAAATTTATTATCTAAAATGATGATATTATTTTCCTCTTAGTATGCTTAAATTAAATGATTGAATTAATGATGATCATTTACCGATAATATTATTAATAGGTTGTCACATTTTTATATAAAAAGAAATAAAGATATTGTAAACATATTTTTTACTCATTAAAATAATCTCATAAACAACTATGAATTGTAGTAATGAAAAAGAAAAAAATGAAACAAGTAATTCCATGGACACAATAGTAAACATATACACATCGTTTACAATTTTATTTTCCATAGAACTGGAGAATTTTATAATATTTTTTATAAACTAATAATATATATTTATAAATCAATATTGGACTGATTTTTTAAATTCTATGATATTACATTTCATGTATATTTGTTATGTAAAATGAAACATGATTTTTTGTGGAGGCTGTAGTGCACTCACGAACATGAATGTTAAAGACATGTTTCATAAGGTAAAAGTGGAAAATTTGATTAATTTTCATCCCAATTACACAATAAAAATAATTATATATCTGATAATTACTTCAATATTAATTTATTTCATGTTTATAAATTAACAATTAATTTAGATAAAAAAATCATTACTTAATATGTGTACTTGCATTGAGAACATTTATGTTCCTTAGAGGATCCCATAGAAATGGATAGAATAGGATATACAATTTTGAAAATATTATGATAAAATGGAAATAGGATTCTAGGGGATGGAAAATGGCTAGTTTATAAGGTGGAAACATTATTTTTGTCAGTGGTATTGAAAGGGTGGTGAAGAATGAAATTTTGGTGAATATATGTTTATAATTTAATAGGAAGATAAGTTGAACATGTAATGTGTATCAAAGCATATAAAATAATTTATTTTATGGAAATATAATCATTATAATATATCAATAAATAAATTATAATATTTTTTTAAAAAAATTCAAGCACTTTTCTCGTCGAATAATTGCCTTTTCCATTTACACTTTTACAATGATAATAGTTTTTACTTATTGTGACATAATCATTATAATTATAAATAAATTGTTACTTATTAAATAATTTAGACTAAGGATTAAAAACATTATAATACAATTTATATTATTGAATTCATAATTAATATAATATGTAATTATAAATTTAAATATGTATTCTTTATTAAAATATATTTAAAAAACACAACTTAAGACATACAATATAAAATATGGGTGTCTAAAAAAATAACATTTTTAAAATTTTGAAATCACATATAAAATACATAAATTTTCTTAAAAAGGGTTTTAGGGAAACCCTATACATTCTTATATTAATATTATTTCATAAAAGTAATGCTCTTTGAAAAAAGAATATTTTTCACTATTCACTTAATCATATTTCATTTTTAAAAATTCTAATATAACCATTTAAGGAAAATATTACTATGAATACCCTTATAATAATGTTCCTTTTTTATATTAAAAATATACATATTATAAAATTAATTTTTAAATGAAAACATGACATATAATAAAGAAGTTTTAAAGGAAAATATATTTTTATGAATATTAACAATTCTAATTCTATAAAGACCAAAGATATTGATATTTGATTTCCCATATTTAAATATAATATTTCATATAACTAACTCCACATGAAAAACCTAAATAAAATTAAACTTTGATATGTTTAAATAATTAAAACATTGCGACTGAATATGTAGTTTTCAATATGAGAAACTAAATTATGAAATATATTATTATATGTAATAATATACAAAATATGTTATTTTATTAAAATTTATTAAATTCATTATTTGTTTTATAAATATTTTAAAATTATCTTTTATACATTGTATAAGTTAAAACAAGGAATATTATTCATAAATAATAAAATATAAATTTTTTTAATAATGAAATATTTATTAGTGTTTTACATAAAATAATAATAAAGAAAACAATTATTTGAAAATTTATTTTCCAATATATTATTTTTCTTGATGTATTTTATAATTTCATATAAAATTTAAAATATATTATCATATAATTTTTTTATAAAATAAAATTAATTTTTTAATTTAGAATTTAAATATTAGTTTATGTTTTATTTTAGGGTTTTTAATAAAAATGAGTCATTTTTAGGCGAATAATGGAAATTATTTGTTTCATAAGTAACAATTTTTTTTTATCATTATTATAAAATAAGTATAAAAATCAAATACATAAAAATGTTTTAAATTATCAAATATATATTCTATGAATGATATTGATTTTATAGATTTTGGTTATAATATTCAAAAATGTATTTCATATTTTACAACTAAAATTCAAAATTTTTATAAAAAATAATACATTATAAATTTATTAATTTAAATGTAATTTTCTGAAATTATATAACTTTAATATCATAAAATGAGTTCTATTTATGGATTAATAATGTGAATTTTACATTTGAATTACCTATTCTATTTTTTTAAATATAAACATTTAAATTAAATATTAAAAAAATACTAATTTCATTAATACTATAACTTTGTTTACATTCTTATTCAAGAATTCAAAAAATTGTATTAATACCCCATTTTTAACAAAATTATATTATGAAGTTACGATAAATATTTAAAAATAATAAGTTTATATATAAAACTCTTTCTTAACATCTATGATTACTTTGGTAATTTTTTGATAAAAAAATTGATATATTTATTTTAATAAAATATTCTAATGTGTTTATTGGTTTTCAAAGATCTAATAATTTTATTTAAATATTAATTGGACAATAATGGACATTATTATTTATATATAATTAATAATTATTATAGTTTTCCCCTAAACACAAAGCATATGCTAAATTTTTTTTCAAAAAATTTGGTTTTATGGATTTTTTTTCTAAAATACTAAACCTAATTTATATAACTCAAGAACATTTTTTATAAAATAAACTTCATATTTTAAATCAGAATATTCAAATTTTAGAAATATCTAATTTCTATTTTCTGAAATTAAAATTTGTTGTAAGGGTGAATGTGGAATAACACGGTAATGTTATATTCTGATAAAAGTATATTAACAGAGTAAATGATGATAAAACATGTTGAAACAAATATGATATTCAATTTTTGAGGGATAATATTACATATATATATATTTATTAATTTTAATATAGATTTTTTTGATGAATTTTAGTGCATCTTTCGATGAATATTGTAGATATATTATTTTGAAAGGTGGTTATTTATAAAAAAGATTAATTTTATTCACTTATAAAAGAAAACCACCTCCTCACATTTTCGACACCAATGTCAAATTCATAGACCAACCAAAACACAAAAAATATCACTCCTAAAAATCATAATCACTCATCTAAATAATAGGTCTTCCAAAAATAATAATATATGTTTTATTCCTGACATTCACAAGGGAGAAGATCTATAGGAAATGTAATACATTCAAACAAACAGTTATATGTTTCTTTCATCTTCAACACCACACAAGTCCCCTCTAAAATTAATGTTATGATAAAAAAAATATTTATTTAAATTGTGAAATTGAATTAAATTATTTTAATATCCATTTAATACGTTACTATAAAATAAATGAAAAATATGTAAACATTGTAATGCATGTGTGTGAACAACTTTATCCATAAATAAAATATTTTTCTTTTGTGAGTATTTATAATGGATTAAATTAAAAATTTATCTAGTATTTAAATGACTTATTTTTTATGTTTTAAGTATTTAGGAATTCTAATATATTTCAATAATTATGAAATAAAAATAATAAATTCTTATATTAACTTTGATGGCCTTAAATGAACTTATCAAATAAAAATTTCATAAATTGGATTTTTTTGGGATAAAAATTAAAATAATAATTTATGATTCATAATGGAATATAGGAATATATATATCTTTAAAATTTTAGATTCCATGAAGTTATTTTATAATAAATGTGAACACATTATAAAAATGAATTTGTTCCAACGAAATTAACGAAACAAACCTATGTTATCTACATAAGCATAAACTACATTAAAAAATCACAAAATAATAAATGTAAATTTAAAAATAAAATTAAAAGAATATTTTTCATTGGTATAAATATAATGAACCCTATTTAATAATTCCTGATGTTTAGTGAATGTGTACTGTGATTTCGAACACTAAGTAAGGGTTTCATCTAAAAATAGACTTCTTTGGGAATCATTTTCATCTATGAACACATTTTCTTTAAAATAGTTTTTATGCTACCAATTAGACATATAATATCATGGATTATATTAATTCATGGTATTTGATATTCACATTCATGTTACCCCTCTATAACTCTCTCTCATTTATGATGACTTTATTATAATTTTTCATAAGCCTTCTTGGATCATTCAAACAACTCTAATCACGTGCAGTTATACAATATTTTTATTTTTCCCACGTTTACACAATATTATTCTCATAAAAATATTTTATTATAGAATGTATATCCTAAAAATACAGACTCTCATCAATTTCGTTTTCATTAATGGGGTTATACATTTGATTACATCCTTTAAAACTTCCAACTTCTTTGAAAACCAGATTTATGGGAAAATTCATATTTAATTTCCCATGTCATGATTCAGTAATATAAAATTTTATTAAATAGTTAATATCTTATATAAATAATAATTATATATTGGATAAACCTATTTTTTAGTTAGTATTATTTAATAAATAGTACTCTCATTCCATTATAAAAATAACCATTAGTAATTTCACAATTTTTCACCCATGTGGTTCATGTTTATTTTTGATTCTCTAGACCATTCACATAAATATTCCATATTTAAACTTCATATTATTTGAAAATTACCATTTTAAGTTATTGAATACTAAAATATATTAATTCTGCATTCTCTTGTGCATAATTATTTAATTTTCCTCTTTTATACCATGTATCACATTTGTGACTAATATTTTTTTTCTAATGGGCTAGATCATTAATACAATTTTTATATTTTTTTCATTTATTAATTTGTAATAATTATGTATGATTTTAATTGTGTTCCTAATGGGACCTAATTTATATTTTAATATAATAAATTTGGTAAATATTTATATGTTATTACATTTTATGTATGTGAGTAGGGACTTAACCTATTCCATCATTGTACTTTTTTTACTATATTTATGAGCATATAGAGATTACCCAAAATAATACGGGAATTTTCCAAATTATTATTATGTTATTACAAGTGACCTATTAATTATGTTTATGATGTCATACATTTTTATTTTTATAAATATTTAATGATTATGTGATCTTATTATTTACATTCCTTATTCAATGATTTCACAAATAGAATCATTCTATTAATAAAATCTTATTATGTATCTTTGATTTCATATAATTATTAGATTCTAGGTTTATTCACTTAATATTATTTCTAGATCATACATTTCATTTTTTTATTTTCCCCATGTTTTAGACTTCTGTTTTAGAGGATCTATGGGATTTTTGTGATTTATGAGAGATATTATATAAAAATGTTTTTTAAATTTCAGATTATATATTTTTTTATCTAATCAACCAAAGACACTGGAACACATGTTCCTTTACCTGTATTCATCAAAATGTAAGTGAAAATTTATTAAATGAAGTAAATACATAGACCATGTCATTATATTTGGTATCAAAAAATTCATTAGTTGTTTTAATATATTATATTCATAGTAAACTATTTAAAACCCCTATGCGAATATCTACTCGATAAGTGAATGTATAGTATAACATCTTAATATTATGGTAATTTTTTTAGTATGTTTTATCCTAGATATTAAATAGCTATTTGAATACTAGAGGTTGATGCATGTGTTAGCATTGATTTACCTAGGGGGAATAACCTTGAAAATAGTGTTTTGGGTATTAACATCTATTTCAACTAGTGATTGAAATAGCCAGGTGATTTTCTTTAGTTGATTATGTTCTCATTATGAATTAATATAATGCTTTTATTTCCTACTTTTTTTGAGGGAGTAGGTTTATATTTACAAGATAAGCTAGCATATAGAAATCTATGATGACTCAAGAATGACGTGGGTTGAACCTATGATGGTATAATATTTTTTTATGCCATATAAGTAAAAAAGAGTTATATTAATTAAATAAAATTATTATAAGAAAATAATATGGTATTATAAAGTGATGAATCCTATAGTTAAATTTCTAATTTTGTAATATAAGATACATATCATTTGATTATAAATTATAATCACTAACATTTGACATATTTTGGTTTTAGTATTGGTTTTAACCTTAGCCTATGTAACCATATGAATGAGGTAAACTGTGATGATTACCTCAATGATTATCTTAAAATAATTGGTTCCAGACTAATAAATCAAGTGACTATGAAAAACCAACTATAAAATAATAAGATTAATTTCACAATAGTTACTATCTTGAAATTTGAAAATAACATAGGTATGATGCCTCATGGGAAATTAATTGATATAGATAATGTGGGAAATAATATTTGAAATTCTTTTCGTAAACATTGTCAGATGAAAACCAATGTGATTGGCTCAATGGGATAGGAATATTTTCTATATGTAGTAATGAATGGCATGTAAGAATATTATTTTCAAGGGAAAAAATATAGTGATGTAATATAATGTTCTTCAACTAGATCCACTAATTATTTATTATTTTATATGTGGGGTATTTTATCACAACAAAACTCAATACATTGAATCATAGGGTTAAAGGGGAAAGATGACACCAACCACCTCATAGATCAAGGAAACAAGGAAAATAATATGCAACGACTTATCATAACGAAAATAGTTATTTGTCACTCTATATTTTTTCATACCTTTTGTCCTATAGTATTTAACCAAATAGGTATTCTGGTATAAATAAATAAATAATTTTATAATTATTACATTCATTGTATAAGAAATTACATCATGTTTTTATGAAATTTATGCCATATAGATTATCTCTTATTAACATATTCTGATTTTTATAGGAATGGACTATCTATTATTAACAAGGGATGAAATTAATTTCATATATGGAAATATCCCTTCCTAAATTGAACTATAATCATCTTCCAGTTTATTCTTAATTATGATAATCCTTTTGAAATTACTCCCATTATTTGATTTTTTGAATTTCAATGACATATCATATCTAGGAGGAGAATTTAATGACATCAAATTTTAATTTATTATTTCCTCTAATTAAATTTAATGTGATTAATAACTTTCTAAATATGAAAAAATGAACAAAAACGAAACAATGAGACATTCATACTGTTAAAACATGTCTATTGAATTAGACAATATGAATATAAGAAACTGAATTATGAAATATATTAAGATATGTATATTTTCTATAAACATTATATTATACATATTTAAATAACTAATTATCGTGGTCAATTATATATAATTATTATGAACTATACATTTTACTAGGAAAAACTATGTTTTTTATTTTTTAATGATAAACTATAATACTAATTTTTTAAATATATACTTATTAGTTTTTATAAAAATTGAAAATAATAGTGTTTATATTTTTTATGTTTTAATTTCCAATAAAATCATCTAATTTAATATTATATAAATTTCCTTAAAAGTTAAAATAAAAAAATAAATAAATTATATTTCAATAAATAAAATAATTTTTTGAAATGGAATTAAATTGTTTTTCAGTTTAAATTTTATACATCTTCTATGAAATACTTATTTTGATGTGAATAATGAATAATATTGTTTTTATAAATAATATGGACTTTCTGAAAATATTAGTATATAAGACTAAACAATATTTTAGTGAAGAAAATTTAGATGATCAACTATTAATTATATATTTGATGTTATGATTTTAAATTTTTTTTGTAAATTTTAATAACAATATTCGACAATTTTCCAAATAGATTATACTGGTAATAAAATATTACATTATAAATTATAAATATAGTATATTAAAATTATTATTTGTCACATATATAATTTTAATATTATAAAATTACTTCCTTTTTTTATTCATCATGTCTTAATGTTTTTAGTAATATATTTATTGATTTTTATAAAGTAGTTCGTTTTTAGGTTAATAGTGAAAATTACCGATTTTCAAAATATTATCGATTTTATAATCTTATTATAAATGAATCCCATGATTTTTTTAAATTTTTTTAAAATAATATATATATATATAGTAAAAATATATTATTTAATTTAATAATATTTTATGATATATTAATCTCTCACTTTAGATCATAAAAAATTTATGTGATGTGTTTATAGAAATATATTTTCATCTCTTTTATTTAATACTATTTTCAACATCTTCATTTAGTTTGGAATCATATGTTTTTGTTCATTAAAAATAAATTTAATAATATAGAAACTATATAATAATTTAATCAAATAATTGGATAGTTATTTCTGATAAATAAATTGTATCATTAAAAAACCTTATTTTTCTAAAACTATTGTTAAACATGTTCTATGATCTCTTAATAAAATTAATTTATATAAATCATGGAAATTTTATTTCATAAAATTATCTCTATATATTGAATCATAATTTGAAAATTATTAAATAATTTACATTTTTTCCATTAAAAATAGTTTCAATTGTGAAATCAGACTGACGATTATAAGGGTAAATTATGGTTAATGTTCTTGAGCATAGTGATAGTAGTTAAAAAAATTTGTAAACATGTGTGATATTGAATTTATTGAGTAAAATTCTTAAATATATCCACCGAACTAATAATGTACATTTTTTGTTCCCATTTCACTTAAAAATAATGTGATATTATTGATAAATAATGAGTTTTTACAAATGTGTCGTTTTATTCAAATATAATTGAAGACCACATATTCCTCATTTCACTAATCATTCCAAATTATAATACTAACCATAAATCCACCATAGTATATTATCAACACACATACCATTAAATAAAATCCATGTTCACTCTAAAATCCCACACTATTGTTTCATTAGGACTAACAAAAGGGGAAACATCAAAGACAAATGTAATGCATTTAACCCAAATTTACTACATTTTCTTCTTCTTATACATCTATAAAATTAACCTATACATGAATATATGAAATATAACTCATTTTAACTATCCATAAATGATATTATAATAATTTAATATCTATTTTATACTTTCCAAAAAATCATTATGAAAATTTAAAATGTTGTAATCTGTACATGAAAACTACTGAATAAATGTAATATATGTTTTTTAATGACCACCATACATGGATGAATTTAAAAATATATTTTCAATGTAAATATAATATTTTTATACTATTTTTATTCAGTTATGGTAATATGTACAAATATATATATAATAAAACATGTTTATAGAAATATGATCTTCCTTAAATGGACTTATAAAGAATCATTCTTAATTTTGGAATTTCTTGTGACAACCATTATAACAAAATAATTTTTTTCTATATTAATCATTATCTATAATAATATTAAAAAAATATTTAGATAGATAATTTATATTCAATAATTATTACGAAAAAAAATTAATTTAAATGGTTTTAATGAAATTAAAAAATCACCCTAGAGTAAAAAAATAGGTATATACTAGATTAAAAAAAATCAAAAAATCAAAATTTTAAAATGTATAAAATTAAAAATATTTGAAAAATTTTCATAGTTTTATATTAAATGAACATAATTTAATTATTCATTAATATAATAAACTGTTTTGTGCATTTTTATATCCAAGGTAAAGGTTTTATAATAAAACATTACATCACTAAGAACCATGTTCTTTAATGGAATTAATTTTTTAAAATGACTTCTATACTAGAAATTAAATATATAATATAATATATTTTGTTATATAATTTTATCCTAAATATAAAAATATTATATTACTATATAATGTGGCATATATAAGAATTTACCTTAATTCTTAATGGATATTTAGTATAACCATCATAACTTTTCATTAACACATTCTTTTTATTTTTCCATTTTTTACTCGATATTATGATGATGATACACTTATATATTTTTAAATATTTATAATAAATATATAACATTTATAATATCCTTCTCATTATTGTGTTTATACATGATTTGTCCCATTGAAATTCAAATGTTTTAGTAAAAACCGATATAAGTGATATTTTATATTTCTTATATCATATAAGGGATTACCCTATATATTATTTTTAATCAAGAATAAATTTTAAACCCCAATATAATTATATAGATAAGACTCCTTGTTATTTTTTTGATATATGGAAAAAACAATCTATTTCTTTATATGAAATTT
The DNA here is from genome assembly GCA_963277665.1 of Viscum album. Classification (NCBI taxonomy): domain Eukaryota; kingdom Viridiplantae; phylum Streptophyta; class Magnoliopsida; order Santalales; family Viscaceae; genus Viscum; species Viscum album. The sequence goes on along the minus strand of OY728163.1, from coordinate 1,644,541,267 downwards.
ATTTTAGTTATTTCATAATGATTCGCCAAGGTGGATCACATTTAAGATTTCCTCTCCAGATTTTCTTGAATAATTTTTTATATAGGAATTCCATATTTAATAGCTATGAAAATTTTTAAATTATATATGTTCAAAATAAATTTATCTATTATTCTATTGAGAGTCCTTATGATTTATTCTTAAATTATTTTTGGATTTGGATTTATAAAAAATGTTCCTCATGGTTTTTATCAAGATTATGATATATGTGTGGTTTCATTTCATCATGTTCCATACAGAAACACACACACACAAAGATTATATATATATGTGTGTGTGTGTGTTTTTTTTATTATTTGATATTTTTTCAAGGGATTATATATTCCTCTAATGAACAATATAATTCCTTGCATATCATGAGATGTTATGTAAGGGATTATAGAGTTATCTAATTCTACTAATGGATACAACCCATTATATTTATGGGAATGGATAGTGAACAAGTCAACCATAGAAGTTTGAACACATTTTGATGATGGTCTTGGGAGTGATCCATTCTTTATGATTAATATGTCTTCCATTATTTTTCTCACCACACTCCACAATTCCATGATCAAATGATTTCATTAAATTATTCTATTTTTAAAGGTATGTAATCATTATATTTATGATATTATGTTACACCACATAACAACCATGTTAATCATCATTTTGTTATTTATTCCCATACTATGATTTCCATGTCACAAATTTTTTTATTCATTATATATTTGGTATCATATGTACATTTAGATTATTTATTAATTTTTTTAGGATATATTATATTTTTAAATAATTTTTTTATGCATAAGATTATTTTTATGTATTTCTGAAGCTAATATTACCAATATGCAATTAATTTAGATCTATGGTTTGTATTTTCATAAAAGTAAGTAAATCATTATGTAATCATGTGTGATTATATATTCATATTCAATAGATTCATATTTATTACTATATAAAAAATAAAATTTCTATAACTAATTATTCATATCAAATATATTTTTTCATCATCAATGTCATGTTTCTTAAAATATGAATACATATCACATTTAGGATAAATAATTTACAAAAAATGTAATAAAACAATCATATTAGAAATATTAGATATACCAATGTTACTTCATTAATAATAAAGGTATACTTTATTTTTAAAAAATAATTATTTAGTAAATGGGTTACTTCTATTCAATATCATTATCTAAATAACTAGGTTTTATGTTAATGAAAATATAATGGTTTTATTTTATAATTATGTTGTTTGGAGAGGAAGATAATGAACACATTTAATTTTTAAAAGTTAATCATATATAAATATTATTGTGTGTTATATTCTCATGTATAATATATTTTTAATTCAACCATTTTAACTCATATGATCAGTGATATTACATTTTGTAACAAATTATTAACCACACACCTCTAGATGATCATGTGATTATTTTATATGTGAATTGATATTTATCTAGGAGAAAAATTAATATAAGAACATTATAAATGCCATAAAACCCTTCATAAATTTGTATCATATTATAACAATTGAGGATAATATAGATCCATATGGAATAACATCCCAAAATGATAGAAATTATTTATATTGTAATAATATAGTTATGTGTTTATATATATAACCAAATATGAAGAAGCTTTTCAATACATACATGATATATGACAATTGAAAATATATAGTTAAAATCAAAATTAAATATATTAGTGATTGTTGTGTTATATTTTACTTATTCAAAACTTAGTTTGTTATTTTTTTCCCTCAATTGACATATTATTGCTCCATTGAGTTGAATAATTCCAAACTATCATGAAATTTATTTAATAAAAATTTATATATTATTTCATTCACATAAAATTTTCTGTCTAATATCCTTCATATCTATACATATATAATATATATTTCCCCTCATGTAAACTTCTCCAAGTATTCTTCCATCATTTTTATATGTAAGAGTTTTAATCTTCTATACATCACCATCGTAGTCACAAAAACTGTTATATGATTCCATCTATATATTTTTTGTATGTTTTATTTCAATATTGTTAATTTTGTGAGTAAGAATCTTGATTGTATGTTTTTCATAATGAAATTATTTCTCACTCCAACCCTTACCATGTTATGTTTTTCATTGGGACAATTTTCACATATTATAATGAATCCAATGTCAACATGGTTATATATGGATTAATGTTTGAAAAAAAACAATTAACATTATTGAAAATAATTATATGTAAATTATAAAAAACCACCATATAAATATTTATCCTCAGTGTTTCTCACATTATAAAATTTTTATTTTATTCAAGAGTTCACAAAACTCAACATGTTTCAGAATCGGTTCAACATATATCACTATTATTTCAACCAATTACATCATGGTTTAAAATAGGATACATAGAGATGTATTCTCTCTTACATTATAATATAATATAGAAAATATAAATCCCAAATTATTATGAAATTTCATAAAATATTATATACCAAAAAATCGATGACATCAATGCTCTTAAAATTCAAAAAATCATATATTCAAGAAACTATATATTGAGTAATATATAACCTTAATTGTAAATTCCTAAATGTAAATATATTTTATCCATGGTTAAAATATTATAAGTTTATCTAACATAAAAATATTGTAATATTTCAAAATAAAATAAAATAAAATATATGGATTATCAAAATTAAATCCCCAAGGCGAGTCAAACTATTCTAATAGTAATAAAATTTTTATGAACCTTGTGATAATTATGTAAATATTAAATATTCCATTTTCATTATTATCTACCATATATAAATATATATTAGATATTGTATCCACATGTTGTATCTATAAAAATATTTAATTTATCGGATAATAACCCAATATCCACTTTACCTAATCATTGGTATATTATCTTACAATTATAATATTCTCTTATATTAATCAATATTTTTTCACTATAGATAGAAAAAACACTTAATAACATGTCGGTTGTAAAGTTTACATTAAAATATATACTATCCAAAAGTATTATTCGTATTTTTGAAATTATTTTTAATCCTAACTATAAGGCCCCGACCTTAAACATTACTTAATATTGAATTAAATGAATAATTCGCATTGAGGATCTTTTCAGGTTTAGAGTTTTAGAGAATTAGGACATAACTATTACATCTCAAAAGATTACAAAGTGGACACTTCTACTAAGTTTCTATAGAATAAAAAAACTCTTAAAAAGAAACATGTCTAGTTCCATGGTTTATATAGCATTACATTCCCTTGATCCCATCCTTGACCCTATTCCACATTATGTCCTGTGAAAAACATTTCAAAAAAACTTGGGTGGGCATAAAAAGCTCAGTAAGGGATACACAAAGAATGGAAACTGTTATTTTTTCAAACATCATGTAAACCATGTATACTTTATCAAAGTAATACCTTTACCTTCATGAAGTAGTAAGAACTCATCACTGAATAAAATATCATTAATTACCCTTTTGTAACCAAAGGATTACCATAAGACCCATATAAATAACACATGACATATAAAGGTAACTTGGGATATAAACATACTTAAGTGGAATAACCATACAGTGGACTTCCAAACATATCACTTAATGGAATAGCCATACAGATAACTTCCATACATACTTAATGGAATAGCCATATGGCCGAATTACATACCCAATGCATTGGAGGTTATAACGTAACCACCAGTCCTGGTATTCATGGCACCACCCGTCATATGGTTTATCATGTAACCACCCGTCAAATGTCCAAGTAACATTATAAAAATCATAAGACATAAAACAAATATAATGGAAAGAAAACATTTCCACACTTTGATCACAATATATCAAATAAATATATTGACATAACAAATCCATTATAAAAAACCATTTTCAATACCAAAATATATAAAGGAGTATGTGGTATTGATTTAATTTTAAAAAAACAATTACAGCTTGTTCAGGAAGCCAAAGACCAAATAATACTCGTGGCAGCGGAAAAGGTCGTTGTCACCACGTAAGTTAAAAGAAATATTCCTTTTTTTCATTTTGTAAATGATTCATAGAAAATGATTCTTTTTGTATAAAAGTACCAGTTAAAGGGGTTTATACACTGTATAAAATAATGTTTTGTATAAAACGAAATATGCCTCAATGAAAGCAGATTGAGACGAAGTCCCTTACATTGGGTCTGACATGAATCGATCATTCTTTAACGTCCTGAATAATAAAAGTGATTAATTTATACATGTTTAAGAACCTTTTTAAAGTTCATTATTCCTTTTATATCAGTTATTTCCATGTCATGAACACTATATGATTATTTAAGTTAATAACAGTCGTTTTAACGATCATTGGTACTTGAGTCAAAAATAAACCCTTTATAATTTCAAGTTGTCCATTTATCCATTATATCCAGAGTTGTATTCATGATTTAGATATCATATATATCATATATATCCATTACATTCATGCATTTATAATATTACATAACATTTAGTGGTAAGAAATGAAATGCACTATTCATGGAGACAGTAAGTCGTACGTACGCATGAACGCTGCTTTCATTTCTATTTCGTATTTTATGGAATGAAATCATAATTATATAAAGGTATATTATAATTCCAGTATAATATCATATATAATATCATAAATCCATCTTTTATACGTCCCACATATGGTATTAACGAATCAAATCACTTTGAGGGGGCGGTAGTCTGCACTTCCTTAAATAAAGATATCACGTTTACCCATAATGGAAACCATAAAGGTATGTCCAAAATGAGAAATAACGAAGCTTAAGGAAAACATAAACATATTATATATCATATATAAATATATTTTAATCTTAATGTCCACCTTTGAAGGTGTTAAAAAAATGTTGAACAATCATCGTTTCGGGAGGCAGAAATTCACCATCCACGGAAACAGTATGTTCTTTAACCATTATATGTAGGTTTGTTTAAGTGTATCTCGAATCCTTCTTATAAAAACATCCTAGTATATGTAATATAATGGATTTGTTACAAAATAAATTAATAAAAAGAGTTTAGGGGGTTTGAGAAGCAAAATAAAACAAAAGAACACAAGAGAAAACACTACCTTTAAAACGGGTAACTCTTTTTGATTTGATCTCAAAGGATTCCTTGGGAAGACTTCTGCCCAAAGTGAGGCTTCTAGGAGTAAGAGAGGGATGTTTAGAAACAAAATGGTCTGATATTGGCCGAACCAATGGTTTGAGAGGTGTGGGTAAGGTGATAGTGGTGGGGGCCTTTTATAAGAGGAGAGGAGGGGCACTCTTGGAAAGTAAGGAAATGTTACATTATTTTAGAATGAGTTTCGGATTTTAATGGTCCCAAATTGATTGTTTCGAGGATAATGTAATAAGGGTTCGAAATCCACCCATCCAATAGTTTTTTGACATGTGTAGGTCTTAGAGATTACATTATCTTTCCTTTTTATTTAAATCGTTAAATAATGAGGTAAACGATGCATCATCATGGTTTCATAAATAATTTAATTTATTTAATGTCTAAAAATTATAAAAAAATACTATGATGTAGGAAAACGTTTTAACTTTCCAATGAATATTTATAGTCAAAAATCTAATTTTTATAACCCCATGTAAAAAATGTTTTAGTAAAACAACTCATGTTTCTGACATTTTTATTTTAACTTTAAATAAAAAGTTATTAATGTCATTTCCCAACAAAAGTGGCTTCATGTGGTACCCAAGTTGACCCATGTATTGTATTGGTCGGCCATGAAACATCCAAGGAGGTTAGGACATGTGTCAAGTTCATTTCATATTATTACAACATTATTTTTACCTTAAATTACGTTAATTACCTCTAATCGCGATTAAAACTTAATAAGTCACTATTCACCTTAAAATTATTTTAATCCCATTGAACCACATTTTAATTCTTAATGACAACCATGTATGTTGGATTTTTGAAATTCAAAACACAGAGGTCATAAAATTTCATTTAAATGAAAAATTAGTTTTTTAAGTACCACTTAGTGGTTTCACTATTCATCAAAAATTGATGTTTTTCAGACAAATACCAAAACTTCACCCTAAGCTATATTTGATATTCTGAATTCAAAAATGATGTCCATTTTACAAAATTCAAAACATATAAGTTACATTAATTAATTTAATAAATAATTCCCGCTGTCAGAGCAAATAGCGTGTTTTTATGAAACAAAAAGTATCAAAACATTGTCACTAGTTGAAGTCCAATTTCAAGATGAAAATAATTCAAAAGACCAGTATTGGATTAAATGGTAAAAATATATTCTAATTTCACATTGAAACCAATTGAAAAGATAATCTAATCATATAAATAAATTAGATTAAAAAGAGGTTTTGAATCAAAATACAACATTTTTCACTATTCATTAAAAAATGAACTTTATCGGAAAAATACCAAACAATTACACAAAGTAAATTTTGATATCCCAATTCTAAAGAAAAATTTTATTTGGTCCAAATAGAAGGTATAAGAGTTACCAAAACTATATTTAAAAAATGTTCACCATGAAAAGGCGATAAGTGGACCTTTAGTGAATATTAGAGTATCTATGCCTAAAATTGAATTATTTTCTTATTTCAAGCCTTTATGTTTTATTTGATAAATGTAAAAACAATTAAAAAACATATATAATCATATTTTAGTTTTTTCTATTCATTCCTGCCAATACAATGGCTACGTGTTAACTACCATTTAAAATAATATTATTTTATTACTAGTGTGCAACGTAAGATTTCAAAGAAACTCTTTGTTGCGTATCGGGTATGCTATCGAACATAGCAACCCCATTAAAGTAAAATTAATATTCAATTCTCAAATATTAATAAATATGAAAATGTATTATTCATTATTTACCTAGGATGTTAAACTAACACATCAACCATTAAATTTTATGCAAAAAATAATACATTCCAAAATGCTTTGAATACCCAACTATGTTACTAATTGGGTGTCCATGAACAATAACACATAAATCTAGATCTATGAACATATAAATTACAAAATATATTTGATAATAAAAATATATTATCAAACATTACTATATATTAATTACAAGAGCTAAATAAAATATTTCTTAAAAAAATGTATCATTTAGGTTTCTATATTTATAGAATGTGGAAAAATAATATCTAACTAATACCATGTCCTTTGAATGAAATAGAAAATTTTAAGAATATATATGAAACTAAATCATGGATAATGAGTCTGTAGAATATGACTCAAATCTATCTATACATGTTTCACATATAAAAATATCACATTTACAACATTTCTACATTACCTACATAATGGAATCATATGAATGGGGTGAGATCAAATTATATTTTAGAGAAATATATTAATCGAGAAATAGAAAACATAATAATGTGAGACATATTATAATAAAAAAAATTCAATAATCCAACATCCATTTAAACTAAGATTGTTCTATATATATGAAAATAAAATAAAACACTGATATCAATATTTATTGGTCACTAATGATAGAATAAAAAACGATGGACATAAATAAAATAAATTATATGTATTTTGAGAAGGGGCTGTATATATATGGGAAAAGGTTTACACCAAAAATGTAATATTGAATCATTAATCATTTTAGTACATCAAGGGGATATATAATGTTTCCCCCACTAGTCACATGATGTTTCTACAAAGTGTTCACTATATGTGTCTATTGATAATTTCAAACCATTAACATAGAATCCTCAAGATTAATTTTAATGTATATCTATATAATGTAAAATATGAAATGTAAATAAATTTTCAAACTATTTCAAAATTTTTAATCATTAAAAATTTCAACACATCCCCTTGTAAAAAATAAAGTATCTTTTCATGTGAATAATCTTAAATATAATTTTTTTTAAAAATTAATGTTTTACACCATATATGATATTGACTCTAAGGTTCAAAATAATGTTGGGATAAAATGAAACAATTTAAATTTTATAATTAATATTCATATTATAAAAATAACAAATCTATCATGAATCAAAAGAAATATAAAAGAATGTTGATATAAATGAAAAAAACCTCACACAAATTGTATCAAACGATATCTGATATAAAAGGATTAAAAATAAAATTGTTTAATGCTATAATTTTATTCCACCAAATGATTAAAATAATATTAATAAATTATAATTTATGAAACATATACCCCATTGGAATATATCCATATGAGGGTGATAAGTTTACTATAAGAAAAAATTACAAGATATTTTATAATTCATTTCCCGCATTGATGTAAAAGTCATATTGACACATATCTTTCAAATATAAAATATTAAATTGCAATATGGAATATTATCAAAATACATCACATTTATAATTAATATCATTTAATTTACCCTTTTAAATTAAAAAATGTTTTATATAGTATATTATGATCTATATATAAGATATTTGATAATGAATGGTAAAGTACAATTTTAATATATTACAAATACCTTTGTTAGAAACCCAGGTAGTAAAAATAATGATAATAATTTCTTTATATTAAATAATAATTTTTTTAAAGAGGATTATGAAATAACATATGATAAAATATTATAATTTAATAAACCTAGTATTAATAAAATAATATTATGATGGAAAAAATAACTCAATGGAAGCATATTTGACTTTTCAATATCCCTTACAAGAAACATACTCTATTAAGTAAGAAATATTTTAAAATTGATGTTTTTTGTATTAGAAATGTAAAATAAAAAAATATAAAGAAATACAATAAATGTTTCAATATAAAAAAATATATGATATAATTATAAATAATATTATCATAACTATATGAATTTAAATTGAGTTTAGATAAATCTTGCCAACTGATGTAACAACTAGATAAAAATTTATTTGATCAAAATGAACAAATTAAACAATGAATTTAAAATAAATAACAAAAATATATCATTATGAAACAAATATGGGTAGTGAATATTCAAATAAAATCGTAACATTTTTTATAAAATAAACAAGTCTTATGGTATTGATTTTTGAGAAAAAAACAATGGGTTTGAGTATAATTTTATTTAGAACCCCAAGAAATATAGGAAATGTAATTAAATAGAGGAAACAACTATTAAATGATAATTTATGGTTTTATATCTAAAAAAAAAATTATATAAACCAAATAAATAATGTTTGGTTCAGAATACCCAACATGTCTCAAAGAGATGAATTTATAGCTAAAACCTTTACATCGTATTCGATTTGTTACTCCCATTGTAAAATGTAATGTATAATTTAATTTTATTCATTAAATATATGTCACTAAATATTTTTAATAAAATTATACACATATTTTCTTTTATTATAATCATTATATAAATACTTATATATAAATATAAATATTTATATTATTTTTCACCTATTTTCAACACTGGGTGTATGAAATTATTATCGCGTTGAGAATTTTTCCTAAAAGTTATATATGTATACATTATTTTAAATAAATAAATAACTACTGGTTTATTTAAGGAAATATAATAAATTTTCCAAAAAAATTTAAAAATCTAAAATTTCATTTCTATTCTATTTTGGTATTGAATCATGAGGATAAAATCAGGGATGGGCCTTTATTAGTGACTATAAATTAATGAAGGGAGATTTCATAATTAATGTTTTAAATAATGAAAAAACATTACACAAACCCAAAACAAATTATACAAATATTCATATAATATTATAATAGTAAATAATTTATCATTGACATCTATGATATAAATCTATAATTTTGTTCAAGTAAGTTGTTAAATTAAACCAAACAAAAAATAAAATAATTAGTAAATGATTAAGAGTTGGTTTAGTATTAAAATAATTATACCCAATTACATATGATTTTATGTGGTTTTTATTGTGATATATCTTAATATTAAATAATTAGGTATATGAGATAATTTATATAAAGTCATTACATAAAAAAGATATTCCACCTTCCACTTAGTAATCGAATTTTAAAAAATTAAATTAATGATGAACATTTGTTGATAATATAATTTATAAGTCCACCATTTTACAATATAGAAACATAATGATATGATATAAGTCATATTTTTCAATCAAGTCCTTTTTCATGACCTTCAAAATAATGTAGTGAAGAATTTCAAAATGGAATTCAATCGTCCTTGGAATCAATAGTCTACAGATAAAAATAGTAGAAAATTACTTTTTCCATAGAGTGATAAATATGTATAATTTGTATTATATTTTAAATTTATTAATATTTAATAAATATCATAATTATTTGTTACATTCAACATTATTATCAATTATGAAATGAGATTAAGGAAAATTAAAACTAAAATTAATTAATGGTGGTAGTCTGTGCACACCCTCTTGAATATTGTTTATAAAATTCCTAAAAAATTAGTTAAATTTTATTTAATTATTATTCTAATTTAATAGTAAAGTATATTTTATAACCAATACTATAAAAATTTCAATGTTATTTCAATATTAAAAGAATTAAATATAAATATACCTGAAATAAGAAGACAAAAAATTATTACTCGGTTTATGGACTAATAGATTTTTTGGGATAACCCATTTGAAATGGGTGGAATCGGCTAATCTCATTTGGCAGGAATCCAAAAATAGAAATGTAATTATATGGAATTGAAAATGGTTTGTTTTCTCTATGAGAAACTAATATTTTTAATTTTATTTAAGAGGTGGTTATGGATTCCATTTCTATTTTAGTAGAATTGTTTTTTAATATTTTAATGTAATATAAAATTAGTATATATTAAAATTTACACATGAATGAAAATGGAATAATTGACTGTATGGTGATATAAGATCTTTAATATCTAAAAAATTCATGTAAATCATAGTTAACATAAATTGGCATTCCCTTTACCCCTTAAAATATTATTTTTTCACATTGGATCATTTATTTGCACAACGAGTTTTTAAAAAAGGTATCATAATATATCTATATATAATGAAGTGGTATATATTACATAATATTTAACAATTTATTCGAAATTATTAATCAATATTATTAATTCAATTTCATATTTCTCTAAAAATTTATTTTGAAATTCCAAATTTATAAAATGTAAAATATTATTATTTAAAATATATCATGAGATTCAAAATGGCACATATTTGTTTGAACATTTAAAAACTCATTACCTAATGTGTATATCAAATTATAATACAAATATGTTATCTCATTAAAATAATATGTAATTTGTATTTCATATTATTATACTAATAATTTTTCAAAAGTCCATTATTTTTTAAAAACATATTTTTCAATATTAATATAAATATGTATTATTAGATAAATTAAAAAACTCAATTAAAAATATAAATAACATGATGGATCCCAAAATTAATTTTTTTAAATATTAAATTTTATGTTTTATTAATTCAAGGATTAAATAAAATGCGACAAATAAGGGGAAAAGATATAGGAAAATATTTTTTTTTTATTGATCATTCTATTTATTATATCTTATTATTTACTTTATAATTTAGTTTTATTTAATTATTCATTTCATTTATATATTATCATCATTAATCACATGTTATGTTATATAGAAACACATGTTTCATAGAAAAAAACTATTTAGAGAAATATATGTCCATGCATCAAGTAATTGTGTTAGGCATTTTTGTAATACCAATTGAATTACATTGATTAAAAAATATGATTTATTCAATCCATAGATTTTACCTAATGTAGTTACTCCTATATTTAATTAACAATTCAATAGATATTGATTTAATATGTACAAAAAACATTGGTTTCGTTTATGTTTGTTTTTTAGTTTGGAGAATGTTATTGAACACTTTTACTTTATTAAAGGTAATATTATATTAAAATTTTCATTTTTTCTATATTATAACCATAAATAAAAACCAAAATATGGAATTAGAGTAAATCTTATTTACAATACAACCTTTATATTCATTTATCAACTCAGGTTTCCAATAATATCCTACTCATAGAATACCAAATCCCTAAAAGTCAATACTAATAAATATGTTATATGAATAATTCATAACACATGTTGTATAAATCTTTATATATATGGGTGTGTATAAAATTTTACATTAAGAAGAAATAAAAAATAATGTACTAGGAGAAGGCATCATCATCTTGAAACAATAATGGCTAAGAATCTCCCAAATAAAGAATTAAAACCCTAATATTCGAAAACAAAATCCCTGACATGCCACAATAATATCTAAGCTTAAAAAGGATATCCTTTACCACAACCTACCTAATATTCCAACCAACCCAACTAAACCATGCCTAATTAATATCTCACAAAATAGTGGGTGACCAACACCATGCCAATATACATATCACTAAAGATAGATCTAAACAAATGGAGGAAACTTATCTCCATATATGATAGGGTCATTTAATTAGGGACTACATAAGACCATAGATGGACGAAAAATTCACTTACCATGTGGGAAAGTAATGAACTCTGTTAGATTTATGTTAGAAAATATCTTTATTGGGAACATGGTAGTACCAACCCCATTCTATATTTGGATGTACTACATCCCAAGATAGATTTTCTTTATTAAAGTCTATAAATAAATAAAGAGTCTGATTACTTATAAATCACATGATTTTTGGGAAGTTCCTAACCAAAAATATAATATCTTCATCATATCCAAACACCATCATTGGACTTACTAATCAAAAACAAAAAACCAACCATGAATAAAATGTAAATTCCCTAGGGTGGAAAAAATGAATTTTAGATCATTATATATGTACAAAAAGTTACAATATCTTAAATTCTGACCATAAACAAATATACAAGATTATAATATATATAAACAATCACAAATAGATCATTCCCGATTTATCTATCATGTGTTCTTTACAATAATTGTGTGAGATATTAATTTATAATGAAATACTTAACCTAGTGGCATCACATAACAATAATAACTCCTCACATCATAGTCATTGGAATCATTCACCTTCCTCACACTATATTCAACATATTTAGGTCACAAAATCCATAACAATTATGTGTCAAAAAATATAACCTTATGAATAATCTCGACTTGGATCAACATTGTAATAAATCTTATCGAAATTAGATTATCAAAAATCTAATGTGACATAATAGTAGTATTGGTTTATAATTTAATAAACCATAGTATTGTAGTTATATCCTTTTGAGACACCAATATAATAACATTATATTTCTTTCCATGATCCAATGATATACCACACATAATCATCTCGCTAGTCACACTACTTCTATCTACAAACATAATCACCAAATTAAATAACCACTACTTAGAACAAATTCAACAACCTATAGTCATAATGTATAGCTTTTAATGATAAATATTTCCATGAGGTGAAGAAGAAGATATTTTATATCAAATTGAAAAATGATATTGAATATGGGGAACTAATCAACAAATTTTCATCTTCAAAATTTGGAGTTATCATATATATTGAATGAGATTTAATGTATTGAAAACATATATAATTAAGGAAGGCACAATAGTTTAAATAAAAATATTATTACATGATAACGGTGGGTGAGATGACTAAAAATTATACCACATATCAAGTTTGTTGATATTGAGTGAATCTGTATTTTATAATCAATATGAAATTGAAACTTCTTTTTCACTGATTTAAGTATCCACTGGGGTATATGGGTCCCCACAAGCATGAAATCAAAAGATAAGAATACATTGCGAGGAAAGGAGGACTAAATTGAGGTATAACGTACATGGAAAATGTTTATAAATAAACACTAAATCAACTCGATCATGAAAAAAATTAAAAGTATTATTGCATAATTTCTTAAATAAAAACCAAATTCATAGGGAATCCTAAAACTTATAACTACATGGGTGTTCAAAAAATTCAATATCTAAAAAAAATGAAAATTCTAAAATAACCCCCCTACAAATAAACCAACCCTCAAGAATATACATTAGGAATTACAATATTGATTTTTATTGAGAAAAGGATAATGGAAATTATATTTATATAATCCATTGTCAAATTATCTGTTCACTTGTTATCATTATTTAAAAATAATTTATTTAGGGTCATGTATAAAAGTTTGGTTATTATTTGGAACAACATTGTGCTTTAATTCTTTTGAGTTTTAAGATATTAACTTTTCCAAATATTAATATTGGTATTAATGAAAAAGTTCTATATATGGGATAACAACAACTAAAGAATATGGATCTTATTTCAAAACATGTAGGATATCATCATTCCAAAAATATTTATTGATTTATTTATCTTATGAACTTAGTTAGTTTTGAGTTTTTTTGATAGAAAATTACTAAGATCAGTTTTTATTTTATGAAATATGTTTACCCTATTCTGATTCCCAATCCCCACTAACTATTCGGTAACAAATAGGTGGTGATAAAAATTAGTATAATATCAAATATTACATATCAATATCTCTCATCATATTTTTTGGAGAACCATAAATCAATTTATAAATGAGAACTAAATATTGATGGAACATGTTTTAATTTTTTGATGGAATAAATGACCCCATCTTATATAAATATTATTATTTATATCCACGAATATTCCCATCATGGGTTTTCAGTACAAAATTAATGTAATATACAATTTTTATCTAATAATAATAATTTAGATACCAATGGGAAGTAAATAAATGAACTATTATTATCGGCATCTTACTACGACTTATAAAAAATGATGGGATATAAAAACTCTAGAGAGATATATTGAAATCATAATATCATCAAATAAAGATGTAGGAATAAGAAACACGAAATTTAATTACAGTATTTAGATTAATGTAAATAAATTAAAATTAAATAAGATGTATCTATTGATGAATTTTTAACCATGGTAAATAATATTTATTGCAACATTATATGATATAGTGAATATATTAAATAATTCATGGTTTTAAATGAATTTATGATACATATCCTATAAATTATTTATTCTATATTTAATGTCTTAAATATATGAAATTCGATAGATTCATAATTGATCTATTTGAAAAAAAATTAATTTTTCAAGATATTGAATGAGGAGATGATGATTACTCAAAGTCAATATAGATACATAAATTAAATTTAATGACCTAAAAATCATAAAATATATTATGTGAAGATTATTTTAGATGAATATAATAGTATATATAGTTTTGAAGATATCATGCACCTAATTTCTAGATGTATCAGAATGTAAACATGTAATAATTTGAGTAAAATCCCATTAAAGACACTGAATTTTGGAATATTGGTCAGATATTACAAATGAATCCTTTATTAATAATTAATTTATATAAATATAGTTATGTGGTAACAAATCCATATATAATTAATATCTAATCATAAGAAATCAATAAGAATAAAATGATTTGAAGAATTGGTGTTTTAAATATTTCAAAATAATATGTTCATCAATATAGGAAGAAATTTTTAGTAATTATACATGTTTAGATAATGAGAAATTTCATAAAGAAGCTTTATAAAAATATTACATTGAACAAGATGATTAATAGATTTCGAAATTATTAGATGATAAAACGATTTCTATTGGGTAAATTCGTAATGAATATGATTTTTCCAATAAGGACAGCATGAGAATTGAAATCCATATTTTCCTAGGGAAGAGTGGAATGATAATATATATATAACAACATCTTAATGAAAATAAATATTTAGTTTAACAATTTTATAATAATAATAAATTTCTATTAAGTAAATAAAGAAGTAGAAACTTTAAAATGTTGAGAAATATAATATCATTGATGATACAAAATATTGTTTTATTCTTAAGGATGAAGTGGGTACTATATTCAATTGGAAATTTTTTTATTTTATAAGAAAAATTTAAATCTAATGAATAATTACAATAATTATATCATATGAGTTGATGAAATGTACTTGAAATCAGATATGAAAATTAATGTTTTTTATTATTTATTTGTGTGGAAACTAGAGAAAAATTCATACATTATCAATGATAAAAATGTCAATAATGAATAGGAAATCAATAGAGACAAAACACAAAAAAAACATGTTTTGATGATAATCATGTAAAATATTTTATATGATATAACATATATATATATGTAACAAAAACTGAATACAAGATCATATATAAAAATATAAAGTTTTTTAAAATTATTTATAATAATCCTTATACTCCAAATAGGTTTTCTATAAAATTTTATCTTATAATTTCTTATTAATGATGTAAAAATGATGTTAGAAAGTAATCCATGCTATAGAATAATTTTTATCATACATGAAAAAAATAGGGATACTAATTATGTTGTGGTGTTTTGGACATAATGATTATTTTTTTGGTAAAAAACAAATATAATTTGATAATAGGATGTGAAATTAACCTAGGAGAGGAAAAATAATCATTTAACAATCATAAGTTACAACTTTTTGAGATTTTGATTGAAGATAGGGGTGAATTTTAAAATTTTTAGGTAGATTTTGGATGTAGTGATCATGAATTAAAATGTTCATATGAATTTCTCACAATCATAAAATATATAATAAATCAATGTTTTAGATCTGAGTATGCATAAATATATTAAAGTCCAAAAAAATGTAAATTTATTTGATATATCCTTCATGGAATCAAAATCTGAGAACCCATTTATCATGGATAGTGGTTGTTCTCATAAGGGATGCATTATTTAATTAATCTTAAGAAAAAAAATATTAGAGGAAGGATATTTAACCAATATAAATTATATCTATTTGAAAATTAATAGTGATGGAGTAGAAAAAACAATTTTGAATATGTTAAAATGCAACAATGTTATATTAGTTGATGGGTTAATGATTATTTTTTAATGATAATCATTGATTAGTTATAATGGTAACAAGGTGATATTCTAAAATAATGAACTTTTAATGATCATTATAAAATAAGTTTCATTTGTATAAAGTGTTTTCAAAATCCGTAATAAAGTGTTTCATATTATAGAATCCAATGATGGCTATTATATGATTATTAAAGATGAGTTCAATGTTTCACATAGAAGACATCTCCATATTGGAAAATATATTACGATGTTTTATATTAAATTAAAGGATGAAAAAACATTCTATTTTTTAATTATGTCACTATCACCAATTTAAAATCCTGTCAAAATTAAATATAGAGAATATAAATCACAAATAATTTATGATTCCAATTATAAAACTATTAGATGTGATTCACTCATATCTATGTGGACCCTTGACTAATAAATCAATATTTGATGACATTTTTTATTAACATTCATTGGTGAATTATATATAATTCTATTAACTATTTTTATATCTCCAAAATCTATATTATTTTGCATGTTCAAATGTTTTATAGACATCATGAGATGAAAACTATATTTTCTTGAAACATGATGTTATATAACAATTTACATGATTTTAATAATGGAAATTTTTTGGAATATCTTAATAAACATTGAATAATATATGAAATTTATAAACATTACACTCCATAACAATATTAATAAACTAATAATAAAAATATTATAATAGATTATATCACTAGAGCTATGAAAATTAGGTATTCCATCACATTTTATTTATAGTATCATGTTATTTTTAATAGGGAAATTAGTTATTAGAGGGGTTTTAAAAGCCTAATTAATTAATTAAATCTATTTTATTTTTTCTGAGAAGAATCCAAATCTAAAAACAATTACCATGTTTTGGATTATATGGTTGTTAAAGATGAAAAGAATAAATTTGACCAATGTTTTTGTGAGAAATATAGTGATCAAATATTTCATATTTATACACAAAATGGATATTTATATAGGTGTATTATTGTTATTGTGGATTATATATAATCAATTAATAGACACATCAAGTGACCGCATTGGGTAAATACTCATCCCTCACTATAAGTAATGGAAGGAACCCACCTCATGTAATTTATTAAATACGATGGAATGAATGACCATTAACAATAATTTCATTACATGGTATGTTTCCCTTTTGGCCAGAATTCCTAATATATTTCCAAAAATCTATGTAGAGCATTCTAAATCATACTATTATTTTCGACTACAAACTCATAGTCATTAATTCATGCCACCACATTGAATAATATTTAAAAAATTCATATCCTGATGAATATTATATCTATAAATGTAATTAGGTTCATAAAATATGAAAAATGTGAGAAATATAATATTCAGAATGCATTTTTATTCAAATAATGTAATTGGAGATCAAAATAAATGGTTATAAATAATATGTAAACTTATAATAGTTATCCAACATTGTTTTCATTTAATTTTTAAGCCTCAATATGTAGGATAGGGTATTATCATAAAAATTGGATTGAATATATTAATGTAGATATTAAATAAATAAAAAATAAAGATACATTATTGATTATACATTGGAATAAATTCATTAACATCATTGTTAAATAATAGTATTACAAAAAAATTTGATAAATAGTTGAAATTATTTATTAAATTATATGAAAAATATGGTGTAAAGTCTATCAAATACATATAAAATCAAAATTGTTTGAATACTATGATTAATTAAGATTTCTATAAGGGGAAACCTAAAATAATTATTCAGAATTAATATTTTGGAAATTTATAATAACTAATTAATGATTTATATGGGTTGAAAATTTACCAAAAGGAATTATATATCAAGAAAAAATATTATTATAGACGCATGAATTTATCAATGATAAATGTAGATAATATATTTAATGTTAGAAAGTCCATCACTATATTAATTAATTATATAGAATATGTTATGTTTATAATTTTTTCATTAAATAAATATAATATCATGTGATGAATTTTTCAATTCAAATGAAGAATAAATTTTACATTTTATTAATTGGTGATATGAATTCATTTTTGGTTCTCCAGTTACAAATATTTATTTAAAAATATATTCTCTCCAGAAAAGTATTTCGATTATTTGTTAGAAATATTTAGAAATGTATAATCAATAATTTTATATAGTACATTTCAATTGGTAATAATAATTTAAGGGTAATGAATGTAATTCTACCATAGAACTAGATTTTAGAATATTTATTGGTGGTATTTTAAATTTCACTACCTTAATGATAAATATAAAATATATTGTAATACTCTAAAAAAGGTATCAACATAGTCCAAAATAAATGCATTACGTAGAAGGAGATAGAATTTCTAGATCATATTCACTTGTAATTATAAAATATTAAATGAAATGAGAGGTAGTAAGGAAATAAATGGTTTCCTAAATAATATATGGATTTAACATATTGATGATATAAAACCCGTATTTGGTGTGAAATTTAATATTATTAGATGACGTGTGTCATAAAATTTGAGCTAAAAATTAAACATCACATAGGATCCAATGAATTTATGTTTGTACATATGTGAGAGGTAGATAAAAATGAATTTTTAGAAGAATCAACATGAGGATATAATTTTTTTAGAGTATGAATCAACAGATGTGTGGGAAAACTAAATAACACTAAACATATAAAAGAATCATTTATAATAGTCATGGTCAAATAAAATTGATTTCAAATACAATTAATTATAAGGAATGTGGATCAATGTAGTTTTAAAATCTAGTTGTGTCCACCCAAGGAAAATATTGATGATATTCTAGAAAAACCACTCCCAAATGATTCTAATAAAAATATGATAAGAAAAATATGTGAACATAAAATTAGAAGACATCATTGGGGTATAATTAGATGTCATGTCAAAATGTTCATCATGTTTTTATTTAATATATCATGTAATATATAAATGACTTGGTCAGATACCATATTAAGATGTATTTTATATTCTATTTGATTAATTCATTAGAGAATGAATATTGATCAATTAGTTTATCTTATCTTGAAATAATGTATTCGAGTTTCGATCTCATGTTTCTAAATTTTAGTTTCAACTTTTTTCCGGTTTGATATAATTTTTATTCTAATGAAATTATTCACATTTAGACAATGATTTAATTTTTTCCCTGACAATTATTTTGATAAGAATGATAAAACCCTATAAGGAACCATTCTATTCAATTTCAAAGAGGATTAAACACTATATTTCTATACCATAGATAAAGGGATGAAATATGTATTTAGTAGAACAATTTTATTAAAATTGAGTCGAATTTTATTGTTAGTTATTGATTAAACTATAATGGGGTAAGATTGTTGTTCCCAATGATGATATTGTTATATTTGTATTAAATATATTTAATTGTGTTTTAACACATTTTAGATTGTTGAATTAGTATCTAAATGTTTTCTGAAGGTGTTCATTGTTATGAAAAGAATGATCAAATTCATACATATGAATCAATATAAAATGTTCCTGAAACATAATATATTATTTTTTGGATATAAATGGAAAATATAATTCATAACATATCAAGGAAATGAAATTAAAATTACATTAATTGTTTACATAAAGATGTATAAGTGTAATTATTTAGAAATGTTATAAAAAAACTATGATTTTTATCACCACATAGATTATACAACATATCATCAAGATAATATTTCTGTTTATTTGTAAGTTTACATAATGGTTTTTAATATTAACTTTGAGTATATAGATCATTGATTTTGGGAATCATTTTAATAAAATTGTAGTTTAAAAGAATATTTATGTGTAAGTTGCAACATATATAATATGATTTCTAATATTATATATGATTTATAGGATGAAATTTGAGACAATTAATAGTATCTTTGATGATACATACTACTAACATTGAGATTTAATATGATATTTAAAATAATTCAAGAAGCCATTAATGATTAATAATATAGTCTTATGAGAAACAAATGATGAAATATGTCGATCGTAGGGATTTATTACATGTTTCAAGAAACAACGCATTGTGTAAATGTCCTTATTATTGATGAAATTGGTAGTGAAAAGTTATTTTTGAAACATTCACCATGAGATAAACATAACACTAAAAGTATTAATCCTTGCGATAATGTATATGTGGAAAATTATATACCAGCAGAATGGATGATCAAATTATTCCATTAGTGATCGGATGTTGATATTTATTAATTAATTTAATATAATAATATTTTAATGATACATTAGATAGTTTGAAAAAAATTATTTTTTTCCACTACATGAGCATCAATGTTAGATGATATATAAAGAATATTATTAGAATAGTTTCATATATGAAGATCACATCGATAAATTTTATTATTGTTTTATAAATTAAATATCACAAAAAATATCAAATGTTCTATTGATAGTTTTAAAATATAAAAAATCAATTTCTTTGTTATTATTAGTGGCTGAAGAGTAAATTTTTTTATTGATATGTGAAAAAAAATACATAGATCAATGAGGAAAACAAAAAGTTATTTTCATAGAAAATAATGATGTAGATCATATTCGTCTGTACATTATATACTTCTTTATCCATAAGTGATAATTATTTATCAATATTTTTTACATAATTGTATAACATGTGGTTCACTATATTAATAATGTTGGTTTCATAAATCTAGTTTTTTCATATATACTCTTATATTCATACTATAATCTTAATAATAAAAGAGTATATATGTGTCTTTATGTTAGAAACCTCCGTACAATCAGAATATAGTCATCAAATTTAGACAAGAACTCAATCAAAAAATCAATTGTAGAATCTATTTATCTGTGAATTTAAGAGATTTTAGTGATTCTTAATAAAAAAATATGAGATATATTGTGATATTATGTAATAAATGTTTCGAAAACTAATTCACAAAAATAATATTATCATAAGTTATCATATATTTGATAGTAATAATAAGCTGTTATGAGGTTTTTAGGGTGTTTAGAGGATAAATTTGCTTCATTAAGAGTAGTTATAGTGGGTTTATGATATAGTCATAGTCTAAGGGGTTATATATAATTCCCAAGAAATCTATTCAATGATTTATAAGGGAGAAATAGAGTGTGGAGTAGATAGTGTATAAAAATCTATAAATATATATTTCATTCATACTTCAAAAAGTAATTTAATCATAGGGACAAATATATGGTTATTTAATGGTCTCTGGGATAGTAATGCTAGTTCATTACGTAGTCTACAAACATTTAAAAACTACAATTGATCTTTTTCTATGATTTACATGAGTATCTATATTAATGGATAATAATTATGGATTTTATTGTGAATCTATCATTTGATATCTCTTCACACTTCAATCATTTGACTTTAAGGTTCAAATCAAATGTATTATTCCCATTTATATTCCCTTAATTCTGTTCACTCTAGTACTTGGATTTTAACATGGGAAATTTATTGAGGAATGAAAACCCCAACACAATTGATGGGAATTTTTTTGGGTAATGATGAATGTCTTACAGATTTACGATTATAGATTAGTGGTTTGTTTTTCTTAGATATCATATTTTTTAATGGTGGCCTTTAACTCCTGATATTGTGTTCCAAATTCCATAACCATAAATTTTGGGTATGAAGTAAGTCTATTATTTGTACTTGAATAATGATATTTATAGAGATAATTTTATCATTATTAAAAAAGGGTTTTTTAGTGAGTGATTTACTGAAAAATAATATGGTTCAATTTTAGGAGTGTTTCTTGATATAAAATATTATTTAATTTATCTAATGAAATTTAAATTGTGGTTTTTTTTTATTAAATAGTGTTTTATAATTTTGTAATTATTGGTGAGATTTTATATATAAAGAGATTATATTGTTTAATTAATTCAGTTTATTATAGGATATTATTATATTTTCCTGGTTAGTAGGTCTAATGATTGGTGTTTTTTTTGTGTATTGATTATTATTATAGGTTTCAATTTGCAAGTAGATTAGGTTTCATGGGTTTGAAAATGCTGGGGTGTGTGCATCAAATTTAATAGGATAGTTATATTATTATTGATGTTTATTTTTTTAGTTCATATATATGTGTTTAAAAACACCCACATTTATCTGGAGAACATGTCAATCATCATAATGTAACCTAGTAGATGACTCCAAATTTTATATTAGGTCCTTTTAGAGAATTTCAAGGAGACATGTTTGGGTATTTTTTTTAATAATGATTTGGTGATACATAATATTGGTTATAACTGTTGTTCTAATAGTTATCTCATATTTTATTTAGAAAATAAGATTTTTGGGTTGATTTTTAAATGTGTTCAAGTGATATTTAGAAATGAATTTTTTTAGAAAATTTTATTTTGATATTTTTTGTTATATTATTTAATTTTCAGTAATTTTATAATATGTTTGTTTATTTTTAATGGATTTAAAATAGATTTATAACGTATCATGTGTTGGGAATGTTTTACAAAACTCATTGGAATTTTGGTATGTTCATATATGAATGGGGTAAATGCAATTTTTTTTGGAATAATCTACTTGATCTTGTACTAACCCCCTCCATATTATATTTTAATCCCTTTCATAATATAATTAATGAGTTCAATATATTTTTTAAATTCAATCGTTGTTTTGGAATATGTTATAGTGGTTCTCTAGTCAGGTTAGTAGGGTATGGGTCGTCTGTACTAGTCATGTCAAATATATAATTATTTATATTTGATTTAATGGATTTACGTGAAATTTCATCTATATATTCATGTAATATACACAATTATAATCATATATTTTCACATAAAAGTTTCTCTGAAGGAGGTTATAAATTATAATACTTCCCTTGACCACTACATTGTTTTTGGAACTATATCTATCAAGAGGGACTTAAGATGTAATCTTATGATGTATGATTTTGAAGTAGGATTATTAAATTAAAAACACACATCAAGGAAGGTATTTCTAATTTATTGTTATCAAATAATCATTTTTGTCTATATATTTTGGGGACATGTGGAACAAGGCATCGAATTAATCTGTTTTGAGAATATTTTCTTTTTTGAGTGTTTATATTATACCAAAAATAATTTCTTTATTTTTATAACTAATTTATTTGTTTTGTTACTTTCATGATAAATAAAATGGTGTAGTTATTCTAAATTTCATTATTTATCCTGAAATTTGTGGTATCATGTGTTTCTTAAGTTAATGTGTCATGGGGTTTGTATGTAAATAGTGTTGATCAATACACTATACCATTTTGGTTCTTTATTTATTGTCATACCCATGGTATGAAGCACCAATTTGAAACTGACATGAATAATGGTGATGGTTAGATAAAATTTATTAATATAAAAAATTATTAGGATTAATTGATTAATAAATCCATTTTATGTCGCTACAAAATCACACATCGGTATACAGAACCACCAACTGGGAGTCATTGGGTTTTACACATCTGTTTTTTGGGTCACCCAAATTTTCTAAAAACCTCACGGATTCTATATATATTTATCAAAATATGTTTTCTTGATGAAACCTAATAAACCATAACCCCTTCATTGATCAACATTTATCCTTCTACGGGAATCAAATCATCCATTTTACTCATGATTAATTTAGTTCTCTTATTTGGTATTCACTATATTAATTCTCCCCATCTCACCATGCTATCTTTTTCTAGTGAGGTAATGTAAGACTTTTTTCTCGTGTTTAGGTTGAATTAATAATATGTGTTTAGTATAATTAGGATCCATTGAGTTTCCCTTGGAGTTATGTGGTTTTTATTCATTGTTTATCTCTAGATCATGTATTTGATTCTTCAATAATGTATATGTGGGTGTGGGTTTAAACAAATTTTTTTATTACAGTATATAATTTAATGGAATGTAATTCCTTGGATTTCAATGTCCATATGATCAGAATTTGATATATAATGATGATGTAAAGAAATTTTATTTATGAATAGGGATAGTGTGTTCAAGAATTGTCTTCTTCTTTATTTATTTATTCAATTTTTTATTTATGTCCTCTGTTTTTTTATTATTATTATATTCTATGTATCTACTATTTATATTATTTGTTTTCACCTTCGTTTATTGATCATTTTGATAATTATTTAATGAAAAAAGGATGCAAGTAATGGGAAAATAATTATTTATAAAATCCATTATACCTAACAAAATTAGGATATAGTACATGTTAATGAATAAGTTTAAATTTACACTGGTAACAATTACATAAAATTTTGAATTTATTTGTTATTTTTATTATGATTTTGATTGTTCTTTATTATAGTCATATTTCTTGAGTCCTATTTTTTGGGGATGTTCTTCTTTTGTTGTATTTTTGTGGTGTAACGAATAATGATCCATTTTTAGTGTTCAACATTTTAACTATGATTTTTTTTCATTTCATGAATCATAAATGTGGAATGATGGGTTGATGGTGATATTTTTTGAGAAATTAATGAATATAAATGCATGTTCTATGTTGTGTTTGTGTGTGCGGGGATTTATGTTTTTTTTTGGACTTTTTATGTATCGAATTGTTCTAAAATAACAATATGATGGTTTCAGAGAATAGTGAGATTGTAGGAACCTATTACTATTATTGTGGTTAATTGGATTGGAAAACTAATGTGATTGTTAAAGAAATACATTTAATAAATTCCTAGACCAAATATACATAATGGATAGTAATGTGTTTTTTAATCTAAAACATATATAGTTCGATGAAGTTGGAATATTATTTTTTCATATTTGGTTTATTATTAAGGTTCATTAGGGATAGTATGGATAATATTTATTATATAAATTCTCAATAAAAACTATATATATTATAGGGGTTATTATAGGGTGAATTGTATTTTTTATGTATGATATTTAGTTTTCTATGTTATATGATAACCATTTGTTCTTCATGATATTTCATACGAGCCACCACCAGATTAGACCAACTTAATGTATACCAAAAATATTTTTCTTTTTTTTTACTCATTCAACTTCATTAATGTTGTTGGAATGGATGGTTGGAAGATCCGTATTCTCAAATATCCCATTTGTTGAAGTATGGTTTTGTATAAATCAATGTATGAATATTAATATATGTATTTTAATATACTAGTATTATATATATATATATATTTTCTAACATGGTTTTTTAATTTTTTTTGTGGATAGATAGTAGAGGATATGCATGGAAGGTGTATAGAATTATGTTTTGGACCATCATGTTCATATCAATCTATTTTAATGATAATGTGATGTGTGGTCATGATGTGGTGGAATGAAATGGGTTTATGATAATTTAATGATAATATATATATGTTTTTATAGTATTATGTGGCTATATGGTTGGGGTTATGATGTGGTAATATTATTTTCAGAAAGGATTAAAGGACCAGGAACATGACCTTGAGGCATAATAGAAATGATATCAAAGGGAGAGGTTGTGGGGTACATTTTTGATATTTTTTAATTCAATGATACAACACATTGATGAATTATTTGGTGATTGACAACTTGTGAGGTGGTGTGGTAGTTGAAATGGAATAATTGGTGATTTGACTAAACTTTTTGTTAACAAAATAATTTCTATTCCTCTTCAAATTTTGAGGACATTTTGTGGGTGATCATGCATATTATACTTTTGTGCTAACTCATTTTCAATATATATATATATATATATATTTATATATATATGTATATATATATATATGTATATAGATATATATGTATATATATATGTATATGTATATCTATATTTTAAATACTTTTTATGGGAATTGTGATTATGATAATCTATATAATCTCATGTGATCATCAATGGTCAAATATTTTAACCTTTCGCAAACATAGGAGATATTTTTGGTATCCTCCATTATTTAAATTACCATATGTTTTTCTTTTAGATGCAATTTTCTAATTTTTTATTTATATTCAAGGATTTTATTTGTGGGTTTGTACTATATTATTGGAATTTATGTGGTTAATGTTTCCCATTTAGGTGTTTTGTATAATAAATTCATGTATCCAACCCATGAAATATTTGAAGTGTGTTTCAGGGGACATTAAAATATTCCCTACCATAATTTTATGGAATATAGTAGGGTTGGTTCATCGTAGAGTTGTACGTAAGGATACATTACATAGTTAAGCGTTTATGGGGAGTGTAAGGGAAAGATAATTATATATTGTCACTCAAGCATATAATTTGAAAATGGAAATGGGGATATGCTATGAAATATGAATGTCGGGCCCCTTATGATCTAAATTAAGGAAAATAATCCATATAAATATAATATGAGTGGTGCTATTTTTCCATGGTTGAATCCTAGGCATTTCATTTGAATCATATTTTCTTTGTTGTTTTTTTCACTAGGGTGACACATGGAGGTCTGAAATGAATCTAATAATCACATATTTAAAAACATCTTATTAGAGGATTAAATTTTCATGTTGTTTTAATAATATTGAGATATATATTGGAATACATCAATATATTCAATAGGTGGGAGAGTTACAACATGATTCTTTGATCAACCGTAGGAGACTTAACATTTATATGGCTGATTAAAGGATGAGTTCACTATAGGAATTTAACTAATATCATTTAAAAAAGATTGAGATTGGACACTAGTAATTAATATATAGAAGTTGTTGGATGATATTGAAATTATATTTATTTTTTTCATTTTTGTATAGAGCATTGAATCACACTAGAATATAGCTTATAGAGTGGTGATTCTCATAAATAGTGGATTCTATTTCTAAGTGAGAATGATGTGTATTTTATCTCATGGGATTATGTCTATATGTAGTTTCATTGGATTTACCATTGTTTAGTTTTGATATATGTTATGTGGTTGGAGTTTCTCACCCTTCAATAATGATATTTGAACATGTCAGAAACTATTCTTTAGATGGATGATATTTTTCATTTTCTTTAAACATATTTCATTAGATTAATTCTAGAGAACAAAATTTTGAGTTGGGTTTTTTTAAAAAATTTCCAATTTTAAATATATATATATTCTTATTATATATATATACCATGATATGTTACAAAAGGTGAAACTTATAAAGACCATATTGTTGGAAACACGATCATCACAAGTGGGGATTCATTAAAACATCCATAGGATTAATAATAAAGATATATTCTCTTATATAACATTGAATTAAGGGTTCAAATAATAAGGGGTTTGACCAATACTTTTCCTTCCCATATCATTTAATCTATAAGTTCTGATACTTATATTAAGAGTTATATTCTAGAATTATTTTGTTTAGGATTTAATAGTAATTAGTGGGAAAATTTCCAAATTGTTATTGGTTATATTCATAGAGTAAGATGGTAGTTCCCTATTTATCCTTAATTGTATTTTACACTAATAAAAAATAGGGTCCAATACATTCTAAACAAATATTGGATGAATGAACTAACAAGGGAATCCCCTTTATAGTACTATAGGATGGAAGATTTTTGATCAAGTGATTTCATTGAGGTTGTTGTCATATGTACCATCAAGGAATAATATTACGGTAATTTTAGCTACATTATATGAGTTTCAAGAGAATGGTTGGCCAGATTTTATGTGAGGTACCATTTTATTATATTATATCATAGATTTTACTATTTTTGATTAATAATCTTTAAAAACATTTATTTCACCTACACAGGTCCACTCTAAAAAATATGGTATAAAGGATTATGGTTTCTCTAGATTCATATACACCACTTATAGGATTAGTTAAATTTTTAAGTTGATTTTGAGTAATGATCGAATGATTGGGAAAAAATTCCAATGGGGGACCATTTCATACAAAATATATATTAATAGTATTTCATCCTTAGGATAGATACCTTGTGGTATATATATAGATTAATTAATATATTTTAAAATAGTTTCAATTTCATTGATGTGGATGAAATTTCTGTTATGATAATTAGAATCAAGGTTAATTCAATATATCCCATGAATATGATCCCTTATTTTCATTGTTAGTAGATTTAATTCTATGATTGATATAAGATTGGGTGGATGTATTACTAATGGTTTTTATAGAATTTTTCAATTACATTACGTAATATTTTGTGATGTTAACTACCCAATATGATATACTATATTGAGAGAATTATATAAATTTTTTATATAATTTTCATTGATACTTGTCAAATAGAGTCATCTGAGTTATAAGAGTATATCAATTGGATCATTGATTTTTTAAATAATTGTCTCATCATATCAATGTTGATACCATGGGGTTATCTATTATATTTCAACATAAAGGTAGATGATGAAATACATTTATCTGTACTGTCTACTTGATTTAATTAGGTGACATGAAGGAACATTAACCACCAAAATGGAATGATGATATATTCAATAAAAAGGATGAAATGACGTTTTTGAAGGCAGATTATGAGATAGTAATACTCAAATGATGTTAATGGAGGATTTCATTATAGATACATCAATGCAAGTTCACTATAGGCACATCATCTTTTGGGTTGTGACATATAGTGTCTTGAATTCCAAAAACTATTTTGGTGGTCTTTATGATATCATATTTCTTTCAGTTCATAAATCATTTCTTTGACCTTTTGATGAAAGGAATTCAAGTATACTGATAAGTTATAAGGATTAGGTTTATCATATAATATTATTTTTCAAGATCATCAATGAAATAATCCTTGAAAAATTCATTTCAAGTTAATTTTTAGGATTCATGAGACACAATGGCTTCTATATATCTTGTAACATCATCAATTGGGGGAAAATCATTCAAATATAGATGTGGTCATTTCATGGGGGTCTCACACCAATGTAACAATGGATCCAAAGTTCATATGACAATAATTATTTTACATTAGGTTCTGGTTTTTCCCTCACAATGAGGACCATTTGATAGTCTTGTATTAGTAATTCCAGGAATTATTATTACTATGTCGATTTTGATAATAATTATTTACCTAAAAGAGATGTTGATCAGATATCTTATACATGTTTTCCTAGAGTAATATGTTATGTTCATGGTTTTATACAACCTAAACCTTATTATTGTAGGGATTGTTTTGATTTAGTTTAGGGTGTTGGTCAGATTATTATCTTATTACCTACATTAAGAGATGTATAACAATTTTTCTATAAAAATTTATTTAGTAGTGGTGGAATGTTCAATAAAACTATGATGGAATTAATTCATTAGTGAATGATTTTTGGGTATCATAGATTTTAAAAACATATTGTTTATATTCAATCTTTGTTATTCGAATCTGATTTGGTGATTGTGAATAAAGATATTATTTCCATATTAATTCAATATCCATTATACATGAGATAATGGAATGTTGTAGTTGATTTTATATGTCGGATGACTCATGGTGGTGGGTTTTTGGAGTATATGGTTGTGTGGATAGAGATGGATGAATTTATAGGGTTTTAAATATATATATTGTATTGGTGGTAGTGTTTTCATTCCTGTTATGATTTTATTATAAATATAAAATGCAACAGGTCTAAAAATCACATTTGGGGAATTATTAGGTATATTTTAGATGGAATATGTATCATAATATGACACTTTAGTAGTAGTGCAGCAATGTAAGAACAGTAGTAGTTTTGGCACTGTAATGGTGGATACACTGTAGAAGGCACTGTAAGGGAAGTTGTACTATAGCAGGTAATGTAGCAGTGCGGGTACTAGAGTGGTACTATTCAAAGAGGGGTCCTTTGGTAAAAAAAAAGGCTTTCAAGCCTTGTATTCATGTCACTTGGCCTTGGGCCTTCAAGATATGTAATGCATCCCCCTCTACCCAAATTAAAGACATATTTTCATCAATTATAAACCGAGGCTTCGACCTAGAAAATGATACTTATATTGTAATGACCTGGAAATTTCAAGGAAATAAAAATTTATCTTAATTTTCTTTGGAATTTTAAAAGAACGCAGTTTCTGACGGCACCTGATTGCGAGGCCCGGTGGGCCCGGAATTAATTTCCGAAGTTTGGCTCGGGTACGTTCAGTGAACGAGCGAGCGGGTTATTCTATATTTTGAACCGGTGCCCGGAATCGAATTCCGAGGGCACTGATGGAACCGCAGCGCTAGTAATTGCTTAGGAACTCTTGTTCCGGAGTTGCGTTTACACGAGTGTTGATAATAAAAATTGTGGAAGTTTATTTTATAATTACACTACAATTTTTATTATTTTACTCTAAGTGTTATCTCTTGATGGAAGTTGGGTAACCACCCAACCTCCCTTGGGAGGTTATGAGGGTGGTGGGGCCCACACGAACCCCACCTCTTCATATCCTCTAAAACCCCCCTCAACTCCCACTTAAATTATGTTAACATAAGTTATAACCCATGACTTAAATGTTATGAGTTTAATGAGGTGAGTTGTGTGTGGTTATTGAATATCAAACTCTTGAAATTCAAATGTGATGTTGTGTCAATAAAATTAGAAAGAGTCTTATTTTATTTTCGGTTAGAGTTTTGTCATCTTGAGAGAGTTGGGAAGCATCTTCTTCTTCTTCTTCATCATCTTCTTCAACCTCGACGAAGAACGTGAAGAACACCATTCTTCAACGAAGAACTTCTCCGCCAAAGAACACGGTTCTTCCGCGACGCCATATCCGCGACGCGACATTCTTCTTCCACGTCGTCTCTTTCGCGACGGTTTTCCACGACGGAATCGCCGTCAACGACTTCGAATTCCGCTTTGCGACGTCCATGTTCTCCCACGACGCCCGACCTCTGCGACGCTTGTCTTTCGCGGGTCGTTGACGAACACCGTTCCTGAACCGAGGTAGGGTTTTTAATTGAGGATAATAAAACCCCCTTTTTTTCGAATGTTTCCATTTGAAAATAAAGAACGCGGATCAACTCAATATTAAGTTGATCTGCGGGAAGATTGGTTATGGGATGAGTATTCTTGATTGCGGGAAATATGTAGGGGTTTTATTTATTAAATTGTTCGTGAATACCAACTTGACAAACTTTGTGGTTTTTAAACCAAATGTTATCGAATAACGCGAGGGGGTCGGACCGCACAAAAACGGCCGACCCTCCTCCTTATTTTTCATGTTGGTTCCTTGTGGATTGAAACGGGAAAGGCCTGGTGTCGTCGCACCTCGCGGAGTCATTAGACAAGGAAATGTGCGGTGTCATCGCGCCGCGCTGTGAAAAAAAGAACAAGGACGCGACGCCGTCGCGCCGCGTTGGAGAAACCCGAAGACATCCGCGGACAGAGTCGGACCACAGCGAAGGGGCGCGGCACCAGCACGCCGCGCCGGAGAACCACGAAGACGGCGCATTTCGTTTATGAAGTGCGGATTGACGGGCGATGACAAACGAGGCCGAAAGGTAATTTTGAGGCCTCCGTAGTGAAGGTCGGGTCCCGGGAGGACCATAGGAGAATACGGCAGGAGAAACGGACCACCGGAGCGTGTCCGGTGGTCCGCGGAAGGCAGCGGCGGCGCGCCGGTGACCGGCGGCGGTTGCCGCCGGTATCAATTAGCGACGAAGGGGTGGTGGCCGCGCCCACCCCGCCGCTCCGCGGTGACCGTCCGGCCGGTCGGGCCGGACCGGACCGAGCCGGACTGGACCGAGCCGGACCGGACCGGGCCCAGCCGGGTCGGACCCGGGTCGGGTCGACCCGGTGCGGCGGACCTAGGGGGGTCGGGCCGGGTAGGCCCGGGCCCAGACCCCCCATTTTCGGACCACTTTCGGTCAAATGCCCATATCTTGAGTTGTAGACCTCAGATTGAGACACCGACAGTGGAAACGCGATCCTTGGATCGAGGAGTTCGTTTCGGTATATCGCACACAAGCTTTCGGAGAACTTTGGGTTTGACCGGGTTGGTTCGTACATGAAACCAACCGGGCCCTCAGAGCGAAAACGCTCATAACATGAGTTCCGGACGTCCGAATGGCATCCCATAAACTTTGTTGATTTCCTCTAAGTGAGATGGATCTTTTGACTTACTCCGCTCGAGGTTTGGATGTCATCGGAGTGCGGTCGGGTTGGTTCGCACACGAAATCATCTGGGCCCCTGGAACGAAAAAACCAATAACTCATAGACCGGGCGTCTGATTGATGCACCGTCTATCTCGTTGTATTCCTTTTGTTGAGACGGAACTTTTGGCATACTTAGGCCGAGTTTTGGATGCATTTGAGATACGGACGGGTTGGATTGTACCCGAAATCCAACCAGGCCCCTGGAACGGAAAAACTGATATCTTTCAGACAGGACGTCTGTTTGACGAACCGTCAGGGTCGTTGTTGATTTCGTCAAGAAACGGTCCCTATGAGTATAACCTATGAGAGTTCGGGGTATAGTTGAGATACAGCCGGGTTGGTTCGCTTACGAAACCAACCGGTCCCCAGGGACGAAAAGGCTAATAACTCACAGACCGGGCGTCTGATTGACGCGCCGACTGTTGCGTTGAGACCCCTATGACGAGGCGGTCCATTGAGAAACTTCTTCATGGGACTATGAGATACTTGGAGTATCGACTTCTAGCTCGTAGAGCGGACCCTCCCAGAGACGAGCGTACGGAGTACGGAGACCGTGTAGCCGGCAGAGACCTTAAGACTGCTTGTCCGATTCGATTCGGAGTGACTTACGTAGCCCAGTGGGGAGCACTACTTTGTGAGGTGGCAGACCCACAGTAGAGGAGCACTACTATGTGAGGTGGCAGACCCGCGGTACTCGACAGGAGGAGTACCTCTGTAGGCTATGAGAGGGCAGCACTACTGTGTTTGGTTGGCAGACCCTGACGGGAAGCACTACTGTGTGAGGTGGCAGGCCTGCGGTACTCGATAGGAGGAGTACCTCAGCAGTATTAGGTTAGTGAGCAGTACCTCGAAGTTATGACAGGACCACTATACACTCGAGAGACGTAGCTCTTCAGTAGTTACAGTTTCGATAATGAAAATCCTGGTTGAGCTGAGACTTTTGACCTTTGTGTTTCCTCATGATTGAGATGGGTCACATGATAACATAGGTATATGTATGGGCATATACCTGGGTAGTGGTTATCTGTTGATTTCACAATCCTTGTGTTTCATCATGATTGAGATGGGTTACTTGATAACTTAGGTATATGTATGGGTATATATCTAAGTAGAGGTTATCTGTTGAGATCTTCTTGTGGTTATCCTTGTTGGTTTAGTGATACCTTGAGGGTCTCAGGGTCCCTACTAAGTATCTTTATACTCACCCCTGCACGGGATATGCCCGCACCTCGTTGTGTTGGTTGCAGACGACGGGCAGTGCTGACGGAGGCTGAGTGTTCGAGGACTGGTCGGTACCCGGAGGTGGACTACAAGACGAGTCAGTACCCGGAGGTGGACTACAAGACGTGATGACTCACAGAGGAGGTTGACGGACGAGAGCATGGAGGAGGCTATCTATACCTACCCTTCAGTTAGGATCCGTGGTGGACAACCAGGAGCTGCGCTATCTGTACCTACCCTTCAGGTAGGATCCGAGGAGGACGACCTAGGAGCTGCTTCCTTCTTCTAGTTGTTTGTCTTTTTGATGTTGTGCCTTGTTCAGTTGTAGTCGTACTTTCTTTTGGGTTTGTATTCTTGCCCATTTACTTTTCATCATTTCTTTTTTACTTAGTTTTTTGCTTCCTCTTGTACTCTGTGGTGCTTGTTTTCTTTTATAAAGGCAATGTCTTCCCAGATATCGGGATTTACTCCTTTGGTTCTAGTCGCCAGCCCCTGGCCTATGGAAGGCGGGATTGGGGTAGTCACGACACGGGCCCCGAGGAGGGGTCCTGACAAATTAGTATCAGAGGAGTTCGGTTCTACCACAGAACTTATAACTCTGATGTTTCTTTCTGTGAAGCAATAGTGTTAAGAGTACTGAGTGTAGTTTTTAGTTCAGGGAGTCCAGTGTTGGTGCGGGCGGTCGACGTATCCATACACCAGGACCCTGACAACTGATTTCCGACTTTGTGCACGAAGAAACTGATTGCGTGTGTGTTTTCCAGATGTTTTATTTAAATGTCAGCTCAAACCAGGTCAGCTCACTAGGTATAATCTTTTGACCGTGTCACGTTGTTTCTTTCAGGATGCCTCCCCGTGGACGTCCAACTAGAGCCCCGAGAGTGGTGCGTACTGACAGCCCGCCGAGTGACGAGGCCTCAGTACAGGGCCCTATCCCAGTTGAGGCACCAGCGGAGGCACCAGCGGTACTACTACCCGTTGGGCCACCGATGCCACCAGCCCTAGCAGCAGAGGATGCACGTCACTTGAGTGCACTGCACGAGTTCCAGCGCCAGAGGCCACAAATGTTCCAGGGAGAGACGGACCCGTAGGCGGCTGAGGTTTGGCTGGAGGCTGTGGTGAGAGTCTTCAGGCTAGTGGGGACGCCAGAAGACTTCATGGTGATCTTTGCTGCCAGCCTTCTTCAGGCAGCAGCAGGCAGGTGGTGGAGCCACTTGTTCCAGTTTTGTGACGGGATGACCTTCGCATGGGAAGACTTCGAGAGCCTATTCCGGGCAGAGTTTGTACCAGCCACCCTTAGAGCGGTTCGTATACAGGAGTTACTTCAGCTGTGGCAGGGCAGCATGTTAGTGGCGCAGTACTCAGTGAGATTCACAGACCTCTCGCGCTACTCCACAGATATGGTACGAGACCCGTTCTTCAGGGCCTGAACCTTCGAGAAGGGGCTCAGGCGGGAGATCAGAGCTTCGGTTGTATCGCACAACATTCTGACGTAGACAGGAGTGTTGGAGCGAGCCCTCTTAGTGGAGAGTTTCCTTGCTGAGCAGTCTCCAGCAGTAGGACCCACCACTAGCCGGCATGCGGTAGAGTCTTCTGTATTGGGCAGGAGAAAAATGACGCAGGGGTCCAAGAGGACCAGACCTACATGTGGTCGACCGCGTGACTCAGGGTCGGTAGTGCGAGTCACCAAGGGAAGTGATAGAGCCAGACCTTCCATGAAGTGTTACTCCTGCGGAGGAATTGGTTACATAGCACGTGACTGTCCGACCTGCCATACAGATGACTAGCAGTTAAATGAAGAACCTCCAAGGCAGAGGCAGAGGTTCGATCAGGGCAGACCACAGGGGACAGGAGGACAAGGGAGAGCTCAGCTTTAGGTAGCTGAGGCGTTTGGTTATGGAGCTCTAGAAGCAGATGGACAGGAGCGGGACTAGCTTCCGACCTAGAGGCTATTGATCCTGTTGCTTTTGGTTTTGTTGATGTTTGTCTGTAGTTGCTTTGTGCCTTGTACTATGAGCTGCAATAATAAAAAGACACTTATCTTTGTTTGCTTTCCTGTCCTTTTGTTTGGTTGATACTGAGTGGTCCCGGTTAAAACTGTTGACTTGACCCTCACTTTCGATTTTTCTACTGAAGGAGACCTAGTGACCACACACTGATGCCGACAGTGTGACTCGACCCTTGGAGGCAAGAGTGATAGTTGGATCTCTTGGTAGTTACGTCGAGGCCTTACGACGTCATCCATGTCATGAATGCATCATTCATGTTAGGATTGACTGTATTAGGCAACTAATGTGGTTCATCCAGGGGATGAGACCAGATTTCTCTTATCGGAAAGGAAGAAATCATAGCAGATCTTGTGAGACTAGAGAAGGTCCAGGTCATCCAAGAGCGGATGAGGACGGCACAGGGCCGACAGAAGACTTATGCTGACAGGACTTGGAGGCCTCTAGAGTTCGAGGATGACCATCACGTCATTATACAAGTCTCACATCGACGAGGTTTACGGAGATGTGGTGAGGGAGGCAAGTTATCTCCGAGGTTCAATGGACCTTTCTAGGTCCTCAGCTGGGTAGGCGAGGTGGTTTACTGCTTGACCCATCCACTTCAGTTGCACTAGGTGCACGACATTTTCCACGTATCTCAACTAAGGAGATACGTGCTCGACCCTCCTCATATCATCGACCATGAAGAGCTGGACGGTGGTGATGAGGTGACACTCACGGAGGTTCCAGTGGGGATTGAGGATCGATAGGAGTGGATCCTACGAGGACAATCGATTCCTTGGGTGAGCATTCTTTGGTAGTACGGGAACCTCCAGGTAAGCACATGGGAGCAGAAGGCTCAGATGCGTGCTCTGTACCTCTTTTGTGACCCTAGATTTGTTGAAGCTTTACGGGGACGTAAAGCCCAGAGGTGGGAGTAATGTAAAGACCTGGAAATTTCAAGGAAAAAAAATTATTAATTTTCTTTGAAATTTTACAAGAACGCAGTTTCTGACGGCGCCTAATTCTGAGGCCCGGTGTGCCCGGAATTAATTTCCGAAGTTTGGCTCGGGTACGTTCATTGAACGAGCGAGCGGGTTTTTCTATCTTTTGAACCGTTGCCCGGAATCGAATTCCGAGGGCACCGTTGGAACCGCAGCGCCGGTAATTTTTTAGGAACTCATGTTCCGGAGTTGTGTTTACACGAGTGTTGATAATAAAAATTGTGGAAGTTTATTTTATAATTACACTACAATTTTTATTATTTTACTCTAAGTGTTAGCTCTTGATGGAAGTTGGGTAACCACCCAACCTCCCTTGGGAGGTTATGAGGGTGGTGGGTCCCACACGAACCCCACCTCTTCATATCCTCTAAAACCCCCCTTAACTCCCACTTAAATTATGTTAACTTAAGTTATAACCCATGACTTAAATGTTATGAGTTTAATGAGGTGAGTTGTGTGTGGTTATTGAATTTCAAAATCTTGAAATTCAAATGTGTTGTTGTGTTAATAAAATAATAAAGAGTCTTATTTTATTTTTGGTTAGAGTTTTGTCATCTTGAGAGAGTTGGGAAGCATCTTCTTCTTCTTCTTCTTCTTCTTCAACCTCGACGAAGAATGCGAAGAACATCGTTCTTCAATGAAGAACTTCTCCGCCAAAGAACACGGTTCTTCCACGACGCCGTATCCGTGACGCGACGTTCTTCTTCCACATTGTCTCTTCTGCAACAGTTTTCCACGATGGAATTGTCATCAACGACTTCGAATTCTGCTTCGCGACGTCGACGTTCTCCCGCGACACCCGACATCCGCGACGCTTGTCTTCCACGGGTCGTTGACGAACACCGTTCCTGAACCGAGGTAGGGTTTTTAATTGAGGATAAAAATATCCCCTTTTCCCTCAGATGTTTCCTTTTGAAAATAATGAACTCGGATCAACACAATATTTTGTCGATCTTCTGGAAGTTTGGTTATGGGATGAGTATTCTTGATTGCGAGAAATCTGTAGGGGTTTTATTTATTAAATTGTTCATGAATACCAACTTGGCGAACTTTGGGGTTTTTAAACCTAATGTTATCGAATAAATCTAGGGGGTGGGAGTGCACAAACACGGCCAACCCTCCTCCTTATTTTTTCATATTGGTTCCTTGTGGATTGAAACGGGAAAGGCGTGGTGCCGTCGCACCTCGCGGAGTCATGCGACAAGGAAATGCGCGGTGCCGTCGCGTCGTGCTGTGAAAAGAAGAACAAGGACGCGACACCGCCGCGCCATGTCGGAGAAACCCGAAGGCATCCACGGACGGAGTCGGGCCACGACGAAGGGGCGCGGCACCAGCATGCCACGTCGGAGAACCACGAAGACGACGCGTTTCATTTTTGACGTGCGGATTGACGGGCGAAGACAAACGAGGCCGAAAGGTAATTTTGAGGCCTCCGCAGTGAAGGTCGGGTCCCGGGAGGACCATAGGAGAAGAAGGCAGGAGAAACCGACCACCGGAGCACGTCCGGTGGTCCGTGGAAGGCGGCGGCGGCGCGCCGCCGGAAGACTGCTGGTGGCAGTTGCTGCCGGTATCAATTAGCGGCGAAGGGGTGGCGGCCGCGCGCACCTCGCCGCTCCACGGTGACCGTCCGACCGGTCGGGCCGGACCGGACCGAGCCGGACCGGACCGGGCCCAGCCGGGTCGGACCCGGGTCGGGTCGACCCGGATCGGCTGACCCAGGGGGGGTCGGGCCAGTTCGGCCCGGGCCCAGACCCCCCGTTTTCGGACCACTTTCGGTCAAATGCCCATATCTTGAGCTGTAGACCTCTGATTGACGCACCTTAAGTGGAAACACGATCCTTGGATCGAGACGATCGTTTCGGTATATCGCACTCAAGGTTTCAGAGAACTTTGGGTTCGGCCGGGTTGGTTCGTACATGAAACCAACCGGGCCCTCGGAGTGGAAACACTCATAACTTGAGTTTCGGACGTCCGAATGACGTGCCTTAAACTTTGTTGATTTCCTCTAAGTGAGACAGATCTGTTGGCTTACTCCACTCGATGTTTGGATGCCGTCGGAGTGCGGTCGGGTTGGTTCGCACACGAAACCAATCGGGCCCCTGGAACGAAAAAGCCAATAACTCACAGACCGGGCGTCCGATTGATGCATCGTCTATCACGTTGTTTTCCTCTTATTGAGACGGAACTTTTGGCATACTTCGCCCGAGTTTTGGATGATGTTGAGATACGGCCGGGTTGGATTGTACCCGAGATCCAACCAGGCCCCTGGAACGGAAAAACTGATATCTTTCAGACAGGACGTCTGTTTGACGAACCGTCAGCGGCGTTGTTGATTTCGTCGAGAAATGGTCCCTATGAGTATACCCTATGAGAGTTCGGGGTACAGTTGAGATATAGCCGGGTTGGTTCGCTTATGAAACCAACCGGGCCCTGGGGACGAAAAGGGTAATAACTCAGAGACCGGGCATCCGATTGACGCGCCGACTGTTGCGTTGAGACCCCTATGACGAGGCGGTCCTTTGAGATACCTCTTAGTGGGACTATGAGATACTTGGAGTATCTACTTGTAGCTCGTGGAGCGGACCCTCCCAGAGACGAGCGTACATAGTATGGAGATCGTGTAGCCGGTAGAGACCTGAAGATTGCTTGTCCGATTCGATTCGGAGTGACTTACGTAGCCCAGTGGGGAGAACTACATTGTGAGGTGGCAGACCCACAGCGGAGGAGCACTTCTATGTGAGGTGGCAGACCCGCGGTACTCGACTTGAGGAGTACCTCTGTAGGCTATGAGAGGGGAGCACTACTATGTTTGGGTGGCAGACCCCGGCGGGAAGCACTACTGTGTGAGGTGGCAGGCCCGCGGTACTCGACAGGAGGAGTACCTCAGCAGTCTTAGGTTAGT
Organism: Viscum album; assembly: GCA_963277665.1. Taxonomy (NCBI): domain Eukaryota; kingdom Viridiplantae; phylum Streptophyta; class Magnoliopsida; order Santalales; family Viscaceae; genus Viscum; species Viscum album. The sequence continues at coordinate 1,644,501,235 of OY728163.1, read as the reverse complement.
GAGCAGTACCTCGGAGTCGTGACAGGACCACTGTACAATCCAGAGACGGAGCTCTTCAGTAGTTACAGTTTCGATAATGAAAATCCTATTTGAGCTAAGAATTTTCACCGTTGTGTTTCCTCATGATTGAATGGGTCACTTGATAACTTAGGTATATGTATGGGCATATACCTGGGTAGTGGTTATCCGTTTATTTCACAATCCTTGTGTTTCCTCATAATTGATATGGGTTACTTGATAACTTAGGTATATTTATGGGCATATATCTAAGTATAGGTTATCTATTGAGAACTTCTTGTGGTTATCCTTGTTGGTTTAGTGAGACCTTGAGGGTCTCGGGGTCCCTACTAAGTATCGTTATACTCACCCCTGCACGGGCTATGCCCGAACCTCATTGTGTTGGTTGCAGACGACGGGCAGTGCTGACGGAGGCCGAGTGTTCGAGGACTAGTCAGTACTCGGAGGTGGACTACACGACGAGTCAGTACCCGGAGGTGGACTACACGACGTGATGACTCACAGAGGAGGTTGACGGACGAGAGCGTGGAGGAGGCTATCTGTACCTACCCTTCAGGTAGGATCCGTGGTGGATGACCAGGAGTTGCGCTATCTGTACCTACCCTTCAGGTAGGATCCGAGGAGGATGACCCGAGAGCTGCTTTATTCTTCCAGTTGTTTGTCTTTTTGTTGTTGTAGCTTGTTCAGTTGTAGTCTTACTTTCTATTGGGTTTGTATTCTAGCCAATTTACTTTTCATCATTTATTTTGTACTTAGTGTTTTTCTTCCACTTGTACTCTGTGGTGCTTGTTTTCTATTATAAAGGCAATGCCTTCCTAGTTATCAGGTTTTACGCCTTTGGTGCTAGTCGCCAGCCCCTGGCCTATGGAAGGCGGGCTTGGGGTAGTCACGACACGGGCCCCGAGGACGGGTCGTGACATATATGGAATGTTTTTAGTACAAACATCATACGTATTTATGTTAGGGGATGATAATTATTTATTAAATGGTTCATTTTATTATTCTTTATGTGTTTCATATCATACCACAAATAGAACATGTTGGGAAAAATATATGTACCATACATTACAGAGCAAATTCTTGTATCCTAGAATCATGTGTGTAGTTTCTAAGATCCTTCATTGATTCCTATTTAATAATTTCTTGAATGATGATAATATGGTTAAAAGTAGTATATTATAGACATCGGATCTTCCTTAGTGGTTATATGTGGTTGACATGGTTTATTTTTTTACTAATATTCCTTGATCTTATGGAGTATGTTATGTTATTTCGTCATTGTGGATTTGTTAACAACGGTGTCTCATGCCCAAAAGAGTTATGTGTTGAATAGATTGGATGTGGTATAAAATATACATATAAAAGGGAAGGTGTATAATTTTAAGGTTCTAAGGATATACATCATTGATCATGAACCTTAGTATACATCACATGTGGGTAAGCTTATTAATCATTTTATGAGATTCATATGTATAGGAGGATATTATTTTAATGGAGTTATCCATTGAGATTCTTGATTACCAGGATGTGGGGATATGTCACTATGACATCTATTTCAATTTTATTATATTGAGGCATGGTATTTTTGGAGGAGTGTATATTGTAATGTTAGTTACATATGAATATTCAGTATCCTAAGTAGTTTTGAGTTCATTTTTTATTTTTAAATATAATATTTTTTCTACTATGTTCGAATTTTTTTAATATTTTGTTGTCCATTGTTCTCTTGTTAATGGATATATTCATATCTAAGCGGTGGCTCAGGGAACTTTTAAATTTTTTAAAGATTCCCCTCCTTTAAAAGTTTTAGATTTTTTTAATGTAGTAGAGAGTCATTTAAAATGAATATAATATATAGGATTTTATATCCCTTGTTTATTACATTGAATTTTTTGGGGTTAGAAGTATTGAATGGGTATTGGGTGGCGATCCAATTGTTTAACATTTTTTTTAGGATTTTTGATTCAAAAAAAGGATGGTTTTAGAGTGTTTTTTTCTAATGGTTGAATATAATTCTCATTATTTTAGTGGAATGGTTAAATATTGTTGAAAACCATAATTTTGAGGCATTTTATGTAATGGTGGTGTGTTTATGATAGTGATGTATTTGATCTAAATGGAGTGACATTTGGTGAAATATTGAGGGACTCATCAATGAAAATGAATGTGGCGAGACACTAGTTTCAGTGCCTGTTTAGCCCTAATGATGTGGTATTTTTTGTTTTTTTCGTATAGGAGTCCAAAATTTTGAATGGATATGATATATGAGGTTAATATATGTTTTAGTGGTTCATTTTTCACAGTTGAGTCCATGGTCTAAAATTCCCATTTCAGAAAGTCTTGTGTTGTGGAAGTGGTTTGATATTTCTTCTGAAATGTGTGAAATGATCTCGATTCTTTTACAGATCAATCCATTTTAAATATATAAAAAAAATCATGTATCAGTCTATATAGTTCCCAAACTATGTTTTAATCACATCGATTTTATGTGTGACCTTGAATTTCAAAAAAATCTTTCTAAACCTATATATTTATTTTTATGTTTTCTTCTCAAAAACTCAATCATATCCATATACCCCTCTCAGTTCAATTTTATCTATCTTTATTCCATCCATACACGCATTTTTCTTTAGAGGGATTAAAATTTTGTCAACTTCAACATATATTATCCTCAAATCCTATTACTCTTATTCCCTTTCCCAATTATGGTTATTGTAGTAATGATTCTTGTGGTTTCTTCAACACATATATGAATTTTTGGTGTGATTAGTTTTTATATAGATCTATATAATGTTTATTGTTGATTAATAATATATCCCCTTTACTTTCTATTTTTTGTTCCATAATGATAAAAAATGGATTATGGTATTCAAATATTTTTCGTTATTGCGAGATATAAATTGGTGATCTGTCATTCATTATCAATCAAGGGGTAGATATTTGGAAATGTATTTGAGAATATAAAAAATTATACATTAAATAATAAATGAATATATTATGTTAATTCATTTAATACATGAATATATTTTTCATTCATTCACTATTAAACCACAAAATTTAAATACATGATTTCCATTATATAATTGATTGATATAGATATCTTTCTCTAAATGAAACATGAAACATTATAAAACAATGATATGTTTATAATTTAAAAAATAAAAGGTTGAATTTTATTGAATGGCTACGGTTAAGTATATTTATTTAAAAAAAATAAAAAAAATAATTAAAACTTTAAAAGTATATGAAATTAAATTGGTACAGTAAAAATTACTAATATTATACATTTTTTGACTAAAAATGTAAATTTATAAATATTTTTTATTTGAAATAAATTTATATTTCATTAAACATTTGATTAATAATAAGATAATATATTTTATATAAATAATATTTTAATTCCAATTTAATTAGAGAATAATAGTAACTATTTAGGTGAATATTTATTAGTCCAAAATATTTTTTCGTATGAAATTATTTTTTATTATATCTCATCAGGATATTTTAATGTCAAATTCCACAAAATTATAATTTTAATTTTAACAAATTAAAAACAATTGTTCATCATTGTTATATTTTATATGATTATTTTGTAGATTTTATATAAAATGAATGGGTTTCAAATGAATAGTATGATTTTTTTTACAAATGATATTACTTTTTATAAATTATTAGTATATATATATGATTTTAAAATTAATGAATCATTTTAAAAACAATATTTTTTTATTTTTTTATAAAATTTATTTTTTAAAATTTATATTTAAATTTTAATTCCCTTATTTCGTATTTTTCAACAAAAATAATATTTTATAAAAAAATTAATTACCTTTTATTTTTTATTTTTAAAATAATTTTTATATCATTTATAAATTGTACCAAATAAAATTTATTAGAAAATTATAATTATTTTGGTTAAAATATATAATAATTAATATTTTTTAGTCAAAAAGATGATGGTACTGCAGATAAAAATTATTTAACATTGAGAAATATAAAATGGTAAATAATTATAGAGGTAATGGGTATGAAGAATGATAAATACATTTCATGAATTGAGTTTTTCACGTATATATCAATGTTGTTTCTTCCTCACACAATTATTTTTGAATTTTGGATCCATATAACATTATAAACATGTGATCAATTAATATTAATTTCAAATTTGAAGAAAAAAATCATTATCAACAATTATAAATGGGGCCTCTCACCACGACTTCAATGTACTCCTAAAATATTTCACCCTCTTAAAACCATGAATTTTCTATTCTGATATAATAATTTTTATCTCTCTACATCTATGGGTTACAATATATTATCCATTTAAAAAATCCAAGGGATATTCAAAGGAAATATCAATGTTCTCAACATGAGTAATCATTTTTTATAACATATTTCTTATATATTTTTATATTACAGTTTTTATAATCAAATACCTATTTAATGAAACAAATATTAGATATATATCAAATATCATCATTCTATAATAATAATTGTTAATCAAATTTTCCAATTTATTTTATGAAAATTTATATAGTCATTAGTTTGTTGTGTGGATAACTACCTCGACGACCAAACATGTTTGTTTTTTCCATAAAAACTTTAAAAGTTTTATCTAAAATGGAATATTATTATATAATTACGATTTTAATTCCATTTTTATGATTAATAAACTAAAAAACATATTATTCATTTCACTTTTTCTATAGAAAAGTACATCATCGACCATGAGTATTTGTAGACAACCACCCCATGGACCGATCAATTTTCATCTTTATTTGATTCATTACCTTACATGGAAAGTTATGTGGATGGTTTTAAATTATAAGTATGATGTATATGATCTCATTATTGTTTTGATATAAGAAAAATTAGGGTCTATTAATGATATTCTAAACAAAATAATATAAATAATATAATCGTTTAAGATGAGAAAAATAAGTGGAAGACTATATCTCAATTAAAAGTATTGAATTAATAAAAATTACAATAAATTTATAATAAATTATAATTTAGATACATCACACTAATAATCAGTTAATATTTTTTTATGGTTCAGGTATAATTATATTTTCACTAAACCAACACATAACAACCCATTAATCAAGGTTGATTTATGTTGGGTTGGTATAACCACCAAATTGAACAATACAACAACTGTATATCATGGAAGACTACGTGATCATGTTTACATGTATAATATGTCATGGGTGTGATGTTGCATTTTTAGTCAATAATGTTTCAATTTGATTATGGAAAGGTAATTATTTAAGTGGTGAGGATGATTGATGTTATAATGATTAAAGCATTAAAATTAACCCAGTATAGATCCAATGCTTTGATTATGGATTTTTAATGAATAAATGCCATTGGTTTGCAATAGTGATCAATGGGATAGAAAAATATCATTTCAATCAATATGATAAAGATTCATTCATGGCTTATGTTACTTGGAAAATCACAATTCATCAACTGACATTGGATTTTATGTTGGATGTCCTGTTTTACCATTCTCAAATTCAAATTACTATTGAACAGATCATATGTTCCAATACATGAGTCAATGAATGAAACACTATGATACAACATTTGAGGAAAGTCATGAAATACACTTCTAACTTATGAAATTGGATGAACTATCCATCCACATGTTTTATATTTGATGATATTTTTGAGATGATATTTCTAATGTTAAATGTTTAAGAGGAGTGAAAAATGTGACTTCTGATTGGTTTCTATTTTGGAGGACATTATAATTGTAATTTCAAAATTAATAGATGAAGAGGAATTATGCTTGGGGATGATAAATCATGGATTTCTAATATTGATTGGCCTTGAATTTCCTATTCAATTCCAATATATAGATTTTAGTTTTTATGATGTTTTTTTCAGTGAGAGTTTTTATAAAAAATGAATGTTATGACCTACTATGCAATCATCCAGGTGAGCACTACTCACAATGATGTGGGAGGCTGATCTTGATACCAGCCGGTCAGCACAAGGCTAGGATGATATTACATATGATGCAGGAACACAAGCCCACCAGGATTAATGGTAGAGCTAGTGAAGTTCCACCATATTGGGTAGCACAATTGCATTGGGTCGGTGTAGAGTTCTCACATAGGAGAACATGGTAGGAGAAGGTACAATGGAGGGTTAAGGTTTAATCTGGTAGTATGGTAAAGAGGCTAGTTACAAAAACTATGAGGTCCCCACATCTCTATATTTATGTGGGGCGGCCTCAATGTGAGTAGTGTCCATCATTTAATAACAAAGGAATAGTCTCGGTGTTCCATTTAATCTCACCTGACATATGGGATGAACAATCAAATCTACATCCTGCTATCTAATTGCCCTGTTTCATATCCAAAATTAGCTGATCCAACAGCCTTAGATAGTCAGTGTCATTGTATTAGACATTGAATCCTCCCGATGCTTATTAGTACTCCGTCACTTCCATTGAGCCTCCATGATCGACACCGGGCCACCATTTTTGATCTATCATAATTCACAAGGGATGTCTTCACACAAAGAGAACATTCATGAATTTACATATAATTGAATTCTACAAAACATGAAGAACATGAATCCACTAAAAGCACACAAAGCTTCTATGGTCTCACTCGACATTCATTTTTTCAGGGAGATGGTTTTCATGTGTTTATAAATGGCTCCAAGTGAAGACTACAACACAATAAGGAAGTCCATGTTCAAAAGAAAACATATCATGTTCATCCTGGTATATCTTATCTTTTTTTGATGTTTTTACATCTTAGGATCCATGGCAGTTTAATGGATCTACAACATGGGAAAAAAATTTGATTTGACGGTGATACGATACGGTAATCCTCACCTATAAATTTTGAGACCTCAACCGATGGTTTTTGTTGTAAAAACATTTGATAAAGCTCATGTTTTAAAATGAATTGGGAACCGTGTGGAGAGGATCCACGGATCTTTTTTATTATAGTGGAGAATGAATATTTCATGATTCCTTTTCATGTGTATTTTAATCTCAAAGAAACATTGTGAAGAACCTATTTCACATAGCTTATTATTTCTCGAATAAGGAGGAAATCATGTGGTTCTCATGACATGGGATTAACACACTCAATAGTTCTATGATGAACAATGCTCTGTAAATTTCTCCTTCCCAACCTATCTGACTATGATCCAAGAACATCTTTACGAACCATTTCCATGAAATGTTCACCTGTGTGAAGAAACAAGAACCCATGATTCTATTTTCTACATGATGTTTTGATAATACCGTGATAGTTCATATATAATCTACCAATTGTGGAGAAGAAGAACACGTGAACAAAATAATCCCATTCATTTTTGTGTTCAAGGAGAATAAGGGTATACACCTATGTGATCTAGACTTGGATTTGTGCATGAGTGAAAGACTTTAAAGAAGTGAAAAATTGAATTTTGGGTGTGTTTAAAAAAGAGATATTGTGTGTGAAAATTGGACAGTGAGTTGTGTCATGGAGAATGTGAAGGCACATTCATAACATACATATATTGATTCAAAAATAAAAGAAAAGAGTATTTGTGAAAAACCTAATGGAAAAGGAATTGAGTGTGTATTTTTAAAAAGAAGGAACAAAATAGATAATGCATGTGTAAATGAATGAGACACACATTTAACATTAACTATTGATACAGGTAAACATTGTGTGTTTGAGTTGACAAGAAACAAATCATAGGTTCATGAAATCTTGAATAATCACATGAACGAGATATCAAAAAGTAGAAGTGGTGAAGGAAATAGAAATCATGCATGATGTGTATTGGAATTGAGACTCATGCCGAGTAGACCAAAATAAGATATTATATTTGGGTTGATGGTGTTTGAGAAGTTAGAAAGACAAGTTATGCTAACATAGGGAAAGATCATTCATTTATATTAATATTCATGATGTTTTTTTGACCATCTACATGAAAAAAAGAGAGGTCGAGTCTGCATCAAAATATGGAATAATTTCATGAGAATTGTTTCACTGAGGAAAATGATTAGTACTAGTGATCCTAATTGTTTAGTAAAGACAACATACATTACCAAAGACTATTAAAGAATAATGAGGACGTAAACAATAATGTTTGATTCATCAAGATTATGAGGATGAGTATAAGATAAATCTAAAGTGAATCAATATCATCCAAAGAATGAAGCTTCTCGTGTGATTTGAAAGCATGCAGTACACTATGTTATTCAGGAGAAGAAGTATTTAATGATATTCTAGATCCATCTATTGAAAATCTGGTAACTCTATGAGATGATGTATAAATAACCTCATGTGGGCCCCAATATTGATTTATTATGACTCTATATAGATTATTTAAATTGTTCATTTGGTCATAGTGAATAATCTCTATTGGGTAGAATAACCTACAAAATGAGGAATAGGGTTTCGATCCAATTATTTTAAATGATTCTGCTCAATGCCTTTATATTTATATCATCATTAAAGGTAATGATAAGTGAAACAATAATATTGGATCAATGATTTATCCAACCATTGAGTTTTAATTGAAATAAATTAATTTGTAAAATGATTATAGGGATCATTGATTCACCCACTCCCCTCACAGTGATTTCACATATATTTGGTCACATCAATCTATATCAAATAAAATTTACCACTAATATATCTGACCATGTCTTTATGAAGTATAGATTTCATCAAATGTCCGTGCAAACCAAAATTATGATTTATGGAAAGACTCAGAAGAATTGGAAAAATAAATAGGCATAAAAGGTAAAACAAAATCATACTGCTAATGGGGAGTCAAATTATACTAATCGTAATTGGGATAGTAAAATATGTAAAAATATAATTTTATTATGAGGCTTCTGAAGATGCATGTTAAATCATTGATAATGACAGGTCCATTATTGATCTAATGTCTATAATCAAAGAACAGTTTAATAAAATCCCAAGGTAAGTCATAAGACATATTTCTATAAAATTCAATGCACTTCAAGATAAAATATTATATTTGGAAGAATAAGCTGAAGCAATGGAATATGTAATGTGTAAAAGGGTTTTTATGTCCAAAAATCTCAAAAAACTTGTTAAATTAATAGAAGAAGCAATTTATCATTAAAATTAAATATATCCTTCTGTTTCTAGAGAATTTTCATGAAATGTTTGTGATAAATAATTCGTTGAGATTGTGTTCATAGAATCATTTCGTGTGTTTGAAATATTTCACAAGGTTTCTACAGTTGTCAAAGTATCTCCATTTGAAGACAAAGATTACAAAAGTATGGAGCCTGAAAATTCATTGAATGAATTGTGAAATACGGATGAAGAACTAATGCATAATATGAATGAAAAATGGGTATGTAAGATAATATCGGTTGAGGATGAGAGGAACTCTCTCATGATTAAGTATTTAGAGTTGTAGGTGAAACTGAAGAATATGAAATCACTCTAAGATAGATATTCCCAATCAACATGAATTAGAAATTCTTCCAGTCATGTTTTCATTTAGGACTATGACTCCAAAAGGAGTACTAGATCATCTTTTAGTCTAGTGGAATCATTTTCCAAGATGACGGTATCCCATTACCAAGTTATTTTGGTTTCTTATAATTATATTTCATATTCAATAACATTATCATAGCAAAATATTAGATGGTTTGGATTGATTTTAATGTGTATAAATTCATCAAAACATCCAGTGTTGATACAATAATGATTAATAAGTGTTACTCTCCACAGGATTCTCCAATTAAATAAATACAATCCCAAAAACAACAATGAATTAAATATAGACAAAATAATTCTATGAAAAAATATATTGATTGACTTATGTTGGTGTTGTTGGATATTTGGGCATTAAAATATATATTTCTTGAATAATTTTTCGGCATATGAAAATTACGGGTTGCCTGTATTCATGGGAAGTATATGTGAAGAAATAAAGAAACCTACTTTGCTAAAGAAAATTGCCTATATTTAGATGAATCTATATAGCAAAAATAATTGTGAATATATTTTAGAATAATGTGATAATTTCAATATAATTGGTCACAATTATGATAGATTCTTTTTTATTCCATACATGCGTCATTTATATGTTGATAATTAGAAAGTGTTTTAATAAATGCAGAAGAAAGGAACATTATTTTAAAAGTCATCAATAAGGAATATACAAAACAATTAATCCAAGAAAACAATGAAACAATCTATTCCTAATAATAATTTTAACATGGATTCCATGAATTTCATCTCAACCATCGTAAGATATTTTCTAATGTGGAGTAAAATTTCATACCATAGATCACAAAAACAAAATCAAGGAAATTAATGGACGAAAACTGAAATTGAAATGAGAAACAATCCCGCAAACGATAGGATAAATTGAAAACATTCATGGCGATTATTTTAATAAGATGTATAATATATGTAACTCAAACATATTGATGAATCCATGTTGAATATCTAAATAAGAATATTATATGAAGTAGTTTTCAGTTATCTGGCCTGATCAATTACACGTTTCTAGAGAACTACAAAAAAACTAGTGATGAAGTGTTTGTTTATGCCAAGAAAAAGGGGAGACAAATTATTTCAAATAAATACTTATTTTATTTTTATGAAATGTTTTCAAGACATTAAAGATCAAGTATCTAAAAATTATTTTGGGGAAGCTACAAAAACTCCAAAAATTATGAAAACTAATGTATATCTATTTTACGAGTAGAAATGGGCATATAAAAAATTGAAAATCCTCCACCAGTGGAAGCTAGAACACTACTACCAGATGTATGGATGAATAATCCACACAAGATAAAGGTTAATTGAGGTAAAGGGTTCATCCTTACAATGAATGGTTAAAATGATAAATGGAGAGGAGACACTAACATGAAGGGTAGTAGACACATTAGAGCTACATAGAATGACGTTCTTGGTTTGGAGGAAATTCTAATATCTATTGCTTGAATTCTGAATCTCACATCTGTTCCATATTATTCCCTTATACATTACTTAAATATATGTGCCTAAATTGTAGGTAATTGAATGTGAAGGTCCTTATCATGATGATAATTGAATAAACAAATTGAAGAACAGCGTGTTTGACTAATTTTTCCTGATTTGATAAATACTTGGAATGTTCCAATGTGGGAGATTGTAAATATAAATATCATCAAGATTATATGATTATATTATCAACCATGTTAAATAATAGGGATTCCACCCTGTGTGTGGTGGGAGGAAATATTGAGGATATGATATCAAGGATTCTTTCACAAATAATCATCAAATTCATATCAATTGTAGAAGATAAAAGTTCAGGTATTCTAATCACACTTTCACCCTTTTTTATAAATTTTATTTATCATGTAAATTAAGAAAAAGTTTATGATTGATGAGAATATGAGATGAATGTCGGGGATTTATCTTTTAATATTAATGATATATTATGTTTGGTGATGTATGAGCATGATTTAGAATTTTATTAAAAAAGATTATTATTTTCGACACTGTTGAAAAGAATTTAATATTTCTGAACATGATTTCACAAGAATGGTTTTCTATGGACCACATTGAAATCCTGGGTCATATATAACTTTTTTTCTACACTGGGATATCCCTAGTAGACTTGGAGTTGATTAAATAAAAGATATTTTCTATGTGAACCATGTGACACCAGCCCCCTCTCAGAAATACTAAAGAAGATCTTCTACCTAAGGTGGAGAACATGTTGTTGAACATTCCCCTATTAACTTTTTTCAATTGGTTTCTAATAGAGGGGAAAATATTGGCATACATATTGACTTTTATATATTTTTTTAACGATATATTAGCAACAAAATACAAAGGAAGACATTGTTGGGAATAGTTTACATATATTATCAATAATGTTTAAATATGTGTGTGTACAACTAATGATTTAAGAGGGGATGATGATTAAAGAATTTTTATTGACATGGTGAAGACCCCACTTTGATTATGGATTTTATTTTTTGAACAAATGGCATTGTTTGTTAATGGTGATAAATTAGATACGAATATCTCATTTCTATCAATATTATGAAGATTTTCCCAAAGCATATGTTACATGGTGAATCCTTATTCCTCATATGACAATAGATGTCATGTTGGATGTCATGATTGATCATTGCTTAATTGAGATGATTGTTTAACTAATCTTAAGTTCAATTAAATTTTTCAACGATGGAAACATTATGTTACAACATTTGAATAAGGTCATTCAATAATATATTTCATGTTGAATTTGGAAGATCCATCCATCTATAGGTTTTTTATTGGATAAAGTGTATGAGAATATTTTTCAAATGTTAAATTTTTAGGAGGAGTAAATAAGTTATTTTAGCATTGGGTATATTCATGAATTACATTGAATTTATAATTCCAAAATAAATAAAATAATATGATCTGTGATTGAGGATGAAAAGGCTTGGATTTCTAATTAAAAGTTTCTTTGTTTTTCATGTGGAATTCCAATATATATTGGATAGTTTTTTAATGTGATTTTATTTGAGATTTTATTTAAATAAGAAGGAATCAACCTACTCTCTAACCATCCATATGAGAAGAAAAATCCAAGATGTGGGTGGAAAATCTAGATCCCATTCACCGAACAAAAATCTTGGATGAAAGTGCACATGAGGAAGACATGCACACCCAAAAGGGGTGTATGGGTGAGCCGATGAATCTCCACTATGCGGGATGTCATGGATTCATAGGGTGGGTGTAGAGTGTGCCCATAAAATAACAAGTTATATGGTTGTACCATGGAGGTGAAAGGAGTAATTTATATGTTTGGAGAAGTGGGTTGTTACATAAATCGAAAGATCCTTGCATCATTATTTCGATGTGGGACGTCCTCAGTGAGTGTAATGTTCAGGATTTAAAGACACAAGAATAATCTCGATCATCTAATTAATTTCACATGAAATTTCGACCACACATTCTAATCAATTTCATGTGATCCAATCGATGTCATCTATATTTGATCTTAGCTGATCTAGTTATATTAGAGGGTCCATGCCATCATCTTTTACCAACGCTCCTCCCTATGTTTATCATTACACTATCACCTATAATTAGCCATTGTGATCAACATCCATCCACTGTTGTAAATCTAACCAAATATATGGGGGACATTTAGACTAAATGGGACCATTCATGCCATTACATTTTCATGAATGCAACAAAACATAATGAATGTCTATCATCAGAATGCACAGAACGTTTCTGAGTCCACACTCGACCATCTTTTATTGTAGGTGATGTTTAAATGTCTTTATAAATTCATGGAAGTGATGAATACACGTCAAATAAGAAGATTGTGATCAAAAACAATTACTAGGATTGTCGACATGTATATTATCCATGATTGATATTTTCATAGGCATAGATCTATTAGTTTTTAATGGTTATTAAGAAATGATCTTTTTCCATGATTTTAAGGTGATACAAAATATAATACATGAATTAAATAATGCATAATCCATTAAAATGTGAGAAGTCATTGACATAAACAAAATAAGATGATTTGAATTCCATGAATCTCATTCATGATGTTTATTTAAATTAAGACATATGCCAATAAGATTAAAAGAATATATTATATAACAGATGATATAGTTTGAGAATTCAAGAAGTCATACATAGTAGACATAGTGCATGAATATTTTTTCCACTTAATATTCATGAAGATGATTTTTGTAAAATCATCACACAAATAAGTGGGGGTGGGTCTTCATAATAAGAAGGAATAATTTCCCAAGCATTGTTTCACTAACGTAACTAATCTGAACAATTTATGAAAATTATTGAGCAAGGACCACAAAAACATCCAATGTATGTTCAATATTCATGAAGAAGTATACAATCATGTCTAATTCAGGTTGATTTTTGGTAAGCAGAAATGATCAATCTACAAAGAATCAAAATTATTCAATGGAGGAATCTGCCAGTTTTATTTGAGAGAAAGGAGTGCCCATTAATATTCCTGAGAATAAGTATTCATTGAGATTATAGAGGATACCAGCGAGGCTCTGGTAAAACTACGAGATGCATTATAATGAACCCTTTATGGATAATATTATAGATACATTGTGGCGGTTTATTGGCCATTGTAATTGTTTATTTGATTATAATGGAGAATATATATTGGGGAGAATATCCAACACAACAAGGAGTATGTCTTTGTACCAAACCATATAATTATTTTTCAATGCCATAATATTTAAATCAACCTTCAAGGTAAGGATGAGAGACACCTAATGAGTATATTTATGCTTTACTGAAAAATAACGGTTTATTTGAGAAAAATAAATTTATAAAATGTTTAAAGGGGTCACTTATTCACCCCTACATCTCAATGATTCCACACTGATCTAGGGAATTAAATATGATATAAATATGTAATTTATATTTTCTAATAAGGTAACATCCATATTTAATTAATTTATTTCTAAAACATTGTTTGTTCATTATGAATCACTAAAATATGATTATTTTCGATTTGAACATCAAGGTTTGAAACCTAAATTTCAAATGAAGGACATTATTAATTCAAAAAATATAGTGGATCATATTCTAGTACGTTATATGATCTACTAATGCGGTAATTTATAATAAATTAGATTCCAACACCACGCATATAAATGATTTTCAAGGAAATTAATATTACAAAAAAATGTTGACTTTTTTTGAAAACTACTTAAGGAAATTATTTTTTTAATAGTTGCGAATGATGGAAAAAAATTGTTATTATTATAAATTGTTCTTGGTTATGTATTTGTTGAACATAGATAATTTATATACGGGGATAGATTCATGATTAGTATGAATCGGGACCGAGGTATGTGTTTTCTTCTCAAATCTCTATTATAATAATGTGTTTTTTATTATGCACAAAATTTCATTTTAATGTTATATATATTACCTCTATTAAATTTAATATTATTAATTATATTATCATCATTGAATTTTTGTAATTAAAAGGACACTGTCAATCTATTTTTATTAATATGTTTTTTATTTTGTAAGTGTTTTCATGGTCTAAATTCTGATTATTTGATCCATGTTATATGTTATGCACCATGATTCCATAGTACAGTGTTATGTTGATTTATAACCCATTAGTTATATTTTAATTATTTAATTTTAATTAATGTAATAGTCTATGTTTTAATATTTTCATTTCATTATTTTTGTTTGAACTAATTTTTTATCCCAATTGTATGTGTTTTTTCTAAATTAATTTTCTATCATTTAATTTTGACCTGCCACATACACATATTTCATATTTTTTGGGTAAATTATTTAATTTGATTTTATTATATGTTATTTTATAATTTTACAATTTTTATCCATTTATACCACTCTTCAAATGATTCAAGATTCATGGAGTAAGTATTCCATTAGTGATATTGATAATTAAAATCAACATTCATTGGGTGATAATGTATCATCTTGATATTTTATTGTACATATATGGGTTTTATAAACCTAATATTTAATTAAATGGTATTTCATATTCCTCAATGGGAAAATATTATTTTAATTCTATGGAATTTTTTGTTATTTTTCTTACAACAAAGGTTTTGAATAAAGGTATTTTGAAAATAATGAAATCTGGTTTTCCGTTAATTTTTATATATATTGAGTTCCTTGATTATTTTATCAAATAATAACATTATGTTATTTTTGGGATCCATTAAATGATATTACATTAAGGAGTAATAGTTTTCAATTTCTTTATCATTATCACTTAAAAATTTACTTCAATGTATACATTTAAATTTAATTTTTATTTTATTGTTAAAAAATACTAAAACATATTTTCTTTTATTTTTTCATCAATTTCCAATAAGATTTTAAAATAGGATTTACCCTGATGGAAATTCAAATCTAGGATTTATAAATAATAAAAAAATATATCTAATATCATTTATTTAATTGAACACATGCTATAAAACAATTAAATTTGTGACCACTACTTTTTTTATATTGTAGAAAGACTTATTTTTCATTTTTTTCATCTATGCAGACACCCATATATGTATAATATGATCTTCCAATGTTATGTTATTTTGAATCCAAATACATTATTTATCAAGATATAATTTGAAAATGTTATCAATTTTATTGATGACAGGAATATTATTAGTGTATGTATATTTTAATTCCAATATAGAAGATTATTAGAAGGTCGACTATGTTTTATTTTGGTATACAAAATCCATATCACGATGGGTTATTGTCATGTTATACTTATTTTGAAATTGGGAATAGTAGTGATATTGTTGTTGAATATTGACTTTTATAATAGATTTTTCAAGTATTCAAATTATGTATCTTTTATTATATGGATAATAATTTTTAAAATTAATAATAGGTTCCTTCGGGAATAGTAGAAATAGTTTCCTTGAGTCTTATGTTTAATTAATTGGGCTTAATAATTTTTGGTATAGTGCTATCATTTATATAGAAACTCAATACGTCCAAAAAAATCATGAGTCATTTCAATAACTCATGCCACAAATGATACACGTCCTAGTCTAGAAATGAATTAATGGTGATGAATGATCCTATAGAACACCTTTAATATTCAAATAGGTTGAGAATAGAAATAAGGGTATACCATACAAAAATTGTATGCCGTTTTATTTATGAATAATATAAGTAGAAATAGATATGTTAAAACTCACCAAAAAATTCATTTTCAAAACATAATATATAAGATTTTCCAAAAATTATATTTATTTTTATTGAACTGGGCAACTGAAAAGAAAGGAATCTCTAAGTACCAGAATTAAATCAATGATTATGACATGAAATTACATATAGTTTTCGAACTACTCTTCAATCTTTTAACCTCCAACATGATCCCTAATAATATCATACAATCCTAAAAAATATTTTATAAATAATAAGCTTTATAATAACTTGTATACTCATTACGATCCTCTCTATGACCTCCCATGAAAAATAATATGTAATTCTAATAAATTCACTTGAATAAGAATTAAAATAATTTCATAAACAAATTAGGTAATATATGTCACCAATGTGATGCAATGGACCTACACTCTTGGATCATGTGTCGATAGACCCGTAATTTCTATAATTTCATTGATAACGGTAGGGTATTTTATGATATAACAATCCATAAATAAATAAATAAATAATTATTATTTAATCTCTTACAACTGAAGGATATTCTATGTATTAAATCATTATATATTTATGAAACAACATAAACTAATAAATCCAACATTGTTTATATCAATGAAAAAAATTTCTATTCAATTTGAAACTAATTAATTCATTAAAATTCATCAACATATACTAAAACGTCTTTCACATGTGTTATCCTATTAAACATGTCGTGTAATAATTTTCTCCATAACCTTGAGAAATATAAAATTTTTTATGGGTGAGATCCTGTTCTTAGTAAGATAGTTATATAACTAAATATATCATGTTGAAGACATAAAAATAATATTATAGATGAAGTCGGAAAGGAACATCAATTAATAATAAAATGAAAACAAGGGGAATTCAATATCTAAGATAATAAATTAAAAAATTGATTAAATAATAAATATTTCATATTTATTAAATTATTACTTTCGTAAACCAAATGCCTATTGCAATGGGATTATTCCTTGAAATATATTTTTTATCTATACCTATTCCAGGACATCTAAATGATTTGGAAGTCATACAACTAACAGTAAAACATTTTTTAACATAAAACACCCATCGACTCAATAAAGGAAAATCTATTTCCAGACCCAACCTATTATATTGTGGGGTCTAATTAACTCACTTTAAAGATAAACAATACTATTCAAAATATTCCATTAGGAACCATTGGATGTATAAAAAATTGGAATATATATAGTGAATAATATAGAATATAAATACATGATCAACCTATATCAGCATCCAATGATAATCGTGATAATCAATAATTATTTCTTATTAATAATGGGAGGTCATATCCCATCCAAAGAAAGAATGTGAAGGGTCGCAAAATGAATAATAATCATACCAATAATATGTCATATTATAACAAGAATATAATATTTGGTAATACTTTTCCCCTTTTTATGAATGGATTACATTATCATAAGACATCTAAAGAAATAGGGTTTTTAATCAAAAATTAAAACATATCACATGAAGTAAAAAATATTATTTAAATGGATTATATAGTAAAAATTAATATCCCATAAAAATAAATATATAATGCCTCATAAAAATTAATGGTGTAGAATTTAAACAATATTTACAAAATAAGTTCACCCGACTAATAACAACTCAATAAATGAATGTTTAGTTAAAAAATGCTTAATATTTAGGAAGCAAATGAATTAATAGCTACAACAATATGTGAGACAATACTTCTCTTCTATGTCCCATGAAAATAATTATATGCAATGAAAATATATCCCTAAGTAGTTAACAAATGATACCATGAAATCATTTCACACAAAATATATTATGTTTCAATTAATAAAAATTGAGACCAAGAAACCTCTTGTGACTTGAGTAATACGTTAATAATAAAATATTTAAAAGAGGGATTATAAATCAACATTAAATAAAGTGGTTACAATATTATTCATGATATGATATCTCATATAGGTTATGTTTACAAAAATGAAATGACATTTTGTTCATAATACCAAATATATCTCAATGAGGGGAATTTTAATTGAAACCCCTTACCTCCATTGGAACATTAGAACGAGAATCATAGGACAAAATTAACATGAAATGGGACATAGAATATCATTAATTATAATATAATAATTCTATAAATAATTTAATGGTGTGGTGATGAAACCATAACAAATAAAATAAGGTGTTTAACATAAAAATGTCACCTGGAAAGAAAATCAATAATAAAGCCCATAAATAGTCGTAATCCTTTTTCAATTGCATAAAATGTCCAATGTAAATATAGTATATTAATAAAATACAAATACATAAAACTTATTAATAATTATAACTATTTAGACTCTATATTTAAAATATATTTGTTAAAATAAATTTTATTTAGTCTTTACCTATTTCCACTATCAAAATTATCTAATTCATATTTCTCTGAACTAGTGTCACAAAAGTGGTATTGGAATATATTTTCTTCCAAATTTCATTAAATTTTGATAATATATCATATATTTTTATGCATTAAACGATTTTTTATAAATATATAATTTCATTTCCCATTATTCTATTGTTATGAACCATATCGATGAAATTGATGACGATATCGACATTAATACATTTTAAATAATTCTAAATATTATCATAGTCATAAATAATATAAATGTATATTATTTCCCATGTAGTATGTTAACAAAACCCCATCATAAACATACCATGTTCAGTGGATGATTATGACATGGTTTAGTTCTAATATAATTTTAATAGAAGATTAATTACACTATTATTTTTTAGTAGTGTGATCTATCATAATTAATAATTTGATGTACTGGAAATTTAATTATAACAAATATTGAATAAAACGTTATCCTATATTACATTTTATTAAATTATTAAACTAACGATGATTAATTGATTATCTTATCAAAAAGGGATTACCAAATTATGAAATGAATGAATAATA
Organism: Viscum album; assembly: GCA_963277665.1. Taxonomy (NCBI): domain Eukaryota; kingdom Viridiplantae; phylum Streptophyta; class Magnoliopsida; order Santalales; family Viscaceae; genus Viscum; species Viscum album. The sequence goes on along the minus strand of OY728163.1, from coordinate 1,644,481,579 downwards.
ACAATATCACTAACATAAAATGTATATATATTATTATCATCTAATCCATACTTGGAATGCGATGATGGAAAATGAAAACTTTTGTGTGGTTGTGGGGTTAGTCTTTACAACACATGAAAAATCCATTTTTCTTTATTAATTAATAGGGTACATAAAAAATAGTTTTATCATTAATATAGTGAAATTAAATAATATAAATGGTTGTAATATCATTATATTGGAGTATTTAGAATAAATTTATAATATTTTAATTTTGATTAAAGACTATGCAGTTGATAATTATCACATTATGGAATTGAATTTTCTTTCGAACTCTCAAAGATATTGATTCCTAAGGGAATGTAATGGTGACCAAAATATTTCCAAGGATAAAGGGGTTTCTGTGTGGATACATTTATACACCTCAACCATAGTCTTTTATATTTTTTGGTTATGTTTTGAAATTTTCATAAGATATGATGAATCTCATCCTAAATGACCTAATTGTTTAGTATTTTTTATAATCAAGATAAAAATATTAATTTCTCATTATATTTGAAATCATAAAATACAACTTGTTTTTAAATTTTATAACTATATATTTACCCTTGTCATATCCATACATATCAGTGAAACAAATATCATGGTATCTTGGGGGAAATTAACCATAATAATGGGTTGAGATTTGATTATCATTATGTGTAATCAAACAGTGGATGTTAAATTTAATAAATCACCATAATCTATATATAAAATAAATAATTGAAACACATTTCATTTACATTTTTTAAAAAAATATTGTATGAATTAATAATGATAAAATAAATCCATATAAATAATATCATGATCTTGAAACATGTCCATGGATATTCTAATTAATAAAACAATCACATACAAATTAATAACTGATATCATAATGAGGGAATAAAAAAATCAGGAAATTTGAAACATTCTATCAAGAAAATTCACATAAAATTTAAAACTATTGGAAAACCCCATTTAATTTAGCCAAATAATTTTCCTCCTTATAAATTTCAATGCATCCATGTGTATGAAATTCTAGGCCACACCCCTAATATAATCTTTCCAATGTATACTTAATAAAAGGAGTGAAACAAAATCAACATAACATTCATTTGAAAAAACAATCACGTGAAATTTCAATACATTCCCAAATCAATAAACATAATCTTAAACAACCTAGATTAATATTGGGAATGTTAATAAAAGAGGACTTCCCAAGTAAAACTAATCATAAACTATATAGATAAATAAAAAAAAGATCATTACAAAATATCTCTTTGGGATGTAAAATTAGAATAACTATTTTTTTGTTGGGGAATATAAATTTCATGAAAGGACTATTAAAAACATTCCCTTGGAAAATATAATATTTCCATTGAGAATCACTATTTAAAATTAAACATACAGAATATAATTTGAAAATAATTTTATATTAAAATAAAATTTGAAACTTATAATTAAATACTTAAATAATTCATGCTTCACAAGTGTGTTAAATCAAAAACATGTCATATACATTAAAATAAATAATAATTTTACATTTTTATTAAAAACAAAATGTGTCATTTCTTCAAAAATGAAATGGAGAATCCATTCAGAAAAATTTATAAAAAGTAAAAAAAATTCAATATTTGATTAATAAATATATTTCATAATGTTATGAAAATTTTCAAAAACAATTTTAGAAAACATGTATTTGGATAAATATTATTTGTGACCAAAACAGAGAAATAAAGTTTTTTTTTTCAATAAAATATTTTCACAAGCATTTTTACTACGGATGAGGAGAAAATAGTACTAATAAATTAAAAATAAATGAAACCATGTGTAGAATAGACTATTTTAATTTTTGGGAATAAATATTAAATAATTACTTAAGGGGAGACCTAATCATAAACAATAATGCATTTTTTTGGGATTTTTCCAAACATTATTTCCATGTTTTTGAAACATTTGAATCATATAGTTCATGTAATTTATAAAATTAAGTGAAACATTAAAAACACTGAGTAAAAATATATCATTATATGGAATATAATATTCATCACTATATACATGATAGTAATGTAATAAGTGGTGAATGTGTCATATGCCTCATGGAAATAATTGTGAGATGATAAATCCTTACTAGATGTCTCGTTTCCATCATATGTGTCAAATCCTCTTGTATGATAAATATATTTTTATATTAAATATATTATATTAACATAATAATATATTAAATATTGAATATTAATTACATATAGCCATTTATCACCCTTATATTTTCATTTATTTCTTTAATACAATGTTTTTAATAAAAATTACATCGACCATCATGTATGTTTTGGTTTTGTAATTTTAGTGATTTTTTATTTATAATTGAAAATATATATATATAAATTTATCCATGATAAAAATATAATATATATTCATGATTTATGTAATTATATAAATTTATTATAATTATAGATAGATAATTGATTATACCATTCATGGAGAGGGTATGTCGTATGTATACTTAACATTGGTTCTATATTGCACAATGGATGGAGTGAAAGTAAAATCAATGTTATTTAAACATTAAATAATAATAATCATTAATTGTATGTTTTAATTTAAATAAATTGTTAATAATAGATTCTAAAATATGTGTTGATTGTGCGATGAAACCTCCTTTCTGAAAAATATAGTCTGTCAAAAAACTTTTATTTTTCTATCAGGTAATTTTTTTATCAATAATAATAAATATATATATTTAATTTAATTGATACATATTTAAAAATTAATTTTTTCATAATTTAGATATTTTTATTAACCATATCTATGTTAACTGTGAGGTCTTAAGGAGAATTTTCAAATAATAATATTTTAATAGAGTTTCATTATTTGTTCAGAACTGGCGTTTGTGTGACAAATTGGCGATAAATCTGATTGAATAAATTTTAAAATGAATATATCATAATGTTTAATGTTATTAAATTTAGAAAATTGATTTATGTTGTAAGTCATATATGGTATCAAAGATTGTATTCCACTATATTAAAATAGGGGGTGTTATATTCTACCACTATAAAAAACTTAGTGCTCAAAAGTTAATCATAATCCCATAAATTATGCGGTAAAATTTTGAAATTAATTTTTTTGGAAATTTAAATAATATAATAGATTAATGTAACAACCTATAAATAATATAATAATTTATTTACAATGGTCATATATAAAAACACTTAACTAGGTTTCCATGAAGAGAAAATTTGTGGGAAGTGAGGATTTTTGCATGAAATAAAAGTGTAAATAATCATAGAGAGTGATATAAATAATTTTTGTAATGATATTGAATGATAAAATTAAATATAATGGGTTAATGAAAAATTTGATGTTTTATGTGGCTATATTTATCAACAGAAATGACATTAATAGGTTATCATTTTGTCTCAATATATATTTCTTAATGGTGAAGACATATTTTATTATTATTATAGAGAATATTATAAAATATAAATACAAATTCATCCTATAAAGTTAGTTTGTATATTTACAATATTATTCAAGATTAAAACTTTTAGGCATCCAGCACTAAAAATAACTTTTAACGGATCATAAGATCCATAATAGATTAACTAGTTATTCCTTGTGTCATTTAAAAAATATGAGTACAAAAGGTTATCTAATATAATAAATTATTCTATAATACATCAATATTATCTTCCAAAACACATTTAAATAAATTTTATAATTCATTTACCTTAAGACTCACCAATATCATGCTTGGAAGAATTAAATGTCTTTAAATATAGAAGGAAGGTAACTAAATCATCATTATAATACAAGGATATTAGGAATTATATCGTAATGTAAAATTCAAAATATTTTAATACCATTATTTAAAGAAATATATAATTAAAAAATATATTATTCCAAAATTAAAATGATACTATTGAATATATTAAATCAATACAATAATTTTATAAACATTATAAATGATAACATAATATACTATATCAACAATCCTGTAATTATATCCAAGATCATAAATTATGTCCCATTTACATTATCTATAACAAAATTTATCCAAAATAAAATATATTATCCTTGAATCATGAAAATATTTAGGGATATCCTCTACCAATAATGTTATTTTCAAAAAATAAACTTTTCAATATATCAATTTCTATTATACCATTCAATGTGTATCCTCATATCCCTACAGAAAAACCTCTACAATACAACCATTATACGTTTTATGATTATTATACAGAGATAATCATTGATAAAATACTCTTATAACTTGATTCATATATCTACACACATGTTCATTAAAAACTCCACCTATTATATAGTAATAGAAAATAATTAACCTTGATCCATTACCTTCTTCTATGGTATATTCCCTTCAATATAAGGGTATTTATTTGAACAGTTTCCAATATCCTTACAGTTGAAATAATGAAGATAAATTTTTTTCTTTATTAATATTTCATTCATGTTTCTATAAGGTTTTCTCTCCACATTCGAAGAAAATAACCATTCCATTTGAGAATGTTCAAGTCTGTTTCATTTTAGAAGAATCAAATGTTGGAAAACCCAACAATCCCATTATCCCATTATTAATTTTTTTCCATTTCATACAATTTTATAATTTCTATTTAATAAAAAAACATAGATAATAATATATCTATCCTTAAAGAACCTGATATTATATCTTCATATAAGCAGAATGTTTTAAAGACAGTGTCCATTTGAAATATAACCAAATTCTAATCATGGAAATGACCAATCATAATATTAAGACAATGAATATTTATATGGTTTTAATTTATTGTTATAGTTTCAATTTCAAAACAAAATAATACAATATATTAGATTATAAAACATATTTTAAAAATGAGTAATATCAAAACTATTTAAACACTTAATATAATTTGGAAAACAAATTCCTAGAAAATATCAAAATAATAAACACTATGTCATTGGAAAATTTTGAAAATAAAAATATTATCAAATACTTCATTATGTTTTTTTAATAATATGATTATTAACTCAAGAATAACCTGAATGACTGTTATAATATGTCTATGTAATGACCCATTATCTTGTATCTAAAAACACTCATGTAAAGCCCAATGATCCTTTTTGGATATATTACCCCTACGTATATCTGTAACAAAACCACATCAATATATAATTTCTATAAATGGATGTATTTCTATGAAAAACCACATAATATCTATCTTACTAAACCTTTATTAAAATATAATATACATTGATTTATAGTAAAAAATATTTCAGAGTGTTACATTCTATAATCTATACTTTCCCAACTCTAGAACCAAAATTATTTTACTAGACTTTTTTTTATAAAACTGTAATAATATTGACCCTATTAGCACCATGTTGGTGCTTAATTTTTTTCATTATTATAAGATACAAGGATTGAAATAATTAAAAACTAAATATTCTAGAAGTATTAATTAATTATATAGATACATTAATTTTAGAAAAAATTGAGAACATTAAAATCATAATGTACATTATTTTATAATGTCTTATTTCCCATTATCATATCCCTACATATCAGTAATAAAACACTTCCTAGTATCATGGGGAAAATAAAACCTAAGAATATGGTGATTTAGAATGATTGGTAAGGGTAATAATAATGAATAATATATCATGAATATATAATCATAATCATTATGTTATGTTAAATAACTGAAACACAATCCATTAAAATAATAAATTTGGAAAACATGAAAGGAATAAATGATGATAAAATAAACACATATAAGTAATAAAATTATCTTGAAACATTTAAATGGATATTATATATAGCCAAATAATAGAAATGACATTATGAATTGACCTCATAATTTGTTAATTCATAATAATTGACATCTGAACCATACATTTAAGAACATTCAAAACATAATTTAAAACTATGTGTCGAAACTAATTAAATATTGGAAACTAAATTATCTCATGATAATTATTGATTCCTCATGTGGATATATAATTTTGGTCTCTTGAGGTCACATAATAAGTTCAAATCATTCCTCATATGATCATAATGAAAAATTATCAACATAATCACTATTAATTAACAAATAACATTACAAATGATAATTCATACCCAAATCAATAAACCTATTCATAAAGAATCGAATGTAATCTAGTGAATCGAAATAAAATAGTGCATCCCTAGTAAAACTAGTCAAAACTACTCTTGAAAATTGAATCATTATTGATTCATTAAAACATGTCCCTCATTGAAGCATAATTATTTGAAGGGTTGTTGTCATTCATGAATATAAATTCACAAAATATATCCTTCAACAATTTCTTGAGGAAAATTATATTTTCTCTATGAAAATATTATTTAAAATATAAATTATCTGAATACATATAGTCAATAAATTCATTTTAAAATTAACATTAAAAAATATCAATATTCCTTGAAAATATTTATTTTTCATGATGGTAGGATGATATTTACATACCATACATGTTAAAATAATGATTCAAATAACATTTTTTATAAATGAAAAACGTGCCTTGTTTGAAACAATAATGGATGATTCCATTCATAACATTTTGGAAAAAGTACAAAAGGAATTAAAATATTATTAAAAAATAATTTGGAGAATTTTAAAATATTTTGTATAAAAAAATAGTAGACATATATATTTGGATGTGAATTTATTTATGTCCTATATGAGAAATAGAGTAAAATTTTCTAAAAACCACTTCTTGAAAAATTTTAAACACCAAAGAGAAATAATAATTATAATAATAATTATAAAAACTCAGAGATAACAATAATCTAAAGATCTAACAGTAATATAATAAAATATATTTATTTGATGATATGAATATCAAATAATACCACCATGGGAGAGTTAAAAATAATCAATTCTGAATAATGATGATATTGTGAAATAATCCATTATAATTTTGGTAATGTTTGAATAAAAAGCACCATTAAGAGAATAAATTTAAAAAACATTATATTATATTAATATAAACATCTTAAGTATATAACATATCAAAATATTAATTATATACAAAACACTAATGGAATAGTTGGTAAATATTACATATATTTCCTGTATGTTAAAAATAGACTATAAACTGTTACATTATTTAATATTTACATTATACGTGTTTGAACATAACTTAATGAAAAACATATAATTATTATAAATCTATTATATAAAAAATTTCCTACATTTCATAATATATATTATTTACTTATTGTCTATTATCAATCGTTTATTTAATTTAATTTTATAAAATCATTGTGCCACGTAATAATGGCATCATTTTTTATGGTTATTTTGCTTCAGAATATTTAGTCCCAATATATTGATAATAGTTACACAATATCAAGAATAATTAAAATTTTATTAATATTATATACATTCATTATGTTATTTAAATTTTAATATCCATTAAATGTTATATATAGAATATATATTACACCATTAATTGAGATTTTAAGCCATTCGTTCAAATAAACGTTGTTTAAATTTTGTTCAATTGAAGGAATTAAATGATAATAAATTTTAATTTAAATTTATAAAATAATTATTATGTTATATATATAGTTTATTAATCAAATGCACAAATATTACTATCCATGTAATTTTAAAATGAAAACATTTGATGGTGTTATGTAGAGGTAGTTGTCCACACAAATTAATAAGAAACATTTTTTTATATGAAATATTAGAAGGTGTAAAGTAATATGTGGTATTATTTTTCAATAGCTATATATGGTTCATAAATATCACATATATTAATTAAATTTATAATTTATACTATCCATGGAAAGGGTAAAGAAAATTAGAATCACATTACTTCAGGAGGATGTAGTCCACATTACACGAGAACCATATTATCATATCCCCCATGAAATAGAATGTAAGAAGGTATATGTGATAACATAATTAGTAAGGTATTTTAATTTCATAAATAAATTTTATATATGGTAAATATATCATTATAACTATCCATTATATATGGTGATGTAAAATGATTTACATCGGATCGCAAGCCGGTAGTACACCGTACACATGATCGACGAGTTTGTTTCCAATTTGATGGAAGTATAGATGGGAATATGTTATTCCAATATCATAATAAAATATAATTATAAATTTTATACTTGTGTTATTATACAAAAATATTTAAATAATATTTCATTGATTTTGTTTAAAAAATACTCATGTTAAATAATTTTACCTCTTATTTGAGGAGATTATTATTTTTTGATCACTAAGACATTGTAGGAGGGATATATAATAAAAATAATTCATAAAATATGTGAGGAAATAAATATTTATAATATATTTTCAAATATGTTTCCAATGAAAATGTATTTTTATCTGTGAATATGGGCGGGGAGTGGTGGAATTTTGTAAGTGGGGGATATGATGCACAAGAAATGCTGAGAATGATATAGTGACACCAACATTTGATTCTTGAAAATGACCAAAGAATGGATTTTTATAAAACAGTAGAAGCTATATGTTCAATTAATGTCAATAAAATGAGTATTTTAAATGGTTTTGGTAATTTTTAAAAATTAATTTCCATAGATTAAACACTTCGTAATCAAAATTTTAACTTAACTATGATAAGTAATTATTAAAATTTTCACTATTCATTATGGTCCAAAATTAGGTTGAAATTAGTATAAAATAATAAAAATTATTATTCCAAATGTTTAAAACATTTTTATAAATTTTAATTTAATAAGTGGAAGTATTGAAATAAAAATTAAACAAACAAACATGTTGATAAAATGGCTTTTCCAATGAAAAACATTCAATAATGTAACAGTTTTTATATCATAATTTTGATAGAAATCAATTAAAAAGAAATAAATATTTAAATAATAAAATAATTTAACAGATATTATTTTAAAAACTATTTAAAATATTTTTTATAATTTTAAATTATTTGAATGAAGAGGTAGTTTTTAAAAAATAAATTTTTTTCAATATTCATAAAAAATAATATTTTCTAAAAAGTCCAAAAAATAACCTAACATGATATTAAATTGTATATTGTAAAATTTTGTTTAATATTCTATATATAAATAGTATATTTGGTGAATATTAATTGTATAGTATGTGTACACAATTGGATGAAAATGACTATTAGAGAAATATTGTTTTTAATAATACAATTTTTTATCTATTAAATGGTTTTTATTTACGTTTCAAATAAATAAATATATATTTAATAAATGTTTTAAATGTTTAAGAAATATAATTTTAATAATTTAATTTTTAGTATTTTCACCAACAAATATAATGTCAAGAATGTAATGGTCATTTTTATATATTAATGTTCTAATGAAGTATTGTGTTTCATTGGAACTCATTTTTACGAGGATCAAAAGATATTGAATTAATTAAATTTGTTTTAAAATGAATACATATTAAACATTTATTGTGCTATATTATATTTTAACAAGACGTATCATGTCATATATAATATCCAATATTTTTTCCCTCTTTTAATATCTCATGGTGTTGATAAAATATGAAATATTTATAGGGATAAATTTGATGAGATGTTGTGTCTTGAAGTGGGAAAGATATTATCCATTTAAAATTTATGGGGTGGGTATTAATGAGATTAAAAAATTTATTAATATAAAGTTAATATTCATGTAAAAACATACAAAAAATTCAAAATATTAGATCAAAATGATTTTCAGATTGAACTCACCTCAACCACTACTTCTTAGGACATCATTTTATGTTTTATTGGTTTTTTATCTTTATCCAATATACAAAAAATACTTTTTACTCACTATTTTATTATTTAGGATTTTTAGATAATTTTATATAAAAATAATAATATTTGAATATTTACATAATTTAATGCTTATTAGATTATATTTTAAAATCATTTTATCTAATAAAATTTTTAATTGTTTGAAATGTAAAATTTGAAAAATTACAATTAATCACATTAAAATAGTTTTTTCTGAAATAAAATTTTTAAGCATTAAATTAATATTTATGGTAATATTAATTTTGATATGCATTATAATGAAATAAATTGAGTTTTTATAAAACAAATTATATATGAGGATTTAATGAAAAAAAAATTCTCTATTGAAAAATACTAGATTCAATGAAAATACAGAAATATATATTTATATTAATGTTTGATTTTAACTAATTATAAAAATACATGCAAATTTTTTCAAGTTCAAAAAATTTTTAATAAGAATTATTTTATACATAAAATTCATAAATTTTTACTTAAATGGTTTTATAAAATAGTAGGTCTGTTTTATTTAAAAAAATATCATCAATTTTAAATGATTCTTAAAAACCATTTTTTTCGAAAAACATATATATCATTTTAAATAGAGATAAAAATTAATAATAAGAAAATTTCAATATAATGATTTCATAAATTAGGTTTATTTTGATTAATTTCAAATTCCAAAATTATTGAACCTATCTTCTAAATAGATTAATAAATTGAAATAGTGATACTATTTTAATTTAGAAATAACATTTTCAATAATTTAATTTAATTTTTCTTATTTCATATCATATAAAATATTGGTCTTTACTAATTATTAATTTCCAACACAATTTTTCAATAATAATATGACTCTATAAATATGAATTTGTATTTCTTTAAAGTCATTTTAAAAAAAAATAGAATTCAAAATAAAAATTGTTATTTCAATGAATTTTATAAAAACCAATTTTATTTAATTAATATTAAATTGGATTTACTTTTTCACATTAATTTTATTTTTGTAAATCATAAATTTTTATTTATTCTGACTAATTAAATTGATATTTTTTTATAGTCACTCTCAAATATTTATATTTTATATAAATATTTTGTATATCAAATTATTTTTAGTGTTTTGTATGGAGATAGTTATCAAACATTGTTACTTTATAGAGGAAATAAAATATTATAATTCAAGGGTGTGACATTCCCCCAACCACTAAAAAATATATGTCATTTAGATTATAATATCAGGGTAATTTCTATTATAAATTCATAAATAACCATTCACCGCAAAATGATCATGTGTTTATTAAGAATGTGATGAAATTTTTTATATCTTAAAAAATTATATGTACATTATAACAATATATAACTCGTTTCTAATTTCCCATAAAATTCAACTATGGTATTTAAATATAGTTCCTTATGTAATAACTTCCCACAAACCCTACAAATAATCTATATGAAAATCATATCACTATGTGTTTTTCTTTATAATTATTTATATTTTAGTTGGTGAAAACATTCATAAAATATGGCTCAATAGATTGTTTGGGGAAAATCACTATCAGATTCATTAGATCTAATTATATAGTATTTTACTTGTTTTCATGGTTATTAGTGACTATCTCACTTTTTAGCCATTGGATTGGGGAACTGACTCACATAATTCCAATATATATTGAAATATAATAATTTTTTATAGATTGTATACTTATATTAAACATGTGAATTAAATAACCTTAAAATCCGCACATATTTAATTTTGCAGTCCCATTTAAGAAAATCTGTAATATTTTTACATCATTATTTATATATTGGAAACTGAATTTTTTCCATTCATCGTCTTTATAGGTGGTTCTTTACTGAGACACCATCATTACATTACTTGGTGTGTTTGGGATGTAAATTGTGATCTTGTTGTTAATCAAAAATCATTAGAACCGGTTATCCCATTCGGTTTTTCATTGTGAGAGTTTCTATATTGTACATGGGATCATTTTTTATCATCATTCCAACAGAATTCATGCTTTACAAAAACTAATATTATTGTCATGAGTGACAATCAGTATATGATAATTATCATAAAAAATGACAATTTAAACTCAATATGTATTGCTTTATAAAAATTTCATGTTACCTGACAATTACTCAAACTCAACATGAATCAATTATTATTCAACCTATATAACTCTCAATTTAACAAATATTATTCTGTATTCGATCTATATTACTTTGAGTTGGGTTTTCTCAAATTAAGAACCAAATCCTTAAAATAGTGAACCCAAATTGGTATTACATTTTAAAAATAATCTAAACTAAATAATCATAAAAATAAATTATTAAAAAATTCATGATATACATCCTCAAATGACAGAAGTAATTCATACAATCACATCCCTTTATATGTATATAACAAAATAATATAGTCAAAATAACATACCTTTCTAGAGGAATATTTGAATATAAAAGACAAAAAACCCACAAGGAGATTATATATTTCTCTGGACAAAAACTAAATATTTAATTCTAAAAAGGTATTAACCACCAATTCCTAAAACATCCCTCTAGTCACTATATATCGTAACAAGAAAAAAGTGAAAAACATCACCAAAAATACTATGAATCAATTATAAATCATAGGGTTACCAATAATATCTGAATAATTTTTCTAAAAATCATTAAACCCTTTATTACATCAATATCATTTGTATATTAAACATACAATTTATCCATACCTCCATCATATATTCTTTAAAAGTTACATAGGAAAATTTAGACATAACCCAAAATAAGTATTCCATGTTATTATGACAATTTATTATATGTTTTCATGCCTTTAAAATACAACAACTATTGAATAATACCTAAAGGTTTCACATATTCCTCATTATATTTACAATATAATGAAATATAATAACTAAATATCACTTCACTAACAAATATATATATATATATATTATGATCTATTTTCTATTAAAATATCAATATTACTAACTTAGGTATGACTAGTAAACAAAAATTTACATCATAATTGGTATATAATATTATACATATCTATTAATGTATGTTCCATTATATATTTACAAAATATAGTTGTTTATGGATATATAAATTTGTTTACTTCATCATCTTGACCATTTTTCAAAATAATAATATAACCAAATTTTTTATAACATTCAAAATATGTATCTTATGAAAATAAATCCAATTATTTCTTCTCTTATGACAGTGTTTTTACATTGAATACTTTAATAAAAATATATGGCAATTCATTATTCATTCATTAGTTTTCCACAGTAATTTGCTTCAAGGTTCTATTAGAAAAATTGTTAAAATCAATATTAAATCCAACATAATAGATCATTAAGATAATATTTTTAACAAAATAACACCCCTAATAATTTTTAAAAATGTGTACGGTAATAAGTAAAATCATCTCGAATCAAATAAATGATTGAGAATATACTAAAACCAACCTTTTGGTTAATTTATTGTATGTGCACATATTCCACAACATTTTAAATGTCCATGTTTCCATAGAGGTTGGAATTTATAAGAAAACTCCCATATTCTCTAATTTACAACAACAATTGGATGTTATCCCAATCTCGGTCAAATTAACATTATTTTCACTAAGGTTTTTTAATATGAATCCCAAAAATAAATGTTAATTTTATTCCTTAACATCAAATAATATACTATTTTAAATAAATATATGTAACATTAAAATTTTGATCATCCAAAATTTATTAGTATATAAATTATCTTCAACAAACACCATAATATACTACCATATCTTAACAATTCCATTAATACCAATTGAGACGCCATTGACCCACACTCCTAGGTTTGATGCTCATAGGCACATACATTAGTTACATGCTTTGATACTACTAATAAACATTTGTATATAATACTCTTAAAATAATAAATTAATAAATATTATTTCATCGTTTACATATAAAATACCTTTGGTATCATTGCATATTTTTTGAATTAAGACACTATATTAACGGACAAATTATTTATACTTTGTATCAAAATAAAAATATTCCAATTATATAATAAATTACTTAAATTATTAAAATTACTAAAATAACACCTATAAATTCTCTCACATTCAATATCCTTATAAACATATCATGGTATTAATTTTCTCCATAACCTAATAATATGTATTGTATAAGAAGAGGTTATAGGAATTTATAAGTAAATAAATCATATAAATCATGAAATCATGGGATAAACATGGAATAAATATTATTTTAAGAATAAAAAAGTTACAAGACCAATTAAATATTAGAAACTAGGGTCATTCTGTTTCCATTATAATAAATAAAAACATAGATCTCAAAAACATAGATCTCATGGTTATATAATGTTGAATATTTGAACTCAAAATATTATTTCCATGTTGTTGGTTCATTACATTTACATTTAATGAATACCATAGTTAACAGATTTATTTGGATTGGTTAGGAACACAAAAAATACCCACCAAAGTTAGGGATTATCAAACGTTTCAATTAATTGATAATAACTATAATTTCGAGCCCTATCAATCACCAAATTATGTTCAATGTATTCACTATATGTGATAAAATTAGCGGTAAAATAATTTAAATATATACTAATTTTAGAGTAAAATAAATAAATATAATAATATATTTAAAAATAAAAACATTATAAATTTATAATAATAGAAATTATCACAAATAATGTCAATACATATCTATATGTTATTAAATGGATAACATAACCCATCATCTAAAATAAAATTCACGGCCAGACAATACATATTCCAAATACCCACAATCATCTATATTTGAATAATACTATATATTATTATAATAAATTTACACATATAAATTAATGGTATTTCTTTATCATAACATTTCCAGTGAAAAAAGGTTGAAGATAAAAAAAATGTAGTAAACATTCCAATAATCATCCATGATAAACTAATAATATAGAAAAATAAAAATTATTCCCCGATGTTAATATAATTAAAATATTTTTAGTAGAAAATAATCTAATCGTAATTTTTTAAAATTATATATTCACAACAAATAGATATGTGTTTATATATAATATTTAATGCCTAAATAATATGATCATAATTTGTATCAAGAATTATGTTGGATTATTGAAAAATAACAAAACCCAAAATGTGTGAAATATTATCTAAAGTGTTTATGTGTTAGGAATAAATATCCATAAAAATTGTGAGAAAATAATATATAATTCAATGAAAAAGTTAGAATATACATGACATTTGTAAAATAAGTTCATGTTAATGATTATAACATAACAAACAAAAGATTAGTTACAAAATATTAATATTCTTGGGGACAGAAAACAATCAACATTAACATTAATAAGGAAATGAATATTTGGAATTAAATCCCTTGAAATATAAAGGTTATGGTAAATATATATCCAATGTTATTGAATACACCATATAATGGAAACATGGTAAAAAAGTGTAACACCTCGAGCTTTCACGATACGCTTCTCTTTCAATAATTTAATAGCTTGCATTGTATGCAAGTTTGAGATCCTTACACACCACAACCAATCAATATAGACGTTATGAATAGTGATACCTATTTTTTGAAATTTTATAAATTTTATTTACCCAAATGGACTTCTTTTTTGGATTCTGAAAATCAAAATTAGCCTTTGTTGAATTTTTGGTATTTTTCTAAGAACTTCCAATTTTTTATGAATAGTGAAAAATACATAAAAACAACTTTTTTAATCAAAATAATTTATAGTGATAAATTATAATATTGAGTGGTTTTAAAGTATAATTGGAATATATTTTTACCATTATATCCAATGGTGGTCATTAGAATTAATTTCACTTTGAAAATGGACATAAACAATTGTCAATCTTTTGATATATATTTTTTCTTAAAAACACGCTATTTGTTGTGACTTCGGGAATTAGTTATAAAATTAATTAATGAAACTTATATGTTTTAAATTTTTTAAAATAGACAACATTTTTGAATTCAGGATATCAATTATATCTTAGGGTGAAATTTGGGCATTGTTCTGAAAAACTTCAATTTTTGATAAATAGTTAAACCACTAAGTGGTAGTTAAATAACCAATTTTTCGTTTAGATGAAATATTAGCACTTATGTGATATTATTTTAAAAAATATGACATAAATGGTTGTCATTAGGAATTAAAATGTGGTTCAATGAGATTAAACTAATTTTTTTTGGTGAATAGTAACTTTTAAGTTTAATTAATCGCGATTAAAGGTAATTAGTGAAATTTAAGGTAAAATGGTATTATAAAATATGGAATGACCTTTAAACTTATCCTAACACTATTTTATGTGTCATGGACGACCAAGAAAATCCATGGGTAAACTTAGGGACCCCATGGAGACACTTTGGAAGGAAAATGACATAAATAACTTTTTATTTAATGTTAAAATAACAATGTCACAAACACGAGTTGTTTTACTAAAACAATTTTTAAATGGGGATACAAAAGTCATAATTTTGACAATAAATATTCATTAGAAATATAAAAATATTTCATATATTATGATATTTTTTTATAATTTTTAGACATTAAATAAATTAAATTATTTATGACACAATGATGATGCATCGATTACCTCATTAATCAACGATTTAAATAAAATGAAAAGATAATGTAAAATCTAAGACATACACTTGTCAAAGACCTATTATATGAGTATATTTAGAACCCTTATCACCTTGTCCCCTAACTATATCATTGTTGGACCTTTATTATCCGAAAATAATTTTATAATAAAGTAACATTTCAATCTTTCAAAGAGTACCACTTCTCTCCTCTTATAAAAGGCCCCCACCACTACCACCTTATTCACACATTCAAGCCATTTGGATCGGCCAAAATGTTCCCAAATACTCTTCCAACTTCCCTCTCTTACTCCTAGAAGCCTCACTTTGGGCAGAAGTCTTCCCAAGGAATCCTTTGGCTCCAATCGAAAAGAGTTACCGATTTTAAGGTAATGTCTTCTCTAATGTTGTTTTGTTTTATTTTGCTTTTCCAACCCCTTAAACTCTTTTTATTACTTTATTTTGTAACAACACAAGTATCTAAAATATACTAGGATTCTCTTATGATAAGTATTTTGTTTAAACTTACACACACCTTAGTCTAATGGTTAAAAAACATACTGTTTCTGTGGGTGGCGAAATACTGCCTCACGAAACGATGATTGTTCAATATTCTTTTAACACCTATAATGGTGTCCATTTTGATGAAACTATTTTCATATATGACATATATATTATTTATATGTTTCCCTTATGCTTCTTTATTTCTCATTTATGGAATACTTTATGATTTCCATTATGGGTAAATGTGATAATTTCATTTTTGCAAATGCGGACTACCGCCCCCTCAATGTGATTTTAATCGTTAATGCCATATGTGGGATGTATAAAAGATAGAGTAAATGGTATTATACAGTATATTATACTGTAATTATATTATACATTTATATAATTATATCTTCATTCCATTAAATATGAAATGGAAATGAAAGTAGTGGTCATGCGTACGTACGGCTTACCGTCTCCATGAACGGTGCATTCCATTTCTTACCTCTAAATGTTATGTAATATTATTAATGAATGTATATACTAGATATATATGATATATATGATATATAAATCATGAATATAATTATGGATATAATGGATATTTTACCACATGAACAAAGTGTAATTAAAAGAAGTTTATTTTTGACTCAAGTACCTAAGATCGACAAAACGACCGTTATAAACTTAAATAATTCCATAATGTTCATGACATGGTAATAAGTGATATAAAAGGAATAATGAACTTAAAAAAGGTTCTTAAGAAGGTAGAGATTAACTCTAGTTTATTATTAAGTAGATCCAAGAACGGTCGAGTGAATTCGGACACGAGGTAAGGGAATTTCTTAACCCAATTTCCATTCTTTGGGTTAATCTCCTAATTTCAATTTATGTCATGATATTATTATGTCATATCTTGTATTTGTACTTTATTTTTGTGTAATTATAGTAAATACACATAATATATCTATTTTATTTTAAAAATTATCTTTGTAAGGACTTCGTCTCAATCTCCTTTCATTGAGGCATATTTGGTTTTATACACAACTTTCATTTATACAGTGTTTAAACCCCTTTGACTTCTACGTTTATTAAAAAGGAATATTTTTATATGAAGCGTTTTACTAAAGGAAAAAAGGAATGTTTTCTTGTCACACATATACGGCGACAACGACTTCTCTACCGTCGTGACCAACATTTGAGTTTCGGCTTCCTCTACAAGCCATAACATTTTTTTAAATGAAAAATAAATACAAAGTTTTAATTTTCTTTAATTTTGGTATTGAAAATGGTTTTGAAAGTGTTTTTATTATATCAATGTGTTGTATTGATATCTTGTGATTGAAATGTGGAAATTTTATGTTTCCTTTATGCATGTTTTATGTGATACGATAATGTTGTGGTTTATGGTATGTTTAAACCTGTTCATATGAGGAATGTATTGGACTTAATAAGTGACGGGTGGAGCCCGCTATAGCTCCTCGATGCATCGGCAGGTCTCATGAGACAAACTACTGTCGTGGCATGAGGCATTGACAAAATCATATTTGTGGTCATGGAACGAGCCCTTGGCTACGTGGTTATGACAGTTTGGCATTATGCATTCCATCATTATGAAAGTGGTTATTGATATTACATGTGATTATTCAACTAGTATAATATCCATGCGAGTAAGTGAATGCCATTATTTAATTTTATTTTTTCCATATTATACTGAAGTTCAAGTTTAAAAAGGCTTTTGTTCTAGTTATACATTGCCTTAAATGTTAATGTTTATGAAATCTTCTGCAATATTGTTATCCTTACTGAGCATCTGAGATCACACCTTTCAATGTTTTAATATTTTCCAGGATGTGAAGAAGTATATTATGAATGAACTACAGAGATAGTCTGAAGGGTATAGAAGCATGGACCATAGAGACTGTGTTTTTGTGATTTTTTCATTTTATGATGTAATGTAACATTTATGAATGTATCTAGTGTTTCCAAGGCTACTAAACTAATTGGTCTTTCGAGACTTGATATTTTGTGATCATGAAAATGTTACGCAATAATGCACCGACTCTGGGTAACTGGGGTCGGGGCGTTACAGTTGGTATTAGAGGCAGTTTAGTACTAACCTTGGAAGCTAGATTTAGATAAACTCTGATTAGAAAACATAGCCCTAAGATAGAATTTGAGGATTAATATAGATTAACTTCCTAGAATTTTGGTATTATAGAGATTTTATTAGTTTTCCGAGCAACACATCCTTGTCTGGATACGAGCAGGTAGAGGCGGATCTGGCACATATGTACCTAGGGGTAAAACCCGAAAACACCGCTTTGATCTAGAATCGAACGGGAACTGGTACACGATAATAGGCCTTGCTACACTCTTGGTTACGACACTCCTGGGGGATATGCTTAGGATAATTATCATTTTCATTACAAACCATTATGAAGGGCTAATTAATATATACTTCCTCAAAGAAATTTTTTTAATGATTATAGATTATATCCATAAATAGTTAAATTTATGTTAGGTTTTTTTCAAGTTTGTCATTATGTATTTCGATTCATAAACTAACCTAGTTTATGCCATTGTATAGAAATGGTGCACATTAGAAGGAATATGAACTCCATCAATACGTATGATCCAAAGAGTAAGAAGGATCATATCTTTCACGGTATTAAGCCAACATTTAGAAGGGAAATAGTATCCCATGTGTTCTCAACATATGAAGAAATAGTATCATGTGTTAATAAGATAAGTAGATAATTCTCTGAGTCTTATGGATTTGAAGGGATGAAAGAGAAGAAAATGATGGAAGAGAGAATAATGGATAAAGGGACGATGGAAAAGAAGAATTTTCCAATATATGATAACTGTTGGAAGAAACGCATTAGAACTTGCCTGAAGGTAATGGGAGTTTGTTATAAGTGTGGAGAAAAAGGACACCAAGTGCGTGACTGCAAGGGTAAGAAAAAGGTTTCAAATGTACAATGCTTCATCTGCAAGGAGTGGGGACACTATGCAATCCAATGTCCAAATCATTAGAGTATGCCCCTAATGATGTTATTGAATAATAACCAAGTTATGATACCACCACAGATGAGGAGGAATGATTATATTTCTTATGTTGTTATTAAATAATTATTTCATTTGAGTGTTTTATCAAGGACATACTGGTTATAATGATTATGGAGTATATAAGGATTGTACTGCAGTACTATTTCATCAAGGACTTGAGATTGTGTGGAACCAAGAAAATTGACTCCACAATAGGTTAAATTTTTGGAAAATATATGGTTGAGAGAAAGATAAACCATAATATGGTTCTGATACGGAGATAGTAATTTTGGAATAATACATGATTGATTTGGAGAAGTTATATTGGATATTCTTAACTTCATTGAAACTGATTAATGATTTGTATACATTTTTGGATAGAAGGAGTATATCTAGTATTTTATAAGGAATAAGGGATCATGAATGTAATCAATAAGGATTTATGTTAATTTAGTATGTTGCATTGTTTTAAAAGTATACATGATGAAGGTGTTCACATGTTGTTACGTGGAAAAAATTATCTTCATTATGTTTACCTTCCTTATAAAATTTGGACTGTGAGTTGGAAAGAAGTATTTTCGATAACTATAAAGGTTGGAATGGATTAAGTTGATCTTTGGATAGTATTGTATAAGGTTAAAACATTTCTGAAGATTATTTTTGTAATATTATAATACTATTGTTTTAGGAAATGGACAACCTGCAAGATGGGGCATAACCCATCACGTCGGACAATGCTGCAGGAATCGAACCCACAACCATAGTGCGACAAGACTTTATTACCTACCACTAGCCAACAGGATGTCCCTGGTTATTACAAAATAGTTTTCCTAATCTAAATGGTATGTGTTAATATTTTGAACCTTGCACGATTAGGATGAATATAATATTTTTTTAGTTCTATTATATTTTTGAGTGAATGATGAGTTTGTGGTAAAAATTAGTTGAAGGTTGAAACTCTACTTGTCTGGAATAAATATATATATACCTATCTCTTATTCTACGAATAAATTAATTCTTCAGCTTTAGTAAAGGGATATTAAAACAAAAAATGTGTTATCCTAATACCTTATGTCTTGTTGAACAGATAATATTTTAAATCAACATAGATTGAAGGCTTTGAGGCCCTCAATTTTACATTTGTTTGTGAATGATGACCTCAGTCACTCCCTACAAATATTTAAGTTTTTCCTATAATTATATGTCTCTAATTTCCACCAATGTTCTTCTTAGCGAGATCATAATTTGGTGGTGACTTTTTTCATTTCGCTTTCCCTCTTATTAAGGCTAAATTTTATTAACCTTATTCCCGATGTGGGTTTTCTACAAAGGTATTTTCTATTTTCAACCTTTTATTTTCAAAGAATAATATCGAATTGCGAGGACTCAATTTATTTAAGGAGGGGAGAATGTAACACCCCTAGGTTTCAGGATACGCTTCTCTTTCAAAAATTTAATAGCTTTCATTGTACGCAAGTTCGAGATCCTAACACACCACAACCAATCAAAGTAGCCATTATGAATAGTGATACATAATTTTTGAAATTTTATAAATTTTATCTTTCCAAATGGACTTCGTTTTTGTATTCGGAATATCGAAATTATCCTATGTTGAATTTTTGGTATTTTTCTAAGAACTTCAAATTTTTTATGAATAGTGAAAAATACTTAAAAACGACTTTTTTAATCAAAATAATTTATAGTGATAAAGTATAATATTGAGTGGTTTTAAAGAATAATTGGAATATATTTTTACCATTATATCCAATGGAGGTCATTGTAATTAATTTCACTTTGAAAATGGACATAAACAATTGTCAATCTTTTGATATATATTTTTTCTTAAAAACACGCTATTTGTTGTGACAGCGGGAATTAGTTATAAAATTAATTAATGCAAACTATATGTTTGGAATTTTTTAAAATAGACATCATTTTGGAATTCAGAATATCAATTATAGCCTAGGGTGATATTTGGCATTGTTCTGAAAAACATCAATTTTTGATGAATAGTGAAACCACTAAGTGGTAGTTAAATAACTGATTTTTCGTTTAAATGAAATATTACCACTTCTGTGATTTTATTTTCAAAAATCTGACATACATAGTTGTCATTAAGAAGTAAAATGTGGTTCAATGAGATCAAAATAATTTTTTGGAGAATAGTAATTTTTAAGTTTAATTAATCGCGATTAAAGGTAATTAGTGAAATTTAAGGTAAAAATGGTATTATAAAATATGGAATGACCTTTACACTTGTCCTACCACTATTTGATGTGTCATGGATGACCAAAACAATCCATGGGTCAACTTGGGTACCCCGTGGATCCACTTTGGTAGGAAAATGACATAAATAACTTTTTATTTAATGGTAAAATAAAAATGTCACAAACAAGAGTTGTTTTACTAAAACAATTTTTAAATGGGGATATACAAGTCATATTTTTGACTATAAATATTCATTAGAAAGATAAAAAGATTTCCTACATAATTATATTTTTTATAATTTTTAGACATTAAATAAATTAAATTATTTATGACACCATGATGATGCATCGATTACCTCATTAATTAATGATTTAAATAAAATAAAAAGATAATGTAAAATCTAAGACTTACACTTGTCAAAAACCTATTGGATGAGTATATTTAGAACCCTTATCCCCTTAGCCTAAAACTATATTATTGTGGGACATTTATAATCCAAAAAAAAATTCATAATAAAGTAACATTTCAATCTTTCCAAGAGTGCCCCTTCTCTCCTCTTATAAAAGGCCCCCACCACTACCACCTTATTCACACTTTCAAGCCATTTGGCTTAGACAAACTCTTCCCAAATAATCTTACAACTTCCCTATCTTACTCCTAGAAGCATCACTTTGGGCAGAAGTCTTCCCAAGGAATCCTTTGGATCAAATCGAAAAGAGTTACCTGATTTTAAGGTAATATCTTCTCTAATGTTGTTTTGTTTTATTTTGTTCTCCAATCCCTTAAAATCTTTTTATTACTTTCTTTTGTAACAAAAAAAGTATCTACAATATACGAGGAGGATGTTATGATATGTATTTGGTTTACACTTACACACACCTTCGTCTATTGGTTAAAGAACATAATGTTTTTGTGGGTGGCGAAATATTATCTCACGAAACGATGATTGTTAAATATTCTTTTAACACCTCTAATGGTGGTCATTTTGATGACACTATTTTCATATATGATATATATATAATTTTTATGTTTTCCTTATGCTTCTGTATTTCTCATTTATGGCATACTTTATGATTTCCATTATGGGTAAACGCGATAATTTCATTTTTGGAAGTGCGGACTACCTCCCCCTCAATGTGATTTGAATCGTTAATGCCATATGTGGGATGTATAAAAGATAGAGTAAATGGTATTATACACTATATTATACTGTAATTATATTTTAAATTTATATAATTATAACTTTATTCCATTAAATGTGAAATGGAAATGAATGTAGCGGTCATGCATACGTACGGCTTACCGTCTCCATGAACGGTGCATTTCATTTCATACCTCTAAATGTTATGTAATATTATAAATGAATGTATATATTAGATATATATGATGTATATTTTATATAAATAATGAATATAATTATGTATATAATGGATATTTTACCACATGAACAAAGTGTAATTATATGAAGTTTATTTTTGACTCAAGTACCTAAGATCGATAAAAGAACCATTATAAACTTAAATAATTACATAATGTTCATGGAATGGTAATAAGTGATATAAAAGGAATAATGAACTTGAAAAAGGTTCTTATGAAGGTAGAGATTAACTCTAGTTTATTATTCAGGAGATCCAAGAACGGTCGACTGAATTTGGACCCGAGGTAAGGGAATTTCTTAACCCAATTTCCATTCTTTGGGTTAATCTCCTAATTTCAAATTTGGTCATGATATTATTATGTAATATCTTGTATTTGTACTTTATTTATGTGTACTTATAGTGAATAAACATAATAGATCTATTTTATTTTAAAAATTATCTTTGTAAGGACTTCGTCTCAATCTCCTTTCATTGAGGCATATTTGGTTTTATACACAACTTTAATTTATACGGTGTATAAACACCTTTGTCTTTTACGTTTATTCAAAAGGAATATTTTTATAAGAAGCATTTTACTAAAGGAAAAAAGGAATGTTTTCTTGCCGTACATATGCGGCAACAACGAATTCTCTGCCACCGTGACCATTATTTGAGTTTCGGCTTCCTCTACAAGCCATAACTTTTTTTAAATGAAAAATAAATACAAAGGTTTAATTTTCTTTAATTTTGGTATTGAAAATGGTTTTGAAAGTGTTTTTATTATATCAATGTGTTGTATTAACATATTGTGATTGAAATGTGGAAATTTTATGTTTCTTTTATGCATGTTTTATGTGATACGATTATGTAATGGTTTATTATAGGTTTAAACCTGTTAATATGAGGAATGCATTGGACTTAATAAGTGACGAGTGGAGCCTGCTATAGCTCCTCGATACATCGACAGGTCTCATGAGACAAACTAGTGTCTTGGCACGAGGCCTTGACAAAATCGTATTTTTGGTCTTGGCACGATCCCTTGGCTACATGGTTATGATAGTCTGGCATTATGCATTCCATCATTATGAAAGTGGTTATTGATATTGCATGTGATTATTAGACTAGTATAATATCCATGTGAGTAAGTGAGTGGAATTATTTAATTTTATTTTTGACATATTATACTGAAGTTCAAGTTTAAAAAGGATTTTGTTCTAGTTATACATTGCCTTAAAAGATAATGTTTTTGAAATCTTCCGCAATATTTTTATCCTTACTGAGCATCTGAGCTCACCCCTTTCAATGTTTTAATATTTTCTAGGATGTGAAGAAGTATTTTATGAATTACCTATAGGTATAGTCTGAAGGGGATAGAATCGTGGTCCATGGGGACTATGTTTTTGTGATTTTTTCACTTTATGATGTAATGTAACGTTTGTGAATTTATGTAGTGATTCCAATGCTACTAAACTAATCGGACATTCGAGACATGATATTTTGTGATCATTCCAATGTTACTCAATAATGCACCGACTCTGGGTAACTGGGGTCGGGGCGTTACAAAAAGTTTATTCTCTCACAATGATTCCAAATTAAGACCAAGAAAACCATTTTATCCTGATTACCAATTCAATAAAAACACATTGAAATAGAGGGATTCTAAATGAACATAAAATAAAATGACTAAAAAACAATCCATGATATCATCTACTATATAAAATATTTATAAACCACAAAATGAAATTAGGTACATATAACTAATATTTTCTCAATGTCTAAAATTCATGATGAAAACCCTCAAATCCTTTGGATAATTGGAACCAAAACACCATGACAAAGTTATCATTAAAAGGGGAATTTAATATAATTAAATTAAATAGAAACAAAATATTATTATTACAATTGGTTTTTATGTTATTCTTATAAAATAATGCATTATGCATATGAAAAACATGCCTCAATAAAAGGTTATTTAGAACAGAACCTATAACATACCTTAATTATTTATGCATGAACACAAAAAATTATAATAATTTAAATTAACATAACTCAAAAATTCTCAAGAACATTTTTTATTTCATTATCCATTTATACTTCCCATTCAAAATCATCCTATAAATATAAATATCAGTTTGAATTTTCCTATTTTCAATAATTAGTTTAAGAAATAATTATTTATTGTATTTTCTTTACCAAATATGGGGTGGAATCTATTATTTTTCCATATTCCAACATTATTATATAATTATATATAATTTAATAGACTTTACATTATATTTTATAAGGATAAAAATTTGATTTCATGTTTTCTTGTGTAGTGGTAATTAAAGATGAAATCGACGTTGATCATGATTTAGTTATTCATAAACCACAAATTGTTTTTTAATAATTATTTATTCAAATATTCATAGAAAATTATAACATAATAAAACAATTTATACATATTTATATCATTTTAAATAATCAAATATTTCCTCATAGTAATCCATGACATAGTAAAATAGAATTGTTCAACTTAGTTATTAAACCAACATAATAATAAATCTACCATGTATAATGTAATATTATTAGATGTTTTTTTGTAATATATATTTAAATATATCATATATATCATATATAATTTGTATTATTGTGATATAATAGAATTATAATGATGAGTTAATTGATATAAAAATAATACACAATTTGAATAAATGGTTATCCCCAAAGTACGATTTACTTAAATGATTAAATAAATGACGATCTCTCATTGATAATATTAGAAATAGTTTCAATAATTTTTCATAATATAACCATAATTATATCATAAAAATAAATATTATAAATTTTTTTTTTCTTAGAAAAACAATTTTGAGATGGTGATTGAAAAAACATGTTATGTCAAGGAGATGGTAGTCTATACAACGCATGAACAAAGGATTTTTTTTCTTAATGGAATGGGTATTTGAATAAAAAATGTTAATACTATTATTATAATAACATTATAGTATATAAATGATATTAATATCAATATATTCGTGTTTTCAACATAAATATTAAAAAATATTATTATGATGAGTAATTATTATTTTGATAAAACATATATCGTGGGTATGAATTCTCCTTGGAGGTATCCTTTAATATGATGACCTTATGTTAACTACTATTGACCAGAATCTAAATAACATGAAGATTTATCTAGTATGATTGAAATTGAATAATTTTAGGGAGAAATTATATGGGTATGTCTATCATTAAGTTGTCAAAATTGTATCCTTTTATAAGTGAAGAGGAATATATTTTTGGGAGAAACCCATGTTTTTTTAATAATGTATGGATAATATTAATTAAAAAATTTATAAAAAAATTGTAGAAAAGTATGGGAAAATAATTTATAGTCTAAAATGACATCAACCACTTAATATTTTTAAATCATTGACTTGTTATTGATTTTTGTTTAAGATATTATTTTTTCATAAAAACATACATTTAACATCATAAAAAATAATAAAACATAGAAATAAATTTTATCTATAAATATTAATATTGACTTGTTACTAATTTGATTCACCTAATAATAAATTTCAAAAAAATATCAAATAAAATTTTTTGTTGTTAAAAGATGATTTTGAAATAAGTAATCATAATAGTGTAAAAATAGTTTTCTAAAAAATAACATCTTTAATAATTAAATTTAAATATTATGTAAAATTATAATTTATACATAACTAAATGACATAAATAAAATAATACTAAATAAATAATATATTTTATTCATCCAAGGGATGTAAAAAATGAATCTATCTCGAAAAAAACATGATCTATATAAAATATACAAAATAGTTTTTATATTAAAGAAATATTTATATTAGTTGTAACAATGCATCCCATAGGTTCTCCAATGTAGAAAATGTATATGAGAATTAATTATTATATTTCTCAATATAATAATTTGTTATATTTTTTTTATATTTCTATATAGATTTTATGAAATGGTAATGTTATGCTAATTATATGTTTCGTGAAAAAAGTTTTTTTAACTAAAAAAACTAGAACTAAAATAAAAAATTCATTCAAAGTGTTTTTTGATATTATTAATAAAAAATTAATTTATTTTAATTAATATAGTATTCAATAATTTATAAACAATGTTTTTAGAAAAAATAATAAAATATAATTTAAAATATATTATTAATTCGAAAATAAGATTTGGAAATATTAGATGTTATTATTCTTATTTAATATAAATTATTGATTAAATTGTTCATGAAAATTTATAAATATAAAAAAATTAAAATTATAAATATATTTGTTGAAATATAAATTATAACCACATAGAATGACATTTTTTTAAGAAATTTATGTTCCAAACAATAATCGATCTTATTAGTCTATTTTGAAAAATTAATTGAATATGGACATATTAAATTAAACTTTAATTTCATGAAACATGTATTTCTTAAATAAGTTATTCATATTCATTCATACTAATTCAACATATATGTTTTAGAGGACACACATTAATATTAATATTTAATATAAATATTTAAATATTTCATCTATGCTTGGTGTTGGGTGTGATGTCAGATATCAAATAAATTGACACATTTAAATGTAATCATACATTTTAATTTAAATATGTTATTATTAGCCTCACCAAGTCTCTCTCACTATGTATCACATAAAAGAATAATACTTTATCTAACATATGTCAAATAAGATACCCCACTACCACATCCCCACTACCTTTCAATTATACCCTAGCTCATATATCATTGTTCATCTGTATCAAAATTTATGCATTTCTGATGATACCTAGTAAAATCATGAATCCAATGCATCAAATAAACTTATTATCAAAATATATCATGAAACACATGCATTAAATCATCTGATCAACTATATACCATCTATAGATAGTAACTAAAAAATTTCTCGGAGCTACCATAACACATATATTGCGTGTTATAACATAGGTCATTTCATACCATATATGACATATCAATAACAATCCTTACGATAATATATACAGAGTTACATATGTGTCAAATAACCACTAGTCATTGCATCCCTCTCTCTCTCTATATGTTATGATAATAACTATTCATACCAGAATATAGAATTGTATGAATAATATATCTTCGTAATAGGGAGCAGTCAACCATCTATTCCTTTCCCAATTATATATTGGGAACAACACCCACCTAGTGGTCATTGTGTGCTAACCACCCTACTGAAATGGGTGGGGTAGCATACATAATCACATAAAATAATATATATATATATATATATATATTACACATCCAAATTATGGACAATGACATAATCTTAGATCCAACTACAACTTCCATTTATTAGACACGCAGTTTCCACCTGTGGAATAGTTATCATTTATGCAAAAAACCTTTTAAAAATACATAATATTAATAATATTCATAAAAAATTATTAAATTAAATTAATTTATTCTTTATCCATAAATAATTTATATACAATTTAACCATTATATCCATTATCAAAAAAAGTCCATTACCTTAATGAATAATTGAATCCTAATCCATGCCTTTTAAGAATTATCCAACATATTCCATGGGTCCACAAATGTTACCATTTTCTTTAATTCCATAAATCTATTGAAAACATTCAATAATTGAATGTACTGTTGGTTTCACAATAAGATACAATAAAATTTTCATAAACCATGAACAAAAAGATAATTCATGTAGTGTTGAATGGAATATTATATTTGGAAACCTAGATACCAATACATTACAAAATATTCACTACCAAAAAAATCACAAATATTATAAGTACAATTGGATAAAAAAATATGACCATTCTATTATTCCTCGTTCCATCTCTGACACCACCATGCATATAAACACAAATCACATAATCGTATGCTTCAAATATTTCTAATAAATTAGTAATCCCAATCCATATCTTTTCAAACCAACAACCATACTATGTTTACATATATTTCATAAAAAGGATCATTTTCTAATTCAATAACTTAGGGAAACGTGAAAAAATAAAAAATTCACAATGGAATCTAATCCCTAAAACCACAGATTATATTCTACATAATATAACATACTCACTAATCCCCAAACATTTAACTTTATCCAACAACTAGTTAATTTCCATGTTGTATTATTCAATTCATTTATCATTGGTAAAAATGACGGAAAAAATGAATTCATTATATATATAACATAAAAGTACATTTTTTCAATATTTACATCATGTTACAAAAAAAATAATGATGGTATTAAAATTAAAAATTCCCCAAAAATAATTTTATTTTTTTATAAAATAAGAAACCATGATTTCATGTAAAACATTCCATGTCAATACTTATTAATTTTCAAGAACTGAGAGCTTCTTTAATCCTAAAAAACAATATTTATCATATTTTCAATCTTTAGTAAATTACACCACAACAAAAAAAAATAAACAATAACATATATATATATATATATATATATATCAATTTAAATTTATGTCATATTTTTAACATGGTTTGAAAACATATAATCACCAACACCAAAACTATTTCTTTTCGTTAATCCATTTTAATATATATTATCTCTAATTACACCATCTCATAAATAGATAAAGCATGGTATCATAATTATTCTAAATAAATTAATGGATATGTATTTAATCCCTTATCTGGTGGATCGTAATGGACATTTGGAGTTGAACAATAATATCATATGCCCAAAAACACATCTGAATAAGAAACTAAATCCTTCCATGGATTTTGCCTCCAAGAACATACAATAGACATCAAAATAACATAGTTTAAATAACAGTTGTCAACCAAAACAACATGAAAATGTTGATCTGTAGGTAAATGATACAGAAGTGATGATAAAACAAAAAATAAAGATAAAACATCATCACGATTTTCCATGGATTGTAGATGAAATGTTCCAGAAAAAAACAATTTAAATGAATTAGAATAAAAATAATGGAGCATCACATGTTGTTAAGGACTTGAGAAACATCATGTCTCTGAGAAAAAATAATGGTTATTATGAACTTATCAGTAAACAATAAAATAATAGATTCATGAAATGAATGGATCATTTACATTATGATTGGATCAAGATTTAAAACTCGATTTGAAACAAGTTTCCTAGACCCAATAAACTGTGAACAATTTACAACTTAAAAATAATGTTCACATTATTTTCTTATATGGATTTATTCATCACATCAATGGTATCCCCCATTAACATTGTGAACCAATTTTTCATGTATTTAATCATACAATTTTAACAACCCATTTTAATGGTGTTAATTCATATTCATGCCATTAACCACATTATCATGTCATAAAATACAATACATGTTTCAAAATCCTACAGATTCTAGATTTTAGCTTACAGACTCCAACAAACATGATTTATGACTCCTCCAAACTCCATAGTCTTCAAAAACATAAAATGTATTAGATAGAATGCTATAGTTCATTACATTAGATACTTATTGACCTATTAACTCTCTTTATAATTTAAAATGAAACCGAGAGATAAGGGAAGGGAAATGGGTCATCCAAAAAACTACCTTATAAGGTACCTCTCATAAATAATTGTATCCTAAGAGAAGTACCACATCACCTAGAGAGACAATGTGAAAAATAATTTACCACCCATAACTGACTTCCAAAATATAATCCAAATGGGTTACTTATCAAACAATATTATTGAAATAAACATGGAATTACTGAAGAGAATCGTAATAAATAATCAAGATAATGGTTATAAAAAAACAATGAGTTGATACAAAAATAGATCTATGAATAAAAAACATGGTATTCCAAGAGGGTATCATCAAATCACATTCCTTGTTATTTTCCTCTATGCCACCATAACACCAAATGACACAAACTATGTTTATATATCACCAAAAAACACCTTTTTATTGTCTTCCGCGATCTTCATTGGTTCATCCTTGAAGTTATCATCACCTTTAATTTCAAACTTACTCAAATAAATGAAAATATATTTTTCATGAAGTTAGTTATGATACTGAAACACTAAAAATACATCATGAATTCAAAACATTTATTGGGGATAAAGTATCTGATATGTGACTTTTCATATATTATCTGACATATTTAATGGCCCAACAAACAAATGAGAATGAAAAATCCATCATCCAATCCTTAACATCCAATATTGTGGATTCAACTTCTGGAATAAATGACCACTAATACAAAACTCTAAAGATCTCATAATAAGATAAAAAATTATATCTATGAGGATACTATACAACCTTCAACCTATCATGAGACTCCAAAACTATCCCATGTATGATCTATACTTATTTGGGACTAAACATTATAGACTCCCAAAAAATATTCTAGAACAATGTTGAATGTAATTATCAGATATATAAATAATTAAATAGTTCAATATCAATGGTGGGATGGAATAATTGGTAAAATAAGACTCTCCTAATGGTAGGTACCCTATCCATGAATCTCAAAAATACATTACAACACTGTTCCACATGACTTCAATAGTCCAGATAGTATACTCTATCTAGTAATCCCACTATAGATAAAAAATTAGTTTTAATGGAATAAAATGGGCTAAAACCATAGTAAAGACCACCATACTTTTTATAGGGAAAACCTCATTCAAAATAACAGATAATATTATATGGTACATTGTAGAGTCTCAACACATCTTCCAGATAATTCCTCAAATAAACCACCAATAATCATGACACCATGATCACAATAAAGAGGTCAAATTTCATCAAGTGTCCCAATATCACCCATATTTAATCATAACCTCTACATAAATTATATTAATCTTATTAAAATTACATCAAAAGTTTCTCACTCATACGCTGGGAAAAATGTATTTCGATAGAAAAACATAATCAATACAGTGTTTATCATTCAATTTCTAAAAGACTACACATATATACATCAAAACTATAACCCCACATCTCAACATATTACACCAAAACTCATAAATCAGGGAATGATACACCATTTCCATTTCGTAATTTACTACAATGGGTGAGTTTTGGGAACACCTAGAGAACCACCACATGAATCAATGAAGGAATAAAAAACCCACCATTGAAGAACAATAAATACTAATTATCTATACACTAAACATCATGGGGATAATCACAAAGAAGTTGGTGTCACCGTAGGCCCACATCATAATCACATATATAAGAATCGTAGATCAAATATGAAATAATTACTACATATAATTGTAATAATTCTATCCACCATCATTCCATATTGTCCTGGTTATACTGCCTAAATTCATTCTATAAACTCTTATGATCAGTGGAAAAAATACTTGGGGATGAGGCAGTTCCACCAGAACATCACAAAAAAACAATTGATTCCAATTCATGATCATGGGTTAAATAGTTACTCTCATGTGTGGATAAAATTATTGACCTATAAGAAATAACTAATCTATTATTCCTCAAGACAATTACATAGACAATAAGTGAACCTTCATGGTAAGCCTCCAATAAAACTTTCTATTTTGAAAAAAAATTGATCAGAGGTTCTAAAAAACTTCTCCTTAAGATAATCAAAAGCTGAAAGACCCTAAACATTACCCAAAAAAATCTATCCTCATTACTTCATTCTACCAAAGGAGTCTCAATCTAATTGAATTCATGAATAAAAATCTATAATATAATATAGGACATTGTAATTTCTACACATCTACAACATTCTTTCGAGCTACCAAAGAAATAAATTCGTCTATATTCAATGTACTTGGGGATAATATATACCAGTAGATGAAATTATCCATGAAATATAATTCAGAAACCCCAATCAGGAACATTATTAGTTTCTTTAAATTTCAATGGATGATGAAAAAAACATCCTATTGATACTCTATGATTTAATTCCTTGGTATTGAGTAATAATGGGTTTCTGTAATGAAAACCACAATGAATTTGTCTAGAAACTATAAGAAAACTATGCTCATTAACCCCATAAAAATATATAGATCATTCATCACCCCAATGGAATCACAATGAACTGGTTTTTTCCATAATTGTTTCCAAAATAGTTATTTTGAATATCCTCATCCTATATATTCCTATGATAAAATCACAAAAATAAATTGAACATTGAAAACCAACTAGATGATTTAAGATGAAAAAATGAATCATAAATACATTTATGAGGATATTCATTCTTCAATATCACCATATCCAATGAATGATAATCAATATAGAGACATTGAATACAATCGAAAAACATTACAAACAGAGCTGATGATACCAATGTGGAAAAATTCATCAAAAGATAACCAAATTATAGGAGATCATCAATATCTATATACATCTCTCACAATAATGTGGGATCCATATGATAAAGAGAAATAAATATTGTAGAATTTCATTGCTATAGATTTGTCCCAAACTCATTCTACCATTGAAGGGATGATACTACAATCACATTCTGAAATACATTTTGATACTAGTACACAATAAAGAAGGATCGTGTTCATGAGTCCCATGAACACTGACGGGGCATTGGTCATGCCGAATGTCATGACCAAGAACTCATAGTTTCTATACTTACATTTGAAGGTTTTCTTCACATCCTCATCCCATACCTTGAGATGATGATAGCAATATCTGTTGTCAATATTCAAAAACCATCGAGGTCGATTCAATGGATCAAAAAGATCATCATTCCTCAAAATTGGATACTTTTTACTCATGGTCACTTGGTTCAGGCCTTGATAGTCCACACATAGTCTCAAAATCCAATCTACCTTCTAGGGAAACAAAATGGTGGCTTCCCATGGGGAAACACATATCCTTATGAACCCCTTCCTCTGTAAGTCCTCATGTTGTATCAGTTACTCACGAAGATCCAAGGGATCCATCTGATATGATGGTGCAAATATTAGTGTCATCATGAGGGATAGGTAAATGTATAATCCCAACTCTCTACTAGGATGTAGTCTTAGAACAACATTTGGAAAGGCATCATAATACTGGTCCAAAATTATAGAATAACACAGAGTCTGAAGATCAACTACTCCAAGGATTAGGATTTTCAACTAATGAGTGATCAGTTTGACTCTTATTCAGGTAAGTACATCATAAGCTACAATAGTTCCCTTCAAACTGGTTAAGGAAATAAAGAACACATCCACAGGGTCACACCGCATATTTCACCTAATACAATCAATCTAAGCTTGGACTGTGGATAGCTATTCCATACCTAACATGACGTCGTAGTGCCTCGACGTCGCTACTGGAAAATCACATCCTATGATTTAACCTCCAAGATTGAGCTCAAACAACAAGAACTAGTGTATAATCATAGAATATTATCTCGTATGAGTCTATAATTGGAAGGATTGATCCAATATATCCTTCGGAATATCTATGCCCGGAATGAGTTCCATGTGAATGAAAGAATGACCGAAACTTGTGTCTATATGAATTGTAGTTATGGTAGAGTAGACACAGATTGTACCTAGAATCACCTAGGGAGTTACCTGGTCATAGGCCTTAATTACATGTAGCTGAGATCATCCCTGACCACATGCTCCCTATGGTCAGGGTGGATGACCTGAAGGGTGTTATGGTAGATCCTCGAATCACCACTCACCGCCTACGGCACGAACAGCTCCTATGCCACATCTGTCGCCCTATGGACCACCTTGATTGAACCTCTACCTCTTCCTCAGTAGTCTCTCCACTATCTTTATGTCATCCTTATGGTGGTTCGTGCAGTCCCGAGCCATTTGACCCTACCCGCCGCACGAGTTGCACTACATTCTCTTCATCTATCGTCCTCTATCTCGTGAGCCATACACCACTGACCATATATCCTGTGGTAATTCATAATTGGTCTATCCCACTAGAGCCCATGATTTATTCGTCTGTTACCTGTTGTGTATGACTCTGCCACCTGTCATCTAGTTGTGGCTGTCGTTGTTGGTGTCTGCTCAGCGAGGAAGATCCCCAACAGAAGTGCTCGCTGTAGCTCCCCAGCCAACATCAAAATTATAAGCGATATCATTGATGCTCTGATCTCCCATAGAATATCCTGATCAAAGGTCTGGGGATTGAAGATAGGGTCACGTACCTCATAGGTGGAGTATCTAGAGAGATCAATGAACACCCCCAAGTACTGGTCCATGGTCATGCTACCCTATAGTAATTACATTAGCTCATGTATAAGCACTGAACATAGGGTCGCTAGATGATCTATACCCTAAAAGGCATATGAAGTATGCCTAGTTGAGGGTCTCCATTATATGTACCATGAATATTAGACACCACAATCTCCCAGTTGCTCCTTGGAAGAGACTAGAAGCTAAGATCAGCATCAGATCAGCTGGTGTCCCAACTATTTAAACAACTCTAGACAGATCCACATTCCAGTCCTCATCTGCCTGCATATACATCTTACCTTAAAAAATTGGAGGCCTCTGTCAATGAAACAAATTCAATGTGCTCAATAGGTGTCCACCCTCTATTGGTGGGGCTGGTGGAATTTTCTGTCCAATGCATGTTGGTGCTATTGGTGCGCCACCCGATGTTAATATCGCTGTAAGAGTGCCCTGCACCGAAGCCTCTTCACTTGGTGGGCCGTCTTTCTGTACTGACTTTGGAATCATTGATTTCTCTATATGTGGTGGAAAATTGAAAAACACAGGTGGGACATAGTGAATCATTTATACCTTGTGATCTTAATCAAAGAGATCATAATTTTTTTTTAAAAAACACTCGCAATCATGTTTACCTGCACTGAGTATGAAATCAGAATTTAGGGTCCTGGTGTTTGGATATGTCAGCCTCCACACCTAAAATAGATTACCCAAACTAAAAACCACACTCATATCACTTATCACAATTGAGACATATAAAATATCAGAGTCTCGGTTCTTTGGTAGAACTAACTCCTCTGATCACACATTGTCCCGACCCGTCCCTCGGGGCTAGTGCCATGACGACCATAATCCTTTCTTCCATAGTCCTGTGGCTGGAAACTCGCCCCAGAAATATTTATCCCTATAATGGGATGAAATTTCGATTAATCATATACTAACACACAATCCATGTGCATAACAACAAAAACCCAAATAGTAAACTATTATAGTAAAAAGTGTATTGAAAGTAAAATAGTAGGTATACCGGCCAAACTGGAAAGTACATGTACAATTGAAATAGAAAAAATATCCAAGAACATCTTCTGAGGATCCTACCTAAAGGGTAGGTACAAATCATAATCATTTGTCCCCACATCACATCACATAAAATGACCGACCTATGATCACCATTTAGTACTCACTACCTCAGCCTCAATCAACGTTGTTCGTCTTCTGTAGAAGACACATCAAGGTATGGCCATAACCAATGTAGGGTTGAGTATAACAATACTAAGTAGGTATCTAAAGTCCCTCAAAGGACTCCTAGAGTTCCACAATGGAAAAACCACAAAGAAAGAACTCAATCACCAAAAACAAATAAGTACTCATCATCTCTACTTAGGTATATGCCCTTACATATACCTAAGATATCAATATATACTCATCTCATACAGTAGGAAACATAAGGCTTTTACTTTTAATCCATTTGGACAAATGTTCATTGAGGTAAGAATACAACAAAGGTAACACCACGAAGATAACCCCATGAAGGTAAAACTACCACATGGATAACTCAATGAATGTGACATCATAGAGGTTAATGTACAACAAAGTTAACATTACCATGGTAATACAACTAATCTAAACTACAAAAAATGGTAAAACAACCAATATAAAAGCACCATAGAGGTAAGACCAAGAATTTAACATCACAAATGTAAAAGATTCATCTCAAATCAGGAATACATATTAATTATAGAAGAACAGGTGATTAGTCATTAAACATGATCATCTTATTCTATCGAGAGGCCCTGGTGGTGACCCACACAAGATTGATATATTCTAACCCACACATGATCACTAGGTTCTGACCCACATTGGATAAATAGATACTGACCCACACAGTATCTCTAGGCACTGACCCACACTAGATCGATAGATGCTGACCCACATCGGATTGATGTTCTTTCATCATGTTACAGTTATCCATGAGATTCATGCACTAAACATGCTCAATTCCAGGAGGATCGTCTAATCAAGTCATAAATCATACCTCAGCCTCCACAATGTCCAATAATGAAATAATTATAAGGACAACCATGTAATAAGGGTTCCAACTCAACAGACAGCACATCAATCAGACACCTAGATAGTAATTTATATGCATTTTAATGTCGATGCACCGACTGGATTCAGGTTTGTTCTAACCAGGACAAACGTCATAATTATCTAAAACTTTTGAGGAGTATATAAAAAGGACCATATCACTCTGAGGATTATATTTTATTTTATGTTTCATCAAACCGATGTATGGATTTTGTTGTTATGGTCCTTTAGGCGAAACTAGGCCTGGTTGGGTCCGAGTCCCATCTGACGCCATCAGACCGACCCAGCCCGACCTGTATCGGTCTATCCCGACCTGGTTTTGTCCGACCCGACCCGGTTTGGGCCACCCCTCCCATTTCGGGTAACCTGAACTGGTCCATGTCTGACCTGATTGGGTAGGGAAGCAA
This sequence comes from Viscum album, assembly GCA_963277665.1. Lineage (NCBI taxonomy): Eukaryota > Viridiplantae > Streptophyta > Magnoliopsida > Santalales > Viscaceae > Viscum > Viscum album. Next base: position 1,644,443,473 of record OY728163.1, on the reverse strand, counting down.
CGGGCTCGGCTCGCTGGTTCGCGGTCCGGCCCAACACATTGAGGCGCAACCCACCGATTCCCATGGCCTCGTCCGCAAGGGGCACAGATCACTGGGCATGCATGGCGTGACCCAAAAGAGGATATTCATGTTGGGCACACATGGCCTGCTAAAGTAGGTCCTTCCCTAGATGGCACCGGGCACTCCCCCTTACCCGAATAACAGTCGTTCGGGAAACAGGAGCCATGGCACCATGTGGCAATGCTTGACAAGTTACAGGACCCGTAGAAAGTGGGTCTCCAACCACCATGGCTTCCATGATACAACCTCATTCTCCATCAGTATGTTGTTATGCACTGCTCAGCCTCATGTAGCTAGCCGGTGTCAGCCGCTCTGCACATCTTCCATGACTGATGAGTCGCGCCCCACTATCTGGTGGTACCTGAGGGTGCACCAGTCTCCCTTCTGCGGTTGGTCGTTGTTGACCACTGCTAACCAACAAAAAAAATGTCATCTCTATCTCCTTTTTCCACACTCAATGTCAATCCACCACCCCATTTGCGGTCATCCGGTGTCTACTGTCGCTATCACCTCCTACAATGGCTCTGGTTGTCGGGGGTCTTCCACGGAGCACCCAGTGTGCACCGGAGGCCCGTTTTTCCATCTGAAGGTTCCAATGGACTCTCTAGGATACACTCTTCATATATAATCCAACTATTCTGGGTTTTTTCAAAACCAAATAAAATTATCACAAAGAAAATGTAAAATTCACTCAAAAGGCAGAGGGTCTGGGACTTTTATTTGGTCTGCGCCTTCAAAATTGTCTTGATAGCATGATTGTTGTACAATGATTCAAGAACTCATGAAATAAGACAAATAATAAACCCTATCTCTATATCATGGGATATTGTACACATTTTAGGAAGAGTAATTGTTTTTCGTTCATGATTTGGTGGCGTTCAAAACCACTTGCTGGAACAGGTCCCGTCCACAATGTGGTGGGCGTCACACATCCTTATCTGAACATCGCCACTTGGTGATTTCATTCCCATTCCCCTCCACAAAATCCTTATAAATAGTAGGGGGAATAGGTGGGTAATTCCATTTGGAATTTATGAAGTTAAATAAATTAATTAATCTCCCAAATTACAATGGTGTTGTTACAAGAATTGAAGAGTCAATCCAATTAATCGCATGACATGCCATTAGTCCCACCAGTACCGCTTATCCATTATAGGAAAAGAAAAAAAGAAATAAAACAACATTGTTATTTTATTAATGATTAAAATGTCCAAAAACAATATTTTTCAAATGAAATTCTGTGGTATATGTGAAGCCTTCCTTAAGAATATATCGGTGTTATAGATTCAATAGTGCTCTCATATTTTTAATCTAATAACCGGTTTAAAAGATTGAAAACACCACTCGTGTGTTTACAGAATGTACTATAAAAAAAGTTCCTAAATTCATTTTTGGCCATACAAGGCTCGAAATCATACACTGCAAGTTTTTATAGACTCATAATACTTCTATAAAATAAAAAAATTACATGGAAAATCATGGTCTTTACATTTTACCTCTATGATATAGAGAGGTCTCCAACATTATTGTGGATATCATTTGTAATTATCATTAATTTTCATCGTTGAATGATGACCAGATAGAGTGAACCATATATACTCCTAAAGACATTTTATTTCTCTTGCGTTAGGGATTTTGGATATTTTCAAATGAGGAACCTTTCCAAGGTTTATTTATATTGAAATAATAGATCCCAATCCACCATTCTTATGGAGATTGTTGAATATTTGTAGAAACAAGAATTTTAATCTCTTTTGTGATTGATTTTCGTATGAGGGAACATATTTTTGGGTCAAAACATTTAATATACATGACATAGATGGTTCAGTTTATTTTTTGAATGTATGAAATAATAACTTGTTTTTACAAATCATATGTTGATCATCGGAGGAGAACTATACTATTCATAATTGGATATCACATGTTCTTAATGTTGACTCCTCATCGTGGGTAGTAATGAATTGGTTATGTAAGTATGCATTATACATTTTATTAAAATCATTTATAGGTGTTATCTTATATAGGAGTAACTTGGTATCAGATATCACTTCCCTTGTAGATGAGAATACCACAAAATATTTTTCACATCTCATTGTTCTTTCTATATATTCATGAAAACTCTCATGTCATCGATCTGTTGGAGATGGATGTTAATAGGTGTGTAGACTTCTAAAAGTGTCCTATAGAGATCATGGACATATATTATAGGGTGTTTCATGGATGATAAATTCCATTTTTTTAATTTTGGAGAAACTGTGACATACAAGTGGGTACCTAGGATCATGAATCTCATATTTACATTTTGTATCCTAATATGTTTGATCCTTATCTCTGCTCTTGTAATGTTGTTCCCTTATGGATGTTGATGATTATGGTTTATGAGATGATTATTCTTATTTATGGTTTGTAACCATACATTGGCATTAGAATTATCTCCCCTAGGCTAGTGTTGAAAATATTCTCTATTATTGTGTGGTTTTAAGGTTGATTCATTTTAGGAGGTGGTTGAGATCATATAATGGTGACATCGTTGAGATGTATCTCATGAAGTTGTTGTTTGAAAGACACCCTTTTGTTTTACTAATGGATTTGGTTTGGGATTATCATGGAAGATAATCATTTTAGTGATATCTAACATGGGCTATGTGATCCATCAAGTCAAACACTTTTCATATTTATGATGCTCATGGTTCTAGGTGCAGGGCTATTATTGTGCTGGAGTATTTTGGGATGCAAAAATCAAGATGAACGGGGGATTAACTACGCTTAATGATTTCACATCATTAATGGATAATTCATTTGATGTATAAGATTATGATTCATTATCATTCAAATCAGCTGTGTGGATCAATCATCTACTTCAAACCATTAGATATTTGAGGTCGGTTAGAAGGCTATATCAGATACATTATTAGACTGGAAAAATGAGTAGATCAGCTACATGAGGCACCTCGACCCAATAAATCCAATATATGGTGTTGTGCTACCATTACATTAGCATAAGAAACAAGTAAATCACCTCCCACGTGACCGAGTATTTTAGTATTCCTGCTTAACAAGATACATACATAACTATTGGTTAATAAATTAATTCACTAATTACAAAATTATTTTTTATTTCTAGGGTAACATTATTACAATGATTATATAATTTCATATATTTATTGTCACAAGTTATGGAATCTTAGAAAAGGGAATCAAAAAATTGGTGATATCGAATGTCCTGGAATAGTAAATTACAGTAGAATAAATAATGACTAAATGAGAATACTCTATATGGTAAGATAAATAATGGAAAACAAAATCCACTTAATCGTTAATTATAAAGAATGCGAGTAAATAATATGAAATTTCAAATAAAAGAAATGAAATTCCATTTAAATGAATGATAAATAAATCAATTTGGCATGAGATGATACTATGACTACTAGAAATTTAATTAATAAAATGATAATGAAATGCATCCATATTCATTTTCATAGTGAAGAACTCATGGAAAATAAATACATAATCCAAATAAGTTCAATGAAAAATTATTGGACGTCGTATATGGGGAATATTAAAAAAATATTGTTAAGGCCTTTTATATGATAGTTTAAAAAGAAAACCTTTTAATTTTCACAAATAATATATCAAATGAGAACCTATCAAGGCATCGAAGGTATATATTGTGTTTTTTCCCAACCGTCACAATCTATCCAAATAAATACATATATCGATTAATCTATTTAATTAATAACCAAAATGCCTCATCAAATATCAGTATCTCAGAATGAATATTTATTTTTCAATATATTCCCAATTTATCAAATAACAATTAATAAAAATATCGTATGCATAAATGGTATTTGGTATAGGTAATAAACATATCCATGATAAAAAATATAGATTTGTTGGTGATATTTAATATCTAATGATCATATAAAATTGAATATTTCAAGAGAACTAAATGGTATCAAGGTAGTCAATGTCAATATAATAATTATTCAATGATATCATAAAGCATTCAATCAAAGAATGAGGATGGTATCAATATAATATATCATAAATGGAGTAAAAATTAATTTATATTGTCACTAATGAATGGAAATATATTTAGAAGATATATTGTAAGCATTCTTGAGAAAAATATCCTTTTTAAATTTGAAAAACAATTTCAATGCCTTTTTGATGAAAACCAAATTGAAAAACAATTTATTTTAAATATTCACTTTTAAAAATTAAACATAAATTCAATGAAATAATGAAGGGTAATTTTTTACATTTCATATAGTGAAAATAGAACATTAATTTTTCAAGGTAAAAATGTTAGAAATGAACCTTTTCTAGAAATAGATAAGAAGTTTACATTAAAAAAATATAAAAAGAAGAAAATTGAAAAAAGTACTATAATAAATTAGTTATTTAAAGGATAAATTTTTTATAATTCTTTTTAGAAAACATTGTATTTAAAATAAATTAGTTTATTCCAAAAGAATGTAATTAAATATAGTTTTTTTTAAAAAAAATTCTATAATATTTTGATTCATAAATGTGAAAAGTGATACTATTACATAAAAACGTCATCAATAAATAAAGGATATGAAATCAAAGAGTTTATTTAATAATTATCATATAAATTTATTTAACTTAATTTATTGAATAAACATTATTGATTAGAATGTAATTCTAAAAAATCCCTTAAATAATCATAATGTAGAGGTTAAAATAACTAAATTAAATTATTATTGGTATCAAATGTAAATCAAAATATTAAAAGTGGAAATACAACAATATATAGTAAAATTAATTATATACATAATCATAAAATATTAATAACATCATGGATTTAATACAACCACAATTAAAATGGAATTGAGTTGGGAAATTTCATTACAACATACTATTTTTATGATCAAATACCCTTATATAAAATAATTTTAAAAAAACAAAAAATAATTGGAATAATGATGTATTCATGGTATTACATGTAAAATTATGAATATTTTAAACCATATATCTAAATCTAGGTGAACAACTATAATGTATTCCTCGAAAAATAGATATTGTAACGAAGTCCCATACTACATACTAAAATTTAAATTATAATCCCTATTAATGATATAACATAAAATAAAACAATAAATAAAATTAATATAATTTTATTAATGATATGAAATATAATTGGGTCAATACATACACCACAAAAAATAATTTAGCATGAAAAATGGTGTATACCTCATGGAAGAAAAATTGCCACAAGAATCTCTTACATGACATTTTCATTTTGGGAAATCATGCTTTAAACACTTGTATAAGTGTTTTAACCATGTTAATAACTTATTCCATAACCATTATAAAAATTATAATATCTTATATTATTATCATATAATATCTTAATACCTATTTTTCAATAGTCCTTCATGATTTTCATTCTCTACGGTGTTAATTGCCCCGTTTTTTTCAAGTATGCTATGATTTGTTATTTATTTATTCTCACATAAATTTTATTTCATAATGTACGAATGTAAAACATGATTTTTTATCATATATATAGTATAATTATATTCTAACACCCTGATCCTAGTTAGAAAAAGTTGGTGCATTATTACATAACTTTTCCATGATTAAAAGGAATCAAGACCCGAAGGGCCGATCCGATTAGTAGTCTTGGAAAATAGATTACATAAATGAACTTCACCTAAAAATTTCTATCATAAAATACAACATATATAATCCATTGATAATTCCATTATACTTCTGGATTAAACCTGCATATAATATATAATACAGTTATTGGAATCCTGAGAATATAACGCATAATAATGGGGTGACCTCAGATGATCAGTAAGGATAAATAATATAATAGAAGCTATCATAAATAATCATAAAAATTTATGTAAAAGTTTAAAATTGAAACACAAGACCCTTAAAGAAATTCAGTATAATAAGGGAAAGATAAATTAAATAATTTTTTTTTATTATTCCCTTGAATATTCATCTAGTCATATAATAACATGTAATATAAATAAATAATCCCATAATGGTGGAATTAATAATTTTGGACATCTGAAACACAAACTCAAGGCCTCTTACCAAGACTCTAAATTTTTATTTTTTCAAGGCCTTATGCCAAGACAGTAGTTTGTCTCATGAATACTACTGATGCATCAACGGTGCTAAAATCAGCCTGAGTCGTCACCTACTGTGTCTAATGTACTCCTCATATAATATGGTGAAACATAATCTAAACATTAGTATCAAAAACTAGATTATGAAATGACAATACATTAACCACAAACCATTAATTGTATAAAAATAGCACATACATTGTCAAACATAAATCATTCAATACAATATAGAATATTGTATTATAATAAATCAACCAAATGAAAGAATAAAATAAAATGAAAGATATTGAAATAGATGAAAATAACTAGTAAAAATATTTGAGATAAATATCCCCTTTTCTTGAAAACATTTAAAACTTTAACTATTTATCAATGAAGTCATTTAATAATGAATTTGTAATCAAATTTTCTAATACCACATTGAATCATTTGAAGGTTATTTGAATTTTATAAAATTTATATCCATATCAATATATTCTTAAAACCATTTTTGAAACATGGATATTAATAAGAGAGATTTATAAAACTAAATCATTAAAACATTTAAAATGAAATTTTTGTTTAATAGTTCCTAAAAAATGAAAAATTCTGGAATACATTCAATATAAGAATTAAATTAATCAAAACATTATTATATAATGATAATAATTAGAATCATGATAATATATGAAAAAGATAGTATATAAACCATATAAAAGTGAATAGGCACATAACAACAATAAAGTCTCAATTTAATGTAAATTGATATGAAATATCTTATAATGTTTGTATCTATAATTTTGGGTGAAAAATATAAATACACTGAATATGATTGGATATTCAGTGTAAATTAATCATAGGAAATCCACACATACTCATGTAAAAACAAAACCAATCAATTTGATGTTTAACTCATTGAATGGAAATCGAGTCAAGATTACCCTTATCATGTTCGTATCAATGACTTCAGAATTTATCAATGGTGGTATTATGTGTATCAAATGTATATTCATACAAGTTGATTTTAAAGTACTAAATAAATAAATAATATGTGATTTCACACATAAACTTGGAGTGAAATATTCAATGAATTGTGCGTAAAACCCAATTAGAAGAAATTGAAATTAGAAATTTCCTTACAGATTTGGTAACATACACAACATACACCCCATGAAATATGTATCATATAATGAATATTTAAATACCCATAAATTAACGTATATTACATAAACCATACAATAATGGGTAAAACATACATAAAATAAAATGAAATTGTGGAAAATATAGTATGATTCTCATGAGAATAAAATTGAGATGAAAACACATTACCTTATACATTCCATTACAAAAGGGTAATATTAACCTAATGTATAATTGTTATATCATTGTTATTACATTATACATTAATCACATACATAAATATGATATCATATAATATCCTCTAATATTTCATTGTTAATAATATTTCAGTAGTATCATTGATTCACTAGTAAACTGATATTCTTTTAATTTATATGTTTTATTATGTAGGTCATGTTTCATTAGAATATGATGCATTATATTATTATACAGAATGATATTAAGTTCATCAAATTATGTTTTAATCATAAAATGAAGATTATTCTTGAAGGTTTATAATGGATAATGAAATCTCATTGCATCATGGAGACAGTAAGCCATACGAACGCACGAGTGACTATATAATTCTGTTTATGGTGAAATTGTATGTAACTAGATAGTAAATTATATATAAAAAATCATTAACATGTTATATTTATTATTTTTGTCATGACCCGTCCGCGGGGCCCGTTCCGTGACTACCCCAAGCCCGCCATCCATATGCCAGGGGCTGGCGACTAGCACCATGGCGTAAATCCCGGTAAAAAAGGAAGACATTGCCATTGTAAGGTAAACAAACACCATAGAGCAAGCAAGCATAAGAAGTAAACAATATGTAAAAACTGATACAAAAGTGAGTGCGGAAAATTAAGTGGCCCAGTATACAAACCCAAATTGAAGGTAAAGTACAACTGGAAAGGAAAAACAACAACTGAAAGTAAAGCCACATCCTCGAGCCGTCCACTAGATTTCCCACCTGAAGGGTGGGTTCAGATAGCCTCCGCAGCTCCTCGAGTCCAGCCGTCGGCTCCGAGTACATCCTGCCCATTGGTCCACCTCCAGGTACCGTCCTGCTCCGCAAGCCTCAACCATGATCAACGATGTCTGTCATCTGCAACCAACACAATGTAGTACGGGCATAACCTGTGCAGTGGTGAGTATAAGCTACTCAGCAGGGACCCTGAGACCCCCGAAGTTCTCCCAGAATCCACAAAGGATAATCCACAAGGGAAAGCTAAAAACACAAAGTAACATCCGACACTACTTAGGTATATTCCCATACATATACCTAAGTCATCAATTCCAGTTCGGCTCCAACATCCGAGCACAAGTACAGTCCTGTCCACACAGGAAACAACAATCTAATCCACATAGAAAATCTTAACGTAATCCACATAAGAAATCAACTCAAGATTCAGCTAACATAGGTATACATCATTTGTAAGATAGAGATATGATTAGATGTAGTCACTGATTCATCTTACTGGGACTCACGTAGGATACAAGCACTGTAGTCATCATCGTCGAACCCACAGAGGATTCCAGTACAATAGTCTTCATTGTCGAAACCACATAGGATTCCAATACGATTGTCTTCATCGTCAAACCCACAGAGGATTCCAGTACGATTGTCTTCATCGTCGAACCCACATATGATTCCAGTACGATAGTCTTCATCATCGAACCCACATAGGATTCCAGTACGATAGTCTTCATCGTCGAACCCACATATGATTCTAGTACGATAGTCTTCATCATCGAACCCACATAGGATTCCAGTATGATAGTCTTTATCGTCAAACCCAAATAGGATTCCAGTACGATAGTCTTCATCGTCGAACCCACATAGGATTCCTATACGATAGTCTTCATCGTCAGTCGTAGCCAGCTATAGGGTTCCCGCACACAGCAAGCTCGTTCGGGAGGGTCCGCACCACGAGCTGAGGGGATGAGACATCAACTGAAACATAGTCTAGAGTTGATGTATCCAAAACTTTTGTATCGACAACAGGAACTCAATGTCGCAGACGGCGCATCAATCGGACGCCCGGTCTGAGAGTTATTGGCTTTTTCGTTACAGGGGCCCGATTGGTTTTTAAGTCAAATCCAACTCGACCGTACTCCAACTGCATCCAAACCTCGATCAGAGTAAGACAAAAGATCCGTCACACTAAGAGGAATCCATCAAAGTCGACGGAACGTCAAACGGACGTCCGGAACCCAAGTTATGAGCGTTTCCTCTCCAATGGCCCGGTTGGTTTCGTGTACGAACCAACCCGACCAAACCCAAATTACTCCTAAACCTTGAGTGTAATATATCAAAACGACCGTATCATTTCAAGGATCACATCGCCGCTGACGGTGCATCGATTGGAGGTCTGTAGCCCAATATATGGGCAAAAGACCCGAAGAGGTCCAAAAATGGGGGGTCTGGGCCCGGACAGACCACGCCCAACCCTCTGGGTCGGCCCGAATATGGTCGACCCGACCCGGGCCTGGGTCCGACCCAGATGGCGCGACCCGACCCGGTCGGCGCGGCCCGGAATGGCCTGGGCGTGACCCGGCTGGCGCTGCCCTGGTGGGCAGCGGGTCGGCTTGGCCGTTACGGCTGAGTGAAGCGGGGGGCGCACTGCCCCCACATGGGGAGACCGTGGTCCCGCATGGGGCCGCCCTTGCCAGGGGACGTGGCCGGTTGCCGCGTCTCGATCCTTCCAGTCCCACGTGGTCGCAGGACCGCGGCCTGCCACCGTGGCTTCAGCCGCAGCGGTTCCTCCCGACGGCGCGCTGGGCACTGCCGCCACCTGTCGCCGGTGCCGCCGTGCCGGCGAGGTGCGCCGGCGGGCCACTCCGCTGACCCTTGGACGAGTTCCGGTGGTCAACATTGCGTGTCGTCTTCATCAATGTCACTCCCAGGGCTCGTCCTTCACTGCGAGGACCTCACATCACCCGTGCGGCCTGCTTTGTCGCCGCCCTCTAATCCGCTCACCAAGAATGAAGAGACGGTGGGTTCAGACATGTTCATTGGTCTGCACCCACCGTGTTAGTGGTATTAAAAAGTCTTCTGAAAAATATTTTAAACATATGAGGTGGTTATAAAATCAACATATTTTAAATGCACTAAAAGAATCCATACCGAGGATATAATTCACAAATATTTAAAAGAAACGCAATCCCCTACCTCAATCGTTTGTTGATCGAAGATTGTCACGGGGGAAGGAACGTCACAGAAGAAGCATCGCGGAAGGAGGATCATCGGCGTCGCGGTACAAGGCATCGCGTCGTCGATCTCCGAGGGTTTAGCATTCTTCGTCGCCCTTCGTCGGAGGCCGGAGTTCATCGCGTTCTTCACGTTCTTCGCGAAGGAGAATGAAGATCTTCCAGCTTTAGAGTTGTTCCAAATCGTCTCAACAAGCCACCCCCTACAAACCAAGTGTTGGTCTTATTTTATTCCCATTCCAACGTTTGGGAATTCATAAAAATAATCCAACAATTAGTCTAATTAATTGCAATGCTTAAACCGTTCAATTAATAGGGGCGTTTAAAATTTAATTAAACGCACAAGTTGACTTTATTTTAATAGAGGTTTTCGCAGGTGCGTTAGTTAGAGGGAAATAAACGGTGGGACTCGTGCGAGCCCCACCTCACAAATATCCTACCAAGTTGGTAGGATATCATGGGTCCCATCCTATCCGCTTAACCTTGGTTAAGCCACTTAAGTAAAATAAAAATAAAAAGTCGCACCACTTTTATTTTTATTCCTTAACTTAACCCCAAAATTTAAAAACCACACCCGAGCAAACACAACTCTGGAAAAGGTGTTTCTAAGAAAATACCAGCGCTGTGATTCCACCGGTGCCCTCAGAATTTGATTCCGAGCATTGGTTCAAAAGTTAGAAAAACCCGCTCGTTCGTTCACTGAACGTACCCGAGCCAAACTTCGGAAAATGATTCTGGGCACACTGGGCCTCGGAATCAGGTGCCATCAGACACTACATTCTTGTAAAATTCCAATGAAAATTAAGAAAAAAATTCCTCGAATTTTACGGGTCTTTACATCACTCCCACCTCAGGGCTTTACGTCCTCGTAAAGATACATCATAATCTAGGGAAACAAATGTGGGTACTGAGCACACATCAGAGCCTCTCACTCCAAAGTGCTCTCTTGGAGGTACCCGTGCTTCCATCTGATGCGCACTAGAGGAATCTACAATCCACGTAGGACGTGCTCTTGTTGATCCTCAATCTCCACCGGGACCTCCGCAAAAGTCACCCCATCATCAACGTCCTACTCTCCATGGTCAATGATATGCGACGGGTCGTGCATGTATCTCCTCAGCTGAGATACGTGGAGACGTCGTGCACCCGATGCAACTGAGGTGGTAGAGCCAGGCGATAAGCCACCTCGTCAATCCTGTTGAGGACCTGGAATGGTCCGATGAAGCGTGTAGACAACTTTCCTCCTCGACCAAATCTCTGTAATCCACGTCGATGTGAGACCCGCAAGAAGACATGGTCACCATCCTCGAACTCCAGTGGCCTCCGCCTCCTGTCAGCATAAGTCCTTTGCTTGCTATGAGCTAACATCATCCACTCCTGGTTGACTTGGACCTATTCTAGTCATACAAGAGCTGCTAAGATTCCGTCTTTGCTGATAAGAGAAATCTGGTCTCATCCCCTGGATGAACCACATTCTTCACCTAATACAGTCAACCCCAACATGGATGATACTAATCCATACCAAGGATGATGTCGTAAGGCCTCGACGCTACTACCAAGAGATCTGACTGTTGCTCATGCCTCCAAGGGTTGAGTCACACTGTCAGCATCAGTGTGTGGTAACTGTGTCTCCACCATTAGGTATCACAAAAGTGAGGGTCAAGTCAACAGTTTATAAACTGAAACCTCATAGTATCAACAAAAAGAGAGGACAATAAAGTAAAAGCCATAAATAAAGGTGTCTTTTATTACAGTAGCTCAAGTACAAAGACACAAAGCATCTACAAACAAACATCAACAAAGCTAGAAGCAACATGAAAAAAGTCTCCACGTCTGGAGCTAGTCCCGCTCCTGTCCATCGGTTCCTGGAGCCCCATGATCGTAGGCCTCACCTGCCTGAAGATGAGCTCTTCCCTATCCACCTGTCTACTTCCAGCTGCAGAAGACTCCACCACGGGTCGTCCTGCAAAGGGTCCTGTCACTAGTGCCTGCTCGGTGAGGAAACTCTCCACTAAAAGGGCTCTCTCCAACACCTCTTCCTGCGTCGGAATGTTGAGGGAGATCATCGAAGCCCTAATCTCATGCCTCAGTCCCTACTCGAAGGTCCGGGCTGTGAATAATGGAACCCATACCATATCTGTGGAGTAGCGCGAGAGATCAGTAAACCTCACCGAGTACTGGGCCACATTAATGTTGCCCTACCGCAGTTGTAGTATCTCCTGGATGCGCACCGCACGGAGGGTGGCTGGGAAGAATTCCGAGCGGAAGATGCTCGCAAAGACCGTCTAGAGGAGAGATGTCTCGTCGTGCACCTGGAGCATCATGCTCTACTATCTTCCTATTTCCGTGTGCAGGAGGCTCGCTGTGAGGATCACCATGAGGTCCGCTGGTGTCCTCACTAACCTGAAAACTCATACAAAAACCTCCATCTAATCATCGGCTGCCTGAGGGTCCGTCTCCCTGAGTAACCTGGGCGGTCGCTGGAGGTGAAAATCGTGCAGTGCACTAAGGCAACGTGCATCGTCAGTGGCTGGGGCTAGTAGCCTCGGTGGCTCGGTGGGTAGTGGTACCACCGGTGCCTCCGCTGTCAAAGTGCCCGGCACCGAGGCCTCATCCCTCGGTGGGCTGTCATCACGTACAACTCTCGGAACCCTATCTAGCTGTCGTCGTAGGTCCATACTGAAAAGATATAGGTGCGCCGTGGTCAAACAATACACCTGGTGAGTTTACATAAAGTAATCACAAATAAAACTTGAAACACACATGTAATCAATGTTTTCGTGTATTAATTCGGAAATCAGAAGTCACGGTCCTGGTGTACGGATATGTCGGTCGCCGCACCAACACTGGACTCCCTGAACTGATAACCACACCAAATACACTTAACAATATAGCTTCACATAGAAAAAGATTAGAGTCCCAAGATTTGCAGTAGAACCTAACTCTCTGATACCAATTTGTCACGACCCGTCCTCGAGGCCCGTGTCTTGACTACCCCAACCCCGCCTTCCATAGGCCAAGGGCTGGTGACTAGCACCAAGGTGTAAATACCGGTAAAAAGGGAAGGCATTGTCTTTGTAAGGTAATAAAACACCACAGAGCAAGCAAGAAGAAGAAGTAAACACTAAGTAAAACTGATACATAAGGGAGTGCAGAAAAGTAAGTGGGCCAGTATACAAACCCAAACTGAAGGTAAAGTTCAACTGGAAAGGAAAAATAGCAACTGAAAGTAAAGCCGCAGCCTCGAGCCATCCACTAGAACTCCCACCTGAAGGGTGGGTACATATGGCCTCCGCAGCTCCTTGGGTCCAGCAGTCCGCTCCGAGTACGTCCTGCCCAGGGGTCCACCTCCAGGTACCGTCCTGCTCCGCAAGCCTCAACCACGATCAGCGATGTCTGTCGTCTGCAACCAACACAACGTAGTACGAGCATAGCCCATGCAGGGGTGAGTATAAGCTACTCAATAAGGACCCCAAGTCCCCCGAAGTTCTCCCAGAATCTACAAATGATAATCCACAAGGGAAAGATACAATCACGAAGTAACATCCGACACTACTTAGGTATATGCCCAAACATATACCTAAGTCCTCAATTCCAGTTCGGCTCCAACATTCGAGCTCAAGTACAATCCTGTCCACATAGGAAACCACAATCCAATCCACATAAGAAAGCTTAACGTAATCCACATAGGAAAGAAAGTCAAGATTCAGCTCACACAGGTACACATCATTTGTAAGAAAAAGAGATGATCAGATGTAGTCATTGATTCATCTTATTGGGACCCATGTAGGATTCAAGCACTGTAGTCATCACTGTCGAACCAACATGGGATTCCAGTACAATAGTCTTCATCGTCGAACCCACATAGGATTCCAGTACAATTTTCTTCATCGCCGAACCCACATAGGATTCCAGTACGATTGTCTTCATCGTCGAACCCATATAGGATTCCAGTATGATAGTCTTCATCGTCGAACCCACATAGGATTCCAGTATGATAGTCTTCATCGTCAAACCCACATAGGATTCCAGTACGATAGTCTTCATCGACGAACCCACATAGGATTCTTGTACGATAGTATTTATCGTCTAACCCACATAGGATTCCAGTATTATAGTCTTCATCATTGAACCCACATAGGATTCCAGGACGATAGTCTTCATCATCAGTCGCAGCCTGCTCTAGGGTTCCCGCGCACAGCTAGCTTGTTCGGGAGGGTCCGCTCCACGAGCCGAGGGGCTGATACATCAACTGACACATAGTCCGGAGTTGATATATCCAAAAGTTCTGTATCAACAATAGGAACTCATCATCGCAGACGACGCGTCAATCGGGCGCCCGGTCTGAGAGTTATTGGCTTTTTCGTTCCAGGGGCCCAGTTGGTTTTTAAATCAAAACCAACCCGATCGTACTCCAACTATGTCAAAACCTTGATCGGAGTAATCCAAACGATCTGTATCACTAAGAAGAATCCATCAAAGTCGACGGCACATCAAACAGACATCTGGAACTCATGTTATGAGCATTTCCTCTCTGAGGGCCTGGTTGGTTTCATGTACGAACCAACCCGGCCGAACCCAAAGTACTCCGAAACCTTGAGTGTATTATGTCAAAACGACCGTCTCGTTCCTAGGATCACATCCCCATTAACAGTGCATCGATCGGAGGTCCGTAGCCCATGATATGGGCAACAGACCGGAAGAGGTCCGAAACGGGGGGTCTGGGCCCGTACCGACCCGGCCCAACCCCCCTGGGTCGGCCCGAACCGGGTTGACCCGACCCGGGCTCGGGTCCGACCCAGATGGCACGACCTGGCCGGCCGGCGCGGGCTGGCCCAGCCAGGGCGCGACCGGGCTGGCGCTGGCCGGGGGCCAGCGGGTCGTCTCGGCCGTTACAGCCGTGCGAAGTGGGGGGCGCACTACCCCCACATTGAGAGACCGCGGCCCCGCATGGGGCCGACCTTGCCAGCGAATGCGGCCAGTTGTCGCGTCCCGATCCCTATGGTCCTACGCGGTCGTGGGACTACGGCCTGTCGTCGCAGCTTCAGTCACAACGGTTCTTCCTTGTGGTGTGCCGGGCGCCGCCGCCACCTGCCGTCGGCGCCGCCGTGCCAGCGAGGCACGCCGGTGGGCCACTCCGCGGACCCCCAGACGAGTTCCGGTGGTCTGAATTGCATTCCGTATTCACCAATGTCCCTCCGGGTGCCCGTCCTTCACTGCGATGACCTCACATCACCCGTGCGGCTAGCTTTTTCATCGCCCGCTAATCCACTCACCAAGAATGAAGAGACGGTGGGTTCGAACTTGTTCGTTGGTCTGCACCCACCATGTTAGTGGTTTTAAAAAGTCTTCTGACAAATATATTAAACAGATGCAATGGTTATAAAATCACATGATTTTAAATGCACCAATAGAATCCATACCAAGGATATAATTTACATATAATTAAAAGAACCGCAATCCCCTACCTCAATCGGTTGTTGATCAAAGATTGTCACGGGGGAAAGAATATTGCGGAAGAAGGGTTGTGGAAGGAGGATCATCGGCATTGCGGTACACGGTGTCGCGTCGTCGATCTCTGAGGGTTCTGCGTTCTTCATCACCCTTCGTCGGAGGATGGTGTTTTTCGCGTTCTTCGCGTTCATTGTGTTCTTCGTGAAGGAGGATGAAGATCATCAAGCTTTAGAGTTTCTCCAAATCCTCTCAACAAGCCACCCCCTACAAACCATGTGTTGGTCTTATTTTATTCCCATGCCAATGTTTTGGAATTCTTAAATAGAATCCAATAATTAATCAAGTTAATTGCAATGCTTAAACCATTCAATTAATAGGGGCGTTTAATATTTAATTAAACACACATGTTGACTTTATTTTATAAGAGGTTTTCACGGGTGCGTTACATAGAGGGAATGAAATAGTGGGGCTCGTGCAGGCCCACCTCACAAATATCCTACCAAGTGGGTAGGATATCATGGGTCCCATATTATCCACTTAACCTAGGTTATTCCACTTAAGTAAAATGAAAATAAAAAGTCGCAACACTTTTATTTTTATTCCGTAACATAACACCAAGATTTAAAAACCACACCTGAGCAAACTCAACTCTGGAAGAGGTGTTTATAAGCACATATCGGCGCTGTGATTCCATCGGTGCCCTCAGAATTTGATTCCGAGAACCGGTTCAAATGTAAGAAAAACCCGCTCGTTCGTTCACGGAACTTACCGATGCCAAACTTCAGAAAATGATTCCGGGCACACCGGGCCTCGGAATCTGGTTCCGTCATGAACTATGTTCTTGTAAAATTCCAGAGAAAATTTAAAAAATATTTCCTTGAATTTTATGGGTGTTTACAATTATTTTCAACTATACTCATTATTATACCCATCAAAATAATAAATTGTTAAATTACAAATTATAGAGCGACGTGGAGACATTAAGTCGCACACACGCACACATAGTGACATAAAAATAATAGGATGGATAAAATAATGAATATAGTTGTAGTATAACAACCCATACTTTAAATAAATTTTTATTACTTCAAAATTAAATCACACTTATTACAACATATAAAAAACCATGAAAGGACCGTATAGGTATAGTGTCTTTTGAAACTGGGAAACATAAACAACTGGTTCATAAATCATCTATGTTGTCTCCAATTTATTTCATCATATCTAGACTCCCTTTTGGAATATCCTACTTAATACCCTTCTTCCTGGCCTGAGGAAAATAAAACAAACAAATGTTTGAGCTCAAATTCTCAGTAAGGGTAAACAAAATAAATATCAATCATATCATATTCATAAGAACATAACATTTTGAATATCTTAACCTGAAAAAGAGATCATAATATCATAACATGGGATAAATCCTAGTGGTGAAATGTAATCAAAAAAATCATAACTTAAAACATGAAACATTGTGGTATACACACATAATCATAGAAAATAAATTCATATTAGTCAAGACTCATTTCCAAGACTATCATAGTGGACAAAGTACATTACTGAGCCGAGTTCACTCCTCGTTCTTGTCTCGTATCACTAAACTGGATTAACTTGTCGTTCCATCCATGTCTATATAATGAGATATAAATAATTACCCAATGCATTTGATAGAGATATAGGTCCCACCCATCTCATAATGAAACCATTCTTATGTGTTCCACAAAATCATAAATCGTACATCATAGCATAACCCATGTAATAAAAATGGGATTTTTAAACATCATGCCATCAATACATAATCCATATAATATAAAAGGACATCATAAAATTAATTCCATCATAACATAATCAAATCAATGTAATAATAGGGATAGAAACAGAGCCCTATATTATCTGATATGGAAAATAATTTTGATAAAACACTTGAACTCCATTCTCGTAGAAAAATATCCTTTCTACTTTAAAAACATTTTTTTATTATCATGTCATACTATTTTAAACCAAATGATTTTGATTAAATATAAACTCCAACACATGTAAATGAAGCTTCATGGAAATAATGTTCTAAAAATCCATTCATGCCGTATAAGTTAAAGAAGAACATTCTTCTCGTACTTTGGCCGGAAAAAACAGAAAAGTACCTCATACTGAAAATGAAAAAATATTCCATTCATATCTTTTACCAAAAACTCGACGAAGGGTAAAATTGGGTTTAAAAAATTGTAGAAGGATTGAAATAATATTACATATTGGGGAAACAAGGATGTGGATGATAAATATTCCCCAGTAAATTCTGAAGTTTAAACAATCTCATATAAAAATGAGATTGTGAGATTTTCCCTCACCTTAGGCCTGATATGCTTTGTACGTGACCAAAACTCATGTATAATGATTTAAATAATGTCATTGACTTATTCCAGAATCATAAACATTTTTATGATATCATATATGGTCATATTTTTAGCTTCTTATTAGTAAAATTTCTTTGCTACTTGTTATTCGGGTGTTTATTGCTTTATGTTCTTATGTGTGTTTTGTCGAATACATTTTTATTCATATTTTTAGGTTACAGATACCTCATTTCCAGAATGTTATTAGTGTAATATATATCATATTTACTCATTCAATTCATTTATATAATCATTATTCAATGAATATCATGTAGAACGAGTCACATCACATCGTGGAGACGGTAGACCGTACGTACACACAAGCGATGATATTGTTCCCATGATCGTGGAATTGTATTAAAGAGTATGTATACTATTTAAGAATAAATACCACTTTACAATAATAATATATAGATATTATATTCACCATTATACCCATCCAAGTAAGGTGGTGGTGGAAAAAATATTACACCACGGCGTGGAGACGGTATTCCGTACGTACGCACGTGCGGTGATTTCATTTTCTGTAGGATGGATAGAAGGTGAAATAGGGTTGTTTCATATTTATAATAACATATCAGTATATGAGTGATACTGATGTTATTACTTCATAATTAAACAACTAAAGAGGAAGAAGTAGAAGAAGAAAAAAATTTGAAAGAATTAGTAACAGATATTACCTCTTCTTCGACACAACTCTTTGAAATCTCCTCCTAGGGCACTAGGATTGTTCTTTGAAGAAGACCAGAACCTCTAGGATATTTATAGGGAAGCGGAGAAGAGAAATTGGAAGGGTTTGGCCGAGCTTGAAGGCTCCAAGTGGTGTGAGGAGGAGAGGGAGGTGGTTCCCTTTTATAACGAAGGAGAGTGGAACCTTTGGAATTATAAGAAATATTAATTTATAATAAATTCCAAACCAAATTAAAAACCACCAAAAATGACTCAAATCAGAAGCATATATTAGATAGGGTTTTAATTTTATCAGACAATAAAATTTATACAAGTTGGGAATTTATTTTAAACACTATCAACATGATTTATCCTTATATAATCTATTTAATTTTATTTGTGGTAATAATATTCTAAATTTTAAATCATTATAAATAATTACTTATATGTTGTGAATTTTCCATAATTTTATATTTAATAACATTTTAGACCATATATGTTTTAATTTTCAATTTTTAAATATTTTTGTGATTTTTAAACAATTTTATAATATGTAATTTCTATAAATTAACATTATTGTCAATTTTGACACTATTCATTTATTTGAGTTTAAATAAAATTTATACAGAATACATGCTCAAACTAAAATATTTAATAGATTCATAACATGTAATTTGAATCTATAAAATTAGTGGATCTCATTAAATAGTTAATATAAAATTTATTTTAATACTTTAAATAATTTATTTGATATTTTAAACAAAAAAATAATTTCAACATCACTATTGTTTAATAATTAATTATAAATATTTAATCCTTAAAAATTATAAATATTTTCATATGATGTATATTATTTTATTAGCTTTCCTGTATACTATTCACGATCGAAGATACATGAATATTATCACTAAATTAAAATTATTATATTTATAAGATTTAAGAGAGTGACATGTTGTCACTTTCTTTGGTTTTAATAATAATTATATTATTTCATGTTCAAAAGTCCATGAAATGAATCTCGTTTTACCCTTAGGTGATATGGGTCTACTTTTATTCATCTAATAGGATTTTGGAATGTTTTAGGGTAATTTTATAATCTTATATTTACCATTAATTACCAGATTTATCTTTAACTACAGTAAATAAAAATTTCCATTGTTACTATTCATAATCTCAAAAAAATATAAGTAACCTATTAATATAATTCGGACCCACTAAATCCAAATATAGAATACATTTTTCAAAATTCAAAAAACAGAAGTCGCAGTAATTAATTTAAAATTAATCCCGTTGTTAAGAAAATGGGTTTTTAAAAGTTAAAACATTACCAAAGTTTGAAATGTTTTTACCTATGAATTCAATGTAAAATTAATGGTAATGACATACATTATATTAAAGGGTAAAAATATATTCGATTTATACATTAAAAACATTAAATATTTTAATTAACCATATAAATTATTGCGATGAAAAAAGTTGATTTTAATTAAAATATAGTGTGTTTTTACTATTCATTAAAATATGAAAGTTATTATAATAATATGAAAAATTTATCCAAATTAAATTTTTATATCCTGATTCGAAAGAAGAATTTTATTTTTTTAAATTGAACTTATTATCATTTCAAAAAGTAGATTTAATGTGGGTGCACCATCAAAAGGCCACAAAACTGGATTTTTTTAAATATACTTATTTTACCTGAAAAATTTATCTTGTTCTCATAACATGTTCTAGAAAATATGTAAGATGACTAATAATGTTATAAAATTTAAAATTTAGTTAATACTATTCATAATGGCTAGTTTATAATATTATAATAATATATCGTTGGTTAGTGGAACTCGGTATTGCGTACTACACTCGCTATCAAAGAAGGTCGTGATTGCGTGTAACGCAAGCCAAACTAGTTTTGTGTGCAGTGAAAGATTCCATTGATGTTGCGTATAACATAAGACATAAAAATATATACCTCTCATAAAATATCAGGGTGTTACATTCTATCCCCCTTAAAATAAATTTCTCCCTCGTAATTCAACACTTCGTAACAAACAGATGAGGATACCTCTCTCTCATCATATCCTAAAGCTCCCATGTAGCTTTTCTAATTGGTGGTTCCTCCATAAAACTTTCACCAAGCGAATGGTCTTGTTCCCTAGAACTTTTTCGCTATGATCCAGAATCTCTATCGGCTGTTCATCATAAGAAAGATCATGCTCCAGCGGTACAACTTCGTAGCTGAGTACATCTGAAGGATCAGGTATGTAATTTCTTAGGAGATATACATGGAACACATCATGAACTTGAGAGAGATTTGGTGGAAGCGCCAATCGGTAAGCTACCTTCCCAACATGATCTAGTACTTCGAAAGGGCTGATATACCTAGGGCTCAACATGCCCTTCTTTCCAAATCCCATTACTCTCTTCCAAGGAGATATTGGTAAGAACACATTATCACCGACTTCAAACTCTAGTTCTTTTCTTCAGTTGTCAGCATAACTTTTTTGTCGACTCTGAGCTGCTCTTATGTGTTGTTGAATAGATCTGACCTTTTCTACCATCGCATCAACAAGATTAGTTCCTAATATATTTCTTTCCCCAACTTCATCCTAGCATGTTGGAGTTCGACATTTCTTTCGATAGAGAGCTTCATAAGGAGTCATCTAAATACTGGAGTGAAAGATATTATTATATAAAAATTCCACCAAATGTAGGTGTTGATCCCAACCACCCTTGAAATCTATAGAGAAAGCTCTTAACATAACTTCTAGTGTTTTAATTGTTCTCTCAGACTGACCGTCTGTCGGAGGATGATATGTTGTGCTAAAACTCAACTCTGTATCTAGAGTATGCTGAAGACTTCGCCAGAACTTCGTGGCAAACCTCGAATCCCGATTAGATATAATGGAAAGTGTTAATCCATGAAATCTTACAACTTCCTTTATAAATATCATGGCAAGCTGATCTAGAGAGAAGTCTTCCCTAATAGTAATGAAGTGTGCCGACTTCGTAAGATGATCAAATATGACCCAAATAGCATTATTGCCTTTGGATGTTTTAGGAAGTCATGTGAAAAAGTTCATAGAGATGATTTCCCATTTGCATTCGTGTATGGTTAATGGTTGTAACACCCCCTTAGACTTCTGTCTGTCAGCTTTAACTTGCTGACAAACCAAACATCGAGAGACTTATTCAGCAACATCTCATTTCATGCCATCCCACTAGAAGTACTCTTTCAGGTCCTTATACATCTTTGTGCTTCTAGTATGAATAGAGAATGAAGAACTATGAGCCTCATCCAGCAGATCCTTTATTAATTCTGGGATGGGAGAAAAAAAACCCGATTCATGAACCTTATTATCCCATCACAATCAAGGTTGAATTCAGGAACATTTCTCACCTTTATTTAACTCTAAACCTTCTTGTTGTGCCTCTATAATCTTCACATGCATAGATGGTTGAACATTCATTTGAGAAAGATAATATTTTTCCAATTCCATTATAATTACAAGATCCATCCTTTGTAAATCCATAATTATTGGATCTTTTGTGATCCTCATCATGGATAAGCTAGCAAGGTCTTGTCGACTTAAGGCATCTGCCACCTTGTTTTCTTTCCCAGGGTGATAATGATTTGGACAGTCGTAATCCTTAATCATCTCCAACCATCTTCTTTTGAACATATTCAGCTCCTTTTGTGTGAAAATATACATTAAACTTTTATGATCAGTATAGATATCACACCATTCACCATAATGATAATGCCTCCAAATATTTAATGTAATGATTATCGAAGCTAACTCCAAATCATGTGTTGGGTAATTTTTCTCTTGTATTTTCAACTATTGTGAGGCATAAGCTATCACCAGATCGTTTTTCATATGAACACACCCCAATCCTTTCTTGGATGCATCACTGTAGATCACAAACCATTATCCACTAAAAGGCAGTGTGAGCACAGGTGCTCTAGATAACCTTCTTTTCAACTCCATGAAATTCTCTTCACACTCCTTCGTCCACACGAACATATCTCATTTTCGGGCCAACCTGGTGAGTGGATTAGATAATCGTGAAAAATCATTCACAAAATGTCGATAATATCCATCCAAACCAAGAAAACATCAGATCTCAGTTATTGTTGTTGGTCTCGACCATCTTTAGATAACCTCTTCTTTTTTGGATCCATAGATATCGCCACTTTTGAGATTATGTGACCAAAAAATGCAACTTTTTGAATCCAAATTTCACACTTGTAAAATTTGGCATAAATCTTCTCCTTTCTCAGGGTCTTCAATTCAATTCTAAAGTGATCTTCATGTTCTTACTTGCTCTTTGAATAGACAAGAATATCGTCTATAAAGACTACCACAAACTGATCAAGATAGTCTCTAAATACTCTATTCATTAGATCCATGAAGATAGCAGGGGAATTAGTAAGACCAAATGGTATCACAATAAATTCATAGTGGCCATACCCTGTATGAAAAGTCATCTTTGGTATATCCTCTTTTTGAACCTTAATTGATGATACCCTGAATGAATATCAATCTTGGAAAAGTATTGACCTCCACATAGTTGATCAAATAAGAAATGAATTCATGGGAGAGGACATTTGTTCTTGATAGTGATCTTGTTTTGTTCTCGATAATCAATGTAGAGTCTCATTGATCCAGCTTTCTTCTTGAGAAATAGAATAGGTGCTCTCTAAGGTGACGCACTAGGGCGTATGAATCCTTTATCAAGATTATCTTGGAGTTTCTTCTTCAATTCCTACAACTCAATTGGGGATATTCTATAAGGTGTCTTTGAAAAGGTCATAGCACCAGGTATGAGTTCTATTGAAAACATAACTTCACATTTTGGTTGAAGACCAGGCAGTTCCTTTGGAAAGACATCATCAAACTCCTGTACAATGGGTGTATTCTTAATTGTGTGTATCTCTCTAACCATTTGAGTTAAATAACAATCATTTATTGGAATCAAGACCCATAAGATGGAAGAAATTTCCACTGGAAGGTTATATTCATCCTTGCATCGATAGATGATAGTTGATTGATCGGGAATATTAAATGTGATTTCCCATCTTTGGGAATTGATATGAGCTCCGTATAAATAAAGACAATCCATGCCAAGAACAACATAAAATTCCACTATAGGAAGGATCACAAGATTTTCAGGAAGCACTATCCCCAAACTTCAGTCGAAGAATAATTATAAACTTTTGATGTGATTGTTGTGCCATTAAGAGTTGTCACAGCTAACTCAACATCTAATTGTTGAGGTATTATGGTGATACCCTTAGAAAAATCATCAGAAATAAAAGAGTGGATGGATCCAGAATCAAATAAAACATTTTCTACTTTAGAGTGGATGATATGTATACCATTCACCACTTTGTTATCATACTCCACATTGCCGATAGTAATTGCATGTGACTTTCATTTGTCTTTGGCCTTAAGGGTTTTTTGACAACGATCATCATAAACAACCCTTGGATATGGGCATTGATTGGAATAATTCCCCAAATCCTTTCCCTTGAAACATTGAAGTGTAGGAGGTGCATTCATTGTATTCCTTTCTTTGTTCGCATCATTAGACATCTTCTTCCCAGTATTTTGACATTCAACTACTCGATGACCTTCTTTTACACACTTGAAAACATTTTCTTGTCCCTTTAAGACAAGTCCCTCCATGTTTCTTTCCACAATTTGAGCTTAATAGAAAACTCCTCTTCTTTTTAGTGTGGTATTTAGATTTTCCTTTGAATTCCATTTTCACCTTCATATCAAACCCATATGACTTATGGGTTACTCCAATCTCCATCTAAACCTTGAGAGCACATCGAACAATTTCCTCGTAGCTATTGAAGTCCCTTATGGCTAATGCTCTTCGAAGACTTGGTTTTAATCCACTAAATAATCGATTGATTTTACTCTCAGGTTGGATAATAATCTGGAACCATACCTTGCAAGTTTTGTAAAATTTTCTTCATAGGTACCAACAGATTCATCATCATTTTTCTTCAGTTCATGAAATTCCTTCTCTATCTTTTTTCGAAGAATACGAGGGAAGTACTTATTGGAAAATAAGTTCTTGAACTCGTCCCTTTCCATGGACTCAATTTAATCTCTTTGCCTCGTATTCTTGATAAGATTCCACTATTGATCAGCATCACCTTCCAAATGATACACTGCTAAGATGAATTTTTCATGTTCTGAATATTGTAGAACTGAAAATATAATTTTAGTGGTACTAATCCATTGTTCAGCCACTAATGGATCAGAAGACCTGCTAAATGAAGGTGGACGTTGCCTCATATAGGATTAAACCAAATGTTTATCCTTCCTTTATTTGTTTGGAAGTCCTTCATGGTTCATATGTTGAGAAATTTGTGTCATCATGGCTACAAGATTTTTCATTCAAGCTGCCATAACGTTTGGTTGCTTAGGGGGACAATCATTGCATTTCCCATCACATTCAACATTAACACGGTTCCATCAGGTTCCAGCCATTGACTAAAACCAATAAAAATAGTGTGAGAAACACTAATCATAATAGGAAAAGCACATAATCAAGAATAAAATATTATACTTAAGGTCTTATCATAGTTTATTCATGGCAATTTCTAAAACACTAATATCATGTTCTATGATTAGACATATCCTTAGGGTTCTTACTAGGGATTTCACATCCTAGTTTCCAAAGGTTGACTATACCTTTCCTCTGATACCATATATAATAACCCATACTTTACAAACATTGTTATTACTTAAAATTGAAACACACTTATTACAACATATAAAAAAACCAAGAAAGAACCGTATAGGTATAGTGTCATTAGAAACTGGGAAACATAAACAACTAGTTCATAAATAATCTACGTTGTCTCCCATTTATTTCATCATATCTAGACTCCCTTTCGGCATATCCTACTTAATACACTTCTTCCTGACCTGGGGAAAAGAAAACTTACAAAAGGGTGAGCACAAATGCTCAGTAAGGGTAATCAAAAAATATCAATCATATCATATTCATAAAAACATAACATTTGGAATATCTTAACCTGCAAAAGAGATCATAATATCATAACATGGGATAAATCATAGTGGTGAAATGTAATCCCAATAATCATAACATAAAACATTAAACATTGTGGCATACACACATAATTATAAAAATTCATTTCATTTTAGTCAAAACTAATTGCCAAGACTATCATAGTGGACAAAGTCCATTACTGAACCGAGTTCACTCCTCATTCTAGTCCCGTATCACTGAACCGGAATAACTTGTCATTCCACCCATGTCTATATCAAGAGATATAAATATTTACCCAATGAATTGGAGGGAGATATAGGTCCCACCCATCTCATAATTAAACTATTCTTATGTGTGCCAAAAAATCATAAATCATACATCATAGAATAACCCATGTAATAAAAATTGGAATCTTAAACATCATGCCATCAAAAAATAATCCATATAAGATAAAAGGACATCATAAAATTAATTCCATCATAACATAATCAAATCAATGTAAAAATAGTGATAGAAATATAACCCTATATTATCTTAGATGGAAAATAATTTTGATAAAACACTTGAACTCCATTCTTGAGGAAAATATCCATTCTACTTCAAAAACATTTTTCCTTTATTAACATGTCGTTAAATTTTAAACAAAAAGATATTGATTGAAAATAAACATGAAAACTTGTAAAGTAATATTCATGGAAATAATTTTATAAAAATCCATTCATGCCGTATAAGTTAAAGAAAAACATTCTTCTCGTACTTTGGCCAGAAAATTCAAAAGAGGACCTCGTAATAAAAACGACAAAAGATTCCTTTCATATATTTTACTAAAAACTCACCTAAGGGTAAAATTGGTTTTAAACCATTGTAGTAGGATAAAAATAATATTACTTATTGAGGAAACATGGATGTGGATGATAAATATTCCCCAGTAAATTCTAAAGTATAAACTATCTCAGATAAAAACAAGATTGCGATATTTTCCCTTACCTTAGGTCCGATATGCTTTGTACGTGTCTGAACCTCCTGTATAATTATTTAAATAATTTCATTGAATTATTCCATAATCATACTCATTGTGATAATATCATATATGGTCATATTCATAGCTTTTTATTAGTAATATTTCATTTCTGCTTGTTATTCGGGTGTTTATTGCTTTATGTTCTAATGTGTGTTTTGTTAAATAAATTATTATTCTTCTTTTTAGGTTATAGATAAATCATTTCCAGAATTTTATTAGTGTAATATATATCATATTTACTCATTCAATTCATTTATATAATCATTATTCAATGAAGATCATGTAGAACGAGTCGCATCACATCGTGGAGACGGTAGACCGTACGTACGCACGAGCGATGATATCGTTCCCATGATCATGGAATTTTATTGAAGTGTATGTATACTACTTCATAATAAATATCACTTTATAATAATCATATATAGTTATTATTTTCAGCATTATACCCATCCAAGTAATGTGGTGGTGGAAAACAGATTACACCCCCGCGTGGAGACAGTATTTAGTACGTACGCAGGCGCGGTGATTTCATTTTCCGTAGGATGGATAGAAAGTGAAATAGATTTGTTTCATATTTATAATAACATATCATTGTATGAGTGATACTGATTTTATTACTTAAGAATGAAACAACTAAATAAGAAGATGTAGAATAAGAAATAAATTGGAAAGAATTGGTAACAGATATTACCTCTTCTTTAACACGCCTCTTTGAAATATCCTCTTAGGGCACTGTGATTGGTCTTTGAAGAAGACCAGGACCTATAAGATGTTTTTAGGGAGGTGGAGAATAGGATTTTGTAGGGTTTAGCTGATCGTGAAGGCTCAAAGTGGTGTGAGGAGGAGAGGGAGGATGTGCCCTTTTATAAGGGAGGAGACTGGCACCTTTGGAATTATAAGAAATATTAATTTATAATAAATACCAACCCCACTTAAAAACGTCATAAAATGAGTCAAATAAGAATCATATATGAGATAAGGTTCTAATATCATCAACCAATAAAATTTAGACAAGTTGGGAATTTATTTTAAACATTATCAACATGATTTATCCTTATGTATTTTATTTAATTTTATTTGTGGTTATAATATTATTAATTTTAAATAATTATAAATAATTACATATATGTTTTGAATTGTCCATAATTGTATTATTTATTTAATTTTAGACCATATATATTTTAATTCACAATTTTTAAATATTTTAGTGATTTTAATCAATTTTATAATATGTAATTTCTATAAATTAACAATAGTGTCAATTTTGACAATATTCATTTATTTGAGTTTAAATAAAATATATACTGAAGTTATGTTCAAACTAAAATATTTAATAGATTCATAACATGTCATTTTTATCTATAAAATTAGTGGATCACATTAAATAGTTCATATAATATTTATATAAATACTTCTAAAATAAATTATTTGATATTTTAATCAATAAAATAATTTTAACATCACTATTGTGTCATAATTAATGATAATTATCTAATCCCTAAAAATTATAAATAAATTCATATTATGTAGATAATTGTATTATATTTCTGTAGACTATTCATGTTCAAATTTTCATGAATTTTATCACTAAATTAAAATTATTATACTTATAAGATTTAAGAGAGTGACATGTTGTCACTTTCTTTGGTTTTGATAATAATTATATTATTTAATGATAAAAAGTCCATGAAATGAATCTATTCCAACCCTTAGGTGATATGAGTCGACTTTTAATCATCCAATGTAATTTTGGAAAGTTAATGGGTAATTTTATAATCTTATATTTACCCTTAATTACCTGATTTACCTTTAACTGCAGTAAATAAAAATTACGGTAGTTACTATTCATATTCTCAAAAAAAAAAGTAACCTATTAACATAATTTGGACCCACTGAATCCAAATATTGAATCCATTTTTCAAAATTCAAAACACAGAAGTTTCAATAATTAATTTAAAATTAATCCCGTTGTTAAGCAAACATGTTTTTAAAAGGTAAAACATTGCCAAAGATTGAAATGTTGTTACCTATGAATTCAATGTAAAATTAATGATAATTACATAAATTTTATTAAATGGTAAAAATATATTATATTTATACTTTAAAAACATTAAATATTATAATTTAACTATATAAATTATTGCGATGAAAAAAGTTGTTTTTAATTAAAATATAGCATGTTTTTACTATTCATTATAATATTAAAGTTATCAGAATAATATGAAAAATTTATCCAAATTATATTTTTACATCCTGATTCAAAAGAAGAATTTTATTTTTCAAATTGAACTTATAAACATGTCAAAAAAAATATTTAAAGTTGGCGTGCCATCAAAAGGTGGCAAAACTGCTATTTTTTTAAAATACTTATCTTACCCGAAAAATTTATTTTCTTCTCATAACATGTTCTAGAAAATATGTAAGATGAATAATAATGTTATAAAATATAAAATTCAGTTAATACTATTCATAATGGCTAGTTTATAAAATTATACTAATATATCGTTCTTTAGTGGAACTCGATATTGCATACTACACACGCTATCAAGGAAGGCCGCGATTGCGTGTAACACAAGCCAAGCTTGTGTTTTTTGCTATGAAGTATTCCTTCGATGTTGCGTATAACATAAGACATACAAAAAATATACTTCTCATAAAATATCAGGGAGTTTCATGTAGCATATTTATAATAACATCACAATATGTATAAGATACTGGAGTTATTATTTTGGTATGGAAACAATAGAGAAAGTGGTAGGGGAAGAAGAAAAGAACATTGAAAGTGGTGATGAAATAATTACCTCTTCTTTGGGTGCTTCCTTTTTGATTTATACAAAATGCATTTAGAGGGTAGCTTTTGATCAATGTAAGACCTATAAGTTTATGTGAGGGTATTTGGGAGAACATTTGGTTATGGGTTTCTGAGTCAAATAGTTTTGGGTGTGTGAATTGGAAAGAAGGTATATACCCTTTTAAAAGGGAGGTGATGGGAACTTTAGGACGAGCTTGAAATACTATTTTCTTTATAAAATTATTTTCGAATTTCAATAGTGTAAAATAGATTTATTTTGAGACTATGGGTGGTATAGTTCAAAAAATGATCCACCAATAGGTTTTAGACAAGTATAGGTCGCCATATTAATCTTATCTTTTAGATTTAACTCAAAGTTAAATAGTTTTACTTTTACCATGTCTTTTGTATTATTATAATACATGGTTAAGAAACATACTATAAAATCCCAAGAGAACCTAAAATGGTTCATTAATGACATATATATCGTTATATAAGTCCTTTTTCTGAAAAATATATATTTAGGAATATTTTATTATTTTATAAAATAGTATTTGTTTTAAAAACTCATTTTTGTCCATTTTGACACGATTTAGTATTTGGTTTTTTGTGAATGTCATGAAAACTTTATTTCTTAAAAAAATAAATTTAATAAACCATAAAATGTCATATTAACCTATAAAATTACTTGATGGAATCAAAACATTCAATTCACATTTATTTTAATATTTATAATATCAATTATTTTAATTATTAATTTATATGTTAATTACTGCATCATTATTGTTTCATAAATAAATTTAATTATCTAATGTGTGAAATTATATATAAAATCATATGATGTAGGAAACCATTATAACATTTTAATAAATATTTATAGTCAAATTTATCTTATGTATAACACTGTATTAAAAATTGTTACTTATTAAAATTTGAGATTAACAGTTTTAACTCTTATTTAAATAAAATATAATAAATTTTCTAATCTAATCCATGTGGATAAAAAACAGTCATATTTTTTACTTATGGTTCATTTTGGTCAAAATATTCGTATCTAATAGAATTAGGACATGTGTTGGGGTAATTATAATGTCATTTTTACCTTTAATTACAATATTTACTTTTAACCTTGGAAAATAAAATTTAAAATAAACTATTCACCAAAAATTATTTTCAACATGTTAAACAACATTTTACATACTAATTTTAACCATGTATCTCGATTTTTTGAAATTCAATTCACATAAGTTGTAAAATATTTTTTTATGCATATTCGAAATGATGTCTCGAAGGTGGCTAAAAGATGATAAAAAGTTCAGTAAAATTTCAAAATATATATTCTAAATATAAAATTCCTTCAAAGAATAAAATTGGACTAATATAAATATTATGTATCAATTTTTACATTAAAATAAATTAAAAATAATAATTTAAATAAAATGTTGGTTTTAAAAAATAACATGGTGTTTTTCATTATTCATAGAAAATGGAAGTATTTAGAAAATACCAAAAATTCATCCATAGGTAATTTTCAAATTCCATATTAAAAAAATATTGTCTATTTTACACAATTCAAAACATAGAAGTCATATGAATTAATTGAAAACGAATTCCTATTTTCAAAACTAGAAAGGGTGTTCTTGAGATGTAAAACCTATCAACTGATTGATTTGTGTTTTGGTCCTCTTTAAATGTAAAATTACATCCAATGACCAAAAATCAATTATAAAATAAAAATATAATCTTATTATACTTCAAAATAATTCAAATTTATAATTCATCACTATAAATTGTTTTTATTAGAAATGCTTTTTAAAATTAAAATTAATATTTTCCACTATTAATCAAAATATGAATGTTATTTGAAAAGTACCTAAAATTTATCCATACTAATTTTTTATGTCTTTATTATAAATAAAGAAGTTTATATTGTCAAATATAATATATAAATGTGCAAAATATTTTATTTAAGAATGTGTTTCCATTAAATGGAGGTAAAATTACAATTTTTTAAAAATACATACTTTATCTAAAAAATTTAATTAGTTCATATATATTTTCTATGAAACACATTATGTGGACTTTTAAATTATAGAGTATTTAAAATTCAAAATTCTATTAATAATTTTCATAACCACATTTTTAACGGCTAGTATGTTAATTCATTGTGTGCTCGAACTCATTGTTTCATTTTGTGCAATCTATTTAATTATTTTAATGAAAATAACAAACTATGAAATATTGGGTTGTTACATTCTTCCCCATTTTCGAAATTGTGTACTTGAAATTTTACAATTGGTAATGGGAACATCATTTAAAGTCCCACATCAGAAAAAGAGTTAACAAAACTATAAAATTAAAGGAAAGAAAGATAAGAACAAAGGTCACTTGAGATAACTCATACTAGGATTCTATGTAAGAAATCATAGATATGGAAGAAAAACTAAGTGTCACATTTTGATGGTGAGTGGTAGAAAAGATGATTAGGAGAATCTTAACAATAATTAAACGACAATCATGTGATGGGTTAAACTATCATTTGTTTCCCAGTAGAAAAATTAAACCGATAATGTTTTTGGTTTATATTTTATTTCATAATGTTGAGTAATTTATTTATGAGATTGACTAATAACATATATAGACATACTTAAATCTCAAGTATAGTTTCATTCTTTAATAAAATTATACCACTAACTAATCTTTTCTCCAAACGATGAGTATTTAGGATGATTTTGTCAAACCTAAGGCACTAAAATTATATTCTATAGAATAACATAATTCATTAAATATGAACAATATATTTCACTTGTATTTGGAGATTAACCAAAACCAAAATGAATAGTACAAGATAAGATGATCCCCAATATGGATAATCCTTTATATAAAGAAATACTAATATCAATTTGTAAAATTTAACAAACAATACAAAATGAACAATAAAGGCCAATCAATAAAAAATTTTCCTTAAAATACTTTATTATAATACAAACTAAGATTGATACCCAAAACTCATATGATCTAATCACATAGTCATCCATAATACTTCATCACATTTATCTCCAAATAATAACAACTAATATTGAAGTCTTATACTAATAAGTAATTAACAAAATCACATATTTTATATGATAAATTAATAATTTCCATTAATAACTTGAATCTATAAAATTCCACATTAAAAACATATATTATTCCAAAATAAAAATCCATCATTACTCTTAAAATTAAATCCCAAAATATTCTATATTTATTTGTCATATAGTGTTCTCAATAGATCGA
This sequence comes from Viscum album, assembly GCA_963277665.1. Classification (NCBI taxonomy): domain Eukaryota; kingdom Viridiplantae; phylum Streptophyta; class Magnoliopsida; order Santalales; family Viscaceae; genus Viscum; species Viscum album. The sequence continues at coordinate 1,644,410,353 of OY728163.1, read as the reverse complement.
ACGTCTTCAAAAATAACATTTATCACTTAATCACCAAATCATTTTCCTATACTAAGGATACCCATTTGATAAATCATAAGATCTCAAATAAACATAATTTTGATTAATAAAATCATATGTTGAAATATAATTAGTCACACATACCAGGGAATTCACATTCTCATGTTGTATGAGCTAAATCCCTGTCGCACCTTGGTGTGTGTTCGATTCCTATAGATTTTTTTGATGCAACAGGTTATCACAAAGTCTTTTTATTGTCCTTCTTCAAAAACATTATATTATAACATTCCCAAAATGTAATAAATTACTCCAAATGACCATAACATATTTTACAATTAATGTTATCTCATACCTCACATTTTCATCCAAAAAAGTAATAACCTATAATTTCCACAAATTCAAGGATAATATAAACCCAAATGGTTCATTATAACTATATCCACAAAATAAAATGTAATTCATCCAAAAATAGAATTTTCACATTACAAACTATAGGGATACACATACAGGAGAAACGCATTCCAACGTAATCCCTTAAAATAGTGAATTAATAATTTTATACATTTTTTCATCCATTTTTTCCACAATAGTTCTACCATAACCTATTAGTTATCCTACAGTGTAAATCATAGACTTAGGTATTTCCCAGGTCCCCTAAAATTACAGAAATTGGATGTAAATGTATTGTTACGATAATTAGTATTTTCTTCCAAATTATCCTTAATTTTTCTTCATCAATTCTATATTTATGTCTATCTTCCACACACAAAAATCATTTCATTGTTCCATTGAGATGCATTCCACAGTGTATCATTCCACATATCTTGCATGATAGAAATTCAAATTTCTATTTTACATGGTCTTCGCTGATGGATCCCTTATCAATCTCTTCCTGTCTCTTCTATGTTGAGTTTCAGAGTTGGTTATTGTATATATTTTTTATTATATTTTCGGAATCCTTCATCGTAATTATCACGATATATTTTAAGCCCATAAACAATACATTTGGTTTTTCATTTCCACCATCATTCCTAGCTTGTTCATCTGGTTCAATGTTACTATGAATTCCTTGGAATCCAACCATTGACTAAAACAAGAAATCATAGTGAGAGTAATAATATTAATAAAATCATTTAGAGAATATCATGACATCTTATTTTCAATCTAAAACCCCTTAGTATTAACCAAGGTTTTATATTCTCATATTATTTTTAAATCCATCAAATCAGTTTGTAATGAAAATGGTAATTATCTTAAGCACATCTCTAGGGAGTGTCAAACTAGATGCATAGTAAGGTACATTGTTGTGTAGCAAGATACCCCATGTCAATCCTGAAACTCCTTCTCTATGTTTTCACTCTTAGGTAAATTTTTTCTAGAACCACATCCACATGTATTGTCCAGTCATGGATTCATTTCTCGAAAAACTCAAAAAATCAATACATTACCAAAAAATATTTCAATTTATTATATACTAATCATCAATTTCTATCTTAGTGTAATGTTTCCTTATCGGATTTTATCTAAATACATTTTATGTGGTTATTGCTAAACATCATCTGATACCAACTTTAATGCCCCAACCCAAGTCAACTATATTTGTTGAATTATTACATAACATTAGCATGATTAATAGGAATCATGCCCCAAAGGGCTGATCAATATACCAGTTTTCAAAAACAGATTGCATACATGATCTTCATATTACAATTCCTAACATAAAATATAACATTGATAATTCTTTGAGAATTCCATTATTCTCCTATCTTTAACATAAATATATAATATAATACACTTATTGGCATCTTGATAAAATAAAACATAAGACTTGAGTAAGATTAGGAGCTCAAAAAGGATATAAAATATAGTAGAAGCTATCATAAATAATCATAAAAATTTATAGAAAGGTATTAAATTGAACACAAAGGTCAGTAAACCTAATCATTATTATATTATGGAAAAGATAAATTAAATAATTTCATCTACTTATTCACTTGGATATTGTACTAGTTGAATAATCACATGTAACATCAATATATAATCTCATAATGATGGAATGCCTAATGTTGGACATTTTAACCACAGAGTCATGGCGTCGTTACCAGACTCAAAATATAAATTTTTTCAATGCATTGTTACAAGATACAAGTTAGTCAAATGAGACATACTGATTCATTCAGGGGATGTAGTGGACCCCACCCATAACTTATCAAGTTCAATTCATTCCTCATATAAAAATGGTGAAACATAAAATAATCATTCGTATTAAAACTAGCATACAAAATGTCATAAATGTAATCACAAACCATGCATGGTATAAAAACAGAACTTACATACTCAAACATAATTAATTCAATAAAATATGGAATATTTTATTATAATAAATCAACCTCTATAAAGAATAAAATTTCATTAAAGGATATTGACATATATGAGAATAATTAGTAAACTATTTTTTGAGAAATATCCCATAATCTTGAAAACATTTAAAAGCCGCACTATTTATCCACAAAGTTATTTAAAATATATATTTGAATCAAAGTGTCCCATAACCCATTGAAACTTTTGAATGGAATTTTAATTTTAAAACAATCATTTCCCTATAAATAAATCCTTAAAACATTTTTCAAAACATTACATTAAAGAGAATGATTTTGGAGAATAAATCATTAACACATTTACGATGAAATTTTAGTTATAGAGTTCTTAACCTAATGAAAGTCAGCTGAATACAAACAATTATAGAATAAAATTAATCAAAACATTATAATATCATGAGTATTATTGGATTGATTATAAGATATGTCAAAGGACTTTATATACACAATATAATTGTTAATTGCTGCATAACTAAAAATTTGTATCAATGGAATGTAAATTAAGACAAAATACCTTATAAAGATAGTATATTTAATTATGTGTGAATAATATAAATACAGTAAATATTTTTGGATAGTTTTTGTAAATCAATCATAGTATATTCACACATATTCTTGTAAAAACAACCATTGACTTGGATGTTTAACTCGGTTAATGGTAATTGAGATAAGATTACCCATATCAAGTTAATATCAATGACTTGAGAATGTAACAATAGAGTGATTATGTATATAAATGGTTATTCCACACAATGGGGAGTTAAAATTACTGCATTAAATATATATATTTACTTCTCACATAATCTTGGAGTAAAATAATCAATGAAATGTGTGTAAGACCCAATTAGTGGAAATTGAAATTAGAAATTTCATTACCAATTTAGTAACATACAAAACATACAAAAAATTAAAGAACGATCATACAGTGAAGATGTAAATAACCATAAATGAAATTATATTTCACCAACATTAAAATTAGGGGTAGTACATAAATCACACAAAAGGAAATTGTTGAAAATATAGAATAAATCTCTTAAGAATAAAAGTGAGATGAAAACCCATTACCTTATAAATTCCTTTAGTTGAGTTTAATTTTATCCTCTTGTATAATGGTTAAATAATATTTATTAAATTATACAAGAACCAGATACATAAATATGATAGCTTATATGATCTTCTAATATTTATTTGTTAATAATATTTCGATAGTATCATTGTTTGAGGTGTAAACTAATTCGTTTTCCTTTATATGTTTTTTTTGTAAGTCATGTATTTTATGGATAGAATATATTTTATTCATATAAAAAATGATATTAATATCTTAAAATATAATTTTTTATCATCAAATACGAATTATTCATTAATGGTTATGATTCGGGATAAATCTCATTGCGTCTTCGAGATGGTAAGTCCTACGTATGCATGAGTGACAATATCATTCTATTGTTGGTGAGATCATTTCATTGTATGTTATATTATATAAACATAATAATTGAAATTTATATTTATTATTTATATAAATTATAATAATTATTATTCCCATCATAATAATGTTGTGTTGAATAACAAACTACCCCACGACGTAGAGATGGTAAGGCGTACGCATGCACGCATAGAGACTTCTCATTCATAGAATGGATTAAAAAATGAACATTACTATACCATATTTATAATAACATCACTGTATGTATTAGTTACTTGATTTATTTTTTGGTATGTAGACAACATTGAAATAGGGCGTCGAAGTGGAAAATAACTTTGAAAGAGGTGAAAAAATAATTATCCCTTATTCGGGTGCTACATTTTGATTTGTAAAAAAGGGATCCTTTTGATGGCTTTATGATAAATGTAAGGAATATATATTTATTTGAAGGTAGTTGGGAAATTATTTGGGTAGGTTTTGTCTACGACAAATGGCTTTGGATGTGTGAATTTGAAAGAAGGTTGAGTACCTTTTTATAAGTGATGTCAGGGGAACTTTTGTAACAACTTGAAATATTATTTTATTTTAAAAACATTGTTGGTCTAAAATATATCCAAATGGGGTTATTTAGATTCATACTTAGGAATGTTTTTAGAAAAACTCATCCAATAGTATCTATAAAATTTTAGGTCACCATATTAACTTCGCTTTTAGATTTAACTATTAGTTAAATAGTTTAACTTTTACCATGTCTTCTTGTATTATTATAATTGATGGAAAATATACATATTATAAAATGCAAAAGAGGAGATCAAGTGCTTCATTAATGACATATATATAATTATATATGTCATTTTTCCAAACTATGTATATTTATAACTATTATATATTTTTAAAAATAGTATATGGTTTGAAAACTCATTTATAGAAATTTATAAAACCTGTTGTATATGGTTTTTATGAATGTCATGAAAATCATATTTCATCGAATAAAATACATTTAATAAACAATAACATGTCATATTAACCTCGAATATTCTTGTATGGCTTAAAAAGTTTCAATTTAAACTAATTTTAATATTTATAATATCATTTATTTTAATCATTCATTAATATGGTAATTACTTCATCATCATTGTGTCATAAATAAATATAATAATAAAAATTATAAAAATTAAAAATAAAAAACTATGATATTGGAAATATTATCAGCCTTATAATAAATTTTTTTAGTTGAATTTATCTTATGTATAACCCCATTTTAAAAACTGTTTAGTTATTAAAATTTGAATTGAACACCTTTTACTATTCTTTACATAAAATATATTAAATATCTTGATACAAACCAATTGGATCAAAAATAATCATATATTTGTCCAAATTTTGATTTTGGTCAAAATAACTTTTCAAATATAATTATGACATGTGTTAGGGTAATTATAATATCATTTTTTTCTTTAATTACAATATATACTTTTAACCGTGTTAAATAAAATTCAAAAGATACTATTCACCCAAATTTATTTTGACCTTATTGAACAAAATATTACATACTTATGTCAACCATGTCTCTCATAATTTTTAAAATTCAATTCATAGTAGATGTAAAATTATAATTTAAGAAAATTTGGAAATGTTCCTAGATGGTGGGTAAAAGAATGAAAAACGTTCAACAACATTTTATATATCTACTGTTATTATAAAATGACATCAATGTGTTAAATTTGACTAATATATATATTATGTATCTATTTTTAATTTAAAATAAATTAAAAATAATTATTACAATAAAAATTTTGTTTTAAACAATAATGGAGTGTTTTTCACTATTCATAAAAAATTGAATGTCTGTAAAAAAATTCAAACAATTAAACCAAAGTGTATTTTGTTATTCCAAAAAAAAATGATGTAAATTTTTACAAACTAAAAATAGTGATGTAGTGTTAGTTAATTTAAAAATACTTCCATTTGTCAATACCAGAAAGCAGGTTTTTGAGATTAGAAACTATTAAAAAAATATGTGTTTATGCCCAATATAAATGTAAAATTACATCAAATGACCAACATTGAAATATGTGATAAATATATAATAAACTTATAGTTCAAAACTATTAAAATGTATAATTTAACACTATAAAATATTTTAATTAAAATATATGTATTGAATTACAATTTATTATTTTTCACAATTCATCAAAATATGAATGTAATCATTAATGCACTGAAAATTTCTCCAAACTAAATTTTATATCCCTCTTATAATGAATATGTTTATTTGGTCAAATTTAAATATATATAAGTCCTAAATATTTTACTAAAAAGGGTTCCCCATTAAAAGGCCGTAAAATTGTATTTTTTAAAATACATCTTTTATCTGAAAATTTTAATTTTTTCTTATATTATATCTAAGAAACACATAATATGGATGTTAAAATTATAGGGACTATATAAAATTCATAATTTATTTAACACTAATCATACCCTCTTTTGTGAATGGCTAACTTGGTAAGTTGTGGTGTGCTCAAACTCGATGTTGCGAGTAGCGTAAGATATTGAATAACAATATGGACAATAACATACTATCAAATCATTGGATGGTAAATTTTTATGTAATTATCATTAATATTAGAAGTTAATAAATGAAATGCGCTATTATTTGAGATAGTAGGCCATACGCACACATTTACACAACTTCCATTTCCTTTTCATATTTAGAGGAATGAAAATTAGTTTCTATATATGAATATATATATATGTATACTAAAATTATATTATAATATGTATATAATATATTTCACATATTTAAATGAAAAGTTTCCTTAATACATTGCATGTTTAGCATGAATGAATCACATCACTTTTAGGAGGTAGTAGTCCACACGTCCACAAATGATGTTATCATATTACCATAAAATATAATGCATGAAGGTATGATTGATATAACAGTTATAGAAGAATGATTAAATGAAAAATATCAAATATATCAACTATAAAATATAAAAAATCATTATTTCAAAAAATTAATAGTTTTAAATAGAAGAATAAACGATATCATTTCACAAGGTAGTTGTTTTTAGTACACATGAATGATGATTGTGTATCACATTTGATGTATGTGTTTGAATGTGTAAGTTTAAATAAAATAATATAATAACATTTTTATGTTTATTATAACTTATTTTATTATAAAATCATTATATAAATATAATTCAAGAGTTGTATAAGTAAATGAAACTAATGTGATTGTTGATGAATGTTAACTCTTACTCGAGTAATGCCTTTTGATTTATAGAAAAAGGTTTCCTTGTATTTCGATCATTAAAGATTTATACATCTTGAATTAGGATAGAGGTTATGTGATTTTATTTAGGAACATTTTGGATTACCAAAATGTATTTATTGGTTGGAACAATTATGAGGGAGGAGTCCCTTTTTACAGTGGATGTAGAGTGGCATTCTAGTAGATATAAAAAAAGTAAACACTTTTTAGTGGACTCAATTATATAATTTTACTCTTATATTGTTCAATATTAGATAAAAAAGAAAATATGGTATATATATGACAATTAAATGATTTTGTGTATGTTTTTAGATAATTCTAACACATATGATTAAGGTTTAGTACCTTGTTAAGTATTTTTCTACCTTAATCCTAATAGTTATTTATAACTCCATTCCCTAATATTTTTGTTCAAAATTATGTTGTCCATAATAGAAATTATAAATTATTTTTATTCCAAAGATGGAATCCATTTTTTCAAATTCCAATAAGAAAATTGGTATAAATGAATTTAAATTTAATCCCACATATGGGATGACAATGGATGTATTTAAACTAGAAACATTCAAAAGTTTACTATATTTTTATATCTAATTTGAAAGATATAATGATTAAAATAAAATAGATTGTATTAATATATTTAATTTTTTTCTAATTTTACATTAAAATAAATTGAAAATATATTTTATCCTTATAAATAAATTAGATGAAATACATTTTAAAAGGAAATTCAATATTTTCAGTATTCATCAATGACATAAAACATTAACAAATATGCAAATATCACCCTAATCTAATTACTATGTTCCTATTTAAAAAATAAATTTTATTTTTACATATAAATATTAGAAAATTAGCAAATCAATAATTTAATATTCATTCGTCTTTAAAATTCAATAAAATATTATTTTGAAAAATATAGGTTTTTGAATAATATTGGGTTTTCTCGTATCTAATGACTATAAAAGATATTGGATCAATGAAAAAATACTTTATAGGATAAATAATTTATTTATTATAATAATTTTGTTAATACAATCAATAATATATAATTTTAATTACTAGGTTGATTCTTATTCTATTTAATAATAATTATATAATAATATATTATTTTTTTGTAAAACATTATCTTGTCTATAATGCATGATATAGAATAAAATCGTCATCACGTAAAACGGAATATAACATAGTATTGATTGTTTTTCAAGATATATAATATTTTAAATTTATTTAAAATTCTAAATATATCATTAAGTATGTAGAGTTTATATGCTATCAAATGAAAATTAATCTTATATAATTTTATAGGTGTTACATTCTCCCAGACATAAATAAAATGTGTCCCTATAAAATAAAATAGATGTTGGTAATATAATTTTTGTTATTTACAATGTTGAAATCCATCACCCTTAAAAAGAATCAAAAAAAATCCATTAGAAAAATGATAATGTGAAGTAAAAATGTCACATGGACAAACTTGTAACTATGTTTAAGTATAAAATAAAATTAGTAGCAAGAAAAAATATGGACTTAGGGGAAATACATAAATATTTATAAAAAGTTAGTCACATCATTTATCATATGAAGTTGAATGATCAATTGATATTTTATCATCACAATGGCCTAAATTTGCGAGGATATAAGAGAACATCGATTCAACATAAATTAAGGTATTGTGAAATTTTGATATTATTTTCCTAATGTTGATTATTTATTTAATCGCCTAATTAGATATAAAAATATTCTTACTTTACATATTCTTATATAAAAAATTTTATCCTTTATTTTGATATGATAAATTTCCAATTTATCTATTAGTTTAAAAAATCAATGTCCAAGAATTAACAATAATGCCTGAAGCACAAAAATACACTTATAACATAAGATAAATCTCAGAAAAGAGATAAATTAATTTTAATTTTCCTCTAACTATTATCCAATACAATTACTAGTAATACATGAAAAATTAATCCTCAAATGTAACACTGATTTTCATTTATTAATATTTTCCATCAAATTGTTTAACTTACAAAAATTACATATTAATTAGGGCATTACATAGGCTAATTGATGGAATTAAACCCTTATCGTACTTCAGTTGTAGGTTCATGTTACGTGGCCTTACTATATGTGATGTGTTATCACCCAATACACCGGTTTTCCATTTATTAAACCAAATTAATAAAATTTTAAAAATAAATAAGATGTAAATATTTAAATTTTATCATTATATTTATTTTTAATTATGGTTTTCAATACAACACCATTACATAATTTCTTCATCAATTTTTTCCACATAGGTCCTTCCTTGAACAATAATTAATACATTAAAAATTTTCATTTTGGGAAACCAAAAACCATTGTCTACGAATAAATTTTTATTTTAGAACAACCATTTCATAATTTTTAAGAAATATAATTAATGAAACATTATTGTCAATACAAGACAACTTATGTTTATACTAGGTCATTAAATTACATTATATATATAATTAATTCCTTATGGTTTTAATGAGAATATGAATTATCCATTGAATATTCCTTTTGAGTGTTAAACCATGTGTACTGAAAGGCTTATTTTTATGACCCATGTTTTTCTAGAGTTAGGAATAATACACCTCTTTAGAGTTGTTACCCCTTGGAACATCTGTTCCAGAACCACATACATTTATAAAATCCAAAAAGGGATGTATTTCAATGAAAAATCACATAATCACTATCTAATTTAATCATGGGTATTTTATTTTATTCCAACCTTAGTATTAAATCATAGGCATTTGTTCTCTAATATATATTTTCATAATTATATTTACCAGGGATTGTACTGGACATTATCTAATAACAACTGTAGCACCCTGACCCTAGAAATATCAGATCTAGTGATGTGATAGCAATACATTAGCTTACTATATATATAAAATATTTCCAAAAGGACCAATGAGTTTAGTTGTTTTGGTAAGCCAGATACATAAATGATTCTTATTTTTACAATTTATACACTAATTAAAACATATTTTTTCATTTTTGGGTTACATTATTTAATATTTTATTTCACTACATATGATTCTTAGCACACTACATAGAATCATGGAGAAAGAAAAAAAATTAGTGTGATATCAAATTCTCATTAAGGGTAAAGTACATTTGAACCAATAAAGATTCAATTAAAATAATAAATATGAAAAGTACATAACTGATAATAGGTTCTATGTAATCAATAAATGATAAAGTAGTGAGTTAATACTATGTGTAGGTAAGTAACTGAAAAATTATTCCATTTAAATAACCATAGAAGGAAAAATATATATTGAATGGTATGAAACTGGATTCAAATTCCATTTAATAAAATTTCAATTATGAAATGCCTATATTAACGTAGTCATATTAAAAATATCATGGTAAATAACACTGAATAAAAATAAATCTAATGAATAGTTATTGGACAAAATGTCAGGGGGGGGGGGTTGAAAAAATATACAATCAATACCATTCAGAAGGCTATTTAAAACTGCAGTTAGAAACCCAATTAAGTTTAACAACTAATTTGTCCCATTAATTGTGCCCTACATGTCACTACCAGTCCAAAGAATTTCTCATATCAAGTAATCGTTTTAATTAGTTACCAATACTCATTATCATATATCCATATTGAAAAATGAATATATATTTATCAATATTTCTAATTTTAATCAAATAACTATAACATTTAGTACCTTATGAAGAAATAGTGTATTGTAATCAAAATAAACAAACCCATGATAACTAATGTGGTTATTTGGGAGAAATATAATGTATAACGATTAGAAGAAAATGGATATTTGATGGGGGACTATAAGTAATCAAGATGTTTATTGTCAATTCTATCCTTGGTCAATGAAGTCAGAACCCATCAAATAGAATAATAAAGATAATAGCAATAAAACATATCCCAAGTGGGTAAAAATAAAGTGTTTTTTCATTGATGAATGTAAATACTATAAAAATATGTATTAAAAGTATTCATGAGGAAAATTAAAATTTTATTTTGAAAAACATTTTTAAATAATTTTATTTGAAAATAAATTTTAAAAACTATTTCATTAATATGTAAAAATTTAATATTTCAACTTAACCATAAAATAAATGGCGGTGGGTAATTCCATACATTTCTTATAATGTAGAAATCATAAAAAAATCCACTTGTTCGGAAATCAATATGAATATTTTATAAATCTCTATAAAATAAAAAATGCTAAAAATTTATTCGTTAATTTATTTTAATAATGTAATAATAAAATTAAATTCTTTTTATGAAACATGGTTTTTAAAATAATACAGGTTCTCTGACTAAAGTGAGAAATGAATTTGGGTTTTCTTCAAAAAAATTATAAACCATTTTGAGTACCAATGATTTAAATATTGTACTACTACATGAAAAAGACATCAATAAACATAGTTTATGATAAATTAATGTTTTATTAAACTATTATCATATAAATTCCATTTCTATAATTTCATGAATTAACCATCTCAATTATAATGTGATTCAGAAATAAACCCTTATGGTGATCATAACATTGAAGTGAAAATTAATCCCTGAATTCATTTTGTGTATTGAATTAAAATTCACATATATATAGTGTACATAAAACAATAGATATTAAAATTAATTATACAAATTATCATATAATATTAAATACAATGAGGATGTAATTTAACTCAATGAAAAAAGTATTATGTTAGGAAATTTTTTACTATTAGGTAGCATTAAAATCAAATTGTCTTAGATAAAATAAATCAAATTGAACCTAAATATATCATAAATAATTAAATATTCATTTTATTACATTTCAATGTGTCATTATGTACACTATATGTAAAAGGATTGGTTAAAATGATAAACTAGGACTTAATGAATGCAAATTGAGACGACGTCCCATGATACATGAAAAATATTGAATTATAGTAACCATGAATGAAAAAGGATTAAATAATACTCTAAATATGATAAAAAAAATTTATTTATTATATAAAATAAAATAGGGTCAGTATATACACCACATAAATTAAATATGTTGGAAAATGGTTTTTTCTTCATCGAAGTGAAAGTGATACATGAATCCAGAATATTTGCATTCACATTGGGTGAGTGTCCATTAACATAATGTATAAAGGATATAAAAATTATAATATACTATATAATAACTATAATCATATTTATAATATAATATGTTATATAATTATTATTTAATTTTACCCAATGGAAAGTATTTGTTCGTTATTCTCAGTAGTTTTGGTGTTAATTGTCTAGTATTTTACAATGTTTTGAGTTGTTATTTTTTTGATTCTGACATTGATCCTGATTTAAAAATACCCAAAATTTAAAACCTAGTATAATTATAAAATATATTATTTATATTTCTATTGATAATAATCCATAATATTTTGGTATGTGAAATTAAATGTAACATTAATAAACATAGTAGGTCAAACATACTCATCAACACTACTTCCATTTCATTTTCATATTTTAAATAATGATTGATTATATATATATATATAAATTACATTATCATATTTATTTCATATATTTCACATGACATGACTAAATGTATCCTTTATACATTCCATGTATAGTGTGAATGAATCATATAACTTTCACGAGGCGATGGTCCACACATCAAGAAAATATGTTACTATATTACAATAAAATATAAATCATTAAAGTAAGATTAATATAATAGAACCATAATTATAAATAAGTCCTAAATATCATATATAAAATATAAAACCATCATTATTTTCAACCCTAATATGTGTTAAATGGATTATTAGTTGACATTGGTTCAGGAGGAGGTTGTCTGTGGTACACACGAACGATGATTGTGCATACCATTTTATAGATGTTGTTGAATGAGTAAGTGAAAATATTTGAATAAATATTTATTAATGTATTTAATAAAATTGGGTTACTATATAATCATGATAACTTATTTATTTATGTGTTGGATAATTAAATTAAACTAATGTGATCAGTGAAGAATGTTACTTATTACTCAGGTTTTTCAATTTAGTTTACACCTCAAGGCATACTTAGTTTTCTTTATTATGAATGATAGGATTTTAGGATGATGGGAAGGATGTTGGGAGATCGTTTTTTCATATTATTAATGTGTAAATGGTCATTAGATATTCGAATAAGTGGGATATAGGAGTGACTTGTTATAGTGAAGGAGGAGTGACATTCTTGTAAATATAATAAGGAAAACACTATTGATGGGTTTTCCTTAAGTATTTTTCATCTGATAATGTTAAATATTTTGTCTACATTAGTATATGGTAGAATTGTGGCAACTAAATTTATTATATAAGTGTATCTATTATATTTTGGATCATGAGTTTATGGTTATTTCCATTGTTATGATTAATTTTACCTTATTCATATTAATTATTTTTCATTGCAGTTGCTATTCATTTTGGTAATAAACTATGTATAAATTTATAGAATATATAAACAATTTTTATATCATATATAGAATCTATTTTTCTAAATTAATATCATATAATATATACAAATTAATTTAAAATTAACACCGAAAACGGAGTGACAATGCAGGTTTTCAATGTAAAAATGTTCAATGGTTTTCTAGGATTTTATGTTGAATTTCAAAGTGATATTGATTCCAATTACATAAATTGTATTTATAGATATTAAATTGATATGTTTTTACATTAAAATTTATAAAATATATAATATCACCTTATAAATAACTTAGAATCAAATATCCATTTCCATATTTTTTTTTACTATTCGTCAAATAATAAAAATCCACAAAAACATTCCCAAAAATCCACCCTAAGATAATTTCCATTTTCATATTTAAAAAATGTAGTTTATTTTTACATATAAATTTTTAAAAAAATTCAATGTTTTGGATTAAAAATAATTTCTACTTTAAAAGGTGATAAATTTTCATTTAAAAAATATGGGTTTTTAAACGTAATATTGTGTTTGTTTTTATCTTGTGGCAATAAAATAAATTGGATGATTCAAAAAAAAATATGATTAAATATATAATATATATATTCTAGCGTGTTAGTAAATTATACTCATAATATATAATTCTTAGGGCTAGTTTATGTCTTATTATATTAAATAATAATATTTTAATACTATATTGGTATTCGGTAAAACACAGTATTTAATGTAATAAATTCTATTCAAAAACACGTTATTGCATGAGATGCAAGATAAGGTGGTATTTCATGTGTTTCATGCTATATAAAATATTAAAAAAAATTAAAATATAAAATTATAACATAAATTCTCTAGTAGTTATATTTTATCAAATAAAAATTACTCTTTCAGAAATGTTACGGTGTTATGTGGCATGGAGGGATTAGATACGTGAAAATTAACTATATGAGCCATCATATATGAGGTTTGAAATTATGGATATAATGGAAAGGTGAATTTACAACATTAATGTAATAGATAAGTGGTGAATGAATTTCATGGTTATGCTATATTAGAAATAAATTTTTCTGGAGATCAGATACATGAATCATCTATATTAATCTAATACAAATTGGATTGATTATGTGAATCATAAATGTGAGAGATCAGCTACATAGATTATCTATGTGAATATGCTATGTGGAAAGAATGAAAATGTTAATTGGATACATTAATGGATTGACTATGTGATTGATTGTTTGTGTGGAATGACTAAGTCAAAATTGGATCATATATGGATTAGCTATGTAGGGATTTTGGATATATATAGAATTTATCTATATGGAGTCAACCACATAGTGATTTCTACTAGTTTTAAAATATATCCATGCATTACTTTAGATGGAATGAATTAAGAAGAACTTAATGTCAAAATTATTGAATAATATTATATAATTTTTTTATTATGGATAAAGCAATATATTCTTCTTTATCAGTAGAGTACAATAAGAACATTTATTATTGGAATTAAATGTTTTAATATCAGAAAAACATATCATCATGTATTTTAACCTGATAATTATGGACCATTCCATTATCTCATCTTATTTTCATTCTCTCTAGGTCATAGGTCCTAAATCCCAACCCCTGTAGTAGTGGAACCCTTTTGTCTATGGTTCATTTTTTATCCCTTTCGATGCAAAGGGATTGAAACTAATAATTATTGAATTGGATTAATCAAGAATTGATTGTAAGTATGTCATATTGATTCATTATACTACGATAACAATTTTCCACATTATATTATATGTAGTGTTTTGTACATGATATACTTATTATAATTTCATATGATTCTATGGACTAATATTATTTTCATGATGGATTTTGGTACAGATAATATATCATAATTAATTAATTAATTGGATTAAAAATTAATGAAGAGTAATTTTGTAATGAATATATTATTTCATATAATTTTATGATAATATAATTGATACAATGTATATGCCTAATTAAATTACGTCTTTTATTATAATTTAATTCAGAATGTGTTTTAATCATCATATTTCTTTTTGAAATTTTTTAATGAAAACTCATGTTAATGAGACTGGTACTTCACTTTATTTTTAGAAACTAGTTTTAATATCAAGGGAATGTTTAAATTTTGAATGATTTTTATAGCTTAATGTGTTAGGTTTCCCAAAGTGGGATCTTTTGAATATTGAATTAGATTATTCATGATGGAATAAGAACTAGTGGTGTGATTAAGATAATTTATAGGGCCTAAGTTTCACATATGATTCAGATGGATGAGTGAAATAGTTATGGATTCATGAAAATATATTTCTATATGAAGGTTGGATACCATGGTTATGGTCATGTATTTCCATATTGGAAATTCATATGGGATTGATACTACATTTTTATTTTATATAGATGTTACATTCTCTAAGCATTGTGATATGGGGTGATGTGGAAGAAATTTTATATGAGCCTTGGATGGCTAAACCAAGGATTGCTGATGTGCCCTAGAAAATGGGTACTATATACTGTAGAAATATTATGGGTTTGTGATATGTAAATAAAAAATTATGTAAGAATTATATAATATAAATTATACAATAAATTCATGATTATGATATAATATAATAATTAATTAACACTCCTAAATCACACATTGAATAATCATTATATCATTGATCTTTTGGGTGGTAAAACAATGACCAACAATGACATGCTATAAAAAATAAATGATTGGGAAAATGTAATTTACCTATTATGATATAACATGTAAAAATATTAATAATTAAATAAATATAATATTTATGATTTTATATATTGTTTAGAACAATCCATGTTGGGGAGTTGTGAAAAATTACACATCTCATTCGTGGACGGGGTAGTCCACATATATATATTGGTGAGGAAATAATTTTTCCATATATAGTAAATTTATTTTTTTCATTTAACAAACAAATTCCTTTCATATATGTTGGTTATTTTACTATTAAATACATATTTATAACCATCCATGTTATTATGTTATGAAAAATTGTAAACATCACTTTGTGGGCGATGTAGTTTTCACAAGTGCATGAGCGATTTTTTCAATATCTGTTAGATTTCATAGAGTTATAAAATGGTTTTTACGTAAATATAATGAATTTTTTTTTATGGTGATGTTGAATATTACATTATTTTTAGGTGATTATACATGACTTTGGGGTGGTGGAAGATTAAATACACTTGAATGGACATGGTTATTTCGATCCCCAATCCCATGGGTATCCTCCTTTTCATATCATCTTCAAATTCTTGGATTTGTATTTTTGGGAGACCAAGACATATTGAAAATTGGTAAAACATTAAAGAAATGTCATGAGAAGACATCAGTAATGTTAATGTGCACTATGACTAATGAAAATAAAGGAGATGATGTTAATTTTATCAAGAGAGGGGTGTGGACATTTTTTAGATATTTATAACATTGAAATAATATAATTTTATTTAATCAAAATATGGATCTAAATTGAAATATTCTAAAATATATGATAACATAGGGTTTAATAAAAATCATAAAGTTATGTTTAGCCAATATTTAGTGATATTTTAAACCATATCACTTAGTTTAACACCCACATTAAACTGCTGTACATTTTCATAGAGAAAAATATTTAATATGGTTATCGTTTCTTATGACTATAAATAAAATAATATTATAACACAATTTGAATATTTATTATCTAAATATAGATTCAATTTTTCATGATATAGTTATTATAGGTGGTAAAAATAACATTTAATATAATTATGAGGAAATAAACTAAAAAGAGTTTCCATAGAAAATGAACTTATAATCACACAATTGATTAAACACAAAAATCACATGCAGAATTTTTATTGATGAATTTTTCTACTTTTTAACTATAAGGGTATAGGTTTTTTATTTTAGAATAAATAAAAATAATATATCCAGAATAATATGTAATATTTGTGAAGGATAAAAATGTTAGTTTAATAGAATAAAACATAACATATGATCTAAAATGTGAAATATGGATTTTGAATGTCAACATATTTTTATATTTCTCTAATTCACTTCTTATATATATATATATATATTTTCAATAAAATATTTTAACATATATTTATTTCATTCTTGTATTACAATCAGGCCAAAAAATTAATATTTTTTTTGAAAACTATAATTTTCACTATTCACATAAAAAACCAACCAGTTATTAAATTATCCCAACACATCACCTCTAAGATAATTTTTATTTTTTGTATCATTAAATTTTTTTCAATATGCTAAATTAATATTATGAAATTCATAATTTATATTTTAAATGAAAATAATGAAAAAATTATAAAACACATTTATAATAAAATTACCCTATTAAGATTTATGTCATTATAACAATATATCATTTACTAATGAGGGTTAATTTATTTTTCATAATATTTAATATTCACCATGTATTGATGTTTACCTTTAAATTTAATAAATTTTAATTCGTTTTAGATCATTGTTACATATATACTAGATTATTTGAACAAGATACTTGCATAAATTAACATATAGTTAATTATTAAGTTGTCACATTAACCACCATCAAGTGAAATACTATTCATGTAAATTTAATTTCTTCATTAAAATATAAATTTATATTGATACAGACAAACTCTTAACTATTTATTTTATTTGGATTATTAATTTTTATGTCACAAAAATTATTTTGAAAAGGAAACATGTTATTAGAGTTTCTAAATTCAATCCTAGATATGGGAATGATATAGATAAATAGATTTATCTTAAGTTTAATATATTTTCTTTTAAACCATTTATAGAAAAAATAATATAATGTACACTTACCTCATTTCATTCCATTTCAATATGGATAAAATCACATCTAGGCTGTGTATATAAACTAGTTCACACCACTATTTTATCCCACATTCTACACTATTAATATATAATATGAATTTTTTTATGAGTTGAATGAATATCATTAAAAAATATTTAACATATTTTTTAAATCTATATTCAAGTGGTTCAATGTTTATATTTTACTAACTATTAATCTTCCAAGGATCTAATAATGTTTTTGAAAAAAAAAATTATTTTCATGATGTAAAAAAATAAATATATAAAAGGTAATTATTTTTATATATATAATTATACATACATGTTTTGGAAAATATAACTGACAATTTCATATTTCATTAGATGGTGATTTATAAAATTCTAGTAGTCAAATTATAATGATTTCTATCCGAAGAAGGTATGTCAAGTCCTTTAGATGAACATAAACCTAAGGAAGAAGTGATTATTTCAAGATATATTTTAAAAACTCCGTAGATTAATAAATCTCATATTACTAGGTGAACATATTATATTCCATCCATATGAAATTTAGATACAGTATAATTTTATAGAAACATTTAAGAATCAAATGAAAGGTTGAGAAAAATCTGATCAAGTTGGGAGGTACTTCTTCTGATGCCATTGCAACCACATTCAGTATTATCATATATGACCATTGTTATTTTTACTATAAATAAAATAAGCCTTTTATTAGGATGGTCATTTTGGGGATAATAATATCTAATGTTGTTGTGTAGTGTTTTAAATGTCTTTTTTTTACATTGATACAACTTCAATATATTATTTTGTAGAGTTTTTTTATTAGGGAATATGTTAGAGTATGTTTTGTATATTCCTTAAAATTTTTATATTTTTTTAAATTCTCTTTTTAATATTTATTTTGTGGGTAGGTAAACATATGTGTGACTTGTCTATTGATCTTGGGAATATAGAGATGATAAAATTTATTTGTGCCCGGTCAATATTTTAATGGATCACATATTGTATGAAAGACCACACATATGGATTTCTAAACATATTGGTCACTCAAAATCATGGTTTGTGACCTCCTTTTAAATATAATTTAATTTATTGAATTATTTTATAAATACTTTTATGTAATTATTTATTACATTTTAAGAATCATTATATACAATTCTATGAATTTATTTATTCTATTTCCAATATGATCGGGATTATTTTATGATGAAAACAGTTTTTAACATATAATATATAATTTAGAATTAAAAATTATGCCTAATATCATTTCATAATAAAACATTAAATTAATTCCATAACATTTTTTGGAGGATCAAAAAACATAAAGTATTATTTTATAAATAAGAACTCCTCCCTCTTGAAGGTAATTACATACTCTTACAATTCTATATTTTCTCATGTAGAAGAATAGAAATCAACATATAATATATCATGTTATTTTAAAGAAATATTCAATGTTATTCGTCATATTTTTATCCATTTTCAATATATATATATATTATATGTTAATATAATATAAAATTAGAATAAACTTTCATATAAAGATTTAATATAATAAACTAAAAACATAAAAATCAAACCCATTTTAAAATATATATCATTCCATAAATTAGAAACCACACAAATATTTTAAATATTACTGATTAAATATGATACACATAGGACCCTAGAAGATCATTTAGTCACACCGAGTTTAGTGGGAGAATTAACGGTGACCAAATTTTATAGATTAAGTTGAAATTATATTTTTTATTCCTTTTATTTGATCAATAATCCATTATTAGCTAGGTTGTATAGATCTTAATTATGTATTCTCTACACTTTTTAATTATGAAATGATGATAATGTAAACTATACAGCACAATAGTATTTTTCATGTAGTTTTACCTTAATGTGATAACCTACTCCTTTCCATGTTGAATCTCATCGAGTGATGGATCTTCCCTGAGTAATATTTTTATCAATTACCAATGTTGTGGTTTGTTATTATCCCTAAACTACATTTCATCTCGAATATAAATTGTATAGAATCATAGTATTTTGACTATAGATTGTCTTCTTGATTATCTACAAACAATAACAAGTCTTTGACTAGAACTTCTTATTTTCCGATAGTTCTCATGCAACGTCATTTTACTTCTTCTAGTGAATAGTATTTTTGATGCATTAAGAATTAGTCAAACGTAAATACCGAAAAATAATTATGTTTTTACTAGATATGGGTCTGTATATCATGTTTTGGTCAGCTAAATTAACTAAAAATAATAAATATATTAGGAACATCATGTTCCATTGATCTCAAATCGTAAATTATACTAAATTATCCTTGAGTGTTCAGGTTGATAACGTGCCCCATCAAAAATTTATTATTATCATCATACTATTAATAAGAATAATTTCATACCTTCAAAATGGATCAACCATGTCATTATGTTAGAGTATTTGAAATTTACAAAATTCAAGTTTCAATATTCAACGTCTTCAACAAATATTATAATATATCTATGTTATCTCATATCACTATAAAATTTAGAAATCCCGTCAATTTTAAATTATTCCTCATTGTTTTTGTCAAATCAGAAACATCCATTAATAAATGTTTATAATTGTTCTTATAACTCATCATAATTATCGTTATATTAACTTCACAAAAATATGATATTCAACATTTGATTTTAGCTGAATAATGTTCTATAGAATATTAATTTTTTATAAGATAATAAATGTGAATAAATCATTAGGATTCAAATTTTACTAATATCACTGAAACATTCTTGATTAATTAGTCATTATTTCATGAATTACAACACATTATTCCTTTTATAGTGTGTAAAATAGACACTATAATTGATAAAAAATCGATGTTAATTATAGTAAGGATAAATGGTGGGTTTCCATTAACATTTATAAAAAATCACTATTAAAGGGGGTCAATTATCCTTACTAAAAACACTGATAAATTAACAACTTTTATTAATGTTTTTAGTGTTGATAAATGATAAATCTAATTACTTTATTTTTAGCATGGATAAAAGAATTCATTTACTAGTGATTTTTTACAACTGATAAAGGGATCACCTCTTGTAGTGTTCTTTTTATATAATAGCGCACCCATAACCAAAGATGCAATTTAAATAGTTCTCCTTCAATACACTTAAACAACACATGAAAAAATAGAATAAAACAATATATATACATTTAAGAGACATACTTAATACCAAAATTTCCACCCATGGTATATAAAAATCACTTCTATATAAATTTAAAAAAATTATATCACTACATTTATAATTTTTTCAACAAACATTTTAAAACATTAATATTTATTCTTTTTATGCTCATGATCACCTCACAAAAATGTCTACCCCTGAAACCCTTTTCTGAACAAATTTTCCCTACAAAAGAAAAACAATCCACCAATATAAGAATAAAATATTATGTTATTAATACTATAATTAAAAAACCTATACATTAATAAGAAAGAACACTTTAATAAAATGTCATTATTTAATAACAAAAGATTTGGAGTTATATTGTTCACATGATGAAATATATTTTGGTGTGTATGAGGTGTGGTTGACTCCAAAACATCACAAATGGATCATGAATCGTTTTCCTAAAATTTCAAAACAAATCAAATGTGTTTTATTGGTTCTCTGTATTTCACTTGTTTTTTTACATAAATTGATTTCAATTTTAAATAAAAAGTGACACTTTATGTTATATAGGACACAACAGGTGTTTTTTGAGGTTTTTCTAATTCCTACATATCATAATGGAATTATAGATCATTGTTAGAGTGTATCAAAAAAATTATAAAAATAATTCTTCATTTTCAATATGTCTATTGTGATTTTTTTACAAAAATGGAATTTCAATAGAGAAACTTGCATAATGAGTCATAATTTTCCCATCGTGTGTTGGTTTGATGTGATTTTTCTTCATACACATCAATAATAACATAATAATTGCTTTAATAAATTTTAAATACAATCAGATCATGTTTTCTGATTTTTAATGTTTGACACATTTTGATGTAATATGTCAATTTCAAAATGATAATTGTTACTTTAATAATACCTATCACACTGTGCATCAGATTAAGGTATGTTTGATCTATACAGATGAAAAATGAAACATTGTTCATTTTCATAAATTATCAAAACAATTTAAAGGATTTTTGTTGGTTTTTTGTATGTCACATGTTTTTTTACTAAATTAAATTCTATTTTAAATAAAAAGCGACACTTCGAGTTACAATGGACACACTGTGAAACTAATTGAGGTTAGGATAATCCTTAAACATCAAAATTCACTAATATATTGTTTTCATAAAATATAAAAATAATATAAATTCATATCTTTGTTTCCATTAATTCAATTGATGTTTTTACTGATATTATGGTCAATTTTAAAAAAATTGACATGTTTGGTAATACCAATTACACTATTTATTGTCTTGAGGTGTATATGACTCATACAAATAAAAAATGAGTCATCGATCATTATTATAAAATATCAAAACAATATGAATGCGCTTTATTTATATTTAGTATGTCACTCTTTTTTTTACATAAATTCATGTACATTTTAAATTAAAGGAGACAGTTTGAGTTATACTGCTAACATTATAAATCTTATAGAGATGAGGAAAAGTTTAACATGTCAAAAATGACTCATGGATAATTTTCATATAGTATAATAAATATGAATGTGTTTGATCAAATTTCAGTTTGATGTTTTTTAGTATTTATGTAAATTAATGTCAATTTTCAATAAATATAAACAATTTTAGTTGTACCTTTCACCTCATGCATTGTATTAAGGGGATGCCAACTCCTACACATGAAATATTTTTCATGGATCGTTTTCCTATTGTTTTCATAAAAAATCAACTATATTTTCTCTGTTTCTATTATTTCACTTTTTTTAATTAATTTTATGTAATATTTATATAAAAGCTGACACATTTAGTTATACCCCCCACACCATGCATCTTATTGATGTATTGATTATCCATACATGTCAAAAATATCTAATATATAATTTTACTAAAATATAATAACAATAATGATGATATTTCATGGTTTTTAGTATGTCACATTTTATTGTCACTTAAAGTAATGTCAATTTCAAATAAAAAAAGTTACTTTTAGTCATACTGGTAACGCCTTACGTCTAATTGAGGTTCAGGTGACTCTTACACATTAATCCATACATATGGATCATTTTCTTAACATTTCAATACAATCCAAATGTGTTTTATTAGTTTTTAGTATGTCACTTGTTTTTTTACATAAGTTCCTATCAATTTTATATAAAAAGAAAATCATTGTGTTATACCAGTCCCACCATGCATCACATATTAACGATGATAATCTCTATAGTAAAAAATTAATTTGGGATAATTTTACTAAAGTATAAAAACAATCCGAATGTGATTGTACAATTTGTAGTATTTAACTTGGGGTTTTAACTTAAAATAATGTCAATATTATATAAAACGAGACACTTTCAGTCATAACGGCGACACCATGGATCAGATAGAGGTACGGATGACTCTTACACATCAAAAATTAATTATGGATCGTTTTCATAATGTATTAAAAAAATCTAACTTGGTTTTATATTTTTTTACTCTGTCACATGTTTTTACTCATATGAATGTCAGTTTTAAATAAAAATAGACACTTTGAGTTATACTAGGCACACCATGAATCATATTGAGGTTTTTTAATCCCTACATGTCATAAAATTATAAAATATATCATTTTACTAAATTATAAAATAATCAAAAAAAAATTTCTATGTTTTTAGTATGTCACTTGTTGCATTTACATAAATTAATTACTATTTTAAATAAAAATGGAGTATTTTAGTTATTCCGGTAACACCATGAGTTAGAATGAGATATTATTGAATAATAAATGTCAAAAATGCTTTATAGATCAATTTTCCAAAGTGATAAAATAATCTCAATGCGGTTTCTCATTTTCCAGTATGTTAGTTGTTGTTTTTAATGAAATTCATGTCCATTTTTAATAAAAATAGATGGTTTGAGTTATAGTGATCACATTGTGCATCATATTATACTATGGCTGAGTACTACAAGGTAAAAATGAGTCATGGAGAGTTTTTAGAATGTAACAAAATATTAAAATTGAAATTTATCCATCTTCAATATGTCACTTGTTCTTTGTAAATAAATTAATGTCAATTTTAAATAAAAAGACACACTTGATGTCATACCAGTCACACTGTGTGTCGTAATGATGTGTATTTGACCCTTACATGTCACGAATGACTCATGGATTATTTTAAAAAAATACAAAAATAAAGGAAATGGATATGTTCACCTCTCATTACGCCAGTTGGTGTTTTTAATTAAATTTATGTAAATTTTAAATTAAAAGAGACCCATTGAGTTATATCAGCCCCAAAAAGCATCGTATTGAGGTTAGGATGATTCCTAGATTTCACAAATGTCATATAGTTCATTTTCCTATAATAAAAAAATATTTTTTCTTAGTTAGTAGTATTTTAGTTGTGCTTTTTTCCAAAATGTCATTTAAAACATGAAACGTGAATTATGAGTCATACCTGTCAAATAGTGTGTTGGTTTGACATGATACTATGTTATACTAGTCGTAAATGAATTATGAATTGTTTTACAAAATTATCAATATAATCAGAGTGTTTTTTCTTGGTTTTTAGTGAGTGGATTATTTTTAACTTAATTTCAATTTGAAAACTGATAGAGGAGACTTTTAGTCATATTGGTCACACTGTAAATCGGATTGAGGATTCATTGATTACATTACATCAAAAACGACTCTTAGAGAATTATAGTAACGTATCAAAATAATCGGAATTAATTTTTATTATTTTAAGTATGTCACTTGTTCTTTTTTCCTCAATTTAATGTCAATTTTATATAAAAATAAACACATAATGTCTTACCAGCCACACCATGAATCAGATTGAGGTGTACTTGATTCGTACATGTCAAAAATGAATCAAGGATCATTTTTATAAAATTTAAAAACAATATAATTTTTTTGCTCTATTTTTATTATGTCACTTTTTCTTTTAAATAAAGGTATTGTCAGATTTTAATAGAAAACGCTTTATGTGATATGTGTCTCTTGTTGTTTTTGATCATTTTTAAGTAGGTCAGTTTCATTGATACCAACTATATTGACCCATAAATTTCATACATATATATCACATCTTAGTAGATTAAAACTCCTTTCGTATCATAATGATCAATTTTAGAATAGTTTAGTTCTTCTGATCTTTCAATCATGAATAAATAAAAAATTAGTTCATAATAGTCATTAATTAAGTTATCCCTTACCGGAAAACCTCTTAGACATATCATTTCAAAAGAATTTATTAATAACCTAAGGATATGAAACATAATAAAGGATGATCAGAGATTCTTAATAAGAGTAAAAAAGTCAGATATCAGTGATCATATAAGGATAATGTTATCATAAAGAACAATTAAGGTTATATTTACATTAGAAATTTATACCCTTAATATCATTGCTCATAATCATCAGTAATAGATCAAAGTGTGATAATTAATAAGAAATGAATTTTATTGTATCAATAAATATTATAAAATAAAAACCTAAATTTCGAGTCATGCCAAGAACACTATCAATTTGATTAAGTTGTAGATAATTGAGATGTGATGGATTAGTTAGTTGGTAATGAAAATATTCATAACAAAACTTTGTCAAATTCATAAATTTGTATTCAAATATTGAGATACAATAATCTACATTAAACATGTTCCCTCTTTTCTGGATAGCTTTAGATAATTTAATGGAAAATATTAATCCTAAAAGATCTGTAAAAAATAAATATTAGATACAAATGATGTGGAAAATAACATTAAAATACTGAATTTAATGATGAAAAAATTAATTAATTAAAAAAGTAGTAATAATTCACCATTATACACTCTTTACAAATTTTATTGTTTTCATTTTATTAGTTGAAGCCTCAAAGTCCAATATCTCAAGGTCATGGGCATCTTTGAGAAAACTAGCCCAACTATAACAATAAAATCCACCTATATAAGACAATAATTATTATAATAGTATTACTATAATGTAGGAAATTTAACATCAAAATGAAACAATCCACTACTTCTATGGATGTTTCATCTTGATGCTATTTTTCTATATTCTTTCATAAGGTATGTTCCCCATTTTTTCTAAGCCCATCGATATCTCATTATGAATTTGATTATTTTCAAAATTCATAATAATACTAGAAAAATATAAATACACAAAAGAATAAGAAAATTTTAAATTAAATTGTAATTATCATAAAAAATAAATCTTTAAAGAAGGTTTCTTGTTCATGGAATATGATCTCTCATAAATTGAAAAACTGAAAAACCAGAATCTTTTCCATTAGATTAATTCAGACACTATACAAATGTTGAGGAGAATAAGTAATTTTTTCTGATATGGGTTTGGATACTAAAATTATATTATCTATACCTTGATACTTACATAGTTTCAGTACTTGTCTCCATCCTAATCCTTATACATTGCCTCATTCCACTTTTCATACGATAGTTATGCACCACTCTATAATAATACAAACATCAACAAAGGATAATATAAATTATATAACATGATGTATAGTTTTAAAATGTTGGATGTTGTATCATATAAATTGAAAAATACCATCTTATGTGGATGGTTTTTTTAGATATCCATGCATTGAATTCATGAAATAAGTCATTAGAGAATCCAAATTTACTACAATGAGCATCAAAAGCATCCTAAAAACACAACAAGTAATAAGTAATGAAATAAATGAAAATTAACATAATATGATTATATTATATATTCATTCCACTACATCCTTGTTATTAAATACTATATTTCATTTTATATTTCCCTATCAATGGATTTGATCAGACTGGCCACTATTTCGTCATTTTTGTGGGTTCCATTTTGTCTTGTTCTCTAGAAGTTATGTGAGGACTAATTATTCTAAAAAATTTCAAAACCATAAAATCCCTTCAAATGTATTTCATATATTACCTTTCCAAATATATAAGATATATTCAGTCATAATTAACATCGTATAAAACTTTTTTGAAAATCAAATCATGAAAACATATCTCATATATTCATTTACAACTGACCAGCATAGTCATTCTTTGTTGAGGATCACACATGCACTCTCAACATCAATGATGTCATGATCTTTCACTACCAACATATCTTCTAAAAATTTATCATCCTTTTTGTGAAAATATTTAAATTATGTATCCACATGAGCCTTCAAAGAGAGTAAAAGTCGTTATAGAATGGATTAATTAATGATTTATTGGGTACATCTTTCTGATCAGTTGGTCCATCCTTTAGATGGTTTTGATTTATTTTTTCATTTAATCCACTTATAATTTTAATATGTAATAAAATTCATCATTTTGGTAAGTTTTTCATTAATTGATAATGGTTTAGATGGAAATAAATATGGGAATGAATACCTCATTATCAGCATGATTTTTGCAAGATGTGACGACCAAACAATTAATATTACAACAACTATTTTGACTATATTAAAAGATTTATCATGAATTGGAATAGGTATCTCTTTGATTGGCTCTTGGGTTATGATAATTAACAATATCACATGAACTGTTGGAAGTGGTCTGTGTTTTAGCAAGTCCATTAACATATTCATCAGTGTAACCCCCGCTGCAAGGCAAATATTGGGTGTTTCTAGATATAAATCGCATTCATTAGCATTCTGTTTAATATCAGTACATGAAATTTATTCATTATTGAATGATTCACATTTCAAATAAAATTTTTACAATATTTTTTACATATGATAAGAAATCTCTTAGAGAGGAATGGATACCCTCATATTTGGTGTGGAGTGGGGTGGTATCTCCACATTGTGGCTAATCATGAGATATATCTTCTCTTGGCCTCTCCCTAATTAATGTTTCCAACATCTATCTCTTCCATTGGATTGTTTCCTCAATGTTAAATATTCTTTCCCTCACTTATTTTATTAATTCACAATTATTGTCCTATTTTTTTGAAAATTTGTTCGGGGTGTCACCTCAAAACTTGAACATTTGACATGAGCATACTGTTTTTTCCACTTCAAGGCCACTAATAATTTGTGTTCCTCTGGAACAACTGTTTTTCATTCCTTCGAATATTTCTTATAGAAAATACAGGAAAATAAGTGATCATTGTTATGTCATTTCAATTAAACACAAAATAGAATTTTATTATTTAATACTTATAAAACATTTCCACATATTTTTTGTGTTTTTTTTCTATTAGATTCCAACCTATATTTACATGTTCCTGCTTTAATAAAAAATGGAATGTGATGGAAGTGGATTTCTATTTCAAGTCATAAATCGAAATATAAATAAAGGAAGAAAATTTTTTGGTTGTTTTATGTAACATCAAATTACTATGATCAATTAAAAGAATGTACAATTTATTTAAATTAAAACATACCTCATCCTTAATTTATAGTAGGGGTATGAAAGAGTTTATTCTCAATCATTATTTCTATCACTCTATTGATGTTTCAATTATATAAAATTTCAATCAAAATGATGAACTCATGTATCATCAAACAATGTTGTACTCGCCACAATGTACTAGAAAATAAACCTCCACATGGCGTCCGGTAAACACTTCTCATGCATCATGTTTTATCATGTTTTCATAGATTAATGTGGGTGTAGGATTATTTTCCATTAAACATTATTAAGATGAAGTCTATTTTGGACTATGAATAATACCCTCTGACTGGTTCCTGAAAGAATTAATACAAACTTCTTGTTGAATTCATCTACTATAAATTCACACTATAATAGGTTATTAAGACTGATTCAATGATTGATTATTTTACATTTTATTAAAAAAAATATGATATCATTATGTAACATTAATCTCTTCCACATCGGTGTATTTAGCCAATGAAAAACATGGTTCCATGAATACACATCAATTGGCATGTGTTTTTTAGTGAGGATTTCATTATAACAAATATAGTAATCAATATTGTGGTTACAATTCTATCCATGTGCATTCCATGCTAGATAAAATTGGAATCCTAAGACTTTTTCCTCAATGATTTTCAAAAACAACATCAAACTACAGTGATCTATTTTTCTATTATGTTGTTCTGTCATCACCTTTTATTTCGTGGGAATCAACATCATAAATATGTTCCTCTAGAGAGGTAGCATCAATATATGAATATCGTAGTAGTACTTATACTCTAGGAAGAGAATCAAGTTGAGAAACATGTTGTTCATTATAAATGATAGAAGCAACACGTGCATAAGATCTTTTCTATAAACTACAAGAAACAGCTTGATGAGAGACCTATTTTACATTCATATTGTGAGCAACAACATGAGTAGAAGTCATTAACTTCAAAACTCATTCGACATTGAGTTTATTGTTCACAAATGCATTAGAAAATGGATAATAAAATGAGCTAACAATATGTATATTAAAAAACATAACCCAATTATTGAATAATCTATTTTTTTAGTAAAACTCTATTTTATCCATCTATTAATGATCCAAATACCTTTATTATGGTCTCCACATAAATACAGATCTATTTCTTAATTGTAATATCTATGAAATTATTGTTACGTCCCAATAAAAGGGTCATCTATAGATAAATTTTCATCAGAACATTTAGCGGTTTGGTCGATAGTAGAACAATTGACCACATTTCATTTTCGAGATCAAAAACATAAAATAATTGCACTACCTATGATTCCATAATAAATGGTTTATCATTTTACCCTTCATTACTAAATACAAATTTCAAGAATTCAAATTCATTTTTTCAACAAAATATCTATTATAAAAAACAATACATTGAAAAATAATCACATAGAATGTTGTAGAATCCAACAACCATTTTTTTTATAATTATGGAGTATGACATATTCATATATAGTAGAGATGGTGATATAAATTTAATTAACATACATCATATGATGTCATCCATGATCAATACTTTTTTCATCAGGGTAGAAACATGTGATGTCCTAGAAACTAGATTTTATGGTAAAGCTTTAATCCAAATTGAATGTGTACTTTGTTAGCAAGATGCAGTACCCTTGAGTTCTTTAATTCTATGTACATATAAATTTCTATATGTATGAGTGTAATTTATCATCCTACACAACACGGAACTCAATGTGAAATTATAATTTCTTTAAGCATCATACAATATAAAACATGAATCCCATAATAATTTCAAATCCTCGATCAATAAAGCCAAATAAACATCAACATAATTACCCATTTTTTTGTCCTGATATGAGAATAGATATACTGAATAATATTCATTTAATTTATAATGATGATCGAAAGATATAATCTACCATCATAAATAGACATATACTATGAATACTTCTTTGAAGACCAAGTGGATTCACCTGATCTATAGATAAAACATGACTATGGTTTCTTAGTTCATTTTCATATTTAGGATACAAATCATCAATTATATTCATTTTTCGAGTGTTAGTTAGTTGATATAATTTCCCATCATTATTTATTCTAACTATGTGCCACAATAATTTCCCTATAGTCTCATCATATCCATATTGGTTCTAAAACCATGGAATGGTTTGAATGTTCTATAAAAAATTAATAGGACTGGATTCACATTTCATATATCAAGAATAAAAACACTTTGGGGATTCTATAAGTCATTTTTGGTCCTTATAAAACTATAAAAAGTTATTCAGGTAAACATTTATTATATTAGAGATCATACACATTGAGTGTATCAATCATTTGGCATCATATGTTCTGTTGGGGAGCACATTATCTTCAAGGTTCAGGTCATTTGATTGAGAAATTAATTATATAAAACTATCATCAATCTTTATGTTGCTTTCTTTTATATTACACAACTTCAATAGGGAAATAATGTAGTATATTTAATGGAACCAACATATAATGACATCTTTTTAAAACACATTAACATCCAAAAAAATTGGAAAATCCTGAATATTATCTTCAACTGTTGTTGTCATTTCCTCAACATGATCATCATCATCATTCAAACATGTAATTACCTCATTAATACATTCCTATTCATTTTCACACTTTTAATCATATCATTTTTTCTATAAAATGGAGTATTATCCCATCCACTAGAAACATTCTATTTTCCCCCATATTATCACAAAATTTATAACATCAATTTACATTATGATAGATCATGTGTTACTCCAACTCCTATGGAAAAACTTTTCTTGATTGAAAATAGTTTAAACCCAAAAAATATTATTTGAGAAGGGTAATATTCATGATTTTTGCAAACTAAATGAAAATTTTCACTCTATCTTCATTCACAATTTTCAAAAGATTGGCATTTATTCGTTCATGATTCATATTAATTAAATTTGATTCAGTAATACTAATATATTACAGAATAAATACACAAAATGATGATATAAAAATTAACCTTGTCAAAAAACATTATATACTAT
Organism: Viscum album; assembly: GCA_963277665.1. NCBI lineage: Eukaryota > Viridiplantae > Streptophyta > Magnoliopsida > Santalales > Viscaceae > Viscum > Viscum album. The sequence goes on along the minus strand of OY728163.1, from coordinate 1,644,378,429 downwards.
ATGTATCCTTAGAAAATTATTTTTAAAATCTTAGTCGAAATCCCATTAAAAAAACTACCATTTACAAAAAATCCACTTTAAAATCATATGCACTTTTTAAAATAAAGAAATAAGTTCCAAGATATCTATATCAAAAACCCAATTACATTTCATAAAGCATTCGAGGAATGTTACTAAATAATTTTAAATATATTTCAATCCAAAAAATGGAATCATGAAAAGATATAATTTTTTATGAAACATTTTGACAGAATATATTATTTTTAAAAGAGCCACCTATGAATTTTCACATTTACATAAATCCAAAGAGAAACACTTTATAATGGATAAATAAATAAAAAATATAAAAACATTTATAAAATATATTTCAATAAAATAATTATCATGTCTCATGAATAAATAGAATGAATCGTATTGTTTACTTGTGCAATACTACTAAGGAGTGAATACATGATAGATAATGAAATAAGTGTCACAAAGCCCTGATACATTTGAACATAAATTCATATCCTTAAAATGTGGGAATCCATCTTCCACTTGATGCTTGAATTGTGTACTACCGAGGATTGATACTTCATATACAGTACATCAGTAAAAAAATCATCTTCTAGAGTGTATACCTTATATCAATGTTAAATGACTATAGGTACTCAAACCTTCTCCGCTATCATTATATCATTTTAAATTTTTATTAAATATATTTCAAACACTTTTTTAATTGTATTATAAGAAATATAATACTATAATGATGATACCAATTACACATAAGGTAAAGCGCAACAACTTACAAATCTATGAAAGGATTTCAAAAATTTCTCATATTTTCCTTTACTGTATAGACTCCTTAGAAAGCACATGACCAATATTGATTGGAACTGTTCAAATCAGGACTTCTGATAGATCAAAATATAATCCATAATCATTAACTTGATGATTTATAGTTATGATAGGTTATTTTATTAATATACCATTAATATCTTAAAAGTACCTCTCTTGAAAATCTATGAAAATGAAATAGACCAAATTTTTAGTTAAGGGCTATTTAGAGATTCTAATTAAGAAGAATCCTTGAAATCCCTTTGTTAATAAAAATAAACCCCAATAAAAATCTACATAATTAAATTCCCAGTGCATATTCCAAATATTCTTGTGAAATTCTTTTTTTCTCAGTGTGTATTCCAAAAATACCGCAACCACATGATTCTATAATATGTATACACTTTGTTAACACTATATCAATGGCATTGGTTTGATTTTATATAGTGGTTATCATTTTCACAATATGTCCAAAATTTGAGTTGGGGGCCTTAAGCCCCCAGACCCCTGAATAAGGGTGAACTACCCCATAGAACCCCGAATGGCATCTCCACTATGGTCGAACCATGAGATAATTGGTCGGGTATGTAGTACGAGCTGTACGTATTCAGAAAACATCATCCAACAAGACCTATCTCCAACAATCAAAATATTAAGCGTTGATTTTATGATGTTCTATAATTCAATGTTAAAGGAAAGAATTTGGAAATTTCATGTGGAAGACACATCCTGACACAAAATTTTAATTGTGATCGATGTCATTAGAATGTTTGAGGTACTCTTAATGATATATAAGTGTCACTCCAAGAGTCCAAGTCTTGCATAAGAGTATCTATGAATTTACACTAGACACGTAATAGTATCATTGACATCGATGACTGAAAATTGATAAATTAATGAGTCTAATTATGATACATCAATGTATTGATCCATATCTAAATGGTATCATTGTTTTCAATGGTTTTCAAAAAGGGAGTAATGTTTAAATGAAAATTTATGATGAAATCATTTTTTATGAATATCAATTATATTCCTGTATCAATTGAACAAATTATTTGGAAACATATATTTCTTTATATACACATATAAATATATAAATATAATTAATATAATTAATATGTTAAATATTATAAATAAAAAAATATAATATTTATAATAATTATATTTTTTATTTAATGAAATTTATTATATATATTTGAATTATCAATAAATATAAAATAATTATAAAAATTTGTTTTTTATTAAATTTATACAAATAAAAATATTTTTTATTATAAATAGATTAATTTTATATTAATTTATAAAAAGTTTCCATTAAAACTATTTTCATTACTAAAAATAGAACTCATTAATCTACCCATTATCATCACTAAAAAGTACTAATAATCTATCATAATTATTAGGAAAATTTTTGTCACTCATTAAGGGTACATTTATCATCACTTTTAGCTAGAGCTAATAAACACCCCCTTTTATCAGCCCTTTGTTCTTAGCGCTGGTAAAACCTGGTGTATCTGTTACTCAGATATGTCGTAGTGATGCTTGAATGTTCTATTTCCATTTCCTCATTTGTCTCATACATTACACAATTTTTATGAAAGAATGTATAGGACATTATCTATCATGAAATCATAAACATTATTTATTTAGTCGATTCCCATAATATCATTCCTTGAATTATACATCTTCACAATAGACGTTCCTTTTTCATTGTACAAACATTATAAAAGTATGGAATTAATTCAAATACATCCTTTTAAGATTCCTTTAAATTTATAATAGAATAATTTTTTTTTCTAGATCTAACCACTATATTTCTCTTAGATGATGCTAAAATCATGTTTCTTTGGAAAACCACTAATACGAACTCAGTTCTTTATATAATCAAGACACTCTATCCTTTTGAATATATTCATTCTATTTATACCAATAAATTTTGGCTCACCTATAAATACCAATAAATATCAACATTATTCTCTACTTTTGGAAATTTTATCCTTGCTCTACAATATTTAGCCAACCTTACATTTTAGCAGAATTTTTTATATGTGTTCATGAAAAAAATTGTAAGTTGATTTTTTTTTTAAATATGAATTAAAGTGGGAAGAGTGCCTACCACATTCCCCCTATCCTAATGCATTTTAACCCTTAATTATGAAATGGAATAGTGAAGGGAGGGATGCTTCCTTTAACCTAAACCAAACCAAAAAGGTGGAAATGGGGATGGTGTATTTTGCATAAAGTATAAGATTAAGGGGGAACCCCTGGTGTCACATATTCCTTAACTCCATAAAAAAGGAAACCCCCTTGTCCTCACATCCAATTCCACTCCTCTCTCAACATTCTAGAGCTTCTCTCTCTAAATAATGTTTTTTCATTTTCGAAGGTCCCGTTGGTCTAACATAATTCCCTATTTATCATGAAATTTCATTTAGAGGGATTATGTTATTTTATTTAATTTTATTTATTTATTTGATTTAATTTTGTCTTTTACTTTTAAATATTCATTTAATTATGAAGGGTATTTAGTTATTTTTTATTTAGTAGTTTTTTAGTTATGTATTATTTTAAATAATAGTAATTATTAGAAATGATTAAGGATAGAATAACTAAGGAATAAAATAGAATTATACATTCATAATTTTTATTTTCATAAATATTATATGTTAATCTAATAAATAAAATATCATTCTGGATGCAAACAGGTGCATGGGGTTTTGGATTAGATGTACCTCAGAGTAAAAACTCCGACAATGTGTCTCAGGCCTCACATGAGGTAACCTAGTAAATTATAACTGGAATTGATGTATCCTATTTTGACAGTCCAAGGGGATATGATTTAGATGAATCCTATTTTCATTATAATCTTCTAAAATAACTATGAAAATAATACCACATGTTAGTATATTTATCAATGATTAAATATAATTTTGATAATATAAAAAGAAAAGGATAAGGAAGAATATATTAAATAATTAATAACAAAGTAATGATTAACTACCAATTAAAGAATGATTCAATAATTAAAAAATAATTCTATGAATGAATAATATCATAGTATTGAAATTATAGTTACTAATAGTAATGATTATGTATATATTAATTAATGAGTAAAATAGTTTTAACAAAAAAATAAATGTATTGATTAGTTAATATTCAAGAATTAATGATTATCATATGTCTAATGATTGAATTAGGAACAATTATAGATTGATCAAATATTTATTAACTAGTTAATACAATACTAAGAAACATTAGTATCATATTTTAATATATAAGAAGGTATTCTAAAATTTTAGTGTCATAAATATTAAATAGTTTAGAAATAATAGTTATTTTTACAAATGATTGTGTATAGAATGATAATAGACAAACAAGGAATAAAATATGAATACATATAATGATTTTATAATAAACATATCATTAAAAAAATGAAAATTATGATCTTATAATGTGAAATAGATAACAAAAAACACATTAAATAACACATTTTTTTTAAATATATGAAATAAATTGAAATTTTATAATTAATCATTATCTAGATGGGGTGATCCTAACATTAGAAATAAGGTATAATCTGGTTTATTTTAATTTGGTATCATGAAAATATCTTCAAAAGATATGTACATAAGATCTTAACCACATATTATTATAAATGTTATTGATATACTAATTAAAACGGCTAGATTTTACCCAACATATGAAGTCAATCTCATCTCATCCAAACTATGTTGAATTGGAAAATGTGGGTATTTATTATATGATGTAAAAAAATCAACTATTTTTAATGTGTTGGTTCCTCTCCATTGCACATTATAAGATTATAAAAATCATTTTATCTATTGAAAGTAATATTATTTGATTTTTTTATTCTTTTTACCTCAGTTTCTGATACATTCATTGATTTATATTCTAATAACATCAGTGTCATATTTTATTGTATAAGAAATAAAATTTATAATTTTAGCATAATAAATATTTTATGGTCAACCATCATTGTCAATTTTAGTTATAATATCATAATCTTGATCAAAACACCTTTTTATCATATAGAATTTTTTTTACATATGTGTCATGCCATAGGGATGTAATAAAAAATAGAGACATGAGAATCTTATAGTTTATATCCAACAAAAGTGGTTAGTATAGATCACTGTGTAACCATGAGTGAACATCAAGATGGAATTCAAGGTTATTTAAATCATGGACATCAATACGAGATAATATTTATGAGATATAGAAATTTGAAATTCCCTGAAACACTTTGGCATCTAGCTTATGGATTGGTTGCTGATGTGTAGTGGGTCCCTGTAATGAATTTCATTTCTCAACGGTCAAATTGTACCATGATGGAGTTATATGTTGATGTTTCTAAGCTACAACAACAACATCTTGTTGTATATAGAAGTATACTTAAAGGTATTTTTGAAAATGGTTTGCCCCACGGAATTGATCAAATTCAAAATGATGTGGATTAGGATAACCAAGAATATTACGACGATATACATGTAAATCTGACATCATATGTGGATTTTAGTAATGATGGAACTAATGGTGACAACATTGCTTTTGAGGATGGAGTAGGGAATTTTGAGGATTATTTTTTTTATAGAAATTCATTAGTTATACAAGAACCGCATCCCAAAATAAATATTCCAACACTATTTAAATATTGTTCATATGTTATGATACATGTATGTAATGTCAACTATAATGTTCTATAACCCAAAATTGTGTTTCAAAGAGATATAGTAGATATGATTAGTAATATGGGAAAAGCCTTATATGTTGGAATGAATTTGTTCTTGTAAATATTCAATAAAAAGTATTCTAAAGATATTACACATTGAGAGACACTAAATATATATAGTTCAAGAATCTGATCATAATAAATATCTCATATAGTGAGTGAAATATGGGGATGATTGTAGATTCTTCTTGAGGGTGATTCTATACATTGCATATTGTGGTTGGGGAATCTTGAGGATTGACACTGCTCATACTCGCGTTCAGCAATGTCAAACACAATCGCATATATAATTGGATGCGGAATTTCTGTCACCTATTGTTGTTGATATGATAAGAAATGTCATGATGTTTCTATATCCCAATCGAAAAAGAGGATAAAACAGAAATTATGTTATAATATTTCCAATAATAATGAATGGATAGAGAAATAGATGGAAATTTTGAAGGTCTATGTTGATTAAGAGGACTCTTATTTGGTGTTGCTACAATTTCTAGCAATATTGAGCCATACTATCAAAATTATCCTACATTATGATACAATGGATCACATGTATCAAGAAATCCCAAATGTTCCATATTGTGTTCAATTTCATCAGATTGTTTGGTCATTACTCCCCTATATATTCACATTTCAATTCAACAAATAGTTTATTCAGATAAATGGATCGTTTTTATAAGAAAAATACAAGGGAATATTGTGGCTTATTGAAAAATCAGTTGAAAACCATTAAAATCATCTTCCTTCCATTTCCTTTTTGTTTAAGGAATAAAATGAAACATGGAGTTGTTTTTTGGCATCTATTGTCAACCATTTAACACGCCTTTAGGGTGTATGTTTGATATCTGATAAGCATCAGGAAATCATTGAGGTAATCAATGTAGAACTGATACATATAGACACCCAATTTCACATCACTGATACTACATTATCACATTTCAATAAATGTGAGGAAAACATTCCACAAAAAAAGTGAATACGACCCTCCCAAATATAGTTATTTAATTTCATTGTTCTATGTTACAATTTAAATGTAATAATAAAACTAGTTTATATGTAATATTATCATTATTAAATAGCATATGAACTGAATCAATAGTGGTTTGAAGAATTTTTAGGTCAAATATGCAAGTCTAATCAAGTATTGTATGGTTGTATGATATGGAATCCAATAAAAATATAAAAATTGGAATATTAAGGGGTAATATGTATGTATACATAACCTAAAACATTATAGAGTATATTAATAGAGTCTTTGAGGGGCTACATAAGTTACCTATAACAATACTAGTTCAAAATAAACTATATCGTCATGTAGAGTTCTTCTCTAATTGAAAAAATTGCCCTTGGATATAATTCAGTAGAGGATAAGGTATATAACCCACAATCAATGATAGATTGAACAGAATATTGAATAAGATTCTGGTTATCATGTCATTTTTTTTCTGCTAATAAGACTCTTGATTTGAAGTCTATGATAATTCATACCCCATCACATGTAGCATCGGTGAAAAAATAGAGGTATTACCGGAAGCGAGAAAATACCAATGTGGAAACATCTAGGCCTTATAGTTTCCATGTGCACACACCATCGCTGTATGTGAATATATGAATATATCATGGGAAAAATATATTGAACTAGTGTACCCTATTGACATCATTTCCATCTATTATCCTACACTATAGATGCCTATTGGGGAGTTTCAGTATTTCACAATTCCCTTTTGCTAGCTGATAGTGAAACCTAACACCAAAAGTTTTCATAAATGAGGGAGGTCGATGTCCTATAGGAGGCGGAATGATATGTACTAGCATCAATAACAAGAGAAACGATTGAGATGCCCAATATGTCATCATGAATATCATAACCTGAAATAATTCCCTAACATTGTTGGATCGATTCCACACTCTTATCAACAATGATGAATTGTTTCTGATGTGATCTTTTAATATAGTTAATTATATGCTGTTCTTATAAGATTCATCATTTTGTAGAATTGTTTCACTTATCAAAACACGGTAACGATAAAATTACAATAATCCTTTGATATTTAATTTAAAAGGAATATGGAATGTTCATTTGAAATGAAATTAATGAAAAATTAATCAGTCCATGTCTAAACCATAAATAAAACATGTGATGAAATAATAATTTAACATAAAATCATGTGGAAAATCATAGATAAATTTAAAATAAAACAATTTTTAATAATATTTGACATATTGAAGACAAAATGGTTATATTTATAAACAAAACAATATCATACACAACATCCTTTTCTAGGGAAAAACATATCTTGTAAATTGTTTAGTAATATATTTCAAAAAACATGAAGACATGATCTTTTGTTATGGTAAGAAAATCATTTTATAACAATTTGAATAAACATTACATGTATTACAATCTAAAAGTCATTAAATCATGCTGAACATAATGTTATAATTTAATTTTAATATTTTTACTCATTTAATATGTTAATATATAGATTTAAGATATCAAACTATTCACTAAGAATCAAAGGTGTGTTTCATAGGTCGTGCTAGATGATAGTGAGGTTCCACCGATCAGGGTGCGTCGAGGGCACCATTTTCATCACATGAGTCCTACACATGACATTAAACCATAAAGGCACCATGATAGATTCTACTAAATTTCTATATTAGATTTTAAATTTTTTGTCTATCACCTACTTATTGTTCTCATGGGGAGGTGGAGATGAGAGACAAACACAATCCACCTACCTGAGAGAGATGTGACCATATCCCTCATGGAAATGTCTGTTCTTCATGGTCTTCCTATCACGGGGAATTTGTTATTAGACCCACCTCTATATATTTACCTTGCCTTGATCATCGATTATTAGGCATCAACATTTTGGACAACTGTATGGCTATAGATGGTTGGTAAATATCTATATACTGGATAGATGATAAGGCTCCACATTTAACTGATAACGCTGAAGTCTATATTATCATGTGTTATGTATGTTAATATATATTATGGATCATTAGAGGGTCCCTATGTGCTTATCACCTAGGGGTGAATGGGAACATTATGTATCTATCCCTGTTAGAGGACTTTGATAGGGCCCAAACATACAGTTAGGTAGCATACGTCATAGAATACACACATGGGGAATTTTGAACCATATCTGATAGAGATCTCACAAATCTCGGGGGATGTATCATCCTTATTAATATGTGTTCATTGGAGCATGTCCCTTAATTCCACCCCCTCCCTTCAGGTATGTTTCTCCCTATGATGATGCTACATAATTCCCCTAAAGAGATGCTGTTATGAATAAACATCTCTATTGGTTTCTGATGATTGTAGCAATTATTGAATTTGTCTTCTCATTATTGATCAATTTCAATAGTTTATTTTATAGGTGGAGTCAGAGACACAATTTCATCCTTGTTCCAACACACTATTTGGGTGAATACAGCCTCATGTTAGATAGTCAATTACAAATTCCGGTATGTATTTTTTATCAATCACTATCTAACAAATTCAATAACAGCATCAATTTTGATTTTTAGTGAGGAGATGTTTTGACAATGGTCACATGCTATTTCAGATTATATGGATGCAATAATATGATATATGTGACCAATTTCCTTCATACTACACTACTGGAATTCATGATGTTATAATTGTAGTGTCTCTAATTCAATTCAATGTAGTGGTGTGGCAGTAATCTCAATAATTCATATGCCAGTTTTTCTATTCACATCTAATACATTTCATATAAGACATGCATAGGAGCATCATGGAGTGAAGCTGACTGAGTGGTAGGATGAGAACTAGTGTCAAGTATATGATGACTATCTCGACCTATGCAGTAACATCCTGACCCAACTCACCACTAAACCATTGGCCATATCAGTCACCACATGACCTCAAGAGCGTCTCCCCATAGGCTATAAGTTGCCGACAAGAAACGAGGGTATATGGATAGTCAGGGGGAGACTATACCCTCTTATCAGAGTTTCACATCGGTATATCAGTGTAGATAAAAAATAATATCGGAAGTGGTAACTCATAATTGACAAACAGTATAATATAAATAACACTAACTTTTTAAAAGTGTCCATTGCTAAATTATACCATAGATGCATGCATGACATGATAATGATACAAAAGTAGAAAACAGATGACAAAACAGAATGATTTATATCCCAATACAGAAATAAATAAATAAAGACTCAATGCCCAAATGGCGATCTCCTCGAGCATACCAAGCATCCTCTTGGTCCTCTACTCTTATATCACAAGTAAATGCAAACATCATAGTCATGCAACCAAATAGAGTCTACTCGGGAGCCCAGTGTAATGGTGTCCCGAGTAGGGTGTGAGATATTAATCTCAATAGGTCAGGACCACCGTTGTCTACCCCAAATCTGGAAAGTTAATAAATAAATTTAAAACACATGAAGTCGTGTATAAAATAAAGTAAGCAGTACCAACAAACTATATACTTAGGTACTTGCTTTATCCCTCAGCTTGTGTCGAAACCTGCATTATTCATTTGTCATGCATACTCAACAATCATTACATGATCATTTTCAATTTATTAATTACTCAAATCTTATTATGAATGTCTTGAGATTCATCCTATGCCTGACATCCCTTGTATAAGTCACTCACTATAGATTTCTCTAAAGACCATCTAGGTAATTAAAGTAAAGACCGAATCCAATCTTGTGCTTTGGATTGGATAAACCATCAAAAGTTATTCAATTTAATCATTCATATATTATTTCTAATCCTATCCACTAAAATAGTGATTTGATCATGGGTCCATCCACTTATAGTGGTTCACCCAATTCATTAATAATTCTAAACCATTTTTCTTATTCAATTCACAAATCATCATGTCAAAACAGCCTTCACTAACCATTAAAATCATTTCATGCACTACCAATTGGACCCACCGTCCAATGTTAATTAATTGGTGTATAACAACATTTCTAAAACCCTCATGAGTATTCGGAGCATCAGTCCATATCTCAGAACCCATGGGTATTTGGAGTATCAGTCTTTGTCCTATAAGAGGATTTTTTTTCCTGCAAGCTGGGTGTAGAACGCCATGTCTAGAACCCCGTGAGAATTTGGAGTATCAGTCCCTCTCTCACAACCAATTTATCAACCATACATATACATCTATCATTGGTGTATAACATCATGTCTAACACCCTATGAGTATTTGGTGCATCAGTCCCTTTATCACATCCCTTTCATCAATCATACATATATAATTATCATTGGTGTATAATACCATGTCTAACACCACAAAACCAATCCGTTAATTACTACAAAAATTAATTAACAACACAAATCTCTCTCCAGATAAGTAAATACTTAATTAACCATTAAACATCTCATTAATTAATAATTAGTTAACAATTAATTATTCTTATCAAGCCAGCTGAATAATTAACTCAACACTTCATTATCAAAATTCAATAACAAGTCTGAACATGTCCACTCAAACAATGGATCGTCCATGACTTTAACAATTCACAAGCACACCATAATCATCTCAAAACATGCTGAACATGCCAATATATGTAGCAATAATCTCACACAACATATCATATTTTCAAACAACTCCATCCAAGACAACTTAATGCATGGAAAACTAATACGCATCAAAAGTAATCATCGAAAAAATAGTAACAAACATTTAATTCAAAATCTTAATTTAATGCATGAAAATTAATTAATTCAAAAATTGATTAATTAAACCTTATCTCTTTAACCAATCATCAATTAGTTTTCCATTTACCATTTACCATGTAATAATTATTCCATCCATTAATTATTACCAGCTTCCAAATTATCTCTCGAACATGTCAAATATTCAATATTCCCAATAATCAGTAAAGGCCACAAACTCACCCTAAATCAAGACTTGATAATTAATTATACAATTAATTATCATATTACCCATTCTTACCATTCAAATCGTTCAATTGTTTAATCATATCACTTTAACTAAAATAGAAACCCATGCTTAAAACCAATACATGTTCAAGTCCTCATTTATCTTATGTGGGTGGAATTATTTAATAACATCCAAAGTCCCATGAATTGACATATCATAATCAAGGAAACTCGCATTCTCAATTTATAAAAAAGAGCTCAATTTCGCATATAAAGTGTTAAAGATTTGGGACCCTACCTCTGGTTTTTATGGAAACCACAAAGAATGAAGAACCCTCAAGAGAAACGGGTTGATTCTTCAACAGCCCGCCTTAGATCACTTCTCCTAGGAATACCAAGACTAAAACTCATCATAATATTCATCCAAACACTTATATTTACCCATAACGGGTTTAGATCTAAGGAACCGTGGGAAGAGGTGATGTAGATCTAAGCAGATCTATGAAACCGAATAAGGAATAATAAGAACATCAACCTACCTCAAGAAACTGGCTTCGATTTTCCAAGAGAAGCCTTCAGATCACCTCCAAAATGATGGGAGAACCTTCTCAGACCTAAGAAGAAGCAAAATACTGGGGTATGGCTGCTTAAGAGGAAAACCGAGGCACTTAGAGTCAAAAACTGGTGAGATCCACAATTTAAGGTTCTCATTTAAGTGCATGCATGGTTAGTTCGCATGGTTTGACAAATTGTGCACTACCCGTGTGTTATCTACTACCTCGACCACCATTCCTGCACGGTTTGGCCGCACGGTTAGACAAACTATGTGCCATCTGTGTGGAGGGTACTGCCTCCAAGACCAACTATGAATGGTTTGGCCACATGGTTAAAACAATCGTGTGATGGTCGTGCAACTTCCCCTTAACATCAAAACATATATGAAGGATTCAAAAATAGGCATCTTTACGTTTTCCAATAGTCGGAATAAAATTCTGGATCTCTCTTAAAAAAGAACGACCCATTGATAAACTAAAATTGAATTTCAAAATCATTCGTAATTTTTTTGACCCAGTTCAAAACACGACATCTTACACATGCAAAGTGTTTCTTCCATGGTGTGCGTACGTTGAGATTCCCTATTTTAGAGTAGATTGTGTATGATCCATGGTATATTATAAAGACAATACTATATTTTACTATACATTGTAGAGTGATTTATAAGATTTTATGTCAATAAATTTCTATTATATTGATTATCGAATTATTTTCGAATTCATTTTGAATCCTGTTACAATGAACTGACCCCAAGCATCTTATTCAGATGTGTGATATAGAGTAGGAGAGGTCCATCCACTAGGAAGTGGATTATGCTACAAAGATTAAGATAAGGTCGTATTATCATGGGATTCATGATATCATCATTGAGAGTCAACCCCATGATAAATGAGTTTCTTATCTCAGAGTAATATCCTATTGCATTTAATTGTTTTGGGGATCCACGAAAACAATGATGTAGACTATGTCTTCCTACACGCGAGCCCTCAACTATTCAATATGTAAATTTGGGCCCTATAGTAGTCCGACCTCATCCGATTATGGATGTGCATCAGGAGTAATGGGATCCATATTTCCTTACATGATATCCAGAGTTATCTCCATCACAAGGTAGAGATACATCTTAGACTTGGTTCCCCACTAAGATGATAACATTTCATTCCATTAACATAGTGGGATAATGGTTGGGATGATTGTACAGAACACAATTGAAACCTCTTCCCACTAACACAATTGCGGGAAATATTATGGTTGAAATTTTTGTTCTTGAGGATCATCCCTCTCCAGTTCATCAAACTCAACCCCAGTATATATCTCAACAATCTCGATACGAGGGACCCTTATAAGACCACCATGTGGGACAAAATCTTCTTCCCATAAAATTTTATTGTTCTTCTTCATGAAAATGTTTTATGTCTATTTAATTGAATATATTTTCATTAGTATTGTCTATTTTTACATGTTTTTCTATTGTTTTAGAATTCGTAAATATTTTAGTCACAATTTATATTTTATGAGCTTTCGAAATATAGAAAATCATACATAAATTAAAATTAATGTCATTTTATAATTATTGATTACATAATGAAGATGAAATGTATATAAATATAAATATATAAAACCATATCACACAAAAAAATATTTTTTAGGTAAATACATATCATAAAAACACATTATTAGCATACATTGAAATGAATGATGACATGTTAAAACATTTTAACTTTCATGTTCTTATTTGAGAAATAGTCAACCCAATTATGAACAGTACTATGATTATTTCAAGAAAATAATGTTTCTATCAAAATATATCGAGTATTTGTGTTAATTAAATTCATGGTGTGACCGCTAAGACTCAATGTATATGTTAACAAAATTAAATTCACTTTAAAAAAATGTCACTCATTGAAAAAAATGAAAACATGCATTGATTTTATTGATAATTTTGGAAATCGATTTATAAGTCCATTGATATATGTAGTAATTATCCTTACATTAAACCAATAAAAAATGTGATCAGTATATTTCAAAGTGCATGTTTGTAGCCCAAAATGACATTTTAGTCTTTTGAGATTTCTAAGAATCAGTTATACCTCAATCTAACAAGTAGTGTGATCAGTATGATTCAATGGGAATCATTTTATTTAAAATTGAAATCACTTTTAATGAAGAGGACAACTTAACTACTCATAACCAAGAGAACACATTCTTGTAGTTTTCATACATTTGGAGAATTATACGTAAGTCATTTGACACATGTAGGAATCATACCAACTCAAATCCATGGCATGGTGTGACTAGTATGACTCCAACGTAATCTTTACATTTTAAAATAGAAAAGAAATTAATAATAGGAAAACTCACCTACTCAAAACTGAATGAAACAATCAAAATATTTTGAAACATTAGGTAAATGATCTATATTTATATCAACATGATAATAAACCTGAATGCATAAATAGTCCCAAAAAAGGTCTCAAATATGAGTTCCACAAAATCTATTGCTTAAAAATATAACATTTTTTCATTAAAATGCTAATAACATAATTCTAAAAAAACTATAACAAACACAATATATATATTTCATAATATAAAAATATATTATTTTTATAAATATAATAACATATATAAATAAATAATTTTGTATTATTTTAGTAGAAATGGGGAAGGCCGACTTCTGACTTTCAAGCATATATTTAAAAACAAATTTAACATATAGTTTTTAAAAAAAATTAGTAATAATCCACTTCCGCATGTATAAAATTTTATTTAAAAATATAAATATTTAAATCATTATTGTTCATCTAGAAAACACAATTCATATGTTTTAAATAATTGGGTATATTTATCTTCTGATCACAATGATCATATCTTCTTCAAAATAATTTATTAATTTTCCTTATTCGAAGTTTTTTAGTCGAACATTCTCAATTTATCGGTACATGGAAGCACTGTTTATTATTTATATGATATGCTTAGTCTAATATATATATATATATATTAGAAAAAAGATTATTTTATTATATTATAATGAATAATTAAAATCATGGCTTCACCTTCAAATGTATCAAATACAAAACATTCAGTCTCGTGACGTTATTAAAAATCTATTTTTGACTCCTTGACCACAAATATAATATTCAAATACATTGATTTCCATCAAACTATATTCTTCGATCAAAATTTCCATATTCTCATGATATGGGGTCTCAAATGATTTTTAAAACATTAAATCATATTAATTTATAAATACTATGAAACTATATCCAATATTACCTCTATTATAAATTTTCAGTTCTTCTATTGATCCTTACCTCAAACGAGCTTCTTCTTTCAATAACCCATAAACTCAAACATACAGTTTTATATACTTCATGATTAACTATTAGATATCAATATAATAAATTTATATCATTATTTTAATAATTTACGCAGTTTCCACAATCTTTCATTATGACAATTTTTACCATCAATTATTCAGATGAAGCGTACAATTGTTAAATCATTATGACATTTTAGTCCCTCATCTTCTTATTTTACCGTAAATTATAAATTATTGTTTTTGGAATTTTCACTATAAGATTCTATTATATTATATTATTTTTTATATTCATTGTTCACATCATACACTTCTTATTAACTAAATTATTTCCATATTTTTATATGCATTTTCACATATCGTCTAAAGATGCAACCACTATATATCATATGACATTAAATTCATATAATATTTATAATATCCATTAATTTGGGGATCCTATTATCCCCATTCATAGTATATATTTTGAAAATAAATTTCGAAAATATTTATGTATGTGTTCCTTCTAAAATCATTTAATTGTATCGGTAACTCATAAGAATATCATATGAAATGAATATAAATGGATGAAAAAAAATTATATATAAATATACAATTATTCAAACATTACATTGTGAAAAAATAAAATTGAAATCCATTCTTTATCATCATTTTAAAATTATATTCACTATAATTTTACACATAGTAATACTCAATCATTATATTTTTATTATAAATTATATATATATTTATCTTCAAAAAATATCTCATCCATAAATCATTAGTGTCCATTTTAATTTCTTATATATATATATTTTTCTATATCTTATGGTTTTACCAATTTATATTTTTTACTTTAGATGCATTTACATTGAAAAAAAACATATGAAGTTTTATTTTACATTTACTTACTCATTAAATATTCCACATTCTATTGACAATAAATAAATTACATAGTTTTTATCATATGAATATTAATCCAATATCCCATATTGGTTTTTTATATTACCAAATTCTCAATAAAGTCAATATGATTACTCCACGACACATACTAAAAATAAATTTAAAATTTTCTATATTAAGGATCAATATTTTATACCCTTTAATTGTTTTCAAATTTAAATAACCATAACATACATCTTGGGATATGGGATGATCATTCTTCTAATTTTTTCTTCTTCTACCATTTTATTCAATTGAATTTAATGTTAACCATGAATTTTTTGAGAGAAAGATAATATCAATTTTCATAAAATAATATTCAAAAATTGATATACCCTAACTCTACATCATTCATGATTGTTAAAGAAATATGTTTGATTAAATCATACAATAATGTTATCCATAATCTTTATCAAGTAAAAAATAATTTTTATAACATATTTATACGGGAAATTTCGTCATATTTTCCTTCAATTTACATTCCCACATCAATATCAACAAATGGATCAAAATATTTCAATTATAAAATAGGGGGTTTCTCCACTAAATTAATTTTTTTCGTCAGTTAATCAATTTTTCACATTTTGGATTATATTTTTGTATTCATAAACTAATGATAGAGTATGAGAAATTTTAATATTTTAATAATCATCAATTCATTAGATTTTAATTATTTGAAAAGTTATTATCATCATCACATGCTTCATCCACTGGCTACAAAAATGTTCAATTAACCATAACATTAGATTCTCATTTATTAAACGCTGGTTTAATATAATTTAATTCATTTCAAATCGAACAGATCTTTATCATATCTAACATATTTTGTAATGGAAAAAATCCTACATTATTTCCTCACCTTCAATAACTATTTTTAATAATAAAATTTTGGTAAAATTTTAAACATTTAATGTTAATTTTCTCAAAATTTGTAGAAATAGTTCAGATAAAATATTTATCATCCATTAATATCCTTTTTTGACATATTTTAACTTCACACTTCTCGTAGTTTCACATGCGTAAATACTCATAGGCTGTAACGAATTATTTCGAGTGGATACAAGAACTACTTTAAATTTTTATCATTAGAAGGTATAATTTGTGTTATTAAATTCTTATATAACATTATATTCTGTTGATTTCACAAAAATATATGTTTTAATCAGTTACCGTAAGAATTAAAATAACTTAATAATTCTAACATTTTTAGTGAATATCATATGTGTCTATTAAATTAATCATAACATTGGTTATATAAAAATATTTATTTACCTAAAATATTTTTAAATTTCATGTTTTCATTTGTTATAGAAGGTTATAAAATATTCATTTTATGTTCCTAGTATGAATACATCATTTGATCCATAAAATATAAATTATTACATATTTTTTAAAAATTCAGACTTAGAAAATTCATGTATTCATTTATCTGACATAGCCGATTCACATTGCTATATATCCAATATAGATGAACCACAAACTATATTTTTCATATTTGGTTACCTTCTATATTTCTACTACAATGTAACACCCCGAGATTTTATGAAAAATATTCTTTTTAATTTCATTAATGTCTTGTGTTGTACACTACACCAAAATAAGCTTTCACAACATGCATCCTTGACTTTCCTTGCATTACACGCAATCACAACCTTACTCGATAGCGTGGTAGTACGAAATACCGAGTTTCACTAAACAACGATATGCTATTAAAATATTATTAAAACCAGCCGTTATGAATAGTAATAACCACATTTTAAAATTTTAGAAATTTTATCTCTCAAAATGGACTTCATTTTTGGATTCGGAGTATCAAATTTATCCTAAGGTGAAATTTTGGTACTTTTCGGATAACTTTCATACTCTGATGAATAGTGAAAATTAATAAATTTTAATTAAAAACAACTTTTCTAATCGAAATAATTAATAGTGATAAATTATTAATTTGAGTTGTTTTAAAGTATATTTTGAATATATTTTTACAATATAATACAATGTTGGTCATTGGATGTAATTTTACATTTAAACCAGACATAAACAAGTATCAATCTTTTGATAGTTATTATCTCTTAAGAACACGCTATTTGTTTTAACGATGGAAATTAATTTTTAAATTAGTTAATGAAACTGATAAGTTTTTAATTTGGTAAAATAGACATCATTTTTGAGTTCATAATATCAAATATAGCTTAGGCCTAATTTTTGGTATTTTTCTAGAAACTTTCATTTTTTGATGAATAGTGAAACCACTAAGTGGTAGTTAAAAAAAATTAATTTTTCATAAAACATAATTTTAACACTTATGTGACTAGAATATCAAAAATCCGAGAGACCTGGTTGATGTTAGTAAGTAAAATTTGGTTCAATGAGATGAAAATAATTTTTGGTGAAAAGTAACTTTTTACTTTTTTTACCACGATTAAAAGTAAATAGGGTAATTAAGGGTAAAAATGTTATTATTATTACTCTAACACGTGTCCTAATTCTATTGGATAAGTGTAATTCTACCAAAAAAAACCTTAGAAATAAAATATGATCATTTAGGCCCACTTGGATTAGATTAGGACATTTATTATTAATTTATTTAAAGAAGGGTTAAAATAGTTAAAAACAAAGTTTAATAAGTAAATTATTTTTAATATAGGGTTATACATAAGATAAATTCAACTATAAAGAATCATTAGAAATCTAAAAATATTTCCTACATAATTTTATTTTTTCGTAATTTTTAGACAATAAATAATTTAATTTATTTATGAAACAAAGATGATGCAGTAATTATCTTATTAATGAAATATTGACATAATTGATGTTATAAATACCCAAATAAATGTAATTTTTGACATTTTATAGAATACACTGATTTTATAGGTTAATATGAAATGTTAGTATTGATTTAATTAACTTATTTAGAACTAATCATTCAGTTATGATTTTCAAAAAATCAATTACTAAATAGTGTCAAAATTTACATAAAATAATTTTTAAAATAAATATTATATTATTAATTGTTATTTTATTCCTAAAAATCTATGGTTTGGAAAAATGACTTAGATAAGGTTATATATATTAATAATATACAACATGGGGTTCTTTTGGATTGTTATAGTAAGTTTATCAACCTTATAGTGTAAGAACACAAGAAGACGCGGTAAAAGTAAAATTATTTAACTTAATGTTAAATCTAAATGATACGGTTAAAATAGGAACCTAAACTTGTCTAAATTACATTGGATGAGATTATTTAGACCCATACCCACCTTAGATTCGAAATAAATCAATTTGAAGCTATTTAAAACCGAATATTACTTTGTAATAAAATAATTTTTTTAGTTTTCCAAAGGAGCCCCTCTCCTCCCTTATAAAAGGGCACCTCCTACCTCTCTTCCTCACACCACATTGAGCCTTCAATATCATCCAACCCCTGCCAATTTTTTCTCTCCACTTCCTTAAAGAAATCCTAGAGGTCCTGGTCTTCTTCAAAGACCAATTTTAGTGCCCTAAAAGGAGGTCTCAAAGAAGCGCTTCAAAGAAGAGATAATGCCCGTTACCGACTCTTTCATCTTTATTTCTTCTTCCACTTATTCTTCATTAGATGTTTCATCATGAAGTAATAACATCAGTTTCACTCATATACTGATATGTTATTATATGTATGAAACAACCCTATTTCACCATCTATCCATCCAACGGAAAACGAAATCACCGCGCGTGCGTACATACGGAATATCGTCTCCGGGCCTTGGTGTAATCTATTTTCCACCACCACCTTACTTGGATGGGTATAATGGTGTAAATAATAACTATATAAGATTATTTTAAAGTGATATTGATTCTGAAATAGTATACATACACTCTAATATAGTCCCACGATCATGAGAATGATATCATCGCTCGTGCGTACGTATGGACTACCGTCTCCACGACGCGTTGAGATTCATTTTTCACATTAACCATTTATGAATGATTATAAAGTATATATAATAAGTAATCATGAAATATATGACATAATAATGATACTGGATTTATGTGCATATATATGTATGTCATCTACGTAATTCCATTCAACTCAATAAAGAAATGAAAACAGCGTTCATATGTACGTACGGCCTACCATCTCCATGAACGGTGTATTTCATTCCATTTACTGATTTATTATATATATGCATATTCTGAATATATATTATATATAAATAATGTTTTATATTCTGTAATTAAGTAATTATGATCTAAGTAATCATATGAATAATTACAAGTCAAAACACCGACGACAAATGAAACAATTTTACCCAAAACTCTCTTTAACATAGAATTTTCAAAGGAACAGGTAATATAAAGTCATAAGTGAACCATATATGATATCATAACAATGATTGTGATTCTTTAATAAGTCAATGACAATATTTAAATCATTATATAGGAGGTTCAGACACTTACGAAACAAATCGTACCTAAGGTAAAGGAAAATATCACAATCTCATTTTTATCCGAGATTGTTTATACTTTGGTATTTACTAGGGTGTATTTTATCATCCACATCCATGTTTACTCAATATGTAATAATATTTCCCTCCACCTAATATTGTTTAAATCCAATTTTACCCTTCGGAGAGTTTTTAGTAAAATATATGAAAGGAATCTTTTGTCGTTTTTCGTACAAGGTACTTTTTGACTCTTCCAACAAAAGTACGAGAAGAATGTTTTTTTAACTTATACGGCATTCTGGATTTTTAAAACATTATTTCCAAGATGCTTCCATTACAAGTTTTCAAGTTTATTTTTAATAAAAATCTTTTATTTTAAAATTTTAAGACATGTTAATAAAGGAAAAATGTTTTTGAAGTAGAAAGGATATTTTCCTCAAGAATGGAGTTCAGGAGTTTTATCAAAATAATATTCCATCTAAGATAATATAGGGTTCTATTTTTATCCCTATTATTAAATGGATTTGATTATGTTGTGATGGAAATATTTTTATGAATTCCTTTATCTTATATGAATTGTTTTATTATGTCACGATGTTTAAGATTCCCAT
Organism: Viscum album; assembly: GCA_963277665.1. Classification (NCBI taxonomy): domain Eukaryota; kingdom Viridiplantae; phylum Streptophyta; class Magnoliopsida; order Santalales; family Viscaceae; genus Viscum; species Viscum album. The sequence continues at coordinate 1,644,357,152 of OY728163.1, read as the reverse complement.
TTTTATTACATGGGTTATGCTATGATGTATGGATTATGATTTTGTGGCACACATAAGAATGGTATAATTATGAGATGGGTGGGACCTATATCTCCCTCCAATGCATTGGGTAAATATTTTATATCTCATGAGATAGACATGGATGGAACGGTAGGTTATACCGGTTCAGTAAAACAAGACTGAAATGAGTAGTGAACTTGGTTCAGAAATGGACTTTGTCCACTAAGATAGTCTTGGCAATGAGTATTGACTAATAAGAAATGATTCTCTATGATTATTCATGTATGCCACAAGGTTTCATGTTTTATATTATGATTATTGGGATTACATTTCACTACTATGATTTATCCCCTGTTATGATATTATGATCTCTTTTTCAGGTTAAGATTTCCACAATGTTATGTTCTTATGAATATGATGTGATTGATTTTTCTTTTGTTTACCCTTACTGAGCATTTGAGCTCACCCTTTTATGTTTTCTTTTCCCCAGGATATAAAGAAACGTTTTAGGTAAGAAAAAAAAGTGAGGATCTTTATGGGAGATGTTGAAGATCTTTCACCATGATTAGAAGATTGCGTTCCGAGTTTCCAAAGACACTAAACTATTACGGTCCTTGTGTGTGTGTTTTTGTTATGTAATAAGTATTCCGAAAAAGTAATGTAATGTCCTTGTACGTCAAGATTTGGGTCTCTACAGTTGGTATAAGCGGAAAGGATTAGTCAACCTTTGGAAACTAGGATGCGAGAACTTTAGTGAGATCCCTAGAGATATTTCTAAGGTATGTCTAGGGATGTCCCTTAGGTTAAGTATAAGTATAGGTTATAGTCCTAGAATTGCGCTAACGATCATAGAATTAAACCTAAGATTTTAGATATTTAAGGTACTCCCCCTTTATTATGTTGTTTTCCCTAGCATGATTTTTGCCTCTCACACTATTCTTTTTGGGTTTTAGACGATGGCTGGAACCCGAAGGAACCGTGTTGATCAATGAAATGGACAATGCAATGATTGTTCTCCTGAACAAACAAATGTTATGGGAGATGGAGTGAAAAATATTATTGCTATACATACACAAGCTATGATTCATTTTGGACTTCCAAATGAGCAGAGAAGGGAACAATATTCTATTGAGTCCTTCATGAGGCAACGTCCACCTTTTTTCAGTGGGTCTTCTGATCCACTTGTTGGTGAACAATGGATCAGTACCACCGAAAAGATATTTTCAGTTCTTAAATGTTCTTAACATGATAAATTCATCTTAGCAGTATATCGTTTAGAAGGTGAAGCTGATCAATGGTGTAATCTTATCAAGAATACAAGGCAAGGAGAGGAAATTGAGTCCATGGAATGGGACGAGTTCAAGAACTTATTTTTCAATAAGTACTTCCCTCGTATTCTTCGAACAAAGATGGAGAAGGAGTTTCTTGAACTAAAGAAAAAGGATGATGAATCTCTTGGTATATACGAAAAAATTTTACAAGGATTGCAAGGTATGCATCTGGATTTATCATCCAACCTAAAAGTAAAGTTGATCGATTCTTCAGTGGCTTAAAACCAAATCTTCTAAGGGCATTAGCTATAAGAGACTTCAGTAGCTATGAATAAATTGTGCGTTGTACTATCAAGGTAGAAATGGAAGTTGTTGTTACTTATCCATCTCATATTTTTGACAGGAAATGAAAGATGGGGTTCAAGGAGAAATCTCAGAATAACGGTGAAAAGAAGATGAATGTTTCCTTATGCTCAAATTGTGGAAAGAAGCATGGTGGAAATTGTCTTAAAGAGACAAGTAAATTTTTCAAATGTGGAAAGGAAGGTCATCGGACATTTTAATGCCGCAATGATGGGAAGAAGTTTTCTAATGATGCAAACAAAGGAAGGGATACACAGAATGAACCTATTACACTTCAATGCTTCAAGTGCAAGGAAATGGGGCATTATACTAATAAATGCCCTAATCCAAGGGTTAGTGATGATCGACATGAGAAAACACTTAAGGCAAATGACAAAAGGAATTCCCATGCGATCACCATTGGCGATGTTGAATATGAAAACGATGTGGTGGAATGATTAAGTGTTTATGTAATGGGATTCCAAAATAATGTTGTATATAGTATCGTAGAATATTGGAATATTTATGTATTGGTCTATTGTGGTTTTCAATAATTTTATGGTATCGGTAACCATGGAAAGTGATTGAGTTATTTTTGGAAAAAAGATGATATACGCATAATGAAGGGAAAACGAGAAAATGAAATATTTGGCCGTATTCATGAGCTCATAATTGATATAATGACTAAGTGATATCATGGTTTGAGTATATAGAATTTTGAGGATTTTGGTATGTGGAAAGTGTTAACTTTTAACTGCATTCATGTTTTCACTATGGTTCAATGGTATTCAAGAGAATACATGATTAAGGCCTTTGAATGTTTGGAATGTGTCCAACAAGACATATCTTATGATATATGGGGATCAACGATGGTATTAAATCTCTGGTAATCATTTTCACTATATTATGAGAGTGGACTGCAGTATTATGGATAAGCCTAAAGATTGGAATGGATTATGTTGGACATAAGTTATTAGTTTTTAAGGATAGAAGTTTTTTCGATATTATTGATGAGATGTTATAGTAATATAGTTTTAGAAAAATGACAACCTGCAGGCCGGGTGACAGCCTGTCACATCGGACAAGGCCATGGGAATCGAACCCACAAACGATGTGCGACTGGACTTTATCACCTACCACTGGCCTACAGGAAGTCCCTGTTTAGTAGAAACTTGTTTTATTATATTAAGCAGTATGATATATTAAGTATAAGTCCATTTTAGGAACCATATATCATTAATCTCACTATAGATGGACTTATCTATTTTTTGATAACTTTTCTAACCTTTTGTTTAAGATAGATGGAATGACCCATCATTCTATCAAATGATCTGCTAACACGTCACGAATGACAAATTCAACATCATTTCATTAATAGATGAAGTAGAAATTGTCCAAATAATGACCAACGGTGAGACTATACAGAAATCATGAAAGTATTTCTTCTAATTCCAATTTCATCATATTTAGGGAAATGATCTTGAAAACAAAAAATGTTGTCCTAGTGCTCTTATATCTAATGAATCAGATGGTACCTTATATCATCACGAATTTATGTCTTTGTGATTGCTGGCTCTTCCATAGCAATGTTCTCTACCACTCTCCATCAGAACATGATGATTAGATTTCTCTTTCATATCCATATTTTCACCTATGTGGAAACCCAGTGATTAGTTTATTTGGTTAACCGTTACGTTTCATACTTTTGTTTCTAAACATTGGTTTGGTATTCCTTTTTACGATATGGGTTTCTATTAAAGAAAATTTTGAGTAGTAAACCATTTATAACCCCGATGAATTTCGAGAAACAAAATTCATTTTAAGGGGGGTAGAATGTAACACCCCGAGATTTTATAAAAAATATTCTTTTTAATTTCATTAATGTCTTGTGTTGTACGCTACACCAAAAGAATCTTGCACAACACGCATCATTAACTTTCCTTGTATTACACGCAATTACGACCTTCCTCGATAGCGTGTGTAGTACGAAATACCGAGTTTTACTAAACAACGATATGCTATTAAAATATTATTAAAACTAGCCATTACGAATAGTAATAACCACCTTTTAAAATATTAGAAATTTTATCTCTCAAAATGGACTTCATTTTTGGATTCAGAGTATTGAATTTAGCCTAAGGTGAAATTTTGGTACTTTTCGGATAACTTTCATATTCTGATGAATAGTGAAAATTACTAAATTTTAATTAAAAACAACTTTTTTAATCGAAATAATTAATAGTGATAAATTATTTATTTTAGTTGTTTTAAAGTATATTTTGAATATATTTTTACAATATAATACAATTTTGCTCATTGAATGTAATTCTACATTTAAACCAGACACAAACAAGTATCAATCTTTTGATAGTTATTATCTTTTACGAACACGCTATTTGTTTTAACGATGAGAATTAATTTTTAAATTAATTAATGCAACGGATATGTTTTGAATTTGGTAAAATAGACATCATTTTTGAGTTCATAATATCAAATATAGCTTAGGCCTAATTTATGGTATTTTTCTGGAAACTTTCATTTTTTGATGAATAGTGAAACCACTAAGTGGTAGTTAAAAAATGAATTTTTCATAAAACATAATTTTACAACTTCTGTGAGTGGAATTTCAAAAATCTGTGAGACACGGTTGATGTTAGTAAGTAAAATGTGGTTCAATGAGATGAAAATAATTTTTGGTGAATAGTAAATTTTTACTTTTTTTCCACGGTTAAAAGTAAATAGGGTAATTAAGGGTAAAAATGTTATTATTATTATCCTAACACATGTCCTAATTCTATTTGATAAGTGTAATTCGACCAAAAACAACCTTAGGAATAATATATGATAATTTAGGCCCACATGGATTAGATTAGGACATTTATTATTAATTTATTTAAAGAAGGGTTAAAATAGTTAAAATCAAAGTTTAATAAGTAAATCATTTTTAATATAGGGATATACATAGGATAAATTCAACTATAAATACTCATTAGAAATATAAAAAGATTTCCTACATAATGGTATTTGTTTTGTAATTTTAAGACATTAAATAATTTAATTTATTTATGACACAAAGATGATGCAGTAATTATCTTATTAATGAAATATTGACATAATTGATGTTATTAATACCCAAATAAATGTAATTTTATACTTTTTATAAATTCCACTAATTTTTTAGGTTAATATGACATGTTAGTATTGATTTAATTAACTTATTTTGAACTAATTATTATGTTATGATTTTTACAAAAATCAATTACTAAATAGTGTCAAAATTGACATAAAATAGTTTTTAAAACAAATGTTATATTATTAATTGTTATTTTATTCCTAAAAATCTAATGTTAAGAAAAATGACTTAGATAAGGTTATATATATTAATAATAAACAACTTGGGGTTCGTTTGGCTTGTTATAGTTAGTTTTTTAACCTTATAGTGTAAGAACACAAGAAGACATGGTAAAAGTAAAATTATTTAACTTAATGTTAAATATAAATGATAAGGTTAAAATATGAACCTAAACTTGTCTAAATTCTATTGGATGAGAGGATTTAGACCCATCACCACCTTAGCTTCTAAATAAATAAATTTGAAGCTATTTAAAACCGAATAGGAATTTATAATAAAAAAACTATTTTTAGTTTTCCAAATGAGCCCCTCTCCTCACTTATAAAAGGGAACCTCCTACCTCTCATCATCACACCACTTTGAGCCTTCAAGATCGGCCAACCCCTGCCAATTTCTTCTCTCCACTTCCCTAAAGAAATCATAGAGGTCATGTTTTTCTTCAAAGACCAATTTTAGTGCCCTAAAAGGAGGTCTCAAAGAAGCGCTTCAAAGAAGAGGTAATCCCCGTTACCGATTCTGTCATCTTTATTTCTTCTTCAACTTCTTCTTATTTAGTTGTTTCACCATGAAGTAATAACATCAGTATCACTTATATAATGATATGTTATTATAAGTATGAAACAACCCTATTTCACCATCTATCCATCCTACGGAAAATGAAATCACCGCGCGTGCGTACGTACGGAATACCGTCTCCACGCCGTGGTGTAATCTATTTTCCACCACCACCTTACATGGATAGGTATAATGGTGTAAATAATAACTATATAATATTATTTTAAATGTATATTTATTCTGAAATTGTATACATACAGTCTAATATAGTCCCACGATCATGAGAACGATATCATCGCTCGTGCGTACGTACGGACTACCGTCTCCACAACGCGATGAGATTTATTCTCCACTTTAACCATTCATGAATGATTATAAAGTATATATAATAAGTAATAATGAAACATATGACATAATAATGATACTGTATTTATGTGTATATATATGTATTTCATCTACTAAATTCCATTCAACTCAATAAGGAAACGAAAACAGCGTTCATGTGTACGTACGGCCTACCGTCTCCATGAACGGTGTATTTCTTTCCATTTACGGATTTATTATATATATGCATATTCTGAATATATATTATGTATAAATAAAATTTTATAGTCTTGAATTAAGTAATTATGATCTAAGTAATCATATGAATAATTACAAGTCAAAACACGGATGACAAATGAAACAATTTTACCCAACACGCTCTTTAACATGGAATTTAAAAAATAATGGGTAATATAAAGTCATAAGTGAACCATATATGATATCATAACAATGAGTATGATTCTGGAATAAGTCAATGACATTATTTAAATCATTATATAGGAGGTTCGGACACTTATGAAGCAAATCGGCCCTAAGGTAAGGGAAAATATCACAATCTCATTTTTATCCGAGATTGTTTATATTTTGGTATTTACTGGGGTGTATTTTATCATCCACATCAATGTTTACTCAATATGAAATATTATTTCCCTCCACCTAAAATTGATTAAATCCAATTTTACCCTTCGGTAAGTTTTTAGAAAAAGTTAGGAAAGGAATCTTTTGTCGTTTTTCGTACGAGGTACTTTTTGTCTTTTCCGAAAAAAGTACGAGAAGAATGTTTTTTTATCTTATACGGCATGATGGATTTTTAAAACATTATTTCCAAGAAGCTTCCATTACAAGTTTTCAACTTTATTTTTAATAGTCTTCTTTTAGTTTAAAATTTTATGACATGTTAATAAAGGAAAATGTTTTTGAAGTATAAAGGATATTTTCCTCAAGAATGGAGTTCAAGAGTTTTATCAAAATTATTTTCCATCTATGATAATATAGGGTTCTGTTTTTAGCCCTATTATTACATGGATTTGATTATGTTGTGATGGAAATATTTTTATGAATTCCTTTATCTTATATGAATTGTTTTATGATGTCACGATGTTTAAGATTCCCATTTTTATTACATGGGTTATGCTATGATGTATGGTTTATGATTTTGTGGCACACATAAGAATGGTATAATTATGAGATGGCTGGGACCTATATCTCCCTCCAATGCATTGGGTAAATATTCTATATCTCATGAGATAGACATGGCTGGAACTGTAGGTTATACTGGTTCAGTAAAACAGGACTGAAAAGAGGAGTGAACTCGGTTCAGAAATGGACTTTGTCCACTACGATAGTCTTGGAAACGAGTCTTGACTAATAAGAAATGATTCTCTATGATTATGCGTGTATGCCACAAAGTTTCAAGTTTTATGTTATGATTATTGGGATTACATTTCACTACTATGATTTATCCCATGTTATGATATTATGATCTCTTTTGCAGGTTATGATTTCCAAAATGTTATGTTCTTATGAATATGATGTGATTGATTTTTCTTTTTTTTACCCTTACTAAGCATTTGAGCTCACCCTTTTATGTTTTCTTTTCCCCAGGATATAATGAAAGGTTTTAGGTAAGAAAAAAAGGGGAAGATCTTTATGGGAGATGTTGAAGATCTTTCACCATGATTAGAAGATTGCGTTCCGAGTTTCCAAAGTCACTAAACTATTAAGGTCCTTGTTTGTGTGTTTTTGTTATGTAATAAGTATTCCGCAAAAGTAATGTAATGTCCTTGTACGTCAAGCTTCGGGTCTCTACATACAACATGCGGTAAAAACACGTAATGGATATATTCTTATTTTACTTTAATTATTACAAAATTATATAAATTCAATCTGTTAATGAATTTATATAAATTATCTACGTGAATTTTCTTACTAGAAAAAACCCACATCATTTATCTTACACAAAATATATTGTAGAAATTCACCAGTATTTATTTTTATATTTTTATTTTATTATATGAGTTCACCTATGTGAAAAATAATATTTGAAGAATTTCTTATGGTCAAAAGAAACTACATAGAAAAATTTCCGTCAACTATATAATTTAGTTAAATGAAATATATTTTCTTACAAAATGAAATTCCAATCACTATAAATAAACTATTCAATAGACATAATGTATTTAATGTTTTTAAATATATATTATGTAGAGACCCGAAGCCTAACGTACATGGAAATCACATTACTTTAGTTGAATACTTAGTACATAACAAAAACACACACACACAGACCGTAATAGTTTAGTGTCTTTGGAAACACAGAACGTAATCTTCTAATAATGGTGAAAGATATTCAACATCTCCCATAAATATATTCCTTTTTTTTCTTACCTAAAACCTTACTTTATATCCTGGGGAAAAGAAAACATAAAAGGGTGAGCTCAAATGCTCAGTAAGGGTAAAAAAAAGAAATATCAATCACATCATATTCATAAGAACATATCTTTTGAAAATCTTAACCTGTAAAAGAGATCATAATTTCATAACATGGGATAAATCATAGTAGTGAATTGTATTCCCAATAATCATAACTTAAAACATGAAACTTTTTGGCATACACACATAATAATAGAGAATCATTTCTTATTAGTAAAGACTCATTTCCAAGAGTATCTTAGTGGACAAAGTCCCATTCTGAACCGAGTTCACTCCTCGTTTCAGTCCTATTTTACTGAACCGGTATAACCTACCGTTCCATCCATGTCTATCTTCTGAGATATAAAATCATTACCCAATGCATTGGAGGGAGTTATAGGTCACACCCATCTCATAATGATACCATTCTTATGTGTGCCACAAAATCATAAATCATACATCATTGCATAACCCATGTAATAAAAATGGGAATCTTAAACATTGTGACATCATCAAACAATTCATATAAGATAAAGGAATTCATAAAAATAATTCCATCACAACATAATCAAATCAATGTAATAATAGGGTTATAAACAGAACCCTATATTATCTTATATGGAAAATAATTTTGATAAAACACTTGAACTCCATTCTTGAGGAAAATATCCTTTCAAATTTAAAAACATTTTCCTTTCTTAACATTTATTACAATGTTAAACTAAAAGAAGTTGATTAAAAATAAACATGAAAACATGTAACTGATGCTTTTTGGAAATAATGCTTTAAATATACATTCATTCTGTATAAGTTAAAAAAACATTCTTCTCATACTTTTGTCAGAAAAGTCAAAAAGTACCTCGTACGAAAAACGATAAAAGATTCCTTTGATGTCTTTTACTATAAACTAACCAAAGGGTAAAAATGGATTTAAACAATTTTAGGTGGATGTAAATAATATTACATATTGAAGAAACAAGGATGTGGATGATAAAATACACCCCAGTAAATACCAAAGTATAAACAATCTCAGATAAAAATGAGATTGCGATATTTCCCTTACCTTAGGTCCGATTTTCTTCGTAAGTTTCTGAACGTCCTCTTCTTTGAAGCGCCTCTTTGAGATCTCCTTTTAGGGCACTAAAATTGGTCTTTGAGGAAGACCAGAACCTCTAGGATGTTTCTATGGAAGTGGAGAAGAGAATTTGGCAGGGTTTGGCCAATCTTGAAGGCTCAATGTTGTTTGAGGAAGAGAGGGAGGAGGTGCCCTTTTATAAGGGAGGAGAGGGGCTCCTTTAGAAAACTAAAAATATTATTTTATTATAAAGTCAAATTCAGTTTTAAATAGCTCCAAATTGATTTATTTCGAATCTAAGGTGGGGAGGGATCTAAATACTCTCATCCAATATAATTTAGACAAGTTTAGGTTCCTATTTTAACCTTATCATTTATATTTAACTTTAAGTTGGATAATTGTAATTTTACCGTGTCTTCTTGTTTTCTTACACTATAAGGGTAATAAAGTTACTATATCAAGCCAAACGAACCCCAAGTTTTTTATTGTTCATATATATAACCTTATCTAAGTCATTTTCTTGAACCTTAGATTTTTAGGAATATAAAAACAATTAATAATATAATATTCGTTTTAAAAACTATTTTATGTCAATTTTGTCACTATTTGGTAATTGATTTTTGTAAAAATCATAACAGAATTATTAGTTTGAAAAAAGTTAATAAAATCAATAATAACATGTCATATTAACCTATAAAATTAGTGGAATTTATAAAAAGTCTCAAATTACACTTATTTTTGTATTTATAACATCAATTATGTCAATATTTCATTAATAATATAATTACTGCATCATCTTTGTGTCATAAATAAATTAAATTATTTAATGTCTAAAATTTACAAATAAAATACCATTATATAGGAAATCTTTTTATATTTCTAATGAATATTTATAGACTAATTTATCTTATTTATAACCCTATATTAAAAATTATATACTTATTAAACTTTGATTTTAACTATTTTAACCCTTCTTTAAATAAAGTAATCATAAATGTCCAAATCTAATCCAAGTGGGCCTAAATGGTCATATTTTATTCCTATAGTTGTTTTTGGTAGAATTACACTTATCCAATAGAATTTGGAAATGTTTTATGGTAATAATAATATCATTTTAACCCTTAATTACCCAATTTACTTTTAAACGTGGTAAAAATATTTAAAAGTTACTATTCACCAAAAATTATTTTCATCTCATTGAACCACATTTTACTTACTGAAATAAACTGTGTCTCTCGGATTTTTTAAATTCCACTCACAGAAGCGGTAAAATTATGTTTTATGGAAAATTTATTTTTTTTACTACCACTTAGTGGTTACACTATTCATCAAAAAATGAAAGTTTCTAGAAAAATACCAAAAATTAGGCCTAAGCTATAATTGATATTATGAACTCAAAAATGATGTCTATTTTACAAAATTCAAAACATATCAGTTACATTAACTAATGTAAAAATTAATTCTCGTCGTCAAAACAAATGGCGTGTTTTTAAGAGATAATAACTATCAAAAGATTGACAGTTGTTTATAACTGGTTTAAATGTGAAATTACATCCAATGACCAACATTGTATTAAATTGAAAAAATATAATCTAAATATACTTTAAAACCACTCAAATTAATAATTTATCACTATTAATTATTTTGATGAAAAAAGTTGTTTTTAATTTAAATTTAGTAATTTTCACTATTCCTCAGAATATGAAAGTTATCCGAAAAGTACCAAAATTTTACCTTAGCCTAAATTCGATACTCTGAATCTAAAAATGAAGTCCATATTGAGAGATAAAATTTCTAAAATTTTAAAATGTGGTTATTACTATTCATAAAGGCTAGTTTTAATAATATTTTAATAGCATATCATTGTTTAGTGAAACTCGGTATTGCGTACTAAACATACTATCGAGGAAGGTCGCGATTGCGTGTAATGCAAGTCAAGTCAAGGATGCGTGCTGAGCAAGATCCTTTTGGTGTAGCGTACAACACAAGATATTAATGAAATTAAAAAGAATATTTTTCATAAAATCTCAGGGTGTTACATTCTACCCCCCTTAAAATTATTTCGCCCTCGAAATTCGTCGGGGTTATAAATGGTTTACTATTCAAAAGTTTCTTTAATAGAAACCCACATTGTAAAAAGGTAAACCAATCGTTAAAAAAAAGTATGAAATGTATCAGTTACCCAAATAAACTAATCACTGGGTTTCCACATAGGTGAAAATATAGATATGGTAGAGAAATCTAACCATCATGTTCTGATGGAGAGTGGTAGAGAACATGGATATGGAAAAGCCAGTAATCACAAAGCCATAAATTTGTGATGATCTAAGGTACCATCTGATTCATCAGATATAAGAGCACTAGGACAACATTTTTGGTTTTCATGATCATTTCTCTAAAGTTGATGAAATTGGAATTAGAAGAAATACTTTTGTAATTTTGGTATAGTCTCACCATTGGTCATTCTTTGGACAATTTCCAATTCATCTCTGAAAGAAATGATGTTGAATTTGTCATTCGTGATGTGTTAGCAGATCATGTGATAGAATGATGGGTCATTCCATCTATCTCAAAAGGTTAGAAAAGTTATCAAAAAATACATTAGTCCATCTATAGTGAGATTAATCATATATGGTTCCTAAAATGGACTTATACTTCTTATATCATACTTATTAATATAATAAAACTAGTTTCTACTAAACAAGGACTTCCTGTAGGCCAGTGGTATGCGATAAAGGCCAGTCTCACTTCGGTTGTGGGTTCGATTCCCACAGCCTTGTCCGACGCGATGGGTTGTCACCCGTCCTGCAGGTGGTCCTTTTTCTAAAACTATATAATATCAAATTTTCTATCCATAAACAATACTAGCTTATGTCCAACATAATCCATTCCAATCTATAGACTTATCGAAAATACTTCGGTCCAAGCTCATAATATAAAGAAATTGATTACCTGAAATGTCACATAACAATCACGTGAATGCCATCATTTATCCCCCATATATCATAAGATATATCTTGTTGGTCAAATTACAAACATGTGAATACCTTAATCATGTATTCTCTTGAAGAATGAAAACCATTAATTGAACCATAGTGAAAACATGAATGCAGTTAAAAGTTAACACTTTCTACATACCAAAATCCTCAAAATTATATATACTCAAACCGTGATATCACTTAGTCCTTATATCAATCATGAGCTCATGAATACTATCAAACATTTAATTTTCTCCTTATCCCTTCATTATGCGCATATCATCTATATTCCAAAAATATCTGAATATCCATTAATGGATACTGGTACCATTAATCATACACTTTCAAAACTCAAGGAAAGACAACAGTGTAACAATCCTTAGATGTCTCTTTATTCCATAGTAACATGAGATTACTTATACAACATTACACTTGATAAACATGTAATAATTCCACTACCTTCTTAAACCATTGACCGAGCTTCAACAATTCCTTCAACTCACATATCATTTGTAGTCTCTTCATCATCATCAACATAAATACTACTCATACGGCCGTACTGATTTTCTTCATGAGACTTTCCCTTAGGGAATTGGTTTGAATAATGCACGTACATTCCACATTTAAAACATTTAACCATTGTTGATGTCGTAGAAATACCATTATCCTCATCCATAGTGTTAACTGAACCTTTTCCTTTGCACTTACTGGCATTGTGTCCTTCTTTTCCACACCCAAAGCATCTTCCAGTTCCCTTGAAACATTCTCCTCGATGCCACTTCCCACATGATTTACATAGGGGAAATTTAACTTTATTTCCTCTATGATCATCATGAAAATCCATCTTTCTCTTATTAGCCGAGTCAGGAAACTTACCAAATTTGAGTTTATTGATCATATTATGAGATTGCTGATTCGTCATAATAATGATGGTTGGACTTCCAAATCCCATTTCATTTGGTTTCTCATTCAGAATATCATTCCATTGTCCATAATATCCTCCATTATCGTGAATCATCTTGTTTCCAGCCATTTTCTAAAACCCAAAAATAATAGTGTTAGAGGAAAAAATCATAATAATGGGGGAGTAACTTCAATATATATCATCTTAGGTTAAATTATAAGATCGTTACCATAGTTCTAGGACTATATCCTATACGTATACTTATCCTTAGGGGCATCCCTAGACATACCATAAAAATATCTCTAGGGATCTCACTAACGTTTTCACATCCAATTTTCCAAAGTTTGACTAAACCTTTCCTCTGATACCAACTGTAGAGACATAAAGCCTGACGTACATGGACATCACATTAATTTATTGGAATACTTAGTACATAACAAAAACACACACACAAGGACCGTAATAGTTTAGTGTCTTTGGAAACTCGGAACGTAATCCTCTAATCATGGTGAAAGATCTTCAACATCTCCCATAAATATCTTCCCTTTTTTTTCTTACCTAAAACCTTTCTTTATATCCTGAAGAAAAGAAAACATAAAAGGGTGAGCTCAAATGCTCAGTAAGGGTAAACAGAAGAAATATCAATCACATCATATTCATAAGAACATATCTTTTGGAAATCTTAACATGCAAAAGAGATCATAATTTCATAACATGGGATAAATCATAGTAGTGAAATGTATTACCAATAATAATAACTTAAAACATGAAACTTTATGGCATACACACATTATCATAGAGAATCATTTCTTATTAGTCAATACTCATTTCCAAGACTATCTTAGTGGACAAAGTCCCTTTCTGAACCGAGTTCACTCCTCGTTTCAATCCTGTTTCACTGAACCGGTATAACCTACCGTTCCAGCCATGTCTATCTCATGAGATATAAAATCATTACCCAATTCATTGGAGGGAGTTATAGGTCCCACCCATCTCATAATGATACCATTATTATGTGTGCCACAAAATCATAAATCATACATCATTGCATAAACCATGTAATAAAAATGGGAATCTTAAACATCGTGACATCATCAAACAATTCATATAAGATAAAGGAATTCATAAAAATAATTTCATCACAACATAATCAAATCAATGTAAGAATAGGGATATAAACAGAGCCCTATATTATCTTAGATGGAAAATAAATTTGATAAAACACTTGAACTCCATTCTTGAGGAAAATATCTTTTCAAATTCAAAAACATTTTCCTTTCATAACATTTCTTACAATTTTAAACTAAAAGAAGTTGATTAAAAATAAACATGAAAACTTGTAAAGGAAGCTTCTTGGAAATAATGTTTTCAAAATCCATTAATTCCGTATAAGTTAAAAAAACATTCTTCTCGTACTTTTGTCGGAAAAGTCAAAAAGTACATCGTACGAAAAACGATAAAAGATTAATTTCATATCTTTTACTATAAACTAACCAAAGGGTAAAAATGGATTTAAACAATTGTAGGTGGATGTAAATAATATTACATATTGAGGAAACAAGGATGTGGATGATAAAATACACCCCAGTAAATACCAAAGTATAAACAATCTCAGATAAAAATGAGATTGTGATATTTCACTTACCTTTGGTCTGATTTGCTTCGTAAGTGTCTGAACCTCCTCTTCTTTGAAGCGCCTCTTTGAGATCTCCTTTTAGAGCACTGAAATTGGTCTTTGAGGAAGACCAGAACCACTAGGATGTTTCTATGGAAGTGGAGAAGAGACTTTTGCATGGCTTGGCCGATCTTGAAGGCTCAAAGTTGTGTGAGGAAGAGAGGGAGGAGGTTCCCTTTTATAAGGGAGGAGAGGGGCTCCTTTGGAAAACTAAAAATATTATTTTATTATAAAGTCATATTCGGTTTTAAATAGCTCCAAATTGATTTATTTCTAAGCTAATATGGGGATGGATCTAAATCCTCTCATCCAATATAATTTAGACAAGTTTAGGTTCCTATTTTAAACTTATCATTTATATTTAACTTTAAGTTAGATAATTATACTTTTACTGTGTCTTTTTGTATTCTTACAATATAAGGTTAATAAACTTACTATATCAAGCCAAACGAACCCCATGTTTTTTATTATTAATATATATTACCTTATCTAAGTCATTTGGCAGAACCTTAGATTTTGAGGAATATAATAACAATTAATAATATAATATTTGTTTTAAAAACTATTTTATGTCAATTTTGACACTATTTGGTAATTGATTTTAGTAAAACTCATAACAGAATGATTAGTTCAAAAAAAGTTGATAAAATCAATAATAACATGTCATATTATTCTATAATATTATTGGAAGTCATCAAAAGTATCAAATTACATTTATTTTGGTATTTATAACATCAATTATGTCAATATTTCATTAATAAGATAATTACTGCATCATCTTTGTGTCATAAATAAATTAAATTATTTAATGTCTAAAAATTATAAATAAAATACCATTATATAGGAAATATTTTTAGATTTATAATGAATATTTATAGTCGAATATATCTTATGTATAACCCTATATTAAAAATGATATACTTATTAAACATTGATTTTAACTATTTTAACCCTTCTTTAAATAAATTAATAATAAATGTCCTAATCTAATCCAAGTGGGCCTAAATGGACATTTTTCTTCCTAAGGTTGTTTTTGGTCGAATTTCACTTATCCAATAGAATTATGACTTGTTTTAGGGTAATAATAATATCATTTTTACCCTTAATTACACTATTTACTTTTAAACGCGGTAAAAAAATTAAAAAGTTACTATTCACCAAAAATTGTTTTCATCTCATTGAACCACATTTTACTTACTGACATCAACCGTGTCTCTCGGATTTTTGAAATTCCACTCACAGAAGCAGTAAAATTATGTTTTATGAAAAATTTATTTTTTTTACTACCACTTAGTGGTTTCACTATTCATCAAAAAATGAAAGTTTCCAGAAAACAACCAAAAATTAGGCCTAAGCTATATTTTATATTATGAACTCAAAAATAATGTCTATTTTACCAAATTCAAAACATATCAGTTACATTAACTAATTTAAAATTTAATTCTCGTCTTCAAAACAAATGGCGTGTTTTTAAGAGATAATAACTATCAAATGATTGACAGTTGTTTATAACTGGTTTAAATGTGAAATTACATCCAATGAACAACATTGTATTAAATTGTAAAAATATATTCTAAATATACTTTAAAATCACTCAAATTTATAATTTATCAATATTAATTATTTTGATTAAAAAAGTTGTTTTAAATTAAAATTTAGTAATTTTCACTATTCATCAGAATATGAAAGTTATCCGAAAAGTACCAAAATTTCAGCTTAGGCTAAATTCGATACTCCGAATCCAAAAATGAAGTCCATATTGAGAGATAAAATTTCTAAAATTTTAAAAGTTGGTTATTACTATTCATAATGGCTAGTTTTAATAATATTTTAATAGCATATCGTTGTTTAGTGAAACTCGGTATTGCGTACTACACATGCTATCGAGGAAGGTCGCTATTGCGTGTAATTCAAGGCAAGTCAAGGATGCGTGTTGAGAAAGCTCCTTTTGGTGTAGCATACAACACAAGACATTAATTAAATTAAAAAGAATATTTTTCATAAAATATCAGGGTGTTACATATCATGAATTAATTCTTATCATAAAATAATTTTAGTATGTGTTAAAAAACTCATATGTGATCAATGAGATATATACATACATATATCTATAAATATTATATGTTTTATATATTATATAAAATTAAAATTTCATGAATGTTTATTGTAACTATATGTATGGTTATATTAGTTCTAAGATTACATATTAATTATTTAGAGTCCATGAGAATAGGTTTTTAATTTTATGTTAGAGAATATATTAAGATTCATATGGGATTAAATTTATAGTGATATTCATGCATTAATTTTGGAAGATGTAGTATCTGAATTCTATGTAGCTAAAATACAAAGATATTTTTTCAAAAATTAGTTTCCAATTTATCATGTTTATTAATATTATTTCTTAATTATAGTATTTTTTTTA
This sequence comes from Viscum album, assembly GCA_963277665.1. Lineage (NCBI taxonomy): Eukaryota > Viridiplantae > Streptophyta > Magnoliopsida > Santalales > Viscaceae > Viscum > Viscum album. The sequence goes on along the minus strand of OY728163.1, from coordinate 1,644,339,839 downwards.
TTTTTTTCTCTCCACACACCATGTGTTTATAGAAGATCAATTGTGAACATGAATATTGAAAAAATTTAAAATAGAATTGATAGGGAGTATCAAAAGTTAGTCTTGTTTGAAATATAGGATTAATAAAAAAAATTATAAAAACATTTAATGATATATTTACTACTATATTAATTTTTTATAGTACTGATTATTTTTTATAGATATATTTTCGTTTTTATATTATAATACAACTTCTTCTAGATGAAAACATTATTGTATGAATTTATACAGAATAATCAGGCCACCAAAATTAATGAAAATATTAGTTATGATTGATCATAAAAAAAGACCTTGGATTTAAGTGAATATAAATATTCTACTATAATTTAATCAGATAAAATTTATTGTTTTCCACAATGTCCTCAAAATTCATTGTTCAACTACTTTTATCTTCAGGTTTCTGAGGCATCATTGTTTAAACATCATGATGGGCCTTAGAACAATTGACCCCTGACTCCGCCTTCTTCATATAAATTCATGCACTGAGTTAAATAATCATATTATTTCATTATGTTTTAACTAACTTTGTTGTATAATTACACATAGTTCATCTAGAATGGGCTTATACAAGAATAAATAAATGTATTTTTGGGTTTATTTATTCAACTTATAATATTTCGTTTTTTCTATTTTTATAGAAGATATTGTTCTCATTAATCCATATAAAGTAATGGTAAATGAATACTTCTACAAGTGTTTAGGTATATTCTATCCCTGTAGAAGACATGCCTCTTCTTAACCCATAGCATAGATCATGTTAGGACAAATCATGTGAAATTCTACGTTGTGTATTAACCTATAAAAATATGTTTTTGGTTTTCCAAAATATATTTTTTGATTCAATGTAATCTAAAACGAAATTGTGGTTAGATTTAGATTATAATGTTATAGGTCAGGCTTTATTTTGTTAAAGGATATGTTATTGTCTAAAATTTTAAATTTCCTATGAATTGGGTTAAGCCATCAAGTGTGTAATTGATGGATGTAAATAGTCGTTACCCTACATATAAATTATTATACAATAGACTGTGACATTCATCTAATTTGATTATTGGGGTGAAGTTATGTGTATGGACATTTAGATCCAATCTAATTTAAAAGATTCTTGAATTTATATTTTATTTTTCATATCAATTTATTTCCTTATATAAATGTGGTAGAATTTTTTAATATTTAGATTATCCAATATATGATTTTAAATTTTAATCTATTATTTTTAATTGAATAAAAATTCTCCCCAACTCATCACCTTTTCCATCACCACTCTAGGACATAAAAATTTATATCCAAGAATAAACCTTTTAGTATTTTTTATTTTGTCACTTAGTTTAATACAAAAAACTTTATTTCAATTTTCATCTCATTTTAAGAAATATTTTGAATAATTATTAACATTTACCCTTCTAAAATATTTTCATATACAATAACATGATGTTGGAATTGATCATTTTTATGGTTATATAATTGAAAAAAATATCATTAGAATCTTACATTTTCACCACATTTAAAATCTAGAGTGTATATTCTATATAAGATCTCAACGGAAGATTATTTAAATAGTATTTATATTATATACTAGGATATTATGATTAAATATTTTATTTTTCCTATATATAATATTATTTATTTTAATGTTGTAGATATTCTAAAATATGATCATAATTATAATGTCGTGATTATTATTTATTTTTAATTTATTGGAAATTTTTTTTGATAAAATTTATAGTTTCCACCATTCTCAAAAAATATGAAACAATTTCAAACAACTATTTTTAGAGAATTATATTCCAAAATATTTATTTTCTATAATTATATAAATTACATTCCCATTAAAATGGAATGTTCATCCACTAAAATGGAAGAACCCTATTTTTATGAATGTATAATCATTCATGGAAATTCAAACATGAATCTAGATTGTTCAAATATTATGTTTTATATTTTTTGGAATACAATAATATTAAACCATAATATCTGAAAATCAAGAATCTCAATAATTTTAAGAATAACAAAAAAATTTATATCATTGAGTTATTCTAATATGTCTTTCCATAATTTTGAAATTATAATAGAAGAAGTGAATTATTTATTTATGAAAGACTATTATATGAAAACATAATATCCTCCACATTTATATTAATGATATTGTGGTTGATATTGTAGACACGTTTGAAATATATGTTTCATAAGTATAACTAAAGATAGGGATTTCATTATTCATTCTCATTCTTCTATCAATTGTAGAAGTGTTTATCCTAAAATTAATGACCTAAATGATATCTTTGATTCATATTAAAAAGAATAAAATTATTTATATCTATAAATATTTCACTCAAAGAAAATATCATAATTGGTCATAAAAAGTAAAGAGATTTATCTCATAAATTTAAAAAAATTTATTCGGAAATATTACATATTAAGAAATAAAATGTGTTACAGAGATAACATATTATAAAATAACCTTCTTCTACAAATGAAAATGTTTATTTTTATTCGTAATTTTATTAAAAATATAATGAAAGGAAAGAAAATTAATAAGATAATATTATAAATGAATACTTTATCTAGATAATTTTAATTTAAAATAAATGTTATTTAAATTTGAATATTAGAAAGGAAAAATATTTTATGAAATGATTGGGATAAAATGAATGAAATTGGTTTGGATTTGTATTATATGTATTATATTTAGACATAATTATGTAAAATTAAATTACACAAGAATGTCAGGAGTTAATATCATTTAATGTGTATATTATGGTCATATTTGTTGATACTTTCCATTTAAGTACACTCAATATTATGGTAATAAAAATATATTTATATCTCAATATAATATCAAGGCCAAAATCTCTAAATTATTATATTTTTTTGATACATATACAAATTAATTCTAATGTGTGTAAAATTAATCTATTCTTTACTCCTTATTAATATATTATTTATTATTCATGTGATTAAATTTCTATCATTATATTTTACTTTTTTATTGTATTTCATGATAATTATAATTTTTAATATTTTAAGATGGATAATTATTAATACTTTTCTATATTTTTAGATGATTCCATTGACATCAATATGTTGTTTTAGATTTAGTCATTATAATTGAGTAATATTTTTCGTATTTTCTGATATGTTTACATAAACGTAAATCTATTTTGGAATTCATATTATTAATATTATCTAATATTTATTCTTTATTTTACTATAACACAAACCATATATTGTTAGTAAATATTTTATTATAGATATAAATTTATGTCTACTTGTATAATATTATAATTTTCTCAATTTTGAAAATTATTACAAAATTTTATAACATATTTTTGGCTACCTATGATGTTAATGTATGACTTTGAGGAGTTTTAACTAATAGAATTAGAATTATTCTCATAATACTGTAATATTGTCATCATCCAAGGGAATAATCAATTTAGGGTAGTAATTATTGTTCTTAATTCTAAAATCATCTTGTTTTTTATTGAAGCCTATCATTAGTTGTTTCATATGAGCGGTATTTAAAAAAATTAAATATATAAATCAATTTTTCTAATAAATAAAATATGTAAGAAATTGTGTGGTTCTATTTTTCAAGAATGACAAAAATAGAAACTAAGATGGAAAAACATGTTTTTTAAATTTTTAATATAATCATTATTACTGAATTATTTAAACAAAAAAATAAATAATTTGTATATTATTTTTTCAAATCGTTTAAGTTTAATTATAATTTATATTAAATAGTATAATTTGTTTCCAATATTTAGTTATGAATGATTTTAAATTTTTATGATTTATCATGTTAAATGTTTATACTTCCAAGCTTTATTCATTATATTGTCTAAGATAAATTTCGATTTCTTTATTAATAACTCTCTTTTTTCAAGATTAGGTAGCTAGAAATAAGGAGGATATTTTTATTTCAACTTCATGATCTTTTAATCAAATATAAAATTTATCAATTAATGGCGTGATAACATAATTTCAATTCCGAAATTTTCCTATTATTTGTTTTTCTTTTTATAGCTATTTTACTAATAATGGAATTTTTTTTATTTTATTCATTGGGAATGAAAAAATTTTAATTTTTAATTTCCTGTATAACATCGTAAATCAAGAATACACAAATTTTTTTTGTGTTTTAAAAATTAATATTTTATATATTATGTATGCTAAAAACACCAGTTTTATATTATTAAAAAGTTTTCATCCTATTATACTAATGGAGAATCACATTTAATAATTTATATTGATTTTGATTGTATTTATATTATATTGTTTTTATATATACATAAAATAATTATTAATTCTGAAAATTATTATTAGTTTACTATTTCTAAACATCCTCACATATTTCTTTATTATATAAATTTTTGAATATACTCATACATAATAGTAGATGATTGCTTTGTGATTAAAATTTCAAATTTCAGATAGGTACTTTTATGAAGGTTATATAATTAATTTTTTATAATAAATCAAATTGTATTAATTTATAAAAAAATTTATCATCATGAAGAATTATATTGGGTCTATGGCATTGTTTTTATGATTCTGTAATACATATGTTAATATTTTACTTTATATTAATATTTAAAAAATTTCACATATTTTTAATCATATAATATAATATTTATTTCTTAAATTTAACCGATATAATTTTAAAAATGATAAATCATAGCAGGGAGTTATATTATGAATTTATTTTTTAATGTATATTTTAGATGAATTATTTTATCTCTCATTAACATGAAATTGGAAATTTGTAGAAAAATCATCTTTTTGACAATTACAAAATGAAGGTGATGTTATGATATTATACATGGTTTTATAATTTTCAAAAGGTGTGATAATTTTTAGTAATCCAATGAAGCACAATATATTTTGATAATCACAAAGCCCAAATTGTTTTCTCACTCCTTGAAAAAAAAATATTTTCATTATTTCACATATTTATTTATTTTATTTCATTAAAATATAGTATTTAAATGTATAAATACTTTGAATTGAATAACGATATTTTTATCTTATGTTCTTATTAATGTATGTTTAACCGTAATTTGATTGTACTATTTAATTTCATAAAATATCATTATATTAGAATATTTTATTTGTTATAACATTCTATACAAGTATTATATTGTGTTCCAAGCATAAATATAACATTTTGTTCCTTAATATATCATTTTTACATGTCCTTTACTGTTACCAAACATCCATTTCACATAGGTATCCAATTCTTCCAAAAATCCAAACCATGTAGCTGATTTTATAAATTCATATACATTGTATTTTTTAAAAATAACATGTGATACAAAACTATAAATTGGATGAAAATGGTTGATATAGAAATACAAAAAAATATACACATTTCATTGAAAGAAATAAAATTTTCAATCAAACTATATTATTTTATATTTAAGTATATAATCTAATTTATGTTTTCAGTCTAAATTATATTGTTTTGTAGAAATATTTTCTATATTATTTTTATAATAACATGGGAGATAAAGGACCGATTAAATTTGTTTTTGATTATTTGAAAATATATAGAAATTGTCAAAGTATATTTGAGCTGAACCCAAGGTAGATTCGTTCATTTTCATGTTCTTATTTATGTCTGAATTGTTATAAGTAAATATGTATATTAATTTATAAAATTGATCTATATCTATTTTCTTACATGAATATGTCTTTGTAAATACACCAATGTGAATTAAGCTATGTCAATTTTACAATGTGAATTCATCTATGTTGATTACCATACCATAATTCACCTATGTGAAAATAAATACATGAATAATTCACCTATTTAAAATTCAACTACATTGAAAAAATTACTTTATTGGTATAATTAGGTTAAATAAAATATTTTTTATTTTAAAATGAAATTCCACTTACAATAAATCAATGAATTCATGGGTATAATGTATATTTTTATCTTTTCTATATATATTATATATTTATTTTAGAGAAAAAATAGTTCATCATGTGTTAAAATAACATATCTGGTCTTGGAGGGAAAAACATATATAAATTCGAAAATTTAAACTATTTTATGTAATGTTTTACATTTTAATTTTATGAAGGTTCATTATAAAAATATATAATTTTTTATTTTCTCAGAAAATAATTATTAATTATCTAGATTCTATTAGAACATGATTTTTATACATTGATAATATATTAATAATGATTTATATTGTATTAAGTGTATATGGTTATTAACACTGTAACTTGGAACGTCAAATATACAACTCCAAACTAACTAGAATATAAATATTTTATTAAAAATTTTGGTTTTCAATTAATCATGGATATTAATATTTATTGGTAACTAATCTCTTAATTATTAAATTTTTCTCGCTATGCACTATGTATTTTACCAAATATTTAGAGAGGACTCAAAAAGAGAAAAGAATAAATTTTAAAATGATTGTGAAAATAAAGATACATTTATGAATTTATTATACGATTATTTTAAATAATTTATTAATAAAAAAATTATCAATAGATTTAATTTTTTATAAATTATTTATTAATTAATGATTTTGTCTGAAAACGTGATTATCATTTTCAAAGTATAATGAAAGATTCTTATACATGAATATTTTATTTCTTAAATTAAATAAAAAGAATCATAACGTAAATAAAATATTCATATCTATTTTTTATATAAAAAGAAATTGTGAGGCCGTGAATATAAATACACAACTCCCTTTCTCACATATTTTTTCAAAATGTCACTTTTATTTCTTATAGCTTCACAATTTATCTTTTATTCCGAAAGTAAACTTTTGGATACATGAGATTCAACATTTTAACATCCTGATGTTCCTGAGAACTACATCGTCCAAAAACATTCTTTTTTTTCAAAATTTATTCTCTATTTAAACTACTCTATTATTTAATTTTTTTAACTAGTTTGTTTTACTGTCACACATAGTTTATATTGATCAGTGTTATACTACCATAAAAAATGAATTGTAGGATTTATGTTTTCCCCTTACTGTATTAGGGTTACTCTACCCCATATAAGATCATGTTCTGCATGACATGTAAAATTTCATTGGAAATGTTTACACTTATAATAGAATATGGATCGTCTATCCCTAGAGAATACCGTGTTCTTCACCACCTATAACATATAGGATGTCAAGACTGAGCCTATGAATTTATATATTTCTTCCGCAACTATAAAAATATTTTCTATGAATTCTATCATTTCCAATTTAGTTCAATCTAAGTAAAATAATTTCAAGAGGCTATGATTGATCCTATAAATGTTTAGGTTAGGGATTCTCAAGTAACCAAAATGTTTTTTTCCTAAAACTATAATAGAAATCGTAACATGGTTAAGCCCCCATGTGTCAAAAAATTGGACATAAATACTTTTAACTCCCATTAAAAACATATATAACATAGTGTATTCTATCACTATAAATTCATGGTAGAGGTGAATAGTAGATTATGATTATTTATATAGGTACTACAATAATAATATCTTGTGTTCTTATTTTACATTAGTTGATTTTATTTCAATTTTAATTTATTATTTCAGTATTATATAATTGTTTAATTTTTGAACTGATCACTTACGTCTCATTAAGTTAATGCCTTAATTAATTTTTTATAGAATGAAATTTCACACCCCCTCATCTTTTTCATTATCATCACCTATTAGAGACCTAAACATACTTCATACGTTCATTATATAATTTTTTTTGGATTTATATTTTTCAAAAATTCTTGTAAGATAAATATGTTTATAAGAATTTAATTTTCCTCATATTATCATTATTTTAAAATCTAATCCTGAAATATTTCATGGAATACATTATTGGTATACTCAACAATATTTTATTACATTCATCTTTTACTCTGAATAAATCTTCTGAAGCATATGTTATATTATTAACCAAATTATTCGTTTTAGATAATCATGTCTAGCATTTTTTAAGAGTTTGTTTTATCAACTCATATTTTGTATACTCTTTATCTTTTATTGAGTTACAATTTTTATATAACTTCTATGGAAAATAAATTTATTTAATGAACATTTCTTCCTCCATTTGACTATGATTTTTTATTTCTCAGATTAATTCATATTTATTACTTCAAAAGGATATCATTAACAATAATATTCATGTATTTATTACTTTATTATATTAATAGGAAATTCTTTCCATGAAAAATATTCATATTTAAATAGGTGTGAAACCTTATGATACCTTAATCATGGGTATAACAGTCATTGTAATATCATTTTCATTATTATCCTAGGTAGCATTACGATATTTCATCCTTTTTGTTTTATTTGATTGTTTTTTCTACTTCAAATAGTTTTACATAAGTTATTATTATTATATATAATACATTACTCACAATTATAGTGACAATATTATATATAATTTTCCTCAAACATTTAATGATATTAATATATCTTGTATGTTCATAAATATTACTTCTTATATTTAGTCTAGTTTCCATTAACTAATTTTTTCTTTTACTTTCATTTGAATATCTTGTATTTCTTTACGTCTATTTTTTTAGTTGCCTAATTATTGGGGAATTTATTTAAGGCTTGGGTAATGAATATTCTAAATATGAGCAATATCCAAAAATAATCTAAAATTCTTTCATTGACTATAATTTATTGTAGTGATAGTCATATTCATCCCTCAAATGTATCTCATTTTTTCCAAACACCTTTGTAGGAAATCATATATACATCCATCCTTTATTCCATATTCATAGATGTGGTGACAATCACCATTTTTTTCTTCACATACTTTTATATAATGCATGAATTATAACAAACACTTTCGAAATATTTAGAATTAGTTAAAACGTTTTTCCATGATTTTGGTTTTACTTTTTTCATCAACATTAATAAATATTGAAGTCAAAAAATTTCCAAAATATTAATAATAATTACATATTTATTAAATTATGAAAAAATATCCTCTAAAACATCTTCCATGGATATTATCTAAACTTCATATAAAGACAAAACATGAGTGTCATCAAATCTACATATTTTTTTCCCACTCAAGAACCCTCATACATAATATTTTGTTTCTATTATTAAAAAACCCTTTTATCATAAAATTTAATTTTTAATATTGTGATTATTTATTCATACATGTTTATCTCATTTTATAGAGTGTTTAAAATCTCTTTTTTTCATTTGGATTTTATTTACAATAGGGATTTTATATATAAAATCATGGTTTTTTCATTGATTACATATTAAATAACTATCCAACTTATATAATTCTCACAATCCAACCCCAAAAAAACATTTTCAGTAAAAAAATCTTTTTATAACAAGATATGATATTTTTTTCTTTTCTTCACTGAGTTTTTTAAATGTGTCACAATTATGTATATTATTAACCAATGCACCCTAAATTTTATTGAATTCTAAATCAATATTTATTTTTAACTATATTACCATGATAAATGAAACCATGTATGTTATAACTTCAACAATTCCATTTTTCATCTGAAACATGAATTGGATGTAAGTATTATTATTAGTATCAAATAATTTATTCAATTCAAATAATGAGAAAAAAAATTAATTACAATAATTTATTCTAATATATTTTCCATTCATCTTACAACTCTATTTAACATCCAGTGTTGGTGGAATAACATTTTTATTATTCTAATAGAATTATTTCAATTACATTTTATCTTCTTTTATATATCAATTTTCATAGTTGTGGATAAAACATGTATATTTATATAACATGGGATACATTTAATTTTCATCCAAAAATTCATATCTTCCTAATATTCTAATAGTAATTATTTGTGAATCTTCTAAAAAAATAAAATACATGTCCAAAAATTTGAAAATTAACATGGACTAAAACCATGTAGATCCATGAAATGGAGACTGTGGATTTGACGCTAATTGAGAGAACTAATGGATTATATTGATGCCTAAATATGGGTAAATAATTGGAGAACTAAATTTAATTATTATTTGAATAAATTTTTTTCTTTATTTAGGTTGATGGAACCAATATCATTAGTTATGATTTAATGATCATTAATTTATTTTCTCTATACTTTTCCGCTATATAATAAAAATATTTTAAAATAAATGCTAAATGTTTTTTATTAAAATGATTGTTAATAGTGTGGGACCCTACTCTATATCATGTAATCTCTCGTCGACTCATAGATCCTAAACTAATAATTTTATTATAAATTAAAAATATTTGTATAATTTATTATAAATAACCGACCATGATTCCCACAAACAATTTATTTTTAAAATATTATTATACTGACTCAAAAAATTCGACATGAATACCTAATAATGGAAATAGTAATTTAAATATAGAATCTTCATCTAAAATATGTGCATGTTTTATGTATTGAACATTTGGTGAATTAACTATCATAGAGCTCTTATTATGGCATGAAATTCAATGTCCAAAAAATCATTTGGTTTTGTTTTCATTTAGTGATCCTTTCAACTATAGTCAAAATATTCTAGTGACCACACATAACTTCTTCAGAACATCTTGATGTGAATATATCAAATCATTAATTCAACTAAATATTCCCTTTAATATATGTTTGGAATAAAAATATCTCAAATCAGTCATCACATCATTATCATCTTTATTTGAATGAGGTCATTAATTATTATAGGCTCAGTCTTGAAAATTAGTTCAGTTATTTCAAATCCCTGAACATCATGTATAAATTTTGAAATAATTTTGTAAGTTCATTAAAATAATGGACTCAACTCCAATTTTTAAAAAATACATCATCAAAATACATTCCAAATCCCACATAAAACTTGTCATGACTCACATTTTTTTAATAATATTCAACATTATTCATATAACTCATAATAATAATAATTTTTAACTTCTAAAAAAATGGTTACTAAATTTATTTAAAGTTCAATTCTTATATATATATATATATATTTATTTACTAGTCATATGAAAATATATTTTAATAACTCATATTGATATTGAATTCCACAATATAACTCAAAAATGTTCTACTATTTTATTAAAATTTAACTTCATGAGAATTTCCCACTTGGATAATTATTTACCTAATGTATTACTAAAATTTTATGAATACATGTATTGATCATCATCAATCACCAATACAAAAAAGTCCCAATGAAAAGGATTATCATAAAATTAATGCCCAAAGTGTACTATCAAACTCCAAACATTAATTTTTTAACACTTAAATTATCACAATATTTATCTCATTGAAATATATCACCATTTTATTATTCAAATTTATCATAAAAAATCATTCCTATACATATAAAAATTAATCATTTCTTATATATGAAGCTAACCTCAAGAATCATTCGAAAAACTATTATATGATATCATCACTTCATATAATATTAAATATTTATGTCGTCATATATTTTATTTCTATTTTTATTAGTTCACTAAGGATCACATTTGAATAGTTGTAAAACTCAAAAATATTCTTTTATATGTTAAATTTCTTCAATTATCTATCATGTTTCTATGAAACCTAATGTATGTGAACATCTAATTACATGGATTAATTATAAGATTAAATTAAAATAAAAAACATGGATCACTCGGTTTTATTAATTTATATAATTGACAAAAAAAACTATCTATCAAAACCTATGTAATTTTCATCTAATTTTATTATATACATTATAAATGTTATTATTTAATCTATAAAAATTATTCATCATCTACCACTAATATTATACACAAATAAAATGTTTTAAACATATCACATGTTTTACATTCCTTCCTTAACTAGGGAAATTGATCCATAAGAATTTGTGACCCAAAGTGCTTATTATGAATACTCTTAAGGGATAAAAATTAATGGTTATAAGTGAGCATATGATAAACAGTTTGTATGAAAATATAATATAAAAAATGAACAGAAAATATTGAATTCATACATAATAAGAAATGTATAATGGGATAATACTAATGGCATGGATATTCACCGTAATGAAATAGATATAAAATGGTCATGGAATCCTAAGATTTTTAATACAATATAATTCATGAAATAATTATCAAAATTCAAGGTTCTCTCCAAATAATATCATTATATAGTAGAAATGTCGCATGGTCGATTATGTTTTTTCTATATTCTTGTACATAATATATGATGTGATATAATACTATACCTAATTAATTGGAGACATATACAATTCTGGGCCCACACATCACATCATTTTATATACATGAATATGTCTTATACAAGTAAAATTTTAGTAATTAAATTAATGAAATATTTGCCATATAAATAAATATGTTTCAGGATTATTTCAAAAAAATATATTAACATAAACATTATATAGGGATAAAATGTTTGTTATGAAAATTATATACAAATATTTATTGAAAGAAATATATAGGGTTGTTATCAGGGATATAGAAACACCCTTATAATAATAGTGCTTCAAACTATACAGTATAAAAGATGACGAATTCTGGTTATATAATACCAAGACTTTTATTCCTCAAAAGTAAAATTGAATCAGGTAAATAATTGGATGAATCATAATCCAAAGATCAGATATGGGCAATTCATTATGATATTAGTAGTAAATTTGGTTGAAAATATGTAAAAGTTTCTATAAATTAAATTAAATTTTTCCAAAAGATAGTTTTTTGGGTTATTTTAAAATTTCATTCCAAAATATTATACGTTAAATTTTTAAAAAATATAAAAAAAATTCAATCAAATAATAGGTAATTTAATGAGAAATAAAGTTGTATCTTTGGGTTTCTTAGTTAGAAAGATAAAACATTGATTAAAATGTGGAATAAAATACATTTTTATATAATTATTTATGATCCAGATCATCAAGAAAATACTCAAGAATATTGTGGAACTGTGGTGAGGAAATGTAATAATTAAATACGAAATAAAACATGATTTCTATTATAAGAATTATGGGATAACCTTTCTGGGATGTGGAAAACATGGACATGTATGATAAACTATCATTTAGGATGATGATAATTATTCATAACATAGTTTCATTTTTAAGAATAATGTAAATACATAGATAAGGTTTATTTTGAATAAAATCTAATTTCAAAATATATTAATAGGGTCTTACATCTGATATTATAAATGAATCACAAGTATTAACATTAAAACTGACAAAACAATATTGATTAATTGAAATCCCTTATATTTTTTCAAAATAATCTATCATAGTTTAAATTTAAGAAAATAATCATTGTATGTAATGTTTATTGGAAAAACAAATAATTATATTATAAATCATGTGGTATTACTTACACAATAGAATATAATATTTTTCTGTACTATCCAAGAACATATGTGTGTAATGTTATTGATAGAGAATCCACTAGACCTAGGCTAACATTATAATTGAATGATCTTTAATGATAAAAACATGATTTATCATAGAATATCCCATAAATTAAAAATAAATAATTTAGAAAGATTTCATGGGACATGAAATCAATAAATGATAATAGAAAAGTGAACATTATGCACATAAAGTAACATGTATAATAAAAATGGATATTAAAATAAGAAAACCATTAACATATATTCCTACATACTCGAAGGCACTCTATCATCCAATATAAATAATATAAGTATATAATTAAATTGTTTACTATAATTGTTAATAACTATAAACAATTATATTCATACATTACATGTGTTTTATGTTTATATAATAGTTATTTTTTACCTATTTTCCATTTTATGTGTGAGTAATAATTACCATTTCGAATATGATTCATAATAAGGATGTCCTTAATAATTCATATCCAAAATATCCTCATTACTAGTAAATTCAATGAATTTAAATTTGATGATTTATTATTTTTTTATAATTTTACAGTTTCATTCAATGAAAATATTATATATGTGCTTTAATTATGAACTTTACAATAATTCAGTGTGAACTAAGGTCATTTTCCGAAATAATATGATGAATTTTTATATAAGTATTCCAGAATAAAAAAATTAATTTGTTACATATTTATATAATATATTACAATAAAATATTTTATCAACTTGATAAATTATATAAATTTATATCATTTTTTAAAGAAGGATGAAAAACCAACCACCAACAAGAACATTATATAATAAGAATTGATTATGGAGAGGTTCAGTAGTGTTATAATTATAAAACCTACATTCTGATAATATTTAGTGTATATATAAATGATACATCCGAATATTAAATATATATAATAATTAAATAACATATATAATGGTACTTCATTGTACTAGAAAATATTTTTATGTAGTATTGAATGATACTTCAGACGGATGGATTTCAAACTATTTTTATTTCTCATTTTCTTAATTGGTAGCCAAAATTAACATTAATGAACCATAAAAATTTAATAATTATTATATTTTTCCATTAAGAAAATTTTCAGGACCGTCCTTATAATTTTCTGATAAAAATATAAATATAAATAAATCGTTCCATGGAGGTGGTGATCCCCATGTATGCATGGATGGTGACGTTATTTTCCATAGAATATAAAAAATGATTGGTATAGTTTTTCATCTATGAATATATATTATGACATAAATATAAAACATACATATTAAATTCTATATTAGTAATACCTTTTTAATTAAGTAAAAAAAATATTTCATCATGGAGGCGGTAGGATGTACAATGTATGAATATAAATTTCAATTTTATTAATTAAAAAGATAATTATGTTCATTAATAAAAATTATTATTAAAAATGTAACAATAAAATAAAGAAAATAATTCTATCATTTTAAGAAGTTTTAATTAAATTTTTGGATTAATTTGTGAAAATAAATATATTGTAATTATGAATTAAAATCATTGAATTTGAAGTTCACTTCTTGGATTATCTCCTTTCAAATAGATTATTCCATCAAGGGATGAATAATTTTGAAGACCATAAATTATTTATGGTGGATAAGATTGTTATGAAATTTTTTGAAATATTTTGGGCCAATATATGTTTGTTGTGGTGTTTATTGAAGTGACGTGAGGGGTCCCATTAAATATGTGACAAGAGATGTAATTTTTTTAAGTACCAATAAAAATAATAATTGAAAGTGAGTCACTAGAAAAATAGATCAAAAATTGAGAAATAATTGATTGGAAAATTTAGATATATTCACTAACCACCAATTCCAAAACATTTTTGAAAACTGTTTTCAACCCATTACCATTATATATTTCAAATTAACTATTTTTTATTTGACCGTGGTGATTAGATTTTCCACAAGAAAACTTATATTTTAGGCCCAAAAATAAGGAATAATTAATTTTATAATTAGTAACTACTAATTTGAAATTCGAAAAACTTGAAATTTTTATAAATTATTTATAGTTATAAAATTAAAAAATTTACAATAAATGTATAATTTCTTAAAACCCATTTTTTTAAAAAATATCACTTTGGATACAAATATTTAAATATGTATTTGTAAATGAAAACAGAATTTATTTAAATTATAATGTCAATATATATTTCATATTTATTTTTAGGACCATTTTTCAAGATTATTCTATTAATAATTATATATTTCAAATTTCATAAAATTAGTTTTAATTATATATATGATGTTTTTAAATATTCATTAAAATATTATCTTTATTGAAAAATATTAAAAATCTATGTTCATCTAATAATGAAATAAAAAAAAAAATTAATGTTTTATTTTTCAAATTAAATTTCATGAATTGAATAATTTTTAATTAAAATAAATCATAAAATATGATGAGAAATAGTTTAATAAGAAAAAAAATTAAAAAAATAATACATGTTCTTTTCATAGTTTCAATAAGAAGTTAATAAATGTAGAATTATCAACAAATTTTATATAACACTAATAAACTCATTTAACATTAATATACAATGTTTTATCTTTTTCGAAACATATCCATATATTTTATAATGTGTATAAAATTATTCTATTCTTTATTCCTTGTTAATATGTTATTTATTATTCTTGTGATTAAAATGACTATCATTATAGTTTACATTTTGTATAGTATTTCATGGGAATTATAAGGTTTAATATTTCAAGTTGGATAATTATAAATAACGTGTTTTATTTTGAGATCATTCCATCGACATCAATATGTTCTTTTAGATTTTTTCATTTTAATTGAGTAATAACTTTCATATTTTATGATTAGTTTACATTAACATAAATCTATTTTAGAATTCTTATTTTTAATACTGTAAAATTTTTCTTATTTATTTTACTATAACACAAACCATATATTATTTGTAAATATGTTATTTTAGTTCTAAATTTATGTCTACTTTTATAATATTATAATTTTCTCAATTTTCAAAATTATTATAATATTTTATAACATTTTTGTTGCTACCAATACCGTTAATCTATGACATTGAAGAGTGGTAACTGAAAGAATTAAATTTATTCACATAATATTGTAATATTGTCATCATCCAAAGGAAGCATCAATTTAGGCGGAGTAATTATTGTTCTTAATTCTGAAATCATCTTGATTTTTATTAAATCTTGTCATAAGTTGATTCAAATGACTGGTATTTCATGAAATTAAATATGTAAATATTTTTTTTATAAATAAACTAGGCAAAAAATAGTGTAGTTTTATATTTCTAGAATGACACAAATATAATCTATGATGAGAGGAAACCTTGTTTCCTAATTTTTTTAAATAATCATTATTACTGAATTAATTAAACAAACATAATAATTTGTAAATTAGTTTTTCATATCTTTCTAGTTTATATATAATTAATATTAAATAGTATAATTTTTTCCCAAAATTTAGTTATGTATTATTTTAAATTTTTATGATTTATCATGTTAAATATTTATACTTCCAAGGTGTATTCCTTATTTTGCCTAAGATAAATTATAATTTCGTTATTAATAACTCTCTTTATTCAAGATAGTGTAACTAGAAATAAGGTGGATCTTTTTCATTTCCACTTCATTCTCTTTAAAACATAATATAAAATTTTTCAATTAATGTTGTTATAACATAATTTCAATTAAGAAATTTTCCTATAAAATTATTTTGTTTTTATAAATATTTTACTAATAATTGTATTTTATTTTTATTTATTTCTTTGGGAATGACAAAATTTTAAATTTTAAATTAATTTATTACATGATAAATCAAGAAAACACAAGAATGTTTTATTTATGTTTTAAAAATTATTAAGTTATATATTGTGTAGGCTATAAAATAACAATTTTATATTATAGAAATTATTTTCACCTATTATACTCATGAAAAATCATATTTAATAATTTATTTTTATTTTTATTGTATTTATATCATATATTTTTTATATTTATATAAAATCAAATTTAATTTAGAATATTATTATTAGTATACTATTTTTAGACATCCTCATATATTTTATTATTATATTACTTTTTGAATATAGTCACATGTACAAGTTTATGATTTCTTAGTGATTATGATTTTAAATTTCATAAATGTTTATTTTATGAAGGTTATATAATGTAATTTTTATAAAATAATTCAAATTGATTTAATTTATAAAAAAAATATTATCATCATGATGAATTAGAATGGCTGTGTGGCATTTTTTTAATGATTTTGTAATACAAATGTTTTTATTTGACCTAATATTAATATTAAAATTTTTTCACATTTTATTAATCATGTGATATAATATATATTTCTTAAATTTATCTGATAAAATTTTAAAAATGATAAACAAATGGGGATTTATTTTAGGAATTTATTTTGTAATGTTTATTTTAGATGAATTATTTTGTCTCCCATTATCATGAAAGTGGGAATTAATGGAAAAATTATGTTTACTACAATTTCAAAATGAAGGAGATGTTTTGATATTATACATGGTTTTGTGATTTTCAAAAAGTGCTATAATGTTGAGTATTCCAATGAAACATAATATATTTTGATAATTACAAAGTAAAAAAAAATCCCCTCCTTGAACCACTTTTTGTTTTTATTATTTCACATCATTATTTATTTTAGTTCATCATAGAAGAGTACATAAATGTATCAATACTTTTAATTGAATGACTATATTTTTATCTTAAGTTATTATTAATGTATGTTTAACCGTAATTTGACTGTACTATTTAATATCATAAAATATAATTATATTAGAAGATTTTATTAGTTATAACATGCTATACATTTATTATATTGAGTTCCGAGGATAAATACAACAATTTGTACCTGAAAATATCATGTTTGCATGTTTTTTACTATTAAAAATCATCCATTTCCCATAGGTATCCAATTATCCCATATAGCCAAACCATGTGGCAGATTTTATAAATTCATAATAATTGTATTTTTCAAAAATAACATGGGATACACATCTCCAAATTAGATGAAAATGGTTGATAAGGAAATGATAAAATTATACACATTTCATTAGAAAAAATAAAATTTTGAATCGATCTATATTATGTCATATTTAATTATAAGATCTACTATATGTTTTCAGTCGGGATTATATTGTTTTTCAGAAATACTTCTCTATATTATTTTTATAAAAACATGGGATATAAAATACCGATTAAATTTATTTTTCATTATTTGAAAATTTATAGAAATTATCAATGTATAATTGAGATAGACCCAAAGTAGATTCTGTCATTTACATGTTATTATTTATGTCTAAAATGTAATGAGTAAATATGTATATTAATTTATATAATTTCAATATATTTATTTTCTTATTGAATATGTCTTTATAAATACACCAATGTGAATTCAGCAATGTTGGTTTTCCCATGTGAATTCATCTATGTTTATTACCATACCAGAATTAACCTATGTAAAAATGAATACATGGACAATTCACCAATTTAAAAATCATGTACATGGAAAATTTTAAATTATTGGTTTATTTAGGTTAAATAATATATTTTTTATTTCAAAATGAAATTCCCCTTACAATAAATCAAGGAATTCAGGGGTATAATGTATTATTTATATTTTCTATGTATATTATAAATTTATTACAGAGGAAAAAACATGTAATCATGTGTTAAAAAAACATATCTAGTCTTTGATAGAAAAACATATATAAATCAATAAATATAAACTATTTTATGTAATGTTTACATTTTAATTTGATAAATGTTAATTTACAAAATATATAATGTTTTATTTTCTCAGAAAAATAATTATTAATTATCATGATTCGAAGAGAACATGATTTAAATACTTTTATAATGTATTAATAATTATTCATATTTTATTAAGTGTATATAGAAATTAACACTGTAATTTTGAACTTCAAATATACAACTCCAAACTAGCTGGAATATGAATATTTTATAATAAATATTGGTTTTTATTTAATATATGATATTAATATTTGATTGGTAACTAATCTATTAATTTTTTAAAAAAAATTCTCTTTATGCACTATCTATTTTACCAAATATTGAGAGAGAACTCAAAATGAGAAACAAATAAATTATAAATGATTGTGAAAATCAAGAGACATTCATGAATGCAGTATAGGATTATTATAAATAATTTATTAAAAAAATATCAATATATTTACTTTTTTATAAATTATTTATTATTTGATTGATTATGTGAGAAAAACGTGATTTTCATTTTCAAAGTATAAGGAAAGAGGCTTATACATGAAGATTTTATTTATTAAATTAAAGAAAGAGAATCATAACATCAAGAAAATAGTCATATCTATTTTGTATATAAAAAGACATTGGGAGGCCACGAATATAAATGAATGAATCCACTTCTCAAAAATGTGCTCAAAATTTCACATGTGATTCATGTAGCATAAAAATTAATATATTTTTCCTAATGTAAACTTTTGGTTACCGGAGATTCAACATTTTAAAATTATGATGGTCCTTTGAACGACATCATCCAAAAACATCCATCTACCAGAAAATTTATTCTCTATTTCAAACTACTTTTTTATTTAATTTTTTTAATCTTATTGTGTTTTACTTTCACACATAGTGCATCTTAAACAATGATATACTAACATAAATAAATGTTTTTCAGGACTTATGTTGTCCACTTAGTGGAATGTGATTATTCTACCCCTTTTAAGATCATGTTCTTATTGACATGTAAAATTACATTGGAAAGTTATATTCCTATAATAGTTTAGTGATAGTCTATCCCTATAGAATTCTAGGTTCTTCTTCACCTGTAACAAATAAGAGGTTAAGACTGAGCCTATGAATTTATATATTTTTTCCGAACCTGTATAAATATTTTCTAGGTATTCCATCATTTCTAATTTGGTACTATCTGAATAAAATAATTTCAAGAGGCTAATATTGATCCTATAAAATATTAGTTTAGGGATTCTCAAGTAAATGAAATTATTTTTCTTATAACTATAATAGAAAACTGAATTTGTTTAATCCCCCTTGTGTGAGAAAAGTGGACATAAATAATTTTCACTCCCATTAAAAATATATATAACATAGTGTGTTCTATCTCTATCAATTCATGACTGGGGTGAAGAGTAGATTATGATGATTTAGATCGGTACTACAATAAAAATATATTATGTTCATATTTTACATTCATTAATTTTATTTCAATTTTAATTTATTATGTCATTACTATATAATTGGTTAATTTTTGAACTGATCACTTATGTCTCATAATGTTTATGCCTTAATTATTTTTTTATAGAATTAAATTTCACACCCCTCCTATTTTCCATTTCCATCACCTATTTGAGACATAAACATTCTTATTGTGTTCACTATATAATTTTTATGGTCTTTTGTATTTCAAAAATTCTTATAAGATAAATATGTTCTTAAGAATGTAATTTTCTTGACATTTTCATTATTTTATAAACTAATCGTGAAATATTTCTAGGAATATATTATTAAAATACTCATCATTATTTTATTACATTAATATTTTACTTTGAATAATTCCATTGATGCATATGTTATATTATTAACCAAATTATTATTCTCAGATAAGCATGTGAGGCATTTTTACGAGTTTGGTTTTCCGACTCACATTTTGTATTCACCTTATATTTTAGTATGTTACAATTCGTACCTAACTTCTGTTAAGCATCAATTTATTTGATGACGATTTCTTTCTACATTCTACTATGCTTTTTTATTTCTTAGATTAATTCATATTTATTACATCAAATGGATATCATTAATATTAATATTCATGTATTTAATTCATTATTTTTTAAGATGACGTTCTTTCCATATAAAATAATCATATTTAAAATGGAGTGAAATCTTATGAAAAATTAATCATGGGTGTAACTTTCATTGTAATATCATTTTTATTAATAACCATGGTAGTATTACCATCTATCATCTTTTTAATTTTATTTGACAGTTTTTATCTACATCCAATAGTTTTACATAAGTTATTATTATTATATATAAACCATTACTCACCATTATAGTGACAACATTGTCCATAATTTTCCTAAAAAATTAATGATATTCAAATATCTTAAATGTTCATAAATATTACATCTTATATTTACTCTTGTTTCTATTAACTAATTTTTTTTCACTTTCTTTTGAATCTCTTGTATTTTTTTACCACTATTTTTACGTTGTCTAAATATTAGGAAATTTATTTAAGGCTTGGTTAATAAAAATTCTAAATAATAGAAATATCCAAAAAAATATTATATTCTTGCATTGATTATAATTAATGAAAGTGGTGGATTAATTCATATTTCAAAAGTATCCTTTTTTTCTAAACACCCTGTAGGAAACCATATATACTATCATCCATTATTACGTATTCATGGATGTGGTGAGATTCACCATTTTATTCTTCACCTACTTTTTTATAATTTATTAATTGAAACATACACTATGAAAATATTTAGAATTAGTTAAAACAGTTTTCCATGATTTTGGTTTTACATTTTTCATCCACATAAATAAATATTGAAGTACAAATATTTTCAAAATATTCATAATAATTAAAATATTTAATCAATTATGAAGAAATATCCTTAAAAAATAATTCCATGGATATTTTTTAACCATCAATTATTGAAAAACATGAGTATCATCGAAGCTAAATAATTTTTCCCACTCAAAAAGTTTCATACATAATATTGGCCTTCCATTATAAAAAAAATTATTTTATCATAATAATTATTTTTTTATATCTTGTTTATTTATTCATACATGTTTATCTCATTTTATAGAGGGATTCAAATCTCTTTTATTCATTTGGAATTTATTTAAAATAGGGATTTACTAGATTAAATCATTGTTTTTTATACATTGATTTCATATTCCATAATTATCCAAATTTTATCTTTCTCACAAACCATCCCCAAAAAATATTTTTCACTAATAAATTCATTTTATAACACGATATCATATTTTATTCCTTTTCTTCACTGAGTTTTTTGAATGTGTCATAATTATCTATATTCTTAACCAATACACCCTACATTTTATAAAATCCTAAAGGAATTTTTATTTTATAACTATATTACCAGGATAAATGAAACCATGAATGTTATAACATCAACAATGTCATTTTTCTTCTGAAACATGACATGGAAGTACATATTATTACTAGTATCAATTAATTTATTCAATTAAAATAATGAGAAATATTTTTCATTATGAGAATTTATTCTGAAATAATTTTATTTTATCTTACTTCTCTATTTATCATCTACTGTTTGTGGTATATCATTTTGATTGTTCTAATTGAATAATATCAAGTACATTTGATCTCCTTTTATATATCAATTTCTCATAGTCATAGATAAAGAATCCATATTTATATAACATGGGAAAAATTTAATTCTCTTCAACAAAGTCATATCTTCCTTATTTTCTAATGGAAATTATTTGAGAAACATCTATAAAATTAAACTACATGTAAAAAATTTGAAAAATAACCAGGACGGAAACCAAGTAGAACCATGAAATGAAGAACGTGGATCTGACACCAATTGAGAAAACTAATTCATTATATAGATGCCTAAAAAGGGATAAAAATTGGAAAACAACATATTATGATTATGTAAAAAATCGTCATTTTGGTTGATGGAACCAATATTATTATTAACGATTTATAGATCATTAATTTAATTTTTCAATACTTTTCCACGATGCAATACAAATATTTTAAAATAAATAGTACATGTTTTTTCATAAAAGGATTTGTATTAGTGTGGGAACCTACTCCATATCATGTAATCTCTCATCGAGTCATTGATCCTAAATTAATAATTCTATTATCAGTTAATTTTTTTTTGATTTTATTATAAATAATCGACCATGATTCCCACAGACAATTTATTTTTAAAATCCTATTATAAGGACTCAAAATATACTACATGAATACATAAAAACAGTAATGGGTATTTAAATATGTTATATTCTTCTAAAATATATGCAAGTTTTGTTATTCAACAGTTGGTGAAATAATTTTCCTAGTTCTATATTCATGGCATGAAATTCAAAGTCCAAAAAATCCTTTGGTTATATTTTCATTAAGTGATCCTTTCTACTCTAGTCAACAAATTCTAGTGACCATACATAACTTCTTCAGAACATATTGATTTGAACATCTCAAATCATTAATTCAACTAAATCTTCCCTGAAGGATGTGTCTGGAATAATAATATATCAAATCACTCCTCGCATCATTAACATCTTTATTCGAATGAGCTCAATAATTTTTATAGGCTCATTCAGGAAAATTAGTTCAGTAATTTCATATCACTAAACATCGTGTATAAAATTTGAAATCATTTTTTAAGTTCATTAAAATCATGGATTCAACAAATATTTTTAAAAAAAATACATCATCAATGTACATTCCAAATCAAAAACAAAACTTGTCATGACTCGCATTTTTTTATAATATTTAACATTTTTTATATAACTCATAATCATGATATGTTTTCACTTTTCAAAAAAATATTCTTTCTAAATTTATTTCAATTTAAATTATTATATATATATATATATTTATTTATTTCTTAGTCATATGGAAATATGTTTTAATAACTCATATAGATATATAATTCCACAGTATAACTCAAAAATGATGTATAATTTTATAGAAATTTACCTTCATGATTATTTCCCACTTGGATCATTATTTACCATATGTATTACTAAAATTCTATGAATACATGTATTGATCATCATCTATCACCAATACAAAAAATAATTCACAATGAAGAAGATTATCATAATATTAATTCCCAAAATTTACTATCAAACACCAAACATTAAATTTATAACACTTAAAATATCACAATATGTATCTCTTTGAACTAAATCACCGGTGTATTATTCAAAATATTCTTAAAAAATCATTCTTGTACATATAAAAATAAAACATTTCTTATTTATGATTCTAAACTTATGAATCCTTGAAAAAACAATGATTTGATATCATCACTTCATATAACATTTGTCACGACCCGCCCTCAGGGTCCGTGCCGTGACTACCCCAACCCCGCCTTCTATAGGCTAGGGGCTGACGACTAGCACCAAGGCATAAATCCCAACAAATGGGAAGGCATTGCCTTTGAAAAGTAAACAAGCACCACTGAGTAAGCAAGAGGAAAATTAAACACTATGTAAAACTATAACAAACTGTGCTGAAAGTAAAAGGGGCTGGAAATACAAGCCCAACTGTAAAGTACAACTGAAAGGGGAAAACAACAGCTGTAAAGAAAAGTCGCAGCGTCGAGCCGTCCTCCGAAGGTCCCACCTGAAGGGTGGGTACAGATAGCCTCCACAGCTCCTTGGTCCAGCCGTCCGCTCTGAGTACGTCCCGCCCAATGGTCCACCTCTAGGTACCGTCCTGCTCCGCAAGCCTCCACCACGATCAGTGTTGTCTGTCGTCTGCAACCAAAACCACGAAGTGCGGGCATATCCCATGCAGGGGTGAGTATAAGCTACTCAGTAGGGACCCTGAGACCCCCAAAGGTCTCCCGAAATCCAAAAAGGATAATCCACAAAGGAATGATACAATCAGGAAGTAACATCTAACACAACTTAGGTCTATGCCCATACATATACCTAAGTCATCAATTCCCGTTCGGCTCCAATGTCCGAGCCCAAGCACAACCCAGTCCACACAGGAAAGCAAAACGTATACCCACACAGGATAGCAAAACACAATCCACAAAGGATAGTAAACAGTAAATCCACATAGGATAGCTCAACACAATCCACAAAGGAGAGTAAACAATAAATCCACACAGGATAGCTCAACATAATCCACAAAGAAGAGTAACAGATGATTTCAGCTCACACAGGTATACTTTTTCGGATGACGATAAATATGATCACTGATCCATCTATGTCGTCGGACCCAAGAAGGATCGATAGGTAACTAACCCCCGCAAGACCCATACAGGATCGGGCCCACACATGACCTGTAGGCGCTGGATCACATAGAACCGCTGAGTGCTGACCCACACAGGATCGGACCCACACAGGATCGGGCCCACACAGGACCTGTAGCACTGATCCACGTAAGATCGCTGAGTGCTGTAGTCGTCGCAGTCCACTGAGGATCACTGCACAGTCGTCGCAGCAGTCCACTGTGGATTTCTGCAGTGTCGTCGCCGCAGTCCACTGCGGATCTCTCCACGGTCGTCGCTGTCGAAGTAGCAGTAGCAGCCAGCTCTAGGGTTTCCGCACACAGCAAGCTCATTCGGGAGGGTCCGCTGCACGAGCCGAGAGGCCGATACATCAACTGTCACAAAGTCTGATGTTGATGTATCCAAAAGTTCTATATCGTCAACAGGAACTCAACGTCGCGGACGGCGCGTCAATCGGACGCCCGGTCTGAGAGTTATTAGCTTTTTCGTCCCAGGGGCCCAGTTGGTTTTTAAGGCAAAACCAACCCGACCGTACTCCACCTGCGTCCAAACCTCGGGCGGAGTAAGCTAAAAGATCCGTCCCACATCGAGGAATTCAAAAAAACTGATGGCATGTTAATCGGACGTCTATGGCTGAAGATATGAGTGTTTCCACTCCGAAGGCCCGGTTGGTTTCGTGTACGAACCAACCCGGCCGAACTCAATGTATTCTGAAACCTTGAGCGCGATATACCGAAACGACTGTCTCGATCCAAGGATCGTGTTGCTGCTGACGATGAGTTGTTTGGAGGCCGTAGCTCAAGTTACGGGCGTTTGAACAAAAACCATCTGAAGATGGGGGGTCCGGGCCCGGGCCGACCCAGTCCAACCCCCCCTGGGTCGGCCGAACCGGGTCAACCCGGTCCTACTCGGTCGGACCCGGTCCGGCCCGGCCAGGGCGCGGCCCGGCCGGTCATACCGGCCTGGCTCGGCCAGCCCGGCTCGGCTCGGCCGCACGGCGCGGGGGGGAGCCGCCACCCCCGCGTGACACCCCTGCGACACTCGCGGGGTGTCGCCCTGGCAAGCCGAGCGACGCGGGGGGGAGCCGCCGCCCCCGCGTGACAACCCCGCGACACCCGCGGGGTGTCGCTCGGACAACCGGACACGGCTTCAGCCGCGTCCCGCGCGCGCCGGACCCGTGCCAACGCGGGTCCGCGAGCGCCGCCACCGTGGCTCAGCCGCGGCGGCCCTGTCCGCCGGCGCACCCGTGGCGCCGCTGCTCCCGGCTGCCGGCGCCGCCGCGCCGGCGACCCGCGCTGCCGGCGGCTTCCGTGGGCCACCGGAGTCGCTCCGGTGGTCCGATTTTGTTCCCGTCTGCGCCGCTGCTCCTCCCACGACTCATTCTTCACTGCGGAATCATCAAACATCCGTTGCGGCACGTTCCGTCGTCGACCGTCAAATCTGCACAAAAATGAAGAACGACGGAGGGTCGTCGGGCCGTGTTCGTTTGGCCCGCACCCTACGCGTTAGAGATAAGCAACGGGAGGAATAAATTTCAACACATGAATTCATATCCGAAACAATTTTTAATGAAATAAAATTGTTTCATAAATCGGGTTCCTCATTTGAACGGAAACAACAAGGGAAATAAGAGGCATTTCAAAAAATAAAATCCCTACCTCGTAGTCGTCGGGCGTGAGCGTTCTTCGCGGAATTGCTCGTCACAGAAGGTGGAGATCGTTGCGTCGTCGCGGAACACGGCGTTGAGTCGGCGAACTCAACGGACCATGAAACAACAGATTTAATTTAATTAATTAAATATGTGTTTTGGTAAAAACCACAAAAGAGATAAAAAAAAGAAAAACCGAGACTCTTACCTCAAGCAGTTGATTGAAGATCGGGGCGAGGAAGGACGTCTCAGATGAAGCATCGTCAAACTCCGAGGGTGACAACGTTCTTCGCGTTCATTGCGTTCTTCACGTTCTTCGTGAAGGAGGATGAAGGCTCAATGATTCTTACAAAACCTCTCAACCTGTAATCCTACAAAAAGATTGGTTGGTCTTATTTTATTATTATGCCAAAAAATGAAAAACGGTAAGTAACGACCCATCAATTCGTTGTATTAATTGAACGAAAGAAACAGATCATTTAATTTACGAAATAAACCGCCCAATTAAATGGTCTGTTAAGAATTTAATAAAACACATCAGTTGACTTTCATAATGACGGGTTTTCGCGGGTGCGTTACTTAGCGGAAAGAGACGGCGGGGGCTCGTGCGGGCCCCAACTCACAAATATGCTACCAAGTGTGTAGGATATTTCTGGATAGCACCCTATCCGGTTCAATTCAGATTAAGCCGTTTTTAAGTGGCTTCAAGTGGCTTCCAAGTGGCTGAAGTGAAATAAAATAAAGTTGTCACAAAATTATTTTATTTCTTAACATTAAGCCCGAAAATTAAAAACCACACCCGAGCAAACACAACTCCGGAAGAGGCGTTTCTAAAAAAATACCGGCGCTGCGATTTCATCGGTGCCCTCAGAATTCGATTCCGGGCACCGGTTCAAAAGTTACAAAAAACCCGCTCGTCCGTTCACTGAACATACCCGAGCCAAACTTCAGAAAATGATTCCAGGCACACCGGGCCTCGGAATCAGGTGCCGTCAGAAACTGCGCTCTTGTAAAATTCCAAATAAAATTAAGAAAAAAAATTCCTTTGAAATTTACGGGTCTTTACATTACTCCAACCTCAGGGCTTTACGTCCCCGTAAAGATACATCATAAACTAGGGAAACAAATGTGGGTACTGAGCACGCATCTGAGCCTCTCGCTCCCATGTGCTCTCCTGGAGGTTCCCGTGCTGCCATCTGATGCACACAAGAGGAATCGATCGCCCACGTAGGACCCGCTCCTGTCAATCATCTATCTCCACCGGGACCTTCGTAAAAGTCGCCCCATCATCCACGTCTAGCTCCCCATGGTCAATGATGTGCGTCGGGTCGTGCACGTATCTCCTCAGCTGAGATACGTGGAAGACGTCGTGCACCCGGTGCAACTGAGGTGGCAGAGCCAAGCGATAAGCCACCTCGACAACCCTGCTTAGGACCTGGAAGGGTCCGATGAAGCGTGGAGACAACTTGCCGCCTCGGCCAAATCTCCACAAACCACGTCGAGGTGAGACCCACAGGAAGACGTGGTCGCCATCCTCAAACTCTAGTGGCCTTCGCCTCCTGTCAGCATATGACTTCTGCCAGCTCTGTGCTGTCCTCATCCGCTCATGGATGACCTGGACCTTCTCTGTCGTGGCCCGGACCATCTCTTGTCCCACAAGTGCTGACTCCCCAGGGTCTGTCCAGCACAAAGGAGATCTGCAAGGTCTGTCGTACAACGTCTCGTATGGTGCCATCTCGATGGTGGAGTGGTAGATGTTGTTGTACGCGAACTCCACCAAGGGTAGGTGGTCCTCCCAGCTGCGACCAAAGTCGAGGACACATGCGCGGAGCATGTCCTAGAGAGTCTGAATGGTCCTCTCCGTCTGACCATTCGTCTGAGGGTGAAAGGCGGTGCTCCGATGTAACCGCGTCCCAAACTCCTCCTGCGACCTCTTCCAAAGCTGGGAAGTAAAATGAGCGTCCCGATCGGAGATTATAGTCGAAGAACACCGTGAATCCATACAATCTCCTGAATGTAGAGACGCCCCAAGATATCCACTAAGCCCTGCTCTCGGATGGGTAAGAAGTGTGCCGACTTGGTGAGTCGGTCAACAATCACCCAAATGGAGTCGTGAACTCTGGAAGTGTGTGGAAGTCCAGTCACGAAGTCCATAAATATGCCGTCCCACTTCCACTCTGGGACCTCCAAGGTCTGTACCAAGCCAACTGGTACCTGATGCTCTACCTTCACCTACTGGCAGGTGAGGCGCCGTGAAACGAACTCTGCCACAGCCTTCTTCATGCTCGGCCACCAGTGCTGTCGTCTGAGATCCTGGTACATCTTCGCCACTCCAGGATGTACCGCCAAAGGAGAAGTGTGAAACTCTATCATAATTTCCTCTCGAAAAGCAACTGGTACCAAGGTACGTCCTCTGAAAAAGATGTCATGCTCTGCTCCAAGGGAGAAACCATCAGGTTCCTGTCCCGAGGATATCTGTGCACGCCGTGTCTCACAGTCAGCGTCCCCATGCTGTGCCTCTATGACCTGCTATAGATGTGGAGGGGTGACTGTGAGAAACTGGAGGAAGGCTGCCCCATCTCTATCCACGAAGGATATCTTCAAAGAGGCTAGCTGCTCTGTCGCCTCCTCAAGTAGCTGGATGCCCGTCCTCCTGCTGAGGGCATTGGCGACCATGTTCCCCTTCCCAGGAGTATAGACTATCTCAAAGTCATAGTACTGGAGGAACTCGAGCCATTTCCACTGTCTCAGGTTTAGGTCCTTCTAAGAGAAGATGTACCTGAGACTCTGGTGGTCAGAAAAGAATGTAAAGCACTCGCCCATCAGATAGTGCCGCCATGTCTTCAGAGCGAAGACCACTACTGCCAACTCCAGGTCAGGGGTAGCGTATTTCTTCTCATGCGGCCTCAACTGATGTGATCTGTAGGCAATCACGGCCCACTCCGGCCTTAGGACACACCCGAGTCTGGTCCCTGATGCATCTCAGTAGACTACGTATTCAACTCCCTCCTCAGGCAACCTCAAGATAGGTGTGTTGGTCAATCTCTGCCTCAGCTCCTGGAAGCTCTGGTGACATCTGTCTGACCACATAAAGGGTTTTCCCCTTCTTCGTCAAAGCTGAGAGTGGCACCACAACTCTGGAGAAGTCCGGTACGAATCTCTGATAGTATCCGGCTAGACCCAAGAAACTACGCACCTCCGTCACGCTCCTGGGTGGATCCCAAGCTAGCACTGCCTCAATCTTCGCGGGATCAACTGCAACTCCCGCCTCAGAAATGACGTGCCCCAAAAAGTGGTCCTCACATAACCAGAACTGGCACTTTGAGATTTTTCCATAAAGCTAGTGCTCTCGAAATGTGTCTAGTACAACCCGCAAGTGGTAGGCGTGCTCCTCCTCCGTGGTCGAGTACACCAAAATGTCGTCGATGAAGACCATGACAAATCGATCGAGGTATGTCTGGAAGATCCTGTTCATAAGGCCAATGAACACTGCTGGAGCGTTGGTTACGCCGAAAGACATAACCAAGAACTCATAGTGGCCATACCGACACCTGAAGGCCGTCTTCTGCACGTCCTCGTCTCAAACTCTGAGCTGATGTTAGCCTGACCTGAGGTCTATCTTTGAGAACCACCCTGATCCCTTGAGCTGATCGAAGAGGTCATCAATCCTCGGTAGCGGATACTTGTTCCTCACTATCACCTGGTTCAGGCGACGATAGTCGACACACAGTCGCAAGCTCCCATCTACCTTCTTGGAAAACAAAATCGGGGAAGCCCAGGGTGAAACACTGGGTCGGATGAACCCCTTTCCCTGCAAGTCCTCCAACTGTACTCGTAGCTCTTGAAGCTCAGTGGGGGACATCCGATATGATGGAGTGGATATCGGGGCTGTCCCGGGGTACAGATCAATATAAAAGTCTACCTCTCTGCGAGGAGGTAGCCCTGGAACGTCATCGGGAAAGACGTCCTCATACTGATCCACCACTGCAGGAAAATTAGGAATCTGCACGTCAACTGCTCCAAGGATGAGGCTAGCCAACTAATGAGTGATGGGATGTCCTCTCCTCTGCGTGAGTCCATCCTGTGATACGAAGTCTCCCTTCTCGCCGGTGAAGGTGAACCTACTCCCATCGGTACGCACACATCGCACCTTGCGCCTAAAATAGTCAATCTGAGCATGGACTGTAGATAACCAATCCATGCCCAAGATGACGTCGTAAGGCCTCGTCGCTGCTACAGGAGGATCCCAGCCGAAGCTCTCGCCTCCTAGAGTAAGCTCACACTGCCGAATCCAGTGCGTAATCGTCGAGTCTGCTCCCGTAAGAGTCTCTAGCCGTAAAGATTGAGCCAACGGCTTTGTCGGAATCTCTGAGCTCCGAACAAGGGCAGTGGCTATGAAAGAGTGACTCACTCCTGTGTCTATAAGAACTGCAGCAAGGGTTTAATAGACACAGATCGTGCCTCGAATCCTCTCTGGCATGCCGTGGTCATAGGCCTCCGCTGCCTGGAGCTGTGCCTGTCTCTGCGCGCCAGCTCCCTCTGGTCGGGGCGGACCTCCTGGCGGTGGTGGTGGCAGAGCCTCAAAGCGTCGCCCACCACCTGCTGCTTGGCCAGCTCCTCTGCCTCTTCCACCTCCTCCCTGCATACCGCCACGGTCGACCCTCTTCCTCTGCCTAGGTGGCCCCTCCACTGTCTGCTGCTCCTCGGTACGGCGGGTCGGGCAGTCATGAGCCATATGGCCCTACCCGCCGCACGCGTAGCACTGTCTGCCTCTCGGAAGACTGGCTCCCCGCTGAGTGCCCTGCACTACTGAGCCAGTGTCCTGAGGTCGTCTACGAGAGGGTCTGGTCTGCCTGGAACCCTGAGTCATCCGTCGGCTACCTGCTGCCGAAGACTCCGCCACCTGTCTCCCTGCGGTAGGTCTCGCTATGGACTCATCCAGGAAGATCTCGATCAGAAGGGCTCGCTCTAGCACTCCTGCTTGGGTCGGAATGCTGAGGGAGATCAGCGACGCCCTGATCTCGTGTCTCAATCCCTGCTCGAAGGTCTGAGCCCGGAAGAAGGGGTCTTGTACCATGTCTGTCGAGTAGCGAGAAAGGTCGGTGAACCTCGCCGCGTACTGGGCGACCGTCAAGCTGCCCTGCCGCAGCTGAAGAAGCTCCTGAATGCGCACTGCACGGAGGGTGGCCGGGACGAACTCTGAGAGGAAGAGACTCTCGAATTCCATCCAGATGAGAGAGGCCTCATCGTGCACCTGGAGCATCAAGCTCCACCATCGTCCCGCAGCTGCGTGCAGTAGGCTCGCCGCGAGGATCACAATGAGGTCTGCTGGTGTCCTCACTAGCTTGAAAACTCGGACGATTGCCTCTAGCCAGTCCTCGGCCTCCTGGGGGTCCATCTCCCCACGGAACATGGGTGGTCGCTGGCGCTGGAACTCGTGCAGAGCTTCGAGGCGTCGTGCATCGTCAGCGGTCGGCCCTGGAAGCATCGGGGGCTTAGCGGGTAAAGGTACCGTCGATGCCTCTACTGTCAACGGGCCCTGTACCGAGGCCTCGTCGTTCGGCGGGCTGTCGCCGCGCTCTACTCTCGGAACCCTAGCTGGCTGCTGTCGTCGGGACATCCTGAAAAGAAAAAAAGTGTGCCACGGTCAGAACAGTATACCTGGTGAGCTGACACAAGTAATCACAAAGAAAACTTGAAACACACATGCAATCAATGTTTTCGTGCATTAAGTCGGAAATCAGAAGTCAGGGTCCTGGTGTACGGATACGTCGGCCACCGCACCAACACTGGACTCCATGCACTGATAACCACACTCAATACGCTAAACACTATTGTTTCACAAAGAAGTAAGATTAGAGTCTACGGTAGAACCGACCACCTCTGATACCAATTTGTCACGACCCGCCCTCGGGGTTCGTGCCGTGACTACCCCAAGCCCGCCTTCCATAGGCCAGTGGCTGGCGACTAGCACCAAGGCGTAAATCCCAACAAAAAGGAAGGCATTGCCTTTGAAATGTAAACAAGCACCACAGAGTAAGCAAGCTGAAAAGCAAACACTAAGTAAAACTGTAACAAGCTGTGCTGAAAGTAAAAGGGGCCGGAAATACAAGCCCAACTGTAAAGTACAACTGAAAGGGGAAAACAACAACTGTAAAGAAAATCCGCAGCGTCGAGCCGTCCTCTGAAGGTCCCACCTGAAGGGTGGGTACATATAGCCTCCACAGCTCCTCGGTCCAGACGTCCGCTTCGAGTACGTCCCACCCAGTGGTCCACCTCCAGGTACTATCCTGCTCCGCAAGCCTCCACCACGATCAGCGTTGTCCGTCGTCTGCAACCAACACCACGAAGTGCAGGCATAGCCCGTGTAGGGGTGAGTATAGGCTACTCAGTAGGGACCCCGAGACCCTCGAAGGTCTCCCGAAATCCACAAAGGATAATCCACAAAGGAAAGATACAATCACGAAGTAACATCTGACACGACTTAGGTATATGCCCATAAATATACCTAAGTCATCAATTCTCGTTCGTCTCCAACGTCCGAGCCCAAGCACAGCCCAATCCACACAGGAAAGCAAGACGTATACCCACACAGGATAACACAACACAATCCATAAAGGAGAGTAAACAGTAAATCCACACAGGATAGCTCAACACAATCCAGAAAGGAGAGTAAATAGTAAATCCACACAGGATAGCTCAACACAATCCACAAAGGATAGTAACAGAATATTTCAGCTCACACAGGTATACTTCTTCAGATGACGATAAAGATGATCACTGATCCATCTAAGTCATCGGACCCACGAAGGATCGATAGGTAACTAACCCCCACAAGACCCACACAGGATCGGGCCACACAGGACCTATAGGCACTGGCTCACACAGAACCGCTGAGCGCTGACCCACACAGGATCAGAACCACACAGGATCAGGCCCACACAGGACATGTAGCACTGATCCACGTAGGATCGCTGAGTGCTGTAGTCGTTGCAGTCCACTGAGGATCTCTGCACTGTCATCGGCGCAGTCCACTGAGGATCTTTGCACAATCGTCGCCGCAGTCCCCTGAGGATCTCTGCACGGTCGTCGCTGTCGAAGTAGTAGTCGCAGCCAGCTCTATGGTTCCCGCACACAACAAGCTCGTTCGGGAGGGTCCCCTCCACGAGCCGAGAGGCCGATACATCAACTATCACAAAGTCTGAATTTGATGTATCCAAAAGTTTCGTATGGTCAACAGGAACTCAATGTCGCGGACGACACATCAATCAGACGCCTGGTCTGAGAGTTATTGGCTTTTTTGTCCTAGGGGCCCGGTTGGGTTTTAAAGCAAAACCAACCGGACTGTACTCCACCTACGTCCAAACCTCAGGCGGAGTAAGCCAAAATATCCACTCCACATAGAGGAATTCAACAAAGCTGACGACACGTTAATCGGATGTCTGTGGCTCAAGATATGAGCGTTTCCGCTCCGAAGGCCCGGTTGGTTTCGTGTACGAACCAACCCGGCCGAACTCAAAGTATTCCGAAACCTTGAGCACGATATACCGAAACGACCGTCTCAATCCAAGGATCGTGTTTCCGCTGACGGCTAGTGGTTTGGAGGCCCGTAGCTCAAGTTACGGGCGTGTGAACGAAAACCGTCCGAAGACGGGGGGTCCGGGCCCGGGCCGACCCGGCCCGACCCCCCCCCCCCCCCCCCCCCACACCCCCTGGGTCGGCCGAACTGGGTCAACCCGGTCCGGCCCGGCAAGGGCGCGGCCCGGCCGGTCGGAACGGCCTGGCTCGGCTAGCCCGGCTCGGTTCGGACGCGCGGCGCGGGGGGGGGGGGGGGGAGCCGCCACCCCCGCATGACACCCCTGCGACACCCGCGGGGTGTCTCCGTGGCAAGCCGAGTGATGCAGGGGGGAGCCGCCGCCCCCACGTGACAACTCCGCTGCACCCGCGGGGTGTCGCTCGGACAACCGGATGCGGCTTCAGCCGCGTCCCGTGCGCGCCGGACCCACGCGACCGCTGGTCCGCAAGCGCCGCCACCGCGGCTCAGCCGCGGCGGCGCACCGGTGGCGCCGCCGCGCCGGCAACCCGCGCCGCCGGCGGCTTCCGCGGGCCCTCGGAGTCACTCCGATGGTCCGATTTTGTTCCCGTCTGCGCCGCTGCTCCTCCCGGTACTCGTTCTTCACTACGGAATCATCAAACATCCGTTGCGGCACGTTCCATCGTCGCCCGTCAAATCCGCACAAAAACGAAGAACGGTGGAGGGTCGTCGGGCCGTGTTCGTTTGGCCCGCACCCTTCGCGTTAGAGATAAACAACGGGAGGAATAAAGTTCAACACATGAACGCATATCTGAAACAATTTTTAATGAAATAAAATTGTTTCATAAATCGGGTTCCTCATTTGAACGGAAACAACATGGGAAATAAGAGGCATTTCCAAAAAAAAATCCCTACCTCGTAGTCGTCGCGCGTGAGCGTTCTTCGCGGAATTGCTCGTCGCGGAAGGTGGAGATCATCGCATCGTCGCAGAACATGGCGTTGAGTCGGCGAACTCAACGGACCATGAAATAGCAGATTTAATTTAATTAATTAAATCCTTGTTTTGGTAAAAACCACAAAGGAGATAAAAAAAAGATAATCCGAGACTCTTACCTCAAGCAGTTGATCGAAGATCGGGGCGGGGAATGATGTCTCGGATGAAGCGTCGTCAAACTCCGAGGGTGACGACGTTCTTCGCGTTCTTCGCGTTCTTCGCATTCTTCGCGAAGGAGGATGAAGGCTCAAGGATTCTTACAAAACCTCTCAACCGGTAATCCTCCAAAAAGACTGGTTATTCTTATTTTATTATTATGCCAACCAACGAAAAAGGTAAATAACGACCCATAAATTCGTTGTATTAATTCAACAAAAGAAACAGCTTTACGAAATAAACCGCCCAATTAAATGGTCTGTTAAGAATTTAAGAAAACGCGTCAGTTGACTTTCATAATGACGGGTTTTCGCAGGTGCGTTACTTAGCGGAAAGAAACGGCGGGGGCTCGTACGTTCCCCACCTCAAAAATATCCTACCAAGTGGGTAGGATATTTCTGGATAACACCATATCTGTTTCAACTCAGATTAAGCCACTTTTAAGTGGCTTCAAGTGGCTTCCAAGTGGTTTAAGTGAAATAAAATAAAGTTGTCGCAAAATTATTTTATTTCTTAACTTTAAGCCTGAAAATTAAAAACCACACCCGAGAAAACGCAACTCCAGAAGAGGCGTTTCTAAGAAAATACCGGCGCTGCGATTTCATCGGTGCCCTCAGAATTCAATTCCGGGCACCGGTTCAAAAGTTAGAAAAAACCCGCTCATCCGTTCACTGAACGTACCCGAGCCAAACTTTGAAAAATGATTCCGGGCACACCGGGCCTTGGAATCAGGTGCCGTCAGAAACTACGCTCTTGTAAAATTCCAAAGAAAATTAAGAAAAAAATTTCCTTGAAATTTACGGGTCTTTACAACATTAAATTTTTATCTCATCATATATTTTATTTCTATTTTTATTAGTTCCTCGAGGATCACATTTGAATAGTTGTAAAACTCTTAAAGATGATTTAATTTGGAAAATTTTTTCTTTATCTATCAGGTTTCTATGAAACCAAACATATCTGAACATCTAATTATATGGATTAATTATAATATTTAATTAAAATAAAAAACATGGATCTTTTAGTTTTATTATTTTAGAAAATTGAGAAAAAAAATTAACAAACAAATCCTATGTCATTATCAACAAATTTTATTTTACCCATTATAAAAGTTATTATTTAATATGTAATAATATTTTGTAAACTCCCACAAAAATTATACACAAGTAAAATATTTTAAACATAACACATGTTTTACATTCCTTCCATAACTTGTGAAATTGAACCATAAGAATGTGTGTGCTCAAATAATTATTTGGCATACTCATAAGGGATAAAAATAAATGGTTATAAGTGAGATTTTAATGAAAAAAAATTTATGAAAATATAATATGAAACATGAGAATAAAATTTTGATTTCATACATAATAATACATGTATAATGGGATAAAAATCCCAGCATGGAGATTCACTATAATGAAATAGATATAAAATGATCTTGGAATACTGATATTGTGATTACAATATAATTAATGAAATCATTATCAAAATTCTAGGTTCTCTGCAAATACCATTATAACATAGTGGAAATGTCCCCAGGTCAAATAGGTTTTCCCTATATTCTTGTACATAATATATCTTATCATATAATATTATACCTAATAAATTAGGGAGATATAAAACTCATAGACCACACATCACATCATTTTTTATACATGGAAATTAGTTTTACAAGTAAAATATTAATAATTATGTTAAATAAATATTTACCATATAAATAAATACATTTCAGGATCATTTTAAAAAAATATGAACATAAACATTCTATAGGGATACAGTGTGTGTTGTTAAAATTATATATCAATATCTATTAAAAGAAATATAGAGGGATGTTATCATGGATAAAGAAATACCCTTATAAAAATAGTTCTTCAAACAATACAATATAAAAGATGAAGAATTATGGTTGTACAATACCAAGAGATTAATTCCTCAAAAGTAAAATTGAATTCGGTAAATAATTGGATAAACCATAAACCAAAAATCAGCTAAGGGTAATTCATTATAATATTAAAAGTTAATTTGGTTGAAAATATGTAAAAGTTTCTTTAAAATAAATTAAATATTTCCCCAATTGATAATGTTTTGGGTTATTTTAAAATTTCATTCCAAAAAATTTGTCATTTACTTTTTAAAAATTTATATTAAAAATACAATCAAATAATTGGTAATTTATAGAGAAATAAATTTATATCATTGGGTTTCTTAGTTGTAAAGGAAATACATTGATTATAATGTGGAATAAAATGCATTTTTATATACTTATTTATGATCTAGATCATGATGAAAATACAAAGGAATATTGTGGAAATGTAGTGAGGAAATGTAATAATTGAATACAAAATAAAAAATGATTTCAATTATAAATATTATAGGATAACCATTGTGGGATGTGGAAAATATGGACACGTATGATAAACCATCATTTAGGATGATGATAATTATTAATAACATAGTTTTATTTTTAAGAACCAAGTAAATATATCAATAATGATTGTTTTGAATGAAATCTAATTTCAAAATATATTAATAGGGCCCTTCATCTGATATTATTAATGAATCACGAGGATTAACTTTATAACTCACAAATATTATTGATTAATGGAAAGCCCTTAAATATTTTTCTAAATAATCTATCATAGTTTAAATTTTAGAAAATAATCAAGGTATGTTAAGTTTATTAGACGAACAAATTAATATATTAGAAATAAAGTGGTATTACTTACACAATAAAATATTATATTTGTCTATTCTATCCAAGAAAATATTTGTGTAATGTTATTGAAACAGAATCAACTAGACCCAGGATAACATTAGAATTGAATGACCGTTAATAATAAAAACATGATTTATCAATGTATATCACATTAATTAAAATTAAATAATTTATAAATAATTATTGGGACATGAACTTAATAAATGATTATATAAAACTAAACATTACTGAGAAAATGTAACATGTATAATAAAAATATAAATTAAAATAAGAAAACCATTATCATATATTTATAGTTACTCGAAGACACTCTATCATCCAATATAAATAATATATGTATATAATTAAATTGTTTAATATACTTATTAAATGATTCATAATAAATATGTCCTTAATAATTCATATACAAAAGATCCTCATTAATACTAAATTAAATGAATTTAAATTGATGGTTTATGATTATTTATATCATTATAATTTCATTCAATGAAAATTTTAGATATGAGCTTTAATTCTGAACTTGGAGATGATTCTTTGAGAACAAATGTTGTTTTCTAAAATAATATGAATAATTTTTATATTACTATTCCAGAATAAAAAAATTAGATCTTTACGTATTTATATAATATATTACAATAAAATATTTTATCAACATCATACATTATATAAATTTATATCATTATTAATGAAGGATGCAAAACCAACACCCAACAAGAACATTATATAACAAAAAACAATTATCAAGTGGTTTAGTAGTAGTATAATTAGAAAACCTGCATATTGATAATATTTAGTGTATATTACTGTGATACATCGGAATATTAAATATATATAATAATAAAATAACATATCTGATTATACTTCATAGTATAAGAAAATATTTTTAGGGAATATAGAATCATACTTCAGATGGTTGAATTTCAAACTATTTTTATTTCTCATTTTCTTAATTGGTAGCCAAAATTTACATTACAAAACCTTAATAATTTAATAATTATTATATTTATCCAATAACCAAATTTTCAGGATCATCCATATAATTTTTTTTTAAAAAATATAAATATAAATCAATTGTGCCATGGAGGTGGTGATCCCCATGTATGTTGGGATGGTGACGTCATATTCTTTATAATGGGGAAGATGATTGTTATAATTTTTCATCTATGAATATATATTATGACATAAATATCAAACATACATATTAAATTCCATATTAGTAATATCTATTTAATGAAGTGAAAGAAAACAAAAAATGTTTCATCTAGGAGGTGGTAGGTTGTACAATGTATGAATATCAATTTCATTTTAATTAATGAAAAATGGAATGTGGTTCTTTAATGAAAATTTTTATTAAAAATGTGACATTAAAATAATGAAAATGAATTTATCATTTTAAGAAGTTTTAATTAAATTTTTGGATTAATTGGTGAAAATAAATATATATAAATGATGAATTAAAATCCGTGAATTTATAGTTCACTTTATGGATTATCTTCTTTCAAATGGATTATTCCCTCAAGGGAAGAAATTTTTAGAATTCCATAAAATAGTTATAGTGGATAAGGTTGTTCAGAAATTTTATGAAATATTTTTGGCTGATATATGATTGTTGTGGTGTTTTTTAAAGTGATGTGAGGAGATCCATTTATATATGTGACAATAGATATAATATTTCTAAGTACCCATAAAAATAATGACAGAAAGTGATTCACGGGAAAAATAGATCAAAAACTGAGAAATAATTGATTGGAAAATTTTGATATATTCCTCAACCACCAATTCTAAAACATTTTCTAAACATGTTTTCACCCCATTACCATTACATATTTCTTATTAACCAATTTTTTTACCATGTTGATTAGATTTTACAAAAGGAAACATATATTTTAGGCCCAAAAAAAGGATTCCTTAATTTTTTAATTGGTAACTACTAATTTGAACTTCAAAAAACTTTTAATTTGTATAAATTATTTATAGTTATAAAATTTAAAATTTTAAATAATAAATTTATAATGTCTTAAAACTCAATTTTTAAAAAATATCACTTTGGATATAAAGTTTTAAATATGGATTTGTAAATGAAAATATACGACTTTTAAATTATAATGTCAATATATATTTCATATTTATTTTTAGGAACATCTTTCATGATTATTCTATTCATAATTATATATTGAAATTGTAATAAAATTAATTTTATTTATATTAATGATGTTTTTCAATATTTATTAAAATATTTTCTTTATTGAAAAATATTTAAAATCCATGTCAATATTATAATTAAATAATAAATGTAAAATTAATGTTTTATATTTCAAATTAAATATCACAATTTGAATACTTTTTATTTAAAATAAAAACATAAAATATAATGAGAAACAATTTTATAAGAAAACAAATTAAAAAATACTACATGTTCTTTTAATAGTTTTAATAAGTAGTTAGTAAATATAGAATTATCTATAAATATTATATTATATTAACAACTTAATTTAACATTATTATACTAACTTTTATTTAAAAACTTTATATCAGATAATGAT
The DNA here is from genome assembly GCA_963277665.1 of Viscum album. NCBI lineage: Eukaryota > Viridiplantae > Streptophyta > Magnoliopsida > Santalales > Viscaceae > Viscum > Viscum album. The sequence goes on along the minus strand of OY728163.1, from coordinate 1,644,298,818 downwards.
ATACATTCCTAATAAAATAATAAAATCAATAAATTTTTATTAAAAAAATTATATATATATATATATGTAATTAGTAATTTTTTTACTCTAATTTTTAACATCCTGATCCTTTGTTTTTATTAATGTTTTTTATATTCCATAGATTCATTTTAATTATTCATTGCACATGGATCCATTTATCAAACATATTTAGATTAATTAAAAGAAATAATATATTTAAATCTCAATCCATCCAATTTCTCAACATTATACTTCATCATATATGAACATTTATTTACATCAAAGAAGTATTCATTTATTATAATTAATCTAATTCAATGTATACATTAGTTATAAACACACATATTCTATTATATTTTGATGATGGCGATTAGATCTTTTTCAGAAGCATTAGGACATTCAGGTTCCCCATGTTAGGATGGTATGTGACTGTGTATGATATACTCTATATTACCAAACATAGGATTAAAATAAGAATGAGATTCTCAGATATAAGAGGGTGTGAATTATACCTTTTAAAAATTCCCTTAGGAAATTTTGATGGTGGTTATGTTTAACATGGTTAAATATGATAATTCACAAGACCTCTATATATTCTAAAGACTCGCTAGATTCTGGAAAAGTAATTCAAAAAATGAAACTTATCAAAAGTTAAAAAGATTAAGATTATACCATAAAGAGTATACAATCTGACTATATCATCGTATAAGGGTGAGTAAGTATAGTATATTATACTTTCCTCAACAATACAAAATGCAGTGGAAAAAATTGTAACAAAAACAAGTAACAAGTAATAAGTCTTTTAACCCAAAGAGAAGGGTATCCAACAACCCTGGATAAAGGTCCCTTGATTTATAATTTTAAGAAAGTATATCATACCCACACCAGTGTAAGCCCTCGAAAAAAATATTGGTGTCTGTCTTTCTATCCCCACAAGCCCTCAACTATTAGGTAGTCGACACCTCTATCTTCATCAACAAGGAAGCCCTCAAATTCAAGGTGTTGGAACCTCTATCATCCTATACCATGAAGCCCTATATTGTAAATAGAAAAAATCTGAGTCGCACGAAGAAATTCTACACAAGTAAAATTTTGAACAAGCCATTCAAAGATTCTGCATGAAACTTGAGAGTTGATAAGAGCCTCTCTCTCTAAAAATCACTTCTGGAAATTCTGAACATCAAAATTCCAAATGTATTGAGCTCTTTCAAATGCGCTCTTATTTATAGGTGAAGCTCCAATGGTCATCTCCCTCCTCCAATAGTCATATTTTTCCTTGATTTTAGGAGGGACATGTACACATGTCACTCAAAAAATGGTTAGTTAATAACTGAAGGAATGACATCGTTTTATAATAGATCAAGTGTAAGAATACCCAAAAACTAATATTCAAAATGTAATAAAATATGAAATTTCATAATGAAAGTAAATAAATGTTCGCAGTCTAATTAAAAATGTATTAGGAGTCTATAATACAAGTATATATAGATTCTATTTTTCTATGGAATTCATATTGAGATTTTTTCACTAGAATTCGTATTGAGAAGTATGAACTTGAATTCACAATGAGAATTCTGCAATGTAATTTGTAATTAGAATTCTGCTCTCAAATTTGTAATGTGAATTCTACACCAGAATTCATAATGGGAATTCTGCACCAGAATTCCTAATGAGAATTCTGAACTAGAATTCGTAATGAGAATTCTACAATAGAATTCGTAATGAGAATTCTGCTCTAGAATTCATAATGAGGATTCTGCACAATAATTTCTAATGAGTATGCCACACTAGAATTCGTAATGAGAATTCTGCTCAATAATTCATAATGAGAATTCTGCACCAGAATTCGTAATGGTAATTCGGTACTAGAATTCCTAATGATAATTATACACTAGAATTCGTAATGAGAATTCTACTCTAGAAAACTGAATGCTTCATATCTAAGTATTATGTGATTCCGAGTTATTAGACATGAAACAAACTTTTATACTTAGAAAATTTATGATATGAATAATGAAATATATGTAAGGGTAAATTTCCATGGGAAAGAAACTTTTCCTTATAGAAGTAAAACAGGGGTAAAATAATATTTTCCTTAAAATAAGGTGTTTGTGATTTTCAAAACAAGTGGAATGGTAATGTCATAAGTAAATCCTTAATGACTTAAGAATCTTTCGCTTGAATGAAGGAATGGAAGTAGTCATAAGGAAAACCTTATTGACTCAACAATATCCCCCTTTTTGGAAATCATAAACATCCTTTTGAAAAAGAATGTAAAGACATTGAATCAATTTCTAGACTTGAAAGTAATGCTTATCTCCCTTTGTTTATGATCAATGGTTAATATGACTAACTCCCCATTACGCATTGAAACTTTAAAGATCATATTCTGGATTTCTAGAATGGGATTTTCATTATTAATATCGATGTTTTCGTAATGAGCACTCCCCCTCAGAAAACCCCCCCTTACATAGGGATAGTTCTTCTTATACTTACTAATTTATCTTCTCCCTTTTATATTTTTCCTTCTCCCTTTTGAGTTCATTTTCCTTCTCCCTCTTTGTTATATTCAAAAAGAGTTTGAGGGAATGTAAAAGAAATATGGTACCTGAAACATTAAACACATAACACCAAGACAATTATCGACAATTTCATTATGATTGGAAATATTAGTACAAGGAAAAATACAATCCAAATATCAAAGTGGTCTATTTTGTTAATTTTTCTTTGGAATTAGCATCTTGACAATTTTCTCCAGCTTCTTCATTTCATTGTGGTCCTCTTCTACATACTTATCCAAGGATGTGATCCTGTCTACTTGAGTATTCAAGACCTCTTCCAAAGCCTTCATGGCATCTTCTTGTACCTTCAGCAATTTATCCTCCTTTACAAGATTCTTTTCGATCTCAATCTAGATATCAATTTCCCCCATCCTAGATCGAGCAACAGATTTAAGCTTCTCATTTAGATCTCTCACCTGTTGAATCTGAGTATTTCGCTATGTGGTTAGTTTATCATGAAATCTGTCTAAAGATTTCTGATTTTGACATCCTCAGTCCCAAAGGCTTCCTTAACATCTTCTGGAAAATGATCAAGCACTATCAAATCATCATTGATTTTCTTTGACCAAAAAGTAATTTTTCTGCAAGACTTTATGTGGACCTCATAATCGATAAGGAAATTTTTATGATCTGCCTCAATTTTCCCACATTTTTCCATCAACATGGATATGAATTCTGACTTCTGATTCATGTTTTGCTGAAGAAGCTGGTATTTGGAGTCTATTGTAGGAATGATCAGAATTGTATTTGCCATCTTGTTCAAGGGCTCAACACCAAAATCGTGTCCCAATGCAGATGACTTCGAATTAGAAAACATGCTAGGATATTGTTCTTCTTCTATTTCAATCATCTTCCTTTTAGAAGAGCCTACAACTTCTTTCCTCATTATAATATCTTTCATTGGAGTGTCAATAAGCACTTTCTTACCCTTTCGGATCTTCAGAACGGTCTCTTCATCAGGGGATTCATGTTCACTTCCAGAAAGTTGGACAACCTTCTCTTCATCCACTTTCTCTTTTCCTTCCACAGCTTCAACATCTTCAGGAAGGATAAAGTCATGATTATGAAATTCTTCTTCAGATAGCTTGTTCACTTCCTCTTCACCCTTTTCATCTTCTATGGGTGTATACAATTTTGAGGATCCGGCTTGAGAAGTCCGGAGTGAAAAAATTTCTGAAGCACTCTCTTTTTCATGATACTCTTCAATTTTCTTGATCATATCATCATATCTACCACTGCTCTCAGCTTCTTGCACTTCCTCTGCAGCTTCCTTTTCATCCACAACCTCCTATTGTGGTTTTTCTGGAGTGAATAAATTCTTCCCCAGAGTCTCAGGTAACGATTCCACCAAAAATGTTTTCGGTAGAAGAATTTTTTCGGATGCAACCTCAACAGCCTTCAAAAGAGATTGAAAAATCTATGCTTTAGACATTTTCTTCTTGAGCTTCTTCTCCTTGGCCAATTTATCTAACTCATCAGCATCTTTTTCTTTTATGGTCTTAGCCTCAGAATGGTCCAAGCTGAATTGTGGCTCCCCTTCCATCCTCTTTTCCTTTGCTTCCCTCCATTTTGCAACAACTTCATCCAGATAAGCTTTTTGTTTCTTCGGTTTTGGAGTTTCGGATTGAACTTCCTTCGATTTTGGAGTTTTATCTTCAGCTTGCACATCATTCGACTTCCTTTTCTTACCAGCCTTCTTTGAGGGTTCATCCTTTTCCACATTTTCCGTATTGACTTCTACCTCCTCCTCTGGTAGATCATAGAACTCTCCTGACTATTTTGATAAACCAACTTTCATTCTCTTCAGAGTGTCATCACTGATCAACATCACCTTGAAATTTTTCATCTTGGAGCTACATGGGATTGTGAGGACTATAGGCACTGAACTATCAAATTAGAATGAAATTCTAGATACATAATGACCTGAGCTCTAAGGTTCCCATTCTTGATGATCCAAATCGTAATGAGGATATGTCTCATGAGATTCACCTTCCTTATATTTACCAAGAAATCTAGAATATACATGACACTCTTCTTGACGATATCCTTATCTCCCTTCCTCAGAAAAATGAATCCTTGTACCCAAAGCTGTAAAATCTGATTATTTGTTGATAGATGGGAAATCTTCTTTGTAGTCTTGATATCATAATGCCCTATACAATCCATAGCCTTCACCTTGATGAAACTTCCTTCCACAGCCGACAACTTGTGAGAGCAAAATTCTTCCTCCATTTCATATGATAGTCCCACCAAGCTTGCATCCATGGTGTATGATAAATCATATTTATTCCCATAGCTTTTGAAGGAGAACTTCTCTCTTTGATCCTCTTTGAAAAATGTGGCTGACTCATAATACTCTATGAGAAAATCTAGATAGACCACGTCCTGAGCTCTTGTCTTAGAAATGGTTACATCATCCCATCCATTTATCTTGATGTTCATTGAAATTAGAGAGTCATACTTATTGAAAAAGTTTGGGTGTACCAACCTTTCCCTATAAATCTTCCACTCCAAGATTGGCTAGACTGATGACATATACTGAGAAGGTACTTCTGCAGACATTTGGACTGAGTACTTCTGAAGAATTCAGAACTAGATTTATTAGATGAGTAGAGCTTCGAGACGCGAGAGCTTTGAAACTGATGTTGGAAAATAATCGGGTGTTCCCTTTATATAGGTGATGGGGGTGACATTTCAACTTCTAAAACCAGTCAAACGGTTGAAAAACTCTCTGATCTGATTTGACGGTTGAAAATATACCCGCAAGGAAAACTAGAATCCAATCATTTGAGGTTTTTTTAGAAAAATTGTATTTAAGGAAAAACGAAACCCAAAAATTAAAATACAAGAGAAAATACTATTAAGTAAAAATGAATGGGAAAAATTAAGTAAGGAAGTCATACCTTTTGGATCGGCTAGGATGTTTATTCGTAATAGGTGATATTATTCTTGAAGAAAATTTTACTACGAAAAACTCACTATGAAAAACTTACTACTAAAAACATAAGATCAAAAATATATTTTATTGCAAAAACAATGAATACCAAAACTCGATAATGAAAATTATGATTATGAAAATTCCCATTACGAAAATTTCCATTACAAAAATTTCCACTACGAAAATTTCAGGTACAAAAATTTCCATTACGAAAATTTTAATTATGAAAATTTAGAATACAAAAAATTACAGTACTGATATTTCCATTAAAAAAATTTCCATTATTGAAATTTCAATTATGAAAATTTTGAAAAACTAACTATGAAAATTTTCATTACAAAATTTTTTAAAAACTTCAATAATAGATATACTCCCCCTATGAAAAATAGTTTATTATTGTAAGGAGATTGGTTTAACAAGAAGTTAATGGAGGAATATTTCCTCATGGCTATCATTCCTAACATCTGTTTAATGTATTCAAATCTATCGGTAGGTAATGATTTTGTGAAAATATCAGTAAGTTGATCTTGCGTTCTGATGAATTAAAGAATGATATCTTCTTTTTTGTGTGTGATCCCTACGAAAGTGATGCCTAACATCTATGTTCTTTGCATGAGAGTGATGTGTTGGGTTTTTACTAAGAGAAATGTCACTTGTATTATCACACAAAATTTGAGTCTTAGTAAAACTCAAGCCATAGTCTGTGATTGTGTGTCGCATCCACAACACTTGAGCACAAAAACTTCCAACTGCTACATATTCATCTTCGGCAGTGGAAGGTGCTACATAGTTTTTCTTCTTGCAAGACTAAGAAACTAATGAATCTTCTAAGAAATGAAATGTTCCAGATGTACTCTTTCTATCCATTCTACATCCACCAAAGACAGCATCCGAAAAACACTTTAAAAAATACATTTCTAGAAGTATAAAATAGTCCTAAATCCATGGTTCCTTTTAAATAGAGAAAAAATCTTTTCACTACATTTAAATGAGATTACATAGGATTGAATTGATATCTTGCACATTGGTATACTGAAAAAATTAGGTCTGGACGACTAGCTATCATGAAAAGTAGACTTCCTATCATTCCTCTAAAAGATGTTTGATCTACTGGTTTCCCTACTTCATCAAGATCAAGTATGTCTGAGTTACTGATGGCAGTACTTATACTCTTAGTGTTGTCATATCCATACTTTTTAAGAAGATATTTAGTATACCTATGTTGGGATATGTAGATACATTATTGTTTTTGAGAAATTTGAAAACGAAGGAAAAATGTTAACACACCAATCATAGTCATTTAAAACTCATATTTCATTAGATCCGCAAAGGAATAAGTTAATGATTACTGAGTTAAACCAAATATAATTTCAACAACCTAAATTTGAACAATCAAAACATTTTAATTATCTTTCTTTATAAAAAGGGTTGCATCTTCATTTCCCTTAACATAGTTATTTTGAAGAAAAAATCATACAAGTCTATCATACCAAGCACGATGGGCTTGTTTAAGTCCATACAAAGCTTTGGTAAGTCTAAAAACATGATCAGGATGTTTTGTATCTACAATTCTAGGAGGTTATTCTACAAAAAATTCCTCTTGAACATAACCACTAAGAAAAGAACATTTCACATCCATTTGAAAAGTTTCAAATTGAAGAATGCAACAAAAGCAAGTAAAATAAGAATAGATTCAAGTCTAGATACTAGAGCATATATTTCTTTATAGTCTATTCCTTCTTGTTGATTATAGCCTTTAGAAAATAATCTAGCTTTATTTCATACTATGATTCCATTTTCATCACACTTAGTTCAGAAGACCCATTTTACTGTAATTATAAATGTTTCCTTAGGTCTTTCAACCAAGGTCCAGACGTTATTCCTTTCGAATTCATTTATTTCATCTTGCATGGATTTTATCCAATCATCATCACCTAAAGCTTCATCAGTGATTTTTGGTTCCAATTGGGAAAGGAATGCTAGATGATCTACTTCATTTCTTAAGGAACTTCTAGTCCTTACGGGTTGATTCACATCACTAATGATACTATCACTGGGATGATTTTTTAGAAACTACTGATTTGGGTTTTGTAAATCCTTTTCATCAACATAGGGTTGGAAATATTCTGAGGTAAATGTTTCAGGAGTATCTTATTGAAATTTTTCCTTATCAAAAGGATCTTCTATCATAGTTTGATAATCATTTTCTGAAAACACATCTGATGATGTTGGTTGAGGTTGTTTAAAAATCAAAGGATCAGTTTCATCAAATATAACATGTACTATCTCTTCAACATTACATGTGCTTTTATTGAAAACTTTATAGGCCTTAGAAGTTGTGGAGTATCCTAGAAAAATTCTTTTATCAGATTTTGGTGTGAATATGTGTAAGTTATATTTAGTATACAGAATGAATACATTGCATCCAAAAACCTTAAAGTAGGAAAGTCTAGGTTTTTTACCATTCCATAACTTATAATGGGTTTTATTAAAAAAATCTATAATCAAAACTCGATTTATAGTATAACAAGAATTACTTACAGATTCAGCCCAAAAATGTTTGGTAATAGAATACGCACTCAAAATGGTTATGGATATCTCTTGAAAAATTCGGTTTCTTCTTTCAACAACACAACTTTGTTGAGGTGTTCTAGGTGCTGAGAAGTTGTGAGTAATACCTTTTCTACTACAAAAAGTTTCAAAATCAGAATTTTTAAATTATCCTCCATGATCACTATGGATAGTTTTCAATGGAAGGTTTTTCTCACTTTTAACTTGGGCTCTAAAACTTTTGAAATAAAAAAAAGCTTCAGACTTTTTTGCTATAAAATAGGCCCACGTAAATATAATGTAATCATCAACCAAGACAGATACATAATATTTTCCCCCAATGATTCTAATTTTTTTAGGAACAAAAAGATCCATATGAACTAATTGTAATGCATCAGTATTTGAGACTTCACCAATGGATTTAAAACTTGATTTGTGTTGCATTCTATATTGACAAGGTTCACAGACTTTTGATGTATCAAATCTAAACTCCAGTAGATATTTAACTAATCTCTTATTTGAAATATCGCATAGTTTCTTATGATTCTCCATCACAATTTCTCATCAACAATAATAAACAGAGTAAATAAAGTGAACCATCTCTTGGATACCAATTTATATTTCTTATTCAAGAGAGTTGTATCACTAATAGGGTGAGGGTTTAATCAGTTCTATCATTTTGTTTAATATTTTTTTTATTTTTGAAACTATCTTTAAGTCCTATAGAATATTTATTTCTCCACCAAAAAAATGAAACAGAACTCTATAGAAACAAAATGATTTAAAATGATCACTACTATGTAAGAGTATCTATTTCCTTGGTATGGGTTGGAATGAATCCAATACCACTAAATCAACTAGAAAATAATCATTATTATATGGAATACAACATTTTGGATATTCCATTACACTCATGTATCACTAAGACCAATAAAACAATGAATATTTTTTATGTTAAACAAGGATATAATAAAATGTTTTTTTAATAAATCTGTTATTGGTTTTCTTGATAATCTTTCACAATTATTAACTTTCAATCCAATTCATCAATTTCTAACCCAAATACTAGTAACATATTTCTGGAATTTGTAATGATACTAATTAATATATCCAAATTATATTTCAATATCTAATAACTCAATATGAACATAATTATATATTATAAAACCTTTGAAATAATGCTTAACATATTCTATGTTAACATAAAAATATCAAAAATATTTTCCTAGTCCAATTATATATCCTAATAATGTAACCAAAATAAATTGATCTTCATCTGATTGACGAGCCGTCTGTTGAATTGAGACCTTTGTGACGTGGATGAACTTTGAGATACTTCTTAATGGTACTTCATGACATTTGGTGTATAGACTAGTATCTCATGGGGCAGATCTTTCCGGTGACGAGTGAGCAGAGTGCAGAGACCTAGTAGATGTTTGAGACCTGACGACTGCTGACAGTTTTGACTCGGTGTTACTCTACTAGACCATCAGAGAGCACCATGGTGTCGCGGAAGACCCGTAGTGGAGAGCGCCTTGGTGTCTCAGTAGACCCATGGTACTCGACAGGAGAAGTATCTTAGCAGGCTATGAAGGGGAGCGCTATAGGGACGCGACAGAACCATGGTGGGGAGCGCCTTGGTGACACAGCAAACCCACAGTACTCGACAGGTGGAGTACCTCAGCAGTCCTAGGTTAGTGGGAAGCGTCTTGGTGTCGCTGCATGCCCACTATACTCAATTGGGTATGACATCTCCAACATCCATGGATTCGATATCAAAAATCAGGGATTGAGTTGAATCAATTTTTTTTGTGTTTACCACATGTTTGAGATGGATTACTTGATATCTTAGGTGTATGTATGTGCATATATCTACGTGGGTTTATCTATCTCAATCTTGAGGTAAAAACAAAAGTTACTGACTCAGCTCAAACCAATATTTTTATTATCGAAACCACGACTGCCGGAGAACTCTTGCTCAATTGAGTACATTGGGCCTGTCGCAGCACAAAGAATCTTCCCACTAATCTTGGACTGCTAAGGTACTCCTCCTGTCGAGTACCGTTGGTCTCCTGCGTCACCAAGGCGCTCCCCGCCATGGGTCTGCCACGTCACCAAGGCACTCCCCCTCGTAGGCTGTTGAGGTACTCCTCCTATCGTATATCGTGGGTCTGCCGTGACACCAAGCCTCTCCCCACTGTGGGTATGCCACAACACCATGGCGCTCCCCGCTGGCCTAATAGAGTCACTCCGAGTCAAAACATTCAGCATTTGTCCGTTCTCAGCCAGCTACTAGGTCTATGTACTCTACTCTCTCGTCACTGGAAGGATCCAAACCACGATATACTATTTGATACTCCAACATTCACTAAGTACCACTAAAAATTATCTCAAAGGTCCTCCACATCACAGCGGTCTTAAAGAAATAGACGGCATGTCAATCAGACGCCTGGTTTGAGAGTTAATAGCCTTTTAGTCTTGGGGCCCCGGTTGGATTCATCAACGAACCAGCCAGTCCATATCTCAACAACCCCTCAAAATCATGTGGGAAATACTCAAATGGTGTATCATGCTGCAAGATTACAAGCTCCACTGACGGTTTATCAAACTGACGTCCGGTGCCAAAGATATGACCAAAAGAAAGTAAAGGGTCGGTAGTGGCCCCCGGTCCAGTCCGACCCAGTCTGGGCCGACCTGGTCAGGGTCGGCCCGTTCAGACCTGTGGGGTCTGGCCTAGCCCATTGGTCAGGCCAGCCTATTAGGTTTGGCCCAGCCTTCAAGGCCCAGCCCTGCTTGTCGTGTGGGAAATTTGGGCCAGAGCGCTGCGATGCTGTGGCCCAGCACAGCTCAGCCCGAAGGGCGCGGCCGAGCCGGTTCAGCCATGACGCCACAATGGGGGGCACGAGCTGGTGCGGTAGGCCGGCATAGCCCGAGCACTGGTTTGGTCGGGTGGGGACCAGGAAGGCCGGCAGGCGAGCCGACGTGCGGCCGGGTAGGTATGCGAGGAGGGCGCCGGGCAGGCCAGTGGGCGGCCATAGTGGCCGGAAGGTGGCCGAGTAGGGTGCTCGGCGGGCCGGAAGGTGGATAGATAGGGCAAAGGTGGGCCATCGGGTCGGTGGGCAGGACACCAGGTGGGTCGGCGGGTGGCCAGGCAGGGCGTTGGGCAGGCCGACAGACGGCTGGGCAGGGCACGGCCAGGCCGAGAGGCATCCGGGAGCAAAGCGGCGCGGGCCGACGGGGGGGGGGGGGGGGGGGTACTCGGCTGGAGGGCCGTGGTTCGGCCTGGAGTTCGATGGGGGTGGCATGATTTGTGGATATCGTGGGAAGCACAACCTTTTTCATCACCGCCTTTATCATTCTGTTTCCTCATCACCATGTCGAAGATCATCCCAAACACGAACGGTGGAGGGGTCAGTTCATGTTGGTTTGGCCCACACCCTCCACGTCTAGGGTGGTATCAATTGGTCTATCAAGAAGTAATAGGATGAACAATAAATCACCCACAAAAATAAATAATTTCCGACCATTGAATAAGATTCAAGGAAAGTATCCACATGTAAAAACCCCCTAACTTTGTTCATCGTTTGTCGTTCGTTGACAGAGTCAGTGAAAATAGACGATGAATATCATCGTTCATCGCATTCGCTGGACGATTCTAATCCTGATCTACGTTGGCTCGTTGAAAACGATGTGGAGGGGAGGTTAGTTTAAGATGTTCTCTGTCGGTAGAAGCTCTGAGGAAGAAGTCGAAGAAGGTCGGCGTTTGTCATTCTTCGTTGGGAGAGTTCTTCCCTCTTATCCGAAGTTTCCACCAAGATGCCATAGAAAATAATAATACATAGGTTTATCTATTCATTTGTTGGCATAGAATTCAAATGGTGAAATAAATAAATTGGCTCCGCCTAATTAATGTGGAGGATGGGCATACGTTAATTAGGGGAGTTGGCATAAATTAATTAAAGGGAAGGTGGCACCATAAATGGGGGAGGGTGTGGAGAGAATCTCCCTCATTAATGAGGGGAGTTGAGAGGTTTTCCACTACTTCCATTAATAATTGATTTTATCCACGTGTGGTCCCCATGTCATATCCTCTTATAGGAGTTTAGGTTCAGGTGGTCCCCACCACCATAACCACTCATGGGAGGTTAAGGTGTGGGTGTCCCATATCCAACTTCTATGAGGAGATTTTAACCGTCAAAAAAAGGAACACACTTTATTATTATTTAATTCAATTTCTAAAAACCCCCAAAAAATAACATTTATTCTCGACCCATAGCCATCAAAGTGAATGTATCCTTATGTGAAAAACGGTGCTACTAGTTAAACGGTACCCTCCGATTTCAATTCTGAGCACCAGTTCAAAAGTTGTAAAAACCACACTAACGTTTACTGAACTAACCCGAACAAAATTTCTGAAATTGATTCCGGGCACAACAGGACTCGAAATCATGCACCTTCAATTTTCGCAGACTCATAAAATTCTCATGTATTTATGATAAAAAATTCATCTAAATTTCTGGGTCTTTAAAAAAGTATTAAAAAAGATATTAATATGATGTTTATCCGACAAATGTAAAAATTTATATTACAATCAGTTACCATAGAATATATTTTGGTTGAATACTCTTGAACATCATGTATAATAGTTTTAATAATATTATTGATTTATAATATAACTATATAAATACTTATTATATCATAAAATTTCCATTTATAACATATTATAAACCATTTATTAGTAAACAATCTTTATTTTCATCATTTTGGGTGTTAATTACCTTATTTTTCGAGTATGTTATGACATGTAATTTATTACTATCATTATGAAGATCATGACTTAATCATATTAATAATTATAATAAGGAATAAATATTTTATATATTCATTATACATGTATTTATCTTAGTCCATAATATGTGTAAAAATGAAATACAATGATCATGGACATGGTAGGTTGTACATATGGATGGACATTGGTCCAATTTTCTTATCTTATTAAATTAATTATATAAAAATTATATATTTGTTTATTATAGATTAAATTATATTATTAATTTTATATTTATCACATATTTTGATTAAAACAATCATTAATACATTTCTTGTAGTTTTGGAACGAATAACATCACATTGAGGAGGCAGTAGTCCACATGCCCAAAAATGAAGTTATCGTATTCCCTCTAAATGGAAATCATGAAGGTATTTGTTATATAGAAATAAAATAATCATAATTGAATTATAAATATCATATATATATATATTACATATAATGTATATGTTAATCATTATTTCATCCTTCAATGGATTGAATGAAATAAAGAACATCATCGTTTCGAGAGGCAGTACCTAGTCGTAGACATGAATGATGATTGCGTATATCATTTAATATAAGTGTGTGAAGATGTAGGTGTTAACCTTAGGAAATAAATCTAATTATATTTTTATATTTATGATGTTATAAAATCATTTAATATATATAATTGAAGGAGTATATAATGTAATTAAAAAATGGACTCCCTAAAGAACATTACTTCTTCCATGGCTAACTTCATTCTGATTATGCCAAAAAACATCCAAGGATTTCATTATTGAATATTAATTCCTCAAAGGAGTGTTTAGTTATTTTTGGGAGATATTTTTTCTGATTTTGGATGATCCAAAAATCATTTTATGTGTGAATAAGTGAGAGGAGTGATTGTATTTTTATTGGGGAGGGGTGTTATTTTTTCAAATATAAAAGGTAAATACTATTGGGAGTTACGGCGTAACTAATGTTCCATAAAAGTTGTAAAATAATAAATTAAATTAAATTTATTGTATATCCATGCATACATCACAAAAAATGTATTTTTATCATTTTTCCTAAACATCTATGATTCCCTATTTATACATTTTCATGTTTTTACTAGGGAAATTAATTTTAAAACCTTTGAAAAATAAAAATAATGAATAAATTAGAGTGATATTTATTAGAAAATACAGTCCCCATGAATTCTATATATTCTATCTACTTTAAAAAAAATTACATTTTTGTTGAAATTGATTTTAATAGAAACACTTTTATCCCGAAAAAAACAGTAGTAACATGAACTATTGTAAAAATGTTTTTACTATTTATTGGGATATATGGTCATTATAAAATATAAATTGGCCTATAAATTGTCTATTTTATATATTTATTAAAATTTGAAAATAATTATTTAGAATATTGGATTTTGGGTAATATTAAATCTTTTAATAAAATTTTATTTATTAAAACTTAACAATTTTGACAACTTTGACATAATTAAGATAATTTAAATTTCAAAATATCAAGATAGAGCTGGAATTTATTATATTTATTACACACCAACATAAAATGATGTATTCATATTAATAATTATTTAAATAGAATAATTCAATCAATTTAATTCACTTTTAATATTTTCATTATCATTTATTTTTGTGAATTATTTACTAAATAATTATCACAATGGCATTCCTTAATTATTTTTACTAAATAAATAATACCTAAAATATAATATAAATTAATAATATTTCAATAAAATGTTTACCCTTCAATATAATGTGTGTAACCAAATTAATGTATTTTTTGTCCACATCTTAAGGCTTTATAAATGTTAAAAGAAAGGATTGTAATTTTTTTTGTTTTTCCTTACATAACTTATTATATAGATAACTTTAGATCAAACACCTTAATCTATGAATTATTAACACCATTTTCTATTATCATCTTTCGGCATTCAGATTACTCAAATTTCTTTAATGTTGTCTTGAAACAGTGGTACTTCACCTTTTGGTGTCTTAATATTAATTCCTTAATGATATTTGAATTTGGACGTATATAACCATCATTGTTTAAAAATATTCTTTTATATGTCGGTAAAACATTCCACTAACTATCAAAATATGTAGCCTAAATTTCATATTAATATTCTTATGTTAAATAATTATGTTGAAATTTTTTTTCCTTAGATCTTCCAATTCCCTTTTTTGAATCTTACAATAATATTTTTATCATGATGTTTATATAGGAACATATTCAAGTCCTGTTGCTTTTTTTGGGTATAACACCAAAATTTATTATACATTCAAGATATGCTAATAAGTTACTTTTGAAATATATATTTCAATGTATTATAAATTTTTCCATTAAAAAATAAAATAATTTCACTTTTTTTATTGTTCTCATCTGATAATTTGTTGAACCATATTTGTTCTCACACAAACATTCAAACATTATTTTTTAAACATTCATCAAGATACAATTATTTTTTCAATTATATCTTATATCAATCAGTACCATTCATTAAACATTCCACTATCTATCAATGTTACTAATACTTATGGTTTTATAATTTTGTAGTATGAAATTTTTATGATTTCTCATTGAAAATCCCCAATGGTAACTTCATTCCTATTTAGTAAACTCATTGATTTTTTCATAATACAATGAAAATAAATATAGTAATTCATTCTTATCATCTGATATGAATATTAAAATAAAAAAAATAAAATATTTTATAACAAATTCTTCCAAGATCACAATTTCCTTTATCGCCAAATGAAAGTATTCAATCATATAGTATCATTCAAAAAATTATATACCCCAATCATACATTCACTAAACTATATTATTCATTTATGAAAAATAACCTAAATCACCATTACATAAAACTATTACTAAATCATATGTGGCTAAAAAACATAACATTACATTTTTTCGATATTAGTGTCAACCACATTTACATAACATCATATACTAGGAAATAATTTTTTATTCATCTTAATCTAATAATTTTATATTAATACGATAAAAATTTAACCCATTTAGTATGCATGATTGAATTAATCCTAATGGTTATTTGTACTTTTCTGCATGGGTTCCACATTACATGAATCCCAAATAACCTTTACACTAATCAATATTATAATAATAAGGGTAACATATACATCAAATTCTTGTTTAAATCCGTCTAAAAACTCTAAAAACATAATTAAACTCCATAAAATATCATGAAACACAAACATAAAAAATTTATCTATTATTGTATTCCAATGATAGAGCCGTGAATTATTAACATGTGATCATATCCAAAACAATTTATATTTCATATCTTATTACATCCTCAACTATATAATTATTTTATTCATCTTACAAATACTATTTCTAACACTTAGACATGTACACAATGATCTGGTGTTCAAATCATTCTCCTAACATAATGGGTTTGTAACTAACTAAAGAAAACCAAATTTAATCATACATATTTTGAATTCACAGACAAAAACATGGATAAATTCACTCCGAATACAATTTAATTGTAGAGTTTTTTATTGTTAGGAAAAACCATTCACCAAAAAACACATGTCTATCTATCAAAATATGATTTATTCTAATTAAACACTATTTTTCATAAACCACTTTATGTATTCATTGTTTCCATTATATTATTCGCAAATGATAGTAATATATATGTCTCATATGTAGTACTATTCTTCTTACATTGTAAAATGAAAACATAAGAATATTGATCTTAAAAACACTGTAAGGATAAACATAATAATTAACAATCAATAATCAAATGTGATCAGAAGATGGTAATAGTATGATAAAATAATCAATGTATATATTATATGTGCTTAATTACCATCAATATTATTGCATAATTATGATTAATTTTATAATTATTTCCCTAAAAAATGTAAAATTTAAATGAATTGAAAATCATGAGCCATCTGAAATCATCTAATACTATTTTGATCTATTAAAACTCATAGAAATCAAATTAAATCTACATTTAAATCATGATATAATATAAATATAATCACCCTTGTAGTAATAAATATATAAAAACTTATAATGGAATGACGTTCTCGTTTAATTCTATGATATATCATATATAAAACAATCATTTTCAATTCAATTATGGTTTGTAGATGCCTGGACCATAATCATATATAATTCCAATGTACCATAAATTTTATGGAAATCAGATGTTGTTTCTTATTGTCATAAAACATTCAAAACATTAATAATTTATTTATTTAATAATTAACCCCAGGTAAGGAATGATTTTTCAGGAAACTTATAATATGAAAAATCATAATGAGGCCAATTAATTAAGTTGTATGGTTTTATTGTAACATATCTCTTGTGGATGATATGAAATATCACTATATATTGAAAGATGTTAAAAAAATTATATTTTCTTTTATAATATGATATGAAAAATCATAATGAAATTCTATTTTCATTTGATAAACATCAAATATGATAAATTCATAGATCATAAGACATTATTATTATCTAAAAGCAATTGTTTTTTTAAAAATATGATAAATAATTATGAAAATAAGTAGTTTCACGAAAAAGAAAAAAATTGGTAAATGTTAAAATATATATTCACATTTTACCTTTATAAAGGGAGTTAAAAGTTACACATGCAAAAAACAGTAAAAATATTCCTTATAGAAACACATTAAATTATGTCAATGAATATTTAAAATATTTTTCATGAATAAATGAACAGATAAAGCAAAAAATTTAAAATAATAGAAATTGATAAGTAAAATATAACAAAATATAAGTTATAACACAAATGATCATTTCAAAACATCATCAGTGAAGATATCATACTACCCATCGAAAGTAAATTGAGTTCTAAATACATTTACCTTGGTCTTATTGTTGGTTATACATTCTATGAACTATTTTGTAATAAAAATATTATTTTTATTTTAAATAAGAAAAATAATTAGTTTTATATTAATATATTCTATGGAATTATAATTCCATATTTTCCTTTTGGTTACAATTAATTACTTAAATTAACATTGTTTTTTTGAACAAATCAATTTTCTATGCATATTTTGATTCATTGGTTCTATTCCAAGGATAATTGTCCCGATTCAGTCATTTTCAGAATGAGTTTTTTATTTTTATATACAAATATAAATTATTCTACTTAATATTTATATTTCAACAAAAATATTGTGATGATTTTCATGTGCAAAAATACCATTATGTACAATTTTTGGTTCTATATAATTATTTGAAATTATTAGTAACAAAAACTATATATATAAGAATTATAAATTAAAAAAAAATTACATTCATCTTTAGTATTTGGTATAATTTGTATTTAAAATTTATTAATCATTGAGGGCATAAAATTTATTTTAGAATTCATGTAAGTAGAAAAATAACCCAAATAGGCAGAGTTTATAATGAAAAAAATGGTATGGGAATATAATTTTATAATGATGAATATAATTTTACATTATATTATCCATTTAATATATATCTTAAAAGTTTTTCATACATTTTTAGTGTTATACTTGTTACGTATTTAGGAAAAATTAAATATGTGGTCCATTGATGTGGTAATTTTCTTATAAGAACACGATACTTTTAAATTTTTCAAAACAAATATAATTATTAATTATCCATAATTCAAAACAATGTGACAATTATTTTATGTATTCATTTAATATTTGTTTTAAACCATGAATTTGAGATCATGAATAAAATGGAATATATTTCTTTAGGTATAAAATATATATCATTAAGGTATTAGAGATATTTTCATTTATCATTTGATGGAAAGACGATACAAAAATGTAAGTTAAATAAATATAATATAATTTCATTTTAATAATTATAATAATTCCATTATTTTGATTTAATTGTGGAATATTTATTGTATAAAATTAATAATTAATATTAAAATAACTCATTTAAGTAGTTTAAAACATCCTTACGTATCCACATATCGATCAATACTTATGTACTAACGGGTTGTACTTTTTTTGGAGATTGGATGTCTAGAAAACGGTATGTGTATTTTCTATGTTATTTGGACTGATATTATTTTGATCTCTCGTTATGATATTTTTTATATAATTGAGTATAAGGTAAAATGCTTTTAAAGTGATGTGATTGGAACTCTTGTAAAAATTCATAAATTTATATTTATATAATGTCATTTTATTAGGAATGTGAGTGTAAATTTGAAATATTATTAAATATAGAAAAATATAGGGGGAAATATACTCATGAAATATTATTTAGATGTGTCGTAGATATTTTTTATACCTTGTCTCTTAGAATAACATCATTGTTAAAGAACATTCCCCTAAGAGTGGTGAAAACAATTAATATATAAGTTATACATTAAAATTAAAAATTACATAAATATTATTAGATTTTTTGAATATGATGATTACAAATATTTAATCCATATTTATGATTTAACTTTTGGTTGTGTAAAAAATATTATTAATGCATGTATACAAAATGAAAAGAAAATACATTTTTTTTTGAAAAAATAATCTATTTAAGAATTAAAATTATTTTACACCAAAATAATTTTTATAATTGATAATTAAGAATCATATTGGTTTATTATTAATAAGTTAGTATCATATGAGAATAAAAATGTTGATTTTTTTTAAAAATCTATAAAATAATTATTTTATGTAATTAACCATGAAATGTAAAATTATTAGAGTAAAACACCACATATGCTCTAAATTTTCAAACAACTATTTCTAAATTCAACATAATAATTTTATTAAAATGAATATTTTAAGTTAATTTATATATATATTATCTATAAAATTTATTTCATAAGATTTTATGTACGTATTAAATAATGACTATTTCACAAATGTGACTGTATTTGAAAAAATAATATGTTTCAATATTTTCCAAAAAATCAAATATTTCAGGAAAATTTCCAAAAAATCACCCTAAGATAATATTTTTATGTTTATTTCATTAAAATAGATCATTTAAAAATTTATACCATTAATAAATTATTATTTTTAAGGAAAATAAGAAACATTACAAAAACCCCTTTTATAGAAAAATGAAACATTTAAACAATTTTTTGTTTACCAATGAATGTTAACTTCGTTGTTTATATATTGTATTTATAGTCCATGGATGATTAGTTTTATATATTAAAATAAAATTTAAATTTCTTTCTATGTTGTGTACATGACACATTATTTAATATGTAATTTACAAAAGTAATAAATAATAAAATATATTTTTGTTACACAAAAGAATGTGATATAGATAAAAATAATAATTCCTATGCATAATGTTTAAAAAAAATTAATAATTTCCTTTTATAGTGTTGTGAACATGATAAATAGAAATTATTTCCGGGAAAAACACACTTTTTTAAATGATATATAAACAAAATCCAATGCAATGGAGGACTATATTAGCCCCACATGTCAAATAATGATTAAGCTAAAATATATTTTCCACATGAAATAAATAATTTCTATAATAATTTTACTCGTATAGAAATAATATGTATTACAGAATGTTTTCAAATAGTTTGTTAATAAATGACATCAAGATTTATATATCTGATTAAAAAAATTTCACCACCCAAATGATGTATATCAAAAGATCATTTAGAGGGACAATAATGAAAAATAACTCTATAAGAGTTTTATATTATTAATATAGACAAGAAAATGTTAATTAAATGATAAGTATAATTTTATTATATCTATTGTATTGTTTTAGTAAACTAATTCTTTTAATTCTACATCAAAATAATTTTTAATAGGTGAAATGAAGAAATTAAAAAACATATTAAAAGATAATGAAAATAAATTTAACCTTTAAAAAGAATAAATTTCGTTGAAATAACGTTTTTTATGATTTTAAATATATGAGTATAAAAAATAAATCCATTTTTTTGCATTGTAGTTTTATTTTTGAAAATACCTTATCATTGTAAAATCTATAAAACATCCATCATATAAGAGATAAAGTGATATATGTAAGTCCTACAAGATAAAACATATTCATATTTAAAAATAATAATATAATAGTTCAATGGAATCAAAAAATTACATGGAGGAGAAAAATATAGTAGAGAGGATAAGAATTTGTGATAATTATATCATATTACTATGAAGAAAAACATCAATCAAAAAAATATTATCAATTGAAAATGAATTGTCCCATGAAAAAAGACAAAAATAATTAAATCATTGAATTGAGTAATATAATAAACACAAAAGATTATATTCAAGGAAAAATGATTATGAACCCATGGAAATGAAATTGGGTCAACAAATCCAAATCACGATTTAGTAAATAGTTATCAAAATATTAATAAATGAAATTAATTTAGAAAACCATGAATTATTGGATAGTAATATTTTTATAGAAAACTATAGTGGATAGTGGGGAAATTAAATCATATGTGAAGAATTAAGAATGATTATTGAATAATGAAATGAAATTAAATAAAAAAACCTTATGAATTTGGTAATAAATGACTCAAAATGATATGAATGGGGAATCATTGAATGTAAATGAAAATAACATAACTAATACATGTATAATTATAATATAATTTTAAATTATTGTAATTAAATTCTACTATATAATATTTGGTTCATAATATTGAATGTTCATCAACAGAGTCAAATTGAGACAAAACCCTTTTACCTTGGATTAATGATTGGATGGACACTGAATAAACTCCTATATTATCAATTTAGGTTTACTATTCATGTACATTGTTACTATATTTATTTGAATGTTTTCTAATAAAATTATCATGTAATATATTATTACCAATTTGGTAAACAATTATTTTAAAAAATAATATCTATGTATTAATATTATTGTTTTTTCTACATGTGCTTCTGAATGTGGGTTCTAATTCTTGTTAATTTTCATGTGTTCATAACCTATACAGTTTCCTGGGAGGTTGTATAGGTGTGTTTTATATAATTTTTAATTTCATTAAAAAAATATTGTTCATTTTCTCGGTGATTTTCTTTCCTCCTTTATCACTATTTTCTTTCTCTCAATATTTAGTGATCTAGGAGTTCATAATAGATGCCACAAAATACTTCTCGTGGAATCCTAGATTCTAATTAGTTCATAGAATGTTTTGGTGTTTTTTTCGATTAGGTGTTATTTTTTTTCTTCTCCTTGGTTTCTCCATTTCATTTATACTTTTCCTTTTTTTATTTCAACTCTCATTTCATGTAGCTTCGATAGTCTTATCTCCATAACCTTCATGTAAAAACTCATTTTTGTTTTATAAGAATTTACTCTGGTAGTTTGGGATTATGTTGGTTGGGAATCTTTATAGGTATTATTGTTGGAACTTTCACCCTACTGTACTCTTTATACCTATCTCATTATCCTAGGTCCCATATCAATCTTGTATGAATATGATTGTGGTTGTTTTTGGACAGTGTTTTTGCATGCAGCCGGTGTTTGTGGTGCATCACGACAGGGTTTTTTCATTGTTTTTAATTCTAGTTTTATTAATAGTTGTTTGTATTTTGTTTTGGTGTCCTTCATCATACAATGTTTTTTATTGTTGGTTTTATTCCATTTCACAGTGGGCTGCCTTGAGAGTCATGTTTGGAATTGTTTTTGATATAGTAAACAAGGTTCTTTATATATCATATAGAGGATAATGGTGTTAAACTATTGAGGTGTTTCTACAACTATATTCTTTAATGTAGGTGTGGTGTTCCTATGGGAGGGGATCAAATTCGTGGATTGGAAGGGGTTTGATATGGATGTTCATGCTAGCTTTGTGGTCTTTTATTCTTTGTATGACTCTTTTTTACTGTGTTTTTTTGTGGAATGTTTTATTCATGATACATTTAGGTTTATGTATCATTCTTTATACTATTTGGGTAACTTTTACTTAAATAAATGGTGTTCTAAAAGTCATTTTTGGTGGTGAAGGTGATTATATTCAATGTGTTTTTTTAGAACGATGAAGTTTTGAATTATTAAAACAATGGTGAATTTAGTAAAGATATCAAGGATTTAATTCGAGATCTGTATTATAACAGATGAGGGGGTGGTTGTTGTTTCATGGGGACCTACATAACACTTAAAATTTCGATCTATAGAAATTGGTGTACGAAAAAAAATTAGTATTTTTGTTGGTCTTGTTTTAAAAGGTTTCTCCCTTAACACTACAAATCATTATTTCTAAAAATATTAAAAATGATTTTTGGGATGCTGTTAATAAAATATAATTTAATAATGGAATAAAATTTAATAATATCATAGATGATATTATAAATAACATTATTGGAAATGAATTTATTGTTAAGTTTTATAGAATTGTTCCATACCACAAACAATTTCGTCCAAATAAATGCCTTATGAATTATTTATGATTCCAAATTATAAAAAAAATAATGGCTTTAGGAATAGAATATAGGTTATGGATTTTGGTTGGATGAAAATCATATAAATAGTCTAATATTGGTGGAATATTGAGAAGTGTGTTGGTGAAAATGTGGAAAATTTCATTAAAAATATATTTTAGGTGAAGGAAAATATGGAATCAAATGTTATTTTGGTGACTGATTAAAACTAATTTTCAATACATTTTGTGTTGACTCCCAATAATAATAAAAAACATACCGAATACATAAATATCTAGAAAATTACACCAAATATGTACATTTTGTTTTTAACTCCATTAATACCATTTAAAAAACCTCATATTTTCTATTGTAGTAGAAAATATTATAAGGAAGGGTAAATTTCTATTAATACAATATTTTGATTTTATGATCCAAAATTTTGTAACAAATTCAATTAAGTAAAATCCAATATATGATATTTTTAATATTAAATGAAAAAATAATCTATATATAAGAACTATTTCTATAAAAAATAAGATTTCATAGATTATATTTTATTTAATTTATTAAAAATAAATAACAAATCATTACAGTTATACTATTCACCATGTCTATAAATATTTATATTTTTTATATTTTTATCATAATTTAATCAAAATATATTTATATATATGGAATAAATAATCAGACGCCATAATGTTTTTCAAAAATAATATTTTTAAACATTAAATGATTTTATTATTACTTCGATTAAATTAAAAAACACGATAAGAATATTTATATATACATATACAATATTTAATAAGATTTTTTAATCCTTTTTTAAATTATTTATCATCTATAGTTACATAAAATCTAAAATTTAAGAAACTTTCTCAAAGGAAATTTTTTTTATACAACTGTAAATAAATAAATATTGTTATATATGATCCCATAATTATACCATGGGTATTACTAATTTATATTGGTAATAATTAGGTAAAATGTTTAATACATTTCATTGATATAATTCTATTGAATTAAATAAATTATTTTAAATTCAGAATTCATAAACATAGTTTGATTATAATCATTTATATGTCCCATGTGAAATAACATCCATTAATCCTATCACAAAATAAATTCAATTTTTCTAATAAAAAATTTAAACTTTAAATGTTTGTGTCTGTGTATTTTTCATCCAATTATAATTTCAAAATATCAATAATATATCCATAATTCCAAACTAGTTATATTTTAACTAGTGTTATAACCAATGGTTATATACCCATTCATAATGGCCAATTCAATGCTATATTAATCCTTATATATCCTATTAATTCATCCCATTATATCTTCACGAAGAAATGTTTTAAAACATACTATTTCCATTTTTTATTTTAGATTATCCTTTATCAATTTATAAATTTTTTATGGTGGTTTTAGTTATACTAATTCTGATTTTTAATGGTTAAGATGTTCAATGAGATTTCATAGTTGTAAAAATATTATTCTCTGGTGTTATCTTTACAATTTCAATTTAGAAATTCATAAAAGATGTGATCATCCATGCAATATGACAATACCTATTTCAAAATACATGGTTTCATATAATTTTTGTTAATTATCAATTATAAAGTGTATTTAGTTTCATTAATATTATATATTAACTATTTTATACAGTTGTTCAATTTCTATTAAATAATGATTTGTTTTATTAATAATTTTTAACATTTAGGTCAAACAAAATAGATATACTTTAATGTGAAGCTTTAATAGTAACTCTTGTTTTTCTTTTAATTATTGTAATAATGAACCTAAATACATATAAAAACATCTAAAATTATATAAAAACAAATGAGATGATGTAATTGAGAAGAATATAAATTTCATTCCTTTCACGGATGAACCAAATCCTCTAAATCCTCCTAGGATTGGAGAGTAAGATGTAGAAGAAATTATAATAGGATAATATGTCCCCAAGCCAAGTGTGTAATTCTAGAAAAATGTAACGCATATAAGGGTTTTCTTTAAAATGTGAGAAATTAATCCTTTTCTCCAATTTAAAAAATCGGTTTTCATAGCTTTTTGGTAGCAGATACGCCATAATTGGACACATTGTGGATCACCATACCTTTAGTAGCGTAATACCATACTCATAGTGTAATCCATTTGGTGAATCAACAATAGTTGACTACAGGACAACTAGTTGGACTTTACTGGGTTCATAGTGTATTAATACAACCACCTCCATTTTTTTAAAATACAAAATGATAAATTTCATTCTTGTATTTTCATCCCATATTTCAATCTCTAAAAATTGTATTTTTCTATTCCATTCATTTATCTAATATCCCATTATTAATTTAAATTCAAATTCTATCAATTAACCATGTTCTATTACCCTTATATTCTATCCTTCTTCTAGTCCCACTATGTCCTAAAAACATGGGCTATTATAAAACAAAATATACAAATAATTAAATTAAAAAAGATTCAACCTAATTGAAACATAATTAACTAAAATAAATCCAAAAATAATAACACAATAATATTTGACATGAAATATTTCAAATAAAATTGATCAAAATAATACTAGAATGAGAAAAACTAAATTATTTTTTATATAACCAAAATAAAAAATTATATTCGAATTAAAATTGAATTTTATTGAATTGAAATATCACGACCCAAAAAGATTGATAATAAATAAATAATTTTCTAAATTTAATAGTAGTAAAAAATGGAATGAGAGGAGTTGAAATTTAAAAATGTATCAAAAAATATACCAATCAGACTAATTTTAATCAAAAAAAATCAATGGGAATTCCCATTCTCAAAACTAAACCACCCAAATAAAAAAAGCTAAACTTTCGCAAATTGAACCAATCCAAGAGGATGTAAATTAATAAAATATTAATTTATCTTATCCAATCCCAATTTTAATAATACCAACTAATAAATAAATATTTTACTTACAAGAACAAATAATAACTAAACAGTAAATTCTAGATCTGTTATAATGAATTGTAATCAAATATGAAAAAACCTATAGTAAATTAAATTAAAATGAATCAAAATAATCTGAACCAAAATAAAATTAAAAAAACAACTCAATCCACATCTGATATAACAAATCAAATCCACATTATAAAAAAATTAACCACAAATTCATTGGAATAAAATTTAACCAAACCCACTCCAACTCAATTATACTAAATTAATCTAAATTGATAAACAATAAAATATAAAAACTCAAAACTAAATATTAAATAGAATTAAAAATCCCAATCTACCTGCATTGAACAATGAGGAACTAATTCAAATGGATTCCAAATATTGTAAACAATACAAGGAAATCTCAATTAGGAAGAATATATATATACAATAGAAACAAATAAAAATGAATTGAAATAAATTGATTAAAACAATATGAGTATATATGATATGAACCCAATTACACCTATAATTAATATAAATTAATTTTTCTAGAAAATTTTTAATCTATAATGAAATAAGATGAACCCCACCATCAAAACTAAAACTTACCCAAATAGATGTGAACATAAAACACTAAACCACATAAAACTAATCCAAAAAAATAACTAGGACTAATAAAATTTTAAAATTACTATGTGAATAAAAACTAATTCCAACAAAACTGTATCCAATTTAATAATGTGAAAAAAATTGTGTGAAAAAAATTAAAGGGAACGAAATTTAAGTGATCCAAATTTAATGAATAGTGAAAATATTCATTCCAGTATAATTAATGGAAATTAAATTGAACTAAACACAAATATAACTAAATCATATGAGAAAATTAGATTGAACCTTTCTAATTTAATAGATGAAAATTGAAAAAATTATAACTAATAAATATAAAATGTATCCCAGATAAACAAAACTGAACTGAATCAACCGAAAATAAACTAAACATACTCAAAAACAAAAGAACCATTGAAATTGAATGTGAAATAAAAAAAAATTGTGAAATTACATAGGCTAATACTCCATGATCTATTTTAAAAATAACAAACAATTGATCAATATATTAAAAATACTATAATCACATAATTTATAGAATGAAATGTTCTAGGTCATTCGAATCTTGGTATAAAATATATATAACTAGTCAGTAATATTAATTAAAATATTCCATTCATATTTTCCTTAAATATTGTATGACCTTTATTTAGTTAAAAAATTATTCATTCCATAGGGACTCATATAAATTTAACGGGGTTATTAAAAAACAATGTAAGGGCATTTTAAAAATTTGATTTAATAATGATAGTGATTTATATATATTATATATGAAATATAATTGAATAATAATAATAATGAGTAATATTATGAAAAAACAACACATACGTAAATAATGGATGAAAAAATAAATAAATCAATGGATTTTCAATAAGATATCATACAATTTAGGCTAACTATAACGTACTAATATTATACTATCTCTATAGATTCAACAATAATTTAATAATTTATACCTAGATAACCATCACATGACTATGTTTTCAGTATAGAATATATATTATGACACGTTATATAACCATCAAAATATTAGACCAAAAATCATGGTTATCGTTCGAGTAATAAATATGGATGTATATCAATGAAATATGACATCATATGTTGATAATATAGTAAAAATGGGTAGAAATTATTAAAAATATATAATTATATGTCATTTTCAGCATTGATAATATAATAATAATACCAATATTATTTATTCCATTGACAAGTGACATGTTACAAATATTCCAATGTATCAATCTGAAATAAAATAATATAAGTTGTATTGCAGGAAGCATCCCTAAAATCTAATATATTGTAGAATGCATATTTCATGTTATCATTCACTAATAAGGTAATATGGTTTTGTGGTCCCCTAATTATATAGAATATTCATTTTAGATTGATTCCTATAATTTGAATATATATTAATTTAATTATTTTTATGATGAATGATTTTTTTTTATTTTCAAAAAAAATGGAAAGGGAATTGGAAAATATGGGGTATATTAAATCAATTGGATAGTAATGTAGTGGATACTAATTAATTCATGAATAAAAAATTGAACAAGGGGATTCCTAAAAAATAGAATATTAAATAATGAAGATAATTCAATATAAATGAACAGTTACCTTGAGGGCCACATCTTATATTTATAAATTACACTGTAAAATAATTGTATAGTATATAGATTATGTGTCGGTGACTAAGATAGGTAAATGAAATAGAAATGAATTTCAGAGTGTTGTTAAACGGAGAGTATAGGATGGTATATTATATATGCATGAGGTAATGTTATTATTTATATTGGTTTAGTTAAAATAAAGATAGTGTTAATATTTAATAACTTTTTTATCTATAGATATATTATATATATTTATTAAAATTGTTTTAATATAATTATATTTTTTAAAATATAATTTATTTTTTATTTAATAATTGTATTTTTTAAAATAAATAGGTCGATAAATTTTATATGTTTTTTATTTTTTGTTGGAATTAGGGAAACTCTTATGTTGGAAGACTAAAACATGACATGAATTAGGAATAGAAATTTAAATAAACCATCATTTACGAATGAGGACATAGAGAGATTTTGTTTTTTTGGTAAAGATAAAAAATTTTATGAATATCAAAAAATGGGTTGAATCTATGTATATATGTTTATATCAAGAAAAATAATGAGTTTTTAATATAATTATTACATATAACTATTTCACTGTTGGATGGTGATGTTTAATTAAAAATAACTTGGTGAAAAAAACATTTGTTTTTGTAGTTTTTTGTTTTTGTTATATTGGTAAAAAATATTCGAAATTCAATTCATTATTAAATATAAAATCATCTTACATATTATATTTTTAATTTAAATTAATTATTCGAATATATAAAAATACTTCACTAATTTTATAGAAATATCATGATTTTATTATGTGGAAAAAATATCTATGAATATATATATTTATGGTTCGAAACAAGATTGTAATTGAAGAGAGACTTCATAATGGAACTGTTTAGAGATTGCTGATAGAGGCTTAGTTGATGATAAAAAATTAAAATATGAATCCTTCATATTTATTTATAAATAATTATCAATATTATTAAAATATAAATAATCAACATGTATCTATTTTTATTTAACATCGATGAAAATCTGTTATTCTATAAAAGTATCTAAATTATAAAAATATAACATAGATTAATAATTATCTCTCTAATATTTTCTTATTTTATATTATATTCAATTAAATATAATAACATGAATCATTATTATTATCTTTTGGATAAATTTATTATTATTACAACCACTACATTTATAAAGGATTGACCAAAAATGTATATATTACTATACATTTTTATTTTGAGAATATTTATTATAAAATTTCAAAGAAGATTAACCATGAGAGTTAACAGCTCCTAACATTTGATCAATAATTTTTACAGCATTTCTTTATTATTATGTAAAAATATAACAATCACCGATTTTATTTATATATATAGTTTTTTTTTTAAAAAAATTTTCTATTTTCTATTTTTTTCCCCATTATTTATAATATACAATTTTTGAAAATAGTGAAAATATTTAACCCTCATTATAAATGTGTCTTTTCCAACACCACTAGAATACTATTGTCTAAATATTCTAAGCCTAATAATTTTAAATAGAATCATGTATAGAAACTGTTACTAAAAAATTGTTGGAGTAATTAATATTATATAACTCATATATGATGATTGAAATTTGGGACTCTAATATTTATTATGATTTATGATTTCCAAACATAATAATACGAATAATGAGATGTTATCATGGAAAATATAAATTGTTAAATTTATATGCATGTGTGAGCATATGTATTTGTGAGTATCTATGTTTATAATTTACCTTGATTCATTTTCTTATGCCACAAAATATCCCATGTTAATTATTTGATTTATGTAAATGGATTGTGGAAAAGTATATCATATTTTAAATAAAGAATGATAGTGAATATGAACATATAGATTCCATATAATCTTGACTGATGAAAATTTGTTAGCTGAGATTGATATATCTATATCAATAATAAATGTGCATTTGGGAAATTATCCCAAGACATAATAGATTTCATTGTTAAACTTCATAATAAATATGATGTTTAAATATAAATTTAAGATAAATCTAAGTATTTGTCATTTATTGTGTTTTAATCAATAATTTAAAAAATGATGCATTATTTACTACCAAATATTGAATTTTTGAAAGGCAAAGAATTAGGTTTTTTCAAGGATGAAAAAAATAATAATATTTATGGGGATAAATGTTTTCTTATATTAGTAAATCTAAAAACAAATTTTATATAATTTAATATGATAAATTAATTTATGATGCGTACTCTCTAGTTTTGGAAACCCTAATTTTTAGTTTAATTAATTCTTTATTTCCAAAACATGCCTCATGCTTAAAAAATGATTCCTAAAACTATCAATTAGAAGAGAGAAAATTACACATCTTGGAAAATATAACAACTAATCAATGGTGAAACAAAACTAAGTTTCTTCTATCTATTTTATTTTATTATTTCACAATAAGGTTTTGTATAGAGAGAAGTATTTATTGAAAAGAAATTTTTGGGAAAAAAACAAATTTTTTACAATATATTGAATAATATTTGAAAAAATATATTATACCCATATTGGAT
Organism: Viscum album; assembly: GCA_963277665.1. Lineage (NCBI taxonomy): Eukaryota > Viridiplantae > Streptophyta > Magnoliopsida > Santalales > Viscaceae > Viscum > Viscum album. Next base: position 1,644,267,912 of record OY728163.1, on the reverse strand, counting down.
TATATTTTAATTGCACAATAGTTTTTATCTTAAATGGAATTGGTCTCCTAATTTCACATGTTTGTTTTGAATTTGTAATTATATGATGTTGAATAGATAAACATGAATATATGAAACCATAAATATACGAAAACATTCATTAGAAATTTCATATATTTTTCAATATGAACATTATCGATTTATAACATTTTTTAGAAGAGAATTTAAATGATCAGAAAGAGAATTCTATATTTTTTAGAATAACAATAATATATGAAGAAAGGCATTATTATAAATTATTTATATTGAAATTATTGACAAAAGATAATTATTAATATGAGGGTAAAATGTGTAATGGTAATAATGTGAATATTGTTTTTATAAACAATGATTTATGTTAACTGGTTAATTTTTATATGTATAGACATTAAATAATTATATAATGTAATATTAATAGTACAATTCAATTGAATAGTTTATGTGATTATTAAATGGTTAAAATATAATTTTCTTCATTGTTATTTTGAAAAAAATAATATGGAAATATAAAAAAACATATATGGGTTTAGAAACAAATGAAATATATTAAAATTTACTTATAGCTAACTTATATTCACTCAACATGAATTAAAGATGAAAAATAGTTTTTTGGTGGGGATTAATTTTAGGGATTGAAGATAAACTCATGGATTGACATAATTTGACTTTTAGGATGATTTAATTATCATTCACACAAATATTTTAATAATGATAATACTATAAATAAGTGTTGGGATATATATAACATAAGAATATATTCATATCTGAGTCTTTTAAATCAAAATTTATTTTTACTTAAAAGAAGAATTGGAAGTCTTGAATCAATATATGTTTAAGTAAAATTCATTTGAAGAAATAATAATTAATTAACTTTTTTAAAATTTTATTGATATGAAATGATTTTCTCAAATTTTTTAAAAAAATTTACCTCAATAAAAATTATTTATTTTTATTTTATAAGATTTATAAATCTAGATAGATTAATTTTTTATAAATTATTATATATATTATATGAGAATTAAGTGACTAATTATGTTTATAAGTAATATGTTTAAAAATTCATGTAGTAATTATTTTACTTTTCATTTAATTTAACGTAGCTTTATCCTTTTCTATATTAATCGTTGGTAATATAAAATATATATAGATATTATTAGTAATATAATTTAATTAAGGGGTTATTAAAAAATTTGGACAATTTAGTAATTCCTGAATTTTTTTTAATAATGGTTTTTTAGAATTTTCAATTATATTCTAGTATAGTAATTATAGAAATCAGTAATTTTTTGGAACAAAAAATTCCATGGTTTTTCATAAATTATAATATAAGATAATAATAATAATATAATTTGGAATCTAACAATGTTTTAGAGAGATTTAGTAATTGATAATGGGAACACTAGGTGATGAAACCATGTTGGGGAGAATAAACTAAAATGATGATATTGAATATTAAATATAATTTTGTCATACATTAATATTTTGTGGTACGTTTCTATTGAACACATGTGGAAGGGGTTAAAAACATATCAATTTATAATTTTATTTCATCATTTTATTTTTCTGAATTTATATGAATTTAAAACCTTCCCTAAAAAATTGGATGTCTTTTCATGATTTATAGAAATATAAAAAGTATATAAAGGAAAATATATAAAACACATCATATTTTCTATGGACCATCCATGATTTTTCGAGGAAGAAAATTCTAAATATAATAATATAGTAGTGGTATGAAAAATAAGTGTATGTCATGAGGGACATTAATTAAAACTATATAGATGTATGAAGATAGATGGATATCAGTTTATTGAACATAAAATATGACTTATCCTTATAAAATATAATTTTCTGTATGTATTTTATGAAAGAATGGATGGGTAATATTCTTTAATGTTAATAATAGTTAATGAAGGGTTATACACACACACAAACACACACACACACACACATACATATATATTAGAATTAAAAAATAATTTGCATAGGTTCATTTATTCGTCAATATTGTTATCATTTCTTAAATTCTCATCATTGATTATTAGTTGGGTGATTTCAAATTATTGAGAAATAAGGATTAATTGATATACTCATGATATTGAAATGAGTTTTGGTAAAATATATCCCTGAACTGATATAAGTCACATAATATTTTATGTAATAAATATTCATGATTGAAAATATAAGTTTATTTTGTTATTTGGGAAGATATTATATATGAAGAGTTTTTTAAAATTAATTCTGAATATAGTGGGTTTTTAATTAATTAATTTGAATCTTTTAAATTTTTAAGAACATAGGTAGGTCATTCTAATTATAAAAATTTCATTTTTTCTATTAATGTATCGTAAAAAATAATCATTATTATTTTTCATCATATAATTAATATAAATTAATTTTTTTGGAATCCATTTTATATAGGGTCAACCTATAACATGAGCTTCATAATGACATTTAAATCAATAATGGAATGGTTTAGTAAAATTATTTAACCTGATTATATTTAAAAACTAATGGATCTATGAGGATATTCATTATGTTTAAAAATGTAGGTGATATAATTTAATAATTTTTTAATATAGGACATGGAAAACCAGATTATTTAAAATTAATATAAATTTATATTGAGATGGTTTTGGATCATTTTTAAATTTTGATCAATGTCCTTTTAAAAAAATTCATGTTCAAATGAAATTAGTTTTTAAAATTTTTTATCACCATAAAAAAAATTTATTCAAACATTAAATAAAATTGAAGAAGAAAGTTTATTTTATATATCATAAAATAATTTTCTATTTTTGAAATTGAATTAAATAATTTAAAATAAGTTATTTGGATAATAAAATGCTTTTTATGATGTAAAATACTTAGATAATATCCTTAGGTTTTTTTATAAAAATTTGATTGTATAAAAATATACCAAGTATAAAAACTATAGTTTTTTATCCGCACTAAAAATATTTTTTCCCAAAAAATTCACAAAATATAATTTTTTTTCAAATTACTTATTAGAATATTGTAAATTTTGAATGAAATATTATTAATGTAAATTTATAAATTTTTTTAATTTAATATTAATTTGAAAACTAATGTTATATGGTTTCATAAAAATAAAAAAATACAATTTTTTTTTATTTCAATTTAGTTTTCATTAATAAACATATCGAGATTCGACATGGTCTGATTGTAACTCGAATGTTAATCTTGAAGAGAATCTAAAATTGGTTAGGTAATGGATAAGTGTAGATTATCCATAATTATAATATGAGGGATTATCCAAATATCCATGTATGATATACACAACCATCTCTGTTCAATAGTATAGAGATATAATGAATCATTAAAATATGTACTTTGAAATCCATGAATTCAAAAACAACCATGAAATTAGAAAAATTGACAACAATATACCATAAAAGTAAAAAATGAGAAAAATTAACACCAAATAAGAAAAGTGGACCCAATATGAAAAATAGTAGGAAATAGAAAAACTGAAGACATTCCTTCTCAAAATAATATAGGACATACACAGAACATAGTCAACCCCACATGTATAATTATGCACCTCCAAGACAAGGTCCATAGAATTCATCACTGATCTGTTAGTCATTTTCATAAAACAAAAAATGTGGGAGAAAATCCCATGTACATGGATGTATATACATACACTATCAGTCTCCCTGAAAACCAATAGAAGGAAATATTATGATGATAAATTCAGTTACAAGAAATAATTTGTAGAGAACCAAAGCTTGACATACATGGACATTACATTACTTTTACGGAATACTTAATACATAACAAAATCAGACAAACAAGGACCGTAATAGTTTAGTGTCTTTGGAAACTCAGAACATAACCTTCTAATCGTGGTGAATGATCTTTAACATCTCCATAAAAATATTCCCCTTTTGTTTTTCATACCTAAAACCATTATTTATATCCTGGGGAAATGAAAACATATAAAGGGTGAGCTTAAATGTTTGTAAGGGTAAGCATAAAGAACATAAAACAATCCATAAACATTTGAATTCAAAAACATGAACCTAAAATCAAAACATCAAAACTTTGAGCAAAGACATAAATCTTGGAAGTAAGTAAGGCATATATCATAAAGGAACATCAATCATGATAAAATATCATGGGAATAAAATATTTAATTGTGGAAACCAAAAAGCACATGATATGATTTCCATAGTAACCAAGGAATTGCTGCCAAGACCATCTTAGTGCACAAATGTCCCTTACTGAACTGGGTTTACTTGCTGTTCCAGCCCTGTATTACTGAACAGGATTTACTTGCCATTCCAGCCATGTCTATCTCATGAAATATAAATCCTTACCCAATGAATTGTAGGGAGATATAGGTCCCACCCATCTCATAATGATACCATTCTTAACTGTGCAACAAAATCATAAACCATACATCATATCATATCCCATGAAATAAAAATGGGATTCTTAAACATCGTGCCATCATAACATAATCCATATAAGATAAAAGGACTTCATAAAAATAAGTCTATCATAACATAATAAAATGAATTTAAAAATAGGGATAGAAACAGAACCCTATATTATCTTAGATGGAAAATAACTTTGATAAAATGCTTGAACTCCATTTTTGAGGAAAATATCCTTTCTACTTCAAAAACATTTTTCCTTTCTTAACATGTCATACAATTTTAAACTAAAATAAGTTGATTAAAAATAAAATTGAAAACATGTAAAGGAAGCTTCATGGAAAAATTTTTCTAAAAATCCGTTCATGTCGTATAAGTTAAAAAAGTCATTCTTCTAGTACTTTGGTCCGAAAAGTCAAAAAGTACATCGTACGAAAAACGACAAAAGATTACTTTCGTATCTTTTACTAAAAACTCACCGAAGGGTAAAATTTGATTTAAACAATTTTAGGTGGATGGAAATAATATTAAATATTGAGGAAACATGGATTTAGATGATAAATATTCCCCAGTAAATTCTGAAATATAAACAATCTCGGATAAAAATGAGATTGTGAGATTTTCCCTTACCTTAGGTCCGATATGCTTCGTATGGATCCGAACCCCCTGTATAATGATTTAACTAATTTCATTGACTTATTAAATAATCATATTCATTGTTATGATATCATATATGTTTCACTTATAACTTTATATTACCCGTTCTTTTATAAATTCCATGTTAAAGCAGCGTTTTGGGTAAAATTATTTCATTTATCGTATGTGATTCGACTTGTCGTTCTTGATATTATTACTTATATCCTGATTTAAATAATTCCAGAATGAAAAATTGATTTATATATAATATATATTCATTATATACAAATATATTATAGATCGATAAAAGGAATGAAATACACAATTTATGGAGACGGTAAGCTGTACGTATGCATGAACGATGTTTTCGTTTCCTTATTGAACTGAATGAAACTAAATATATTACATACATATATATATACATAAATCCAGTAGTATTATTATGTAATATATTTCATTTTTATTCATTATATAAACTTTATAATCATTCATGTATGGTTAACATGGAGAATGAATCTCATCGCGTCGTGGAGACGGTAATTCGTACGTACGCACGAGCAATGATATCGTTCCCATAATTATTGAATAGAATTGGAGTGGATGGTATAATATATCAGAATCAGTATAATGTTATAATAACCATATATAGCGATTCTTTACACCATTATACCCATACATGTAAGGTGTTGGTGGAAAAACAGATTACACCACGGCGTGGAGACGGTATTCTGTACGTATGCACGCGTGGTGATTTCATTTTCCATAGGATGAATAGAAGATGAAATGGGGTTGTTTCATATTTATAATAAAATATCAATATATTACTGATATTGATGTTATTACAATATAATAAAATAACTAATGAAGCAGAAGTTGAAGAAGAAGGAAAATTGAAATAATCGGTAACAGATATTACCTCTTCTTTAAGACGCCTCTTTGAAACCTCCTCTTAGGGTACTAAAATTGGTCTTTGTAGAAGAACATGACCTCTAGTATGTTACTAGGGATGTTTATAAGGGAAATGGGCAGGTTTTGGATGAGAGTAAGGCTCCAAATTGAGTGAGGAGAAGAGGGAGTAGATGCCCTTTTATAAGGGAGGAGAGGGGCACCTTTTGAAATATAAGAAAATATTAATTTATATTAAATCCCAACCACACATAAAAACATCCAAAATGACTCAAATAAGAATATTAGATGATATAGGGTTGTAATATAATCAACCAATAAAATTTAGGCATGTTAGGAATTTATTTTAAACATTATAAACTTGATTTATCCTTATTTAATCAATTTAATTTTATTTGTGGTAATGATATTCTAAATTTTAAATTATTACAAATAATTACATATTTGTTGTGAATTTCCATAATTGGATACATAATAACATTTGAGACCATTTAAATTTAAATTATTTATTTGTAAATATTTTTTTGATTTTTAAACAATTTTATAATATGATATTTTTATAAAATAACAATAGTGTCAATTTTGACACTATTCATTTATTTGAATTTAGATAAACTATATACAGAAGATATGTTAGAAATAAAAGATTTAATAGATTAATAACATGTCATAGGTATCTATAAAATTAGTGGAGAACATTAAATAGTTCATATAATATTTATTTTAATATTTTTAAAACCATTTATTTGATATTTCTCTTAATAAAATAATTTCAACATCACTATTATGTCACATTTAATGAAAATTATTTAATTCCTAAAAATTATAAATAAATTTATATGATGTAGATACTTTTATTATATTTCTTGAGACTATTCATGTTCTAATTTTCACGAATTAAATCACAAAATTATAATTAATATACTTATAATATTTAAGAGAGTGACATGTTGTCACTTTCGTTCGTTTTAATAATAATTAAATTGTTTTCAAGGAAACAAGTCCATGAAATGAATATATTCTGACCCTTAGGTAATATGTGTCAACATTTAGTAATCCAATAGAATTTTGGCAGGTGTTAGGATAATTTTAAAATCTTATATTTACCCTTAATTACCAGATTTATCTTTAACTATGGTAAATAAAATTTACCGTAGTTACTATTCATAATTCCCAAAAATAAAAAGTATCTTATTAACGTAATTTGGACACACTGATTCCAAATATGGAATCCATTTTTCCAAATTCAATACACAATATTTTCAGAAATTAAATTAAAATCAATCCCGTTGTCAAAAAAAAACGGGTTTTTGTTTAAAAAATTGCAAAAGATTGAATTGAGTTCACCTACGAATTGAAGGTAAAATCAATGCTAATGACATACATTATATTAAATGTTAAAAATATATTATATTTATACTTTAATAACATTAAATATTATAATTTAACCATATAAATTATTACGATGAAAAAAGTTGTTTTTAATTATAATATAGCGTGTTTTTACTATTCATTAAAATATGAAAGTTATCAGAAAAATATCAAAACTTCATCCAATGTAAATTTTTATATCCTGATTCAAAATAAGAAGTTTATTTTGTAAAATTGGACGTATAAAACTGTCAAAAACTAGATTTAATGTGGTCGCACCATCAAAAGGTGGCAAAACTGCATTTTTTTAAAAATACTAATTTTACCTGACAATTTTATTTTGTTCACATAAAATGTTTTAAAAAATTTATAAGATGAATAATAATGTTATAAAATTCAAAATTTATTTATTACTATTCATAACGGCTAGTCCATAAAAATATTAGAACAATATATCATCGTTTAGTGAAACATGGTATTGCGTACAACACACACTATCGTGGAAGGTCGTGATTATATGTAATGCAAGCCAAGTCAGGGTTGCATTTTGTGAAATAATCCATTGTTGTTTCATTATAACATAATCCAACCATTTTTCATTTATACATTGAATATATATATATATACACTCAATGTTGCGTAGAATGACTATTATCAAATGAACGTGAAATTGTGTGTAACACAATCTAAGAATAGTGTTGCGGATACTGTAAGATAATACGGTGTTATGTATAGCACAAGATAATGTTATTGTAGAATAAAACACATGACATAAAATAAATTAAAAAGAATACTTATCATAAAATATCAGGTTTTTACTTTCTACCCCCCTTAAAATGAATTTCTCCCTCGAAATTCGTCGGGGTTATACATGGTTTTCTACTTGAACGTTTCTTTAATTCAAACCCACATTGTAAAATAAAATACCAAAACATAACTTTAAAAACTAAAGTATAAAACGTAATGGTTACCCAAATTAACTAATCATTGGGTTTCCACATAGGAAAACATAGGTCAAAATATGGATATGGAAGAGAAATCTAACCATCATGTTCTGATGGAGAGTGGTAGAGAACATGGCTATGAAATATCCAACAATCACAAAGCCATATATTTGTGATGATCTAAGGTACCGTCTGATTCATCTGATATAAGGGCACTAGGACAACATTTTTGGTTTTCAAGAACATTTCCTTAATGGTGATGAATTAAAAGAAATACTTACATAATTTTGGTACAATCTTACTGTTGTTCGTGAATTGAACAATTTCCACTTCATCTCTTATATAAATGAAGTTGAATTTGTTATTCGTGAAGTGTTAGCAGATCATGTGATAGAATGATTGGTCATTCCATCTATTTCAAAAAAAAGGTTAGAAAAAGATATATGTCCATCTTATGGTGAGATTAATCGTATATGGTTACAAAAATGGACTTATAAATTATTTATCATACTGATTAATAAAATAAAACTAGTTTCCACTAACCAGGGACTTCTTGTAGTCCATTGGTAGGTGGTAAAGTCCTGTCACAATTCAGTTGTGGGTTCGATTCCCACAGCCTTGTCCGACGCAATGGGTTGTCGCCCATCCTTCAGGTTATCCTTTTTCTAAAACTACACTATTATAACATTCTAGAAATAATATTGAAAAAATTTCTCGCCTTAAACAATACTAATTTATGTCCAATATAATTCATTCCAATCATTAGGCTTTTCCAAAATACTTTTTTCCAAGCTTATATTATAAAGAAAACAATTACTATAAATGTCATCTGCCAAGCATGTGAATACCATCATTTATCCCCCACATATCATACGATATATCTTGTTGGTCAAATTACAAACTTGTCAATAACTTAATCATTTATTCTCTTGAAAAATGAATAACCATTGAACCTTAGTGAAAACAAGAGTGCTATCAAAAGTAAACTCTTTCCACATACCAAAATCCCAAAAATTCTTTATACTCAAACCATGATATCACTTTGTCCTTATATAATTCAGGAGCACATTAATACTAACAAAAATTTCATTATCTCTTTAGCACTTCTTTATGCGCATACTAGGTGCTTTCCAAAAATATCTGAATCACCTTTCATGGTTACTGGTACCATTCATCATACACTTTCAAAACTTAAGGAAAGATAATATTCTAACAATCCTTAGATGTCTCTTTATTCCATAGTACCATGAGATTACTTATACAACATTACTCTTGATAAACATGTAATCATTCCACTACCTTCATAAAACATTGATTGAGATTCATCATTTTATTCCTCAACACTTCATTCATCTCACATATCATTTGTTGTCTCTTCTTCATCATCAACATAAATACTACCCATACAACCATGATGATTCTCTTCATGAGATTTTCCCTTAGGGAATTGATTTGCATAATGCCCGTACATTCCATATTTGAAGCATTTAACCATTGTTGATGTATTATCAATACCATTATCCTTGTTCATTGTGTTAACTGATCCTTTTCCATCGCAATTACTGGCTTTGTGTCCTTCTTTTCCACACTCAAATAATCTTCCAGTTCCTTTGAAACATTCTCCTTGATGCCTCTTCCCACATGAGTTACATATGGTAAATTGAACTTTCTTTCTTCTATGATCATCATGAAAATCCATCTTTCTCTTATTAGCTGAGTCAGGAAAGTTACCAAATTTGAGTTTAATGATCATATTATGAGATTTATGATTTGGCATAATAATGATTTTTGGAGTTCCAAATCCCATTTCATTTGGTTTCTCATGAAGAATATCATTCCATTGTCTATCATATGCTCCATTTCCGTGAATCATCATGTTACCGGCCATTTTCTAAAACCCAAAAAGAATTGTGTGAGAGGAAAAAATCATAATCAAGGGGGAGTAACTTCAATATCTAACATCTTAAGTTTAATATAATATTGTTACCGTATTACTAGGACTATAACCTATACTTATACTTAACCTTAGAGACATCCATAGACATACCTTAGAAATATCTCTAGGGATCTCACTAATTTTTTCACATCCTAGTTTCCAAAGGTTAACTAAACCTTTCCTATGATACCAATTGTAGAGAACCAAAGCATGACCTACATTGACATTACATTACTTTTGCATAATACTTATTACATAATAAAATCAGACACACAAGGACCATAATAGTATAGTGTCTTTGGAAACATGGAACATAATCTTTTAATTGTGGTGAAAGATCTTCAACATTTCCATAAAAATATTCCCCTTTTTTTTCTTACCTAAAACCTTTATTTATATCCAGGGGAAAAGAATACATATAAAGGGTGAGCATAAATGCTCAGTAAGGGTAAGAATATAGAAAATAAAACAATCCACAATCATTTGAATGAAAAAACCTGAACATAAAATCTAATCACTAAAACATTGAGCAATGACAAAAATATTGGAAGTATGTAAGGCATATATCATAAAGGAACATAAATCATGATAAAATATCATGAGAATAAAACATGTAATTGTGGAAACCATTAAGAACATGATATGATTTCCAAAGTATCCAATGCATTGCTTACAAGACCATCTTAGTGTAAAAATGTCCCTTACTGAACCGGGTTTAATTTCTGTTCCAGCCCAGTATTACTGAACCAAATTTACTTTCCATTCCAGCCATGTCTATCCCATGAGATATAAATCTTTACCAAAGGCATTGGATGAAGATATAGGTCCCACACATCTCATTATTATACCATTCTTATGTGTGCTCCAAAATCATAAACCATACATCATATCATAACCCATGTAATAAAAGTGGGATTCATAAACATCGTTCCATCATAACATAATCCATATAAGATAAAAGGACTTCATAAAAATAATTCAATCATAACATAATCAAATCAATGTATAAATAGGGATAGAATCAAAACCCTATATTATCTTAGATGGAAAATAACTTTGATAAAATGCTTGAACTCCATTTTTGAGGAAAATATCTTTTCAACTTCAATTTTTTTTTCCTTTTTTAACATGTCATGCAATTTTAAACTAAAAAATCTGATTAAAAATAAACATGAAAACATGTAAAGGAAACATTGTGGAAATAATTTTCTAAAAATCCATTCATTTCGTATAAGTTAAAAAAAGACATTCTTCTCGTACTTTGGTCTGAAAAGTCAAATAGTACCTCGTACAAAAAACGACAAAAGATTTCTTTCATATCTTTTACTAAAAACTCAGCGAAGGGTAAAATTTGAATTAATTAATTGTAGTTGGATGGAAATAATATTAAATATTGATGAAACATGGATGTGGATGATAAATATTCCCCAGTAAATTCTGAAGTATAAACAATCTCAAATAAAATTGAGATTGTGAAATTTTCCCTTACCTTAGGCCCGATATGCTTTGTATGGATCCAAACGTCATGTATAATGATATAAATAATGTCATTTACTTATTAAATAATCATATTCATTATTATGATATCATATATGTTTCAATTATGACTTTATATTACCTGTTCTTTTGTAAATTCCATGTTAAATCAGCGTTTTGGGTAAAATTATTTCATTTATCGTATGTGTTTCAACTTGTCGTCCTTGATATTATTACTTATATCATGATTTACATAATTCCAGAATGAAAAAAAATGATTTATATTTAATATATATTCATCATATACATATATATTATATATCAATAAAAGGAATGAAATACACCGTTCATGGAGACGGTAGGCCGTACGTATGCATGAACATTGTTTTCTTTTCCTTATTGAACTGAATGAAACTAAATAGATGACATAAATATATATATAGATAAATTAAGTAGCATTATTATGTCATATATCTAATTATTATTAATTATATAATCTTTATAATCATTCATGTTTGGTTAACATGGAGAATTAATCTTATCGCGTCGTGGAGATGGTAATCCGTACGTACGCACGAGCAATGATATCGTTCCCAAATTTATTGAATAGAATTGGAGTGGATGGTATAATATATCAGAATAAATATGATTTTATAATAACAATATATATTTATTCTTTACACCATTATAACCATCCATGTATGGTTTTTGTGGAAAAAACAGATTACTCCATGGCGTGGAGACGGTATTCCGTACGTACGCACGCGTGGTGATTTCGTTTTCCGTAGGATTGATAAAAGGTGAAATGGGGTTGTGGAATATTTATAATAACATATCAGTATATATTATTGATACTGTTGTTAATACAATATAATGAAAAAACTAATGAATAAGAAGTTGAAGAAGAATGAAAATTGAAAGAATCGGAAACCGATATTACCTCTTCTTTGACACGACTCTTTGAAACCTCCACCTAGGGTACTAAAATTGGTCTTTGAACATGACCAGGAACTCTAGTATGTTTCTAGGGGAGATTAGAAGGGAAATGGGCAGGGTTTTTCAGATATTAAAGGCTCCAAATTGTGTGAGGAGAAGAGGGAGGAGATGCCCTTTTATAAGGGAGGAGGGGGCACCTTTGGAAATATAAGAAAATATTAATTTATATTAAATCCCAACCCCACATAAAAACAACCAAAATGACTCAAATACAAAGCTCAGGTGAGATATGGTTGTAATAGAATCAACCAATAAAATTTATACATGTTATGAATTTATATTAAACATTATAAACTTGATTTATCCTTATTTAATCAATTTAATTTTATTTGTGGTAATGACATTCTAAATTATAAATTATTACAAATAATTACTTATTTGTTGTTAATTTTCCATAATAGGATAATTTATCAAATTTTAGACCATATAAATTTAAATGTATAATTCTTAAATATTTTTGTGATTTTTAAACATTTTTATAATATGTTATTATTATAGAATAACAATAGTGTCAATTTTGACACTATTCATTTATTTGAATTTAAATAAACAATATACAGAGGATATGATCGAAATAAAAGATGTAATAGATTTATAACATGTCATAGTTATCTAGAAAATTAGTGTATAACATTAAATAGTTCATATAATATTTATTTTAATATTTTTAAAACCATTTACTTCATATTTCTATTAATAAAATAATTTCAACATCACTATTATGTCACCTTTAATGATAATTATTTAATTCTTAAAAATTATAAATAAATTTATATGATTTAGATAATTTTATTATCTTTATGTATACTATTCATGTTCGATGTTTCATGATGTTTATCACTAAATTATAATTAATATACATATAAGATTTAAGAGAGTGACATGTTGTCACTTTCTTTGGTTTTAATAATAATTAAATTATTTTCAACGAAAAAAGTCCATAAAATGAATCTATTCCAACCCTTAGGTGATATGGGTATTCTTTTAGTCATCCAATAGAATTTTGGCAGGTGTTAGGGTAATTTTATAAACTTATATTTACCCTTAATTATCCGATTTACCTTTAACTATGGTAAATAAAATTTACCGTAGTTACTATTCATAATGCCCAAATATAAAAAGTATCTTATTAACATAATATGGAACCACTGATTCCAAATATGGAATACATTTTTTCATATTTATTACAAAAAAGTTTCAGAAGTTAAATTAAAATTAATCTCGTTGTCGAAAGAAAACGGGTTTTTGTTTAAAACATTGCAAAAGATTGAATGGATCTAACCTACGAATTCAAGGTAAAATCAATGCTAATGACATACATTATATTAAATGGTAAAAATATATTCTATTTATACTTTAAACCCATTAAATATTATAATTTAACCATATAAATTATTACGATGAAAAAGTTGTTTTTAATTAAAATATAGCATTTTTTACTATTCATTAAAATTTGAAATTTATCAGAAGAATATCAAAACATCATCCAATTTAAATTTTTATATCCTGATTCAAAAGATGAATTTTATTTTGTAAAATTTAACTTATAAACATTTCAAAAACTATATTTATAGTGGTTGTTCAATCAAAAGGCGAAAAAACTGCATTTTTTGAAAAAAAACTTATTTTACCCGAAAAATTTATTATGTTAACATAAATGTTTTATAAAATTTATAAGATGAAAAATAATGTTATAAAATTCAAAATTTAGTTAATACTATTCATAACGGCTAGTCCATAATAATATTATAACAATATATCATCGTTTAGTGAAACCTGGTATTGCGTACAACACACGCTGTCGAGGAAGGTCATGATTGCGTGTAAAGAAAGACAAATCAGGGTTGCGTGTTGTACAAGACTCCTTTGTTGTTTAGTTATAACATAATCCACCCATTTTTCATTTATACATTGAATATATATATATATATACACTCAATGTTGCGTATAATGACTATTCTAGAACGAACATGAAATTGTGTGTAACAAAATCTAAGAATAGTGTTGTGTATACTACAAGATAATACGGTGTTTCTTATAGAACAAGATAATCTGGTTGTAGCATAAAACACATGACATAAAATAAATTAAATATAATACTTATCATAAAATATCAGGTTGTTACATAATTACTATTGAGTTGAAAATTAAACATAACATATACTAAAAATAACCACAAGTGATGATAAAGAAATATCATCAATATATATAAAACCATATATGAACTAAGAGTCTTCCTATAGCTCCAATAACTCATCAAATGTTTTAAACACAACGTGCATGATCATTAGACACAATGTAAGGGTCATGTATATCACTAATGTGTATCATAAAAATGAGATAACTAATTCCTATCCTTAAATATCATGTAACCGCTTTATAATTTTTTTGCAGGTCCCTACCTCACCAAATCATAGCACAACCAACGAACCACTACTCCAATATAGGACCTACACACATATAGATCTCATCGATGGGAAGTTCACTACATCTATATTGTTCATGAAACCTATTAAATGTGTGGTAGTTCCATATAAAACTATATAATCGCTATGGGGGACCCACTCCAAGAGAGAGAGATGATTTCCGACCCCAGTAAAACTTCGATTATTGGACATGAACACTTCCATAAGATATAAATAACTATGAAAAATCGCCTACATACATATCCTCAAATAATATCTCTATATAAAAAATTATGATAACCATCACATCTCATATGGGTGAATAATTAGGATGTGCAACATTATATTCTGAATGTGAGTCTCAAAGAAGTAGTCATGAAAGGTAAAATGTTATGGAGGGAGTACTAGGAATGTCCTACACAGGAATTTGACATGTCTTATAAATATGAACCATGGACATGTCACCTCACTATAATCAATGAGAAATTCCAATGTAAATGCCATATATATGGGTTCACATGTTTTGTGACACCACATAGACTCTTTGGCATGTTGTCCTTTGACATGGGTTGGCTAGTAATGTGGATATTCATGATGCTTCCATTAGGTCACATGGTGTGTGTAATTATCCATGGTATGGGACATGTACAAATATTATATGGCTCAGGTTAATATATATATATATATATTCTCCATTATGGTACATACTGGGTTCGGGATACATTGGGCCAAGGGATGGTTCCTTCAACATTGGGATAAACTACTAGAGTAGAATAATATGGGTTCTGGTCCTGGACACAATTTGTGTGATATTTAGCAAGTCAAAAACCCTATCCAAATAATGACACCGGATTACATTTTTAGTTTTGTTATGGGATAAATGGATTGTAGTCATATTATTCACATTAATGAATTTTTTCTTCATAAGGATTCTAGATCAGCCATTTCCTCAAAAACTATTTCCATTTTACTCACTTGATATGGCTAGATCAAAGGGGTTAATACTTTGACTGTTAATGTCTGACATCCAATGGCCAAAAATTAGATTCCATCTCTTCTGATTGGTAGCCATCACACATACCATCTTCTAATGGTGGTCTGGTATATGATTTCATCACCTACATCCCATATAATTCCATTATCCATAAAAAACAATGATATTGATGTGGTTCCAATATCCTACATGAATTTGGGAGTTCAATCAGTCTCTATCCTAGGCTAACAATTTTATATCACCAGACCAATGGGAAAAAATAAATAATTGATGAATGATGGTGTTGAAGTATAAGAATGAAGATAAAAAAATCATTAGTTGATATAATCGCGCACAATGATAAAAATCATTGCAATCAAGGGTGAAAATATTTCGATGGAATATATAATATTTGTTTCAAGAATAACAAATAAAATAGCATCAATGGAAATAAATACAATAGTAAGAAATGATAAAGATATGAAATCCATGATTAAATAAAGATTAAAATAATGGATTTACATGAAATTAGTTGACCTAAATTACGAAACAAGCGATCATTTGTGAAGAACATGTTATCTTTTAATAATGTTGGTGACCCAAAAATTTTATCTATTTGTATATTGATTCTCCAAGATTGTTGTTTTCGGTCCCTTTTGTCGGTGTGTTAAAAAAATTGACCTCTCACTTCTACCCCTCTCTATTATCATATTGTTATTTGGAAAACCATGTATGTTTTCCATAAACAAACATATATAAATGGGGTTTGGAATATGTTTATTCTATTATTTAAATTAAATAAATAAATAATATAATTTATGTAATGAACATTTTAATAGATGACATCAACTGAGTGGTCGATGAAAACCAACTTTATATTATTCCAAAGGAAATCCTCATGTTTTGAAGAATAATGTGGTCCTCGATTTCTTATCTAGGGTCTTGATTAATAGAGAAATAATTTATTATATTCTTTTTCATCTATTTTCATTAATATATATTAATATTTTTAATATAAAAATTCTATGGTCTTACAACACAAAAACATAGTTGAAACTCGGAGGAAAATACATCAATATTTATGGATGTTAAGAGGACTGAACCTATGAAAAATGTTTTATTGTACTATTCCATCTTTCATGTGGTTATATAACCAACAATTTAAAAGAAAAATATAATGCATGGATATTAAGCCAACATATATCCCTCACACTTCTAGGATCTCTCATGAAAGATTCAATGTTGAAAAAGATCTCTAGAAAAATGAATAGTCTCCCCTATCAAAATCCTATATTATTGACCTTTTAATAATAATTTTCTCTATAAGAGGGATACCCCATGCAAAATATCAATCTCAGCACTATCAAAAATGTTCTATGGGTCATGCACACATACAATCATCTACAACCCATAACAGATTTGTTAAACTGAGTCCATCATCGGGGACATTGATAAGTGAAATGTAAACTCACAAACCATATACAATAACATGAATTTCCCAACAAACTTTATGGGGAATATTACTCACTGATATAAGTTCTATTATTCTTGTTATTTGGGGACTAAAGTAGAATTGGCCTCCTTACTCAAGCTGTAACGTTCTGTAATACTGTTCTGTGAATTAATTTTGTCGACACCAAGCTATCATAAAATACTCATTGACTACTTGAACACTTGTTAAATATTTCTTACTCCATTTGAAGAAGAACTAGATATGTCCCATGAAAATCAATAAAATACCACTGTGACTAATATAGAATCTAATATAGTTCCCCGTTTGGTGAAATTTTGATAGTGGAGTGAACTACTTTTTTTAATTTGATATTCACCCATGGTATGTGATCGTCCCAACTCCAACAAAAAAATAATATTCAATGATACTACACATTTCCATAACCAGCCTAGTCTACCAAGACATTCCATATACCTTGTGGTGGATCGTTGGTATCATCTATATCTAGGTCCACAAGGCCTCCTAAAAACCATTCTATAATTGCGATGTGAACCAATAAATAGATTTAGAGATAATCATTTTGGGTACCCCTAAAGGTAGAGTATCTCATGCATGAAAAAATGCCACATGAAATCCACTAAGATATACCATCTAATGAGAACGACATATGATGACTTTGGTATGTCAGTCCAAAATCACATAGATACTATTTTTATCTATATTATTATTTGGACGCACCATCAGAAAATTGTTAATTATTTTATCCTACTTCAATTCAAATAACTCATATTGTTGACTTGAACCTGCTATAACCGGGCATCTAGCATTTAAGTAATGAAAAATGTGGTATGAAAAGAAAATTCCCATAAATTATCCACTAAATTAAAGCCCATAAAAATTGTTGTTTGAGTTCCATGTAAAACATTTACACACCCGAATTAATATCTAATGGATATCAACAATACTCTCTCAAACACCTCATCAAACAAAATGATTGGAACAATAGTCCATCCATTAATAAAGATGATAAAATTCCCTCCTTGATAAAATATATATGATGTATCTCTTAAGGATATATGGTGACACAAAATGTCATAGTCAACATCTCCCAACTGGGTATCCATTAGAAGAATATCAAGTGTTCAATCTATTTCCATCTTCTAAACATAAGTTACAATCCATTCCTCTACCAGGTTTAGCTAAAATGAAGCGAAAAGCTCAGGAAAATCCCCCACCAAGGAGAAACTATATTTTCTACCTACAGAATCTTCCTTGATCCTCTGATAGTTCCCCACTAATCTATGAAAACACCTCACCTTTGACATTTGCTCTGGTTGTTCTTAGGAAACCCTTGGTCATCAATCATTTGATCAAGTACTTCACCATGATTATAATTGAAATTATCCAAAAAGTTAACCTATCAGGTCCGAAAATAGACCCTTTATGATATTTATATTCTATTGGTTCTTCTAAAGCATATATAGGTACATAGATAAATTACCTAAATTATCATCCTCTAATATAGAGTATATGATAATGTCAGTGGTAAAGAAAACTAAAAATAGATACAAAGATGGTTGAATGATCTAGTTTTTACGTGCCATAAAGATAGTTGGTGAATTATTCATAGTTTATGGAATCAAAAAGAACACCTAGGTTCCATAGAGTCATTTTTCTTCCATCTCCAGAATATCATTCTCATGAACTGTCAACTGATGGTAACTGAACCTATGATCAATGTTTGAAAACCATCTATCTCATATAAAATGGTCGAAAAGTTTTTCAATCCTTGAAAAAGGGGTACATGACATTGAGAATCCCATTATTAAATAGATAGATAATAATAGGAATCATAAAACTCTTCTCCACATATTACATGAATAATAGTGGAGACACTTAGGTTAACACATTGGGTCTGGAAGATCCATTCTCAATGTTTCTACCACTTCAAGTGTCATACTTGCCCACTAAATAGATATAAGCTATATTATCTGGCATACAAACCAAACCTAACCAGCATGATATTACATTGGTCAAAATGAATAAATAACATTTTTTACCCCTTAGAAAACACAATATGAAATTATATGATATCACTACAGATAGAGAAATATCCCATGAGATTCTCTACCCTCAATGAGTGAATCAAAACATCAAGATGAAATTTGTGATCATAGAAACATAATTAGTAGAAATGTTTAAATAAAAGGTTCATGATAAATGTTACATTGGAATAGTTTGGTCTCCACCATGGGATACATTATGAAAGGTGTGGCATATTACATTCAAAGTTAATATAGACAGGTTAAGGGTAAAACCATGGATCACTCTAACACCTTTTGGTCATAAGCTTCCATATTCGGTGTCTAACATCTTATAATAACACTAGATACCTTTTTCCATGGTTTATAAAAAACCAATAATAAATTTATTGAATCCTTAAACATAAACATCAAAGGAACACTTCCATCATAACTCAACATGGTTCACTTTTTATGGAAATGACTCATCAACATATCTTTAAATCACATAACAAGAGAATGTTTCTTGAAAGGGGAAGTGTCCCTTATCCTTTCCTTCATAAAAACACATCACATATCACAAAAAATGGTACATCATGTGAGAAAATAAGGTTATTATAATGTAATGTAACTAACTAAAATGGAAAATGGGACATAGATAATTCCACATACTATGTTTGAATTCCCTCAATTAAAAGCCACTATATTCTATCATCCCTCTCTTAATTGATTGGTTGGGAAGTAAATATCATAATGTGATATCCCACCATAAGCATATTATATCCCATGATTTTTATATCTACATGTTATAAAATAATTCCAAGATAAATATTCTTCAATATGATTATGTCCACCATGTGATTTATGTGCAGCAAGTCTCCATGCATGAGTCCAACACTAAATTTTCCACATCAAATGTTATAATAAATTCAGATTCATAATAGAATAGGTTGAAATATCCTATACATGATGTCAACATCCAACTCTTGTTACCCAAATCACTAATTTAATGAGTACCTCTATAGCCAAATCCTAGTCAAGAATCTCGGGAACCTTAACATGTGTTCTGTTAGTGGAATAAAACCCGATAATGAATATTCACTCAGAATATATCCAATATAATTCCATCTCATCAAAATATAGGGTAAAAAACCCAGGAAAACATCTACATAAATTACATGAATGGATGGTAATAATTGAGACCATCACTTCGAGTCGGGTTTTCATAAAATAGAAATCATACACTACAGACTCTAGTCAATACTATTCCATTTGAGGTTAGCTCTCACCACATAATATAGGTGTCTTGTAATATTTTAAATCATTAATATGGCTCCATATATATTAATTATCTTCTTTCATATCTAGAACAATTGAAAATTTCACCTAACATGAAATAGAAAACTTTATAACTTCGGTGGGTTCTCTTAGAGAACGATGAGTGAATTTTTTTCTTCTTACCCAAGTGGAGAAACCACCCATTGGACTATCTCCTTAATTAGAGACTTTATATTGCATATGATTTAACAGTGATCATGCACTAGGGAATCCCCACTCAACTGGATTTCATCCGGACCATATATCATAATAATATATTTTTCCCAAAACATTGACATCATGAATGTAACCAAGACATATCACATTTAGGTAAGCATATCAAGGTTGTACACCGAAGAAGGAAATAAATTCATAAAGATCAATATCAATATGATTCATATACCAATTGCTTCCTTGAAATCAATTCCATTTTATACTAATTATACAAGTGGGTATGGGGAGTCCTACCACATGGATATATTGGTCATACAACCATCATCATGTTTCTTATCCCTAGATCTCAACATGAGACACTTCATACATCATTTCCAAAATATCAGATACCAAACATCATGAAAATTATTAATAAATCATAAACTCGAGGATAAACAACCTATGATACCAGTATGTCATCAAAAATACCAAAAGGACCCCACAAAGTCTATCAATAATGTGATTATGGAATGATAAGAGAGACTCAAAAAGGCTTGGGGATGGTGGAAAGTGTTGATGAGGCATTAATGAAAACCTAGAACATATATTAAAGAACACACACACACACAATCAACCATATCCATGTACTAATAGAGTGATATATTGAATGAATGAAGCATCTACAATGTAATCCATGAATGAAGAAACATCTATAAAAATACATCAACTAATCAATGTGTATCATAAATGATATAAATGGTTAAAATTAATTGAAAAATCATAAAACAGGGAATGAATTAATAGATATTGGGAATTGTAATAACCAAAGAGATTCTAACTAACAATCACCATGGTTGACCAATAAACTAGATAAGAAGCTCTAGTACCATTATGCCCATCTAATACTATTTCCACAAAATTCACTACTGATATTTGTGTCATCATCACAAGAAGAAACATGTGTGTTATAACCTCATGCAACGGAGAGTATATACATACCATATAAGACTCTAAAAAAGAGGAAAATATTAAAATAATTGTAAACTCAAACCATATTTAAATAAGGTGATGAAAAACCACCATTAGACATGGTAAAAAGAAACAAAATGGAGAAGATAAAGGGGATCTAATTCTCCACCTCCCTCTAAGAATGAAGAGTTATCCCACAACTCTGAGGGTCCCCTCATTGATTCCAAACACCTCATACAACCTCATAAGACAAAAATTTTAGGTCCTACTCCTTTTAAATGTTTGAGTGAGGGTATGTTATCCCCTTGCCCAACATCATTTGTGAAATAAATAGAATGAGTATGGAGGTCACAAAACTCACCACAACATAGAAAATCCTTTGGAGATCTAATTTAATGGAGGAACTACACACCACAAGAGATCATAGATAGCGAGTCCACTCTGAAGATACAAGACCTACACCCTCTATAATGTGGTAGAGTTCCTTCTCCACCTATATTAAACTAATGTGGGACCCCCACTAAGAAATACTAGGGCTTTATAACTTTTGTAACACTTTAATGACCATAACAAAACATAACCATCATCTAAGAATTTTAGAATGAAAAACCCCACTTATATCTCCACATTTCATATATATGTTATTGGAATAAAGGATTCTGTTACATCCCCTTAGGATGAAAACCTATGATAGATATCTAAAATACCCATATCAGTGTCTTTATAAAGGATACATACGTGATAAAAGTTAATGAGGGGAGTATCCTCATTGTACACCTCATGTAAAACTAACATACATGGTGAGAGTGTAGGTACACAGGGGGTGGAACTCCACTATGAAAACGTGGTTTGTAAACCCTTGGACACATATTGGTTTTTTGTGTGACTATAAATGTTATGTTGATTAGGACACTTGACATGTATAACTATCCAGGATATTGTGTGTGTACACATGATACACAAATCATGTATCCCTGTAAATATAAATGGTATGTCCAGTAGGTTATATAGATTTCCTATCCCCGTTGGGTCATGGACGTGTGCCTTTTCCCAACATATTGATTTCCAAGGTAAGATCACATGGCATGTAGAACCATCTACATGGTGTATGTTATTTAACTCATCCAAAATCATCCCTAGTAAATGATTATAGTAGAAATTATTTGTGTTCATCTGGAACGTGTTGAATGTAGAAATGGGATTTTTAGAATGTGTAGTCTTCCCACATATTAATTTTAGATTGATCATTTTCACCATAAAATACACCATTATACCTGACAATAAAGTTATAAGATTAGGGGGAAGGTCTTTTATTATTGATTTATAGCCCTCGGTATCCCAGAATTAGATCCCTGATCTTATGAGCCATATCCCCCACAAATTTCATCAATGTATGGGGGTATGATCTATGATGACATCTCCTGAATCCCACAACATGCCTTGATCCATTTTCCAAACACCGATCTCTATGTTTTTCACATATATTCCTTGAATGTAGTGGATTGATCATTCCCAAATCCGGGCCAAGAATGTAAAATCCAAAACATAATTGAACAATGGTGAAGAACAAGAACAATTAAGGGGAAACAAAAAATAACAACGTGTAAAATCATAATTTCATGATATGATGAAAAACAAGAATCATAAATTTCTATGACCAAGTTTGAAAAAAATCAGGACAAATAATATTTTTTTAATATCATAAAAAAGAAAACAAGGATCGTACAAAGTAAAAAATTCCCTGGAATGTAAGAAGATGTGAAATCCATCATTTTTAATATATTTAATGGGTGGAAATCTATGACATATAATTACCTACCTTAACAACTGATTGATATTTTCTAAATATCATGACTTGTATTGATGACGGCGTGGAACCCACTATATTCATCATTCATGTCATAATTCTCCTCAATCATTTTTATATATCCACATTTTTTGAATTCCAATTGATCTCTCACATCTACTACTCTATAATATTATAGGATTATGAGACAAATGGTTGACATTTATCCTAATGAAATATATATAGGGGGAGAGAATTAGGTTTATAAATTATAATAAATTATTTATTTTACATTAAGGACCCTTCATTGGTTTCCCTAAACAGAATTCCCAATGCCAACCTACATTATATCACCCATAGGGTAAACCCCATGTTCCTAAGACAACCACAGACTATTCTATCACATGTGAGGTCTCAATTAATGGAAAATTAATTTACTCAAACAAATATTCATGTTTATGATTTAATATCTATTAATATTTTTAATATATTAATAATGGGGTCATATGTTTGCCCAAAATATTGCCCACATTATTGAAAAAATCAGGAGACTTATATAAAAATTAAAAGTAACAAACCAATAAAATCATATTGGTTATATTATTTGATTTTGATAAATAAATCATTATATCATTATTTTTAGAAATATATTAGTGTTATTATTATATATATAATTTCATATAATATACATTATACTTTTCTACCTATGTGTCTTTTTAATCAAATATACATTAGGTTCACATTATAATTACAATGATAAAGTTAGTATTTTGATATTAATGACTCAAAAAACTACTAAATTCATTAAAATTATAATTTTTTATTTATATATAGTATTTATCTCTTTAATAATAAAAAATTCAATCACATATTATTATTTATAGTTTATTTATATTTATATTCCATAATAATGATCTTAATTATAATTCTATCCCTTCATAGTATTGGTTTTTTGTGCATATGATATTTTTGAGAGACGATGATCCATCAAAATTATAACATCTTATCAAACTTAATAACTGAATTTTCAAATGGAATATAAGGAAGATTTTTTTTAATATTATATTATATATTAGTAATAAAATTTCACATTCCCAATAATTTTCATGTAATAAATTCCAATTATGTTATATAAAAGCATTCTGAATCAAAATTATTTGATTAAAATTTATCAAACTAAAAGGTAAAAGTATAAAATTTACAAAAAAAAATTCCACCATATTTAAATAACAAAACTATAACTAACCAAAATTTAATCAGGAAAACCCAAATTAATCAAATCAAATGAAATAGAAGAAATTTTACCAAAAAAAAGTCCAACTAAAATATTCTAAACATCGCAAAAATATATAAAATTATACTAAATACAATTTAAAGAAACAAATATACATATTAAAAACCTAAACCATATTGGAAAAATTTTAACTAAACTAAATTAAAAAAATAAAAATTCAATCAAACTAAATAGAATGAAACAATGTTAAATAGTTTTTTAATAGAAATATACTATGAAAAATATGTTAAAAAATGATATATCAAACTAAACCAAATGATGTGTATCCAAAGAAAATACACCTAACCTTAATTGAAAAAACATACTAGAAAATAAATATGTTTATCTAGATTGAACCCAAATGAAGAAAACTTAACAAAGTGATGGAAACTGAATAAAATTATACCAAACAGAAATAGTCTAATTTAAATGGAACATTAATAATTTTGTAAAATTGTGTTCATATAACGCAACATGACCTTTACATTTTAATTTCCATATCAAATATATATAGTGAGACAAATCAAAGGATAATGTATTAATAGCATGATTGTTTAATTACTTATAGGTGAACAATTTATATAACAACATCCACATATTATTTATTCCTTAAAATGTTGTTGTAGTTCATAGATATAATTAGAATGTATTGTAAATGTACTTGTATTATTAAGAATTTTACCAATGGTCTAGATACATCATAATTATATTACACAGATGATATCAGAATATCGAGTGTCATGGGATTATAATGATCAAGAAATATTCCGATTTTGTTTTCACAAAGTTATATAATATATTGGATATCATGAGGACTTACCCAGTAATCAAAACACCAAATGTTTTATGTTTCTTTAGTTTTTCATATCTATGATAATGTGTGTATGTTTCTTTAATTTAGGTCATTTACATTGTATATCAATTATTTATATTGTATACTTAATGATGACATACATTTCATTTATGATTTCTGTATGGAATATAATTCGAGGTTTATCATTTTTATTATGACATTGATTGAGTGGTCAAGATGAGATTTCTCATATATAAAAGTAAAATAATATTTTCATCCACATAATAGGGATGATGGTTACTTGATGATTTCCATATCCATGATAGACAATGGATACAACATATAATAAATTTAATAAAATATATGTAAATCATTAAAATATGGTGAAAAAATAATGCATCTTTCTTTATGAGATATTGTGAGACAATGATATTACCTTATATAGAGAATGATTGTAAAAACATTTTATAGCTAGGGAAATTCCTTATCACATTATGTGATTGGAGTTATTATTATATAATTTATCAAAAAAATTTATATTGAATATTTAATTGATAATAAATAATAAAATTTCCTCAGATAGTGTTAAATATTTTTATTTATAAATTTTTTTGGATTAGATCATTCATTTTAAAATTTGATTGAAATTTCTGTTTTACCCTAAATAATTCACTATAGTATTTCAAAGATAAATTGTTTAATATTTTTTATTTGAACATGTAATTTTGTAACTATGTTAATGACTTAGTGGGATACAACTTTTTTTCAGGACATTGGAGCTAAAATGTATTTTTGGTTGGACTAAATGGATCAGGAAGTCAAATGTGGTTGGACCCACTAGATTGGATATTGGTTTTGTATTTTGGCCATAACATCTTCATCCAAGTTTATATTGAGCCCATATGTTAGGAGGGGTTCTCCAACAAAATTATTAAAAAATCATTCTTCTGTAAGAATAGTTGGTTCATGCTTTGTGGAGGTCAAATGGGTTGTGCAAGTTTGATTAAAATATTTAGCTGAGATTCCACATTCACATTTGAAACCTATTTAAACCATGCCTCCCCTCCACTCAATAAATCAATTTTTTTTCTTCTTTGTAAGGGTTTTTATGTGCATTAGTGTATTTTCAGTCATGGATTAGTGGTTCTACACCATTTCAATTAACTATTGGAGAAGGAAAGCTACCAAGCTAGGATGTCCTCAAAAATGCTCTCATTTTCCTCTTCTCTGTTGTAATGTTATTTTGTTTTCAATAATTTCTCAGTTTATCTTCCCCTTCATCAATTATTTTCGATTTTAATCTTCTACTAATATTCCTCTTTGGGATATAATTCATGAATAGAAACAAGGTTGGGTTATACTGTTTCTAAACCATTGCACTTGCATAACGTTTTTAAGATTACTACAACAACCATTAATGGGATGTTTTTTAGTAATCAATCGACTGCTATCCTTATTCATTGATTTAT
This sequence comes from Viscum album, assembly GCA_963277665.1. Lineage (NCBI taxonomy): Eukaryota > Viridiplantae > Streptophyta > Magnoliopsida > Santalales > Viscaceae > Viscum > Viscum album. The sequence goes on along the minus strand of OY728163.1, from coordinate 1,644,240,614 downwards.
TTTTAATCAATGTTATACTCTAATTTACATAATATGATCAGTTAATTGAGTTTTAAATTTAATTTAAAATAATAAATCAATTGAACAATTAATAAAAAAACACGCAAGGATGAGATTTTGTCTAAATTGTTAGAGCGCAAACTTAATCGAAATTAAAACACCATATGAGATCAATTTTTTGTCATAAAATATAAGACCCAAAATATTTTAATACTAATTTCTAGATATGAAATTTTCCTTAATTTATAAAAGACCATACGCTAACATTATAACATCAATCAAAAAAGGGCGATGTGATTGCATGTTCTAATGTTAGCCTAGGGTTAAATTCACTTCATCATTATTATAAAGTTAATTATCATAGGGTTCAAGATTTTTCAAAATAAGGGATCATAATAAAGTGAATGTTAATTTAAATGATAATGATAAGTAATTGAGATAATAGGTAGACATAGATCGAATACGCCTTTTAAAATATTTTATAAAAAACATCATATTGGTGTGTCTTTTTAATAAAATTAAATTTCAAAATTAAAAAATTGGAATCTTCTTCCAGTAATCTTCTTATAGATTTGTAAATGATAAAAAACTTCCATCCTTTAAAGTAGTTCTTTTATTCTCATTATTGTTATTTTTATAATACCTTTAAAAAGGTGTTTTAATTACTTCCACCTTTGAGAGACGACCTTGGTCAGCCACTCTACTGCACACAAGTACCCAAAAAACCCATTAATCAATTTAAGGAACCAATAAAAGTGCCTATAAAATTGATTATGTTACCAAGGAGGAAGGTTTTTTATTCATCCAAATTTGGATATGTTCATTATTCTTATTTTTTATTTTGTTTCTCTTATTATCCTCCCTTTTCTTTTCAATTCATTCTTCCACATTTTTTTCGTTCCATCAATTGAAACCTCGTTTAATGATTATGGTGTCCACATATATTCATTTGTGTTTTTTCTATGATTTTTTACATGATCTCATCATGTGGATCTCCTTGATCTGGACACTGAGATTGAGCACAACCTTAGGGCCAGAATCAGACAATCTCGATCTACGGGAAGTGTCGACATTTACCAACATTGGAATTCATCAACTCTGGGAATTTTGAAATTTTAATCTCTTCAAAAAAAATTATTAAAAAAGATAAAATGTCTGAAAATAAAAAAAATAACTTAATAATACTATTGATGAGTTGGACGCACCTGATATTAATTATCAACCTACATACATTGCTTATCCATGTCTCAAATTTGACTTTGAACTAATATCTGGGTTTACTCACATTCATCAAATATTTCATGGATTATCTAATCAGGATCCAAAAAATGTTTAAAAGAAATCAATGTGGTATTCTCATTAGTGAAATGAAAAAATATATCTGAAGATCAATTAAAACATAGAGAATTCCCATTTTCACTTAATGGAACATCTAAGAATTTGATGTTTTATTTACAACCTGAAGATGTAACTTGTTTGAATGATTTGAAATTCATTTTCCTGCAATGATTTTTTCCAGCATGAACTATCACTTCCATTAATTTGGAGACCTCAGGGATCAAGTATGCATAAAGGGAGTCGATGTATGTGTACTGAGAGTGATTCAAGAAATTTTGTGCAAGCTAACAACATCACCAAATCAGTGAGAAACATCACATCTAATACTTCTATAAATGAATGACCACTATAGAGAGGATCACGGTAGATGCATCGGCTATAGGAGCAGTGGTGTACAAGAGAGCAGTATTTTCACATGAATTGATTGACAATCTGGCCCAAAACATCCTACAATTTGGTGATTGAGGTACACCACATTTTAGGGTTTTAAATCTGGTAAGTCCTTCATCTCTTGAGATTTATTTAGTTGGTAACAAGATGGAATAATTGACCACTTTGGTGATCCAAATTTATTTGTATCAAAAGACATCCCAACCCCTTCCTTTAAGGACTTTTCTCATTTTCACTAAGACATGCCACACTACTGACTATTGTCCCCAACTACACGAAATAGAAATTTGTGCAGTACTATTTTCGTGGAGACCATATTTGTAACCGAAACAACCATATCCTCAATAGAAACTTGATTCCATTTCACGAACATAAAACCAATGGTGTAAGGATATATCAGACTTGAGTTATGTATTTGGTCAACAACAGAGGCCCCATTTTCAACAAAACATCAAGCATACTCCAACTTACCCACATGTTTTCCAACAACCCCAATGGAAATTTGAACCTCAAGTATAAAAAATTCTTCAACCAAGGAATTCTAAACCAATGGTTGATTCATATTTTGATGAAGTTTTGAAAAAAATTGTTCTTAATCAATATAATGAGTGGTAGAGTCAATCATCATAGCTAAGGGAGTTAAATAATCAAATGAGCCCGATTTCCACTGCCCGCTATGAACTGGTAAGTAAGAAATATAGAAATATACCTTCTAAACCTACTCATAATCCCAATGGGAGTGTGAGTGCCAGCACATTAAGAAGTGGGAAGCAAACAACTGATACATCTGCACATATCATTCCACTAGGATTCACCTCAACTCTGGAAAATCCCCATTTAAAACCATATGATGAGCATGCCATGGAGAAAGATAATGGTAAGAAAAATATTAATGATGATTCTCCTAATCCCATTATATTTCCAAAATGGGTTTTACAAACCAAACATATTATTGATGACATGATTAAAAAAATGTTTTCGATACATTCAAGCATGTGGAGATCAACACCCGTATACTTGAAGTCATCATTAAAATCTAAAATATATGTGAAATTATTAAAGGAACATTTTTTCAATTATAGAGGGCTCATGGGAAATGAGAGGATCAATATTGAAAGGAATGTGTCATCACTCATTACCCCAACTCTAGGAATTCCAACAAAGTGCACGGATCCTGGGACATTCACTATCCCATACACCATAGTGGAGTTACACATTTCTGGTGCTCTTTATAATTTATGAGCTTCCCAAAATGTAATGCCGTATATTCTCTTTATTATAGATTGGTGAGTTGAATATGATGAGAGTAGTGGTTAAGTTGGTGAATAGGGCTACAACATATCCAGTAATAGTCTTTGAGGATGTACTTTTTCTGGTAAAAGACATGAACTTTCTAGTAGATTTTTACATGGAGATCATGGTGGATGGTCAGGTATATTCACATTCTACCATTATCATAGGTATACCCTTCCTCAACACTATAATATCTACTATAAATGCATATATGGGTACACATTCAATGGTTTTGGTGGATGAAGTTGTTATATTGAATGTTATGGACTCCATGAAATACCCTCGAGAGGATCATTCTCCTTTTGTTATCTCCCTTTTTTGAACCAAAAAATAAATACACAGTGTAATTTTGTGTCCCTACTCTTAGGGAGATTAGGAATATTGGTGTTATTTTGATGTATAATAGTATTTCCACACCTATTTCTAATGCATAATAATCTCATAAAGTTGATTTTGAAATGGATTCATATTCCTATTTTGATCATGTAAACTCTAATTATGACACAGATATTGAGTACGCTGATAGATTTGATGCTTTATTCTCTGATTTGGATAATGTATATTTTGATACTGATGTTCACAGTGCACATATTTTAGATCAATAAATTTCTCCATCTATACATCACCCCTTTCATTGGAAATCAAGAAATTTCCACCGCATGTCAAATACTCATAGTTGTTATGTATCGAGAGATTACCTATTATAATTGCTAATAATATTCCTGTTAAACAAGAAATTTTTTTTGAATCTTTTGAGAGAGAATATCACGGAAATCGGGTGGACCATGGATGACATATCAGGTATTAGCCACTCTATTTGCATGCATAGGATTGTTTTGGAGGACGGGGCTAAACTGGTTAAGCAACCACAAAGGAGACCCAATCAAACCCATCTAGAAGTTGTTAAAAATATGGTGGAAATTTTTCTCAAGGCAGGTATAATCTATCTGATTTCTAATTTCTAATGGGTGAGTCCTATTCAAGTTGTGACTAAGGAAAGTGGGGTCACTTTTGATAAAAATGTGAACGATGAGTTAGTTCCATGAGGGTGAAAAACATATAAAATGTGTGTATTGATTATAAGAATATAAATCAGTCCACTCACAAGGATCATTTCACTCTATCATTTATTGATCAAATGCTAGTGAGACTAGTTGGGAAGACACATTATTATTTCTTGGATGGATTTTCATGATATTTTCATGTTCTTGTTGCTTTGGAGGATTTAGAGAAGAATACATTTCCTTGTCCATCCGGTACGTTTTCCAACCAAAGGATTCCATTTGGACTTTGCAATGCCCCAGGTACCTTCCAAAGATGCATGGTGAGTATTTTTTCTGATTTAATTGAGACCTACATAGAGGTATTTATGGATGATTGTACAGTGTATGGGTATTCATTGGATGATTGTATCTCTAGAATAGGAAATTATTTGAATCATTGTTTTGAGTGTAATCTTATCTTAAACATTGAAAAGTGTCATTTCATTATATAGAATGGTATTTTATTAGGGCATGTAGTGTCAAAACATGCGATAAAGGTTTATAATGATAAGGTATATATCATTTCAACTGTACCGATTCCTTTATGTGGGTTTGATGTTAGATCTTTCTTAGGGATTTCAGGATTTTATCAGTGATTCGTTGAAGTATTTAGTGTGATTTCTCTTCCTATGTCATGATTACATAAAAATGATTCTGATTTTTTGTTTTATGATTCTTGCAGGACAACCTTTGATGAGCTATAGAAGTGTCTAACCACTCCACCGATCATACAAGTCCAATAGTGGGAGATTACTTTTAAGATTATGAGTGATGCCTCTAACATTGTGTTCGAAGCTGTCTAATCTCAGAGGGTGGTGGGACAATCAGATGTTATTGCATATGTATCAAGGACATTGGATGCAGCCCAATCAAACTACACAACCATAGAAAAAGAGTTTTCTTGCTATTAAATTTTCTTTATATAAATTTAATTTAAATTTATTGGGCTCTAAAGTAGTAGTTTTTTTACCATGAAGCTCTATGTTACCTATTGAAGAAGCCGAATGCAAATCCCATGCTAATTGAATGGATGCTCTTTATTTAGTAATTAGAAATTGAGATAAAGGAAAAGAAGGGGTCCGAATATCTAGTGGAAAACCTCATGAGTAGGCTTACTCACACACTAGAGGATGAAACCTTGGACCAGATACGACATCAGGACACTTTCCCCGATGATTATATTTATTCTATCATAGGTACACATCATTGGTATGCTGATTTATTTAACTAACATATTGCATATAAAATTCCAAGAAAATTTAAAAAACATCAACTCCAATATTAAAAAAGTGGGTCTCAGTATTATGTTCTGGATTATCCTAACCTCTATCGCATGTGTAGTGATCATGTTATTAGGAGTTATTTTCAAAATCATGAGTTTGAGTCTGTTCTACAATTTTTTCATACACTTGTTTTTGGTGGACACTTGGGAACCCAATGGACAACTATGAATGTTTTAGACTCTGAATTATATTGTCATATCTTATTCCATGATACTCATTAGTTTTGTAAGTTGTGCTCATGTTGCTAACACACATGAAACTTTTCTAGATGACAGGGGATGCCTCAACAACCCATCTTATTCAATGAAATTTTTGATGTGTGGGGAATCAATATTATGTGTCCTTTTCCTAGTTCATTTGGTTTTGTTTATATATTTATTGATGTTGATTTTGTTAGAAAATGGGAGGAGGCTAAGGACTCCGAGATTGATGAATCTCATGTTGTTGTTGAATTTTTCAAGGCCAAATTTTTTTGTAAGTTTAGAGTACTGAATTCCATAATCAGTGACCAAGGTACACACCTTTACAATTAGAATTTTTCTTCCTAACATCAGAAGGATGGGGTGATACAAAAAACATCAACACCATATTATCCCTAAACAAATGGTCAGGTAGAGGATTCAAATCGCGAGTTGAAACAAATATTAGAGAAAACAATTCAAAGAAATAGGAAGGATTGTAGAAAGATCTTGGATGATGAACTATGGTCATATAAAAAATCATACATGACACCCATTGGAAGGTCCCCATTTCAGATTGTTTTTGGGAAAGCATGTCATCTCCCCCTGGAAGTTGAGAATCAGGCTTGTTTGGCTATAATGAAATGTAACAAGGATTTGGCCCAAGAAGGAATCCAAAGATGTTTTAAATTCATAATCTTTAGGAGATATGATTTTTTTCATATGATATCTTAAGTATCTACAAAAAAATATCAAAAGAATCTAATGAAAAAGTTATCCAGAAAAGTGAATTTCATGTTGGAAATAATGTCTTTCTCTATAGATCATGACTAAATATAATGCCTGGTAACTTGTGTTCCAGGTGGATAGGTCCTTTTGTGGTGAATAATGTTTTTCCTTATGTTTTAATGGAGATTAAACTAGATGAAACATGAAGGATCATTACAGTCAATGGGAAACATTTTATGAAATACATTGAGGGACTTCCTATTGATGTAGTAGATTTAATCACACTACATGACCCGATCATCACATGATCATATAAGGCTATTCCTAACCCTTTCAATTTTAAATGATTTGTCTTATTTAAAATTATACATTTCATGTGAATATATCATCTAATAGGTTCTAATTGAGGACAATGAAATATTTTATGTGTGGGGGAGTAGACAACATATTGTTTTAGATATTTAGGATTTTAATTTGTGTATTTTATGTGTATTTTCTATTCGGTTTCTGGTAAATAATAAAAAAAATTCAATAAAAAAAAATATATCATGTATCATTCTCATGTGAAACATATGGAAATGATTGTTTACAAAATTCATTGGTAGAAATATAAGTAGTAGTAAGATATCATCATCAGGTGTTGACATTCCTAAAAATTAAAGTCGTCGATGATATGAAATGTTTTTTTTATTAAACCATTTTGATTTCAACATCCTTAATTGTGATTTTTGTTCAATGTAAATTGTGTCATTAATTTCTATAAATAATTATTTACACAATCCGGGATTTTGTTGTTTCTCTTACCCAATTGAATGTATATTTTTGGTAACACTTTTCAAATTGTTCCACCGTCTTTCCATATGTTCTTTTATCCTCCAATCATTTCCATCACTATTCCAGATTGATCTATTCTTGTGCGCCTAATATCTGACTATTGTAATACCTCTAAAAAATTCAATAAAATTCCAAAAAAAGTAATTAAAGTGGTGAGAGAATAAATGCACAACATGTGGGGATATTTAGGTCAGGAGTTCATGGTATGATTTATAGTAATGAATAAATGATTGAGTTTTGGAAATTTATTGCAAAGGATGTTGAACAGGTTCAGTGGAATTGAATCAGGTAAGAAGAAAAGTTTTTAATTTCATGTATACACTTGATAATGTGTGCAAATACATGCTTTGAATGGTTATCACACACACACGTGGAGAATTGGTGGCATGGGAGCCCATAACTTGTTTCGCAATGATTAGTGTTATGAATCCCACTAGATATTGTTTTGGAACAATTTATGATAAAATAAATTTAAAATTCATTGATATTTACTTTTTATGGGATTCATACATTGCCTATATTTTCACGATTGATTGAGAAATATGAATATTCATATCTTGTCACAATTTTTTCGAATACATAATATAATTTTTTTCCCATGAGTGCAAAAAGGTAAGTGTGGGGGATTTCATAAAATTTTTATTGAATATTTTATTGATAATAAATTATAAAATATTCTCTCATTGTTGTAAATATGTTTTTTTATATAATATTTGGGATTAGATCATTCATTTGAAAATTTGATAGAAATTCAAGTTTTACCATTTATAGACCACTGTAGTATTTCAAAGATAAGTGTTTGAATATTTATTATTTCATGTTGAAATTTTATTAACTATGTTACTGGGTAAATGGGCTATAACTTTTGTTCTGGAAATTGGAGTTAAAATGTAAATTTGGATGGACTAAATGGACCATGAAATCAAATGTGGGCTGGAGTTTCCAGATTGGATATTGGTTCTATATTTGGGCCACAACATCTTCATCCAATCCTGGATTGTAACACCCCAAGATTTTATGAAAAATATTCTTTTAATTTCATTAATTTCTTGTGTTTTATGCTACACAAAAATTAACTTGCGCTATACGCAACACCGTATTAGCTTGCAGTATATGCAACACTATTCTTGGATCGTGTTACACACAATTTTGATAATAGTTATTCTACAAAAAATTGAGTATATATATATATATATTCAATGTATAAATGAAATATGGTTGGATTATGTTATATGAAACAATTAAGGATTCTTGCACAGCACGCAACCCTGGCTTGGCTTTCATGACACGCAATGGTGACCTTCCTCGATAGCATGTGTTGTACGCGATACCGAGTTTTACTAATCAACAATATATTTTTACAATATTATTATGAACTAGAAGTTATGAATAGTATTAACTAAATTTTGAATCTTATAATATTATTATTCATCTTTCACATTTTCTAAAACATGGTATAAGAACAAAATAAATTTTTCAGGTAAAATAAGTATTTTTCAAAAAATGCAGTTTTGCCACCTTTTGATGGCGCACCCACTTTAAATATAGTTTTTGACATGTTTATAAGTTCAATTTGAAAAAATAAAATTCTTCTCTGGAATCATGAAATAAAAATTTACTTTGGATAAATTTTCATATCATTCCGGTAACTTTCATATTTTGATGAATAGTAAAAACAAGCTATATTTTAATTAAAAACAACTTTTTTCATCGCAATAATTTATTTTGTTAAATTATAATATTGAATTATTTTAAAGTATAAATAGAATATATTTTTACTATTTAATATAATGTATGTCATTAGCATTGATTCTACCTTGAATTCGTTGGATAAATCAATTCAATCTTTTGCAATGTTTTAAAGAAAAACCCGTTTTTTTCGACAATGGGATTAATTTAAATTTAATTTCTGCAACTTTTGTGTATTAAATTTGGAGAAATGGATTCCATATATGGAATTAGTGGATCCAAATTATGTTAATAAGCTACTTTTTATTTTGGGAATTATGAATAGTAACTACGGTAAATTATATTTACCATAATTAAAGGTAAATCGGGTAATTAAGGGTAAATATAATATAATAAAATTACCCTAACACATGTAAAAATCCTATTGGATGACTAAAAGTCTACCCATATCACCTAAGGGTCAGATTAGATTCATTTAATGGACTTTTTTCCATGTAAATAATATAATTATTATTAAAACCAAAGAATGTGACAACATATCACTTTCTTAAATCTTATAAGAATAATAATTATAATTTAGTGATACACTTCCTGAAACTTCAAAAATGAATAGTATACAGAAATCTAATACGATTTTCTACATCATAGGAATTTATGTAGAATTTTTAGGGATTAAATAATTATCATTTATTATGACACAAAGATGATGCAGTAATTGTCTTATTAATGAAATATTGACATAATAGATGTTATAAATAACCAAATAAATGTAATTTAATACTTTTTATGAATTAAACTAATTTTATAGGTTAATATGACATGTTAGTATTGATTTAATTAACTTTTTTTGAACTAATCATTCTGTTATGATTTTCACAAAAATCAATTACTAAATAGTTTCAAAATTGACATAAAATTGTTTTTAAAACAAATATTATATTATTAATTGTTATTTTATTCCTAAATATCTAAAGTTCGGCCAAAGGACATAGATAAGGTTATATATATTAATAATAAACAACTTGGGGTTCGTTTGGCCTCTTATAATATGTTTATTAACCGTATAGTATAAGAACACAAGAAGACACGGTAAAAGTAAAATTATTTAACTTAATGATAAATCTAAATGATAAGGTTAAAATAGAAACCTAAACTTGTCTGAATTCTATTGGATGAGATAATTCCGACCCATCCCTACCTTAGCATTGAAATAAATCAATTTTGGAGCTATTTAAAACAGAATTTGACTTTATAATAAAATAATAGTTTTAGTTATTCCAAAGGTACCCCTCTCCTCCCTTATAAAAGGGAACCTCATCCTCCCTCTTCCTCACACCACTTTTAGCCTTCAAGCTCGGCCAAACCCTACCCATTTCACTTCTCCACTTCCATAGAAGCCTTCTAAAGGTACTGGTCTTATCAAAAGACCAACTCTAGTGCCATAAGAGAAAGTTTAAAGGAGGTACTTCGAGAAAGAGGTAATACCTTCTACCTTTTTCTTCAAGTTCCATTCTTCTTCTACTACATCTTTTTGAGTTGTTTCATTATGAGTTAATAACATCAGTATCACTTATATACTGATATGTTATTATAAATATGAAACTAACCTATTTCACCTCTTATCCATCCTACGGAAAACGAAATCACCGCGCGTGCGTACGTACGGAATACTGTCTCCACGCCGTGGTGTAATCTATTTTCCACCACCACCTTACTTGGATGGGTATAAGGGTGAGAGTAATGAATATATATGATTATTTTAAAGTGATATTGATTTTTAAATAGTATAAATACACTCCAATACAATTCCATGATCATGGGAATGATATCATCGCACGTGCGTACGTACGGAATACCGTCTCCACGATGTGATGTGATTCATTCTACATGATCTTCATCGCATAATGATTATATAAATGAATTTAATGAATAAATATGATATATATTACATTAATAACATTCTGGAAATGATGTATCTATAACCTAAATAGAAGAATAAGAATTTATTTGACAAAACACGCATAAGAACAAAAAGTAATAAACACCCGAATAACAAGTAGTAATGAAATATTACTAATAAGAAAGTAAGAATATGACCATATATTATATAATAACAATAAGTATGATTCTCTAACAAGTCAATAACATTATTTAAATCATTATACAAGAGGATCGGACACGTACAAAGCATATCGGTCCTAAGGTAAGGGAAATATCACAATATCATTTTTATCCGAAATTGTTTATACTTTGAAATTTACTGGGGTGTATTTTATCATCCACATCCATGTTTCCTCAATATGTAATATTATTTCCATTCACCTAAAATTTTTTAATTCCAATTTTACCCTTCGGTGAGTTTTTAGTAAAGGATATGAAAGAAATCTTTTGTCGTTTTTCGTACAAGGTACTTTTTGACTTTTCCGACAAAAGTACAATGAATGTTTTTTTTAACTTATACGGCATGAATGGATTTTTAAAACATTATTTCCAAGAATCTTCCATTACAAGTATTCAAGTTTATTTTTAATCAACTTCTTTTAGTTTAGAATTGTACGACATGTTAAGAAAGGAAAAGTGTTTTTGAAGCAGAAAGGATATTTTCCTCAAGAATGGAGTTCAAGTGTTTTATTAAAATTATTTTCCATCTAAGATAATAAAGGGTTCTGTTTCTATCCCTGTTATTACATTGATTTGATTATGTTGTGATGGAAATATATTTATGAATTCCACTATCTTATATGAATTGTATTATTATGTCACGATGTTTAAGATTCCCATTTTTATAAATGGGTTATGCAATGATGTATGATTTATGATTTTGTGGCACAGATAAGAATGGTATCATTATGAGATGGGTGGGACCTATATCTCCCTACAATACATTGGGTAAATATTTTATATCTCATGAGATAGACATGGCTGGAATGGTAGGTTATACCGGTTCAGTGAAATAGGACTGAAACGAGGAGTGAACTCGGTTCAGAAAGAGACTTTTTCCACTAAGATAGTCTTGGAAATGAGTCTTGACTAATATGAAATTATTCTCTATGATTATGTGTGTATTACAAAATGTTTCATGTTTTATGTTATGATTATTGGGATTACATTTCACTACTATGATTTATCCCATGTTATGAAATTATGATCTCTTTTGCAGGTTAGGATTTCCAAAAGATATGTTCTTATGAATATGACGTTATTGATATTTCTTTTGTTTAACCTTACTAAGCATTTGAGCTCACCCTTTTATGTTTTCTTTTCCCCAGGACATAAAGAATGGATTTAGGTTTAAAAAAAAGAAGATCTTTATGGGAGATGTTGAAGATCTTTCACCATGATTAGAAGATTATATTCCGAGTTTCCAAAGACACTAAACTATTACGGTCCTTGTGTGTGTGTTTTTGTTATGTACTAAGTATTACTCAAAAGTAATGTAATGTCTATGTACGTGAATCATAGGTTATCTATAGTTGGTATTAGAGGAAAGGTTTAGTTATCCTTTGGAAACTAGGATGCGAGAACTTTAGTGAGATCCCTAGAGATATTTCTAAGGTATGTCTAGGGATGCCCCAAAGGTTAAGTATATGTATAGGTTATAGTACTAGAATTACGCTAACGATCATAGAATTAAACATAAGATGTCAGATATTGAAGTTACTCCCCCTTTATTATGTTGTTTTCCCTCGCATTAGTTTTTCCTCTCACACTATTCTTTTTGGGTTTTAGACGATGGCTAGAACCCGAAGGAACCGTGTTGATCAATGTAATGGACAATGCAATGATTGTCCTCCTGAACAAACAAATGTTAGGGGAGATTGAGTGGAAAATCTTATTTCTATAATTACACAAGCTATGAATCATTTTGGACTTCCAAATGAGAAGAGAATAGAACAACATTCTATTGAGTCCTTCATGAGGAAACGCCCACCTTCTTTCAGTGGGTCTTCTGATCCACTTGATGCTGAACAATGGATCAGTACCACTGAAAAGATATTTTCAGTTCTTCAATGTTCTGAACATGATAAATTCATCTTAGCAGTATATCATTTGGAAGTAGAAGCTGATAAATGGTGGAATCTTATCAAGAATACGAGACAAAGAGATGAAATTGAGTCCAAGGAATGGGACGAGTTCAAGAACTTATTTTTCAATAAGTACTTCCATCATATTATTCGAACAAAGATGGAGAAGGAGTTTCTTGAACTAAAGAAAAAGGATGATGAATCTGTTAGTATATACGAAGCAAATTTTACAAGGCTTTCAAGGTATGCATCTGGACTTATCATCCAACCTCAAAGTAATTTTGATCGATTCTTCAGTGTCTTAAAACCAAATCATCAAAGGGAATTAGCTATAAAAGACATCAGTAGCTATGAAGAAATTGTGCGTTGTGCCATCAAGATAGAAATGGAAGTTGGTGTTACTTATCCATCTCATAGTTTTGACAAGAAACGAAAGATGGAGTTCAATGAGAAATCTTAGAATAATGGTGAAAAAAAGATGAATGTTTCCTTATGCTCAAAGTGTGGAAAGAAGCCTGGCAGAGATTGTATTAAAGGGACAAGTAAATGTTTCAAATGTGGAAGGGAAGGTCATCGGGCATTTGAATGCCGCAATGATGGGAAGAAGATGCCTAATGATGCAAACAAAGGAAAGGATACATATAATGAACCTACTACACTTCAATGCTTCAAGTGCAAGGAAATGGGGCATTATGCTAATAAATGCCCTAATCCAAGGGTTAGTGATGATCTACATGAGCAACCACTTAAGGAAAAGGACAAAGTGAAGTCACATGTGATCACCATTGGAGATGTTGAATATGACAACGATGTGGTGGAATCATTAAGTGTTTATATAATGGGATTCCAGAATAATGATGTATATAGTATCGTGGAATATTGGAATATTGATGTTTTGGTCTATTGTGGTTTTCAATAATTTTATGGCATCGGTAACCATGAAAAGTGATTGAAATATTTTTGTAAAATAGATGATATGCACATAATGAAGGGATAAATAGAATCTAATATGTTTTATAGTATTCATGAGCTCATGATTGATATAAGGACTAAGTGATATCATGGTTTTAGGATATTGAATTTTGAGGATTTTGGTATGTGGAAAGTGTTAACATTTAACTACATTCATGTTTTCAATAAGGTTCAATGGATATTCATTATTCAAGTGAATAAATGATTAAGGTATTCACATGTTTTTAATTTGACCAACAAGATATATATTATGATATATGGGGGATAAATGATAGCATTCACGTGATCATTTTCTTTATACTATGAGCCTGGACCGAAGAATTTTAGATAATGCTAATGATTGGAATGGATTATGTTGGACATAAGTTAGTATTGTTTAAGGATAAAACTTTTTTTGATATTATTGATGGAATGTTATAGTAATATTGATTTAGAAAAAGGACAACCTGCAGGACGGGTGACATCCCATCGCGTCGGACAAGGCTGTGGGAATCGAACCCACAACCGAAGTGCGACTGGCCTTTATCGCCTACCACTGGCCTACAGGAAGTCCATGTTTAGTAGAAACTAGTTTTATTATATTAAGCAGTATAATATATGAAGTATAAGTCCATTTTAGGAACCATATATTATTAATCTCACTATAGATGGACTTATTTATTTTTTGATAACTTTTTGTTTGAGACAGATGGAATCACCCATCATTCTATCACATGATATGCTAACACATCACGAATGACAAATTCAACTTCATTTATTTAAGAGATGAAGTGGAAATTTTCCATAAAACGATAAACGGTGAGACTATACCAAAATCACGAAAGTATTTCATCTAATTCCAATTTCATCAACTTTAGGGAAATGATCTTGAAAACCAAAAATGTTGTCCTAGTGCTCTTATATCTGAAAAATCAGATGGTACCTTAGATCGTCACAAATTTATGGCTTTGTGATTGCAGGCTTTTCCATAGCCATGTTCTCTACCACTCTCCATCAGAACATGATGGTTAGATTTCTCTTCCATATCCAGATATTCACCTATGTGGAAACCCAGTGATTAGTTTATTTGGATAACCGTTATGTTTCATACTTTTATTTTTAAAGATTGGTTTTTCTATTCCTTTAACGATGAGGGTTTATATTAAAGAAACATTCGAATAGTAAACCATTTATAACCCAGACCAATTTCGAGGGCGAAATTCATTTTAAGAGGGGGTAGAATGTAACACCCCGAGATTTTATGAAAAATATTCTTTTAATTTCATTAATGTCTTGTGTTGTATGCTACACCAAAATTACCTTGTGCTATACGCAACACCGTATTAGCTTGTAATATACACAACACTATTCTTCGATCGTGTTACACACAATTTTGATAATAGTTATTCTATGAAACATTGAGTATATATATATATATATTCAATTTATAAATGAAATATGGTTGGATTATGTTATACAAAACAACGAAGGATTCTTGCACAACACGCAACCCTGACTTGGCTTGCATTACACGCAATCGCGACCTTTTTCGATAGCGTTTGTTGTACGCCATACCGGGTTTTACTAAACAACGATATATTAATATAATATTATTATGAACTAGCCATAATGAATAGTATTAACTAAATTTTTAATCTTATAACATTATTATTCGTCTTTCACATTTTCTAAAACATGGTATAAGATCAAAATAAATTTTTCGGGTTAAATAATATTTTTAAAAAAATGCAGTTTTGCCGCCTATTGATGGCGCACCCACTTTAAATTTGGTTTTTGACATGTTTATAAGTTCAATTTGAAAAAATATAATTCTTATTTGGAATCATGAAATAAAAATTTACTTTGAATAAATTTTCATATCATTCTGGTAACTTTCATATTTTGATGAATATTAAAAACACGCTATATTTTAATTAAAAACAACTTTTTTCATCGCATTAATTTATATGGTTAAATTATAATATTGAATGATTTTAAAGTATAAATAGAATATATTTTTACTATTTAATATAATTTATGTCATTATCATTGATTCTACCTTGAATTCGTTGGATAAATCAATTCAATCTTTTGTAATGTTTTAAAGAAAAACCTGTTTCCTTTCGACAACGGGATTAATTTTAATTTAATTTCTAAAACTTTTATGTATTAAATTTGGGAAAATAGATTCCATATTTAGAATCAGTGGATCCAAATTATGTTAATATGCTACTTTTTATTTTTGGGAATTATGAATAGTAACTACGGTAAATTTTATTTACCATAGTTAAAGGTAAATCGGGTAATTAAGGGTAAATATAATATTATAAAACTACCCTAACACATGTCAAAATCCTATTGGATGACTAAAAGTCGACCCATATCATCTAAGGGTCGTATTAGATTCATTTAATGGACTTTTTTCTATGAAAATATTTTAATTATTATTAAAACCAAAGAATGTGACAACATGTCACTTTCTTAAATCTTATAAGTATAATAATTTTAATTTAGTGATACACTTCGTGTATCATCGAACATGAATAGTCTCCAGAAATCTAATACAATTATATACATCATAGGAATTTATTTAGAATTTTTAGGGATTAAATAATTATCATTTATTATGACACAAAGGTGATTCAGTAATTGTATTATTAATGAAATATTGACATAATTGATGTTATAAATACCCAAATAAATGTAATTTAAGACTTTGTATGAATTAAAATAATTTTATAGGTTAATATGACATGTTAGTATTGATTTAACTAATGTTTTGCTAACTAATAATTCTGTTATGATTTTCACAAAAATCAATTACTAAATAGTGTCAAAATTGACAAAAAATAGTTTTTAAAACCAATATTATATTATTAATTGTTATTTTATTCCTAAAAATCTACAATTCTTCCAAATGACTTATATAAGGTTATATATATTAATAATAAACAACTTGGGGTTCTTTTGGCCTCTTATAGTAAGTTTATTAACCTTATAGTATAAGAACACAAGAAGACACGGTAAAAGTAAAATTATTTAACTTAATGTTAAATCTAAATGATAAGGTTAAAACAGGAACCTAAACTTGTCTAAATTCATTTGTATGAGAGAATTTCGACCCATACCCACCTTATCTTCTAAATAAATCAATTTGGAGCTATTTAAAACCGAATTTTACTTTATAATAAAATAATAGTTTAAGTTATTCCAAAGGTACCCCTCTCCTTCCTTATAAAAAGGCACCTCCTCCTCCCTCTTCCTCACACAACTTTGAGCCTTAAGGATCGGCCAAACCCTGCCCATTTCACTTCCCCACTTACTTAGAAACCTTATAAAGGTACTGGTCTTATCAAAAGACCAACTCTAGTGCCTTAAGATAAAGTTTAAAGGAGGCACTTCGAGAAAGAGGTAATATCGTCTACCGTTTTCTTCAAGTTCCATTCTTCTTCTACTACATCATTTTGAGTTCTTTCATTATGAGGTAATAACATCAGTATCACTTATATACTGATATGTTATTATAAATATGAAACAACCCTATTTTACCTCTTATCCATCCTACGGAAAACGAAATCACCGCGTGTGCGTACGTACGGAATACCATCTCCACGTCGTGGTGTAATCTATTTTCCACCACCACCTTACTTGGATGGGTATATGGGTGAAAGTAATTAATATATATTATTATTGTAAAGTGATATTGATTCTGAAATAGTATATATACACTCCAATACAATTCCACGATCATAGGAATGATATCATCGCTCGTGCGTACGTACGGAATACCTTCTCCACGATGTGATGCGATTCGTTCTACATGATCTTCATTGCATAATGATTATATAATTGAATTGAATGAATTAATATGATATATAGTACATTAATAACATTCTGGAAATGATTTATCTATAACCTAAATAGAAGAATAAGAATTAATTCGACAAAACACGCATAAGAACAAAAAGTAATAAACACCCGAATAACAAGTAGTAATGAAATATTATTAATAAGAAGCTAACAATATGACCATATATGATATCATACCAATAAGTATGATTATGGAATAAGTAAATAACATTATTTAAATCATTATACAGGAGTTTCGGACACGTACAAAGCATATCGGTCCTAAGGAAAGGGAAATATCACAATCTCATTTTTATCTGAGATTGTTTATACTTTGAAATTTACGGGGGTATATTTTATCATCCACATACATGTTTCCACAATATATAATATTATTTCCATCCACCTATAATTTTTTAAATTCAATTTTACCCTTCGGTGAGTTTTTAGTAAAGGATATGAAAGAAATCTTTTGTTGTTTTTCGTACAAGGTACTTTTTGACTTTTTCGACAAAAGTACAAAGAATGTTTTTTAAACTTATACAGCATGAATGAATTTTTAAAACATTATTTCCAATAAGATTCCTTTACAAGTATTCTATATTATTTTTAATCAACTTCTTTTAGTTTAGAATTGTACGACATGTTATAAAAGGAAAAGTGTTTTTGAAGCAGAAACGATATTTTCCTCAAAGAATGGAGTTCAAGTGTTTTATCAAAATTATTTTCCATCTAAGATAATAAAGGGTTATGTTTCTATCCCTTTTATTACATTTATTTGATTATGTTGTGATGGAATTATATTTATGAATTCCTTTATCTTATATGAATTGTTTTATGATGTCACGATGTTTAAGATTCCCAATTTTATTACATAGGTTATGCAATGATGTATGATTTATGATTTGGTGGCACACATAATAATGGTATCATTATGAGATGGGTGGGACCTATATCTCCCTCCAATGCATTGGTTAAAGATTTTATATCTCATGAGATAGACATGGATGGAACGGTAGGTTATACCGGTTCAGTGAAATAGGACTGAAACGAGGAGTGAACTCGGTTCAGAAAGGGACTTTGTCCACTAAGATAGTCTTGGAAATGAGTCTTGACTAATAATAAATGATTCTCTATGATTATGTGTGTATGACAGAAAGTTTCATGTTTTAAGTTATGATTATTGGGATTACATTTCACTACTATGATTTATCCCATGTTAGGAAATTATGATCTCTTTTGCAGGTTAAGATTTCCAAAAGATATGTTCTTATTAATATAACATGATTGATATTTCTTTTGTTTACCCTTACTGAGAATTTGAGCTCACCCTTTTATGTTTTCTTTTCCCCAGGCCAGAAAGAAAGGATTTAGGTTTAAAAAAAAGAAGATCTTTATGGGAGATGTTGAAGATCTTTCACCACGATTAGAAGGTTATATTCCGAGTTTCCAAAGACACTAAACTATTACGGTCCTTGCGTGTGTGTTTTTGTTATGTAATAAGTATTCTGCTAAAGTAATGTAATGTCTATGTACGTCAAGCTTAGGGTCTCTACATGTATTGTCAATAATTATTTAGATTATCTCAGCCAATCCATTATTCAGAAATTATTCTTCTAGAATAATAGTTTTTTGAGCGTTTTGGTGGTTAAATGTGTGTTACAAGTTTGATTAACATATTTGGTTGAGATTCGCCATTTACACTGGAAAACTCTTAAAACCAAGCTTCCCCTCCACTATATAAATTAGTTTCCTTCACATTTGTAGGGGTTGGGATGTGAAATAGTTTATTGGGAGACGATAAAAATATGTTCTATACCATTTCAATTTACAATTGGAGGAGGGAAGCTACCATGCTAGGATCTCCTCCCAACTGCTCTTCTTTTCCTTTTATTCATTGTAATGTCATTGTGCTTTCAATAAACTCTTAGTTTCTCTTCCACTTATTCATTTAATTTATATTTTATTATTCTCTAAATCGTTCTATTTGTTCTCGAATTGAAGAGTATAAACAAGATTTGGTTATACCCTTTATAAACCATTTCACATTCATAATGTTTCTACAATGACTACGTCGCCCATGGAAGAGCCATTTTTTAAGTAATCAGTCGACCTCTATCTTTATTCATTCATTTATTTTGAATTAATCATATAATATAATTGACATTATATGATAATATAATTGTGTTTTTAATTTAATTAATATTATTCAAGCAATTGAACAATTAACACAAAAACACGCGAGGACGATATTTGGTGTAAATTGTGAGAGGGAGAAATTAATTGATAATACAAAACCATATAAGATCAATTTGTAGTGTTCAAATATGACCCCTAAACTCAATTAATTGTAATTTCTAAATAGAAAATGTGCCTAAATTTACCACTGACCATAATATAAACTTATAACATAGATCAAAGTAGAGTGTTGTGACTGCATGTTCTGATGTTAGCCTAGGGTAAAATTTACATCATCTTTATGGTAAAGTTAATTGTCATAGGGTTCAGGATTTATCAAATTAAGGGATAATAATTAAGTGGATGTTAATTTAAATGATAATAATAAATAATTTACGGGAGTTTAATATTTATATCGATTACAACTTTTAAAACATTTTCTAAATAACATATTCTATTTTCATCTTTTTAATCTAATTTCATTTCAAAAAAAAACAAAACAAATAATTATTCTTACTGATTTTTTTTCTATTTTTGTAAATGATTAAAAAACTCATCCTTTAATGTAGTGTTTTTATAATATTTAATTTAATTTTTATAATACCTTTAAGAAGTTGTTTTAATTTACATCCTCCTTTGAGATATGATCTTGGTCAGCCACTATGTTGCACTCATGTACCCAAAAAACCCTTAGTCATTTGATGGCGCCCACGATCATGCCTTCCAATAATTCAATTCGTATATGATTAAAACTCACAATTATAATGATAAGGTCCTAGAGGGTCACATAAAACTTTTATACACATCTTCCACCAATTCAAATAAATTATATTTTATGATGAATTATAATTCGTGATTATGGGATGAGTAATGAATATATGTAAATGAATGAAAATAAATTATTAAAATTATATAAAAAATGTTTTGAATAATTGTTATTTAATTTTTTCCTCTATGTATTTATATTTTATGTAATTATAAAATTGATTATGAGATATATATTATTTTTCAAATTAATATTACATGAATAGTTCTTAACAAACAATTCATGGAAAAAATGATATGACTTATTGGTTTGAATTTTGTCATGTGTGGGGTTGAAGTGTTATAATGGTATTATAAAAATTAATGACATTTTTAATAATAATATTTATTAAATATGTGTATAGATGTTCCTATATTGATGTGTATATCAAGCAAGGGACCAATGTAAATTTTTTGAATGTATACCTAGTTATTTAATAGATTTTTAAATTTGTGAATAGTGGTTATCAAATTATTCAGGAATTTTGGGGCCTATAATTTTTTTTTAAATATTTATAGATAGTTAGTTGAGATGAAAAATATATATTAACCATTCTAGCATAGATCAAGTCCTCATTTAACCCATAATCAATGTCTTATTGGAATTCCCTTGATTAAAAAATTCTAGAACACTAGGAAAGTTGATTGTTCATTAAAGACATTTATGTTCATGTGTGGATGGTCTGTAGGGAACCTGGATTGGTTCCTTCATGCTATGTGGATCTAATAAATATAGGACTACACTACTATTATTTCAATCTCTAATGTATAATTTATGTTCATGTTTTAATTTTTCTCATTGTAAATAAATTATTTCTATGTGATAATATGATGAAATCATGTATTATAGGCTATATCTGGTGTTACAATCCCAATCAACTGAATTATATTAATAGAAAAAACTAATGAAACTTTTTTGGGATCATGTTCATTCATTCGGTACCAAAATTTCTGTGCAATATTTTCAGTTTAAATTTAAACAATACATAGAACAATTAAAAGAAATGACATCGATATAGAACTAATACCCTAAAGACACATCGATATGATGTTCGATTATAAAGATATGTATTTTTTTTATTAAAATATTTTTGATAATTAAAGAAATGTAAAACAAAAAAAATACACACACACAAATAGAAACACACACACACACACATATATATAATAGATAGCACGTAACATTTCCAATTTTTTTGGCCATAATAAAATCTGATTTGGCATTGAATAGATTGAAAATATTTTCTAGAAAAAAAAACTAAATTAAAAATAATATAAGTTTTATGTGGTAAAATATTTCATGTTATTTTAGAGTCCGCTCCTTGTATCAAGAAAGTGTTAGGATTTTTTTGAATAAAATAAGTATAATGGTATCTCGACATGGGCGTCTTTTACCACCGCTCAGCCCGGTGGGGCATGTGACAATTCATATGATCGGAGTCCCACCCTAGTCACTCAACCCATGCAACACAAGGTTATATAAAAATCAACCATACAAACATAATTTGTCATCTCCAAAACTAGTTTTACATTTTGAGGTTATTTTTGGACCCAAATAGTCTTAATAAGTATAATCAATTTCTAATAATTAATATTTAATTCCATTGAATCATATAATTTATCATCGATTATTTAAAAATATTTTAATGAAAATTTAATTATTTAAAATTTAAATTGGGTTGTATTTTTTAATTTTAATTTTAAAATAAATATTTTCAATATATATAAGGTCATGCTCTAAGACCGACCTGAGAATGTTTTCATATATATAAATTAATTTTAACTTTTTACAATGTTATTATCTTTAAATTTTTATTTATTAAATATAATCATGGATGAACAATACATCATCTATCCAAAATTTAATATGTAAGGCATAGTGTGTCTACAATGTAAATTTAGAATATAATTCCTGTATCCCATGTTTTCCACCCCACTATGTGAGTATACATAGTATTAAATTTATATTAATGATGACACACTTCTAGTATGACAACTATCAATGAACCAAACATGATAATTAATGAATGGTTGATGGTTTATTCAACTCAATTATTTTCATTGCTCAAGGATACCACATATGGTCTCGATTGATCTATCATCTACTCAGTGGTATAACCATTAAAATATAACTCATGCTCACATCATTATTTATTTATTTTGTTCTTGTATGGTTATATTTCGTATTATGATAATTCCATGATTTTTTATGATCACATAGGATAAAAAACAACATTTATAATAGATATCTAAATAAATAAAAGATATATATATTATATTTATCAATGATTATGTATCAATAATAATTACATGGTATCATGAAAAATAAATTGACACATTTTTCATTCAACAAAAATTATGAATTTTAAACCACATAATATTAATATAACGTCTTAAAAGTCTTCCACGATTATATATAAAGTTAATCCATAGTTTTAGGTGATCATACACTATAAAATTGTTTATGAAATTATGTTACTGAGTTCTAATAGTAGTACTTCATGAAGTTAAAAACAATATGCTCCAAAAAAATATTCATATCTATAGTTGTACAATTATAGAGGTATGTGTTGATAGAATCCATGTCAAGAATTCATAGTATATGGGAATCCACTACATAAAATAGGGTACTATGAGTTAATTTTGTCCTCTATAGAAAATAATATAGTAGAATCTTAGTGTAATCCTAGTAAAATAGGTCAATCTCGGAAGAAATGTGTAAGGATATCCTCTCAATAGAACAATTATGTGACTTATGATTCCAAATTCAATAATTGATAGAAATGATGATGTGAATAAATAAGGGTAAAATTTTAATATAATTAAATTAGTAATATCTAAATATACATAATATAGATAAAATTTAAAATCTTTTATTGCTAGATATGTTATAAAAAATGACATGCAAGACTTTATATACACTGTAATTAATATTAGACCAGGAATATAACCTATTGAAACATAATTTCCTGTACTATTATTAATGACTATGAATAGAACTATGATATTAAATAAAATTATTGATTTTAGTGTCTCCAGTACCCAATAAGATTCAACATTATGAAATTGATGGTGAAAAATAATCTTATAGATGATTCATGTTGGCTTCCTCCATATTTGCTCATCTATAATATGTTATTAAGGAGAAAATGATGCAATAAATGATTGATATTATCATAAAATTGAATATGATTAAATTTGGAAGAATTAATTCAAGCTGGTCATCATGTAATCAATATGATATAGTGCATTGATTTGTTAAAGAATTGGGATTCAGGTTCAATCATGATCTTTAAGTATATCACATTATTTAATCCTTACCACCACGTTATTCTAGCATCATTTATAGCTACAAAAATATATATGGAGAGACAACATAAATATATTTTTTGATTGGGTTAACTAGAAAATAATATCATAATAGGATAATAATATTTGCATTCTAATAGTGAACATGATGAGTCATATTGTGAAGACAAAAATAAAAAGTATGAAATTAGAGTCATCATCAAACATCCTTCAATGAAATCAAAGGTATTATGGGACAACATTGAACATGATCTTATATGCATATAATTTGAAAATATATGTCACCAAATGAGATATTGCAATGAATTCATGAATATATAACGTAATGTCCTGACCTGGGGGTCACACACCATTTTCCTGAGCCTATCAGTCACAAGACCTCATGCACACCTCCACATACATCTGAGGCTACCAACTTGCAGAAAAGGTATCCTATAAATAATGGTGATACTATACCCTCATTATCAAAGTAGCTCAATATCAGAAATAAATAAACGATATCTACATTATATAACAAATAACCAAAGAAAACCAATATTATGCCCTATCCAAAACAATAAAATAATATCTGAAACTGAACAATATATATTTCCTTACAAATATATGTCAAGTGTCAAATGAAAAACAACAATAAATAAACACTGAAACCCCCATGAGGGAACCTACATCATGTATAGTTTTGACATCTATACACCATTCCAAATCCTCCCTCAAATATAAGGATATTTTCCTTATACTATCCTATAAATATGATGTCTATTCGATTACTAATCATGCTTCCATGAAGGTTTTGAGTACTAATAAGTAGTCCACCACCAATGATAACCAAAACAATATCCAATCAATAAATGTGTATGAATTGGTATAATTCATATTGTAAAATTCATAAGTAAACAATTACCAAATTTTTTTAATCTTTAAATTAACAACATAAACCCTCAGGATTCTGAAGACTACCAAAATAGAAATACCTACTTTATCTTATTCCCCATTTTAATAATATCACATATTCTATTAATAATACCATCTATATATTTTATCACACCATTTCAATCATATCACAACCAATTTAACTACAGTACAATGAAAAAGTCATGGGTATTGAACATCATGTCTAACACTCTAATGCCACATGGGGCTTTTATATATGTCCCACAACACAATGCACATGGGTATTCGCAGCTTCAATCCCAATCCCACACAAGTTATCTCATATGTGTTGTCGGATCCTCAATGCCTATCCCAAACACATTTATCATAGATGGATATTTGGAGCCTCACTCCATGTACCACACATATTTATCATTCATTGGTATTTGTATCCTTAGTCAATGTCTGACACACATTTCTCATACAAGGGTATTTAGATACCGAGTCTCTATCCAACAATTATTAACACAAATAAATATTTTGATCTCCAATCCATGTGCCAAAGTCATATATTAATCAATAAAACATATATCACATCAACCAAGTTTAACCAATAACAACAATCTTATCCCATTTCGCATCAATTAATATACCATTCCATCTATCTAATCAAATCAAGGTTCATTTATTTAATCACAAGGAATATAATGATAAATTCACAATTAAACTATATTTTAGTATTCTTTTCGTAAAATCCATTTACAAATTATGTTAAATTCAACAATCACATAATCCCCATTGTTAATTAATTCATAACAACATTAATTTATCCATTAATCAATCCCATTTTAATATCAAATCCAAAATCACGAAATTCTTATAAATATGTAACATTAAATTATTCAGATTCCGCCAATTGCAAAATCAAAATTACCAAATTCATTTTTCCCATGTTCATCCAATATCACAGTAACTTGAAAAATCATTTATTCAATCCCAATATCACATGAATTTGTTTATCAATTAATTTTTTCTATTCAGGACTCAGTTTCCAAATTTTACAATTGAAGTTTAAAAAATCATATACCCTACTATGAGAATTTAATCTAGACAACCTACCTCAAGATTGACAGTGAACACTAACCAATGGAAATACCCAATTGAAGCGGAATAACCAAGATCATAAAGAATAATGGGATCTAGATCCAATACATAGATCCATAAAAAACTAATTAAATCCATGGAATCCTATATATAGATATTCTACTAATAGAGGAAAATATCCCTTCAAATGATAGGAGAATTATGTGAGATATATGAGAAAATAGTCAGTGTTAGAATCTATTACATAGATGGGTGAGGATCTTCAATTCGCGATATGATTCAAAATGAATGGATATTTGAATACAATATAATCCTTCTAGGATCCTCAAAAATAATATAAATCAGTTTTGGATCGATTTGGGTAGACTTATAGTGAATTTTTGGGGCTGAGGTACTTTTATTCTAATTTTTAGGGGTTACGAATTCCACCCACTAAATTTCCTTCTTGGGGAATAGTGTTTTTCCTAACCATGGACATAAATATGAACCTCGTCCCAGGGGGATACATGATAACTACTATGAGGGTGAATGATTTTCTGAACCATGCACCAAACTTATAATCCCCATATCCCTGGGGTTGCATGATTTTTTGGGGAATGGTGCAAAATTTGGAAAAACTGGGCTCCAACCATGAACGACACAAAACCCATCAAAAAACATCCAAATTACACCCAATTAAACCAAAGTTAAAAACCATACATGATATAATCAATATAAGTAAAAATCATACCAACAAATGATCATGAAACATCTTGAGAAAAGGGTAGGATCATTAAATCCATCTACCTTATAATAGCTCTCCCATGAGTTGTACTACCAATAATTTATTTTATTTTATATTAAATTGATCGGGCCGCAAATCCCATATATCGACATCTCTTTACCATGTATCTCTATGATAATTCCCATGTTTCAACAATAAATGAACTAATTAGTATGGTCATTCCCACAAAAACATTTTCCATGTGATCTAACACTTGTATCATATTCTCCCCAAAGGACCCATCATTCACAATCTAAACACCATCCACATCAATCACATGATATGGGTCTTGGGGATATCATTGATGTTTTAACATGTGAATAAATCTTGCATATATCTATACCTCTATAGAAGAGCTAATCAGCATTCCATTGTCCATATTCTCTCCAAAAACTCAAACTGGGAAAACAAACCTAGGCACTAACTTTTCTTATCATCATGTCTCGCATTGAACGAGTCTAGGCAACACACGACAGAATACATAATTACCTCTATAAAATATAGGGGTCATCGAAGTCTATTAGAGTATGGATTTTTTCTACTATGATCCATATCCATACATTTTTAAATTAGTTAAACATACATAGATGTATCCTAAACTAGACATGGTACCAAAAACATTTTCTCACATACCTCAATCCATTACATAAATGATCTGCATGTTCTACCATAAATTGCCTCATAAAGTGAAATCTATATCATTTCATGATACGTATTTTTATAAGAAAACTCCCCTGATGTTAGTTGCTTCTCCTAAGACCATCCAATGTTTAGGACACTTGCACAATAAATATCCTCAAGAACCTATTTAGTATGATCCAACCTTCCATCTGTTTGGAGTTGAGTTCCACAAAATAAAGAACATGGGTACCATGTTCCTTTAAATGACCTTTCCAAAATTAATATGTAATGTGTGAGTCATAGAATGATAAATTACTCCATGGAATCCCATGATGTCATACTGTCTCTCAAGCATAAAAACTTCTAACTGATCCACTACGAGTGTCCCCCATATAGGCATGAGATGAGCTAAATTCATCAGTCAGTCTACCACCAACCAAATAGATTCATTATTATGAGGATTCCTTGTAAGACCCACCATAATTTCCATTTCAATTTCTTCCCACTTCAAAATCAATGTGGGAAATTAATTTAGTAAACCACCCAATCATTGATTCTCATACTTCACCTATTGATAGGTGCAACATTGTGTCACAGACCCTAATATATCATTTTTCATGTCTTCACACCATACATTTAACATATGTCACAATATTTTTTCTTCCAACCTCGTATGTACATAAAATTTAAGGCAAGAAATTCATGCATCAGCTAATACCACATACTCGTAGGAATAACAACCAGATTCCACACATTGAAGACCTCATCCACAATATTGGCCCAATCTCAAGGTGACTCCCCACATTATAGAATTTTCCACAACCCTAATCATTCGAGATCCTAATACTGACTTTCCCAAATCATGATAATAATTGTATACATTACAAAACTAATATTATAGTTATCTTCTCTTCCCCATCATGAACCAAAATATGCATCTCACAGAGTAACACCATCACCCTCCACTCAAAACTATATCCCAATCAACCTGAGTCTATTTTCTCTTACCTAAAGAGTAAGTAATATTATTTCCCATTCTATCCATTTACGATAGTTGATAATGAAATTATTTTATATACTCAACAAATCTGAACAACCAAATATTCAGAACATACTATGATATACATTAAAATCATTTAATTAGTAACACAGTAAAATTTTCTCCCATTAGATAATTCCACTAACAAATCAAATTATAATCCATTTTAGCTACCTCTAGTTCATGCATAGCGTAATTTCATTCATGTTATCTCAATTTTAGAGACCCATATTAAATATTTTAATCTCCCTACATCGTCATTACTCTATGGAATATACTGGACACACAAAAAGTAGTGCATAATCTTTAGATGGATCAGTTAGGACTAAGATTGTTCCCCCTACTCAGTAACTTATTTAACTCTTGGATGTTTTTATAACATTATCCATACCATAACAACATTACTCTCAGATTTTTCAAGCCTTAAACTGCTAAATTCAAATGGTAAAAGTTAGGTATGATCCTTCGGCAATATCCTTATAACCCCATGAACTAAAAATATCAACAACATTTTTGGGATGTTTCTAAGATATTGGTTACTGAACATTATATGTTTATACTAACACACATTCCAATGAGATAATGTGACCAAATAAGTGTACCTGATATTTCTAGAATAGACACATTCATTGCTTTTCATATATCTTATTATCTCCTAGTGTACTCAAGATAAATTCATGATGTTTTGTATGATCTTCATGAGTCATTGAATATACAATGATATCTTCCTTAAATAGTACCAATAATTGATCCATGTATGGTTGGAAGATTATATCCCTCAAGGCTATAGACATTATTGGTGCATTCATCCACACTAATGGTGTCACAAAAAATCACAATGGCCATACCTTCTTTTGAAACCATTAATCTATATATTAAATGATCAAAATATCATGTTATGAAACCCTTATATTAGGATAATATTGGAAACAAAAAAAATTATCTACACATCAAATTGATCATCAAGATGTGGAAGAGGATATCAGTTATACACTATCATACGATTCAAATTTCAGTAATCAACAAATAAGTGTAGAGTCTCATCATCCATATTAGCCTACTAAATAGGTGTAACCCACAAAAATGTACTCTAACTGATAAAAACATTATCCATGAACTATTCCAATTGGTCTTATTCTATAGAATAACGTTTGGCCCGATTATTTATGGTGAAATATAAACTACCTCATCGCCTGGAATGATATGAGTTTTTAATTCCACATATCCATTGGGTGGAATCCCTATGATTTATTAATGAAAAACATCCTCAAAAACACCAACTATAGGTGGAAAGAAATTATTATTAATACCACTATCATATATAAAAACTAATAATCCTTGGTTGTCATCATTACTAGTTGTCGACGAACTGGCCCTACATGACCCTATTGGATATCCAACTCTATAGGTAGAATATAATTGCCACCCTCAAGAGATGTAAATGTAACTATCAAATGGTAACAATCGGTTTGAGATTAATATGATTCTAACAAGACCATTATTATGATTAGGTTGAATCCAGAAATATCAATAGTGTAGAGATCCCCAAAAAAATATTGCCAATCTTCCAAAGAGCACCCCTTTCACCAACATATATCTCTTACCCATACATCCAATGGTTTAATAATTGTATGAAACCCACTTAAAACACCACTTTAAGGATCAATCCCTTCATATGTAGTGTAGATATTAAATAATGAGAGGCACCAATATGAAATTACTCACTACATAGAATATAATCAACAAGAATAATACCTCTAACATTCGATATTTTATCCTTTCAATACACTTTTTTAAGATGAACTAAATCAAATTATCCTACCCTTGTTCCCCAAGAAGCATTCTGAGTCCCCTAAGCTACACCACTCTAATGATAAATATATCATTCATCGATGAACAACATCCACTACATCTTCCACCATATCTAGTAAAATCATATATGCTAGATTGACACGGTATAGAAGACTGCATATCTATACTCCAGTTCTACATGGCCAGACCATCATTAAACATCTACCATGGGTTCCTGCAGAACCTCAATTGATGTACCGTATTTATGTAAGCTCATCAATCTACTAGTGGTCTTGGAGAAATCTGATAGATGGGACCCATACTAACTCACTACAAAATAAACTCTGTTAAGATCTTGACTAACCGATTGTCCCCCCTAGACACCCTTCTTTCCCATGATCTAGTCAAAATTCTCATAACAACACATTCTACCTACATATGATATAACTCCTCATCATCCAGTATAATCCAATTTCCCCCACTGGAATCATTATTTTTGTTCCCATCATATATGAGAGGATGGTCCACAACTTATGAAGACTTTTTTTGTCGAAATATATATCCATTATAACAAATATTCCATTTATTACATAGATAAACATGAATTATTACATAATCTTTCACTTAAAACAAAAATAAATATCTATAGATATATTTTATTGGGAAATTAGGAATATTACATAATGATTTATTGAATAAAACACAACAATATTAATGAAATATTTTTACATGTCCTCAATATTCCTTTGTACTTACCATTTCATGGGATAACCAGAGGAAATTCATAACAAAAGGTTGATATATAAAGACCATTAAGGGTGTGCACAAGTTATGATATGATTAATATTGTACATGTCATTAAATAAGAATATAAATGGATCATAAGACAAACATAAACATAAGGACATTTTATAGCATCATTATCCTAACATAGACACACGGAAAAATCATTTAACATTAAATTTGCATGAGACAAGTCTCATTACACATGGATAATGAGTAAACAATCATTGCACATTAATTATCCTGAGTAGACCATTATTTCACTTGACATATCATGATACTAATCTTTTCCAAATGCGTTGGAGTGCTATCAGGGTACACCCTTCTAAATCATTTCAATTGATGCATAAGTGTTCCATATAGATCATACAACATAGATTTATTAAAAAATAATGTTTTCCATAATAATGGTATGTGGAATTTATACATAAAACAAAATGACCAATAAGTAAATTTTCATAAAGGTGCACACCCTTGATAGATGAATGGGTGTGGTATTTAATCTATAAAGGAATTGGCTTGGACAATCACAGTATAATTTTGGCAACATAATAGTGTGACCTAAGGATTCATAAAAATGGGTTATGTGAGAGATATAGGTATATAATAATATGTAAATAAAATGGAATGTTTGGGGGTCATATATACACATGTACCATCCAATTTAATGAAATTTATATGCATAATATAAAACAATTGCTTGAACGTAAATGAGAAGACAAAAATTCATTACAGAATATCAGTATGATTACTTGTGTGAATGGGAGACATTAATGAGAGAGAAAGAGATCTATCATCATTCGAAAATAAGGACACCATTACGGGGGGGATCAAAATCTTACCCCAACATTTTTAATTCAAAAATAAAGGATATAATAATAAAACGAGATTTGGAAAAAATCAAAAAGTAATAAATCCCATACAAGGAAATGTGATTTCAAAGGGTTGGGGGAGGCTTGAGAGAAGGATTATTTGGAGATTGGGGTGCCTTTGGAGGATTTTAAAGAGAGTAGGGCATAGGTTGGTTTAGCTCTAAATTGTTTTAGTGAAGAGTAAGGTAGTGTGGATATTAAATAATGACAGGCATCAATATGAAATTAGTCACTACAAAGAATATAATCAACAAGAATAATACATCTAATAGTGAACGTTCTATCCTTTCCATACACTTGTGTAGGATGAACTAAATTAAATTATCTTACCCATGTTCCCCATGATGCATTCTGAGTCCCCTGAGATACACTACACTGCTGATAAATATCTCATTCATCGAAGAACAACATCCACTTCCTCTTCCACCATATCTTGTAAAATTATATATGCTAGATTGATACGGTATAAAAGTCCCCATATCTATACTCAGGTTCTACATGGCCAGCCCATCATTACAAATCTATCATGAGTTCCTGTAGAACCTCAGTTGATGTACCATATTTTTATAAGCTCATCACTCTACTATTGGTCTTGGAAAAATCCTATAGACACGCCCTTTCCTACTTCACTACAAAAAAAACTCTGTTAAAATCCACACTAACTGATTGTTCCCCCTAAACACACTTCTTTCCCATGATCTAGTCAAAATTCTCATAACAACAAATTCAACCTACTTATGATATAATTCCGTATTTTTCATTATAATCCAATTTTCCCCTGCTATAATCATTATTTATGTTGCCATCACATATGAGAGCATGGTCCGAAATATATGAAGACTTTTTCTGTCAAAATATATTTCCATTATAACAACAATTTCATTTATTATAAAGATAAAGATGACTTATTATAGAATCTTGAACTTAAGTCAATAGTAAATATTGATAGATATATTTTATTGGGAAATTAGGAATATTAAATAATGATTTAGAGAATAAAAAAAATTTACTGAAAACATCT
This sequence comes from Viscum album, assembly GCA_963277665.1. Classification (NCBI taxonomy): domain Eukaryota; kingdom Viridiplantae; phylum Streptophyta; class Magnoliopsida; order Santalales; family Viscaceae; genus Viscum; species Viscum album. Next base: position 1,644,207,856 of record OY728163.1, on the reverse strand, counting down.
TTTACAAGTCGTCAATATTATTTTTTAATTATAAATCCCCGACCCCAGTTACCGAGAGTCAGTGAATTATTACATAACATTGGCATGATCACAAAAGTTATAGTCTCGAGAGATCGATTAGTTTAGTAGCCTTGGAAACACTAGATACAGTCATTATTCTTACATTACATGATAAAATGGAAAACTACAACAACATAGTCTCCATAGTCCACACTCATATCCCTTCAGACTATCCCTACAGGTCATTCATAAAATAATTCTTCACATCCTGGGAAAAAATAAAACATAGAAAGGGGTGAGCTAAGATGCTCAATAAGGATAACAATATAGCATAAACTTTCATAAACAAGCATACACATTTAATGAAATGTATAACTAAAATAAATTCTTTTTAAACATGAACATCAGCATAACATGGAAAAAATAAAATGAGTTAATGTCATTTACTTATTCTTGTGGATATTCTATTAGTCGAATAATCACATGAAATATCAATAACCACTTTCATAATGATAGAATGCATAATTCCAGACTATCATAACCACATAGTCAAGGAGTTTATTCAAGACTACAAATAATATTTTTTCAAGGCCTTGTGCCAAGACACTACATTGTCTCTTGAGACCTACTGATGAATCAAGGAGCTACAGCAGGCTCTACCCATAACTTTTTATGTCTAATGTATTCCTCATATGAATAGGTTTAAACATAAAATAATCATTCGTATTAAAACTAGTATACAAAATGCCAGTATTTTATCCATATACCAAGAATGGTATAAAAATAACACATCCAAAGGCAAACATATTACAAAAACATCAATACAATATTAAAGTTTTGTATCATAATAAATCAACTTCAAATAAGCTTATAATCCATTAAAGGATGTTGACAAAGACGAAATCTAAACTATTTGATAGAAATATCTATCTTCTTGAAATCATTTAGAAGTAACATTATTATAAAATAAAACATTTACTCTGAAAATATTATTGTATGATTGTAAGGGAATCTTCGATGATTTTATAATGACAGAAAATGGAAACACCCACCGTATAAGTTAAAAAAGACATTCTTACCCTAATTTTGTCGAAAAGGACAAAAAGGACCTTATTTGGAAAATGACAGAAAGATTCTTTTATAAAAATCTTATAAAAAGTCAAATAACGGTATAAATTTCTTTATCCCATATTCTATAAAATAGTAATAATGATTTGAAATACATTTTTAAGAAACATGGATGTTGATGATAAAGAGGTCCTAGTAGATAATTACGTATAAACAACCTCGGATAATGAACAGATTGTAGAAGTAACTGTTATATTGTATATTTCCTTGGTCGAGGGTAGGTTATCCTCCTTTATAATAGTGAAATAATTGTTATTAAATAATACAAGAATCATATAAATTAATATGATGTAATATAAGATCTTTTATCATTTCTTTGTTAATAACATCTTAGTATTATTTTCGTTTCGGGTGTTAACGGATTCGTTTTCCTTTATATTATTTGTTATGTGAGTCATATTTGTTATGGAAGGGATGTATATTATTAATATACAGAATGAAATCAAGTATTTAAACATTATTTTTAATCATCTAATAAAAATTAGTCATAAATGTATACGATGGGGAATGAATCACATCGCGTTCGTGGAGACGGTAGTCCGTACGTACGCACGAGCGACAATATCATTCTTTTGTTATTAAAATAATATATAATTGGATGGTATATCATATATACAGAATAATTATCATGTTATATTTATTATTTACATCAATTAAACATCATTATTATACACATCCAAATAATAATGTATTGAATAACAATTACACCACGACGTGGAGACGGTAAGTCGTATGTACACACACATGGTGACATGTCATTCAAAGGATGGATAGAATAATGAATTTGGATGTACCATATTTATAATAACATCATATTATATAGAATATACTAGAGTTATTATTTTAGAGTTTAAACAACAATGAGAAATAAAGTGGAAGAAAAAATGAACTTGGAAGAGGTGGTGAGATATTTACCTCTTCTTCGGGTTCTTCCTTTTGATTTGATCAAAAGGGCTCCTTGGGTTGGATTTATGACTAAAGGAATGCCTTAATGATGAAGGAAGGACAGTTGAGAGGATATTTGGGAAGAGGTTGTCCGACCCAAACGGATTTGAAGGTGTAAATTAGAGAGAATGGGGAGTTCCCTTTTATAAGAGGGGTGAGGGGGACCTTAGGAAAAGCTAGAAATATTACTTTATAATAAATTTATTTTTGGTTTATAATGGCTCCAAAATGAATTATTTAATGTATAAGGTTGGGATGGGTCGAAAAACACTCAACCAATAGGTTTTATATAGGTTTGGGTCAATATATTAACATTATATTTTATATTTAATTCCTAGTTAAATAGTTTGACATTTACCATGTATCTTTGTTTTTTTATATTATATGGTTAATAAACATACTATATACTTCCAATAGAACCCCAAGTGGTTCATTAATGATACACATATCTTTATATAATTCTTTTGGCCGAACCATAGATTTTTAGGAATAGAATATCAATTAATAATATAATATTTGTTTTAAAAACACTTTTTAGTCAATTTTGACACTATTTGGTATTTTGTTTTTACTAAACTAATATTAGTATTATTTCATTGAAAAAAATTCATCTAACCAACCTTAATATTTCATATTAATCACTAAAATTAGTTTAATTCATAAAAATTCTCAAATTACATTTATTTGGATATTTCTAATAACAATTATTTTAATATTACATTAATTAAGTAATTACTGCATCATATTGTGTCATAATTAAATTATTTAATGTCTAAAAAATATAAATAAAATACCCTTGTGTATGAAATATCTTTATATTTCTAATTAATATTTATATTCAAATTTATCTTATGTGTAACCCTATATTAATAATTTTTTAGTTATTAAACATTGATTTTAACTCTTTTAACTATTCATTGAATTAAATAATAATAAACGACCTAATCTAATCCATGTGGATCAAATAGGTTCATTTTTTATTCCTATGGTTGTTTTTGGTCGAACTATACTTATCCAATAGAATTAGGAAATGTGTTAGGGTAATAATAAAATCGTTTTTACCCTTAAATACCCTATTTACTTTTAATCGCGGTAAATAAAAGTAAAAAGTTACTATTCACCAAAAATTATTTTTATCTTATTGAACCACATTTTACTCTTTGATATTTACTGTCTTTCTTGGATTTTCAAAATTCCACTCACAGAAGCAGTAAAATTATGTTTTATGTGAATTTTCAAATTCTCTTAGGAGGTTGGTAAAAGTCAGTGAAAAGTTCTATAAATTTTTTAAATATCTAAAATTATTATAAATACACACCAATGAATTACATTGAACATATATAGGTATTATGTATCTGTTTTTTTCTAAAAAAATTATAATAATATAAATAATTATTTAAATATAAATTTGGTTTTAAACAATAACATAGTGTTTTTCACTATTCATCAAAAATTGTATTTTTTCAGAAAAATACCAAAAAATCCCCCTAAGCCAATTTTGATATTCCGAATCCAAAAATGAAGTCCATTTTAAAAGATAAAATTTTAAAAAAAATTAAAAAGTGGGTATTACTATTCATAACAGCTACTTTGATTTGTTGTGGTGTGTTAGAACTCAAAGTTGCGTACAACACATGCTACTGTATTATTCAAATAGAAGTGTACCATTGAAGCTTGGGGTGTTACATTCTCTATCGTCTTTAAAATAATTTAATCCTCGAAATTTCTAGAATATTACTTCCTAAAAGGGCTCAGGTGGTTCATCATAATAAGTTCATCAGGTTCCCACATTGCCTCCTCCATCTTATAGTTTCTCCATAGAACTTTTACCAGAAGAGTCGTCCGGTTTCTCAACACGTTTTCTCTGGTATCAAGAATCCTGAAAGTCTCTTCGCAATAAGACTGATCAGGTTCCAGTTCTACTTCTTCAAAGTTGTTACAAGCGTTGGGTCAGACATGTATTTTCTCAATAGTGATACGTGGAACACATCGTGAACTTTGAAGAGATTTGGCGACATTCCCAAATGGTAAGCTACAACCCCAATTCATTCTAAAATTTCAAAAGGTCCAATGTACCTAGAAATCAATTTACCTTTCTTACTGAAATGTATAACTCTCTTCCATGGAGATACCTTCATGAAAACATGATCTACTACATTAAATTCCATATCCTTCATTTATTCGCATAGCTCTTCTTCCTACTTTGAGCATCTTTGATGTGGTTTTGGATTACCTTTCCATTTTCCATTGTTTCCTCCACATGTTCAGCGCCTATGAGTTTTCGTTCACTAACATCATCCTAATAGGTTTGTGTGAGACATCTATTTTTGTATAACTCTTTATATGGTTCCATATGAATACTTGAATAGACGCTATTGTTATTTGAAAATTCTACCAGAGGTAAATATTGATCCCACATAACTTGAAAGTCAAGTGCGCATGATCCCAACATGTCTTCTAAGGTTTGAATAGTCCATTCTGATTGTCCATCAGTTTGAGGGTGGTAGGCAGTGTTCAAATGAAGTTCAGTATCCAGGGATTTTTAATAACTTTTCCAGAATCATGATGTAAAAAGTGGATCACAATAAAAAACAATCAATAGGGATACTCCATGAAGCCTCACAACTACATTAATATATAGTCTTTCTAGACATAAAAGTGGTAAAACTTTTGTAATGTCCCTCCAATTATCATTGTCTTGAGAGTACAACGAGTCATTACTAGGCCTTAAGCGACATCCCCACGGTGCCAAAGGCTGGAAATAAATGCCGAAGGGTTTCAAGTACAAGTGGGGGATGATTTACCCTTTAATAAATAAACCCATAAACCAACCATAACCAAACATTCACTATATGATGCATGAACAAATGAAAGACCAACTTAAAAAACTTTATTTATGTCAGACTACATCAAAGTACACAACAGTGGAAGACCAAACTAAGCATCAATGTACACAGCAGATGAACAACTAAGGACTCTCAAAGGACACTATAACTCCATGCTCCACATGGTCCAAACTCCACACCATCTCTCAAGAATCACCATGAACCACTAGAAATAAGATGATTTACCATTACCTGTGTCCTGGAACACGACATCTGTAAAAGTACCAAACTACCAAAGCAGGGGTGAGTATAAAACTCAGTAGGTTTCCCCCAAGGACTACCCTACTCACCCCACTAGTATATAAAAGTTAGAAACAATTATATAAAACATTTTATATAAAACAATTTCTCAAAAACAGTTTATAACTAAATACAAACAAGTTTCCAAAAACCATTTATAACGAAAAACCTACAAGTGAATGTGAAACCAATTCTCCAATAAGTTATTTTTCAGAAAAATAACTAAATAAGATAAAAACATTTCACAAACATTTCTTTTTTGGAACACCCAACCATTAAACAAACCCATGAAACCAACCATGCATGCTACCTGGAAGATGGAGAAGACCTAACCCTTATCCATCCTAAAATTATGGGTAAGACTTCTTACCCTTATCTGACCCCAAATGCACATGAATGTTTGACAGGGGAGAGAACTAACCCTTATCCATCCCTGGATGATGGGGAAGACCCATAACCCTTATCCATCCTGAATGCAATATGAATGTTTGAAGGGGGAGATCCCTAACCCTTATCCATCCTAGAATGATGGGGGAGATCCCTAACCCTTATTTATCCCGAATGCAATATGAATTTTTGATGGGGGAGAGCCCTAACCCTTATCAGTCCCAGAATGACGGGGGAGACCCATAACCCTTATCCGTCCCGAATTCAATATGAAAACACACCACACATTCCCAAAAATCATGCCAAAACCACCCTTTCAATAAAACACCATTATTTGAAAACCATTTCCATCAATACCAAGTGTGTTCAACCAATTCAAACCATTTTAATAAAAATGTACTTTTATTGAAATCCAAAGAATAAACTAATTTCATCAAAGCCATTTCAATAAAAATATCATTTCAATAAAACACCCTTTTTATTGAAAACCCATATTTCATAAAAACATTTACCATTTCAACAAGTTCATAATTTAAAATCAAAATTTTAAATTCAAGAAGCCAAATCACTTTGCAGTACACTTCACCAAGATTTCACAACTTCATCAAAACCATAAGTCATCACTAAAGAAGATTTATTCTTTTCTTTGAAAAATAAATTTCATTCAAATAACCTAATTTGAAACTAAGACAATCAATCCTTATAAGAGGAGTCGTGAGTAAATCATCCTACCTCAATGGTTTTGACGAAAACCCTAACAAACAGAGAATGCACAAGAAAATTGGGTCGATTCTCCAAAAATCCTCCTTAGATATCTTCTCCTAACGCAACCAACACCAAAACTCATCATATTTGGCATCCAAACACTTATATCTACCCATAACAGGCATAGATCTACAAAACCGAGAGAATAGGATATGTAGATCGAAGTAGATCTATGAAACTGATCAAAATAATGACATGCCTCAAGAATCCGGCTTCGATTCGCCATGGGAATCCTTCAGATTGCATCTGGAATGATGGGAGAACATTCCATGACCTTGGGAGAACCAAAATCCCATGTTAGGGAAGCTTAGGAGCTTAAACGAGGCATTTATAGGTGAAAACGCGTGAGATCCACAATTTAAGGATCTCATTTAAGTGCCCGCACGGTTAGTTCGCACGGTTTGACAAACCATGCGCTAACCGTGTGTTAGCTACTGCCTTGACCACCATTCTCGCACAGTTTGGCCGCATAGTTAGAAAAACCGTGCATTGACTGTGTATAATCCACTGCCTCCAAGACCCAATGTAAACGGTTTGGCCGCATTGTTTAGAGAAATCGTGCGCCGCCCGTGCGACTTTCCTTTTGGTTCCAAAACCAATTCCATGTTCCCCCAACTCTCCCATTCGTCATCCTTAATTTTAAAACCACTATATGCATCAAGAAAGGGTTACATAACAGAAACCGGGGTACCAAATTCTCTCCACAATTGGTCTTTCCATCCTTGGAAAGTAGAGATCCTTCAGCCAACTAAAATAGTTATGGCCATTACTCCTTCATTTCCTTTTCACATTCACAAGTCTCTTCATGAATCCGACCATGATTCCATAAAACCCACACTAGACCGATGATTTTTCCATGAAATAATTTCTATTTCCTATCCCCAATTCGTACTAGGATATTTATCAATGAAGCATCTAGCTCTAGGTCAACGCTATCACATCTGATCACATGGTGATGATCAGGGTGATACTTTTTCAACTGAGATAAAAGGAACACATTATGAACTAAACTAAACCATGGTGGTAAAGCCAACCAATATTCCACCTCTCCAACCTGTTCCAGTATCTCTAAAGGGCCAATTTATCTTGGAGATAACTTTCCCTGCTTCCCGAAATGACGATGTCCTAGTCTTGGAGAGATCCTCAAGAAGACATGATCACCCACAACGAATGACAACGGTCTTCGACGGTGATCTGCATAAGATTTCTGATGACTCTAAGATGTCTTCATCCTTTTTCTAATCAACTGGATATTATCTGTGTTTCATGGACAAGGCTCAGACCAACTAGTGATGTTTCACTAGTTTTCGCCCAGCATATTGGAGAACAACAAGGACGCCCATACAATGCTTCAAACGGATCCATGAGTATGGAGGCTTGATTACTATTATTGTATGGGAACTCCACTAAGGGTATATGATCCTCCCATGAGCCACCAAAATTTATTCACAATCCCGCAACATGTCTTCCAACATTTTTATTTTCCGTGTAACACCCCAAGCTTCCACGGTACACTTCTCTTTGAATAATACAGTAGCGTGTGTTGTACACAACTTCGAGTTCTAACACACACCACAACCAATCAAAGTAGCCGTTATGAATAGTAATACCTAATTTTTGAAATTTTATAAATTTTATTTTTCCAAATGGACTTCTTTTTTGTATTCGTAATATCAAAATTATTCTAAGTTGAATTTTTTGTAACTTTCTGAGAACTTCCAATTTTTTATGAATAGTGAAAAATACATAAAACAACTTTTTTAATCAAAATAATTTATTGTGATAAATTATACTATTTAGTGGTTTTAAATTATAATTAGAATATATTTTTACAATTTTATCCAATGGTGGTCAATAGAATTAATTTCACTTTGAAATTGGACATAAACAATTGTCAATCTTTTGATATATATTGTTTCTGAAAAACACGCAATTTGTCGTGACAACGGGAATTAATTATGAAATTAATTAATGCAAATTATATGTTTGGAATTTCATAAAATAGACCTAATTTTGGAATTTTGAATATCAATTATATCTTAGGGTGAAATTTTGGCATTGTTCTGAAAAACATCCACTTTTGATGAATAGTGAAACCACTAAGTGGTAGTTAAAAAACTGATTTTTTGTTTAAATGAAACATTACCACTTATGTGATTTGATTTTCAAAAATCCGACATACATAGTTTTCATTATGAAGTAAAATGTGGTTCAATGGGATTAAAATAATTTTTTGGTGAATAGTAACTTTTAAGTTCTTAATCGCGATTAGAGTTAATTAGTGTAGTTTAAGGTAAAAATAATGTTTTAATAATTTGAGATGAGCTTGAAACATGTCTTACCCTCATTGGATGTTCCATGGCCGACCAATAAAATCCACGGATCAACTTGGGGACCCCATGGTGCCACTTTAGTTCGAAAATGACATAAATACCTTTTATTTAATGTTAAAGTAAAAAATGACACAAACATGAAATGTTTTACTAAAACAATTTTTACATGGGGTTATCCAAGTCATATTTTTGACTATAAATAGTCATTTTAAAGATAAAATGATTTCCTACATCATAGTATTTTTTTTATAATTTTTAGACATTAAATAAATTAAATTATTTATGACATCATGATGACCTCATTATTTAACGATTTAAATAAAATGGAAAGATGATGTAATATCTAAGACCTACACATGTCAAAAACCTATTTTATGGGTGTATTTAGAACCCTTATCACCTTATACTTGAATTATATCAATGTGGGTCCTCTTAAATCCGAATACCATCTTAAAATAAAGTGACTTTTCTTTACTTTACAAGAGTGCCCCTCCTCTCCACTTATAAAAGGCCCCCACCTCTATCACCTTACTCACACTTTCAAAGCATTTTAGCTCGGCCAAACTCTGCCCAAATACTATCCCAAAATCCCTACCTTACTCCTAGAAGCCTCAATTTTGTCAGAATTCTTCCCAAGGAAGCCTTTGGCTCAAATCAAAAGAGTTGCCTGATTTTAAGGTAATGTCTTCTCTTATGTTATTTTGTTTTATTTTGCTTCTCCAACCCCATAAACAATTTTTATTCATTTCTTTTGTAACAACACAAGTATACTCAATATACTAGGATGTTGTTATAAGAATGATTCTAGATACACTTACACACACCTACATCTAATGGTTAAAGAACATACTGTTTCTGTGGATGGAGAATTTCTGCCTCACGAAACGATGATTGTTCAACACTAATATAACACCTTAAAAGGTGTCATTTAAGATGTAACTATATTTATATATGATATATAATATGTTTATGTTTTCCTTATGCTTCTGTATTTCTCATTTATGGCATAATTTATGATTTCCATTATTGGTAAACGCGATAATTTCATTTTAGGAAGTGCGGACTACCGCCCCCTCAAAGTGATGTGAATCGTTAATTCCATATATGGGATGTATAAAGGATGAAGTAAATGATATTATATATGATATTATACTGGGACTATATTATACCTATATATAATTATGATTCCATTCCATTAAATATGAAATAGAAATGAAAGTAGCGTTCATGCGTACATACGGCTTACCATCTCCATGAACGGTGCATTTCATTTCTTACCTCTAAATGTTACGTAATATTATGAATGAATGTATATACTGGATATATATGATATATATGAAATCTAAATCATGAATATAATTCTGGAGATAATGGATATTCTACCACATAAACAACTTGTAATTATAAGAAGTTTATTGTTGACTCAAGTACCAAAAATCAACAAAACGACCGTTATTGACTTAAATAATTAAATAATGTTCATAACATTGTAATAAGTGATATAAAAAAGATAATGAAATTGAAAATGGTAGATATTAACTATAGTTTATTATTCAGGAGGTTATAGGACGGTCGAATCAAGTCGGACACAAGGTAAGGGAATTTCTTAACCCAATTTCTATTCTTCAGGTTAATCTCCTACTTTCAAATTATAACATGATATTATTATGTCCTATCTTGTATTTGTACTTTCTTTATGTGTAATTATAGTGAATACACATAATATATCTCTTTTATTTTTTAAAAATTTATCTTTGTGAGGGACTCGGTCTCAATCTCCTTTCATTGAGGCATATTTGGTTTTTTACACAACTTTCCTTTATATGGTGTATAAACCCTTTTGACTTTTACATTTATTCAAAAGGAATATTTTTATACGAAGTGTTTTACTAAATGAAAAAAAGGAATGTTTTTCTTGTCATACGTATGCGGCGACAAAGACTTCTCCGTCACCATGGCCATTATTTGGGTTTTAGATTCCTTTACAATCCATAACTTTTTTAAAATGAAAAATAAATTCCATGTTTTAATTTTCTTTTATTTTGCTATTGAAAATGGTTTTGAAAGTGTTTTTATTATATCAATCTGTTTTATTGATATCTTGTGATTGAAATGTGGAAATGTTATGTTTCTTTTATGCATATTTTATGTGATATGATTATGTTAGGGTTTATGATATGTTTAAACTTGTTCATATGAGGAATGCGTTGGACTTAATAAGTGACGGGTGGAGCCCGCTATAGCTCCTCGATTCATCGGTAGGTCTCATGAGACAAAATAGTGTCTTGGCACGAGGCCTTCACCAAATATTATTTGTGGTCTTGCCACCAGGCCTTGGATATGTGGTTATGATAGTTTGGCATTATGCATTCCATCATTATGAAAGTGGTTATTGATATTGCATGTGATTATTCGACCAATAGAATATCCATGTGAGTAAGTAAATGGCATTATTTCAGTTTACTTTTTCCATATTATGCTAAAGTTCAAGTTTAAAGGGCTTTTGTTTTAGTTATACATTGCCTTAAATGTTAATGTTTATTTAGGAAAGCTTATGCTATATTGTTATCCTTACTGAGTATCTGAGCTCACCCCTTTCAATGTTTTAATTTTTTACAGGATGTGAAGAAGTATATTATGAATGACCTACAGGGATAATATAAGGGGATATGAAGAGAATATGTTCTAGTTTTGTTTTACTTTATGATGTAATGTAAGACTTATGAATGTTTCTACTATTTTGAAGGCTACTAAACTAATTGGTCTTTCGAGACTTTATCTTTTGTGATCATGCCAATGTTTTGAAGTAATGCACCGACTCGGGGTAGTTGGGGTCGGGGAATTACAGTTGGTATCAGAGGTAGTTTAGTACTAACCTTGGAAGCTATATTTAGATAAACTATGATTAGAGCACATAGCCCAAAGATAGACATTTAGGATTAGTATAGAATATTTTCCTAGAATTTTGGTATTATAGAGATTTTGTGAGTTTTCCGAGCAATACATCCCTGTCTGGATACGAGCAGGTAGAGCCAGCTCTGGCACAGATGTACCTAGGGGTGAAACCTAAAAACACTGCTTTGAGCTAGACTCGAACGGGAACTGGTGCATGACAACGGGCCTTACTGCACTCTTGGATACGACACTTCTGGGGGATATGCTTAGGATAATTCTCATTTTCATTAAAAACCACTATGAAGGGTTATGAGTATATACTTCCTCAAAGAAAACTTTTATTATGATTATAGATTATATCCATAAATAGTTCAATTAGTGTTAAGTGTTTTACAAGTATTGAATTTTGTATTTTGATTCATAAACTAATCTAGTTTATGCCATTGTTTAGAAATGGCGCCTAGTGGAAGGAATGGAAACCGTATTAATGCACGCACTCCGTGTAGGGATTTCCCTCCTGATCACGATAATTATTGTGGATCTGGAGATACAACTGGCGATGATCAACTTATTACCATACTGGGACAACTCACTCAGGTTATTAATAATAACCTTACTCGTATGGAGCACCATGATCCGCAACGTGGAGGATCATTGTTAGACTATTTCATGAGGCAAAAACCGCCAACATTTAGTGGGGGTAAAAATCCATTAGTAGCTGAGAAATGGATAAAATCCTTATAGAAAATATTCTAGGCCTTGGGGATTAGCGAAAGGGAGAAGGTTTTCATGGCAGTTTACCGCCTCACTAGACATTCCGATCAGTGGTGGTCACTGATTCAAAACAGAAAGGAAGATGATGATGTATCGAATATGTAATGGAGGGAGTTCAAAGAGATTTTCTTAGAAAAATACTTTCCTCGTTACCATCGAGCAGATATGGAAAGGCAATTTCTGAGTCTGAGGCAGAAGGAGGATGAGAATGCCGCAAAGTATGAGGCTAACTTTACAAGGTTAGCGAGGCATGCTGCAGATTATATACGTAACCCAAGAAGTAATATTGATCGTTTCTTTGATGGGTTAAAACCATTTTCCGTCGAGTATTAGTATCACAATCTTTCTCAACATACGAAGATATTGTCTTGTGTGCTACCAAGACGGAAAAGGAAGTCTCTAAGTCTTATGACAATAAAGTAAAGCAAGATAAGAAGAGAACAGTGGAACAAGAGACAGATAAAGGGAAAAAGGGAAAGAAGGATTTTCCATTATGCGATAATTGTGGGAAGAATCACCCTGGTATTTGCCTAAAAGGAATGGGAGTTTGTTATAAATATGGGGAAAAAGGTCACCAGGGGCGTGATTTCAAGGGAAAGAAAGAGGCTATCAATGTTGAATGCTACAATTGTAGGGAAATGGGGCATTATTAAAATGAATGTCCTAAGCATCAGGGAAACATACCTCATAAAAGGCCAAGGGATCATGGACAATCTTATGTTGTTACTACAGTTGAAGAGGAATAATTAATGTATGGGTGTTTTTGGACTCATGGATTATATTCTGGTTATTAGAATAATGTGTTATATATATAAGGATTATACTGTAGTACTTTTTGTTTCATTAAGGTTACAATATGATAAAGGTAATCATATTTTTAGTATGTGACAATAAGAGAAACTTTACTTTGTTTGGGGAATCTGATGTTACAATTGATTTTTGGAATTTAAGGACGCTTTAGAGAATGTATGGACAGAGGTATTTTGGAAAACTATATAGGTTGTAATGGATTAAGTTTAACCTTTGATATAATTGTTTAAGTTTAAAACATTTATGAAGATTATTTTTGAAATATTATAATACTATAGTTTTAGGAAAAGGACAACCTGCAGGGTGGGGCATAACCCATTGCGTCGGACAAAGCTGCAGGAATCGAACCCACAACCATAGTGCGACAAGCCTTAATTACCTACCACTAGCCTACAGGAAGTCCCTGGTTATTACAAAATAGTATTACTAATCTAAATGGTATGTGTTAATATTTGGAACCGTATACAATTAGGATAAACAGAATATTTTTGAGTTCTATTACCTTTTGGAGTAAAAGATGGGTTTGTGGTAAAAATTTATTAAAGAATGAAAGTATACATAACAAGTAAGTATATTTCCTTACATTCTTGGAAAATCTCTTAAATAAATTTCTCAACTTTATAAAAGGTAACTTAAAACAAAAACATTGTCAGTTAACTTTTCCTACTGGGGAATCAATGATCGTTTAACCAATCACACGTTTGTGATTTTCTTTTAGTTAAACTTTCTCCTAATCCTGTTTTCTATAACTCTCCATCAGAACTTTATGGTTTGTTTCTCCTCCATATCCATATTTTCATAGAATTCTTTTTATGGTCTATCTCGGGTGACCTTTGTACTTATCTTTCGTTCTTTTAATGTTATATTTTTATTAACCTTATTTTCGATGTGGGTTTTCCACAAAGGTATTTTCTATTTTCAACCTTTTATTTTAGAAGAACATTTTCAAATTGCGAGGATGCAATTTATTGATGGTGGGGAGAATGTAACACCCCAAGCTTACACGGTACACTTCTCTTTGAATAATACAGTAGCGTGTGTTGTACGCAACTTCGAGTTCTAACACACACCACAACCATTCAAAGTAGCCATTATGAATAGTAATACCTAATTTTTGAAATTTTATAAATTTTATTTTTCCAAATGAACTTTGTATTTGTATTCGTAATATCAAAATTATCCTAAGTTGAATTTTTTGTAACTTTCTGAGAACTTCCAATTTTTTATGAATAGTGAAAAATACTTAAAACATTTTTTTTAATCAAAATAATTTATTGTGATAAATTATACTATTTAGTGGTTTTAAATTATAATTAGAATATATTTTTACCATTTTATCCAATGGTGGTCATTAGAATTAATTTCACTTTGAAATTGGACATAAACAATTGTCAATCTTTTGATATATATTGTTTCTTAAAAACACGCTATTTGTTGTGTCATCGGGAATTAATTATGAAATTAATTAATGCAACATATATGTTTGTAATTTCATAAAATATACCTCATTTTTGAATTCGGAATATCAATTATATCTTAGGGTGAAATTTTGGCGTTGTTCTGAAAAACATCAATTTTTGATGAATAGTGAAACCACTAAGTGGTAGTTAAAAAACTGATTTTTTGTTTAAATGAAACATTACCACTTCTGTGATTTGATTTTCAAAAATCCTACATACATTTTTGTCATTAGGAAGTAATATTTGGTTCAATGGGATTAAAATAATTTTCCGTGAATAGTAACTTTTAAGTTCTTAATCGCGATTAGAGGTAATTAGTGTAGTTTAAGGTAAAAATAATGTTTTAATAATTTGAGATGAGCTTGAAACATGTCCTACCCTCATTGTATGTGACATGGCCTACCAATACAATCCATGGGTCAACTTGGGGACCCCATGGAGCCACTTTAGTTGGAAAATGACATAAATACCTTTTATTTAATGTTAAAGTAAAAAATGACACAAACATGAAATGTTTTACTAAAACAATTTTTACAAGGGGTTATTCAAGTCATATTTTTGACAATAAATAGTCATTGTAAAGATAAAAAGATTTCCTACATCATAGTATTTTTTTCTATAATTTTTAGACATTAAATAAATTAAATTATTTATGACATCATGATGATGCAGCGATGACCTCATTATTTAACGATTTAAATAAAATGGAACGATAATGTAATATCTAAGACCTAAACATGTACAAAACCTATTGTATGGGTGGATTTCGAACCCGTATCACCTTATTAATGAATTATATCAATGTGGGACCTCTTAAATCCGAATACCATCTTAAAATAAAGTGACTTTTCTTTACATTGCAAGAGTGCCCTCCTCTCCACTTATAAAAGGCCCCCACCTCTACCACCTTACTCACACTTTCAAACCCTTTTCTCTCGGCCAAACTCTGCCCAAATACTCTCCCAACTTCCCTCCCTTACTCCTATAAGCCTAAAATTGGGCAGAATTCATCCCAAGGAAGCCTTTGGCTCAAATCAATAGAGTTACCCGATTTTAAGGTAATGTCTTCTCTTATGTTATTTTGTTTTATTTTGCTTCTCCAACCCCATAAACTCTTCTTATTCATTTATTTTGTAACAACACAATTATCCTCAATATACTAGGATGTTGTTATACGAAGAATTAGAGATACACTTACACACACCTACATCTAATGGTTAAAGAACATACTGTTTCTGTGGATGGAGAATTTCTGCCTCACAAAACAATGATTGTTCAACACGCATATAACACCTTCAAATGTGGCCATTTATATGTCACTATATTTATATATGATATATAATATCTTTATGTTTTCCTTATGCTTCTGTATTTCTCATTTATGGCATACTTTATGATTTCCATTATGGGTAAACGCGGTATCTTCATTTTAGGAAGTGCGGACTACCGCCCCCTCAAAGTGATGTGAATCGTTAATGCCATATGTGGGATGTATAAAGGATGAAGTAAATGTTATTATATATGATATTATACTTTAACTATATTATTCCTTTATATAATTATGATTTCATTCCATTAAATACGAAATAGAAATGAATGTAGCGTTCACGCGTACGTACGGCTTACCGTATCCATGAATGGTGTATTTCATTTCTTACCTCTAAATTGTACGTAATATTATGAATGAATGTATATACTGGATATATATGATATATATGACATCTAAATCATGAATATAATTCTGGAGATAATGGATATTCTATCACATAAACAACTTGTAATTATAAGAAGTTTATTGTTGACTCAAGTACCAAAAATCGCCAAAACGACCGTTATTAACTTAAATAATTACATAATGTTCATAAAATTGTAATAAGTGATATAAAAAGGATAATGAAATTGAAAATGGTATATATTAACTCTAGTTTATTATTCATGAGGTTAAATGACGGTCGAATCTAGTCGGACACAAGGTAAGGGAATTTCTTAACCCAATTTCTATTCTTTGGGTTAATCTCCTACTTTCAAATTATGTCATGATATTATTATGTCCTATCTTGTATTTGTACTTTCTTTATGTTTAATTACAGTGAATACACATAATATATCTATTTTATTTTAAAAAAATGATCTTTTTGAGGGACTTTGTCTCAATCTCCTTTCATTGAGGCATATTTGGTTTTTTACACAACTTTCCTTTATACGGTGTATAAACCACTTTGACTTTTACGTTTATTCAAAAGGAATATTTTTATACAAAGTGTTTTACTAAATGACAAAAAGGAATGTTTTTCTTGTCATATGTATGTGGCGACAATGACTTCTCCGCCGCCATGGCCATTATTTGGGTTTTGGCTTCCTCTACAAGCCATAACTTTTTTAAAATGAAAAATAAATTCCATGTTTTAATTTTCTTTTATTTTGGTATTGAAAATGGTTTTGAAAGTGTTTTTATTATATCAATGTGTTTTATTGATATCTTGTGATTGAAATGTGGAAATTTTATGTTTTCTTTATGCATATTTTATGTGATATGATTATGTTATGGTTTATGATATGTTTAAACCTGTTCATATGAGGAATGCATTGGGCTTAATAAGTGACGGGTGGAGCCCGCTATAGCACCTCGATGCATCGGTAGGTCTAATGAGACAAACTAGTGTCTTGGCATAAGGCCTTGACAAAATCTTATTTGTGGTCTTGGCACGAGGCCTTGGATATGTGGTTATGATAGTCTGGCATTATGCATTCCATCATTATGAAAGTGGTTATTAATATTGCGTGTGATTATTCGACCAGTAGAATATCCATGTGAGTAAGTAAATGGCATTATTTCAGTTTACTTTTGTCATATTATGCTAAAGTTCCAGATTAAAAGGCTTTTGTATTAGTTATACATTTCCTTAAATGTTAATGTTTATTTAGGAAAGATTCCGCTATATTATTATCCTTACTGAGCATCTGAGATCACCCCTTTCAATGTTTTAATTTTTTATAGGATGTGAAGAAGTATATTATGAATGACCTGTAGGGATAATATAAGGGGATATGAAGAGAAGATGTTGTAGTTTTGTTTTACTTTATGATGTAATGTAAGACTTATGAATGTATCTAGTGTTTCCAAGGCTACTAAACTAATCGGTCTTTCGAGACTTGATCTTTTGTGATCATGCCAATGTTACGATGTAATGCACCGACTCTGGGTAGGTGGGTTCAGGGCGTTACAGTCCGCTTATATTTCCCATCCATCTGAGGATGATACACTGTGCTCATAGTCAACTGAGTCCTAATGGCTTATTCTAATGATTTCTAGAAATGAGATGTGAACCTCAAATCTCTATTTGAGACTATAGACACTAGTACACCATGCCTCTTTACTACTTATTGAATATAGATTTTGGAAAGATCTTACACTGTATGAGTTTCACGAATAGGGATGAAATAGGACAACCCAGTTGGATGATCCACTATCACCCAAATGGCGTCGTGTTTTTGGACCATTCTTGGAAGACCTGTAAAAAAATCCATTGCTATCTGGTTCCATTTCCACATTGGGATATGTAATGATTGTAATATATAAGATGGTCTCTGATTCTCTACTTCAACCTACTGACAAGTTAAGAACCACGCGACAAAGTCGACCACCTTCCTTTTTTATGCCGCTCCAACAAAACTGCGCCTTCAGCGCCTTATACATCTTCTGTGTACCTAGGTGTACAAACCATCTTGAATGGTGGTAAGCATGAAGGAGTTGTTCCTGAAAACCCATAGGTACAACCATCCGATCTATGAAACACAAAAATAAACCCCCATCAAGTTTCCATCCATCAATGGTCTCCCCACCTTTGAGTTTGGAACTTACAACCAGACATTCTATATCAAATGTTTGTGCTTCCTTGATCGTCCTTACCAAATAAGGAAAAATCATAGCTGAAATGAAAACTGCAACATCACCTAAGTCTTCATATTCCACATGCATGTATTCTATGACAGACATCAACTGCCATTCGTCTGAAGTAATTCCATGAATACCGCTGGTTCATTCGTTAGACTGAAAGGCATGACTACATATTTGTAGTGGCCATATCTGCTTCTAAAAGCTGTCTTTGGAATATCCTCCTTCCGAACTCGCAACTGGTGATATCCTGATCGCAATTAAATCTTGGAGAACCACTAAGCTCCCCTTAATTGATCGAATATATCATCAATGTATGGAAATGGATATATATTCTTTATCGTAACTTGGTTAACCTTGCGATAATCAACACATAGCCGAAGAGTACCATCTGCCTTCTTCACAACAACACGGGTGCTGCCCTTGGAGAAGTACTTGGTCGAATGACACTGTTGCTTTCCAGCTCCTCTAACTGCACTTTCAATTCTCGTAACTCTATTTCTGCCATCCTATAGGATGGAAGGGAAATAGGACTGGTCCCCGGAAGGAGATCAATCATAAACTCCACTTCCCTTAGAGGTGGTAACCCTGATAAGTTATTTGGAAAGACATCTAGAAATTGATCCACCACAACTGGAAATCTATTTTACTCAATTTCTTCAATTTATTCTAGAGTTAACGCTGCCAGTTGTTAAGAGATAATTTCCATCATTGGTTCCAACAAGCTCTTTTCACCTTTGTTTATCACTCTCTCTCCCCTGAAGAGATGGTTGATTCCTTCCTCAGTCGTGAAACTAACCATTCTCTTATAACAGTCGATGTGAGCCTTAAACACTTTCAACCAATCCATACCCAGGATTACGTCATAGACATTGATGTCCAACATCAAGAAGTCCCATTTTAACTCAGCTCCATCGACTATTATAGCACATTCTCTACACACAAAGGCTTGATGTTCTCTTTCACTAAGAGGAGTTTTTAGTTTCAAAAAAGAAGACATCATTTCCAATTTTAAACATAGAAAGTCAACGGCACGATAAGAAATGAAGGAATGCGACACAGCAGTATCAAACAACACATGCACAAGATATAATTCTAATGAATCGTACCTCACACTTTAGATGGTCCAGCCTAATCATCAAAAACCATCTTCTCAGCTCTATACAATTGCTTTGTTGTTCCACTTTGCTCCTGGTTTATGGATTTCACTCGTTTCATCTAATCATATGGTGTTTGTGACACCATAGAAGTGTCCCTGACACCTAACCTTGGAGCAGTGCGTCAAAATCAATTAAGGTGTCCCATCTTGTTTCAATTGTGGAATGCTCTCAATTGTGCCTTACAGTCCTGCATAATGTGGATCATAGAGCCAAACTGGAAACATCCAATCTTGCTCTTGGGTCTCAGAGAAAGGTCAATTTCTCCTATGGTCCGATTATGATGTGTTATTCCTCCTTGAGAAAAGGTTTATGATTTCCTCTTTCTCTTAGTGATAGAGTTCTCAGCTCCTATAGTGATGATAACTGTACTTCCTCCACTTGGATTTTCAGCAGTGACAGATATCCTAAAAAAAGTATTTAGTTGCAGTCCCAACTCAACATTTTTAAAAGCTTGAGTGATGCTTTGGACCAACTTTTGGTTCACCTGTGGTTCAGATGAAACCACATTCTCACTTCCCTCTTCCGACGATTCTCTATGATGCCTACCAGGTGCCATTTCCTAAACCAACAACAAACTCTATAAATCTCACTCTCTAAAAACTGGTGGCTTAACATTTCAAATTTTACATATCATCTATCACAACATTGTGTTCAAAACAAACTTTTCCCATGTTCAGCCATTTTTGAAAACATTCAACATGCTTTTTGAAAATCAACCCATTTTCAAAATACCCAAAATACCCTATTTTCAAAATCATTCACTTGAAAACAATTTCTCCATTTTTGAAAAATTCACACCTTGTGCAGAATCCTTACTCATTCCTCACAATGAGATATGAAATCCTAGTGGGATGTTATTCTTCAACAATGCATGTCATGCTCATCTCATTGGCTAAAGCCATGACAATGATATTTCCAACATTCTAGAAGATTATCCAAAACACTTATGTAACCAACACCCTCGTAACATGAATTTCTGCATAAACGAGTTAGCTACGTCCTTTTATGCTATACATTTCAAGTTCCGACAATACTAATCCAGTCTATGATTTCAAGATAAGGAATAGACAGGAATGAATTTCAACTCCACGACCAACAACATCGATGACCACTTGTTAGGGAAGGTCCGAATGAGCTGATACCATTTGTAATGACCCGCCAATTCTCATTGGATTGAGAGTACAATGAGTCATTACTAGGACTTAAGCATCATCCCCAAGGTTCCAAAGGCTAACAATAAATGTCGAAGGGTTTCAAGTAAAAGTGGGGATGGTTTACCCTTTAAGAAATAAACCCGTAAACCAACCATAACCAAACATTCACTATATGACGCATGATCAAATGAAAGACCAACTAAAACAACTTCATTTATGTCAAACTACATCAATGTACACAATAATGGAAGATCAAACTAAGCATCAAAGTACATTGTGGATGAACAACTGAAGACTCTCAAAAGACATTATAACTTCATGCTCCACAAGCTCCAAGATCCACAACATCTCCCAAGAATCACCAGGAGCCACTAGCAATAAGCTTCTTTACATTTACTTATGTCCTGGAACACGACATCTGTAAAATCACCAAAGTAAAAAATCATTGGGGTGTATAAAACTTCGTAGGTTTCCCCCAATGACTTCTCTACTCACACTACAAGGATAGAAGAGTTAGAAAAAATTATAAAAAATAGTTTTTATAAAACAATTTCTCAAAAACAGTTTATAACTAAATATAAACAAGTTTCCCAAAACCATTTATAACCAAAAACATAGAAGTGAAATTGAAACCAATTTTCCAGCAAGTTATTTTTCAGAAAAATAACTAAATAAGCTAAAAACATTTCACAAACATTCCTTTTTGGCACACCCAACCATTCCACAAACCCATCCAACCAACCAGGCATGCTACCTGGAAGAGGTTGAAACCATAACCCTTATCGATTCCAGAATGATGGGGGAGACTTATTACCCTTATCCAACCCCAAATGCACATGAATGATTGATGGGGGAGAGCCCTAACCCTTATCGATCCCAGAATGATGGGGGAGACCCCTAACCCTTATCCGTCCTGAATGGAATATGAATGATTGATGGGGGAGATCCCTAACCCTTATCCATCCCAGAATGATGGGGGAGTCCTCTAATCTTTATCCGTCCCGAATGTAATCTGAATGTTTGATGGGGGAGATCCCTAACCCTTATCTATCCCAGAATGATGGGGGAGACACTTAACCCTTATCTATCTTGAATGCAATATGAACACACACCACACATTCCCAACAATCATGCCAAAACCACCCTTTCAATAAAACAACTTTATTTAAAAACAATTTCCACCAAAACCAAGTGTGTTCAACCAATTCAAACCATTTCAATAAAAAGGTACTTTTATCGAAAACCAAAGAATAAACCAATATCAGCAAAGCCATTTCAAGACAAAAAATCATTTCAATAAAACACCCTTTTTATTGAAAACCCATCTTTTATCAAACCATTTACCATTTCAACAAGTACATAATTTAAAATCAACATTTTAAATTCAAGAAGCCAAATCACTTCACACAACACTTCACCATGATTTCCCAACTTCAACCTAACCATAAGTCATCACTAAAGAAGATTTATTCTATGCTTTGAAAAATCAATTTCATTCAAATAAACTAATTTGATACTAAGACAATCAATTATGATTAGAGGAGTCGAGAGTGAATCCTCCTACCTCAACAGTTTTGACGAAAACTCTAACAAATGGAGAACCCACGAGAAAACAGGGTTGATTCTCCAATAATGCTCCTTAGATTTCTTCTACTAACACAACCAAGACAAAACATCATCATATTTGGCCTCCAGGAACATAGATATTGTAACACCCCGAGATTTTATGAAAAATATTCTTTTTAATTTCACTAATGTCTTGTGTTATAAAATACACCAAAAGGAGCTTGCACAACACGCATCCTTGATTTGCCTTGAATTACACACAATCACGACCTTCCTCGATAGCGTGTGTAGTACGCAATAACGAGTTTCACTAAACAACAATATGCTATTAAAATATTATTAAAACTAGCCGTTTTGAATAGTAATAACCACATTTTGAAATTGTGTAATTTTATTTTTCAAAATGGAATTCATTTTTGGATTCGTAATATCGAAATTAGCTTAGGGTGAAACATTGGTGATTTTCGGATAACTTTCATATTTTGATGAATAGTGGAAATTACTAAATTTTAATTAAAAACAACTTTTTCAATCGAAATAATTAATAGTGATAAATTATTAATTTGAGTGGTTTTAAAGTATATTTAGAATATATTTTTGCAATTTAATACAATGATGGTCGTTGGATGTAATTTCACATTTAAACCAGACATAAACAAGTGTCAATCTTTTGATAGTTATTATCTCTTAAGAACACGCTATTTGTTTTGACGACGGGAATTAATTTTTAAATTAATTAATGCAACTGATACATTTTGAATTTGGTAAAAGAGAAATCATTTTTGATTTCATAATATCAAATATAGTTTAGGCCTAATTTTTTGTATTTTTCTGAAAACTTTCAATTTTTGATGAATAGTGAAACCACTAAGTGGTAGTTAAAAAACTGAATTTTTCATAAAACATAATTTTACCGCTTCTGTGAGTGGAATTTCGAAAATCCGAGAGACACGGTTAATATCAAGGACTAAAATGTGGTTCAATGAGATGAAAATAATTTTTTGGTGAATAGTATCTTTTTACTTTTTTTTACCACGGTTAAAAGTAAATAGGGT
This sequence comes from Viscum album, assembly GCA_963277665.1. NCBI lineage: Eukaryota > Viridiplantae > Streptophyta > Magnoliopsida > Santalales > Viscaceae > Viscum > Viscum album. Next base: position 1,644,184,404 of record OY728163.1, on the reverse strand, counting down.
AATTATGGGTAGAAATGATATTATTATTACCCTAACACATGTCCTAATTCTATTGGACAAGTATAATTCGACCAAAAACAAACTTAGGAATAAAATATGACCATTTAGGCCCACTTGGATTAGATTAGGACATTTATTATTAATTTATTTAAAGAAGGGTTAAAAGAGTTAAAATCAAAGTTTATTTACTAAAACATTTTTAATATGGGGTTATACATAAGATAAATTAGACTATAAATATTAATTAGAAAGATAAAAGGATTTACTACATAATGATATTTTATTTATAATTTTTAGACATTACATAAATTAATTTATTTATGACACAACGATGATGCAGTAATTACCCTTTTAAGGAAATGTTTACATAATTGATGTTATAAATTCTCAAATAAATGTTATTTGAGCCTTTTTATGAATTCCACTAATTTTCTAGGTTACTATGAAATATTAGTGTTGATTTAATCAACTTGGTTCGAACATATAATTCTGTTATGACTTTCACAAAAATCATATATCAAATAGTGTCAAAATTGACACAAAATAGTTTTTAAATCAAATATTATATTATTAATTGTTATTTTATTCCTAAAAATCTAAGGTTCAGCCAAATGGCTTAGATAAGGATATATATATTAATAATAAACAATTTGGGGTTCGTTTGGCATGTTATAGTAAGTGTATTAACCATATAGTGAAAGAAAACAAAAAGACACGGTAAAAGTTTAAATTATTTATCTTAGAGTTAAATCTAATTGATATGGTTAAAATAATACCCTAAACATGTCTAAATCTTATTGGTTGATAGGATTTCGACACATCCCCACTTTATCTTCGAAATAAGACCCTTTGGAACCATTATAAACCGATTTTGACTTTAATATAAAATAATATTTTGAGATATTCCTAAGGTGCCCCTCTCCTCCCTTATAAAAGGGCACCTCCTCCCCCTTCTCCTCACACCAATTTGAGCACTCAATCTCGGCCAACCCCTACCAAAATCCCTTCTCCAATTCCCTAGAATAATCCTAGTGGTCTTGGTCTTCTTCAAAGACCAATCTTAGTTCCCTATGTGGAGGATTCAAAGAGGAGTTTCGAAGAAGAGGAGGTTCGGACACTTACGAAGCAAATCAGACTTAAGGTAAGGGAAATATCACAATCTCATTTTTATCCAAGATTGTTTATGATTTAGTATTTACTAGGGTGTATTTTATCATCCACATCCATGTTTCCTGAATATGTAATATTATTTCCACCCACCTACAATTTTTTAAATCCAATTTTACCCTTTGGTGAGTTTTTAGTAAAGAATATGAAAGGAATCTTTTGTCGTTTTTCATACAAGGTACTTTTTGACTTTTCCGACAAAAGTACGAGGAGAATGTTATTTTTAACTTATACGGCATGAACGGATTTTTACAGTTTCATAACGCCTCATTTTCAAGAAGCTTCCTCTACAAGATTGCATGATTATTTTTAATAAAAACCTTATCTTTTAAAATTGCATGGAATTTTGTGAAAAGAACATGATTTTAAAGAAGAAAGGATATTTTCCTCAAGAATTCATTTCAAGTGTTTTGTCAAAACTATTTTACATCTAAGATGAAATTATTTCATATGTGTATGTTTCAAGTAAAATTTCTCTATGATTTAAATGGATTCAATTTTCTTATGATGAAATGATATCAATTGTTTATGGATTATGTTATGATGGCATGATGTTTAAGAATCCCATTTTATTTCATGGGTTATGCTATGATGTATGATTTATTTTTTTGTGGAACACATAAGAATGGTATCATTATGAGATGGGTGGGACCTATATCTCCCTTCAATGCATTGGGTAAAGATTTTATATCTCATGAGATAGACATGGCTGGAATGGTAGGTTATACCGGTTCAGTGAAACAGGACTGAAATGAGGGTTACTCGATTCAGAAAAGGGACTTTGTCCACTAAGATAGTCTTGGAAATGAGTCTTGACTAACAAGAAATTATTCTCTATGATTATGTGTGAATGCCAGAAAGGTTCATGTTTTAAGTTATGATTATTGTGATTACATTTCACTTCCATGATTTACCCCAAGTTATGAAATTATGATCTCTTTTGCAGGTTAAGATTTCCAAAAGTTATGTGCTTATGTATATGATGTGATCGATATTTCTTTTGTTTACCCTTATTGAGCATTTGAGCTCACCCTTCTATGTTTTCTTTTCCCCAGGATATAAATAATGGTTTTAGGTATAAAAAAAAGAAAGATCTTTATGGGAGATTTTGAAGATCTTTCACCACGATTAGAATATTATATTCCGAGTTTCCAAAGACACTAAACTATTACGGTCCTTGTGTGTGTGTTTTTGTTATGTACTAAGTATTCCGCAAATGAAATGTAATGTCAATTTATGTCAGGCTTCGGGTCTCTACAGTTGGTATCAGAGGAAATGTTTAGTCAACCTTTGGAAACTAGGATGAGAAAACGTTAGTGAGATCCCTATAGGTATTTCTAAGGTATTTCTAGGGATGTCCCTAAGGTTAAGTATACGTATAGGTTATAGTTCTAGAATTACGCTAACGATCATAGAATTAAACCTATGATGTTAGATATTGAAGGTACTCCCCCATTATTATGTTGTTTTTCCTAGCATGATTTTAGCCTCTCACACTCTTCTTTTTGGGTTTTAGATGATGGCTGGAACCCGAAGGAACCGTGTTGATCAATGAAATGGACAATGAAATGATTGCCCTCCTGAACAAACAAATGTTATGGGAGATGGAGTGAAAAATATTATTGCTATACTTACACAATCTATGAATCATTCTGGACTTCCAAATGAGCAGATAAGGGAATAATATTTTATTGAGTCCTTCATGAGGCAACGTCCACCTTCTTTCAGTGGGACTTCCGATCCACTTGTTGCTGAACAATGGATCGGTACTACAGAAAAGATATTTTCAGTTCTTCAATGTTCTGAACATGATAAAGTCATCTTAGCAGTATATCATTTGGAAGGTGATGCTGATCAATGGTGGAATCTTATCAAGAATACGAGGCCATGAGATGAAATTGAGTCCATGGAATGGGACGAGTTCAAGAACTTGTTTTTCAGTAAGTACTTCCCTAGTATTCTTCGAACAAAGATGGAAAAGGAGTTTCTTGAGCTGAAGCAGAAGGATGAGGAATCTGTTGGTATATACTAAGAAAATTTTACAAGACTTGCAAGGTATGCATCTGGCATTATCATCCAACCTGAAAGTAAAGTTGATCGATTTATCAGTGGCTTAAAACCATGTCTTTGAAGGGCATTAGCTATAAGATACTTCATTAGCTATGAAGAAATTGTGCGTTGTGATATCAAGGTAGAAATGGAAGTTGGTGTTACATATCCATCTCATGGTTTTGAAAAGAAACGAAAGATGGAGTTCAAGGAGAAATCTCAAAATAATGGTGAAAAGAAGATGAATGTTTCCTTATGCACAAAGTGAGGAAATAAGCATGGTAGAGATTGTCTTAAAGGGACTAGAAAATGTTTTAAGTGTGGAAAAGAAGGTCATAGAGCAGCTGAGTGTCGAAGTAATGGAAAAAGGGTTTCTAATGATGTGAATAAAGCAAACACTGCATAGAACGCACCTCTAACACTTCAATTCTTCAAGTGCAAGGAAATGGGGCATTATGCTAATAAATGCCCTAATCCAAGGGTTAGTGATGATCGACATGAGCTACCTCTTAAGGCAAAGGACAAAGGGAAGTCACATGCGATCACTATTGGCGATGTTGAATATGACAACGATGTGGTGGAATGATTAAGTGTTTATGTAATGGGATTCCAATATAATGTTGTATCATAAAGTATTGGAATATTTATGTATTGGTCTAATGTGGTACTCAAAGTGATTGAGATATTTTTGGAAATAAGTTGATATACGCATAATGAAGGGAAAACGAGAAAACGAAATGTTTAACAGTATTCATGAGCTCATGATTGATATAAGGACTAAGTGATATCATGGATTTTGTTATGTGGAAGGTGTTAACTTTTAACTGCATTCATGTTTTCCCTAAGGTTCAATGATTATTCAAGAGAATACATGATTAAGGACTTTGAATGTTTGTAATGTGACCAACAAAACATATCTTATGATATATGGGGATCAATGATGGTATTAAATCTCTGGTAATCGTTTTCACTATGTTATGAGAGTGGACTGTAGTATTATAGATAATCCTAAAGATTGGAATGGATTATGTTGGACATAAGTTAGTATAGTTTAAGGATAGAAGTTTTTTCGATATTATTTATGGGATGTTATAGTAATATAGTTTTAGAAAAAGGACAACCTGCAGGACGGGCGACATCCCATCGCGTCGGACAAGGCTGTGGGAATCGAACCCACAATCGAAGTGCAACTGGCCTTTATCGCCTACCACTGGCCTACAGAAAGTCCCTAGTTAGTGGGAAATAGTTTTATTTTATTAAGCGGTATGATATATAAAGTATAAGTTCATTTTTGGAACCATATACGATTAACCATAAGATGGACTTATAACTTTTGCTAACCTTTTATATGAAAGAGATGGAATGACCCGTCATTCTATCACATGATCTTCTAACACTTCAAAAATTACAAATTCAACTTCATTTATTTAAGAGATGAAGTGGAAATTGTTTAAGGCACGAACAACAGTGAGATTGTACCAAAATAAAGTAAGTATTTATTCTAATTCAAACTCTTCAACTTTAGGGAAACGATCTTGAAAACCAAAAATGTTGTCCTAGTGCTCTTATATCTGATTAATCAGATGGTACCTTAGATCGTCACAAATTTATGGATTTTTGATTGTTGGCTTTTCCATAGCCATTTTTTCTACCACTCTCCATCAGAACATGATGGTTAGATTTTTCTTCCATATCCATATTTTCACCTATGTGGAAACCCAGTGATTAGTTTATTTGGGTAACAATTACGTTTCATACTTTTGTTTTTAAAGATTGGTTTTTGTATTCCTTTTTACGATGTGGGTTTCTATTAAAGAAACTTTCAAGTAGTAAACCATTTATAACCCCGACGAATTTCGAGGGCGAAATTCATTTTAAGGGGGGTAGAATGTAACACCCCGAGATTTTATGAAAAATATTTTTTTTATTTCACTAATGTATTGTGTTGTACACTACACCAAAAGGATCTTGCACAACACGCATCCTTGATTTGCCTTGAATTACACGAAATCGCGACCTTCCTCGATAGCATGTGTAGTACGCAATAACGAGTTTCACTAAACAACAATATGCTATTAAAATATTATTAAAACTAGCCGTTATGAATATTAATAACCACTTTTTGAAATTTTGAAATTTTATTTTTCAAAATGGAATTCATTTTTGGATTCGTAATATCGAAATTAGCTTAGGGTGAAACTTTGGTGATTTTCGGATAACTTTCATATTTTGATGAATAGTGGAAATTACTAAATTTTAATTAAAAACAACTTTTTCAATCGAAATAATTAATAGTGATAATTTATTAATTTGAGTGGTTTTAAAGTTTATTTAGAATATATTTTTGCAATTTAATACAATGATGGTCGTTGGATGTAATTCCACATTTAAACCAGACATAAACAAGTGTCAATCTTTTGATAGTTATTATCTCTTAAGAACATGCTATTTTTTTTGACGACGGGAATTAATTTTCAAATTAATTAATGCAACTGATATGTTTTGAATTTGGTAAAAGAGAAATAATTTTTGAGTTCATAATATCAAATATAGTTTAGGCCTAATATTTGGTATTTTTCTGAAAACATTCAATTTTTGATGAATAGTTAAACCACTAAGTGGTAGTTAAAAAACTGAATTTTTCGTAAAACATAATTTTACCGCTTCTGTGATGGAATTTTGAAAATTCGAGAGACACGGTTAATATCAAGGACTAAAATGTGGTTCAATGAGATGAAAATAATTTTTTGGAGAATAGTAACTTTTTACTTTTTTTACCACGGTTAAAAGTAAATAGGGTAATTATGGGTAGAAATGATATTATTATTACCCTAACACATGTCCTAATTCTATTGGACAAGTTTAATTCGACCAAAAACAAACTTAGGAATAAAATATGACCATTTAGGCCCACTTGGATTAGATTAGGACATTTATTATTAATTTATTTAAAGAAGGGTTAAAAGAGTTAAAATCAAAGTTTATTTAGTAAAAAATTTTTAATATGAGGTTATACATAAGTTAAATTCGACTATAAATATTAATTATAAAGATAAAAGGATTTCCTACATAATGATATTTTATTTTTAATTTTTAGACATTAAATAAATTAATTTATTTATGACACAATGATGATGCAGTAATTACCCTTTTAAGGAAATGTTAACATAATTGATGTTATAAATGCTCAAATAAGTGTTATTTGAGACTTTTTATGAATTACACTAATTTTATAGGTTACTATGATATATTAGTGTTGATTTAATCAACTTTTTTAGAACATATAATTTTGTTATGACTTTCACAAAAATCATATATCAAATAGTGTCAAAATTGACAGAAAATAGTTTTTAAATCAAATATTATATTATTAATTGTTATTTTATTCCTAAAAATCTAAGGATCGTCAAAATGACTTAGATAAGGATATATATATTAATAATAAACAATTTTGGGTTCTTTTGGCATGTTATATTAAGTGTATTAACCATATAGTGAAAGAAAACAAAAAGACACGGTCAAAGTTAAAATTATTTAACTTAGAGTTAAATCTAATTGATAAGGTTAAAATAATACCCTAAACTTGTATAAATCTTATTGGTTGATAGGATTTCGACCCATCCCCACTTTAGCTTCGAAATAAGACCCTTTGGAACCATTATAAACCGATTTTGACTTTAATATAAAATAATATTTTGAGATATTCCTAAGGTGCCGCTCTCCTCCCTTATAAAAGGGCACCTCCTCCCCCTTCTCCTCACACCAATTTGAGCACTCAAGCTCGGCCAACCCCTGACAAAATCCCTTCTACACTTCCCTAGAATAATCCTAGAGGTCCTGGTCTTCTTCAAAGACCAATCTTAGTTCCCTAAGTGGAGTATTCAAAGAGGCGTTTCGAAGAAGAGGAGGTTCGGACACTTACGAAGCAAATCGGACTTAAGGTAAGGGAAATATCACAATCTCATTTTTATCCGAGATTGTTTATACTTTAGTATTTAATGGGGTGTATTTTATCATCCACATCCATGTTTCCTGAATATGTAATATTATTTCCATCCACCTACAATTTTTTTAAATCCAATTTTACCCTTTGGTGAGTTTTTAGTAAAGAATATGAAAGGAATCTTTTGTCGTTTTTCGTACAAGGTACTTTTTGACTTTTCCGACAAAAGTACAAGGAGAATGTTATTTTTAACTTATACGGTGTGAACGGATTTTTATGGTTTCATAACACCTCATTTTCAAGAAGCTTCCTCTACAATATTGCATTATTATTTTTAATAAAACCCTTATCTTTTAAAATTGCATGGAATTTTGTGAAAAGAACATGATTTTAAAGAAGAAAGGATATTTTCCTCAAGAATTCATTTCAAGTGCTTTGTCAAAACTATTTTACATCTAAGATGACATTATTTCATATGTGTACGTTTCAAGTAAAATTTCTCTATGATTTAAATGGATTCAATTTTCATATGATGAAATGATATCAATTGTTTATGGATTATGTTATGATGGCATGATGTTTAAGAATCCCATTTTATTTCATGGGTTATGCTATGATGTATGATTTATGATTTTGTGGCACACATAAGAATGGTATCATTATGAGATGGGTGGGACCTATATCTCCCTCAAATGCATTGGGTAAAGATTTTATATCTCATGAGATAGACATGGCTGGAATGGTAGGTTATACCAGTTCAGTGAAATAGGACTGAAACGAGGGTTACTCGATTCAGAAAAGGGACTTTGTCCACTAAGATAGTCTTGGAAATGAGTCTTGACTAACAAGAAATGATTCTCTATGATTATGTGTGAATTCCACAAAGTTTCATGTTTTAAGTTATGATTATTGTGATTACATTTCACTGCCATGATTTACCCCAAGTTATGAAATTATGATCTCTTTTGCAGGTTAAGATTTCCAAAAGTTATGTGCTTATGTATATGATGTGATCGATATTTCTTTTGTTTACCCTTACTGAGCATTTGAGCTCACCCTTTTATGTTTTCTTTTACCCAGGATATAAAGAATGGTTTTAGGTAAAAAAAGGAAGATCTTCATGGGAGAATTTGAAGATCATTCACCACGATTATAAGATTATATTTAGAGTTTCCAAAGACACTAAACTATTACGGTCCATATGTGTGTGTTTTTGTTATGTACTAAGTATTCCGCAAATGAAATGTAATGTCAATGTACGTCAGGCTTCAGGTCTCTACAAATATACCCATAATGGGTTTAGATCTAAGAAACTAAGAAAATAGGATATGTAGATCTATGTAGATCTAAGAAAACGATCAAGAACGATCACATACCTCAAGAATCTGGCTTTGATTTGCCAAGGGAATCCTACAGATCACCTTCGGAACGATGGGAGGACCTTCCATGACCTTGGGAGAACCAAAATCACGATTTTTGGCTACTTAAGAGCTTAAACGAGGCATTTATTGGTGAAAACTCGTGAGATCCACAATTTAAGGATCTCATTTATGTGCTTTCACGGTTAGTTTGCACGGTATAAAAAACTGTGCACTAACCGTGTGTTAACTACTGCCTTGACCGCCCTTCTCGCACAGCTTGGTTACAGGGTTAAACAAACCATGCGACGACCGTGCGAAATCCACTGCCTCCAAGACCCACTGCACACAGTTTGGCTGCAAGATTTATAAAAACTGTGCGCCGCCCATGCAGCTTCCCTTTTTCCTCCAAAACTCATTCCAAGTTCTCCAGACTCTCCCATTAGAAACCCTTAACATTAAAACCACTAAAACATTAAGAAAGGGGTTACATAACCGAACCCGAGGATACTACATCTCCCTTATAGAAAGAAAATGTGTTGACTTGGTAAGACGATCAACAATGACCCATATTGCATCATTCCATCTAGTTGTCTTTGGTAGTCCCGTGACAAAGCCCATCGTAATATTATCCCATTTCCACTCCGGTATGGGAAGAGGTTGCGTGACTACTCCAAGTTGTTGTCTTCCAGCATTCACTTGTGGAAAAACCATACATCTTGACACAAAATCAGAAATATCCCTATTCATGTTATCCCACAAAAATGTTCCTTCAAATCTCTATACATTTTGGTGCTACCAATGTGCATAGAAAAATTGGAACTATGAGCATCATCCAATAATTCACTTTTTGTATCAGGTATATTGGGATGACAAAGTCTCTTCCCAAATTTCCAAATTCCATCTTCATACACAAAGTCACTCAATCTCACATCATTCATAATATTAATCTTCTTTGGGAACTCTTTATCATCAGTCTAAGAACTCTTTATCCTTTCTAGTAAATATGGTTTGGAAAACATTTTAAAACGTATTGACGTTTCACCTTCCATGTTGATTCCCATATCCATAATTACTAGATCCTTAAAAATAGGCTCCCTTTCAACTTTCATCTTGTTCAAACTCAATGATCCTTTCTAATCAAAGCATCTTCCACCGTATTCGCCTTTCTCAGGTATTAGTGTATCGTGCAATCATAATCATTGAGTAGTTAAAGCCGTCTCCTTATCCTCATGTTGAGTTCTTTCTATGAGAAAATATACTTCAAACTCTTGTGACCATTATAAATCTCACATTTTTCACCATAGAGATAGTGTCTACAAATCATAAAATCATAGATTATAGCTTCAAACTCAAGATCATGAGTAGGATAGTTTTTATCCTTAATTTTCAGCTATCATGATTCATAGACAATAACCCTATCATTTTTCATAAGGACACAACCATGTATTTTCTTCGAAGCATCACTATAAATAACAAACCCATCATTCCCCAATGGTAGAGTCAATATAGGATCATTGACTAATATTCTCTTCAGTTCTTCAAAACATTCTTTACACTCTTTTGTCCAAACAAATTTAACCCCTTTATGTGTGAGATTTGTTAATGGGTTAGCCAACCAGGCAAATTTCTGGACGAAACGTCGATAACAACCTGCTAAACCAATAAAACTGCATACATTAGTTATACTTGTCAGTGCTGGCCATTCATGGATTTCACATGTCTTAGAAGGATCAATAGAGATTCCATCCTTTGAGACAATATGTCCATGAAAATAAAATATCCGTAGGTCAGTATTCACATTTGCTAACCTTCCCATATAATTCATGTCGTCTAAGAGTCTTCAAGATAATGCACAAGTGATTTTCATGATCTTTGTAGCTTTGGGAGTATACCAAGATATCATCAATAAATACCACTCAAAATCATCGAGACATTCCTTAAAAACATTGTTCATTAGATCAATGAAGATAACGGGTGAATTAGTCATTCCAAAAGGCATTACTATAAACTCATAATGCTCATACCTGGTCCGAAATATTGCCTTCAGAATGCCTTCCTTCTTCACACACAACTGATGGTATCCAGATCAAAGGTCAATCTTTGAAAAGTATTGAGCTCTATGCTGTTGGTCAAATAAATCATCAATGTGAGGTAGGGGATACTTGTTCTTTATATTTATATCATTGATCTCCCTTTATTCGATACATAACCTCATAGATCCATAGTTCTTCTAAACAAAAAGGAACGGGGATCCCCATGGAGAAACACTAGGGCGAATAAATCCTTTATTACTCACTTCCTCTGGTTGTTTCTTTAGTTCCACTAATTCCATAGTTTCTATTATAGAAGGGGTATTTGATATGTACCTTAATCGAGGAATTAAATCTATGGAAAACTCAATTACTCGTTCTGGAGGATACCCAGGTAAATATTCTGTAAACACATCAACATATTCTTTAAGAATAGGTAAATACAATATTTGAACATTCCTTTCATCACCCAAAATTATTTCATTCTCTTCCTCCCCACTAATTGAATTTAGTTGAGATACTGGAGGTGGATCTAGATAATAATTAGGTGGTGATGATTCTGCTCTAAGGATAATGTGTTCTTTATCATCATCTTCAAAAATCATTACCTCCTTATTCTACCAATAAATCGTCAAATCATTGTCTGAAATCCAATCCATACCGTGGATTATATCAAACTAAATCACAAGTATGACAATGAGATCAATAGATAAAGAACATTTATATACTCTAATGGGAATAGATTCACAAAAAAAATTTGCGATAATACTTTCCTTAGGGGTTTTAACTAACAAATCTCTTGTTAAATAAAATGGGAAATATCTAATTTTCATAGAAAACTGGGAAGATACGAAATAATGAGATGATCCAGAATAAAAAAATAATTTTTTAAACTTGAGGAAACCATTAAATTACCTACCACCATGTCTTTTGGAGCTTCAACCTCAGCAGTAGTGATAACAAATGCTTGTCCTGGATCCCTTGGCCTTTTCCAAGGTAAGTTCTTCTGGAGATTATGAAATTCATTTTTATAATGTCTTATCTCCTTGTAATTGTAGCATTGAACATTGGTAGAATATTTCTTCTCCTTGCAATCACGAGTTGGTGGACTATTTCACCACACTTGTAACAGACTCTCATTCCCTTCATGAATGTCCCAGGGTGTTTCCTCCTACATTTACTGCATGATGGATATTCAACTTTTCCCTTCTTCCCCTTATTTCCATTTCCAGAGTGATCAACAGATCCCTTCTTCTCTTGCTTTTCTTTATAGTCATAAGATATAGAGAATTATTTTTCTGTCTAGATAGCACATGAGACAAAATCTTCGTATGATGAGAAGGATTGTGAGCCAATTTCTCGATGGAGAAATAGTTATTACCAATCAATGAAATGACCAATATTACTTCTTGGGTTATGTATTTAATCTGCAGCATGCCTTGCTACCCTTGTAAAGTTCGACTCATACTTTGTGACATTCTCATCCTCCTTTTTTCTCAGACTCAGAAATTTCCTTTCCATATCTGCTCGATCGTCACAAAGAGAATATTTTTAAAATAAAAGATCTCTAAACTCCTTTCATTCCATATTTTATACTTCATCATATTCCGTTGTGTTTTGAATCAATGACCACCATTGATCATCATCTCCAGTGAGGCGGTAAACTGCAATGATAAATTTTTCCCTTTCACTACTCCCCAAGGCATAGAATATTTTCTCAATGGAATTTATCCATTGCTCAGCTACTAATGGATTTTTAATCCCATTGAATGTTGGTGGTTGTTTCCTCATGAAGTGATCTAACACTGATACTCCACACTGTGGATCTGGGTGCTCCGTACAGGTAATGTTATTATTCATATCCTAAGTGAGTTGTCCTAGTATGGTGATTAGCTGATCAGCACCATTTGTATCACCAGCTCTACTATAATTATCTTGAGTAGGAGGGAAATCCCTACATGGATTGTGTTCATTGATACAGTTACAATTCCTTCCGCTAGGCTCCATTTCTAAATAATAGCATAAACTAGATTAGTTTATGAATCAAAATACACAAATCCAAACTTGTAAAACACTATACATAAATTGAACAGTTTATGGATTTAAACCATAATCATAAAACTGTTTTCATTGAGGAATCATATACCCATAAACCCTTTATAATTGTTTTTAAATAAAATGAGAATTATCCTAATCATATCCCCCTGAGTGTCGTAACCATCATGGAAGCAAGTCCCATTGTTGTGCACCAGTTCTCATTCGAGTCTAGCTCAAAGCGGTGTTTTCAGGTTTTAGCCCTAGGTACATCTACACTAGTTCCCCCTCTACCAGCCCGTATCCAGACAGTGATGTGTTGCTTTGAAAACTCACAAAATCTCTACAATACCAAAATTATAGGAAGTTCTTCTATACTAATCCTCAAAGTCTATCTTAGGGTTATGTGCTCTAATAAGATTTTATCTAAATCTAGTTTCCAAGGTTTTTAGTAAACTTCCTCTAATTCCAACTGTAATGCCCCAACCCCAGTTACCCAGAGTTGGTGACTTATTAAATAGAATTGGCATGATCACAAAAGATCAGGTCTCAATAGACAGATTAGTTTAGAAGCCTTAGAAACACTTGATACATTCATAACTCTTACATTACATGATAAAATGGAAAACTAAAACAACATAGTCTCCATAGTCCACACTCATATCCCCTCAGACTATCACTGCGGGTAAATCATAAAATACTTCTTCACATCTAGGGAAAAAATAAAACATAAAAAGGGTGTTCTTAGATTCTCGGTAAGGATAACAATATAGAGAAAACTTTCATAAATAATCATAAACATTTAAGGCAATGTATAACTAAAACAAAATGATTTTAAACATTAACATCAGCATAACACGGAAAAAATAAAATGAAATAATTCCATTTACTTATTCACATTTATGTTTTATTAGTCGAATAATCACATGAAATATCAATAACAAATTTCATAATGATGGAATACATAATGCCAGACTATCATAACCACATAGTCTAGGCCTTCTTCCAAGGCTACAAAAAAGATTTTTTCTAGGCCATGTTCTAAGACACTTGTTCATCTCATGAGACCAACCATTGCATTGAGGAGCTATAGTGGTCTCCGCCCATTACTTACTATGTCCAATGTATTCCTCATATGAACAGGTTTAACCATAACATAAATATTAATATTAAAACTAGCATAAAAAATGTCATCACTTTATCCGTAAACCATGAATGGTATAAAAATAACACATCCATAGTCAAACATATCACAGAACCTTCAATACAATATGGATGTATTGTATCATAATAATTCAACTTCAAATAAACTTAAAATCCTTCAAAGGACGTTGACATAGATGAAATCAAAACTATTTGAGATAAATATCTCTTTATTTGAAATCATTTAAAATTCACATAATTATAAAATAAAACATTTACATTGAAAATATTGTTATAAGATTGTAAGGGAAGCTTTGACGATTTTATAATGGCAGAAAATAGCTGCACCCTCCGTATATGTTAAAAAAGACATTCTTACCTTGATTTTGTCGAAAAGGCTAAAAAGGACCTTGTTTGGAAAACGACGGAAATAATACTTTATAAAAATCTTATAAAAAGTAAAACAAGGGTATAAATTACTTTAACCCATATTCTATAAAATATTTTGAATTTTTTGAAATGCATTTTTAAGAAACATTGATGGGGATGAAAAAGAAGTCCTAGTAGATAATTATGTATCAACAACCTCAGATAATGAAGAGATTGTAGAATTAACACTTAACTTGTACTTTTCTTTTGTCAAGGGTAGGATAAAATCCCGTATAATGGTAAAGTAATTTTTATTAAATTATTAAAGAATCATATCCATTAATATGATATAATATATGATCCTTTAACACTGCTTTGTTAATAATATAAGAGTATTATCGTCGTTTCAGGCGTTAACAGAATTGTTTTCCTTTATATACTTTGTTATGTGAGTCATATTTGTTATGGATGGGATGTATCTAATTCATATCCATAATTATATTAAGTCTATAAAAATTATTTTTAATCATCTAATGAAAATTATTCTTAAATGGATACGATGTGGAATGAATCTCATCGCGTTCGTGTTGACGGTAATCCATACGTACGCACGAGCAACAATATCAATCTTTTATTATTAAATTAATATATAATTGGATGGTTTAACATATATACAGAATTATTATCATGTTATATATATTATTTACATTAATTACACGTCATTATTATACCCATCCAAATAATAATTTATTTAGTAACAATTACACCACGACGTGGAGATGGTAAGCCATACGTATGCACGTATGGTGACATGCCATTCAAAGGATGAATAGAATAATGAATTTGATGGTACAATATTAATAATAACATAATAGTTAATAGAAGATACTAGAATTATTATTTTATAATGGAAACAACAACGATAACGGAAGTGGAAGAAGAAAGGAACTTGAAAGAGGTGGTGAGATATTTAACTCCTCTTTGGGTTCTACCTTTTGATTTGATCAAAAGGGCTCCATAAGATGGCTTTATGACTAAAGGAAGGACTCTATGATGAAGGTAGGATAGTTCAGAGGGTATTTGGGTAGAGTTTGGCCAAACAAAATGGCTTTGAATGTGTGAATTAGATAGAAGGGGGAGTGCCCTTTTATAAGAGGGGTGAGGGGCACCTTAGGAAAAGATAGAAATTTTATTTTATAATAAAATAATTTTCGGTTTCTAAAGGCTCCAAAATGTATTATTTAAAGGCTAGGGTAGGTATGGGTTGAAAACCACTGAACCAATAAGTACTAGACATGTTTGGGTCAATATATTTACTTTGTCTTTTAGATTTAATTCTTAGTTAAATAGTTTGACATTTACCATGTGTCTTTGTATTTTTATATTATATGGCTAATAAACATAATATATACTTCCAATCAAACCCCAAATGGTTCATTAATGATAAAAATATCATTATATAAGACTTTTGGCCGAACCATACATTTTTAGGAATATAATATCAATTAATAATATAATATTTGTTTTAAAAACTTTTTTTTTGTCAATTTTGAAACTATTTGGTAATTTATTTTTGCTAAATTTATAACAGCATTATTTCTTCGAAAAAAATTCATCTATCTAACCCTAATATGTCATATAAATCTTGAAAATTAGTGGAATTCATAAAGTATGAAATTACATTTATTTGGATATTTATAATATCAATTATTTTAATATTTAATTAATTAGGTAATTACTGCATTATATTGTGTCATAATTAAATAAATTATTGTCTTAAAAATATAAATAAAATACCATTATATAGGAAATATATTTATCTTTGTAATTAATTTATAGATTCAAATTTATCATATGTGTAACCCTATATTAACAATGTATTAGTTATTAAACTTTGATTTTAACTCTTTTAACTATTCTTTGAATTAAATAATAATAAATGTCCTAATCTAATCCATGTGGACCAAAGAGGTTCATATTGTAACGCCCCGACCCTACACTACTGGAAAAATGACCTATACCCACGGTTCAAAACCGTGGGGATAGCCCCCAAAACCGTGGGTATAGGCTATACCCACGGTTTTGGGAACCGTGGGCTGGAACGCCGTCGGTATAGGGGTCACAACCTATACCCACGGTTTTGGAGAACCGTGGGTATAGGGGGGTCAATGTTTGCAACAATGTTGTGCCCGCGTGGCACACACAGACCCCACGGTTTCAAACCGTTGGGTATTTGAATTCAAAAAAATCCTTGCAAGGGAATCGAACCTGCAACCTCGAGCAGCCTCAAGCCCGCGGCGCACCAAGCAACCAACCAGTCTATCGCCGTTACTGGTATATATTGATAATTTCATTTTAATATATTAATATAACAGTTATAATGGAAAAGAAAAGCCTTCCGGGTTTTGAACCCGCGCTTCACATTCGCTGCACACTAACTGCGACCAACCGAGCTGGCGTCCCAATTGATATATGGATATAATTTTGTTTTCTTATAATAATATATCTGCTATAATCGAAAAATAACAACACGCGAGATTTCGAACCCGCGACCTGCGCTGAGGAATTTGAGGGAGTGACCAACTGACCTAAATATTTTATACGGTTTAATATTTGATATCCATATATTTATATTATTTCATATCATCTTTTCACCCAAGAAAAAATTTGGTCCCGCGTAATTTTTCATTCCCGCCATAACATGGGAAAGATATACCCACGGTTTTGACAAACCGTGGGTATAGGTCTTTGAAAAATATAACACCTATACCCGTGGTTTTCACAAACCGTGGGTATAGGTCTTCAAAAAAAACATATACCCACGGTTTTGCCAAGAACCGTGGGTAAAGGGGACCTATACCCACGGTTCTCCAAAACCGTGGGTATAGGTCCCAATACTATCCCTATACCCACGGTTCCCAAAACCGTAGGTATAGGGGGGGCCTATACCCACGGTTTTATGTAGAACCGTGGGTATAGACCCATTTTCCAGTAGTGCTAGTTACCCAGAGTCGGTGCATTATTACATAACATTGGCATGATCATGAGAAAGATCAAGTCTCGAAAGACCGATTAGTTTAGTATCCTTGGAATAACTAGATACATCCATAAATTTTTACATTACATCAAAAAAAACATCTCGTCTTCATATCCCCTCATACTATCCCTGCAGGTCATTCATAAATTACTTCTTCATAATCCTGGAAAAAAAATAAAACATTGAAAGGGGTGAGCTCGGATGCTCAGTAAGGATAACATTATAGCAGAAGCTTTCATAAATAAGCATAAACACTTAAGGCAATTTATAACTAAAACAAAAGCCTTTGAAACTTGAACTTCAGCATAAAATGGCAAAGGTAAAATGAAATAATGCCATTTACTTACTCACATTGATATTCTACTAGTCGAATGATCACATGCAATATCAATAACCACTTTCATAATGATGGAATGCATAATTCCAGACTATCATAACCACATAGCCAAGGCCTCGTGCCAAGACTACAAATAAGATTTTGCCAAGGCCTTGTGCCAAGACACTAGTTTGTCTCATGAGACCTACCGATGCATCGAGGAGCTATAGCGGGCTCCACCCGTCACTTATTAAGTCCAATGCATTCCTCATATTAATATGTTTAAGCATAAAATAAACATTCGTATTTAAAACTAGCATACGAAATGTCAATACTTTAACCACAAACCATGAATGGTATAAAAATAGAACATCCACAGTCAAATATAACTCATTTGATACAATATGGAAGATTGTATTGTATCACATTAACCTCAATCATGAATAATGAAGGATGTTGACATAGATGAAAATAATCATCAAAACTATTTGAGAGAAATATCCCCCTTTTCTTGAAAACATTTAAAAGTCACACTATTTGTCAAGAAGCCATTTAAAAATAGATTTTTGAATCAAAGTGTCCCATACCACTTTGAAACCTTTTAAAAGGATTTTTAATTTCTAAACTTTAATGTCCATATAAATAAATCCTTAAAACCATTTTAAAAACATGGACATTAATGAGAAAGATTTAGATGAATAAGTCTTTAAAACATTTAAAAATGGTATTTTAGTTAGAGATTCTAACCAAAAGAGAGACACTTGAATGAAAATAATTGAGGTAATCAAAACTTTGTAATATCATGAGAATAAAGGGAATTCATGATATACTATGTCAAAGTACATTATATACACCACAGAAAAGTGATTTGGTGTATATCAACAAAGAAGTCTCAATGGAATGTAAGTTGAGATGAAATCTCTTATAAAGGCCATATCCTTAGGTTAAGGATAAATCAACAACATAATTATGTGTGAAAAATATAAATACACTAAATATGATTGGATATTTAGTGTAAAACAATCAAAGTATATTCACACATATTCCTGTAAAAACAACACCAACGAATTGGATGTTTAACTCAACAAATGGTGAAAGAGTTAAAATTACTCTTATCAAATTCATATCAATGACTTGAGAATTTTCAATGGAGTGATTATGTGTATCAAAAGTATATCCACAGGAAGGGGAGTGGAAATTATGACATAATAAAATGAATAGTTATTCCACACATAATCTTGGGGTAATATAATCAATGAAATATGCGTAAAGCCAAATGAGTGGAAATTGAAATCTCAAATTCCCTTATTGATTAGGTAACTTAAGAAACAAACACCCATGAAAGAAAGATCATACCATGATGATGTAAATACCCATAAAATAAATTATATTACACAATGAATACAATCATGTGTAGTACACATACACCACATGCAATAATTAAGTGGTGATCAATGGAATTCTCACGGAATTAAAAGTGAGACAAGAAACCCCTTACCACGTTAATCAACTGAGTCGCATGGAAAAAAGTTAATAACCACCAAATGATTTACAGAATAACATGAATATAAAGTTAATCATGATAATATATATCAAATGGAAGTACACAATACACCACTTTCAATAATTTAGTAGCGAACAATGGAAATCTCACGGAATTGAAAGTGAGATAAGAGAATCCCTTACTTTGTACTTTTTCCTTGGTCGATGGTTGGTTTACCTCCTGTATAATGGTGAAATAATTGTTATTGAATAATACAAGAATCAGTTACTTTAATATGATATCATATATGATCTTTTAACATTGATTTGTTAATAATATCTTAGAATTATCGTCATTTCAGGTGTTAACGGGTTCATTTTACTTTATATTCTTTGTTATGTGAGCCATATTAGTTATTAATGGGATGTATATTATTCATATCCAGAATGGTATAAAGTCCTTAAACATCATTTTTAAATCATAAAATGATAATTATACTTGAATGGATACGATGGAGAATGAATCTCATCGCGTTCGTGGAGACGGTAGTCCGTACGTACGCACGAATGCTACTTCCATTTATTTTATATTTTAAAAGAACTGAATCCAAATGATACATAGGTATATTACTATTCCAGTAAAATATAATATTCTATATATGTTACTTAAGTTCATTAACACCATCCTTTATACGTTCCATGTGTGGTATGAACGAGTCATATCATTTTAAGGGGGCGGTAGTCCGCACTTCCTCAAATGAAATTATCGTATGTATATACAACATGAAACGAATAATTGTATGAAATAAAATGGAATTACAGAAGCTTATATATAAAATATATATCATTAATATCATATTTAATTATAGTTCCATCCTAATGGCCACCATGAGAGGCGGTAAGATGTATTTAAACAATCATCATTTCGTGAGGCGTTAGTTTGCCATCCACAGAAACATTATGTTCATCATCCATTAGATGGAGTTGTGTGAATGTGTAGTTTTAATCCTTCTTATAACAACATCCTAGTATATTTTGGATACTGGTGTTGTTACAAAATAAAGGAAATAAAAAGATTTTGGGGGTTGGAGAAGCAAAATAATTGAAAATAATTTAAGAGAAAATGTTACCTTTAATTTAGGTAACTCACTTTGGTTGGAACCAAAGGACTTCTTGAAATGCTTTATGCCTAAGGGGAAGCTTCAAGGAGGAGGAGAGGGATGTGGGGAGCTTATTTGGGCAGAGTTTGGACGAGCCAAGTGGCTTGAGAGGTGTGAGGAATGAGTAGAAGTGGTCTCCTTTTTATAAGGGGGAGGAGGGGCTCTTTAGGAAAGAGTGAAAGTATTACTTTATAATATAATTATATTCTGTTTATAATGGTCCAAAAATCATTGAGGTCGAAGATAAGATGACTCATATTCTAAATAACATCAACCAATAAGAATTGGACAGGTTTTAGATAATATTTTAATCATTATAATCTTATTTATTTAAATGATTTATTAATGAGGTAAACATTGCATCATTATTGTGTCATTAATAATTAAAATTATTTGATGTCTAAAAATTATAAATAAATTATCATTATGTAGGAAATCTTTTTACCTTTCTAATTAATATTTATAATCTAAAATCCAACATGTATAACCCTATGTAAAAATTGTTCTTTTAAAAGATGTAAGCTTATGCCATTTTTGTATTCATTTTAACTTAATTAAAATAAAGTGTCATTATCACTTACAAGTGGATCAATGGGGTCCCAAAATTGACCCAAAGATGACCATGGTCGACCATGTATCAACCAATTGGGTTAAGACACGTTTTAGGGTAATTTAGTATTATTATAATATTATTTTTTAACCCTTATTTACCGGATTTACCCTTAACCATGGTAAATAAAATATTTACCGCAGTAATTATTCAAAATGTCTAAAAATAAAAGTTACCTATTTACACAATTTGAACATCCTGATTCAAAATATGGAATCCATTTTTATAAATTCAAAACACAGAAGTGGCAGAAATTAATTTAAAATTAATTCCCGCTGTCAAAACAAAAAGCGTGTTTTTAAGAGATAATAACTATCAAAAGATTGACAATTGTTTATGTTCGGTTTAATTGTAAAATTATGTCCAATGACCAAAATTATATTAAATGGTAAAAATATATTCTAAATATACTTTAAAACCACTCAAATTCATAATTTATCACTATTAATTATTTTTATTAAAAAACTTGTTTTTAATTAAAATTTAGTAATTTTTACTATTCATCAAAATATGAAAGTTATCCGAAAAGTACCAAAATTTTACCTTAGGCTAAATTTGATATTCCGAATCCAAAAATGAAGTCCATTTTGAAATATAAAATATATATAATTTCAAAAAATTAAGTATTACTATTCATAACAGCTAGTTTGATCGGTTGTGGTGTGTGTTAAAACTCGAAGTTGCGTACAACACACGCTACTGTTTTATTCAAAGGAAAGCGTACTGTGGAAGCTTGGGATGTTTTATTTTTAAATTTTTTTGATGTCCCCATTTAGTCAAAAAGTTTAAAATATTTTATTTAAAAAAATTTCACTATTAAAAGTTGGTAAAACTACAATACTGAAGATGAATTTGTTCTTACATTATTTCTAAGAAACTCATAATATGGATTCTAAAATTATAAGGATTATATAAAGTTTAAAATTTAGTTAATACTATTCATAACCTTTTTTGAACGGCTTGTTTGTTAAGTCATGGTGCGCTTGAACTCGGTGTTGCGTGTAGTGCAAGTTATTGAATTATTTTGAACAAATAACACACTATGAAATCTTGGGGTGTTACATTCTCCCCTCCTTCAATAAATTGCGTCCTCGCAATTTGAAATTGTTCTTCGAAAATAAAAGGTTGAAAATAGAAAATATATTTGTGGGAAAACCCACATCGGAAATTGGTTTACTAAAATTTAGTCTTAATATAAGGAAAAGAGAAATGAAAGGGTCACCACCAAATTATGATCTCGATTAGGAGAACATTGGTGGCAATTAGAGACATATAATTGGAGAAAAAACGTAAATATTTATAGGTAGTGGTTGAGGTCATCAATCACAAACAAGTATAAAATTGAGGTCCTTAAACTCATCAATCTATGATGATTTGAAGTACCATCGGTTCAACAAAATATAGGGTATTGGGATCACACATTTTTGACATTTCAAAATATCTTAGTTGAAATCCCACATCGAAAAATGAATTAATGAGGCCTCTATTTAAAATAAAGAGTGGAAAGTATGAAGATTACCGAAAATAACACATACTAGGGTTCCATGTAGGAAAATATGGATATGGAGGAGAAATCTAACCATCAATTATCTGATGGAGAGTGGTAGAGAACATGGCTATGAAAAGGCCAACAATCCCAAAGCCATAAATTAGTGATGATTTAAGGTACCATCTAGGACAAAATTTTTTTTTTAAAGTTACATTACATAAGGAAGAGGAATTCATTTATGATATTGACTAAGAACATTATGAGATATACTTAAATTTTAAGTAGATTTTCATTCTTTAATAAATTTCCACCACTAACTCAATTTTTTTTTAAACGATGAGTATTCAAGAAGACTTGGTCACACTTGAAGAGCTAGAATAAACTTCTATAGAATCACATGATCCATGCAGGATAAACCATATATTTACATTGTCTTTGAAGATTAATCAAAACCAAAATGGTTAGTGAATGATCTAATGATCCCCCAAAAGGATATTCATTGAGATAAATATGCACTAATCTTAATTTCTAAAATTAAACCAACAATACCCCAAAGTTAATAGATACCATTCAATAACCAATTGTCCTTAAAATCCTTTAATATAATCCAAACTAATATTGAAACCCAAAACATAGAAGAATTTGATTATGTAGTCTCCCATGTTACATTGTATCTCCAAATGACATCAAATACTCTTAAAGTCACATACTTAAAAGTAATTAACATCATCACATATTCTCTGTTATAGGTTAATCATTTCCATAAATAAACCAAATCACTATAAATCAACAATACAAATGTAGATAAAAATCCACCATTACTCTACAAATGAAACCTCATTGTATTCTATTTTCCTTGGGCATGTTGTGTTCCTAACAAAACGAACATCTTCCAAAATAACATTTATCACTTAATAACCAAATCATTTTCCTATACCAAGGGTATTTATTTGATAAGACATAAGAACCCAAATCATCTTATTATTGATCAATAAAATCATTTAAAAAAAAAATAGTCATATTAACCAGGGACTTCACGTAGTCCAGTGGTAGGCGATAAATCCCAATCGCACTTTGGTTGTGGGTTCGATTCCCACAGCTTTGTCCGACGCGACGGGTTGTCACACGGTCTACGTGTTGTCCTTTTTCAAAAACTATATTCTATAATATTACCAAAATGAGATAAATTTTTCAAAATAACATAATTTAACCACAAATGTTATATCATACTTTGAATTTTCATCCCAAATTATAATAACTTATCATTTTCTCAAACCCCAATGATCATATAAAACCAAATGGTTATTTATACCTATATCCACAAGAGAAGAGACAATTATTCCTCAAATATCATTCTCACATGGCAAACTGATGGGTTACAAATACAAGAGAAAATTATTCCAAAGTAAACCCATCAACAAGGAGTGCTAATACTTTTTAAATTTTTCTCCAACCATTTATTTCCACATAGCTTCTTCTTTGAGAAAGAAAATATCCTATAAAATAGGACATTCACTCGGGTAATGGCCAGGTCCCCTACATTTACGACAAATGACTGTAAATGGACTCTTGGGACCATTTTTATCTTCTTCCATAGTACTCTTCATTTTTCTTCGGCAATTCTTCACTTTATGTCCTTCCTTCCCGCACGTAAAACATTTTGTTGTCCCATTGAGACACTTTCCTGGGTGTCTCTTTCCACAATTCCTGCATGATGAAAATTGAGGTTTCTTTTCTCCATGGTCTCCATTGCTGGAGATCTTATCATTTATCACCTTTCTCTTCCTTGTTGAGTCTGGGAGTTGGTTAATATATATGTTGTTGATCATATTTTTGGAAAACCGATTTGGCATAAAGACGATATCTTTTACGCCTATCAAAATTCCATTTTGTTGCTCATTTCCACCACCGTTCCCACCTTGTACATAATTCTCAAAGTCACTATGACTTCCTTGGAATCCATCCATTGACTAAAACCAGAAAGCATTGTGTGAGTAATAGTAGTCGTAAAATCATTTAGAGATTAAAATGTCACCATATTCTCAATTTGAAACATATTAGGATTAACCAAGGTCATTTACTCTCATCTTATGTATATATTACTTAAATCGGTTTGTAAAGAAAATGTAAATTATCCTAAGCATATCCCCCGGGAGTGTCGTAACCAAGAGTGCAGCAAGGCCCGTTGTCGTGCACCAGTTCCCGTTCGAGTCTAGCTCAAAGCGGTGTTTTCGGGTTTTACCCCTAGGTACATCTGTGCCAGAGCCGCCTCTACCTGCTCGTATCCAGACAGGGATGTATTGCTCGGAAAACTCACAAAATCTTTACAATACCAAAATTGTAGGAAGTTCTTTTATACTAATCCTCAAAGTTCATCTTAGTTCTACGTGCTCTAATCAGAGTTTATCTAAATCTAGCTACCAAGGTTTGTACTAAACTTCCTCTGATACCAACTGTAACGCCCCGACCCTAGTTACCCAGAGTCGGTGCATTATTACATAACATTGGCATGATCATGAGAAAGATCAAGTCTCGAAAGGCCGATTAGTTTAGTAGCCTTGGAATAACTAGATACATCCTTAAATTTTTACATTACATCATAAAAAAAACATCTTGTCTTCATATCCCCTCATACTATCCCTACAGGTCATTCATAAATTACTTCTTCATAATCCTGGAAAAAAATAAAACATTGAAAGGGGTGAGCTCAGATGCTCAGTAAGGATAACATTATAGCAGAAGATTTCATAAATAAGCATAAACACTTTAGGCAATTTATAACTAAAACAAAAGCCTTTGAAACTTGAACTTCAGCATAAAATGGGAAAGGTAAAATGAAATAATGCCATTTACTTACTCACATGGATATTCTACTAGTCGAATGATCACATGCAATATCAATAACCACTTTCATAATGATGGAATGCATAATGCCAGACTATCATAACCACATAGCCAAGGCCTCGTGCCAAGACTACAAATAAGATTTTTCCAAGGCCTTGTGCCAAGACACTAGTTTGTCTCATGAGACCTACCGATGCATCGAGGAGCTATAGCGGGCTCCACCCGTCACTTATTAAGTCCAATGCATTCCTCATATGAATAGGTTTAAGCATAAAATAAACATTCGTATTTAAAACTAGCATACGAAATGTCAATACTTTAACCACAAACCATGAATGGTATAAAAATAGAACATCCACAGTCAAATATAACTCATTTGATACAATATGGAAGATTGTATTGTATCACATTAACCTCAATCATGAATAATGAAGGATGTTTACATAGATGAAAATAATCATCAAAACTATTTGAGAGAAATATCCCCCTTTTCTTGAAAACATTTAAAAGTCACACTATTTGTCAAGAAGCCATTTAAAAATAGATTTTTGAATCAAAGTGTCCCATACCACTTTGAAACCTTTTAAAAGAATTTTTAATTTCTAAACCTTAATGTCCATATAAATAAATCCTTAAAAACATTTTTAAAACATGGACATTAATGAGAATGATTTAGATGAATAAGTCTTTAAAACATTTAAAAATGGTATTTTAGTTAGAGATTCAAACCAAAAGAGAGACACTTGAATGAAAATAATTGAGGTAATCAAAACTTTGTAATATCATGAGAATAAAGGGAATTCATGATATACTATGTCAAAGTACATTATATACACCACATAAAAGTGATTTGGTGTATATCAACAAAGAAGTCTCAATGGAATGTAAGTTTAGATGAAATCTCTTATAAAGGCCATATCCTTAGGTTAAGGATAAATCAACAACATAATTATGTGTGAAAAATATAAATACACTAAATATGATTGGATATTCAGTGTAAAACAATCAAAGTATATTCACACATATTCCTGTAAAAACAACACCAACGAATTGGATGTTTAACTCAACAAATGGTGAAAGAGTTAAAATTACTCTTATCAAATTCATATCAATGACTTGAGAATTTTCAATGGAGTGATTATGTGTATCAAAAGTATATCCACAGGAAGGGGAGTGGAAATTATGACATAATCAAATGAATAGTGATTCCACACATAATCTTGGGGTAATATAATCAATGAAATATGCGTAAATCCAAATGAGTGGAAATTGAAATCTCAAATTCCCTTATTGATTAGGTAACTTAAGAAACAAACACCCATGAAAGAAAGATCATACCATGATGATGTAAATACCCATAAAATAAATTATATTACACAATGAATACAATCATGTGTAGTACACATACACCACATGCAATAATTAAGTGGTGATCAATGGAATTCTCACGGAATTAAAAGTGAGACAAGAAACCCCTTACCACGTTAATCAACTGAGTCGCATGGCCAAAAGTTAATAACCACCAAATGATTTACAGAATAACATGAATATAAAGTGAATCATGATAATATATATCAAATGGAAGTACACAATACACCACTTTCAATAATTTAGTAGCGAACAATGGAAATCTCGCGGAATTGAAAGTGAGATAAGAGAATCCCTTACTTTTTACTTTTTCCTTGGTCGATGGTAGGTTTACCTCCTGTATAATGGTGAAATAATTGTTATTGAATAATACAAGAATCAATTACTTTAATATGATATCATATATGATCTTTTAACATTGATTTATTAATAATATCTTAGAATTATCGTCATTTCAGGTGTTAACGGGTTCATTTTACTTTATATTCTTTGTTATGTGATCCATATTCGTTATTAATGGGATGTATATTATTCATATCCAGAATGGTATCAAGTCCTTAAACATCATTTTTAAATCATAAAATGATAATTATACTTGAATGGATACAATGGAGAATGAATCTCATCGCGTTCGTGGAGACGGTAGTCCGTACGTACGCACGAATGCTACTTCCATTTAATTTATATTTTAAAAGAACCGAATCCAAATGATACATAGGTATATTACTATTCCAGTAAAATATAATATTCTATATATGTTACTTAAGTTCATTAACACCATCCTTTATACATTCCATGTGTGGTATGAACGAGTCACATCATTTTAAGGGGGCGGTAGTCCGCACTTCCTCAAATGAAATTATCGTATGTATATACAACATGAAACGAATAATTGTATGAAATAAAATGGAATTACAGAAGCTTATATATAAAATATATATCATTAATATCATATTTAATTACAGTGCCATCCTAATGGCCACCATGAGAGGCGGTAAGATGTATTTGAACAATCATCGTTTCGTGAGGCGTTAGTTTGCCATCCACAGAAACATTATGTTCATCATCCATTAGATGAAGTTGTGTGAATGTGTAGTTTGAATCCTTCTTATAACAACATCCTAGTATATTGTGGATACTGGTGTTGTTACAAAAGAAAGGAAATAAAAAGAGTTTGGGGGTTGGAGAAGCAAAATAATTGAAAATAATTTAAGAGAAAATGTTACCTTTAATTTAGGTAACTCACTTTGGTTGGAACCAAAGGACTTCTTGAAATGCTTTCTGCCTAAGGGGAAGCTTCAAGGAGGAGGAGAGGGATGTGGGGAGCTTAGTTGGGCAGATTTGGGACGAGCTAAGTGGCTTGAGAGGTGTGAGGAATGAGTAGAAGTGGTCTCCTTTTATAAGGGAGAGGAGAGGCTCTTTAGGAAAGAGTGAAAGTATTACTTTATAATATAATTATATTCGGTTTATAATGGTCCAAAAATCATTGAGGTCGAAGATAAGATGACTCATATTCTAAATAACATCAACCAATAAGAATTGGACAGGTTTTATATAATATTTTAATCATTATAATCTTATTTATTTAAATGATTTATTAATGAGGTAAACATTGCATCATTATTGTGTCATTAATAATTAAAATTATTTGATGTCTAAAAATTATAAATAAAATATCATTATGTAGGAAATCGTTTTACCTTTCTAATGAATATTTATAATCGAAAATCCAACATGTATAACCCTATGTAAAAATTGTTCTTTTAAAAGATGTAAGCTTATGCCAATTTTTTTATTCATTTTAACTTAATTAAAATAAAGTGTCATTATCACTTACAAGTGGATCAATGGGGTCCCAAAATTGACCCAAAGATGCCCATGTTCGACCATGTATCAACCAATAGGGTTAAGACACGTTTTAGGGTAATTTAGTATTATTATAATATTATTTTTTAACCCTTATTTACCGGATTTACCTTTAACCATGGTAAATAAAATATTTACCGCAGTAATTATTCAAAATGTCTAAAAATAAAAGTTACCTATTTACACAATTTGAACATCCTGATTCCAAATATGGAATCCATTTTTCTAAATTCAAAACACATAAGTGGCAGAAATTAATTTAAAATTAATTCCCGCTGTCAAAACAAAAAGCGTGTTTTTAAGAGATAATAACTATCAAAAGATTGACATTTGTTTATGTTCGGTTTAATTGTAAAATTATGTCCAATGACCAAAATTATATTAAATGGTAAAAATATATTCTAAATATACTTTAAAACCACTCAAATTCATAATTTATCACTATTAATTATTTTTATTAAAAAAGTTGTTTTTAATTAAAATTTAGTAATTTTTACTATTCATCAAAATATGAAAGTTATCCGAAAAGTACCAAAATTTCACCTTAGGCTAAATTTGATATTCCGAATCCAAAAATGAAGTCCATTTTGAAATATAAAATATATATAATTTCAAAAAATTAAGTATTACTATTCATAACAGCTAGTTTGATCGGTTGTGGTGTGTGTTAAAACTCGAAGTTGCGTACAACACACGCTACTGTTTTATTCAAAGGAAAGCGTACTGTGGAAGCTTGGGATGTTTTATTTTTAAATTTTTTTGATGTCCCCATTTAGTCAAAAAGTTTAAAATATTTTATTTAAAAAAGGTTCACTATTAAAAGTTGGTAAAACTACAATACTGAAGATGAATTTGTTCTTACATTATGTCTAAGAAACTCATAATATGGATTCTAAAATTATAAGGATTATATAAAGTTTAAGATTTAGTTAATACTATTCATAACCTTTTTTGAACGGCTTGTTTGTTAAGTCATGGTGCGCTTGAACTCGGTGTTGCGTGTAGTGCAAGTTATTGAATTATTTTGAAGAAATAACACACTATGAAATCTTGGGGTGTTACACATATTTTATTCCTAAGGTTGTTTTTGGTTGAACTATACATATCTAATAGAATTATGACGTGTTTTGGGTAATAATAATATCATTTTTACCCTTAATTACACTATTTACTTTTAACCGCAGAAAATAAAATTAAAAAGATACTATTCACCAAAAATTATTTTATTCTTATTTAACAACATTTTACTCCTTGATATTAACCGTTTCTATCATGTTTTCTATATTTCACTAACATAAGGGGTAAAAATAAGTTTTATGTGAATTTCCAAATTCTCCTAGGTGGTGGGTACAAAATGGTGAAAAGTTCTATAAAATTTTTATATATCTAAAATTTTTATTAATTGACTCTAATGAATTACATTGAACATATATAGGAATTGTGAGTCTATATTGAACTAAAATAAATTTAAATAAAATAAATATTTATTTAAATCAAAATTCAGTTTTAAACTATAACTCAGTGTTTTTCACTATTCATCAAAAAATAAATTTTTTCAGAAAAATATCAAAAATTCACAAAAAGATAATTTCGATATTCCGAATCCTAAAATGAATTCAATTTTGAAAGACAAAATTTATCAAATTTCAGAAAGTGGGTATTACTATTCATAATGGCTGGTTTGATTGGTTTCAGTGTGTTAAAACTCGATGTTGCGTACAACACACACTACTATATTATTCAAAGAGAAGCGTACGATGGAAGATTAGAGTGTCACAGTAATTACCATTGCATTGGATAACCAGAGGAGATTCATAATAAAAGGGTGATCTATAAACACTGTTAAGTGTGTGAACAAGTTATAACATGAAGAATATTGTACATTTCATGAAATAGGAATATAAATGGATCATAAGACAAACATAAACATAAGGACATTTTATAGCATGATTTCCATAAAATAGAAACATGGGAACAACATTTTAAATTAAAATAGCTTGAGACAAGAATAATTTCACATGGAGAATGGGAAAACCATCATTGCACTTTAATTAGCTTGAGTAATCCATTATTTCATTTGATATATCATGATACTCATCTTTACCTAATGCATTGGAATGCTATCTGGGTACACCCTTCTAAATCATTTCATTTAATGCATATGTTTTCCATATAGATCATACAACTTAGATTCATTAAAAATTATCATTTATTCTAAGATAATTTTATGGGGAATTCATACATAAAACAGTATTACCAATAAGTAAATGTGCATAACGGTGTACACCCTTGATAGAGGAATGGGAATGATATTCAATCTATAATGACATTGTCTTGGAGAATCACAATATAATTTTGGGAACCTAACAGCGTGACATAATTAAACATAAAAATGTTTTATGTGAGGGATATGGGTATATAATAATATATAAATAAAATGGAATTTATGGGGGTCATATATACTCATGTCCCATATTATTTAATGTAATTTATATGCATAATATAAAACAATTTCTTGAACGTAAATGATAAGAAAAATATTCCTTACAGAATATCGGCATTGTAACATGTGTGAATGAGAGACATTAATGAGAGAGAAAGATATCTATCATCATTCAAAAATAAAGACATCATTACGGGGGGGATCAAAATATTACCCCAAAATATTTAATTCAAAATAAAAGGATATAACAATATATGGAAATTCGGGAAAAATCAAAAAGGAATAAATCCCTTAACTGAAAATGTGATCCCAAAGGGTTGGGGGAGGCTTGAGAGAGGATTATTGGGAGTCTGGGGTGCCATGGGAGGATTATAATGAGAGTAGGGAATGGGTTGGTCTAGCTAAAAAATTTTTTAGTGAAGAGTAATGTGAGATTTAGTGGCTTTATATAGGAAAGGAAGTGGAATTCATTATTATTGATGTTTTTGACACCATGCAATAAACTAATCAAAACCACAAACCACACCACGGTTTTTGCCCATGGTTTTTTCCAATGTGAAGTGGAAAACATTATTTTATAATTCCAATGTCTGAATGTATTAAAATATTAGTCTTTCATATGTTTAGGTGAGTCACACTCACAATGAAAATCATTTTAAATGTTAAAATGTTATATAAGTCTTAGAGGGTCCCCTATCTCACCAAAAAATTAATCAAACAAATATAAAATCACATTATTTTGAAGGTAAATGATATATTTTAGAAAATCAATTTTATATTATTTTATTACATCACTATTGTGTAATTATGATGACATAAAATGAATTATATATTTAAATGAAAAAATTTTTTTACCCAAAAAAATTTACTTTCTACGAAAATTATGAAAAATTAACCGTTGCATAATTTTGACGTCCTAATTCAGAATAATAATATTTATTTTATTTAAATAATTTTATAAATATGTGAATTTTTATTTTAAAAATAATAATCGACATTTATTTAAATTTAATGTATTTTGACCAAAATTATTTTTCAAACATTAATAAAAATATAATTGTATTCATAAAACTTATAAGATGATTTGTATATAATAAAAACAAATTTATTAAAAATAATATTTTACTCCAAAAATCCATGAATTCATCAAAAAAGTTTTCTTTATTTAATATGAACATAGAATACTATTCATGCCTTAAGACAATGAAATGAATGTATATTATTTATAAGAACTATAAATCACATAATAATAGTTATAGGGTCCTGTTACATAAACCCTTATAACACCTACATAAGACCTAATGATATGTTTTGTGATGGTGATTGTCACTTTGGGTGGCTCAAATAACGTTGCCCAGGTGGTAATCTATATCAAAATCAATTTATCCCGTAGGCAATTCCATTCAAGCTTAACGTGTTTAGTATCATCTTGGGATAGTTCAAGAGTGAATCCCAGTGAGACCACCTCTTTTGGAGATCTACCAAATGGGCTTCATATTGAGAAATCCTGCTTGATGAGGCCTTCAGTTTACTTATCAGATTTAATTGGATTTATATAATTCCTATATATATAATAATCATGTGATCACTATTTAGAGACTATATTAGAAACAATAATAATTTATAAACATAATTTAAATTCAAAAACCTAAAACTACATAGGTGAATATGTTTTATGTAACCATTTTACACAATAAGAAATTTAAATAGATCTATAGGAGTTTTCAGTACTAAATATTTAGGTTGTCACAATCTTCCCCGCTTAAGAAAATTCACCACAAAATTTTCATTTTCTTACACTAAAACAGATGTGGGATACTCTACATTATCACTTCCTCTAATTACGACTATTATTCTTAATGAATGTGGGTTCACCATAACACCTTGATGTGGGGAATTGTATTATTTCATAGAACATATTCCCTATGATCTACAATCATCATCGTCTTTTATTCATTAGGAGTGGTAATTCCCCAATGGTAGCACCACTGGATTGTGTACATGTGATGGGTCATGAATGCACTTCATAAATAGTGATACATGAAATACATCATTTACATGAGACAAGTTTGGTGGGAGTGATAGTCGATAGGCCTCTGCTCCAATGAGATCATGGATCTCAAAAGTGCCGATGTACCTTGGACTAAGATTTTACTTTTTACCAAATCTCATAACTCACATTCACATTGATATGCAAAGGAATACCATGTCTCTGACATTAGTGTCTATGTCACATTGATGATATTAAAAACATCTCTTTTTTACTCTGTGCTGCATTAATGAGATACTGGATGGTCATAACCTTCTTCCACATTTCATCAACCATATCTAGACCATATATCATTCTCTCCCCAACATCATCGCTACATTCTGATGTTCTAATCCTCTTTATATAAAGATATTCATAAATAGCTATTTGGATTCATGAGTGGAAACTATTATTGTATGAGAACTGAACTAGAGGAGGATGTTGATCTCATCCTATTTTTAAGTCTATTTAGCATGCTCACAACATGTCCTCGTGTTTTTTGGTATTTATATTAGGTTGGCCATTAGTTTGAGGATGATAAGCCATACTAAAGTTCAGATAAGTATTCAGACCATTTTGGAGACCCTCCCAAAACAGAGATGTGAATCATGGATCTCGATCAGATACAAAAAAATTGTGGTACTCCATGATTCCATACCACTACTCTTATGTATATCATTTCAAGAATATCCATTGAGAAATCCTCTGTAATTGAAATGATGTGCTTAGTATTTGTAAGAAGATCCAGAACCGCCCAAATTGAATTATTTTTTATGGATGGCGTTTGATGTCTGGTGAAAATGTAAATGGTGACGTTCTTCCATTTCCACATTTGTGTGAGTAATGGTTTCATTATACCCATAGACTTATTCCTCTCATCCTTCACATGCTCGCTTACAAGGAATATTGATGTATACTCTGTGATCTCCTTCTTAATTTTATCCCACAAATAATGCCCTCAGAGATCATGATACATCATTGTGTTTAATGGGTGAATAGAGAAATTATAACTATGTGAATCATCCAAAATTTCATTCATTAACTCTGTATATGATGGAACATCTACTCTTTCCCCACATCTCGCAATTCCTTCTTCATTGTCATTGAATGCTAAGGATTTCTATTTTCTGATAGTTTCCACTTTCTTCAGAATTCCCATATCATACTTTAAATCTTCCTTTAACATTTACAAAAGATATAGTTGAGCAAAAATTTGTGAAAGGATTGATTATATTCCCATCATTATGGATCACATTACCATCTTCAACAAATCATGAAATATTGGATCCATTTAATTCTCATCAATGATTGAATTGTTGGGTCCTTTCTACATAGAGTAGCAGCCACCTTGTTTGCTTTCCCAAGGTGGAAATGGATTAATCAATCATAGTCATTGATCAGCTCTAACTATATTCATTTGTGCATGTTAATATCTTTTTTTTGTGAATGTAAACTTGAGGATTTTGGATGTTTATACAATACACACTTCTCCCCCCAGAGGTAATGTCACCAAATATTTAAAGAGAAGACTACAAATTCCAACTCTAGATAATCTGTGATACTGCCTTGAGTCATAGGCTATGTGTGTAGGACCCCAGGACACCCTAAGAGGGGAGGGGTGAATCTGGGTGGAAAATATTTCTTTTAAAGAGATGGATCTTGTTCCCACGTTGGTAGGAACTTGTTAAACCTGTATGATGAAAATGATCAGAAACAAACATTCACAGGCAGAGAGATGACACAACACTTTTTTAATTGGGTCACAACTAAGGGCTACATCCATGGAGCATACGCCGACAGGTTTTTGGTCATACCAAAATCCACTATTCTTTACTAGTTTTGGATTATAATGGTTCAGGCACAATCACTCTATCCTAGGCTCACTGCCTTTACAAAGGTTCAATGATAGGTCACTGCGTCCCTCAGATCACTCCCATTGAATCCCCTGGCTCACTACCTTCGGTGAAGTCCCACTCAGTTTATAGACGTGAAGGTCTCTTCATCATTTCAAAAGAATGCATCCTCTATTGTGTGTAGACACTCTTTTGAAGTCCAACTCTCACATGTAGATGAATCTTATTTTGCACTAAGGGTACTGAGAAATCTCCCAGCTTTTATGTAGCTTCAAAAAGACATGTGTACTTCAACAACAGCAGGCGTGCTTCCCCAAGCCGACGCTCAAGTTTCAAAGATGGCACGCATGTTATAACTGGCTTGAAATTCCCCCTCAACGACTTGTGTGACACTCACTTCAACAACTTCAAACTTGTGCGAGCCACATTCCTTTTCACCCAAACCGGTTTTGGCGCGTAGCAAACAACTGTCGCGCAACTTATTCTTACACGAACCACAACCACTTGTGCGACCACTACACCTGAGCGATGGGACCACTGAATTTATCTATGTCTCGAACATTGTTCCAAATTAGGTGGGGCGGTCCTCTATTTATAGGCAAACTGGACACCCAGTGTGGTGGCGTGCAATCCTCCTCTCAACACGCATGTTTCGGCGCGCAACACCAACCGCCCTAGCCTCTTTCGCGCTACTCCCTTGTGCGACCAAACCAATACATGTGAGACCGTCTTTCCATTTCCATATTTTGAATTTCTAATCGACAAAAACATATGGCGTGCAACATTCCAATCCTCCTCAGCACTGGCGCGCAAGTCCTTTCTCGGCGCGCATGTCACTTGCGCGACACATATAGGGCACACAAGTCTCTTTTCCAAAAAGCATTGTTTTCTCATTTTTTCAGTTTTGAGGTCTAGAAATTTGGAAAACACTGGAAAAAGATGCCACCTTCAATAATATTATCTTCTTTACCTTCTTGAGTACTCTGCTAGAACACATTATGAATTTCCTCTGAGGATTGACAACAAACACAAATCATACTCCAATTCCTTTCTATATGAACATGGTTCCAACAATCTCCCCCTTTGGGTTTTTTGGCAATCGGTAAGTAAATTCACTATATCACCATCCACATGCAAACCAAAAAAGTAGGAATCAACTCAGCCAACAGTCTAAGTCTACGTGAGTAAGGCTCGATGTGGAAAACAAGAGAGAAAGCCTAAATTGTGTTCCCGTCCAAATAATTCCTTCTCATCCAATCACCGACACTAAATTATCAATGTGTCACAAAAGCATTACATGCCTAAATTTATACCTTTCTCCCCTAATGAAAATAAACACAAAGACCGGTATTTATTCACTGTTTAGCTGAAACCATACTCCCCCTAGATAGTGTCTCCCCCACAAACCAACATCGCATCCATAAACAGATTAAAACAATTAACATAATTGGGGAGAGGGGATTTCCGTATCCTCCTTATGCACTGGGAGGTGGTTGAACACTGAGGTTCAACTGATGATTCACAAATACAGTCCTTGATAGTGGATTGGTCAGGATATCAGCCACTTTCTCATTAATTCCCACATGATCCATTCTAATCACACCTTGTTCGAATTTCTATTTGATAAAATGATACCGAATTTCAATATGTTTTGTAAGAGAATGCTGAACTGGATTCTTCGTAAGATCAATTGCGCTCTTGTTATCACAGTAAGTCACCATTGGTTTCTTCACCTCATCACCAATATCTGTTAATATTTTATTCAACCATAGCAGTTGAGTGCATGCCATTGTGGCAGAGATATACTCAACTTCAGTAGTACTAAGAGAAGTACTTTCTTCTTTCTTTCTCAACCAGCCAACACATTTATTCCCAACATAGAATGCACCACCACTGGTGGAATTTCTGTCCACAACATCACCATCCCAGTCAGCATCAGAAAATACTGATAATTCATTGTTTCTTCCTGTAGCAAAATATAAGCCACAATTTTGAGTACCTTGAATATAACTCATGATTCTTTTTACCGCTTCCATATGTTTCTCTTTTGGATTACACTGAAAGAGGGCTGTAAGACATGTGGAAAAGACAATATCTGGTCGTGTCGCTGTCAGGTACAGTAAGCTTAGAATGATCATCCTGTACATGGTGGGATCTACAGAGGTCCCATCCTCATACTTTCCAAGTTTAGTTCCAACTACAATCGGAGTTGACATTGGTTTGGAGTCCTGCATATTAAACTTTTTCAGCAGCTCTCATGCATACATTTCCTGAGAAATGAAAGTGTAATCCTTCTTTTAAATCACCTGCATCCCCATGTAATATGTGAGCTCCCCAATCATAGACATTTCAAATTATGATTTCATGTGATTGGAAAATTCATCCACTGATTTTTTCCTACTACCACCAAATATGATATAATCAACCTAGACTAGAACCATGAATTGATCTTTTGGAGAATTATTTACATATAGATTGTGATCTACTCCTAAAATTTTGAATTTTAGCTTCTTGAGATAAGAGTCCAGCTGGGAGTACCACACCCGTGGTGTTTGTTCCAAGACATAAAGTGCTTTCTTTAGTTTGTATACCATTATTTCATCATTACTAAGAAGAAATCCCACTGGTTGTTCAATGTAGAATTCTTCTTCGAGTACACCATTTTTGAATTTTCTCTTGATATCCACTTGATTTACCTTATATCTTCTTTGGAGAGCCATGCCAAGGAATAGCCAGATTGACTCTATTCTAGCCACTAGAGATAAGGTTTCTTCAACATCAACACCTTCAATCGGGGAATATCCCTTACATACTAGTCGAGCCTTGTTTCTAATAACACTTCCATGCTCATCAAAATTATTCTTGAATATCCATTTCGTACTAATCACATTGTGACCTTCAGGTCTCTAGACAAAATCCCATGTCTGATTCTTGTCAATATAATCTAACTCTTCATTCATGGATTTCACCCAAGATTCATCCTTTGTAGCTTATTCGAATGTGGATGGCTCCACAACTGACAGAAATGTAGATTGCGTGTTATTACTCATCTTCCTTGTTTGTTTGGGTGCACTCTTATCCCCAATTATGTTAGATAGATTAGTCTCACCTCTACGATTTCACTTGTGTGGTTCAGTTGAATTCTCTCCAGCCACAGTTTCTTCATTAGATTCTTCTTCTGAGTCAGCATCATGATGTGACTGCTGAATGTTTTGTACAACTTCCCCTATTTCTGTATATTTATTTTCTCCACATTCAATTTATTCCCCACATTCTATCACATCAGCATATGAAGTCCTTGAAGAATTTGTGGTTTTCTCTTCAATTATCTTAACATAACTTCTTCCTATAATCCTTCCTAATCTCTTGTTGAAACACTTGTAGGATTTCTTATTCTTTTGATAGCCATGAAAAATTCCTTCATCAACATTTTCACCAACCTTCCCTTGATTTCCTTCTTTTTTCCAGATGAATCATTTGCTTCTTAAAACACAAAATTATTTCAACGAAGGCTTCCTTCCATGCCACAATTCATATGGTGTCTTTGTTTCTCTCATATAAAGCCATGTTCGATTCTAAATGTGCACTACAACTTCAACATCTTCCTTCTAGTAATGGCGAGAGATACCACTCTCAATCAGTATAGTCCTGGCCATATTGTTGACTTGATGATTCCGACGTTCAACAACTCCATTTTTCTATGGGGTTCTCACAACAGATACCTCATGATGTATTCCATGTTTTTCTAGGTAATTCTCAAACTCAATGGACATGTATTCCCCTCCATTTTCAGATCACAGCACATTAATTGTTTTTCCAGTATCATTCTCTGTGAATCGCCGGTTTGTTTTCATATAGTCAAGTACGTGTCGTTTCCTGTGAATGACCATAACACATGCGATTCTACAATAATAATCAATGAAAAGGACAAAGTACCTCTCTCCATGAGTTCCGGCAACATTTATCGGCCTGCATACATCTACATGAATTAGATCAAGAAGATGAGATGATGTTTTCTTCTTTGGCTAATATAAACCGCATACTAGCTTCCCACGAATGAAAGCATCACACGACTTTTTACGCACACACTTCAGAATGGGTATATCCATGAAAATCTTCAGCTTATATATCATTTCCATGCCTTTTTGGTTAATTTTCCCTAGGCTTCGATGCCACAAATTGCGTTCTTCATCAATAGAGAAATTACAGGAGTTCACTTTGTTGTCAACCTGATATATCTTTCCATCTGTTCTACATCCTTTTATAAGAGAATTCACTGTTTTTCCCATTATAGTGTAGCTTCATGGCGATGAGAGAAATAATTTACTTTTACTATTCATCTTCACCACAACTATCTTCTGAAATTTACACTTTTCCATAGATTTGAATTCCATTTCATTGCTTACACGAGTCGTGGCATCTTCAGGTTTGACTTTCATCTCATATGACACCAGAATACTTAAAAGATCATCCATAGATAGTTTAGATAGACCTCTCTCTTCAAGGGCTGAAACCTTTGCATTGTACATAAGAGGAAGTCTTATTAATATTTTATTTACAATATCAATGTCTTTGATTTCTTCTCAAAGACCACTAATCACTCCCACAACATCAGTAATTTGATTGAAGAATGAATCTTCATTCTCATTATGATGAATCTTTAGATCGTCAAACCTGTTGTGAAGGACTTTTAGTTTTACCTCCTTCATATTACTATCTCCTCCATAAATATTTTCAAGTTTATCCAAATGGATTTTGCTATGGTGAAACTCAGTATCTTTAGATAGATCTGATCAGAAAGGGATGTGGTGAGTGCATTCTGCGCATTAGCATCAGTATCAAGAATTTTCCTATTGGCATCAGTAATAGACAGCCCTGTTGGATCAGTAATATACTTACCTTGCAGGGTGGAAAATAGAACATCCATTCCATGGTATCCTATATGAGATCTTATTCTATTCTTCCAAATCTGAAAATTACTTCCATCGAAGAGAGGGACTCCCTTGACATTAACTACATTCTCCATGATTACAAAGGACAGATTCAACACTAGCAACCTTTACACTCTGACACAACTTGTAGGACCTCGGGGAACCCTGAGAGGGGAGGGGTGAATCAAGGTGGAAAAGTTTTATTTTAAAGAGATGGATCTTATTCCCACATTGGTAGGAACTTGTTAAACCTGTATGATGAAAATGACCAGAAAGCAAACATTCACATGCAGAGAGATGACACATCACTTTTTTACTTGGTTCACCACTAAGGGCTGCATCCAAGGATATAGGCCGACAGGTTGTTAGCCGTACCAAATTCCTCTATTCTTCACTAGTTGTGGATTACAATGGTTCAGGCACAGTCACTCTGTCCCAAGCTCATTGCCTTTACAATGGTTCAGAGATATCTCACTGCGTCCCTTGGGTCACTCCTGTTGACTCCCCCTAGCTCACTGTCTTTGATGAAGTCCCACTTATTTTATAGATGTGAAGGTCTATTAATCATTGAAAAATAATGCATCCTATGTTCTATGTATATTCTATGTTTAAGTCCAAATTTTTCCAGTAGATGAATATCACTTTGTGCTGAGGGTACCAGGAAATCTCCCAGCTATCGTGTAGCTTCAAAAAGATGGATGTACTTCAACAACACCAGGTGCGCTTCCCCAAGCTAGTGCATAAGTTTCAAGGGTGGTGCACAAGTTATAACTGGAACGCATGTCCACCTCAATGACATGTGTGACACTCACTTCAACAACTTCAAACTTGCACGACCCCCATTCCTTTTCACCCAAACCGGTTTTCGCGCGCAACAAACAACTTTCATCTAACTTATACTTGTGTGAACCACAACCACTTGTACGACCACTACACCTGCGCGATGGGAGAACTGAATTTCTCTAAGTCTCTAACTTCATTCCAAATGAGGAGGGGTGGTCCTCTATTTATAGGAAAATTGGACACCTTGCGCGGTGGCGCGCAAGCCACCTATTAGTGCGCATGTTCTGTCACTCAACTCCGACCGCCCTAGCCTCTGTCTAACTACTCACTTGCATGACCAAAACAATACTTTTGAGTCCCTCTTTCCTTTTCCATATTTTGAAGTTCTGATCTACAAAAACCTATGGTGTGCATCTTTCCAATCCTCCTCAGCACCGACACGAATGTCCTTTCTCGGTGCGCAAGTCACTTGCACGATATATATACAGCGTGCAAGTCTCTTTTCAAAAAATCATTGTTTTTTTCCTTTTATCAGTTTTGAGGTCCATAAATTTAGAAAACATAGGAAAATGATCCCACCTTAAATACTGTTATATGCTTGATCTGTATGAGTACTCTTCTAGCACACATTCTAAGCTTCCTCTGAGGATTGGCAACAAACAAAAATCATACTCTAATTCATGCATTGAGTCTCATTGGGACACTCATCACATTTCCCATCACATATGTTGTTATCCATTTTCCTCATATTACCATCCATTGGAAATAATAAAAGGAAAATTATCGGTGAGTATATTAAATATTTTAGCAGATAATGGGTAATCAGATTACATTAAATGAATGACATATAAATTTCATTTATTTCCATAAATTATAAATTTCTATTCTTCAATATTTGTTATTAATGATCTACATCCCAACATATATTCTTAGGGGAATATTTTTATTCCCTTAATAATGATTCATACTATGTTTATGAAATTACCGAATAATATCCCCCAAGTGTTTCGTATCCAATTGTGAATCAAGGCTCGTTTTCGTGCATGAGTTCTTGTTCGAGTCTAACTGAAAGTCTTGTTTTCAGGTTTTAAACCTAGATACATATATGCCAGAGTGGCCTCTACCTACTCATATCCAAATAGATATTTTTTTCTGGATAATCCACTTACTCAATACTCACCAATATTATGGGTTTTTTTATTATTCTCAGTCTTATTCTTAAGGCTTTCACTAGGTATTTCTAATCATAATCCCAATAATAACTAAACATATCCACGGTTACCAACTATAACATCTATTTTAATTATTACACACATAAACATGATTTATTACACAACCATTCACATAAGATAGCTCTGGGGATTGGGGGATATAGTGTCTTGGGAAATTTAAGAAAATTATATAACAACATAGAACATAAAATAGAGCAACATTATTGTAAACTTATTTTACATGACCACAACATTCCTTTATACATTGCATTGCGCGGTATAACCCGAGGACATGAATAATAAAAAGTTGATATATAAATCCAAGAAAGCGATTAAACAAGGTATAACATGATGAATATTGTACATGTTATGAAATATTAATATAAGTGGAGAATTATAGAAACATCAACATAATGGCATGATATAGCATGATTATCATAAGATGTAAACGTGGAAACAACATTTAACATGATATTATCATGAGATAAGGATAATATCCCATGGGTCATGAGTAAACCCTAATTGAACATGAATTATAATTATTAAATCCTCATTGCACTTGACATATCATGACATTAATCCTTACACAATGCATTGGATCCCTTTTTGGGTTCACCTTTCATAATCATTTCATTTCATGCATAAGTGTGTCTCGTAGATCATACAACATGGATTCGTTAAACATCATAATTTATTCCATGATAATGTAATGACTATTTATACATGAATATATATAATAAATAAGTAAATTTTCATATATGTGAATACCCTTTATATAGAAATGGGTATGGTATTCACAACACTATGACTTTGGCATGGAGAATCAATGTGTAATTTCGGTAGGATAAAGGTGTGACATAAAGATTTGTTAAAATGATTGATGAGATAGAATATGCTATCTCATAATATTTACATATAATTTACATTAAGAGGTTAATGTATATAAATGTAACACATATGTTATGGAATTTAGATTCACAATATAAACTAATTTCCAGAAAGTAAATGAGAAAATAGAAATTCCTTACAGAATTTATGCATGGTAGCAGGTGTGAATGGGATGAATTAATGAGAGGGAACGAGGTCCCTAATAATAAAAACATAATTATGGATTAATGGGGGAGTTTAGAAATCATACCCCAAAATTTTTAGTTGAAAACCAAATTGTATAACAATATATTGAAAATTTGGACAAAAATGATAATGAAATAAAATCCCTTACATGGAAGTGTTATCTAAAAGGCTTGGGGAGGATTGAGATAGTATTAATTGGAGACTAGGCTTCCTTAAGAGGATTCTAGATATAAGTGGTCATAGGTTGGTATAGGTCTAAAATGTTTTAGTGAAGAGGAATGAGATATTGAGTGGGGTTACGTTGGAAAGGAGAGAGAAATCATTATTTTATAGGTTTTGGACACCAAACATTTAACTAATCCAAACCACAAACCATACCATGGTTTTTCCCATGATTTATTCCAATTTTGTTTGAAAAGAATTATTTTATAATTCTAATGGACGAAAATATTCAAATATTTGGCTTCATATGCGGATGTGAGTCACACTCTCAAGGAAATCATTTTAGAATATAAAATGTTTTCTATGTCTTGGAGGGTCCCCTAAGGCACCATAAAAATAATAAAAAACCTAAAATCACATTTTCATATTGTTAAAACATATATTTTCCTAATTACTAATTAATATTATATTATTGCCTATTATTGGTTCATTATGATGTCTTAAAAACATTATATATTTAAAGAGTTTTTAATTTTAACCCAAAAATTTGATTGTTTGAGAAAATTATGAAAAACTAACCACTGAATATTTTCATCCTCCCGATTACAAAAATAATATTCATTTTATATAAATAATTTTCTAAATATGTTCATTTTCACTTTTAATATAAAAATAGACATTTAATAAATATTCATGTGTTTTGAAAAAACAATTTTCAAACCACCATAAACATTACAATTGAATTCATAAAAATTATACAAAATTTATATTTAATAAAATGTAATTTATTCAGAATAATATATTATTAAAATAATAATTAATTAAAAAATCCATTTATTCATAAAAATATATTTCATTATTGAATATTAACTAAAAATTATATTTTTTTCTTTAAAAATCATTTAAAAATAAATAATAATGAAATGAATGTATATTATTTATAAAAAATAAAGTGAATAATCATAGTTATAGGGTCTTATTACATAAACCCTTATAACACCAGCATAATACCTAAGGGTATTGTTAGATATGGTTAAATACTCATGGGGTGACTCAGATAACATCACTCATGTGGTAATATCTATCAACATTCACTTCTCTCGAAGGAGGATCCATTTATATTTAACTTCTTAATGCTAAGCTTGGGAGTGGTCAATAGTAAATTTAAATGACACCACATCCTTTCCGAGCTATAAAAAATGGGATTTGTATAGATAAATTCTACTAGATGAGGAAATTTCTTCCTTTGTCTGAGTAAATTGGATTTATTAAAGCCATATATTTATATTAATCATGTAATCACTCTTCAATGACTGTATTTTCAATGGTAATAATTCATAATCTAATTTTAATATAGAAAAACCTAAAACCACAGATTTTAATTTGATTTATATATCAATATTACACTATAATACATTTAAATAGATTAAGAATATTTTTCTTTTATAGATTTTTGGGTCGTTACAAGCATGAAACATAATCTGACATTTAAGACCATCCGAGAAATTTAATACCTTATATTTCTCATCCCATATCTATGAAAGATAAATAAACATAATGTTAGAAAAGTAAACAATATAGTATATCAAATTCATGCTACTTTGAGTCAACCAAATGAACTTGACTACCATCCCTTGTCTCAATGAATATGTATAGAGGTGATCCAAGATGTTAACCAAATATTCGTTCAATTCCATACCATCTTCCATTTCATTCTCAGATTGAACATCCCAATAGCACATCACATTTACAAGTAACATGTAATCAGTCAACTTTAACCTCTTATCACTCAGAGTCTATAAACAACCTGGTAGAGTCTTGATGGACTCGATCTAGAACACTACTACATCAGGTCCACCCACTCAGGTATAATTTAAAGGGTGATGTAACAAAAAATATTTGGTCAGTTCAAATATACTCT
Organism: Viscum album; assembly: GCA_963277665.1. Taxonomy (NCBI): domain Eukaryota; kingdom Viridiplantae; phylum Streptophyta; class Magnoliopsida; order Santalales; family Viscaceae; genus Viscum; species Viscum album. The sequence goes on along the minus strand of OY728163.1, from coordinate 1,644,139,729 downwards.
TAAATACCTTATATGGATCTCTATTTAATAATTCCATGATGCAATAAAATTTCTCATAGAAATAATCTCTAAATCCTTCAATGGGCATAATTAGTATCCCACCTTCCACTACAAGAGGATAATTTCTAGACATACACCTATGTCTTCCTCTCAATAAACACCCTTGTATAGGCATATATCTACAATTACAAACACATATTTTAGGACATATTATATATTATCATCACATTTAGCAAGAGGGTTTCACAAAAGGGGTCACAAGTCATTTCCCAAACCCCTCCATAGGGTCAGAACCGAGGAAGTTTCATATCCCATAACCATCATACAAATAGTTATAGGTATTCAATGTGTAAGCCCATTACCATTGTTAAAGATTATCATTATACACCCATTAATTTAAATTATGATTCATTATATTACTTTTAATTCATATGAATCAACTATTCCTTTTCATTTACAAATGTAATGAAAACATTTCAATTTCAACAAATTACCCAAAAAATGATTCATTATGTGTGCCTAGAAATGATGCATGTCATAATAATTTTTAAGTGCCTAGAATGATTCTTGAATAATCTTTTATCCGGACCTACTAATCAATGAGTCAAATCAAAAAAAATATTATAATCAATAACATGACAAAAAATTCATCACTCAAGGTGAAATAATATCCAACTTTAACAACAAAAACCAATTACAACAATCCTACACTAGTTATGTGTCTTTTACCCTCACACATGGGTTAGATACTCTGATGCACAAGATTCTAACCATGTCTCAAATCACACTATTGTATTTTAAACCATTACATAAGGGAAAATGAAAATAAAACAAAACAAAATCTCTTATGATACAACTTTAGAACATCCTAATAGGGGTTCCACACCCCAGTGCCCCAATATAGTTGGTCACAAGACCTCAAACATGCATCACCATATGTGAGAGGCTACCAAATAACAGTGAGGGAATAATTTTGATCATGGGAGAGCACACCATCATTATCAATATATAATAAAAACAGAGATAAATAAATAATAACCGAATGATATAACCAGAAACCATACAAAACCAATATCTCTTGTTGATAAAAACATAAATACATTATCTCGAACTAAAAAATAGATATTTTATTGAAAATACCATTCTAGTGTAAAATTAAATCCCAAAAGAATGAAATACAGACACTCCCAAGTAGTTCTTGACACCATGTTTGGTTCCCACTACCACGATCCATCAAAACTCATCACTCTAACATAAGGATATTTCACTTTATCTTGTCATGTATTCATAATGTCTATTTAGGTATCGATCTAGAATCCTTAGTATGGTGTGAGTAAAAATCAGTAGGCCACCACCAATAGCTTCAATAACAATATCCACTCTATAACTGTGTTTTCATTTTTATATATAATTTATTGTAAATCATAAGAAACAGTTATCAAATGTTTTTATTTATAAAATTAAAATTTTAAAACCATTGTTTTCTGAGGAAACTATTACCATTAATACCTTCTTCATCAAATGATGATGACTAAAACACATCAAATATTCAGTTCAAAATTCCAGTATTCTCATTTATCATTTAATTTCTATCATATCTTTGTTAATTTGTATCATAGTTTACTCCCAATCACATGGGTGTAAAATTCCAGGTATAATAACAATAGGGTATTTGGAGCCTTTGCTCATGTCCCACACCATAATGTCATGTGGGAATTTGGAGATTCAGTCCTTGTCCCACATTCTTATCTGATATGGGTATTTGGAATCTAAGTCCTGATCACACCCCATTTAGGATGCATTTGTATTTGGATCCTATTTCCCTTTCCCACACACATTTATCATACATGGGTATTTGGATACTTAGTCTATTCCCCACACATATTAACAGATATTTCCATTTGGAGCCTCATTCGTTTTCCCACACACAGAACCAATAAATCTTACATATATCACATAAATAACATCAATATACGTTAATCAACAATAACACTATTATCACACTTAAAAACAAATAATTTACCATTTATACATTCATAAAAGTTGTGGTTCAATACTTTAATCAAGGGAAATAATTTGATAAATTAACCATTAATCCATTTTTTAGTATAAAATTCATATAACAAATTAATACATTATGGTCAGTTGAACCATCACATAATCCATATTTTTAAATTACTTTAAAATAAAATTAATTTACCAGTTACAATATGGAAATTTCTTATCATATCCATAATCAAAATTTCAAATAATAATTAAAAAATTAATTAACCCAGTTCCACAAATTTAATAATCCCAATTACCCAATTCAATTTTCCATGTTCAAATCAAATTATAATCACATGGTAAATAAGAGAACCATTAACAGGATCTCATAACCTATTTTTTCAGTTAATTTTTTAAATTTATGTTTCAATTTCCTAATGTTACAAATGAAATTTCACAACACATATATGAACTTTGAATTTAATACAATGGGAATTGAATCAATAACACCTACCTCAACAAAGATAAAGAAATCATTCCAATGGAAATACCTAATTATTGTAGATCAAACATGATCATGACCTAATGTGGGATCTATATCAAAAACCTAGATCAATGATCAAACTGATTAGATCCATGGAAACATATATATTTATCAACTTTTAATGGTGTAAAATAGACCTTAAGAGAGAAAGAAAAAAATTTCAGGGAGTGGAAACTATACCCAAATTAGAATCTATTACTGAGAGGGGTGCATATAATTAATTAATGATTTTATTCACTAGGAAATAAATTGGTAATTCCTTACAACAAATTTAGGATCTTATTGAAACAAGAGAAATCTGTTTAGGGTTCATTTATTTTATACTTTGGTGAATTAAATTTATTTATGCATTTTTATTCTAATTTTCAAGGTTATTAATTTTTCATGCATTAATTTTTATTCATGGGGCACAATTTTTTCTAACTTTTGGCCTAACCATATTCCTCCTCCTAGGTTCCCATATAATTACCAATAATAGAGTACATTATTTTACTAACTATGTTCTGACTAAATAATGCACCCCATCATTGTGTTTAATTATTTTCAAGGGCATGGCACACAGTTTTGGATAACCATGAACAAATCACGCACTGCTCCAAACCCATCAACAACATCCAATTATCATCCAAGCATGCCCATAATGAAATCCAACTAACATATAATCAAAAATTAAAAAATAAGACATGTAAATGAGCTCATTACATACTAGTAAAGGTCTAGATTTTATAATCTTCTCACCTTTAAATAGATAATTTATGATATATATTCGCAAGTATCACTATGATATTGAGGAAAATGATCGGATAACTGTTCACAAATATCCATTTCACTTTCTTATGTTTCCACATAAACAAGCCCATGATTACACAATATATGAACTATGAATATGGCCATTCAACACTAAACATTACACAAACGATCCAACAAACTTATTAGATGCTCCTTATAGGGTGCATCAGTCTCAAGAAAAAATATCATCCACATAGATCACATGAGATGGGGAAGGGTGATACCAGCAAAGTTGTGACACTTGAAAAACCTCATGCTTGTCACTATACCTTTGTGGAAGGTCCAATTAGCACGGATTCAACTTGATTCCCCCCATAACCTCAAATGATATAAAAAATATGGTTCCAACATTCCCATTCTGTTGTTCTTACTATGACCCAATCATGGTGACACCAAAAGTAGTACATGATCAACCACTTTAAACAACATGTATCATAGATTTCAAAGTTAAAATAAATTCTACATGATACCTGATCCCAATAACTCTAACTCGCCTACCTCCATCCAACATAGAGGTGATCTGTGTTCTACCATAAATTTCCTTGTATGTTTTCATCTATATCATTGCTTAATATATGTTGCTATAAGAAAACTACACCAAATATATGTGATTCTCACAAGACCCAATAATTTTTAGGACATATTCCAAAATCATATCCTCATGACCCATTATATTACTTTTAGATTATCATTTTATCTATTGGTAGAATGTAATACAACAAAACATGGGTACTAAGTGCCTTCGGAAATACCTTAGATATGATAAATGTAAAGAGTGAGTAAGGGTATGAAATAGTAAACTTTGGAACCTTTTGTAGATTTACATTATCCTAATAATAACAATATCCCAACAGATAAAGTGATAATGTATCCCTTGTAGGCAAGAAATTAGCTACTTTAATCAAACTGTCCCAAACCACTGAAATAGTATCATTCCTCTATGGTTTACTAGGAATTACCACCATAACGTACATGGTAATATCAATCCACATTCATTCTGAAATGGAAAAGTGATGTAGGAAATCACTAGTTATTTGATTCTCAACCATCACCTTTTGACCAGTGTAACATCGTGTCATGAACCATGCTATATCATTTTTCATATCTTGATAGAAATTTTATTGATGTTGGTCACAATAAATTTTGGATAAAACTATATGTGCATCCACTTTATGAATTTAAATTCATGCATCGTGTCGTCCTTCATACTTGTAGGCGTAACAACAATATTTTTGATGTAAATGATCTCATCTTGTAATGACCAAAACATTTATTAATGAAAAAACTCTTGATCTAATTAAAATTTTTATTACGTAAAATGGTTACATAAAACATATTCACATCCTTAGTTATATGTTATTGGATTTATAAAATAAAATTATTAATGGTTACCATTGCTAATATAGATGTTGAACATTGATCACATCATTAGTGTTAATATAGGGCATTAGAAAATTCAATTTACTCAGAAAATGGAAGTGATGGCCACATAAAACAAAATTGGTACATAAGAAGCCCATTTATTATAGGTTTAAAAGGAGGTGGTGTCACTGGTCTTCCCTCTTGACCAAGCCTAGGCATATCTTCAACATGTTAAGCGTGAACTTAACTGCCTACAGAAGAAGTAGAAGTTAATATAAATTACCACTCAAGCAATGTAAACCGAGCCACCACAAGAGTCTATTACTGTTACACACATTACGCTTAGGACATATGTTAGTGTTATAAGGGGTTTTGTAAAAAGACCAGATCATAATTATTATGTTCATTTTTTAAAAAATAATATACATTAATTTTATTAATGTTACTTTGTAAATGGTTTTTAAAGAAAAATTAGTATTTTTAGATGATATTAAATTAATAAATATATTTTAATGAATTAATTTATTATTGAATTAAATAATAAATCAATTAAATTTTATTATTAAACAACTTTTTATTAAATATAAATTATTGTATAATTTTAATGAATACAAATGTAATTTTTTAATATGTTTTGAAAGCTATTTTAGTAAAAACCCATGAATATTCGATAAATGTCAGGTTTTTTATAAAAGTAATAAATCACATAGTAATACAATTATTTATATAAAATGAATATTATTTTTGGATTCTGGATGTTGAAATTATCAAATTGTTAATTCTTCATTTTTTTTTGAAACAGTCTGATTTTTTTAGTAAGAATTAAATACTGTTTAAATATATAATGTGTTTTATGACATCATAATTACCCAATACTGATGTAATAAAACACTGTAAAAAGTATTTTTGGACAATATATGATGTAAATTTAAAATAATGTGTGTTTTATTTTTTTGAATACTTTTATGGTTCCTTAGTGGTCCCTTCAAGACTAATAAAACATTTTAACAATTTAAAATCATTTACATGAGTGTTACTCTACCCCACAAAATAAAGCATAGTATTTTAATAAGTTATTTTATTTTAATTATAAAATAATGTTTTCCACACCACTATGGAATAAACCATGTGCAAAAATCATGGGATATGGTGTGGTTTTGATTGATTTAATGTGTGGTGTCCAAAACCTAAATAATAATGAATTTACTATACATTCCTATATTAACCCACCCAACCCCCCATTAATCATCAATCAAAACCCTTTCAACATGTAACTAATCTGACCTCTTTTCTCTAGAATCCTTCCAAGGTTCCCCAAGCCCCCGCGAATCCTTTATCAAGCCTCTCCCAATCCATTCGGATCACACTTCAAAGTGATGGATTTCTTGTTTTCTAATTTTTTGTCCACATTTATTTATGTTCCTATACCCTTTTGATTTCAATTTAAAATGATGGGTATGATTTTTCACCTCCCTTGTAATTCCCTCCTTAGGTTTTATTGATGATATAACCCTTTATCTCCCATTAATTATTCCCATGTACACCTGTTACCATGACGATGTTCTGCAAGGGATTTCACTCTCTACATTTATATTCAATGAATAATTTTTTATTATGAATCTAAATTACATTACATATGTTGGGATATGTATCTATATAACCCCCACTAAGTATATTTCATCTACATGTGATGAGACACCATTTTATCTCTCATCAACCATTTTTATGAATTCTAATGTCACGTTGTTAGGGTGCCTAAATTGCACTACGATTTTCCAAGACAAAGTCTTTGTCTAGTGAATACCATGCACATTTATCTATCAAGGGTATTTACATTTTTGCACATTTACATATTTATTATAGGGATTAAATTATCAATTACACATTCATTTATCGGGAAATAAATAATGATGTTTAATGAATCTATGTTATATGATCTATGTGGCACACTTATGTATGAAATAAAATTATTAAGATGGGTGATGCCTGATTGCACTCTAATGCATTATGATAATATTAGTATAATGATAATTGAAGTGAAATGAGGGTTTAATAATTATTTTTATAGTTCATTGGGGTTTTAATCTGGCTCCATGTGCAATGAGCCTTATCTCATGCTAATAACATGTTAAATGTTTTTTCCACATTTATATGTTATGATAATAAATCTATTCCATGCTTATATGTTCATGTTTCTTTTGTTCTCCATTTATATGCCTAAAACATTAAATGTACTGTATTCTCCAAGTTATTTTCGGTTTACTCTGTTAATTGGGATTATATCTCACCTTTTTCTTATGCATATTCTTAGGTTATCCCATGCAATGCTATGTTTTAAGAAATGTTGTGGTCAATAGAATAAGGTATTCATTAATTATTTAGAGTTTATGTTCTTTGTTAGTATGTAACATTCCTAATTTCCCGTGAATGTAAGACTATCAATGCATAGATTTTTCTTTCATTCATTCTTTTGTAATAAATCATGTTTATGTATGTAATAAAGTTCAGGGTTGTTATAGTTGGGATCAGAGGATAGGTTTAGTTTTTTTGTATTAGGATTTGAAAACCATAAGGAAATACATAGGTGTAACATTATGTATAGTAAAAATATACTTAAAATTTTGTGACTATATAGTAAGTGGTATATCAATAAAATATATCGATGTTTTGATACAAACAAGTAGAGGGGGATCTGGAATAGATGTTTCTAGGGAAATAACCAAAAACACCACATTGAGCTGTACTCAAATTGGAACTGGTTCTCAACCAGAGGCCTTGTTACACTCTTGGTTACAACACTCATGAGAGATATTCTAGGGTAAATTCATAAAAATTTAATGAATCATTTTTACAGGAATCAAAAATGCCCATATGAATGTATAATTGGAAGCAGATAATGGATAACATATATTGAAGCCCATAAGTTTAGAAGATAAGGAAATTAATGTAATTTATAAATTATCCCTATTTTTATTGGATTCTGATTTATGTTTTGGCCCTATCTTTCATTTTATTTCATCTAATCCCCAGTAATATGAGGACTGAAGCTTACAACTGATGTAAAGAATAGTGAGATGACTGTTCTACTGAGATTAAAAATCTCATGGGAGTAGGAATCACAAACAATGTAATCATACTCTCTCAGTTAACTCATGTTTTTTATAGAAAAATGGGTCAAGATGAACATTCCCCCCCCCTCTAAGAAAACATAACTCTATTGATAGATTCAGGAGAAAACTTCCACGTACATTTAATGGATCACTTGATCCCTCAATCTTGAAATATTGGATCAACTCCATTGAGAAGATATTCACTATTCTTCAATGTTTTAAACAAGATAATATTCTTCTGGTTTCTTAACGTATAGAAAGAGACACTGATCAATGGTGGAAATTGATAAAAATATGATGTATGAGGAGGAGATCGAGGTGTTTGAATGGAAGGATTTTTAGAAAATGTGTTTTGATAAATATTTTCCTCACACTGTTAGACTTAAGATGGAGAGGGACTTCCATGCCCTTGATAAAAAACACAATGAATCTATAGGAGGGTACAAGGAAAATATTTCATTGATTTCACGATATGCCTTGAGATTTGTTGTCACACCTAAATTAAAGGTCAGCCACTCCTTTGGTGGGATAAATCATAGCCTACAGAATTTCCTAACGATATGTGTCTTTGAGAGCTATGAAGAAATTTTATGATGTGACATCAATATCTAAATGGAGATTGGAGAATCCCAGGGGTATCATGGAGAAGATAAGCATATGGTGGACATTAATTATGGTGGTCCGATGGATAAATCTATCTTTTCTATGAAATTCCAGCACCCACATGCCAATGGTACAGAAAGAAGCACCCATGAAATTTCCAAAAGGGGATGAGTAAATGAATTAGGAGGGGAATAGAAGGGAACTTGTCTATGAATTGTTTAATAGAAAAACCTTTTGTTGTGACAGATGAGATGAATGATCTGTTAAACCCTTGACGCATTCATCATTTATTCAACTACAAGAAACCAGGAAAATATTCATACTAGTTCCCTATTCCAAGGGTTTTCAGAGGCAACCAAAAACATCCAAAGCAACGAGGGAGTTATTTCTCTATCACTAATTCTAAAGAGGACCCCGAAAACAAAGTGGTGATATGTTTTGATAGTTATTAATTCAAGAATAGGGAACAAGCATTTTGATTCTAGTTCAATGATTACTTTTACATCCTGAATCATTTGTGAAACAATACCAACATCACCACAAATCATGGAAGTAGAGAATATGGTGAGAACAAATAATGGTGCAGTCATTATAACCCATCAATATAACTCCTTTTGTGCCACAATTTGAGGAGTGAATTTCCCATAAAACGTCAGTATACTCCCTCTCATGTAATGTGATGAAATTTATGTCATAGATCGGATATATTTATATAGAACATACTTAAATTGCTGTGAAAAGGTAATCACTCTCCATATGGAGAATCAAACCCAATTCTGTACATGTGCAAGGTAGAGGGTGAATCTTTTTTAGCACCATAATCTCAAGTGTGCTTATTACTTCTCTATTAGCATGCATATCATGCTCAAATGATTGAGTCTAAAGATGAAACTGTCCTTGAAGACATCCCAATTGTGAGGGAATTATGTGAAGTGTTTCCTAATGAATTTCATAGTATTCCTGCTAGAAGAGGTATTGAATACTCGATTGATCTTATACATGGGTTGTTTCCAATATCCAAAACAACTTATAGAATGAATGTTGTGTAGATTGAGAAGATAAAGAAACAACTACAGAAGAATTTGGATAAATGATTTATACGCCCAAGTGCTTCACTATAGGGTGTACCAGTCCTCTTCATAGAGAAGAAGGATGGGTCAATATACCTTTTCATTGATTATCGTGATCTCAACAAAATCATGATAAAAAACAAGTTACCTCTTCCCCAAATAGATGACCTATTCGATTAGCTATTTGGAGCACACTACTTATCCAATGCCTATTTGTGGATGAGATATTACTAAGTATGGGTGATGAAATAGGACATCCCCATGAATGCTTTTTGTATAAGTTACGTTCAATATATATTCATATTAATGCCTGTTGGACTCATTAATGCTCCATAAATCGTCATAGACATGATGAATATAGTCTTCAGATATTACCTCGACAAATTTTTGGTAGTATTTATAGACGATATTATATTATACTCCTAAACTAAGGAGGATCTTGAGAAGAATCTATGAACTGTACTACAGACATTGAGAAAGGTGATGCTCTATGAAAAGTAAAACATCTATGAGTTCTAGTTGATGTAACTATCATTCATGGGTCATATAATCATAATAAATGGGATATATGTGGATCTAACCAATACAGCTACAATTGATTGATAAATGAGGCTATCCTCGGTGACTGATATCATTAGCTTCATGGGGTTAGTGGGATATTATCATCAATTTGTGGGAAATTTCTCTCAATTTTCAATCCCTATTTCAATGGTTACTCAGAAGGTAGTCATGTTTTCATGGAGTGATGAATTCAAAAAGATATTCAATGAGTTGAAAATGGGTCTTATCATTGTGCTTGTGCTCACACTACACACAAGTGGAGAACATTTAGTGGTATTTAGTGTTGCTTTGAAAATGTCTTAGGATGTGTGTTGATGAAAAATAGCCATGTCATTCCCTGTGCATCAGTGAAATTAAATTTTCATGAGAAAAACTATCCAATATATGATTTGGAGTTGGGTGGTGTAATTGTCTCTTTGAAAATTTGGAGGCTTTACCTATTTGGGGAGAAGTGTGAAATATACATGGATCACAAAATCCTCAAGTATATATTCACACAAAAATTGTTGAATATTAGAAAATGAATAAATAATTACATTATCATAGAATATGATGGCTCAATCCCTTACCACAATGGGGAAGCCAACATGGTGGCAGATTCACTAATTACGAATGAACCATCGATTCTATAATGGATGTGAATTAAAAATTATCCAATACTATTATATATAATTAATATTGTCATGGGAATCATAAAGAAGGGAAAATAATCAATCCTTTCATAAATTATTGCTCAACCATTTTTATTGGAAAGGATAAAGGATGTTCAAAAGGAAGATGTGGGAATTCAGAAAAAAAGTGGAAACTAGAACAAAAGGAAAATCCTTGCTGTTCAATGTTAATGATGAAGTAATTGAGAGATTTCGTATAAGACTAGGTCTTCATCAAATTTCTTGTTAAAGAATGAACTTCTGGATGTTTCACGTAGTTCAAATTTTTTCCATTCACCCAAGAAACCAAAAGATAAATTGATATCTCTGAGAGTATTATTTCCGAGATAACAAAAATATTGAGAGCGTTGAGTATACATTAATGTGTATGGTATGTCCGCATGTGAAATTTGAGAGGCATAAGTCAAGGAGGATGATGCCACCATTACCTATAAAATCATGCAAATAGGAGAACATCACTATATAATTTGTCACTGGACTTCCAAACACATCCAAAATAAATAGTGTGATTAGGGTTGTTGTGGATCATCATACAATGTCTACACACTTCATTTCAATTCAAGAGGAATTCTCATTGGATCCACTAGAAAAGATATATATCAGAGTAGTGGTAAGGATGCATGGAGTACCACATTCTATTTTATCTTATGGTGATATATTATTCACCTATACTTTCTGGAAGAGTATTCAACATGATTGGAATACCAAACTGAACATCAGTAAGTGATAGCATCCTCAAACTGATGGCTGATATAATAGGTGTTGGTGCCAAAATATTGCACGAACAAATGGGACGAAAAAGACTGCCCGGACGCTGCCTCGTGAAGCCCCAATGCGAAGAACCCCGAGCATCGAGGTCTCGCAAATCTCCAGAGGCGGTAACTCTCTGCGAACGCCTTTGATGTTCGCGAGCCCGCCGTGAAGCTCCGGAGGCGGTAAATCTCCGCGAACGCGTTTCACGTTCGCGAGCCCGCCGCAAAGATCCGGAGGCGGTAACTCTCCGCGAACGAGTTTGACGTTCTCGAGCGCGCCACAAAGCACCTGAGGTGGCGCGCAAGTTCTGATTCGCGGCGCCCCTTCCCTATAAATACTGGACTCCCCCTGAGTCCCAACGGACAGACAATCCGACCATTCGGCTTCTCCTCTCCTGAATCGCGAAGCACCCTTTGCGCCTGGGAATCATGTGCTCCGCAATGTACTTCTACTTCACGTGATGCCTTCTCTTTGAATCGTTTTGAGCCCCTCTTCCGAGAGGGATTACCTTAATGAATCTAAAGGGAATTCGCGAAGGAGGGGGATTCCCAAGGGAACCCGGGCAGCCGCGGAGCATTTATGCTTCGCGAAACACCCAACCTATACTAGTGATCCGTATGCTAAGGCAAGATCTATACACATCGCGAAGCACACTACTTCGCAACACCCTGCTTCGCGAGGCACCTCTTTTTCGCGAGGCAATGCTCCGCGAATACTGTTCCACTTCGCGAAGCACCCTCCACTCACACCTATGCCCCATGCTAAGGCCAAGTCACTCCACTTCGCGAAGCCCACTCCTTTTCTTGGCAATTCCTCTTCCCGTCCGACCCTCCAGGTTTGTACGATGTGATTTCAAATTCCCATGGACAATACCACTCATAGCATTGCTTCTCCTAATGCTTCTTCGCATAGGCACGCTAATGGCTATTGTTTCTTCGCAAAACCATGCTAATGTGGACCCCTCGATGGTTCGATCCACAACCTCCCTTGACCAAGGCCTTTCCAGTACCATCCCTTCCCCAAGGACCAGAGGGTACCGGTTATGTATGTTCTAGGGGTGTGGAGTAAACCTGCCTCCTCCGAGCTGCAGGACGTTAAACTGCCAAGAACCATGTCCTTAACACATGACGTTAAACTATGACCCGACCTCGTGCTTCGCACGCAGGGTCCCCCCAGCTCGAACATTCTTTACGCCACTCATCTCCACGAGAGTGGAATCTTCCACAAATGGAATGAGATCCTCCTTGTTGGAGTGGCGTTTGTCCGCGGGGGAAGGGCAGACTCAGAGCATAAGCCCCTAGCCTTTCTAACGGATGGTTCCACCCCTGTAACTCTATACTTCTCCACTACCAAGGTCAGTGGAGGGCGTGATAGGGAATGAGGAACCTCCCATCATTGGTCCCAAATCCCTCTTTCGCTGCGCTTTGCCGCACCATGGGCCTCCATCCTGGAGTAAGTCCCAGTACCATGGGCCGCCTAATGCGTAAGCCCCTCTTCGCTTCTCACGGACGCATCCATCACAACATGATCGTCAGGTCCTTGCAACGACTTGTTTCTCACACCGAGCATGACTCACATGAGCTTAGAGTGAGCACCGACCCTGACCCCCACCCTTAGCGAACTAAGAGGAATTTGATCCATGTCAAGGCATTGTACGTAGGAAGCCTTCATGAGGTTAAAGCCACATTACTCGGTCGTTCATTCACGTTGAGTTTCGCCCTCATCCAGCATGACGTTAAACTGTATTCCCCTTGTACCGCATGACATTAAACTACACACCCATTTGAACTACGAGGTCTTTGATCCATGTCAAGGCATGGTATGTAGGAAGCCTCCACGAGGTTCAAGCCCACCCATCATTCAATGCATGTCAAGTTCTACCTTCGTCCAGCATGACGTTAAACTGCATTCCAGTCTGACGGCAAGCCGTTGTGACCAACCCGAACTACGAGGACTATGATCTATGTCATGGCATGGTACGTAGGAAGCCTCCCTAAGGTGCAACCCCAACAATCATTGGCCCAGACCGTCTCCTTGTCGGTGTGCCAAGCCCCCCCCCCCATTTTCACCCGAACTACGAGGACTTTGTTCCATGTCAAGACATGGTATGTAGGAAGCCTCCCCAAGGTTCAAGCCCATCTCCCATTGGACCAAGTTCCCTCCATCATTGATGTCGGTTCACCGAAACCCATCGCTCGACATTTATTCACGTCAGGGATCACTACCGTCCCGCATGACGTTAAACTGTATTCCTCCAATCTTTTGAACTATGAGGACTTTGATCCATGTCAAGGCATGGTACGTAGGAAACCTTCACAAGGTTCAAGCCCACCACTAGTGGACCCACGGGTCTACTTTCACGTCGGTTCACCGATGAAACCCTTTGAACTACATGGTCTTTGATCCATGTCAAGGCATGGTACATAGGAAGCCTCCACGAGGTTCAATCCCACCTCTCATCGGACCAAGGTCCACCTTCACGTCGATTCGCCGACAAAGCCCCTTTGAACTACGTGGTCTTTGATCCATGTCACGACATGGTATGTAGGAACCCTCCAAGAGGTCCAATCCCACCACCAAAAGGACCCTCCTGGTCCTCCCCATTCACGTCAGTTTGCTGATGATGCCCATCGGACCAAGGTCCACCCTCATTCCGGTTAATCGGCACCATCCCGAACTACGCGGATTTTGATTCCTTTCCATGAGGATACGTAGGAAGCCTCTTCAAGGCTCAAGCCCAACTTCATTGTTTCCCTTTCAATGGTTCCTTGCCATTACCCCCTCCACTTCATCTGCCTATCTATCATCCACCCTGATTCTTGCCCGGACCGTCATATCCCAATGAGACCATGTCAGTACACTCCTCTTCACAGCCGCCCAAGGGCTGGTCCTGGTATCGACACCCCTTCAAGGGAAATCCCTCAATCCGATCCATTCTATCTAGTGCTCTAATCAGGATGATCCGTCTCCGCTGGACATTAAATTCGCGGAATACCCTCTGTGAAACACCGGATGCTGAGGAAAACCTCAGATATGTGTCTATGGCATATAATTCCCCGCGATCGATGTGGGATTCCCTGGGCATCCACGCCCTCAAGAAGCCCTGTGACCAGGGACAATAGACAGACATTCCAGGTTCCCGAGCATCCAGACACGCTACTGCTGCCTCAACGTGACTACTCCCCCGACTGAAGGTTTCTGCCCTGACCGGACCCTTTGGAATGTCCCGACAGAAGCAGTGTAATTAACCGGCGTCCAAGGAAACATGGCACTGGGAAGAGTTTCACGAACTACGTACTTAATCTATGAGGGAGACCCGGACTAGGTGATGAGTTTTGAGAAGGAATCCACAGAAGGAAGAACTGAAATCCCATCATCCCGTTTCGATCAAGGAGCAGACGTCCCTGAATAAGGAGAGAATGCCGCCCGCCTTTGGAAAGAGAGAATGCGGGGCAACAGTTGTGCGTCCTCCACAGACGGATGTGTGCACCCCAGCGAAAGCATCAGAAACACTAAGATTATTGAAAAACATGTGGACATGTTGAGATCCTTCTTACTAGACATCAAAGGACTATCAAATCAACATATTCCTCTGGTTGTGTTCTTTTACAATAATAGTTTCCACTAAACCATCCAAATCGATCTATATGAATCCCATTATGGGAAGAGGTGTAGAACAACGACCTGTGAGAATGATGTTGGGGAACAAAAACTCCTAGGTGCCAAAATGGTCAAATTAATGGTCTATAAGGTTAAGACCATCCAGAAGATCATTAATGATGATAAGATATGAAAAAATAGCTATGTTTATATTCGTCGATGTGACCTATAGTTTGATGTTGGAGATAGGATATTACCCTACATATCACCATGGAAGAGAGTTATGAGATTTGGGAAGGAGGGAAGTCTTATTCCAAAGTACATTGACCCTTTTGATATCCTTGATTGCATTGGAGTTGTGGAATATCAACTAGCACTCCCATCGAACCTATCAAAGGTACATGATGTATTCCATGTATCATTATTGATGAAGTACATACCTGACCATCGAATGTACTCAATCCATAGGTTGTACCATTGGATAATTACCCCTCTTATAAATTAAAGTCTATGATGATCATATACCATAGGAAAATATTTATATGAAATAGGACAATTCCCCTCATCGTCGTGTTGTGGAGAAACCACACGTTTGAAGAAGAAACCGGGGAATCGGTGGTATTGATGAATTAGAGTTACCCTAATCTATATCATTGATAGAAAATGAAATCTCAATGGTAAAATTTCTCTAGGGGGTAAGATTGTAATGACCCAAGATTTTATTAATGATAATTCATCATGAACTAATTAGATGTATTAAAATGTAGAATGGTTGTATTAAACATATTCATTTCCTTGGTTTTATGTATTAGGATATTAAAAAATAGTTATTAATAGTTATCATTTCTAATATTGTCATTGAACAGTGATCACATGATTAGTATAAATATAGGGCTTTAACAAATCCAATTCACTCAGATAAATGATTTAATGACCTCATCTAGAAGAATTACTTGATATGAATCCAATTTGTCAGAGCTCAAAATGGAGGTTTCATCAGTGGGCTTCACTCTAGACCATGACCTAGCTGATATTCAAAATGTTAATATTGAATGAAACTTCCTATGAGACAAGTTGATGTTAATAGAGATTACTACCCGAGAAAAGTAATCTAAGCCACCCATAGAGTCTGTCACGATTGCAAAGCTTACGCTTAGGTTTTATTTCAAATTTATAGGGGTTATGTAACAATTACCTAGAAATATGATTTTGTTCAATATTTAATTAATATACTTTTGTTTTAGTATTTCTACTTGTAAGTTGGTTTTAAATGAAAAATAGTATTTTTAGATAATATTCAATTTCTAAATATATTTTGATGAAATAATGGACTTTGGAATTATATAATATTTGAGAAAAATATTCCTACTAAATTATCATTTATTAAATATAAATGATATTATAATTTTTTTGAATACAATTGAAATTTGTATTAAGGTCTGAAAGCAATTTTTATTAAACCCATGATTTTTCGATAAATATTGGTTTTTATTATAAAAGTAAAAATTATCATATTGAATATATATATATAATAAATACTATATTTGGATTTAGGATAATGAAATTATCTAATGGTGACTTTTTATTTATTTTCTGAAACAGTCGAATTTTAGGGCAAAAATTAAATATCGTTTTAATATATAAGGTGATTTATGACATCATAATTATTCAATTGTGATCTAATAAAATAATATAAAATATTTTTCCTGACAATATATGTTTAAATTTTAAAACAAATTGATTTTGGATTTCTTTTATCAAAATTATAGTGCCTTTGTGGACAATCCAAGACATATAAAACATTTTAGCATTTTATAATGATTTCTGTGAGAGTGTGTCTCACCCCCACATATGAAATACTCTTAATTTAATTTGTTTTTTCCTTTACAATATAAAATAATGTTTTCCACTACATGTTTTAAAATCCCATGGGAAAAAAAAGATGGTTTGTGGTTTTGATTATTTTAATGTGTGGTGTCTAAAACCCAAATAATAATGAATTCTCTCTACCTTCCTATATAAAACAATTCAACCTTCAATTCCTTTTCACAAAAACCCCATAGAGCACATCACTAGTTTTCCAAACCCTCTCTATAATCCTTCTATGGTTCCCTATTATCCAATGATTTGTCTCTCAAGACTCTTTAAATTTGTTGGGATAACACTTCAATGTATGAGATTTATTACTTTCTCATTTTTTATCCACTTTTATTTATGTTTTCGTATGCATTTTTTCAATTACAAAGGTTTGTGTATGATTTGGAACCTCTTCCATTTTTCCCTCATTTTTTTAATGATGAGATACCCCATTATTTTTCAATAACACATCTCATGTACTCCTCATGCAATGATGAAATTATGAATGTGATTTTTCTATCCATATTTACATTTAAGCAATTCTATTGTATTATGAATATAAATTCCATAAAATATGTTGGTACATGTATATATATGAACCCAAAATTGCACCATGATTTTCCAAGACAATGTTATTTTGTAGTGAATAGAATTCCCATTAATCTATAAAATTTAATTTCCATTACGCACATTTACATAATGATTATATAGTTTCATGTACTAATAACATATTCCTTTATCATGGAAAAAATGATGATTATTAATAAATCTATATAATATGATCCATGTGGAACACTTATTCATTAAATGAAATTATTAATAAGGGTGCGCCCAAATAGTGTTCAAAAACATTGGGTATAGATTAGTATCATGATAAATCATGTGAAATGAGGGTTCAATCATTCAAAATAAATTGAAATGAGGGTTTACACATGCTCTATGTGCAATGTTCCTTAGATCATGGTAATATCATGTTTAATTTTGTTGCCACATTTCTATGTTATGATAACCATGCTAAATCAAGACTTTATGTTCTTGTTTCTCTTGTGATCCATTGATATGCCTATTGGCTAACATGTACTATATTATTCATTTTATTCCTTGTTTACTCCTTTACTGGGCTTTATAGCTCACCATTTAAATTTTCATGTCCTTAGGTTATCACATGCAATTATAAGTACGAAAGAATGTTGTGATATTGTAAAGGAAGTGTTCAATAAATATATTTTGTTTCGTACTCTAAGTTGTTATGTAACGTTTCTAATTTCCCAAGACACTAGACCTCTCAATCCCCATATTTGTCTTACGTGAAGAATTATATAATATATCATGTTTATGTGTTTAATAAAGAGCATGGTTGTTATATATCCTCACCTATGGTTCAAAATGAAGGTGAATCCCTATATTCTAGGATTTCTATCCAAGCCAAATGTTCTGAATCATGATACTTCCTTTCACTAATATAACTCAAAATTCTATACTATACTGAGTCCTATATGGGACTCACCTGCTCTATGATGTCTAAAACCACACCAGGCATCTCATCTAGTAAATCCATTGTCTTCCACTGAGCACTAAACTACTAAATAGCCTAGTTCTGAGTTTTCATTCTTAATG
Organism: Viscum album; assembly: GCA_963277665.1. Lineage (NCBI taxonomy): Eukaryota > Viridiplantae > Streptophyta > Magnoliopsida > Santalales > Viscaceae > Viscum > Viscum album. Next base: position 1,644,121,206 of record OY728163.1, on the reverse strand, counting down.
AATTAACAACACAATTTCCCTTTAAAGAAGTATATTGCAACTAAAATAAAATGACTATATTCACTCAACCCATCTCCACTATAGAGATATTCAAATACCATTATTAAAATATTTACATTAAACTATTTCAATCAATGTAAAAAATAATGTTTTTTCCAAATTGATAATACCACCAACACCTCAAAATATAAAACACAACATCTAACTAGATTTCAGGAGTAGCGTAATTCCATTAATGTGGAATCATCTTCCAAGATCAATATTCAACAACTCAATATCCGCATATAAAAATATGATCCAAGGCCAATTATTGAGGCATAAAAATACATCATATACATGTTATTTAGATTAGGCAGGATCAATATTTGAGTCATAGTCAATCACTTATTCAAATCATGGGAGGAATTCTCACATGCTCTGGACCATTCAACCAATTCCACCTTCTTGTAAAATCATGAATGCTATTCTTAAAAATGGAAAAAATCCAATATGAACACCTAATGTTATCTTTATAACCATATTATGATAGGAATAAAAAAATAGTTATTAGGGTACTCTAAACAAACCACTTCTTAAATATTCTTTAGGTTTATTGGCATGAATTCCACTGAGATGATGTGACACACAAAGTATACCAGATTAATATTGAACTAAAACATTAATAGGTTGGAATATATCTAATAAACTCTTAGTTTAATCTTGATGATTGAGAGAGTTTGGGAATGGATGCCATTAATCTTTTATTACACCAGGATAATATCAATAAACACTACCACCAACTGATCCATGTTTGAGTGGATAATTATTTTGATGAAGTCCGTAAACACTATTTGTCTATTAGTCAACCAGAACGGCATCATAACAATCTCATAAAATACATACCTTCTTCTGAAATTGGAACTCTATAAATCAGAAGGTCAAACATTCAACTTTTTATACCATGATCTCAGGTCTATATTAGAGAAAAAATATGCTCCTCTCAGCAAGTCAAATTAATAAACAACACAGGGAAGAGGATAATAATATTTCACAGTAATTCAATTAAACTTATAGAAATCGACATAGATGAAAAAAATCCCTATAAAAATTATTAGTAAACAAAATAGATTCACCCAAAGGATATGTTCTCAAATAGATAAACCCTTTATCCATCAACTCTTTCAGTTGAGTTCCATTCTCTTGAATCTCAATTGGTTCCATTCTGTATGGTGGAATAGAAACTGAATCATAACAAGAAATCAACAACATTATTAATTCCACATCTCTTTTAGGCGATATTTATAATAAGTATTCAGGATAAAAATCCAAAACTCTTTCCACTATGGGTGGAAATACCTAATTTTTAACACATATGTCAGTTAGAAATATACTAAAATCCTAGTTGTTGTGCACCAACAGTTTCTAATAAACTAGTCATATATGGCCCGCCTGGATATCCCACTCCATAGTGAATAAAAATATCCCCCTCAGGAGATGTAAACATAAAACTCCAATGGTAAAAATATATGCGGTCTTGGTATGATATTAACTAGTCTATACCAATGATTATTTTGAATAAATAATTATCATAAATGTAGAGATCCCAAGGAAAATGATACTCCACAAGCTTTATAATATATCCTTTTATAAATAGATGTTTCTTGATTGTACTCTCAAGAGTGAATTGATCATCAGAATGCTTCTAAAATACACCATCTATAGGGTCAAAACATTCACAAGTTGTGTTAATATAAAATTATGAGAGGGACCAGTATCAAATAAGGCATTAGCCAGTATAAAATCCAAAAAATACTACCTCTAATGGTCAACTTTCCAACATCGCCATCCATCGATATAAGATAAATGACCTAAGACTATCCTACCAATCTTTACCAGATGAATTATGAGTCCACTAAGTTGAAACACTCTTCTGATATAGGAACTCATTCCCACAATAACCACACCCACTTCCTCTAACTCTATGACCATTAAAAATCTAGAATCCATTCAAATATGCTATTGAAGACATTTTTCTCGTACATTGGTCCATCCTGTATTCCCCATTATTAATTCTATTTTGTGGGTACTGGCACAAACATTGTAGATGTTCCATCCTACCACATTCTTGTCCCTCTGCCGACCGTCAGGGATAATGCCTATGGAAGTGTCATGAACAAGGACACCAATGTCAAATAACATAGGTAAGACCCTAAGTAATTTATCCTTCCCCTAGACACTATTATTTCTAATGATTAGGTCAACATTATCATAATGACTATTTCACATATATAATACACACCTCTTTATCATCTCTTAAGAACCAACTATCCAACACTATATGATTTCATTATGTTATCCAGAGATTTGAGATGGAGATCAATATATTTTGAAAAAAATCAGTTTCACTATATTTACTTAAGACATAATATCAAATTTATGAATATTCTATAATTTCCCTTTCATAAATTCCTCATCTCCTTACAATTATAGAGGAGAGCATTGAAAGTCAGTAAGGCGACCAACATATTCCATCATAGTCATACTTCTTTGAGTCAACCCATTGAACTCATCTCCCCTCTCTTGTGTTAGTGTCTCTATATAATAGTGGTCTTGAAACATCACCAAAAATTATGTTCATTCCATACCCTCTTATATTCATGAATAGTATAAACATCCCACTAATTCTTGGTAGATCCTCATAACATGTAAAAATCCATTTTGATCCTCTTCTCAGTAGAAGTCTAAAAATGATCATGTATAGTACCGATGGACTTGACCCATAACTCTTCATCTTTAGGTCCTCCGTTTTTATTGAATGTTGGCGGGTGATATATGTGAATCCCATGGGCCAGGTTAGACATATGCTTCACAAACCATTATAGGTCTCTCATTCATAATTGAATTATGTTAGAAAATTCCTCATGGAACTTCTCTTCATATCCTTCACATGATGCTATCAGTGCCTTACAATCCACTACTAGATGTTCATTTCAATCAATATTCACTTTTGGTCCTCTCAGTACATGTCATCATGGAGTTATCTCTCTAAAATTTGAAATTCACTACATGGGAAATATTACAGAACATAAAAACATTTAACATGAGGGTTCCCCAAAATATGTCACAATTTATTTCCCTAAATCCCACCACATGGTCAAAACTAAGGCACTATCACTACCCTTATACATCCTACATCTAGGTCATGGTTAACAAATGTTAAGATCATTCTCATTATTTTTGATTCTCACTAGACACCCATTTATTAGATTTTGTCATCATTTCACAACTTTCAATTCATATTAAAAACCATTTAGTTATTTCAATTTCACAAGAATATAAAAAATTTTCAATTTCAATAACATAACCAAAATATGTTTTCTCATTTGTGCCTAAAAATGATGAATGTCAAAAATAATTTATGGCTGCCTAGATTTATGCATGCACACTAAAATCTCATTCCATACAAGTCCATTAATAAAATTCCAGAAACAATAACATCACACAATATGTTCATTACTCAAGGTGAAATATCATCCAAGGGGATCAACAATAACCAATAAGAATAATCCAACACTATGTACATGTCTTTTACCATCATCAATGGATTAAATACTGCCATGCACGTGATCTTATAGAAGGTCTGAAGAACCCAATTATCCTGTGCAACATTCCAAAAAGTAAGTAAAAAAGAGAAAAATAGGAAACCACCTATGATTCCACAATGTAATGTCCCAACCCAAGTTCCACTAACCTGTTCCCCAATCTAGTCAGTCACATGACCACAGACATATCTCCCCATACACCAAAGGATACCAACTAGAAACAATGGACTCTTTTTTGTCATAGGGAGAATATACCTTGTTTATCAATGAAGCGTAGAAGATGTAATAAAATACAATATCCTATTGATACAGATAGAAACTGAACAAAATGATTATTCCATGATGACTAAAACATGAATACAATGTTTGAAACATAACATTAGTTATCATATTCCATATACGAGTGATGATTAATAATAAAAAAATAAAATTTACATTAACACTTCCATACAGGTCCAGACACCATTTATCATTCCATCGTCCATGTACCATCCCAACTCATCAATATATTCTAGGGTTATATACTTTATCATGTCATAAAAACATGATGTGTTCTTGGGTATCGATGACTTTTCCTAAGAAGGGTGTGACTACAACTCGATAGACCACCTCCATTGGCATCTAAAAAAACTAATTAATAATATTTTATTTAGTTTTATAAATAATAAATTAAAATTCACATGTAAATAGTTATCACATTTTATTATTCATTAATTTAACAGAAAACATCACAGTTCTTGACGATACCAGAAGACAAATTTCATATTTCATCCCATTAAATTATATGAACCAAATCACATATTCAATTAAAAATACCATTGTTATCATAGATAATTTTATTTAAATTGAATCATCGTTAATTGGAACCATAGTCTATTGATATTGTTATCAGGGTACAATGTGGTGTCTTACACAGCATGCTTATATGGATCCAAAATCCATGTCCCGGTCAAAAATTTCACATTGGTATTTGGTGCCTCATCCATAACCCACACTCGTAATTGCATATGGATATTTAGACCCTCAGTCACCATCAAACATATATTTATCATACATGGGTTTTTTGGAGCCTTAGTCCATATCCCACAGAAAAATACAAAACATGGTTATTTGGAGACAAAGGCCATATCCCACACACATTAATCTTATATGGGTATTTAGACACTCAGTATCTATATCACATGTAAGAAACCGGATCTTCGTTCTAGGCATGATTTCTTTTTTCTTGTGTTTTTGAAGAAAAAGAGTAGTTTTCTAGAAATTTCTTAAGTACACGGTGTGTACTTTATAAGTTCACGCTGATTACTCAGTTACCGTAGGTATCCAGGTTTGGGCCGTGTCATGACCATGCAAACGTTCATTTGTGGGGACATGGACATCGCCTAATGCAGGGGATGGTGAAGACAAGTACACACCGGGTATTTCTAAAGTACACTCCTTGTGATTTTTTTCATTAAACCTACCAGGATTCGGTTTGATAGACATGGCCATCTTCTTCTCGACGTAGTTTTCCCGAGAGTATCCATGAGACATAGATCATCACTGAGTCCTCTATCGAGCATCTATTCTTTGAATCGGACACTGTCAGTTGTGTTGGAATCAAATCAATGAGTTCTCTCTTATTCATGAACATCTACTTCTAATTCCATCTCTATCGTGATATATCATGGGTTGAACTTCTTAGACATTTTTGTAGATATAAGATATTATAAGGTGAATCAAGTCCAGATACAAAATTATATTGATATCATGATGCCAAGGTAGGTGGTTTGTGGCTTTCCTTATAGTGTCATTGAGTTTTATGTGCAAAAGTTCCCAATACCCATGAACAGGGAATTGAGCATTTATGTATTTGGCACTATTTTATTCCTTATATGACATAGTTTTTTTGGATAGATGTTATTTGTTGATAATAGTGTTTACTTTACATTCATATGGATATTTTTCCCATGTTTTCTTATTTTTACCATTTGGTCTAGTTTTATTATTAGGTTCCTATTTGGTTCCCATGCCTAGTATTGTTAGGATGGATTGATTATTTATCTAACATGTTTTTATACTGTAGATTGGATAGACAAGTAGTTTTTGTGGTTTACTATGGACACTTTTCTTTGATATACTCATTTGACTTACACAGGTCCAGGAGAACCTAGTGTTCTAGACCATAGGGAGAATGGACGAAAGGGATTCTCTTGAGTATCTATAATTTTTTTCAAGCTACGAGATCATAGGGGGGATTGATGTTGAGTGCTCCGTCATAGGGTCTATAGTAACGTTATGATGCCATAGGGGGAATTGATGTTGAGTTCTTTCTTAGAGTGCATGTAGGTTACTATTAAAAGACTATAGGGGGAATTGATGATGAGGGATTCCTCAGATAGTCTATTCTAAAGCTAAACCAGATGGGTGACACTATGTGTGATTCTCAGAGGGCTGCATGTGTTTTCTAGGTTGGACAATAAGGGATAAGATGTGAGTTCTTCCCACTGGGTTACCTATTTTTGATTATCTGCTTATTTGATAAGTAGTATTTGAATGATTTGAAACTGTGGGATAGTTTACTATTGGGTACTTCTTTGTTTACTATTTATTTAGTTTAATGCCTTCCATATATAGATTGACTGATTATTAGGAACATATCTCTTGGTGGTTGTGTACTGGGATTTTGTCTCACACCCTGTTTGGGACCTGATTTTGAGCCCAAATAGATTATATTGTTGCGGGAATAGATAAGTTAAAGTGCCCTTCTACATCAAGTACTTAGCATCTTTGGAGATGGAGAGCATGGGACCAAGATTTGGATTGCGATGTTGTAGAGTTGATTACTTTTTTCCTCTTGTACATCAGTTTTGTATTGTATATTAGCATCATGACTTGTTTGGTTGCCTTCCTTGACATTTGTATCACACATCATTATATATGTGCTCCAGCTGTTTATTTCTTCAGTCTTCCGGTATTTTTTTGTATGGTAATATTACTACTTCCGCTATTTCTTTGTGTTTTACTTCTGTTGTGTTACTCTGCCAATGAGGGAAATGTTTACCCACTATCATACATAAGGTCTTCACTACTAGTTGGTAGACTCTGGACTTTGGGGAAATGTGTTTGAGTTCATGTGACCAATCAGATACGGGGGGTCTCTGGGTGGCTTCCAGAAAAGGGACGTTATAATGTGGTATCAGAGGAATTATTTTATTTTTTACATTCAATTTATATCCTATACTCATGGATATGATGTAATTTTGTACATGGTAATAATATGTGTCTGGGAGTAGCTACCCTCTGTATAGGAATAGCCAATTTACCTTGTTTATTGCAATTTTCTATTTTGGAAATTTTACAGTTGATTGGATTTCACCATTGGGTGATGAAAATGTTTTGTACTGTTACTATTGATATTATTTAGTTTCTATTTTCATTACAACATGATGAGATGTGGGAATTCCATCTCATGCATCATATAGGAAATTTTTAGGAATCACATGTCACACATTCTTGTCATGCCATTTACAGTGCATTAGCGATTGCATGTTGTTGTGATAGATGTCATGCTAGATATGAATGTTGTTATAATAGATGACTTGATAAAATAACTAATATTTAATAGGGTATTGATTTTTTATGGTTTTGATTGAATGAACTCTAAATATTGGTTCTTTAGGTGTTATGGGCCTTCAGGTGTCATAATTTGGTGGATCATTGCCTTTCTTTTTCATGTATATAACATGTAAAAGATGTCAATATTTGATTTTTGGGGAGTATGCATCCTAAAGGATATGAATTAGGAACGTTAATGTTAGTTTTAGTGTTTTTATTAGATCCATATTAGTTTCTAAGGCTTACTATCCAATAAAACCCAGAATGGATGCCATGTAGTTTTGAATACATTCCAAATGTTCTACTGTTCAGGATGAAACTATTTAACATAAGTACATGTCCTGTAATCTATGTACATGCTATTTATTCTTTGAATATATTGCTAGTTGTGTGGGAAGAGACATGGGGTTGGGGAAAACCATGGTGGAACATGTCGCGTACCAGAAGTACAAACTGTGTGATTAGATCATGTGTCTGTCCATGTGACTAACAACACAGGTGGATAAAAAACTTATGCAATACACATCATGTCAGTCTTGAACATACCATGTAGTGTAATCAATAAAATCTGGCCATGTATCTGACAACACAGGTTGGTGGAAATCCTTTGGTACACACCCTGTCTGTCTAGAACACACCATGTACTGTGAGCCATGTATCTGGTTGTGTCACTAACAACACAGGTCAGTGAAGCTCATCTAGTACATGTTATTTCTGGCACAAACACATCATGTATTCTTGTTCTCGGAGAACTGTGTAGATTAGTATTGTTAAAGTACCCAGGTATGGGAAGAGGATTCAAGTACACACCGTGTGTTAGGACAACACGCCATGTGTTTGGGGTGTCACACGCCATGTTTTGATAGGAGTACATGCCCATGTGAAAGGCTTAAGGGAACACACCATGTAGTGGAGTATATACGCCGTATAACCATGTTTTTAAAAACATGAATGCTATCTTTCACCCGTTACATTCTCACTCTTATTGTTTTTATTCATTGATAATCTTGATCTAATGTGTGCGCTTGACCTTTTGGATTAATGCCACATAGACATCATCCGATTGTACGCCAGTTGTAATGTGATGATCAGACACCCGATATGGCTGATCCAGGACATCCAGCTAATCCTCCAGTTGTTCCAGTCCTAGCCCTGGCCGTCATTCTGGACAAATGTGGTGATGCACAGTTCCGAGAGGGATTTATGGTGTTCATGCAGGCCTTCTAAAGAGAGCCTCACCCTACCCCATCTATGGAAGAGCTTATGAGAGTTTTTCATCAGTAGCATCCTCCCACATTCTCCAGGGACGGTGGACCGCCGGATGCAGAGTCATTGATATAATACATGCATTCTTTATTCGAGCATCTAGATACACATCCAGACAAGAGGTACAAGCTTGCTATGTACATGCTTCAGGATTCCTCCAAAAGATGCTGGGATGTAATCTCACAGGTGGGATGCCACCAGGTTGTGTCATGGGATGAGTTCCAGCGTACTTTCTATGACTAATTCAATCTGGAAACATTGAGAGATGATCGAGCCCAAAATATTATGAGTCTGGAGCAGGGTACTCTTTTAGTTATGGAGTATTCCACTCACTTTACAGATCTACAACGTTTCACACCTATTCTAGGAGGTGATGAGTTATTCTTGGCAAGGAAGTTCAGGGATGGTCTCATACAAGCCATTCCAGCTTAGGTGATCATCTTCAGGTTGACTTAGATATCTTCTATATTCAACCAAGAAGTAATCACAGAGTGTAATCATAGGGATTTTAGAGTAGTGAGCCATGGAGTTTCAACATCCAATGTTTTTTCTTCCTTGGTAGATAGCAGGAAGAGACATAGGGAGAATACACATGGAGATCCGAGTAGGAGGAATGCAACTTCCGGTTTCCATGTGGTATTCTACCATTGTGGGAAGGTCGGGCATACAAGAACACATTGGCCAACAGACCCAGTGGAATTTCAATCTTGAAGCAAGATTGGTCATCTTCATCGCTTCTATCAGTTCTTCTTACCAGTAGCTAGTGACATGGGTTCTTCTTTGACTCCTTCTTCTAGAGTAGTGCCACCAATATCACATCAGTACAGGAACTAGAGTTCACTTGGCCGTTCAGGCCAAGGTGGAGGTTGTGGCCATGGTAGTCAGTCTCCAGGAATTCAGGTACAACATGGTGGATTAACGCAGAGTGGTAAGAAAGGATCACAGGGTCACGGTATAGGCATGACTTTTGAAGTGGAGGAGATCCTCCAGGGTCAAGACCTCGGACCTTCTACAGTTTGAGGTATGATTATAGTTTCCTCGGTTTCATATTCTTCTCTTTTCGATACATTGGATTCCAATAGAATTTTATATGTTTCTATTGTGAAGGACCATGTGTTCTTTCTCATTTCTTCTGTTGAAATATTGAATCTAGTTACAATGTGGGGGACATGAATGACTAGATTACAATATTGTAAGGATTGACCTCTAGAGGATGGTCGGTGTCACATCTTATGGGATCTCAAAGTCTTAGAGGTGACATGTTATGATGTAATTCTCGCAATGGACTGATTAGTTCCCTTCCAGGATTTTGTCAATTGCAATCACCGTAGGATGTGTTTCACAACACCTGACGGTGGATCGTTTCTTCATAATGGTGAATAGGATGTCCAGGAAAGTAAAGCGTGACCCGAGCATCATAGGTTGGGAGGAGTGACAGACTAGATTTCTTGTCTATAGGAGAATGACCAGAGGACTTCGCAGATAGACTTTCCTCTGGCGGTGGATTGTTTCAGAGATTTCTTTCTAGAGGACTTTTTAGGTTATCCTCTAGAGTGAGATGTGGAATTTTATTTTTATCTTGTTCCAGGAGTGTCACCGGTGTACATTACTCCTTGTAGGATGGCTACACCAGAGTTGCAGGAGCTCAAGAGGTAGTTGGAGGAGTTACAGGATGACGGTTTCATCTGACCCAGTACATCGCCTTGGGGTTCAAATGTCCTGTTTACTAATAAGGGAAACGATACCATCAGTCTTTGTGTGGATTATCAGTAGTTGAACTAGTTCACGGTCAAGAAACAACATCTCTTTCCAAGCATTGATGTTCTCTTTGATCAGCTTTGAGGAGGCCGGGTGTTCTAGATGATTGACATGAGATCCAGTTATCATTAGTTTTGTGTTAGACCATCTGATATACCTCTTAAAAAATTTTGGAGTAGGTATGGTCTATATGAGTATGTGTTTATGCCGTTATTTCTCATGAATGCACCTTCAGTCATCATTGTGATGATGAACCAAGTGTTCCATCCATACTTGGATTCCTTCATGGTGGTCATCGTAGATGATATATTAGTGTACTCTCACACTATACACAACCATGCCACCCATCTTGAGATAGTTTGGAGTACACTGAGAGAGCATCAGTTATATTCTTTTATCTCAAAATTCCAATTTTGGTTGGACCAGATTCATTTCATGGGTCATGTTATCCCAGAGACAAGAAGAATTGGTAGAGCCAGAAAAAGTTAGAGCAATAGTTTCTTGGGTGTAGCTGAAGAACATATTTAAGGTATGAAGTTTTATATGTCTATATAAACTGTAAGGGCACATTATATTGGACTTCTCTTGCATAGAATCGCGACTAACAAGCCTAACTAAGAAAGTTGCAATGTTCTTGTGGTCAGATTTATGTGAGTCTATCTTTTAGGAGCTTAAAGGGAGGTTGACTTCAGCATCGATACTAGTATTTCCAGATATGAGAAATAGTTAAACAGTTTATTATGAATCTTATGGTATCGGGCTGGGATCAATGCTTATGCTGGGAGAATGATTCATTGTGTACCAGTCTCGGTAGTTGAGGCCCCGTGAGAGGAATTACCCGACACACGATCTTGAACAGGCTGTAGTTTTTCATGCCTTACGCTGTTGGTGACATTATCTTCTGGGAGATCATTTTGTGGTTTTAGTCAACCAAGAAAGTATTAAGTATATCTTCACTCATATTGTTCTTAATTTGAGACAATGAATGTGGGTTTGAGTAACTTCAATATTTAGACTTTGTGTTTTCTTATATGCCTAGGAATGGCCAGGTTATGGATGATGCGCTATGTCAGGGGACTCAGATACATGTAGTTCTGGAGGCCAGTAGTGAGTGGAAACTTATGGCTTTATACTCTAAGATTCATTTGCAGGTGCACAATAGACATGGCTATAATTTTAATTCTTTTGTAGACGTTACCTAGACTCTTCTTGATTTAGTGCGAATGAGGCAACTATCAGATGGTGAAGGCCTAGTCATACATGAGAGTGTTTCAGGAGAGGACCCTATTCTTTGATAGACCATAGGTGAGGGTGATTTTTTCCATTTCTAGGGGCGTGTATTTGTGTAATAAGAAATACACATGGAGTTTATGTGGGACTTTCATTCCTTTGTTTGGGCAGCTCATCCTGGTTTCACCTAGATGTATCCTGTTCTACACCATTAGTGTTAGTGGAAGGGTATAAATAAAGATATTGATGGGTTTTTCATGAGGTGTTCCACCTGTTAGTAGGTGAAATCAGAGCATCAGCAACTCGTAAGGCTTTTGCAGTAGTTACCCATTCTTGAGTGGAAGTGGAATGTTGTCACGATGGATTTTATGACAGGTTTACTGAGGTCTCCTCACGGGAATTATGTTGTATGGTTTGTCATTGACAAACACACAAAGGATTCTCACATAATTCAATTCAAGGAGACCTTCATTGTTGATGAGTTGGGATGGTTGTACATCTGTGAGATTGTACATTTTCATGAGGATCTGCACTCCCCTGTTTCAGACAGGGATGAATTCTTTACTTATCATATCCGGTAGGGGCTACAGAATTCTTTTGGCCCACATGTACTTTTGAGTACTTCATACCATCCCCTAATAGATGGATAGTTAGAGCATATGATTTAGGTTCTTGACGAAATACTTCGAGATTATATCTGGCATATTGGAGGTTCTTGGGAGAAGCACATACCTCTTATGGATTTTTCCTATACCAATAGTTTTCATGTAACTATTCAGATGGCTTCTTATGAGGCTTTGTATGGCAGGCCATGCCAATCACCCTTATGTTGGATGGAGGTAGGATAGGAAGCTATGTTGGGAGCTCGTCTTGTCTAGGAGACCACAAAGCTGAATGAGTTGATTCAGAAGAGGATGGCTACTGCATAGTCTAGACAGATGCCTTATCCTGATCAGCAGAGATGACATATGCAGTTCGAGGTCAGGTATTAGGTTTACTTGCAAGTCACACCGAGGTTGAGGCACAAGGGGATTACGAGACATTGGTAGACTTTCACCGAGGTATGTTAGACCATTTTAGGTTTTGGAGAGAGTCAGTCTGGTTGCCTATTGGTTGCAGTTACATCAGAGGTACCAGTCTATGCACGACATCTTTCATGTTTCTCAACTTTTACTTTACTTCTGGGACCCTTCTCATGTTCTTTAAATTGAATAGGTTGAGTTAGAGGTTGATTCCTCATTTGAGGAGCATCAAATATGGATTTTTGATCTCAGTATGAAGGTTCTTCCTGGAAGGTATGTTCCTCTAGTATGGGTGCTATGGAGGCCCGAGCATGTACAAGATGAGACATGGGAGAGGGAGGCTGATGTATGATCACAGTGGCTAGAGTTGTTAATTGATTCTTTTTCCACTCCACCTTGTTAGGGGAATCATAGATGAATTTCTTTATGGGGGGAAGTTTGTAAGATCTCAGATCTTTTTTTTTTCAGATACATTTTCCTTTTTCTGGTTTTTTTTTTGGAAAAAGAGGAGTTTTCTATCAATTTCATATCTACACACCATGTACATTATAAGTACATGTCGTGTACTCGGTTACCATAGGTATCCGGGTGTTGGTCGTGTCATGGCCTTGCACACGACCGTGTGTGGTGGCCTGGAGACCACCAAATGCGGTGGATGATGAAGGCAAGTGCACGCTGTGTAATTATAAAGTACAGGCTCTGTACTTTCTCTTTTCATTCAACGTACCGGGGTCACGTCTATCGGACAGAACCGTCTTCTTCTTGACCACGTTCATCTGAGAGCATTTATATGGCATAGATCTTTGCCGAGCCCATGACCGATCGTCTATTCTATGAATCAGACTCTGTCGGTTGCGTTGGAATCTCATAGGTCATTTTCCACTTCTTCTTGACCATATTATTTCGATTTTTTATCTCTCGTGAGATATCTTGGGTGCATTGTTTTGGATTTTTTTAGATCTACGATGTTATATGGTGATTCAAAGACTGAGACTCAAGTATAATGTTCTCCCGAAAATGATGTAGGTGGTTTGTACCTTTTCGTAGATAGTCTTTCAGTTATATATGAAAAAGTGACCAATACCTGTGAACATGAAATTGGGCATTTATGGTTTTAGACCTATTGTTTTCCTGTTAAGTCCTAGTTTGTTTGGATAGTGGTTAATTTTTGAGAATAGGGTTTACTTTTCCATGCTATGGAGGTTTTTCCCATATTTTATTATTTTTAACATTTTGTCAAGTTTTCCAGATAGGCTGCTGTTTGTTTCCCATGCCTAGTATTTTTATGATGGAGTTATTTTTTATCTTAAATGTGGTTATATGATAGAATGGAGAGAGAAGTACTTGTTGATGTTTACTTTGGATGATTTTTTTTCTATGATCGTTTTACATACACAAGGTTGTGTGAACCTGGTGTAATAGACCATAGGGAGAATGGACATAAGGGATTCTCCAGAGTGTTTGTAATTATTATTATACTGTGAGACCATAGGGGGTATTGACATTGAGTGCTCCCTTAGAGGGTCAATAGTTACGTTATGAGGCCACATGTGGAAATGTCATTGAGTTCTTCCTCAGAGTGCTTGTTGGTTACCGTTAAAAGACTATATGGGAATTGGATGTTAGTGCTTCCTCAGAGAGTCATTGACCACACATGACTATTGGGAGAATTGACGATGAGTGCTTCCTTAGAGAGAATTTTAAAATTTTGAACTAGAGTGGTGAGACTGTATGTGCTTTCTAGAGGGTGTCTTATTTTTGCTAGGTAGGACCAGAGGTGATAGGCTATGAGTATTTCCCATAGGGTAACCTGTTTGTGATTATCTGATTACATGATATATAGTATTTGAATGTTTTGAAACTGTAGAAATGTTTATTGTTGAGTACTTCTTTGTTTACTATTTATTTTGTTTACTGTCTGCCATATATATTCACTGACTATTAGGTACAAATCTCGTGGTGGTTTCCTACTGGAATTTAGTCTGACATCCTGTTTGGGCCATGCTTTTGGTCCCAAACAGATTATATTGTTGCAGTTATAGATAAGGGAATGATCCCTTCTACTTAATGTGCTTGACTTCTTTGAATCTGGAGAGAATGGGATAGTGATTTGACTTGTGATGTTGTGGAGTTGTTTACTCTTTTCTTCTTATACATCAGTTTACTACTGTATTTCAGCATCATGAGTTGGTTGGCTGCATTCATAGACATATGGATCACACATCATTATATATGGGCTCCTGATATTTATTTCTTCAGTCTTCTGTTGTTCTTTGGTATGGTAATATTACGTCTTCCTCTATTTCTATGTGTTTTACTTCCACTGTGTTACTCTGCCAATGAGGCCATAGTTTCCCCACTATCACATCCAAGTCCCATGTTGCTAGTCAGTATCCTATACCATTTTGGTAAATACGCTTGAGGCCATCTGACCAATTGGGTAGGAGGTGTATCTAGACGGCTTCATGAAACGGGACGTTGCATCAAACATATTAAAACATATGGTTATTTGGAGCCTTAGTCCATGTCTTACAGTTATATGTAAACAAATCACACATATAAAACATGTATCAAATTAATGAAGATTAACATTAACACTCTTATCATTTTCACATTAATTATTATTCCATTTTAACTATAAGAAAATTAGTGGTTCAGTACTATAATGATGTTGAATAATATGATTAATTCGACATTCATTCGCTTTTTTCCCCAATCAATTCATATAAACCATTAAATTGTTATGGTCTATACAACCATCTCATTATCCACATTTTAAATTATTTCATAATAAAATTAATTGAACAAATACACAACCCAAATATCCCATAAATCCACAATCACGACATACCATAATTGAATTGGCTAATTAATTTATCTATTTCTATCAATTTCATAATCCCAATTTCTGAATTCATTTTCCCATGATCAAATCAGATCATAGGCACAGGTAAAATCAATTAACTGGTTTGAAGAGCCCATAAATAATTTATTAATTAAATTATTCAATTAAATATTCAATATCTAAATTTTAAAATTTAAATTTTAGAGAACATAGATTTATATATATTTTAATATTATTCAAAATGAATCTAGACCACATACCTCAATAATGATGAGGTATGCTTGAAAAGTGTAATCCTCAATTGAAGTGGTTCGACCAAGATCACGATGATGAATGGGATTTGTATACAAATACTAGATCCAAAAGAAGACAGATTAGATTAATGTATGATATGATCTAGATACACTTCCAATGAAAGAAAAATATCTCTTTAAAGGATATGAGAAATATTGGAGAGAGAGGTAAAACCAATCATGATTAGAATACATTACCTAGGGGGCTAAAATATTCAATATGGCCTCCAATATTCAATAACATATGTTGTAATTCAATTAAATCATTCTGAGAACATATAAAAATGATAAAAATTAGATTAGGGTCGACTTGGGTTGGTATCTGGTGAATTTTCAAGGTTCAATAAATTAAAATCTAATTTTAAGTTCTTTAAAATTCCCTACACTTGGATTCCATATTGGGGTGCACAATTTTTCCTACATGTGGTTCTAACCAGGGACCACCCCCCATAGGATCACAAACTTACTACTAATAGGGCACAATGTTTTCCAAATAGTGCATCATCTGTGAAATCTCCATATACTCAGGTTTATATGGTTTTCAAGGGAAGGGCACATTGTTTTGGAAAACCCTCTAAGAACCATGAACTACACAAAAACCCTACAAAACATCCAAATGTCACCCAAAAATGCCCAATATAAAACCCAAAGAAGATATACTCAAAACATGGAAAATGATTACTTGTAAGAAAGCCTGAGAAATATTGAGAAAAAGGCTAGGATCATATATATATGTATAATCATATACATTACATATACTACACATTTATTGTAATATTTTTCAATTCGTTGGTATTAGAAACAATATGTAATATATGCATTTTTATACCAGTATAATAAGCATGTAAGATCAGAATGAGTCTATGATGGGAGTCGAAGTTCAATTATTTAATGAAACTTGACTCAAATAACAACTTGAGAAGATCACATCCTCAAACTCTAACATTATATAATTTTATTTTTTAAATCTATTGTTATGTAATAATTGTTAACAAAAACATTATCTTTGGCCTAGTTTTGAGTCGATGATACTTTATTTCATGTTAAAAATTAATTGTTTATGGTATAATATACATAATAAATTTTTATATTACAATCAAATAAAATATGTAAAATATATAAAGTAAATGATGATTATAAAATATAACACTCAATTATATCATGTGGTATAATATTATTTCATCTCTATGTAAATCATATATAAAAGATTATGGAAATACTGATAAAGAAAATTTGAATGTTTTGAGATAAAAATGTAGTTATTTAACATGATTTATTATATTGTTCAGTGTAACTACATAAATTTTGAAATTAAATTCGATAAAGCTGGTAAATATCATGAACTAGTTAAATAAGATAAGTGTGAATGATATCATGTATAATTTAAAGGGAAATTCAAATATATCATGATATTACTTCATAATGATTATGGAATATGGATGTGAGGAATGAAATATTGTTTTTTGCCTAAATTATTTTCCATGGATAGGTATACCAAGGGATATCATATCCAAGCATTCATCGATCATAAAAATGTAATTTTTTTAAAGCATTATTCTGTTTTTATAATCACAATTTCAAAACCAGTTTTGGAAAACAATTTGACAATTGTTTTAAAAATATTGTTCAGAATCCTTTATGGATTTTTTTATACCAAAAAAGGAAAAATAGTAATGAGGGGTAATTTGAATAAATTTCTGTTATATTCCCTCTATATATTTTCTAATTAGCCTATAGAGAGGGAAAAACCACTACTGACACAATTCAACCCATCGATTAGATAGTGGAGCTCATTGGCTACCCAGTGTAGTCTAAATATAATTTATAAGATAAACCACGTTGACCAAATACCAAATGGAGTATAGAGGATATCCATATAATTTATTGTATAACAGTTAATGATCTATTAAACAAAAAATAAAACACCTTGAATTTGATCTTTAAAGGTTTGCCTCAACCAAATACTCCTTTAGCACCAAATAAGGAAATAAATATGCATCGATAGATGCATTGATCTTATCAATGACAACTACAAAAACCAATTTATTTTAAAAATATTTTATTAATCCATGATAATATTTTATAATAGATATCCAAGTAAATATTCAGTTTCTAATGGAAATAAAGATTTAACTTATGTAATTCAATATGTATTGATTCTCTACTTTATACATATTTTATATGTATTAATTATTAATGCCTCTGGTTCTAACTTATATATTTCTGTATATTAATCTTTCATATTCATATTACTTTTCAAGAGAGTATTGAGTTCCATGTAAAGGGTTTAGAAAATAATCTATCATTTCTTTTTCTTTAGGTTGTCACCATCACCAATGTAATGTTGATTGATTCTTGTTTTCCATTAAAGGCAAGGGTCTTATGAAATGGTTATCTTTTTTATTAAAATTAAAGAATGAATATAATTTGTTTCATTATTTTTGTTTAAACTAATATATAAGTATATCCTTCTCAAAAAAAGTTCAGGATAAGATAAATTATTGATTATTAATGAGATATTTCACAACTTCTTTATAGAAGTTGTCATTTTAATGAAGAAAATTTATTCTCCATTATATGTAATGTTCCAATTTCACATTGAATAAAGATTTAATTTTTCTTTTTCTCAATACACATAGATTATTTTACACTCTAATATTTTGATTGCATGACAATGAATTATGTTATATGAGATCATTTTAAAATCATTTATTAAGGATATTCACCTCCACCCACCCCTCTTGACATATTAACTTGGACATATATTTTTCATCTGGGAATTTTTTGTTTACATTATTTCTAAAAACATATCTCTGTGTTTCAAATGAATCAACTTTAAAAAATGGATTTTTTTTCTAAATCATAAACAATATCATTGTTTTTTTATGAAGGATACTTTTTCAAAGAACCATGTTTTTTTTAAAGGAAACTCTATTGGACATGATCTTTATATGATAGTTAACACTATAATTATTGGAAGAGTCACATCTCTTGAATTAATGGAATAAGAAGATCTCGTGTTTAAAAATTGATATAATTTTTTACACCATCTAATAAATCGATATAAAAATTGACTCATAATAACATAGCTTTGATTGAATATAATAACAAAACTAATAATTAATTACATTTTGGAATAGATCATATGGAGTTTACATTAATTTATAATTATAAAAATTCACATTAAATCAGATAATTTATTGAAATTACTCATTAATTACTTAATAATGTAAAATATACTAGACATGAAATTTTAAGATAATATTTTGATGGATTTAGTATTCATCAAAATATATATATTATAAAAATCATTAGACATGTCACAAAAATTTAAATTCAAGGAAATATCATGGTGATGTTCATTCTATATAAATATTACTAAATAATAACATTTGGGTTTTTGCCAGTTCTTCGGAACCCAATGTAATATAAATTCATGAAATAATTTAAAAAACATGTCATTTGGGGAGAAAATAGTATCTATCATAACATTTTAAATCATAATAATGTCAAACACCTATATGGAATCCAATGGAAAAAATATAAATAATAAAATTACATTCAAAATAAATATTAATGAATCATAGAATTGTGATGAAATGGATCATATAGAAAAATATATTAACAAATTTTAAAATTAGATAACTAGAAACAATGAGCCAAAAAACATGGATGAAAAATGTAACCAATAAATGATGTGATTTGAATGGAAATAGAAAGAAAATGAAATGATATAATTACCCGTGATCCAAAAGAAAAATATAGAAGGTGAATAAAATAATGTACTAAATCATTCAAATATTCAAATTGGACTGAATGTGATGATTCCCTATCCTTTAGATACTCATGAAATGAATGAACTAGGTGTCTCATGGGCAATGTCATGTTTATTAAATATCTAATCTTTATATCCTTATTTAATCCAATATTTTTTATACTTCCAATTTTTATTCAAATAACATAATAAAATTTCGTTTATACTTTCTAAATCACATTATCTATTCAATATATCATTTCAATGTATCTACATTCCACACCCAACACATGTTCTCAACTCTATAGAAATTGAATTGGAACTTGATGTATCATTCATTGAAGTGCCCATCCAAATTCTTGAAACTAGAAAAAATGTATTAAATAATTATAAAATATTACCAGTAATGTTACTTTGTAGATATAATTAAAGAGAGGATTGAATGTGGAATCTATAACATATTATATATTTAAACTACCGAAATTCTCTTTTGAATGTAAAATCCACTAAATTTTAAAGGTTGAAATTTTTGTAGGAGGGAATAATTTGACACTAATGATACATATATAGTTTGTGAAAAATATATTTTAAGAAAAATAAAATACAATGACAATATTAATATTTCATGGAACAAAACTTCTAATTTTATTTAAAAAATATTGATTCGGATATTATTTTGTAAAATAATCCTAGAATGGGGTTTTTTGTCATTTTGAATAGATATAATTTATTTTGGATAAAAAATTGATATTTTAATATTATTAATTTTATTTATTATAACATGTTATAATATGTTGAATTATTAATTTATTTACTATCAAACTATATCAAATAAAGATAAGATTATTTGGATGTAAAAAGGTTATTTTTTAGAAAATTATTTTTCAAGGAATAATGTCCTTAAATTTTATATATTTAAAATAATATTATACAATGATTTATTTAAATACATTTTAAAGTTTATATATTTTGATATATAAATTTTAGTCTATAAAATATTTTCTAATATTGATATATTTAATGTATTATCATCTTATTCTTGAGAGAATCACTTCTTAAAAAATGGTTTTTGATCGCGATTATGAATTCAATTTTAAATTAAAAACAATCACATAGGTGAAATGAATATAATTAAATGGATTAAAATTGATGATTAATGATAACTAATAGTTTTTAATAATTTCAACTAAAATATGGGAAATAATTAATTCAAAAAAATAGTAAAAAATTATATATTATGGTAATGGTTGAAACATGGTTTTGCACATTATATGTGCTTGCATTGAAATTAATTTTCCTAAAAATTAGCATTTAATTTGACAAATTCCATTCTATATTTATAATTATTATCTCAAAATTCCCTAATATGTCATATTTTATTTTTAGTATTAACAGATAAATTACCTTGGTTAAAAAAATAGGATAACTCAAATTTAAAAAGTATATAACCTTAGAGGTGAAGGATGTGACATATTTAAAAAAATGATAACAATTAGAAGAGGGGTTTTGATACACCTTTGATTATAGAGACCCTATTGTATATCTATTTTTGGAAACATCAGATCAGAGTGAATTCCAATTATTGAATAGTATTGGGGACTTACCAAAATTCCACATCTCCTCTGTTAAAATATGAAACCCCCAATCCCATATCATATTCAAAATTAGCAATAAATTCTGGTTGACCAGAAAATATATAAATATATCTGAATAATCCTTTTCTATATTATATGTATTTTCATCTTCCCAAAAGACCAACCATAGGATCCTTAATAAGATGTCCAAATGAGGTTCTTCTATGTGAACATAATCATCTTAACCAATTTCCTTTTTTTACTTCTAATTTTTCCAAAATATATTATGTCTTCAATATTGAAAAATTATTACCCAAATAAATCCTATATAAAAGGACTGTATAGTGTTTATTTTATAATTTTTATCCATCTCATTCACTATCAGATGTGAAAAAAATCCATTGCTCGTGTGTATTACTAACAACCACATCACAAAATGATGTAATTTGTTTTCCATCATAGATTCCCATGGATTTGTATAATGATAAAAACTGAATATATATGATAATAATGAAATTTTATATATTGTATAAAATTAATATATCACCCACTTTATTTTCCTTTCATATTTTAAGTAAATGATAACATCGCTTGTGGGTATGTATAGCCCATCTTCTCTACCCAGCGACATGATTCCTTTTCATGCCCAAAGTTTTTAGAATGATAATGAACGATATAAAATGAATAAATGTTATATTTATATAACTAATATAATCTTTAAAATGAATTTTTTGTACCCTATTCACACGTACCAGAACATTTGTTATAAAATGTGCAGGATAAAACAAAGTAGTTTACAACTAAAACAATGGTAATAATAAAACATTGTTACTAAATGGGTGATAATATGTTATAAAAGGATCGTATATGATATTATAAATATTAATATGGGTTTTAATATTAATAACATGTATTAAACCATTATAAAAGAGGTTAAATAATGTTCAACAATATGAATGCATGAGGTGGGATATTTTGTCTCCACATTCATTCAACAAGGACATAATTTTTATTCTTTCATAATACACTTTTATGTAGTTTAAATCATTCTACTTAAATTTATTTTCTATTAATAACTATTTATTGATGATTAATAATGATTAAATTCATGACTTTTATTTATGGGGATTACAATTT
This sequence comes from Viscum album, assembly GCA_963277665.1. Classification (NCBI taxonomy): domain Eukaryota; kingdom Viridiplantae; phylum Streptophyta; class Magnoliopsida; order Santalales; family Viscaceae; genus Viscum; species Viscum album. Next base: position 1,644,099,149 of record OY728163.1, on the reverse strand, counting down.
AAATGTTTCTAAGGTGGTAAGAATATATATTATAATATTACATTAGTTGGTGTTTTATTTTATTTTCATTGAATGGATCTTATTCATTATCCTAAGAATATATTATAATTTTATTATCAACTGTAAATTTATGGGTTTTCCATATTTCATTACAAATATTCTTATCACTCGCACTTTAAAAAATTAATTACCTTTTTGGGAAGATAAATGATTTTATTTATCATTTTGTCGATCATGTCTTTCATCCATATCTATATATTTTCAATGTTAGTTAAAAAGGAATTTTTTATTATGAAATTATCTTATTAATTATATTTTATGTTATCTTTTACTTTTTAAATTATTTTAATGTAATATTTCTAATTTTTTAAATTGTTCATTTTTTACTATCATAATAATAAGTCAAAAGTACTATTTTTTTAACTTATATGTCTTTTTCAAGAATTCCAACCACAATAAATATTTTACAACATTCTAATCCTCATATATGTTTTTAATAGATTTAAAAAATAAATATAATAAATGAATACAAATTTTATTATATAAATTAAATTTTCTTTATTTCTCATATACACATTGTTTTATTTTAACGCCTATATTTCTAATGAATCCATGGTTAACTATTATCTCTTTGTAAATTTTTAATCATTATATTTTTCATGAAGCATTCATATTATTATGTTCATTTTAAATTAAATTAATCTACAATATCAATATTATTAATCATTTATATTCTTATTGCTTAAAATTTATATCATTTCTATATGCATTGTTTTACTTTAAAATTAACTTGATTGACGGATGAAATAATGTTATTCTATATTAAATATTAAATAAAGAAATTTTTTGTTAAGGAATATTATTTATACAATTACTTGATCTTTCAATATAATAGGAACTCAGTAGACATGTAGGGAATGGTGGTTCCTAGTTGTAGATAGACACTTAATGCATCATTAGATTTATTTAGAATAATTTGTTCGAAATATTAAATGGTTTTTTTGAAAGAGATTCAAACTATTTTAGCGAGTGGAATTTAATATATATATATATATTTATTTATTTAGATATATATATCATCATTTATATGTTTATGGTGAAAATATTTGGCATTTTCTTCATTGATAATTTAGTTATTATTATCCATGAAAGTATTTTGTTGATATTATAAATTGATGATTTTTTTCTCTCATGATTTTGATTAAATGGATTGTTTTTTAATTATTTACCTTATTGAATTTATTAATCAATTTCTAATCATGATGTGTTCCTATTTAAATAAAAATTACTAAGAATTTTATATCACCCTTATTTTGAATAATTATCTTAAATTTGTTAAGATGAATTATATGAATGAATTTCATGGATGTGTAATATTCACATTTATTTTTTTTATATTTTATTCTAAACATAAAATGGGTATCATGTATATATCCTACTATACATGAATAATAAATTAAAATTTCCATCATGATTAGAACCCATGATTCAATTCCAATATAATAAATAAGCCACCATCAGTGGGCTAATATCGTTAAAGTAATCACTATATAGTCACAAAAAATTTGAGTTGATCCATCACAAATAGAACATCATATATCTCTAATGAACCAATACATAATTAATATGTCATCAACACATCCTCCAAATATGCCCCTATAGAGCTTGACATGAAAGAAGAGAGATAATTACCCATGAGTCTTGTATCCAGTAGGCTTCTGTATGAAGAAAATATTATATTCCACACATTACATACATACATACATACATATAAATATATATATATATATATTATGTCAACATTTATGAATATTTATTTCATAACATAACAAGAACCACACCATATCTATATAGTTTTAGTGTCTTTAGAAACTTGGAATCATAAACAACTAGTTCATAAAACATCCACATTTTTCTCTCATTAATTTTTTCATAAGTACACTACTTTTTTAAATATAATACTAAAAAAATTCATCATTCTATGAGGAAAATAATCATGTGATAGGTTTAGATCATATTATATTTATGGGTAATTAAGAGAAATTTCAATCATATCATAATCATAAGAACATAACATTTTAAAATATTGCCTTTCATATAAAATATCATAATATCAAGTAATGAGATAAACTATAAAAGTGAAATTCAATACCAATAGTCTTAAAATAATACATTAAATTTATTTACATACACACATATTCATAGAAAACCTTTTCATATTATTCATGTATCATTTATAAGACCGTCATAGAAGACAAATTCCCTTATTGAATCGAGGTCACTCTTTGTTTCATCCATGTATTACTGAATTCCTACCATTACAGTCATGTCCATCTCATGAGATATAATTCTCTACCCAATTAATTGGAGGGAGATATAGGTCACACCAATATCATAATTCAACCATTTTTACATGTCCCACAAATACCTAAAAACATTCCCCATAGTATAACCCATGATATAAAATGGGTTAAGTAAACATCATTCCATCATAATTGATAAAAAACTAATTTCCCTAAAGAAAACACAATTAAATCATAGTTATAATTGGGTATTAAATATAACCCTATTTAAAAATAGCCATCTTAGATGGAAAATAATTTTGAGAAGGAATTTGAAATTTATTTTTGAGGAAAATATCATTTCTTCATAAAAAACTTTTTCCATCCTCAAAATTACACATAGTTTCTAAAGAAGAAAATTTAATTGAATATAACATAATAATATAATATGGTAATCATCATTTAAATAATTAATTATATAAGCATAAAAATCTTTTCCGGACTGACATGTTAAAAAAACATTCTACCCCTAATTTTTCCAAAAAAGTCAAAAACTACCTTTTACCAAAAATGACAAATGATTCCATCCATACAGTTTAGTAAAAATTTCCAAATGGGTAAAATTTACTAATTTTCATTTTGAAGGGTATGAAGAATATTTTTTAAAAAAAATTATAGAACATGTATGTGGATGATAAATATACCCCAGTAAACACATTAAAATAAACAATCTTGAATAAAAATGAGATTTGAAAAGTTATCCATTGCCAAAAGACTAATATACTTAATATGTTTCTAAAAAACCTGTATAATTATTTAATAATAATTTTATTTACCAATTCCATAATATTACATCATATATGATTATATAATCATCCATTTTTTAGTAACCATTCATTTTCAATAATTATTCAGATATTGACTTCTTTATGTTCTTATGCAAGATTTGTCGGATAAGTTCAAGTTCCACTACTTAGATTATTGTTTAATAATTAACAAAATATTATCATAATAATTTATATCAAATTTATTCCTTAAATTAATCTATATACTCTTGGTTTAATGATGATAACGTAGAATGAATCACATCACATCATGGAGATGGTATGACTTACATATGGATGAGCGGTGATATCATTCCAAAAATTATTGAATGTTATTGAAGTAGTTGGTGTATGATATGAATGAAATATTATCTTGTTACATAAATAAAATAAATTTATTATTTTCATAATAATACAAATCTAATTATGGTGAAACTGAAAAAATGATTACACAATGGCATGGAGATGGTAAACCATAGGTACGCACATGAAAAAAAATTCATTTTTCATCAGATGGATAGATGGGGAAATATAGTAATTAAATATTTTCATTAACAAATACCTATGTTATTTCTCTTTAGTGAAACAATTAATGAATAAGAAGTAGAATATGTATATGTTTTGAAATAATCGGTTGAAGAGATTACCTCTTCCTCGACAGACATCTTCTAAATTTATTCTTAGAGCACTAGAGATTGTCTTTTTAGATTACCAGAACCTATATAATAAATATAGGGATGTTTAAAAGGAGATTGGGAAGGAGATGGCTGAGCATGAAGGTTCAAGATTAAGTAAAGAGGTGAGGGAGGAGGATCCCTTTTTAAATTGAGGTGAGGGGTTATTCTGAGAACATCATAAATAATAATTTATTATAAAATAATACCTTATATAAATTCATCCAAAATGTACGAATTAAGAATATGAGATTAGTCAGGGTTTGAATCATAGAGAAAGAATAAAATTTGGGCAATTTATTTTTTCTAATTTAAACCATAACTTTTTAATTGGCATTTGGTTATTATATTTAATTTTAATTGGGGTAATTACCTTATACATATATAATGATTATAAATATTTACTTTCATAGTTGATATTTTATGACATTTTATATATTTTCATTATCACTTATTAATTTTTAAATATTTTTTTGATTTTTAAATAATTTAACAAAATGTAATTTTAATAAAATACAAATAGTGTCAAAGTTGACACTATTCATTTATTTGAATTTAATAAAATCCCACACGTAATATAAATTCGAAACAAAATATTTAATACAATCCTAACATGTCATAGTCACCTAGAAAATTCTAGAAGCACATGAATTATTTCATATGTATTTATTTTAAAATTTTAAAACCATTTATTTTATATTTATATTAGTTAAATAATTTCTATATAACTATTGTGTCATAATTAACATTAATTATATAATCTCTAAAAATTATACATAAATTTATATGATGTAGGTAATTACTTATGATTTATGAGACTAACTATAGTCTATATTATCTCCTAGTTATCTATATATTAAAATTAATATACTTATATAAAATTATATTTGACCTTTTTCACATTCATTAGTTTTTATTATATTCATGTCATATTTATAGCTAAGTGGACATAAAGTTATTCAATTTAGAAAAATAGACAACAACAGTCTAATATATTCATCCAATAGAAATTTTAAAGGTGTTAAGGTAATTCTATAATATTCTTTTACCATTAAAATCATGATTTTCATTTAACAGTGGTAGTAAAAATAATTACCAAAATAACTATTCACAATTCCCAAAAATAAAACTATCATATTAACAAAATCTTGACCTAATGAATCCAAATATGGGGTCCATTTTTTAAAATACAAAACACAGAGGTTTCCATTATTAATTTAAAATATATATCATAGTTGTAGTGAGAGAACAATTTTTTTAAATGAAAAAACATTGGAAAAGTTATATATTTTAACATATAATTTCATTTTAAAATTAATTCTAATAACATACAATCTATTTAATGATAAAAATATATTTTATTTATTCAAAAAAAACCTTTCAATATAATAATTTAGCCATATAAATTATCTCATTAAAAAATTGTTTTCAATTAAAATTTATTGTCATTTTACTATTTATCAGAACATGGATGTTATGAAAAAATAACATAAATTAAAAAATATATATTTTTAATTAAATATAAATGTTTATGTAGATATATGAAAATTATTGATTTTTCAGAAACTAAATTAAAAATCTTGTTTTACATTCAAAGGTGTAAGATTACATTTTTTATAAAAAAAAGTAGGTTTTATACAACATATAGGGTTTATTCACACAATAATATTAAAATATAAATTGGGTGAATATTAATTTTTTATTATGTATATAACATATATATCTCATTAATTTTGTTATTAACATAAATTCACCCAAAAAACTAATATCTATTTATATTTTTCATAAATGATTAACATCAAAATCATTCAGAATGAATTTTAATTAAATCGTTATAATTACATATGTTATTCTAATGGATAGTTAATAACTATAATTATATACTAGGTGAATATAAAAGATAGTTTCAACTAGAAATTTCTTGAAATAGAAGATACTGAATAATAAAAATTATTTAATGACAATTTTAATAAAATACATTTGGTATTTATATTCTACACCCCTAAAACAGAATTTCTCCCTCGAAATTCATCACATGAAAAAAAAGATGAGGATACACCTAATTCATCATATACTCATGTTATTATGTAGCTTCATCAAATTGGTGTTTCCCTAATGAAACATTAACAATGCGAGTGGTGTTTCTTTGTATAAAATTTTCACTATAATACAAAATCTCTATTTGTTTTTCTTCATAACTATGACATTGCTCTCACGATATGACTTTTGAGATTAGAACAATTTGAAGGACCGTGTATGTAATTTATTAGGAGAGATACATGGAACACATCATGGAATTGAGAGAGATTCAGTTTATGTGTCAAAAGGTATGCAACCTACCCATCACGATCAAGAATTTCAAATGGGCAGATATACCTAGGGATAATCGTGCCCTTATTTCCGAATCTCAATACTCTCTTCCAGGGAGATATTTGTAGAAAAACCTTATCACCAACATCAATCTATATTTCTTCCATTTGGTTTTCAGTATAATGTTTTTGTTGACTCTTAGATTCTCTTATGTGTTTTGGAATATATATGACCTTTTTACCCATTTCAACAACATTATTAGGACTAAATTTATTCCATTTTCCAACTTCATCCCAGAAAGGTGGTGTTATGCATTTCCTTACATAGTTATTTATAAATAATCATATGAATACTAGATTAAATGATATTATTTTAATAAAATTACAACAATTGTAGGTGTTGATCCCAAACACCTTTGAAATCTATATACTATGTTCTCAACATGTCTTCTGGAGTTCAAATAGTTCGCTCAGACTAACCATCTATTTGAGGATGTAAGTAGTGCTAAAAAACAACTCTATATCTAGATCATGCTGGAGAATATGCCATAAAATTGAGGTAAACCTCATATCCCAATCAGATATAATGTAAATTGGTAATCCATGTAATCTTATCATATCTATTACATATATCCTGGAAAGATGATTAAGAGAGGAATCATGTCTAATATAAATAAAGAGTGTCAAATTTTTAAATCGATCAACAATATCCCAAATTGAATTATTGACATTGGATTTTTTGGAATGTCTGATAAAAATGTACATAGTGATGTCTTCCCATTTTCATTATGGTGTAGGTAATGGTTTTAACATCCCCATAGAAATCTATCCCTCAACATTAACTTGCAGAAAACCTAGTCATTATAAGACATATTCAATGACATCTCTTTTCATGAAATCCGACCAAAGGTACAATTTCAGGTCCATGTACATATTTGTGTTTCCCATGTGAATAGTGAATTATGAACTATGAGCTTCATCCAATAGCTCCATCATTAATTCTGATATAGGAGGAATACAAAACTGCTTCCAGAACGTTATAATTTCATCACAATCAATGTTAAATTCATGAATATTTCTCACCATCTTTTGAATATATACATCATTCTTATGTGCCTCCATAATCTTAACTTGTTTAGATGGTTGAACATTCATTTTATAAATATATGATTTATTCACATCCATTGAAATATACTGATCCATCCTTTTCATATCCATAAATATTTTATCATTCGTGTTCCTCATCATGGATAATATAAAGTTGTCATTTCAACTCAAAGAATCTTACACCTTTTTGGTTTTCCTATGGTGGTTATGTGTTGAGAATTCTTAATCTCTAATCATATTTCAACATTTTATTTGATGCATATTCATCTCTTTTTGTGCAAAAATATAATTTCAAAATTTATGATCATTATAAATAACACACTTTTCACCATAAAGACAATTCCTCCATATCATTAATGCAATGATTTCCACTGTAACATCCCAGGTAAATAATGAGTAAGATATTTTCATATTTATTAATATTTTGGAATTAATTATTAATTTTACATAAAAGGGGATACTATATTCGATGACATACACGATACACAACAACATTTTTCTTTGAAATCTTACATTGCACACAACATTGAGTTATACTGAAAAATAATAATATAATATTATTATTTTAAATGGTAGTTAACGCCTATACATTTTAAAGGAAAGAATGAACATAACTAAGTAAAAATGATTATACATGTTTGTTAAATGTATTTACATACATCCAATAAATGTTTGGGGCTTAAAATATGAATGAATCTAATTTTAAGAATGAATACTCTAATATTCAGTAAAAGGTCTATTTACCGCCTATTGATGAAGAACCCTAATTAAATATATTATTGGTCATTTTTATAGGTTATATTTGAAAAAATAAAATTTCTTCTTTAGATTCGGGCCAACAAAATATACTTTGGGTATATTTTTGGTATTTTTCTGATAATGTTAATTTTTTAATGAATAGTGAAAAATACTGTATTTAAATCCAAAAGTGACTTTTAATATAATTTATTTATACTGTTATATTATCTTTTTAATTGATTTTAATTTGTATTTAGAATATATTTTTACCATTTAATACAATTTTTCTCATTGTAATTAATTTCACTTTGAAAGTGGACATAAAAAATTATCAATATTTTGATAGTTATTGTTTCTTAAAAACACGCTATTTGTTTTGAAAATGGAAATTAATTATAAATTAATTAATGAAACATATATGTTTTGAATTTTGGAAAATAGAAATCATTTTTGAATTTGGAATATCAAATATATCTTAGGATAAATTTTTGTTATTTTTCTGAAAAACATCTATTTTTGATAAATAGTGAAACCACTATGTAATAGTTAAAAAATGACTTTTTCATTTAAATTAAATTTGACCACTTCGATTAATTGAATTTTGAAAATATTAAATACATGGTTGTTATTAGTAAGTAAGATTTTTTTCAATAAGATGAAAATAATTTTTGGTGAATAGTAACTTTTGACTTTTATTTACCATCGTTAAAGGTGAATAGGGTAATTCAATGTAAAAATAATAGTATAATAATAAAAAATTACCTTAACATTTGCCCGAACCATATTGGATGAGTACTTTCTGACCATGGGAATCCTTGGGTTTATTTTGGGACCCCATTGTGACACTTATGAATGTTAATGACACTTTTTTTTAATTAACATAAAGTAAAGGCAAAAATGACCTAAACAAATATCTCGTTTTAAATTAATTTTTTCCTGGTGTTATATAAGTTATCATTTCGACTATAAATACTCATTGTAAAGATAAAACGATTTTCTACATCATGGTATTTTTTTTATAATTTTGGATATCGAATAAATAAAATTGTTTATGACACAATAATGGTGTAGTGTTTACCTAATTAATAAATGATTTAAATAAATAATATTTAAAATATTAAAATAACATCCAAAACCAGTACAATTTTTATTGGATGAATTTATTTCAAGCATTAGTAATATTATTATCTACCTTAATTTGTTTTGGGCCCTTATAAACTGGATATCATTATATAATAAAATAATATTATCACACTTTCCTAAAGAGCCACTCCACCCCCTAATAAAAATATCTCACTTCTAACCATTTCTTCAGACCTCTCATGCTGTTTGGCTCATCCAATATCTTCCTAATTAATCTCCAAACATACCTCTCCTCCTCCTAGAATCCATTCCTTATCATAAGGCACCTCAAAATACCCTTTTGGTTCGTACCAAAGGGAGTTACCCAAATTAAATGTAATGGTTTCTCTTAACTTCTTTTATTTTATTTTACGTATACAACCCATAAATTATTTTTATTCAATTATTTTATAATAACACCAGTATCCTAAATATACTAGTATTTTTTTAGAAGGATTAGAACAACACATACACACACCTTTATCTAATTGATGAACAACATACTATTTCTATGGATAGCAAACTAACACCTCACGAAACAATGATTATTCTATTATCTTCTACCACCTATCATGGTGGCCATTATGATGAAATTATAGTTATATATGACATATATTATGTTTATGTTTTATTTATGCTTATGATTTTTAATTTATATCATTCCTTTATGGTTTCCATTATGACTAAACATGATAATTCCATTTGAGGAAGTGCGGACTACCGCCCCTTCAAAGTGATATGACTTGTTCATACCATACATGGGATATATAAAGGATAACGTTTTCTGAAATTATATATGATATTATACTATAATTATAATATAACTATGTATCTTTAAGTTTTCATTCAAATAAATTATGAAATAGAAATGAAAGTAGCGTTCATGCATACGTACGGCTTACCGTCTCCATGAACGGTGCATTTCATTTCTTATCTCCAAATGTTATGTACTATTATAAATTCATATATATACTGTATATATATGACATATAAGATATCTAAATCCTAAACATCATTCTAGAGATAATGGAATCTTGACCACATGGAAAAATTGTGATTATATGGTGTTCATTTTTACTCAAGTACCAAATATCGAAAAAATGATCATTAACATAAATGATTACATAATTTTTATAAAATGGTAATAAGTGATATAAGAGAAATAATAAACTATAAAATGGTTTATTAATCAAGTATAAGTTAACATAAGCTTATTATTTAGGATGAACAAGTAACAAACAAGTCATGTCGGACACGAGGTAAGGGGTTTTTTTATCTCACTTTTAATTTCATAAGATTTCCATTGTTCACCAATTATTTATTGAATGTGGTGTATTGTGTAGTGAAACTTGATATATATTATCATTATTCTATTTATATTAATGATATTATATGATTCGTTTGATGGCTATTAACTTTTGGTCATACGACTCGATTGATTACAACGCCGTAAGGGATTTCTTATCTCACTTTTAATTTTATGAGATTTCCATTGTTCGCCACTTATTTATTTCATGTGTTGTATTGTGTAAAGAAATTTGATATATATTATCATGATTATTTTATATTAATAGTATTCAGTGATTCATTTGATGGTTATTAAATTTTGGCCATACGACTCGATTGATTACAACGTGGTAAGGGATTTATATCTCACTTCTTATTCCCATAAGATTCATGATATATTTCCCGTAAATCCTTTTGTGAGGTTTATATACTGCCCATGATTATATTAATTGTGTAATATAAATAAATTTATGTGTATTTACATGTTCATTTTGTGATCCATCTTTCATGGTTGTATGTTTCATAAGTTACCAAATCGGTAAGGGAACCTTTCACCCTCCTCAATGTAAAATACATCTTTTTGTTATGTCTTTTAATTTACATCTTCTTATAATGGGATATGTTCTTATATATCCTTATTGAAATAAATTTTATGTCCATGTGATGAGATACCCCTTTCTCTCTCATAAATTCATTTTATACTTTTTAACGTGATGCCATTTGTATGTCAAATTTCTGCAAGGGAACTTCTTCAGCGAATTTAAATAATTTTGTTTAAACTTATACTTCTGGATTATGTCGTGCTATGAATTTGTGTGAATAACCTCCGATTTTTTCACACATAATATCCACTTATTTAGTGTATTCTTTTATCAGACATTATTATGTAATTGATTTATCCTTAATCTAAGTATACATTGTTTATAAGGGATTTTATCTCAATTTACATTCCATTGAGACTTCAATGTTGTTATGCACTAATTCAATCTTATGTGGTGTATATACTATCCTTTGGAATATTATATCATGAATCAATTTATTCTAATTATATTCTAATTTTTGAATTAAATGTTATTCCTCAGTTATTTATATTCAAGCATCTCTCATTTGGTTAAAAGCTCTTTAACTAAAATATCATTTTAAACGATTTAAAGATTTAATCTTCTAAATATTTATCATTAATGTCCTTGTTTTCAAAAGGATTTTAAGGATTTATTTATATTGAAATTAATGGTTTAAAAGTTTTATTACTTTAAAATATTCAAAGTGGTATGGGACACTTTGATTGAAAATTCTCTTTATTAAATGTTTTAAATTGTTTTGAAAATGATTTGATAAAGCATTGTTTATTTCAATATCTTGATTTGATATATTATGATTGGAAGGTGGAAATGTTATCTTTTATTTATTCTTGTGTTATGTGTTATGAATATTTTATGGTTATTGGACATTGATTATGTATACAGGTGTTTCCGTGATAAACCATGTTCAGGTGAGCCAGAGATAGCTCTCCAATGCATTCAGTAACGTGACGGAGGTAAACGTGAATGTTTCTCATAAAGGATTTAGGGAATATACTGTGATGGGTATTCCAAATGTGACTCTCTATGTAGCTATGATAGCTACAATGTAGGTTTGATATGGATGACACCTATTACCTTAAGGATTTAGGATTTCTGTGTGTTATTCATAAATCATAGGATTTCTCTGAGGTATGTTATGATTGAAAAGTTTGGTTTCATAGATTATTATTTGGGATAATGTTTCTTTTCATTATTTTATATCCCTTAATGAGATTTTTATGCTCATCCTATTTTTTGGAATGTTTTCCACATGACTTAAATATGAATAGGGTCATAGATAGGATCAAGGAAAAGTCTTTCTGTCTAAAACATGGAACTAGACACGACTTTTTTTTAAGAGATTTTATTTTATAAAAAAATGGATCATGAGTAGAATTTCCTAAATGTAATATTTATGTCATTATGTAAATGTCATGACCTAATTATATAAAACTCTAAACTTGAAAAGATCCTCAATGTGAATTATCCATTTAATTCAAGAATATGTAATGTTTTAGAGTGAGTATTTATATCCGCAGTTACCTCCAAATCATGAGATTGGTAATTGGCCAATGAATTTTGAACTATAACGAAGCACAAGATATCACTATATCTTTTTTCATGAGAACATATCCTATCCCATTCTTGGATGCATCACTATACATCACAAACTTTTTTCCACTATATAGTAGTGTTAGAACAGGTGAGCATGCTAACCTTCTTTTTAGCTCTTTGAAAATTTATTCACATTCCTCTGTCCATAAGAGCAAAACTCCTTTTTGAGACCACTTGTTGTGTTGATTAGATAATCTTGAAAAATCATTCACAAAACGTCGATAAAATCCATCCAAACCAAGAAACCATTAGATCCGATTTACCATTTTTAGTCTTTAACATCTTCAAATAACTTCTATTTTTGCTATATCCACTTATATCCCCTATCTTTAGATTATGTGACCCAAAAATTAATCTTTCTGGCACCAAAATTAAAACATGGTTAATTTGGAATAAATAATCTCCTTTATGAGGGTCTTCAATATTATTCTGAAGTGATCTTCATATTCTTCTTTTATATTTGAATAGATAAGAATACTATATATAATGAATACAAAAAACTGATCAAGATCATCTCTAAAGGCACTATTCATTATATCTATGATGTTAACTGGGGAATTAGTTAGACTAAAATGAATCACTATAAATTCATAGTTTTCATACCTTGTATGGAAGGCCATCATTGGAATATCCTTATTTTGGACACTAAATTAATGATATCCTGAATTGATATCAATCATGGAAAACTATTGAGCTTTGCATAATTGGTGAACGAAGTCATCAATGCGGGGAGGAGGATATATTTTCATAATTGTTCTCTTGTTATATTTTTTATAATCAATGTAGTGTCTCATTGATCCATCTATCTTCTTAACAAAGTGAACATGTGAAACCCTTGGATATTCATTAGGGTGTATGAATCCCTTATAAATATTCTCTTAGAGTTACTTCTTCAATCTATGTACCTCAATTGGGGCCATTTTATAACGTTTCCTTGAAATAGGCATAGCACCCTATATGAGTTCTTTTGAAAACTCAACATCACTATTTGCTAGAAGACCTAGAAATTCCTCTAGAACAACATCATCAAAATCACTTACCAATAGGGATTTTATTAATAACGAGTTTCTCCCAAAAAATTGAGATATATAACCTACCTTTATAGGATTGAAGAACCATAAAAAGGAAAAAAATTATTTTCGGAGGTTATATTCATCATTGCATTGATAGATGATCATAGATTGTTCTGGAATATTAAATGTGACTTTCCTTACTTTTAAATTGATATAAGCTCTGTATAGAGAATTCCAATCCAATCCAATAATCACATCATCTTCACAACTTTGGAAGGATCACAAAATATTTAGAATGTAAATTCCAACAATCAATAACATCAGTATAATTATAAAAATTTTATGTCACTATTGTTTCATTATGAGTCTTTTCAGCTTACTCAACATAAAATTGTCGAGTTAATATGTTGAAACCATTAGAAAATTCTTCATAAATAAAATAGTGGGTGGGTTCAGGATCAAATAACACATTTACTACATTAGAGTGTATGGTAAGTGTACCTTTCACCACTTCATTATCGTACTCCACACCACCAATAGTGATTGCATGTGAAATTCATTTGTTTTTTTTTCTAACAAGTTTTTTGACATCGATCATCAACAATAACCCTTGTATTAGTAAATTGATTGGAATAATGGACCATTTCATTGTACTTGAATCATAGAAGTCTATGAGGTGCATTCTGCGTATCATTATCTTTGATCGCATCATTAGACAAAATTTTCACATAACATTGAAATTAAACTACCTAGTGCCCTTATTTACCAAATATTAAACATTTACTAGTCCCTTTAAGAAAATGTCCTTCTTGTTTAGCTCCAAAATTTGAGAATAAGTGAAAATATGTCATCTTTTCTGTGTAGTATTTATATTTTCCTTTATTTTTCATTTTTCACTTCTTATCAAACCCATATGTTAATAGGTTCCCCAGATATCCTTCCCAACCTTGATAGAATGTCAAAAAATTTCCTCATAGCTATTAATGTACCTTATGGATAATTCCCTTCAGAGACATTGTTTTAATCCACTAATGAATAGATCAATTTTACTCGCATATTGAATAATAAATCTATAAGTATACCATCCAAGACTTGTAAAATATTCTTCATATGTACTAATAGAATCATCATCCTTATTCATAAGTTAAACGAAATACTTATCCATATTTGTTTGAAGAATATGTGGAATGAACATGAGGAAAAATTAGTTCATTTACTTTTCACATTCCATGAACATAATTTCACATATTTTCCTCATATTCATGATAATATTACACAATTGATCAGTTTAACCTTACAAATGATATGCTGTTAAGATTAATTAATCATAGCCAGAAGATTGTGGAACTGGATATATCTTATCAGTGGTATTTATCCATTTTTCAGCTATTAATGGATTATGAGAATCCCATAATAAAGGTGATCACTGCCTGCTGAGGGATTCAACCAAATTTGCTCCCTCGTTTTTACATTTGGATGACCTGGATAATTGTAACACTCGAGATTTTTATGAGAAATATTTTGTTTTTATGTTGTATAAATCATCAAAGGAATCTTTCACTACACACAACACTATCTTGGATTGCTTTACACGCAATCGCGACCTTCCACGATAGCTTGCGTTGTACGCAATACCGAGTTTCACTGAACAACGATATGCTATTAAAATATTATTAAAACTAGCCGTTATGAATAGTAATACCCACTTTTTAAAATTTTGTATATTTTATTTTTCAAAATGGACTTCATTTTTGGATTCGGAATATAGAAATTAGCCTCGGGTGAAATTTTGGTATTTTTCTGGAATCTTTCAATTTTTGATAAATAGTGAAAACAACGGGTTAGTACTGAAAAACCGACATTTTATTTAAATAATTATTTAATTTATTTAAATTTATATTAGGTCAAAATTGATACATAATACCTATATAATTTCAATTCAATTCATTGGAGTCATTTTATAATAATTTTAGATATATAAAAATTTTATTGAACTTTTCACCGTCTTTTACCCACCTCCTAGGAGAATTTCGAAATTCACATAAAACATAATTTTACCTCTTCTGTGAGTGGAATTTCAAAAACCTGAGAGACACAGTTAATATCAAGGACAAAAATGTGGTTTAATGAGATGAAAATAATTTTTTGTGAATAGTAATTTTTTACTTTTTTTTCCACGGTTAAAAGTAAGTAGGGTAATTAAGGGTAAAATGTTATTATTGTAACCCTAAAACATGTCCTAATTCTATTGGATTAATGTAATTAGACCAGAAAAAACTTTAGGAATAAAATATGACCATTTAGTCCAACTTGGATTAGATTAGGACATTTATTATTATTTAATTTAAAGAAGGGTTAAAATAGTTAATATCAATGTTTAATAACTAAATCATTTTTAATATAGGGTAATAAATCAGATAAATTCTACTATAAATATTCATTAAAAATATAAAAATATTTCCTACATAATGGTATTTTATTTGTAATTTTTTGACATTAAATAATTTAATTTATTTATGACATAATGATGATGAAGTAATTATCTTATTAATGAAATATTGATATAATTGATGTTATAAATACCAAAATAAATTTAATTTGAATCTTTATGAATTCCAATAATTTTCCATGTTAATATGACATGTTATTATTGAGTTAGTGAACTTTTTTCGCACTAATATTTCTTTTATGATTTTCACAAAAATCAATTTCCAAATAGTGTCAAAATTGTCATAAAATAGTTTTTAAAACAAATATTATATTATTAATTGTTATTACATTACTAAAAATCTAAGGTTCTTTCAAGATACTTATATCATGATATCTGTATCATTAATGGACCACTTGGGTGTTTCTTGGATGTATATAGTACGTTTATCAACTATACAATATAAAAATACAAAGTGACACGGTAAATGTCAATCTAATTAACTAAGAGTTAAAACTAAACGATATGGTTAATATAAGGACCTAAACTTCTCTAAATTCTATTGGATGAGATTATTTCTACCCATCCACACCTTAAATTCGAAATAAATAAATTTGGAGCTATGAAAAACAGATTATGGCTTTATAATAAAATAATATTTGTAGTTTTTCTAAAGGTGCCCCTCTCCTCCCTTATAAAAGGGAACCTCCTCCCTCTCTTCCTCACACCACATTTAGCCTTCATGCTCGGCCAACCCCTGCCAAATTATCTTATCAACTTCCCTAGAAACATCCTAGAGCTCCTGGTGTTCTTCAAAGACCAATTTTAGTGCCCTAAACGTAGGTCTGAAAGAGGCGCTTCCAAGAAGAGGTAATGTTCGTTACCGATTCTTTCAACTTTATTTCTTCTTCCACTTCTTCTTCTTTAGTTGTTTCATTATGAAGTAATAACATCAGTATCACTCATATACTGATATGTTATTATAAGTATTAAACAACCCTCTTTCACCATCTATCCATCCTATGGAAAAAGAAATCGGCGCGCGTCCGTACGTACGGAATACCGTCTCCATGCCGTGGTGTAATCTATTTTCCACCACCACCATACATGGATGGGTATAATGATGTAAATAATAACTATATATGATTATTTTAATGTGATATTGATTCTTAAATAGTATACATACACTCCAATACAACTCCACGATCATGGGAACGATATCATCGCTTATGCGTACGTACAGAATACCGTCTCCATGATGTGATGCGACTCGTTATACATGATTTTCATTGCATAATGATTAAATAAATTAATTCAGTGAATAAATATGATATATATTACACTAATAACATTCTGTAAATGAGGTATCTATATCCTAAAAATAATAATAATAATTTATTCGACAAAACGAGCATAAGAACAAAAACAATGAACACCCAAATAACAGGTAATAATGAAATATTACTAATAAGAAGCTAATAATATGACCATATATGATATCATAAAAATTTACATGATTATAGAATAAATCAATAACATTATTTAAATCATTATACAGGAGGTTCAGACACATACGAAGCAAATCAGACCTAAGGTAAGGGACAATCTCGCAAATCATAGTTTTTATCCGAGATTGTTTATACTTTAGAATTTACTGTTGAATATTTGTCATCCACATACATGTTTCCTCAATATGTAATATTATTTATATCATCCTACAATTGTTTAAATCCAAATTTACCCTTCAGTGTGTTTTTAGTAAAAGATTTGAAATGAATCTTTTGTCTTTTGTCGTACGAGGTACTTTTTGACTTTTCTGACATAAGTACGTGAAGATTTTTTTTAACTTATACGACATGAATGGATTTTTAAAATATTATTTCCAAGAAGATTCCATTACAAGTTTTCAATATTATTTTTAATCAACATCTTTTAGTTTAAAATTCTATGACATGTTAAGAAAGGAAAAATGTTTTTAAAGTAGAAAGGATATTTTCCTCAAGAATGGAGTTCAAGTGTTTTATCAAAATTATTTTCCATCTAAGGTAATATAGGGTTCTTTTTCTATCCCTATTATTAAAATTATTTGATTATGTTGTGATGGAATTATTTTTATGAGTTCTTTTATCTTATATGAATTCTTTTATGATGTCACGATGTTTAAGAATCCCATTTTTATTACATGGGTTATGCAATGATGTATGATTTTTGATTTTGTGGCACACATAATAATGGTTTCATTATGAGATGGGTGGGATATATATCTCCCTCCAATGCATTGGGTAAAGATTTATATCCCATGAGATATAAATGGATAGAACGGCATGTTAAACCGGTTCAGTGAAACATGACTAAAATGAGGAGTGAACTCGGTTCAGAAATTCTCTTTGTCCAATAAGATAGTCTTGGTGATGAGTTTTTACTAATAAGAAATGATTCTCTATGGTTATTTTTTTATTACACAATGTCTCATGTTTTATGTTATGATTATTGGGATTACATTTCACTACTATGATTTATCACATGTCATGAAATTGTGATCTATTTTGCAGGTTAAGATTTCCAAAATGTTATGTTCTTATGAATATGATGTGATTGATATTTCTTTCGTTTACCCATACTGAGCATTTGATCTCACCCATTTGTATGTTTTCTTTCCCCATGCCAGGAAGAAGTTTATTAAGTAGTATATTCCAAAATGGACTATATATATGGTGAAATAAATGGGAGACAATGGAGATGCTTTATGAACCAGTTGTTTATGTTTCCAAGTTTCTAAAGACACTATACCTAAATAGTCCTTTCATGGTTTTTTTATATGTTGTAATAAGTGTACTTCAATTTTGATGTATTAACAATGTATGTAAAGTATGGGTCGTTATAGTTGGTATCAGAGGAAATGTATAGTCATCCTTTGGAAACTAGGATGTGAAAGCCTTACTAAGAACCATAAGGATAAGTCTAAGCATAGAACACAATCTTAGTGTTTTAGAAATGGACTTTAACAACCAATGATAAGACCTTAAGTGTAAAATTTTATTCTTCATTATGTGTTTTTCCTATTATAATTAGTGTTGCTCACACTATTCTTATTGGTTTTAGTCAATGGATGGAACCCGAAGGAACCGTGTTAATGCGGAATGTGACGGGCAATGCAATGATTGTCCCCCTGAGCAGCCAAACGTTATAGGAGATGGAATGAAAAATCTTGTATCCATGCTCACACAACTTTCTCAAGCTATGAATCATGCAGGACTTCCAAACGAGTAAAGGAAGGAGAAACATTCTGTTGAATCCTTCATGAGGCAGCGTCCACCCTCATTCAGCGGGTCTACTAATCCATTAGTGGCTGAACAATGCATCAGCACCACTAAAAATATATTTTCTGTTCTTCAATGTTCTGAACATGATAAAGTCATCTTAGCATTTTATCATTTGGAAGGTGAATTTGATCAATGTTTGAATCTTATCAAGAATATGGGGCCAAGATATGAAATTGAGTCCATGGAATGGGATGAGTTCAAGAACTTATTTTTCAATAAGTACTTCCCTCGTATTCTTCAAACAAAGATAGAGAATGAGTTTCTTGAAATAAAGAAAAAGGTTGATGAATCTGTTGGTACCTATGAAGAAAATTTTACAAGACTTTCAAGGTACGCTTCTAGTATTATTATCCAACCTGAGAGTAAGATCGATCGATTCTTTAGTGGCTTAAAACCATGTCTTTGAAGGGAATTAGCCATAACGGACTTCAATAGTTACGAGGAAATCATTCGATGTTCTCTCAAGGTTGAGATGGAGATTGGAGTAACCCATCAGTCATATGGGTTTGATAAAAAGAGTAAAATGAAATTCAAAGGAAAATATAAAGAGCACACTTAAAAGAAGATGATTTTTTCCTTCTGCTCAAAGTGTGGAAATAAACATTGAGGGAGTTGTCTTAAAGGGACAAGTAAATGTTTCAAATGTTTAAAGGAAGGTCATCAGGAATTTGAATGCCGAAATGATGGGAAGAAGAAGTCTAGTGATGCGAACAAAGAAAAGGATACACATAGTTCACCTCCTACACTTCAATGTTACAAGTGCAAGGAATTGGGGAATTATGCCAATCAATGCCCAAATCCAACGTTTGTTGAGGATGATCGACGTCAACTAACTCTTAAGGCTAAAGTCAAAATAATGTCACATGCAATTTCTATCAGTGATGTGGAGTATGATAATGAAGTGGTGAAAGGTACACTTACCATCCACTCTAAAGTAGCAAATGTTTTATTTGATTCTGGATCCACCCACTCTTTTATTTCTAAATAATTTTCTAAGGGTATTACCGTATTACCTCAAAAATTAGATGTTGAGTAAGCTGTGACAACCCCTAATGGCACAAAAGTCGCATCAAAAGTTTATAATTCTTCTCTAATTGAAGTTTGTGGGAAAGTGCTTCCTGAAAATCTTATGATACTTCCTATAGTGGAATTTGATGTCTTATCATGGATTGGATTTCTCTATATGGAGCTCATATCAATTTCCAAAGACGGGAAGTCACATTTCATATTCCATATCAATCTATGATCGTTTATCGATGCAAGGAAGAAAATAACCTTCTAGTGGAAATTTCTTCCATCTTATGGGTCTTGATTCCACTAAATGAGGGTTATTTGTCTCAAATGGTTGGAGAGAAACTCACGATTAAGAATATTCCCATATTACGGGAGTTTGACGATGTCTTTCCGGAGGAATTGTGGGGTCTTCCACCAAATCGTGAAGTTGATTTTTCAATATAACTCGTACCAGTGCTTTGCCTATTTCAAAGACACCTTATAGAATGGACCCAATTGAGTTGCATGAATTGAAGAAGAAACTCCAAGAGAATCGTGACAAGGGATTCATTCGCCCAAGTCCGTCACCTTGGGGAGCACCAGTTCTGTTTTTTAGGAAGAGATATGGATCAATGAGACTCTAAATTGATTATCGAGAACTTAACAAGATCACTATCAAGAAAAAATATCATCTCCCAAACATTTATGACTTATTTGACCAACTATGTGGAGCTCAATAATTTTCCTATATTGATCTTTGTTCAGGGTATCATAAATTAAGGTTCAAAAGGGAGGATATAACAGAGACGGCTTTCCGTACAAGGTATGAACACTATAAATTTATAGTGATGCCATTTTTTCTTACTAATTCTCCTACTATCTTCATGGATCTGATGAATAGAGTCTTTATAGACTATCTTGATCAGTTTGTGGTAGTCCTTATAGACGATATTCTTGAAGAAGGAAGAACATGAAGATCACTTGAGAATTGTATTGAAGACCCTAAGAAAGGAGAAGCTTTATGCCAAATTTACCAAGTGTGAATTTTGGCTTCAAAGAGTTGCATTTTTGGGTCACATAATCTCAAAAGAGGGGGTATCTGTGGATCCAGCAAAAATAGAGGTTATCGAAAGATGGTCGATACAAACAACAGTAACCGAGATCCTATGTTTTCTTGGTTTGGATGGATATTATCGACATTTTGTGAATGATTTTTTAGGATTATCTAATCCACTCACCATGTTGACTTGGATAGGAGTTAAGTTTGTTTCGACGGAGGAATGTGAAGAGAATTTCAAGGAGTTGAAAAGAAGGTTATCCAGTGCACCTGTACTCACACTTCCTTGTAGTGGAGAAAGGTTTGTGATCTACAGTGCTACATCCAAGAAGGGGCTAGGGTGTGTTCTTATGCAAAATTATATGGTGATAGATTATGCGTCATGACAGTAGAAATTCCATGAGAAAAATTACCCAACTCATGATTTGGAGTTAGCTGCGGTAATCTTTGCATTAAGGATTTGAAGCCATTATCTTTATGGAGAAATTTGTGATATTTATACTGACCATAAAAGTTTAAAGTATATTTTCACACAAAAGGATCTGAATATGCACCAAAGAAGATGGTTGGAGCTGATTTAGGTTTACAACTTCTCAATTCATTACCACCTTGGGAAAACAAACAAGGTGGCAGATGCATTATGTTGACAAGACCATGCTAGCTTATCCGTGATGAGGATCACAAAATATCCAATATTTTTGGATTTACAAAGGATGAATCATGGAATTATAATGAAAGGGAAAAATCGTATCTTTCTCAAATGAATTTTCAGCCATCTATACATGTGAAAATTAAAGAGGCACAAAAAGAAGATGTAGAGTTACAAAAGAAGGTGAGAAATGTTTTTGAATTCAACCTTGATTGTGATGGGATAATAAAGTTCTGGAATCGATTTTGTGTTCCTCCCATCCTATAATTAAAGAAGGATTTGTTGGATGAGGCTCATAGTTCTTCGTTCTCTATTCATCCTGGAAGCACGAAGATTTATAGGGACCTGAAAGAGTACTTATAGTGGGATGGAATGAAAAGAGATGTTGCTGAATATGTCTCTCGATGCTTGGTTAGTCAGCAAGATAAAGATAAGAGATAGAAGTCTAAGGGGATGTTACAACCATTACCTATACCAGAATGGAAATGGGAAAACATCACTATGGACTTTGTCACTGGACTTCCTAAAACATCCAAAGGAAATAATGCTATCTGCGTTATAGTTGATCGTCTTACAAAGTCGGAACATGTCATCTCTATTAGAGAGGATTTCTCTTTGTATCATCTTGCCATGATATATGTAAAGGAAGTGGTAAGATTGCATGGAGTACCACTTTCCATTATATCTGATCGGGATCCGAGATTTACCTCGATGTTCTGGAGAAGTCTTCAGCATACTCTGGATACAGAATTGAGTTTCAGTACTGCTTATCATCCTGAGACAAACGGTCAGTCTGAGAAAACAATTCAAACTCTAGAAGATATGTTAAGAGCATGCCCTATTGATTTCAAAGGTGGTTGGGATCAACACCTGCCTTTGGTTGAATTTTCTTATAATAATAGATTTCACTCTAGTATTCAGATGTCTCCTTATGAATCTCTCTATAGAAAGAAATGTAGAAATCCAACATGTTGGGATGAAGTTGGGGAAAGAATGCTATTAAGTCCTAATCTTGTTGATGAGATGACAGAAAAGGTCCGATCTATCGAACAACACATTATAGTAGCTTAGAGTAAAAAAAAGTTATGCTGATAACCGAATAAAAGGCCTAGAGTTTTAAGTGGGTGATAAAGTGTTCATACGAATATCTCCTTGGAAGAGAGTAATGAGATTTGGAAATAAGGGAAAGCTGAGCCCTAGATATATTGGTCCTTTCAAAATACTGGATCGTGTTGGGAAGGTAGCTTACCGATTGGCACTTCCACGGAATCTCTTACAAGTTCACGATGTGTTCCATGTATCTCTCCCGAGAAAGTACATACCAGATCATTCACATGTACTCATCTCAGAAGTTGTACCGCTGGAGCATGATCTTTCTTATGAAGAACAGCCAATAGAGATTCTGGATCGGAGCGAAATTGTCCTACGGAACAAGACCACTCGCTTGGTGAAAGATTTATGGAGGAACCACCATTTAGAATAAGCTACATGGTAGATTGAGAATATGATGAGGGAGAGGTATCCAAATTTGCTTGTTACAAAGTGACAAATTTCGAGGGCGAAATTCATTTTAAGCGGGGTAGAATGTAACACACGAGAATTTTATGAGAAATATTTTGTTTTTATGTTATATAAATCATCAAAGGAATCATTCACTACACATAACACTATGTTGGCTTTCTTTACACGCAATCATGACCTTCCTCGATAGCTTGCGTTGTACGCAATACCGAGTTTCACTAAACAACGATATGCTATTAAAATATTATTAAAACTATCCATTATGAATAGTAATACCCACTTTTTGAAATTTTGTAAATTTTATTTTTCAAAATGGACATCATTTATGGATTCGGAATATTGAAATTATCCTAGGCTGAAATTTTGGTATTTTTCTGGAAACTTTCAATTTTTGATGAATAGTGAAAACACCGGGTTACTACTTAAAAACCGAATTTTTATTTAAATAATTATTTATTTTATTTAAATTTATTCTAGGTCAAAATTGATACATAATACCTATATAAGTTCAATTCAATTCATTGGAGTCATTTTATAATAATTTTAGATATATAAAAATTTTATTGAATTTTTCGCCGTCTTTTACCCACCTCCTAGGGGAAATTCCAAATTCACATAAAACATAATTTTACCGCTTCTGTGAGTGGAATTTCGAAAATCCCAGAGACACGGTAAATATCAAGGACTAAAGTGTGGTTCAATGAGATGAAAATAATTTTTGGTGAATAGTAACTTTTTACTTTTTTTACCACGGTTAAAAGTAAATAGGGTAATTATGGGTGAAAATGATATTATTATTACCCTAACACATGTCCTAATTCTATTGGATAAGTGTAATTCGACCAAAAACAACCTTAGGAATAAAATATGACCATTTAGGCCCACTTGGATTAGATTAGGACATTTATTATTAATTTATATAAAGAAGGGTCAAAATAGTTAAAATCAAAGTTTAATAACTAAATAATTTTTAATATAGGGGTATACATAAGAGGAATCCGACTATAAATATTTATTAAAAAACTAAAAAAATTTCCTACATAATGGTATTTTATTTGTAATTTTTAGACATTAAATAATTTAATTTATTTATGACACAATGATGATGAAGTATTTATCTTATTTATGTAATATTGACATAATTGATATTATAAATACCCAAATAAATGTAATTTGAGACTTTTTATGAATTACAATAATTGTTTTTGTTAATATGACGTGTTAGTATTGAGTTAATAAGATTTTTTCGAACTAATCTTTCTTTTATGATTTTCACAAAAATCAATTACCAAATAGTGTCAAAATTGACATAAAATTGTTTTTAAAACAAATATTATATTATTAATTGTTATTATATTCCTAAAAATGTAGAGTTCGGCCAAGATACTTATATCATGATACATGTATCATTAATGGACCACTTGGGGGTCTCTTGGATGTATATGGTACGTTTATTAACTATATAATATAAAAATACAAAGTGACATGGTAAATGTCAATCTTATTAACTAAGAGTTAAAACTAAAAGATAAGGTTAATATAATTACCTAAACATGTATAAATTATATTGGATGAGAGGAGTTCGACCCATCCCCACCTTATCATCGATATAAATCAATTTGGAGATATTAAATACCGAATATGGCTTTATAATAAAATAAAATTTTTAGTTTTTCCAAAGGTGCCCCTCTCCTCCCTTATAAAAGGGCACATCCTCCCTCTCTTCCTCACACCACTTTCAGCCTTCAAGCTCAGCAGAAACCTAAAAAATTATCTTCTCCACTTCCCTAGAAACATCCTAGATGTCCTGGTATTCTTCAAAGACCAATTTTAGTGCTCTAAAAGGAGGTCTCAAAGAGGCGCTTCAAAGAAGAGGTAATGTCCGTTACAGATTCTTTTTACTTTATTTCTTCTTCCACTTCTTCTTCTTTAGTTGTTTCATTATGAAGTAATAACATCGGTATCACTCATATACTGATATGTTATTATATTTATGAGACAACCTTATTTCACCATCTATCCATCCTATGGAAAACGAAATCACCACGCGTGTGTACGTACGGAATAACGTCTCCACGCCGTGGTGTAATCTATTTTCCACCACCACCATACATGGATGATTATAATGGTGTAAATAATAACTATATATGATTATTTTAAAGTTAAATTGATTCTGAAATAGTATAAATACACTCCAATACAATTCCACGATCATGGGAACGATATCATCGCTCGTGGGTATGTAAGGAATACCGTCTCCACGATGTGATGCGACTCGTTCTACATGATTTTCATTTCATAATGATTACATAAATGAATTTAGTGAATAAATATGATATATATTACACTAATAAAATTCTGGAAATGAGGTATCTGTAACCAAAAAATAGGAATAAGAATTTATTCGAAAAAATGCGCATAAGAACAAAAAGCAATAAACACCCGAATAACATGTAATAATGAAATATTACTAATAATAAGATAAGAATATGACCATATAAGATATCATAAAAATAAGTATGATTCTGGAAGAAGTCAATAACTTTATTTAAATCATTATACAGGATGTTCGGACACTTACGAAGAAAATCAGCCCTAAGGTAAGGAATAATCTCACAAATCTCAATTTTTATCTGAGATTGTTTATACTTTAGAATTTACTGGGGAATATTTATCATCCACATACATGTTTCCTCAACATGTAATATTATTTATATCATCATACAATTGTTTAAATCCAATTTTACCCATCAGTGATTTTTTAGTAAATGATTTGAAAGGAATCTTTTTTCGTTTGTCGTATGAGGTACTTTTTGACTTTTCTGACATAAGTACGTGAAGAATGTTTTTTTAACTTATACGGCATGAATGGATTTTTAATATATTATTTCCAAGAAGCTTCCATTACAAGTTTTCAAGATTATTTTTAATCAACATCTTTTAGTTTAAAATTGTATGACATCTTAAGAAAGGAAAAATGTTTTTGAAGTAGAAAGGATATTTTCCTCAAGAATGGAGTTCAAGTGTTTTATCAAAATTATTTTCCATCTAAGATAATATAGGGTTCTGTTTCTATCCCTATTATTACATTTATTTGATTATGTTGTGATGGAATTATTTTTATGAATTCTTTTATCTTATATGAATTATTTTATGATGTCATGATGTTTAAGAATCCCATTTTTATTACATGGGTTATGCAATGATGTATGATTTTTGATTTCGTGGAACACATAATAATGGTTTCATTATGAGATGGGTGGGACGTATATCTCTCTCCAATGCATCGGGTAAATATTTATATCTCATGAGATAGACATGGCTGGAATGGTAGGTTAAACTGGTTCAGTGAAATAGGACTGAAATGAGGAGTGAACTCAGTTCAGAAATGGACTTCGTCCGCTAAGATAGTCTTGGCAATGAGTCTTGACTAAAAAGAAATGATTATCTATGATTATGTGTGTATGCCAAAAAGTTTCATGTTTTAAGTTATGTTTATTGGGATTACATTTCACTACTATGATTTATCCCATGTTATGAAATCATGATCTTTTTTTCGGGTTAAGATTTCCAAAATGTTATATTCTTATGAATATGATGTGATTGATATTTATTTTGTTTACCGTTACTAAGAATTTGATCCCTATCTTTTGTATGTTTTCTTTCCCTAGTTTAGGAAGAATGTTATTAAGTTGGATATACCAAAAGGTACTCTAGATATGATGAAATAAATGGGAGACAATGTAGATACTTTATGAACCAGTTGTTTATGTTTCCCAGTTTCTAAAGACACTATACCTATATGGTCCTTTCATGGTTTTGTTATATGTTTTAATAAGTGTACATCAATTTTGAAGTATTAACAATGTATGTAAAGTATGGGTCGTTATAATGATTCATAGCTTGAGAATGTTTTATGAGCATGGAAACAATATTTTTCATTCTAGCTCCAAAACAATTTCGTTTCTCGGGGGGACATCAATGCATTTCCTGTGGAAATCATAATTAATATGGTTCCATTAAGATCAAGTAAATGACTAAATCAAAGATGCATAGTGTGGGAAACACAAATCATAACATGAAGACCACATAATCAAGAATAATATTTCAATTTAGGTCACATTAGATTTTGTTTGAGTTTATTCATGGTCATTTATAATACACTAGGATTGAATCTTATACATAAACATATCCTTAGGGTTATTATTAAGGATTTCTCATCTGACTTTCCCATGTTTAACAATTGAATTTCTGAGATTCCATCTATAAAATACTATACATTACAAATAGATATTTCTGCAGTAATGAAGAATATTTATTACATAATATTACAAAAACCATGCCAGGATTGTATAGGTAGAGTGTCTTTAGGATCTAGTATACATAAACAACAGTTTCATTAAACATACACATTTTCTTTTTTTTATTTCTACATTAATTGACTGTTTTTAGACATATCATAATTATAACCCTTATTCATTTTAAGGGGAAAAGAATCAATTGTAAGATTGAGATCAAATGCTCAGTAACGGTAAAAAAGTGAAATATCATTCATATCATAATCATAAGAAAATATATTTTTGAAAATCATATCCTCTATATAAAATATCATAATATCATTCCATGAGATAAATCATAAAAGTTAAATTAAATCCTAGTAGTCATAAAATATGACATTATATTTTGTAGCATACAACCAAAATAATAGAAAATCATTTCAAATTATTCAAGGCTCATTTATAATACCATCAAAGTAAATATATTCCATTACTGAACTATGTTCACTCCTCGTTCTATCCCTCTATTGTTGGATAGAAATAATAAATGAAGATACTAATTGTAGTATCGTATGATGCTCAATATACAAGATGGGGGGTGTAAATTGTACACTTTTAAAAATTCCTTTAGAACATTTAAATATGTCAATGTTTAACAATGTTAAACAATGAAAAATTCACAAACCCTCTAGTTCTATAAGCATCCTTGAATCTGGAAAATTGATTCTGAGAAATCAACTCCAGAAATATGATTTCATAAAGTAAACATAAAAAAAGCATATAAAGATAAATATTCTAACATAAAGCATATAGAATCATACTAAATCAGAGTATAAGTATAAGGAATTATATGATAGTTATACATTTCTCTACAATAAAAAAATGCAGTTGAAAACATGAAATAAAACAATTAACAAAAAGTAAATAATTTAACCCAAAAAAGGGTATCCAACAACCTTGGATAAAGGTCCCTTGAGTTATACATTCAAGAAAATATGTCTTATCCACAACAAGGGAAGCCCTCGATACAAAGATTGGAGTCTGTCTTGCTATCCCCAAAAGCCCTCAACTATAAGGTAGTAGGCACCACTGTCTTCCTCAGCAAGGAAGCCCTCAACTTCAAGGTAGTCGGCACCTCTGTCTTCCTATCCCAGGAAGCCCTCAAATGTAATCAGCAACATTCAGAGTCGCACGAAAAACTCTGAACAAGAAGTTTAGTGTGCACTAAGAACGAGAGTCTCTATCTAGAAATCACTTAAACAGAATGTAATATCTAGATTCATAGAACAGTTTCAAAATTTGTGAGCTCTTTCAAATGAGCTCTTATTTATAGGTACAGCTCCAACGGACGGCTCCCACCTCCAAAAATCATATTTTCCCTTGCATTTTGGAGGGACCTGTACAAGTGTCACTCAAACAACGGTTAGTTAGTAACTGAAAGAATGACATCGTTTTATAACAAAAAAAAGTGTATGAAAAAATATGGTTTCCTAAATAGAATCAAATATTTTGAATTTAAGTAAATAAATGTTCAGAGTCTAACCAAAAACACATTCAGTTTCTATAATACAAGTATATTATGATTCTATTATCTAAGGAATTCAGAACCTGAACTCTATAGATTTTTTAGTCTGAATTTCTAGGAAACTCGGAATCTGGATTCACAAGAATTCTAAACCTGGTCATAAAAAGTTCGGAGTCAGAGTTCATGAGAATTCGAAGTCAGAACTAAAAATGTTCGGAGTCTGAATTCATGAGGATTCAGAGACAGAACTTAAAATGTTCAGAGTATGAATTCATTAGAATTCAGAGTGAGAACTTATAAGAGTTCGGAGTCTAAATTTAAGGAACTTAGAGTCATAACTCATAATAGTTTGGTGTCAAAATTGAGAGAACTCTGAGTCAAAACTCATAAGAGTTCGGTGTCTGAATTTAGAGAACTCAGAGTTAGAACTCATAAGAGTTCAGAGTCTGAATTCAGAGAACTCAGAGTCCGAATTTGGATCGTGAAAACATAATGCTCTTTATCTAAGTATTATATGATTCAGAGGTTATAGATATGAAAGACGAATTTAACACTTATTCAAGATAATGAACAATTAAAAACATGGTAAGGATAAATTTCCTTGGGGGATGAAAATTTTCATTATGAAAGTAAAACATTGGGTAAAATGAAATTTTCCTTGAGATATGTTGTTTGTGATTTTCAAAACACGAGGATTCCTAAAGTCATAAAAAAACCTTATTGACTCAATAATATCCCCAAACATGAAGGAGTGGAAATGTCATAAGAAAACCATATTGACTCAACAATCTACCCCTTTTTGGAAAGCACAAACATCCATATGAAAATGAAAATAAGGACATAGAAAATATTTTTCTAAACCATGGAAATTAAACTCATCTCCCTTATCATATGGGAAAGATGAGTACAACTAACACCCCCTTAGTCTTTGGATCACTATGGATTGTATTCTGGATTTCCGGAATGATATTTCTCATTATCTTGAGTACAAGAATCCTGGAAATCAAAACACGCCCTTACATAATCTCCCCCTTACTTAGGGATATTTCTTCTTTATTTATTATTCTTTTTTCCTTTCTTCCCCATTGTGATTTTCAAAAAAAATTGAGTGGATGGAAGAAAAATTATGGTACCTGAAATATTGGTAAAACACAACCAAAAGATAGGCATCCAAAAATTTCATTATTATTAGATGTAAAGACCTGGAAATTTCAAGGAAATATTTTTCTTAATTTTTTTGGAATTTAACGAGTCTGTAGTTTTTGACGGCACTCGATTCTGAGGCTTAGTGTGCCTAGAATAAATTTCAAAAGTTTAGCTTAGGTACGTTCAGTGAACGAACGAGAGGTTTTTTCTCTGTTTTGAACAGGTGCTCAGAATTGATATTTGAGGGCACCAATGAACTCACAGCACCGGTAATTGCTTAAAGGGACCTTTAATGCAAATGCGTTTTAAGAGGGTTGAGAATTATTATTTGGGGAAATAGTTTTAAATAAATAAAATTGTTGAAAAATTTTATTTTGTATCCTTGGAAGTTAAACCCTTCCATGAGAAGTTGTTGGTGGAGCCCAAACCACCCAACATTCCCATGTGTGGTTATATGAGAGGTGGGCCCCACACAGTCCCCTATCTATCAGCTCCCTTAACCCTCTTTAAACTCCCCAAATAACTCCCTTAAACCCCCCTCATTAAACACCCTTGTTTAATGTTGACAAATCTCCCAACATTTATGAGTTCTTCCACCTCCTCTCCCTCTCTTTAATTATTGCCAAAACATTTAATTAATGAGGTAGCTTGAATGTTTGAATTTGAAATGGTTTTTGATAAAGAAAATAATAAGGTAGCTTATTAATTTATTTTCGGGGAATGATTTTGTTGTGTGGGAGGTCTTTGGTTTTTGGGAAGAACACCGACCCTCCGAAGAAGAATGGTGAATTCTTCGATGAAGAATAACAATGCGCCATCTTTACTTTTCCCCACGACAAGGGGTAAGACACCACATCTCCAGGTACACTCTGACAATGACGGAATCGACACAGTCATCCAAGATGCTCGGCTACCGTGAATCTTTCTTGAAGTAGGGGAATCAAGTGAAATTTTAATTGATTAAAATTGTGCTTAGTTTTCATTGAACATCTTGCTTGTCCAACCTTTTGCTATTGCTTAACAAGGAGGTCATGGACTGGCGAAAACTGTGATGACCCGACCCATCAGCCCATCAGGCATAACAGACCGGGCCCTATTTCACTTAAATGATAATTTCGTAAAGACCGGGCATCTGATCGACGTGCTGTATGCGGAACTAGGACCCTTTTGATGAGGTGTTCCTTTTTTGATACTCTAATTAATTTTTGGTCAACTTTGGAAAAACTGCCGGGTTGGTTTGAACCCGAAACCAACTGGGCCCTCGGAGCAGAAATGCTTAGAACATGAGGACCGGACGTCTGATTTACTTACCGTCGACTATGTTGGATTCCTCTTGATGATACTGTTCTTTTGGAATACTTCACCTAAGGTTTGGATGCAGTTGGAGTATGGATGGGTTGGATTGTACCCGAAATCCAACCGGGCCCCTGGAACGGAAATGCTAATAACTCACAGACTGGGCGTCTGATTGATGTGTCGTCTTTTGGGTTGAGACCCCTATGACGAGGATGCCTTTTTAGATACTTATTAATGGAACATCGTGACACTTTGAGTGTCTACCAGTAGATCATGGAGCGGATCCTCCCAGAGATGAGAATACGGAGTTTGGTGACCTTGTAGCTGGATGAGACCTGATTACTGCTTGTCTGATTCGTATTAGAATGAATTGACTAGCCCAGTTGGGAGAACTAATGTGTTGGGGTGGAAGACCCATGGCAGGGAGCACTACTTTGTTGGGGTGGCAGAAACATTGTACTCGACAGGAGGAGTACCTCTATAAGCTAGTAGGGGGAGCACTACTATGTTGGGTTGGCAGACCCGCGGTACTCGACAGTGGAGGAGTACCTCAGGAGTCTAAGGTTAGTGAGTAGTACCTCGGAGTCATGATAGGACTACTACGATCGACATAAGTGGTGTTCTCCAGCAGCCTTGTTTTCATCATCATGAATAAAAATCCAGGTTTGAGCTGAGTCATTGACCTTTGTGTTTTTCCTCATGATTGAGATTGGTTACTTGATTACTTGGGTATATGTATGGGCTTATACCTAAGTAAGGGTTATCTTTTGAGATCCCTCTTTTTGGTTATCTTTGTTGGATTTAGGGAGATCTTGAGAGTCTTGAGGTCGCTACTGAGTATCGTTATACTCACCCCTACACGGGCTATGCCCGCATCTCATTGTGTTGGATGCAGACGACGGATAACGCTAACGGAGGCTGAGTGTATGAGGACTGGACGACACCTAGAGGTGGAGCTAACGACGAGTCGGTACCCAGAGGTGGACCTCACGACGAGTCGGTACCCAGAGGAGGTATACGGACGAGGGCGCTGAGGAGGCTATCTGTACCTACCTTTCAAGTAGGATCCGTGGTGGATGATCTAGGAGCTGTTCTATCTGTACCTACCCTTCAAGTAGGATCCGTGGTGGATGATCTAGGAGCTGCTTGACACCATCCAACTATTTTGTCTTTTACCTTGTACTTTACAGTTGGACTTGTATTTCTGGCCCCTTTACATTCAGATCTATAGTTGGGCTTGTAGTAGACATAGACCGTAACAATAGACAATGATACGAATCATTCCTTCCTTCCATGAATCTTGTCCCAGACCTAGAGTTTCTGGTTAAGCCGTTTACTTGACACTCACGTCTGGAGATACCTTTGGGAAGAGACTCGATAATCACGCTTACAGCAATGGTGTGATCTGACCCTTTAGGCGAGAGTTTCGGTTGGAACCTCTTGGCGACAGCTTCGAATCCTTATGACATTAGTTTAGGTATGGACTGGGAAAACACAGTTCATACACAGATAGACTGTATTAGGAAAAATTGTTTTGGTTTACCTACAACATTGGGATGGGTTTTTCCTTGGTCGGCGAAAAGGAAACCCCAGGCAGCACAGAATGGAATCATGCATAAGTGGGTGCAGTCGATCACTCATGAGTCGTCCATACCTAGATTTGTGCCAGACTTCTCGAGAGTTGTTACACCACTTTTAACATTGACAAAGAAGGGGAAACTCATCATGTGGTCATAGAGATTCCAGCAGAACCTTACAGGAGCTGAGGCATAGGTTGACCAGTGCGCCAATCTTGATGCTACATGAGAAGGTGCAGATCATCCAGGAGCAGATGAAGACTGCACAGAGCATACAAGAGTCTTATGCTGATAGGATACGGATACCATTGGTGTTCGAGTATGGGAACCACGTCTTCCTACAGGTCTCACCTCATCATGGTCTACAAATATTTGGACGATGCGATAAGTAATCTCCAAGGTTCATTAGACCTTTCCAGGTCATCAGGAGTGTAGGCGAGGTGGCATACAACATGACTCTTTCACCTCAGTTACACCGGGTGCATGACGTCTTCCACGTATCTCAACTGAGGAGATACGTGCAAGACCTATCCATAATCATCGACCACTGGGAGCTAGAAATTAATGAATGTGCAACTTTCATGGGGTTCTAGTAGAGGTTGAGGATCGAAAGGATCAGGTCCTATGGAGACGATTGATTTCTCTTTTGCGCTTTTGCTGGCATCACAGGAAACCTCTAGGAGAGTAGATGGGAGTGGGAGGCTCAGATGTGTGCTCGGTACCTCCTTTAGTTTCCCTAGATTGTGTTATAGCTTTATGAGGAAGTAAATCCCTAAGGTGGGAGTAATGTAAAGATCCGAAAATTTCGAGGAATTTTTTTTCTTAATTTCATTGGAATTTCACGAGTCTGTAGCTTCTGACGGCACTCGATTCTTAGGCTCGGTGTTCCCGGAATCAATTTTCGTAGTTTAGCTCGGGTATGTTTAGTGAATGAACGAACAGGTTTTTCTATATTTTGAACTGGTGCTCGGAATTGAAATCCGAAGGCAAAGATGAACTCGTAGCACCGGAAATTTCTTAAGGGGACCTTTACCTTAGTTTCATTTTAAGTGTGTTTAGAATTATTATTTGGGGAAATAGTTTTAAATAAATAAAATTGTTGAACAATTTTATTTTTTGACCGTGGAAGTTAAACCCTTCAATGGGAAGTTGTTAGTGGATCCCACAAACACCCAACTTCCCATGTGTGGTTATATGAGAGGAGGGGCCCACACGAGCCCCAACCTATCATCTCCCTTAACCCTCTTTAAACTCCCCAAATAACTCTCTTAAACCACCCTCATTAAACACACTTGTTTAATGTTGAAAACTCTCCCAACAATTATGAGTTCTTTCACCTCTTCTCCATCTCTTTAATTATTGCTAACACATTTAATTAATGGGGTGGTTTGAATGTTTTAATTTGAAATGGATTTTGATAAATAAAATAATAAGGTATCTTATTATTTTATTTTGGTGGAATGATTTTGTTGTGTGGGAGCTCTTGGGGTTTTGGGAAGAACACTGACCCTCCGATGAAGAACGGAGACTTCTTCGACGAAGAACGGAAACATGCCTTCTTTTCTTTTCCCCGCCACCAGAGGGAAGATGCCAAATCATCGGGTACACTCTGACGATGACGGAATCGACACTGTCATCGACGACACTCCGCTACTGCAAATCTTTCTCGAGGTAGGGGAATCATGTTCAATGTTAATGGATTAAAATTTTGCTTCCTTTATCGTTGAACATATTTCTTGTCCAACTTTTTTCTATCGATTAATTTCGAGGGCACAGGCCGAACAAACACAGCCCGATGACCCTCTGTTTGATCTTGTATTTTTTATGGAATTGGCGATTGGAGGCAGAACACGGAAGAGGTCGGCGGCGTAAGGGCCACCATCGCACACACAAAGAAAATATGCGTCCAAGAAAGCCACGACGGATGAAGCACGACACTGTCACATCGTGCCGGGGATGTGGAACCGCGGCCAGCGTAGGCCGCGGTGGAGGAAGCCGATGTCGTCGCGCTAGCTGTGCAGCAGGAACTGCTGGCTGCTATGTGGGCTGCTTCGGCGGAAGTACTGGTTGCTCGTCGGCTGGCCAGGTGAAGCCGAACGGCGATGCCAGGTGGGCACTGCGTTGGAGAATCACGTAGCCCACCGTGTGGGCCACGTGCGCCAGAAGGCCGGCCGACCAGTTTGGGAGGGTGGCATTGTTTGGTGCCGCTGGTTCCGGCAGCCAGGGGCCGCGCCCCTCGAGCCAGGATGCGCAACTCACTGGACCGGTCCGACCCCTTTGCCGGGTCGGACCCCCCAAAACGGTGAAGACCCGACCCGCCAGCCCATCAGGCCCAACAGAACAGACCCTTTTTCACTTAAACGTGAATTTCATAATGACCGTGCGTCCGATCGACGCGCTGTTTGTGGCTCTAGGACCCTTGGGATGATTCGGTCCTTTTTCGATACTCTATGTGAGTTTTGGATGACTTCGGAAAAGCTGCCGGGTTGGTTCGAACCTGAAACCAATCGGGCCCTCGGAGCGGAAAAACTTATAACTTGAGGATGAGACTTCCGATTGATGTACTGTCAACTATGTTGGATCCCCCTTGATGAGATGGTTCTTTGGGCATACTTCACCTGAGGTTTGGACATAGTTGGAGTATGGCAGGGCTGGATTGTACCCAAAATCCAACCGGGCCCCTAGAATGGAAATGCTAATAACTCACGGACCGAGCGTCCGATTGACGTGACTTCTATTGCGTTGAGACCCCTATGACGAGACGTTCCTTTGAGATACTTCTTCAGGGACCTATGTGACACTTGGAGTGTCAACTAGTAGCCTGTGGAGCGGATCCTCTTGGTGACAATCATACGGAGTACGATGACCTTGTAGCTGGCTGAGACCTGATGAGTGCTTGTCCGATTTGTATCGGAATGACTTGACTAGCGCAGTGGGGAGCGCTACTGTGTTGGGGTCGAAGACCCATAGAGGGGAGCACTACTGTGTTGGGGTGGCAGACCCGCAGCACTCAACAGGAGGAGTACCTCTGTAGGCTAATTGGGAAAGCACTACTGTGTTGTGGTGGCAGACCGATGTTAATCGACAGTGGAGGAGTACCTCAGTAGTCTAAGGTTAGTGAGTAGCACCTTGGAGTCGTGACAGGACTACTATGCTCGATAGAGGATGAGTTCTCCAGCAGCCGTGTTTTTGTCATTGTGAATAAAAATCCTGGTTTGAGCTGAGTCATTGACCTTTGTGTTTTTCCTCATGATTGAGATGGGTTACTTGATAACTTGGGTATATGTTTGGAAATATACCTAAGTAAGGGTTATCTGTTGAGATCCTTCATTGTGGTTATCTTTGTTGGATTTAGTGATATCTTGAGGGTATCAGGGTCCCTACTGAGTATTGTTATACTCACCCCTGCACGGGCTATTCCCACACCTCGTTGTGTTAGATGCGGATGATGGACAACACTGACGGATACAGAGTGTACGAGGACTGGACGACACCTGGAGGTGGACCTCAAGATGAGTCGGTACCCATAGGTGGACCTCACGACGAGTCGGTACCCGGAGGAGGTCGATAGACGAGGTAGATGAAGAGCCTATCGGTAACTACCCTTCAGGTAGGATCCGTGGTGGATGATCCAGGAGCTTCTTGTCAACTTCCAGATGTTTTGTCTTTTACCTTGTACTTTACAGTTGGGCTTCTATTTTTGGCCCCTTTACATTCATCTCTACTTTTGTTTTCAGTTTTACTTACTGTTTTCTTCTGCTTGTACTCTAGTTGAATGTTTTTACATTTTATTAAGGTACTTCCTTCCCAGTTATAGGGATTTATGCCTTTGGTGCTAGTCGCCAGCCCCTGGCCTATGGAAGGCGGGCTTGGGGTAGTCACGCCATGGGCCCCGATGATGGGTCTGACATTAGAACGAATTTTTACAAGGATGAAATGTAAAACAAAAGATCATATTGAAACAAAGTTATCCTTACATTTCTTTTGGCATCAACTTCTTGACTATAGTATTTAGATTTTTGAGCTCCTTATGTTCTTCCTCTGCTCACTTAAGAAGATGAACCTGATCCTCACCTTTCATCTCTAAATCCTCAATTCTTTGTCCCTAAGACTTTAGATCCTCTTCCGGATCCTTCAGGACCTCTTCTTGTTTGACAAGCTTTTCTTCTATCTTAAACTGAAGATCTTTTTTTTCTCTTCCAGCTTTGGGAAACATAATACGAATTCACATTCAGATCCTTAACTTCTTAAATCAGAGAATTTTGTTCCAAAGATAACTTTTCTTCAAAACATGTTGTAAGATCTTTGATCCTACCATTTTCAATCTCAATATCATCTGTGACACCTTCTTGGAACTCATCATGTTCTCTCAAATATTCTACTGCCTTCTTTGGACATCCAACCATTTTCTTATAGGACCTTTTGTGGGAATCATAGTTAATGAATAAATTCTTGGAAGTAGCCTCAAGCTTGACACACTTGTCCATCATCATAGACAGTGAATCAGATTTCTGATTTAGTGTGTGTTGAAGCATCTGGAATCTAGAGTCTATTCTTGGGAAAATAGGAATGGTGCTAACCAGCTTCTCCAATGACTGGACCATGAAATCACGTCCTAGAAATAATGATTCTGAATCTGAGACTTTTCTGGGTGAGCAATATTTCTCATGCTCAGCATGTTTCCTCTATAATGATCCATGATCTTCCTTATTCCTTATAATTGATTTTGCTGGTGTATCAATAACCACATATTCCCCTTATCAGTTCTCCGAACAACTTCCTCATCTAGAGATTCATGTTCACTTTTAGAAAGCTGAACAATTCTATCTTCATCAATCTTCTCCTTCTCAGCTCTTGCCTCAGCATCATTATGTTAAATATAATTATGATTAAAACATTCTTCCTTAGACAGCTTGTTCACTTCATCTTTAGCTTTCTCAGCCTCTTCTTTCTGATATTTCCCAAGTGTCGAAATTTTTTAAGATTCTACTTCTGAAGTTCGGATTGACAATTTCTCAGATGATATTTAATTCTCACGGAAGACTTCAACTTTCTTTATGAGATATTCCATGTCACCACTCTTTTCTTATTCTTCTAATTATTCAACGACTTTTTCTACTTCAAAAAAGTTTTCTTGGGCTTTTTCCAGAGTAACGACATTCTTCCCCAGAGTCTCAGGTAAAGGTTCTACCAAGAATGATTTTGGTACGAGGATATTCCCAGATGCTTTCTCAGTATCCCTCAGATGGTAATGAATGATTTCATTCTCATACATCTTCTTAATTTGTTTCATTTCATTAGCTTTCTTCTCAAGCTCATCAGTGGTCTTCTTTTTCAAAGCCTTTTCTTCTATAGGATCCAAGCCAAACTGTGGCTATCCTTCCTTATGATTTTTCTTATATTTCATCCACTTTGATAAAACCGCATCTCGATATGAAGTTTTCTTCATAGGTTTAGGAGGTGCATCTTGAGATTCCATAGCATTTGGGGGTTTCTCTTATTCTTCTACTTCCTTCAACTTCATATTATTTGCAACCATTCTCGAAGGTTCAGCCACTTATTGTTTCTTCGGAACAGCTTCAGCTTCCTCCTATACTAGGTCACAAAATTATCTAGTGTCTTTAGAAAATACAATGTTCATCCTCTTTAATGTATCATCACTGACTAGAATGAGATTTCAAATTCTAGGCTTCGAACTGCAAGGAATTTTGAAAAATTATAGACTCTGAACAATCAAATTAGAAAGAATGGTTGGGTACTTGATAATATGAGCTTTCATATTTTCATTCTTGATATTCTCGGTCATAATTAGAATATGATTAACCAAATTATACATCCTACGGTTTTCTAGAAAATCTAGGATGTACATATCACTCTTTTTCAATGTGTCCTTGTCACCTTTTCATGGAATGATAAATCCTTGAACCCATAATTCTAGGATCCAATTATTTGTATAGAGGTAAGAAATAATCATATTCTTGACATCATTATGACCAAGGAACTCCATATCATTAACCTTTACAAATCTTCCTTTGACATCCAGCAACTTGTGGGAACAAAATTCAACTTCCCCTTCATAGGGAATATCAACTAAGCTGGATGCCTTAGTATATGAAAGAGCATAGGTCTTTCGATAGCTTTGGAAGAAAAACGTCTCTCAGAATTCTTATTTAATGAAACTGAATGATTCATAAAACTCAACAAACTAATCTAGATAAACCAAATCTTGAGCCCCCGACATCGATGTGGAAACACTCTCCCATCTATTCAATTTTATGTTCTTCGAAATGACTGAATCATACGTAGCGAAGATGTTTGGATGCACCAACCTTTCTCTATACATGTGCCACTCTGGAATTGGCTTGGTAGTAGAAATATCTTTCTAAGAGGATTCTTCTATAGATATTCGGAATAGATAAAACTCTGAGAAGTTCAGAATGGGATAAATTAGTGGTTCACACCTTCATCACACGAGAGAATCAGATCAATGTGGGACAGGCATCAGGCGTCCTTTATATAGGTGTTTGATGCGACAATTCATCTTCCAGACTCAATCTAATGGATTTA
Source organism: Viscum album (assembly GCA_963277665.1). Taxonomy (NCBI): domain Eukaryota; kingdom Viridiplantae; phylum Streptophyta; class Magnoliopsida; order Santalales; family Viscaceae; genus Viscum; species Viscum album. The sequence goes on along the minus strand of OY728163.1, from coordinate 1,644,059,257 downwards.
AATCCTTTTGATCAGATCTGACAGATGATATGATATCCTCAAGGAAATATTTATAGAATCTGATCTGTTGAGGTTTTTTATGAAATCATTCGGATATTGGAAAAATAGAATCTGAAAATTAAAAAAAACAAATGAAAATACTAGCAAGTAAATGATGAATACGAAAACATAAGAATATATACATACCTTTCATATTTCCAGGAATATTATTCATATTGAGGAAAAATCTTTTTAATGGACTTTAGATTCCAAAAATTTGATTACGAAAAATAAATTTGAAAATGAAAAACTCCATTACAATAATTTTGAGTACAAAACACTTCATTACGAAAATAAAAAGTAAAAAAATCTTTATTACAACGTTTTTGAGTACGAAAATCATCATTATGAAAATATTTTAGAATATGAAAAAAAATTAGATTATAAAAAGTTTCATTACGAATGATTTTAAAAAATCTGACTCTGAATATTTTTAGATAATCTTTATTATGGAAAATTTGAAACTAACAAAAAACTATACTCCCCCTTTGAAAAGGAGTGTATTACTGTAATGAGATTAGTTTTAACAAGAAGTTAATAAGTTTGACTACCTTATGGTTGTCATTCCTAAATTCTATTTAATGTATGATCATTTATCGAAAGTTAAATATTTTGTGAAAATATCATCAAGTTGATCTTGTGTTCCAATAAATTTAAGAACGATATATCCTTTTTTTGTGTGATCTCTAAGAAAGTCATACCCAATATCTATGTGTTTTGAACGAAAGTGATGTGCATGGATTTTTCATAAAGAACTGGAACCAGTATTATCACACAAAATTTATGTTCTAGTAAAACTCATACCATAGTCTGTGAGTGTGTGTTGCATCCACAAGACTTGAGCACAACCACATCTAGAAGCTACATATTCAGCATTAGCAGTGAAAAGTGAAACTGAGTGTTCCTTCTTGCATGATCAAGAATCCAATGAATCTCTAAAGAAATGAAGTGTTATGGCTGTACTTTTTCTTTCCATTCTACATCCACCAAAGTTAGAATCTGAAAAACATTTTAGAACAAAACCATTTCCAGAAGTATAAAAGAGTCCTAAATCCATGGTTCCCTTTAAGTAGCGAAAAATTATTTTCACTCCTTTTTAATAAGATTCCTTAGGATTGGATTGATATCTTGCAGATAATCATACTGAAAACATTAATTATGGATGACTAGATTTCATGTAATGTAAACTTCCTATCATACCTCTAAAAGATGTTTGATCTACTGATTTCCCAACATCATCACGATCAAGTGGATTTGAGGTACCAATGAGAGTACTTATACTCTTAGTGATTTAAAATATATAATTTTTAAAAATATCTTTAATATACTTATGTTGGGATATATAGATTACTTATGGATTTTTATAAATTCAAAATCCAATGAAAAATGTTAACTCACCCATCATACTAATTTTGAACTCAGATTTCATAAGATCCGCAAAGGAATCAGTTAATGATTTCATAGTAAAACCAAATATAATTTCATTGACATAGATTTTATCAATCAAAAAAAAATTCTTATATTTCTTTATAAAAAGTATTGTATTTGAATTTCCCATAACATAATTATTACGAAGAAAAAAACATGTATGTCATTCATACCAAGCTCGAGGGGCTTGCATAAGTCCATACAATGCATTGGTAAGTTTAAAATCATGTTCAGGATGTTTTTTATCTTTAAAACCACGAGGTTGTTCAACAAAAAAAATTTCATGAACAAAACCATTAAGGAAATCACATTTCACATCCATTTTGAATGATTTTGAATTTGAAGAATGCTGTAAAGGCTTCTAAAATACGAATAGATTCATGTATAACTACTAGAGCATAGATTTTATCATAGTCTATTCCTTCTTGTTGATTATAGAATTTAGCAACCAATATACGTTTATTTCATACTATTATTCCATTTTCATCACACTTATTTTTGAAGACCCATTTTACACCAATAATAGAAGTTTCATAATGTCTTTAAACCAAGGTCCAGACTTTATTCCTTTCGAATTAATTTAGCTCATCTTGCATAGCTTTTATCCAATCATCATCTCCTAAAGCTTAATTAGTGGTTTTTTGTTTTAATTGGGAAAGAAATGATAGATGTTCTACTTAATTTCATAAGGAACCTCTAGTCCTTACAGAATGATTTACATCACCGATGATACAATCACTAGGATGATTCTTTAGAAACAACTGATTTGGGTTATGTAAAACATGTTCATAAACATAAGGTATGAAATATTATTCGATAAATGATTTAGAAACATTTTCTTGGGAATCTACTTTATCAGAAGAAACTTATAAAAAAGGTTGATAATCAGTTTTTTAAAACACATCTGAATATATAGGTTGGGTTTTTTTAAAAAAGAAAGGGACCAGTTTCCTCAAATATAACATGTACTATTTCTTCCATACTATAAGTGTTTTTATTGAAAACTCTATAATCCATAGAAGTTGTGGTATAGCATAATAAAATTACTTCATCGGATTTTGGTACATATTTTTGTAAATTATCTTTCTATTCAAAATGAATACCTTGCAACCAAAAATCAATGAAGTAGGAAAGTCTGGTATTTCTACCATTCCAAAACTCATAAAGAGTTTTATTAAGAAAATATCTAATCAGAAATCATTTTATAGAATAACAAGAAGTACTAACAGCTTCAGCCCAAGGATGTTTAGCTATTGAATACTCACTCAACATGGTTCTAGTTATCTCTTGAATAATTTTATTTCTTTTTTCGACAACACCATTCTTTCAAGGTGTTCTAGGTGCTGATATGTTATGAGTAATACCTTTTCTACTAAAAAAGGTTTCAAAATCAGAATTTTGAAAAAAAATTCCATGATCACTTTGAATAGTTTTAAAATGAAGGTTTTTACCATTTTGAACATGGCCTCTAAAACATTTGAAATAAGAAAAATCATCAGATTTATTTTCTACAAAAGAGAACCATGTAAATCTAATGTAATCATCAACTAAAAACAATACATAATACTTTCCTTCAATGATTTTAGTTTGTGTTGAACCAAAAACATCCATACGTACTAACTGTAATGCATCAGTAGTTGAGACTTCACAAACTAATTTATTACATGATTGTGGTTTCATTCGATATTGACAAGGCTCAAAAACACTTGAAGAATCAAATCCATGATCTGGTAGATCCTTAACTAATTTTTTCATTGAGAGTTTTTATAGGTTTCTAAGGTTACAGTGTCCTATCCATCTATGCCACAACCAAGAATGATCTTCCATTGCAGTAAGGCAAAGTAATTCTTGGCTCATAAGGTCTTCTATGTTTAGTGTGTATACATTTTCATGCCTTTGGGCAGAAAGAATAAATTCTTCCTTGAAATTGTGAACTAATATCTTGTGATTCCTAAAATTTACAAGGTAACATTCATCACATAATTTACTTATGCTAATGAGGTTGTTCTTAAGACCCTTAATAAAAAAACATTTGAAATTAATGTTTTTCCATGTATAATGATGTTACCTATAACAATAATTTCTCCCTAAGAATTATATCTGAAAGTTACTTTTACTCCATTCATCTTAATAATCTTTTCAAATTCATTTTTCTTACTAGTCATATACTGGGAATATACACTATCCATCTACCATGAATTGTTGTTTGAACATTATCTATTTTCCAGAAAACAAAAGAGTTAGACTTTTTGAATGAAAAAATTCTTAGATCCAGAAATTTTAAAAAGAAAAACTTTAGGAACCCACATTTTCTTAGAAAAATAGTATTTATGAAATCCTTAAGACTAAATTTTGTTTAGGGAACAATTTTTTTCCCATCGTCCACTACACTAACACTTAGTGCAGAAAGGAGGACCTTGGGGAACAAAAAAATTATTACTAAAAATTGGTTTAGAACTAGTATAACCAAATCCGAAATTATTCCATAGAGGTCATATTTGATAATAAATCTTATCAATTTTTTTTCCTAAGGTAACATTTGACAAACACATCCTCAAGGAAAAAATATCAGATTTCAGTCTGATAACTAAGTTCGTGTCTTAAAAAATATCTTTAGAACTACATTTAGGCTCACACACATTTTTCATAGAAATTTCATTTTATTGATCCTCACAATTTTTGTCCTTCTATGAATTTACATCCTCAATGTTTTTTGAAAAATTCCAAAATCAAGGGTTTTCTTATCATGATCTTCAGAAAGACATGATATTTCCTTAGTAAGAATAATATTCCTATAATTTTCTTTATCAATATTTTTCATGAGTTTTGAATTCTCTATATCAAGGAGTTTAGAAAATCTATAACCTTCTTCATAGGAAGGTAAAGTATCATCTTCATCATTAGAAGATTCTTCATCTGTAGAGTTATAATATTAATTATCAGTATAATTTTCATTTAAAGAATCATTGGTCATTGATTCATCATTTTGTACATTACCCATCAATCAATGATTGTTAATATGTAGTCTAGATAATAAACCAAGATTATTATTTCCAAGAGATTCGTAATATGATGACTCATTAGAAGAGTCACCACCACTGGCACTCCAGGTGTCATTAGATTTCAAGACATTCTAAGCTTTATCTTTGTAGTACTTCTTTCTGTTTCCCTCAGAATGATTTTACTTTCTTTATCTTTTCTTAAGCATAGTACAATCAGGTAATATATGTCTAGCTCACTTGCTTTAATAATAGGTAACTTCTGAATCGTTCTTATCTATCCTTTCTTTCTTCTTATATATGGACTAAAAGTTCTTTTGTCCAACTATCTTGTTCATCCTTAGAGCAATATTGGCTAGTTCATTTTCAAAAGATTCATTTCCACTATATTTGGATTGTATAACAACTTTCTTAGATTTGGATCTTCTAACTCTCTTAGGATTATTGGATTTCATATAATTTGAAGTTATAGTAAAATAAACACCACTATTCCTATTCTTTATCTTTAAATAATCAGTCTCTATCTTCATTCTAGTCTTGTGTTGAAGAAGAGTTCCCAAAATTTCATCAAGAGTAATCTGATTACCCTTTCTGTTCTCAACAATAGCAGTCCTCTTGGATTCCCACTCATTGGGCATGACGTCTATGATCTTATCAATAAGATCTTAATCATCTAATCCTTTCTCAACCATATATTTTAAAATATTAACAATAGTCATGAATCTTTGTGGCCCCTTTCATATGAGTTCTCCATAAGTAAAGAAAAAAATGATATTCAACTCTGAGCATGGCTCTTCTAGTTTCAATGACTTTTGAAGTTCTGATGTGTGTACCTTCAAGTTTCATCCAAATACAATTTGCTGATTCATAAGATAAAATGTGGCTATATATATTTCTAGTAATGGAAAAAATCAGCTTATTACATACCTTATAATTCAGTTGATATTCATGCATTTTTTAATTTTTTAATGTACTAAATTCTTTTTCAGGGATTTTATATCCTTCAGAAAGAATAAACAAATTATATACTATAGTATTGATAATAAATTTCTTCATGTGATCTCTCCATTATTCTTAATAATTCCCATAAAAAATAAGTGGTCTTGTTGGATTCAGGTTTTCAATGGAACAAATATTGATTTATACAATCTTAAAGAAAAATTATCCACACAAAATTGATAGTAGTAAGGTCAACACAAATATTCATTAGCAAGTAAAAATGAGAACAATGAAAAATTTATCACGGAAAACTTATATCTGAATATAAGTATTTTAGAGACCTTCTTTGATACAAATTGTTTGATAGAAATGATAATGATTGTAGTATCGTATGATGCTCAATATACTTGAGGGGGGTGAATTGTACACTTTTAAAAATTCCTTTGGAACTTTTAAATATTGTAATGTTTAACAAAGTTAAACATGGAAGAATTCTGAAATCCTCATTTTCAAAATACTTTCTGGATTCCAAAAATGTGATTCCGAGAAATCAACTCCAGAAAGATGATTCCGGAAATGAAACCTAATAAATTTTTACAAAGATAAGGATTCTACCTTAAAGAGTATATAATCGTACTAAATCAGAGTGAAAGTATAAAGAAGTATGAGATAGTTATACTTTCCTCTACAATAAAAAAAGTAAATGAAAACTAGAAAAAAAAACAAGTAACAAGTAGTAAATCATTTAACCCAATGACAGGGTATCCAACAACCTTTGATAAAGGCCCCTTGATTTATACTTTCAAGAATGTATATCATACACAGACCAGTGTAAGCCCTCGATACAAAGATTGGAGTCTCTCTTGCTATCCCCTCAAGCCTTCAACTTTATGGTAGTCGACACATATGTCTTCCTTAGTAAGGAAGCCCTCAACTTCATGGGAGTCGGAAGCTCTGTCTTCCTATCCACAGAAGTGCTTAAATGTAATCAGAAAAATTTGGAGTCACATGAAGCAAATTTGAACAAGAAGTTCATTATGCACTAAGCATGAGAGTCTCTCTCTTGATATCACTTCAACAGCATGTAATCTCTAGATTCATAGAACAATTTCAAAAGTTGGGAGCTCTTTCAATTGTGCTCCAATATATAGGTATAGCTTTAACGGTCATCTCCCTCCACCAATGGTCATATTATTCCTTGAATTTTGGAGGGACCTGTACATGTGTCACTACAACAATTGTTAGTTAGTAACTAAAAGAAAAAAAATTATTTTTTAACAAAAAAAGTGTAAGAAAAAATATAGTTACATAACCAAAATAAAATATTTGGAATGTAAGCAAATAAATAATCAGAGTCTAACCAAAGACACGTTCGGTGACTATAATACAAGGATATTAGGATTTAATTATCAAAGTAATTCATAACTTTATCTCTATAGAATTCCGGATTCTAAATATCCAAAAAACTGATAATCTGAATTAACATGAATTCAGAACCTGATCTTACAATGTTCAGAGTCAAAGTTCATGGGAATTTGGAGTGAGAACTAAAAAATTTCAGAGTTAGAATTTAAGAGGATTTAGAGTCAAACTTATGATGTTTGGATTCTGAATTCATTAGAATTGAGAGTCAGAACATATAAGATTCCAGAGCCTTATTTTATAGAACTCAGAGTCAGATCTCATAAGAGTTGGAAGTATGAATTCCGAGAACTCGAAGTCAGAACTCATAAGAGTTCGGAGTCTGAATTTAGAGAACTCAGAATGAGAACTCATAAGAGTTTAGATTCTTAGTTTAGAGAACTTGGAGTCTAAAATTGGATCCTAAAAACATAATGCTCTTTATCTAAGTATTATATCATTCCGAGGTTTTAGATAAGAAAACTGAATTGTACACTTAGACAAGATGATGAACAATGAAAACATGGTAGTGATAAATTTCTTTGGGGAAGGTAAACATTCCTTATTAAATTAAAACAATGGGTAAAATTAAATTTGCCTTATCGTAAGGTGTTTGAGATTTTCAAAACATGGGGATTGGTAAAGTCATAAGGAAACTTTATTGACTCAACAATCTCCACAAACATGAAGGAATGGAAAAGTCATAAGAAAACCTTATTGACTAAACATGTTTTACTGAACCAAATTTACTAGTTGTTCAGTCATGTTTATATCATGATATTTAAGTCATTTCCCAACAAATTGGAGGGGGATATTGGTTCCACCAGTCCCATAATGGAACCAATATTACGTGTTTCACAAAAAACTATAAATATTCACCATAGAAAACCCCATGAAATAAAATTTATTTTTTAAACATTATTCCATAATAATTGATATAAAAAATATTATTATTAAATTACACACAATCAATTAATAGTAATAATTGGGTTTTAAATATTAACCTATTTATATATTTTCATCTTATATGGAAAATAATTTTGAGAAAACACATTAATTTAATTCTAGATGAAATAAAACATTTATTCTTCAAAAAATATTTCCTTTATCAAAATAGAACACTATTTTATAAGAAAAATGTTATTTTAAAATAAAAATATAATATAGTACGGGAATATTCAAGGAAATAAGGAATTATTAATTCAAAACCTCTGTTTATTCCCTATAAGTTAAACAAAATTATTCTCGTACTTTAGTCGAAAAATCTAGAAAGTACATTTTTTCGAAAACGACGGGAACTTGCCTTCATACTAATAAGAAAAAATTTATCAATAGGTAAATTTGAATTTAAATAATTATAGAAGGATCTAAAGTATATTTTTAAATACATATTTTGGAATCATCAATGTGGATGAAATATATAGCATAGTAAATACTTGCAAATAAATAATCTCTGATAAAAATGAGATATGCAAAGTTATCCATTTCCTTAGGCCCGATATCCTGCATATGTATCCAAAAATCATGTATAGTGATTTAAATAATATTATTGAATTATTCTAAAATATGATATCATTTTCTATTGTATTATCATCTGTTTTATGTAACATTTCGTAGCCACTCTTTATTTAGAAATGGACTACATTATGTTCTTATACAAGATTTTTCAAATAAGATCATGTTCCACTTGTTATGTTATTGTTAAATTTTATAATGAATTGTACTAGTATAATATATATAATATTTATTCATTAAATTCTTGTATATTATCATGTTTTAATGTAGAGCATGTATAATTAACGGCATCATATCATGGAGACGGTAGGTCGTACGTTTGCATGAGCAGTGATATCATTCCCATTATTATTGAATGGTATTGAAGTTGATGGTGTATGGTATTTAAGATTTAGTATAATTAAATAATAATCATATATATTTATTACTTCCATCATTATTTCCAGACAATTATCTAGGGTGGTTAAATACCTATTACACCATGACGTGGAGATGGTAAGATGTAGGTACACACACTTGGTGATATCATCTTCCATGGGATGGATAGAAGTTAAAATAAGGTTGTTTCATATTTATAATAACATATAAGTAAATGATTATTATTAATGATATTCATTATAATGAAATAACTAATGAATAACATTTATAAGAATATATAAGTTTGAATTAATCGGTAAAAGATATTACCTCTTCCTCATTGGTCTTGCTCTATATCTCTTCTTAGAGCACTAGAGCTGAACATTGAAGATGACATGAACCTCTAGAATGAAATTATTAATCATTATAAGGAAAATGAGTTAGGAATGGTCGATATTGAAGGTTCAAAAAGAAGTGAACATGTGAGGGATGAGGTTCCATTTTTTAATTGAGTTAAGGGGCACTTTTGGAAACTCCATAACTAATAATTTATAATTGATTAAAAACCTACCCAAAAACGTCCAAAATGTTCCAATTATGAAGATGATATGAGATAGGGGTGTAATCCCATAAACCCATAAAATTTTTACTTGTTATTTCTGTCAATTTAAAACATATCTTTTTAATTTAAATTTATCAATCCATTTTGATATTAATTTTTGTAATAACATTATAAATAATTCATGGTTATAAATATTTAATTATATGTTTGATATTTTATGAAATATTTTATCTTATAATTATAAATTTTAAATCTCTAATATATTCATAATTTTTGAATAATTTAATAAATATCGATAGTGAAAGTTTCAACATTATTCATTTATTTGACTTAAAAATCCACATAGAATATAAATTTGATCCCAAATATTTAATACATTCCAAACATGTCATATTAACCTAGAATATTCGTTTATAATATTTATTACTTTATATGATATTAAATTTAATATTATTAAAACCATTTATTTGATATTTATATTAATAAAATAATTTTGACATCACTATTGTGTCATCAGTAATGATAATTATTTAATATCAAAAAAATTTGAATAAATTTCTATGATGTAGGTAATTCAATTAGCTTACAATAGTATTATAGTAGATATTAACCCCTAGTTATACATATATTAAAATCAATATTCTTATATAAAATGACATTGTGACATTTTTTCACATTCATTGGTTACAATTGTATTCATGGAATATTCACAGGTTAGTGGACAAAAAGTGATTAAATTTATAAAGATAGATGATAAGGGTATAATTGTGTCATCTAGTTGTATTTTTACTGGTGTTATGGTAAATTTATAAAATTATTTTAGTCATTAATTACCAAATTTATCTTTAACGATTGTATTAAAAATACTAAGCAAAGTTACTTTCCACAATGAACAAAAATAAATGTATCATTTAAACATAATATGGAACTATTGATTCCAAATATGGAGTCTATTTTTAAGAATTCAAGACATAGAGGTTGTAGTAGTTAATTTAAAATCATTCCTATTGTTGAAATGAGAGAACCATTTCTCCAAATGTAAAAACGTTTCAAAAAAATGAAATGTTTATACAGATGAATTCAATGTAATATTCAATCTAAAGACATAAATGATATTTATTGATAAAAATATATTCTATTTATACATCAGAACAATTTTTTATTATAATTAACTGACATAAATTTTCTCTACGAAAAAAAATTCATAAAATTTATTGTTTTATTATTATATATACAAACATGAACGTTGTCAGAAAATATCAATAAATCAACCAATGAAACATTTTATATCTCGATTTAAATGAACATGTTAATGTGTCATATAAAAATTATTAATGTGTCAGAATATTAATTTAAAAGCTGTTCTCCATTCGAAAGTGTGTGATATCCCATTTTTTTAAAAAAAATAGGTTTATATACAAAAGATAGAGTTTATTAACAACCTATGATTAAAATATCAATTAAATGAATAAATATATTTTATTATGGACATCACATATATATCACATTAATTTCATTATTAATAGTAATTATCTAAAAAATAAAATATATCTAATTAATATGTTTCATAAATAATTGACAGCGTTAGAAGTCACTATACATTTTCATATGTTAGTTATAGATATTTTCTCTAACCTAATAGCTAGGACATAATATTAATTTTATACTAGTTGAATCTAGAAGTTCTTTTAAACTCACCATTGCGTTCAATGTATGATACTCAAGAATATAAATTATTTAAAGAAACATTTTCATAAAAAACCCATGGGTGCTACAGACTAGCACCAGTGGTATACAGATCACATGATATAGGAGGCATTACCCTTTATAAGAAAAAAAGATTAGAAGATAAGATTATCCACACCAAAACCACCTCAAATAAAATATATAATTGAATCCAAATTCATCCTGCATGTATGTATATAATTTAACTTATACAAGACAGTAGTCACCAATGTAAACACCAAAAATAAATGCTATAAAGCCACAAATAAACTATTGTAACATCCATGTAAGTAATTCCTAGCACTGTCCACATAGCCCTCATGTAACCATTAAATTGATTTTATAACCTAGGGTTAGTATACATGTAAAATTTGTATAAAAAATGAATGATTCCCATGCAAAAGTGGGAGAATCATACTAAATAATCTAGTGGGAAATAAAAAAGAACAAACAACACTAAATAAGGTATTCTAACCATCCCCACCTCACCATAGTACACTTACCAAGTAAAAAAAATCTAGTAATGTAATATAGTAAGCACTTTCATAGTAGGTTTCTCAGCCCCACATTCCCATATATTAACTACTCTCAAATTTTAAGTATAAACATCATTGTTATCCCACATCTTGTAAAAGAACAATGTAACAACCAGCCCACACACACATGGGCCACATAACTACATATCACATGAATGAACCAAGGACACATACCACATCAAATCCTCCGCACACTCACATGGGACTTATAATTACATATCACCCATAAATATATGTGCACATACTACATCACATCCTAAAGAGACCTAGAAACACCATATGTCTCATCCCAAGGACACCAGGGAACAAAACACATATCATCCCATAGAAACCTGGGAAACAAAAATCACCCACATACATCTTTGAATAAAAAATAAAAACATGCCCAAAGAATTTTGGGAAATCATACTCGGAAGAGGGTGTAGGGATAAGGGGTGTCCATCCATAAATCCTCATATTGATATATTTGTGAAAGAGACCCTCCCATGCGACAATGGGTGTGTTTAAAACACAGTACTCAACTAGGGTGAGTTTCATATATAAAACAAAATGTAAATTTGTGTATATAGATATAATATCAAGCACTCATGCCCAACCAATGGCATTCCTAAAAAATTATATTACTCTATTTATTTATCAATATTAACAACAGTCACATTTGAAGTTGTTAAATGAATGACCCCTCTCAAAAAATGAATAAATCAAATCATTCAGCATGATCATTGATAAACCATTCATTTGTCCATTCCATATCTACCCAGGGTACTATAATTTAATATTGGGCATATAGACCACATGAAAATTGTCAAGACCACCATTTTCATTTTAGAAGGTGAAGAGCTTTATAGTTTAACAATCTCTATATTTCTACTCTTTTTAACACCCAATAATTCTATTACATTGTACCAATATCATGAAATTGGGAAATGAATTATGTATTATAATAATGAAGAAACCCATAGTGAGTTAAACTTACTAATCATTACTTTTCTCCTTCAAACTCATCCTTCCAAAACCATCATCCCAATATTACTTAAAACTGCTCAACAACATAGCTCATCACAACCATCTTGGTTCGCTCTGCAAGACAACACCACACCCATCACATCTAGAAACACAAACATATCACAGACTGATTGGTTCCCCACTCCAGTATACTACCCATCAATCTCACAATAAAATAATCTCTCCACATAAGATTCCATTACACCACCCATTCCACCATACATCACACAACAAAGACCAGAATCATACCACCACACTAACAAAACAAAACATATTCAGATTTAACAGGGTTATGTTCTTTAATTACATTAATTATTTAGGGGGTTATCACAAAAAGTGGGTTATCCGCGGGCATCTGTTAATTAGAAATGTATATGTGGTTAATAGATTTCATGAGGGAACATTCATTCAAGAACCAACATCATTCATTCCATATACCATCCCATGTGCAAACAATGACCACCAATGACCATGATTTTCATAAGGAATATAGTCCATAAAATTCACTATATCATCGAAAATAATTAATGAAATAATGAGTCACTTCATTCAAGACCATGAATATTGATCTTAAAATGATTCGGTTATATTTATTTATTTTGGTTTTATGATATTTTCACAAGGGATTCATTCATACACCCCCTACATGATACAAAAATAAATCATAGATGGGAGAATCCCTATCTCAAAGAATAACTGATCAAAACTTAATTATTGTGCCAAAATAGTGGGTTCACTTGCAGTAGGAAGAGCCTACAGGGAAAACAAGATCCAAGGATTACAACATAACACATAACTCTTTGGGGAATAATATTTTAGGGAGAACCAAGAGAACATGGATGGGTTTAAGGAAGAGAGGATCTCATCTTTGGATATTCTTGATCCTTAAAACATGGATGTAATAGTTTTTAAAGTCCGTTAAATTATGATCTGGACAAAGAGAACATGGTTTGACCAATTAAATGATATTATTAATCACTTTTTTCCTACTCTGAACCCATTTAAGAATGTTTTTAAATTCATTTCACGTCAATTAAAGCATTATAGGGGTGAATTTAGAAAAAAATGGGATGATTCTAAAATATGGACATATTGTCTCGAATGAATCCTAGTTGGGTGAGTCACCATTGTGACTCATCGGTAGATGAATCATTAGTTCTAGCTACAGATGGGTTGTTCACCATTATACGACTCACAAATTAGTGATTAACCATTATACGAGTGACAATTCGTAGAGTCACTACCGCTAGTCACCACTGTTGACCTATCAGTGTTAGTCACTATTGCAAATCACTGCCATTACCTACCACCGTGACATTCTATTTCAGAATCACTAATCATGGAACACCATTGAGATTCACCATCGTAAGTCACTAACATGACTCACTGTTGGGATAACCTACAATTGGGGAATCTAGAATTTTTTAATCTCATTAAAGGAGTCACAATTACCTCACATAACACCTTATAGACCATATTTTCACAATGTAATCTACCATAGAGGTCCATTGCATTACACCAAAAAACTATAAAACTATTCTCACCCTTTTGGATTGAGTCCAAAACCAGATGAAAGATGAGTTCGAACAACCATCATATGAGATACCTCTCAAGGATCTTACTACTATGGATGCACCTGTATCGACAACAATGTTCAACGATACACCACCATGTGTTGTTTGAAAGATGGAGTAAAACCTCAACATCCATGTCAACCTCCTCCAACATCTAGTAGTCCAACATACCATAATGCACAACACAAAATAACAACATCCCCAATGTCAAAATGAATGAATCAATGATTCTCTTCCTCCATGTCAAGATACTATTTTCCCCAGGTGGCACTGACTCACCCACACAGGTTCAATTGAAACACAATTATTGCCTTTCGATTAGGAATCCAGACAACCTGTTTCTATATTTCAAAATGTTATCTAACAAGAAAAAATTGTAAACAATCCATCTAATTGAAAACATAGTATTATCATCTCATTAAAAGAGGGAAAACAAAATTGAAATAAAAAAAATACTATCGTAATGGTAATGCATCTAGGCATTCTACTCCCATGAACTCTTCTCCATGCCACCATGCATCCATAACACACAAACCAAGGGAATAGTACGAGAATGCAACAGTTTCTACTTATGATCATTGATCTCTACTTTCCACTCCATAATCATAATGCAATCCTCGATATCCCACTCTCCCCATTAGATGATGTGGTGACATCGCGTTGATACCGATGAATCTGAGAGATGTGAATAACAATGTATACCCTCTCCAACTATTTTGGAAACACCATCTAGTATGCCCAAACAAGAACTCACCCAAATACATTAAAGGGTCTGATGAACCACGGCTAAAGGTTACTTCTTAACTTAAAAATATACTTCCCACATCAAGGGAAAATGTTAAAGAATACATGGTCCCCAAATTGGAACTCCATGGGCATCCCCATGCGATTATCTTATGACGTCCATCGATATGGAACCCCCTTCATCATCTCATGAACAAGCTGAACCTTCTCGGTCTTTCTATGTAATACCTTAGGTCTAAGAACATCATTCCTCATATACAGTTTCCAACATAAATGAGTATGATATGTTCTTATATAGTAATCATCAAATGGATCCCTGCCAATGGAAGGGTGATAAATGTTATTATAATCAAACTCGGACAATGGTATGTGTCACAACAAAGGCCTGTTAAATTCCAGGATGAATAACTCAAACAAGTCTTCTAGCATGTAGATAGAATGTTTTGTCTCCCCGTATATCTGAGCGTGTAAAGATGAACTGAGTTGTAACTAAGTTCCAAAAGCATTTTGAAATCTCTTCTAGGCTCATGTGGTAAAACACATATCCCATTACGAGACAATGGATCACGGAACTCCGTGCAACAACACCACATCATCCATATACCTTATTACCAACGCATCCACAACGACAAACTCCTTAATTTCTAAGAAGTTAGCAGATTTAATTAGATAATGCCCTAAAAGCTGTATGGAATTATATATTCCTAGAGACTTGGGTTACTATATGACGAAATCCATTCAGATATCAACCAAATTCCACTCAGGGACATCTAAGGGATTAAAAAAACCATCCAGAACACAATATTTGGCCTACATCTATAGGCACACTAAACCCATTACCACAAACTTGTCCACTTCCCTTTGTATCATTGGCCACCAAAAATTACATTATAATGAAACAGTAAATCTAGTAAATTTGTTGGTGTACGGCAATGGGTGATCTATAAATCCCCTAGAAGACAACCTTGCACATATCCACCTGAAAATCAACCATCCTGATATTAAAATGTATTTTAAACCATCATTCTACAATCCATCCAACGTTCCACCATGGTTAATGTGATTAAAAATCCCTTTTTCCTCTATGTCTACTCACTAAGACACCTAGTCCTATATCATTAGAGAATATTGCAATGTCATCTGAAACAAATAGTCTGTGCCACTTTCCATTGCTACATCCATGTTTAGGAGATCTCAATATCACATTCCTGAGGAAACACCATCCACCATCACTAGTGAAAGTTCATATCTCACTAGGAAAAGATATACCTCAAGATCCTATGATCTATTAAGTCCAAAACTCACTCCCCAGTGAGGTAATTCCTCCATAGATCTAGTGCGAAAACCACATATCCCAAAAAAAAATAATGGGCCGCATAGTTATGCTTATGGAGACATAACATTATAGACCAATAAGATATAACTTCTCACTATGGCATCAGCATGTATCCAATTACAAGATATAAAGAATCACAAAACCCCTCAAACATTTCCACTTCCTCTGAAAACTAGATAACATGATCACTGAAAAACACCCCCTTCAGAAAGATGAATGCTTCCTGGCACTACACACCCCACAAAATGCCAGTTCATTTCTAGTAAAATCAATATACAGAGATGAAACTATAGATAAATATTATACAAAAATTTTGTAATAGCCTGAAATATCAATAAATATATGAACCATTAGAAAATTATTTGATATTTCCAGTGAAAAAACTAATTCAACCATTGAAGGTTCCACTACTACACCCTTCTCGGATAAGAAATACATAATGAAATGCAACCCTCCTGTCCAAAAAATCTCCATGGAAATCATTACGAAGAGATAGTGGCATCAAAATATTATCATTATTGTCTTGAGATTCTTGGTATGCTTCTTCTCTAATAGTGAGTAGATTA
Organism: Viscum album; assembly: GCA_963277665.1. Lineage (NCBI taxonomy): Eukaryota > Viridiplantae > Streptophyta > Magnoliopsida > Santalales > Viscaceae > Viscum > Viscum album. The sequence continues at coordinate 1,644,042,531 of OY728163.1, read as the reverse complement.
ATATGTGACTGAGTAATATGATGACGAACCTGTCTAAAAAGTCATGGAAGATGGAATTCATAAGCCCCATGATCATGATTATTGCATTTGTAACAATGCATTGTATGATAATGAAATCAATGTTCACATTGCATCATTTTAATGAAGTCTTAGTGATATCACCTTGATTCACCCACAACTGGTAATATCCTGATCACATATCAATCTTATAAAACTAACATACGCATCTTAACATATCGAAAAGATCAGTAATCCTTAAAAGAGTGTAATCGTTCATGACTATTACCTAACTCAACCTCTGGTGGTATATGCACAACCATATACCACCATCCTTCTTCTTTGGGAACAGTAGTGGAGAACACCATGGAAACACACTGTGCAAAATAAAGCCCTTATTCACTAGATCATCTACTTGAATCCTCAACTCCTATAACTCAGAATGTGTTATCTCATAAGTATTCATTGAAATCATATAAGAACAAGGATAAAGATCTTTCTTGAACCAAATGTTATGTTGAGGGTATAATGATACATAATACTCAACTAAAACATCCCAGAACTCCCAAAAAAACCTAGGGACATTAATGTACTCTACTCCCACTGAATGAACAACCAACAAGAAAGAAGAGGCTTTTCATGCCAACTACCAACATGAAAAATTCTATCTCAAATGAAAATGCCAGGCTGGCTATCCATGTCTGAAAACATGACTCTTAGTCGAAATCATTTGATAAGGGATTGCATAGAATAAAATCAGTCGATGTAGAGAATAAAAACATATGGATGGTTTTGAAGAATGAAAACATCCTCATATGAATAACGCGGTCCCATAATAATTATACACAAAATCAATATATCTAGTAATATAGTCTGAAGTCCAACTAGGTTACTACACAATATGGGCATGAGAAGTCTCTCCATATATAGTACAAAAGCACGGGCTAGACTGGGTGAAAAAAATCCGTGAAAAGATCTTGAATCAAGAAATAAACAAACAATGGTACTGAACCAGATGATCATACCATGAAAAATCTCACCCCATGTTGGAACTACTATATCTGATATGTTTAAATTACAATGCCTGTATCCAAAACCCTTCAGCTAATAACCACCTCAATGTACATTCCCAGGTCAAGGTACCCACAGAACACCCTGAGGTCATCCTCTTCTAGCTATGTATCCCCTCCGTGGAGAGTCAACATATTGTCCCTACTACTATAATGGCCTAGCTAGTAACTGATGTTGAGGCTGGCACAGATCCTATCCAACTCACTATACTGAGCTTGAATGAACGATTTACCCTGATCAAGACGATTTCCACAGACTCTAGAAAATAAACACATCACTCCATACCCATGGGAATAGAACAATGACTGGAATGTTGAAACATAAACATCTATGGTCGATCCTTGAACTGGTCCGAACACTAAAGGACATGGTCCCTGAGACCTATTTTTGGTAATCCTAACTCTCAATGAGCCCTGTTGGATCCCCTCTTGTTGTAGACCTCCCCAAGAATGAATATTCTCAATCACTTCCACCTTCTTCTAAATGTCGAAGTATGTTGACACGGTAATTGAAGTAACCATTTACTAGATAGAAGGACGATGTGCCCATTATATTCACCTCACATGAGTCGCTTATTATGGAATGTGATCTATGGTAAAATAAAAGCGTTCTATGAACACAATCCAAACCTCTTGTACTGACAAACTCCCCTGAGAGAGGGAAAGTAACTCCTGTCTATTTATATTCTTCATAGTAAATGAATGGTATTATTATTAGAACACCTTATAGAAATCGACTCATAGCATGTTAGCCTTCTTCCTCTCATCCAGGTACAAAATTTAACCATTAATCAAAACTCCCATCATCAATCTTATTAAAAAATGAAGCTAGTACTCCATATAAACACACATCAAACATAATTTAACATCATGTTCATCGAGCCAGGTCTCCGACCCAATTTCTAAAACACTTCCCTCATACATTCCCACGGTCTGCTACTAGAAGGAATGCAATTTTATCTACAATAGTCTTCATCCCCCACTTGATCAAACCTCATCCAATAAACTGGATCATCCTACTAAGCCCCAACATGATGATCCACAAAAACGCAATGACTAGGTTCCATAGTTGAAACTTTAATCCATAAATTACTATGCTCATGTAGTATGGAATTATATTTAAGATTCATTGAGACTCATTCATTATCCATTTCCAATTCCTCAAAAATAAGCCAATTCCAAATAGAACACAAGTAATTATTATGCATGTACCTTTCCTATGACTTTACCCTACAAATGGATTTACCTCACTTTGTTTTCTGGTAATCTCATATTCTGAATGTCAGATCACGGAGGGCCCTAATATCTCATGTCCTATTTCATCTTCCCTAACCTATGTCATGCTCAAATATCACCTAACATTATTTTCATTCCAACTCATGAAATCATCACTGGACCTAAATAAAAACTATATCATATCCCTCAACCATCCACCCTGATGCAATTATGTTAGGACCACATCCCCCATTGATTCCCCACTTGATGAGAAAATGAATGAAGTTAGATAATGGCCCCCAATTCCCACCTCCAGTTGGTCTAGGGGTGTAAACTAGAACCATGGGTACAAAGACCTCACAATATGAGAGGAATTAAAATATATAAGAAAAACATATCTAGAAAAAAGATGATATGAAGAAAAATAACTAAAAATACTAAATAGAAAAGAAATCTCAAATCATCCCACATGCTTGTTTAAAATATAACTGATACCAAGAAAGTGTATCCAAAGTAAATACCCAAATATAAATCAAAGTAGTGACATAATAATTATCCCAATGTACAAGCTAGTAATGCCCATCATGGCCATTATATCCCTCTAGTAATCTTGAAAGTAGTTTTATAACATAGGGTATGTATAAAGGTATATTCTGTATTAAAAACCAATGTCTCTCATGCCTAAGGCAGATAAGAATACTAATTCTTATGTGAGAAAAAAAAAGAAAAATTGATGACACCTAATAATTTATTCTAACTATCCCCGCCTCAACAAGGAATACTGAATAAGTAACACATGTCATGTAAAGCAACATAGTAAGTATATCGGTAGTAGAGTACCCAGTTCCACAATCTCATAGATCAGACACTCTCACACCCTAAAAACCAACATCTTGGAACTCTGACAACTTTCAAATTAATCACGTCACATCCCAACCTCACACACCTAGCCCCATAACTATGTCTCACCCACAGACACCTGGGTGACATACCATATCAAATATTACCTATACAAACCACGGTTCATAACTATATCTCGCCTCTAGAAACCTTGTCCACGTACCACATGACATCTAAAAGAGACATAGTAACACAACACATCCCATCCCGTATACACATAGGAACACAAAACATCTCATCTTGAATACCCCTAGCAAGATCGTCTAGCCTTCATTCACATGGGCCTCCAGAATCACAACCTTCTCGAATAATCATGGGCTATAACTCTCAAGAAGAGGGATATGGGAATAACGGGTTTCCAACCATGCATCTTCATAGCAGGATCTATAAGAAAGACATCATCTCTAGGAAAATGTTGGTTTTAGGAACATACTGCTCAACACCGATCTATGGGACTCACAAGAACTGAAACCTTGACTGACATTTAAAAATAGTAAAGACTAACAATTCTGATGTTCATATATAATTTCTTCCTCACTGCAAGCCACAAAATAAAATCATATCGCCAGATAATTGTTAAACTATTCATTTATTTGTTCCATATCTACTTAATAGACAACTAAGCACAACTGGAAAAAGGAAACAAAGGAAAACTATAAACACAACCATAGAAATTTCAGAATGGTGAAGATCCTACTAGTTTAACACACTTCTTATTTCTGTTCTGTTTAACACCCATTCATGCTATAGGAAATTACCAGTCCTAAGGCATGGGGTATAGATGTGTTCTTGGATTCCATGGAGAAACCACTCGAGAATTACTCGTACAAATCACTACAATATTTCTTCAAACTCAACCAACCCATACCATCCTCTCAATGTAGATAAACCCCACACATCAACACTCATATCACAAATCTCTTGGCAACACCACTGTATAACAACACTACACCCATCACATCCAGAAACACAATCATAACACAAGCCTATGGCAGCCCTATTGCACATCACTTCCCATCAATCACACATTCAAACAATTTATCAACATTAGATTCTATTACCCCGCCAATACCAACCCACGTCACACACCCAATCCCAAAACTGTACTACCACACAAAACAAATAAAACATATTTAGATTTAACATGTTTTTTTCTTTAGTTAATCTTATTAATTATGGGTTTATCATTGAAACTACGTTATTTAGGGAATCAATTTCATACTCATGTATATGTGGTAACTAGTTTTCTTTTTTATCATTAAGATTAGAACCAAATTCATTCATTTCATTGATAATTTAGTGGTAAAACAATGAAAACCAATGAAAATGATTTTCTATAAGAATATATCCCATGTAATTCGCAATATGAACAAAAATAATAAAGATAAGCATGTGTTGCATTTTCCAGCCCCAGCACATGGATAATAAAATGATTCAATTATAATTATATAATATTTATTCTTATATATTCACAAGGGAGACAATAATACAACCACCCCACATGATACACAAATAAAAGTGATAGTAGTGAATCTTTTACTCGAATAAGAACCGATCAACACTTCATTATTGTGCCAAAACATGAGGTCTACATAATGAAGGAAGAACCACTATTGAAAACGTGATCTAAGTGCTACAACATAATAAATGAATTCTTGGGGAAATATTTTTTAGAGAACACCATGTGAAAACAAAAGGGTTCTACAAAGAGAGGATTTATTCTATAGAATGGCCAAATCATAAATCAGTCGAAGGAATGAATTTTAATATCCATTAGAGATTGATCATGACCAAGAGCACAAAGTTTTCCCATTTTAACGCCTCAAGACCATTAATAATGTAAAATATATTACTAATCGCATTGAACATATTCCAAAACAATTTAAACAAGGTATTAAATTCACCACACATTAATTAAATTGTTAAAGGGGGAATGTATAAAACATAGATGAATAAGAATGTTTGAAAAACAATAAAAAATTACTCTTTGTTGGGTGAGTCACTATCATGAGTCAATAGTGGATGATTCAACGGTGTATACTATTGGTTGACGATTCACTATTGAGTGACTCACCATTTGCTGAGTCACAGTCAAATGGGTCACTATTAGATGCAACATGATCATGATTCACCACTGGTGACCTATCAGTGTGAGTCATCATTGCGACCCGTTGTCGCTTTATACCATCACAAATTACTGTTCACGTCTCACTAGCCCTAAAAAACTATTTTCAGTCACTGTATAAAATCACCGATGATACTCTTTGTTGTAATGGCCTACCTTTGGAAAAACTAAAATTTTTAGAATCTCATGAAATAAATCACTATTACCTCCCAAAACACCATAAATTCCAGATTTTCAAAATGTAATAGATCAAAGTGGTCTGGTCCATTACAGAACATGTATTAGTCAACTTGGAAAGAGGTAAACTCATGTATATGAGAAAAAAATAGAACATAATCAACCAAGAGGAATTGAAATAGAATGTCACAAAATTGAATAAAATTGGCATGGATCAAATTAAACTGAATGAAAAATAAATTAAATATTATCAAATTAGAATTGCCAAGACACACTTGATTTAAGAATCAATGATCTAAAATGGAAATTTTAATAATCAAATCGATTATGAAAATTAAAACAGAGCTAAATTGGAATAAATTTATCAATAATAAACCATATCAATATAATAAGAAATAACCCAAACATAACTAAATATATTTGAACCAAAACAATTAAATCAAAACACAACTATACAAAAATTAACTATCTCAATCCAATATATAATAAAATGACATTAATTTAATTGAATCATATGAAATTAAATATAACCAAACTAAATTAAAATGAAACAATTTCATACATATTGTAAAATCACTAAAGCCATCATAAATAATAGAAATTAGTATAAATTATACTAATTTAATCATTTCAAATTTTATCCAATCCTAATATAACTACCAAAACATAATTATGAAAATCCATCCTCAATGGTTAATGAATGAATAGACCAATAATATAATTACATAAAGAAATTAATTTTTCTGGATACAAAACAAAAAATTCTATACAGATGTAATCTATAAAATCACTAACCAAAATGAACTGAAATAAGATGAATAAATCTAATCCAAATTTCCTTGACAAAAATAATACACAATTAAATTTATATGTAATAAATTAGTAAAAAAACTAATAGAACCGAGTATAAAAAAATTAAACTAAATTATTTCATCTCTGTTGATGCAATATGAAGTTGAAATGATTTGAACTTCACTGAACTAAATATAGTTATATATATAAAAAAAGGTATAAACAGATGTGTTTTGGAAGAATCATTAAAATCACTTTCTATTAAAACTAAATAAATACATGTTGAAATAACATTATCATTGGTTAATTGAATATAATGAAATACAATAGAATGAATCTGAACAAAACCCAAATATATAAAATATATAATCAAACTAAATGGGAAGAAATCATAGAAAAATTACAAAATTTAACAACAACTGGATGAGCCTAAATTTAACTGAATCCAACCAAATTAAATTGAACCAATCTATGTTAAAACTACATGAAAAATTAATTATAATATATCAATTCTTTATAATGATACACTATGTCTTATAACTTACAAAATACACCACATCAAGTTTGAATAAACAATTGAATATTGTTATTTAAAAGTTGTCATTATAACCAAGCCATTTGAATTGGATGTATGAAAATTATTAAATGAATTATGAAAATATAGTTTATTCATGTATACATAGATAAATATTTGGTAACCAAATAATTATTAGTTAAAATAAAACATGCTTTAATATAAATTGATTTTTTTAAAAAAACTATTTAACTATGAACATGTGTGTCTTATACCAATAAATAAAAAACATATTTTAGATATTAAATAAATGATATATATATAAAATATTCAAAATATTGTTTATTATTAATATTTTTTATAGAAATTATATAATGACAAATCCAATTTGAGGCATAAGAAATGTTTTTTTTAAATTGATGTTTTTCAATCTTTTGATAGTGCATCAGTTTACAATCTAAATTTTGAAAATTTTATAATTTATATTTGAAAAATATTATTCATTAATTAATATGTAGTATTATATTTTAACAGCTCATAATTTATTATTTTTTTGATAAGATTCATTTTTTTATAAATAGTGAAATAATATTGCATTTTTAATTAATAATATGTTTTTCTTATAAACAATGTATGGTTTTAAATTATATTTTTATTTAGTTTAAATATATATTTAGATAAATTTAATATCACCAAATCAAATTTAGGCAATTTTAATTATTTTCAATATGAAATTCGAAAAATGGTGAACTATTGAACGTTCTTTAATTTAAATACTTGCTTTTCCATTCTATCAACGAGATTAATTTATTTTTTTATTTTTTTAAATTAATGTATTTATAATTTTAACAATAGTTTTCCATATTTGGAATAATATGGTCCAACATTTTTTAAATATTTTAATTTTATATTTGAGAAATATCAGTACAAACATTAGTAATTTTCATTACCATAGCTATGGGTAAAAAAGGAAATTAGGTGTGAAAATAAAATCTAAATATTATAAAATTACACTAAACATTTTCCAAATTTCATTGGATGTGTTTTTTCGATAGAAATATTTCATGTTTTCCAAAATTATAAACATTTTATTCCATTTTAAAGAGAGTTTGATATTCATATTATTATATTGAAAGAAAATTCAATTTTATAAATCATTTGATTTTAACAAGTGTAATATTTTTAATATAGGGCTATATAACAAATATGTTCAATTATAGAATTACTTTTGAAAATAAATTTTTTAACTTTATCATGAATTTTTTTTGATAAATTTACATAATAAATAATTAAACTCAAAACATGTATGATGATGAAGAACTAATTGTTTAATAAATGGTAATATCAAATAAATGATATAAAAATGGGAAAATAAAAATTATTTTAGATGATTATTGTCATCATAAAATTTTATTAGTTTAATTTGAAATTTTTGAAGTGTTTTATAATTATTGGTTTGAAATTATATTTTCTTTGTGATACTATTGAAAATTCATCCAATTAATAGTGTCAATAATGACATTATTAATATTTTATAATATATAATATTTAATTAAATTAAAAAAATTCGAAAAATATCCAATTATGCCAAATTATTTGGATAAGGCATAAATTTTAATCAATGTATAATTTAATTTTATTTAAAAATTTATTGTAATTATATTAACACTCAGCATCTAAATTAAATTATTTCTGAGTAAGAGTTAATTTAATTATTTAAGGGTTAAACAAAAGTCATATGGTTCAAAAAAATATTCATAACATGTATAATATTAATAGAGCGAATTAATTTATAGAAAAAATAATCCCTTATTTTAAATAGAACAATTTGGTGGAATATGTTTTTGAAAATTAGTTTATTTTAATTTAGTATTTTAAATAATTCCAAGAGTGACCCTCCCATCTAACATAAAAAGGAACCCCTCTTATCTATTCATAACACTTGAAAGCCAATTTTCTTCACCCAATATTTTCCCAAAAACAATCTTATAATCCCTCTACACATTCTATAGGCCTTATGTTTTTCACAGCACCTTCCTTATAGGTGTTATGGTTTCAATCAAAGGAGATCATATAAAGAAGTGGTTTTGTTTTTAAATACGTGTATATAATTTATTTCTTCTTAAACATCCTTAAAATATAATTATACCATAATGTAAAAATAAATCTAGTATCTTAAATATAATTATATGTAATTATGTTCACATCAAAACCTAAATATATGTATCCATATTCATCAAATGGTTAAAAAATTATTGTTCATTTTTAAGATAATGTACCGCCTTGCAAACTAATATAATTGGTATTCTGTCACAATCTATCTAGACTAGTTATAATGAAGGAATTATTTTATATAAATTTTTTTCATTAAATATTTATCATTTAGAAAATATAATATATCATTTATGTTCATTTATTTTAATAAACATAAAAATGATAACATTGTTCGTGTGTACGTGTGAACTATCACCTTCAAAAAGTGTCGTAATTCATTTTCCATCACAAAAACACAATGAAGTAATCAATATAAGTAAATATTAATTATTAATATTATATTAATTATATTTTTATCCTTTTTTAATGATGAAGTAATTTTTTCCTTCTTTCAAAAAAGAATATTGAAAAATGGTAACATTAGTAATGCAAACGTACTTCCTACTGTCTTCATGATTATAATGTAGTACATTTTTAATAAAAATAAATAATAGTTTGATGTATAATTAAAATTTATTTAAAATATTTATTAAAATATCATTAATATTATTCAATCGAGTATGAAATAATAACCAATTTTACAATTGACATCATATCGAATTCATTTTCTATGTAGATACCGAATATTATAAATAACGTACAACCTCAGAATAAATAATTATGTAATGGTTATAACATGAATATAATTGATATAAAAGGAATAATAAATTTTAAAACGTTTCTAATAAAATTAAGTAATATTACTATGTTATTAATTCAGGAAGATAATGATTGTACGTGACGGGTCAGACCCAAGGTAAGAGTCTTTCTTTTAAAACCCCTCTTTTAATGTCACTATATGATTCCTTTTTATAAAATCCAAATTGATTTTTATTAACATACATAGCTAGAATGTATTTTCAAAATTTTAGATCACTTTAATGTTTTTATTAGTCATTTATAAGTTTACAATTTTTTTTTAAAATAATTTATTTTCATTATTTTGTGTGCGGTTTGTAAAATTGAGAGGTTATGTCCTAAATTAATTTTGTATGAATGATTTATATGTTGTGCATCTATTATAGTTCTTGAGAATTAATTTTGACTAAGGATGGTATTGGGATAATACTAGGGTAGGTGATCTCATAATATCTTTCAAATTCATTGTGAAATGAGGAATGGTTAATTAATTTGGTTTCTCTACATAGTATGGGGAAATATATTATCGTAACTTTTCCAAATTCAACTTGAATGTTTCTCCCATTGTAGCCCTGATTTACACAGTAAATGTAAGAGTTATATATAATTGATTCCATGAGTTAGATTTATCATTTATGCTAAATTTGTTTTTATAGAATTATTATTATTTTACAATCTAGGCTAAATATCATATGTTTTATGAGTGAAAAATATAACATTGTGAAAAAAAATTCATGGGATTAAATTATTCTTGGACTAATATTTTTTTATTCAATTTATAGCCATTAATGATTTTTTTTCACATATCATGATTGAAAATGTCTTTCACACTACATAATTTTTATTTAAGATAAATGAGGATGACAATTTTATTGTTATAATGAATTTTCTGAAAAAAAACATTTCATGTTTTATCTTATTTTTTTATACTATAGAATATATTGATATTGTTTTAGTAGGACCACATTAACAAAAGGTGGTATTTTATGTTTTAATAATGAATTAATTATATAAAAATATAATCCCTAAAAGATCTTAATTTAGAATTAAATTAATAATTAACTAAAACTAAATATTATGTAATTTTTTTGGTTGGTGCCTGATAATTGGTCTAAAAGATAATGTTTGGGAAACTAGTGGGATTATGAATTGTTATTAATCATAGGTTTTGTTTCTAGGTATATTATTTGAGTTAAATACCTTTTCTATAAAATTTATTATTATTAAAAGTTAGATACAAATGGAAGGAGAGGGATCTCAAACATCATTTTTTTTCTCTTCTCGATGACCTTCTTGCGATAATTTTTGAAAATTCGTGCCCTAATGATTCTGAATCTTTTTCTAACATAAAAATCACTTCAAAATTTTTGTATGATATATCATACACATCATCTATTCCATCATAAATAATTTTTACATGGGTTGTTTTGAATCAAAAATTATTTCCTAATTATGCTCATAGTTGGAAAAAACTTATATAATTTAAATGAATTTTTAAATATTGTTACATATTTGAAGATTTTAAATCATATTATAATTTTTATACTACTGCAGAAAAAGGGGACCCTTATTTTCAATTTATATTTTACTTATGTTATAGTATTTGGCAACATACTTAGGGTATTTTAAAAATACCCTTGTTTTAAAGCTTCAATACAATGTCATTTGGAATGTTTTATAAAAATAATGTTTGATGATATTTTTTGAAATAATATTTTACCATAAATGATTTTAAAAAACTATTTATCTCCAAAGAAGTATAATACCCATGTTTTAAAATGTGTATTTGAAAAATAAAATCTATAAAAGTTGATGAAACTGAAAATAATTTTCTCCATTTGTGGACATTCAATATACATTAGAAAAGTAAAAATAAAATAATGTGTACATATTGAATAATGTATGATAATATTTCATCATGTAACAGTTTTATTATATCACATGGAGTTTAAATTTAAAATATCACGATATAAAACACTTCTTGAACTTATATGTTGATGGAATTATTGATTGGTATACAAATTAGAGGTATAAGATAACTATTGATGTTAAAGAATAACATTAAAGTATGGACACCAACATGTTATGAAAGAATTTTTTTATGATCATAGGATAGGAAGTAGTATATTTACTCAAACCTATGAATGTAATCTTGGAACACAATAAATTATATGTTTACTTTTCATACTGATAAATCTATTAATATTTAACCCATCACAAATTTATTGTTTTGTGGTTGTTAAATTTCTTTGCACCATGTTCTCTATCACACTCCATAAGAACTTTATAGATATTTTTTTCACCCATTTCCATGTTTTCCTACATGTAACCCAATTATATTTTATCTCATGTGACCATTGTACTTTCCTTTTAATCTTATTAAGTGGATGTCTTATTAACACTTGTTTGTTGTGGGATTTGAATAAATCTTTTTTAAAAATTCAAACAACTAGTTTTCAATATTGATTTAAAATTAGGAAAAAAAATTACTAATGTGGTGGTGGGAAATAATGTAATATCCTGATATTTTAAAATGAAATAGCATTTTCAATAGCATACAAAATATGCCACAATGATAATAAATAAATAAATAAATATTTTTATTTAAAAGATATCATTATAACACAACTGTTATGATGGAGGGTATGAACAAGATTACATGAATTATGAAACTATGATCTAAACATTATATATAAGGTATTAATTTGAAAATAATTATTTATAAATGAACAAAATGAAAATTTTCTATAAAAGGAAATATTTTTATGAAAAGTTTTTTAAATGTACACGAGTTTGTTTTATATCAATGATGAAGTAAATATATATTTTTAGACTAAATCTAGGATATATAAATATATAAATATATATATATATATAATTATGCAATAAAATGTTTAATATTCATATTATGCATTTTTTAGATATGATATATTAAAAATATTATTTTATTCAAAATAATTTCCCAAAAATGCAGTTTTCCTACATTTTGATGGGGAATTAGTTTTCAAACTATTTTTCCCACATTTATAAATTCTATTTGAAAAAATACATTTCTTAGTTGAATTTTTATTTTTAGAATTTAAATTTTTAATTTATCTTATTATATTCATTTTTTGATGAATAGAGAAAAAATATCATATTTTTAATTCAAAATTTATTTTTCATTAAAATAATTTATAGTTGTAACTTATATTATTAATTATTTTTAAAATATAACTAGTGCAATTTTATATAATTTAATCCAATTTAGTTTATTTCAATAAATTTGAATTTGAAATTGGATATAAAATCATTGTAAAATATAGAGCATTTTAACATTAATAACATGTTTTTTTGTTTCTTCAATGAAATAATAATTTAATTACATTTTGAAATTTTCATGTTCATAATTTTTTAAAATTGAATTCACATTTTTAATAATAAAGTCTGAAACTTTAAAATTTTTTACTTCAATTCTTTGGAATATATGAACTGAATATTCAGTAATTTTTATTACCATGTTTAATGATAAATTTTTTAATCAAGGGTAAATATAATATTATAAATATTATAAAATTACCCTAAAACATATGTTAATTTCATTTTATCAGTCTATTTCGAACAAAATAATTCTTTTTCCAATATGTGTAACTTTATATGAGACTTGGAGGAGATTATGACATCAACAATATTATATTCAAGGAAAAGTCAAATTTTTCACAATTTTTTTAAAAATGTCATGTATTTTTAATATGGGATCATATAGGGGATATATCATACATTAAATATTCTATTGAAATATTAACTTTCTATATTTATCAACATAATTAATTTGTAATTTTTAGAGAATAAATTTTTAAATTAATGGCATGCATAATGATGATGAAATTATTTCTAAATTTAATGAAATTTCAAATAAATGTTATTAAAAGTAATAAAATTAACAAAAATAAAAATTATTAATTTCATAAAACAAATTTATATAAATTTCACATGATATTGATTTTCATTTAGTAGTATTGGTCAGAATTTATATTTTCATTTGATATTTTTATAACACCAATAAAGAAATAATGTAAAAATTTACATTAATGATATTTTAAAATAAATAATATTTTATAAATTATATATATTTTATAAACATATATAATTTGTCTAATTTCTTGGGAGATGGGTTAAAATTTCACAAATGACTCATTTATTAGTATTTCATAATTTTAAAGAAATTATGTAAAACCTCATACAATAAATTACATGATAACCTAGTAATAGTAAAATAAGGTTAAGAAGGGTTATGAAAATTAAGGTTTAAAAAAATATTTAAGGCCTTCTTAATTTGCATTGAATGAATTAATTTAGACCTAAAATCCTCCTATTATCTAAATAAATCAGTTTGGGACCCTTTGGATTTAAAAAATATTTTATTTTAATTTATTATTTTAAATAATCTCAACAGTACCACTCCTCACACTTATAAAACAGAACGCCTTAATATATTTCATTCACACATAAAAACATATTTTCTTTTGTGAAAATATGTCTAAATATCATCATATAATTCCTCCACATATAGTATCGTATATCCATACAGTTGATTAATTATACATTAGAAACCTTTTTAGCACACTTGAAATTAATATAATTGTTTCATTTCTATCAAAACATGTATTAAACTCTTTTTCAATTCAATTATGTACTATGGTTTTACATTCCATAATTATCACTTGTTGGACAAACCATATTTCCCTTATTCCATTTATCTATCATTTTCTCTACGATTCTCTTCATCTCTTTCTTCCCATCTAAGCAATAATATAGAAAAATTTAGTTTTATATATTTTTATCACAAGATAATATATTATCATATGGTGAAAAAGTTTGGGATACCGGTTCCCTTTTAAATAATGGCTTAATCCCATCAAAGAATAAATACTTCTTAATCATTGGATTATGTAAATTAATGTGGTTCCCATTCCTTTTACTGGTCTTCATTTTTAAATGATTCCTAAAAATGGATTCGATCATATCAATATCAGTCATACTTTATAATGCTAAATCCTATTAAATACATAAAATAAATCTAAAATTTTGTTCATATCTAATCAAATAATCTTTAACTTGGTTTCTTCAGGGGTATATATTTATTCTAATACATTATACTGGTTTTTAAAAAATGTGAATTACCCCAATATTATCTCATAGTGTAATTTAATATGGTTTGTAGAAATGCATGTTTCTATGCCCCAAGTGACGATCAGTTCAAGAACAATTCCCCCTTTCTGGCGTTATTACCCCTAGGTATGTTTGTTCTAGAAACCCATCTGCATGTAGTATCTAGAAAGGGTTGTACAATAAGAAAACCCAAATAGTTTTTACCTTACCAAAACATTATGAATTTATTATAAACTTATACACACTTTCTATATTATGGTTATGTTCCATAGTCTATATTTTCTTAAATATTGCATAAATGATTTATACTAAACTTCCTATGATAACAATTGAAATACACCTTCCCCTAGCATCCTGGTGCAAATGACTTACGTTTATACATCTTCATAAGTATAGGTAAATTATATCTTAAATGACCAAATAATTTAGTATTTTTGGAGAACCAGGTACAAAGATGATACAAATATTAAACTATGAAAAGATAATAAAACATAACAGATAAAAAAATTATTAGCATCCATGACAAATTAATAAAATGATTCATATTCACAACATTTGGAAAAATTATCATGATCTCAAATTCTTAGTATGGGTAGAGTAAAATGGATGCTACCGTGAATTTATAATAGAAATCAATACGTCAAGGTAAATAACTGATAACTCAAACAATTTAAATCAACAATCTATCATTGAAATGAATATATAAATAACATCATAGAAAATATATCATGAATAATTATAAGTGAGTATTTAATGAAGTAAATTCTTAATTACTAGACGTGATGTTTTCTAGGAACATGATAACATTACCTTCAAAACCATTCAAAATATAGTTTATAATATTATAGGTGAAAACCATTGTGATTGGGAAACTAATTCATCCCATTTATTAATTTATTTAATTGATAAAATAAGATCATTATAAAATATCAATATTTACTAATGAATATGAATTTATAAATATTTCCCCAGTTATTCTAATAACATTCCATGTATACATTATAAGTATAAATGATATACAGTTGAGGAAATAACCATATTCACCACACATTAAAGAAACATAATATTACATGAAAAAAGGGGCATCATATACACCACATAATTGTTAATTGGAGAAAATTAGTAAATAAGTCGCAATGGAATGTAAATTGAAGAAAACTCTCTTACTACACACTTCCTTTTTATTGTATATTCCCTGACCAACTATATAATGGTATTAACATTTAATAATGTTATAAAATAACCATATTAAAATTAATTATATCTTATATTATCCTTTTCTAACATCTCATAACCCATTCATTAATAATAATTATTTTTTCATTGTTTTGTGTCTTAATCTCATGGTTTTGTCATTCAAAAATTATTATGATAGTTCTAGATCCTAAAAAAAATATTGTTTTATAAATTCTTGAAATGTAACTAGGAAAAAATTATTATATTTATACATTAATTATTCTTTTTTGACCAATCATGATTGATGGTATTGAAAAATTAGGTTTGTTACGATTGTGAAGACGGGTTGTCATACGTACACATGAGTAACATTTCCATGTTAAGAAGGCCATTTTGGAAAAGAGTATTTTAGCATTTTAAATTTATATAATGATCCTGATATTATATATAAAATATTGTATACTTGTATAAATAACTATATTTTTTGTTTATGTACGGAGATTCACAACGCTTCCAGATGGCAGTAGTCTAAACATTCATGAATGATGTTATCATACATATGAGAGTGAAATGGAAAATAAAATGATATATATATATATATATATTATTTCCATAATGAAGATTATGTCATGAATAAAAAATAGTTCATTTTAAGTCATTTCTTCTATACACATAAACGCTGATTTCGTAACATAATAAATAGAAGTAAATATGTTTTTATGTCATCTACATATTATAAAACAAATAAAATTCTATGTTTGATAAATTTTTTGTTATATTACAATGTTTTAATAAAAACTGAAGGGGGTGGAGTGAGATGTAAAATAAATATTCTCATTGAAAGATACTACCTTTTCTTCAGGTATCATTCATAGGTTTCCACTAAAAAATTAATAGGATGTCTTTATACACTATATATAATTTCTAGGTAGTGGGGATGGATTTATTTTATGTGATTTAGGTAGGTATTTTTTGATCCAAATAGGTGTGAAGGTATAAATAATTTAGTGTAGTGAGTACCCTTTTATAATTGAGGAGGAGTGGCATTATTATAAATACTAAAAATTATTAACTATTGTACGTTCAATATTACTTATTGTGGATCCTAAATTGATAATAAGACATGTATATGGATGATATAGTCTAGGAACACCACTACTACAATATAAAACAAATATTTTAAACTATTTGTTCATTAACTTTTATGATTCTTTAATTTTACCTTTCAATTTTTCACTATGGTAATTATTATTTTTAACCTATGTAATTAATATGTTAAATAAAACATTAAATTATCCTTATTATATTATATAGACCCATTAACTGATATATAATTTCTATATTTTTTAAAAAAATATATCCAATGTCTGTTGGAAATTTATTTCAACCCATGCACACGTAATGTAAAAAAACACTTATTTTTCCTTAATCATGCTAAAAGTTTTTTTTTACAATTTATGGGTAAATATATTCATTATAAAAAGAAAAAAATATATTGTATTTATAGTCAATAAGAAATATTATTGGAACAATATAGTATTTTTTCTGAAATTTATATCATTTAATAATATATAATTTATCATAAAATAACATTAACATAAATTTGACAGTATTCATTTAAATTGAATTTAAAAATATCAAGACTTGGTGGATGTTAAATATATTATATTCACTTTTAATTATTCTAATATATTCATATATTTAAATTATATAATAAATTAATTCATTTTATTTACCAAAATTTTTATATAATTTGTATCATATATTTAATTTAATTATAAAAAAAAAATTGTTATTGGAATTTCTTATGAATATAAATTAAAATTTTAATATATATAAATTAATTTAATTTATAATGACAAAAATAATTTATATTTACATGGATATATATTTAATAAAACATATTTTTCCATATCCCAATGCTTAATTTTTATTAAATGTATTAAAAGTATCATTTCCACCTTTTTCATTTTCTAAATTAGTATACAGGTCATATTTAAAGGAAAGTGGAAAATAATGAAAATATTTTGGATCCTTTTATGGAATTGGTTTAAATAAATTCATTAAATAAAATTAATAAAATATTTTAGAACATTTTTCATCTTTTCATTCTAGTTTGAACCCTAGTAAACCAATTTTTATCATATTCTAGCCTATTATAAATCACTGTGTTTATTTTTTTTTTGAAAAAACATTAAGCTGAAATTATTATAAATTATATGTTATTATGATTCCAATTATGTAGTACACTTTTCAAAATTAATTTTAAGTAATTTTAAGGATTTTATATAGAATTAATCTCACAAATGTGATGAGAATGTAGGCTTCTATAGTTAAAACTAGTACTCCCCATGTGTATGCACGATGATTTGGATTAATGGTTATTTTTTAATAAGATAATACAATTTGTAAAATAGGTGAAGAAATAGCAATGTTAAACCAATCATAATCACAATGTAGTGGTGCATAATATAAAAATATAAGTGAATAAAATATACAGACAACATTAAAATAGTTCAAAAAAGATAAGAGAAATTTAGAGTAATCTAATTTTTATTTTTTGAGGATGGAGATTTCAAGTCAATTTCAACAACATTTACAAAATCATTATTGTGTTCAATGTAATACCTAGTGAAGAGAAATTACATAAATAATGTTATTAGTAAAATTAAATATGAGAAATGATGAATATTTTTAATACAAAATGAGAGAACTTCATTTAGTAGTTGCAACAAAATTTGTGATGTTTATATACGTTAAATTTTGTCAGCTTGTAGTTGTTGTACAATCTACTAATATGGATAAGTTACTGTAATAAGTTGTGAGCTTAAAAATATTCCAATAGCTACATTCTTCATATACAATAAGAATTGAAATGATTAATATATAGAAATGATATAAATTTAAAAGTTAAAGTTGTACAGTCAGACAATCAAAAGGTGTTCTTACAATAAGTTGTGAGTTTGAATGATATCGATTTCAAATAACATTCCATGATAAGAATATTTAATCACATTCATTTAAGTTTTTCACAACCATTCCCATCTTAATCCAAAAATGAATGTAATATTTTTATAAATAACAGAGTTAACAAATTCATAAAATTCAACATACCTAAACCGGAAAAATCATTTGGATTTAGTCAATTTTTCAAAGATAAAGTATTAAATCAGCGCCACAAACATATCAATAAAACCTCAAGACATATTAAAAATGTAATAAAAGATACATACATTTTTTAATGACGATTAAAAAAAATTGTGGTGTCACATATATGACATTGATACATGTATCTCTTTTATCTATTAATTTGTCCCTTTTGAAATCATGAAATATATTTTTTTGAGTACCAAGTAATGAGAAAAAAGTTTTCAAGGAACTACATCAATTATTAAAAGTTATCAATAATTATATCCAATATAAAATTAAGTATATACAATGATATTTAAAACATTCTAATTTATGATTTTTTTGTATCTTTTCATGGTGGAGAAGTGATTCTCTTATTTGAGATATCCTTAAATGTGTCCTATCCAGAATAATCTGTGAAATTTTATCTATTTGATGAATATTTTCACTCATATTTCGGAATCATAATTTATTTTATTTAATATCTTATCAATTTCATGTTTTGGAAAAATTTCAGAGTAGAAGTACTAAAGAATAATCTGTACTTCTGGAATTTTTATCTGATGAAATTTTTCTAGTCAAATATAATGTGAATGTTGAAACGAATCATTATCTAATTGAGAGGGATATTGAATGTGAATTATTTTTTTCATGATTAATATAAGAAGTGGCTACCACAATAGAACAGTAAGATCCTCTAGATTACATATCCACTGATAATAGTGTAATATAAAGTCATTTTTTCAATGAGATTAGACTTGAATGTTGATATTTAACTGAGAAATATGATAAGGGGTTCAATATGTTATAAGTTAGAATATTGTTAAACTACTAAATTTTGGATTTGTCTCCTCTCAATTACATGAAGATTAGATCCATGGAAAGCCTCTACCACAGAATGTTTCTTCAATTTCTGATAACAAAGATAATTTGTAGCCAATTACAATGATTGGATCCTATGGTACAGGCAATATTACAAGCATTAGACCCAATAAAGTAAATCATTGGAATAGTGGTGTATTTTTATCATACATAATAAAAAAAGTAATTGAATTATTTTAAAAGAAAAATAATGAAATAAAAAATAAAAAATTAAGTATCATACATTTCAAATACTAAATAATAGAAATTAACAATGAAACTGATTAATTAAATTCTAACACAAACATAACATATATTTTTTTTAAAATAAAAGAAACATAAAATAAACTATACACATAAATATTTTTTAGATATTTTAACTATGATAACTATTACAATATCAATAGATTTAACCTATAAATAGTGTGTAGGTCAGACTGACATATGCAGGTTCCTCCCTCTTACTTGAAGCCTTCCAGAAGTGTGCATCTATAGTGCAATGGAGAACCACATAGGGATGGTTGTAGATGCAATTGTTTAATATATCTAATAGAAAAGAAACTGGGAAAACTATAAAATGTACAACCTATAATATCAAGAAAGGATGATCGTGTGTGTTATATGTGTTCTAACTACATTCATGTATCCTATAATATAAGTAGAGTTAAAATTTGACATAAAAATTTATAAGCTAATTTAAGAAAAATAGGTTCAATAAGGTTTTTGTGATACCTTGAAAATTCACCACTTAATGTCAATCTACATTGGAAGACTTCTTGATTATGTTATCCTTTAATTGGGGATGCCGTTCATTAGCATGTCTTGTGGATGTTTCAACAACGCGATTCATTGTAACTATTCATTGCACCGCATCATCATCATAAAACATAATCAACATATTTCTGCACATTAAATGATGAATTAAATCAATAAGTTGAAAAAAATACATACCACTGTTATTATTCAATAAGTAATTTCATTTTTACAAATTGTAAAATGAGACAAAAATTTTAATTGTGTTTAAATGATACAATGAAAATGAAACTGAAAAAATGTAGTATTGTCTAATCCGATGATGTAATCAACATAGAAGATAGAGAAAATAAAAAACACTTACCTGGGTTACTATTTTTATAGCATGCATGAAAAGAGACAAATCCTGGGTTGGCAGAGTGGTATCACGATATCATTTCCCATTAATGGAGACATTCACCCATGCTAAGTAGCATCAACAGAGATCCCTCAAAAACTTCATAGGACCTGAAAACATGAAATTGAAAAAAAATAGATGAAGACAGATTGGATGCTTAGGTTTCTTAACTCAAAGTCAAGAGTGATTTATTTCTGGTTTTAAAGATCACCTTCATATTGGGAAGTAATGGATAAACAGCGGGGATTCCAGATTTCTTTCCACTTATTTGAAACATTCACCCAAGACAAGAAGCATCAAAACGGAGCTCTCAACAAATTTTGATGACCTGAAAACATGATATTAAATTAAAAAATATATATGAAGACTGATTGAATCTTGGTGTATCATGAGAATAAATTTCACCATTCTATTTAACTTTGAATCATGGTAAATAATATGTGCATGTAGAATATTCAAAGACACATTAAGAAATACATATTAAAAAATCCAAAAAATTAATTACTATATGAACAGAATCATCACAACTTGTGTTTGATGGGTGGCCTCCATTTTCGAGCCCATGCATGTATAGAACCTAATGAAATGTCTAGTCAAGCTTGATTCTCTAATGGGAGGAAACAATTACTTGATTTTTAAATGATAAATGTTGAATTAAATAGAATCATCTTCAAATGACCATTTTTTCTGTAATTATTAAATCATGAATGTACAAATTTAGTATGAATTATTTAGATTGTTTCCAATAGAAAATAAAATTTAATATTTTTCGATGCAAGAAAAAAAATTTATCATAAAAATTGTTACAATGATTTTAATTTCATACCATGTTGTGGTACCAATGAAGTATTTCTTCACCCTCATGCCCCTAACCAATTAGAATTCAAAACATGGACCAATAAAAATACGATAAAATTTGAAAAATCACAATAAACTTATCATAAATGTTTGATCAAGAATATTGATATGACACAAATTGACAATATAAAAAATAATGAAATAAATACTTCATAGTTAATTTATGGTCCCCTAATGATCCAGGGTTACTAAATAAATATTTTGTGAACTTTATTTACCTGATATTTCTATTCTAGCATCTCAAAATAATCAAACATTATCAAATCAATAACAAAATTGCTACAATCTGTTAATTTAAATACAAATTATAAATTTAATCCCAAATAATATATATATTTTATCCTAAACATTCACAAATCTACTACCACATACTAAAACTAAAAAATGTTGTATAACATGAATCAAGATTCCACTGATCGGGTTTTATCTTTTATGTTTAGAATCTTACTTATATTTCAAAACAACATCTAGATAGGGCATTAAGGAATTTGAGAGAACAGCTGCAAACCTCATACAACATACGCAACATCTACAGTGATAAGTAATTAATTGTTCAAAAAAAGTGAGTAGATAATATAAATTAGAAAATCCAAAATGAAAAATGAATGCATTAGAAGAGAAATTCTTTTCACCGAAAAAAAAATTAGGGAATAATATACAGTATAATTGTATACATCGAAAAAGAGATTGAAAGAACCATTATGAGTATCATTAATAGTAGCAGTGTTTGTAATATCTGATATTGTTAGCACTAAAAACACAAATAAACATAGTTAAATTAAGTGAAATGCAACAGTTGGAAATGAAGATAACTAACCCTAGTATTCCCATCACCTATACGATGAATGGTCTTTTGGTGATCGAAAAATAATATAAACTAAGATAACTAAGGGATTTTTTAGTACTGTAAGACAAGTGCAGAAGAAAGGTATGAAGATACTACATAATATAATAATGTGTTTAGAAGAATAATAATATTTACCAAGCATTGGTTAAATAATTAAAAAACTAACAACACATCAATAGTTGAGAGTTGATGTGGAGGAGGTCAACACCTGAAAATTGAAAATTAAAGAGAAATTAATGACCAATCAAATGACCTATATGAAAATAATTATTAGAAATCATGTAAAATTATTGAAGCAACAAGAAAATAATATACTGAACATATCATAGTTTGTTGGAAAAAAATTGGATCAGGTGCACAAGGTTCTATGAGACATTTCAACCAAATCTAAACCATGCGAGATAAATTAATGCAGGTTGTCCAAGTCAAGATGGTTCCAAGCTTCAATGCAGATCCATAATTCAACTTAACTGGGTTATCTCTTCAAACGTCGTTGAAATGGTGTGTCGTTGATTAAATCTCGTGTCCCTTCCATATCTGCATAACCAAGCATGAAATCGTAAGTTTTCTCTGAACTGGGTTTCTGACTGAAGCTGAGAAAAATAGCTAGGGTTTGTATGGGTAAGGGTTCTATGCAAGTAATAACGTATGATTTCGAATGAGGAGTCGATATGGACTTCAAAAACTGAACCTGTGAATAGTTGACATTGTAGAAAGAATCAGAGGTGTTGCACTTACCATACCTTTGAGGAGATGAAATCCACTGAGAAGCATTGGAGTATGCTATGACAATGATGACTATGAGCGGTGTAGGCTGGAGGGGATAATTAGTAAGTGGAGCAGGAGAGGGGAATTAGGGAGGAGAGTGGGAACCCATAGGATTTGTGGAGGGGAGATGGAATCAGAGAGATGTGAGAGGGGACTTGGGGAGAGGTTTCGTGGGGAGCGTGAGACTGAGTAAATTCTCGATCGGGGGTTGGGTGACGAGTTAGTTTTTAGGGTTTGGAGGAATGTATAGTGAAATAAGGGTGATGTGGAAGCATGGTAAGGTGACAAATTATCATGGGGAATCCAAGTTTAGTATAGATAATAGATAATAGATTTGATTATCACTATATCATTTACTTCTTGAGTTGTAAAAAATATAAACTTCTATACATCCTATCATGTTGAAGAGTTAGTTGAAAAAACATACCTATATCAATCCTCACTGAGACATAAATGATACACATCTCTTATGTTTCTTCTCCATTCTTGTAAATTGAAGGCATTATTTCCATCATCCCATGATCATTTTTTAATATTTTGGTTCATCGCTATGCTGGGATGAGAACAATCAAAGTACAACTCTTATACATGACCCACAAATCTATAACTTTGAATCATTCTACACATCCATTGACATTTCATATGATTTAATTATCCCATAATGGATACAAAACGCACTGAATCACAACATAATCATTCTAAAATACTACATTTTCAATATACATTGGGGTCAATAATGAAAACATAATCGTATAAAAGCATTATAATCATATGTTTCATATGTTTTTAGTCCACAAAAATCAATATACATTGGAGTGAATTGTGAAAACATATCACCTATAATCATATGTTTTATTAAAGGGAGGTTAAATCCATGATTTTACGACTAATAACCTTCATTCATATAGTGTGTAAATGAAAATAAAAAATGATGCATGGTAGGGAGGTTAATTCCACAATTTTAGGAAAACATACCTATTGTAGAGATCTAGAACTTATTAGTGCAGAATTCCATTGATCTCTTCATGTGTAGGTTGAGTCACTTGCAATTTATAAATAAATATATTCAATATTTATCTTAAAAGATGAACTACATAATTAAAACATTATGAGATGAATATCACATATTGGAGACAAAACTTGTTGAATCACAACATAATCATATTAAAATACTACCTTGTCAATATACATTGAAGTCAATAATGAAAACATAATTGTATTAAAGCATTATAATCATCTGTTACATATGTTTTTAGTTCACAGAAATAAATATACAGTTTAGTGAATAGTGAAAATGGATTACCTGCATTCATATGTTGGATGAAAGAGGGGTAAACTCCATGATTTTACGACCAGTAACCTGCATTATCATAGTGTTTACCTCAAAATAAAAAATGATGCATGGTAGTAAGTAGTAATAGTAATAACTCATTCTGAGGGATGTATTGATAATTAGATATATAAAACACATACCCAGCAATAATAGGTTCAACTAAAGCATAGACACAATATCCTGCAACATTAAATTCAATCCCATCTAAATAACATATCCATTCAAATCATGATAACATGATATAAAAATATAAAATATACTAATTATGAGGCTTTCACCAATGATCCAAAAATATCTGAAAATACTATTGAAAATATGTAATAAAATGGAAATTGTAATATAAAAGCATTATAATCATCTATTTCATATATTTTTAGTCCACCAAAATTAATATACAGTGGACTCAATTGTGAAAACATATCACATCCATTCATATATTGGATGAAAGAAAGGTTAACCCCATGATTTTACGACCAATAACCTGCATTCATATAGTGTGTAAATGCAAATGAAAAATGATTCATGGTAAGGAGGTTAATTACACAATTTTAAGAAAACATACCTGTTGTTGAGATTTGGAACTTATTAGTGCAGGATTCCCTTGATCTCTTCATGTGCAGGGTGAGTCAGTTTCAATATATAAATAAAAATAATCAATATTCATATTAAAAGATGAAGTGATTAATTAAAACATTATGAGATGAATATCCCATAATGGAGACGAAACTCACTGAATCACAACATAATCATACTAAAATACTACCTTGTCAATATACAATGAAGTAAATAGTGGAAACATAATCGTATTAAATAAATATAATCCTATGTTTCATATTTTTTTCTTCACAAAAATAAATATATAGTGGAGTGAATAGTGATAACAGATTACCTTCATTTATATATTGGATGAAAGAGAGGTTAACTCTATTATTTTACAACTAATAAACTGCATTCGCATAGTGTGTACCTACAAATAAAAAATGATTCATGGTAGTAAGTAGTAACATTAATCACTCATTATGAGGAATGAATTGATAATTAGATATATAAAACACATTCCCACCAATAATAGGTTCAACTAATGCATGAACACAATATCCTGAAACATTAAATTCAATCCCATTTAAATAACACATCCATTCATATCATGATGACATGAGATAAAAATTTCAAACATACTAATAATGAGGCATGCACCAATGATCCAAAAATAATTCAAAATACTATAATAAATATGTTATAAAATAAAAATTTTAATATAATTCATTGAATAAGAAACTTGATTACTGATATTACCTTAAAAAACAGTATGCTTTACATTTCTTAATGACATTAATGTAAGATATCCTGAACCATTCATGTAAAATTAAGAATGAAAAGATTAAATTTGACGAAAAATGGCATAAAATAGATGATGAGTAATGTAAAAATATGCATTAATGTATGATGTGATGATCCCTTGATGGAAAATCAGAAAATGAAATGATTCAACTGCATGAAACAATGGGATAAAATAAACAATGAGTAATGAAATGAGTTGTACTTACGGTGCCAATGATTCAAGAAATGAAGATAGAACACATTTTGTGCAGATCATGAACATTAAGTGGATTGAATAGTGAAAAAAGATTAACTAAATTCATATGTTGGATGAAAGGATAACTCCAAGATTTTATGACTAACAACCTGCATTTGTATAGTATGTACCTCCAAATAAAAAATTATGCATAGTAGTAAGTAGTAACAGTAATCACTCATTCTGAGGGATGTATTGATAATTAGATATATAAAACACATACCCACCAATAATAGGTTCAACTAATGCATGGATAAAATGTAACACCCTGAACCCAGTTACCTAGAGTCGGTGCATTATTTTAATACATTGGCATGATTACATGGAATCAAGTCCCGAAGGACCGATCATTTTAGCAGTCTTGGATAATAGATTACATACATGAATGTTACATTACACTTTATAGCATAAAAAACAACATAAATAATCCTTTATGAATGCCATTATTCTCTTGGCTCAACCCTGTATATCAATCACAATACACTTCTTGGAATCCTGGGAAGAATAAAACATAGAAAGGGGTGAGCTCAGATGATCAGTAAGGATAAAAATATAGAAGAAACTTTCATAAATAATCATAAACATTTAAGGCTACAGATAAATAAATTAAAAGCCTTTTAAACATGAACTTCAGCATAATATAGAAAAAATAAAATGATGTAATTCCATTTACTTATTCACACGGATATCATACTTGTCAAATAATAACATGTGATATAACTAACAAATTTCATAATGATGGAATGCATATTTCTAGACTATCATAACCACATAGTCAAGGCCTTGTGCCAAGACGACAAATAAGATTTTTGTCAATGCCTTGTTCCAAGACACTAGTTTGTATCATGAGACCTACCGATGCTTCTAGGGGCTATAGTGGGATCCACCTATCACATACTAAGTCCAATGCATTCCTCATATGAAAATGATTAAACATTACATAAACATTCGTATTAAAACTGGAATACGAAATTTCAATACTTTACCCATAAACCATGAATGGTATAAAAATAACACATCCACTGTCAAAAATATCCCAAAACCTTCAATACAATACGTAAGATTTGTATCATAATAAATCAACTTCAAACAAGTTTAAAATCCATTAAAGGATATTGATAAAGATGAAAATGATTTGTAAAACTCATTGAGAGAAATATACATTTTTCCTGAAAATATTTAAAAGTCACAAAATTTAGAAAGGAAGATATTTAAAAATATTTTTGAATAAAATTTTCCCATACCACTTTGAAACATTTGAAAGTAATTAACATTTTAAATCATTCATGTCCATTTAAATAAATCCTTAAAACCATTTTGAAAGCATGACATCAATGAGAATGGTTTACAAGAATAAATCATTAAATCATTTAAAATGATGCTTTAGTAAAAAGTACCTTAAAATAATCCCTTTGAAAACTATATTATGAAACATGGACATGGATAATAAATATGTCCCAGTAGATACTTATGTCAAAACAACCTCGGATAATAAAGAGATTATAAAATTAACCCCTACCAATTTGATAACATACGAAACATACACCCTATGAATGAAGTATCATACAATGAATATGTAAATACACCTAAATTAAATTTTATTACACAAATAATACAATTATGGGAAGTACATACACCGCACAAAAGTTAATAGTGGCAATATGGCATGAATCTCACGTGAAAAAGGAGTGAGATGAAAACCCCTTACCTTTCACTTTCCTTTAGTCGAGGGTATGTTTAACCTCCTGTATGAAGAAATTAGTATGTTATTAAATTATAATAGAACAATATTAATATTTATGATATCTTACATTATT
The DNA here is from genome assembly GCA_963277665.1 of Viscum album. Classification (NCBI taxonomy): domain Eukaryota; kingdom Viridiplantae; phylum Streptophyta; class Magnoliopsida; order Santalales; family Viscaceae; genus Viscum; species Viscum album. The sequence continues at coordinate 1,644,014,183 of OY728163.1, read as the reverse complement.
AATTTATGACTTTATACTACCCATTTAATAATAATTTCCATGTTAAATTAACATTTCGGGTAATAATCGCATTCTTTATTGTACGTGTTTTAACGTGTTAATATTTATTGTATCACGTAGATCATGATTTTAATACTTCCAGAATATAAAACATGATTTATATATCATATATATTTAGAATATATGTATGTATAACAAACATATATATGAAATGGAAAACACAGTTTACGGAGACGGTAGTCTGTACGTACAAATAAACCTTGTATCTGTTTTCATAATGTATTGAACAGAACTAAGTGAATAAAATATATGTAAGTACATATATATATATATCTTCAATATAATTATTATGTTATATATTACAAATATATTAGTAATATATAATTTTATAATCTTCGATGAATGGTGAATGTGGAAATGAATCTCATCGAGTTGTGGAGACGGTAATCCATACATACGCACGAGCGATGATATCATTTCCTTAAAGAAGTGGAATTGGATGGTACATTAATTTTACGGAGACATTATCTTTTTTTTCATTATTTATATAATTATTAATCATCATTATATCCATCCAAATAACATAGTGTTGAATAACAAATTACACCACGTTATGGAGATGGTAAGCTGTACGTATGCATGCATGGTGACATTATCATTCATAAGATGGGTAGAATAATGAATATAGTTGTGAAATATTAATAATAACATCATAGTATATAGAAGATATTGGATTTATTATTTTATAATGGAAATAACAAATAAAGATGAAGTGGAAGAAGAAAGGAACATGAAGAGGGTGGTGAAATAATTACCTCTTCTTCAGGTTCTTCCTTTTTATTTGATCAAAAGGGTTCCTTAGGTTGTATTTTTTATCAAAATAAGGCCTCTAGGTTGATGTGATGGAATTTTTGAGGATATTTGGGCAGGGTTTGGCCAAGACAAATGGATTTGGAGGTGTTATTTTGAGAGAAGGGGAAGTGCCCTTTTATAAGAGGGGTGAGGGTCGCATTAGGAAAAGATTAAAGTATTAATTTATTATACAATAATATTCGTTTTATAATCATTGAAAATGAATTTATTTAAATCATTAGGTGGCTATGGGTCTAAATAATCTTACCCAATAGGTTTTAGACATGTTTTGGTTACCATTTTAACCTTATCATTTAGATTTTACTCATAGTTAAATAGTTTGACTTTTACCGAGTCTTCTTGTATTCATACTATATGCGGTTAATAAACATACCCTAAATTACCAAGAGAACCTCAAGTGGCTCATAAATTACATATATAATATTATTTAATCCCTTTGGTCAAATCATACATTTTTAGGAATATTATATCAACCAATAATATAGTATTTGTTTTGAATATTAATTTATGTCAATTTTGACACTATTTGGTATTTTGATTTTGTGAAAGTCCTCACAACTTTATTAGTTAGAAAAGGATAAATTGAATCATCCCTAACATGTCATAGTCACATAGAAAATTCCTGAATGTCATAAAAACCTCAAAATTATATTTATTTTAATATTTATAATTCCATTTATTTGATTCTTTCATTAATAAGGTAATTAATGCATCCTTATTGTGTAATAAATAAATTTTATCATTTAATGTCTAAAAATTATAAATAAAATATCATTATGTAGGAAATATTTTTATCTTTTTAATTAATATAAATAGTCGAATTTATCTTATTTATAACCCTATATTAAAAATGGTTCAGTTAATAAACTTTGATTTTAACTCTTTTTTCTCTTCTTTGACTTAAATAATAATAAATGTCCTTGTAACACCCCAAGATTTCATAGTGTGTTATTTCTTCAAAATAATTCAATAACTTGCACTACACGCAACACCGAGTTCAAGCGCACCATGACTTAACAAACAAGTCGTTCAAAAAAGGTTATGAATAGTATGAACTAAATTTTAAACTTTATATAATCCTTATAATTTTAGAATCCATATTATGAGTTTCTTAGACATAATGTAAGAACAAATTCATCTTTAGTATTGTAGTTTTACCAACTTTTAATAGTGAACCCTTTTTAAATAAAATATTTTAAACTTTTTGACTAAATGGGTACATCAAAAAAATTTAAAAATAAAACATCCCAAGCTTCCACAGTACGCTTTCCTTTGAATAAAACAGTAGCGTGTGTTGTACGCAACTTCGAGTTTTAACACACACCACAACCGATCAAACTAGCCGTTATGAATAGTAATACTTAATTTTTTGAAATTATATATATTTTATATTTCAAAATGGACTTCATTTTTGGATTCGGAATATCAAATTTAGCCTAAGGTGAAATTTTGGTACTTTTCGGATAACTTTCATATTTTGATGAATAGTAAAAATTACTAAATTTTAATTAAAAACAACTTTTTTAATCAAAATAATTAATAGTGATAAATTATGAATTTGAGTGGTTTTAAAGTATATTTAGAATATATTTTTACCATTTAATATAATTTTGGTCATTGGACATAATTTTACAATTAAACCGAACATAAACAAATGTCAATCTTTTGATAGTTATTATCTCTTAAAAACACGCTTTTTGTTTTGACAGCGGATATTAATTTTAAATTAATTTCTGCCACTTCTGTGTTTTGAATTTAGAAAAATGGATTCCATATTTGGAATCAGGATGTTCAAATTGTGTAAATAGGTAACTTTTATTTTTAGACATTTTGAATAATTACTGCGGTAAATATTTTATTTACCATGGTTAAGGGTAAATCCGGTAAATAAGGGTTAAAAAATAATATTATAATAATACTAAATTACCCTAAAACGTGTCTTAACCCTATTGGTTGATACGTGGTCGACCATGGGCATCTTTGGGTCAATTTTGGGACCCCATTGATCCACTTGTAAGTGATAATGACACTTTATTTTAATTAAGTTAAAATGAATACAAAAATGGCATAAGCTTACATCTTTTAAAAGAACAATTTTTACACAGGGTTATACATGTTGGATTTTCGATTATAAATATTCATTAGAAAGCTAAAAAGATTTACTACATAATTATATTTTATTTATAATTTTTAGACATCAAATAATTTAAATTATTAATGACACAATAATGATGCAATGTTTACCTCATTAATAAATCATTTAAATAAATAAGATTATAATGATTAAAATATTATCTAAAACCTGTCCAATTCTTATTGGTTGATGTTATTTAGAATATGAGTCATCTTATCTTCGACCTCAATGATTTTTGGAACATTATAAACCGAATATAATTATATTATAAAGTAATACTTTCACTCTTTCCTAAAGAGCCCCTCCTCTCCCTTATAAAAGGAGACCACTTCTACTCATTCCTGACACCTCTCAAGCCACTTGGCTCGTCCAAAATCTGCCCAAATAAGCTCCTCACATCCCTCTCCTCCTCCTTGAAGCTTCCCCTTAGGAAGAAAGCATTTCAAGAAGTCCTTTGGTTCCAACCAAAGTGAGTTACCTAAATTAAAGGAGGTAAACCTACCATCGACCAAGGAAAAAGTACAAAGTAAGGGATTCTCTTATCTCACTTTCAATTCCGTGAGATTTCCATTGTTCGCTACTAAATTATTGAAAGTGGTGTATTGTGTACTTCCATTTGATATATATTATCATGATTCACTTTATATTCATGTTATTCTGTAAATCATTTGGTGGTTATTAACTTTTGGCCATGCGACTCAGTTGATTAACGTGGTAAGGGGTTTCTTGTCTCACTTTTAATTCCGTGAGAATTCCATTGATCACCACTTAATTATTGCATGTGGTGTATGTGTACTACACATGATTGTATTCATTGTGTAATATACTTTATTTTATGGGTATTTACATCATCATGGTATGATCTTTCTTTCATGGGTGTTTGTTTCTTAAGTTACCTAATCAATAAGGGAATTTGAGATTTCAATTTCCACTCATTTGGCTTTACGCATATTTCATTGATTATATTACCCCAAGATTATGTGTGGAATCACTATTCATTTGATTATGTCATAATTTCCACCCCCCTTCCTGTGGATATACTTTTGATACACATAATCACTGCATTGAAAATTCTCAAGTCATTGATATGAATTTGATAAGAGTAATTTTAACTCTTTCACCATTTGTTGAGTTAAACATCCAATTCGTTGGTGTTGTTTTTACAGGAATATGTGTGAATATACTTTGATTGTTTTACACTAAATATCCAATCATATTTAGTGTATTTATATTTTTCACACATAATTATGTTGTTGATTTATCCTTAACCTAAGGATATGGCCTTTATAAGAGATTTCATCTCAACTTACATTCCATTGAGACTTCTTTGTTGATATACACAAAATCACTTTTATGTGGAGTATATAATGTACTTTGACATAGTATATCATTAATTCCCTTTATTCTCATGATATTACAAAGTTTTGATTACCTCAATTATTTTCATTCAAGTGTCTCTCTTTTGGTTAGAATCTCTAACTAAAATACCATTTTTAAATGTTTTAATGACTTATTCATCTAAATCTTTCTAATTAATGTCCATGTTATAAAAATGGTTTTAAGGATTTATTTATATGGACATTAAAGTTTAGAAATTAAAAATCCTTTTAAAAGGTTTCAAAGTGGTATGGGACACTTTGATTCAAAAATATATTTTTAAATGGCTTCTTGACAAATAGTGTGACTTTTAAATGTTTTCAAGAAAAGGGGGATATTTCTCTCAAATAGTTTTTATGATTATTTTCATCTATGTAAACATCCTTCATTATTCATGATTGAGGTTAATGTGATACAATAAAATCTTCCATATTGTATCAAATGAGTTATATTTGACTGTGGATGTTCTATTTTTATACCATTCATGGTTTGTGGTTAAAGTATTGACATTTCGTATGCTAGTTTTAAATATGAATGTTTATTTTATGCTTAAACCTATTCATATGAGGAATGCATTGGACTTAATAAGTGACGGGTGGAGCCCGCTATAGCTCCTCGATGCATCGGTAGGTCTCATGAGACAAACTAGTGTCTTGGCACAAGGCCTTGGCAAAATCTTATTTGTAGTCTTGGCACGAGGCTTTGGCTATGTGGTTATGATAGTCTGGCATTATGAATTCCATCATTATAAAAGTGGTTATTGATATTTCATGTGATCATTCGACTAGTAGAATATCCATGTGAGTAAGTAAATGGCATTATTTCATTTTACCTTTTCCATTTTATGCTGAAGTTCAAGTTTCAAAGGCTTTTGTTTTAGTTATAAATTGCCTTAAGTGTTTATGCTTATTTATGAAAGCTTCTGCTATAATGTTATCCTTACTGAGCATCCGAGCTCACCCCTTTCAATGTTTTATTTTTTTTTCCAGTATTATGAAGAAGTAATTTATGAATGACCTGTAGGGATAGTATGAGGGGATATGAAGACAAGATGTTTTTTTTATGATGTAATGTAAAAATTTATGGATGTATCTAGTTATTCCAAGGCTACTAAACTAATCGGTCTTTCGAGACTTGATCTTTCTCATGATCATGCCAATGTTATGTAATAATGCACCGACTCTGGGTAACTAGGGTCGGGGCGTTACAGTTGGTATCAGAGGAAGTTTAGTACAAACCTTGGTAGCTAGATTTAGATAAACTCTGATTAGAGCACGTAGACCTAAGATGAACTTTGAGGATTAGTATAAAAGAACTTCCTAGAATTTTGGTATTGTAAATATTTTGTGAGTTTTCCGAGCAATACATCCCTGTCTGGATACGAGCAGGTAGAGGCGGCTCTGGCACAGATGTACCTAGGGGTAAAACCCGAAAACAACGCTTTGAGCTAGACTCGAACGGGAACTGGTGCACGACAACAGGCCTTGCTGCACTCTTGGTTACGACACTCCCGGGGGATATGCTTAGGATAATTTACATTTTCTTTACAAACCGATTTAAGTAATATATACATAAGATGAGAGTAAATGACCTTGTTTAATCCTAATATGTTTCAAATTGAGAATATGGTGACATTTTAATCTCTAAATGATTTTACGACTACTATTACTCACACAATGCTTTCTGGTATTAGTCAATGGCTGGATTCCAAGGAAGTCATAGTGACTTTGAGAATGATGTACAAGGTGGGAACGGTGGTGGAAATGAGCAACAAAATGGAATGTTGATAGGCGTAAAAGATATCGTCTTTATGCCAAATCAGTTTTCCAAAAATATGATCAACAACATATATATTAACCAACTCCCAGACTCAACAAGGAAGAGAAAGGTGATAAATGATAAGATCTCCAGCAATGGAGACCATGGAGAAAAGAAACCTCAATTTTCATCATGCAGGAATTGTGGAAAGAGACACCCAGGAAAGTGTCTCAATGGGACAACGAAATGTTTTACGTGCGGGAAGGAAGGACATAATGTGAAGAATTGCCGAAGAAAAATGAAGAGTACTATGGAAGAAGATAAAAATGGTCCCAAGAGTCCATTTACAGTCATTTGCCGTAAATGTAGGGAACCTGGCCATTACCCGAGTGAATGTCCTATTTTATAGGATATTTTCTTGCTCAAAGAAGAAGCTATGTGGAAATAAATGGTTGGAGAAAAATTTAAAAAGTATTAGCACTCCTTGTTGATGGGTTTACTTTGGAATAATTTTCTCTTGTATTTGTAACCCCTCAGTTTGCCATGTGAGAATGATATTTGATGAATAATTGTCTCTTCTCTTGTGGATATAGGTATAAATAACCATTTGGTTTTATATGATCATTGGGGTTTGAGAAAATGATAAGTTATTATAATTTGGGATGAAAATGAAAAGTATGATATAACATTTGTGGTTAAATTATTTTATTTGAAAAATTTATCTCATTTTGGTAATATTATAGAATATAGTTTTTGAAAAAGGACAACACGTAGACTGTGTGACAACCCGTCGCGTCGGACAAAGCTGTGGGAATCGAACCCACAACCAAAGTGCGATTGGGATTTATCGCCTACCACTGGACTACGTGAAGTCCCTGGTTAATATGACTATTTTTTTTAAATGATTTTATTGATCAATAATAATATGATTTGGGTTCTTATGTCTTATCAAATGAATACCCTTGGTATAGGAAAATGATTTGGTGATTAAGTGATAAATGTTATTTTGGAAGATGTTCGTTTTGTTAGGAACACTATATGCCCAAGGAAAATAGAATACAATGAGGTTTCATTTGTAGAGTAATGGTGGATTTTTATCTACATTTGTATTGTTGATTTATAGTGATTTGGGTTATTTATGGAAATGATTAACCTATAACAGAGAATATGTGATGATGTTAATTACTTTTAAGTATGTGACTTTAAGAGTATTCGATGTCATTTGGATATACAATGTAACATGGAGACTACATAATCAAATTCTTCTATGTTTTGGGTTTCAATATTAGTTTGGATTATATAAAGGATTTTAAGGACAATTGGTTATTGAATGGTATCTATTTAACTTTGGGGTATTGTTAGTTTAATTTTAGAAATTAAGATTAGTGCATATTTATCTCAATGAATATCCTTTTGGGGGATCATTAGATCATTCACTAACCATTTTGGTTTTGATTAATCTTCAAAGACAATGTAAATATATGGTTTATCCTGAATGGATCATGTGATTCTATAGAAGTTTATTCTAGCTCTTCCAGTGTGACCAAGTCTTCTTGAATACTCATCGTTTAAAAAAAATTGAGTTAGTGGTCGAAATTTATTAAAGAATGAAAATCTACTTAAAATTTAAGTATATCTCATAATGTTCTTAGTCAATATCATAAATGAATTCCTCTTCCTTATGTAATGTAACTTTAAAAAAAAATGTTGCCCTAGATGGTACCTTAAATCATCACTAATTTATGGCTTTGGGATTGTTGGCCTTTTCATAGCCATGTTCTCTACCACTCTCCATCAGATAATTGATGGTTAGATTTCTCCTCCATATCCATATTTTCCTACATGGAACCCTAGTATGTGTTATTTTCGGTAATCTTCATACTTTCCACTCTTTATTTTAAATAGAGGCCTCATTAATTCATTTTTCGATGTGGGATTTCAACTAAGATATTTTGAAATGTCAAAAATGTGTGATCCCAATACCCTATATTTTGTTGAACCGATGGTACTTCAAATCATCATAGATTGATGAGTTTAGGGACCTCAATTTTATACTTGTTTGTGATTGATGACCTCAACCACTACCTATAAATATTTACGTTTTCCTCCAATTATATGTCTCTAATTGCCACCAATGTTCTCCTAATCGAGATCATAATTTGGTGGTGACCCTTTCATTTCTCTTTTCCTTATATTAAGACTAAATTTTAGTAAACCAATTTCCGATGTGGGTTTTCCCACAAATATATTTTCTATTTTCAACCTTTTATTTTCGAAGAACAATTTCAAATTGTGAGGACGCAATTTATTGAAGGAGGGGAGAATGTAACACCCCAAGATTTCATAGTGTGTTATTTCTTCAGAATAATTCAATAACTTGCACTACACGCAACACCGAGTTCAAGCGCACCATGACATAAAAAACAAGCCGTTCAAAAAAGGTTATGAATATTATTAACTAAATTTTAAACTTTATATAATCCTTATAATTTTAGAATCCATATTATGAGTTTCTTAGACATAATCCAAGAACAAATTCATTTTCAGTATTGTAGTTTTACCAACTTTTAATATTGAACCCTTTTTAAATAAAATATTTTAAACTTTTTGACTAAATGGGGACATCAAAAAAATTTAAAAATAAAACATCCCAAGCTTCCACAGTACGCTTTCCTTTGAATAAAACAGTAGCGTGTGTTGTACGCAACTTCGAGTTTTAACACACACCACAACCGATCAAACTAGCCGTTATGAATAGTAATACTTAATTTTTTGAAATTATATATATTTTATATTTCAAAATGGACTTCATTTTTGGATTCGGAATATCAAATTTAGCCTAAGGTGAAATTTTGGTACTTTTCGGATAACTTTCATATTTTGATGAATAGTAAAAATTACTAAATTTTAATTAAAAACATCTTTTTTAATCAAAATAATTAATAGTGATAAATTATGAATTTGAGTGGTTTTAAAGTATATTTGGAATATATTTTTACCATTTAATATAATTTTGGTCATTGGACATAATTTTACAATTAAACCGAACATAAACAAATGTCAATCTTTTGATAGTTATTATCTCTTAAAAACACTCTTTTTGTTTTGACAGCGGGAATTAATTTTAAATTAATTTCTGCCACTTCTGTGTTTTGAATTTAGAAAAATGGATTCCATATTTTTAATCAGGATGATCAAATTGTGTAAATAGGTAACTTTTATTTTTAGACATTTTGAATAATTACTGCGGTAAATATTTTATTTACCATGGTTAAGGGTAAATCCGGTAAATAAGGGTTAAAAAATAATATTATAATAATACTAAATTACCCTAAAACGTGTCTTAACCCTATTGGTTGATACATGGTCGACCATGGGCATCTCTGGGTCAATTTTGGGACCCCATTGATCCACTTGTAAGTGATAATGACACTTTATTTTAATTAAGTTAAAATGAATAAAAAAATGGCATAAGCTTACATCTTTTAAAAGAACAATTTTTACATAGGGTTATACATGTTGGATTTTCGATTATAATTATTCATTATAAAGCTAAAAAGATTTCATACATAATGATATTTTATTTATAATTTTTAGACATCAAATAATTTAAATTATTAATGACACAATAATGATGTAATGTTTACCTCATTAATAAATCATTTAAATAAATAAGATTATAATGATTAAAATATTATCTAAAACCTGTCCAATTCTTATTGGTTGATGTTATTTAGAATATGAGTCATCTTATCTTCGACCTCAATGATTTTTGGACCATTATAAACCGAATATAATTATATTATAAAGTAATACTTTCACTCTTTCCTAAAGAGCCCCTCCTCTCCCTTATAAAATGAGACCACTTCTACTCATTCCTGACACCTCTCAAGCCACTTGGCTCGTCCAAACTCTGCCCAAATAAGCTCCCCACATCCCTCTCCTCCTCCATGAAGCTTCCCCTTAGGCAGAAAGCATTTCAAGAAGTCCTTTGGTTCCAACCAAAGTGAGTTACCTAAATTAAAGGAGGTAAACCTACCATCGACCAAGGAAAAAGTACAAAGTAAGGGATTCTCTTATCTCACTTTCAATTCCATGAGATTTCCATTGTTCGCTACTAAATTATTGAAAGTGGTGTATTGTGTACTTACATTTGATATATATTATCATGATTCAATTTATATTCATGTTATTCTGTAAATCGTTTGGTGGTTATTAACTTTTGGCCATGCGACTCAGTTGATTAACGTGGTAAGGGGTTTCTTGTCTCACTTTTAATTCCGTGAGAATTCCATTGATCACCACTTAATTATTGCATGTGGTGTATGTGTACTACACATGATTGTATTCATTTTGTAATATACTTTATTTTATGGGTATTTACATCATCATGGTATGATCTTTCTTTCATGGGTGTTTGTTTCTTAAGTTACCTAATCAAAAAGGGAATTTGAGATTTCAATTTCCACTCATTTGGCTTTACGCATATTTCATTGATTATATTACCCCAAGATTATGTGTGGAATCACTATTCATTTGATTATGTCATAATTTCCACTCCCCTTCCTGTGGATATACTTTTGATACACATAATCACTCCATTGAAAATTCTCAAGTCATTGATATGAATTTGATAAGAGTAATTTTAACTCTTTCACCATTTGTTGAGTTAAACATCCAATTCGTTGGTGTTGTTTTTACAGGAATATGTGTGAATATACTTTGATTGTTTTACACTGAATATCCAATCATATTTAGTGTATTTATATTTTTCACACATAATTATGTTGTTGATTTATCCTTAACCTAAGGATATGGCCTTTATAAGAGATTTCATCTCAACTTACATTCCATTGAGACTTCTTTGTTGATATACACCAAATCACTTTTATGTGGTGTATATAATGTACTTTGACATAGTATATCATGAATTCCCTTTATTCTCATGATATTACAAAGTTTTGATTATCTCAATTATTTTCATTCAAGTGTCTCTCTTTTGGTAAGAATCTCAAACTAAAATACCATTTTTAAATGTTTTAAAGACTTATTCATCTAAATCTTTCTCATTAATGTCCATGTTTTAAAAATGGTTTTAAGGATTTATTTATATGGACATTAAAGTTTAGAAATTAAAAATCCTTTTAAAAGGTTTCAAAGTGGTATGGGACACTTTGATTCAAAAATCTATTTTTAAATGGATTGTTGACAAATAGTGTGACTTTTAAATGTTTTCAAGAAAAGGGGGATATTTCTCTCAAATAGTTTTGATGATTATTTTCATCTATGTCAACATCCTTCATTATTCATGATTGAGGTTAATGTGATACAATACAATCTTCCATATTGTATCAAATGAGTCATATTTGACTGTGGATGTTCTATTTTTATACCATTCATGGTTTGTGGTTAAATTATTGACATTTCGTATGCTAGTTTTAAATACGAATGTTTATTTTATGCTTAAACCTATTCATATGAGGAATGAATTGGACTTAATAAGTGATGGGTGGAGCCCGCTATAGCTCCTCGATGCATCGGTAGGTCTCATGAGACAAACTACTGTCTTGGCACAAGGCCTTGGCAAAATCTTATTTGTAGTCTTGGCACGAGGCTTTGGCTATGTGGTTATGATAGTCTGGCATTATGCATTCCATCATTATGAAAGTGGTTATTGATATTGCATGTGATCATTCGACTAGTAGAATATCCATGTGAGTAAGTAAATGGAATTATTTCATTTTACCTTTGCCATTTTATGCTGAAGTTCAAGTTTCAAAGGCTTTTGTTTTAGTTATAAATTGCCTTAAGTGTTTATGCTTATTTATGAAAGCTTCTGCTATAATGTTATCCTTACTAAGCATCCGAGCTCACCCCTTTCAATGTTTTTTTCCCAGGATTATGAAGAAGTAATTTATGAATGACCTGCAGGGATAGTATGAGGGGATATGAAGACAAGATGTTTTTTTTATGATGTAATGTAAAAATTTATGGATGTATCTAGTTATTCCAAGGCTACTAAACTAATCGGTCTTTCGAGACTTGATCTTTCTCATGATCATGCCAATGTTATGTAATAATGCACCGACTCTGGGTAACTAGGGTCGGGGCGTTACAGTCCTAGTCTAATCCAAGTGGAACAAAGAGGTTCATATATTTTTTCTAAGGTTTTTTTGGTCGAATTATACTTATCCAGTAGAATCAGGACATGTGTTAGCGTAATAATAATATCTTTTTTACCTTTAATTATCCTATTTCTTTTAACCGTGGTAAATAAAAGAAAAAAGTTACTATGTAAAAAAAATATTTTTATTTTATTGAACCACATTTTACTCCATCATATTAACCGTGTCTCTTGGATTTTTTAAAACTCCCTTCATAGATGCTTTAAAATTAGGTTTTATGTGAATTTGTAAATTCTTCTAGGAGGTGAGTAAAAGACGGTGAAAAGTTCAATAAAATTTTTTTATATCCAAAATTATTATAAACTGATTGTAAAGAATTATATTGAACTTATATAGGTATTATGTATCTATAAATTTAAATAAAATAAATAATTATTTAAATAAAAATTCAGTTTTGAACTATAACTCATTGTTTTTCACTACTCATCAAAAATTAAAAGTTTTCAGAAACATACAATAAATTTACCCTAAGATAATTTTGATATTATAGATTCAATAATTAAGTCTATTTTACCAAATACAAAACATATAAGTTGCATTTATTAATTTAAAATTAATTCCCGCTGTCAAAACCAAAATACGTATTTTTAAAAAATAATAACTTTCAAAAGATTGACACTTGTTTATATCCAATTTTAAAGTGAAATTATATAAAATGACCATCATTGGATTAAATGGTAAAAATATAATATATTTATACTTCTAAACCATTAAAAATTATAAGTTAACACTATAAATTATTTTGATTAAAAAAGTGGGTTTCAGTTAAAATATTGTATTTTTCACTATTCACCAAAATCTGAAAGTTATTAGAAAAACACCAAAACATTATTGAAAATAAATTCTTATGTCATGATTCTAAATAAGAATTTTATTTTTTCACATTGAATATATAAAAGTTTCAAATATTGGATTTAAAAAGGCTTCTCCATTAAAAGGCGTTAAAATTGAATTTTTTGAAAAATAATTCTTTTATCTGAAAAAAATTATTTGTTCTCACAATATGGATTCTAAAATTTTAAGGAATATATAAAGTTAAAAATTAAGTTAATAATTTTCATAACCATTTTTGTATGGCTAGTTTGGTAAGTCATGGTGTGCTAGAACTCGATGTTGTGTATAGTGCAAGTTATTGGATTACATTGAAGAAATAATGAACTATGAAATCTTGGGGTGTTACATTTTTCCATCCTTCAATAAATTGAATCCTTGTAATTTGAAAAAAAAATAGGAAATAAAATCTTGAAAATAGAAAATACTTTTGGGAAAACCCACATCAGAAATTAGGTTAATAAAATTTAATCTTAATAAGAGGAAAAAGGAAATGAAAGGGTCACCACCATATTATGATCTCGATTTGGAGAACATTGGTGGAAATTAGAGACATATAATTGTATGAAAAAAGTAAATATTTATAGATAGATATTATGGTCATCAATCACAAACAAGTGTAAAATTGAGTGCCTTAAATTCATCAATCAATGATGATTTAAAATACCAACAGTTCAACAAAACATATGTTATTAGGATAACACCTTTTTGGTTTTAAGATCCCTTCACTAAATTATTGGAATTAATTTCTTCATAGAATAAGATAAGAAGAAAAATATATATTTGAAAAGTAGAGTCCCATCCTTTAACTAATTTCTACCATAAACTCATCTTTCACTCTATAAGATAATAGAACTTAAAAATAATATTCTATTTATACTATTCATATAGGGTTCAAAAAAATGAATTTATAATTCTTCTACAATTTTTTTAAAAGACTACATTATTCAATCCAAGACATCACGTGGTCCAGTGGTAGGTGAGACACCATTATTTCCCTTCAGTTGAGGGTTCAAGTCTCATGGCCTTGCCGGATGTGATGGGTTGCCGCCCAACCTCCTGGTTGTCCTTTTATGGAAATAAAAAATAATCTCAAATTAGAATTATCCAATATACTTCTACCAAAAATCACAATCCAAAATTTATAAGGAAGGTAAAAACAATGAAGATCCTTTTTTCCACGTAATAACAAGTGAACACCTTCATCATGTATTCTTTTAAAATACTGCAACATCCTGAATTACCGTAAAACCTTATTGATTAAATTCCTTATTTCTTCTTCCTTATAGAATACTGGATATACTCCTTCTATCCAAAAATGTTGTAAACTCCAACAATGATTGAATATAAAAATCATTAATCATTTTCATGGTAGTCACGAATATCCAATATAATTTATCCAAATCAATCTTGTATTATTCCAAAATCACTACCTCGATATCAGAACCATATTATGGTTTATCTTTCCCTCAACCATATATTTTCCAAAAATTTAACCTTTTATTGAGTCACTTTTCATGGTTCAACACGATCTCAAGTCCTTAATGAAATAGTATTGTAGTACAATCCTTATATGCTCCATAATTATTATAACCAGTACATTATTGATACAACACTCAAATGAATTAATTCTATAATAACAACATATGAAATCTAATCATTCCTCCTCATCTGTGGTAGTATCATAACATTATTAGTATCCAATAACATCATTTTGGGCATACTCCGATGATTTGACGTTGGTTTGCATAGTGTCCCAACTCCTTGCAAATGAAGCATTGTACATTTCAAACCTTTTTCTTACCATTGGAGTCACGTACATGGTGTCCTTTTTCTCGATACTTTTAACAAACTCACTTCCCCTTCATAAAATTTCCAGGGTGTTTCTTCCCATAGTAATCACATATGGGAATATTCTTCTATTCCTCCTTCCCATTATCCATCTTTCTCTCTTCCATCCTTTTCTTCTCTTGCTTCCCTTCAAAGCCATAAGAATCAGAAAATTATTTACTTATCTTATTAACACATGATACTATTTCTTCATATGTTGAGAATACATGGGAGAATATTTTTCTCTTCTAAATGTTGGCTTAATAACGGGAAAGATATGATCCTTCTTACTCTTTGGAATATACATATTGTTGGAGTTCACATTCCTTCTACTGGGCGCCATTTCTATACAATAGCATAAACTAGGTCATTTTATGAATTCCAATGAATAATTCCAAACTTGTAAAATACCTAATGTAAATTGAATGGTTTATGGATATAATCCATTATAATAATGATTTTTTCATTGAGGAAGTATAACTCATAAACCCTTCATAATTATTTGTAATGAAAATGAGAATTATCCTAAGCATATCCCATGGGAGTGTCGTAAACAAGAGTGCATGAAGGCATGTTGTCGTGCACCAGTTCCCGTTCGAGTCTAGATCAAAGCGGTGTTTTCAGGTTTTACCCCAAGGTACATCTGTGCTAGAGCCGCCTCTACCTACTCGTATCCAGACATTGATGTATTTTCTTGGAAAACTCACAAAATCTCTACATTACCAAACTTCTAGGAATTTATTCTATACTAATCCTCAAAGTCTATCTTAGGTATATGTTCTCTAATCAGAGTTTATCTAAATCTAGCTTCCATGGTTATTTCTAAACATTCTATGATTCCAACTGTAACACCCCGACCCCAGTTACCCAGAGTCGGTGCATTATTTTAATACATTGGCATGATTACAAGGAATCAAGTCCCGAAGGACTGATCAGTTTAGAAGTCTTTGAGAATACATTACATACATGAATGTTACATTACACTTTATAACATACAAAATATCACAAATAATCCATTATGAATGTCATTATTCCCTTCTCCTAACCCTTCATATCAATCACAATACACTTATTTGAATCCAGGGGAAAATAAAACATACAAAGGGGTGAGCTCAGATGTTCTGTAAGGATAACAATACATCGGAAACTATCATAAATAAGTATAAACATTTATGGAAATGTATAACAAAAACAAAATCATTTAAAACTTGAACTTCAGCATGATATATCAAAAATAAGATGAAGTAGTGCCATTTACTTATTGACATTGAAATTCTACTAGTCAAATAATCACATGCAATATCACTAACCGCTTTCATAATGATGGAATGCATAATGCCAGACTATCATAACCACATAATCAAGGCCTTGTGAGAAGACTACAGAAAGGATTTTGTCAAGGCCTTGTGCCAAGACACTATTTTGTCTCATGAGACCAACCTATTCATCCAGGAGCTATAGCGGGCTCCACCCATCACTTATTAAGTCCAACACATTCCTCATTTGAAAAGGTTTAAATATAACATAAACATTCGTATTTAAACTGACATTCAAAATGTCAATACATTACCCATAAACCATGAATGGTATAAAAATAACACATCCACAATCAAACATATAACAAAAACTTCAATACAATATGGAAGATTTGTTTCATAATAAATCAACATCAGACATGTTTAAAATCAATTAAAAGATTTTGATATAGATGAAAATGGATTTTAAAACTCATTGAGAGAAATATCCCTATTTCATGAAAAAATTTAAAAGTCACACATTTTAGAATGGGAGGCATTTAAATACATTTTTGAATCAAAGTTTCCAATTACACATTGAATCTTTTGTAAGTAATTAACATTTTAAAACATTCATGTCCATTTAAATAAATCCATAAGACCATTTTGAAAACATGGACATTAATGAGGAAGGTTTAGAAGAATAAATCTTTATAACAATTAAAATGATGTTTTAGTAAAAATTAACATAAAAGAATCCCTTTGAAAACTATATTATGAAACATGGACATGTATAATAAAAAAGTCTCAGTAGATACTTACATAAAAACAACCTCGGATAATAAAGAGATTATGAAATTCACCCTTACCAATTGGGTAACATACGAAACATACACCCTATGAAAGAAGTATCATACAATTAATATTTAAACACACATTAATTAAAGTTTATTAAACAAATAATACAATTATGGGCAGTACATACACTTATAGAAGGTAATATAGGCAATATGGCATGAATCTCACGAGAATAAGGAGTGAGATGAAAACCCCTTACCTTGCACTTTCCATTTGTCGAGGGTACATTTAACCTCCTGTATGAAGATCGTAGTATGTTATTAAATTATACCGGAACCATATTAATATTTATGATATCACACATTATTCATTTAAGTCTTTATACTACCCATTGAATAATAATTTCCATGTTAAATTAACATTTTGGGTAATAATGGATTTATTTATCGTACGTGTTTTAACTTGTTAGTCTGGATTGTATCAATTATATCATGATTTAAATACTTCCAGGATATAAAAAATGATTTATATATCATATATATTTAGAATATATATATTTATAACAGACATATATATGAAATGAAAAACACCGTTTATGGAGATGGTTGTCCGTACGTATGCATAAACGTTGTTTCTGTTTTCTTAATGTATTGAACGAAACTAAGTGAATAAAATATATATAAGTACATATATATATATATATATCCAGTAGAATTATTATTTCATATATTACAAACATATTAGTAATATATATTTTTATAATCGTCGATTAATGGTGAATGTGGAAATGAATCTCATCACATTGTGGAGACGATAATCCGTACGTACGCACGAGTGACAATATAATTTCCTTAAAGGTATGGAATTGGATTTTATATTAATTTTAGAAAGACATTATCATTTTATTTTCATTATTTATATACATATTACTCATCATTATACCCATCCAAATAATAGAGTGTTGAATAACAAATTACACCACGGCGTGGACACGGTAAGCCATAAGTACGCACGCATGGTGATATTATCATTCATAAGATGAATAGAATAATGAATATAGTTGTGAAATATTTATAATAACATCATATTATATATTATATACTAGATTTCTTATTTTATAATGTAAATAAAAAAGAATGAAGAAGTGGAAGAAGAAAGGAACTTGAATGAGGGTGGTGAAATCAATACCTCTTCTTCGGGTTCTTCCTTTTGATTTGGTCAAAAGGGCTCTTTTGGTTGGCTTTAGGATCAAAATAAGGCCTCTAAGATAAAGTGACGGATGTTGGGAGGATATTTGGGAAAGTTTTGTTTGAGCCAAATGGCTTTGGAGGTGTGATTTTGAGAGAAGTTGAAGTGCCCTTGTGTAAGAGTGGTGAGGGTCACTTTAGGAACTAATTAAAGTATTAATTCATTATATCATAATATTCAGTTTATAATGGTTCCAAATTAATTTATTTATATCCTTAGGTGGTTATGGGTCTAAATACTTTCAAGAAATAGGTTTTAGACAAGTTTAGATTAATATTTTGACCTTATCGTTTAGATTTAACTCTTAGATAAATAGTTTAACTTTTACCGTGTCTTCTTGTATTCTAACAATATATGGTTAATAAACTTACTCTAAACTTCCAAAAGAACCTAAAGAGGCTCATTAATGATATATATAGAATTATTTAATCTCTTTTGTTAAACCATTAATTTTTTGTAATATTATATCAGCCAATAATATAGTATTTGTTTTAAATATTAATTTATGTCAATTTTGACCCTTTTTGGTATTTTGTTTTTGTGAAAGTAATAACAACTTTATTTCATCAAAAAAGATACATTGAATCATCCCTAACATGTCATAGTCACATATAAAATTTGTGTATTTCATAAAAACTTTTAAATTATAATTATTTTAATATTTATTATACCATTTATTTGATTCATTCATTAATAAGGTAATTACTGCATCATAATTGTGTCAAAATATTTTTTATTATTTAATGTATAATTATTATAATTCAAATAGCATGATGTATGAAATCTTTCTATCTTTATAATTAATATTTATAGTCTAATTTATCTTATGTATGACCCTATATTAAAAATGGTTTAGTTAATAAACATTGATTTTAACACTTTTAACTATTCTTTGAATTAAATAATAATATATGTCCAAATCAAATCCATGTGGACCAAAGAGGTTCATATTTTATACATAAGGTTGTTTTTGGTCTAATTATACTTATCCAATAGAATTAGTACATGTTTTAGGGTAATAATAATATCATTTTTAACCTTAATTACCCTATTTACTTTTAACTATGGTAAATAAAAGTAAAAAGTTACTATTTACCAAAAATTATTTTTATCATATTGAACCACATTTTACTCCTTTTTATTTACCGTGTCTCTCAGATTTTTGAAATTCCAATCACAAAAGCGGTAAAATTATGTTTTATGTGAATTTGTAAATTCTCCTAGGAGGTGGATAAAAGACGGTGAAAACATCAATAAAATATTTATATATCGAAAACTATTATAAACTATCCCTAATGAATTTAATTGAACATATATTGGTATTATTTATCTATAAATTTAAAAAAATAAATAATTTTTTAAATAAAAAATTTGTTTTAAACTATAACTTAGTGTTTTTCACTATTCATCAAAATTAAAAGTATTCCGATAAATACCAAAAATTTACTGTAAGATAATTTTGATATTCTAAATTCAATAATGAAGTATATTTTTCCAAATTCAAAATATAGATGTTTCATTTATTAATTTAAAATTAATTCCCGCTGTCAAAACCAAAAGGCGTATTTTTAAGATATAACAGCTACCAAAAGTTTGACACTTGTTTATGTCCAATTTCAAAGTAAAAGTATTTACAAAGACAATAATTGGATTAAATGATAAAAATATAATCTATTTATACTTCTAAACAATAAAAATGTATAAGTTAACACTATAAATTATTATGATTAGAAAAGTTGTATTCAGTTAAAATATAGTATTTTTACTATTCACCCAAATTTGAAAGTGATCAGAAAAACACCAAAACATTATTGAAACTAAATTATTATATCTTAATACTAAATAAGAAGTTTATTTTGTCAAATTTAATATATAAAAGTTTCAAATATTGGATTTAAAAAGGCTTCACCATTAAAAGGTGGTAAAATTACATTTTTTTGAAAAATACTTCTTTTATCTGAAAAAATGTGTTTGTTCTCACAATATGGATTCAAAAATTATAACAATTATATAATGTTCAAAATTCAGTTAATTATATTCATAATTGTTCTTGAAAGGCTAGTTTGGTAAGTCATGGTGTGCTAGAACTCGGTGTTGCGTGTCGTGCATGTTATTTAATTACATTGAAGAAATAACTTACTATGAAATCTTGGGGTGTTACACACAATAGACAGAAACATTAAATTCAATCCCATCTAAATAACACATCCATTCAAATCATGATGACAAGAGATAAAAATATTAAAAATACTAATTTTTAGGCCTACACCAATGATCCAAAATACCTGAAAATACTATAAAAATATGTTATAAAATGAATATTGCAATATAATGCTAGTATTAAGATACATGATTACTGTTATTACCTTAAAAAATATAATTATTTACATGTCTTAACAAAATTAATTTAATATATCCTGAACCATTCGTGTAAAATTAAGATTGAAAAGATTCAATATGATGAAAAATTGGCATAAAATCAATGATGAGTAATGTAAAATTATGTATTAATGAATGATGTGAAGAACATTTGATGGAAAATAGTAAAATGAAATGATTCAGCTGCATGAAACCATGTTATAAAATGAATGAAGAGAAATGAAATTGGATGTAATTATAGTTCCAATGCTTCAAGAAATGAGGATAGATCATATTTTGTGCAGATCTTGAACATTATTGTCTCTGAATACTGGTAGAGATATGTTAGTAACATATTGGGGCCCCAAAAACAGATCTTTGAAATCAGTAATATTGCATTAAATTGTGGAATCATTATATCAATAGGTTTATATAAATAGATTAAAATCGGAGCATAATCTAACAGATTATTTAGGAATGAAAACATACATCGTGCCGGAGGTGTCCAGAAATGGTTGAATCTGCATCAAGGTTCAATGTCCAGACATCGGTGACATATATGAATGAAGAGAAAGATTGATTTTCCAAGGAAAGAAGAGGTTTCAGTGAAGATGTAAAGCTTCGTGAATCATTTTTGGGTCGTCTGCCACGGCGGCCGATGATAAAGAAACATTTGGATGATTTGCAGATGGTGGAACCAGGAGCAGTTGAAAGAAATTGGGAAACTTATGAGAAGGTGACCAAACATGCGAATGGCTAGGTAGAAATAGTTTAGATAGAGGGTGGACATAGATGGTGGAGGAAAACCTGGTTGATGGTGTAGTGGAAACGAGAGATCGTGTGAGAGGTAGAGGTTGGAAGAAAAGATATTCAGTGGGAACCCTAGGAGGCGGCGAGAGATGTTGTGAGCGGGATTGAAATGGTTTCTAGGGATTGAGTAAATGCGTGAGGTGGAGTAGGCGGAGTTGAAGCACCTGATGGTTAGGTAGCCAGTGGCGGTGCAGGAGGAGGTGGCGTAGTTGGAGGCGGCACTGGTGGAGGTGACAGAAGGTGGTGTCGGCCAAATCGAATGGGATGGAATAGACTGAGAATGGGAAACCATAATAGGGAAGGAAGAGATGAGGGTAACACGGGTACTGGGAACATGTAGGTGGAGAATCGTGAAATGGGAGGGCAGAGGGAAATGTTTTATGTTACGTGGATGCATATACATGTGACATGTTAGCTTGAAAGACGCCTAATTTAGTATAGATAATAGATGTTCAAAATATTAAAATATTATTATACAAAATTCATTATTAAAATGATAACAATGACCTATTTTTTAATTGATATAAAATAGAAACAAATTTAATAAAAAAATAAATATGTAATTTAACATTACAATCTATTTAAATGAAAAGGATGTTTTAAATTATTCAGAGTAAAATTATATATTTATGAAAAATACAAAAAATTTGACCATAATATAAATTTGGTATTCTCATTTCAATAATGAGGTTTATTTTTTCATTTGATGGGTTTAATTGTGTTAATATTTAAAATTAAATTAAATTTACAATGTGTCACTAAATATTGATTTGATCAAAGACTCTATTATTTGAATCACAAACTATCGATGAAATAAAATTTATTCTCAAAAAATGTATTATGAAGTGTTGGGGTGTTAAAACTAATATTTTCTATTTCATGAGAGGATTAAAATCACAAAACAATCCCCATTGGGGGTCATGGATCATATATTATATGGTTTCTAATATGGTATATTCATTGAACCGGAAACACCTAATGGTTCCCACATCCATAATAACAGACAAGAATGCATTCCCAAGGAAGGAGCTCATAGGATACCTTGGAAATTGCAATTATGAGTTCATATTGATTTATATAATTTAATATAGTTCACATTTAACCCTGTGGGGGCGGGGAATTATTTCCCACTTCAGGACCCTCTTATAGATTTAAGACATAGTCAGAAATCATTCCTAGAACCAATATAGAACTAGTTACCCTGATAATATAAATCAGTAGGTAATTTACAATTGGAGTGTCTTTATATATCATGGATATCCTATTGACCTTGAAACTATACTTATTACTGTTTATTTATCTTATTACCCACTATTACATAGTGATATTGATTTCGGGGTTTCTATGTTTTAAATTCATACATCTTGGTGCCCTAGAGATTATCTCCATCTAAGTTAGTCTTATATGTTTATGATGTTATTATAAATCACATAAAGGGTATTCTTATGAATCCCTATTTAATGAATCAAACTCCACACTGTTATTTTCTAGTAAATAGTTTACACCATTCCTTTTATGATCATTTGACAATATCCAATACAATAATTTTAATGTCATGTCATAATAATGACTAGGGGTAGTATTTATAACAATAATTATTGTGTGATTTTTTTATTAGAGGCCCTATATTTTTTTCAAAATGAATATCAACCTATGTGGATAGATTGACATCATAAGGTATATAGCCTTGTAGAGATGGTCACGAGTGGGGATATTGTCTGATGGGGAAGAGTTAGTTTCAGAAGGATTATGGATATGTAATGGCGCTCTAGATTAATTGTATTTCCTCATGATGGTGATATAATGGGATCTAAAAGAAATATTTTTCATCTAAGTGGGTTCTTTATGTTATTTGGAATATAGGCTAATAGAAGATTATGTGTGGGGAATTTGGCACTAGAAAACTAAATCTGTAGTTATTTGATACTATTTATATATTAAGGAACGATTTTAATGATCTCATGGGGGATATATATTGATGATACTGGTGGTGAACAGATAAGGATGATGTATTTTACCTCATGTTGGAATCCTACACACCCCTATTAGATTGCAAGAAAATTCATTATAGTTTATATTATAGAGTTTAATGGGACATTATAGGACCATCGCATGAATTTTAACATATTAAAGAAATGATGTTTGTTAGGATGCTTAAATGTAAGATGCATGGGTGTAACATCCCGTTACTGTTTCAGGTATTCTTAATCCATCTTGGGTTAATTTATTATTGTCTTAATTAGAAAAAAATAGTTTATCAGTAAAAAGTTTCGTTTTTGTTAAAACACGTCGTTGAATGGTAAAACACCCAATTAATTCTCCGTAATAATAAATTAAATATTTTCTAAGTTAATCACTATGTAAGTATGAGTTTTTGAGGTCTGAAAAGTCTCTAAGAGGATCGAATAAAAATATTCAATATATTATTTTTAAGTATGAGCACATTATTCAAAATAATTGAATAACTCCACAACGGTCTGTCATATGAGAAATTTGAGGGCTCAGTTATGTCCGAAATATAGTGTATACCCTAGGAGGGGTATAACATTCAAAGGCATCGGACATTTAGATATCTTGCTCGTGAGATAATGTTTTTAAATAATATTTAATATATTATTTATTAAAAATTAAATATCTCCAAAACGGTGCGTCATATGGAAAATCTGAGACAACCGATGGGTCTGGAATGAGGTGTTTACCCTAGACAAAGTATTACATTTGTTCGCATCGGGTGTTTGGATTCCTCGCTCGCAAGAATACCAATTTTTATATTAATTAATTAATTATTCCAAGTTTTCATTAATAAATCATTAATATATCTCAAACCGCTCATCGTTTGAGAAATATGTGAACACCGTTGGGTCTGGAACGTGGTGTTTACCCTAGATGGGTTATTACTGTTATTCGCAACAAATATTTTGTGTAATTTATTTTTTACATCCAATAACGAATTATATTAATTTAATTTAATTAAAAAAAATGGTGTATTGTTCATCTTCTCTTCCAGAAATGAAGAAAAACACGGACACCTCCATTTGTAATGCATCAGACCTTTGAAAATCTTAGATTTCAACCATTTTTGACAATTTAAAATTTAAAAACGTATTAAATGGGTAAAATCTTTAACTCTGTCATAAATTTTTGATTGAAATGGTGGATTAATTGGGTGATTGGAATTTGACCAGAATATAAGCCATTTTTGGGGTTATAAATGGCTAGACAACATGGTGTGTCGAATCTAGTCGAGTTAAATCAACCCTAAAACCCTTTTTGGGTCTTTTTGGAACCTCCGAAAAATCGCTAGGGCATTCCTCTTTAGTTCTAGGGGTGGCGGCGGACCCTTAGTCATGCTCCTGGAATAAGGCGCTGCATGAGGTCTTCTTTTATCTTTTGTTTTCATTTTTTTTCATTTTTTCCTCTTTTATTTATTTTAATTTTATTTTGTTATTTCTTCCAATCTTCTAATTTCAATAAATTTTTTGTTATTGATCGGAATTGTGTGCAGTCGGTACCATTGAATTCATATCGACAAGAATAAAAAAACAATAAATTTATTTAGAAGGAATCCAGGTTTTGATTGATCTGACTTTTCACTTTTAAAATCGGTTATTTTAAATAAATAATTATGTGTATTATCAAAAGATAGTTAATAAATAAATTAACTAAGAATAATTTTGTGAAATTATCATTGATAATTATATATGATTATATAACGATAATTTCTATGAAATTACAATTGTGTGGTTATTGAAAAATTTATAACTAGTTAAATGCAATGTTTAATTAAACGATAAATTGATTTGAATTATCAATAGACAATGACAGAAATTGTCACAAATAATATAAAAGATAATAACATGTTTTTATCTAACGATAATTTGTAAAATTGTCATATAACAATTGTTTTGATTTCTTAATGTACAATTGCACTAAATTTAAGAAAGTACAATTGTGAGGTATTATTAAAGATAATTATAAGGTTTAATAAAAGCAATATTTTCTAGAAATATTCATTGATAATTGTAAATTTTAATCAAATAATAATTTTATTAAATTATCATGGTTAATTTATAAAAAATTATTAAAGGATAATTTTAAATAATTATCAAATGATAATTACAATGAATAATTGTGGGATTACCAAATGATAATTATTAAAAAAAATTATCGAAGGATAATTATTTAAATTATATATGAATATTATAAAGGACTATCACATGTGTTATCTTTTTATTTTGAAGACATTATAATATCAAATGTGGTTTATAATTATTCTGAAGAAAATATTGTGAACATATCCTTTGACATTAAATGATAATTTGGAATTTTATCAAGGAGATTGGAACTAACATCACATGTGATAATCAAAATGATATTTTGAGAATTATCCAAGAGAGAGAAACTATCATCGCATCTAATATTTTATTTACTTTTGAAATAAAATATATGGTTTTGGTTCTAGGAACCCGTAATGAACGTCGATCCTTGATGTGTCTACGCTTACGATAACAAGTTTGTGAGGAGGTATATTGAACCACACATGGTGGTTTATCTTGCCGCTGATATCGACAACCTATGAGGTAGGTGGTTCTTTCCTGACTTTCTAATTTGATTATCCTTGTATTGCTTGATTTTTTTCAATTGTTGATTTAAATTCAATTACTCAAATTTTCTTTCAATTAAATTGATAAATCCTCGATTCCAGTGAATCGAGATATTTGAAATAGTTTTGTCATGGAAATTTGCTAAACCCAAATTCCATTGAATTGGGTGCGTTTATGGAAATTTGCTGATTCAAATTGTTTAATTTAAATTATAGATTTGATGGAAATTATTTTAATTAAATTGTTTAATTTATTTGTGGAAATAAATTTTGTAATGATGGAATTGGTTTTGAATGAATTTCAAACTCCTAAAAATGGCTTAAAATGATTTGATAGAAACCCAATGGTTTTATCTTATGGAAAGGCATGTTTTTTGAATAAAACCAATTATGGTTATAGATGGAAAGAAATTGACATTTTTGAAATGAAAGAATGGGATTGATTGTATTTTTAATTAGTCTTAAAATACTTCTCCCATCATGTAAGAGCACATGCAAGCCTTCAGTAGTTAGTGAGTTATTTGGATACACTCTATGCTACAACAACGTTCTAAAACATACTTGCATCGGGACACATCCTCGATGGGTTGGTGATGAGTCTCCTTTGGCCAGTGTCATAAGGACCTGTGTATACCCATTTTGCTGAGTTCACATAGAGAGTGCAGAATCCTGTATCTAGTTAATACTATCGTTCCTTTTGGCTGATGACCATGTTGCTTGCTTGATTTTTTATATTTGATATATAAATGTATGTCAATGCTTTTGAACTACTTTACATGCCTGTTGAATTTATATAATATAATTTATATATATGTTTTACATATGCCATTGTTTTAGAAATATTCCATCCTTTGTAAAACCTTTGTTTAAAATATTCATTTCCATCATTTGAAAATGTTTAGCATGATTTGTTTAAATATGATTTTTAATTTCCAAAGCCTTTTATTTTAAAATTGAATGTTTTTATTTGGATAATCTATATTTGGAATCTGTTATGGAATCTTTGGTGGTATCCAACTCGGCTTAGGCTCACACCTTACTTTTGCCTTTGGGTGTTTGTAGACTTTCTTATTCCAGGTTCAAGCGAAGGGAAAAGATCTCTTGGTGGTGGATCCAGATGTTGATCTTTGGTCTTGGTAAGTTGTTTCCATATGAAGCTTGGGGATATTTTCCCATTTTTAGTACTTGGGTTGTATTACTCTGGGCATTTTATGCCTATTGTATTCTGGTACATTACTCACATTGCAGTTTCAATTTGTTATGCATAAGGTCTTGTTTCTTTTCTTCCTCATTATTGGTGGAAAAATCGTTCCCACATGCATGTTATGTGATGCCAGGTGCTAGTCACCGACCCGTGGGGATCGGGAATGCCCTTCGGGCTATGTCAGGGCCGGCTCGGTTATTGGGTATCCAGGGTACCCGAGCTAGTTCGTGAAAAAATGGTATCAAAGGGAAGTTAAACATATTTCTTTTATGAGTGTATGCATTTGAGTATTCTTGTCGGGACATAGGAGGTAGTTGCGATTGAGTGTCTGGCCATCTCTCACCACAATGAACCTTAAGTCACCAAGGGTGGTTAGGGAAAGACGACTTGTGGATTAGTTTTAGTCTTTTCCTATTTTGATTTGGATAGAGTGAAATCCTAATCATATATGTTCTACCAGTAAGTATCTTTTTTCCCTAATTTTTATATACGAGCATTATATAATGTCTTCCTTTTTTTCTTCTGATTTTGTGTAACATCATTCCTCCGAGAAGACGTGTGAATCGGATCCAAGAAAGGGATACTACTGATAATCTGTGAGCAAACCCTCCAGTGGAACCGAGCCTAGTAGAATTGATTGTGTGAACTGTCCATGCTCTGGGATAGACACCACCTCTAAATCCCTTTTTAGTCTCTAGCTGTAGAACCTAGGGGGGTGATCATCGAAATTTTTCTAAAGCTTTCTTTTACCAGAAAAAACCGGTTTTTAAAGGCTCCACTGATCCTCAACATGCTCAGGAATGGTTTGGCAGGATAAAACTTCTGTTTTAGTTCTTGTAGACACCGGATGAGATCAGGGTGAAGTGTGACACCTTTTGTGTTGGAGTGACCAGGAAGAAGATGGAGGGGCATGATAGTGATGACAAAGAAACATGAGGGCTTAGTTTTAAAGGACCCCAAGGATCTTTTCCCCAAATAGTTCTATACAGAGCTAATGGTGTTGGCCAAAGACAGAGAGTTTTTCAAGAATGAGCAGGCTAAAAGACCTGAGGCTCCTATAGATGTTTGGGGGACTTGTAGAAGTTAACACACATCTTTCCCACTCTACGCAGCAGCACAAGATCCTAAAAAAATGCGGGGTAATCAAATGCTTCACGTACAAATGTGTTCCAGCCACAGGCATCCGGAACAAAGCTTCTTCACATAGTGAAAGAGTCTCTAGAGGAAGCTAATACAAGTCTAATGAGCATAATAGGTATCATTACTATAGCTTCATCTTTAGTAACTGCACTTTTGATGCTTGTATATCTTACTTGTTTATTTCAACCTATATCCTTAATCTTCTTAATCTTCTTATGGAGCTTTAATCTTGTGCAATGGATATTACTACACCCCTTGGTGCGAAGAGAGATCATCATCTCTATAGTCCTGCTATGTCTTCTCCCTATCATATTTTGAGTTTTCCTGGAGTTTTCTCGTACTTGACATGAATCCTCATGATGTCACATTCAGGATGGAATGGATTGTTGCCAATAAATCCCATATTGATTGTTATCTTTGATGGGTCTACATTATTTCACCCAGTGGTGTGCTCCTCGTAATTCAAGAAGAATGTGACTCAAGGTCGAGTAGATCCAGACCTTCTTATCCGTAGTTGGGGAAAGTGATATCAGTGTTTACTTTTTATATAGAAAGTGATTGAATGTGTGCTGATCTTCTATTAGTCATCGCTGAGTTTCCCAACAGTTTTCCTTCTGACTTCTCTGGATTGCCACCTGTAAGTGAGGTTGATTTTTCTATTGACTTAGTGTCTGGTAATCAACCAGTTTCTATTCTCTATTACCAAATGGCTCCAACTGAACTAAAAGAACTACAGTTCTAGTTGGACAATTTTCTTGAGAAAGCCTTTATTCTCCAAAGTATGTTACCTTGAGTGGTGTCGGTTCTAACCGCACCGAAAATAGATGGTTTCCTATAATATTCTCGTCTCAAGATGATTCTTTAGGAACAGAATTATGTTTAATAATTCTGTAGGCATTAGAGACTCTCTTTGTGGTGGGGAGGCTGATGCCCGTTTGTTATTCTCTAAAGATAGTGTCATGTGTTATCAGAATCGTTATGTTTCACCATTAGTGACAAGGAAGGCTATAAAGGGATATTTCTATAATTTACCAATGGGTCGTGCACCCAGGAAGCACCAAGATGTTTTACAACTTGAAGTAGAAGTTTTGGTGACCATGTATTCTTAATGGTTTTACCCCAGTTGGGTCATCGACGACTTGACAGGCAAGGGATGCTTGCTCCTTGTTTTTTGGGTTCTATTGAGGTTGTTTTTTGAGTGGAGATTATTGTTTACCTTTTAGTACTACCACCACAACTAACATCGATAAATAATGTGTTTCATGTATCTCAGCTTCAAATGTATTTGTTTGACCCATCTCATGTTCTGAGTTGGCGTGATCTTGAAGTTGAACCTGATTTATCTCTGACTGCATTGCCAGTCAGGGTTGTTGATTTTTAGACCAAGGAACTTTGTGGTAGGACGATACCTCTAGTCCATGTACTATGACAGCATGGTTTTTATTCTCATGTCATGTGGGAAAAGAAGGCACTGATAAGAGAAGAGTGACTTCATCTGTTTGACACGGAGGATTCTTCGTAGGCTTTCTGGGGACAGAAAGTTCCAATGGTGGGGAGGTTGTAACATCCTGTTACTGTTTCAGGTATTCTTAATCCTTGTTGGGTTAATTTATTATTATGTTAATTATAAAAAAAGAGTATATCAATAAAAAGTTTTTTTTGTTAAAACGCGCCGCTGAATGGTAAAATTCCCAAGTAATGCTCTATAATAATCAATTAAATATTTTCTATGTTAATCACTGTGTATGTATGAGTTTTTGAGGTCTGCAAAGTCTCTAAGAGAATAAAATACAAATATTCAATATATTATTTTTACGCATGAGCACTTTATTCAAAATAATTGAATAACTCCAAAATGGTCTGTCATATGAGAAATTTGAGGGCTCATTTATGTCCGAAATATATTGTTTACCCTTGGAGGGGTATAACATTCAAATGCTTCGGACATTTAGATGTCTCGATCATGATATAAAGTTTTTAAATAATATTTAATATATTATTTATTAAAAATTAAATATCTCACAAACGGTGCATCATTGGAAAAATCTAAGACCACCAATGGTTCCGGAATGAGGGTTTTACACTAGACAAAGTATGAGATTTGTTCGCACCGGGTGTTTAGATGCCTCGCTCGCAAGAATACCAATTTTTATATTAATTAATTAATTATTTGGAGTTTTCATTAATAAATCATTAGTATCTCTCAAACATCCCATCATTTGAGAAATCTGAGACCGATGTTGGGTCTGGAACGGGGTTTTTACCCTAGATGGGGTATTACTTTTATTTGCAACAAATATTTGGTGTCATTTAATTTTTACATCAAATAACTAATTATATTAATTTAATTTAATTAAAAAAATGGTGTACTGTTCATATTCTCTCCCAGAAATCAAAGAAAAAACACGGAAACCTCCATTTGTAACGCACGGGACCTTTGAAAATCTTTGATTTCAACCATTCTTGACCATTTAAAATTTGAAAACCTATTAAATGGGTAAAATATTTAACACCGTCATAAATTTTTGATTTAAATGGTGGGTTAATTTGGTGATTTGAATTTGACGGGAATATAATTCATTTTTGGGGTTATAAATGGCTAGACAACATGGTGTGTCGTGGTGGGTAAATCCAGTCGAGTTAAATCAACCCTAAAACCCTTTGTAAGTGTTTTGACAACCTCCGAAAAATCGATAGGGCATTCCTCTTTTGTTCCTGGGGTGGCGGCGGACCCTTAGTCTTGCTCCTGGAATAAGGCTCTGCATGAGGTCTTCTTTCATCTTTTGTTTTCATTTTGTTCATTTTTGTTCCTCTTTTATTTATTTTAATTTTATTTCATTATTTATTCCAATCTTCTAATTTCAATAACTTTTTTGTTCTTGATCGTAATTGTGCGCTGTCGGTACCATTGAATTCATATCGACAAGCATAACCAAAATGATAAATATATTTAGAAGGCATCAAGGTTTTGATTAATCTAACTTTTCACTTTTAAAATGGGTTATTTTAAATAAATAATTTCATGTATTATCAAAAGATAGTTAATAAATAAATTAACTAAGAATAATTTTGTGAAATTCTCATTGATAATTATATAGGATTATATAACGATAATTTCTATGAAATTACAATTTTGTGGTTATTGAAAAATTTATAACTATTTAAATGCAGTGTTTAATTAAATGATATATTGATTTGAATTATCAATAGACAATGACACAAATTGTCACAGATAATTATGAATGATAATAACATGGTTTTATCTAATGATAATGTGTTAAATAGTCATATGACAATTGTTTTGAATTCTTAAAGGAAAATTGCACTAAATTTATTAAAGTACAATTGTGAGGTATTATTAAATATTATTATAAGGTTTAATAAAGAAATATTTTCTGGAAATTTTCACTGATAATTGTAAAGTTTAATCAAATAATAATTTCATTAAATTATCATGGGTAATTTGTAAAAAATAATCAAACGATAATTATAAATAATTATCAAATGATAATTACAATGAATAATTGTGGGATTACCAAATGATAATTATTAAAAGAATTTATCGAAGGATAATTATTTAATTTATATATGAATAATTATAAAGGACTACCACATGTGTTATATTTTTATTTTGAAGATATTATAATATCAAATGTGGTTTATAATTATTCTGAGGAACATATTGTGAACATATCCTTTGACATGAAATGATAATTCGGAATTTTATCAAGGAGATTGAAACTAACATCACATGTGATAATCAAAATGATAATATGAGAAATATCCAAGAGAGAGAAACTATCATCGCATCTGATATTTTATTTACTTTTGAAATAAAATATATGGTTTTGGTTCTTGGAACTCGTGATGAACATCGAGCATTGATGTGTATAAGATTATGATAACAAGGTTTTGAGGAGGTATATTGAACCACACATAGTGGTTTATCTTTCCACTAATATCGACAACCTATGAGGTAGGTGATTTCGTCCTGACTTTACAATTTGATTATCCTTGTATTTCTTGATGTATTCCAATTGTTGATTTAAATTCAATTGCTCAAATTTTCTTTCATTTAAATTGATAAAACCTCGATTCCAGTGAATCGAGCTATTTGAAATGGTTTTGGCAATGAAATTTGGTAAACCCCAATTTCATTGAATTAGGTGTATTTATGGAAATTTTATGATTTAAATTGTTTAATTTAAATTGTAGATTTGATGGAAATTATTTTAATTAATTTGTTTAATTTATTTGTGGATATAAATTGTGTAACAATGGAATTTGTTTTGAATGAATTTCAAACTCTTGAAAATGGCTTAAAATGATTTGTTAGAAACCCAAAGGTTTTATCTTGGGGAAAGGATTTTTTTTTAATAAAACCTATTTTGGTTTTATATGGAAAGAAATTGACATTTTATGAATGAGATTGATTTTATTTTAAGTAGTCCTAAAATATTTCTCCAATTATGTAAGAGCACATGCAAGCCTTGGGTAGTTAGTGAGTTATTTGGATACACTCTACGCTACGACAATGTTCTAAAACATACTTGCAGTGGGTCACATCCCCGATGGGTTGGTGAAGAGTCTCCTTTGTCTAGTGTCATAGGGACGTGTGTATACACATTTTTCTGAGTTAACATAGAGAGTGTGGAATCCTATAACTGGTTAATACTATCATACCATTTGGCAGATGACCATGTTGCTTGCTTGTTTATTTATATTTGAGATATAAATGTATGCCAATGCTTTTGAACTGCTTTACAAGCCTATTGAATTTATATAAACTTATTTATATAAATGTATTACATAAGCCATTGTTTTAGAAATATTCCATCCTTTTTAAAGTCTTTGTTTAAAATATTTATTTCCATCATTTGAAAATGTATAGCATGATTTGATTAAATTTGATTTTGAATTTCCAAACCATGTTATTTGAAAATTGAACGTTTTTATTTAGATAATCTATATTTGGAATATGTTATGGAATCTTTGTGGGTATTCTACTGGGCATAGGCTCACACCCTACTTTTTCCTTCGGGTGTTTGAAAAAAAATTTATTTCAGGTTTGAGCAAAGCGAAAAGATATATTGGAGGTGGATCCAGCTATTAATCTTTGGTTTGGTGAGTTTTTTCCTTAGTGACCTTGGATCTGTTTTCCCATTTTTAGTACTTGGGTTGTAGTACTCTGCGCTTTTTATGCCTCTTGTATTCTGGTACATTACTCATAGTGGAGTTTCTTTTTGTTGTGCATACTGTCTTGTTTCTTTTCTTCTGCATTGTTGGTGGAAAAATCGTTCCCACATGCATGTAATGTGATGCCAGGTGCCAGTCACCGACCCGTGGGGATCGGGAACGCCCTTCAGGCTATGTCAGGGCCGGCTCGGTTATCAGGTTACCAGGGTACCCGGGCTGGTTTGTGGTAGTGGGGATGATACATGTGGGGGAGTCCTAATTATCGAATTTAAATTACAATCATAGCCCATATAGTTCCAAATTTAGGACATTATATGTTGTAAAAGGTGTGTAAAAAGATATTTGAGTTGGAATTATTCATATAAGGATTCCATGTGATGCTACACCTGGAATATGGACCTCTTAAGAAAATGATAACATACTAAGGATGAACAATTAGGAACTATGAATTTTTTTGGTGTTGTTTATTCTAACAGTATGATCAGTGCACGTAAATATGACCAAGTGTATAAGGCCCCGGCCTTAAACCTTACTTAATCTTGAGTTATTACAAGATTATACCTCGAGGATCTTTTCAGTTTTAAAGTTTTATAGAATTAGAACGTAAAACTTGCATTACATTCCACATTTAAACAAAGTGGTTACATAAAAGATAGTATTCATTTTTTCCCATCAATAGAAACATATTTAAAATAAAACATGGATTCTTTCTTGACACTTCCTTGACACTATCATCATATCATGTACCTTTCCCTTGACCTGTGAAAAACATTTCAAAAACTTTGGATGAGCATAAAAAGCTCAGTAAGGTTTATAAAAATATGGAAAGGAAACATGAGTTCATATATACATAAGAATGAAGTCATATTTTACCCATAAAACATTGGCACTTTAACATACCACATCAAATTATGAATAAATCATAGAAATCATATGACACCAAGGTAACTTGAGGCATTCCTAACATTCTTATGTAGGGAGTAACCCTCTTGGTTACATTTGGAATACCCATCAGAGTATATTCCCTAAATCTCTTCAGAGAAACCTTAACATTTCACTCCATCGCATTACCCAATGAATTGGAGAGCTATATCGGGCTCACCCTCCCTTAGTTTATCACGGAACCACCCGTCTTCATAATAATGCCCAAGAACCCTAACATAATCGTATCACATAAAACATATATAATGGAAAAATAACATTTCCACATTTCAATCACAAGATATAAATAAATCACATTGATATAATAAAAACATTATGAAAACCATTTTCAATACCAAAATAAAAGAAAAGTAAAACATGGTATTTATTTTTTCTTTTTTTTAAAAAGGTATGGCTTGTAGAGGAAGCCGAAACTCAAATAATGGTAATGGCGGCGGAGAAGTTGTTGTCACCGCATACGTACGACAAAAACATTCCCTTTTTTCATTTACTAAACGCTTCATATATAAAAGATTCCTTTTGGATAAACGTAAAAGTAAAAGGGGTTTATACCCCGTATAAAAGAAGGTTGTGTATAAACAAAATATGCCTCAATGAAAGGAGATTGAGACGAAGTCCCATACCTCGGGTCCGACTTGACTCGATCATTCTTTAATCTTCTGAATAATAAACATGGGTTAATTTCTACTTGTCTAAGAACCTTTTTCAAGTTCTTTATTCCTTTTATATCACTTATTTCCATGTCATGAACACTATGTAATTATTTAAGTTAATTACGGTCGTTTTAACGATTATTGGTACTTGAGTAAAAAATAAACCCTTTATAATTACAAGTTGTTCATGTATCCATTATATCCAGAATGGTATTCATGATGTAGATATCATATATGTCATATATATCCAGTACATGCATGAATTTATAATATTACATAATCATTTAGAGGTAAGAAATGAAATGTATCGTTCATGGAGACGGTAAGCCATACGTACGCACGAACGCTACATTCATTTATATTTCATATTTTATAGAATAGAATCATAATGATATAAAGGTATATTATAATTCCAGTTTAATATCATATATAATATCATAACTTCATCCTTTATACGTCCCACATATGGTATTAACGAATCAAATCACTTTGAGGGGGCGGTAGTCCGCACTTCCTTAAATGTAGATATCACGTTTACCCATAATAGAAACCATAAAGGTATTACCAAAATGAAAAATACAGAAGCTTAAGGAAACAATAAACACATTATATATCATATATAAATATAGTGTCATCTTAATGGCCACCATTGAAGGTGTTAAAAGAATGTTGAACAATCATCGTTTCGGGAGGCATAAATTCACCATCCACAGAAACAGTATGTTCTTTAACCATTTGATGTAGTTGTGTGTAAGTGTAGCTCGAATACGTCTTATAAAAACATCCTAGTATATTGAAGATACTGTATTTGTTACAATATAAATGAATAAAAAGAGTTTATGGGGTTGGAGAAGCAAAATAAAACAAAAGGACTCAAGTGAAGACATTACCTTAAAATCGGGTAACTCCCTTTGTTTGAGCTTAAAGGCTTCCATGGGAAGACTTATGCCCAAAGTGGGGCTTCAAGGAGTAATAGAGGGAAGTGGAGAGACAAAATGGGTAGGGTTTGGCCGAGACAAATGCTTTGGAAGTGTGGGTATGGAGGTATAGGTGGGGGCCTTTTATAAGAGGAGAGGAGGGGCACTCTTGGAAAGTAAAGAAATGTTACTTTATTTTAAAATGAGTTTCAGATTAAAAAGGTCCCACATTGATATAATTCGACGATAAGGTGATAAGGGTTCGAAATACACCCATCCAATAGGTTTTTGACAAGTGTAGGTCATAGATTTTACATTATCTTTTCGTTTTATTCAAATCCTTTATTAATGAGGTAGTCGCTGCATCATTATGATGTCATAAATAATTTAATATATTTAATGTCTAAAAATTATAAAAAAAATTATCATGATCTATGAAATAGTTTTATCTTTATAATGATTATTTATAGTCAAAAATCTGACTTGTATAACTCCATTTAAAAATTTTCTTAGTTAAACATCTCATGTTTGTGTCATTTTTACATTAACATTAAATAAAAAGTTATTTATGTCATTTCCCAACCAAAGTGGCTCCATGGGGTTCCCAAGATGACACATGGCTTGTATTGGTCGTCCATGACACATCCAATAAGGGTAGGACATGTTTGAAGCTCATCTCATATTATTAAAACATTATTTTTACCTTAAACTACACTAATTAACTCTAATCGCGATTAAGAACTTAAAAGTTACTATTCACCAAAAAATTATTTTAATCTCATTGAACCACATTTTACTTCTTAATGAAAACCATGTATGTCATATATTTGAAAATCAAATCACAGAAGTGGGAAAGATTCATTTAAAAAAAAATCAGTTTCTTTACCTACCACTTAGTGGTTTCACTATTCATCAAAAATTGAAGTTTTTCAGAAAAATACCAAAACTTCACCCTAAGCTATATTTGATATTTAGAATTCAAATAAGATGTCTATTTTACAAAATTCAAATCATATAAGTCACATTAATTAATTTAATAATTAATTCCCATTGTCATGACAAATAACGTGTTTTTATGAAACAATAAGTATCAAAAGATTGACACTAGTTTAAGTCCAATTTCAAAGTGAAATTGATTCCAATAACCACCATTGGATTAAGTGGTAAAAATATATTCTAATTTCACTTCAAAATCAATTCAAAAGATAATCTAATCATATAAATAAATTAGATTAAAAAGAGGTTTTGAATTAAAACACAACAGTTTTCACTATTCATTGAAAAATGAACTTTATCGGAAAAATACCAAAAAATCACACAAAGTAAATTTTGATGTCCGAATAATAAATAATAAGTTTATTTTTACAAACATAGCTTATAAAATCTTCAAAATATTGATTTAAAAATGGTTTTCCATTAAAAGGAAGTAAAACAATCTTTTAAAAATATTAGTGTATTTCATGCTTAAGATTGGATTTATTTTCATTTTAAGCCTCTAAAACACTATCTAATTCATTAATAGGCATGGATAAATATATCTATTATTCTTTACTTACTTGGGATGTTACATCCTTCCCCCTATAGAAAATTGCGTCCCCGTAATTTATTTACTTATCGAATAAATGGGGGTACTTATCCCTCATTGCATTTTCAGATTCCCATATTTCCTCTTCAATCATGTGGTTTTTCCACAAAACCTTTACATGATGAATCACCTTATTCCGTAACACTTTCTCCATGTGGTCAATAATCTGGACCGGTTGTTCCTCATAAGATAGGTTCTCTTCCAGCTGAACTACCTCTGGACTCAAAACATGAGATAGATCTGGAATATACTTTCTCAACATCGAAACATGAAAAACATTGTGTACCTGAGATAAACTCGGAGGTAAAGCCACTCGGTATGCAACTGATCCAACTCTCACCAGAATTTCATATGGTCCAATGAACCTTGGAATCAACATTCCTTTCTTACCAAATCGCATCACACTTTTCCATGGTGAGACTTTGAGAAAAACATGATCACCTACCTCAAAAGATATATCCTTCCTCCTGTTGTCCGCATAACTCTTATGCCTGCTCTGAACTGTTCTCATGTGTTTCTGTATCAGCTGAACTTTTTCTACCAACTCTTCAACCAATTATGGTCCCATCATCTTCCTTTCACCCACTTCATCCCAAAATGCTGAAGTTCGACACCGCTTCCCATATAATGCCTCAAATGGTGCCATAAGTATACTGGAATGAAAACTGTTATTATAAGAAAACTCAACCAAAGAAAGATGTTGGTCCCAACTTCCTTGATAATCCATAGAGCAATAACGTAGCATATCCTCCAATGTCTGAATTGTTGGTTTTTACTGCCCATCTGATTGAGGATGAAAAGGTGTACTAAAATTTAATTTAGTACCCAAAGACTTCTAAAGGCCTTTCCAAAAGTTAGAAATAAACCTGGGATCATGATCGGATACAATGGAGAGAGGAACTCCATGTAACCTAACTATCTCTTTAAGATACAAATGGGAAAGTTGATCAAGGGAAAAAGTATCTCGTATAGCAAGGAAATGAGCAAATTTAGTCAACCGATCAATAATAACCCAGATTGCATTATTACCTCTAGATGTCTTCGGTAATCACACGACAAAATCCATGGATATGTTTTCCCATTTCCAGTCTGGCACTGGTAAAGGCTGAAGCATCCCTTTAGGTAACTGCTGCTCTGCTTTAACCTGCTCACAAGTCAAACACTTCACAGTAAAATCAGCAATATCCCTTTTCATTCCATCCCACCAGTAATACTGCTGCAGATCTCTGTACATCTTAGTACTTCCAGGATGAACTGAAAACGGGGAACTATGAGCCTTACATAACAACTCATTCTTCAACTATGAATCACAAGGCACACATAATTCTTCCCAAACCCCAAAACACAATCATTATCAATGTTGAACTCAGGCAACTAACCCTTCTGAACCAGCTCTACTTTTTCTGCAACTCACTGTCTTCCCTCTGTGGTTGCTTAATT
The DNA here is from genome assembly GCA_963277665.1 of Viscum album. Taxonomy (NCBI): domain Eukaryota; kingdom Viridiplantae; phylum Streptophyta; class Magnoliopsida; order Santalales; family Viscaceae; genus Viscum; species Viscum album. The sequence goes on along the minus strand of OY728163.1, from coordinate 1,643,975,066 downwards.
CTGTCTGATAGGGATTATATCACTGATACCTGAAACAAAACAGAATAACTTCCTGCACCAACAACTTCTATGCCAAAGTTCATCAATTCAAAAACCAAATGATCTCGTTCCAAACGTAGCATGGTTAATGAAGCATTACTTTTTCAACTCAAAGCATCGTCCACTTTATTTGCTTTTCCCGGATGGTAATGAATTTTACAATCATAATCCTTGATTAATTCTAGCCATCTCCTTTGTCTCATGTTCAACTCTTTCTGAGTAAATATATACATTAAACTTTTGTGATCAGTATATATTTAACACTTTACTCCATACAAATGATGCCTCTAAATTTTTAAAGAAAAACAACATCAGCTAATTCCAAATCATGTGTAGGGTAATTTATCTCATGATTTTTCAACTGACGTGAAGCATAAGTAATTACCTGATCATTCTGCATTAGGAAACAACCAAGTCCTTTCAAAGAGGCATCACTGTATATGACAAACTCACCATTCTTAGAAGTTAGTGCCAAAACTGGAGCATTCACCAATCTTCTTTTCAATTCCTGAAAACAATCATCACATTCTTTTGACCAGATAAACTTAGCACCCTTCCGAGTTATCTTAGTCATTGAACTAGATAACTTTGAAAAATTTCTAAAAAACCTTCGTTAATAGCCTACCAAACCAAGGAAACTACGAATCACTATTATATTTGTGGGTCTTGGCCATTATTCCACAACCTTTGTTTTTGCAGGATCAACGGTTATCCAATCTTTCGAAACAATGTGACCAAGGAAAGAAATTTGTTGCAACCAAAACTCACACTTTTTGAATTTTCTATACAGTATCTTTTCTTTTAAGGTTTGCAAGATAACCCTTAAATGACTTTCATGCTCGTCTTTACTTTTAGAAAACACCAAATTATCATCAATAAAAACAACCAACATTTTTCACCTGAGTCAACTGAGCCATTACTGTAACAAACTATTCAGTTCCAATTCTGACCATCTCAGGATGCTGATTCAGAAGGTTATTTCCTTTTGTATGCCTTCCCAAAAAATCTGTTTTGTTTTCTCTATGAAAAACCATTCTTAACAACGAAATATCTTAGGAGAAGCAATATGGTAATCTTCAAATACTATATCATTTTCAATGAAACAATAAATTAATTTATAATTTAACAATTTTCTAACTCCTAAAGTTGTCTAAACCGACCTCTGATACCAACTATAAGGCCTCGGCCTTAAACCTTACTTAATCTTGAGTTATTACAAGATTACACCTCGATGATCTTTTTAGGTTTAGAGTTTTAGATAATTAGAACATAAAACTTGAATTACATTCCACATTTAAACAAAGTGGTTACATAAAAGATAGTATTCATTTTTACCATGAATGGAAACATATTTAAAATAAAACATGGATTCTTTCTTGACACTTCCTTGACACTATCATCATATCATGTACCTTTCCCTTGACCAGTGAAAAACATTTCAAAAACATGGGATGAGCATAAAAATCTCAGCAAGCGTTATAAAAATATGGAAAGGAAACATGAGTTCATATATACATAAGAATGAAGTCATACTTTACCCATAAAACATAGGCACATTAACATACCTCATCCAATCAGGAATAAATCATAGAAATAACAAGACATAAAGGTATCTTGAGGCATTCATAACATTCTTACGTAGGGAGTAACCCTCTTGGTTACGTTTGGAATACCCATCACAGTATATTCCCTAAATCTCTTCGGAGAAACCTTAACTTTTCACTCCTTCGCGTTACCCAATGCATTGGAGAGCTATATCGGGCTCACCCGCCCTTAGTTTATCACGGAACCACCCGTCTTCATAATAATGCCCAAGAACCATAACATAATCGTATCACATAAAAAATACATAATGGAAGCATAAAATTTATACATTTCAATCACAAGATATCAATAAATCACATTGATATAATAAAAACATTATGAAAACCATTTTCAATACCAAAATAAAAGAAAAGTAAAACATGGTATTTAATTTTTCTTTTTTTAAAAAAATTATGGCTTGTAGAGGAAGCCAAAACTCGAATAATGGTCACGGTGGCGGAGAATTCATTGTCGCCGCATACGAACGACAAAAACATTCCCTTTTATCGTTTAGTAAATGGTTCATATAAAAAATATTCCTTTTGGATAAAAGTAATAGTAAAAGGGGTGTATACACCGTATAAAAGAAGTTTGTGTATAAAACAAAATATGCCTCAATGAAAGGATATTGAGACGAAGTCCCATACCTCGGGTCCGACTTGACTCGGTCGTTCTTTAATCTCCTGAATAATAAAATTCAATTAATTTGTACTTGTTTAAGAAACTTTTTCAAGTTCATTATTCCATTTATATCACATATTTCTATGTCATGAACACTATGTAATTATTTATGTTAATAACGGTTGTTTTAATGATCATTGGTACTTGAGTAAAAAATAAACCCTTTATAATTACAAGTTGTTCATGTATCCATTATATCCAAAATGGTATTAATGATGTAGATATCATATATGTCATATATATCCAGTATATTCATGCATTTATAATATTACATAATCATATATAGGTAAGAAATGAAATGCACCGTTCATGGAGACGGTAAGCCGTACATACGCACGAACACTACTTTCATTTCTATTTCATGTTTTATAGAATGGAATCATAATAATATAAAGGTATATTATAATTCCAGTGTAATATCATATATAATATCATAACTTCATCCTTTATACGCCCCACATATTTTATTAATGAATCAAATCACTTTGAGGGGGCGGTAGTCCGCACTTCCTTAAATAAAGATATCGCGTTTACCCATAATGGAAACCATAAAGGTATGCCCAAAATGAAAAATACAGAATCTTAAGGAAAACATAAACATATTATATATCATATATAAATATAGTGTCATCTTAATGGCCACCTTTGAAGGTGTTAAAAGAATGTTGAACAATCATCATTTCAGGAGGCATAAATTCACCATCCACGGAAACAGTATCTTCTTTAACCATTAGATGTAGGTGTGTGTAAGTTTAGATCGAATACTTCTTATAACAACATCCTAGTATATTGAAGATACTGGATTTTGTACAAAATAAATGAATAAAAAGTGTTTAGGGGGTTGGAGAAGCAAACTAAAACAAAAGGACTCAAGTGAAGATATTACCTTAAAATCGGGTAACTCCCTTTGGTTTGAGATCAAAGGCTTCCTTGGGAAGACTTCTACCCAAAGTGAGGATTCAAGGAGTAATAGAGGGAAGTGGAGAGAAAAAATGTGCGGGGGTTGGCTGAGCCGAAGGCTTTGGAAGTGTGGGTAAGGAGGTAGAGGTGGGGGCCTTTTATAAGAGGAGAGGAGAGGCACTCTTGGAAAGTAAAGAAATGTTACTTTATTTTAAAATGAGATTAGGATTCAAAAGGTCCCATATTGATATAATTAGAGGCTAAGGTGATAAGGGTTCTAAATACACCCATCCAATAGGTTTTGGAAATGTGTAGGTCATAGATTTTACATTATCTTTTCGTTTTATTTAAATCCATTATTAATGAGGTAATCGCTGCATCATCATGATGTCATAAATAATATAATTTATTTAATGTATAAAAATTATAAAAAAAATATCATGATGTAGGAAAGATTTTTAGCTTTCTAATTATTCTTTATAGTCAAAAATCTGACTTGTATAACCCCATTTAATTTTTTTTACAAAAACATCTCATGTTTGTGTCATTTTTACTTTAACATTAAATAAAAAGTTATTTATGTCATTTCCCATCCAAAGTGGCTACATGGGGTCCCCAAGTTGACCCATTGCTTTTCTTGGTCGGCCATGACACATCCAATACGGGTAGTACATGTGCCATGCTCATATCATATTATTAAAACATTATTTTTACCTTAAACTACACTAATTATCTCTAATCGCGATTAAGAACTTAAAAGTTACTATTCATCAAAAAATTATTTTAGTCTCATTGAACCACATTTTACTTATTAATGAAAACCATGTATGTCGGATTTTTGAATATCAAATCACAAAAGTGACAAAGTTTCATTTAAACAAAAAATCAGTTTCTTTAACTACCACTTAGGGGTTTCACTATTCATCAAAAATTGAAGTTTTTCAGAAAAATACCAAAACATCACCCTAAGATATATTTGATATTCCGAATTCAAAAATGATGTATATTTTACAAAATTAAAATCATATAAGTCACATTAATTAATTTAATAATTACTTCCCACTGTCATGACAAATAGTGTGTTTTTATGAAACAATAAGTATCAAAGGATTGACACTAGTATAAGTGCAATTTCAAAGTGAAATTGATTCCAATAACCACCATTGGATTAACTGGTAATAATATATTCTAATTTCAATTCAACACCAATTAAAAAGATAATATAATAATATAAATAAATTAGATTAAAAAGAGGTTTTGAATTAAAATACAACATTTTTCACTATTCATTAAAAAAATGAACTTTATCATAAAAATACCAAAAAATCACACAAAGTAAATTTTGATGTCCCAATCATAAATAATAAGTTTATTTTGACAAAAATAGCTTATAAAATTTTCATAATATAGATTTAAAAATGGTTTTCCATTAAAAGGAAGTAAAACATTCTTTTAAAAATACTAGTGTATTACATGCTTAAGATTGGATTTATTTTAATTTTAAGCCTCTAAAACACTATCTAATTCATTAATAGGCCTAGATAAAAATATATATTATTCATTACTTACTTGGTATGTTACAAAGTGAGTCATTCTTACTAATATAAATTTGATATATTAGATTATCAAACATATTTTATATGAGGATAATATTTAATGTTCATAGGGAATGCACATTAAAGAAACCGTAAGAAATACATATTTTGATCACCATAGTGGTTATGGTTCAACATGAAAATACATTAGGATACAATATATTTATTATAAATTGAATTAAACATGGGGGATTTGAAAAATAATTTCCTTAGAATGTCATGATCATTTCTTTGGAAATAGACTCATAGAAGTATATATGGATGCATATTTGATGTGGATAACAGGAATTAAAAAGAATCTGATATATCAGGACTATGACCTGAAGTAGAGTCCTCTTTTTCATTAATTTTCATTTCCCACTGATGGGCAAGGAATCACAGTTCAATTCATATGTATATGTACCATAAGTTATATAATATAGGAAAACATATTATAGGATATGAAAATATGGGAGAAGGGAAAAATATTTAAATATTAGAGTTCAAGTGGCTCTCGAAGACATTATGAAATTGAATTATGGATATAGGGTTAATTGATCATGTGAAGGAGTACAGGTCATGTGATTCATATAAAGTAAAAAGGATGACATGATGAAATGACTTGAAAGTCGTGTGATCACATGGATGGTGCTGAATTAGGAGATCAAACAACACGATCCCACACCAAATAGGCTATCATATGATCAAATTACTGTTTGGTCACCATGATATTTTGTGAAATAGTAATCAACACAGGATCAAGTTTAGATTAACTAGTATTTTGATTAGTCTATGCACTATATGTTCACGTGTTTTTAATTTGGCCACACATATTATTAAATTCATTATCATCACTATATATACAATATTGCAAGACTCTGTATTATATTTGGTTTATATCAATAAATTATTATCTTATAGTTATTCCTAAAATATATTTTTCAAGTCTGAAGGGTGTTTATATTGAGGTCACACCACATATACATATGCCACCTAACATGATTGGTGAGCTTTCATCAGAGGATTAAATTCGGTGAATATTTTTCATGTAATTTCTCATGGGATCATTTACTATGTGGACTTGATTCATATATCCTTTTTGTGGACTCATGTTGTGCTTCATGACAAACAAAAAACTTAAGACATACCCACATGGACATAACTTCTTCAAGATAGATTAAATGAGCCGATTTACATGGTGTTATTACATGAAATTGGGAGGGAACCTTGTAAAAAAATGTGAGGCCCTCCGACATCAAACAACACCAATCACGTGAAATATTTAGGGTTATGTGATGACATTTTTAATTGTTTAAAAACATGTAGATTCCAACATTAATTTCATACTCAGACTCTAGAAGATCATCTAATGATTAGTGACCATGAAAAGGACCCATCAAGAATATATTTTTTAGATTTTCTTCATGGAGTCACAACATAAGGCATCGGGTACATGATCGCATGACTCAGAAGTGGTAAAAAGATCTAGGATTAAATTATTCCATCATCAAAATATTTTTTTTCAACATAAAATGCAGGATTTTTGTATTTTACCAAAATCAATTTTGGAAATTTTCATATTGAAAGAATCATAAAATCCCCCCACCTCAAAAATAAAGTTTCATAGAGGAAGGATGGACTCAGTTAAAATTATGTTAATTCCCACTTCAGTTTCTTATTCATCCATGTTTCTTTTGGTATTCATAGTATATTTCGGTATTTAATATGAATATTGGTTTTCTAGGTAACTTTTGGTATACATTAAAATGATCAATAAATAGGGGTCAAACGGTCTATCAATAATAGGTGAAACTGAAACCATTAAAGCTCTTAGTTTTGTGCTCCCGTGTAAATTCACCAATAATTGCTATTATTTGACTGCTTTATGTTTTTGTACCACAATACCTCACCAATGGATATATATCCTGTGATATTCAACCTTTGATTGTATATATTAAATGATCTTCATAAATAATTATTGGTACCTCACATGGGCTTTCTTTCACATATATTCATCAACCTCATGATATTTTTATGATCACATGGGTGGTATGATATAACATAATAAATCCAGGGATACACAATATTTTTTACCCTTTTATGGTCACCTTAACATGTGAATATATATGGTTCACTTACTCTCCTTGATGTTTCTCAGGTTATACACATATTTTATTCATATATTAAGGTAAACTGAAACTCATTCACATTACAATATAACTGAATATAATTTTATTTATTTTCTAATACGGATGACTTGAACAATGTATATTTTAGGTGTTTTGTGTCATCAAATTTTAATTTCTCTTATTGTGGATACAGAATAGTGAAAAGTTGATTGGTGATTCAGCATTATCATGTATATTTGATGGGGATGAATTTTCAATATTAACAATTATAGGAGTGGCTTCCCATGTTTGGATTTGCCTCATGATTTCCCAATTTATCCACCTTTGGATGATTTCTTAACTCATTCCAGGATACTCGTGACTAAAAACCTAATTAGAGAATGTGATTCAATTGAGGTTCAATTCACTCATAATGGGTTATTCTCTAATGGATATGTCATAAAGTAGCTTCCAATGTACATTTAATGGATGTTATGTGATTTTGAGCTAGAAACCCTTACCTACTAGTCAATAATTTGAATTTCTATTTCCAATAATAGGATTGGGTGATTTTCCATCATTGATATCAGATTGAGAAGAAGAATCATAATATACTACAAATGAAACTTCTAGGTGAATCATAAAATGATATTATTTTACATTAATCTTAATTGGATATGTATGTATAATTATATTAAATTTTCTCAGACACTGAAATATTGAAAAAAAATATTTGATGGTAGACGAGGATAGCTGATACAACTCAAACATTAATAAATTACATATGATACATGTTGAGGTCATCATCAATCTAATGGATGTCAGGATATTATATTTCATTACAATTATGGGAGATATGTATATTTATTTTATCCCACTTCTACATTTTTGGAATGATATAGATCTAACCAAACCTGCTGCAAATGTGTTGGTCAATATTTCCATAAAGGATCCTGGAATGGACCCCTATCATTGGATTGAAATATCCTGAAATAAGTGGAATGATCAACTTATCATAAATAACATACAAAATAATTTTTACAAGAATAATAATTCATGAATATAATTTGAATATTTTATAGAATTCGATGAATACTAGATAAATTTTTAAGATGGTTATTTTAATAACCGATGATGGATGGTTACATCCTACGTCGACTAAAATTCTCATTAGGGAAGCATTCAAGTAATATACTTAAGTTGGTTATTATTATAAGTCTATGTGAAAAGTGTTGTAATTGTATAAACATTTATGATTTTATTTATGATGGTATATGGAATAATTATTGTTTTTTTATTCCCATATTCAACAAACATTATGGTCAAATAACCCACATTTATAGGGGCAATCCCCCATACATGATATGCATCCCCTTCTAAAATCTATGGTGACATAAATTTGTATGTATGGGTAGATAGTAGTTCCTCGTTGCACATAATATTCAATGCTCCATGTTTTAGTGTTTTCTACACAGTATCATGGGGGCCATTCCCACCAAAATGACGAATTTGGAAATAAGGAATACGCTTAACTAAGAACACTAGTTCATGTTACTTCTTTATAGGGATCATTCCAATGTTGTCATATAAAATTGAAAGGTTGATATCAATACCCGATCCTATCTAATAAACATAAATGAAGAAACCTTCTATACTAAAATAAAAATAAAAACATTTTGTGAGATGTATGAATGTACCGATTTGGTATGTAGTTTTAGTGTGTTTATACATGATTCCCCTTTCCTCCCAATATCTAATTCCAAAAAAAATCTTATAATGGCCTACCAATTTGAAAAACTGTTCACTATGGAGTGTACTGATGTCTAAGTGGTCTTCCATCCAATCATAACAAATTTTTCTCCCTATAAAGCATCTACCGATGCATGGATATGTTCTAACTTGAATAGGAAATTAGTTACATTGGTGATAATGTATATTATAATAAAATAGTTTCCAAAGGTTGAGGTTGCAAGGACACATGTGTCATAAACATTTTTGGATGTTATTAAGAATAAATCATCATGTTTATCTTTCTATATATAGATTAATTTTTTGAAAATAGTGAATTTGTAGTCATATTCATAATTAATCAGAGCAACAACAGATGTGGCAAAGATGGGTGAAGTTGTTATGAGATATGTCTTGGATAAAAGGGAAATTATTATAGTTTTATATGAATTTCCAAGTATGATCTGACAATAGGGTTATTAGAGAAATAATACATCATTCCACTGGGCATACATGGTGTTCTTTCTTGTGGTGGTGATGTTGGATGTTTTTCAAAGTTCCCCTACTTCATTAGAAATTTATATTAAACAAAATTCTGCTAATGTTGATGAATTTATCAATAGAATTCGATAAGTGATTTAATGTGTGATGGGAGTAGTTCAAAATATTCCATGAGTTAAATACATTATCATTTCCATCACAATAGAGGTAGGTTAGGATAGTGGAGACCTCTAAGACTATAGTGAAGAGGTAAGATTGAATCTATCATTTATCACTTACATTTTCATTATTTTTAAAATCATGATGATATTTATTCTAATAGATATTAATGGAAGATGGATATATATATTCACCTTTTGTATCAGTGGTATATTACCTTGCATAAACTATATTTGTGGCCAACTCTGATTGTGATTCGGTGGCTAATGATCATATATCTCTTGTTAAGATTGTATAGATAGTGTTAGTGGTTACTAATTTGGAAGAAACACTGCATGAAACTCTTTGAGTTCTTCCTGCAACACCTTATGTTATTGTATCTTATAATGATAATTCTATAGAGAGGAAGAATAATATAATGTAAGAATCTTCCATGAAGAATACTATCCCATAATGAAAAATTTTGTGTGTCAGTTTTACAAACATATTTACATTGAATTAATTCATCAACTTATCATGACATGGTAACTTACGTAATTCCTTGCCATGTTTATATAAGAACATCAATATATATATATTTATTGGGATAAATGCACTCTTCCATCAATATAATGAAACTATGACATTATATGAGATCTTTGGAGAGTTGTAATAGGCTAGATCCCAAATAGGGTGGGGCCCGGTGTCTGAGGCCAATGAACTAGAACCCATGCACGTTGTCCAGGAACTGGCGAATGATCTCTAAGAATATCATGATGTTGAAATACATTATTCAAATAACATGACTAGGATAGAGGCTTCAATTTGTGGTGATATGTTTTCTTATAAAATTTTTTGTGTTATCAAGATTGTATTACTATATCTAACACCATTTTACAGATTCATCCATTCAATGTTAAAATAAGACTATATCAATAGAAGGGACATTGTCTGAGACCCAAACTTGTTCAACATAAGAATATGTTTGTGTAAACCTCATGTTTAGGTTTAAGTGATGGAAGAATTTATATTTATTTCTATAAAAGCTATTTTCTAAATGGTTTACATAAATAATGTATGTATGACAGTGTTTTCTATCTTTTGTCTAGTAGTATTTTATGTGATCAACCACAACTTAAATATCTCAGATCATATAGGTCATATACACTTCTTGTTTAGAGTACCTCCCCAAAAGAAAAAATAAGGTAGAAAGGGATGAATCTATCAGTAATTCTCTTTAAAAATATAAACCAGATAAAACATACATGGTCTTAGAATATGGAAAATTCAAGGAACTATGTATTCATGATTTCACCAATAGTAGATGTGGAATGTGAGGGGTATATTTGGATTCAAATAAAAGGGTCCCTTTTAAAAAAATGTACTAGGTGATCTACCAATTGTATATGCTCAAAACCCATTTTTATAGAGGGATTACTAATCAACAATTTTATCTTCGGTTAATAGGTTAGTAACCATGATATAATATAACATTTTTGATGATATGGGAGTATACAGGGTAGTGTACTCTTCTTTGGCATGTCAGTGTAGAATTGATGCCCTAATAAAATCATCCTAGTATGATAAAGAAATAGAGAATTTCCAAATCATGGTCAATGCAAGGAACGTTGATATTGAAAGAATATAATTAGATTCATCACATCTACACTGTATTATTAATTATTCAAATAAGGTTGTGGTATATAAATGTGGAATTATTGGAAAGGTGGATAATTTCATAATTTATATTGTATCTATTTAATATGCATTACAATAGATTACATTGTCGGATACCACATTAATTGATCGGTTATACCAATTAATGGATTCCCTAGAGAAGACTTTTTAGGGGACAATGGGTTCTTATTAACACCTATTTGTATATTTTGTTACATTTAGGAGCCTCTTTTTTTTGGGGGGTTATGTTATAGAATATTGGATAATGATTCTTTTACATTTTTTGAATTATTAATGAATAAAAATATATTCTATTTTGTGTATTTTAGTCAGGCCACCACATTTTTCTTTAGATATATTAATCATATATCGATGAAAAATATTACATGAATTTCAAATACACATTAATATTTTTCATAATATTATATGAACCCAAACCCAAACTCAAATTATCATGTTATAATGGATACCTCATGGGAATGAACATAGACAAATATTAGTGTATATACCATTATTGGCATACTAGATCCATTATAATTAAAAAAATAAATTTTTTTCATTCATGGGGGTGAATTATGTGAGACTTTCATGAAGAGGATGTTCCATAATAGTTTCCAAGGCATGAGACCTATATAGAATATTTTTACTATTTATGGGGACGTATGGTGTCCCCCATTCAATTTATGTTTTTTCCTTTTGGTTTTTATTTTATAATCATAATATTCATATAATGAAATCAAAGCTGGAAGATACTCAAATTTTACTTATTCCTTGTTTTGTGGGTTTTGAAACAACCATGTATTATGTCTCTCTTTTCATTTGAATGATTTTTTTGACTATATCACATAAAGTGCATGGGTAATGAGAAGAGACACTATTTTTCCCAGGCTACCCGTTAATTGTTTTCTATCTAATGATTACTACATGACATTCCATAGGTAGTTTAAGTACATGTAATATGGACCAATGTAACTTTTCATTTAGGTTAAACATCATTGACCCATCATGGATAAAGCATAGAGTTATATATATCTAGCCATATACTACATTAGTTTTATTTTATATTTATAACACCCAATATTTCCATTAAAATATAATTTCATGAGTTCTATACCCATAGAAGAGGGAAATAATGTCTCAATGATTTTGTATTAGTGTAACACACCATGATTTCAAATTATGTTATCTCATTAAAGTTACTCAATAACTTGCGCTACACACAACAGTGAGTTCCAGCGTAGTACAACTTACCAAACTAGCCGTTCAAAAATTGATTATGAATAGAATTAAAAAAATATGAATCTTATATACTATATATAATTTTAACACCCATATTATGTGTTTCTATGACAGAATATGAGAACAAATTAGTTCATTCGGAAAAAAGATGTATTTTTAAAAAAAAATCAGTTTTAACTCCTTTTAATTGAGAACCCTTTTTAAAACCTATATTTGGCACTTTTTTGTATTCCGATTAATGAAATTAAATTATTATTTAGAATCCTAACATAAAATATTAGTTTTTATATTGTTTAGGTAATTTTCTGATAACTTTTATATTTTGATGAATAGTAAAAAATAGAAAATTTTAATTGAAATCAAATTTTTTAATATAAATAATTTTAGTGTTAAATAATTAATTTGAATGGTTTGGAAGTATAATTAGATTGCATTTTAATCATTTAATACAATTTAGGTCATTATAATTAATTTCATATTTAAATTTGAAAAAAACACATGTCAAACTTTTGATTATTTTACTTTTTAAATACCAGTGTTTTGGTTTTGAAAATAGGAATTAATTTTATATTAATTAATGATAAATCTATGTTTTGAATTAGTTATAATAGAATTAATTTTTGAATTAGGAATATCAAAATTATCTTAATGTGAATTTTTTGTATTTTTTTGAAAACATCCAATTTTTTGATGAATAGTGAAAAACACTATTATTGTATAAACCTGAATTTTTATTTAAAGAATACTTTATTTTATTTAAATGTATTTTAAGTCAAAATAGATATATAATATCTATATAAGTTCAATGTAATTAATTGCAGTCATTTTATAATAAAATAATATTTAAAAATTTATATTGAAAGTTTTATCATCTTTTCCCACATTCTAAGAAAATTTTTAAATTTGCATAAAACATAAACGTACCACTTATATGAGTTGAATTTACAAAATATGATATATGGAGTTTTCATCAGAAATTAAAATGTGTTTCAAGAAGATAAAAATAATTTTTGGAGAATTTTAAATTTTGACTTTTATTTACCCAAGTCAAAAGTAAATAGAGTAATTACAAGAAAAAATGATATTATAGTTACCCTAACACATTCCTAATTCTTTTGGATAAGTGAAATTTCACCCAAAAAACCTTTGGTATAAAATAAATTCCTTTAGGTCCTCTTGAATTAGATTAGGTCATTTATTATTTTTTTTATTTAAAGAAGAGTTAAAACTGTTAAATTCAATGTTTAATAACTAAACCATCTTTAATATTGGGATATAAAATAGATAATTTGGACTATAAATATTTATTAGATAGAAAAAAATATTTTCTACGTCATGGTATTTTAATTATAATTTTTATAAATTAAAAAATTAAATTTTTTTATGACACAATGATGATGTAGTAATTACGTTATTAATGATAGAATCAAATAAATGGTATTATAAATATTAGAATATATATAATTTCATTTTTATTATGATATCCATGAATTTTGTAGATGACTATGACATGACAAGATTAATGCAATGTATATTTTTCCATGTAATACCATTGTGATGACTTTCACAAAAATGCAATACTAAATCGTGTCAACATTGACATAAATGAGTTATTAAAAAAATATTATATTATTAAATTATATAACATTCCTAAATATATAATGTTCATCCAAATGGCTTGAATAATATTTTATATTTCATTAATGAACCAGTAGTGGTTCTCTTGGAATTTTAGAGAATTTTTATTAAGCATATAGTGTTGGAATACTAGAAGACACGGTAAAATTTAAACTATTTAACTAAGAGTTAAATATAAATGACAAGGTTAATATGGTGACATAAACCTGTCTAAAAGAATTTGGATGAGTTTTGTTCTACCCATCCACACCTTATAATATAAATAAATCATTTTTTATCCATTATAAACCGAAAATGTTCTTATTAGAAAATAATATTTCATACTTTTTCTAAAGTGACCCTCAGCTCTCTTATAAAAGGGTACTTCCCCTTCTCTCCAAATATCACCTCCAAAAGCATTTGACTCTGTAACACCCTACTCAAAGATCCTCATAACATCCATTAAATCAACCTAGAGTCCTTGCATTGATCAGAAATCCTACCAATGGATCCCTTTTGATCAACTCAAAAGGAAACACCTGAAGAAGAAGTAATAATTTCATCACCCTCTTCAAAGTTATTTTCTTCTTTCACTTCCCATTTATTTGTTGTTTACATACCAATATAATTACTCATGTACCTCCTAAATACTGTTATGTCATTAAAAATATGGTACAACTATAGTCATTATTTTTTCCATCATATAAATGACAAAGTCACCATACATGCGTACATAAGGCCTACCATCTCCATGCCATGGTGTAATTTGTTTTTCAACGCTGTGTTATTTGGATGGATAAAATAATGAGTAATATGGATATAAATAATGTAAATAACATGATAATTTCTCATTAACATTAATATACCATCCAATTCAACACCTTTTAATTAGAGGGAAATGACATCATCACTCATGTGTATGTATGGCTTACCATCTCCATGACGCAAAGAGATTCACTTCCACATTCACCATTCAACGGTGATTATAAAAATATATATTATTAAATTGTATGTAATATATGAAATAATAATTATACTGAATATATATATATATATATATATATTTATGTACATACATATATCTTATTCACTTACTTCCATTCAATATGATATGAAAATGGAAATATAATTTATACGTACCTGCGACATACCGACTCCATAAACGGTGTTTTCCATTTTATATATCTATCTACTATAAAAATTTATATTCTAAATAAATAAGATATATAAATCATGTGTTATATTCTGGATGTATTTAAATCATTATCTAAATTATATGATAACGAATAACAAGTTATAACTTGTACAATAAATAAAATGATTATTACCAATAATATTAATATAACAAAAAAATTATTATTAAATTGGTAGTATATAGTCATAAATGAATCATGTATGATATAATAAATATGAATATGGTACTGGTATAATTTAATAACATACTATGGTCATTATATATTATTTTAACCATACCATTGACCAAAGGAATGTGTAAGGAAAGGGTTAATTCTACAATATCTTTACATATCTGAGGTTGTTTTTATGTAAGTATCTACTATAACATTTTTATTATCCATGTCCTTGTATCATAAAAGAGTCTTCAAATGTATTAATTTTAAGGTAATTTTTTACTGAAACATCATTTTAAATGTTTTAAATATTTATTCTTCCATACCTTTCTCATTAATATCCATGTTTCCAAAATGGTTTTAAGGGTTTATTTATATGGATATGAATGTTTTTAAAATGATAATTTCATTCAAAAGTTTCAAAGTGGTATGTGAGAGATTGATTCAAAACTATCTTTTGAATGACTTTCTTTATAAATTATGTGACTTTTAAATGATTTCATGAAAAAGTTATATTCCCCTCAATGATTTTTACTAGTCATTTTAAATTATGAAAACAACCTTTACAGATATTATTTTTTATAGAGGTTTATTTGTTATGATAAAAATATTCCATATTGTATTGAATTTTCTGTGATATATTTGAAGGTGGGGGTGTAATTTTTATACCATTCATGGTTTATGGTTAATGTATTGATATTCTGTATGCTATTTTTAATACGAATGGTTATGTTATGTTTCAACCATTTCATATGAGGGATTTATTGGACATAGTAAGTGATGGGTGGAACCTTCTATAGCTCCTTGATGCATAGGTAGGTCTCATGATACAATTAGACATGGAATTGGCCAAGGGCTATCCCAATTTTGATATATGGTATTGTCCAAGGCCTTAATCATTTTTAGATGTCTTGGTCGAGGACTTCACAAAATGTTTCAGAATGTCTTGAATTTTACATACCCTCTTATGAAAATACTATTGATGATTTATGGGATTATTCAACTATTATAATACACATTACTATGTTTTATTCTGGAATTTTTTTCTCTTCTCATTTTCCTGCCATAAGTTTTCATGTTACTTTTTTGTAAAGGAATGTGTTTTAAATTATTCACAATTCCTAATGTTTATATTATCTTCTGTTTTATTGCTCACACTTACTGGGATATTTAGATCATCTATTTCTTATGTTCTATTTTCCTAGGATTCTATGAAGTCTATTATAATTGATAAGCTGATTTATGCTTGGGGATTAATGGAATTCTCCTAGGATAATTTATGATCTGCCTTATTTTCAAAAGATTAATTTAACACTCATGTTTGTAATCTATTTGCCGAGACTGCTAAACTGATCGGTCTTTTGGGACATGAATCCTTGTAATCATGCCAGTGTATTTAAATAATTCACCAACTCTACGCTTCTGGGGTAAGGTCGTTATACTTGGTATCAGAGGATTTTTAGAAACAACCATAGATATAGATTTAGAATAACTCTAATTAGTGAGCATTAACCTGATATAGACTTTGAGGACTATTATAGAAGAACATCCTCAAATTTCAGTAATGTATAGATTTTGAGTATTTTCTAAGAAATACATCCATTTCTAGATACGATTAGGTATAGAAATATCTAGAACATATATACCTAGGAGTGAAAATTCTGACAAGGTGTTACAGGCTTGACCTGGGGTATCCTGGTACATGACAACGAGTCTTCCTACACTCTTGGTTATGACACTCCCGGGGGATATGTTTAGAAAAATTCACATTTTCATTACATGCCATTATGAAAGATTTAGGAGTAAATACTTCTCCAATGAAAACGTTATATGATTATATATTATATGCATAATATTTTCAATTTATGTTTGGTGTTTTACAAGATTGAAATCATGCATTTCGATTCAAAAACTAACATAGTGTATTTCATTGTATAGAAATGGCGCCTGGTAGAAGGAATGTGAATTCTAACAATATGCATAATCGAATGATTAAGAAGGATCATATCATTCATGGTATTAAGACAAAATTTAAAAAGGAAATAGTACCCCATATATTGTCATCAAAGAAATAAATAGAATAATGTGTTAGTAAGATAAGTAAAAAATTCTATTATTCTTATAGCTTTGAAGGGAAGCAAGAGAAGAAAATGATGGAAGAGAAAACAATGGATAAAGGGAAGAGGGGAAATAATGATTTTCCCACATGTGATAACTAGGGAATGAATCACTGTGGTAAATGCTTGAAGGGAATGGGAGATTGTTATATGTGTGGATAAAAAGGACACTATGTATGTGATTGCAAGTGTAAGAAAAAAGTAAGAACTGTACAATGTTTGATCTGCAAGGAGTTGGGACACTACACGAATCAATGTCCTAATCATTCGAGTATTACACAAATGATGTTATTAGGTAATAATCTAATAATGATACTACCATAGATGAAGAGGAATGACTAATGTAATTATTTTTTTATTAATGAATTATTTCATTTGAGTGTTTTATCAACAAAGTACTGGTCATTTGAAATATGAAAATAAATAAAGATTTTATTGTAGTACTATTTTAATTAGGATTTGAGATTGTATGGTACCAAGTAATGTGACACAGTTTCAGGTTATACATTATGGAAAATACATGGTTAAAGGAAAGGTAAACCATAATGTGGTCTTGATAATGAGGTAGTTATTTTGGAATATGATATGGTTGATTTGGATAAATTATATTGGATATTCTTGACTACCTTGATACTGATTAATTGTTTGTATATTCCATCATTGTTGGGGTTTACAACATTTATGATTAGAAGGAGTATATCCAGTATTCTATAAGGAACAAGGGAGAATAAATTTAATCAATAAGGATTTATGGTAATTCATGGTGATATGATGTTTTGAAAGACTACATGATGAAGATATTCACATCATATTACATGGAAAAAAAGAATATTCATTGTGTTTACCTTCCTTATAAATTTTGGACTGTGAGTTTAGAAAAAGTATTTTTTAAATTTTAAAGGTTGGAATGGATTAAGTTAAACATTAGATACAATTTTTAAAAGGTAAAAAAACATCTTAATATTATTTTCTTGGATTGTTATAAAAAGGACAACCTGGAGGTTGGGAAACAACCCGTCGCGTCCATCAACGTCGTGAGATTTGAACCTGCAACCGTTGAGCGACAAGGGTGGATCACCAACCAATGCCAGACGTGATATCCTGGTTTGTATAATGTATTTTTTTTTAAATTTTCATACAAATTAATTATAAATTCATTATTTTGGGAACCCTATACGATTAGGATAAATAGAATATTTCTGAATTCTGTTATCTTTTAGAGTGAAAGATGAGTTTGTAGTAAGAATTATTTGAAATATGAAACTCAACTTTTCAAGTATATTTCTTTTCCAATTATTCTATGAATAAACTAATTATTAAACTTTAGGGAAGGGAAGAAAAAAAATTGTGTTATCCTAACACCTTATTGTTTTTTGAACAAATGACATTTTAAATCATCATAGATTGATGGCTTTCAGGACCTCCAATTAACACTTGTTTGTTATTGATGACCTCAATCACTCACTATAAATATTTACATTTTTCCTCAAGTTATCTATCCCTAATTTCTACTGATGTTCTCTTAATCTAGATCCTAATTTTGTGGTTACTTTTTCATTAACCTTTCCCTCTTATTAAGACTATGTTTTATTAAACCAATTTACGTTGTTGGCTTTCCACAAAGGTATTTTTCTATATTAACCTTATATTTTAGAAGAATAATTTCAAATTGCATGGACACAATTTATTTATGTAGGGGAGAATGTAACAACCCATGATTTTATAGTACGTTATCTCATTATATTAATTCAATAACTTGCACTACACTCAACATCGAGTTCGAGCGCATCACAACATACCAAACTAGACGTTAAAAACCAATTATGAATTATACTGTGTTTATTATTTATCTTTTATACTCTATATAATTTTAACACCCACATTATATGTTTCTTAGACATAATATGTTAAGAAAATAATTTTTTCAGATAAATGAAGTATTTTACAAAAAATGCAATTTTACCACCTTTTAATGGTGAACTCTTTTTAAAACTAATATTTGACACTATTATATATTCAGTTTAGTGAAATTAAATTCTTCTCTCTAATCCTGAAATAAAAATTTAGTTTCGATAATGTTTTGGTATTTTTATGATAACTTTCATATTTTGATGTATAGTGAAAATACTAAATTTTAATTCAATAAAACTTTTTTTATCGAAATATTTTATATTGTTAAATTATGCATTTGAATGATTTTTAAGTATAATTTGATTATATTTTTATCATATAATACAATTTAGGTCATTATATGTAATTTCAAATTTGAATTTGACATAAACACGTGTCAATGTTTTCATAGTTTTTACTTTTTACAAACCCACTTTTTGGTTTTGACAACAGGAATTAATTTTATATTAATTAATGAAACTTATATGTTTTGAATTTTGTATAATAGAATTCATTTTTGAATTCGAAATATCAAAAATAGCTTACGGTTATTATTTGGTATTTTTAGGAAAACATTAAATTTTTATGAATAGTGAAAACACTGCGTTATTATTTAAAACAGACTTTTTATTTAAATACTTATTTATTTTATTCAAATTTATTTTAATTCAAAATAGAAATATAATACATATATAGGTTCATTTTAATTAATTTGATTCATTTTATAAAAAAATTAGATGTATAAATTTTTATTGAACTTTTTACCGCCTTTTACCCATATTCTAGAAGCATTCACAAATTTGCATAAAAATTAATTTTACCACATCTGTGAGTTGAATATAAAAAATATGAGATACACAGTTGTAATCAGTATGTAAACTTCTATTCAATATGATATAAATAATTTTGGTGAATTCTAACTTTTGACTATAATTTACCATAGTTAAAAGTTAATATGGTAAGTAGGGGTTAAAATGATATTGTAATTACCCTAACTGATGCCCTAATTCTATTGTATAAGTCAAATTCGACCAAAAACTACCTTAGGATTAAAATATGACTCTTTAGGCCTGCTTTAATTAGATTTGGATATTTATTATTATTTTATTTAAAGAATAGTGAAAATTGTTAAATTAAAAGTTTAACGACTAAACCATTATTAATATAGGGTTATATATAAGATATATTTAACTATAAATATTCATTAGAAATATAAAAATATTTCCAACATCATGGTAATTTATTTATAATTTTTAGACATGAAATAATTAAATTGATATATGTCACAATGATGATGTAGTAATTACCTTATTAAGGAAAAAATTAAATAAATGATATTATAAATATTAAAATAAATATAATTTCAAAGTTTTTATGAAATACGTGAATTTTAAAGGTGAATATGACGTGTTAGGATTTAATCAATGTATTTTTTTGTTGTAATGAATTTGTGATGATTTTCAGAAAAACCAAATACTAAATAGTGTCAACATTGACATAAATGAGTTTTTAAAACAAATATTTTATTATAAATTTATATAATATTAAAGAAAAATATAAGTCTCGGAAAAAGGTCTTAAATAATATTATATATGTAACTAATGAACCAATTTATGTTCCCTTGTAAGTTTATTGTATGTTTATTAACAATATATTGTAAGAATACTAGAAGACACGTTAAAAGTTAAACTATTAAACTAAGAGTTAAATCTCAAAGATATGGTTATCATGGTGACATAAACCTTTCTAAAAGCTATTGGATGAGTGGTTTTTTGATACATCCTATCTTTATTCAATAAATAAATAATTTTGGATCCATTAGAAACTGAAAATGGATTTATTATAAAATAATATTTCAATCTTTCCTTAAAGTGGCCCTCACCTCTCTTATAAAAGGGTACTTCCCCTTCTCTCAAAATCATTCCTCCTAAGCCATTTAGCTCGGCCAAATTCAGCCCAAATAACCTCCAAACATCCCTCAAATCAAAATGTAGTCCTTAATTTGATCATAATCCAATCCTAAGGATCCTTTTTATCATATTAAAAGGAAACACCCGAAGAAGAGGTTAAAATTTCACAACACTCTTTCATGTTATTTTCTTCTTCCATTTCCTCTTTCATTGTAGTTTCCATACCGGAATAAGAACTATATTACCTCCTAAAAACTATTATGTTATTATAAATATGTTTCAACCATAGTCTTTATTCTATCCATTCTATAAAGGACAAGTTCACCATACGTGCATACGTACGACTTATCATCTCCATGTCGTGGTGTAATTGTTTATTCAACACTATGTTATATGGATGAAAAAAATGATGAGTCATTTGTATATATATAATGAAAATAACATGATAATTTCTATATAAAATTAATATATCAACCAATTCCACAGATTTTAATCATTAAATAAATTACATCACCACTAGCGTGTACGTAGGACTTACTATCTCCATGGCGGGATGATATTCATTTCCACATTCACCATTCAATGATGATTATAAAAATATATATATTATTAATAAGAATGTAATATATGACATAATAATTATAATGAATATATATATATACATAAATACATATATCTTATTCACTTACTTCCATTCAATACGATATAAAAACAGAAACATCGTTTCTGTGTACGTACGACCTACCGACTACATAAACGATGTTTTCCATTTCATGTATCAATATACTATAAAAATTTATATTCTAAATATATATGATATATAAATCATGAGTTATATTTTGGAAGTATGTAAATGATGATCTAATTGATATGATCAAGAATTACATGTTAGAACACGTACAATAAATAAAGGGATTATTACCTGATATGTTAATATAACATTGGAATTCATTATTAAATGGATAGTATAATGTCATAAATTATTCATATATGATATAATATAAATGAATATGGTTCTAGAATAATTTAATAACATACTATGGTCATTATACAGGATTTTAAACATACCCTCGACAAAAGGAATGTGCAAGGTAAGGGTTAATTCTAAACTTTCTTTACATATCCGAGGCTGTTTTTACATAAGTTTCTACTGAGAAATATTTATTATCCAAGTCCATTTTTCATAAAAGATTTTTCAAAGGGATACTTTTTAAGGTAATTTTTTAATAAACTTCATTTTAAATGTTTTAACGATTAATTATTCTAAACCTTTCTCATTAAAGTCCATGTTTCCAAAATGGTTTTAAGGATTTATTTATATGGACATGAATGTTTAAAATGTCGATTTCATTCAAATGTTTAAAAATGATATGGGAAACATTGATTAAAAACTATCTTTTAAATGACTTCCTTTATAAATTATGTGACTTTTAAATGATTTCATTAAAAAGGTATATTTCTCTCAATGATTTTTATAGATCATTTTCAACTAGGTCAGCAACCTTTATGGGATATTATTCATGATAGAGGTTGATTTCTTATGATAGAAATCCACCATTTTTTAGTCAATTTTTTATGATATATTTGACTGTGGATGTGTTATTTTTAGACCATTCATGGTTTAGGGTTAATGTATTCACATTCTGTATGCTAGTTTCAATACAAATGTTTGTGTTATGATTCATCCTTTTCATATAAGGAATGTATTGGACTTAGTAAGTGATTAGTGGTGCCCGCTATAGCCCCTCGGTGCATCGGTAGGTCTAATGAGACAATTAGACGTGGATTTTGCGGAGGCCTTTCCCAATTTTGATATATGGTTTTGGCCAAGACTGTAATCATTTTTAGACATCTTGGTCAAGGCCTTGACAAAATGTTTCAGAATGTCCCGCATTATAAATTACCTCAATATGAAAATATTATAGATGGTTTATGTCATTATTCGAATATTATAATAAAAATTACTAGGTTTTATTATTGAATTTTTTACTCATCTCATATCCCTTCCATAAGTTTTCATGTTATTATTTGTAAAGGCATGTGTTTTAAATTATTCATCATGCCTAATGTTTATGTTATCTTCCACTGTATTGCTTACCCTTACTAAGGGTTTGAGGTCATATCGTTCTTATGTTTTATTTTCAAAGGATTCTATGAAGTGTATTATGATTGATTAGAAGAGTTATGATAGGGGTTAATGGCATTAATATAGTATCATTTATGTTTTGTTTTATTTTCTAATGTGTAATGTAACAATCATGTATGTAATATATTTTCAATGACTGATAAACAGATCAGATTTTCATGACATGATTACTTGAAATCATGCCAATGTATTGAAATAATGCACAGTCTCTAGGATTCCAGGGTCAGGTCGTTACAAATGGTATAAGTGGAATTTTAGAAACAACCTTTGAAATAGATTTAGAATAACTCTGATTATTGAACATTACCCTAAGAAAGAAATTGAGGATTAGTATAGAAGACTATCCTAGAATTTTTGTAATGTATTGATTTTGAATATTTTCCATGAAATACATTCATGTCAAGATATTATCAGGTAACGGAGGCTTTGGCAGATATATACCTAGGAAGGAAAATTATGATAAGGGGTTTCAGGATTGACCTAGGGTATCCTAGTACACGACAACGTGTTTTCCTTCACTCTTCATTATGACCCTCCCTGGGGATATGTTTAACATAATTCACATTTTAATTACTTTATATTATAAAGAATTTAGGAGTAAATAATTCCTAAAAGAAAAGATTTAATGAGTATGTATTATATGAATAATGTTTTCAATTTAAGTTAGGTTCTTTACACGTTGGGAATTATGCATTTTGATTCATAAACTAACATAGTGTATGCCATTTTTTAGAAATGTCCCCTAGTAGAAGGAATTATAATTCCAGCAATATGCATCATCGAACGAATAATAATGATCATATATTTCATGGTATTAATCCAACATTTAAAAAGAAAATATTCTCCCACGTATTCTCATCATTTAAATAAATTATATCTTGTGATAATAAGATAAGTAAAGAATTATCCGAGTCTTATGGATTTTAAGGGAAGAAAGTGTAGAAAATTAGGGAAGAGAGAATGATGGATAATGGGAAGAGGGTAAAGAAGGATTTCCCACAAGTGATAAATGTGGAATGAATCACCTTGGTAAATGCTTGAAGGGAATGGGAGTTTGTTATATGTGTGGAGAGAAAGGACACTAATTACGTGATTGCAAGGGTAACAAAAAAGTTACAAATGTACAATGTTTGATCTACAAGGATTTGGGACACTACGTGAATCAATTTCCAAATCATTAGAGTACTCCCCAAATGATGTTATTGGGTAATAATATAGTAATGATACTACCACAGATGAAGAGGAATGACTAGTGTAATTATGTTGTTATTAAAAAATTATATCATTTGAGTGTTTTATCAACGATGTACTGGTTATTTTATTAATGGAAATATATAAGGATTTTACTATAGTACTATTTAATTAAGGATTTGAGATTGTATGGTACCAAGTAATGTGACGCAGTTTTAGGTTAATATTTTTGGAAAATATATGGTTGAAGGAATGGTAAACTATAATATTGTCCCGGTAGTGAGGTTGTGAATTTTGAAGAAGAGATGATTGATTTGGATAAATTATATTAGATATTCTTCTCTACCTTGAAACTAATTAATGATTTAAATATTCCATCATTGTTGGAGTTTACAATATTTTTTAATAGAAGGAGTATATCCAGTATTATATAAGGAATACTGGAGAATAAATGTAATCAATGAGGATTTATGGTAATTCAAGATGTAACGATGTTTCAAGAGAATGAATGATAAAGATATTCACAAGTTATTACATGGAATGAATGAGCTTCATTGTGTTTGCCTTCCTTATAAATTTTGGACTGTGAGTTTAGACAGAAGTATTTTGGAAATTCTAAAGGATGGAATGGATTAAGTTAAACATTAGATACTATTGTTTATGGTTATAAAATATTAATTTTTTTTGGATTGTTATAAAAAAGACAACTTAGATGGAGGGTGACAACCCGTCGTGTCCATCAAGGTCATGAGACTTGAACCCACAATCGAAGGGAGACAAGGGTGGATCACCTACCACTGGCAGA
The DNA here is from genome assembly GCA_963277665.1 of Viscum album. Lineage (NCBI taxonomy): Eukaryota > Viridiplantae > Streptophyta > Magnoliopsida > Santalales > Viscaceae > Viscum > Viscum album. The sequence goes on along the minus strand of OY728163.1, from coordinate 1,643,949,872 downwards.
CATGATGTCCTTTTTGTATAATCTATTTTTTTAATTTTCAGAAAAATGAATTATAAATTCATTATTTTGGGAACACTATACGATTATGATAAATAGAATATTTTTGAATACTATTTTCTTTTGGAGTAAAATATGAGTTTGTGGTCGGAATTAGTTGAAGGATGAAACTCTACATGTCACGTATATTTCTTTTCAACCTATTCAATGAGTAATTAATTCTTAATCATTAGGGAAGGGATCTTAAATCAAAAAATGAGTTATCCTAATAACTAATGGTTTTTTGAACCAATAGTATTTTAAATCATCATAGATTGATGGCTTTATGGCCCTAAATTTTACACATTCTATTCATTGATGACCTAAATCACTCCCTATAAATATTTACATTTTTCTCCAATTATCAATTTCTAATTTCCACCGATGTTTTCCTAATAGAGATCATAATTTGGTGGTGAATTTTTTATTTCCCTTTCCCTATTATTATGACTATGTTTTATTAAACCAATTTCCGATGTGGGTTTTCCACAAAGGTATTTTTTCTTTTTTAAACTTTTATTTTAGAATAAAAATTTAAAATTCCGAGGACACATTTTATTTAATGACATGAGAATTTAACGCCCCAATATTTTATAGTATGTTATCTCGTTAATGAAATTTAAAAACTTGTGCTACATGCAACATTAACTTCGAGCACATCACAACATACAAAAATAGACGTTAAAAAGGGGTTTGAATAGTATTAACTTCATTTTTAATCATATATACTCTATATAATTTTAACGCCCATATTATGTGTTTTTTAGACATAATTTGAGAACAAATTCATTTTTTTCAGATAAAAGAAGTACTTTTAAAAAAATGCAATTTTACCTCCTTTTAATGGTGAACCCATTTTAAAACCAATATTTAAAACTATTATATATTCAATTTAATGAAATTAAACTCTTCTTTAGAATTTGGACATAAAAATATAGTTTGGATAATATTTTGGTATCTTTCTAATAGCTTTCATATTTTGATGAATACTGAAAATACTGATTTTTAATTGAAAACAACATCTTAATAGAAATAATTTACAGTCTTAAATTTTTCATTTGAATAGGTTTCAAGTGTAATTAGATTATATTTTTTAATAGAATTTATTTCATTATAAGTAATTTCACATTTTAATTTGACATAAACACATATCCATCTTTTGATAGTTTTTACTTTTTAAAAACCCACGTTTTGTTTTTGACAATAAGAAATTATTTTAAATCAATTAATTAATCCTATATGTTTTGAATTTGGTAAAATTTAATTCATTTTTGAGTTTTGAATATCAACATTATCTTCAGGTGAATTTTTGTTATTTTTATGAAAACATCCATATTTTGAAGAATGGTGAAAAACATTGTGTTACTGTTTAAAAACGACTTTATTATTTAAATATATATTTATTTTATTTAAATTTATTTTATTTAAAAATAGATATATAATACCTATAAAAGTTCAATTTAATTCATTGGAGTCATTTTATATTAAAAAAATATGTATGAAAGTTCTTTGAACTTTTTACCGTATTTTACCTACCTTCTAAGAGAATTCGCAAATTTTCATAAAAATTAATTTTAGCACTTCTATGAGCTGAATTGAAAAATTACTAGAGACACAGTTGACATAAATTAGTAAAAAAATTTCAATAAGATGAAAATTATTTTTGTGGAATTGTAACTTTTGACATGAATTTATCACAGTTAAAAGTAAATGGGGTAATTAAGGGTTAAAATGATATTATAATTATCCTAACACATGTCCTAATATTATTAGATAAGTTAAATTCTACCAATAGCATCCTTAGTAATGAAATATGATCCTTCAGCCCCACTTGAATTAGATTAGGACATTTATTATTAATTTATTTAACGAAGAGTTAAAAGTGTTAAATTCAATGTTTAAAAACAAAACCATATTTAATATAGGGTTATACATAAGATAAATTCTACTATAAATATTAATTTAAAAGAATAAAATATTTCCTACTTCATGGTATTTTATTTATAATTTTTAAACATTAAATAATTAAATTTATATATGACACAATGATGATGTAATAATTACCTTTTTAATGAAAGAATCAAATAAATAGTATTATAAATATTAAAATAAATATAATTTAAATGTTCTAATTAAATCAAAAAATGTTCTATGTGAATATGAAATGTTAGGATTTATTAAATGTATCGTTTTCAATGTTATAAAGTTGTGATGACTTTTAAAAAAACCAAATACTAAATAGTGTCAATATTGACATAAATGAGTTTTTAAAATAAATAGTATATTATTAAATTATATAATATTCCTACAAATCTAAGGTTCATCCAAAGGGAATAAATCATATTTTATATTTCATTAATGAACCTATTTATGTTCTCTTGTATGTTTATATTATGTTCATTAACCATATAGTGTAAGAATACTAGAAGACATGGTAAAAGTTAAACTATTTAACTAAAAGTTACATCTCAAAGAAAATGTAAATATGGTGACCAAAACATAGCTAAAACCTACAGGTTGAGTGGTTATTGATCCATAACATCCTTATCCTATTAATAAAACATTTTTTATCCATTAGAAACCAAAAATTATTTTATTATAAAATAATATTTCAAGCTTTTCCTAAAGTGGCCCTAATCTCTCTTAAAAAGGGTACATCCCCTTCTCTCAAAATCGCATCTCCAAAGCCATTTGGCTTAGCCAAACCATGCCACAATATCCATCCAACATTCATTAAATCATCCTATAGTACTAAATTTTTCCAGAAATCCAACCTAAGGATCCCTTTTGATCAACTCAAATGGAAACACCCGAAGAAGAGTTTATAATTTCAACACCCTCTTTCAAGTTCATTACTTCATCCTCTTCCTATTTCCTTATTTTTTCCATGCCAAAATAACACCTCCATTACCTCCTACATGTTTTTATTATTATAAATATGTTACATCCATATTCATTATTGTATCCATCATATAAAGGAAAAACTCACCATACGTGCATATTTACGACTTACCGTTTCCACACTGTGGTGTAATTTTTTGTTCAAAACAATGTTATTTGGATGGATAAAATGATTAGTAATATGTTCATAAATAATTAATATAACATGATAATATTAATGTAAAATTAAAATACCATCCAATTCAACACCTTTTAATCATTAAAGAAATGACATCGTCGCTTGTGTGTACTTACGGCTTACCGTCTCCACAACGCGATGAGATTCATTTCCACATTCACCATTAAAAATATATTACATAATAATGATACTAAATGTATATATATATACTTACATATATCATATTCAATTACTTCCATTCAATACGATATGAAAACCGAAACAACGTTTATGCGTACGTACGACCTACTGTCTCCCTAAACGAAGTTTTCAATTTCATATATCTATCTAGTATACATATTTTTATTCTAAATATATATGATATATAAATAATTTGTTATATTCTGGATTTATGTAAATTATGATCAAATTGATACGAACAAGAATAACAAGTTAAAACATGTATGATAAAGAAAGTGATTATTACCAGAAATGTAAACTTTACAAGGAAAACGTTATTAAATGGGTAGTATAAAATAATAAATGAATAATGTATGATATAATAAATATGAATATGGTTATGGTATAATTTAATAACATACAATGGTCATTATACAGGGTGTTAAACATACCCTTTACCAAAGGAAATTGCAGGGTAAGTGTAAACTCTACAATCTCTTTACTTATCCGAGGTTGTTTTTGCATAAGTATATGTCAGGACATATTTATCATACATGTCCATGTTTCATAAAAGATCATTCAAATGTATTATTTTTAATGGAATTTATTACTAAAACATCATTTTAAATGTTTAAATATTTATTCTTCTAAACCTTTTTTATTAATGTCAAGGTTTTCAAAATGGTATTAAGTATTTATTTATATTGACATGAATGTTTTAAAATGTTAATTCCATAAAAAAGTTTCAAAGTGGCATGGGACACTTTCATTTAGAAATATCCTTTAAATTAAGTCCTTTATAATTTATATAACTTTTAAATGATTCAATGAAAAAAAGATAGTTTCTCTCAATGATTTTTTCTGATCATTTTAAACTATATCAACATCCTTTAAATGATATTATTCTTGATAGAGGTTGATTAATTATGATACATATCTTCTATATTTAATTTAATGTTTTTTGATTTATTTGAATTTGGATGTGTAATTTTTATACCATTCATGGATTAGGATTAATGTATTTACATTTCTTCTGCTAGTTTTAATATAAATGTTCATGTTATATTTCAACTTTTTAATATGAGGAATGTATTGGACTTAATAAGTGATGGGTGTAGCCTTATATAGCTAATCTGTGCATCGGTAGGTCTCATGAGACAATTATAAATTGAATTCGTAGAGGAATTTCCAAATTTTGATATATAGTTTTGGCAGAGGCCTTATTCATTTTTAGACATCTTGGTCGAGGCCTTGACAAAATGATTCAGAGTGTCCCGCATTATACAACACCTCATTATGAAAATATTATTGATTGTTCATATGGTTATTTGAATAGTATAATACCCATGACTATGATTTATTATGGCATTATTTACTCATCTCATATTCCTTCCATAAGTGTTCATTATTATTATTTGTAAATGAATTTGTTTTAAATTATTCACCCTGACTAATGTTTATGTTGTCTTCTAGTATATTTTTTACCCTTACTAAGCATTTGAGATAACCTATTTCTTATGTTTTATTTTCCCAAGATTCCATGAAGTGTATTATTATTGATAAGAAGGGTTATTCTAGGGGATTAATTGAGTTCTCAATGGATAATTTTTATAGTGTTTTATTTTCAAATGTGTAATGTAACGTTAATGTATGTAATCTGTTTTCCAAGACTGCTAAACTGATAAGTCTTTCTGGAATTGATATCTTATAATCATGCCAGTGTATTAAAATAATGCAGTTACTCTGGGATTCAAGGGTTGGGTCTTTACAATTAGGTAAATGAAGAGGTAATTACATAATGAGGATGATTGTGTATCACTCTGAGTTATTGAGTTCCACTGCGACGTTTTTTGGGATCGTAGGAGTTAGTAACAAAATTTGGAAGGATAATAAGACTTCTGTTTATAGGAAAATTGTCATTATATAGTATAAACTCTTGTATGTCTTAATAGAGGCCCCTTATATTCAGGTACGCTCAATTCCCAAGTCCACTGAAATTATTTTTGGGGATTCAAGTTCTCATTAAATGAAGTGGATCACATAGGATGAATACTCTATAAGAGTTTTAGTACCCTATATAATTTAATTAATGATGATTAATTTTAATGCCACCTATATTTATTAATTATTATTATTTTTTGTGAAGTAAAATTTATTGATGTAACATCCCATTAGTTGAATTAAGGTAATTCCCTTATACTTACTTCATTTACTATTTAATTGGGTTCATCATGGGACTCTTGAGGATGAAGAGAATTTATTGGGAACCAATACCTATTGTTCAGGTAAGTATGTTATTTTTGTTAAATGAAGTCAAGGTATAAATGTTTTATTTATTTTACAGGATTATTCTTGAGTGTAGAGAACTCCCAATTTGGCGTAAGTATTTTTTTTATGAATTTGGGTTTTTAAAATTCTATAGGGTAAATACATTCCATGTCATTGGAGTACATGATATGTATGATCTATTGGGATGATTTTGGGAATAATGGGAAAAAATTTAAAGGATTACATTTTGTGTAATTTTTACACCACATTTGGTAATAAAATATTGATTTTTAATGAGAAGTTAATGAGTTCATTAATCATATGTAATTCCCATGGATTACATGGAATTTAAAGCGCTTATACTCCATTAAAATTTTGTTATTATAAAAATTAGGGTGTTTAATGAGTAAAATATCAATTTATTCTTCCAAAAATGATTTGAATATTATCCTAGAAGGCTTATATACAAATTTTTGGAGTCTCTATTCAGTTTCGATTGAGTTTTTCGGAGATCGATCACCGTTACAGTTTCTTGTAATATATTTCGGTGATAAGGCCTTTTTAATTCTTCATTTCAATTGTTTGAGTTATTCTGTTGTATTTTATTATCTTATCCGTTGATCCTTGTTGATTATTCCTTTGATTCCGTAAAATATTCACAAAGAAATCTTGTTTTATTGCTAGTTCCATTGTTGGTTGTCGTGTGTCATGTGTCTATTTATAAAGAATTCATTGTTCCTCAATTTTACCAAACATTTATGTGAATTTGATCAATTCTAAGATGTGTAGATTGATTCTCTAGCCTTATATTTTTGTGATCTTATTTTCTATGGATCATTCATGACCTTATGTGAACCTGATTTGGCAGTATGTTGTTCCTTCATTAGCTATTGTTGGATGAACTGAATTGCTCCTATTTTTTGAATTGAATTATAAATAAATTGGCTTGATTGATTACAATGTGTAAATGAATTTTTAGTAAATTTTGTTTTCCCTAGGTTTTTTTAGTTGGAAAATTCTTTTTTATATTCACTAAAATTATTTCTAAAAAGATGTACATAATGAAAATTGAGTATATAAGAGGATGTAATAGAATATGGACATCTTCTATATTAGTTTTATGATGTTTTCAAACATATATTTATTCTTCTCCCTAGAAATGTTGTTCTATAGAGATATCTTGAAATTGTTGGGTGTTTTCCTTAATGGGAGTCTCAATGATACAAAGGAATTTGTTCTATATTTATATTATAGATTACTCATCTATTTTGGAATGTGTACTACACAATACATACTTTTTTAACTCCATAAAATGATTTACCTTAGATTTTATTTGTCATAATCTGAATATGATATTAATGATTCAGTTTTCAGTAAATGATAATGGGAGATATTCTTTAATTTGATATATCTACCGTCATTTTGTAATTTTTGGAGTAAGGGAAAATATTTACTATAAATTTTTAATAACTATTGTACTACATATCATTCCATATTTTATTTAAAATCATAATACTTGTGCTATTGTTTGGAGAATTAATTTGAAACACCTGGTCAGGATCTAACTTATCCTATTATCTAACAAACTGCATATCACTTGATTAGTGCATATGAAATTTTATGTCTTTTGATGTATGGAAAGGAATGGGTTCACCATGGGGTGGTATTGTTTCTTGTTAGCAGAGTCCGGGTAGCTTTTAGTGAGATGTTTGGGGTTTTCCCATGCAATCACAAGGAGTGGAAGTTATGGTATTGTTTTCTTTTAGTGTTTGGGCTTGTAATTTGATATTATAGCTTCTTTGAGTTATTTGTTATCTTTTATTTTATTCTATTATAGAAAACATATTTATTATTTATATATATATATATATTCCATGTTGTTGTTTCAGGATTGGTGAAATCATACCCTATAGTAGTTTTGTGATTCCCTTGTGCTATTCGGTAACCCATGGGGATCAGGAATTCCATTTGGGTACATGAAGGCTTCTGACGGGTACAAGTTTGAAAGGGTATTCAGGTCAGGATTATTATACTGTGGTATCAATTGTGATCATTCCCCAAGAGCCATTTTCTTTTGACTTCTGCTATATTGGATGTAGTATTCTTTGTTCTTGAGAGGTATATTACAGTGAGTGTCTGGCAAGCTCTTGACATGATGAGACTCTAGTTGACAAGGGATCTCTGTCTCTTTATTGAGTCTTGTTGTTAATATAAATTTTTTCTTATTGTTTACTATTTGGATTGATATTGTTCTATCATATGATTATTTATTATATTTGAGTGTCCAAATGTATGCTTCTGATATGTGTTTTGTGAGTTCCTCATGAAGGTTAAGCTGATGCAACTTAAATAAATAATCATATGGTGAAGAATATAATTGAAACAACAAATAAACTAATTTCATTTTCATTGGATTTAGTGAAACATTATTGGAAGAGTAAAAATCATGGGTTTTAGTGATATTCTTTTCCACTATCTATAGATGATTTTGAGCAAGTCTAGGATTTGTATCTAAATCTATATCAGTAATTTTTCATCATCGATATGCATTTTCTTGTTTCTAATATTTGTATGAATGATTTTTTTCATAGGCTTATCTCATATCTTGAGGATAATGGGATCTCACAAGTGTTTCAGGGACAATTCTATATGTTATTTGGTCGTGCAGAACATTCCCACCCCAAGTTGAGGAGTTTGTTATTTACTATTGTAGTACAACCTAATTAAGTTTATTTTATTATTGGTCTACCCTCCATTGTTGAATATTATCATAATTTTTTCCCAGATCATTTCATTGAGCATCCTCCAATGATGGAGATAAATTTTTTTATTGAATTTGTTCAAGGAATGCAGTTGAAAAACAAATATTCTTATCTTTTGAAATAAGTAGAGATGAATGATATTAATATTAAATTAGATTATATGGTGAAAAACGGTTTTTTTCTCTATAGTGGTTTGCATTGGGAATCCCTAGTGATTTTCTTTCAATATGGTAGAGGGTTCACTCCGATTATGTGTGGACTATAATATTTTTAATGGGTAAAATTTAAGAAAATGTTTCATTTTCCTCTTATGGTAGATTTTTTTATTTGTTAATGGAGAAAATTTGGTTATCAAATATTGATCTTCAGTCAAGTAAACATTTTCTAATTGATCAAAAGTAAGATATATTGATGACAGTTTTAAGAGTATACAATCCATTAAAAATATTATGTGATGTCTTTTGTTCTTACTAATGATCTAAAAACATTATTGAATTTAATAAATCAAATATTCTATCTTAATATCAACAGTTATATCATAGTTTTTTTAGATGAGATTTTGGTTTATTCATGATATGAGAAAGTGAATGAAAAGTATTTTAGTTTTTTTTCGAAATGGGATGAGGTATCTATGTTCTTTGTTAATGTGTTTCTATAGTCTTCTCAAAGAATAAATTTTATCAGGGTTGTGATTGATTTGATAATAAATTCATATCATTTAATTTGAAATAAATACACTACAAAAGGAAAATATATATGTAATTCAAATGTGAAATAATTGGGAGGATACATGGAGATCCTCATGGCACTATTTCTGATTGGGTTCCATGTTTACTTCATGTTTTATGACTAGTCCTAAGTATGTGATGGGGACTCTGTTCATATTGAGCACATATTACCATCCAAAAACATACAACGATTTGGAGAATGAAATTTAGATTCTAGAAGATATGTTATGCTCCACTTTCATGGATTTTGGTGTATTTTAGGATTTCCATATGGGACTAACCATGTTTTTTTATAACAAAAATCATCATTCAGTAATCAAAATGGTTTCTATTGAGGCATTATATTTTCTCCTATGCAGTTCAGGTCTTTATTGGAAAGAGGATAGGGAATCTACTTTGGTGGGACTGAGTATAGTTCATGTGATGGATGTAAGAATTGAGTATATACATTGATTTATCATTATAGTAGAGTCAAAATATGTCTTATATATATATCTATGACATCATCATCTGGAGTTTTATGATGTTACAGGGTTTTATTGCAAACAATTACTCTGTTTGGTCACTATCTTATTGGTAAAGGGAAAATGATTTCACCATGTTATGTGGGGGAATTATTAGTTGTTGAGTGGGAAGGGAATGCTGGATATTTATTTTCATTTTTGGATCTTTTGGAATGAAATCATGATTTTTTTCACATACCACAACTCTTGAAATATTATACTGATTCCTCTCATGTTCTTAGTTTTAAAGATAACGAGTTAGAGCCAGATGTTTCTCTTATATTATAGCCTATTGAAAATGTTGAATCTCATGTGTGATAGTTTTTTGGGATGTATATTATGATGGTAACTGTGTTATGGAGGGAGGGAACACACTCTTATGAGACATGATTGAAGGATTTTTTCATGAGGGAGAAATGTCCTCACAAATTTACAACACATTATTTTTATACATGAAATCTCATAGATGGAATGTTTTACAGTGGAGATTTTGTAGTAACATGATACCTACTTCCTGTTAATTCATTTTTTGTTTCTTTTTTTCTTCTTTTTCAGGTGTGCCTTTGGACTCATAGGGACGGAATGAATTTTTTGGGGAAAAGGCCAATTGTTCGGTGTTTTATGATGGTTATAATTAATGGTCTCTATGAATAATTGTTTCATTGGATTTGTAGGATCCTTCATGAGTTCAGAGAACTCCCCAGTTGAGTTAATATCTTTCGTTATGAATATGGTGTTTTTTGGAGTCTAATAGAGAAATTAACCCTATGTAATGATACAAAATGATGAATTTGTTTTACAGGGAAGATGCTAGGAACATTGAACATAACATGAAAGGAGATTATGTCATGAATTGGTTACATGACATTTAATAATAAAATATCAATATTTAATAAGATGTAGATGTGTCTTCCCCTATGTGATCCATGTGGATTAAACAACATGTAAATGGATTAGACATCAGGTAAATTCCATGAATATGAATTTTTAGGATTCGCTGGAGTAATAATTTATATTATTTATCCGTATATCCTTTGGTTATTGACCTAGAATACTTTTTCAGTGATTTTGGGTGTCTCTGTTCTATCCAGATTGATTTTTTCGGTGATCAATCACCATTTTGGTAAGGTTTCATCTCTCTTGGTGAGTAAAACTTTTTGTACCATTCTTACATTGTTTGAGGTAGTGTGGTTTCATTGTGTTATCATATCCATTAATCTTTTGTGATGATTCCTTTGTTTCGCTTATGGATTCATGGAGAAATATTTTAATGTGGGCCATTTAGTTTGTTCATTGTGCTATAATGAGTGTGAATTCTAGAGAAATGTGTATTTTCTCTTATCCACCCATATTTTTTGTGAATTAGATCAATTCTATGATGTTCAGATTGATTCAAGCCCTCCATTGTTTTTATGGTGATCTTCTTATCGGTGGATCTTTTGTCAGTGACTGCGAACCATATTTTTAGGTGGGTGGTTCCATCTCTAGATATTGATGGATATATTATTCTTTTCACATTGTTCTAAATATATTTATACATAAATTAAGTATATATTAGGTCCATGTGAATGGATGTTTGATAAAATGTGGGTTTCCCCATTTTATTGATAAATTTAAAAAGGTTATATTTAATGGATTTAAATTGTTTTTTAAAATTCACTACCTGGAATGAATTAATTATGTAGGTTAAATTTTTATCATAGGACCATAATCCATAATACAATCAATATTTTTTCTCATGGTGAATTATTATATTCCATTGGCCAATTGTTCTAGTGACATGTTCGTAACATTTTTGGGTGGTTAAATCATGATGTGTTTTCTGTTCTTTAAGACTATATTAGAATGAATCATTGAGAAGTTGTTATTTTTTGGGGTAAAAGTAGTATTCATTATTTTCCTAATGATTTATTTTTCATTATTTATATGTTCTTGTATTGTTACTAATTCAGTTATAATATGAATGCCTTGGATATTGATAAATGATAATGGAAATTATTTCTGAAATTTCTTATTCATGGATTCATATTACAATTATTTATATAAGTAAAAAATATTGATTATTTTTTTCATATAAATTATTTTATATAGACCATTCCATGTATTATATATAATTATAAAACATGATTTTTTGTTTATAGAGATGTTATGGAACTCCTAGTTCAGATTCCACTAATAGTGTTATCTCACACACTGCATACCACTTCAGTGGTGCATAGACCATTGGATGTCATCTTTTATAGGGAAATGGAAAGTACCATAGTGAGGTAGTGATATTTCAGGTCCTCTGAATCTATGTAGATTGTTGTGATACGGTTGGGGTTTACAAAAGCTACTACATAATGTACCAGTTATGGCTTTGTTATTTTTGGATGATTGGACATTCACTTTGATATTGTTACCGATTTTAGTTGTTTGGTTTCCATTATTTTATTATATTTTTTAATATATATTTTGTCCACATTTGTCTCTTTTATCTATATATATACCATATTGTTGCTTTATATTGGGTAAAATTATTCCATATAGCTATTTCTTGATGCTCGGGTGCTTGTATCCAACCTTTGGGGATCAGGAAACACTCTTTGGATACATGACTACTCAGTTCATGTAAGATTTGGATAGGTTATTGAGGTTGAGTTCGTTACATTTTATGGATTTCATTTCACAATAAACCAAGTTAATAATGCATTATACACAATAATAAGTTATGATTTCACTACATAAAACACTGAATTTATCTTTTGGAACATGCATCGCTATTTTTTATGGTGTTACACGCAATAACATTTATAGATTGTGTTACACACTGCACAAATAAACTCTTGCGTTACAGACAACATTATGTTTAAAAAACAAGACATATTTTGAAAATAATATTATAGCTATCAACTTAGAATTTGAATGTCAGTTGTGAATTGGATTAACTAAATTTTGAAATTATGGTTTATTAATTTCTATAAAACTTATTCATTGGTAAAGATTTTTTTATAAATGAATCCAAGAACCATTAAAAAATAAAGATATTGTTTCCATAAACCAATTTTTAGGTTCTCAAATAAATTTTACCTCAATAAATTAAAATCCGGATGTTTATAAATAATTTTAATAAAATTTATATATTATGTATTCAACAAACAGTATAACATTCAGATTTTGTGTTTTTATAGACAAGAGATAATAATATATCCAATTTATGGATAAAAATATGTATTTTCCTAAAATGTTGATTTACAGACTTAAAATGACTCTCTTATATTAAAATTAACATTTCAAAGTTTAATACATCATATTTAAAAAAAATCATCATTATATTAGGGATAATAGTTTTTTTTTAAAATATTCATTTTTGGTTGAATAACAACAAATTCTTAATTTTAATTGAAAAATGTATTTTAATTTAATTTATTTACATAGTTAGATTATATTTTAAATTTGTTTTAGAGTGTAAGTAGTAAAATTATACATCATTCAATGAATTTTTTTTATTATAATCAATATCACATTGATATTGGATATAAAAACATTTCAATCATTTGAACCATTCCACATTAAAAACTATTTTTGTAGTACCATCTCTAGGATTAATTTTTCAATACTTTCTAACGCTTATTTTAGTTGAATTTGGTAAAATGTATTCCAAATTTTTTATGGTAATAATTTGTAATTTATAAGAAGTAAAACATCACTTTTTATGAAATGGATAAGTGGAAATTGAAAAAATTAGTCACGAATATTAAGAGAAAAATGAGTTCAACCAGGGACTAAACATTAATAGTAAGGGGAAAAGGGATCTAGAACGTTTTATAAAACCCATTTTATGATTATAATAACATCTTAAACATTTATTTATGCAATACATTTTTATTACGGAATACGTTTTCATGTAAAAACATGGGTACACCAAACATGTTAATTTCAAAAATTCAAAGTGTGTCCTCTCCCTCACTTATAAATGGCCTCCACCTCTCCTCACATCTTCAAACACTAAAACAAAATTGTATAATCTAATAGAAAAAATAATAAATTCATCAATTACATTATATAATCCTAAAATTCATTCATAGGTAAGAAAAAAAACCAATCATTTCCTTTGGTGAAAAAGAAAAGAGTAACCCAAATAAGAGGTAACATTCATCAATGAACATTTTTATTTCAGTGATTTCTCAATCCCCATTAAATATTTTAATATCATGATTAGATAATAACCTAAGTACATTAAATATAATTTTATGTTTTTTTGTTAATGTAATGACCAAAAATTACACACACCTGAGTAAAATGAATTATGAAACCATCATTCGTGTGTACGACGGACTGCAGCCTCATGAACGAATGTCATTTATTTTTTCCATTACCACCCCTCTAGTATGTAATAATGAAGAAAACTATGTTTATATGTGATATATTTGATATATATGACTTATTTATTCTTCTAGGATTATTATTTTTGACAAGGCATCACGATTATAATTTTTTGGGTACATGATAACATCGTTTGTGTGCACAACTGACTACTGCAAGAAAAAGCGATGTTATTAATTCATGATTTACATGGAATGTAATAAAAATGGGGTTAATATAAACATAATATATATATATATATAAATTAAAAATTATACTAGAATGTTTGTATATATACATATAATTTTATTTTCTTTATTATAAAATTATATGAAAATGGAAACAATGTTCATATGTATAGATGACTTACCATCTCCATAAGCAATGTTTTTCCATGCCTATCACAATTTTTTTTTGGGATTACACTAAATAGATATATAATTAATATACATGTTTTTATCATTCTCTATGTTATTAAATTTTGACCTATGTAAGAGTATCAGGAATAATAACTCAAAACAGGCACGAAAACAACGTTGTTATCACCCAAAACAAAAAATTAACATTGAATTATTAAGAAAATGGTAATATAAATTCATAATGAAGCCATATATGGTATGATTTATATGAAAATGGTTATATATAATATTTATAATTGACATATATTTATAATATATGTTGTAGTAACATGTACGGAAGAAGTAAATACAAAAGGTGAGATATTTCAATTTCACTTTTTACATTTATCGGATATAAGATATATTCAACATATATTTCTTCTATGTGGTATTTTTAATAGAGATGTTTTTTTATTCTATTTTAATTTATTTTTTAAATAAATATTTTAGGTTCTCAATTTTATGTTTTTTATTATTCAAATGATACCAAATAAAAAACTAAATTTTGTACCAATTTTTCTTCATGGAAAAATAGGTTTTGTTACACACTTATATTCTCCAAAAAATATATATATATACGACCACTTATAAATTTTATATCATGAATAAAAATATTTTTATGATGTTTTAATTTTCATTTAATGTTATTATTATGTTGGGATTATGAATCCCAATTAATTATGTGATAAGAGGTTGTCAGAACAATCACCTTGTTTGACAGTATTGTTTATGATTATATTTCAATTTATGAAACATAATTATCCATATATCAATAATTATCATTATTTAATTATCCATTGGTTATTCATTATATCATCATTTAATTTTTCTATTATTCCAGTCAATGGTTCATAATATAATTAATAATAATTTATTAAAATGAGACATTATTTCTATCCTCGATTAGAAATATCCATTCTTCTAAAACTATGTTTTTTTAAAATGTTTTATAATTTTTTATAATTATATTTTAATCACTTCATTAAGGTAATTATTATTTAAAAAAAATACGTATTAAATAAATTTTAAAAAATATTCAAATATTATTTTATATGTTTTCATTTTTATACTCATAGAAAATGATTTTAAATAGGTTTTATGTTTTAAAAAGTTTATTTAAATGTGGAAAGTATATTTTCCCTAAATAAATAGCATAAATATTTTTTAAACATTAATTTATTATTTTTAAAAGTGGTTTTCATTGTATGGATTTTGGAAAATGTTCTATTTTTTCAAGAATTTATTTCCAAATAATGGTTATTCTTCCTTAAGAAATTCTCTAATTGATCATTCAAAAGCCTCCTATATGTAAGATGAAATTCTTTGATGTAATTTATTCTATAATGAAGATATGATACAAGGAAACTAATTTTATTATTTATTTGAATGGTTTATTTTCAAGGTGACCAGTTTTTCAAGAGACTGATTTCTTGACCATGTGGCATATCATGATTAAATTTTTATGAAACAAGCTTCTTTTCACGTGTTATGCCATGAAAAAATGATTATATATGGTCTCTCTTTTCCTTATATTATGATATTAGTACATTATTATGATACATTTCGTGGGTTATAGTGTGATGAATATTAATGATCTTATGGAATACATAAATATGGTTTTCATTATATAACTAGTAGAAAATAAATATCCCTCTATTGAATTGGTAAATATATATAAATATATATATCATTAAATAGATCTGGATGAAATGGGGAGTTGACACAGTGTAGTAATACCACACTTTCAATGATGATAGTGTGGGTGTCCCACACAAAATTGTATCCCATTATGTGTGAACCTGTTTATATGTTCATAATGTTATGTGTGATTCTGGTTGTGTGTTCTTTTGTTTTTGTGGGGGCCTCATTACATTTCCTTAAAATAATTAGGGAAATTATTTCATTTTTTACATGTTCACTGTCTAATAAGTCGATGTTTAAGCCACAAATAAATGTCTGATTTCAATATTATTCTCCTTGGATCATTATATTTGATTAAATTATCATTAGATTCTTATGAACAACCAATATTTATTCTATTACCTAGGATTTTAATATTTGATATTAATGGTATGGTTTTAAAATTTTATTCTCATTTTACCAAACACTTCTATTGATGTTGTGATTATGTATCTCTTTAATTTAAACTTACTAAGTATATGAAATCACTATATATTATGATTCTTTTCCTATCTTAAGAAAAATAGTTTTAGGTAGGAGTTATATAGGGGAATATCAATGTGGGAAACATTGAAGTTCTCTCACCATAATATAAGATTATGTTTAAAATTTCCAATGGAACTACAATATTAAGACCCTTGGTAATGTGTTTCTCTAATGTAAACAATATTCATATAAAAATATTGAATATCCATATATAATAGGATTGTGAATCTACAATTATTATCAAAGGAATTTTATAGTCATCCTTTAGAAACTAGGATGATAAAACATTAGTCAGACACCTATGGATATTTCTATGTTTCGGTCTTAGGATGTATATTATGATAGGTCTATGGTAGAGATAAAGTATATGAAAGTTTCCTCGATGTCAGGAAAATGATAGAGAGAGTGGCTTCTTAGAAACACATTTTTTTCTAGAGAGTATAATTAGATGTGGCTTCACCATATATTTACTTTGGTTTAACATCCCTTAAAATACCTTATTAATTTGGACTGAGTGAGTAATATGTGCACATGAAATTGATACACACCTGATTTGAAACTCCTAGAGAATATTCATTAGAAAGTAATATAATTTTTATGAAAAATCGTGAAGGATATAAATAAAATATAATAAAAAAAATTCTAAGATAAAGATAATTTGACATTGATAAAATAAAGAAGTTTCCTTATTTAGATAACTTATAAAAGATTTTATAAGATTATGTGGTTCCCCTCTATGATTTGTATTTCTAAAAAATTTATTTTTATTTTAGTCAATGTATAGAACCCAAAGGAATCATGTTAAAATTTAATTTTATGTATGATTAAATGATTGTTTGATACCAATTTGGATGATTAATGGAGACAAAGATAATGTGATTATACCCAATTATTAACCACAATACATGATTAACAATGTGATCTTCAGTGAGATTTTTGAGACATTGGATAATAGTATAACAGACTTATATGAATACTCATGTGTTAAAGAATATAGAGTAATGAATAATAGGTTCAACATATGTGACAATGGGGTGAATAAAAACCTAAAGGAATATCTCTAATGGAGAAGAAGATGATATCTATATTTATGAAAGGTGTAGGAATGGATAAATTGATGAACATTTCAATGGCTCATCTGTGGTGAACATGGAAATTACCTACATGAATCCATTCACCAATGAATTTACATCTAGACCAAGGGAGGAACTATTCCATTCCATTATTTGAATTGGAATGATTAAATTATTTATTTATTTTGATTAAATAATTATGAATTTTGAAATTTATAATGGATGTTCAGAATAATTTTTTCATTAAGGATTTGAATGAATATGTTTAATGGTACTGGTGGCCTTAAAAATAAATTTAATTATTTATTTATATTTTATGGGAAAACATGAATAAGGGATGGTATCACTTAAAATTTACATATTTTTATGAAATGGATTTAATATTGGATGAAATGATATTGGAAAAGAATAATGTAAATTGAATAATATTTATAACCTATGAACAGAAAATAGATTTGTTAATAAAGTAGATTATGTTTTCCTCTATAGAGTTAAAATATTATTAGGTTTATAGAATATATTCATATTTTTATTTGTTCATTGAATAAAGAAGTGTGCATGCATTCAATAATATTTTATGGAAATTGAGGTTATTACCTTGATTCAAGATATTACAATATAAAGGTATTAACATGGTTGATATCTGAAAATCAATTGATAATTTTTTATATTTAGTGATAAATACTAAGCTCAATTTGAGAAATTTAATCTCCTTCTTTATCAGGTATTGGATTTTTAAAATTTTCAAAAGATCATATAGAAAACTATTTATAAAATATTTTATAGTGAACCTTGAATTCGATTTTAGATATAACATAACCATATAGAGATGGTTCCATATTGGATAACAAATGTTAAATTTTTTATACTAGAGAATGATGAAATTACTTATAATTATCTTATGGATCTTATGATCCATTTTTTTCCTGCATAAATAATTCATTATAAGTTACTATAGTAATAGATGATATTTTTATTCATCAAGGAACAAGAAAAATGAGAGTATGTTCTTTTGAAATGGAATCAAAGTAAGCATGCGATTTAGAATTATCCAATATTAAGAAATGAATTTTTGAATAAAATGTTATTATGTTATCAACATTTTTACTGATATTAATGAACTCTTTCAATCCACTTTTCTATGTGGCAATGTGATCATAAAAATTATCCTGAAAAAGTTCCCAATCTCTCTCTATCAGTATTTGGGTGTTATTTTTGTCGTAAGTTTCTATGCTTCCATATTCCACCTATATTCTACTATCTGGAAACCAAGTTATGAGTTACTTTATCTATCCTTTATTTTTCCATATTTCCATTTTAAGGAAATTTCATTTATTAATTTTTCTGATGTAGGTTTCTATGAAATCGAATTATATTTGATAATCCTTTGATGAACCAAATGAATTTACAGGGATAAATTAATATTTTGGGTGGTAGAATATAACACCCATAGATTTTATGAATTATTATTTTTTAAATAAATAAATATGATTTTAGAGCTTTCATTACACATTACATGAAGATAATATTTTGTTATACGCAACACCAAGTTAAGTATTCACTACACACAACACTATATTTATCATTCAATAAATAAAAAATTAACTTTTTCTTTGGATACATGAAATAACAAGTTAATATTTTGTTATACACAACACTGGGCTAAGCTTTTGTTGCATGAAACACTATGATTAAACGAAATGTAACATATTATTAATAAATTATTATCTTTTTCACCCATTCCTTGGAATGGTAGTTATAAAAATCATTAAATAAATTAAAAAAATATGGATTAATCAGGTTTAGAAAATGTATTCATTGATAAAAAATATATATATATGACTAAATGTAAAAAATATTTGAAAAAAAATAAAATCCATTCTAAAAAACAATTTTTAAATTTGAAAACTCATTTTATTTCAAAAAATTCAACAAACCAATATTAATTAATTATTTAAATGAAATTTATATGGTATATATTAAAATAATTATTTAAAATTCAATATATATTCATTATATACAATCTACTAGGATAAATATTTGTTTTTCCACATAAAAAAGATGTACTTTACATAGAGGTTGTTTTACAACTTCCTAATAGAGTACTAATTTTGAATTAATTTTTGAGAATCAAATAAATTCCATTTATCAAAATAAAATTATTATTTTAAATCATCAAAAAATAATTATATTTGGATCAATTTTTGGATTTTTCAAAAAACATTCATTTTTTTATGAATAGTTAAAAATAAAGAATTTTAATTGAAACCATCCTTTTCATCTAATATATTTCTATAGTTAAAATATATTTTAAATTGTATTAAATGTATTATTAGTTCAATTATATATAATTTAATACATTCGAGTTCATTTTAATCAAATTAATTATGAATTTGGATATGAAAAAATTTCAATCTTATTAACATTTTCACATTAAAAACACATTAGCTCAACATGTCTACCATATTAATTTTAAATTCATTTAATATTAAAACGAGTTTATTAAGGTAGTAAACATAAAAATGATTAAAAAATGACCTTGATACATTTAAAACATCCATTTTATGGGAATATATCCATTTTCCCCTTTCATGGGATGAATATCATGCATTATTTAATCCATTGAGTTAAAAATATGGGTACACCAATCATTCTTCTTAAAATTGAAATGTGCGTCCTCTCCCTTAGTAATAAAAAGAAAAAAATGATCCCACTGTACAAACACCATAAACACCAATTTATTTAGACAATACCTAATAATATAACATCTCCACTTCCCTCATCTCTTCCAATAATCCTTACTTGGGGATGAAATCCAAAAAATTATTCTATTTGTCCAACTCTAAAAAAGATACCCAAAGAAGAGGTAACCATCTTCAACCTATGTCTTTTGTATTGTTTCTTCTTAACTACAAGTTACTTATTATTTTATAATTATTATGTAATAAACTATATATCTTAAATTTAATTATATTTTTTCATGTTTATGGTATGAACTAAAAACTCACATACATCTATCAGATGGGTTATGAAATTATCATTCATTTGTAAGGTGAACGATGAACTCATGAGAAGATGTCATTCATTTTCCCCATTAACACCTCTTAATGTTGTGAAAAACGATTTTTATGATGTTTATAAATGGTATTTATTTTATTTGAGATTCATTTATACTTATATTATTTTTATGTAACTCACACATTCATGCTTACTATATTCTAACTATATGATAACATTGGTCATGTGTATTATTGAAAACCGCCTCACGATGCGATGGGATTAGTTCATGCTTTACAAAGAATGTATTAAAAATAAATTTAATAGGTATATTAGAAAAAATATATATCATTATAATAATAGTGGATAGATAATATAAATATATCATTTACATTTCATACATTCTATATAGAATGAAAGTTGAAACATCATTCATTACATGATAAGAAAACATTGTTTTAGAGGCAGTTTTTTCACAGTAGTTTTCTAAAATGTCTCTAAATGTTTCATTGAAAGATATTTAGCATTGGTTTTGAAAACCACCATAAAAAATGCCATCAGTTGTTTTAATTTTTTTATTTTTTTTAAATTTATTACAAAAAATATATAATTTTTTTGCTGAAATTTATTTTAATACCTAACGTAATATATCTTAGTATTCTTCAAAACCGTAGAAAATTTCAAGCATTTTTTTTAAATTATTAATATATTAATTATTGAATTATTTGGTATTTATTATTTACTATCAAATATAGTTTATTTTTTATTATTTTTTTTTATTTTTAATTTTTTAGTTAGTAAATATTTATAATTATTAGTTTATAATATTTTTAAAATGAAAACAAATCATTAATAAGTTGAAAAACAGACTTCAGTATCAAAAGATTAAAACTTCTGATCCAGGGGTCCATTTCAGGTCCAAATCCTGTCGAATCGATGCTTATAAAATAATGTAAAACTAAGTTATATTAATATCATATGAGAATGAAATGGAAAATATATATTCAAATATCATGTTGAAAATCACAGTCGAAATTGAAATGACAATAGAATTTATTCTGGGTTTCAGTTTGGGCTCTATCACATATTAAATGGAAGCCTGCAAGGATCTCTAATCCATTTAGGTCTGGTACCAACTCATTGAGTATTTTATCCCATTTTATTATTCTACAAAGCTCATGAATTCCTCAGATACATTGGTTTTAGTTGCGGACCACAATTTCATTGAATTCAAATGGTTATAACATTCACTCTAGGTGTCTGTGAAGCCTGTACCTCATATAATAATTAGGATCATTTTATGATCGTCAAATTTACTAGTAATGGATCACTTAATGGAGTCCAAAATTAGATTTTAGGTTCATTTTAGTGTTTTTTTGGTTTTCTGTGGTTCTTAACATTTTATGATTTATATAATGAATTAAATAATTATTTATTTATTTAATTATTGTTATTTATATATTTATTCAAGTATTTAATATTAATATTAATTTTTAATTTATTATTAATTAATTAACTATGTAATTATTTATTTATTTGTCTGTTAGTTATTAATAATTTACCAATTTATTTATTGAAAAATGAATTTTTTGATTTTTTTAATTTTTTTATTTAATATATAATATATAATATGTATTTATTATTTATTATTTAGTTATTATGTAAACATTAATTTTTAATTTATTTTTAATATTTTATTTAATTAGTATTTATTATTTATTTATTTATTTTTAGTTTACTATTCATTTATTAATTATACATTTTTGTATTTATTATTTATTTATTCTTTATGAATTATTTATTTATTATTTATATATTTATGTGTAAATTTTTAGTTATTTATTAATAATATATTATTTATGAACTATTTATTATTTATTAATTATTTGTCAAATTTTTAAATTTTAAAATATAAGGACAATTAATTAATTTTAATTATTAATTAATAATTAATAATAAATTTTTATTAATAATTAATAATTATCAATTATTAGTTATTATTAATTTTCAATTTTTAATTATTAATTATTAATTAATTAATAAATTGTATCTTTATATATTATTTGTTTTTTATTCATTATTCATTACTCATTATTATTTATTACTTTTTATTTATTTATTCTCTATTCATTATTTAATAATTAATAATTATTAATTAATTATTAATTTCTTGATATTATTATTAATTATTTTTAATTTTGTAAATATTAATTATTTTTTATCAATTATTAATTCTTAGTGATCAATTATTAATTATGAGTTACTATTAATTATTAATTATAAAAATTAATTATTTTTTATTTGTTATTTATTATTTACTATTTACTATTGAATATTGACTATTTATTATTTATTATTTATTATTTATTATTTACTATTTACTCATTATTATTTAATTTGGTATTATCTATTATTTATTAACGTATTATTAATTTTTTATTTATTTATCATATATTAATTTATTTTTAAATTTATTTTTTATTAATACATTACTTTTATATTATATGTTATATATTATATATTGTATATTATGTATTATATATTCTCTATTATCTATTATCTATTATCTATTATAGGTTATCTATTATCTATTATATATTATATATATCATTTATTATTTATTACTTAATATTTTTTATTTAGTATTTATTTTTTAAAAGTTACTATTTACTATTTACTATTTAGTATTTATTGTTTACTATTTACTATTTATTATTATATTTTTTTTATTAACCATTTATTTCTATATAATATATTTCATAATTTAGTATTCATTTATATTCTATTTAATAATTCATAATTCGTAATTAGTAATTACTAATTATTAGTTATTAGTAATTAATTATTAATAATTGATTATTGATTAAAAATTACTTAGTGTGTATCTTTTTGGTATGTTTTATTTGTCTTTCTAATTAACATATATGTATATGTATATTAAATTTAATTTACATACCACATGAAGAGTCTGCTGTAGTGGAAAAGTCTTTGTAGAATTAGTAAGAGGTAATGGGTTCAAATATCACCCAACCCAAAAAATAAATATTTGGCTTGGGTATGTGCGTGGACATAGACTAGTGCATGGTCATGGACTTGTTCATGGATATGGGCCTTATCATGGTAATAATAAATAAATAAATAATAAAGAAATAAATAACTAACTAAATAAATAAATAAATAACTAAATAAATAAATAACATCCTAAAGAAATAAATACATAAATTAATTAATTAATTAATAATGGAAAAAGGAAAAAATGAAAAAATAAAAAATATGAGAGATATTAAAAATATAAAAAATATTAAAAACATATTAAAAATATTAAAAATATTAAAAAATAAAAAAACGATTTAGCAACGGTTTAAATTGACACTAAAAACCCGCCGTTAAATCGATCTATGATGCTTTTTAAAAAACCACTGCTAATTATTTCCCGACACATGATTTACCGCTTGTTTTCCAAACCCGCTGCTAAATACAAATTTTAGCGTATTGTGCGTACGTACGACCTACCATCTCCTTAAATAGTGTATTTCATTTCCTATAATTAAATGTTATGGATTAAACTAAATAAATATAATATATATATATATATCTGAAATTTATTTCCTTTTTTTCATTCATGAGATGATGAAATAATTATCCATGTAAGAAGATCAAGAATAACATGTCAATCTCATATGAAAAACAACGATGGAATTACACAAAATGTAACAATAACATAGAATTGTTTATAAGATGGTTATATAAAGTCACAACTGAATAATATATGGTATGATATTATGAATATGGTTATTTCATAGATTTTTAATAAAATTATATTTATAATATATAAGGATTTAATGTGTATTAAGGATGTCAATACTTATGGTATTAGATTTTTGTCTCACTTTTTACATTTGTGAGACACGTTATATATTCACTACCACTTTCTTCTAAGTGGTTTATTAACTTCCCATGATTTATTTTTGATTCTTCTCTTAAATAATATTTGTATTTACACATTAATTTTTTATATATTTTTCATGGTGATTATAGTTCAAAAGTAACCAAATTAGTAATGGAATTGTTGTCCCAAATTTCCTTCTTTGAAAAAATGATATATTATGTAGCAATATTCTTTTATGAGGTGTATATAATTCCCCTTTTATATTTTACATTATGAATTTAATTATTTTCATGATATTATTATATTAATATAATATTATTATTTTTTGGGGATTATGATTCAGTGTTACCATGGTGGTAAAAGATTATTTCTACAATCACATTGTTTATCAAGATTGATTATAATTACTCTTCCATTGATGAAATATCATGATCAATCTATTAATAATTATCATAATTTTCTTCTCCTCTAGTTTTTATTATATATAAATGTAATGGAATTATTTTTTCACTCGATGGTACTTAGGATAATTAAGAAAAAAATGTAAAAATCAATCATTATTTTCATCTTTGGTCACAATTTTTTTTTCTAATCCCAGTTTTTATAAAAATGCTTGAAAAGGATCATTCAATGTCAGTTTGAATGAATGGTATATAGAAATTTGTATTTAATAGAAATATTTTTTAAATAATTTTCAAATATTATTTTTTATTTTTCCAAGATTATTTTTGAATAAAAAGGTTTCCAACGCGATTTACATTATAATTTTTTTAAACTTGAATATATACATTCATCAAAAAATGTTTAAATAATTGTTCAGGTAATCTATAAATGTTCAATGTGGATTTGAATGAATGCAATTTTGAATATGTTTAATGTTTTAAAAAGGTATTTTTCAAATAAAGGTAATATTCCCTAATGAAATTCCCCATGTGATCTTCAAAATATTTATCCATTAGATATTATATCATTTGACATTGTTTATGTTTTTATAGGGATACGATCCCAGGAAACAATTCTAAATCATTCCTTTAAAAAAATTGTGTAGAAATTATTTTTGTTAAATATGTTTCTCTTTCAAGGGATATATTTTTATAATATTATGAATAATCCCAATTCTTTTCATAGGTTACTACATGATGAAAATATTATAAAGGATACATGTTTTTTAGGTTATGTTATGATGTCATGCTTATTAAACCCATTTAATTTCACCGGTTATGATATTATTAATGATTAAGATATTGTGGAACACATAAATATTATTTTTATTTTATGAATTGTGGGACCTATATCTCCCTCAAATTCATTGCGTAATAAATTATATTTATCCCTTATTGTGGACAAGGATTTATTATGGTGTGAACATAGTATATTAAGAGAGGGTTGTCGTTGGGGGTAGTCTTGTTCCTATCTATTGAGTTTTAGCCTATTACGTGTGATATTTTTTAAAAGATCACAATGATATTCTGAAACATAGTTGCATGTCTATAAGATTAATTGAGTGAAATATTTCATTTCAATAACATAATGGGTGACCCATTTTGTATTTATACACATTCACAATGTTATCAGTTGACATGTATTCCAGATGTCATTGTCTTATACTAATGTTATTCTCTAATAGATATTGTTCTTTTATTTTTTAATCATTAACATATTTGGAACTGCCAATCATTTTTCCATGACTCATGACAATGATCATTGATATTCATGGTATGGTTTTCAAATGTTAGTCTCATGTTTTTGTACCCTTATGTTCATCTTGTGATTTTTTATCTCCATTATTTACCCTATTGGGCATCTGATATCACTCATTCTAATGTCTCGATTCTATAGGTTATAAATAAATGTTTTAGGTTGGAGTACTAAAATGGAATATATTTTTCAGAAACATTGATGATCATTCACCAAAATAGAATATTGTGTTCAAAAATTCTAAATTCACTAAACTTTTATGGTCTTCTTGAATGTGTTTGTGTAATGTAATAAATTTACATGTACAAATATATAATATATAATTAAGAATTTCTTGGGACTCTATTTTAGGTGTTCTTCCACCATTTATTCCCTCTTTAAATATCATTAATTTTATATAGTGACTATAATATATAATCCTCTGGTATATTTGGATTATTATTTATTGAAATTGTGTCTGCGTAAGTTAAAATAAATGATGATGAGATGGTATAAACCTGTCATGGATGATCTTAATTCACATTGCATTATCTAGAGCCCTTGTAATGATGCAAGGTATCATAGGGGTCATAGGTCCTTTTCTATGGAAATGACCAATCTTATTGATAGTCTATAGGATCATATATATAAGTAACTCACAATAATTTAAAAGAGGGGACCCTCGATATCAGAAATTCCCCTATATAAGTGAAATAGAAGTTTTGAGTAGATTCAGAAACATGAACAAATATGTATGTTATGGAGAAAAGTCTTTCCAAAAAGTGTTTTGGAACCATTGAAATTGTTTATATATAATGGGCTATGTGGAACATGATGTGAATGATGGGAAAATTTTTATATTCTAGTATTTTATTCCTAAAAAAAGGGGAGATTGATTTATGGATATAACTCATGGATGTCTTATCATATATCATAAGGCCAAATGATGAGGACCACAAAAAATATTAAGCATGAGGTACTACTTCCATTCATCGGAAACAATTGCCGTATGTGGGGACTCCACATTGATGGGGTCAAATCTATATGAATATTTGAAATATGTGTTGTATAAATCAGGAAAAATGTTGTAGGAACTAAGGATTGTGATTCACAGAAAACAACCCATTGATACTGAAAATTCACTCTAAGGATACATGTTCTAATAAAATGAATACATGGTTCCAAAGGATCATGTGATTATTCATATAGAGAAAACACATCTAGTTGATAGGACATATACTCCTATGTAAATACAAATCATGTATAGATAGTCAAAGGGGTCTCATAAATCTAAATGTGATTTTTACACTAGTTGTGGATGATTTGAGAAGATTAAAACAGATGACCAATCATCAAAATTATGGGAAATGATATATCCAATGAGATTTTTAGAAGCCTAAAACCAATTCTATCACAAACTAAAAACGTTATTGATGTGAATATATGTGGAAAATCATTTATCTATATTTTTCAAAGACATAATGTATCTAAAATGAATATATCTACTTTTCCATGGGTAATGATACACTATATATTCTTTATAATTCCTTTTAATTTCACTAAAACATTTCAAAAACTCTTCACAATTAATTTATCAGTAGGTGGGACCTGAATTTTGATTCATACTATATTCAAAGAGTTTAATTTATACATGTTTATGTATTTTTCACTAAAATTATATTTATTTTCTATTTTTACCATAAACAGATTTATTGTATCCTGATATTTATTTTCCCAAAGTCTATATAGTATAAGGTCATAATTTAACGACCAAATATGGTGTATATGTTTGACTCTAAAACCAAATTACCTATCCTAAGGTCAAGATCACTATATCACCCTTTTGAACAAGGAATGAAAATTTTGTAGATCATTGATAAATGTTTTAAAATCATAATGGAAGGTATTTGAAAAAAAATTAATGTATAACCATGAGTCATTCTGAATTTAAAGACATCATTAACATGTTGTTAGGCCCCATGTGGATCAGAGGACAATTTATTTGGAAAATAATACATCTAGTTGACTAGAAAGTGGCTCAAATGAATATCCCCCCAACTCATAGTCATGTAAAGAGTCTCCTTGAGGTTAGATACACATATTTCTAATAGATATGGATGGTTTGTGGAAATTCAAGTCACTTATGGAACAAATTAAGAGGTGGAATGGGAGGGTCATTCTCTAAAAGGTAAGGTAGTGTGTTTTCAACTCATGGATCATATCCAAATTTCTAAAAAAATATCTCTTTATAGGTTTCCCAGAGGACTCATTAAATAACAACATGGAAATATTAGGAACATTATATGGTCATGTTCGACGATTGGAAATAACATAGTCAATAATTATTTGTAGGAATTCATTAAAAAATTGAAAGGTTAGGTATTGAAATTATATAAATAATAAAATTAAATGATTATATTTTTTGGAAACCCACAAAGAACTGAATTTATAATACTTCTCCCAATGATTTTTTATCAGGTTGGTTTGAAGAAAAGATGTTGGATATTTACCAATACAATATTGAATCCTTGGATGGGACCTCAATCAGACACTCTTTAAATAGAATCTTGAAGGAAAAAAAGTGTCTAGTAATAAAGAATTCCTCTCTCGATTTATAGAACAATACATTGTTGTAAATTCTACTTTAGGAAAGGATTCATTTCTCTATTGAGAGAATGTACATTTTCAACACTGATCTAAATAAATAATTCCACAATAATGTTGATTATATCCTTATGAATGTTATGTTTGATATCCATAATTATAATATTATGTATATTTACACTTTGATCAGGTATAAAAATAAAAATAAGAAATTTAATGTAAAGGAATACAACAATATGTAATGTCGAAGCTCCAATAGACCACCACAATGGATTCATAAATTAATTGTTCACTTTATTCATCCCTTCATGACAATAACTCTCACGATGATTTGGAATAATAGTCTTCCCATAATCTATCGACTTATAAGTGTTGGTAAATATATTATGTCAGCCATTCAAATTTGATTGATGGATGAGGGAAACACACCACAATTAATTATTTCATGTGGGTTTTCATGGGTACTTTTGGATTACATCGATTACCTTTTTTGCATGAAGCATGACACCAGTATGAATAATTCTAATCGTATTGATATTTTCACCAAGAATAGTTATAGTTAAAATGTGAATAACCTCTTATTGGATGTGGGGGAATAAATATATTTTATCTACTTTTGGTGACAAAAAATTATAGTTTATTTGATGAGAAACAACCTTCTATTTATTGGGGTACTCTTGCTATGCACAAAGATGTTAAGGATGCTTTAATGGTTCAGTTTTGAGCTATGGAAAATAACATAGGGGATCTGAAAATTCTCATACTGTAAGGAGTTATAGGAAGGCTACAGATTCCCTTTGATCTCAAGAACAACGATTAGATTCAACAAATTATCTTGGGGATCAATGCTAACATTGATTTCATGGAATTAATAATTCATAAGAATTTGAAATGTTGAGGTATTTTCTAAACACTCCATGGATTATATAAATGATTATTTTTTCATTACACTGCCTTTGGAGTCTCTTATAAAGAGAAGTTATGGGTTATAACTCATACAATCATGTTTTTTGAACATTATTGTTGTAACTCATTGTGGATTGAATCTGAGATGATGTTTTATACTAATGTATTAAATTCAAGAGTGAGGAGCGTGCCCTTGAAATTATTGCATCAATGTATTGACTATCTAGTCATGTTCAGTTATTTCAAATTAATTGTCTCATATGCATATATATATAAAAATCAAATGGTAGGTATTATGTCTAAGAAGGCAGTCTTAGAAATGAATTTGAGTTGTTCTTTTCCAACACCAAATTATTTTGCTCTAATAATGTATGTAGATTTTTCTTGAGTGACATAATACAATTTTTTTATCAAGAAAACTTGTAATGCTCGAATTTTTTTAAGTTTTTTCTTAATTAAAATTTTTAGGACTATTTATAATGGATCCGGAATTTTAGGATTGTATTATTAATGTACTGGGGTGTTTATGACTACAGATAGAAATATCCTAAAACCTAGTTGACCATTTTTAGGTAGTCATTGTACATTTAAATGTGAAAAAATAGATTAATAATTTTTTTATTGTATATAATTTAATAAGGAATCAATATTCGTGTAGTTTAACTTCATGTGTTACAAACTTTGGTATTATATTATTTAGGATCTTGTAATTGAGATCTTATTCTACATTGATTTACATTAAACGCCTTGGATGGGATTTGGAGCATTTTACTGCTTAATAAGGTTGTGAATAAATAAAAATATGCTGGGACCACTCATGTATATCTAAGAAATTAATATGAAAATAATTTCTTTTAGTGAAAATTCATTCATATATCATTTAGGATCATTCATAGTGGAAAATAATTTTATGCTATCATTGGTCATTATTTTTCTATTTATTCCTGATGGTGTGACCAACCATGAAATCTATTCTCATATGAGTGAAGACCAGAGTGAGTAACATTATGTTGTTGGAGAATAACCTAAATTTTTGGTGTATGAGAAAGGAGAAATATAACGGAACTCTTACAATAAAATGGGACATCGAATTGGAGAACCCATGTTAAAAACACATCCACAGATCTATCTCATATGTTATTGGAGGCCCTTTTCCAATATCTGTTCATTATCTAATTTTATGTAGATGAAAAAGGAATTCATCTTGGTGTTGGAAAAATAGGTGAAACATTGTTAATTGCATGTGATTTATATTGTCACCAAGATGGTTTAGTGATAATTTCAATTTTTTGAGTGGACCCATTTCATAGTCCCATTTTATCCCATAATGAAGAGAATCATTCCTTGGATAGTTCTTAAAAAATAAACTAGGTTAGATATCATTCATACAAAAGGGTGTATTTTTGTTTTGAAATTATGGCTATTCCTATCATAATGATTCTACAAATCACTATGTATCATATTGTAAAGGAAATCACGGAACATGCAGTTATTAAATGGATCCCTCCATGGATAAAACATCTAAAAATGGAAGGGTTCATATTTAACAACAGTGTTCATACTAATCTTTTAGGTTTCCTCAATAAAGATTCATTTTCTATGCATGGAATGAAAATTATGTCCTATAATAAGGGATGTTCTATTATAGAAGGGATGTATCAGGATAAAGGATTATCCAATAGTGTTGGTGGAGGCAATTTTGTGAAGTTGTGGATTGTCCATGGATAAGATATTTATGTGTTCGTATATATATTGTGGTATAAGTAAAAAATTCATTTATGGTTCATTGAGGGAACATTATCCTCCATAAATATAAATTGTATATGGGTGAAATAGAAATTGGTTTCAACCTAGTGCATGGTGATTAAATAATGTGATTCAAGATACCACATCAAGGTGAAGGCATTAATTTTTATACATTATTTTTTTTTGAAAATCACACATAATATTATAATAA
This sequence comes from Viscum album, assembly GCA_963277665.1. Lineage (NCBI taxonomy): Eukaryota > Viridiplantae > Streptophyta > Magnoliopsida > Santalales > Viscaceae > Viscum > Viscum album. The sequence continues at coordinate 1,643,918,326 of OY728163.1, read as the reverse complement.
TTTATACATTCTCCCCTACATAGACCTGGAACACATATAAGAAATAAAATGGGAGGTCATTATTTAAAAAATTATGTTTGGGCCCAATATAGGGAATTCATGTCTAGCTACATATCATGTAGATAAAGGAATCATTACAAACTTAGTTCAAAGATAGAGTTTCACCTATATGGATCGAAATCATGTGTAATGTAAATGTGATGTTTCCCCTTAAAAGGATGGTTATTCTCCTTTTTGGTGTAGGATGTCATACTATTGTGATGTCAAAGGTCACTCATCATCAGAGAGGATTTCACTAGTAGTTGAATCTTCCTAGACATCCATTCAAATGATGGTAAATGATTTTTATATAAAGGAAACACATCTGAGTAATGAGTGATGAACCTAAGGGTGGTCCCATGATAATATACCCAATCGTCGCTTTTTATCCGGATATGATGGGAATCATTCTAGATATAGTACTTATATAAGAATATCAATGTGCATACAAGGATCAAATACTTGGAAAGGAAATTTTATTTTCTATTAACATTATGGTTACACCGATGTAACAATATCCTAAAATCTCTATATATTGTGTATAAAAATAAATCACTCCTTCTGTAGTTCGTATTGTGGAATTTTCCTGCACATATAAAATTCTTATACAGGATGATGATATTTTTATCTTATTTTATATGACCCCATGAAAATATTTCTAACTATCACTATGTTTCTTATATTGTTAGGAATCATGCCTCCTGATGTTCATAAAGATAATAGGATTCGCCTTGCAGATCTGACTCATTCTAGGGGAAAAGAAAAAAGATTTATAATAGTATAATAAAGGTTCTAGAGACAAGAAAACCAAATAAAATAATATCTTGTATAAATATTTATCTTATTTGGAAGGGGTAATTTCATCTTCTATTTAAGATAAAAGTATCGTTATCTATGATAGAACATCTAGACATCGACACATGACACATTGTTATGGGAATATGGCTGCGATTTAGTTATTGAATATAATTTTTCTTTGTGAATATAAAGATCATATATATGGAATATGGGGAATTAAAGCTCTATGTAATATGTTTCCCATGTGATAATGATTTATACATGGATAGAAATATCACACAGGGTAGATAGAGGCCACATAAAATGAGATAAACTGATATGATTAGGTCTATGAAGGGTGGAATTCACCCTCTAGTTTTAATATATGGTGGTGGGGATGGTAAATTTGTATTTTAATGTCATACAGTACATATGATGACTCTACATAGATTATTATCTATCATACAAAATATTTTATTGGTTTTACACTAGTCTGATCTACATGAGAAGTGTGATAGCCTTTATAATTTATTAATGTAATAGGAAAAAACATAAATGAGTGATAAATCAATTACAATGACATGGTGAGTATTTTTTAGTGTGAAAAAAGGTAAAATTATCAATTTATGTGTTTATTATTCACCTAAGGTCGAGTATATGGAATTTATTATGTATCCAATAATATCAGGAGCCATGAAAAAAAATTTATCGGGAGGAAATATCCCCATATAGATATGTCTCACATATAGGTAGGGAGAAATTTTAGCTTTAAGCCTAATCCGAATCGTTAATTATTGTGTTTGATAGAATGATGTTGATATATATTTTAATATCATATAACTCATAACTTATGTGTTTAGAGTCAAAAGAAACTAATGGATAAGTCTACGATAAATTCTTGTATGTGTCCCTACAAATCTATATTAATATGAATCAATCCACATGAATTTAGAAAAATGTTTTCACCATGACATTGATCATATTCAAATAAATGAGCACTTTTTTTGGATGGAAGGTTTCTCTGTGACTTGGAATCTGGTTAATGAATTACTGTATACCAAATAAATATGAGAATAAATCCTCAAGTGGTTCCTATATAAACCCATTATATATATCTAACTCATATATAGAGTGCATGAATTTTTTTCATTCATGAGTGAACTGTGTCATTAGAGTCAGATAATGGTCCCTACTATAGGTCATGATTTTACATCAGGTATGATTATTTCATTGTCAAAATCATGTACGAAGATGTAACAATACACCATATAATGGTTTTTTTGGATAGTGAAAATGTGATATATCCTTTTCTGGATTCAGTTTTCATGTTAGTGATGGGTCTCATTGGGTGACCTAACCTAATAGGTTATATACTATTAGTATGAACCATATGATGTAATCCACCACATTATATGATAGGGATTTGAATTCTATGATGGTTAAATTCTTTCACCCAATTATTGTGTGTTATAATGCTAAAATAAATTATTCAATGTCGTTGGTGTTGTGAGGTTCATACTATTGATTATAGGACATCGGTTCCCTTGTTGAAATTATGAATGTATTTGTTGGTAAACCTAACATAAGGGGGAGGCATGATGTTTATAACATCCATATTGGGTGTGGATTATTCTCAATTAGGATATACCTTTCGTAGGTTGTAATATTTCTCCCAGTTGGTTTATATAATCGGAGGTTTCTTCCCTAGTATCATCATGAATCAGAGAACCAATACCAATTATTATTGAGAAAAAAAAGATAAGGAAGTAATTATTCAAGAAGGATTATGAAATAAGATTCTAATGGATATTATTTTTTTAAAATGTATGAAACCTATTCTCATTGAGGCATTATATACTGAAATGCCACTTCTATGATTATGATATAGCAATCACAGGATTCAGATAGAGATTTTGAGTGAGGATAACTTATCTTTGATGGGATTCACTACCTATATTCTATATAAATTATAATATGAGGATTCTTGTTTAGAATGTAGGGTTGATTGGTTATAGGTTTAAAAGACATGAGAAATATTTCATGTCCCATAATTCATGTATTTTCCTAGTGTTTTATGAATTATATCAAAAATAATCTTATTAAGAACATATATCTTATAATTTTTCACAATGTAAATGTTTTATTAGTTATTGTAAATGATGTTGTACTACTGATACAACATCTATATCAGAGAAGAATATAAGTCGGATTAATTTTATATTAATATAATATGAGGGAAAAAATCATGGGATGATATATGATTTCTTGAAGTTGATGAAAATTTTCATCTATAATTCATTAATCGGTATAGCCTAGAAACCTTTAGAGAAGAAGTAAGTAATATTAAGAATGTATATAAAATTCCATGCCATACTAAGGGATGTGGTCCCATTTCATATATCCCCAATATAGAAAATTTATAAATGAATTTATAAATATGAAGAAACATTATGGATTGATCGATAAACATTTAATGTATTCAAAATGCATGGAAACTCTTGTAGAATTACATAATTTCTGGAATCAATTTAAGAAAAAAATAAAAAATCATCATAATTTTATGTGAGTGAATGGCTCATAACATTTGGAATCTACAGAAGCCTATATGGACATTCAATATCAAGAATGGTGTCTCTACCCAAGTGACTACTATATATAATAATTTTTCAATGATCCATTATATATATGAATTTATATTCATTTAGCCATTCAATAATTGTGTTTTTTCCACAAAATGAATGAATTTTAATGTTTTGGTCAATCTAATGGGTGGGTTTCATTTTGGAGGTATTCCATAATGGTGATTATTCAAGCATTAAAAGATATTGTCTCAATAAATTTTGGGGTTGTTTTATTCTAATTGATCGTGACCATGTCACAAATGATTACCATGCAGACAACCCTTCAATGTGAAAATAATGAAGATCATATTAGTTTGGTCATAATTGACCAGGAATATTGATTCGTTAATAAATATAACATCATAAGAGTTTTGTGAATTAAGGATGAGATTCATTTATGATTTGAAATAGGAATTTCATCATCATTCGCTTCCTATTTCCGATTAATGCAGTCCAATATTAATTCTAGAATGCATATTTCCCATAGAACTGTTGGATTAAAAACTTTAATTCCCATTTACATTTAGATGGTATATCTATAGCTAGAAGGATTTTTTAAGCCTATAATGAAGGATTCATATTTCTCCACATTATTGTTTGAGCCTTCATAATTAAATAAGATGTATTGAATAATTTATTAGGTTTAGTGATTAATGAAAATCACTATAACAACTTAGTTGAACATTTTGATTTTAATTCCAATCCTTGTCAGAATTCAATGGGATCTTTAAAAACACATATTTCAAAGATTGGATGTTTCATGGGTAGTGAAAAATTCTTCATCCAAGAGATCATTATTTAATTATTTTCTTTCTCTAGAAGAATTTTTCAAGAAATATAGCTTTCATATAACTATTGATTTCATTAAATGACATGATTGAATTCGATATCATTACATGATGATCACCCATAATGTTAGATTTCTAGAAATCAGAGGATAGCTTGAAATATTCTTGGTATATTTGATATGAGTGTCTAAGTGGACATGGTTTATCCTCTAGGAGTATATCATATGTTCTACTGATTAAATGAGTGCAATATAGTTTATCTAGATATTAGAATATAGGGTCTCAATAATTATAATTGTTTGATTGAAGTAGTAAACAATATATTCATATATATAATCATTAATATAAATGATAATGGAGCCAATATATCACTCTATTGAATCAATACATAGGATGAAATTATTCTTATATTACATTACAATTTTTAATATTGGACATAGTAGAGTTTTCATGTGGTTTTTGATGGATTCATAAATATATTTTTCCCATCAATAGGTAACCCCTACCTCATTAACATTGTATAGGGGTGACATTTTCCAAAATTCTTGTTTAATAAGAACATAAATTAACAGATAGATTTTCCCATGGAACTCTATGATTATTCCTTTTTAGGGATTCAATATGTAATATATTATGTATTGATAATTTGTTCTGTATTTATTCATACAAATGGTCATAACCTCATAGAATAATATCCCCAACGGTGATCTATATTTGGAAGTTATATAATAATTTGGTTCCATATTTATCTGATTAAGACCAGAGTATACATATTTTAAATAAATATCATGGAAGCATATTGTTCAATCAATATGGAGTTCTATCACCCGAATTGGGAAATTATCCTTCAAATTTTTTTTGTTCACATTCCTAATATCGATATAAAACATGATCATATAATTCATTCTCATAATAGTGATAATATTTTTGAACAATTTCAAATATATCAACACATCAATGAATCTGGATTTTATAGTCATGTCATGGGGGTATTCCCAATACCTCCTAATAGAAACCTCGATGATTATTTGGTTGGACCCAATTAGGGGTATACCTGTGTGAATGTAGCTTGATAATTTCTATATAATTCTAAATGAATACATTGAGGTTCCAATTCAATAAAAAAAATTATATATCATACTATTCTATAGGTTTACTGAAACTTATCTATTTATTTTGTGGTTACTTTTTTGTTCCAAAATTTATCTTCCTGAGCTCCACGATGGTTTTGGTGATTCCTCCCTCATTTTCATGTGGTGAATCTCGGAGGTCATCATCATCTTGTTCCCTCTTTACATCGATGTAAGTGTCATTAGGTATGGTGAATAATATCAGATCATCTATGATCCTGATGAAGGATAAGGGTCCACTATTGGTTTCGAAGAGTTCTAAGTCATGGATATCAAAATTGGTAGCATTTAGAAGATAATTTTTTTAATTATGGATGTTCTTTGGTGGTTAATAAAATGTTGAAATTTTAAAATACCAGTGGGTTCCTGATGATATTTTCAATATTTACTAGTTTTCGAGGGGAATATATGGATCTAGATAAGGATGAATGAAATATACTTTTATTCAAGAAATTATTCTCCCTGAGTCTGAATAGGAAAATTTTGATAAGATCCAATGAGCCCAATAATATTTAAATGAAAAATAAATACACATTGTCAAAATGTATATGGAGACTTTCATGTGAAATTCTCAATCCACTTAGATCAGCCACCATCATTCCAACAAATATAAAATAATGCTTAAAATAGTTTTTTTAAATGATTCATTTGATAAAAACATTATCTATATTAAATAATGATATCATATCCACTGATATATGCTATATATTTGGAGAATAATTGCATAATAATCGTTTTTTTACAATACATGACATAACTATTTTTGAACGATTACACACTGAAACATCTCCTAAATATATCATTAGTACAAATCATCCTCAATAACTAGGTAGTAATAACATAGGAAAGGGATGAGCTCAAACACTCAATACTGGGTGAATGAAAATTTCATCAAGGATGAGTTTGTATTTATAAGGAAAAAATAGTGCATAAGATAAATGTCATAACAATATGAGTGATAACCATAAACATAATTAATATTCATCTTACAATGCATTATAACTTCAATCCATAAAAGTTCAACAATGAAATATATTTTCAATAAAATAATTTAAAATAATTTTAGATAACATGATAATTTAGAGTGAACAATATCATAATGAATAACATAATTAAACTATTTTAAAATAGTTAAAATATAGAAAAAATAAATTTTATTGGAAAAACCATCAGTTCTATGTTTTATGAGCAACAAAAATCTACATCTGAATACCCATATCTTCGACATATACATATAGACAATGTATCTGAAAGAAAATATTGGACCACATCAATTATTAATCAATAAATACATATTCCAAATACAAATAATACTCTTTTCACATCATGAAGAACCATCATAAAAAAATGGGTTTCAAAATACATACAAATGTAAATCATTTACATTTCACTGAGAACCCAAGGAAATTAATGCAGTTTCATAAAACATCCTAAAATAAAACATTTGATATTAAAATCTTATTCACCCAAATGACTAACATAGATAATGAAAATACGATGTGTAAAATTAAAAAAATTCATTACAAATATGTAATTTGAATATAATGAATTCCAGTATATGAAGGTAGATTAAATTTATTTTATTCATGACAGGAATAAGTAATTGTTATGATTCTCATTTAAATAATTCAAAATTTATTTTTCTTAAAAAAAAGAAACGCATTTATGAAGAAGGGTTTTATTAAATTCATTTTCTCATGAAATTGATAATATAACATCATTTAAAATTTAAGGTTTTTGAAAAATGGTGTTCAATAAAAACTATGTAACTCAAGGAAATGAGTTTGAGTTACCAAACATTTTTTCATAACACTTGATTATAATCGAAGTTATTTAACCTCTGGTATCATATTGATAAAAATATAAAATAACCATTTTAGGTACATAATTATATTTATTATCACATATAACATTAATTAAAAACAATTCAATTCCTATATTAGATGTTTGTAATCACTTTTCAAAATTTGGTAATCAAAGCATTTATGATTTTTGTACACTTTTTAATACTTTTATCATTACCCATTCATTGATTCCATGATATTCTCTAATATACCATTTAATATACTAATATATATATACATATATATATATTTAATATATTCTAACATTATAATAATTTTTATTCACACTACATCAAAATGGAACCGATATAGGCATATTTTGATGATTTTGTCAAATTAATATGATAGTTTAAAAATATATTAAATCAAAATAAAATATCTCCATAAAAATATTTTAATTAAAAATATCATATTATATTGTAATAATAATATAATTCATGTTCTCATATTCAATCAGGGAAGACAATTATTGAATAATTCATGTATGTGGTTAAATCGACCCAAAATTATTTAATTGGATTTGTGAGAATAGTGAAGGAGGAGACATAATGTCAGTATAAAAAACGTTAAAATAGTTTTTTCCTTCTTCATAATTCTTACTATATTTTAGTATGTTTCGATAGTGAATTAATGAATAGAACAAAAATGAAAAAAAAAAGATTTTTCCTTGAAGAGGTAATCTGTGTACACTTTGGATTATTGTTCCAATGTTTATCTATTTTGATGAAAATGAATAAATTAGTGTGGATAGATCAATTTTAAACTTCTAGTTGTACTAATTATAATGAAATAATTATATTATTGTAGTTATAATATATTTTTTTGTCTGATATTAAAAAAATAAGAAAGAGGTAATGCATACATTACAAAGATGGCCTTTCAATAGGATACTCCTTATAATTAAGGGGGTATAACTAAATTTGTGTGACTAATGGATTAATTATATTGAAGTTTCATATTATGGAAAAAAAAGACGTTCAATTAGGGAATTTTAGGTTAATCTAATCTTTTAAGGGTGTAAGAGGTATCCTTTTATATTGAAGAAAATGGATCTTTTGGAATAACAAATCATTTTCAATAATTGCATGAAATTATTCAAGGTTAAAATGATCCAAAATGGAAAAAAGTGGAGAGTAAATCTGTTTTTGGACAAAATGAATGTCAAACATCAATGTAAAAACATGTCCGTAACATGTTTTTGAAACATTTCACTAATTAAAAGTATTTTTACAATTTTTTACGACTTAAAAGGGTAACAAATATTTTTAACATAGTATTTAATTTTTACAAGAAAGAATTAAATTCCTATTATATATAAATTTTAATCCTTTAATTTCAAATTTTATAATAATTCTATCATATAAAATTACTATATTCATGAAATTGTAAAATTAAATTCCTCACACATAATAATGTAATAATAATTTGACGATAAATAATGTTTTTTATCTATAAATTAATATATAAGATAAAACTATAAAAATTTCTATTTTTTTAACATAAATTGATTTGATATAAATTTGATAAAATTTACCATGACTCTAAATATATAAACAATAAAATGTCACCTTTCTAATACATCATTCATAGAAAATACCAAAAGAAATTTTTTATTTGACTATCATTTTAATTTATTTATAAAAAAGCTACACATAGGATTTTCAATCTCAAATAAAATGTTAAAATTCCTAATTTTATTCCTTATAAAGTTATTTTAGTTCTTAATTATTTGTGTAAAATATCTAGGGTAAAATTATTTTTAAATAAAAACATAAAAATTATATTTTCTTTAAATACTCTATTTTGCGATTGAAAAACAATCTATCAAAAAAATTAAAAATATATTAAATAAATATTATTATTTTATTTAAAAAATGAATTTAATTTTAAAAAATTAAAAATAAACATTTTTATTTTTATTTTTTTGATAAATTACATGAAATAAATAAATCGAATTTAATTGAAAAAAACCTTTTCAATATTATCTTGGATTAAATATTTTTTTAAAATGCCAATTACTTTAAATGGTTTTCAAAAAATTTATAAGTGATATAAAGATTAATAATTTTTTAATAATATTTTTTTGATTTTTTTTTGATATAGAGAGTATAGATATCCATCAAACATTGTTATTATTTATGAAGGAAAATCACGAGTCCCATTATTGTACCATAGTTAAAAAAAATTAACTAAAAGTCGATTAAAATGAATAACAAAATATTGGGTATTTTTTTCTCTATTATATCCTCGAGTTCCCATATAGATATCTCAAACAAATGATTCAAGTATAAAACGTTGACCTGATATTTGAACTTTTTATTTAGTATCTTATCAGTTCAATCTATAATTTCCAATGGTTGTTTCTCATATGGTAGACCATGTTACAATAATAAGAATTAATAATTAAGATCATGTGAAGGGTCTATAATGTACTTCTTAGTGATTGATACCTGGAACACATAATGTACATAGGATAAGAAATGTTGTAGTTTATAATAGTAAGTTATATACAATACATAATCATAGATGTCAATGGGATTGATATAAATAGGTCTACACAACCCTTTCTTCAAAAATATCATAACATGTGTCCATAAATATATTTTATGGAAAACCATAGAACCAACGTCAAATTCTAGATCACAATGATGATTATATAAATAGATAATCTATTGACTATGGTTTTTATTCATATATCATATATTTTTTTTAAAACATCTTCATCGTTTCATTGGAAAGGATAGGACCCCTTATATACCTCTACAAATTAATCCATGAATTGTGGGGTCCTATATTTATTCTCACAAATATCCCCATAGTGTTCCATTAGAATTGATTAATTGAATTTTTTTCCCATGAAAATTATACAAGGGGAGTTGTTGGTACCAACCTCTTTTGAAATCCCTCAAAAAAGATAACAACATATCCTCTAGATCTAGAATTGTTCTCCAAGAATTACCATCTTTCTTAATATGATAATAATTTAAAAAACATACCCATGTCCCAAAATTTATTTTTAATACATATCCAAATTATTATGTTAATATTTTGAACCAAATCAGATATAATAGACATTGGGAGTCTAAGTAGACTCAGCACTTCCCTTATGTATATCATGTGGAATTGGTCAATGATGACACTTTTTAAGGAAATAAAATGTACTTTTCTTATGTAGATCGATTATAACCCAATTAGAATTATATATTTAGTTGTTTAGGGAAATCCATTGAAAAAATGCATGATTTTGTTTTCCCAATTTAATAATGTAATTTATAATGGTTTATAACTTCCATGACACAATTTTTATTGGTCCTTAGCCAGCTAGAATATCTAGCTTCAAGATACATATCATGACATCTTTTTCTTCTTGATATCCCACCAGATTTTTTTTCTTACATCACTATAAGTCCCTAGGGTTATTAGAAATATAGTGAAGGACGGTTTTTTTCATCAACTAAGATATCCTTATTTAGTTCTATTTTTATTGGATTCATATATGGGTTAGAAACCTTATAACACAATCATTGTAAAATTGGAACTCCGGGATATTCTTTAAGTTTTCCTATATCATTAATATATATTTAGGGTATTATTTAATCTTCATGTTAATGAATGATATAGTGTACACTAGGCCAATATAGGATTTATCACCCACTCTTATAAAATAACGATAATTAATAGAAAAATAAATTAAAATCATTCTCTATCAACCCTCTTCATGAATATTATGAAATGTAATTTTCAAGATAAAGCATCACCCACATAGTTTAATTTCCTTATGTTTTAATGTATTGATCAGTCATAATAATTTTTCAATTGCATCCATATAATTTGAATAATAATCAAGTGCATCTCTATGAATAAATAAATTTAAATTTAATTTCGTTTTTATAAATATCATAACTCTTGCAGTAGATATAACGCCTCCAATTGTTTTTATTAAAGATCAATATTATTTGATTGAAATCATGCGTTGGAAATTTATTTCACGTAATTTGGAAATATTTCTGAGCTGTTTGAAGTTGAATATCCATTTTAAATGAGTATTCATATCAAATTCATTATTCAAGGAATAATTATGTGTTAATAATCCTTCTTCGCAGTATGGTAATGTAAGAATAAGATTTCTAACCATCCCCTTCTTGAGTTCCTTAAAATATTCACTACATTCCATCATCCAAATGCACTAAAATATTATGTGTTAGCATGTTTAGTGGAATCTATATTCTTGAAAATTTCATCATTATAAATTGATAATATCAATCAAAACTAATAAATCTATAGATCAGGGTTATAATTGTAGGTTTGTCCCATTTTTATATAACTTGTATTTTAAAAAGGATCAATAGATATTCCCTTGATGGGGATTACATAACCAATGAATGATCCATTTGTAAAAAAACTTCCATTTTTAAAATTTTGAAAACAAATTATCAGTTTTAACTCGAATAAAACAATTTGAAAATTATCTTCATGATATTACATTCAATTTGAATATTTATTAATACCATCTATAAAGACAATATAAAAATAATCAAGTTAATTACTAAAAAATGAATCCAATATAATCATGAATATAGAATAGGAGTTAGATGATCCTAATAGAATAACTATAAACTCTTCATTTTTAAACCATATTCATAAAAATATCATTGAAATATCCTCCCTTTTAACCATTAAATGATTATGTCATAATCAAATATCAATCTCAAAAAATTATTAAGCTCATGAGAGTTTATCGAAACAAAATTCTATATAGGTACTGTATATTTATTATTAATTGTGATATTTTAATGGTGTGATAGTTAATAAAAAGTATCATTTATATATATTTCTTAATAAAAATGTGGAATGGTGCTCCCCATGTTGAATAACCATGCTAGGTAAAAACCATATATAAATTATCCTTTAGTTTCTTATATAGATCCTCCAATTCAATGGTACATTTTCTATATGTACTCTATGAGATATTAATTCATATACCTATACATTAAATTAACAACTAAACCTCACACTATTGGGGAATACTAGGAATTTCAACTACTGGTAGATCATTATATTCACAGAAAACATGCATTTCACCAATGATGACTCCCCCAATGATCAATTGGGACAATAGCCCCCAATTAATGGGTATCAGAACCCATATTATAGAATTTCATCATAAGATTAAATCATCCTTATATTGATATGTAAGATTAAGATGATATTATAAAATGATATCTCTTTCTCACGAATATTGACATGGGATATATGTATGGATAACCATTCCATACATAAATCATGTAAAATTAAAAAAAATGATATAACAATTGGATCTTTATGAGGTTTCCTCTAAAAAAATATAAATTTTATAATATTTATATATATTAGATGTGATCATTAAGGAACTAGAACATTTTAGTGGTAATTTTTATCTATATCATTAGGTGGTGATTAGAACATCATAAGAAACTTGTATGAAATAATTATGTTGCAAGAACTAGATTAAAATATGTTACTAAAAGGATAGAAATTAAGAGTAAGTGTTTATTACATCACTTCATTATCATTATGTACCTCAGTGGTAGTGAAGTTGAATGCCTTTACTTTTTCCCTTTATTCAACAGACTAATGGGGTATACTTTAATCATTATCATGAGAGACAATTAATTGATTGTCATACTATCCGAAAACATTTCACAATAAGGAATATAGTGTAAGTGGATCCTTGGTATTGAAATTATCCTCCTTTATTATGTTAACCAAAATCTTTAGATTACATTAGTGGTTTTTGTATCAGTAGTATAATTTAATAAAATTAACATACATATTTGATACTTTAATTAAATAAACTAGGTTCTTCCTCCCATACATATGATGAGTGGGGAGTTGAGGTTTATTCTCTCTAAGTGACACACCATCAGGGATCTATTATAATACATATATAATTTTCTCTCTCTTGAGTACTAAAAAAACTCATATTCTATATCAAAATATAGTGCACATCAAACAATATCTTCATGTAATCAGAGGCCTCTAATGAAAAAAATAATTTTATAAATTTGTATTTAATAAAAAAGGGACTCTATATATTTTTATTTCTAGATGAGAGAAAGAACCAATAGATTATGCTTCAACTATTTCGATTTTATCATCATATATCCCAATTTATTCATCCACATTTTCTTGAAATAAATATAATTTCTTCATTATATTTAGGAAATTTGTTTTAGGGTAATAATTTATAATGAATTATTTCATATACTTTTCATATTCCATTGCTTCAAATTATTATGTTCTCATTATGTCCTTAATAATATTCCACTTTTTGTTACCCTCCACTTTCAAAGGATAAAAATATAAACAAAATCATATGTCTTGAGTAGAAATAATGGAAAAAATATTCCTCCCATATTGATCCATTAATCTGTTATAATTGGATTTTAAGAGACACTAAAAATGGATGGCCATTGCCTCTTAAAAGTCTCAACGGAATTATTCACCCTCCCTGGTGTGTTAAAAATATCAATGTAATTCATGTTATTATTAATTACATGATATATATGAGTTATTATTTTTATGTGTACTTTTACTCCCTTTCAAATAACATTGTTTTTTTTTGTTGAGTAAGCCCATGTGTTATGCCACACACTCTTTTTTAACTTTTTTCCATATGGTTACATCTATTAAGAAAACAAAAAATTAATTAACAAGGTTTATGAACAATTAAAATAATTAGGTAATAATTACATAAAATGAATTAGACATTAAAAGGTCTTATTCTATTACACTATATTGAGAGTATACAATTTATCTAGCTAATACATTATCATTCTTGGTTAAACATTTGGTTTAGTTTTATAATAATTCATAGAGTAACCCCTTAACGAAAAAATAAATACAAATGGTTCATAAATATTTTGATATTGATGTAAGAATACCACTATTTACTATATTCCTAGTTTAAATTTGTCATATTTTTCACACACCATGTCGTAGTTGAGTTAATAACCAACAATCACTCATCAGGGTTTTACAACTAAGTAAAAATGTTCTACAACCTGTATCCACCATCCCCTATCTAGAAATGTTTTCTTCGTAAGAAAACATCATACTCAATAAATTATCAATATTTTAGTATACTATCATATAAATAGACATGTTTATAGGTTTTTAACTATGTTTAACTAACTATACATCTCAAAATAATCTATCAAATATAATTCATTAAATAAAACTTTTCACTAATACAATCAACAGAATCCCATGATAAAAATTCATTATTTACATCATGAAAATGAAAAAAATACATATGACGAGTAATAGTATCCCACTGAGTAATATGTTCAGTGTCTTGGAATATTAGTTAGCTAAGAATATTATTTTATAATATATGAGATCACTCGTCCTTAAAAGAACCACCCTAAACCATATTCTAGATATATCATTAGTATGAGTATTCCAAATAACTTAATGAATGAAAACAAAAATAGTGGGTGATCTCAAGAATTCAATATGGGTTGAATAAACATTTACTCTAAGATGAAATCATAATTATAGGTAAAAACACAAGTAAAATATAAACATCAAACAATCATGAATGATAACCATAAAACATTTGTGATCTTAAAATTCCATATTAATGGAACAAAATGTCAAAAATGTTGAACAGGGAAAATAAATATGTATAACATAGTTTAGAATAACTTTACAATACACTATATCATGAGAGCATGAGATCCTAATGAATAAAAACCTTTATCTATCGCATAACCATTAGAACTGAGTAACATTACATTCATGAGCCATACCATTAGTGAAAATGCTTATGATAAACTAAAATTTACTATTGAATATTATTTTATTTGATCTAAACAATTATCTAATTCAATATAGAGAGATATAGTACCCCACCGATCAGTATTCCATACTTCCATGTTCCACTTAAAAATTATTTAATTATAATATCATAAAGAAAACAATGAAATAAAAATTTGTTTTATAAAACACTTAAATGGAATCCATTCAAAAATAATAAAGAAATAGTGGAAATTAAATGGGTTTCATAAAACATAAAAATGTAAACAAATGACTATTTACCAAGAACTCATTGAAATAAAATGGGTCTTATAAAAAAATTAGGATTTAAATTATTTGATTCTATGAACATGATCAAAATAATAATAATAACATAATTAATGAAAATACGTGGTGAAAGATGAAATGTTTCTTTATTTGAGATGGATATTTTGGGTAAAATCAAAACCATATCAAAAAAATTTCTTCGTGACAACATTTTTTATTAATCACTTGTTAAAGGTGATGTTATGAGTCCATTTTCAAAATACATCATTTTTTATGAAAATTTAAGGGATTTTTTTAATTAAAATGGAATAAGTTAATGAATTATTTTTCCGTTGAAACAATAATTATTATATCATTTGGAATGAAATTCAAGGAAATATTTTGTCCAATATAAAATTATATAACTCAAATAAATGAGTTAATGTTACAAAGCCCATTACAATTATTTTTGGTTCCCAGAGAAGTTATCTATCATCTAATATCATTATGATAGCTATATTAATAACTTATTTCATAACCGTATTAATATAATGTCGACTTATAATTTTCATTATTAATAAATATCAATCTTTTATTAGATTACTGTAGTCTATTTTAAATATATTGTGTTAATAACTTTTTTCTTTTATGAATTCTTTATATTGTTGATATCATTAACCATTATATGATTCCATTTTCATCATTAATATATCCTTTATGATACAATAATATATAAAATACAATATTTTATAAATAAAATATAACATTCCACATGTTTTTTATTTATGTTGTGAGAAAATGGTATCAATGTCTACTTATTTTAAGGGCTCCTGCTTGGCATCCAAGAGACCGAGGTTCAAAACTGGGTGGAGGAAAATTTCTGGGGAATGTAGCAGTATTGTAGCAGGCACTGTAGCAGGTACTGTAGCAGTACTCGAACATGCACTGTAGTAGTCACTATAGCAGGCACTATTTGGTACTGTAGCAGCCAGTCTATTCACATGATTTGGTATTTCGGGCCACCGGTTTGGGCCTACGTGTCCTAGGGCCTTCGGGCTATCAAAGGCCTTTGAGCCACAGGGCCTTAGGGCCATTGAAGACCATGATGTAGCCCAGTTCACATAGATCAGGCCCCAGATGTGGATCAGAGCACGAGTAGCAGTCACCAGAAGCAGAGCTAACCGGATTGGAAGAATGAGAGGGTATGGCAACTGCCATCGGGACTAGGCACTGTGCATCTTTGTACGGGGAAATGTTAGCTGATTAGAAATGCAGGTGGGGAGCTAAAGGCAATCAATGATGCAGAAGCTAGGGAGGGGTAGTTCTAGTGGGTTGGGCCTACAGGTCATGTATTGGGCATGGTATGCCTCCGGGCCTTCGGGTCATGTATTACGGGTCATGTCAGGCCTTGGGCCTTGGGCCTACGGGTCCTGTATAGGTTCCCCTTCAACCCTTAAAAGGGGGGGTTATCTATAATAAAATAAAAAATATAGCCTTCAGGCCATTTGGGCAAAAAAACCAATATTTTCATATAATATAATAATATTATTATATTTTATGGGCCAATATAAATCCATGATATTATTTAATTGCATCGTTCATGTTGGTTCATAAACATACCAAAAATGTTACACACATTATCTCGATTGGTAAGTATAGTTAAGGTAGTTTTTCTTTTTAATAAACATCATTAAAACATAATAATAATGATAGTAATTTTTATATTAATAATAGTGATCCGTATTTGATTATTTTTTATACATAATAAAAATGTAGAAGAAAAATAAAAAATGATACTTTATGAAGGTGGTAGTCAGTGCACATGTGCAATTGACATTTTTTTGTGTTTCCTGGAGATTAGAAATGAATAAATATGGGTTATTACAATAGAAAAAAACATACCAGTATAATAATGACACAAAATTCTTTATATTATTTCAATGATAATATAATTTTATGATTAATATTTGTAATAAAAATTAAAAAGGTGATAATACGTTGATTTGGGACATGGCCATTCCTTAGAATACTCCATAAAATTCAATGGAATATCCTAACATAAAGATACAACACCAAATCAATTTTTTTGTATTTTAAAAACACACTTTTAAAGGCTAAGTGTGAACCCTACAATTTCCCAACACAGAAACATTTTCCCCATCCATGTCTTCAATCACATACCCGCTTCCACACATCAATAAAAATAAAAAGCACCCCACCTACCGCCAAACTTCTAATTCAAAATTGAAAACAAACTCAAGCCCACCACATCTGGATCAGAAGCCTCCTCGAACCATGCGTTGACCGACTCCAGAGCTAAACAAAAACCAGAGACATAATTTGAAATTCAAAAAATAACGCAAACACCCAGGTGGCCTGAACCACGAGGCACCGTGTCAGCCATCACATCGTCTCCATCTATCATCATCATTAAGAAAACCAAAATTTCGTCATCTTCGCCGATCCTCGTTGGAGCCACCGCCGGAGAACATCCCAACACATTTCCCATCACAGAAGAACCACACAATCGTCGCTCATCATCATTGGGTTATATTTAGGATAAATATTATATTTTCATGGATATATTCTATATTTATGTGAATATTTGAACAGTGCATGTGGAATCCATAAATAAGATATGCAATGTGATCTTCTTGTAGCAAACATCTTGATTCAATAATGTCATCAGACTATTCAATGGTAAATGGATGAAAATAGAAAAAAGGGGGGTAAATTGAGTGTCATTTTATAATCACCTAATAAAATCAAATTGAAAAAATGGTTTTATCAATTTTTGACCCTTTATCCATAGAGAAAAACATTTTACCCTTTTTTTATTTTACGATGGAATTTTTTAAACCACAGTAAATTATATTCATGAAACAATTTTGTATTTTTCATATTATCATATTTTATCTATATTATTTATAATTTTCTATTAATTATAGCATAAAATGATTTAAAATGAGAATAATTTATTTTAAAATAAAATCTCTTAATCGCATAAAAATTGTTTTAGAAAAAATGATCTCTTAGTGTTAAATTTATACATCGGAAAAATTCTATTTTTTTCTTATTTTAATGAAACACGGATTTATTATAAATAAAATTAATAGTAAGATGATTTCAAGGAAGTAGACAACCAAATCTCACCATAAACATAATTTAGTCAAAGAAAATATTGAATACAGTTTTTATTAGATTATTATTTTTTTACTTCAAAATATTTTAGAGCTCAAAATTACAATATTTAATAATATATTAAAATCAATAATTTTTTTCAAATAAATGTCTTAATAAATTTATAGTTTAATAAACTTCTGGAATATTCTTATAAAATGAAAAAATCATAAAAATTATTATAATTTTAAAAATAATTATATTTCATCTAAAATTAAATATTGTCTAAAAAAGAAAAATAATTAATACAGAGAGTTTTTTTGGGAGTGGAATTTTTTATATAATTTTATCAAATATATATTAATAAATTTTTAATTCAAATTATGAAGAAAAATACATAATTTAATGGAAACGAATTTTATTGAAAAAAAAAATTCAATATTAACTCATATAAATTAATCATCTTATAAGGTTAACAATTTTTTATTTTTTAAAATTTGGGTTTTTATTATACCTTTAATAAAAATTATCTTTTAACATGATGTAGTTTTTTAATGTTGGTTTTAAAGTGCGGAGAATGATTTTAAACAAATTTTTTATTTAATGAGGGAAAACTTTGTATTCTACCCACACCCTTTTATTTGATTCATTATTTCAATCTTGTAGAAACCCACATCTTAATAATTGGATTCAATGATTCCAAAGGGGCACTATCGCGACACAACATTCCAAATCCTTTGTATATGTGGTATATCATGAATTGATGAAATGTTTATAGAACATTAATGTGGAAATTAATCCAAGGTCTCCTCATATAGCATTATATGTTGTGTCAAAAATTGTAACCACAGTCTCATCATTATATATGTGGTCCTTGAATTGGGCATTAGTCTTGATCATTATTATGGGTTTCTACACACTGTTTTCATAACCATGGAAGGTCTGTTTTATTGGAGGAAAATGATCTATTTTGTCTCCCAACCATATGAGGGTTAAAACTGGGATTAGATTATTACTAGATTCATTGTGAACAAGTAATACTCTAATGATGACATTATTGAGCGTTACAAAAAAATACAGGGGACAAATATGCCTCTAAATACCTTCTTTTTAATCGCACTATGTGAAGGAGATGATGAGAGGAAATTAATATACATTTATTCCCAATAGATAAACCTCGGATGCAGTGAAGTCTAACATGATTTCTGGGGGACACCAAAGATACATTATGAGGAACTATATTATAAATTTATATAGATTTAGAGAACAAGGGTGTTTAGAGATTAGACGGGGGATTCTAGGTACTCTAAGATGTTATACATATGTGTATGAGTCATGTCCCTCCTTATATGGGGTTTCACCTTATAAATATTCTTACATAGCTATTTACATGAGATATGTGGATTTGGTACATTGAAAAAATACCATGGTTCATCTGTTACATATTTGGTGGGTAAGGATAGTCTACCCACTCATCTTAGATGATTTTTAAATTGAAAATCCATCATCCCATTGTCTAGAATAATTAGTTTTTTTATAGATCTATGAATATTAAGGGATATCTATGAGTTCACATCAGAGTGGTTGCACATCGTTTTCATCCACATATTCATATTTAGTGGGGATTCTATAGATATATTATGATTGTACACCAATGAGTATCCCACCATTACCTTAGGTTTTCTGGCCTCTACCTCTGGTTTCATGGATTGGTATGGGATAATCATGTTCATATTCATATTGATCTTCAAGGAAGGATCCTTCTATATGAATTCCTTTAACAATATTGAATAGAATATCTTCATACTAATAGGAATCTATTTATTAGGTTTTTTTCAAAATTATTTCTATATGGGAAAGGAATCTATGAAATTCCTGGACTCCTTGCGAGTCAGATGGGACTCTTCCTCTGGTTCCATAAGTTTCTTCTAATATTTTTGTCTTCCTATAATGGATGGTCCAAATTCCCCCCCTTGAATGATGGAGATATTCCAATACCATTTGTAGTACCCCCTATTTTTGGTATGTAACCCTTACATGGTGCTTTTCATGGTTTTAATGTTAAGGGTGATGAATGGGATAGTCGGGAGAACTTTTAATGATGTTTTGAAGCAAAGGGGAACCCGCACGGATGGCACACGTTTTGCTTAACCATGGGAAAAAACCATGCTTAGTTGTTCTTGGAGGTAGTATCTTCCATGCGAGTGGTGCACGGTTTGTCTAACCGTGCATGGAGGGTCTGTCGAGGTAGTGGATAACACATAGTTAGTGCATGATTTTTCTAACCGTGCGAGAAAACCGTGCAACCAATTAAATGATATCCTATAAAAGTGTATCTAACTCTTTTTTTCTCTAAGTGCCTCATTTAAGCTCTTAAGTAGCCATAACTCATGATTTTTCTTCTCTTAATGTCAAAGAGGGTTCTCCCATCATTCCGGTGGTGATCTTAAGGCTTCTCTTAGTGAATCGAAGCCGGATTATTGAGTTATGTGATCATTTTTAATCGTTCTTGTTTGGTTACATAGATCTAATAAGATCTGCTTCCCCTCTTCTCTCAGTTTCATAGATCTAAACCCGTTAAGTGTAGATCTATGTTTTTAGATGCCAAATATGATGATATTTGATATTGGTCATTCTAGGAGAAGAGATCTAAGGTGGGTTTTTGAAGAAGCAACTCGGTTTTCATGTGCGTTCTTCGTTTGTTGTTATTTTTGTCAAAACCCTAACGGTAGGAGGGATCACCCTTGAGTCCCTTTGTTATAATTGATTTTCCCAGATTCAAATTGGGTTATTTGAATGGAATTTATTGTGAGAAGCATAGAATAAATATTCATTTGTGATGATTGATAGTTTTAGTGAAATTGTGAAATTGTGGTGAATTTTTGTGCAAGTGATTTGGCTTCTTGAATTTAAAATGATGATTTTAAATTTAGTATTTTCTAAAATTGTAAATGGTTTGATGAAAATTTGGTTTTTAATAAGTAGTGAGTTTTATTGAAATGGTTTTGAATTGAAATGGTTTGGCATTGTGATAGTTATGATGGAATTGGTTAACAATAAAAAGCGAGATCTATTGAAATGGTTTGGAATTGAAATGGTTTGGAATTGAAAAGGTGTTGATGGAAATTGTTTTCAATAAAAATGAATTTTTATTGGAATGGTGTTTTGACATTATTGATGGGCATATGTGGTGTGTGTTCATGTTTTGTGTATAACGATTGGTTGAAATATGACCTTCTGTTCGATGCCAATGGTGTAATGGAACACGGGAAACAATTACCTTGTGACGACTTGGTAGATCGATGGAAAACCACTCATGAGTATAGAGCTGTCATAACAGCATTCATGGATGGTTTCACGGGATGGAGAAATGGTTGGGTATGCCAAAATGGGATGATTGTAAAATGGTTTTAAATTTTGTTTAGTTATTCTTCTAGAAAAATAACTCACATGAAAATTGGTTTCTGTTGCATTTAATGCTTTTGGTTATAAGTTGTTTTGGGAAACTTGTTTATATTTATTTATAAACTACTTTTGGGAAAATGTTTTATATAAACTATTATTATATAAAATTTTCCATCTCTTCTATCATAGTGGCGTGAGTAGGGAAGTCATTGGGGAAACCTACTAAGTTTCATACTCACCCCTGCGTTAGGTCTTGGTTGCTTTTGCAGATGTTTTGTTATGGGATATAGGTAAAGGTAAAGCATCTTATTGATAGTGGCTCATGGTGATGCTTGGGAGATGTTGTGGATATTGGAGCTTGTGGAGCACAGAGTCATGGTGTCTTTTGAGAGTCTTGTTTTGTTCATCCACTGTGTACTTTGATTCTTGGTTTGGTCTTTTACTATTATTTACTTGATGCGGTTTTACATAAATTAAGTTGTTTAGTTTTTTCTTGCATCATATAGTGAATTTTTAGTTATTCTTGGTTGGTTTATGGGTTATTTATTATAGGTTAAATCATCCACCAATTTGTTTTTGAAACCCTTCTTCATTTACTGCCAACCTTTAGAATCTTGGGGATGTAGACTAAGTCCTTTTAATGTCTTATTGTACTCTAAAACCAATGATAATTGGCAGGTCATTACAAATGGTGTCATCTTGTTCGGTCCCTGCCTAACAAGTAGTCATCTATGTTCTTAGTTATGGAGTTGAAATTCCTTCTTGTCTATTCCTTAGATTGAAATCTTAGACAAGAGTAGGATTGTTGGAACATGAAATGTATAGCATAAAAGGATGTAGCTTACCCGTTTATGCAAAACTTCATGTTATGAGGGTGTTGGATACATAAGTGTTTTTGATACACATCTAGAATGTTGGAAATATAATTGTCATGGGTTTATCCAATGAGATGGGCATGGAAAGAATTGTAGAGGAATCACTTCCCACTAGGATAGCATATATCATTTTTACTAATTATGTATGATTTTCTGCAAGGAGTGAATTTTTTAAAAGAAGTATGCATAAATTGTTTTAAGTGAATGTTTTTGTAAACATGATATTTGGTGTTTTTTTGAAAAGGAGTATATTTTCAAAAAAAACATGTGGAATGTTTTAAGAAAATATTGTACATGGAAAAAGGTTGTTTGGGAAAATAATCTTGTGATGGTTGATTTGATAGAATTTGAAATGCTAAGCCATCAGTTGCTGGAGAGTAAAATTGATGGAAGATGTTGTTGGTTTAGAAAATGGCACCCGGTAGGCATCGTAGAAACCAACCCAAAGAGTTTGTGGATAATGTGGCTCCCCCTGAACCACGGCTGAACCAAGAGCTGGTTTAGATTATTGTCCAGTCATTTCATGCTATGGTTACGAGGAACCGGAGGAATGAACCAAGGCATGTGGGTCGTACAATCTAGTTCACGAAGAAGAATCTACCAAACTTTCAGGGTGATGCTGAACCTGAAAAGGTGGAGGTGTGGCTATTTAGGATGAATCTTATATCTGATTTCATCGGCACACCATCAAAGCTCAATGTCATGTTGGTGATGAATATGCTTGAAGATATTTCATGTTAATGGTGGGATTTAGCGGTGCAGGCTAAATTGTAAGAATTCCTTACATGGGTGGATTTTGAAGAATTGTTCAGCAAACAATTCTATCCCCACACGTTAAAAATCCATAAAACAACGGACTTTTCATCCTGAAATAGGAAAGCCTCTCTGTCAGAGATTATGCGGCTATGTTCAAGAATTTTTTCTATTTCGCACCATAGGTTGCAGCAAGAGCGTCCTTGAAGGCACACATCTTCGAATCGGGGCTAATACAAGATATTAGATCGAATATTGTGGTGCTCTGTATTATGGATTACATAGAAATGGGGAAAAGAGAGACCATTGTTGAGCATGACATCTCAGGATCGATAGGATGAGTACTAATGATACCTATAAGAAATAGTGGGAACTTTACTGCTGGGAACGAGAGGAAAATGGACACTGATTTCCATGGTGCAAGTGGAAATCAGAACTAGACAGTAGGATCGGTGAACCTTCCTCCATGACACCAGA
This sequence comes from Viscum album, assembly GCA_963277665.1. Lineage (NCBI taxonomy): Eukaryota > Viridiplantae > Streptophyta > Magnoliopsida > Santalales > Viscaceae > Viscum > Viscum album. The sequence continues at coordinate 1,643,894,451 of OY728163.1, read as the reverse complement.
GCAAAGAAGGTTATTTTCAACATGGTTCATAAGACCACATAAAGAGGGACTGGTTTGCACAACCTAGATCATGTCAAAATTATAAAAATATGGGGCATCTTTAGTTCTATTCTCATAGTGCTCCATGTTCAGCTTCTCGAGACACTTCTCAGCCATCGAAAGCATCTTATTCTTCCACTGGACAAGGAAAGCAGAATCATTCTAATCAGCAGAGAAACCAAGACATGGTGATTCTAGAAATACCATGACTCCACAACCTGGGAGACCTCAACAAGGAAACAAGTAGAACAATATAGTGAAGAAGCAATAGTATGGACCTGAGCAGATGACTACCAATGATTAGGTTGAACCATCTAGAGTAGGAGATATAATACTTTTGAATTCTATCTTTGTGAAAGTATTGTTTGATATTGGTGCATCACATTCCTTAATTGATTTTCATGGTGTTTATTAGCTTTGTGTAAAACTGGAAATGGCACCTTTTGTTTCGAAACTGAAAACTCCTCTTGGTGAAAGAGAATGTCAAGACATTGTGTATAGAACATGTTCTATAACTGTTGATGGAGCTGTGTTAAAATTGGAAATCTCAATGTTGGATATGGATGTCTATGATATAATCATGTTTATGGATTGGATGACAATGTTCAAGGCTCAAATCAACTATTATACAAGAACAGTTTGTTTCCTGACTAAGGACTGCATCAATCATCTCTTTAGAAGATAGAGGATTGTAAATAATGGTGCAAAGAGCTTATTGGAACCAATGGTTAGAACGATCTCTTACCAATTGGCAGAAATGAATTTGGAATCAAGGAAAGTGATCGAGGAACATAGTTTTCCAGCTGTTGTGGATCAATTTCCTGATGTCATTCCGAAAAACTTCTCAGGGTTACACCTGCTAAGGGAAGTGCAGTTTAAGATTGATCTCCTTCCACGGACCATTCCTATTTCCCTTCCATATTATAGGATGGTAGAAATAGAGTAGCAGGAATTGAAAGTGCAGTTAGAGGAGCTGGAAATCAAAGGTTTTATTCGACGAAGTACGTCTCTATGGGAATCACTAGTTTTGTTTGTGAAGAATGTAGATGGAACTCTTCAGGTGTGTGTTGATTATCCTAATCTTATCCATGTTACGATAAAGAATAGATAACCACTTCCCCACATTGATGATCTGTTCAATCAAATAAGGGGAGATTAGTGGTTTTCCAAGATTGACTTTCGATCAGGATATCACCAATTGTGAGTTCAGAAGGATGATATTTCAAAGACAACATTTATAAGTAGATATGGCCACTATGAATATGTAGTCATGCCTTTCAATTTAAAAAATTCACCAGTAGTCTTCAAGGAATTGATGAATCAGATACTTCAAAAATATCTAAATTCTTTTGTTGTGGTCATTGTGGATGACATTTTGGTCTATTAAAAAATAAGGGCTAATCACGAGGTTCACCTGGAAACAGTGTTACAAATCTTGAGAGATCATAGCATTTATCCAAATTTATAAAAGTGTGATTTTTGATTGCAGGAAGTACATTTACATGGCCATTTCATTTCTGAGAAAGGTGTTTTTGTTGATCCTAAAAATATAGAAGCTATTATCTCTTGGAAACCATAGATGAATGTGTTCAAGATTCAAATATTTCTTGGTCTATCCAGTTATTAAAGATGATTTTTCATGATTTCTCATGACTAGATTCACTAATAACAGCACTGAAAAATAAGAACGGTTTATTACAATGGATAGAATAATGTCAGATGTCCTTCCAGGAGTTGAGTGTTAGGCTTACATTAGCACTAATCGGGATTTTACCAGAATCAGGACAGGGGTATGTGGTGTATTGTGATGCTTCTAGATTTGGGTTGGGTTGTGTTCTCAAGAAAGGAGACCATGTGGTTGCTTATGGTTCATGGCAGTTCAAGGGGAATTAAAATAATTACCCAACACATGATTTAGAGTCATCTGCAGTCATCCAAGCTTTGAAAACATGGATACATTATCTATTTGGTGAGAAATTTACTGTGTTTACGGATCTCAAAAGCATAAAAGACAATTTCTCACATCATGATTTGAATCTGAGGCAAGGAGGTAGCTGTAGTATCTTTGAATGTTTGAAATTGATGTGATGTACACACCAGGGAAAGGAAATTCAATGGTAGATTCACTGAGTAGAAAGTCATATGCTTAGTTAGAGAAAGAAGATTTAGATGAATGGTAGTGGATATCGGTCTTAGCCAACAAGCATGTGGAATGTGAAGACCGAGGTGATGTTGTTGTTTTCTTTTCATCTTCTCATGTTCTTGATTTAGTAAAGATGATCAAAGAAGCACAAACATCTAATGCATAATGTCTAGTGGTATGTTCAAAAATCAATGGTGGGAAGACCATTGATGGATGGAAATGTGAAGGGGGTTAAGTTTTGTGTTTCAGAGATCATATGTTTGTACCAATAGTTTATCAGGAACAACTCTTTCATGCATACCACCATCAAAGATGGGTTGTACATCCAGGTAAAAAAAAGATGTATAAGGCGTTGACGGTGCAGTTTTGGTGGAGCGGCATGAAAAGGATGGTGGCCGAGTTTATCTCGTAGTGCTTAACATGTGATCAGGTTAATGCAGAGAATTAGAGAACAGCTGGAATGTTACAATATTTGTCCATCCCAGTGTGGAAATGGGATTAGATATTAATGGATTTTGTTACAGGTCTTCCAAGAATGGTCTGGAAACACGATGTTGTTTGGGTGATAGTGTATCATATAACAAAGTCTGCGCATTTCATCCCTATTCGTGAAAATCATATGGTGGAGGATATTTCAAAAATATATATCCGATAAGTGGTAAAGAGGCATGGTGTACCAGTGTCTATAGTATCATATAGAGATCCAAGGTTCACGTCTCATTTCTAGAAATCATTACAACAATCCCCTGGAACTTAGTTGACTATGAGCATGGTGTATCCTCCTCAGATGGATGGGAAATCTGAGTGGATGATACAAACATTGGAAGACATGTTGCAGGCTTGTTTAATGGATTTCGATGGCTCATGGGAGGAGCATATATCCTTAGTGGAGTTCTCATAAAATAACAGCTATCATGCCTTGATACACATGGCTCCGTTTGAAGCATTGTAGGGGCGTCCATGTCGTTCTCTACTATGCCAGGTGGAAACAGGTGAAACATTAATAGTCAGGCCAAGCCTGGTACAAGAAACAAAAAAGAAGATCAAGTTGATTAGGAAAAGGATGGAGACAGCTCAGAGTTTCCATAAATCATATGCAGATCACCGTCGAAGACCGTTGTCATTTGTTGTTGGTGATCATGTATTCTTGAGGGTCTCTCCAAGGCTTCGATATCATCATTTTGGGAATTAGGGGAAGCTTTCTCCTAAATACATGGGATCTATTGAGATTCAAGAACAGTTTGGAGAGGTGGCATATTGGTTGGCATTACCACCATGATTTAGTTTAGTGAATAATGTGTTCCATGTATCTTAGTTGAAAAATTATTAGCATGATCCTGACCAAGTGATAAGATGGGATCACGTTGACGTAGAGCCAGATTCTTCATTAATATATATCCTAGTATGGACTATGGATAGGAAAGAGAATTACTTAAATGGAAAAACCATCAATCTAGTGTGGGATTTATGGTAGCATGGTCATATTCTGGAAGATACTTGAGAATGTGAAAAAGAAATGAAAGAATAGTGGTCAGAACTATTTCAGTTGGGTGAATGTTTTCTACATTCCAAGGATGTAAATACCAATGGTGGGGAGAATGTAGTACCCTAGGATTTAGGTATTCAAGCCTTACTTTATCCTTTTCATGGTTTTTATGTTAAGGGTGATGAACGGGAGAGTAGGGAAAACTTTGAATGAAGTTTTGAGGCAAAGGGGAAGCAGCACGAACGGTGCATGGTTTGTCTAAACCGTGCGACAAAACCATGCATAGTAGTTCATGGATGTATTAGCTTCCACATGGTTGGCACACAGTTTGTCTAATCATGCAGTAAAACCGTGCGTGGAGGGACTTCTGAGGTATTGGTCAACGCACGGTTAACGCACGATTTCTCTAACCGTGCGAGCAAACGGTGCAGCCACTTAAATGAGATCCTATAAAAGTGGATCTCACTTGTTTTAGCCTCTAAGTGACTCATTTAAGCTCCCAATCGGCCATAACTCTGAATTTTTATTCTCCTAAGGTCAAAGAGGGTTCTCACATCATTCTATAAGTGATCTGAATGCTTCTCTTGGCGAATCGAAGTTTAATTTTTGAGGTATGTGAACGTTCTTCATCATTATTTTTTGGTTTCTTATATCTACATAGATCTTCTTCCCCTCTTCTCTTGTTATCTTATATCTATGCCTGTTATGGGTAGATCAATGTGTGTGTATTCCAAATATTATTGGATTTGGTCTTGTTATTTCTAGGAGAAGATATCTAATGCTTTATTTTGAAGAAGCAACCCCGTTTTCTTGTGCGTTCTTTGTTCGTAGTGGTTTTTGTCAAAACCCTGAAGGTTGGAGGGTTCAATCTTGACTCATATTGTTATAATTTATTTTCTTTGATTCAAATTGGGTTATTTGAATGGAATTTATTGTGAAAAGCATAGAATAAATTATCTTTGGTGGTGATTTATGGTTTTAGTGAAATCGTGAAATCTTGGTGAATTGTTGTGCAAGTGATTTATCTTCTTGAAATTAAATTTTTGATTTTAAATTATGGATTTGATGAAATTGTAAATGGATTTATGAAAAATTGGTTTTCAAAAAAAATGGAATTTAATTGAAATGGTTTGGAATTGAAATGCTTTGGCTTTGGGATGGTTTTGATGGAATTGTTTTTTAATAAAAAGAGTGGTCTATTGAAATGGATTTTAATTGAAATGGTTTGGAATTGAAATTGTTTGGATCAAAATGGTTTTCAATAAAAATGTATTTTTATTAAAACAGTTTTTTAGCATGATTGATGGGCATATGTGGTGTGTGATCATGTTGCATGAAAGAGGCTTGGTTGAAATATGACCTTGTGCTCAGTGCCAAACGTTTAATGGCACATGGTAACTATATGTATGAGGCTTGGTTGAAATATGACCTTGTCTTCGGTGCCAAAGGTGTAATGGAACATGGGAAACAATTACCTTTTGACAACTTGGTAGATCGTTGGGAAACCACTCATGAGTATGGAACTATCATAACGAAGCAAGCATGGTTGGTTGCACGAGTTGGGGAAATGGTTGGGTATGCCAAAATGGGATGTTTGTAAAATGGTTCTAAAGCTTGTTTTGTTATTTTTCTGGAAAAAAACTTGATGTAATATTGGTTTCCTTTACATTGAATGCTTTTGGATATAATTAGTTTTCATAAACTTGTTTATATTTAGTTATAAACTTATTTTGGGAAGATGTTTTATAGAAACTATTTTTATATAAAATTTTTTAACACTTTTATCCTAGTAGCATGGGTAGGGAAGTCGTTGGTGAAACCTACTGAGTTTTATACTCACCCTTATGTTGGCACTTTGGCTCTTTTGCAGATTTTATGTTCCTAGATACAGGTAAAGGTAAAGAATCTTATTGTTAGTTGTTCGTAGTGATTCTTTGGAGAAGTTGTGGAGCTTAGATCTTGTGAATTAGGGAGTTATGGTGTCTTTTGAGAGTGTTGAGTTGTTCATTCACTGTGTACTTTGATTCTTGGTTTGGTCTTCCACAATTGTGTACTTGATGTGGTTTGACATAAATGATGTAGTTTAGTTTGTTCCTTCACCATATAGTGAATGTTTGGTTATGCTTGGTTGGTTTATGGGTTATTTATTAATGGTTAAATCATCAGACAACTTGTTTTTGAAACCCTTCGGCATATATTTTCATCCATTGGTGCCTTAGGGATGTTGCATAAGGCCTAGTACTTACATGTTTTACTCCCAATCCTATGAAAATTTGCTTTTCATTACACCATTATTGGAGGATGATATTGTTCTATGTGGAAATTGTGAGCCAATTAAAATATCATTAGAGTCCTAAAATTCTTAAACATTTTCTCACACCTTCCTAAAACATCTTGTCAATCTATGAATTCTTTATTTTGGTTGGTGGAAACATGGGAAATCAATGCTGTGTATTTTACTAATATTTCTATCTCGAGTCAACATTCGGATGATTAGGTCATTAGAAGTGAATTATTCATTCACTATATAACCTAACCAATGATGAAAAGAGAAATATTTGAGACTATCATTGAGGTAAAACTCACCAATTTAATTATTCACATTCATCCATTGGAAAAAAATTCATACCTAATAGATTTAACCTGGATACTAATTATTTAAAAGTATATATAATTTTGTCTTTTGTTAACAAACATTTATGAAATTGTTTTATATTTTTGTCTCTCATAATGGGAGTTATTTTAATTATTTCCATTATTTTGGAGGCATCACGTGTTGGGGGGAGGGGGATTGGGTCCACTATCTAGGTCTGGAATTAGATTTAGGATACTAGAACTTGTTTTTACCATGAAAATTTATTTCTATTATACGAGTTGCATGGGTCATGATTTATCCTTAGTTTTCTAAATTATATTGACTAAACATTGTGTTGTTTCTATAAACTGCCAGAACCCACATAAATATTTCCATGGGATTATATGTGTCATTATTTCATCCAAATGGTTTTCAATAAATTGTTATATCAACTAATCTTGAAGAAGGATTCTAAGAAATTATTCATGGATTTTATATTGGTTGATAAATATAGTGACCATTACATTTTCATGATGATTTCAGTTTTTGAAATTAATGATCATTACCTTCCTCAATTTTCAATTAATTTTTACATGAACAGGTGATGAAGGTTTTACCTACCTAGGATGGACATTATTGAGAGTATACCCACCATATTCTTCAGTAATCAACCATGTTTCTATAGATATTTTGGTACTCAAGGGACCAAGTCATTATTCACTTAGTGATAAATATTATTCTGAATCTCTTGTTTAATCTATGATAATGATTATAGGATTATGAAAATTTGGAATGGGGAGAGGAATCAAAACATTAAGGATATTTATTTCATTTTGGATCCACAGTTTCAAGACCCAATACAGGACATCCATTCTAGTTGAACTCAATTTGCAGGTGTTGATGTTTTTAGGGGAACTACGTTTTAGACCACTTCCTGGGCACATGAAGTAGTGGAAGAGTGACATAGTAACTTCTCATCCATTATCTATTGATCATGAAATACTATGAGAATAATATTTTTTTAATGTGCAGGATGATTTTCAATAACATAGTAATATCATACTATCAATCAATTCCCATATTTGTATAGACAATAATATTGGATTTGGGGATTTTCTTACATTTAACAAAACCTCATAGGGGAAAACTAGCCCATTTTTGATTGGATTTAATGGTAAATGTTTACCTCATATGAGAGTTGATTCATAGTGGGGATATTTACATAATTAAATTCCATATCGACCCATCTGATATTAAATATTTCAGTCTCATATGAAATCATTATCTCATCAAGGTTAGGGATATCAACATTTATTTGTGGCGAGTGGGATGTAGCCACCAATTTTCCATTATCAATTGTTGAATGGTGTCAAGGGGTTGGAAACATTTCATTTATAGGTTCCATATTCTAGGAATCTCTCTGATTTATAGTGTATGAGGCCTTGGTATATATTTTAGTGGAACAAACATTTTGAGGTATTTCATTTATGTTACATATCTCTACATCAAAATAATATTATATATCATCAAATATATTGATAGGTAAGATGTTCAACATAGAATATCAGGTGGAATGATTAATCCAATATTATTAATGTAATATAAATAGTCGACATCACCCACATCCATATAGGGGGTTATTTCAAGGCCTTATCCCTGCACCATTATATCTAAAATGTCTTAGCTTGAAAATTTATAGGGGTTGATGGAGTCCCCAATGATGATCACTGAGAATGACCCAGATGAAAGGGGTGTGTCACATGGTGAGAAAAATATTTGTTATGTCTCTGTTGGTAGCCACTGGCCATTTTATAAAATACAAGTCTTCTAGGAGAGGATGGAAATAATGTTCCTATCATTAATGTTTTGGATTGATGTGGGGTAGAAACTTTCAATTTCCAAATTATTTCTAGATTTGTTGACTAATAGGGTGGAATCATTATATGAAAGCCCCTTCCATTTTTAAAGGGATTGACATTGAGAAATTGATTACTTATTCTTGGATCTCATGAGATTTGATACACCTGGGGGTGGATAAAATAGTAAAAAATGAATCTTTCCCTATAGGATTTCATTTATCCATGTTGGATACCATGGTGGCTAGAAATGTAATCTTCTTGATTATTAGTTTTTTCACATGCACACAAGCCATGCATAGTGGTTTCTCGGAATGGGAGATTATCTCCATTGGGATATCTCAAGATGCCTAAATTTTCAAATTTTTAATATTCAAGGTGGTATCATTCAATAGAGATGCGTAGATATATTTTTTATTAATGACATGAACTCTCCACACATGATTCATTTGTGATTCAAAAAGGATACATATTTCTTGATCGGCGAACAATATTTCATGATTCTTGGCCCAGGGACATATACTACGAAGATAACACTGATGGAATAGATGTTCTATGGAATTTCTTATATGCATTGATAATTTGATAATGATATATACATTCCCCATCATCAGTTTCTCACTCATAACAAGGATTCAATAATTATTTTTCAAATGGATTCTATATTGTATAGGAAATCATGCAACATACTCTCACTTTTCATTTCTAATCATTGTTACTACTCTACAGAAAAAGGAACACAGTCTATGTGGGAGTAGAGCAAGTCTCCACTAAAATATATTCCTCATATCTGTAATTATGGGTGGGCCTTATCTTTTATTCATTAAAATGTCTCCCATAAGTATTTTCATATGTAAGGCTTCAACCCCTATTAGATATTTAGGGATATCATAGGAAGAAGTTCAAATGGGATAATACATTATCTAGGGGGTATTCGTTGAAATATATTTTAGGTGGCTATGAAAACTTATTCTTCATTAGAGTTGTGTTACTCTACCTGGTTATACCACATAGTTCAGTTTTCTAAGAAAAGTTAATCATGGACATTACAATAGATGTTGGTTTTTACCCCCTTGGGATTCATTTTGAATGAGATGAGTTGTTTCTAGAGGTTGAACGCGTACTATATTTAGTAGACCTCATTTTTATGAAACTGACTAAATGATGGTTCCCTGACTAGTGTTGGACGCCCTTTCATGTCTAATATATTATTATAGGTTAGTTTTCTATGATAGACATCAAGGGTAGAATCATCATAATAAAGTGGTATTCTACTCTGAAAAGGAAAATCGTGTAATTTATTTTATTATTCATTGGGTGAGGATTAATAGGACCCTTGAGTTTCCTCATATATTTTTTGTATCAACTCATGGATTCTATGATTGATTATGGTTGGAAGATGAGCCTCATCCTATGTTGTGGTCAAAATATTATGTATTGAAATTGTTGGTTATTTAGGAATATGTGACTATTTCATAGCTATCATCAAAGAGTACCATCCAATGTAAGTGGGTTTTGTTGGGATATAGGCCAAGTATTAGGACAATGTTTACATATTTTAGAATCTTTTTATAATATCATTTGTAATATAATTTCACTTTTGGTAAAATACTAAAATATTTCATTCATCCCTTGATAATGTGGGAATACACACCTAATTAAAAAGTTATTTCCATTAATAAATATGTTAATGTACATCAAATATAAGACCACAGATTTGAGATTCCACTTATATAACATCTGAATGGTGATAGTGTAGAACAATTTTAGTTGGACTAAGAATATGTGGTAATCAATTTTTAGCTACATGATTATGCTGGGTAGGATTCTTCGATGATATATGAGCCCTCCCAAGCGTTACTACTAGAATATATCAGAGAACCATGGTTGGAATAGTAATATGGGACTTATCTTGGTTTTCTATTAGAATATGCCAACATACTTATTTTATAGAAATTTTAACTTGTCCAAAGGATATTTCCATGTTTGGTTTTTGAACCTCGATCAAAAGAGGGATACACGCTCAGTCACATTACAGCTCAATTACAATAATTTAAATATATTCTTTATTGATGTGATTTTTAATGTCTTTAAAATCCATAAAAGCTATCAATTTATCTATGACACTCTAACATTCTTCTATGTTGTTTGGAATTGGAGTATGTGTTTAACCTTGTATAATTTTTAGAATATGCTAGTTAAGCTCCTCCATAACTGCTAAAATATAGAAGAACTTCATGTATTTATGTGTAAGAATATATATATATAAATGATTTCGATCTTCTAAACATGATGACATATATCTTCAATTGATGTTAGAGTAAATGAGCAATTTTTCCTATTTTTTCAATATGGATATTCTAATGGGCATCTAATGTGAGTGGGTGAATAATGTCTTCCCCCAACTTGTTGTCAATGTATACTAGAAGACTTCATATGATTGAGTAAGGATACAGTCTTGATCATAAATATCAAATAGTTATTTACTGCAGTCTTATTTGGTTTATGTGGGGATATGGGCTTGCATACTATTATCTATAGCATTCCTATTTTGGGAGATCCACTTGGCACCCAGATCAGGGTGTTGAGGGAGGCAACCTACTAGGAAGAACCCTCATAAGGAGACTAAGGAGGGATTGTTTTATGATGTAGTCAGTGGTTGGAAGGTTCCTTCCTAGATGACTAATCATTTTGAATAATGTTGCGGTCCACTCCTTGATCCACCGTCCCATGTTAAGGAGGTTTTTTATTCTCCTTATATGATTATTGGCTCCCAAAGTGGATGGTACTGGTGAAAGATGCTGTTAGATTCATTATGACCCTAATATTGTGTGTTGGAATGGTATCTTTTAGTGGCTAGAAAACCATACACATATTCTATAGAGTTGGAATGGTTATGCACTAGAGATATTTTTTAGCTATTTCATTTTCCACATAGTACAGTAGATGATAGGTTGGTGACATCCCCATTTTGTTCATAGATCCATTATCTATCATGGTAGATATATAGTTAGAACTCATGGATTGTGAAAATGTGATTTTAATTTTAAAATATCATGTTCCATAGAAATGGTATCTACAAAAACAATGATAAAAAATATAATTCCCTTGATTATTTTAACATCACAAAAATGGAAACATTATCTATTCATAAGAAAAAAAGGTTTCTACTGTTATTGAAAAAATATTTATATTAGGTTTATTATTTTTGTTTTCATGGAATACAGAAAACAAAATGGCCTACCATATGGTAAGTCTATAATTATTATTGAATGATCCATTTTGTGACCACCATGTAAGTTTTCCCTAGGATTTCATAGACTGATATTTTGTTTTTTTGAGGGGCTTATCATCACTATATATTCCTCTTTATTGTTCATGAATCATATCACAGACTGTTTGTAATAGGGTTTATTCATGGAACCAACAAACCAAATTGCTCTCATATCAATAATGAAAAAACATTCTACATTCCAATGTAACGTGGTCATTAAAGAACCTTTCCAATGACTATTAAGAAGACACATTGGTCACAAGGAATGGAGTTTCTGATTAAAGCACCAAGTTGGTTGGAATTATTTCCCACATCAAGACTATATAATGTCTTTTTTCATGTGGAGTAATATAACATAGATCCTTATACGGTGTGGTATACCACAACATTAATGAGAGTTTATTGACCATCGGTGTGACTATCTTTACATATCAAGGTTATAAAATTTATGTGACCATCTGTATGTATAAGAGTTTCTACATATTATTTCCCACTATTATATTGTGTTGTTGATTTGTGGATTTTTTTTTACAGATATAAGTCATGTCGTTCTAGATTTTATCACCCTTTAAAATGAGGTAGATTAATAGAGTGTCTTGATCAAGAGCATAATAGGGATTATAATGTATAATTTTAAATGGAATTAGTGCCCGATGAGTTTAGGTCCACAAAAAGGGAAATTCATTCAATTTTGCTTTGGGTCATGGAAAAAATCATTTAATTTAACATCATACTATTAAGATAATTTTTATAAAGATTATTATAAAAATTTGGTCAGTAACTTAATCATGAAAGGAATTATTTGGTAATCCTCAAAGGGGCTATGGAAAAATAAGGATAGGGTGATATTTCAAGGAATATGGCATTGTAGAGATGATTTATATAGGGAACATAGTAAAATTAATATGAGTTTGTGTCACAAGGAATATTTAATTGTGAATGTGTTACCAATCAGTTAAAGGTTGAAAATTTTTGTAATAGGGAAAACCAATAAAAAACTATATGGTGTAATAAGAATCTAGAAGGAATATAGCTCTCTTAGTGGGGAATTATACTATTAAGAATACGGCCAGATAGATAATTATATATTGGGATATGGCCTTTGTATAAAATAAATCTAGGCTCATGAGAGTATGTCCAAATAAGTTAAATACCTAAATTATATCAAGAGGGAAATGGAATGATGGGACTAACATTGAATGGTTATTGATATTGGATTTGAACCTTAGTGTGTCATTCTATATGTTTGGATGATACATGAATCAAATCCCACACATTTGGTATCACATAGTTTTTTATATGGTATGACCATACCCTTAAATTTAATTTGATTCAATAAGGATGTATATAAGGTCATTTATATACATGATACATGGGATCAAGAATTAGTGATGCATCATATTTTTTCCCTGAGAATGGTAATCAGAGATAATTTAGTACTTTTTTACTGAGAATTATCTTCATATAATTTGTGAAAAATGGGGTTTTGTGGGATGTAATCATATATGTATATTCTTAGATGCTTCATCATGAATATGACCCGATGATGGAAACAAATGTATAGTAGGGACTTAAATCTCTGCAGGTGGCCCTTTTGGTGGAATTATTGTTATCATAATTGATATAAAATATAAAATATCTATTTCTATGAGATTAAATCATGATTTGAGAAACAAATAATATAATATCTAACACATTTCATATGAGTGTTTGAATAAATTTTCATGGGGCTTACACATTGATGGTTTCCTATAGAAAATTGTGTATAGGACACCTGGAGGATATGACTCCATGAGAAAAGCAATGAACATTCTTAATAATTATTATACTGTGATGTCTATATGGGGGTTTTATAATATGTTCATGAAATTTTCATGTTCATTAAAAGGGATATGGACATATAAAAGAACCATTGGAACTATATCAGATTTGAATATGAGAACATAAAAAAGAATCCAATGTGTCTTAATTATAATAATAAATAGGTTCCTCATAGTTCATAATATTCATTTCAAATTGGTGGGTAAGGAGTCATGGATGAAATAATATCGATAATTTTCATGAGTGATAGAGTAGTAGAAATATAATTAATCGGTATATCCTCAAGTATTAAGTAGAAAATAAGCAATTCGGAGAGTTTAAATGGATCTCATGGGAGTGACATGAATGTGTTTAAGTTTAAGGGTTATTAGATCATCTGAAGGAGTAGGGGTAACATTATTTTTATACAAAAAATTAGAGTCCATTATGATAGGAAATAGAGTCATGTGATCATGTGGTTGTTTATGAGATTGGTGATCCATGATATAAGCATCGCTTTGTTAGGTCTCCATGTGAATGCACAACTAATAATTCATCACATGATCCAATGTCCAAGGGATCATAATATGATCTATTATTGCATATGTTACCTTTTGATGAGGTCTTTTATGATCATCTCATGTGTTGGGGAAAATTCCCCTCATATTGTAACATTCCTTACCAATTTATGTTTTTGAATATCACATGACACTTCATTATTTTTAGAATGTATATGTTTCCCCATAATTTCCAATTCTACCCCCGTATATTTTTCACTATGAAGGGGTTTTTAATGATTTGACCGCCCCTATATATCAACTTTTGATCCCTGTAAATGTACCATATACAATAAAAAAATTTCTAGTATTCTTGCTTGTGTATTCTTTCTAGGGAACATGTGTCACACAAGACTAAGATGCATTTATTTAATGACATATCATGTTGTGTCATATGAAATATAATGATCATGATATAGGATCCCCAAATTTATCATTTCCCTAATCTCAATCAATTGAATTATCCTCCATTTGGTGGTCACATAACACATGGAGGGTATTATGTAATATAAAATTACATTGAGACCCTAAAACATGAAATAGATTCCATGAAATGAATAATATGAGGATTTATTTCATGAACCAACCCTGATTCGACCCTAAACTGGTCACCTGAGCTGGTCTGCGACATGTCCCGAGGGGTGTTCTCGATCCCCATGGGCTGGAAACTAGATTTGGACATAAAAGTACACATGAGGGAATGATTTAAGCCCCAGAGATAAAACCAATACTAGAATAAAATAGAACAAACAGATCATGCATAAAAATGACAACTAAAACGTAAATAAACAAAGAACCGATCCTGATACAAAGTATCACTAAAAAAACCGGAAACAAGACCATGATACAACGACCTCTGTGTGACCCCTTGGTTACCTCCAACCAAAAGCCCAAAACTGCTCCCACATGGGTAGCCACTAAGAAAAAAACCTGAACAACAACTGAACCTACAATTGAAATGGTAAAGGATAGGAGTGAGCACAAAAATGCTCAGTAGGGATGCCAAATGTAAACCACTGAATCCAAGTGTTTTCTAACCCAAAGTTTTCCGATGACACACGTTTGGAAATACATTTATAAAAATAAATTTTTCCCATTTAAACATAATAACACATCTTTCCCACTGTTTTCATAAAGGTGAGGCACTACTGCCTTTATATTAAAACAAATACGCAATGAACAGGGGAGAAGTGTCAAATATAAATACAAGACAAAGTCAAGAAATTATCTTCCCTTTGATCTTGTGCACATGATGTGATGTGAAGAGCATCCACCTCTACCCTGAGGATTTCACCCCCTTCCCCCTGATTTGGCCTGAATCCAAGGTCCACCGCCATCATCAAGTAGGCTGGTAGCAACTGAATTCATCATCTCGTCAACTTTAATTTCACAGACTATACTTTCAACCACCTCCTCGCTACTACCTGGACCCAGTAAATCAAAGGAGTTATGAGTACTTACTTCCATATAAAGTTTTTTCTTCATATTCTTGGTCTTTTCCACAGAACAGGGAATTGATGCCCTCTCCAATGTAGGAATTGGGATAACAGAAGTTGGGGAACCATACCCCCTAGCATTAATATCCAAGGGAGAGGAAGCCTTGTTGCACTGTACTGGGGGTGAATCCTTTGTTGGGCGTAAGAACACGGGGAATGATGGCAAGAGGGGGGGTGAATTTCCTTTTAAAAAATTGATTAACAAATTAAAATCAGAGTTAAAAGTGCAGCGGAAATAAAGAGGCAATCACACAAGAAATTGTTAACGGAGTTCGGCCAAAAACCCGGCCTACGTCTCCGCTCCCAACTCAACCGTTGAGAGATTCCTACCGCTTGCTTTTCAATGGTTTTAGCAAGAAACCCACTAGGCTTTGAGGTAGCACTAGGACCTATTACAGCTTGCTTTTGTGGTTTAGCAAGAACCCACTTTCTTTTGATGGTTTAGCAAGAACCCACTATCCTTCTTACAGGTGAAGGATAGCTCACCTTTTTCTCAAGCTATTTAAAGGAAAGCTTGGCAACCTTTTCACACCTTAGTGGTGATGTGAAACCCAAAGAAAAGAGGGGATGAGAAAATTGGGAGTTTGTAGGCACAAACTCAAAGTTAAGCTCAAAAAGAATAAAACAATAAAAACCGTATATGAGGAAGTCTTGGGCGCCTTTGATTGGATGGAGATGTTGAAGGCCGCTTCCAAGCTTCTTTGGAGGTGCTCCTTGGATGTGGAATTGGATGGAGCACTTGGGGTTCCTTGAGGTGGCTTGCCGGAGGTACGCCAAATGATCCAAAATATGTCCGTTGGCTTTGTTTATGTTCCGGTAGTGGTCCGGGGCTTCCTTGGCCTTTATTTATAGGCATGGAACCCTTGGGGAGGCTTCGGAGCCGTTGGAGAGGCTAAAAGAGCCGTTGGGAGCCAAGTGGGCCAGCCTGGTCAAACTGCAACGGCTAGTTTGACTGGCTCCACCGGCTGGCCGGTACAGTCCCACCGGCTGGCCGGTGCTTGAGGAAATTGGGAGATTTCGAGACTTGGCTCCACCGGCTGACCGGTGGATGGGCCACTGGTTGGCCGGTGCCTTGGATGTTGAGAAGGAGGTTGGTCCAGGCCCCACCGGTCGACCGGTGGAGGAGCCACCGGCTGGCCGGTGGAAAGACAGTAGGTCTCACTATTTGTGCTGGGTGCCACAGGTCGACCGGTGGCAGAGCCACCGGTCGACCGGTGGGAAGGCAGTAGCTTCCCTTTGAGTGCAGGTGCCACCGGCTGGCCGCTGGTGTTCCACCGGTTGGCCGGTGGACTGAATTTCAGTCCATTTCTTGTCCATTCTTGGGCCAATCCTTTGGCAATATTTTGCCTATCATCCACAACACTTAAAAACAAAGTTAAACACATATGAAAGTGATTGTGATCATGAAAATCAAAGAGTGTGGGGTACAACAATCTCCCCCTATTTTGATGATCACAATCACTTATCTAAGCAATGTAAAAACTTAAATGAAAGGAATTCTTAAAGGATAATTTGAAAATAAATCAAAGCATGATAGAAAAGGTTTCTCCCCCAATCAATCAAGAAATTCTCCCCCTTTGTGATTATCAAAACAGAATGGGGCATAAAACTTGATTGAGGGAAACTTTGAAAAACAAAAAGAGATTTTAAATCAATTGAAATTTTTGAAATTGAAACGAAAATTGTAAAGACAAATTGAATGAATTGAAAATTGAATAACAGTTTGAATTGAAAGTTTTGAATCAAAAATCCAATTGAAATTTGAAATTTGAAACCAAATGAAATTTTTGAAATGAAAAATTCGAATTGAAAATTTTGAAACCAAGTGTTGAAATTGAAAGTTGGAATCGAAAATTTTGAAATTACAAAAAAAACTTAAAAGAACCTAACTCCCCCTAAATAAAAACAAAAAATCACCGGGGAGAGGGATTTTGAAAAGAGATGATTTTCGGCCCGGAGAGACTCGCTAGAAGGGATTTTTCAATCCATACTTGTCTCATAGCGGGTCTTCTCCTATAGAATTCGTCCGAATAAAAAATAGACTTGGATTGGCCGTACCGGGCATTTTTACAATTACATTCATAAATAAGGTGCCCGGGTTTTTTACAATAATTGCAAAATTTAAAACTAGAGCTCCCCCTTACAAAAACAGTGGGTGCATGGGAGGAGGAAGCTTGGTTGGTATATCCTAGCCCTTGGGTGGTTCTAGATATTCGTTGGGAACCTAAGAGTTTGTTTAAATTTTGTTCCCCGTTGGTGAATTTAGCAGGGGTTTCCCTTAGGTCTTTGATGGTTGATTCCATGGAATCAACATTTGGAAAATTTTGGATTTTAAGGGACAACTCTTCCTTCTCTTTGAGAAGTTGTTCTTTTTCGGAAGAGAGTTTTTTGAAATTCTTTTTTAAAGCAACGAATTTGGAAGAGAGTTCATGAAAACATTTTTCTAATTGGTCTCTAGCAAATGAGAGTTCTTCATAAGATAAATGATTTAAAGAATTTGAATTTGAAGAACAAGAGGAAGAGGAGTCGGACGAAGTTACCTCATGGAATGCCATTAGGCATTTTGTACCGTTGTCGCTTGAGGAGGAGGAGGAGGATGAGGAGGAGGTGTCACTCCATGTCGCCTTGAGGACCTTTTTCTTTCCTTTTTCCTTTTGCGTGGCCCGTTTTTTGTTGAGTGGGCAATCGGGCTTGTAATGGCCCTTTTCGCCGCACCCGTAGCATTTTACCTTGGGCTCGGATCTTGCGGTGGGTTCTTGCTTTCGCGCCTTGCGAGATTTCTTCTTCTTCTTGTGCTTCTTCATAAATTTGTGCATTTGGCGGGCGAGATTCTCCATTTCCGAGTCGCCGCTTGTTGATGAGGAAGATGAGGAAGGAGATGAGGAAGAAGATGAGGAGGAGCTTACTTCCTTTTGTACCTTGAGGGCAATGTTCTTTGGTGTCTTGATTGGTGTGCCCTCCTTTTGAGCTTGCCTCCTCATCGTGATCTCGTACGTCATTAGGGATCCGATGAGCTCTTCGACCGGCATGTTCTTTACATCCTTAGCTTCTTGGATAGCCGTCACCTTAGGTGCCCATGAGCTCGGAAGGACCCATAGGATCTTCTTGACCATGGTTTCTGCAGAAATATTATCTCCTAGGGATTTTCTACCATTGCACACATCAGTAAATCGAGTAAACATTTCAGAAATAGATTCATTTGGGTGCATGGAAAATGACTCAAAATCCTGACGATACATGTCCAATCGAGTATCCTTTACTTTGTTGGTCCCCTCATGGGTAACCTCCAAAAGTTTCCAGATTTCATGTGCGGAGGTGCATGTGGAAACTCGATTGAACTCGTTTCGGTCAAGGCCGCAATGAAGAGCATTCATGGCTTTGCCATCAAGCTCAAAATTTCTAATGTCGGCTTGGGTCCATTTGGATTCGTCGGGAGAGGAGAGGGTGTAACCTTGCATGACAATTTTATATATGGGATACCCTATACTTCTAAGAAAGGTAGTCATGCGGGTTTTCCAATAATTATAGTCGGTCCCATCAAAAAATGGAGCCCGACCCAATGAGAGGCCCTCGGGGGCGAAAGAGGTTGATGCCATCTTAATGGATCTTAAATTTGAAACCGGGTTAGGGTATTACTCAAACGATCCCTCTGATACCAATTGTTGGGCGTAAGAACACGGGGAATGATGGCAAGAGGGGGGGTGAATTGCCTTTTAAAAAATTGATTAACAAATTAAAATCAGAGTTAAAAGTGCAGCGGAAATAAAGAGGCAATCACACAAGAAATTGTTAACGGAGTTCGGCCAAAAACCCGGCCTACGTCTCCGCTCCCAACTCAACCGTTGAGAGATTCCTACCGCTTGCTTTTCAATGGTTTTAGCAAGAAACCCACTAGGCTTTGAGGTAGCACTAGGACCTATTACAGCTTGCTTTTGTGGTTTAGCAAGAACCCACTTGCTTTTGATGGTTTAGCAAGAACCCACTATCCTTCTTACAGGTGAAGGATAGCTCACCTTTTTCTCAAGCTATTTAAAGGAAAGCTTGGCAACCTTTTCACACCTTAGTGGTGATGTGAAACCCAAAGAAAAGAGGGGATGAGAAAATTGGGAGTTTGTAGGCACAAACTCAAAGTTAAGCTCAAAAAGAATAAAACAATAAAAACCGTATATGAGGAAGTCTTGGGCGCCTTTGATTGGATGGAGATGTTGAAGGCCGCTTCCAAGCTTCTTTGGAGGTGCTCCTTGGATGTGGAATTGGATGGAGCACTTGGGGTTCCTTGAGGTGGCTTTCCGGAGGTACGCCAAATGATCCAAAATATGTCCGTTGGCTTTGTTTATGTTCCGGTAGTGGTCCGGGGCTTCCTTGGTCTTTATTTATAGGCATGGAACCCTTGGGGAGGCTTCGGAGCCGTTGGAGAGGCTAAAAGAGCCGTTGGGAGCCAAGTGGGCCAGCCTGGTCAAACTGCAACGGCTAGTTTGACTGGCTCCACCGGCTGGCCGGTACAGTCCCACCGGCTGGCCGGTGCTTGAGGAAATTGGGAGATTTCGAGACTTGGCTCCACCGGCTGACCGGTGGATGGGCCACCGGTTGGCCGGTGCCTTGGATGTTGAGAAGGAGGTTGGTCCAGGCCCCACCGGTCGACCGGTGGAGGAGCCACCGGCTGGCCGGTGGAAAGACAGTAGGTCTCACTATTTGTGCTGGGTGCCACAGGTCGACCGGTGGCAGAGCCACCGGTCGACCGGTGGGAAGGCAGTAGCTTCCCTTTGAGTGCAGGTGCCACCGGCTGGCCGCTGGTGTTCCACCGGTTGGCCGGTGGACTGAATTTCAGTCCATTTCTTGTCCATTCTTGGGCCAATCCTTTGGCAATATTTTGCCTATCATCCACAACACTTAAAAACAAAGTTAAACACATATGAAAGTGATTGTGATCATGAAAATCAAAGAGTGTGGGGTACAACATCCTTCACCTGTTCAACAAAAATATCATTACTATACAAAGTATCAGAATGTGCAGTATTTCATGAAGGTGCCAGATTTGATGTCTTGGAATCATTATAGTCTGAGCCCCCAATTTTTGAACCTTACATGGTTTGACGGGGTTCTAGATGAGAGTATGAAACACTAGAGAGAAAATTTGGGCACTTTTCCTGCCCAATATTACTCCCCTCCTCCAAAATAGGAGGTGACAAATTCACAGATTTGAGTTTCATTCTATCAGTTATAGCTTGAGGAACCACGACCTGCACTTTCAAATTTGAATCATCACAGGGAGTGTCCTGCCCATAACTCACTGTAGTACCACCCAACTAATTCAGCGCATGTCCAGAATGTAAGGAAACTAAAGACTCATTTGAAGCTGTGTTTTTATCGACCAAGGTGGGTTGTCTAGGATAAATGGAATCCTTTTAAGCATTAAAATCAGGGACATACCTGTAGTGTTCCTGAGAAGGAGAAATAGTCTTTCTAGATTTTGGTGTGACAGCCTCCAATTTTGATTTAGCTTTTCTCTTGGAGTAGACTAGTTTTTACTCATGCGATATATAATAGTCAACAACCTATTGAGCAGAGGCTTCCCAATCTGAGTGGGAATCCACTAAATTATTATCATCATCCTCTTTCCTACAATTTCTATACAATTCCTCTTTGAATGAAATTTTAGGGAAGATACTTACTTTCTTTGAATCAGAATCTCCCGTTCGTCCAGTTCTGTGAGATGAACCAGCATCAGTAGTTTCCTTTAATTTTCCTCTGATGGCATTTTTCTGCTTCAAATCAGAGGCATGCTCAATAGTATCCTTTGAGGGTTCACTCAGTTGGTCCTTGGTCTGTTTTAAATTAGTGTAAGTAGCTGCAACCACCAAGGGGTGGTCAACAGACGGATTCTCAGGTACAGATTCATGATGTATACCAAAATTCTTTCGACAATCATTGGTGTCATGACCATTTAATAGGATATTGGTATAGTGAAGTTCTCACCTAAAATTGTCCTTTGAGTGTCCAACAATTTTACATGAAACACAAAACAGAGGCTTATTTTCATAATCAATTCTAAGAATGATTTCATCATGAGGTGTAGAGAGAACAACTCTATCAATCAAAGTTGAACTTAAGTCCACTTCGACTAAACTTCTGGAAAAGTGTCCATAACTAACCAATTCGGTGGCTATGTCCATTCTAATTGGCATACCTATTGCGGAGGCTATGTCAAACAGGATTTCCGGATGCCATAACACCCAACTAAGACCATAGATTTTAATCTAGACTTTAGAGCATGTGTCATTAAAATCATTTATGTTAATGTTTAAATTCTATTCATGAGATCTCATAACCCCTGGATAAAGGTTGATTGAACCATAACTCCATCCTCTACTCTTTAGATCCACAGTGGGAAATAGAAAATGAAATAACCCACGGGCGATAGAGACACATTTAAAATCAGAGAATCCCCAAATATTGGACAGATGATTAACTAATTCTTCATCTTTCCATGGTTTTATGCCTTTGGATAACGAGACGCGAGAGATAAAGGAATGCTTACAGAGTTCGATTCCTTCCAAGACAGTACCATCTGAAGCCGCTACATGCGCAGTAGCACCTTTATGGATTATTCTTTGAGGAACTATATTTTTCGGAAAAGCAAGAGATACTCCAGTGAAAACTAACCCACACCATACATTATTTTAAAAACAGTTTAGAATTTTAAAAACAAAACCTAACAAGTAATATTAGAGTTGTAAAAAAGGGAGATAGGTAAACATTTCAAGATAAAAATCGACTAGTGTATCAAAAAATAAACAAGCAATACAAGGTGTATATAAACCAATGTACCATAAAATAAACAAGAAATACAAGCTCTATATAAACCAATGTACCAGAAAATAAACAAGAAATACAAGATGTATATAAACCAATATAGCAGAAAATAAACAAGTAATACAAGTTGTATATAAACCAATGTAGAAGAAAATAAATAAGAAATACAAGTTGTATCCATGGGACTTCCTGAACATCTCTAGACAAGCCCTTGATGCACTCGGTTTGGAACCACCTGCCAGCATATGGTGAAGACCCATAGTCTATAACCCACTGATTTCCCTCATGACAATATCAAGGAAAATACCACATGGCCTCTCTATCTACCAGGGGCACCAACCCATCTAATCGGGGCTGGTGAGCAACCATCACTCGATAATCTATAAGACGTCCAGGAACCCATGGTGGTTATAGTAATATTGTGTATGTAGGAGGCCCTCACATGCGTGACACATCTCACCACACTTGCCTACCCCAAACACGGACACTTCCTATACATCCACCCATAAAGGGTTACACTAGATAGGATCTCCCCATATACATATTCAGTTATTTAACATTAAACAAAGTCTCAACTGGGCTGATATAACATATAAAATTTAAAACATTTCAGAAAACGTTTATGATTTCAAATCTATCACACACATTTATTAAAAATATCTTGAAAACACCACTCTGACATTTACAAAACCAAATGGGCCCTTAAGTTCTAAATACACATTAAACACTTCACAATTATCAAACATTCTTTTACCCTTTTCCAACCCACACCAAAACATGTTTTAAACTGAATGGTCAAACCTTAAGGAACACATTATATACCATGACTTCCAAAATACTTAACGAAACACTTTACAAAACAACATTTAAAATAATCTTTAGAAACCACTCAAGGAGACCAAATTTATTTGATAATAAAAATCCATTTAGAAGACTAAACGTACAAGAAAAACACAAATTACCTTAAAACCATAATTTTCCACCTACTTTTTTTATAGAACATAAAATGAACCAAAAAAATACATTAAACCTTTTCCAACACATTTTAACAAGTTTAGGATGATATACCAACATCAAACCATACACACCCAAAATACTTTTTTGAAATAAAACTCACACCAAGAAAACATTTTAAAGCCTTTCCCCAAAACTCACCACTTACCCATATTATTTTAAAGGAACACCAAACAAAAACATTGAATCCATTAAACCCTTAAAAGGTGTCTTAACAAAATAACTAAGCCATAACACAACCAAACCAATTTCACTAATAAATAAAGTCGTTACAACATTAAAACGGTGATATATTTCTTAAGGTACCAATTCCTTCTTAAATAAATATAAGCGATTCAAACAAGCTTTCTAGGTATCATAAAACTAAGCAATTTACACTAAAACTGATTTAAAACCTATTTTTAACAAATCAAATAAATTTCAAATTGAAATAATAATTTAAACAAGGGTTTCATAGTGTTGCAAAACAAGTTTATAAATTTATTTAGAATTGCAAGCATCAGTGGAAAGTCTTTTGGAATGAAAATCAAGGAAACACCTATTGAAGGCTTGTGCGATTGGAATGAAACTTCAATGGAAAGGAGAACGATGCCCCATGGGATAAACGCCAACCCTAAAACCAAAGAAAACCTGAGATAAACATTAACCCTAACATTTAGTTTTTGGACAATAAGAAACCCCACATTAAAACCCTTGATATTAAGTGAGGAGAGGAGAATATGGAGAGGAGGCTTACCGGATGGAACTACCGGAGGGAGGAGCAGCCGCCGGAAGAATCGCTGGAGGGGAGGAGGGCATGTGTAAAGCAGGGTAATATGAAGAGGGTTGCGCGAGGGCAGGGGGAGAAGGGGTGTGCAGGAGATAGAGAAAAAATGAAATGAATTAATTGGGAGAGCGGGTGTGCGTGAGGGGATATGGGGAGAGAGGGCATGAGTGTGAGGGGGGTAAGGGAAAAGTGGGTGTGGTGTGGGAGATAAAAAATGAAA
This sequence comes from Viscum album, assembly GCA_963277665.1. Classification (NCBI taxonomy): domain Eukaryota; kingdom Viridiplantae; phylum Streptophyta; class Magnoliopsida; order Santalales; family Viscaceae; genus Viscum; species Viscum album. Next base: position 1,643,870,412 of record OY728163.1, on the reverse strand, counting down.
AGTAATTAATGGAAGGAGGGTATGAGTTGTGCACATCGGGAGAGGTATATAAGGAATAAAACAAAATAAATAATAATAATAAAAAGTAGTAATAGATAGTGGGGAGGCATGATGGAATAAGGGGATATGGGTGATTGGAGAGTGGGAATGAAAAAAAGAGATGAATTAATGAAGAGAGAGGGGTGAGGCGTGGAAGAGGTAGGATTGGAGAGAGAAATACAAAAAAATATATATTAAATGGGACATATGGGTGATTGGAGGAATATGAAAAAACAAGAGATTAATAGGGGGAATGAGGGTGAGGCGTGGGGGAAAAGGAGGGATTAAAACCCCTTAAAAAATTAAACAAAATTAACAACAATAAAAAATTAATTTTTTTAATAATAATAATGATAATATTAATTTTAATTATTTTATTTTAAATAATAAGAAAATTAATAACAAACAAATAATAATTATATTTATAAAAATATATTGATAATAAGTTCATTAACAATTTAAATTAAAAAACATTTTTATATACACAATAATGTTATTATTATTATATCATAAACATTTAATTTATTTCATTTTCATAATGTCTTATTATATTTAATGGGTAACCTCAAGGGTATCTGGGCCGACTACACGGTTACGGCCAACCTCACGGTGTCCGTGCATCGGTCCAAAACCCACCAAAAACCTCAAATGTCATAAAAAGTTAAGCATGCACTCAACCCAGACCTTGATGCGGCTAACTGAAGCCATGAAATTATAAAATAAAATAATTTAAAAGGTCGTGGTGTGACAATTCTCCCCACCACAAAAGTTTTTGCCCCTAGAAAGTCACCTAGCTGAAAAAAAAACTCAGGTCAATGCCCAACCAAAACCGTTGAAAAAAATAGCATCGAGCTAACTATTCTCTCTAAAAGCTATACCCAACCGACTCAAAGTGAAACCATAGAACAAAAAAAAGGAAGAAAACGATAGGGTTCTCCCCACCACAAGAATTCACCTAACATAGGAATTTGAACTCAAACACCACCCCTAGGGGGGGAACATGGGAACTCCTAACTGAGCCTACTGAATTCTCCACCTAAGTTAAAAAAGACCACTAAGATTTAAATGGAAAACCACTACAAGGACACACGGCATACTGGGGAACTAGAATAAAGAATTTTCTATAACAACACCACTGGGACTAAGAATTCCCCACACCGATCTAAAACTCCCCAACAACTCACATCTCCAAATGATCACTAAAAAAAGGACCAACCTACACAAGGGCCAAAACACATTTAAGAAAAACTAATGATTCTAGAGGTCACATTTAGAAGAACAAAACTACCATGATCACAAAAGGACAAGTTCATCGCACTTTCACCACAAAATACGAAATTGAAATAGTAGGAAAATAAGAACAAGGGAACCGTGAATGTCTCTATTTCAAGAAGAAAGATAATGATCCAAGAAAATGTCTTAAATGCCTCTGACATGCTGACTGTGTGCGAGCTTCACCCCGAGACCTAAGGTTGGGGATCCGATGGCTGAAGCATCTTATGCCTCACAGTCAGACCAAATAATTCCCAATCAGAACTCCTTCCTCAAACGACACTTCCCACAGAACTTTTCCTGGCGACCCGAATGGCCACAATGATGACAAGACTTAGGAAGGACGCGGCCCGACAGCTTGGAATTCTCGAACCAGCTATACCGATGACACACCCGGAGTAATCCTAATGATCTAGTTGCCAGGATCCACGAAGATAACCTCTTAGGGAAGGTTACACATACACGCACTCCTCACCAGATAGGTAATCTTAATAAAACCCAAATATCACCAACTACTCTCCAAAATCAAATGACGATAAGACAACCAACCTCCACTTGTCCCAAACTAAACCCTTAAAAACCTGAAACGACACGAACCATAACAACCTAGGGAGTTCCCAACCTCCAATATACACACTCCACTTCCCTCAAGTAATTCCACCACCTATAACAGTCCTCCAACACCTCAAAGGGTGATGAAACATAAAATAACCGAAACCTATGAATGACTCATCAGCAACATTAGGGACCCTTCTGGGCAGAATACTCTCAGGAACACAAGAAAAAAAATCAAAACATTCCTCAATTTAAATCACAATCGAAAATAACATCCCAAGCCTAGACAACGGGCCCAAAATCCAATGAAATATAAACACAACCAAACCCCTCTTTTCTAAAATCACTTTTTAAATTTCAGAACTCCTTATCCCAATGTCATTTTTTAAAATACCAAAACCACTTTTAACAAGACAAAAAAATCCACTCCTCCAAAGAAAAACCAGTTTCCAAAACCTTTATATTTTAAAATGCACCCAAGGCCTCCTATGGAACATCACATGTGTGTCCTCCCATTTCCATCCACATCACCCTTAAACAAGTTCCCCCACGCACATACCGTACATACCCACACACATGCGGTCTTCCATAAATAGTACCAAGGGACACATCCTTTACTCATCAAAACTGAAACATTTAATAAAACACTTTCATTTTTAAAACTCCCATTACTAATTTAAAATTATTTTTGAGAAAACATTTTCATTTAAAAAAATCACTTCCATTTCCAAAAGCACACTATCAACACTAGTGCAGAAAACATTTTTTACGTCGGTTATTTTTTATTATTTACGTCGGTTTTTAGGCGACGTTAATACGGACGACGTTATAAATAACGTTTTTTACGTCGGTTATTTAAAACCCGACGTAATATCCCTAACATCATGGTGGTTATCACGTCGGTTCATATAATAACCGACGTGATAAATATGCGCGGGGGGGGCTTTATCACGTCGATTATTCCCTAAACCGACGTGATAAAACGCCTGGGATATCGTTTATCACGTCGGTTATGTCATAACCGACGTGATAAACCCTTCCCCTGGCCTATTATCACGTCGGTTTCTGAAATAACCGACGTGATAAAAAGGCCTGGGAAACGTTTTAGCACGTCGGTTATCCAATAACCGACGTGGTAAATCGATTCCCAGGCCTTTTAGCACGTCGGTTATATTGAGAACCGACGTGATAAAAGCCCCGGGAACGGTTTATCACGTCGGTTCTAGAAAAACCCGACGTGATAAACCCCTACCGATTTATTTACCACGTCGGTTATAAAATAACCGACGTGAAAGATTTTTTTTTTAAATAATTGCACTGCTCTCACCAAAAAGCAACCAGAAACCAAACAAAAATAACCATGCCAACCCTCCCCCAAGCCCCAACTGAACCCCACCCTCATCTATACCCACCTAACAACCTGGCCAGCCCTCCCCCCACCACATTGGAGCCCCACCACAACCCTTGGACACCCCCCCCTTGGACAGCCCCCCCAACCTCATTTACACCCCCACGACCCCTAGTACAGCCTCAAACACCCATTGGACACCCCTCCCATATCCCTTGGACACCCTCCACCCCTTGGACACCCCCCACCCCTTGGACAGCCCCCCCCCCACCCTCATTTACACCCCCAAGACCCCTAGTATAGCCTCAAACACCCATTGGACACCCCCCCCACACCTTGACAGCCCTCCCAGACCCCTTGGACACCCCCCCGACCCCTGGACACCCCCCCCCTCCCCGAGCCCTTGGACAGCCCAAACACCCCTTGGACACCCCTCCCATATCCCTTGGACACCCCCCACCCCTTGGACACCCCCCCACCCCTTGGACAGCACCCCCACCCTCATTTACACCCAACCGGCCCCTTGGACAGAACTCCCAGACACCTGGACACCACTCCCATATCCCTTGGACACCCCACACCCCTTGGACACCCCCCCCCACCCCTTGGACAGCCCCCCCACCCTCATTTACACCCAACCGGCCCCTTGGACAGAACTCCCACCTCATTTACACCCCCCCCCCCGACCCCTAGGACAGCCCCAAACACACCTTGGACACCCCTCCCATATCCCTTGGACACCCCCCAAACACCCACCACCCCCTTGGAACCTCTCCCCCCATACCAAAATCCAGACCAGAAAAACCATCAACAGTAGACCAAAACAAGAAGTAGAGAAAAATTAAACATTCACTTATATAACATTCAAAACTTACACTGTGAACTTCAAAAAAAACTAAATCCAACCTAAACTACTACGAAATACACAATTACATTGACAATATTCAAAATTACATTTTACATTACAAACAACTAAAAGTCAATCAAACCTGTAAAATAATTTGACCACTCCACTTGTAAGTGTTTGATATCTTCAGCAGTAAAGGGTTGAGGGTCATCAAAAAGATACAAAGGAAAAGGATAGTAGTCAACGTGTATAATGAATAAATCAAATTGAAATATTATGAGAAAGCGGAAATCTTACCAGGTCAAAACTCAGAACTGTCCCAGTTGTTATTATTTCATACATAAATCTTAACATGTAATATCCGCATTCGATGATGCCTTGTTGCTCATGAAATTTCTGTTTGAATGAGTGTAAATTCAATATATTATTTTTATGTAATAAATCAAAATGTTCAAATTATAAATGGATATTTACCTTCGCATGTACATATTTGATCTTGAAATTCCTTTTCTTTGCGCTTTTTCGAAAGTGGGACCCATGCCCTATTAGAAAATAATACGAATGGGGTAAATTTAAAATTCATTATAATATATAAAACTATTGTGAAATTGAAACTTACGTTTCCAATATATTCTTAAAACTTTCTCGCACATCATCATGGAGAGAGCATATCCAATAAAGTGTTTTCTCCCTAGGGCAAAAAACCCCTAACATCCAATGATCCCTGATAAAAGGAAATTTAACGTTAGTGGTTTTTTATGTTAAAAGATAATTAACTCTTTGAGAGGGATGTGTTTCATACCTCTCACAAAAAGGCATCATCCAACACTGTGTGATTACATTCTTTTCAAATCTATCAGCAATATAAAGCATTCATTGTTCCTCATCCAATGCACATGCTTCAGGGGAAATCAATTGTGGGTCCACGAATCCATATACATCTGTCAGCTCATTCCTCTCACAAATTTTATACTGATACCTAATACAAAGCAGACATAAGTATACATTTTTAATAAATATAACGCAAGGAAAAGGTGTTAAGACTTACATGATAAAAATTTGCACCACGTTGATGCCCAACTTATCTCCAGTGACAAACTCCATGATATCAGTTTTCATAATCCCCACACATAGTTCACGTCCACAGACATGAGCTTCCATTGTAAATTCATAATGATCCGCCAACAAATTTGAATATCTTGACAATTTGTCAAGACTGCTACTATCTGCATCTGATGTCATAGCTATCTGTCTTTGTTGTTGTCTATACAGTATTTCTTTACCTTTGAAGTATTCCTGTAAAAATAAATTGAAAAATATATTAGTTTTCAAATGATAAAACATTAATAAAAATATAAAATAAAAGATATAACATCCATACCTCTATGGTAATGAGTCGAAGAAGTCTGGATGGCCAAAGTAAAAAATGGCCGATACTATATCCAACTGTCGTCACCTCATCTGTAGGTAATGGTATCCGAGCTGATCTATCTATAATATCCTGTACAGTGACCCTCTGATTCTCTACCTCTAACTGTTGATGATGAACTGTATCTCCTATACAATATACCATCCCATATGCAACTATATGATGTTGAGGATCATCATCATACAACTCACAATAAGTAGGTAGCTGCGGCAGAGGAGGAGGATCAAAAATGGGGTCCGCAGGCTGAGGTGGGGGAGTGGGAGCTACTGGGAGCGGTGGAGTGGGAGCTGCACCCTGAAATTGTCTTTGCAAGTCTGCAAACATTAACTGCACCGATGCTCTAATCTTGTCCTCCATTGTCGCATTAATATTATGGACTTCAGCCTCCAAGGATTCTATTTTTTTTATAAACTCCCTCAATGTTAGAAGTTGAGGAACGTGGCAACACTTTTCTTACCGATACACCTGCCGGATATCCTCTTACACGGCCAGGATGTTCGGGCTTTCCCAATGCCACAGATAAAATATCTTCCCTCCCAGATGGTGTAAATGTCCCCTGTGAACTCTGCTCCACAAGAGAGTCCTGTAATAATTAATTGAACATTTCTATAATGATTGGAAATATATGACAAAAATAGTAAACTTAAATAAATAAAATAGATATCTTACAATCCTCTCAACTACGAGTCTCGATTCTTCCGAAAGATATTGTCCTTTTTTGCCCTTCTGAGCTCTTTTCCATTTCTCATGTCTAGATGGAGGGGATGGAGGGGCCACCTCTCCAGAGCTTTCAGACTCAGCTCTCAGTTGTTGAAATTTTTCTGCCATCATTTGTTCTTCCAATAATGCATACCCTCCCCGAGATAAACTATGAGGGTATACATTTTTAGATTGGATCTCTTGATGAGCTTTCCTTGTTTGCTGTAAATTAAGAATAAGTAATCATTAACAAAACAATAATAAGATCATTTATATAAGAAAGCTTATAAAAGTTTACATTTCCCTTACCAAAAATGATTCTTTTCTTCTATTTTCAAAAAATTGTCTCCATGTGTCTTAATCTATAAAAGGATATATACGACATGGATTCTCACGACTCCTATGACCATAAATGAAATCAGAGGAGAGGGTTGATTTGAAATCCCTCCATCTCCTAGCAGCCAACGATAAGCATTTCTTCCTGACTCCTCCAGTGTCAGGAATATCAAATGTCATCTGATAAAAAAGAGGTTAAAAATATTATATATACTAGAAAAATTTAAAGAACAGTCAAACAATAGAAAAAGATCTTACCAAAATGGTCTCCCACAGCTGAGAAATTATCGCCTTATCCACACTTCTCCAATCATCATAGAGAAAGCTTACTTTTCTCTTAGCCTGAGTTGCTACAAAACCCTTAAAATCTTTAGCATTTGGACCTCTAGGAAGATCATCATCATCAAACTCCACGACTATCCTCTCCTCCTTCGTACGGGCAAGTGATAATTTTGGTAAACGTGTGCACCCACGCTTACCAACCTTTGAACTCTTTTTCGTAATAGGAGCATGTGAATGTTCCTCCCCAGATGTATGACCAATATGCTCATCTCCAGAATCATGTGGCTGATCAACTGATTGATCTGTCATTTTCCTTCAAATCAAAAAAACAAACATTAGTTCACAAATAGAAAAGTGTACTAAATTACATAATAGTAAACATTGGTAATATGGTAAGCATGTTAAACAATGATAAACATGGTAAACACAGGCAAAAGGTTGCCAAGGAGTTGGCCCAAGAAAGCTGAAAAGTGGACTCACTGAGTCCACCGGTCAGCCGGTGTGAGCTCACCGGCCAGCCGGAAGACCCAGGCAGTAGACTTTCCCACTGCCTGGTGCCACCAGCCGGCCGCTGGCTCACCACCGGCCGGCCGCTGGCTCATCACCGGCCGGCCGGTGGACCAGACAGAGAGCCTTCCTCTCTGTCTGAACCACCGGCCGGCCGCTGGCTCAACACCGGCCGGCCGCTGGTGATCCAGACAAAGAGGAAGGCTCTCTGTCTGGTCCACCGGTCGGCCGGTGGTGATCCAGCGGCCGCCCAATGGTCCAGACAGAGAGGAAGGCTCTCTATCTGGACCACCGGCCGGCCGCTGGCTCAGCACCGGCCGGCCGGTGGACCAGACAGAGCTTTGTTCTAGACCACCGGCCAACCGGTGATCCACCACCGGCCAGCCGGTGCGCCCAGGACTTCTCCTCTTTACGGTTTTTATTGTTTTATCATTTTGGTTTGATACATGTTTTAATAAGTAAAAAATTTACAGTATCTAACATTATATGAAAAAACTAAATGTAAACAAGAAATAAACTTGTGTTACCTGTAATTTTAGGAATGTACAGTTGGATTGTTTTCCCAAATTCCTTCGTCGTGATCGTTCCTTATAGCACAAACCATGTCTTCAACATACTCATCATTATGTTCTGTTAATCTTTCCATGGAAGTAGGGATCTCACATAAATCAGCAGCTTCATCAAATTCATCCTCACCAACATATTGGTTTTTCCCTTGTAAAACAACAGCCCACTGCATATCTGATTGATCTACTACATAGAAAATTTGTTTGGCATGTGTTGCCATTATAAAAGAATCAGTTGTGTCTTCCAATCTATTCAGATTAACAAGTGTCATTCCAAATTCATCGTGTCTGACACTATTGTTACCGATAAACCATTTACAGTTAAAAACGGGAACTTTAATTTTAAAGTAATCAGCCTCCCATATGTCTTCAATCACTCCATAATATGCACTTGATGCCGAAATTGGGTTTCTGTCCTTAGCACTCGAAAAATGCATTGCTTCTGCAAACACCAATACACCACTATTCTGAACTGCACTTCTGTTGTCATGAGCTTTCGTATGAAATGTATAGCCATTAATGTCATAAGCGGACCATGTTATCACATTTAAAGATGGACCACCCACTATCCATTTTAATGTCTCTGATACATCTGATCTACCAAGCAAGGTCTTTTTAAACCATGGCAAAAAAGTTTTGTTGTGCTCATTCAAAATCCACATTTCTTTCATCTTTGGATGACATTGTTTCAACTCATTAATATGCAATGTGATATACGGTTGAACATCAGCTATGTTATTCAAGATGTATGATTCTAACTTCTTCATATGTTCAGCTGACAATGATTTGACTTTCAAGCCACGAATCCCCTTTCCCTCATTATTAACCCGTTCATGGCGAGATGGAGGCAAACCTATGTGTTGCGCCGTAGCCAAGTAGCTCGTACAAAACTCTGCTACCTCCTCAGAAATATACTTTTCAATAATGGAGGCTTCAGGTCGATATGGATTTTTAACATATCCCGTTAATATTTTCATAGACCTTTCAAAAGGATACATCCAACGAAGATATACAGGTCCACAAATCCTTATTTCTCGAACCAGATGAATCATTAAATGCACCATCATATCAAAAAAAGTTGGAGGAAAATACATTTCCAAATGACAAAGTATAAAAATTGCATCCTTTTCCAAAATGTTCAAACCATTCACATCAATCGCCTTGTTGCAAATTGAATTGAAAAAATAACACAACCTCATTATAGTCTTTCTGACACGGATGGGCAATATTCCACGCAGTGCAACTGGTAGAATTTGTTGCATCATGACGTGACAATCATGTGATTTCATACCTATCAAATTCAAGTCTTTCAATGCGACAAAATTTTTTACATTTGAAGAATAACCTTGAGGCACTTTGATATCATGAAGACACTGACAGAAGATACTTTTCTCCCTCTTCGATAATGTATGACAAGCCGGGGGAAGAAATGTTCGTCTTCCTTTAGGAGTGGGAGCTAACTCCAAACGTATTCCCATTGACAGTAGGTCTAACCTTGCATTCAACCCATCTTTTGTCTTTCCTTTAATATCTAGCAATGTTCCGATCAAAGAATCACAGATATTCTTCTCCACGTGCATGACATCAATATTATGTTTGACTTCATGATACCTCCAATATGGTAGCTCAAAAAATATTGACCTTTTCTTCCAAATATGTCTATCATTACCAGATTTCTGTGTCTTTCCCAATGTCACATCAAGGTTTTTCACCCTCTCAAAATACAATTCTGGGGATAAAGGTTGAGGAGCAGTATCAAATTCTTGTAAGCCATTGAATTCCTTTTTTAGTATTTTATAAGGGTGATCCATAGGCAAAAACTTTCGATGACCCATGTACACTGTTTTCCTCCCATGATGCAATTGACAATATGACGTCTGTTGTTCGCAAATTGGACTTGCTTTATGCCCTTTAACACTGTATCCAGACAAATTTCCATATACTGGGAAGTCATTTATAGTGAATAGAAGCACTGCATGCAGTTGAAAATATTCCATTTTATAAGAATCATACACCCTAATACCATCAGCCCATAACAGTTTCAAATCATTAATCAGCGGTGGCAAGTATACATCAATATCATTGCCGGGTTGCTTTGGACCAGAGATCATGATACTCAACATGACATATTTGCGCTTCATACAAACTTCAGGAGAGAGGTTGTAAATTACCAATAAAACAGGCCATGAACTATGTGTGCTACTGAGGGTTCAGTATGGATTCATTCCATCTGTGCACAAGCCTAGTCTCAGATTTCTAATTTCATTTCCAAATGTAGGGTACTGGGCATCAATTTTCTTCCATTGTGGACAATCAGCTGGATGACGTATTTTTCCATCACATACCCGCTCATCAGCATGCCATCTTAACCTTTTTGCATCATGTGAATTAGCAAATAAACGTTTGAAACGAGGAATTATAGAAAGATACCAAAATACCTTTGAAGGGAGCTTTGTAATCTCTACATCAGCTTGTGATTTTTCTTTCACCTTATACCGTGATGTCCCACATTTAGGACACTCTTTCAGAAATTCATATTCCTTCCTATATATAATGCAGTCATTCGGACAGGCATGTATTTTCCTGTATCCCAATCCCATCGGGCATAATATTTTTTTGGCCTTATAATGTGAATCTGGAAGATCGTTATCTTTTGGAAGAATGTCTTTCATCAATTGTAGCAGCTCTGTAAAACTTCTGTCACTTCATCCATGTTTCGCCTTCAGGTTAATCAATCTTAACACCGCCGACAAAACCGTAAAATCTGTACAACCAGGATATAATGGTTTTTCGGCATCACCATATAGACTTGCAACTGTCGGTTCTATCTCAATTTGTTCTGCTACAATATCGCGAATCATTTCTTCAATTCCATCGGAGTTACCATCTTGCGATTCATTATCATCAGTGACATTCTGTCCAGTTTCGCCATGCCAAATCCAAGGGTTGTAACTCGGATTGAAACCATGACAAATCAGATGATCTTTTATCTCTCTACTTTTCAACTTCTTCATATTCAGACATTTCAGGCATGGACAGAAAAAAATGTCACTACTTGGAACATTTCGTTTAGCAAATTCCAAAAAGGCATCAACACCTTCCTCATATTCATTGCTCATTCGATGTGCCGTAATCCAACTTCGACTCATTATTACCTATAACAAATAGCAAAAATATATATATTTTTTAGATAAGACAAATATATGTTTATATGAAAAAAATCATAATTTGAATGTAAACAATTTTGAAATATAAAACAAATCGATGTGTAAACCCCCCTGGACACCCCCCGACCCCTCTGGACAGCCCCCCACCCCTCCTGGACACAACCCACACCCCCGACCTGCTTGGACACCCCCCTAGACACCCCCCAACCCTCTGGACAGCCCCCCCACCCCTCCTAAACACCACCCCCACCCCCTACCCCCTTGGACACCCCCCTGGACACCCCCAACGCCCACCCACACCCTTGGACAACCCCCCACACCCACCCACCCCCTTGTAAACCCCCCTGGACAGCCCCCGACCCCTCTGGACAGCCCCCCACCCCTCCTGGACACCACCCCCCCACCCCCTACCCCCTTGGACACCCCCCTGGACATCCCCCAACCGTCTGGGCAGCCCCCCCACCCACCCGGACAACCCCAAATACCCTCTGGAGAGGCCGCCACCCACTTGGACAGCCCCCCACACCCATCCACCCCCTTGGACAGCCCCCCACACCCATCCACCCCCTTGGACACCCCCCTGGACACCCCACCGACCCCTCTGGACATGCCGCCACCCCCTTGGACAGCCCCCCAAACCCACCCATCCCCTTGGACACCACCCTGGACACCCCCCGACCCCTCTGGACAGCCCCCAACCCCTCTAGAAAGCACCCCCACCCCTCCTGGACAGAACCCCCCACCCCCGACCTTCTTGGACACCCCCCTGGACACCCCCCAACCCTCTGGACACCCCCAGACCCCTCTGGACAGCCCCCCACCCCTCCTGGACACCACCCCCCACCCCCTACCCCCTTGGACACCCCCCTAGACATCCCCCAACCCTCTGGGTAGCCCCCCCACCCACCCGGACAACCCCAAATACCCTCTGGAGAGGCCGCCACCCACTTGGACAGCCCCCCACACCCATCCACCCCCTTGGACGGCCCCCCACACCCATCCACCCCCTTGGACACCCCCCTGGACACCCCACCGACCCCTCTGGACAGGCCACCACCCCCTTGGACAGCCCCCCACACCCACCCATCCCCTTGGACACCACCCTGGACACCCCCCGACCCCTCTGGACAGCCCCCGACCCCTCTAGAAAGCACCCCCACCCCTCCTGGACATAACCCCCCACCCCCGACCTGCTTGGACACCCCCTGGACACCCCCCAACCCTCTGGACAGCCCCCGACCCTTCTGGACAGCCCCCCACCCCTCCTGGACACCACCCCCCACCCCCTACCCCCTTGGACACCCCCCTGGACATCCCCCAACCCTCTGGGCAGCCCCCCACCCACCCGGACAACCCCAAATACCCTCTGGAGAGGCCGCCACCCACTTGGACGGCCCCCCACACCCATCCACCCCCTTGGACATCCCCCCACACCCATCCACCCCCTTGGACACCCCCCTGGACACCCCACCGACCCCTCTGGATAGGCCGCCACTCCCGTGGACAGCCCCCCACACCCACCCATCCCCTTGGACACCACCCTGGACACCCCCCGACCCCTCTGGACAGCCCCCGACCCCTCTAGAAAGCACCCCCACCCCTCCTGGACACAACCCCCCACCCCCGACCTGCTTGGACACCCCCCTGGACACCCCCCAACCCTCTGGACAGCCCCCGACCCCTCTGGACAGCCCCCCACCCCTCCAGGACACCACCCCCCACCCCCTACCCCCTTGGACACCCCCCTGGACATCCCCCAACCCTCTGGGCAGCCCCCCCACCCACCCGGACAACCCCAAATACCCTCTGGAGAGGCCGCCACCCACTTGGACAGCCCCCCACACCCATCCACCCCCTTGGATAGCCCCCCACACCCATCCACCCCCTTGGACACCCCCCTGGACACCCCACCGACCCCTCTGGACAGGCCGCCACTCCCTTGGACAGCCCCCCACACCCACCCATCCCCTTGGACACCACCCTGGACACCCCCCGACCCCTCTGGACATCCCCCGACCCCTCTAGAAAGCACCCCCACCCCTCCTGGACACAACCCCCCACCCCCGACCTGCTTGGACACCCCCCTGGACACCCCCCCAACCCTCTGGACAGCCCCCGACCCCTCTGGACAGCCCCCCACCCCTCCTGGACACCACCCCCCCACCCCCTACCCCCTTGGACACCCCCCTGAACATCCCCCAACCCTCTGGGCAGCCCCCCCACCCACCCGGACAACCCCAAATACCCTCTGGAGAGGCCGCCACCCACTTGGACAGCCCCCCACACCCATCCACCCCCTTGGACAGCCCCCCACACCCATCCACCCCCTTGGACACCCCCTAGACACCCCACCGACCCCTCTGGACAGGCCGCCACTCCCTTGGACAGCCCCCCACACCCACCCATCCCCTTGGACACCACCCTGGACACCCCCCGACCCCTCTGGACAGCCCTCGACCCCTCTAGAAAGCACCCCCACCCCTCCTGGACACAACCCCCCACCCCCGACCTGCTTGGACACCCCCCAACCCTCTGGATAGCCCCCCCACCCCTCCTAAACACCACCCCCCACCCCCTACCCCCTTGGACACCCCCCTGGACACCCCCCAACACCCACCCACACCCACCCACCCCCTTGTAAACCCCCCTGGACACCCCCCGACCCCAAATCCATGCACCTATGCCATGGTTGTGTGTGAAGAAAGTAGTAACAACTGTAAAAGGGCAACCCATCCAAATGGACACGCCCCAACCCTCTCGGGGATTTATAGAAAACGATGAAAAATTAGTGAAATCATAAAATTACTCAATATTGCAAGTCGAACAAATAGATCTAGGGATGATAAATAAGATTATGGTTCCAAAACGAGTTAAAAGGGTTCGCAATCGAAGAATCTTAGCTAGTTTCAACAAAAAAATCACAACACACATATATATACTATCCGCGAAAAAAAACGAACGAGTGGGAGGATTACCTGAGTGCTGCGAGTTTAGATGATTGATCCGAGGAGATTAAATATGAGAAACGATGATCGCAAAACAAATCTAAACCAACGAAATGGACGAGCCGATTCGGGTTTACGCGCGAGAGAGACGAGTCGCGACTGTCGAAGGTAAACTCGCGAATGACAATCCACGGGTCTGGGTAAATTTTTAAATGAGTTATCACGTCGGTTATTCAATAACCGACGTTATAAATTTTTTTAAAACATTTATAACGTCGATTATTCAATAACCGACGTAAAAACCTTCCTCCGATTCTTTTTTTACGTCGGTTATTCTATAACTGTCGTTATAAAGGGCTCAAAATCCGCGTTTTATTACGTCGGTTATTCCATAACCGACGTCAAAAACATCTGCGGATTCTTTTTTTACGTCGGTTATTTTATAACCGACGTAAAAAGGCCTTCAAAAACCGCGTTTGTTACATCGGTTATTGAATAACCGACGTAACAAACGCCCCCCGCTTCTGTTTTTTACGGCGGTTAATGTATAACCGATTTAAAAAAACGAAGCCGCGCTATTAATAACGTCGGTTATCAAAATAACCGACGTTAAAGGTGTACTAAACACAGGGTTTTACGTCGGTTATTAAATAACCGACGTAAAAAACCTCATTTTACATATTATGACGTCGGTTTTATATAACAGACGTAAAAAATGGTGACGTAAAAAACGTTTTCTGCACTAGTGCAAGAACTGAAACAAAACTTAGTACAACTTAAGCAGGACCACTGAAATGAGGAACTAGAAATTACACTTAACCCAACGACATAGTAGTGAGCCACCCCCCAATTATGCGTCAACAACCAGGAGGAACTTAAACTATGCACTCAGACTCCACATGGATCACTACTTCATGTGAGGTCACGACGTGACACTGGCTTGCCTCTGTTGGTATCCATCAATCCAAAAAAAATACATAAGGCTGAAATCTTTGATTACCCCAGGCAACTCAAGGTTCGGAATGAGAAAGGGCCCATGACGCCCTTCCCGAACCTACCTCTCGAGTCCCAACAGTCCAAATCTCCATCTACCAAATGCCCCAAATAACAAGGACATGCCTCCCCAGGCCATGAACCATGTCATATGACCCCATGGGTCTCCTGTAATACATTGGTTGCCTTCCCATTAAACCATAGGCTATTACTCACTAGGGTCGCTTATCAGACTAATGACTGTCCCCACAGGCCAACACATGTTCTTTCAGTGTGTTTTGTCCTCACTCACACACACTCTCGGAAACGTCCCAGAAGGTCACCCATCCTAATTAGTACTACAGGCCAAGCATGATTAATTGTGGAGTTCTAATCAGGTAGACTCTCAAAAAGAAAGGTTCACCTTGTTGACATGAGTCACATCATTTAGTCATTTAACACATTATCATTTGGGGTGTTACAATCACCCCACCTTTAGAGCCCAACGTCCTCGATGTGGGCCCTACATCTCAACCTAGGTAGTGAAACACACTTAAGGCTTGGTTCCTCCTCTGATACCATTTTTTCATGAACCAAACCCGAGTCGACCCTGAACTAGTCACCTGATCCAGTCTGCGACATGTGCTGAGGGGCGTTCCCGATCCCCACGGGCTGGCAACTAGTGTTAGGCATCAAAGTACACATGAGGGAATGATTTAATCCCAAGAGATAAAACCAAGACTAGAAAAAAATATAACAAACATAGCATGCATAAAAATTACAACTAAAACTTAAATAAACAAAGAACTGATCCAGATACAGAGTTTCACTAAAAAGAACAAAATCGGAAACAAGACCCCGCTACAACGATCTCTGTGTGACCCCTTGGTCACCTCCAACCAAAAGCCCAAAAATGCTCCCACATGGGCAGCCACTAAGAAAAAAACATGAACAACAACTGAACATGCAACTGAAATTGTAAATTATAGGCGTGAGCACAAAAATGCTCAGTAGGGATGCAAAATGTAAACCACTAAATCCAAGTGTTTTCTAACCCAATGTTGTCCGATGACACAAGTTTGGAAATACAATTATAAAAATAAGGTTTTCCCATTTAAAAAATATAACACATCTTTCCCACTATGAGAACTAACCCACACCATATTTTATTTCAAAAATGTTTAGCATTTTAAAAACAAAACCTAACAAGTAA
This sequence comes from Viscum album, assembly GCA_963277665.1. Classification (NCBI taxonomy): domain Eukaryota; kingdom Viridiplantae; phylum Streptophyta; class Magnoliopsida; order Santalales; family Viscaceae; genus Viscum; species Viscum album. The sequence continues at coordinate 1,643,854,235 of OY728163.1, read as the reverse complement.
TATTAGAGCTGTAAAAAAGAGTTAAAGGTAAACATTACAAGCTGAAAACAGACTAGTGTATCAGAACATAAACAAGAAATACAAGCTATATATAAACCAATGTTGCAGAAAATAAATAAGCAATACATGTAGTAGCCATGGGTGATCCCGAATGTCTATAGACAACCCATGGATGCACTCGGTTCGGAACCACCTGTCGGCATATGGTGAAGCCCCATAGTCTATAACCCACTGATCGCCCTCATGAAAAAATTAGTGGAAAATCCCACCTGGCCTCTCTATCAACCTCAGGGCACCAACCTGTCAATTTAGGGCTGGTGATAAACTGTCACTCGATAATCTATAAGACAACCAGGAACCCATGTTGGTTATAGTAATATTGTGTAATTAGGAGGCCCTCGCACGCATGACTCAGCTCACCGCACTTGCCTATCCCAAACACGGATGCTTCCTATACATTCATCCATAACGGGTTACAATAGATAGGTGCACCCCATATACATATTCAGTTATTTCAAATTCAATAATGTTTCAACCGGACTACTATAACATATAAACATTAAAACATTTCAGAAAATGATTATGATTTCAAATCGATCACAAACATTTATTCAAAATATCTTGCAAACACCACTCTTATATTTACAAAACCAAATGGGACCTTATGTTATAAGCACACATTCAAACACTTCACAATTATTAAACATGCTTTTACCCTTTTCTGACCACACCAAAACATGTTTTAAACTGAATGGTCAAACCTTAAAGAACACATTATAGACCATGATTTCTAAAATACATAAAGCAACACTGTACAAACCCACATTTATAATACTATTTAGACACCACTCAAGGGGACCAAATTTATTTGAAAACTAAAATCCATTTAGAAGACTAAACTTCCAATAAAAACACCAATTACCTTAAAACCATAACTAGCCACCTACTTTTTTTATAGAAATTAAAACGATCCAGAAAAAATACATTAAACCCTTTCCACCACATTTTAACACGTTTATGATGTTATAAAAAAATCAAACCATACACACCCCAAATCCTATTTTGAAATCAAACACACACCACGAAATCATTTTAACGCCTTTCCACAAAAATCACTACCTACCCACATTATTTTAAAGAAACACCAAATATAAACATTGAACCCATTAAACCCTTACAAAGTTTTTTTAATACAATAAATAATCCATAACAAAACCAATACTAGTTCATTAATAAAAAAATTCGTTGCAACATAATAATGGTGATATATATCATAAGGGATAAATTCATTCTTAAATAAATATAAGTGATTCAAACAAGCTTTTGAGGTATTATAAAACTAAGAAATTTACTCCAAAACTCATTTAAAACCTATTTTTAACAAATAAAATAAATTCCAAATTGCTATAATAATTTAAACAAGGGTTTCATAGAGTTTCTAAAGTAGTTAAAAAGTTTATTTAAAATTTCAAGAATCAAAGGAAAGTCTTTTGGAAAGAAAAACATGGAAACACCTATGTAGGCTCGCGCGATTGGAATGAAACTTCAACGGGATGGAGAACGACGCCCCACGGACATACTGCACACCCTAAAACAATAGAAAACCTGAGATATGCATTAAACCTAACATTTAGGGTTTGTCCAACAAGAAACCCTACATGAAAACCCTTGAAATTAAGTGTGGAGAGGAGAATATGGAGAGGAGAATTACTTGATGGAACCGCCGAAGGGAGGTGAAGCCGCGGGAAGAATCGCCAAAGGGGAGGATGGCGTGTGTGAAGTAGGGTAAGAGGAAGAGGGGTGCGCGAGGGCAGGGGAGAAGAAGGGGTGTGTGGGAGATAGATAATAAAATTAAATGAATTAATTGGGAGAGCGGGTGTGTGTGTGGGGATATGGGGAGAGAGGGCGTGAGTGTGATGGGGGTAAGGGAAAAGTGGGATTGGTGTGGGAGATAAAAAACGAAAATGAATTAATGGAAGAGGGGTATGAGTGGTGTGCGTGGGGATAGGTATATAATTAATAAAATAAAATAAATAATAATAATAAAGTAGTAATAGAGAGTGGGGAGGCGTGATGGAATAAGAGGATATGGGTGATTGGAGAGAGGGAATAAAAAAATTCATTAATGAAGAGAGAGGGGAGAGGCATGGAAGAGCTGGGATTGGAGAGAGGAATACAGAAAATATATATTAAATGGGATATAGGGGTGATTGGAGAGAGGAATAAAAAAACAATAGATTAAGTGGGGGAATGAGGGTGGGGTGTGGGGGAAAAGGAAGGATTAAAACCCCTTAAAAAATAAAACAAAATTAACAACCATGACAAATAAAAAAATTATAATAGTAATAATGATAATCATTATTTAGTTATTTTATTATAAATAATAACAAAATTAATAACAACCAAATAATAATTATATTTATAAGAATTTATTAATAATAAGATCATTGATAATTTTCATTTGAAAAAAAAATTATACACACAATAATGTTATTATTATAATATCTTAAAATTTTAATTTATTTCATTTTCATAATGTTTTATTATTTTATGTAATGGGTAACCGCAAGGGTATCAGGGCGGACTACACGGTTACGGCCAAGCTTGCGGTGTTCGTGCATCGGTCCAAAACCCACCAAAAACATCAAATGTCAAAAAAAAATAAACACGCACTCAACCAGCACCTTGATGAGACTAATCGAAGCCATGAAATTATAAAATAAAATAATTTAAAAGGTCGGCCTATGACAATTTACATCCGTATATAGCTTAGTGTAAATACATAGGGTTTTCTGAATTTGGGTGATCACATGCATTTAGGGGAAAAAATATGAATAAAAACCATGATAGGGTCCCGCCACATGATGATTCAACCCAATGTCCTCATGGAGATTCATGATCTATCTTGGGTTATGTGATCACGTGATTCAATTTCATGATCCTTATGTATTCAACTAATCCATGTTTTAAAAATGAATTCTTCAAACTGATTTTGTGTCAAAATGAAACTCATTCAATGGTTATTTTTCCAACAAAAATTATTCTAATATTCATCTAGTGGGTGTTGATATCAATATAATTTTAATCCACACACATCATGTTCATAATTCTGATGCACCCACTACATAAATAGAATTGCTAAACAAATTACTACATAATGTTTCCAGAGTAAACTATTATATACTAAAGGAAGATAAATTACTATTTATTATTATAAATGTAAATGATATATAAATTGTTAACATTTCCTTAAAGAGTAGAATAATATATTTATCTATGTCAATATCCATAAAATAAATTACAAAATGCATGATATTAAAAATGAAATTGAAAGTATATATATCAAAGTATTGATAAAGGTGTTAAAAGCAGGATCCATTCATTGTATAAAGATTTTAATATGAAATAAACATTTAACAAACAATTTTGAAATATTAATTATGTATAAATCATTGATTAAGAAATATCCTCTGAAAATTATGACTATGGGACACATATATTAGATATATGCTATGAATATAAAATTTCTCAAAGAAATGAATCCTAGGATGATTGAAATGATAGGTAATATGAAAATAATCCAATGTATTGAACAATACAATTGATAAATAATAGAAACTCTACCAACTACATCACTATAATCTATATATAGAAAGTGGACACATATTTAAAATATTACATCCACAATACCATTAATAGCTGAAAAACATTTGTATCTCAGTAATGATATTAATAGTTATGAAAAAGTTTAATCATTGTAATAAATTATGAATTTATATCTTGTGTAGGTAATGATGATCTATGATTCATAATAAAAGAAGGAGTTAATAAAAAATTATTACATTGACATTTCAAACTTTAATAAAAATTAATTAATTGATTACAATAATAAATTGAAAATATTATGAGCAATTAACATTGAATGTGGATTCTTAATGATTAAAAAAAAATTAAAATATAACAATAATAATTCAATGTATTGACTCTTGAGATATATATTTAGAGAAAAACTATTACAAATAATTTTCATGTGAAGAGAAATTTGACAATGGGTGTAAATATTTAAAAATGAGGAAAACTGATTATTAGTTATTTTAATATAGATCTTGGAAATATAGGTTCTCTAAAAAAAAATCGTTGACTAACCCATGGGTTTAAATAATTTAAATCAATATTAAATTCATGGTATGGGATATTTCCATGTTTAAGAACCAAAACAATTTTTATATACTATTTTAACCTTGGAAATTTCAAATTTCTATTAAGAATTAATATTAAAACCAAAATATCCATTTCTGAATTTGTAAATCCATTATTGGATTTTAAATATATTTTAATTAATTAAAATAAATTATATTACTAATATAAATTATCTTTCAATAAAATTTCATAAAATTCTTGGATCACACGCTAGTGTGGACCTATATGATGACTTATCTCTTGTTACTATCAGTCTTCACCCACTAATGTTGTGATATATTTCCAAATAAATGATTGATCATTTCCTTAATAATATCAATAAAATGTTAAAATACGAAACCATTATTCTTATCAATCCATATATAACACAAATAATCATATTTTACCAAACCAAAAAGACAATAACTAATTGTTCAGGGGTCATTCATTTTATAAAAGGAACCTGTCAATGTGTACGAACTACTTTGAATACCAATGTGTAGTGTCATCCCACCCTCTTAAGATACCCTTATATATCACAAAATTCACTATATATAAATGAAAAAACACCCTAATAGAAAACAAATACATCACCCATCACTATATTGAGTTAAAACCCATCATCATAATTCATTATAAACAAGATTATATACTATGGTCCTTTTAGGTCAATTCCCATGAAATGCCTCCAATATTATATCAATAATATACTAATGAGACTGATGTTCCACTATTCCCCTCAAAGGGTTATCTAACCTACCTCAAGGGGTTAACACTTCAACATAACACCCTTATATAGGACATTTATATACTCATATACATTCCAAAAACAATAAAATCATAAAAATATACTACAACAAACCATTACATTTGATGAATACTTAGGCATGGAAGGTGGCCATTTGCTTGATTCTAACAATCAACTATTATCCAAGACAATACCACATAATAATAAAATAATCATATGTTTACTCAATTGAATATTCATGGTTACATATTCCTGATCATCATGGAAAACAACCCTAAAAATTATCTAATAATATTTAAAATCGCATTTTATAAAATAAATAATTTTTAACACATCTTACTAATCAACAGACCAAAAAATCAGAAGGTACATAAAAAATCATACACTATCTACCCAACATAAACAAAATTAGATTTTGAAAATTAATCCACAGAATATTTAAATTAATTTTAATCGTGTAATTCTATCAAATGAACTAATAATCAATGATTCGATAAATTAGATTGTCAGCTACTAATTTTATAGAAAAAAATGAATTACATTATATTGTAAAACATTAAAAATACCAATTATTATATCATAACTAATTTTTTAATTATACAAATTTATAATAATATCCTTTTATTCCAATATAATACATATTTTATATGAATTTATGATTTGATAGAATCACAGTTTTTGAGAGAATCTACAACACCACAAATGAAGAACCATATTCATTAGAAATAAAAAAAATCATCACATCCAAAAACTATGAAAAAAATAACGAGTCCTTATCATTTTCAACATCCTAACATAATTGTTTCTAAATAGAACAAATAAACCTTCCATCCATGATTTTTAATAGTAATATATCCACCAACAATTTCATAAATAGTTAAAAAATAAATAATCCTCATTTATATATCATTATAACATCTATTATTTATGTCATAAAAATAATAATCAAATCAGAAGTGCCACATTTCATATGTAATTTTGAACAATATTACCATGGTTATTGTCTATTAGTGAGGGATAGTTGAGACATTTGAAAGACTATACTTTTTTTAAAAGGTAATGATTTGGTCAATAACCAAAGAAAAATTTATTCATAAGCAAAAAAGATTACAAAAATATGAAGGATGGGATTTTTTTACAATCTCTATAAAACAGATATAAAAAGTTAGCTGGCAGAGTGTCCAGCCAAGTCATGATCTGATGTACTTCTTTGTTAGCAAGAGAATCTGCAATAGCATTCACTTCATGGTATGCATGATTAGCTATGTAATCAATCCCATAGAGCGAGTTTATACTATTCATCCAAAGTGTGGTAAGCAGTCAGGAAAGATGAATGTTGCCATTCCAGATGGAAAGAACGATAGTGGTAGAATCACTTTCAATCAAAAGATTTCTCCATCCTCTTTGAATCACAAAATCAATATGTATTAAAATAAATCATCATTCATAATATAATATATAATAAGTATTTTTTACATTATAAAACCATAATATTATCAAATAATATACAAAAATAAATTAAAAGTACTTTTAATATGGAATTGGACAATATAATGGGTTTCTATGTAAAAAAATATCTTTCAATATATTAAATTATATTTGAAACAATAGACTCCAAAGATCACAATGAATTTCATGGAAAACCTATATATATTATTAATAATGAAAATGTTTTCCATTCACCATAATCATTTAATCATCCGTATTCAGTCATAGTTTTTTATCATTATGACTAATAAATAACCAAATGAATCTTCCATATGTAGTGTGTCCATGGGTAAAATGAATAACCCCACCATTTAGTAGGATCCGTCCTTGAACCCTGATATTCTATTATATCTCGGAAGCTATGGAATGATAATAAAAGGGCTTAACTCAACAGAATAAATAGTATAAAACATCTTTTACATATATTCTTTACTATTTATAAGGGCCACGATGTCACTTCTAGAGCCATCCATTGATTTCAGGTGATCATTATAAATGTTTCTAATAAATCATTCCTTTCCAAAATTTGAAACTTGCAGCAAAATGAATTATCTTTATGTTTATTCATAGAAAACAATTATGATCACTTTTATTGTTTACAAAATAAATATTATGGTTAAATCATATTGATAAAATAACATTATTTATCACATATTTCATTTTTTTTATAAAATATGATCTGTTTAAAAATTTTGTATCCACGTCATGTATTATTATAGATTATATCAATATCACAATAATCATTCATTATTACCTTCTCATTAATAGGGAACATAATTTCCTTAATTCCTACTTATTTTGCCATTTTATAAACTTATATCATATGCATTAATATTTCCAAAAAAATGCATTCTATATATTACATTTCAGGAATATATTCATTAAAATATAATATTAAGTAAATACTCCAAGATTTTGTGTAATTTATGCTCATATTGTATTATAAACATTAAGTAGTGAGATAATATTATTTTTTTTATTTCAAATCATATTATAAATATATATTTGAATTCATCAGGTATCCCATTTCCAATAATCCATTGAGAATATACATCCCAAACTCATTATTTAGGTAATCGTTAATATATAGACTCAGTCCTGACATACATGTATATTATATAAGTTTACATGAATATTCGTTACATTAAAGAAATATATTCTCAAGGACCATAAGTTTTTAGTGTCATTGTAAACATGGGAATAAATATTCTATCCTAGTGAAAAATCATCAACATATTTCAAAAGATCTCCACCTTTGTTACTTCTAACTAAAACCTTTTTTCACAGCCTAGGGAAAGGTAACATAAGAAACGGGTGAGCTCAAATAATCAATAATGGTAAAAAAGGGAGATATGTAAGCATAATCATAAGAACAACTGTATGAGAAAATGATCATGAAAATATAAGATCATACACTACATAACATAGATTATATAAATTAATAATAACATAAATATGAGTAGTTAAAAAGGAATGAATCATAAATAAATTAGTAACATAAGCCTTAAAAGCATAAGAGAGGAATAAAAACAGGAATTTTGGATGACACAAAAGAGTATTTAATAATATCAATAGGTTTCAAGTCATTCTTTCTATGACCATATTAGTGGACATAATCCTTCTCTAAACTATGTTCACAACCTATTATAGCCCTATATTACTGATCTGAGTTTACCCCACATTCCATATGTGTTTTATAGAACTGAGTTAATTTTCCAATCTAGCCATATAATATTGTGACAAATTACTTTCACACTCCAACCTTGTAGTATTAAACAAAATTCATTTCACCTTACAGAACTATAATTTTGAATCAAGTGAATTTCTCATTGAAGACTTGTAGTACAGAACTGGGTTCATTTCATGTTCCATACACTTCTATCTCATGGGATATAAATCATTACCCAATGAATTATTGTGAGATATAGGTCCCACCTATCTCAAAATAAAATTATAAAAACATGTGTCACAAAATAATAAACAAAAATATCCTAACCCTTGAAATAAAATTAGAATCATGAACATGTAATTATATCATAACATGGGCAAAAGATACAGGTTTCATACTAATTTCATAGAATGAAAAACCAATGAAAGGGAAATTAATTTATTAATCATATAACAAATTAATGATAATTATATTTCAAAAACATAGAACATGTAAAAGAGAAATGGATTTTGTAAACCTATAACTTGTGAAATATAAGCAGATTTCATAAACATATAACCTTGTGAAAGGGAAAAATATTTCATAAAGAACATAAAATTATACAAAACACATTCATAGAAAGAATGTCAATAGAAGCTTTAGACCATTTCCATTAATGGAATGTATAACAACAACAAAGGTTATCTTCGATGGAAAATAATTTTGAAAACTTATTCAAAAACAATTATTTAGGAAAAAATAAAATATCATATGAAAAAGTATTTATTATACATAAAACCACTTCAAAATAAGTTTCTAATAAAATACCTGAAAAACCTATAAAAATGAATTGAAATATTTTTGAAATATTTTTTCCATAAAAATAGATAAATTCAAATTCAAAACATTAGATTTTTTTTTATTTTTTTAAAAATTATAAATTATAAAGAAATTATAATTTTTTTAACCATTTATTTGAAAATATATTGAAAACATATAAATATGGATTGAAAAATTTTGATTGTAATTTTCCTTAAAAACACATAAATTAAGCCAATAAATTGTTTGAAACCCATTTTCATTGGAAACATATTAAATATGTTTTAAATAAATTTTAAATGAATTTTCATTGAAACCATATAAAATAATCTTGAACACCTTTTTAAAAACAATTTCATAGAAAGTATTCTTGAAAAAATTTGAAAACCATTTTACTTGAAAACAATAATTGAAGCCAAAAAAATATTTTCGAACCCATTCTACCAGAAAATGTCTTTTAATAAAATATTCATAAAATTTAACCTTTAAATAGAATAATAATTCATCAACAGATTAACAATGGATACATCATTACACATTATACATGTTAAAAACAATATCTCTTTTTCATGGAAAAAATATTGAAAAATTAATCATTCCAAATGTGATAAGAAGAATACTGTGACAATATTAGAAAAAAAATGGGTAAAAATATATTTTTAATATAAAATGATATTAGTTTGTTATTCTTGGATACCCATTTTAGAAAACATGGTTTTGAAAGAATAATGGTTTACATCCAAAGAGAGGGAAAAGTGAGATTTTAAAGGAATTATTAGCTATCTTATGTACTAATGAGTAGGAAAATGGTTCTAATACATAAATATATCATGAATTAGTATAGGATATGATATTTCATGGATTTTTTTGATATGGATGATTATTTTTGGTCAAATAATGTGTAAAAATAAATAACCTTAAATAGAAATGAGATTGTGTTAATAAACTCTTTAACATTGTAACACGAGATTACATTATCCATGTAGGAAAATGAAATCAAATGAAGACCTAAAATTCATAAAATAATTCATTTCATGATATAAAAAAGTAATATGATTGTATATAAACGATTAAAAATAATTTAGGGTTATAAAAAACAAGATTCATATTGAAGACAAATTGAGGGATAACTATTTTACTCATATGGTAAATTTTGAAACATAAACCCCATGAAAAAGTATCGTAGATTGGATATGTAAATCTAATAAAATATATGTATAACAATCATCTAATACATAAATGGGTTGTATATATACCAAAAAAGGTATTGTTTGTAAATAAATCATGTATCTCTTGGAAATAAAAATATATATGGAATCCCCTTTCCGTATGTCTTGACTATCGTCGTCCTCATTAAACCCACTAGTATAATAAATTCAAATTATTTATACATATTATCCAGAACTATAATATTATATCTAATACAACATAAGTTATAATTATGACCATATATTACTCGCTTGTTAACTATCATATGTTATGGTTTCACTTAGGGTTATATTCACTTTGTATTTCATATGTGTATTAATTGGGTATATTGTTGGTCCATATAAATATATCATTATTTAAGAATGTAAAACATGATATAAATATAATTTATATCCATTATATATGTGTTATAATAAATTATATAATATATAAGTATGAAACAAAATACACCGTCCATGGAGACGGTAGGCCGTATGTACGCACAAACATTATTCTCATTTAATTGACATGTTGAAATAATAGAATGTGAAAAAGATATATTTATAAAAACATAAACATATATATCATTATTAAAGTTGATTTATGATATCATATATATATTATATATTAATTGAAACCTTCATTCATACAATCTATGTAGTGTATGAACGAATCATATTGCATTGAGGGGGCAGTAGTGCACACATCCTAAAAACAAATTAACATATTATCCCCAAATAGAACATAAAAAATATATGTGTTGTGTAAAGATAAAAAGAATAAATAAATACAGTATATAGCATATATAAATATGGTTTCCATCATTATTTCCACCATCTGAGGCGGTAAGAAAAATTGAACAATCATCATTTATTGAGTCTATAGTTCTACGAATACATAAACAAGATGTTTGTTACCTTTTAGATGGAAAATTGTGTATGTGAAGGTCAAATAATATGCATAAAAACATCCTAGTTTATTGGATTTTTTTTATTATAAAATCATGTAATATAAGGAGTGGGGGGGTGAAGAAGAAAAATAAAAGGCAGGACATGAGGGAAAATGATACCTCTTAATCTGGAAACACCTTTTGGTTTAGGAAAAAATGATTCATTGAATTTCCATCTGCAGAAGGGATGTAATATGATAGTATGGGAGTGATTTTTGGATTTTTATTGGGAATACAATGGATGATCCTAATATATTTTAGATTATTTATGGTGTTGGATATGTAGTGGCCTTTTATAGTGAATGGAAAGTACTCAATTGAAATTATTGAAAACATACTGGATTAAAAATGATCTTAACAAAGAATAATTCATAAAAACAATATTATATTAATAATGTAATATTTATGGAAGATATATGTCCATAAAATAATTTTTTTACTTGCGAATCATTCATTTGAGCTCCTAATATTAGAATCTGGTCCCTAATTAAGAATAATTTGACCTTAATCAATGTGATTAAAATTAATCACTTCATACTAATCATTTTGGTCAAAAACAAACATGATATTATTAGAATATGAATATTAGACTAACTAAAATGGTGTATTTGTGTTTTTCAAAATTACATTTTCTAAAGATGAAAAATTAAAAATAATGGCAATCTTAGAGATGGGTTGAATTTACGGATCTTTAATGTAGAAGGATATTCCAAAATTTATTACATTTTATACTTACTTTCAAAGTGAAATTTAATATAATGAAATAAATATTATTAATAAATGTATAATTTATCTAATGTAACCTCAAATCAAATTTAAAAATTAATTTTACAATATAAAAAATCTAAACAAAATTTTAATTTTTTCCTAAAAAATTGTATTTTCATTGCTCATCATAGAATGAAGTTTCTGAAAAAATCAAAAAGTTAACCATAATATAGTTATAACATTATACATTAAAAATGATGTTTATTCTATCAATATAATCTACTAAATTTTCATAAAATAGGTTTTATTTTTATGAAAGGTTTATTTGAAAAAACCGTATTTCGAAATGCAAAAGGGATTTACCAAAATTTATATCCTTCGTTACTGATATGGTTGATATATATATATAAATTGTAAATAACACATGAAATTTATGTATTAATATTCATATATCCATGTTTAATTGGTAGGTTATTATTATCTCATGTTAATAATTATAAAAATAAAATTGTGTTTCATATAAACATTTGTATAGCATGTAATTTATGCCATGTCACTATGGTGGGTAGAACAATCCATGTCGGTGTTGCATATAGTTAATGATTGGTATGTACTGCCTATAACACATACCAAATTTGAAGCAATGTGAAAGGAATTGTTGGATTATTGTTTTAATATATATATATATAAAGAACTATTTCTAGTGTAACAAGAAATGAAAAAAATCAACAAGATAAATTCTTCCGAAAAATATTCAAGAAAATATCTGGGTGTTACATTATACATCCCAAAAAATTATTTTCTCAATAGAAATTCATCTAGTTTTCATGGGATTCATACTTGAAATTTGCATTCATAGAAACCGAAATCATAAATATTAATTCTAAAACATCCCTTAAAAAAGGGAATGTTGGAACCATAATTGTTACCCAATATAACTCATAACGAGATTCTGGAAAAGGATATCATATGTGAGAGATGAAATGATGTGCATGAAAGATAAATATTACCATTATTTTCTCATGGAGATTGATAGAGAACCAGGTTAGGATGATGTTAACAATTACAAATCCACAAATATTGATGACCTAAAAGACTATATGGTTCATAAAAAATGGTATAGGACAACCTTTTATGTTTCATGATATTTTTTTACTAAAGGTTAATAATTTTGATGAAATGATATACTTTAATGATTTCAGGACAAAATCTCCCTTTATTATTCGTTGATCTACTTCACCTCATTATCTAAAAAGGAAGGTTACGTATTCATACATAATGCTCTCATAGATCATGATATCCATGGTATTCTATCATAATTTTCATCTGTTATCATCAACATAAGGTATTTTGAACTAGATATCCAATATGAATGAATCCTCATATGGAGAGATTACAAATTAATCTTACTAGATTAGACATATGTTTAACATAAAATTTCCATAAATTGTTATCCTTATAATCATTCCAAAAGATGAAAATTCATATATTTCCAAATATTTTCTTGAAATTAGATTAACATTGATTCGCCATATATCATAAAGTACCACATGGTTTTGACATTCCAAACTATTGAATAACCTCATCTTGAAACATGGTAATAACCATAATTAACGTAAATCTATTTGGAATAATAGCATGATTCCTTATTACAATTATTATAGGATATATACATTAAATCGAAGAAGTTGTACACATCATTCTTGATGAAATAGAATACTTTTTCAATAATCAATTATATGGTAATATATACTATCCAATTTAATTATTCATAACAACATCTTCTTAATATAAATTACATATTATGGGTTACCATCCCAAAAAAAAATATCACCATGTAATTAAATCACTTCACCAGTACATTTAGAACATTCCTCATGAACATGTAAATACTAAGAAAACAACCTAAGCAGAACAATACATGAATATTTCAGCATATATATAACATAAAATTTTATTCAAAACACCTATAAACATTTATTATTCCTCTTAATATTTTTCCCATTAACAAGTTAACCTCATCCTACTACAAAATACTTATTTCCTTTCACATTTAATATGTACTCTCTTCGTCATTAGTATTGTAACCATTAATCTCACTACTATGTTGGGTCCCTTCAAGATCTTTCATCGAAGGACATTATGTTTCATAATGACTATTTACTCCTAACATAAAACACATAACCTTCAATGATGTCTTAGAGAGGCCAATATTCTCATCTATTTCATTAATCAAAATCATCATTTTCCCTTGGAGTCAATTTCATTGTGTCTTAATTTTCCCCTTTCAAAACATCTTCTTATTCCTATATGAAATTCCCAAAGGGGATTCCTTCCATATTCCTGAAACAGTGGAAACCAGATGTTCTTTCATCTATGGAACCCATTACATACAATCATAGAAAACACTTTCTTTCTATTCCTTGGTGTGTCCAAGTGTAGGTTAAGGTATACATTGTTAATCATGTTATATGAAATGATATTATGCATGATCACAACATCTTTCACTAAAATGATCTTCCCACATGAATAATCATTAGAAAATTGTCCTCCGCATTCCATTTCATTCCAGTTTCTTCCAGTTCCATCCATTGACTAAATCCAAAAGAATAGTGTGAGTATTACTAATCATATAAAAAACCATATATTCATGGAAATAATTACATATTGGATTTCAAAATATAGACACGTTACATAATCTAGGACACAATAGGTTCATAATATGCTATACATAGCCATCTTATATTTTAATCCTTCATTATGGTTTGCGATAATTATCTGAATTTCTAATGAATATCCCCAAATAGTAGTAACCCAGGTGTGTAGCATGGCCCATTTTCATGTACCAGATTACCCCAAGACAGTTCTGTAAAAACATTTCAATGTTGTTACTCTATGGTACATCTATCCTAGACCCACATCCATTTGTAGCAACTAGACATGGATGCAATCTTAGAAAACCACTCACAATATTATTTTTCAAAATAATTGTACAATATCCTAAACATTAACATGACCTTAAACATATTCTTATATACATCCCTTAAAATATACCTAGATATATACCAATGGATATCTTTAAATTATTCTAAAATTAGTTTTCAATGCTAGACTAAACCAATCAATTGATACCAAATATAGTAAACTAGGCTTTACATATATGGATATTACACCATTTTTTATGAATATTTATTAAATTACAGAAAATAAATGCATGAGGACAATAATTGTTCGATTTCATAGGATATATGGAAAAAATATTCTATACCGTTGAACGATCTATAATATCTCCCATAGAGATTTCCACCATTATTACATCTACCTAAAAAGTTTCATCATAATCTAGGGAAATGAATCATATGAAAGGGGTGATCTCAAATGCTTGATAAGTGTAAAAAATAGAGATATGTTAGCATAATAATGGGTATATGGTTATGTTAAAATTATCATGAAAATAAATGATCATATCCTGAATATCAAAGAGAATATACATGAATCAATACATAAATATTGACAGCTTATAAGGCATGAATCTAATGGAAATAATGAACATAATCCGTGAAATCTTAACATAGGAGTAAAACAAAGTATTATTAAAGTCATATAAGAGTATATAATGATCTCCATAGTATTTAGGGAATTACTACCATGAGTATCTTAGTAGACATAGTCCTCTACTAAACTAGATCCCCACCTCCTTCCAGCCCTGTATTACAGAACTATGTTCACCCCTCTTTCAATACATATATTACTAAACCATGTTAATTTTCCATTATAGGCTTGTAATACTCAACCAAGTTCATTTATTGATCCAAAAAATTAATAATTATCCAAGTTAATGTCACATTCCAATCATATAATACTAAACCAACATCATATCTTGTTCCATGACAACAATACTTAATCGAGAACATTTCACATTTCAGCCCTTTAATACTGAACTATGTTCATTTATAATCTTATTAATTTCTATCTTAGGATGTATAAATCATTATCAAAGTAATTGGAGAGATATATATTCCCCATATCTCATAATTAAATCATACATATGTGTTTCACAAAACCATAAACAATCATATCATATCCCTTGAAATGAAATGGCTATTATTATCATATAATCAAATCATAACTTGTATAAAAGATACTGATATCATAAAAATTTATTCAAAATTACAACCCTTGAAAGATAAGATAATTACATAAACTTCTCTTCCATGAAATATAAATTTATTATATAAATAGACAACCCGTGATAGTGAAACTGATTTCATAAACATATAACCTAGGAAAGCTAAATGAATTTCACAAATATATAACCTGTGAAAGAAAATTATTTTCATAATGACCAAGTAATTAATCATGAACAGTTGGTGTAAATAATATGAATGTAAACCTTATAACATTTCCTATAAAGTCATGATTAACATTAACAGATGTCATCATAGATGGAAAATAATTTTGAAATATATTTCAAAAACATTTCTTGAGGAAAATATCATTTATTCATTGAAAAATGTTTTCTAAGACATGAATCCATTTGAAAATTATTTTACCTAAATATACCTTGAAAAAATATAGTGATGTATTGAAATCCTTTTGAAATAGTTTTTTACATAAAATCTTATTTATTAGTCTTTAAAATATTTTACAAAACATTTTCATTAAAAACACATTGAAAACATATAAATAAATAAAGATAATGTTTTGAAAATTATTTCATTAAAAAACATTGAAAAAATATAAATAATGATTGAAAAAATTTGGAAATAAAAATTCCTTCAAAACATATAAAATGACCTTGAAAACAAATACCATTTTCCTTGAAAACATATAATTAGAGGTTGAAAATATTTTTAAAACAATTTTACATTAAAAAATATAAAATATTCATGATAACATTTTGATAAATTTTTTAATATAAAATAATCATGAACACATTTTAGAATTCATATTACATGAAAACATATAATATAATCTTGAATAATTTTTGAAAACAATTTTCTCTGATGATTTATTTAAAAAACAAATTCTTAAAAATTAACCGCTAAACATGAAAATAATGTATCAATGGATTGATGGTTGATAAATCCTTACATGTCATATGAGGTAAAAATAAAATTCCATTTTCATGGTAATAAGGTTATAAAAATTATTCATTCAGAATGTAAAAATAATATTTATTTGAAAAAATTGGTAAAAGAAAAATGTGAAAAAATATCTTTTAATGTTCATTAGAGATTAGTAGAATATTTCAAAAAATACATATTATAAAACATGGTTTTAATGGAACAAATATTTCCTACTAAAGATAGTGTAATTTAATGATTTATTAAATGAATCATTACTTGAATAATTATGTACCCAAAATATGAAGATAAATCCAATACAAGAATACATCATGAATAACTAGTGGACAAGATGATACCATTGAAATATATATCTCCCATGACTATATAGTGTAAACATATTTAATGTTATAACACTTTTTTACTTTCACTATAATCTATACTATTACACTATAATTATATACTTTATATTTTAAATGATATGTTTGCATCCTAAAAAAACATTTATATTTCTATGATTTGGGGATTGAAGAAATTTTGTGGGATCATATATACCCAAATATTTTATAGAATAATTATAAAATTTTTACCATAAGAAATACTTCTACATTGTAAATGTATAGGTTATATTTTTTTACAACTTGTCATATGACTGGATTATCATCAAGGGATTTACATAATAAAATTATTTTCACTTAAAAAATAGCAAGAAATATAATAATTTTTTTTAATAATATGAATTTTTAACCTATAATCACATTATCTGCATTAAACATCTAAAAACCCTCATAAAAATATATAACATATAATTCTTACTAAAATAATATATATATATATATATATATATATGTTAAGGTTATCATATTCCCCCAAAACATGAACAACAACATGTCCTCAATAAAAATGTAACCCAGTAATGATTACCAATGAATTTTATAAATAAAATCATGCATGGATTACAACAAAAAAATAATGTTATATTAATAAATAATATTCCCCCAAAATCATCTCTATATATATTATTTTTAATACCTCATTAATATTTTATTTACTAAAATCCCATTTTATTTATTTTCAATTTGGAAATGATTATAAAGAAAACTGTAACCATATGAACATTTACTCATCATTGTTTTTATCTCATTTCTAAATTTAAAATTAAACTATAGTTAGGATCATATCATTAATACATGTTCCAAAACATTGACTTAAATCAGTTCTAACATCTCCACTCCATCAAAAATAATAACAAAATAAATTTTGTGGTCTAAAAATAATAGTTCAAATGACTATGAGGATGACGGTTGGATGGTAGATAATATAAACTAAAGCTCACAAAGTGGGTAAAATATATAATATAATGTGTGATAATTAGTAATAGTGGAATGAATGAACTCCTCTAGAATGCAGCTTAACTGCAATCTTAAAAGCTCATTGCTCGTCCAGGATGTTTAATAAAAGTGTAATAAATGCACCATGTTTTTTATTTCCTTTTATTATTGTGTTATGTCAATTTTATATCGTATATCACAACTACCACCTAACCACTTCCCATACTCCATGAGATTCACTGGTCTAGAAATGGTAATATTTGACCATCCTAACCCACAAAAAAGTATTTCATTTTCACTTTTTTTAGAAACAAGATTGCCATAAATGTACAAAATAATTACCCATGGACATCATTCATCAGATCAGATGAAAATATCACGATACATATCCTAGATAACATGTATCATATGTCCAAATAAAAATGACCATCCCCCTATACTTATTAAATTATATGTAATGAGATAATATCTATGAGTAGGGTAGGAAGGGATAAATTTGTATTTTAACTTTAACCATTACTAATATTGTAATACATGGATTCAATAATCATGAGAACAATATATTAATTCCTAGGTCTCAGAAAAAATTTCTCAATAATCAAAACTGATTCAATATTTTTAACAGTGTATTTATTCAGAAAGTTTTTCAAGATTACCTAAGATACCCTTAAAAACAAGAACCCATAAAAATCTTCCACATACTAAATGTTAATTACTAATCCACATGGGCTAGAGAATAGCACCCATGAATCATAAAACAACTAAAATAAATGATTTATCCTAAAATGAACATGATAATAGAATATATATAGTAGAATGAACTGTGAGTAAAACTAATTAAAATATATTCAAAACCTAAATGAAAATAGTAGAATTTAAAAAAATTAAAAAACAAGATAAAAAATAATAGTTCCAATAAAACAAAAGAAGAATATAAATTGATGAAAACCACTCCTATGATATATTGTAAATCCACCACTATATCACTACTAGTAACCCAAATCCATCATCCAGAATCATTTTCACCACACTCGGTGGACATTCCATTCCCTATATAAGTAGAAAAACCCAAGTCAATAGACCACTACATTGGTATTATTGGTGTGAGATAGAAATTACAATTAGGGGCTTACCCAGGTATTTCAAATCATTTCATTGTTAAAATAATCATTTTATTTTGATTTTAAAGAAAACATGGCATGATAATAAATAAAAAAATTTAATATAAAAATCATTTTAAATATTTCCCTCTTTCTAAAGTGTTAATAAATGATTGGTAAAATGTGATAAATTTAAATATTCTGTAACCATTTTCAACCACCATACCATGTATATCAAATCCATAACATTACAAGACAATGCAAGGTTAAGTCATGCGATGTATAATAATAGGTCATGATAGAAGACAACATGTATCCCAATTAATGAATAATGAGTAAACATGTCCATATAACACAGTCGTAATAAGAAAAGGAACATAGAATGAGTGAAATCCCTAATAATACCAACAATTATATATAACTACATTCATATGGATCCTAGAAGCACGCCATGAGGGAACCCATACAATAATATAGATCATGGTCCATAGCTATACCTTCCAGCTAAGTGGTCATTGATTCACATGTGCTTCATTTCTCCATTAATTTGAAAGGGTTACGCAAATCATAATCAATTAAATATGTCCAATTATTATATAAAAAATATGCATTAAAACATGATTTCTCAATCCATTTAACAATTATTTCAAAACAACGTTTTATTACCAACACAATGGGAAAATCATATTTTTACACAAGGTCATTTATAAACACAAACAGTAATGAAAATTCATTTATAAAAAAATCATTAAAATGGTATCAATATAGTTCATGAAATTTATGTTATAGATAGATCCACCTACTTAAAAATCATGATGAACACCACCACAACAAGATCTACTAACACATGACAGAAACTAATAGAAAAAAGTGCCCAAAAAATTATTCTCATAATATTAAATAAAAATACCTAAAACAAGTGTATGTGGAGAGGTTAGTTCACACATACTTATAGAACCACACATTCCACAACACAACCAAGTCAAGGATTGGCCACCTAAAAATATTAAATGATAGATCTTGAAGGATAAAACAAGAGTCCTCATCACATGGTCAACTAATCCAAAAATATATCCCAATGTCACTAACACAACAAGAACAAAGTGGAATAAAAAAGGGCGCTTCTCATAGAGAGGAAACTCCTCCACCATAGAGATAGAGCACTAAACAATGTTAATAAGAAGAGAAGGAAACACCCAAAATCACTTAGAATAGCCTGGGGTTTGATACATATGACTAGAAATCAATGGATTAAGGAGTTATATATGAGAAGTATATAAAACCTATTTGATATAAGGTTTTTCATAATAAACAATATATTTATTACATATACTCTATAGAAAACATATAATCATGAAAACATGTAACCTCCTATTAAAAATATCTCAGCAGACATGTTTATGATGTAAAAATATAGTTTCGGTGTAAATAGTGTTTTGTCACAATCCGTTTTCATGGATTGTGTCCCACATCCTATTTATTCCATATACTATCCATTTATTCATATAAAGGCCAATAAAGGTTCTATTGAGATGAGGATCCTCTAAGAACCTCTAAAAACAATATTGACTCCATCTGAACCTGAGAAACACACTCTAAACATAGAAAATGAAATTATTTTTATATTTGACATTAAAATATCCTCATCATCAGATATTAAAAAAAAACTTTATTGTTATTTGGAAGAAGTTTGTTCTTGATAAATTTGACGTTAATGCTCTCTCACTAATGATTCCTTCCCTTATGATTAATAGAAAGATGATGTATTTCTCTATAAAACACTATAAAAAATGATATACATTCCAACTAAGAAATTATCTAGAGAATCAATGGTCTCTATAGGTTTCTCAAAGAAATAAACATCTATCTCCAAATTGATCTCCATAATTCATTTAATTTATGTTCGAATAGTAAGGTGCTTACTTACGTGATATACATGTAAAACATCTTGAGTGACATTTATATAATCCAAAATATCAATCTACAAAAACCTACCCGTGTAGCTCAGTGACCTCAAATGGTCCATCATTTCTCAGAGAAAGATTCCCCTATTTCTATTTCTAATAGTGACTCATCTGAGGGGAAACATTTTGGAAAAATCAGTTACATATGTAATACTCAGAAAGATGAAATTGAAGATCCCCATATTAGTTCTTCCAACTCTATAATATAACCAGCCCTTGTAGTGTATCTTGAATCTTTATGGGTGTCTCTTGAAGGGGGATTGATCCCATAATATTAGGCTTTCCCACTTCTATGCAACAAAAAAATTGATCTACATGAGAAACCATACAAACCCTCAAAGAGTTCTATTTTGAACATTGATTTGTAGCAATTATTATACAAGAAATCATCCAGTCCAAGATGTAAATCCAACAATACAGTGACATTTAATAAATAGGGACATTGTGTTTCCATGAAAGTCTAAATAGCACACTCCTTAATACCATTCACTTGTGGATGTTATGCTTTACTAAAATTAATCTGAGTCCTCATCACCTTTTGAAGACTCTTACAGAATTCTGATGTTAAAATTTGATCTTTTTTTGGAGAAAATAAGAGAGGACCCGATTTTACCACAGGAGGTCATACGTATATATCTTAACTATATCATAAACCATAGTGGTGTCTTTTACCTGAATAAAATAGGTTTATTTCATTAATAGATCAACCACCATAAAGAAATCGTTTTCCCTCATAGGGTCTGTGGAAATCCTACATCAATGTCTATAGAAAACTCTTCAAAATTCTAAACACTTAATTTTAAAAGAAGGAGAACACATTAAGGATTAACTCTTTCATTATCTCTTAGTAGTTATAGTATAAGAAAAAAAAAATTAAATTTCTCGCTTTATACGTGAATAACGGCATGGTCATCTCATGTCAAAATATATATTTTCATTTCCTAGATGAACATATCAAGAATATATATGCTACTAAGAAAATCAACTCTATAATAATTTTGGTATGATAGGAGATCACTGAAGTATATTATATCATTATAAGGTAGGGAACAACTATAAATTGTCTCCCTACTAGAATGGGTTACTCAGATTTCTCTAATATAATCATCATACTGTTAACTCAAAAAAATATTACCATGGAAAGATAATGAAAATTGAACAATTGTTAGAAACGTACTTGAAATATCCCCATGATCATATGGATCTATATGAGTTAACGTCCTCATATGGATCCATTATCTCTACGATTCCAAGAGAGACATACATGATAAATTATTAACAAGAGATTCTACGACAACATTTTTCATCCCTGGGGTAAAGGCAATGTATCATTAGAGTTTCTAATGGTACTCCAATTGATGACCATCTAAAATATTATATATATTTGGGAATTATGGTTAGAAAAAAAGAATTCTCACCCAAAAAAGTTAATGTCACTAAAACCTATGCATATACATAACGTTGGAATGATCAATGTCAAGAGTGGGATAATTCTTCTCATGCATATGAATATTTCTAAAACCGTACTCTATTGCCTTATAATGTTTCTAAATCATACAACCTAGAAAAAAACTGTAGCGATTAAAGTCTACCATGTACGCCTTACTATGATCGAGTAATATCAAAATGATACTTATTTCATAAGTCATTTCAACTCATTGAGTGAAGTGTCACAGTTACCACTCTATATAAATTTCACCACATTCCATTTATGAGTATCCAATGTTGATGAAAATATCATATATCTATTTGTGAACCACTAATAGTATCCATTAAGACCATGAAATATATATTTATCAATGAAATTCTATGAATCCTACCATGGAAGTCAGACATTACCTTCATAGGATCAACTAACATTCCATGATCAAAAATCACATTCCTTAATAACAACAGCTCTTTGATAAAAAAATATTTCAATAAATAAGGTGACTCCTCAAGTCATTCAATGCAAAATTTATATGAATCTCATGCTCACACATAT
Source organism: Viscum album (assembly GCA_963277665.1). NCBI lineage: Eukaryota > Viridiplantae > Streptophyta > Magnoliopsida > Santalales > Viscaceae > Viscum > Viscum album. Next base: position 1,643,831,063 of record OY728163.1, on the reverse strand, counting down.
AACAATACTAACCTGTAATATCATCCATGAACACTATGAAAAATGAATCAATATGATAATGAATATAATGTTCCCTAGAGCCTTAAAAACTACAACAATATTAGTAAAATCAAAATGAATCATATGACATTCATAATTTACATAACAACTATCTAAAATAATATTCTATATATCAATGTCCAAAACAATGAGGTGACAATAACCTGATCGAAGATCAATCTTTAAAACACACATTGGTCCATTAAACCTATAAAACATGACATCCACATAGGTAAAAGAGAAATTGTTCTTAACAATTTCATTTTTCAACATTTTATAGTCCATACATAATATCTGGAGCAATCATCCCTCTTGGTAAATAGATCATGGGATTCCCATAATTAAAAACATGCAAAATCCCATTAATAATGAAATCATTCAAATGGATCTCAAGTTCCTTCAGAAAAAAAAATTCCATAAGATAATATGGTATCGAGATCATAAATATCTGATGTTAGATCAATCGAAATATCTACCTTTCACTCTATTGGAAGAACAAATAAGCCATCTAGGGAAAAAATTCAATGTCCCAAACGACACCCAGAAGTCATATATGGGAAGAAATCACATCATGATCCAAAAAATGTTGACAAAAATATATAATATTTGGGTTTGGTGGCCTTGAAAGACTAGAACATAGCTACCACGATTCCTAAAGACACTCAAGAGTTGCCACTGACAATAAGAAACACAATATGACAATGACGGAAATCAATATTACCATGATGTGCAATATTTAATCAATCATAATAAATATTTCAATAATATCTAGATAAATAATGATGAATTTATAGAATACCTAAATGTTAGATATGGATAGAGAATGAGAACATTATAACCCTGTAACACCCCGATATTTTATGAAAAATATTCTTTTAATTTCATTAATGTATTGTGTTGTATGCTACACCAAGATTACCTTGCGCTATACGCAACACCGTATTAGCTTGCAGTATACGCAACACTATTCTTGGATCGTGTTACACACAATTTTGATAATAGTTATTCTACGCAACATTGAGTATATATATATATTCAATGTATAAATGAAATATGGTTGGATTCTGTTATAAAAACAATGAAGGATTCTTTCAAAACACGCAACCTTGACTTGGCATGCATTACACGCAATCACGACCTTCCTCGATAGCGTGTGTTGTACGCAATACCGGGTTTTACTAAACAACGATATATTATTATAATATTATTATGAACTAGACGTTATGAATATTATTAACTAAATTTTTAATTTTATAACAATATTATTTATCTTACACATTTTCTAGAACAAGGTATAAGAACAAAATAAAATTTTCGGGTCAAATAAGTATTTTTCAAAAAATGCATTTTTGCCACCTTTTGATGGCGCACCCACATTAAATCTAGTTTTTGAAAATTTTATAAGTTCCATTTGAAAAAATAAAATTATTATTTGGAATCAAGAAATAAAATTTTACTTTGGATAAATTTTTCATTTTATTCTGATGACTTTCATATTTTAATGAATAGTAAAAACACGCTATATTTTAATTAAAAACAACTTTTTTCATCATAATATCTTATGTGGATAAATTATAATATTGAATTGTTTTAAAGTATAAATAGAATATATTTTTACCATTTAATATAATTTATGTCATTAGCAATGAGTTTACATTGATTTTGTAGGTTAAATCAATTCAATCTTTTGCAATGTTTTAAAGAAAAACCTGTTTTCTTTCGACAACGGGATTAATTTTAATTTAATTTATGCAACTTTTATGTATTGAATTTGGAAAAATGGATTCCATATTTGGAATCAGTGGGTCCAAATTCTGTTAATAAGTTACTTTTTATTTTTGGGCATTGTGAATAGTAGCTACGGTAAATTTTATTTACTATAGTTAAAGGTAAACCGGGTAATTAAGGGTAAATATAAGATTATAAAATTACCCTAACACTTGGAAAAATCCTATTGGATGACTAAAAGTCGACCCATATCACCTAAGGGTCGGATTAGATTCATTTAATGGACTTTTTTCCATGACAATAATTTAATTATTATCAAAACCAAAGAAAGTGACAACATGTCACTCTCTTAAATACTATAAGTATAATAATTTTAAGTTAGTGATAAACTTCAGGAAACTTATAATATTAATAATATACATAAATCTAACAAAATTATCTACATCATGAGAATTTATTTATAATTTTTTGGTATTAAATAATTATCATTAAATGTGACACAATAGTGATGCAGAAATTATTTATCTAGTGAAAAAGCAAGAATATAGTTTTTATTAAACTAATAGTGACCATAAAAGGCACAAACCCTGACCAAAACTTATTGGTCATATAAATTTAAACTATAATCATCCAATGGTAGAATATTTGACCATTTGGAGTCTTATACAAGCAATTATGACACTTATATTATTTTATTTTAAATGATGCCAAAGTTGTCAACTTCATAATTTAATAAATATAAAAATTTAAATATTGTGATTCTAAGATGATAAATTAGAGTAAAAGGATTAATGTGAAAGGTAATATATTTATATTCATCATAGGATTTTATGTTAAATTTTTATTCAAAAAATAAGTATATTAAATAATTATACAAAAATGTTGTAGTAATTATTTTATTAAGAGATAAACCAAATAAATGGTTTTAAAAATAATAAAATAAATATTATATGAACTATTTAATGTGACCCAATAATTTTATAGATACATATGACCTTTCATGAATCTATTAAAGCTTTTAGTTCGGACATATCTTCTGTATTAGTTTATTTAAATTCAAATAAATGAATAGTGTCAAAATTGACACTATTATTATTTTATAAAAATAACATATTATAAAATTGTTTAAAAATCACAAAAATATTTAAAAATTAAAAATTTAAATTTATATGGTCTATAATGTTATAAAGTAAACAATTATTGAAAATTCACAACAAATATGTAATTATTTGTTATAATGTAAAATTTAGAATTTTATTACCACAAATAAACTTAAATAGATTAAATAAGGATAAATCAAAATGATAAGGTTTAAAATAAGATCCAAACATGTCTAAATTTTATTGGTTGATGATATTACAACCCTATCTCATCTAATATTTTAATATGAGTCATTTTTGGAGGTTTTTAAGGGGTTTTAGATTTATTATAAATTAATATTTTTAAGAATTCCAAAGGTGCCCCTCTCCTCCCTTATAAAAGGGAACCTCCTCCCTCTCCTCCTCACACCAATTTTAGCCTTAATGCTCGACCAACCCCTGCCAAATTATCTTCTCCACTTACCTACAAACATACTAGAGGTTCTGGTCTACTTTAAAGACCAATCTTAGTGCCCTAAGAGGAGGTTTCAAAGAGGCTTATCGAAGAAGATGTAATTTCTTCTCCCAATTCTTTGAAGCTTCTTTATTCTTCAACATATTCTTCTTTAGTTGTTTCATTATAAAGTAATAACATCAGTATCACTAATATACTGATTTTTTATTATAAATATTAAACAACCCCATTTCACCTTTTATCCATCATAAGGAAAACAAAATCACCGCGTGTGCGTACGTACGGAAAACCGTCTCCACGTCGTGGTGTAATCTGTTTTTTCCACCAACACCTTACATGGATGGGTATAATGGCGTAATGAATAACTATACATAGTTATTATAACATAATACTGATTCTGATATATTTTATCATCCACTCCAATTCAATTCAATAATTAGGGAAACGATATCATCGCTCGTGCGTACGTACGGACTTCCGTCTCCATGACGCGATGAGATTCATTCTCCATGTTAACCATTTAAGAATGATTATGAAGTATATATAAGAAATAATAATGAAATATATGACATTATAAAGCTACTGGACTTATTTATATATGTATGTCATCAACTTAATTCTATTCAACTCAATAAGGAAACGAAAACAGCATCCATGCGTACGTACGGCCTACCGTCTCCATGAACGGTGTATTTCTTTCCGTTTATCGATCTATTATATATATGTATATTCTGAATATATATTATATATAAATCATGTTTTATATTTTGGAATTATTTAATCATGATCTAAATAATCATATGAATAATTATAAGTTAAAACACGAACGACAAATGAAACTATTTTACCCAAAACGCTCTTTAACATGGAATTTACAAAAGAACGGGTAATATAAAGTCATAAGTGAACCATATATGATATCAAAACAATTAATATTATTCTGTAATAATTCAATAACATTATTTAAATCATTATACATGAGGTTTAGATACGTACGAAGCATATCGGACATAAGGTAAGGGATAATTTTGCAAATCTCATTTTTATCTGGGATTGCTTATTCGTAAGTATTTACTGGGGTTATTTCTATCATCCATGTCCATGTTTTATAAAATGGTTTTCATGTATGTTTAAAGTCATTTTACCCATTTTTTACTTTTACTACATGGTATGTAAGGAATCTTTCTTTTGTTTACGTTACGAGGTACTTTTTTGACTTTTCCGGCAAAAGTACGCGAAGATTGTTTTTTTAACTTTTACGGCACGAAAGGATTTTTACGGTTTTATAAAGCCTTATTTTCATGAAGCTTCCTCCAAAATATTTCATGACTATTTTCAAAAAAAATCCTTTTATTTTAAAATTTCATGACATTTTGTGAAAAGAAAATGATTTTGAAGAAGAAAGGATATTTTCCTCAAGAATTCATTTCACGTATTGTATCAAAACCATTTTTCATCTAAGATGAAATTATTTCATATGTGTATGTTTCAAGTATAAAGTCTCTATGATTTACATGGTTTCACTTTTCTTATGATGAAATGATATCCATTTATTTTATATGGATTATGTTATGATGGGATGATGTTTATGAAACACATTTTTATTCTTTGGGTTATGATGAATGATTTATGTTTATGTTGTGGCACAAGTAAGAATGATTTAATTATGAGATGGGTGGGACCTATATCTCCCTCCAATGCATTGGGTAAAGATTTTATATCTCATGAGATAGACATGGCTGGAACGGTAAGTTAATCTGGTTCAGTTTTACAGGACTGAAATGAGGAGTGAACTCGATTTAGAATGGGACATTGTACACTAAGATGGTCATGGAAGCAATGTCTTGGGTACTATGGAATTCATTACATGTGCTTAATGGATGCCAAAATTACATGTTTTATTCCCATGCTATTTTTTTATTCTTAATGTTTCTTTATGATCTATGCCTTACGTACTTCCATGTTTTATGTCATTTCTCAAGCTTTTGATTTTTAAAAATTATGTTCATGTTTTTAAGTTCAAATGTATATGGTATGTTTTATTTTATCCATGATTACCCTTACTGAGCATTTGAGCTCACCCTTTTTATGTTTTCTTTTCCCCAAGATATAAAGAAAGGTTTTAGGTAAGAAAAAAAGGGGAAGATCTTTATAGGAGATGTTGAAGATCTTTCACCACGATTAGAAGATTACGTTCCATGTTTCCAAAGACACTAAACTATTACGGTCCTTGTGTGTCTGTTTTTGTTATGTATTAAGTATTCTGCTAAAGTAATGTAATATCCATGTATGTCCAGCTTCAGGTCTCTATAGTTGGTATCAGAGGAAAGGTTTAGTCAACCTTTAGAAACTAGGATGCGAAAACGTTAGTGAGATCCCTAGAGATATTTCTAAGGTATGTATAGGGATGTACCTAAGGATAAGAATATGTATAGGATATAGTCCAAGAACTATGGTAACAATCTTAGAATTTAACCTAAGATGTTAGATATTGAGGGTGCTCCCCCTTTACTATGTTGTTTTCCCTAGCATGATTTTTTCCTCTCACACTACTTTTTTGGGTTTTAGAAAATGGCTGGAAACAGGAAGATTCATGATAATGGAGGATATGACGAACAATGGAATGATTTTATTCATGAGAAACCAAATGAAACAGGATCTGGAAGTCCAAACATCGTTATTGTGCCTAATCAGCAATCTCGTAATATGATCAATAATCTAAACTTTGGTAAGTTTCCCGATTCAGATAATAAGAGAAAGATGGAGTTTCATGATGATCATAAAGGAAAGAATGTTCAATTTCCCTCATGTAAATCATGTGGGAAGAGGCATCAGGGAGATTCTTTCAATGGAACTGGAAGATGCTTTGGGTGTGGAAAAGAAGGACACAAAGCCATCAAGTGCAAAGGAAAAGGTTCAGTTAACACCATGGACAAGGATAATGGTATTGCTACGACATCAAAAATGATTAGATGTTTTAAATGTGGAATGTACGGGAATTATTCAAACCAATGCCCTAATGGAAAATCTCATGAAGAGAATCAACATGGTCATATGGGTAGTATTTATGTGGATGATGATGAGGAAACTACAAATGATATATGAGCTGAAAGAAGTGTTGAAGCTCAGTCGGTTGTTTTAGAAGGTAGTGGAATGATTGTATGTTTATCGAGAGTTATGTTGTATAGTTAATGGTACTATGGAATAAAGAATCATCTAAGGATTGTTACAGTATTGTTTTTACTAAGAGTATTTGAAAGTATATGTTGAATGGTACCAGTAAGCATGGAATGTTATTCAGATATTTTTAAAGTAGATGATATGTGCATAATGATGGAATAAGAAGAAAATGAGATGTTTGATTGTATTCATGAAATCGTGATTGATATAAGGACTAAGTGATATCATGGTTTGAGTATATAGAATTTTGAGGATTTTGGTATGTGGAAAGTGTTAACTTTTAACTGCATTCATGTTTTCACTAAGGCTCAATGGGTATTCATTTTTCAAGAGAATACATGATTAAGGCCTTCGAACGTTTGTAATTTGAACAACATGACATGTCTTATGATATATGGGGATCAACGATGGTATTAACATGCTTATTATATGAAATCTCTGGTAATCATTTTCACTATAATATGAAAATAGACTGCAATATTAAGGATAATCCTAATGATTGGAATGGATTATGTTTGACATAAGTTAGTATTGTTTAAGGATAGAACATTTTTTCGATATTATTGATGGGATGATATAGTAATGTAGTTTTAGAAAAAGGAAAACCTGGAGGACGGGTGACATCCCATCGCGTCAGACAAGGCTGTGGGAATCGAACCCACAACCGAAGTGCGACTGGCCTTTATCGCCTACCACTGGCATACAGGAAGTTCCTAGTTAGTAGAAACCGGTTTTATTTTATTAAGTGGTATGATATATGAAGTATAAGTTAATTTTTGGAACAATATATGAATAATCTAACCATAAGATGGACTTATAACTTTTGCTAACCATTTGATTGAAAGAGATCGAATGACCCATAATTCTATCACATGATCTGCTAACACATCACGAATAACAAATTCAACTTCATTTATTTAAGGGATGTAGTGGAAATTGTTCAATTCACGAACAACAGTAAGATTGTACCAAAATCATGCAAGTATTTCTTTTAATTCATCAACATTAGGGAAATTATCTTGAAAACCAAAAATGTTGTCCTAGTTCCCTTATATCTGATGAATAAGATGGTACCTTAGATCATCACAAATCAATAGCTTTGTGATTGTTGGATTTTTCATAGCCATGTTCTCTACCACTCTCCATCAGAACATGATGGTTAGATTTTTCTTCCATATCCATATTTTCACCTATTTCCTCCTATGTGGAAACCCAGTGATGAGTTAATTTGGGTAACTGTTACTTTTCATACTTTAGTTTTTAAGGCCATGTTTTGGTATTCCTTTTTACGATGTGGGTTTATATTAAACAAACTTTCAAGTAGTAAAACATTTATAACCCCGATGAATTTCGAGGGAGAAATTATTTTTAAGGGGGGTAGAATGTAACACCCTGAGATTTTATGAAAAATATTCTTTTAATTTCATTAATGCCTTGTGTTGTATGCTACACCAAGATTACCTTGCTCTATATGCATCACCTTATTAGCTTGCAGTATACGCAAAACTATTCTTGGATAGTGTTACACACAATTTTGATATTAGTTATTCTATGAAACATTGAGTATATATATATATATATTCAATGTATAAATGAAATATGGTTGTATTCTGTTATACGAACCAACTAAGGATTCTTTCATAACACGCAACCCTGACTTGGCTTGCATTACACGCAATCACGACCTTCCTCGATAGCGTGTGTTGTAAGCAATACCGGGTTTTACAAAACAACGATATATTATTATAATATTATTATGAAGTAGCCAGTATGAATAGTATTAACTAAATTTTTAATTTTATAACATTATTATTCATCTTACACATTTTCTATAACATGGTATAAGAACAAAATAATTTTTTCGGGTAAAATTAGTATTTTTAAAAAAATGCAGTTTTTCCACCTTTTGATGGCGCACCCACTTTAAATATAGTTTTTGACATGTTTATAAGTTCCATTTGACAAAATAAAATTATTATTTGGAATCAAGAAATAAAATTTACTTTGGATAAATTTTTCATTTTATTCTGTTGACTTTCATATTTTAATGAATAGTAAAAACACGCTATATTTTAATTAAAAACAACCATTTTCATCATAATATCTTATGTGGTTAAATTATAATATTAAATGTTTTTAAAGTATAAATAGATTATATTTTTACCATTTAATATAATTTATGTCATTAGCATTTATTTTACCTTGAATTCGTAGGTTAAATCAATTCAATCTTTTGCAGTGTTTTAAAGAAAAACCTGTTTTCTTTCGACAACGGGATTAGTTTTAATTTAATTTCTGCAACTTTTATGTATTGAATTTGGAAAAATGGATTCCATATTTGGAATCAGTGGGTATAAATTATGTTAATAAGCTACTTTTTATTATTGGGCATTGTGAATAGTAACTACGGTAAATTTTATTTACTATATTTAAAGGTAAATCGGGTAATTAAGGGTAAATATAAGATTATAAAATTACCCTAAAACTTGGAAAAATTCTATTGGATGACTAAAAGGCGACCCATATCACCTAAGGGTCGGATTAGATTCATTTAATGGACTTTGTTCTATGAAATTAATTTAATTATTATTAAAACCAAAGAAAGTGACAACATGTCACTCCCTTAAATAGTATCAGTATAATAATTTTAAGTTAGTGATAAACTTCATGAAAACTGGAACATTAATAGTTTACAGAAAGCTAACAAAATTATCTACATCAGGAGAATTTATTTAGAATTGTTTGGGATTAAATAATTATCATTAATTGTGACACAATATTGATGCAGAAATTATTTATCTAGTGAAAAAGAAAGAATATAGTTTTTATTAAACTAATAGTGACCATAAAAGGCACAAAACCCTGACCAAAACTTATTGGTCATGTATATTTAAACTATAATCATCCAAGGGCCAAATATTTGACCATTTGGAGTCTTATACAAGCAATTATGACACTTATATTATTTTATTTTAAATGATGCCAATGTTGTCACCTTCATAATTTAATAAATATAACAATTTAAATATTGTGATTTTTAGATGATAAATTCGACTAAAATTATTATTGTGAAATTTAATATATTTATATTCATCATATAATTTTATTTTAAATTTTTATGCAACAAATAAGTATATTAAATAATTATACAAAAATGTTGTATTAATCATTTTATTAAGAGATAAACCAAATAAATGGTTTTAAAAATAATAAAATAAATATCGTATGAACTATTTAATGTGATCCAGTAATTTTATAGATACATATGACCTTTTATGAATCTATTAAATATTTTAGTTCGAACTTATCTTCTGTATATATTTTATTTAAATTCAAATAAATGAATAGTGTCAAAATTGACACTATTGTTATTTTATAAAAATAACATATTATAAAATTGTTTAAAAATCACAAAAATATATAAAAATTATACATTTAACATTATATAGTCTATAATGTTATAAATTAAACAATTATGGAAAATTCACAACAAATAAGTAATTATTTTTTATAATGTAAAATTTAGAATTTTATTACCACAAATATACTTAAATAGATTAAATAAGGATAAATCGAAATGATAAGGTTTAAAATAAGATCCAAACATGTCTAAATTGGATTGGTTTATGATATTAAATCCCTATATCATCTAATATTAGAATATGAGTCATTTGTGGATGTTTTTAAGTGGGGTTAGATTTATTATAAATTAATATTTTTAAGAATTCCAAAGGTGCCCCTCTCCTCCCTTATAAAAGGGCTCCTCCTCCCTCTCCTCCTCACACCAATTTGAGCCTTCACGCTTGGCCAACCCCTGACAAATTATCTTCTCCAATTCTCTATAAACAACCTAGAGGTTCTGGTCTAATTTAAATACCAATCTTAGTTCCCTAAGAAGAGGTTTCAAAGAGGCGTATCGAAGAAGAGGTAATTTCATCTCCCGATTCTTTCAAGCTTCTTTCTTTTTCAACCTATTCTTCTTTAGTTGTTTAATTACAATGTAATAAAATAAGTATCCATAATATACTGATTTGTTTTTATAAATATGAAACAACCCCATTTCACATTCTGTCCATCCTACGGAAAACAAAATCCCCGCGCGTGCGTACGTATGGAATACCGTCTCCACACCGTGGTGTAATCTGTTTTTCCACAAACACCTTACATGGATGGGTATAATGGTGTAAAGAATAACTATAAATAGTTATTATAACATCATACTGATTCTGATATATTTTATCATCCACTCCAATTCAATTCAATAATTATGGAAATGATATCATCGCTCGTGCGTACATACGGACTACCGTCTCCACGACGCGATGAGATTCATTCTCCATGTTAACCATTTAAGAATGATTATAAAGTATATATAAGCAGTAATAATGAAATATATTACATTATAAAGATACTGGATTTATGTATATATGTATTTCATCTACTAAATTCCATTCAACTCAATAAGGAAACGAAAACAGCGTTCATGCGTACGTACGACCTACCGTCTCCATGAACGGTGTATTTCTTTCCATTTATCGATCTATTATATATATGTATATTCTGAATATATATTATATATAAATCATGTTATATATTCTGTAATTATGTAATCATGATCTAAGTAACCATATCAATAATTACAAGTCAAAACACGAACGACAAATGAAACGATTTTACCCAAAACACTCTTTAACATGGAATTTACAAAAGAACGGGTAATATAAAGTCATAAGTGAACCATATATGATATCATAACAATTAATATGACTCTGTAATAAGTCAATAACATTATTTAGATAATTATACAGGATTTTCGGATACGTACGAAGCATATCGGACATAAGGTTGGGGATAATTTTGCAAATCTCATTTTTATCTGAGATTGCTTATTTGTAATTATTTACTAGGGTTATTTATATCATCCATGTCCATGTTTTATAAAAGGTTTTTCATGTATGTTAAAATTCCTTTTTACCCATTTTTGACTTTTACTACATGGTATGTAAGGAATCTTTCTTTTGTTTATGTTACGAGGTACTTTTTTGACTTTTTTGGAAAAAGTACGGGAAGAATGTTTTTTTTAAGTTATACGGCATGAAAGGATTTTTACGGTGTTATAATGCCTTATTTTCATGAAGCTTCCTCCAAAAGATTTCATGTCTATTTTCAACAAAATCCTTTTCTTTTACAATTTCATGACATTTTGTGAAAAGAAAATGATTTTGAAGAAGAAAGGATATTTTCTTCAAGAAATCATTTCACTTATTTTATCAGAACCATTTTTCATCTAAGATTAAATTATTTCATATGTGTATGTTTCAAGTATAAAGTATCTATGATTTAAATGGTTTCACTTTTCTTATGATGAAATGATATCCATTTGTTTTATATGGATTATGTTATGATGGGATGATGTTTATGAAACCCATTTTTATTCATTGGGTTATGATGAATGATTTATGTTTATATTGTGGCACAAGTAAGAATGATTTCATTATGATATGGGTGGGACATATATCTCCCTCCAATTCATTGGTTAAAGATTTTATATCTCATGAGATAGACATGGATGGAATGGTATGTTAATCTGGTTCAGTGTTACAGGACTGAAACGAGGAGTGAACTCGATTCAGAATGGGACTTTGTCCACTAAGATGGTCTTGGCAGCAATGTCTTGGCTACTATGGAAATAATTACATGTTCTTAATGGATTCCACAATTACATGTTTTATTCCCATGCTATTTTTTCATTCTTAATGTTTCTTTATGATCTATGCCTTACGTACTTCCATGTTTTATGTCATTTCTCAAGCTTTTGATGTTTAAACATTATGTTCATATTTTTAAGTTCAAATGTATATGGTATGTTTTATTTTATCCATGCTTACCCTTACTGAGAATTTGAGCTCACCCTTTTTATGTTTTCTTTTCCCCAGGATATAAAGAAAGGTTTTAGGTAAGAAAAAAATGGAAAGAACTTTATGGGAGATGTTAAAGATCTTTCACCATGATTAGATGATTATGTTCCAAGTTTGCAAAGACACTAAACTATTACGGTCCTTGTGTGTCTTTTTTTTGTTATGTATTAAGTATTCCGCTAAAGTAATGTAATATCCATGTATGTACAACTTTGGGTCTCTACAAACCCCATCAATTTTCACATCCACATAGTTGTTTCTAACTCCATGTAAATTGAAAATAGATCTTTTGTAATTTTTATCTTAACAAAGAAATGAAAAGATATAATAAAATTTGAGGAACTAGTATAATTGTATTAATTTGATATTGAATATGTAACCAATATGGTTCCTATTACTATCACTAAACCCAAGATAACCTCCCCTGGAGTCTAATCCACTAATTTAACGTAATTCAATCATGAGTAATGTGACTACTGTCCAATGTAATTTGAAGCTTATAATTGTAACCCAATATCATTTGGAGGTGATGATCACTAAGCATAATGTGGAATAAGAATATCATGTGAATTAATCTGTAGATGGTTTTAGTAGCCAAAAACACCTAACATAATCTTGGGGGAGGGAGAATAATTCTAGGTGTGCTTGAACATGCTACAATTAATGAAATTTAGGGGAATAATAATGGTAATTAATAATGGTGGAGAGTTGGATTGTTGCTGAGAACCACCACCAAAACTAAAGAGATGATCATTCCACTTCCAGCTCATATATTTTACACCACTAAACCTTCCATTTTGTAAAAGGTAAAAGATATAATAAGTAATCTTTTCACCTATATTTATTTCTTCAATAACAACTTTATCTTCTATCTCTTCGATGGAAATATGATTATTATTAATATTTTGGATCGAATAACTGATAAAAAATGATGAAGAAAATTTCAATCATTATACTAATCAATATTTACCACCACCAATGTAGTATGAATCATCTCTATAATATGATGGGTGTACTCTGACATAAAATTATCTCCCACATTCAATTATAAGAACTACATAGTCATTGACATAGTCAAATAATTTTTGACAAACAACTAAAATAATCTGGTTTTAAACCTTTTTAATCCAAACTCACATTCTAGTATTCATATACCTTATAATATGACCATCAAAAATTATGACACTTAGGGCCAAACATTTCACAAATCACATTGATGGTGTCAGTTTTTCCTAGGATGTCTGATATTTGAATGATCTTTTCAATACCATCCTCTAACTCTTTTGATTATTGAGACCTTTAAAGGACAAAAACCTCTTATATAATAACTCCCAAGGTTGATCCCTTTATCTTTATTCTCTGGTGTATACATAAACAACAACATTTCAAACATTCAATATTATTATTTCTATGGAATGAACTACTCACACAATAGCCCCTATAAGGATTCAATCCAAATGTATATTTCCTTGAGGAGCATCCATTACACCCTCCTCTAAACCCCATTGAAGATGCCTCTATGGAATATACTCTAGATTGAAAACATAAAAATTATCATAAAACTAGATAAAATCAGTTTAAGATAGAAAACATTAAGAAATAATGTGATTAAAAAATCAACTTAGGAGACTCACATCCTAAAATCCCACGATTTGTTATGTCATGTTGTGATAATATTTGGCTAAGAACCAACATAAAATCAATTATTTGTTTATAATGTTCTATCTATATTCTACTAAACTTCCCTATATGAATAATTTTGAGGAAAAACCAACCTTTGATACTAATTTTTATCAAACAGAGCCAAGTTACCCTAAAAATGGCTCCCGACCCAATCAGAAACATACACTAAGGCTCTTCGGGATAACCATGGGATGGAGACTATCACCATGGCATGAAATATCAAGCACATACAATTTTTTTCCCAACTAGAAAAAGGTAAATAATATATATATATATATATATCAAGAAAATGGATGAAAAATATGGATAAATATATAACAAAAGTAAAATAAAATAGTGGAAGTGATAAAAACATGAAATCTAAATAAAAGAATTCATATGAACAACAAAAGAAATATAAATACAAAATTATATAAAAATATATGATGATATTTCATCAAAACCCCTATATCATGACAAGATACCAAATATCAACTAAAATAAACCTCACAACCATATAGAGGTTCTTTTCCATTCCCTCTATCAAAATATATAAAACTTTCTATAAATAGCCAATGTGGCGTGAATTGTGTCAGTTAAATAGGCTCAGTAGGATCCCACCCAAGTGTTCTCTATCAATTATCATTATAAATAATTATAGAATTTTCCTTTTAAAGAAAATAAACAATGATAAGAAGCAACAAAGTTTTATTTCTAAGTCATGGTAATTATTTTCCAATTTGGAATGTCCTAGAACAAGGTAGTTAAAATGGTTCTAAATAAAAAATTTAACTAACCATTTATCAAAAAAATAATGTGTATAAAATCCAAAATAATAAAATCTTAAACATAGGTGTCTTATTCTAATTATAATAGCAGGTCTAGATATTAGAAGAATCGTTCCACAATAAATGACTATTATGCTCTCTAGTCCTTATGAAATATTTCGAAATAGCACAAGAGCACGCCATGAGTGAACGCACAAAATATTTCAACAAGAAAAAATGTAAAATTGGCCTAAGAATCCTAGGATAACATCATGAGTAAACCATACTACAATAAAATAAACGAGGTTCTTAATCAACACTTTATACAAAAATTATCTAGGTTTCTTATTTGTAGTATTTTTTAAATCAGTTCAATGGTTTCCACATTTCAAATACAATTGAAAAAACCATTTTTACATCAAACACCGGATTTCAAATCCAATTTTCTAGCCCATATCAAATTGAATTGGAAATTCCATTTATGTTACCAAATATTGGTGAAATTATTTTTAAAAAGTCCAATAATGCAAACAAAATAATCTTGAAAATTAATTTTTAAAAAAGAAAATTCATAAAAATTGTAGAAATATAGCTTATCTAATGTTGGGTAGAGATGGAAATATCAACCTAAAACTCAGGTAGACCACTAATCTTAATGGGATCCCTAAAAAATGATACTATAGGTAACCGTAGGGGCCCTAATAAATAATCCCACATCATAGAAACAAAATCCATAACCCAATAGGTCTGTGGAGAGGTTGGGTCACACATAACGAAAGAACAATGCATGAAAGACCTTAACCAAAGCAGGGACGATCCCAATGATGATGATCAACAAATAAAATTTAAATAATCAAATAAGATCATTTTCACATAATCAAGTTATCTACAAATTTATCGTAACACCACAACTACAATAATATAAATGAAGAAAATAAAAATCCACTCACCCATAAAGAAGTGACATAACCTCCAGAGAGTTTGATCAATATAAAACCCAATCTAGATGAGGATGAGAAACTCAAAATCTCTTCGAAGAGCCTAGGTATTGAGATCTCTAGCTGAAAAATGAGCGATGAGTAGTTACTCATGATCTACATATAGAACATACTAGGTCAACACATCTACTTCATAAACTTGGGATTTCTAGCATAAAATTCAAATAAAACATATACACTAAAGAACACATCATCATTAGGAAGGAAAATTAAAATAAAATATTTTCTATGTAATAACCTGGATAATATTGTAAATTCATGATCACTACAAACTAATTTATCTTTATTTTACATACAACCCATTCCAACCATAAATGCACCTAGGAATATAGTTCTCTGTGTGCGGTCTACTAAAAAACCCCATAAACATTCATGATTCCCTCTAAACATGAGAATCACATTATAAATATAAAAAAGGAATACATTTTATCTAGTATGTTATAGTTATATCCTGAATAGGATCCAAATGAATGCTCTTAAATATTTTTATTTCTTATGTTTCTATCCAGAAATATATATATAAAATAGTGGGAATATGTTTGTCTAGAATCACTATGGGAATGAGAATACATATAAATGGGGAAATAAATCAGGGTATATTTTTTGAAATTGGTGTCTTATTGCCAACATATAGTATTTTTATTACATTTGTATTAAATAAATAGAATATTATAAAAATATGATTATATATTTCTCCTTCATATTTATGACATTAAATTAATAATGTCCTAGACTATCAATCATTTTGATAAGGTCATCTTAGATTTCTGTTAGGATGAGAACAATGGATTTTTGGGATGATATTGTAAAGGATACTTATACATTTAGATAATGTACTATGATATGACACATAGTATGATAATTTTCTCATGTGGGTACTTATTAGTGGATAATGATTACAATTGTAAATCTCATAATTGGTAATCTCTAGGTCAATATATTATAAGAACAAACCAACTAGTAGAAATTTTTCATGTTTTGTTTTAACTGAATATTTTTATCAGTTGACATGGAAAGATTCCCTGATAATTTATTATTATAATTGATTCATCTGATTACATATGAATATAGACTTTCTAACCTAAATATGAAATCAGTATGTCGGTTAGAATTAGGTTATTTAAGGTGAATCGTGACTTAAATGGTATTAATTGATAAGGGTAATAATTATTTTTCAATTCCATATATATGGATGTTTATATCTTATAAATGTGATTGGAATGAAATTTTCACATTAAAGTCCATGGGAAGGGTAAAAAAACGTGATTTTTTTAGATAGTCAAATAAATATTTTTTGAGCTCATATGTTGATAACACATATTTACAACCTACTTAATGATATAATGAAATAAAAAGATTATATTACATAGAGAGAATTCATATGGGGATGTCCATATTGAAAAATTAATTTCTTTCTCTGGGGTCCTTGTCCTATTTCTAGATAATAATTTTCGATTATTGGTAATTCTATAGAATGATAATCAAAATTTTTCCAAGATGGATACACATTATGTGGTTTGTTTGATATTGAATAATTTCTCTTTGAAATTAATTAATTGAGGAAATATAATTTTCATGATTGGGGAATAGTTCTTCTAGACTCTTTTACAAAAGACAAAAATTATTAATAAAATAAATATTTTATGAAATATTTATGTAGGTATTTAATAGATACAAATGAGTTCAAATGGACCATGATCAAAAAAGTGGTAAATTTTAATTTCTAACACATTAAATAGTATTTATTATTGCATGTGTTAGAGTGCTCTCCAAAAAATAGTTATAATATTATAAATAATTTGGAATGGGATTTAATAAAGAGTGTAATACAATTTAATGTGTGGATTGGAATTAAATAATATATTAACAGAATCCCCAGATCTAAAAATAGATGGGTTTTTCTATTGTTTATGGTTAAACAAAAATTATTGATTGTGAATCATTTAACTAAATCTATTTTTCTATCTTGATTTTTATCAAATATTCTTTTAAAAATGATAAGAAATCCTTCAATCCACATGGGATCAGAGAAATACAGACAAAAAAACGATGATTGATTATCTATGTTAATACCTAAAAATAAAATGGTTTCATTTGTATATTAGAGGAGAATGTTTGGATCACTGGTAGATGTACATTACAAATGGATTGTACAAGTGTGATAATGATAAAACCGCTTGGGTTTTCAAAAGAACAACATAATCTTTAAAAATGTTCTTGTGATCAGGTTTTCAATAATTTTAATATAAAAAAATTAATTATAAATTTTAGGTACATAGATCCTCTATTTTGGTTTCAAGTAACAATATATTAAAAAATTTGTACAATTCCCACCATAGGTGTTTCCACAAGGCCCAGAACCTACAATAGTTACATTTAATAAGTAAATCAAATACAACTATAGTTATTTTCAATCATAATTAAATTACTCAACTTTTCAATAATAATAAATATAAAAATATCATTAAATAATTTATTTTAACAATTTATATCTTTATATTATCTTATAATTAAATGGTTCAATTGATATTTCAGGTTAAAATATGGTTCAATTTAAAGATTCCTTCTTGACTAATAGGAATAGGAAAATATAATAATTATTTAAAATATTATTTAAGAATGATCCCCTAATGCATGAAATAATTTATCATCAACACTATTTTAGGAAGTGATGTATGGGATATGTAAATGATATTCTGTACATAATAAATATTAAAAATTTATTTAGTGAAGTTAATCGATATCTCCCTAAGATAAATGTCATTCTAATGCTAAAATTATTAGATTTTTCAATGAAAATTGCTGCCTAAAATGGTTAAAAATAAAATAAACTGTCACTAGATAAAAGATGAGTTCCATTGATATAGCCAGTATGATAAAAATACATCATTAATGGAACACATTAGGAATTTATAAATATCATCTTAGATATAATAATGGGGAAAAATAAAATGAATTACCAAATGAAATACTAAGTATAAAATAATATAAAAATTAATGAAAAGTCTAACACAAACTCAGTAAAGACTCAAAGACCCAAATATTGGTTTCCTCCAATAAAGGGATTACATAAACGTCCGTATATAGAAAGACAGAAAATAATTTATTAGGGCCTTACATAATCTCATAAATCATTACAATATTTTGTGAAATGAATGATGTGTCCCTTAATCTTTGTGGTCACGTAAAATGATTAAAAAACTCACTAATAACATGAAAAACCCTCCTTTAGGAAAACTAGACCATACTAGAAGTTCATGGATTGATCTTCTCAGAAGGATCCTATATTGTAACGACTTGTGTAAATACATTGTGGGGAATGAAATATGTTAGCCTAGAAGGACCTTCACAATTTAAAAGAGTCATATGATCTAGACATAGAAATATAATTCACCAACAATATTCAGAAAATGAGAAACCAATTTTCTATAAAAATGTATCCCTTTAATTATATAATGTAAATGATGGAACCCATTTCTAGAGGATAAAATGACTAAGTAAATACACAAAGGTAAAGTGAAAAAAACCGGGTGGTACCCTTGTAAATAACTAATCATACAAAGAAGAATATCCTTGAGAAACATCGTTATTCTCCTCCCAAATCATATGTGGCTAGATCTTCCCCTTATTTTCAATTGAATCAATAGTGACAGAGGAAGGGGGCTCGAGCATTCTAGTAGGTGTCCTATCATTGAAAATAGTCTTGATCATCATTGTTGGAGGGGTGGTTTTAATCTATACGATGGTTATTTTTATTGTAGTTAAACATTTTAAAGGAACCTTGGAGGTAGATTGAAGTGCATGTCTCTTTAACAATTATGCAATCATTTTAATAAGAACAATTAAAAAGAATGGTCAGGGATCTTGTGAGGACGATTTTAAGAGACCAACGTTGTAGTGGTGTATGTGATGGTATTGGATGTGGTAATTGTCTTAGTGATATTTGGATGATGATGGGTGGATGTAGTGGTTAGGGTTGGGTAATGGTAGGGGAATAGGAAGGATTGTTTAATGGGATACAAAAATGGTTTAATAAATACATATGATTCTCAAATAATGACCTTAAAAATATCATTTTTTCTATGTGACACCTCCCAAATATTTTTAGGATTCTTATGAGGATGTTAAGAATCTAATTCTTTATGATTGGAAGATGTAGGTTGATTAGTGGGAATGGAAGTGGTGGTTGAAGCAGTAAAAGCGGGGGCCTAGTATGTTTATACAT
The DNA here is from genome assembly GCA_963277665.1 of Viscum album. NCBI lineage: Eukaryota > Viridiplantae > Streptophyta > Magnoliopsida > Santalales > Viscaceae > Viscum > Viscum album. The sequence continues at coordinate 1,643,810,992 of OY728163.1, read as the reverse complement.
TACACTCAGGATCCTAATCATATAAATAACAAAACTTTTGAATAATAATTTCCTTATACATCATTCTTATGACCGTTTAATTCAATTATTTAAATTATTATATGTAATGGTAGTTGTGGAAGACACCAAGATTTCTCACCTGATGGGTGATGAATGATCAACCAATTATAGTGTCGCATTTTAACATAGAAAAAGTCTCATAATATTGAGAAAAATAGTGATTCATTTTCACCGCATGGGATCCCATGGATGTTTCAAAAATGTTCAATCAGTCTTTATAACCCCATTATTGCGGTCTCCTCATGCTAGCCATGCATGATAAAAATTATATTGTATAATATTCATATAAGCACCCATTATTAGGGTTCTCATGTATGTGTGATGATCATGTATTCCATGGAGATATTCTTGGTCATCTCCCATCACTTAATCATCTATATCACTTTATAATCCTGATGAAATGCATCATATGTTAGAGAGGAAGAAAATTCAAATTTCATAATGCCTTGTCCAACCATGAACTGGCCCAATATAAGTGAGAAATACCATCATCCCAATTAATATTTGACTTCAATAATGTCTAGATCTAATGTAGTCAAGAGATCCCAAATGATATCTTCACAAGCCTCCTCAAACACCTCCAAATAGTGTTATAGGTACATATTTTTAGGATTATCTACATAATCATGTCCAAATCAAATGTTCTTTTGGAGTGCACCAAATTTTCATAGAAATGGGCCAAGAAAACCAGAGACTATGGGTCCTTAAAACACAGGTGGGCATGTATTGGAGATAGTGTAACAAAACTCCATGAGTGATGGGATTATTAATGCAAAACGAAATGTCTATAGGATAAGTCTGAGGTTTTATCCTTTGGTGGTGGTGGAGAATGGGAAGGGGATGACATTGTTGGAGAGTAGTACATTTCCTTAGTTGGATGCTTTTCCTTGGTCATCTATTTGAAAGGAGTTATATTATCATATTTATTGTTTTTCATGGATTATAATCATAAAATAGTTAGGTGGAAATGAGGGATGTTCCAGAATTAAAAGCATAAAAACGACGGGAGGTATAGATGAGGTGTATAGAAGAGGGAAAAATGGTGTTTGAGGGGGGAATAAGTGATAGATGAAGTGCAGATAGGGCGGGTGACATAATACTAAGGGATACAACTTATGTATATGGGTTTTGAATCTTATATAAAAATATTATTTTTTATTATGTATGTTTTACACAATATTATTTTTTTAACCATTAAAATTTACATAAAAAAATGTAATATCACAATATTTTTTATGATTTTTTTTGTTTTTTGAATTGAAATACTTGACTTAGTCAACTGTATATAAACCAACCAGGACACAATAATACTGAACTATATAAATAGATCATATATGGGTATCCTCCCTTTTGGATAATCATTTTATGTGTAGATCAAGATGTGCCCCCAGTTTATGTTAGTTTGAAATATATGACACACTCTTCTTGTAATAGTACTTTGTAAAATAAATTTATTGTCCATTTAATTTATAGGGTGCTTTGCTTCCTCATTGAATTTATATAGTTCCATAAAGGAGAAAATTTAATACCATAAATGGACATGACCTTCAAGAAATTATGTTTCCTGAGAATAATTTCATGTGGGAATTTAACAAAAGTACTTTGTCCCCAGATTTAAATAGACAAGGTGTGATTCATAGGCCATTCAAATTCATTTTCCCCTTATAAATTGCATCATTGTTCTAATAATATATTTAAATTTAATTAAAATAATCCAATTACAAAATTCTATTTCTCTCATAGTTTTTCATCATGTTTTTTTATTTATCATAATGAGAAATGTAATAAATAAATTGTAATATGAAAGTGTTTTTATAAACATGTTGGAAATGAGTTTTCAAGATGGTTTTTTCATAATCTATTATATAAAAACAATGTGTGTATTCAATTTCAATGATCAATTTCTTATTTTTATTCACAGTACTTTCTATAATTTTTTTTCAAGCCGTGATTGGACAGTTCCACCCACCTGCTTATTTTCTGGTTGTAATGAGTTCCAGTATTATTTCAAATATCATACATTTCTAGTATTACTGTGAATTGAATTATTTATTTTTGGCCATCAATAACTAATGAGTAATATGGTAAATAAAAATAATTAAACATTTATCTAAAAATGGAATTATAAAATTTTTTTGTCAATGGTTGTAGCTTCAACATCTACCAGTTTGGAAACATAGTTTTCAAAAACCCAGATGTATAATTATTCTTGAAAATTTTGAATCAGGAAAATCAAATCAATTCACCAAAAAGAAAATATTTCTAAAGACAATATAAGGCTCTATGTAATTTTTTTTGGTTTCCCAATGGATCATATTCACTTGCAACGAACACATCAATAGATAAAACATATTTTATCCTAATAGTGTGTGGGAAAAATGAATACCCTAGGAAAATATTTTTATTCAGTATGCATTGACCACTAATTTCCTCCCATTATAATATAATGATATAATTCAAGAACTATTGTAGTTTCATCATCTAGGGTGTACATTCTCCCAAAACAATCAACAAAACGTTTGATTAATATTTTATCCTCGAAGTTATATTACAACATTTTTTATAGACACATATTGATATTTTCATATGAGAAGTGCGGTAATGAGATCCCTTATAAAGATAGTTTTATATTTTAATAAACCATGGTGGTAATTTTACATCGACATTAAATAGTGTCTCATTATGGAATTCATCTATAATTATATTCTCTTTATCATTATTTATATTTGGTAGTGGATGTCTAGACATATTAACTATAATAACATTTTCCCCTTAAAATATTTGATGACTATGAAAAATAATATAGTAGAAGGATCCACTTTATCAATCATGGTTTAGAACCCTTTTTATTATTTCTATTTATAGTTGAACCAAATTTACTCTACAAAACTTTCAATGGGATCAGACATTCACTTTTGGAGAAAAATAATAATAATAATAGTATCATAAATATTCATAACATACCTCTTAAATACTTATTTTTTTAGTGGTGCGAGTTACTTCTGGGGTCGGCATTTTATCTTAGAGAATTATTCAATAAGAAGTTCTTTTATGCATATTGTTGGTATTATCCCTTTTATATTTCCTTTACACCATGATATTTAATTTTTTATTCCTATTCAAGAAATTTAATATTTTTTCCTTCTTCCTCTTCATTCGATTCCGATTTTATGATGATTGGCCATTCATTTTTTTGGCTTCAAAGGAATTATATTATGGAGTGATCGATCGAAGCATTACCACTAGTGTAGGTTGATTAAAAACCTCAGGTTTGAACTTTGGAAATGAGTCTCCAATCAATGTTTTGATGTAGTTTACATCGTTATATTCACTACCATATTGTACATTATGGAAAAAAGTATCCCCAACAACTTCCATATCCCTAAAATTATCCTTTTTCATTATTGAAAAAATGGATTTAATATCAAATGAGTCATCACCCTTCTTGAAATAATTTACAAGAAAAAATCTACATTTGTTTCAAATACATTCAATATCTTTCTACCATGGTTCAAATAAATTATATATTTTTGTGGTAAAAATTGTAATCTAAGAAATATGGTGAAATATCAATCTTTATGCAAGTAATGGATAACAAAATTAGTAGGGAGTATGAAATTTACCAGTTTTTCTATGGAATCCTTGAGAATTCCCCAAGGAAATTTATTAAATCAATTACACTAATGAGGTAATACTTATATTAGTTTCATATTTTTGGGACAAATTATAGAAAAAAAATGTTTTATAATTATATTTTTACTTTCCCTAAAACTACATAATTATTTTCTATAATTACATGTTATTTTGACATACGTGATTGAAAATATAATATGACATCTCTTCTCAAGGGAGTAATTATACTATAAAATTACAAACCATTTGTTATTAAGAGAAATAATATCCAGAAATTCTATCTTTCTATTACAAGCGATAATGTCATTTAAAATTTTTTCACTGTTATGTTTCTTCTAAATAACATCAAGAAATAAGATATTTATTGATAGTTATTTAAACATCTATAAGAATTTATTATACTTTATAAATATCTTCCATACTCTCATATTATTTGGGTATGTAAAAGGGGTTTTATAGTGGTGGTTCCATATAGAAATTTTCATTGATGGTATTTTCATGTGATTTATCTATTTTACATGGATCTATTAGTAGTTTTATTTTCATTACTATCTTTGTGTATATTATCATCATTGTCTTTATCGATGGAATTATCATGTCATTTATGTTCATATATTATATTTTACATGTCTTTTCATAGTTGATGAAATTTCATCACTTTTTCACTATGAAAAACCTCATCCATATCCTCCAATATTGTTTGCAACTTGTTTTTACCAGGTTGTGTACCTAATAACTGGTCTGATAGAGTCCATGAGCGCTACCTAACTTTATAAACAAGTTTTAATAGAGAAGTTGTTATATTTTACCTCTTTACCACTTGGATATTAATTCCCCACTCTAGTTTTTGGAAAAAATACCATAAGAAATATTTTATGATATTACTATTGAGGTGGGGATGTTGGTGTTTTTATATGTGCGACTTATTGATGGAATTGTAGTAGTTAATAAGGTGGAAAATTCTAATCCCTATGGGGGAATGTTATTGTTGAAATGGTTATTATGGTTGAGGAACCTATTTATGTGGTGAATACATGTTTGGTACATGATTCCATAGTTGAACATGACCAATACTATATTAAATATTACTATAAATGGCTTTTTATTATACAAGTGTTTTCATGTAGAATGAAATTTTTTACTATTTGGGTTATTAAATCCATCGAGGTAATTGATTGTAATTAAAAATTTATAATTCTAAATTTTGGATTCCAATAAATATTCTAGAAACTCCATGTTTGGGTGTTTCCTACACACATTTCACATAATAAAATATCTATGTCAAGAGTAGGTTGTTCGATATGGGGTCAATGAAGATAAAACAATTATGCATCTTTGAATGTGTTTCAACTAGGGATGCAAGGTTAGTGGATTAAAATATTTGGTGAATCTAATTTTGAGGAGGAACGTGGTCGGTCTTGAAAATAGGAAAATAACGTGGAACCTCATTTAAAAGGGATCTCTTAACATCTACTGTATAAATATTTAGTTCACTATCAATAGTTCCAACCACCACAAACTATTCTATGAGTTGTGGGAATTGGTAAATGTTTTAAATCTTTTTCTATAGATCATGTCTATGATCCATGATCATTTAGGTCAATTACATAATGATGTTCCAAGCATCCCAAATTGATTCACCATCTTCATAAAGGAAATTTTCTATGTATTTCCATTGATTCCTAAAATTTATTAGAAGGAAATAGTTAACGTGCTATTTTTTAGCTAAATCATCACATGTGTTTTTGAATGAGGAACCTTTTTTTAAGAAAATCAATGGCTCAATCATGAACCTGAATGAGAAGAACCCAATACTTATAGAATTAATAGATAAACCATTATTTATGAAGGTGTCAAAAATTTTTAATAATTTTGTAATATGATCATATGTATATTCACACTCAATCAGAATACACTGAACAATTTTCTAGAACTAGTGTATAAGGACATGTTGGATTTCAAAGGTATTGACCTAAATGGGAGTTCAAAAAATATTGGTGGTATTACCACTAATGGATGGTAATTCGTAGTCAATGATTGTTAACATCTAAAATATATTCCAGATTCTGTGCTGTTGGGAAGTGATAACTGAGAATTTGGTATATTAGGTGGCATAAATTTGTTTTAGTCATCAATGTTTGATTGACCATGTGAAAATAGATTTATCTTGATTTTAGATTCCAAAAATAGAGTTTCACGAATGACCAAGCTCATTGAATGAGTCATAATGGAATATATTATCTAGTAACAACATAAGAATATAAAAATGATTTAATCCATATATGAAATTTATAAAATAAAATGTGAATGTTTCATTCTAGAGATCACCCTACCAAAGATAAGAACTAGTCACTGACAAAAATACCCAAATTTGACCAACCTACATAGAATCATCGACTCTTCATGGGAAGGGTATGATTAGAAATTAATATATCCCAACCATAAAAAATATGCAGGTACGTAGTGCAATGGAAATATAGGGTTGAAACCATATGAAAAAAATTACAATGGATAATGACCTAGAAATTGGAACATATATGTGGATTTCATATATGAATCTTGGACATTTTGTTTTAAACTAAAATATGTGATTGAGATGTATATGATGAAATAAATGGGATCGTGATCAATTTCACGGATCCTATGAAATGGGTATCGCTAAATATATCATGTTCTTGCCTATTTGATTAGTCCTTATAGCTTTTTGAGTGTCACTAATTTATCAATATTCTAGAATATTGGATATACACAGATTAGAAAACAATATTTGGTATAAATTTTATTTACAAATCATGCGTAATAGGTGGAACTAAAAAATTATGGAACATATCAAAATATTAGTCCTCTATGGGTTTATTAAAATTAGGTTATAGTCCTTCCTTTTTATTCCACTTCTCTTGCTCATGCATGGGAATTAGTTAGGAATTTATTATCAAAATAAATCCTTTTCCAATTTATTAACCATGACTAAATTATGAAATCCATTAATTTATTTCGACACTTATTATTTTTCCCTAGCCCTATGTGGTCAATCCATACTTTTAAATTAAATAATTGAATTATGATATATGTATTAAATTATAAAAAAATTATTTTAAACATTTCCATGATAAATTGAAAAAGAAATAAAGAACAATATTATTGAGAAAAGGATAAGTAACAGCATGGAAAAATATTTGTTGATTTAATAGAGAAGCTATCATTATAATATAAAAAGGAAACCAAAACATGTCTAAAAGGAACCACAATTTCCACCCTAGATTTAAAAAATTAATAATGAATGAAAAAGTATATGTAATATAAAATAGGTAGAAACTCATAAATCAAATAGAAACTGGAAAATATATATTCCATGTAACATTAGGTTGTGAATTGATTTTATAATGTAATTATTTTTTAATAATACTCTATCTAAAAATTTTATGTGTCATATCTTTAATTTACATAATAAATGATAACTATGCGGTCATTAGTTCTTTTATATTTTTGAGATTTAAGGATTTAATTAATTTAGTGGGATACATGATCTCTAAATATTTCAATATGTATGTCTAAAATTTACACCATATGTTATTATTTAGATGAATTATTTTATGAATTGAATTGGATTAAAATAATTATCTTCCATTTTATTGTCTTTAAGTTATATATTCCACAAACTAGTTTTAATTGAAGATATTATGAAATTTCATAATTTTTCACGGAAAACATTTTTTCAACTTCATGTCCTATTATCTATGATAAACAAACAAACACTAAAAAACATATTATAAATCATTTAGAACACCCAACATAATGATTCACAAATATATTAATAAATTAATCTTATCCTTATTGAACTATTATTTTTATAAATGATATAAATCCATTAGATTAAATTAAATGTTTATAATTTAATTGAAAATTGTATTAAGGGACATGATTTACCCTTATAAATTTTCATGGTGCATCATCCATCAATGGTCTGGTGATGGGATATTTAATTATTGTATACATATAAGTGTACACTTAGGGGTATAAATTATATGAATTATGTGATCATATTGTCCCTTAAAATTAGTTTACATAGATTTCTTGAATAGGGTAGTATATTGAATTAGAAAACATTGTAATTATTAGGTTATGATAGAAAAATTGGATGATTCAAGGCCTATGATATATATAATATGATAATGTGGTGGGGTTTCCTCCCCCACTAGTTAATAATAAATCTATGGATGTACCTTGGGTGATTAGATGATAGGTTTGGTGAATGTACAAACCTATGATGATCATGCTTCTGATACTGACATTATGCCACCGCATTTGAGTTATATTAGTATATCCTTTCCACGGGATTCAATGAGTCCATAAGATGAATATTATTATTAAAAGGTATTTATTCCTTTTTTAAGGAGTTTTGACCCATATTCATGGTTGAGATATATGACCATATAAAAGGTTTTTCTTCGGAAAAAAATGTAAGTGAACCAAGGTGAGTTACCAAAGATTATACATAAATTTGAGAGGGTTAGTGAGGGTATATAATGTGATGTTTATGGGAGACCATTAAACCCCCACATAGAATATGTGTTCTTGGGAAGGTTGTAATGATAGGGATATGTCATCCATACGAGATTCTAATCATGATTATGTATAATGGGTTGGACAAGTGCCCAAATATTGTTATTATTTTTATAATTACATTGTGGCAATATTGAATAAATTATATCTCTTTTGAATATGAATAAATTATGTGAAGACATGGATTACCGCCCAAGAATAAAGATATTATTGATAATTGGATGTTATGATTACTCCCTAGAGTCCATATTTGAATTTAAGGGGATTCATTACATTACATCAGGTTTATACAAATATGGATGTGGGAATCCATGTATTACCTCTCTATTATCTAGATACTACATTGTGGGATGTTGGTAATTACCTCCCCATATGAAAAAATTAATGTGGGATTCTAGGTATTACCTCCCTAGGATTCAAATATTATAGATTATGGGATTCCAGGTATTACCAATCTATGATCCTGATATGATATTATGGGATACAAGGGATTTCCATCCCTATATCTAGTTATGGTTTAATATTTTAGATGCCTAATTATTGTTAGGATCCAATATTTATATATAAAATTATGGTATACCTATTATTCCTTATATTCCAAGGATCTGATTATTATATATAATAGGGTGTATTCCTTGGATACTAACAATGATATGTTATGATCCATTAATAATAGTTAGGGTGTCTAGAATACAACCTTGAATAAAACATTTATTACTTTGTAAGAATTATCACGAGATCTAAATGTTCAAAAATTATCCCGTTAGAGTATAAGTGACATACTCAGAGACACTCTAGGATTGTATGAAGTTGGTATATTCAATTAGAGGTTTCATGTTAGAACCTAAAGGTCAATTGAATTTATTTTATTAAGGTTTATATATTATCTTTATTTTATTATTCTTATCATAGAACATGTACATAACCTCATTTAATATTTATGTATGGTACATAATTGGTGGTTCCCTACTATATTTTACTCATAAGATACTGAGGTGGCCATGAATCTTGGTTACCTGAGTAAACATCACTTTTTGAGGGTTTTGTTATGGTGGATAAATATGGAGATAGATTAGAATGTGTTAGCATGAATTTTGTTCTGATGTCATTATTTCAAATGTATGACCAAGTATGTTCCATTATAAAACATATTAATTTTAAATTTTTTTCTTAAATTTTTTTCCAATGTGTCTCATCATAATATTCATATTTTTGGAAATTAAATTTTACATCAAAAATTATGTACATAATATTTTTTATATTATGGACTATTGGGGATAGTTTTTTACCCAACATATTTTCCATATGTTTTTTATTGTTTGTTATATACATTATTAATGATGATTTTTTTTATTATTTAATGACCATTAAGATCAATAATAAATGGAATTGAACCTAAATTATTAGATTAATCCCTCTCCACTAGTTAGTTGCCTCTAGTGTTTGTGGAGTTTCACCAGAGATATCGATGCATCCATGCCTAGGGGCAATTTAAGAGCCTTAATAGTGGAGTTACAATGTCGTTTCAGAGTGTATTTTTGGTTTGGATGGTGTTTTATTGTAATGGATCACTAATATTTTGACACATGTTGTAAATTTATTGTGTTACAATCCAATGTTCCATCAATTGAAATTAATGTTTGTCTGGGATTTACATTTTTTTGACTAGGTTCTCAATAATTTCTTATTTGCTGGTTTGGGATGATAATCCTAATTTGGGATTGATAAATCATGGTATGACTCATATGCATCGATTGTGAACCGATGAGTTGTACATGATTTTATTTGGAACATAGAGTAGAAATGAAATTTTTTTTCTTGGATGTGATTTATTTCACCAACACATATGATATAAAATATTTTATATTTTCTACAAAGAAATATATTGGGATTTTATATGTTACATTATGGATCATTTATTCTCAATTGAACCATGATGAGAATTATTCGAATGACATGTCATGTGGATCTTACTATGAGGTGATACTCTTTGATGCTAGATATGTATTCCCTCTAGTAAATGATATATAATAAACCTTAGTGTGACTTTTTTATTCATTTTATGCCTCCATAATAGTTCATAAAAAAATAGCCTCATTTATTTAATGTGTTAATAAGAAACTATATGGTTTTTTATATAGACTCACTATTTAATTACACATATCCAAACAATATTATTATGGAAATAAAATCTGAGATAAACTATCCAGATGTACATATATAAACATATTCTGAATTATGAAAATTTAATCTTCACGGGGTTTCTATGAATGAAAAATCATAGGGAGGATACCCATGAGAATATGGTTCTTGTGGTGGTAGTCTCTTAGGTTGATGCTAGGCGAGAATCAGTTCATAAATATTCGAATGACATGGCCTATAATTATAGAATTGGGTATATGTACATATGATACCATAGTGTGGGTATCGTTGATAGTGAATTTCTAGGCGATACTAGTACGAGGTCAATGATATATTTCCCATGAGTTAAAACTATCATGAGACATGGGTATTGTGGTCAGTGGATGGATATATTGGACATGAAAGGTGTATAACTATATGTGGGTCGAGTGATATGCATTGGATGATATGGATTATTTTTTTATGAAATATGATAGATGGGTTAGCCAAGGCTACTGTGTCCCATAGATAAGAGAGTAATGAGTGAAAGATTTATGTTATGAAGTTAGTGCACATGTTCTGATACCGAGTATGTCATATCGACATTTTGTTAACATGATATATATTCTTAGAACAACATAATGTTCTATTGAATATCATTTTTTTATAAACCTGATGTGATTTTCCTATCAATTCTAGATTTAGTGGTCATGATTACTGAGATTCATGATATTAAATATTTTGGAATCACTTTTCATTGATTAATTGGACCTAAGATATTCATCTGATTTTCAATAAGTTCATGTTGATGGATGATTGTGTGATTTGGCAGCAGATAATTATAATGACCAACTTCTCAGATTCTGGATTGTTCTCTAGATAGATGATATTGAGATTCCATATAAAATCATTAGTTGTTTTTATATGATCTAATAGATTATTGGAAAAAATCATGATTGAATTCATTATGGGATGGGTAAGGGTGGAACAATATGGGTGTGGATGATATTACAAATCAGATTCAGATGAAATATCTTGAGGAGATAGTTTATTTGAGATAATTGATGTGGGGTGGATAAGTTATGGATTTTGTGAAATCAGATATTCCCCCATGTGGTGCGGTTTATCAATCAAATTATATTCAAGTATGATGGAATGATAACCCTAGTTGTGATCTCAGATAAGTGGTTTCTAAGATAGTATGAGCATGGATCAGTAGGAGAAATAAATTTTTGGTTGATGGAACCAATTGAGGTTGTTCTAGATGAGCAATATAAGGAAAGATTATTGTGTGGAACACAACATTAGTTACCTTACGGTATGACGTTTGATATTTTTCTATACATATTTGCTATGAGTTGGATGATAATTCAGAGTCATTTATTGGGCTAATAGATAAGTTATGGGTTCATAATGATTGACATTGTGTCGGTAAAATCATGGTTGGGATACAAATGGTCATTTGATTTTTCATAACTATGAGATGGTTAATTTTATTATCTCAAGAAATTTTTTACATGTTTTATTTGGGATTAGGATATAATATTCGAGGAATTCCATGTTTCGGCAATGAACCAGGGATGTGTTTATGAATGTATCATAATGAGTTAGATTGTAGATGAGGTCATTTTCAATGGTGTAGTAAAATGGTAGTTTTCACTAGATGATGATTAAAATTTAAATTTAAATTATAATTCTATTTAAAACATGAACATAGGAAAATTTAATGTTTTTAAGTCCCTTTAGGGATTAAACAGTTATGTTTGTGCAGTGTTAATATGTGTAGATATCTACAGCCAAACAGTTTCTAGAGTGGTTCACCAGATGATGGTCAGACCATGTACTTAGTAAATATTGGATTCATTGAGATGGAAATTACAATGAGTAAGATTTTTTACTATGAGTCTTGTGTTTCAATATGAAATATCTATTGTGTGGAGTTCAATGGAAAATTATTGTCCCTTATGAAATGAAACTTATGTTATAGAGGTTCATAAAAAAGTTAAATTAATTGATGACACTGTGGTATCCAAGGATATATATGTTTTTTTAGGGTCGTCTCAATGTTTTATTAATTGTGAAGTGTGGGAGCCCTAGGTGTTTCTGTGTAATGTATCTTTTTCTAATAGTTTCACAATGAGTGTGTTTCCGACGCTTTCGCCGGGGCGCGCGCATCCGTCTGTGAGGACGCGCGGCTGTGTTGCCCCGCATTCCCGCTTTCCAAAGGCGGGCGGCATTCATTCCTTGTTCAGGTACGTCTGCTCCTTGATCGAAACGGGATGATGGGATGTCGGTTCTTCCTCCTGTGGATTCCTCCTCAGAACTCTTCACCTAGTCCGGGTCTCCCTTATAGATTTAATACGTAGTTCGTGAAACTCTTCCCGGTGCCATATCGTCATGGACGCCGGTTAATTACACTACTTCCGTCAAGACTTTCCATAGGGTCTTGACATGGTAGCGACCTTCGGTCGGAGTAAACGGCAACATCAGGAATGTAGGGGCATCTCTGGGTGCGTGGACATTGGGGAACCTGTATTCTTCCTCATAAGAGGGCATCTCAAGGGTGCAGAACCCGAGGCGTACATCTGAGGTTTTCCTCAGCTTCCTGTGTTTAACACAGGGTATGTTGCAAGATTAACGTCTATAAGAGACGGTTACACCAAAGGCGTTCCATCCGAGGTTTTCCTCAGGCATCTCATGTTTATCACGAGGTAGGCCGCGAGTTTAACGTCTTGCGGAGACGGAATGAGGGTGATCAGAACGTCCCATAGAGACGGATCAGATTGGTATATCTCATAGAGACGGCTATGGTCCCATAGAGACGGATCAGAACGCCCAATGAGGACGGATCCGAGGTGGTGCACTCCCTATAAGGGAAAAGGGTGATGAATCGGGGTGTACACAGAGGACAGCGACCCGGAGACATGATGGGGCTTACACATGGAATGCGGCCCATGCGCCGCTAGGAACAGCGAGGAGGTGGATGGCATGATTCCACCGGGACGTGGCGGCCCGGGTGAGAATCAGGATGGGTGATGGATGGATGAGTGAAGTGGAGGAGGATGAAATGGGACCATCGCAGGGGCGACGGTGAAGTTGGGCTTGAGCCTTGAAGAGGCTTCCTACGTATCCCCGTGGCAGGGAATCAAAGTCCGCGTAGTTCGGGATGGTGCCGGTAAACCGACGTGAATTGGGTGATGGGTGGGCTTGAACCTCGTGGAGGCTTCCTACGTACCATGCCTTAACACGGATCAAAGTCCTCGTAGTTCAAATGGGTGATGATCGCAATGGCTTACCACTGGACCAGTATGGGACCCGACGTGAAATGACGGGTGGGTGTGTCGGTGAGCCGACGTGGAAGTGGACCTTGGTCCAATGGGTGGTGGGCTTGAACCTCGTAGAGGCTTCCTACGTACCATGCCTTGACACGGATCAAAGACCTCGTAGTTCGGAGAATACAGTTTAACGTCATGCGGGACGAAAGTGAACCCCGACGTGAAAGACGGGTGGGCTTGAACCTCGTGGAGGCTTCCTACGTACCATGCCTTGACATGGATCAAAGACCTCGTAGTTCAAATGAAAGTAGACCTTGGTCCACTGATGGTGGGCTTGAACCTCGTGGAGGCTTCCTACGTACCATGCCTTGACATGGATCAAAGACCTCGTAGTTCAGGATGGTGAGTCGCAATGGCTTACCACTGGACCGGGGTGCAGTTTAACGTCGTGCTGGACGGGGGTGAAACCCGACGTGAAAGACGGGTGGGCTTGAACCTCGTGGAGGCTTCCTACGTACCATGCCTTGACATGGATCAAAGACCTCGTAGTTCAAATGGGGAGTTTGTCGGTAAACCGACGTGAAAGCAGACCTTGGTCCACTGATGGTGGGCTTGAACCTCGTGGAGGCTTCCTACGTACCATGCCTTGACACGGATCAAAGTCCTCGTAGTTCGGATGGTGAGTCGCAATGGCTTACCACTGGACCGGGGTGCAGTTTAACGTCGTGCTGGACGGGGGTGAAACCCGACGTGAAAGACGGGTGGGCTTGAACCTCGTGGAGGCTTCCTACGTACCATGCCTTGACATGGATCAAAGACCTCGTAGTTCAAATGGGGAGTTTGTCGGTAAACCGACGTGAAAGCAGACCTTGGTCCACTGATGGTGGGCTTGAACCTCGTGGAGGCTTCCTACGTACCATGCCTTGACACGGATCAAAGTCCTCGTAGTTCGGATGGTGAGTCGCAATGGCTTACCACTGGACCGGGGTGCAGTTTAACGTCGTGCTGGACGGGGGTGAAACCCGACGTGAAAGACGGGTGGGCTTGAACCTCGTGGAGGCTTCCTACGTACCATGCCTTGACATGGATCAAAGACCTCGTAGTTCAAATGGGGAGTTTGTCGGTAAACCGACGTGAAAGCAGACCTTGGTCCACTGATGGTGGGCTTGAACCTCGTGGAGGCTTCCTACGTACCATGCCTTGACACGGATCAAAGTCCTCGTAGTTCGGATGGTTTGTCAGGGTCGGTGCTCACTCTAAGCCCACGTGAGTCATGCTCGGTGTGAGAAACAAGAGGTTGCAAGGACCTGACGATCACGTCGCGAAGGGTGCGTCCGTGAGAAGCGAAATGGGGCTTACGCGTTGAGCGGCCCATGGTGTTGGGGCTTACTCCAGGATGGAGGCCCAGAACGGCTTACCGCTGCATCGGATCACAACGGCTTACCGCTGGATGGGGATGTCAACGGCTTACCGCTGCATAGGATCACAACGGCTTACCGCTGGATGGGGATCACAACGGCTTACCGCTGGATGGGGATGTCAACGGCTTACCGCTGCATAGGATCACAACGGCTTACCGCTGGATAAGGATCACAACGGCTTACCGCTGGATGGGGGTCGCAACAGTGGATGGGGCTTACGCGAGGAAGCTGCCCGGGTGCCACTAAGGAGCGACACCGGTGAATAGGGCTTACGCTAGGAAGCTGCCCGGGTGCCGCTAAGGAGCGACACTGGTGAATGGGGCTTACGCAAGGAGCTGCCCGAGTGCCGCTGAGGAGCAGCACTGGTGAATGGGGCTTACGCTGGGAAGCTGCCCGGGTGCCGCTAAGGAGCGGCAATGGTGATTGGGGCTTACGCTAGGAAGCTGCCCGGGTGCCACTAGGGAGCGGCACTGGTGGATGGGGCTTATGCAAGAAGCTGCCCGGGTGCCGCTAAGAAGTGGCACTGGTGAATGGGGCTTACGCTGGGAAGCTGCCCGGGTGCCACTAAGGAGTGGCAATGGTGAATGGGGCTTACGCTAGGAAGCTGCCCGGGTGCCACTAAGGAGTGGCAATGGTGAATGGGGCTTACGCTAGGAAGCTGCCCGGGTGCCACTAAGGAGTGGCACTGGTGAATGGGGCTTACGCGAGGAAGCTGCCCGGGTGCCGCTATGGAGTGGCACTGGTGAATGGGGCTTACGCTAGGAAGCTGCCCGGGTGCCACTAAGGAGTGGCACTGGTGAATGGGGCTTACGCTAGGAAGCTGCCCGGGTGCCGCTATGGAGTGGCACTGGTGAATGGGGCTTACGCTAGGAAGCTGCCCGGGTGCCACTAAGGAGTGGCACTGGTGAATGGGGCTTACGCATGGAAGCTGCCCGTAATGTCTTCCTCATGTCTGGCCATGAGGGCATCCCAACTCACTGGTGAATTGGGCATCCTATCATTTGTTAGATAGGGAGAATACTACAGTTTAGAGTCATGTAGGTAGGACTATTGTCATCTCATGATAAGAGAATGAGGCATCTCTCGTTAGAAGCGAGAGGCATCCTATCATTTGTTAGATAGGGAGAATACTACAGTTTAGAGTCATGTAGGTAGGACTATTGTCATCTCATGATAAGAGAATGAGGCATCTCTCGTTAGAAGCGAGAGGCATCCTATCATTTGTTAGATAGGGAGAATACTACAGTTTAGAGTCATGTAGGTAGGACTATTGTCATCTCATGATAAGAGAATGAGGCATCTCTCGTTAGAAGCGAGAGGCATCCTATCATTTGTTAGATAGGGAGAATACTACAGTTTAGAGTCATGTAGGTAAGACTATTGTCATCTCATGATAAGAGAATGAGGCATCTCTCGTTAGAAGCGAGAGGCATCCTATCATTTGTTAGATAGGGAGAATACTACAGTTTAGAGTCATGTAGGTAGGACTATTGTCATCTCATGATAAGAGAATGAGGCATCTCTCGTTAGAAGCGAGAGGCATCCTATCATTTGTTAGATAGGGAGAATACTACAGTTTAGAGTCATGTAGGTAGGACTATTGTAGGCTCATGCTTGGAGCATGAGGCATCTCTCGTATAGGGCGAGAGGCATCCCATCGTTTGTTAGATAGGGAGTACTACAGTTTATAGTCTTGTAGATAGGACTATTAAGCAGAAGTTACCTAGAAATGGTTGGTGTCGGGACTTACGCAAGGGCGGCCCTTTCTGGTTGAACCTGGCATAGAAGCCAAGTGATTGGGTTTGGAGGAGTTACCTGAGGAATGGTTCGACTCAAGGTACCCGGGGAATCGATGATGAGAATCTCAACTCTCGACATGGAATGAAACCAAGAGAAATATGTCAACTCAAGGTGTTCCATGGTGTGTGGAGGAGTATCTCAAATCATGGTGTTCCATAGGTGGTAGGTGGGAGCGCAATGGAAAATCCCGGCATCTCGGCCCGAAAAGTTCGCGGTGCGACTCTCCATTTTTCATGGGGGTCTGTGACGGTAGTGAAGGGACCGGCCCGGAGGGCCGGGACCGCAGCCCGGCACTGACCCCGAGCAGGGGTGCGGGGGCGCAGCCCCCGCGGTATGGACCGGTGGGCGCGAAGGTAGGATCCTCGCGAAGGATGGGTCTTCACGAAGTAGCTTTGCGAAGCATGGCCTCGCGGAGCAATGGTCTCTCGCGGAGCAAAGGGGTCTCGCGGAGCTTGGTCTCGCGGAACAGCATCGCGGAGCTTGGTCTCGCGGAGCAGCATCGCGGAGCAAGGGCTCGCGGAGCAAAGGGCTCTCGCGGAGCTTGGTCTCGCGGAGCAGATGGGTCTCGCGGAGCTTGGTCTCGCGGAGCAGCATCGCGGAGCATAGGCTCACGGAGCATGGACTCGCGGATCCTCCGCTCGCGGAGCAGCAACGCGAAGGAAGCTGCTCGCGGAGCATGGCTTCGCGGAGCCGCAATGCGGAGCTCCGCTCGGCCGCCCAAGGGGCGAAGTGGCCGTGGCCGTCCTCGGCCGTCCTTGGCCGTTCTTGGCCGTCGTTGGCCGTTGTTGGAGAAGGGGGGTGAGCTGGGTATTTATAGGCAGGGGCGCCGCGAAGCAGAACTTCCGCGCCGCCTCAGGAGCTTCGCGGCGCGCTCGCGAACGTCAAATGCGTTCGCGGAGCATCACCGCCTCCGGAGCTTCGCGAGGCCACGATGGTCGGAGCGCTTCGCGGCGGGGCTTCGCGGGACCGCACTGCACGGGTGCTTCACATCGGTGCTTCGCATGAGTGCTTCGCGAGGGGTCTTCGCGGCGCATCGCAAACGTCAAACGGGTTCGCGGAGCCTCTCGCCTCATTGCTTCGCGGCGGTGCTCCGCGATCACGGAGGGGGGCTTCGCGAATGGGCTTTGCGAACCAGATTTCCAGCCCAACTTCAAACGTCCATAATTCCTAATCCGTAGCTCCGTTCGGGCCCTACGACCTGCCAAATCGAAGCTTGCGAAATGGAATACGATCTTGGATCACGTATGGAAGCATTTGGAAAATTTTGGGGACGCGTTTTTCGGGGTCTACAGAGTGTTCATTCAACATTTTGGAGTATAACATAGTTAATTGAGCATGAATTAATACTGTTATGAGTTAATATTTTTTTTCATGAACGTCAAGGCATCTCATGGATTATAACTGATTTGTTGTCGAGATGTTAATGAACACCACTATAATAGGAAATAAAAATCAGGGAAAAATTTATTTTTAGTATTAGATGAATATGAAGGAAAATTTGTTTTCCCCAAAGAAATCCATATTGCAAAATTTATATAATTTTTTGATCCTATAAATATGGGATGACCCTATGGTTAAATATGATGAGATTTTAGGTTAGTCAACTTTTTCAAAAAAAAAGAAATAAATTTTTATTATTTATTAAATATTTATTATTTTAGATGAATATATCTTTTAAATAGAGCCCAATATTGAAATATATACATCACATTTGAGTTAGAAATGTTATTTTTTTAACTATTTTATGTACTGAGTTTTTTTGGTTTTATGGAATCCCACATTTATATTACATAAAATATTCACAACATTGTTTAATATAGATGATCATTTGATGTTTAGTTTCTTTGAAATAAGGTATATAATACATAAAATCATAAAAAAACCCATCTAGTATAATTCTCTGGATTCATCAATGGTTCAACATAAGTAAAATTACTATATATCATATCCTATCGACATACATAAAAGGAATGGGTGAGAATAAGGACCAAAAAGTGAATTAAGGGGAAACAATTACCTGTGATCTTGAGGAATATCAATAAGAACGCGAGTAAAAATGATAAGGAATGAGAAACATGAATATAATATTAATAATAACATGAATAATAAAGTGTAAATGTGGTTAAAAAATTTAATGATACATTCGTAATCATGTCACAATGTTTTGGCATTATGTGGTCTTAAAATTTAACAATGTTATTCATGAATTATCAAAAAACATGTCATATATAGAGATATAATTCTTTAACCAATGAATTAGAGTGATATCAGAGTGCACCCATAAAAGTTATTAATTAATTTTTGAAACATAGATCATAATAATTTATTTAATAAATAACCCATGGATAATAAAATAAACATGTTTCATATAAAAAATAGAGAGTTTTAATAAGTAATAAAAGAAAAGATCATTTGGTCATTTATAACCCAACGAAAGAGATTGAGGGTTCTATAATTTTCAATAAAACAACATAATAAATATTTTATAGATATTGTTTAATAACTCTAGAAAATAAATAGGTTTTTGTATTCACATAATGAATATAAATGTGAATTTCTCAGTGAGAATAGAGAAATTTTGAGATGTAAAATCAACACCATAATAAGTATAAATTGTGGTTTTAGAAAAAAGATAAAAAAATATGGTTCATGGGTCACCCATTTATTTAATGAATATTTATATTGTAATGGTAAATAATAAAATTTATAGAATAAATTATTCTGTAAATTTTAAAGGCATTCCATATAAAAATGAAACTAAAATGAAAAAGAGAAGTGGATATTTCCATTACGTTGAAGAGTAACTCCTAAAACAAGATTATTTAGACCTCATGGGATTGAGTAAAAATTTTTAGGACTCCATGGGAGGTAAAAATATAATATTTCCATGAATTATTAATTGGATTGAATGTAAATTGGGAAATTGGTGTGTATTAATAAAAAAGTGGAGTATTTTTTATTAATTTTTAAATAATGTACTTGGAACCATAGGTTGTGGTAAATCCAATAACATGGGATTTCCATGTTTTTTCCATGGTATTAGACACCTCTGAATCATGTAATGTTATTTTAATCCACAAGAGTTGATACATATTTTATATTATATATTTTGAAATGGAAAACTAATTTTTCTTCAAAATAACATTTATAATGTTAAACATTCCAATATAGAATTTGGAATGAAAATTTTGTATTTAGAAAATGATTAAAATATTTTAAAAACATTATATGAATAAAAAATTATTTTATGTCATGGATTCTTGTTAATTAATTATTAAATCATGACTTAATAATTATTAGTTCAGTAACTATAACATCCGAAGTAAGTAATGAATAATAGATATTTTTATCTATGTATATTAATGATTAAGATAGTGTTATAGAGGCTTAAAATGAAAATAAATACAATCTTATGCCTGAAATACACTAATATTCTTAAAAGATTATTTTACTGTCTTTTGATGGCAAACCATTTTTGAATCTATATATTGACAATTTAATAAACTATGTTTGTCAAAATAAACTTATCCTTTATGACTGGGACATCAAAATTTACCTTGTGTGAATTTTTGGTATTTTTATGACAATATTCATTTTTTTTAATGAATAGTGAAAAATACTGCATTTTACATCAAAACTGTTTTTAACCTAATTTATTTATATGATTAGATTATGTTTTGAATTGGTTTTGAAGTGAAATTAGAATATATTTTTACCATTTTATCCAATGGTGGTCATTGGAATCAATTTCACTTTGAAATTAGACTTAAACTGGTGTCAATCTTTTGATACTTATTGTTTTGTAAAAACATGCTATTTGTTCTGGCAGCGGGAATTAATTATTAAATTAATTAATGTGACTTATATGATTTGAATTTTGTAAAATAGACTTCATTTTTGAATTCGGAATATCAAATATAGCTTAGGGTGAATTTTTGGTAATTTTCTGAAAAACTTCAATTTTTGATGAATAGTGAAACCACTAAGTGGTAATCAAGCAAACTGATTTTTCAGTTAAATGAAAGTTTACCACTAATGTGTATTGAATTTTGAAAATCCGACATACATGGTTGTCATTAAGAAGTAAAATTTGGTTCAATGAGATTAAAATAATTTTTTGGTGAATAGTAACTTATTAAGTTTTTAATCGCGATTAGTGGTAATTAGTGTAGTTTAAGGTATAAATAATGCTTTAATAATATGAAATGACCTAGACACATGTCCTAACCTTATGTTTTGTGTCATGGACGACCAATACAAGCCATGGGTCAACTTGGGGACCCCATGGAGACACTTTGGTTTGGAAATGACATAAATAACTTTTTATTAAATGTTAAAGTAAAAATGACACAAACAAGAGATGTTTTACGAAAACATTATTACATGTGGTTATAAAGATCAGATATTTTATTATAAATAGTCATTGGAAAGATAAAAAGATTTCCTACATCATAGTATTTTTTTAATAATTTTTGGACATTAAATAAATTAAATTATTTATGACGTAATAATGATGTAGCGATGACATCATTATTTGACGATTTAAATAAAATGGAAAGATAATGTACAATTTATTAACTACACATGTCCAAAACTTATTGGATGAGTTTATTACGAAGCCTTATCACCTTATCCACGAATTATATCAATGTGGGTCCTTTTAAAACCGAAACACAATTTCAAATAAAGTAATATTTCTTTACTTTCCAAAAGTGCCCCTCCTCTCCTCTTATAAAAGGCCCCCACCTCTACCTCATTTCACACACTACTCAAGCCTTTGGCTCGGCCAACCCCTGCCCATTTACTCTCTCCGCATCCCTCTCCTCATCCTAGAGGATTCCCTTTGGGCAGAATCCTTTCAAAGTAAGCCTTTAGGCTCAAATCAAAAGGAGTTACACTTTTAAAGGTAATTCATTCTCTCATGTTCATTTGTTTTATTTTGCTTCTCCAACCCCCTAAACTCTTTTTATTTACTTATTTTGTAACAACACCAGTATCTTTAATATACAAGGATGTTTTTATAATATTTATTTGAGCTACACTCTCACACAACTACATCAA
Organism: Viscum album; assembly: GCA_963277665.1. NCBI lineage: Eukaryota > Viridiplantae > Streptophyta > Magnoliopsida > Santalales > Viscaceae > Viscum > Viscum album. The sequence continues at coordinate 1,643,789,058 of OY728163.1, read as the reverse complement.
ATGGTTAAAGAACATACGGTTTCTGTGGATGGCGAAATTCTCCCTCCCGAAACGATGATTGTTCAACACTCATTTAACACCTTCAAAGGTGGCCATTATGATGTAAATATTTTTATATATGATATATAATATGTTTATGTTTTCCTTAAGCTTCTGGTTTTTTTTATTTTGGGCATCCCATTATGGTTTCCATTATGGGTAAACACGATATCTTCATTTTAGGATGTGCGGACTACCGCCCCCTCAAAGTGATTTGATTCGTTAAATACCATATGTGGGACATATAAAGGATGGAACTATGATATTATATATTATATTATACTGAAATTATAATATACCTTTATATAATTATGATTCTGTTCTATAAAATACGAAATAGAAATGAAAGTAGCGTTCATGCGTACGTACGGATTACCGTCTCCATGAACGGTGCATTTCATTTCTTACCTCTAAATGATTATGTAATATTATAAATGCATGTATGTACTGGATATATATGACATATATGATATGTACATCATGAATACCATTCTGGATATAATGAACCTTTGACCAAATTAACAACATGTAATGTAAGAAGTCTATTTTTGACTTAAGAACCAAATAACGACAAAATGAACATTATTAACTTAACTGATTACATGATGTTCATAACATGGTATAAAAGGAATAATGAACTTGAAAAAGATTCATAGGAAAGTAGAGATTAAATCAAGTTTATTATTCAGGAGATTAAAGAACGGTCGGGTCATGTCGGATACGAGGTATGGGACTTCGTCTCAATCTCCTTTCATTGAGGCATATTTTATTTTATACACAACTTTCTTTTATATGGTGTATAAACCCCATTGACTTTTAAGTTTATTCAAAAGGAATCTTTTTTATACGAAGCGTTTACTAAACGACAAAAGGGGATGTTTTTGTCGTACGTATGCGGCGACAACGACTTCTCCGCCGTCGTGACCGTTATTTGAGTTTCGGCTTCCTCTACAAGCCATACATTTTTTTTAAAAACGAAAAATAAATACCATGTTTTACTTTGGTATTGAAAATGGATTTCATAATGTTTTTATTATATCAATGTGTTGTATTGATATCTCGTGATTGAAATGTGGAAATGTTATGATTCCTTTATGCATGTTTTATGTGATATGATTATGTTATGGTTCTTGGGCATTATTATGAAGAAGGGTGGTTCCGTGATAAACTAAGGGCGGGTGAGCCTGTTATAGCTCTCCAATGCATTGGGTAACGCGAAGGAGTGAAACGTTAAGGTTTCTCCGAATAGATTTTAGGGAATATACTATGATGGGTATTCCAAACGTAACCAAGAGGGTTACTCCCTACGTAAGAATGTTATGAATGCCTCACGTTACCTTTATGTCTTATGATTTCTATGATTTATTCATGATTTTATGAGGTATGTTAAAGTGCCAATGTTTTATGGGTAAAGTATGATTTCATTCTTATGTATATATGAACTCATGTTTCCTTTCCATGTTTTTTTTATAACCCATACTGAGTTTTTATGCTCATCCCAAGTTTTTGAAATGTTTTTCACAGGTTAAGGGAAAGATACATGATTAGATGATAGAGTCAAGGATGTCTCAAGAAATAATCCATGTTTTATTTTAAATGTGTTTCCATTGATGGGAATGAATAATACTACCTTTATGTAACCACTTTGTTTATATGTGAAATTTAATGCAAGTTTTATGATCTAATTCTCTAAAACTCTAAACCTGAAAAGATCCTCAATGTGTAATCTTGTAATAACTCAAGATTAAGCAAGGTTTAAGGCTGGGGCCTTATAGTTGGTATCAAAGGTCAGTTTAGATAACTTTAGGAGTTAGAATTCTATTAAATGATTATCCAAAAATATTTTTTTTGAAATGATATTGCATTTAAAGATTACCATGTTGCTTCTTCTAAGACATGTTTGTTCAGAATGGTTTTCCGCAGAGGAAATAGGGAAGCAGTGCTAGGAAGGCATACAGAAGGAAATAACCTTCCGAATCAGCATCCAGAAATGGTCGGAATTGGAACTGAACAGTTTGTTGCAGTAATGGCGCAGTTTAATCAAGCGATAAATGGCGGTGGTATCCATGCACGAGATCAGCCAGATCAACCGCAGAGGAACATGTCAGTGGTGGAACATTTCATGAGGCAACATCCACCATCATTCAGAGGATCATCTGACCATGTGCTAGCTGAAGGGTGGATTAAAGCACTGGATAAGATTTTTGATGTCATGGGGTGTTCAGACAATCAAAAGGTTAGTCTTGCTATTTACCGTTTGGAGGGTGAAGCAGATCAGTGGTGGTCTATGGTTAAAAATATCAGGGACGCCGATGAGATTGATTCTCTTGAGTGGGATGAATTCAAAGGTATGTTTCTTGAGAAGTATTTTCCTAAGGCTGTTCGACTTAGGATGGAAAAGAAATTCTTGGAATTGAGGCAAGAGGAAGACTCAGTGGCTACCTATGAAGAAAGGTTCACTCGATTGGCAAGGTATGCTCCAAATTTTATCCGGGACCTTGATAGTAAAATCAATCGTTTTTACTCAGGATTAAAGCCAAAATATCGAAGGGCATTAGCTTCTCGTGAGTTTAAAAGTTATGAAAAGCTTGTTCGATGTGCTGAGAAGGTGGAAATGGAGTTTGCTGATGACCAAGTTTTCTATAACAACCAGCAGAAGAAGAGACTGAGGTGGCAGGAGAAAGGTAAGAATTCTTCAAAAAATTCCGATGGTAAGAGAACTAAGTTTCCATTTTGTGATAGATGTGGCAAAAGGCATGCTGGGGAATGTCTTCTGAATTATGGGAAGTGCTACCGATGTGGTAAGATGGGACATAAGGCTCGTGATTGCACTGAAAAGGATCAAGGTGAAGGTAAGAACAAATTTGATTTACAGTTAGTGAAATGTTATAAGTGCAATGAGATGGGTCACTATGCAAACGAGTGTCCGACAAAGAGCTTGAGTGATGGGAAGCAGTTAGACTACAAGCAGAAAGGGGTGGTGAAATCCTTTGCAACTACTTCAGTAGATGTCGGGCCATCAAATGAAGTTGTATCAGGTACTTTGTTTGTTTTTTCAGATTATGCCAGTGTGTTGTTTGATTCGGGGTCTACACATTCTTTCATCTCTGAAACCTTTTCTAGTAAAATGGGAATACCATCTCAAGAAATGACTCCTGAACTTTTGGTAAAAACACCTGGGGGAAGTGTCGAGGAAAAAAGAATTTATAAGAATCTTCCTATCCTTATCTGTGGAAAGAACCTACTTGAAAACCTTATTGTTCTACCTCTAGTAGAGTTTGATGTTATCCTGGGTATGGATTGGATCTCTATTTACCATGCTAAGATTGACTATAGAGCTAAAGAAGTTTCTTTTCAGAAATACTTTCAGTTTGTTTACAAGAATGAACCCTTACTTTTGATAACATATAAAGAGGGCGAGAAACTTGTGAAAGATGGAAATGAATGTTACCTTGAACACATCGTTGAAAATAAAGGAACTGTTCAGATTAATGATGTGCCAGTGGTAAATGAGTATCCTGGTGTTTTTCCTGATCAGTTGCCTGGAATAATACCAGATCGGGAAGTTGAGTTTACTGTTGACTTAGTTCCTGATGCTAAGCTAATTTCAAAACCCCCTTATCGAATGGCACAAATTGAACTTTTAGAGTTGAAGGAGCAATTGCAAGATTTATTAGAGAAAGGTTTCATTAGACCTAGAACATCACCATGGGGTGCTCCTTTCTTATTTGTTAAAAAGAAAGATGGTTCTATGAGACTTTTCATTGATTATAGAGCATTGAATAATATCACTGTTAAGAACAAATATCCTTTGCCTCATATCGATGATTTGTTTGATCAGCTCCAGGGAGCTTAGTTTTTTTCAAAGATTGACTTGAGATCAGGGTACCATCAGCTGAAGGTAAAGGAGACAGATATTCCAAAGACCGTGTTCCGTATGAGATATGGCCATTATGAATTTGTAGTAATGCCTTTTGGGCTAACCATTGCACCTGCTGTATTCATGGACTTAATGAATAGAATTTTCCATGAGTTCTTGGATAAGTTTGTGGTGGTTTTCATTGATGATATGTTGGTGTTTTCTAAAAGTAAAGAGGAGCATGAAAGACATTTAAGGGTTATCTTGCAAACCTTAAAAGAAAAGAAACTGTATGGGAAATTCAGCAAGTGTGAGTTTTGGTTGCAACAAATTTCTTTCCTTGGTCACATTGTTTCTAAAGTTGGAATAACTGTTGATCCTGCAAAAACAAAAGTTGTGGAAGAATGGCCAAGACCCACAAATGTAACCGAGATTCATAGCTTCCTTGGTTTGGCGGGCTATTACCGAAGGTTTGTTAGAAATTTTTCACGGTTATCTATTCCAATGACTAAGATAACTCGGAAGGGTGTTAAGTTTATCTGGACAAAATAATGTGATGATTGTTTTCAGGAATTGAAAAGAAGATTGGTGAATGCTCCAGTTTTGGCACTACTTTCCAGGAATGGTGAGTTTGTTATATACAGTGATGCTTCATTGAAAGGACTTGGTTGCGTCCTAATGCAGAATGATCAGGTAATTGCTTATGCTTCACAACAGTTGAAAACTCATGAGGTAAATTACCCTACACATGATTTGGAATTAGCTGCTGCAGTTTTTGCTTTAAAAATTTGGAGGCATCATTTGTATGGAGTAAAGTGTGAAATATATACCGATCACAAAAGTTTAAAGTATATATTCACTCAGAAAGAGTTAAACATGAGACAAAGGAGATGGCTGGAATTAATCAAGGATTATGATTATACAATTCATTACCATCCGGGAAAAGCAAATAAAGTGGCTGATGCTTTGAGTCGAAAAAGTAATGCTTCATTAACAATGTTGCGTTTGGAACGTGATCCTTTGGTTAAGGATTTGATGAACTTTTTCATAGAAGTTGTTGGTGCAGGGAGTCCTTCTGTTTTGTTTCAGGTATCAGTGAGATCATCTCTATCAGATAGAATCAAGCAAGCACAGAAGCAAGATAGTGAGTTGCAGAAAAAGGTAGAGCTGGTTCAGAAAGGTAAGTTGCCTGAATTCAACATTGATAATGATTTCATTTTGAGATTTGGGAAGAGATTGTGTGTGCCTTGTGATTCACAGTTGAAGAGAGAGTTGTTATGTGAAGCTCATAGTTCTCCGTTTTCAGTTCATCCGGGCAGTACTATGATGTATAGAGATCTGCAGGATTATTACTGGTGGGATGGAATGAAAAGAGATATTGCTGATTTTACTGTGAAGTGTTTGACTTGTAAGGAGGTTAAAGCAGAGCGACAGTTACCGAAAGGGATGCTTCAGCCTTTACCAGTGCCAGAGTAGAAATGGGAGAATATATCCATTGACTTTGTTGTTGGATTACCGAAGACATCTCGAGGTAATAATGCAATCTGGGTTATTGTTGATCGCTTGACCAAATCTGCTCATTTCCTTGCTATACGAGATACTTTCTCTCTTGATCAACTTTCCCGTTTGTATCTTAAAGAGATAGTCAGGTTACATGGAGTTCCTCTCTCCATTGTATCAGATCGTGATCTCAGGTTTACTTCTATCTTTTGGAAAGGCCTTCAGAAGTCATTGGGTACTGAATTAAATTTTAGTACAGCTTTTCATCCTCAATCAGATGGGCAGTCAAAACGAACAATTCAGACATTGGAGGATATGCTACGAGCTTGTTCTATGGATTATCAGGGAAGTTGGGACCAACATCTTTCTTTGGTTGAGTTTTCATATAATAATAGTTTTCATTCCAGTATACAGATGGCACCATTTTAGGAATTATATGGGAAGCGGTGTCAAACTCCAGCTTTCTGGGATGAAGTGTGTGAAAGGAAGTTGATGGGACTAGAATTGGTAGAAGAGATGGCAGAAAAAGTTCAGCTGATTCAGAAACACATGAGAACATCTCAGAGCAGACAGAAGAGTTATGTGGATAACCGGAGGAAGGATCTATCTTTCGAGGTAGGTGATCATGTTTTTCTCAAGATTTCTCCTTGGAAAAGTGTGATGAGATTTGGTAAGAAAGGAAAGTTGATTCCAAGGTTCATTGGACCATACGAAATTCTAGAGAGAGTTGGATCAGTTGCATACTGAGTGGCTTTACCTCCGAGTTTATCTCAGGTACACAATGTTTTTCACATTTCGATTTTGAGAAAGTATATGCCAGATCCATCTCATGTTTTGAGTCCAGAGGTAGTTCAGCTGGAAGAGAACCTATATTATGAGGAACAACCGGTCCAGATTCTTGACCACAGGGAGAAAGTGTTACGGAATAAGGTGATTAAGCAGGTAAAGGTTTTGTGGAAAAACCACATGATTGAAGAGGCAACATGGTAATCTGAAAATGCAATGAGGGATAAGTACCCCCATTTATTCGATAAGTAAATAAATTGCGGGGACATAATTTTCTAAAGGGGGTAAGGATGTAACATCCCAAGTAAGTAATGAATAATAGATATTTTTATCTATGTCTATTAATGATTAAGATAGTGTTATAGAGGCTTAAAATGAAAATAAATACAATCTTATGCATGGAATACACTAATATTCTTAAAAGATTATTTTACTGCCTTTTGATGGCAAACCATTTTTGAATCTATATTTTGACAATTTTATAAACTATGTTTGTCAAAATAAACTTATCCTTTATGATTGGGACATCAAAATTTACCTTGTGTGAAATTTTGATTTTTTTCTGACAATATTCATTTTTTTTATGAATAGTGAAAAATACTGCATTTTACATCAAAACTGCTTTTTAACCTAATTTATTTATATGATTAGATTATGTTTTGAATTGGTTTTGAAGTGAAATTAGAATATATTTTTACCATTTTATCCAATGGTGGTCATTGGAATCAATTTCACTTTGAAATTAGACTTAAACTGGTGTCAATCTTTTGATACTTATTGTTTTGTAAAAACACGCCATTTGCTCTGGCAGTGGGAATTAATTATTAAATTAATTAATGTGACTTATATGATTTGAATTTTGTAAAATAGACTTCATTTTTGAATTCGGAATATCAAATATAGCTTAGGGTGAATTTTTGGTAATTTTCTGAAAAACTTCAATTTTTGATGAATAGTGAAACCACTAAGTGGTAATCAAGCAAACTGATTTTTCAGTTAAATGAAAGTTTACCACTAATGTGTATTGAATTTTGAAAATCCGACATACATGGTTGTCATTAAGAAGTAAAATGTGGTTCAATGAGATTAAAATAATTTTTTGGTGAATAGTAACTTATTAAGTTTTTAATCGCGATTAGTGGTAATTAGTGTAGTTTAAGGTATAAATAATGCTTTAATAATATGAAATGACCTAGACACATGTACCAACCTTATTGGTTGTGTCATGACCGACCACTACAAGCCATGGGTCAACTTGGGGACCCCATGGAGACACTTTGGTTTGGAAATGACATAAATAACTTTTTATTAAATGTTAAAGTAAAAATGACACAAACAAGAGATGTTTAACAAAAACAATTTTTACATGGGGTTATAAAGATCAGATATTTGATTATAAATAGTCATTGGAAATATAAAAAGATTTCCTACATCATAGTATTTTTTTTATAATTTTTAGACATTAAATAAATTAAATTATTTATGACATAATAATGATGCAGCGATGACATCATTATTTGACGATTTAAATAAAATGGAAAGACAATGTAAAATCTATGAACTACACATGTCAAAAACTTATTGGATGAGTGGATTTCTAAGCCCTATCACCTTATCAACTAATTATATCAATGTGGGACCTTTTAAAACCGAAACACATTTTCAAATAAAGTAATATTTCTTTACTTTCCAAAAGTGCCCCTCCTCTCCTCTTATAAAAGGCCCCCACCTCTACCTCATTTCACACACTACTCAAGCCTTTGGATCCGCCAACCCCTGACCATTTACTCTCTCCAAATCCCTCTCCTCATCCTAGAGGATTCCCTTTGGGCAGAATCTTTTCAAAGGAAGCCTTTAGTCTCAAATCAAAAGGAGTTACACTTTTAAAGGTAATTCATTCTCTCATGTTCATTTGTTTTATTTTGCTTCTCCAACCCCCTAAACTCTTTTTATTTACTTATTTTGTAACAACACCAGTATCTTCAATATACAAGGATGTTGTTATAATATTTATTTGAGCTACACTCTCACACAACTACATCAAATGGTTAAAGAACATACGGTTTCCGTGGATGGAGAAATTCTGCCTCCCGAAACGATGATTGTTCAACACTCATTTAACACCTTCAAAGGTGGCCATTATGATGTCACTATTTTTATATATGATATATAATATGTTTATGTTTTCCTTAAGCTTCTGTTTTTTTCATTTTGGGCATACCTTTATGGTTTCCATTATGGGTAAACACGATATCTTCATTTTAGGAAGTGCGGACTACCGCCCCCTCAAAGTGATTTGATTCGTTAAATACCATATGTGGGCATATAAAGGATGGAACTATGATATTATATATGATATTATACTGAAATTATAATATACCTTTATATCATTATGATTCCGTTCTATAAAATATGAAATAGAAATGAAAGTAGCGTTCATGCGTACGTACGGATTACCATCTCCATGAATGGTGCATTTCATTTCTTACCTCTAAATGATTATGTAATATTATAAATGCATGTATGTACTGGATATATATGACATATATGATATCTACATCATGAATACCATTCTGGATATAATGAAACTTTGAACAAATTAACAACATGTAATGTAAGAAGTCTATTTTTGACTTAAGAACCAAATACCGACAAAATGAACATTATTAACTTAACTGATTACATGATGTTCATAACATGGTATAAAAGGAATAATTAACTTGAAAAAGATTCATAAGAAAGTACAGATTAACTCAAGTTTATTATTCCGGAGATTAAAGAACGGTCGGGTCAAGTCGGATACGAGGTATGGGACTTCGTCTCAATCTCCTTTCATTGAGGCATATTTTATTTTATACACAACTTTCTTTTATATGGTGTATAAACCCCTTTGACTTTTACATTTATTCAAAAGGAATCTTTTTTATACGAAGCGTTTACTAAACGACAAAAGGGAATGTTTTTGTCGTACGTATGCGGCGACAACGACTTCTCCGTCGTCGTGACCGTTATTTGAGTTTCGGCTTCCTCTACAAGCCATACCTTTTTTTTAAAAAACGAAAAATAAATACCATTTTTTACTTTGGTATTGAAAATGGATTTCATAATGTTTTTATTATATCAAGGTGTTGTATTGATATCTCGTGATTGAAATGTGGAAATGTTATGTTTCCTTTATGCATGTTTTATGTGATATGATTATGTTATGGTTCTTGGGCATTATTATGAAGACAGGTGGTTCCGTAATAAACTAAGGGCGGGTGAGCCCGTTATAGCTCTCCAATGCATTGGGTAACGTGAAGGAGTGAAACGTTAAGGTTTCTCCGAAGAGATTTTAGGGAATATACTGTGATGGGTATTCCAAACGTAACCAAGAGGGTTACTCCCTACGTAAGAATGTTATGAATTCCTCAAGTTACCTTTATGTCTTATGATTTCTATGATTTATTCATCATTTTATGAGGTATGTTAAAGTGCCTATGTTTTATGGGTAAAGTATGATTTTATTATTATGTATATATGAACTCATGTTTCCTTTCCATGTTTTTTTTATAACCCATACTGAGTTTTTATGCTCATCCAAAGTTTTTGAAATGTTTTTCACAGGTCAAGGGAAAGGTACATGATAAGAATATAGAGTCAAGGATGTGTCAAGAAATAATCCATGTTTTATTTTAAATGTGTTTCCATTGATGGGAATGAAGAATACTACCTTTATGTAACCACTTTGTTTATATGTGGAATGTAATGCAAGTTTTATGATCTAATTCTCTAAAACTCTAAACCTGAAAAGATCCTCAATGTGTAATCTTGTAATAACTCAAGATTAAGCAAGGTTTAAGGCTGGGGCCTTATAGTAACAGACCGAAAACTCAAACTATATTAATACTATTCATTAAAAGGTAAATTATTTTAGTATGTTCTCATAAATATTCCTTAACCTTATTTAAAAATTATAATTTATGAAATGGTATTTATTTTATCCTAATAATTCACTAAATATTATAATTTAAATTTTTTTATAAAAAATCATTATTTATTAAAATTAATAGAAGATTGAATATTCTTAGTAAATTTTCTAATAGTTGAGAAACAAAAATATAATTTTCATTAAATAACTGTGTTTTAATAATCATTTTCATTAATATAAATATTATTACTAATATCATAGTTTATTATTATAATAATTCCTTTTCTAAAAATGAAATATCTATTAGATAAGTCAAATTATCTAAATCCACCTCAATTATTTTAGGTAAAATTATTTTTAAATCATAAATGATGTAATTAATGTTTTTCAAAAAACCATGACATTTCCCATTAATTAAGTAGGGACTCAAAAAAACACCTTATTGCACCCACACATGACCTTATGAGTGTTGTGTGAAATGGTGGTAGTTCTGTGGTGTGCCTCTGGTATCATCAACCGAGTGGTAATTTCACAAAACATGATCTTCTCGCATAAGAGATTTCATTCAATATTCACTTGTTGAAGATTATATTGGGATTGGTCAAGGGAGATAAATGTTGATGATACCAACCTCCCATGTTCTTATATATGGACTTAAAATGAAATGACTTTAATGCTTGAGTCCATCGACTTTTCTTTATGTATGAATATTTCATTGTCGAAATATTACATATAAACTACAATCATAAAATTAAAGTTTTAATTAAGATTATAGATCCCAATTATAATGAACCATACTTTACATACATTATTAATAGTTCAAATTTAAATTACACTTATTACCACATATAACAAAACCATGAAAGGGCTGTATAGGTATAGTGTCTTTAGAAACTGGGAAACATAAACAACTGGTTCATAAAGCATCTACATTGTCTCCCATTTATTTCATCATATCTAGAGTCCCTTTTGGCATATCCTACTTAATAACCTTCTTCCTGACCTGGGGAAAGAAAATGTACAAAAGGGTGAGATCAAATGCTCAGTAAGGGTAAACAAAAGAAATATCAATCACATCATATTCATAAGAACAAAACATTTTGGGAATATTAACCTGCAAAAGAGATCATAATTTCATAACATGGGATAAATCATTGTACTGAAATGTAATCCCAATAACCATAAGTTAAAACATGAAACTTTGTGTCATACACACATAATAATAGAGAATCATTTCTTATTAGTCAAGACTCATTTCCAAGACTATATTAGCGGATGAAGTCCATTTCTGAACTGAGGTCACTCCTCATTTCAGTCCAATTTCACTGAACCTGTTTATCCTGACGTTCCAGCCATGTATATCTCATGAGATATAAATCTTTACCCAATTAATTGGAGGGAGATATATGTCCCACCCATATCATAATGAAACCATTCTTATGTGTGCCACAAAATCTAAAATCATACATCATTTAATAACCCGTGTAATAAAAATGGGATTCTTAAACATCGTGACATTATAAAACAATTCATATAAGATAAAAGAATTCATAAAAATAATTCCATCACAACATAATCAAATCAATGTAATAATAGGGATAGAAACAGAACCCTATATTATCTTATATGGAAAATAATTTTGATAAAACACTTGAACTCCATTTTTGAGGAAAATATCCTTTCTACATCAAAAACATTTTTCCATTCTTAACATGTTAGACAATTTTAAACTAAAATAAGTTGATTAAAAATAAGCTTGAAAACTTGTAAAGGAAGCTTCTTGGAAATAATGTTTTATTCATACCGTATAAGTTAAAAAATCATTCTTCTCATACTTATGTTGGAAAAGTCCAAAAGTACCTCATACGACAAACGACAAAAGATTCATTTCATATCTTTTACTGAAAACTTACAGAAGGGTAAAATTGGATTTAACCAATTTTAGGAGGATATAAATAATATTACATATTGTGGAAACATGGATGTGGATGATAAATATTTCCCAGTAAATTCTGAAGTATAAACAATCTCGGATAAAAATTGAGATTTGAGAGATTGTCCCTTACCTTAGGTCTGATTTGCTTCTTAAGTTTCCGAACCTCCTGTATAATGATTTAAATAATGTTATTGACTTATTCCAGAATCATACTTATTTTTATGATATCATATATTGTCATATTCTTAGCTTCTTATTAGTAATATTTCATTGTTACCTGTTACTCGGGTGTTTATTGCTTTTTGTTCTTATGCGTGTTTTGTCGAATAAATTCTTATTCTTCTTTTTAGGTTATAGATACCTCATTTCCAGAATGGTATTAGTGTAATATATATCATATTAATTCACTCAATTCATTTATATAATCATTATGCAATGAAAATCATGTAGAATGAGTCGCATCACATCGTGGAGACGGTATTCCGTACGTACGCACGAGTGATGATATCATTCCCATTATCATGGAATTGTATTGGAGTGTATGTATACTTTTTCAGAATCAATATCACTTCAAAATAATAATATATAGTTATTATTTACACCATTATACCCATCCAAGTAAGGTGGTGGTGGAAAATAGATTACACCACGGCATTGAGACGGTATTCCATACATACACACGCGTGGTGATTTTGTTTTCCGTAGGATTGAAAGATGGTTAAATAGGGTTTTTTCAAAATTATAATAACATATCAGTATATTAGTGTTACTGTTGTTATTACTTCATAATGAAACAACTAATGAAGAAGAAGCGGAAGAAGAAATAAAGTTGAAAGAATCGGTAACGGACATTACCTCTTCTTTGAAGCGCCTCTTTAAAACCTCCTTTGAGGGAACTAAAATTGGTCATTGAAGAATACCAGGACCTCTAGGATGTTTCTAGGGAATTGTAGAAAATAATTTGGCAGTGGTTAGCCGATCTTGAAGGCTCAATGTGGTGTGAGGAAGAGAGGGAGGAGGTGCCCTTTTATAAGGGAGGAGAGGGGCACCTTTGGAAAAACTAAAAATATTATTTTATTATAAAGACATATTCGGTTTTTAATAGCTCCAAATTGATTTATTTCGAAGCTAAGGTGGGGATGGGTCGAAATCCTCTCATCCAATATAATTTAGTCATGTTTAGGTCATTATATTAACCTTATCTTTTTGTTTTAACTCTAAGTTAATTAGATTGACATTTACCATGTCACTTTGTATTTTTATATTATATAGTTAATGAACATACCATATACATCCAAGAGACCCCCAAGTGGTACATTAATGATACACCTATCATGATATAAGTATCTTGGCAGAACCTTAGATTTTTAGGAATATAATAACAATTAATAATATAATATTTTTTTCAAAAACTATTTTATGTCAATTTTGACATTATTTGGTAATTGATTTTTGTGAAAATCTTAAAAGTATTATTTGTTCTAAAGAAGTTAATTAACTCAATAATAATATGTTATATTAACAAAAAAAAAATTAATTCATAAAAAGTCTCAAATTACATTTATTTGGGTATTTATAACATCAATTATGTCAATATTTCATTAATAAGATAATTATTGCATCATCATTGTGTCATAAATAAATTAAATTATATAATGTTTAAAAATTAAAAATAAAATACCATAATGTAGGAAATATTTTTATATTTTTAATGAATATTTCTAGTCGAATTTATCTTTTGTATAAACCAATATTAAAAATGATTTCGTTATTAATAATTGATTTTAACTATTTTAACCCCTTTTTAAATAAATTAATAATAAAGGTTATAATCTAATCCAAGTGGGCGTAAATGGTCATATTTTATTCCTAAGGATTTTTTTGATCGAATTACACTTATCCAATATAATTAGGACTTGTGTTAGGGTAATAATAATATCATTTTTACCCTTAATTACCCTATTTACTTTTAACCGTGGTAAAAAAAGTAAAAAGTTACTATTTACCAAAAATTATTTTCATCTCATTGAACCACATTTTAGTCCTTGATATTAACCGTGTCTCTCGGATTTTCTAAATTCCACTCACAGAAGCGGTAAAATTAAGTTTTAAGTGAATTTGGAAATTCTCCTAGGAGGTGGGTAAAAGACGGTGAAAAGTTCGATAAAATTATTATATATCTAAAATTATTATTAAATGACCCCATTGAATTGCATTGAACTTGTATTGGTATTATTTATCAATTTTGACCTAGAATAAATTTAAATTAAATAAATAATTATTTAAATAAAAAGTCAGTTTTTAAATAGTAACCTGGTGTTTTCAATATTCATCAAAAATTGAAAGTTTTAAGAAAAATACCAAAATTTCAACCTAGGCTAATTTCGATATTCTGAATCCAAAAATGAAGACCATTTTGAAAAATAAAATTTAAAAAATTTCAAAAAGTGGGTTTTACTATTCCTACCGGCTAGTTTCAATAATAGTTTAATAGCATATCGTTGTTTAGTGAAACTAGGTATTGCGTACAACGCAAGCTATCGAGGAAGGTCGTGATTGCGTGTAAAGCAAGACAATATAGTGCTGGGTGTAGAGAAAGAATCCTTTGATGATGTATATAACATAAAAATATATATTTCTCATAAAAGTCTCGGTTGTTACATTCTACCCCCCTTAAAATGAATTTCTCCTTTGAAATTCGTCACATTGTGACAAACAGATGAGGATACCTCCCCCTCATCATATCCTAAAGCTCCCATGTAGCTTCTTCTAATTGGAGGTTTCTCCATAAAACTTTCACCAATAGAGTGGTCTTGTTTCGTAGGTCTTTTTCGCTACGATCCAGAATCTCTATTGGCTATTCTTCATAAGAAAGATCTTGTTCCAGCGGTGCAACTTCTGAGATGAGTACATGTAAAGGATCAGGTATGTACTTTCTCAGGAGACATACATGGAACACATCGTGAACTTGTGAGAGATTCGGTGGAATCACCAATTGGTAATCTACCTTCCCAACACTATCCAGTATTTCAAAAGGACCGATATATCTAGGGCTCATCTTTCCCTTCTTTCCAAATCTCATTACTCTCTTCCAAAGAGATATTTGTAAGAACACATTATCACCCACTTCAACCTCTATGTCTTTTCTTCGGTCATTGGCATAACTTTTTTGTCGACTCTGAGATCCTCTAATGGGTTGTTGGATAGATCGGACCTTTTTTCCCATCTCATCAACAATATCAGATCCTAATAGCTTTCTTTCCCCAACTTCATCCCATAAAGATGGAGTCCTGTATTTCATTCCATAGAGAGCTTCATAAGGAGCCATCTGAATACTGGAGTGAAATCTATTATTATAAGAAAATTCCACCAATGGCTGGTGTTGATCCCAACCACCATTGAAATCCATAGAGAAAGCTCTTGACATATCTTCTAGAGATTGAATTGTTCTCTAAGACTGACCATCTGTCTGAGGATGATAATAATTACTAAAACACAACTCGGTATCCAGAGTATGCTGAAGACTTCTCCAGAACTTCATGGAAAATCTCGAATCCCGATCAGATATAATGGAAAGTGGCACTCCATGCAATATTACCACTTCCTTCACATATATCCTGGCAAGTTGATCCAGAGAGATATCCTCTCTAATAGCGATGAAGTGTGCCGACTTTGTAAGACGATCAACTATGACCCAGATAGCATTATTGCCTTTAGATGTTTTAGGAAGTCCAGTGACAAAGTCCATGGTGATGTTTTCCCATTTCCATTCTGGTATGGGTAATGGTTGTAACATCCCATTAGACTTCTATCTCTCAGCTTTAACTTGCTGATAAACCAAGCATCGAGATACATATTCAACAACATATCTTTTCATGTCATCCCACCAGAAGTACTCTTTCATGTCCCTATACATCTTCGTGCTTCCAGGATGAATAGAGAATGAAGAACTCTGAGCCTCATCCCGCAACTCCTTCTTTAATTCTGGGATGGGAGGAACACAAACCCGATTCCTGAACTTTATTATCCCATCACAATCAAGGTTGAATTCAGGAACATTTCTCACCTTCTTTTGTAACTCTACATCTTCTTTTTGTGCCTCTTTAATCTTCACATGTATAGATTGTTGTACATTCATTTGAGAAAGATACAATTATTACCCTTTCATTATAATTCCAAGATCCATCCTTTTTAAATCCATAAATATTGGATCTTTTGTGATCCTCATCATGGATAAGCTAGCATTGTCTTGTCAACATAATGCATCTGCCACCTTGTTTTCTTTCCCAGGGTGGTAATTAATTGAGCATTCATAATCCTTAATCATCTCCAACCATCTTCTTTGGCGCATATTCAGCTCCTTTTGTGTGAAAATATACTTTAAACTTTTATAATCAGTATAAATATCACATCTTTCTCCATAAAGATAATGCCTCCAAATCTTTAAGGAAAATACTACCGCATCTAACTCCAAATCATGAGTTGGGTAATTTTGCTCATGGATTTTCAACTGTGGTGAGGCATAAGCTCTCACCATATCATTTTTCATAAGAACACACCCCAGCCCCTTCTTGGATGCATCACTGTAGATAACAAACCTTTCTCCACTACAAGGAAGTGTGGGTATAGGTGCACTGGATAACAATATTTTCAAATCCTTGAAATTCTCTTCACATTCCTCCGTCCAAACAAACTTAACTCTTTTCTGAGTCAACTTGGTGAGTGGATTAGATAATCGTGAAAAATCTTTCACAAAACGTCGATAATATCCAGCCAAAACAAGAAAATATCAGATCTCGGATACTGTTGTTTGTCTCAACCATCTTTCGATAACCTCTGTTTTTGCTGGATCAACAAATATCCCCTCTTTTGAGATAATGTGACCCAAAAATTCATCTTTTTAAACCCAAAATTCACACTTGGTAAATTTGGCATAAAGCTTCTCCTTTATCAGGGTCTTCAATACAATTCTCAAGTGATCTTCATGTTCTTACTTACTCTTTGAATAGACAACAATATCGTCTATAAAGACTACCACAAGCTGATCAAGATAGTCTCTAAAGAATCTATTCATCGGATCCATGAAGATAGCAGGGGCATTAGTTAGAAAAAATGTCATGACTATAAATTCATAGTGTCCATACCTTGTACGGAAATCCGTCTTTGATATATCCTCCCTTTTCTCCCTTAATTAATGATACCTTGAATGGAGATCAATCTTGGAAAAGTATTGAGCTCCACGTAGTTGTTCAAATATGTCATCAATGCGTGGGAGAGGATATTTGTTCTTGATAGTGATCTTGTTAAGTTCTCGATAATCAATGCAAAGTCTCATTGATCCATCTCTCTTCATAACAAACAGAACTAGTGCTCCCCAAGGTGATGCACTTGGGCGTATGAATCCCTTATCAAGATTCTCTTGGAGTTGCTTCTTTAATTCCTACAACTCAATTGGGGCCATTCTATAAGGTTTCTTTGAAATAGGCAAAGCACCCGATGCGAGTTCTATTGAAATATCAACTTCACGATTTGGTGGAAGACCCGGCAATTCCTCTGGAAATACATCAGGAAACTCCCATACAATGGGAATATTCTTAATCATGAGTTTCTCTCCAACCATTTGAGACAAATAACCCTCATTTATTGGAATCAAGTCCCATAAGATGTATGAAATTTCCACTGGAAGGTTATGTTCATCCTTGCATCGATAGACGATCATAGATTGATCTAGAATATGAAATGTGACTTCCCTTCTTTGGAAATTGATATGATCTTCATATAGAGAAAGCCAATCCATGCCAAGAATCACATCAAATTCCACTATAGTAAGGATCACAAGATTTGTAGGAATAACTTTCCCACAAACTTCAATCGGAGAAGAATTATAATCATTTGATGTGATTGTTGTGCCATTAGGGGTTGTCACAGCTAAATCAATTTCTAATTGTTGAGGTAATATGATGATACCCTTAGAAAATTATTCAAAAATAAAAGAGTGGGTGGATCCAGAATCAAATAAAACATTTTCTACTTTAGAGTGGATGATAAGTATACCTTTCACCACTTCGTTATCGTACTCCACATCACTGATAAAAATTGCATGTGACTTTCCATTTTCTTTAGCCTTAAGAGTTTGTTGACGTCGATCATCGTAAACAACCCTTGGATTAGGGTATTGATTTAAATAATGACCTATTTCCTTGCACTTGTAACATTGATGTGTAAGAGGTTCACTCTGTGTAGCCTTTTCTTTGTTCGCATCAGTAGAATTATTCTTCCCATCATTGCGGCATTCAATTTCCTGATGACCTTCCTTTCCATATTTGAAACATTTACTTGTCCCTTTAAGAAAACTCCCTCCATGTTTCTTTCGACACCTTGAGCATAAGGGAAAACTCATCTTCTTTTCAGTGTGCTCTTTAGATTTTCCTTTGAATTCCATTTTCTACTTCTTATCAAACGTATATGACTGATGGGTTACTCCAATCTTCATCTCAACCTTGAGAGCACATCGAACGATTTCCTCGTAACTATTGAAGTCCCTTATGGCTAACGCCCTTCGAAGACTTGGTTATAAGCCACTAAAGAATCGATCGATCTTACTCTTAGGTTGGATAATAATACCAGAAGCGTACCATGCAAGTCTTTTGAAATTTTCTTCATATGTACCAACAGATTCATCATCCTTCTGATTTATTTCAAGAAACACCTTCTCCATCATTGTTCTAAGAATACGAGGGACGTACATATTGAAAAATAAGTTATTGAACTCGTCCCATTCCATGGACTAAATTTCATCTCTTGGACTCATATTCTTGATAAGACTCCACCATTGATCAGCTTCACCTTCCAAATGATAAACTGCTAATATGACTTTATCATGTTCAGAACATTGAAGAACATAAAATATCTTTTCAGTGGTATTGTTACATTGTTTAGCCACTAATGGATCAGTAGACCCGCTGAATGAGGGTGGACGCTGCCTCATGAAGGATTCAACACAATTTTTATCCTTCCTTTTCTCATTTGGAAGTCCTTCATGATTCATATCTTGAGAAAGTCGTGTGAGAATGGATATAAGATTTTTCATTCCAGCTCCCATAACATTTGGTTGCTCAGGGGGACAATCATTTCTTTTCCTGTCGCATTCCGCATTAACACGGTTCCTTCAGGTTCCAGCCATTGACTAAAACCAGGAAGTATAGTGTGAGAAACACTAATTATAATAGAAAAAAAACATAATCAAGAATAAAATTTTACACTTAAGGTCTTACGATAGGTTGTTCAAGGTCATTTCAAAAACACTAATATTGTGTTCTATGCTTAGAATTATCCTTAGGGTTCTTACTAAGGCTTTCACATCCTAGTTTCCAATGGTTGACTATACCTATCCTCTGATACCAACTATAATGACCCATAATTTACATACATTGTTAATAATACAAAATTGAAGTACCCTTATTACAACATATAACAAAACCATGAATGGACCGTATAGGTATAGTGTCTTTAGAATCTAGGAAACATAAACAACTGGTTCATAAAGCATCTACATTGTCTCCCATTTATTTAATCATATATAGAGTCCCTTTTGGCATACCCTACTTAATAACCTTCTTCCTAACCTGGGGAAAGAAAACATACAAAAGGGTGAGCTCAAATGCTCAGTAAGTGTAAACAAAAGAAATATCAATCACATCATATTCATAAGAACATAACATTTTGGAAATCATAACCTGTAAAAAAGATCATAATTTCATAACATGGGATAAATCATAGCAGTGAAATGTAATCCCAAAAATCAAAACGTAAAAGATTAACCAGTGTTTCATACACACATAATCATAGAGAATCATTGCTTCTTAGTCAAGACTCATTGTCATGACTATCTTAGCGGATGAAGTCCATTTCTGAAACGAGTTCACTCCTCGTTTCAGTCCTATTTCACTGAACTGGTTTAACCTTCCATTCCAGCCATGTCTATCCCATGAGATATAAATTTTTACCCAATGCATTGGAGGGAGATATAGGCCCCACACATCTTATAATGAAACCATTCTTATGTGTGCCACAAAATCAAAAATCATACATCATTGCATAACCCATGTAATAAAAATTGGATTCTTAAACATTGTAACATCGTAAAACAATTCATATAAGATAAAGGAATTCATAAAAATAATTCCATCACAACATAATCAAATAAATTTAATAATAGGGATAGAAACAGAACCCTATATTATCTTAGATAGAAAATAATTTTGATAAAAACTTGAACTCCATTCTTGAGGAAAATATCCCTTCTACTTCAAAAACATTTTTACTTTCATAACATGACATACAATTTTAAACTTAAAGAATTTGATTGAAAATAATCTTGAAAACATGTAAAGGAAGCTTCTTGGAAATAATGTTTTAAAAATCAATTCATGACGTATAGGTTAAAAAACAATCTTCTCGTACTTATGTCAGAAAAGTCAAATGGTACCTCGTACGACAAACGACAAAAGATTCCTTTCATATCTTTTACTAAAAACTCACCGAAGGGTAAAATTGGATTTAGAAAATTGTAGGAGGATATAAATAATATTATATATTGAGGAAACATGGATGTTGATGATAAATATTCCCCTAGTAAATTCTGAATTATAAACAATCTCGGATAAAAATTGAGATTTGTGAGATTGTCCCTTACCTTAGGCTTGATTTGCTTCGTAAGTGTCTGAAACTCCTATATAATGATTTAAATAACGTTATTGACTTATTACAGAATCATACTTATTTTTATGATATCATATATGGTCATATTATTAGCTTCTTATTAGTAATATTTCATTATTATTTCTTATTGGGGTGTTTATTACTTTTTGTTCTTATGCATGTTTTGTCGAATAAATTTGTATTCTTCTTTTTAGGTTATAGATACCTCATTTACAGAATGGTATTAGTGTAATATATATCATATTTATTCACTCAATTCATTTATGTAATCATTAGGCAATGAAAATCATGTAGAACGAGTCGCATCACATAGTGGAGACGATATTCTGTACGTACGCACGAGCAATGATATCGTTCCCCTGATCGTGGAATTGTATTAGAGTGTATGTATACTATTTAATAATCAATATCACTTTACAATAATCATATATAGTTATTATTTACACCATTATACCCATCCATGTAAGGTGGTGGTTGAAAATATATTACACCACGGCGTGGAGACGGTATTCTGTACGTACGCACGCGCGGTGATTTCGTTTTCTATAGGATAGATAGATGGTGAAATATGGTTGTTTCATTCCTATAATAACATACCAGTATATTAGTGATACTGATGTTATTACTTCATAATGATACAACAAAATAAGAAGAAGTAGAAGAAGAAATAAAGTTGAAAGAATCGGTAACGTACATTACCTCTTCTTTGAAGCGCCTCTTTGAGACCTCCTTTTAGGGCCCTAAAATTGGTCTTTGAAGAATACCAAGACCTCTAGAATGTTTCTAGGGAAGTGGAGAAGAGAATTTGGCAGGGTTTGGCCGAGCATGGAGGCACAAAGTGGCGTGAGGAAGAGAGGGAGGAGGTGCTCTTTTATAAGGGAGGAGAGGGGCACCTTTGAAAAAACTAAAAATATTATTTTATTATAAATCCATATTCAGTTTTTAATAGCTCCAAATTGATTTATTTCTAAGATATGGTAGGGATGGGTTGAAATCCTCTCATATATTATAATTTAGACAAAATTAGGTCATTATATTAACCTTATCTTTTAGTTTTAACTCTTAGTTAATTAGATTGACATTTACCGTGTCACTTTGTATTTTTATATTATATAGTTAATAAACTTACCATGTACATACAAGAGACCCCCAAGTGGTACATTAATGATACACCTATCATGATATAAGTATCTTGGCCGATCCGTAGATTTTTATGAATATAATAACAATTAATAATATAATATTTGTTTTAAAAACTATTTTATGTCTATTTTGACACTATTTGGTAATTGATTTTTGTGAAAATCATAAAAGAAATATTAGTTCAAATAAATTTAATTAACTAAATAATAACATGTCATATTAGCAAATAAAATTATTGTAATTCATAAAAAGTCTCAAATTACATTTATTTGGGTATTTATAACATCAATTATGTCAATATTTCATTAATAAGATAATTACGGCATAATCATTGTGTCATAACTAAATTAAATTATTTAATGTCTAAAAATTACAAATAAAATACCATTATGTCGGAAATTTTTTTAGATTTTTAATGAATATTTATAGTCTAATTTATCATATGAATAACCCTATATTAAAAATTATTTAGTTTTTAAACTTTGATTATAACTATTTTAACCCTTCTTTAAATAAATTAATAATAAATGTCCTAATCTAATCCAAGTGGGCCTAAATGGTCATATTTTATTCCTAAGGTTGTTTTTGGTCGAATTAAATTTATCCAATAGAATTAGGACATGTGTTATGGTAATAATAATATCACGTGTACCCTTAATTACCCAATTTACTTTTAACCGTGGTAAAAAAAGTAAAAAGTTACTATTCACCAAAAATTATTTTCATCTCATTGAACCACATTTTTGTCCTTGATATTAACTGTGTCTCTTGGATTTTCGAAATTCCACTCACAGAAGCGGTAAAATTATGTTTTATATGAATTTGGAAATTCTCCTAGGAGGTGGGTAAAAGATGGTGAAAAGTTCAATAAAATTTTTATATGTCTAAAATTATTATAAAATGACTCCAATGAATTGCATTGAACTTGTATATGTATTATGTATCAATTTTTACCAAAAATAAATTTAAATAAAATAAATAATAATTTAAATAAAAAGTCGGTTTCTAAATAGTGACCCGATGTTTTCACTATTCATCAAAAATTGAAAGTTTTCAGAAAAATACCAAAATTTCACCCTAGGCTAATTTCGATATTCCGAATCCAAAAATGAAGTCCATTTTGAAAAATAAAATTTAAAAAATTTTAAAAAGTGGGTATTACTATTCATAACGGATTGTTTTAATAATATTTTAATAGCATATCATTGTTTAGTGAAACTCGGTATTGCGTACAACGCAAGATATTGAGGAAGGTCACGATTGCGTGTAAAGCAAGCCAAGTTAGTGTTGTGTGTTGTGATAGATTCCTTTGATGATTTATATAACATAAAACAAAATATTTCTCCTAAAATTCTCGGGTGTTACACCAATGATCTTATTTACCTATTGGCATATTGACCAATGGTCCTAGTTTTTCAATGGTCATATAACTATTCAATCAAGATGAAAAATTTCTATTTATATTTACTTGATTAAAGAAGGAATTAATTTCTTGTGAATAAAATAGAACATATGTTTAGGAAACAATTATCGTTCAAAATGTCTTGGTTGTTACATTCTCCCTAACCCCCACCTAACCTTATTAATTTTCATCCTTGAAATTTCAACTCGTTCTCTCAATAGAGAAAAGTTTTGGGTACTTCTTCCTAATTATATCCTCTAGTTCCCACATCACTTCTTCATATTTATGGTTCCTCTACAACAATTTGACGAGGTGGGTAGCCTTATGGAATAAAACCTTGTATCTACGGTCTATGATCTCCACTGGAAACTCCATCTAAGAGAGGTCTTTTTCTAGTGGTATGACTTCAGGATTCAATAAATGTGAATGGTTACATATAAATGTACTTAGGAGAGAGATATTGAATAAATCGTGATCATTAGCTATATTTGGTGGATGTGTTAGCTGATATGCCACAACTCTTATGTGACCAATGATTTCATAGTGTCTAATGTACATGTGGATAAGCTTCCCTTTCTTCCCCAACCACATGAATATATTCTAATGTGATATTCAATGGAACATATTGTAACCAACCCAAAACTCTTAGACCCTTAAATGGTTATTTTCATAGCTATTTAGGAAACAATGATCTGGTTTAATGTGTTGATTGGTGGACTGAACCATTTATTTCATCTATTATTCAATATTTGGAAAAATAATCTTTCTCTTACCAACATCATCCCATAAATTATGAGATAAACATGATTTCTCATATAGAGATTCATAGGGATCCATTTGAATACCCAAATGGAAACTATTTTTTTATAACTCAATCAATTGGAGTTGCTGATCCAAACAAACATTAAGTTCCATTGTGTATCTTCTCATCATTTACTTGAGTGTATTAATAGTCCATTCAGTCTAGCAATCATTTTTGGGGTGATAGTCCATAAATAAATTCAATTCAATACTTGGAGAATATTTAAGGCGTCACGAGATTTTTTAACATCAACCTTGGATCACAATAATGTAGGATAGAGAGTGGTACCCCATGTAGCCTTACCACTTACTTTATATATATCTTCAATATTTATTCATGGGGGAAATATTGTCAAATAGAAATGAAATGGATAGTCTTTGTGAGACGGTCCACTATAACCAAAATCACATTACATCCTATAAATTGTTTTGGGAGACTAATCACAAATTCCATGGTGATATTTTCTCACTTCCATGTTGGCATGGGTAGAGGTTGTAATACCCATTAAATAAATTTTCTCTCTCCCTTATATTTTTTATAGCCCAAGCACCTTGTAGTGTAGTCAACAATATGAATTTTTATGTAATCCCACCAATAAAGACCATAAAGTTCCTTATACATTTAAGTGCATTATAGGATGTGTAGAGAATAAAGAGATATTAGAATCATCCATGAGGTCCTTCTTTATTTATATAATATATGGAACATATATATTTATACAATATTTTAATACAACTTCTTGATAAATATTGATCTGAGTGTACTTTAAATTATTCACATCCTCAATCGTCATCTGTAATAAGGGATCTTATATTAGAGATTTCTATATCTATTGTAGTAATGATGGTTGAGAAATCATTTTGAATCGGGTTGATGATTTCCATTCAACTATGAATCAAATTTCTAACCATACTAATTCCTATATAAATGGATCTCAGTAAATAATCATCATTTCCTTCATAACATGTTCTTACCTAGATAATTCATCAACGACATTGTTTTGTCTTCTGGGGTGATAATGAGTTAAACAATCATAGTTTTTACTATGTTCTATCCATATCCTATGTGTCATGTTTAATTATATTTTCATTAAAATATAATTCAAAATTTGGTGGTTTATGTACATATAACATATCTCCATATAAAGATAGTTTATCCTTATCATTACTGAAAAAACAAAGGTAGAAGTCTCTAGGTAATGAAAAAGATAATTCATTTCATGAAGCTTCAACAATATAGATATATATGAAATCACCGTGTCATTTTTCAGGATCACAAACACAATCCATTTTTTAGATGAATCCCTAAAAATAATTATTCATTATATGATAGAGGGTAGATTTAAAACAAGTGCAGAAACTAATATCTTCTTCAGCTCTTTTAATACTTCTTCGCACTTCTCGTATGGATGAACATGGATTCATTTTGAGCTAACATGGTTAGTGTATTATAAACCCATTAATGTTTTTTAAGAAACCTCAAATAATATCTTTCTAAACCATGGAAACTATGAATCTCTGTCACTATTATAGGATGAGGACACTCCTCCATAATCTTTTTCAGGAATGGATACACTATGATTCTTTAATTTGTTACTATGTTCAAAAGAAATAAACATATTTTAACCTTAACAATCATTTTCTAAAATTTCCAATTTTATTATAATTCCTTATAGTTGGAAATATAACCCTTATATGATCCTCATTATCCTCGTGACATTTATAGTATATCATAATATCATCATTAATCATTTCCTCAAATATCTCAATGTTGTCCTTAATGAATATGTTCTTAAAATCACGAAATAGTTGGAGATAATGAGTCAATCCCAAGGGAATAAAAAATTCTCATAATTACCATATCTTGATCAGAAGAGAATATTTGGAATTTATTCTGTATCCATTATCAGTTGATGAAAAGTAGATCAAAGATTACACTTGGAGAAGAACTGATCGCCATGTAGATAATCAAATAAATTATTAATCCTTGGAATAGGGTAATTTTTCTTCTTTTTGATCCCTATAATTTCTCAATAATAAATTAATAGAAACATTGATTGATCCTTCCACTTCACAAAGAGAACATATTCTCCCGATAAAGACAAAAATGGTTAGATAAACCTATTCTCCAAAATATCATGAGTCGTTTTCATTAATTTTTCAAACTCAACATTTTCAATTATGTACAGGGTCTTCGATATCGTCTGGGATCCAAGAATGAGTTCATTGGATAACTCTACCTCCATTTCTAGGGTAAGACTAGTTAACTAATTAGGAAATATGTTAATGTATTCCTGAATGATTTGGACTTGACTTGAAGGTTAAAAAGTCCATTAAAAATAGTAATCCTAATACAAAGAGAAAAGTCACGGGGATCTAAAGTATTACAACCCCATAGCATTATTTTTGGAAAACATCAAACATTTAGAGGGAAAAGACCCCAAAGATGAGAATGAACAAATTCTGATGTTTGGTGTTTCTGTAGACACCATAAAGTCCGCCATCATGATACCCTCCCTCCAGGTATGAGAGATCTTTATACACACCCCCATTAAAGCATTACATTGCCTGACTATATAAATTATGCTTCGTGGAATTTTTCCTCTATTTTGTAGCACATTGAATAGCACCAGAGAATTGGTTTCCATAGAAAACACCACCAGGCTTCTGCACACACACATCTGTAGACTTTCTACCAGGTCTCAAGCTTCCGCCTGAAGTGCATCTCCTCCCCCAAATGAGGTAGCAAATACTGCATTGACATATCCAGTTTGGTCACACATGACCCCCCTCCTCGCATCTCCCCTTCCAGAACGATGTTTAAATTTTCTATTCATATTAATTCATTATTTTTCATATTCACTGATTATGTCTATAAATATGGCATTATGATGTTGATCTGGACAAAGTATAGGTCTAGATATATCTCCTTTTCAAAAATATTTAGTTTTTATATTCATGGATACATCTATTTTCTTGCATCTATAATTGATATTATCATGATACATAGAGAGAAAGTCCATCCCAAATATAATGTCCAATTTTATCGTGGGAATGACTAGTTGATTTTGTATGATATTATTCTCAACAATGTAAATTCTAGAGCTTTTATACACTATTGATGTATGGATAATCTATCCAGGTGTCTTGATAGATTAATCTAATTCACTAATTTTTAGGATTTATTCTATATTCATTGAAAAAATGGAGGATATAAATGAATGTGTAGAACTAGAATAAAACAAAGTACTTTATATATTTGATAGAATAATGAGAGTATGTACTACAACATAATTTTTATCTACAACATTATTTGTCATGATCAGAGCATCCTGAACATGATAACATTTCCTATACTACATTATGTGGTGATTCCCCTCCATTTTCATTATATTTGGATAGTTATTGGAAAAGTTCCCAAGATTCCAAAACATAAATCAATGGACTTTAGCCTGTGTCTTCATCACCTTCTCTTTTTCGTTAGTGTTGTGGTTTTAATTCTTCACCTCACTATGATATTTTAGAGAAAAATGGCCATCTTTTCCACACATGTAAAATTTCCATCTCCTGATAAATATGATCCTTCAATTCTTCTTTCAGTATTTCATATATATGGGATGTTTTACATTCACTTCTCAAGTACAATGATAAAAATTTATCCCCTTGTTTAGCTCCAACTATATATTATTTTCATTCAATTTATTAGACAAATTCAAATCTAAGAAATCCCATTCAACCTTCATTGATCTCATCACTATCTCTCCTTACCTATCATATTATGAAGTGGAATGATTAATCTAATGATCTGGACATAGTATTCGGTAGAATCTATCAACCCTTCCTTTAATTTCCACTGAAATTCTTTAGCTGTATAGAGATAGGCATGAAATTTTCATCCCATAGCTCCCCAAGTATTCATTTTCCATTTATTTTAGTTATAGGAATTCCTTATACATTTTTCTCATTGAATGAGAGTTATAATTGTTGAAAATCGTTTCCAAAACTCCTCCAACTCCATAGATTCAATCACTCTACATGGCATAATGTTTTTATCAAGTTTTTATCATTGATCAGCTTCACCCTCTACGTGGTACTAAGCCATGGTAAATCTCACTTTATCTGAACATGGGATTATAGAAAATATATTTTCTATATATCTTATCTATTGTTTGACAATCAATGGGTCATTAAATCAACAAAAATAAGGTACTTATTTATGCATAAATGACTCGATGGGACATTCATTTCATCAAGTTGAATCTTTTATCTCATCTTTATACATTCTATTTCTCACAACATTTTTCGGTTGAGTCATCATTCTCGTGATGTTTTCCATTATGGATTCTAATAGAGGGTCATCAGTGCATGTTCTACTACACACGTCATTTGTGTGGTCCCTCTGATTTCCCTCGATTTTAAAAAATTAGGGATCCTTAGTAAAAACATTTTTATATTAGTACTATAATAATTTTTATGTGAATTTTATGTCTAAAAACATTATTCTTAAATATGTTCTACATTTAAAATGATTACATTTTATATTAATCCTTCATTATGGTTCATAAAAATCATGTGATTACCTAAAAATATCATTTGAGAGTGTCAAACCAAGAGTGTATGAAGGACTATTATTGTGTGCGAGTTCTAGCTCGAGCCTAACTCAAAGTATTGTTTTTGGTTTTTACCCCTATATACATCCATGTAGATCCAAATCTACATGTTCATATCCTAACATGGATTTATTTTCTTAGAAACCACATACTAGATACTTAGCGATAACACCATGATGGTTTATTATATTCAAAATTGTACCTATGATTTTTCCTATTATTTTCAAATCATAATTTCTATAAATAGTTAAATTGTAATTTGATAACAACTACAAAATCCCACCTTTTTATTACATAATAATTCAATTAAATTGTATTAAATAGGCGATCTTTAAAAGTTTAGTTTCTTGCTAAAAATGTATTTGATACATGATACAAGAAAACATTAAAAAATTCTTATCATACACATAAATTACTACATAAAAGGTTTATACTAATTACATATCTTGTATATCATATCCTAGGGACATATATCAATCAAAAGGGTGAGGATGAATCCCAGTAAGGAAAATTAGGGGAAACAATTTACATGTGATCTTGATAATTATCAATTAGAACATGAGTAATGATGATATAGAATGAGAAGTAAGCATATAATAATAATTATAACTTGAATAGCAACTTTTAAGTGTTCCTAAAACATTTTAATGATACATTTATAATTATATAACCAAGGTTTCTCACTAAGGTGTCATAAGAAATACCAATGACATTCGCTAATGTATTGTAACACATGTCATCTCTACTTGTTAAATTAATTATTAAATGAATTGGAGTGAAATTAGGGAACTCAAATTATATTACTTAATTAATATGATCCATATATATAATAGTAAAACATTTCCTAAATAATCTATGAAATAAAAATGAATCAATTTTCATTTCAGAATCATTGTGTTTTAAAATGTTATTACAGAAATTATCATTACATTATTTAAAAAAATGTAAAAAGAGTGGGGGTGTAATGTATATGAATACCATAATAAAATAAATCATTTTTAAATCATTTCTAATTCCCTAGGAAAAGATAACTGTTTTTGAATTTACATAATGATAATAAAATAGAATTTTTTTAGGAGAAGGGAGAAATTTTTTGTTTTAAAATCTGCTGTCGAACAGGTGTAAAATGTCGTTTTATAAAAGGATAAAAAAGGGGACTAGGGTATCGAATTCATAAATGACTATGGAAAAACTAACGGGAAAAATAAATTATAAATATGAACTTATTTTGGAAATTTGAAATACATACCACATAAAGAGAAAATTCGAATGAAAAAGATAAGTAGAGATTTCTCTAACCATGAAGAGTGACTCCAAAAACATGAGTACAAGGACCATGTAGGATAAGGGACACATTTGGAGGGTTTCTTGAGAGGTTAATCTATCAGATCATCATAGAGGATGACTTTTTAGTTAATGTAAATGGAAATATGGTTGGTTATTTATAAAAATAATAATGATTTTTTATTAATTTCTAAATAAATGCATTGGACACCTAGGAAGTGGTAACTAAAAAACCATGGGCATTACCATGGTATTTTCCCATAATATTGAAAACTTTTAACACCTATTCTGTTATTTTAATTCACAAGGGTTAATCATGATTTTATATTACTTATTTTGGAATGGAAAATTAATTTTTTCAGAAAATAACATTTTTAATTCATATGTTTTCATTTTATAATTTGGAATGTAAATTATATGAATGGAAATTGTTTAAAATGTTTTAAAATACTTGATATTAATAAAATAAAAAATTTAAGTTTCTTATTGTGGTTAATTAATTATTACATCACTATGAAAGAATTATTATTTCATTATCATTCTGAAAAACTAAAAAACTATTTTCACTATTCAGGAAAGAGTTAATGAATTTTCAAGAATTCTCATAAATTCACCATTTCCCAATTTTTCCATAATAATTTAAGAAATGATATTTATTTAATAGTATTTATTTTATAAATATTACAATTATAACTATAATGTACAAATACCCTATTTATTAAATTTTTTTGATTAAAAATTTATAATAATGAAATTTATCACAATTGAAAAAAATATGATTTAATTTTTAAATAATAGTGTTTTAGTCATAATATTTCATTAAAATAAACATTAATAATAATAATAATGTTTATTATATTGATTATTTCTTCATTTTAAAGTTAAATCTCTATCTAAAAAATCAAATTATTAAATTCCTTCACAATTTTATGAAGAAAACTATTCTTAAAACAGAAATAATGAAATAAAAAATTTATTTATTAAATGGAATTGAAAATTAATTAACTATGGAATCAAAAAATAACCCTTTATTAAACCATCATAAGACCTATGAGAAAGGAATTAAATGGTTATAGTTTCACAGGGTGCCTCTTCAAACATCTATCATGTTCTAATATTCACTAACATTAACTTATCTTGTTGGATATTTTATTCAAGAATCACATATTGAAGTAAAAAATGGGATTGGTCAAGGGAGATTGCATTTGATAAAACCTTTGTCCTATATTCTGACTAATAATCATTCAATGGAATGACTTTGATGTTTGAGTCCATTGACTCTTATTTCATTATTAATTTTTTTTAAAATTTTACTTATAAACTCTAATGATTACATTAAAATTATTATCAAGTGTATATTTCCCAATGGTCATATTGACCAATGATCATAAATGTCCAATGATAATATAAAATTTCAATCCATATGCTACATTTCCATTAATATTAATTTTTTTTTGAAAAATAAATGGTTTTATTATAAAAAAACATTTTCATTAAAAAATTATCATTCAAACATGCTAGGTTATTACATGTTGGGGACCTGAAATAGTCATAAATAATTAATATAATTAAATTAAATTGAATTTAATTTAATTAGAATACACACACTCTTTTATCTCTTATAATGGTAATGAGATTATATAATGTGAACCTCGCTCATTGAATATTTTAAATAAGACACAGAAACGATATAGGGAGAGTATCCTCTTCACTTGAGACCATAAATAGGTAAATATTGGGTTAAGATATCCCTTGGGAATATGTTTGAGCTCAGGATTCAATGGTTATTCAATGATGTTTTTTATATGTATCATTCATTATATTTTAATTTTTTTAATCATTATTAATAATTTATATTGTGGGTAATATTTCTTCAGTAATGATATGTGGGAGAGTGGGGTTTGATAAAAATTTTCCAGGTACAATGATTTGTTTTTTGATTATATAAAATGATCCATTATGATTTTAAAGTGTGTTAGTAGGGGATGAATGAAAAAATGTAAATAAAAAAGATATATATATATATATATATTCTACTTCATATCTGTAACAAATGTTACCAGTATTATCTTGATTTTATAAACATTAAGGTAATGACAATTAGTTTATATAGGTCGAATTATTGGGGTAACACATGTTACCATTATACAGGGTTGTTGTTGTGTATGGGTAAACCACAATAACCTTATTCACATTCAGGGATATATAAGGGTAATTATTTTTACCCTTATTCATAGGATAAGAGGGGTATGTGTAATGGAAACAAATTTAACACTTATGAAATTAAACCATTCAAAAATGGGTAATTATTAAAAAAATCATAGAATGTGATTTTTATTCAGTATTTATATAGTATTTTGAGGTAAAAATGTCAGTTCTTTGTATAATAATTTAAATATTATTTTATATAAATTAATTATGGATGTATTTATAAATTAATTAGATGAAATATTTTATAATAAAATATTGTATTGTAAAATGGAGGATAGGGATGTAAAATGGGATTTTTTAAAAATGATTAATTAATTATTTATTCCTTATAAAATAATTATGAAATTAATAATGAATAATTTCTTGGAATTAATAAAAATTTAGTTAATGATAATTTTGTAGAAATTTATTAAATTTAAATTATAAATAATTAAAAATAACAAATATGGATTCAGGACATTGTTTTGATCATAGACTTCTATTGTGATTTGGGTGGGCTCTAGTCTGAGTTTTTGAAGTGAAGATTAAATGGGTTTCCTTTGAGTATGCATTTCTTATTACCACAAATATAAAATATTAGTAATTTATTATGTATATATATAGGAATATGATATGTAGTCTCACCACATAGGTTAAATTGACCCGTAATTAAAAATAATTTCTTCATTAATCATGTTTGTTTATTAATAAAATTTATTTAATAATTAATAAAATAAATGGATTAGATTAAATTAAATTCTAATAATTGAGTTTGACAAAGTACAATGGGCCATTATGAACCCTTGTTCAATAGATTAATGCCTCAACTGTCAGTGGCTGTGTGTTGGGATATTAAATTAGTGTATTGATAAATTTTTTGAAATTATGGGGTATAATTTAAATGAATTGAATGATTTAGTTGACCTGGGAATAGGTTCCTTTAGATACATTAAATAATGGAGTGTGAAGAATTAGAACTGATAATCCCTTGTAAAACTCATTCTTATATTGTTATTCTTGGTGGCCAACTTGATAATTGATATGAATGTGTGAGAGGGTTCCTCAAATAGTAGTTTATGATCTTTTGGTGGATATTACCTATGGGTTTGATGATATGTTGTGTAATGTATAGTATTTTAGGAGCCATTCATTTTTCTCAATCTAGAAATTATAAATAATTCTTATTTTATTCTTTAAATAAAAATTAATTCTTAATTAGATATTTGGTTTCACAATATATGAACCAATATAATAAAACATTATTCAATTTTAATTGAACATTTAAAATATATAAAATGAATCAATGAATCCCTTAAAATGTATTATTACACATTATAGAAAATTATATCCATTAAAAATATAAAAACTAAAAAGGAAAACTGATTAAAATGTATAATATGTTTCGAAAAAGAAACCATCAAGACTAATTCCACCTTTAAGAATCTCCATTAGTTGAAAAACCTACAAGGAGAAATATTAACAATATTTTTAAATGAAATTAGTGAGATATAAAATCAAATCTATTGAAATGATAGGTGTTGCAAAAAAATTAAGAATAGAAAAATGATATCACCAAGTCCATATATATATTTAATGAGTCTGACCATTATAAATTTATTCATTTCAATTATAGTCATTGAAGAAATGGTCATTGATTATACAATTGTTTTATATTTATACTGGAGTAATGTATTGATAGTAACTATTTGAAATAACATATTTTAAAAATAATAGTAATGAAAAACTAAGATCTAATATAAATATTTAATTTTCATGCCCTAATGTATTATTATTGAAAAATGATTTGACATACTTAAAATAAAAAATTTAATTTCAACAGATTGATGAAATTAAATAACACGGATATAAATAACTAATTACAAATATATCTATTTCAACATCATCTCATTCATAAAAATTTAATTTACCTAATATTATATTCCTTTTCAATATATATTGTCGAATAGGTTAAATATATTACAGTAAAAATTAGATAATTTATATTTTTATATATATTATAATTTTTTGAAATATAAATTAATTTTAAATATGATTAATATCATATAAAATCATAAAAAAATTCTTTCAATAAATATAGTTTTCTTCAAATTTATATATTAATTTTAAAAAAATTAAAAAACATGGGATTTGAATTTAAAAATATAAATTTAATTTCTATATTCCACATATCAATATTATATTATTATTATTTTATACAATTTTTCTAATGTAATTTATTTTTATACGAATACATAAAAAATTCCAGATTTTACTAAAAGCGTCTCCTTTATGAAATTATTATAATATAAGAATAACAAAAAAGTATTGGAATCAATTTTATATAACATATATATATATATACATATATCAATTAGAATAAATAATTTTAAAAGACTATATTAAATTTATGAAATCTATTTCAAATTTTTGAGAGCGTAAGTAGTAATTTACATTATAAGTTTTTTTTATATGTTTGAAAATATTTTTCATCGCTTGTTGAAATTAAATATATCAAAAATAATTTAATAACTTCTATAAATATGTTGAAATTATTTAATATAGTCGATTTAATTTTTATTTAGAAAATAATGATTTATAGGATTATGGTTAATGGTCGTGATACTTGAAAATGGTAATTTTCAATGTATTATTTTATTACTGTCATGCAATTTTTTCTATTAAATTAAATATTTATAAATTAATTAATGAATCTGATTTTATATATTCACATGAATAAAAATATATTATCACTCCTTTAATTTTTTATTTTTTTCATACAATAGTCTGAAAAACTAGTTGTTGAGAAATCATTTTTTACAAAAATTGTTTCCCAATAATTTATACGTATTTATTTTAAAATTTATTTTTATATATTTAAAATTTTTATTATATTAAATATAGTTAAAATTTATATTTTACAAAAATTGCTTAATGTCGCGTCGTTGTTCAATCAAGGGGGGGCAGCCGCTCTGCCCCTTTGCACGTCCGTTCAGCCAGCGTCGATCCGAACCCGCTCGGCTAGTGCCGAGCAGCCCCGGGCCGGACTGGCCGCACCGGGCCGGGCCGCGCCGGCCGGGCCATTCCGTGCCCACTGGGCCGGGCCGCGCCCTATTGGGCCGGACCCGGATGCGGGTCGGGTCGACCCGGTTCGGGCTGACCCAGGGGGGGTATCGGGCCGGGTCGGACCGGGCCCGAACCCCCTATTCTTGGGTAGTTTCGTTCAAACGCCATAACATGGGATACGAACCTCCGATCGACGCACCGTCAGTTTCGATGCGATACTTGGATCGAGTCAATCGTTTAGGTATATTACATGCAAGGTTTCAGAGAACTTGGGGTATGGCTGGATTGGTTCGAACCCGAAACCAACAAAGCCCTCAGAGCAGAAATGCTTATAACATGAGCTCCGGACGTCTGATTGTTGTGCGATCAACTTTGTTGGATTCCTCTTGACGAGACAAAACTTTTTGCATAATTTTCCTGAGGTTTGGACGTAGTTGGATAGTGGCTGGGTTGGATTGAACCCGAAATCCAACTGGGCCCCTAGAACGGAAAGACTGATAACTTTCACACTGGACGTCCATTTGACGAACTGTCAGTAGCGATGGTGATCACGTTCAAAAACAGTCCCTATGAGCATACCCTATGAGAGTTAGGGGTACGGATGAGATGCGGCCGGGTTGGTTCGCACACGAAACCAATCGGGCCCCTAGGACGAAAAAACAAATAACTCACAAAACCGGGCGCCCAATTGACGCGTTGTCTGATGCGTTGAGACCCCTATGACAATGTGGTCCTTTGAAATACTTCTTCATGAGACTTTGTGATACTTGGAGTATCGACATGTACCATGTGGAGAGGACCCCCCTGGAGACGAGCGTACATAGTATGGAGACCGTGTAGCCAGCAGAGACCTGACGACTGCTTGACTGACTCGACTTGGAGTGAGTCGACTAGCCCAGTGGACAGAGTACTACTATGTTTGGGTACAGACCCACAGTGGATGGAGTGCCTGGTAGCAGGCAGCAGACCCGCGGTACACGACATGAGAAGTACCTATGTAGGCTATTTGGGGGGATGCACTATTGTGTTCGGGTGGCAGACCCCAGCGGGAAGCACTACTGTGTTTGGGTGGCTGACCCGTGGTACTCAACAAGAGAAGTACCTCAGCAGTCTTAGGTTAGTGAGCAGTACCTCGGAGTCATGATAGGATCACTGTACTCGTCAGAGATGGATCTCTTCAATAGTTACAGTTTCGATAATGAAAATCCTGGTTTGAGCTGAGTCTATGAAATTTGTGTTTACCTCATTATTGAGATGGGTCACTTGATAAATTAGGTATATGTATGGGAATATACCTTGGTAGTGGTTATCCGTTGATTTCATAATCTTTGTTTTTCCTCATGATTGAGTTGGGTTACTTGATAACTTAGGTATAAGTTTGCGCTTATACCTAAGTAAGGGTTATCTGTTGAGATCCTTCTTTGTGGTTATCCTTGTTGGATTTAGTGAGACCTTGAGGGTCTCGGGGTCCCTAATGTGTATCATATACTCACCACTGCACGGGCTATTCCCGCACCTCGTTGTGTTGGTTGCAGTCGACGAGCAGCGCTGACAGAGGCCGAGTGTTCGAGGACTGGACGGTTCCCGGAGGTGGACCTCATGATGAGTTAGTATCCGGAGGTGGACTTAACGACGAGACGATACTCAAAGGAGGTTCATGGGAGAGAGTGTTGTGGAAGCTATCTATACCTACCCTTCAGGTAAGATCCGTGGTGGAAGATCCAAGAGCTGCGCTATCTGTACCTACCTGTCAGGTAGGATCCGAGGTGGACGACCTAGGAGCTGCTTCTATTCTTCCAGCTACTTGTCATTTCTGTTGTACATTATTCAGTTGTAGTTGTACTTCTAGTTGGGTTTGTATTCTGGCTCATTTACTTTTCAGCACTTTCTTTTGTACTTAGTGTATTACTTCTTCTTGTACTATGTGGTGTTTTGTTTACTTTTTTAAATTCAATGCCTTCCATGTTATCGGGATATACGCCTTTGGTGCTAGTCGCCATCCCCTGGCCTATAGAAGGTGGGCTTGGGGTAGTCACGGAACGGGCCCTGAGGACGGGTCATAACAAATTGGTATTAGAGGATGTCGGTTCTACCACAAAACATATAACTCTGATATTCCTTTTCTGTAAAGAAATAGTGTTAAGGGCACCAACTATTGTTTTCAGTTCAGGGAGTCCAGTGTTGGTGCGGGCGGCCAACTTATCCATACACCAGGACCCTGACTTCTGATTTCCGACTCAGTGCATGAAAACACTAATTGCGTGTGTGTTTTCAATAGTATTCCCTTAAAACAGCTCAAACCAGGTTAGCTCACCAGGTATAAATCGTTGACCGTGTCATGTCTATTTCTTTCAGGATGCCTTATCATGGACAACCAGCTAGAGCTCTGAGAGATGTACGTATTGACAGCATGCCGAGTGAAGAGGCTTCGGTACAAGGCCCTCTTACAGTTGAGGCACCAGCGGTACTACCATATGTTGGGCCACTGATGCCACCAGCCCCAGCAGCAGGCGATGCATGCCGTTTGAGTGCGATGCATGAGTTCCAGCTCCCGAGGCCACCCAGGATCCGAGGAGAGATGGACCCACAGGCGGCTAAGGATTGGATGGAGGCTGTGGTGAGAGTTTTCAGGATAGTGGGTACTCCAGCAGACGTCATGGTGATCTTTGTTGCCAGCCACCTTCAGGCAGCAGCTGAGAGATGGTGGAACCACTTGTTCTAGTTTTGTGATGGGATGACCTTCACTTGGGGAGACTTCGAGTCCTTCTTCAGGGTGGAGTTTGTACCAGTAGCTCTACACCTCGAGCGTGTTTAGGAGTTGCTGCCTTTTCTGCAGGATTCTCCATTAGTAGATGAGTCATATGTAGGTAGTAGACAGATGATGTAGAGGTACAAGAGGACCAGACCAACAGGTGGGAAACCTCAAGTTATAGGATCAGTAGTGCGGGGCACCTGGGGTGGAGTCAGAGCCAGGCGTGCCAAAAGCGGACAATGTTATTCATGCGGAAGGAAGGGTCACATGGCACGTGACTTTCCGAGTCCCCACAAAGTTGATCTGTAGGCATTGGAGGAGCCACTGAGGCAGAAGCAGTGGTAGGAGCTTGAGCAATAGCCGAGCAGTGGACAAGGCAATAGAGTTTCGGAAGAAGGTGGATAGGAGCGGATCTAGTGGATTACTTTTGTTATTGGTACTTCTAGATCCATGTTGTTATCGTATTTGTGTCTTTGTACTATAAGATGCAATAATAAAAGACACTTATCTTCGTGATGTTTACTTTCCTGTCATTTTGTTTGGTTGATACTGAGAGGTCCCTCTTAAAACGGTTGACTTGAACCTCACTTTCGAGATTTCTACTGGTGGAGACCCAGTGACCTCACACTGATGCCGACAGTGTGACTCAACCCTTAGAGGCGAGATTGACGGTTGGATCTTTTGGAAGTAACGTTGAGGCCTTAAGACGTCGTCCATGGATGGAATGTATCATTCATGTTAGGATTGACTATATTTGGAAGAAAACATGGTTCATATAGTGGATGAGACCAAGTTTCTCCTATCGGCAAAGGAGAAATCTGAGCAGCTTTTACGGATCGTAGGCAAAGAAGGGTGGTCGTTGACTGACTTGCCACGTCGGCAAACTTCCAACCGACCAGTGATGGTACGAGTTACGATGGAGAAGGTGGAGATCATTCAGGAGCGGATGAAGACTGCACAGAGCTGGATGAAATCATATGTTGATAGGAGACAGGACCTCTAGAATTTGAGGATGGCGACCACGTTTTCTTACGTGTCTCGCCTCGATGAGGTCTATGGAGATGTGGCCGTGGAAGCAAGTAATATCTGAGGTTCAGAAGACCTTTTTAGGTCATCAGCAGGGTAGGCGAGGTGGCTTACCATTTAACCCATCCACCTCAATTGCACCAGGTGCATGACGACTTCCACGTTTCTCAATTGGGGAGATACGTGCTGGACTCGACGCATATCATCGTCCATGGGGAGTTGGAGGTTAGCGATGTGGTGACTTTTGTGGGGTTCCAGTAGAGTTTGAGGATCGAGAGGATCGGGTACTATGAGGACAGTCTATTCCTATTGTGCACTTTCGTAGGAAGCACGAGAACCTCCAGGTAAGCACATGATAGCAGAAGGCTCAGATGCATGCTCAGTACCACTTTTGTATCCCTAGTTTGTGTTAAATATTTACAGGGACGTAAATCCCTGAGGTGGGAGTAATGTAAAGACCCATAAATTTCAAGGAATTTTTTTTCATAATTTCTTTGGGATTTTACAAGAACGCAATTTCTGACGGAACCTGATTCCGAGGCCCGGTGTGCCCGGATTCAATTTCCGAAGTTTAGCTCGGGTACATTCAGTGAACGAACGAGCGGGTTTTTCTAACTTTTGAACTGGTGCTCAGAATTGAAATCCAAGGGCACTGATGAACTTGTAGCACCAGTTTTTTCTTAAGTGGACTTTTACCATATGTGCTTTTGTTCGGGGGAAGAAGTTAAATTTTGGGGTTTAAGGAAGAAATAAAATTGTGTACAATTTTATTTTTGATAATCAAGGAAGTTAAATTCTACCATGGGAAGTTTTTGGTAGGGTCCACAACCACCCAACTTCCCATGTGTGAATATGTGGTAGGTGGGCCCCACACCAACCAAATCTCCCTTGGGAGAGTTCAGTGTGGTGGGTCCCACACGAGACCATAACCCCTTGAATTTCTTATAACCCCCTTAAACTCCCTTGATTTTAAATGTGACTTTTCACATCCTCCACTCTTTAATAAATTCTTGCTAACTCACCTCTTGAATTAATTGGTAACCTCTTCTTAATTTGTGTAACTTCTCCCCTTCTCTCTCCCCCTCTTAATTCTGTTAAGCCAACACACACCTTAATTAATATATTGAGTCTCCTAAATTAATTAATTAAGTGTTTGAGTTTTGAATTTAAAATGTAATGTGTTAATAAAATAATTGGTGATCCATTATTTTATTTTGGGACACACTTTGTGTTGGAGAATTTGGAGAGAGTTCTTGTGAGAAGAAGGAGAAGAAGAGAATTACTCCTCGTTGAAGAATGACGCCTTCTCAATGAAGAACGACACATCATAGCAAAGAACGCCGCCTCCACAAAGAACGGAGACGTACCCCTTTCTTCCTTCTCTGTGACAAGAAGGGACGCGTCACATCGTTTCGTACACTTTGGAGACATCGGGCCTTCCAAGACCTTCGACGAAGAAGGCTTCCTGGATCTCCATCAAAGGAGGAGACACCATCCTGGGAAAACCGCAAACGACGATGTCACCTTCCGACTTCAACGAACGATGCTACCTCTCCACAGATCCATCGAGGGATCACATCACGAGGTAGGGGTTAATTTCTTGTTCGTGAATATTTTCCTTGTCGTTCATCATATTATTCTTGCGCCGCCTGTTATCTTTATAACGGGAGGAGGTCGGACCGCACGAACACAGCCGACTCTCTTCCCCCTTCGATGTTGTGTTTGTCGCGGCATTAACAAAGGCGCGCGGTGCAGCAGCACTGCACGAAAACAAGAAGAATACTGTGAAGAAGCGCGGCACCGTCGCGCCGCACCGTTGAGGCCGAATGAACCCGTGGTTGGAGTCGGGGCCGCATAGGCGATTCGAAGACTCCGCAGTTTGTATATTGACATGAGGATCGTCAGGCGATGGCGGGACATGCCACAGTGGCGATTTGAAGACTCCGTAGTGAATTTCGGGTCCCATAAGGACTCCAGGCGCAGACGGCGGGTGAAACAACCACCGGTGCGCGTCGGGTGGTCCACGGAGAGCGGCAGCGGCGGCGCGCCGCCGGAGGAGATGGTTGCGGCTGAGCCGCGATAGACCGGAACGACTTTTCCTTTCCGAGATTGGGGGAGGGAGCGGCTTAATTCCGCGCCGTTGTTCAATCAGGGGGGGCAGCCGCTCCCCCCCTTTGCACATCAGTTTGGTCAGCGCCGAGCCGACCCCGCTCGGCCAGCGCCGAGCCGACCCCGCTCGACCAGCGCCGAGCCACCCTGGGCCGGACCGGCTACACCGGGTCGGGCCGCCCATGTCGGGCTGGGCCGGGCCCGATTTGGCCGGACCCGGATCCAGTTCGGGCTGACCCAGGGGGGGTATCAGGCTGGGTCAGACCGGGCCCGAACCCCCTATTCTCTAGTAGTTTCGTTTAAATGCCCATAACTTGGGCTACAGACCTTCGATCGACGCACCATTAGTTGATATGAGATCCTTTGATCGAGACGATCGTTTCGGTATATTACACTCAAGGTTTCGGAGAACATGGGGTACGTCCTGGTTGGTTCAAACCCGAAACCAACCGAGCCCTCAGAGCGGAAACACTAATAACTTGAGCTCTGGACATCCGATTGATGTGTCATCCACTTTTTTGGATTCCTCTTGATGAGACAGAACTTCTAGAATACTTTTCCTAAGGTTTGGATGCACTTAGATAGTGGCCGGGTTGGATTCAACCCGAAATCCAACCGGGCCCTTGGAACGGAAAGGCTGATAACTTTCAGACCAGGCGTCCGTTTGACGAACCGTCAGCGGCGTTGGTGATCACGTTGAGAAATGGTCCCTATGAGAATACCCTATGAGAGTTCAGGTATAGTTGAGATATGGCTGGGTTGGTTTGCACACGAAACCAACGGGCCCCCTAGGACGAAATGGTAAATAACTCACTGACCGGGTGCCCGATTGACGCGCTGTCTGATTCAGTGAGACCCCTATGACGAGGCAGTCCATTGAGATACTTCTTCGTGAGACTTTGTGATACTTGGAGTATCGACATGTAGCTCGTGAAGTGAACCCTCCCAGAGATGAGCGTACGGGGTACAGAGAGCCTGTAGCCGGCTGAGACCTGACGGCTGCTTGACCGACTCGACTTGGAGTGAGTCGACTAGCCCAGTGGATGAAGCACTACTGTGTTTGGGTGCAGACCCATGGAGGACGGAGCTCCTGGTAGCAGGCAGCAGACCTGCGGTACTCGACAGGAGAAGTAACTAAGCAGGATATTAGGGGGGGATGCACTACTGTGTTCGGGTGGCAGACCCCAGCGGGAAGCACTACTGTGTTTGGGTGGATGACCTACTATACTCTACAGGAAAATTACCTTAGCTGTCATAGGTAAGTGAGCAGTACCTCGGAGTAATGACAGGATCACTGTACTCATCAGAGACGGAGCTCTTCAGCAGTTACGGTTTCAATAATGAAAATCCTAGTTTCAGCTGAGTCTATGACTTTTGTGTTTACCTCAAGATTGAGATGGGTCACTTGATAACATAGGTATATGTATGGGCATATAACTAGGTAGATTTTATCTGTTGATTTCATAACCTTTGTTTTCCTCATGATTGAGATGGTTTACTTGATAACTTATGTATAAGTATGGGCTTATACCTACGTAAGGGTTATCTGTTTAGATCCTTCTTTGTGATTATCCTTGTTGGATTTAGTGAGACCTCGAGGGTCTCGGGGTCCTAACTGAGTATCGTATACTCACCCCTGCACAGGCTATGCCCACACCTCGTTGTGTTGGTTGTAGTTGACGGGCAGCGCTAATAAAGGCCGAGTTTTCGAGGACTGGATGGTACCTATAGGTGGACATCACGACGAGTCAGTATCCGGAGGTGGAATTCACGACCAGACGATACTCAGAGGAGGTTGACGGGCGAGAGCGTTGTGGAGGCTATCTGTACCTACCCTTCAGGTAGGCTCTGTTGTGGACAATCCAAGAGTTGCGCTATCTATACCTACCCTTCAAGTAGGATCCGAGGTGGACGACCTAGGAGCTACTTCTATTCTTCCAGCTGCTTGTCTTTTATATTGTACTTCGTTCAGTTGTAGCTGTACTTCCAGGTGGGTTTGTATTCTGGCCCATTTAGTTTCCATCACTTTATTTTGTACTTAGTGTATTACTTCCGCTTGTACTCGGTGGTGTTTTGTTTACTTTTATAAAGGAAATTCCTTCCCAGTTATCGGGATTTACACCTTTGGTGCTAGTCCCTAGCCCCTAGCCTATGGAAGTTAGTCTTGGGGTAGTCACGGCACGGGCCCCGATGACGGGTCGTGACAAAATTTTACTCATGAAGAAGATGTAAAAAAGAAGATTGATTTTTCTTCATGTCAAAATATTAGAAGCAGAACATAGGGGAATATTTGTGATGAATTATAATATTTTTGATATAGGGTAAGAGAGGAAATCTAGAAACATGTTTATGTTGAAAAAAATAATAGTTATGCATACATGGTAGGGAAGAACTAATAGTATCCGTAATAAATCATTAGAAATTTTAGGTTTTTAATGTGAGGAATTTAGTAACTATCAAAACCAATGAACTAATTGAAGGAATTAAGATTTAAATAGACACCAAAAACATTCTATAAAGTTTTATTAAGAAAAATCATATAGATTTAATACTATTTAAGTGGATACTAATAACGTATTTATTCTAGGTGCACATTTTAGGAAATATAGATGTTGTTTGTCATTTGTCATTTATGTTTTAAAAAACTATTAGTCCTTGAAATAAAAATCCATTTTTGTTCCATAATTTAATCAAATTTATTTGAATATTTATCATGGGTTATTTGATTATGATTCATGTAAATCTTATTTTCCTTAAATTATTGTAATTTAATATAATTTTATGAATAGCTTATTTTGTCTACTTAAATGAAAGGTTTTTTGATAGAATACAAATATCTAATTTCAAATCAACCTATAATATAATATCATGGATATTAGGATTAGGAACATCTTTTATAATCAAATTATAAATTATGGATCATGATACCAAATGACAATAAATTCATAGCTCAAATAGTATGATAAAAACTCAATTTAATGTATAATCTTTTTCTGAGGGAAAATTTATGTCCCCTATGATTATAAGTTTGATTTCACTATATAAATAAATTAATGAGTATTCTATACAATTGTGATTATATAACCTATTTACATAGATATAACATAATTAAAAT
Source organism: Viscum album (assembly GCA_963277665.1). Lineage (NCBI taxonomy): Eukaryota > Viridiplantae > Streptophyta > Magnoliopsida > Santalales > Viscaceae > Viscum > Viscum album. The sequence goes on along the minus strand of OY728163.1, from coordinate 1,643,744,812 downwards.
TTTAAGGATGTAATTTATTCAATGAGTGAATAATATTAGGCCCTAGGAATTAGGGGCCATTAAATTTTTTTCATTCCTACTCATATAAAGAATATTTCTTTATTATTTTAAAATAATTAACACTTGATTAGTGATTCATTCATAAAATATATTAACCAACCAATGTTAAAATTATTTCATTATTATAGAACATTAAAATAAAGTCACATGAAACTATTTATCACATGAAATGTATAATTACACAACCTGGATTATAAAAATCCATCATAATATAAAACATTAATGGGTTTAAAATGGATTTAAAATAATAGTATATTTAGATCTACAATCACACCATAACTAATGACTCTTTCATGAATCAAAATTAGTATAAAAAATATACCTCTACAATGAATACAATTGATGAAGAATAAATTTTGTGAGATCTAGAAATAAAACAATGTAAATGAGAAGGGTTCCTTAATCAGTTTGAATAGAATGAATGAATTTAGAAGGACTATATTTCAAAATCCAATGTAATAGAGAAACTTTTTTCTCCATTTATAGTTCTTTGAGAAATTGAAATTGGTTATATATGTGTTATATGGGTATACCAAAGGTATGTACAGATAATAATGAGTTTAAACAATACAATTTCTGAATAATAATGATGTTAAAAATTAGTTTAAATCAAAAAAAAATATTTTATTTTTAGAATATTATATATTTTTTAAAAATAATGATTTGAGAAAAGATAAATGAATATTTTAATGTAAATAAATTAATAAAATTATTTTTTTAAAGTAAATAAATAATTAGAATTATATTTGGTCTAAGATCATTTCATTCATAAAATATATTTGTTTAATAATTTGGCATTGCATGAACTAACTATATTAAGGGACTAAAAGTATTATTGTAAAATAAAGTTAAGCTATATATTTTTTTGTATTATCTAAAAAATAATTAGTAATTTTCGTAGTAATATTAACAATAATGAGTCAAAAAAATAATTTATTCGGTTAAAGTAGTTTTCCTTTTATTTTTTTCATAATTTTGAAAAACAATTAAAATAATTTATTATATTAACATTATAAAATGAACATCATTTTGGAATTCAAAATATCATAGTTAGTTCAATATGAATATTATATATTTTTTTGATGTAGTTAATTTTCAGGGAGAGTGAAAAAATACTGATTTTTTTGCAACCATATCATTTGTGACAATATTATAATATAGAATTACATAATTATTTTTAAAACCATTTAATAAAAATTATATACTTTTTCATAAATATATATAATTTGAATATTCATTATTGAATTTATGAAACCTATGTTGAATATTTTGGATACATTTATAATATTTCACTTTATTTTTTTCTATATGTCAATAAATTATTTTTCCACACTTATATAAATTAGGTCTAACGAAACAGATTTCATATTTTAGAAAACAATGTTCATATTAAGTAAATGGTTAGTTTTATTTCGTGGTGTAATATAATGATTAATAAAAAAAATATTAATTCCTAAGATAATTTTAAATGTTTTATTTCCAAAAACATGTTTTATTAGTGTTTTATAATTTTTATCTAATAAATTAAATTTATTTATTTTATATAAAGAAAATATTATAATTTATAAACAAATATAGAAATATAGTATCAAATCATTAAATTGGTTTTAATGTTATATAATATTTATAACACTTAATGTTCAATCTAACATTTCTATGAAAAACTATTTTCTGCAATAAAATATATATTTTAATATAAAAGTAACTTTTATCATATTTAAAAATTTAATTGGACTGAATAGAGTAAAATTTTAGTATCAAAATTTTTTTTACTAGTTTTAAACTTACTTTTCTTGTAAAATTTGATTTAGTTTGGTAAAACCTAGTTAACTTGGTAAAACCAAAGTGATAGTGAAAAAATCTATCATTAAAAGACTCCAATCAAATTTAAAACAAGTGATAAAATTAATGTGGGATGATTTAACTAACCAAAACCCTATTTTCTGAATTATGAACCAATTTTTCATCCATTTATCCTTGAATAATGTCATGGAACAACTATTACATTAAGGCCATATATTAAAATTTCATTGCCACCATAAATAAATTGGCCATCTCACAACCCCATAATTATTATTCTATGTTTTAGTTTCTTTTTTATATTCTACCCAATTAACAACGCCTAAATGTATCATTCACATATATAACTCCCTTTTATAAATAAATTATCATAATCATTTCATTTTGACAAAAATAAATTATATACAACATTAAACCTGTCTAAAAAATATTGTATCCATAGAAAAAACTAGGACAAGAGGTGTGTCTTTTTACATATGAATTATGATTCATTAATAAATGATTTAAAATCAATAATATTATATATATTTTTGTGTCGAATAGTCTTGGATTTATATTTTTTTTTAAATTCCTTAATATATAGTATTTAGAAACCCTTCCCATGCTTTATCATCCATCAATAATCAACTATATTGATCAATTCATTATAAGGATTTTGTTTACCTAAATACATATTTTATAGAGTTATTATAATTTATCCAAGTCCTCATAATTTTCTGATTGGTTTATTCCACCAAATTATTTATTTTCATGTTACATTTTATTCTTATGTGGGGAATATGTTTTTTTAAATACAATTATTTTACCATTATAAATTTTATCCTTAAAAAATATATTATTTCGAATAATTCCAGTCCACATTAATGATGGTATCCTTATTTTTCAATAATTTATATTCCTCCCAGTGTTTTCATTTATATTTGAAAGCATAATAAATTTTTATCTCATTTGACCTTCATATTACACATATATGTTTTTCAAAAGAAAGTTTATTATCAATTTTTATGATGAGGAATTTGATGAAATGCAATTTAAAATATTTAAAAATGGTTTTACATTCCTTCTTAATCAATTGTTTTATCCTTCAATCCACATTTCTTGTCATAAAATTAATGATTTTTGAATAATATATTTTTGAAAATTATATTTTGATGTAAGTTTCATTCTAGTTTTTTCACATCAACATTTCAAGAAATACTTTTTATTATGATTCATAACATCTCCTTTTATGGCTATGTGATGAATATTTTCAAATTTCAATTTTATAGTTTTTCTATTATTTTACTATTTTCATATAAAATCATTACATTAATGTATATTATTATTCATGATTTACATTATATATTTTTATATGAAATAAGTTTTTTGGGTGATTTAATTTTGGGTATCATCTATTAAAATTTATGATTTTTATTTTTGTGAAACTATATAAAAATGTTTTCAAACATAATATTTATTTACATGGGTTCATTATTATCCTATGAAGTAATAAATTCAATTAGAACGCACATTAATACATGATTAAAGTGTAGATTCATTTAACTCATTCCAATTAAATTGGTTTGTATTTATATCTCCTTGGATGATGATGTTATTAAATCTAAAAAAATCAAAAAAGAAAGAGTGTATTTTTTTCACAATAAGAGGTGTGGACATTTTATTTGTTCACAATGTAAGTGTGATCATTTATTATATTTAAAAATTTATAATATCATAATACTATCTTAAAAGTAAATTTTATTTATTTTTATTTTTATTATTCTTTTAGTCTATTTCTAATCCATTTTCTTATGATTGTTCTTCATAGATCATATTTATCATCTAATTAATCCACATAATTTTAACATGGTATATATTTGTTCATTCAGGAACAAATTTCATTCTATCATGATATATAGAAAACTTTTAATAGTACATGTTATATATAATACGAAATTTCACCCATTACCAAGTGTTGTAATTTTCTTGTGATTTAATAATTGATGACATGTTGAAAATTATTCACATTTTGAGTGATTGAGATCACCCCTATTGTTTTATTCCCTTGGTTTTTATGATGAGTGTAAATAATTATAACTATGAATTATTTGGTTATGATGAAATGTTTTGATGTTTGTTAAAATATGTGACATGTGTTACATGGCTTTAAATCTCATAAACTAAGTGGATCTATGATTTATTAATTATTATTATTATGATATGTAATTCTAATAAGAGTTTTAAAAATATATACCTAGATCATCTCATTTTTCATTTTTTTTAAAATTTAGATGTTTTTAGAATAAAGACATAGGGGTATAGTGCTATAGTTCCTTATATTGGGAAAATTTAATTATCTTGGATAAATTTAAATTGGTAGAGTTTTATTCCATAAATTTACTATTATGTTGGTATATTTATACATTAAGGGGTTAATGAGTCCATGTGATTATTTTCATTTTCTCTATGGATGATATGCCATGTGGATGATAGGTTTAGACCCTATAGACAATGTTGAGAGAAATAAACTAAGAGAGGGAGTTGGGGAGATTAAATGACATAGGGGACCCAAACTTGTGCTCTAATGTTATACTTACACTTTAGGGGGGTTAGTTCAGGTATTGGTGGTGGTGACTATTAGTGTCACCATAGACCCAATGTTTATGATGTTTTCTTAGTAGGGTGGTGACGATATGGATAGCTCTGGAACCTGAGGTGTTGAACGTGATTATGAAAGATGGTTTGGAATAGTGTCCAACCCATTTTTTTATCATTATTACTACAATCCATAACTATGTGGAAATAGGATGTCATGTATATAATGAAATTATGGGTGGATAGGTATTTTCTACAAGGGATACCTATATGAATGTTCTGGACGATGGGGATTACCTCCCCCATATCCAAATATGAATGTGGGATTCATGTGATTACTTACCAAAAAAATGTATAACATTATTAAATTTCTATGAATACAAAATTTCATTCTAGTTATGAATATGAGAAATCTTCTATTACCCCCAATGATCTAGATATGCTTTTTGATGATATGTCGGATATTTCATCCATTGGATATATATATATATATGAATGTATAGAATACTATGTGTTCCCCCCCATAGATCCAGTAATACATTAACATACAAGATACATTGTTATTCCCAATATTTTATGTTTATATCTGGAATTATGGGTGTCACACCTCGACCAAAAATACGTCATTATTTATAAGTTTCTCAATGTCAGATCTTTTTTTGAGGATTCAAGTTGTGTTCCCAATAAAAGCCCTTGTTTTTTTTTGTGGTTATGGGTTTCCTTTTATACCAATGATTAATCATTATTGTTGGTATTAAGGAAATTATAAATGTTGGGGAGTTTTTGATGCCTATAATGTCACTACCTTATGTTTAATACATTTTGGGATCATTGAGTGTACTTCCCATGTGTTTGGGGTGTAATTTGAAGGGGTTTTAGGAAACATTTTGGTGTCTCATGGGTTTAGAATGACCTTCCCTAATTGTTCCACATAACCATGCAATGTTATATAATTTTTCTAGTAGCCCTCAAGAGGATTGCGCCCAGTCTAACTAACTGTGGAGAAAAACCATGAAACCACTTGAAGGTTTTATAACATTTGAAATGGAGATATTATTTGGGTGATTCCACCACCCAAATGAAGTCATGTCTATTGGGAATCGACCAGAGGAGCCTACCCCTCCTTCCTTCTTCTATGTGTGGTGATTTTGGGGTGATTTATCAATAATGGTTCATGATTCTTCATGTTTCATTCCCCAAATATTCTCTCCATCTCTGTCCATCATAGTCATAGGGTTTTTGTTGGGGGTTTTCTTCCTTGGAAGAACCATAATGTCTAGGTTTTATGTTTGGTCAGTTTTTCATTGGATCTTGTGAATGTGAATGTTCTACGAGGGTTTTTATCTCTCCTCCCATGAAGATTTATCGCATCCGCACATGATTGTGGTTGGTGGTTCCAACTTTTTGCTTTCCATAACACTCGATGAGAACTTGTGGGTTTTCATTTAATTTTTACATGTCTTAGTCGTCTCTAATATATTTATATCATGATGGGATTAGGGATTTTATGGTCATAGAATTTACTAAAATTAGGTTTTCAAAGGTATTTTTTTTAAATTCCTAGGATTATAGCACCTATAAAGAATGCTAAAAATTCCATTGTTCTTTTAATGTTAAATTTGGGGTTCTTATGAAATGTTTAGACTTGATTATGTTGTGATAGTTATTTATGGTTTCAGAAATTTATTTCGGGTGTATGTTTGTTTTTTTATTATAGCTTGTTAAATGTGTTGAAATGTACTAAATATTTTATCATGGTAATAAGGGGAATGTTTTATATTCCCTAACTTGTGTGGATGGTTGGATGTCACTTTAATGAAAATTTAATTTTTTTTAAAAAAAGTTTTTTGGGTTGCCTCTTGGATGTTTGGTGTACCATCCGATAGTGGCACATCCATGGGTGCACTAGATGCACACATGGTTACGCCCTCAAATGAAGATAGTGCTTTAAACTAGTGTTCCTTAAAATATTGGTTTCCTAAATGGTTATTTATTTAAAAATAATGTTGTATCCTTTGTGAGGTTTCTAAATGTGGTTTAAAATATAATATCATGGGTTTATGCCCATTTTTCTTTTGGTGTGTGTGTTTTGGATAGTTTTTGGATTGAGGGGCAGTTTCGAATTTCACTCTTGAATATGGTTTTGGAAATGGTTTGGAAATGTTTTGGTAAATTCAGTTGGGTTTGAAATCATAAAGGGGCATTTATCCGGTTTTTAGAGTTGAATGTTTTTTCTATAATCTGGAAATTATTTTTTATCAAATTCTAGAGTAAATAGTGTTCTTGACGGATTTTTAAGTAATTTTTAAATGTTATGGTGTGTACATGATTTGAAGAATGGGTTTGTGTAGTGAAAGTGGTGTATTAAAAAATTTGATGCACGGTTTGGTTGATAACTTGTGTATGTGTTAACAGGTGTTGAGTGGAAATTTATTGAGCACTAAAGTACTATCTAGGTATCTAGGTTGGTGGACTTGTACAGGTATGAATGTAATCCAATAGGGTTTGTCCCATGTTTCACGTATCATGTTTAACAATGACAACACTAACTAAACTATGATGACAATGTCATTGATGATATTGGGGACCTCTAGGTCATTAATAAAATCCATACAAGTGGCTTGTGCAGAAGAAAAAGTATTGTTATGGTCACTCCTACATCAATATATGAGGTATCTGGGGTCCAAAACTAGATATTTCTAAGGGGAGTTCATGTGACTAGTGGTAAATGACTATATTGCACCTCCCGTTAGTATATGGCAGGTAGGGATAGAAATTTTAAGGGAATGTGATTTTCCTTTAAAGTGGAATTTTTTTAAATTGTTTTCCATTTAAAATATTACATTGAAAATTTATACTAGTATTTATTGGGTTGGATTACTATTATAAAATTATAATTTTCTCGAAAAATTGCAGGTGGAGTGAGTTAGACATAGAAATGGTAAAGTGGTGGTTGTTTAATAAAATGTAAAAAATCTATTTTTATATGTTTATTTAAAACTATTATTAATGGAATATTTTGGAAAAGGAACATCTTGGAATCTATGGTGATTTCTTACTGAGCTGTTAGCTCACACCGTACATATACCAATCGATGTTGGAAGACCTGAGTTGTTTTACAGGTTCTTGTTTTGATCTGGTTTTTCTGGTTTGAGTTATCTCTTAGAGTAGGGTAGTCTTGTGGATAGAGCTGAATAGGAGGTCACATAGAGATTGTGTAAGTAGCTGGTTGTTTTAATTTTTTGTATTTTCTTATTCATTCGGCCTTATTATTATTCAGTTTTATTTTTATTAGACATTATTGGTCATTTATTGAGATTCAGTTGTGTTTAGCTCTCCTTCATTTTCTATTTTTATTTTTTTATCCAATTTATTAATGGGCCAAATCATTCCTTCTTGTTTGGTTTTGAGGGTTTGCACATGTTTCAGACTAGCATGGTTGACCTGTTGAGGGTCGACTCCGATTAGTTCATGACAAAATGGTATTAGAGGAGGTTATTGAATATTGGGGTGTCTAATAGATGGATACTAGTGTTTTTGGGACTCAGGAGGTAGGTGTGCAAATGTTATCATGATCCATTTCTCATTCTAAACCTCGAGTCACCGAGGGTATTATGATATTGAGTCTTGTGTCTTCTGTTGTTGTAAGAATAAAGGGATGATAATGGGGGTGATTCGGGTTAGGTTGTGTCCTATGTGGGGTGGTGACCCATGAGATTTCCAAGTGCCCGGTTGAATGCCCTCTTAATTTTATTCCTTACATAGCGCATGGCTCACCCCCATATTGCCTCGCTAGGAATAGGCACTAGTTACTCATTTTAGTGGTCCATTGTTGGATGGGTTTCATTTTTGTTTAACTTGGTTAATGTGTGTGTTAAAAATGAATGTGGATATAGAAATAACAACTAATTTATAAATTGTTGTGTTTTCCATGAAATGGTTTTAAATTGGTAATGTTATTTTTCAAAAATTGAGTATGTTTTGGGTTTAATAATATTAATGTAATGTGGCCCTTGTATTTTCTTATGGATGTTGACTTGTGTGTGGGTATGTGTGAGAAGTATGTGTTGGCACGCGAGGATGGTAATGGACGGACATACATATAATGGTTTGTGGGATACCATGGGTTGGGTTTTGGAATTAAAGGATAATCATGGTTATCCAAAATTGATTTTAAAGAGAAAATAATTTATATGATTTTTTTTTTTGAAAAATAGTTCATTGGTATGTGGGAATTAGCCTTGGAAGAAGGCAGTTTTGAGTTTTCAAAGTAATATGATTGTTTTTTGAAAAATAATATTTTTGTGGATATTGTTTTTTCATAGATTATTAACCAATTTGTTTTTGGTTTGAGGCGTTCCTTTTTGTTTTTTCCTCAGTTTGATGTTGGATATGGTCTACACTTTTTGTGTTTTTCAGAAAATGTCACCCATAAAGGTCCCCAATGTTCATTATTATTCTTTACCAGTTCATTATCCTTCATTATTATTTCTGGTTTTCTATATTGGTCATGGTTATTTTGAGGATGTCGAGCGTCTTGAGGTAATCGAACATTTATTTTATTCAATGGGAACACCCGATGGTGTTAGATTCCATTCAGTTAAAAAGGCTCCTTGAGGGAAGTGCCTTGGACTTATGTGGGGGTTGGTTTACCCATCATCGACGGATTGTGAAATTTCATGGTAGTTGTTTAGGGCCACATTCATCCATCATTTCACATCATAGAAGGCGAAGCAGATGAAGGAGGAAGAGTTGTAGGATATATGGAACGTCTAGCGATCAGTAAAGACTTATGTTGAAAATTTTTGAGAGATAGTTTAATTCCCTTTGGAAGTAGCATCAGCAGATTTGAGGAGTAATTTCTCATCTCCTCGGGTCTTCTTCCTGAAATAATGATGAATGTGCTATCAACTGGGGATACATGACACATGAGCCCCAGCCTGGTTGGTGAGGACTCAGTAGGTTCTTCCAAGACACCCTAGATCAAATCTAGGTGGAGGAGTATTTCTGGGGGTACCATAGTAGAACTGTAGTAGTCAATGTAATAGGTAATGTAGCAGGAAATATAGCAGGTACTCTAGCAGGTATTGGGCAGTTATGTAGCAGACAGAACTATTCATTCATTTGGCCCTTTGGGCCATTGGTTTGGTCCTCGGTTCTTGTAAGGATTTTGGGCCACCCAAGGCCTTCAGTTTAGTATATTCTCAAGGCCTTCAGGCCACCTCAATGCCTTAAGTCCATCCCAAATCCTTCGGGCCACATGAAATGCAGATGTACCAGTCAGACTACAAGGGACAAGGCTTCAAAAAATTATTCAGGGTCAGTGCATTCACTAGAGTAGAGCTAACCGAAATTGGATGTATGAGAGGGTATGACATTTCCCTCGATACATGGCATGAGAAACATTGCATAGAAAAGCCAGCCGAACATCCCTACGAAGGTGGAGCACTGATAACATTACATATGTTAGAAAGGAGTAGTTTCAAGTTGAAATGTCTAGGTGATTTTCTCTAAGACCTAGAGGTCATGAAATTATCTCTACACCTTCGGGCATTGTAATTTTTCCACCTAACCACTTGGAATGTGGATTATCAAAATTAAAAAAATGTAGGACTTTGGGCCATTCCGAGTAACATGGGAAACATGGTTCAAGAGGGTGGTGGATGACGCATTCATGGATGATCTATATTTTGGGGTGTAACCACTGGTTTTTGGTTCCCAAGAAGGGTTTCAAACAATCCACTGACCAACAAAATGTCATGGTTAAAATTTTAATTTTTTTAATCAATTTTTAGAATAAATATTAATGATGAAAAATTAGTGTTTCTACTTTCATTTAAAAACTAATCCCTCAACCATATTTTTAATTAAGAAATTTTAGCGAAAAATATTATGAACTTTCATTCATTTGTGGTCCTTATGATTAATTAAATGTCTATTTTAGTTCTTCACGAAACAATGATTATTTTTTAATTCCCATTTCTTGATGGTCAGGGGGTTATCCCCTGGATGAGCTTTTCTGGTATAATATTATCAATGAAAAAAAGATGATATAATTGATCATAAGAAAAAAAACCATATAATGTAATTATTAATACTTATATTTTTATATAATAAATGATGTTATCAACATGAGAAAAATGTTCATGATAAATTATATCCTAACACGTGGACTTTTGTTGAATAGATGGTCTTTTAAATCATTGATTATTTTTGGATTTGAGGCCCCCAATATTACATTAATCCATTAATTGTTTTTAATTGATGACCTAAACCACTCCATATAAATATTAATGCCTTCCATTTACATACATATCATTAAATTCCTTTAATTTTCTCCTACATAGAGACCTACATATATTTTAGTCCATGTGAACTTTGTACATTCCATTTTTTTTAGGAAAATTTTTTATGAACCCTTCTCATGACGTGGGATTTAAACACAGGATATATTAAAAAAAATATTTCCGTGATGGAATTTAAATTTGAACGATGCAATTTAATAAAGCTACATATAATATAACACCCTGAAAAATCTAAAGTAGGAACATTACATTCGATAACGTGTATGACACATAACAGAAAGTGTGTAAATGAAAATAATATGATAATAATTTATAATATATTTATTATTTTAAATATATTTAAATTAATATATATATATATATATATATATTTCAATAATAATTGAAATGGGTCAATGTACATCACAAGAAAAGAAGAATTTCTTCATTGGATTTCATTACACCCATGAAAAATTTTTACCGAACAATTATATATTATTAAAATATTATTATTAGTTATAACCTTGATATTAAATTAGTGTTTTTGAATATTATTTAATAACTTATAAAAATATATTTTTCTAAAAAATATGAAATTAATTCATTGGGTTCAAATTAATTAGAAATCTATATAATAACACTTGAATATAAAGGGAATGTTTATAAAGAAAATTATTTTTATTCTCAAAAAGATGTTTAATGTTTACAAATTAAATTAATTACAATTAGGTAATAATATTATTGTAATTTACATATACTACAAATTCCATATAATATTTTGATGCTCATCCAATATATATTGTAAGAATAATAAAATAAATAACCCAATATTTCACATAAAACACTATATCATTATAAAGTCATTTTTATCTCATTTTAATAAAATAACTACCTAAAATTCATTTTTTGGAAGTTTTATAAATATTATTTTAAAAAAAATAAAGATAAAATAAGAACATCAATATGAGGTTAGTGTGGATATTATTATTTCTCTATGATGTTTCATTTTTAGAGTAATAGGAAAAAATAATAAATTTTATCTCAAAAAATATTTTTCGTCTAATTTATTTATAAAGATGAAATAAATATTTTTTTAAAGATTAAATAGTTAAAATATATATCTTTTAGTAATTATAAGTTCATTTTAATCAATTTATCTTAGAAATTGGATATAAATACTTTGCAATCATTAGAATATTTTTACCTTAAAACCCACATTATCATCCTCTATGTGAGATTGAATTTAAATTAATTTCTACAATCCTTTTGATAAGTGTTTTAAAAATATTATTACATAATTTTAATCAGTATAGTATATAATTTATAATAAGGTAAAAATATTATATTAACAAAAATAGAAGTAAAATTGGTTAAAATTATTTACAATGAGTAAGATTAAATTAAGATAAATAATGTACTAAGCCTTAAACATATGGTCTAAAAAAATAAAAACATTTTAAAAAATTGAAGTATTATCCTATTTTCACTGTCTATTCCTTATAAAATATTATTTACAAATATTTTAGCCATATTTCCTAGGAAAACGTCTGTGGAATTCCCCTTCCAAAAGTTTACTAGTGTGTTACTCCCCCTCCACTACAAAAATACCACCTCTACTCCCACATCCACACACCTCTAAATTTTATTAGGATTGGCCATGATCTATTAAAATATCACCTAAAAATAAAATCCCATGAACATATAATCCACACATTAGAAATAAATCCATATAATGATACCCTTTTGTGAAAAAAAATAGTTACCTGAATAAGAGGTAACATCCTTCCTGAAGCTCTTTTGTTTTATTTATTTTTGAATCCCATAGATTTTTCTCTATAAAATGTTATATAATAAAATAAGTATAAAAAATATATTATTATTTTTTTATGTTATGTATTTTAACAAAACTTACACATGCATCCATCTTTTGGAAAAAACATATTATTCATTTGAATGACGAACTACCGCCTCACAAATGATGATTGTTCATTTTTACTATACATTCTATAAAGTTATGATTAATGATGGATATAATGTTTATATGTGCTGTAGTTTATATTTATAATGTTTTATTATTTGTTAATTTTTTTATAATACATACCCATGTGCTTTTAATTTTTTTTAAATATGATAACATCATTTCTGGAAGTGTGGAATACAGCCCCCTAAAAGATATGTGATTCATTCACATTATACAATTACAGTATAAAGGTTTTTCTAATAAACCTATGTGACCTATATGATATAAATATTCAAATAGAATTATAATATAAATATATATAATTTAATTTTAATTCTTCTAACATGACAAATAATTGAATGATGAATGCATGCATATATATGACTCATTTCTCCATGAACTGTGAAATTAATTCCTTATATCGAAATGTTACAAATTGTTATAAATATATATATAATGAAAACATATGATATTTATATCATGGTTTAACAAATGGATATTATTAAATCTTTTTCTAATAAGTGAGAGGAACAAGTAAAAATTTAAAACATACTTGACAAACTAGGCTATGGACCCCCAGAACAGTGAAATTAATGAATGAATGTTATAAAATTGGTATTATGTTATTATAAAAAGATAATATATTATATTACAAAAAATTATATTGTTCTTTAATAATATATTAATACTCTTAAAACCATTATCAATTAGGATAAATTCCATTCCAACAAAAGGAACCCCAATGTAATGGATTTAATTTCAATTTATATTCAATTGCGACTTATTTTTTTATGAATATATTTTCTTTTATTTAGTGTATATACTACACTTTGACATCATAAATCCCAAATATATTAATTCTCATGATTTTATATTTTTTTCATTTAAATTCATTTCTTCATGGGGATTATGGTTCAGATGCTTCAATGTGGTATGTGAAATTTTTTAATGATTAAAGATTATTTTCAACAAGAATATTTTAATGATCGTCCAATTGTGTTTCCAATATATTGGGTATAATTTATTGTTTTACACCTAATTTAATATCAATCATGTACATACTGTAAATTTGAAATGTAATATCATGATTCATTTAATCATCAGGATATTTTATATATTAATATGAATTATTTAATCTAAGGGGATTTCCATTTAAAGAGTTACCAAAGTGGATATGAATTTCGCAACCAAATATCTTCTCATTTTTTTATATTACATCCTATATTGTTTTTGATATTATATGATTATGTGTAATAATAATTTACTTGATATTTTTTTTTCTATATGTTTATATGGTTTTACATTTAACACACATAATCTAATCATAGAATTATTCTCACATCCACATTATAGACTTTAAAGGATTTACTTTACAATCTCATTTTTGGGATTGTATACATATGGATTTCCATCCCATAAAATTATTTGATAATTTTATATTAAACCATTAAATTTTGTTCATCACTAGATATACATTTTATATATCAATTACTAGAACCATTTCCCACTATTATATAATTATTATGTTTAATAATTTTAGTTTATGAAAACTCATCATTATTTATCTCTTTGGGTGAAGAAGCGATTTTCTTACAAAAATCATAGTTTCTAAAAAGGTTTCAAAAAATATATTTATCATTCCCAAAATTATTAATTAAATATATTTTTAACTTTTCGTTTTTTACCCAAGCTTTTAATGAAATATTATTGTTGATTTTCAAACAATTATTGTTTTATCCATTGTAATGTGAAAAATTTATATTCATTTTACCTCTTATGACATTTATGAATAAACAAACCAGAATTTTATTGAATATTCCATTACATGATTAATAGGACAAATTTCAAAAAGAATTATTCAAATTATATTTTTAAATAAATGTTTTTAAAATGTTCATTAAAAAAATTATAAGATAATGTTTTTAAAATTTATTTATAATATTTTAATACATCAACAACAATAATCCTTTTTTACTACACTAGAGATATGTTTTATTGAATAAATCATTATTCTTTTTTTAGATTTTTTATTACTGGTTTATCCACTGATAATGTGGACATTTATTTCCTTGACTATCATGACCCATCCCTTTAGGTATGTGTTGAGACAACCCCATGTCAGCCTCCCAATGGAAAGGGGGTGGCGACTATCACCGAAGGAATTATCCCGAAAAAATGGATGCATTTTACATGTATATTTACTCATGCACACAACTCCCAACCATAGGTAGTAGAAGGTAAAATCAAAGGAAACCACAAATACAATCCTATAAGAAAAACAAAACTAGAGTAAAACATAAAATAAATAAAATGGTGGAAACCCGAGGTAGTATACACGATCACCAAAATAACTAAAAAAATTTAAGACACCAAGTCCTTGAATATGATCTGCCGGGAAGCCCACCTAAAAGGTAGGTGAAGGGTTGCGTCCTAATATTGTTGATGTGTACCTCATCAGTCTCATCTCAATGGGCACCACCTGGCCCTGTTTCTCTATAGACTCCATCAAAGAACCGGTCTTCTTCACAAAACACGACACGTGTGGATAGAGCCCATACATTGGTGTATAAAACAGTACAAGGTAGGTGACCCCAAAAACATAATGGTAATCAATAAGAGAAAAACCACACAGGAATGAACATACATCTCTTCTTGTGTATATGTCAATAAATACACCATGGAAATCCATATATACTCATTGCAGTCACTAAGAACCATAAGGTCCAACCATGAAACTAGTACATGGATTCCCACAGAGGCTTATGTGTAACACATAAACTAGGAGGTCACATTCCATTAGCTCATCCATCAAAGATGGCCCACATTGTCGAGATGCAATTCATTAGGCACAATCTTACCATTCTGAATGGGACTTCTGAGATAAAGTTATCCATCGGGAACATTATACTAGGTCCAAATCTAGTTCTCGGAACTAGATTTTTAGTCATCATAGTCATACGCCCTATTCAAGACTATGGAAAACCAAGTGAAGAGGCACACTCCTCATCAATGCTCTCAGTTGAGAGTGATTTGCTCCATAATAACCATAAAATACCTCTCCCACTCCTATAAGAGTTGTCTCATGCCTCAATCCATCGAGAGAGAACTAACTCCAATCTCGGTATCATTTTTATCAAGTGGATGGGACTACTCCTTAAGATTGTGCCTGACAGAGAAGGGAGTTACATATCCAATCATGGACCCACTCACTACCCGATAGAGGATTACTACTCACTGACTAGAGGAATTGTGTGTTAGTGTGACAGTAGAGTAATAACTCGGTCAGTTCATGTGTGGAGGGCATGCACCCTGGTATGATAGGAGAGTATCGAATTCTATAATAAAGAACCCACACCATACCTGGTAGGCGAGTACTAAATCTATTCGATCTTTCATGGAGGACCCTCACCCTGAAATAAATAAAGAGTGCCGATTTTGTTTGTTTGTTCTCTATGAGGGACCCACAAATTTGAATGTAGGGGAGTATCGAACCAAATCTATAGGAACTACTCCCCGAAACGATTAGGGAGTACCGACTAAACCGTAGCATTGCGCAAGGAGGACCCTCACCATGTAATAGTATGATAGTACTGACTCCTACAATAGAAAACTCGCTCTCTACTTGGTAGGGGACTACCAACTCTATATTCATTAGGAATGGAATATACACACCCTAGTCCAATAGGGGAGTTCCCACTGAAATGATAGAGGACCCACTCCCTGGCACGGTAGGACAGTGCAGACTCATCCTTTATGAACTCGTATGTGATCTCGCGCCCCAAATCCAACAGGGGAGTAACATTGTTAGAGAAAAACCACTCAAAGGAACATTAACAAACACCCAAGAACATGGGGAGATTCAACCCTAAATAATTACACGGATAAGATGAACATGTTCCTTGAGTCATCAAGGGAGTAGTTGTCCTAACATTCTTCATACGAATCAACTCTATTATTTTGAACGTCTTCTTGTAGTGATAGATCCTTTTATTTAAAACAAAAAAAATTGTCCACTAACTTTTTTAAATGTTCACAACGAGTATATAAAAATGAATCTCTCAATTTAAGGGTTACAACTATGTAGAAGAATCGTAAATTGGATGCTCTTATTGTATGTTATGGGAATTTCAGCGAAATTAATTTTGGTAAAGTCCATATCTAGTCCGACCCAGTCGGTCCAACCTGACAAGACCTGGGTCCTTCACCCAATCTGGTTTTTATCCCAAACAGGGTGAGACCCATACCAACCTACTAGATCCATCCATTCCTGCTATTTCAGACCGGTTTCATCGAATTGAATGTAGCTAAGATCATGTCAGTTATTCATAGGCGGTGCCAGCTAGCACTGTCACATTCATTGGCTGATCCTCTCACGTAGAATGGGATTTCTAGAATGACCCATGGAAGAGTCGTGGGTCCATATCATTCCACATCTAGAGGCCATGGATTTCCCCAAAAAAGAAGCCAAGCGGTTGCTGCTGCCAGCTCCCCTTAGTTTGCCTCCCCACCGTTCGGCATGCGATTGGCACCACCACCTACCGCCGCCAATAATATCCTGACAGATATTTCCTCAGACCACCAGACATGCTCTGGTGGTTTGTTCATCAAAAAAAATAGTGTTACGGAACCCTTGGGTCTTGGTATTAATCCCTAGGGGCACAAATCATTAATGTGGCAACTTCCTCTCGAAAGAGCTCGATCGATGGTATTTCTCAAGATGCCTCGATTGGATCGATGTCTGTCTTCATTGTATTATGAACGTTGATAAAAATTTGTTATTCTTCAAACCACGAAGAAAAAGAAGAATGTTCAAAATGGTAGAGGAAAACCAAACAAACATATTCATGGAATGAACCATCACTGTCGTTCGTCATGGAGTTAATCCACTCCCATTATATGGTTTTAGTATAAAAAATCTTGAACCTGAAATCCCCAAAAACATTCCACAGTCAATGCTACCACAAGAATGAGCGAACCATTGGTCAACCTATTCATGGGTTGATCCAAATTCATCATCTAAAATCAAGAACATGGAAAATGATGTAATTTAAATCGCAACTCCCACCTCGATTCAGTTCTTTCATTGAAAAATAATGACTACTTGTTTTTATAATTCTTATACACTTGATCTGATTCATCCTCAGTGGTCATGGATTTGTGGTCTTGGTTCTGATATTTCATGGCTTTTTCTATAATTCTTGGTTTGATGGCATTTTTCGTCGGTGGGGATTTCTTGATGTCATTAGCCGTTCACCATAGGATTCTCCATGGCTTAATTCCCAAAATAATTCAACATCTTCCTCCCTAAACATTGTATCCTTAATAATCTTTTATGTGTTGAATCATGTTTTATTATTTTCTATTTTTCTATTTTTCCAACATTATTTTATTTATTTTATAAAAATATTGTTTTTGTTTTAATCCATTACACAGCATTTCGCTGCAAAAATTCAAATGTTCAAAAATAAATAAAATAAATAAAATTGGTTTACTTTTAACTTTTTCTTTAAAAAGTATAAAAATAAACTCTATTGGTAATCCCATGTTGGACAATATTAAGTACTTCTTATGAGAATCAAGACATTATGAGTTCATCAGTTCCCATATAATTTTATTCTAAGCACTGCTTTATAAAATAGAAAAATTCTCTAAAATGTTTATTTCAATGATCTAAAAAATTTCAAAACCCCCTTATGACCACTCCAGGACAAGGAATTATGTCTCTTCTCATTTCCTTTTCCCATAAAATTCCCTTTTAATTTAAAAAAAATTACATGGAATTTAGGAAAATCACATTATTCCCACCTTAATAATTTTTTCCCCGAAAAGAAAAACCCTATGATCAATGAATGAAAATGGAGTTCATCATGGATTCTTGTGTTTGATACAAGAATGTACCCCATGGAACCACTGAGATCAAACACTCTCAATTCCAGCTTCTTCTAGGTCATCAATTTGCATAAATGGGAACTTGTTTCATTAGAAAATACTAGTGGGAACATTCCAAGAACTACAATCCATCAATAGTTATGTGTCCAGTGGAACACCTCCACGTTAAACTAACATAGATACAAAAATAAACCCACAATTCACATCCACCCCTGGTTGAACTGTGATAATTCTTCCACAAGAATTTTTCATTCCATGTTAATGTTAAAAACATAGGGGTATTTACTATCAAAAAAGGGATTACCATGAGTGAATTTTGGGTCTTAATTGGCCCTTTGTCTTCAACCTCTAGAGTCCAAACAACATATAGAAACTGGGCCACTTCCACACTCAATAGAGGTAATCCAGTTGAATATGGATGTAAATCAACCATTTTATACTATGGAAACATCATGAATTCAAATTATTCCACCATGGAATGTTTACAAGAATTAATCTTCTCAATATTCCACCCAGTGTTGCCTGTGATTTCCTTTCAAATGAATGAAAACTGGTTATCACCATCACCGATACACCACACCATTTTCATAATATCATAAATCTTGGTATGAATGATAGTACTTCCTACCTATAATGTTGTCGCAAGGCCTCAGCGCCATGACTAATAGATCCCAATAGCAACTCTCACCTCCAAGTGTTAGGCTACACTATCAACCCCATGTGTTGATCAACGGGTCTCCTACCACAAGAGTCTCTAAGCATGAGGGTATGTCAACAATCCAACCAGAACCTTGATATCTCAAATCGATCTCGAGGGAAAGGATGACAACTATCACCCCTATCTATTTAAAAAATTCTTCCAAAAGAAGAGATGTAGGCCATACATTGAGATTATCCTGTAGCTTATTGGTCATAATTCAAGATTTCATGCAGCTATCCTCACCCATGTTCTTAATCTCCCTTAGCCTAGCATGGACCACCTGGGGGTGGTGGTGGAAAAATGAAAATTTGCAGCCACCTCCTGCTTCTCGTCCAACTCTTCTTCATTGCATTCCATCTTGCGGGAATCCTTTCTCGAATTGTTTTCTCTTAAAAGGAGGCCCATATGGTGAATCCCTCTCAATGATATGGTGGGTCATTAAATCCCTAGAAATATTCCCCTAGCCATTGAAAACATAACACCACCACTCCTATAGTTGATCTTCTCTTTGGTGTTGCTCCTGCGCCATAGACCCAGATGTCTTTCTTCGAGTTTGGGTAATCCACCTTTGCCAAGATCCTATCGCCTATCACCTACTAGCTTAAGCAAATTCCTCCACCTCGTGTTATCTACAATAGGTCGCATCCATCAGCTCCTCCAACAGGTAGTTTCCAACCACCAGGGATCTCTCCAGCACCACAGAATATGTCAGAATGATAAGGGGTATCCTTAATGCCCTGACCTACAGGAATATTCCCTACTATATGATCTATGCCATAATGTTAGGGTCCCACATCATATCTGTAGATTAGCGAGAATAATCCATGAATCTCATTGAGTATTCAAATACCATCATGATTATACATTGTAGGTTCATCATCTATGGTATATGCATCGAGAATAATGTCACTAGAATGAAATCCTCCCTGAAGAGGTGATCAAAGTCAATCCAGGTGAGGGTTTCCTCATCGTGCATCTAGATCACTGAGCTCCAGCATCATATATCAGATCCCTCAAGATGGATCGTGGCTAGTACTACCGTCTAGTCAAGAGGTGTACTCACTAGGAAGAAAAATCACGCAACCTCCTCAATTGAATCCTGATCTACCAGGGGATCTATATAACCTCAGAAAATTGGTGGTTTATGCCTCTAGAACTAGTGTCGCACACTCCACCTATGTGCATCCTCCACTTGTAGTCTTGGTAGAAACTGTTGATCGACCTGTGATTACATCACTAGTGTACCACCCGGTAGTAAAACCACATATTCAGTTCCACACATGGAAGCCTCTACTCAAGGTGGATCATCATCATGATCTTTTTATGGGATCCTATCTGGCAATCTTCATGATGAAATCCTAAAATATATCATTATTAACCATGGATAAAGAGTATATCTTACTAAATAATGACACTGAATGAACAAAAATTCATATATGATGTGTTTACTGTTTATTTCCATGAAACAAGTGTTCCCAAGTTCCATGTCATAAATAGGTTCCCAAAGTCTGGGTGTATGGATACATCAACTGTTGCATCAGCAATAGAGACCCTGGCCTAAAAGCTTAAATCAAAACACTCAACACTATTTACCAAAACCAAAAACTACAGACCTTCAGTCATTGATGTAGAACTGACCACCGGTGATACCAGTTTTTTACAACCTATCCCTCGAGGCCCATTCTATGACTAGTACAAGTCTGTCTCCCAAAGTCCATGCTCTAGAGATGAAGGCATTATCCTGCAAAAAAGGAGTAATTTTCTATGTATATGTACACACTCACACATCTCCCATCCATAGTTATTATAAGGTAGAAGTCAAGAAAAACATTAGTGCACTTCACTATGTAAACCCAAAGCAGAGTAAAATGGAATGTAATGAATCGTTTTTAAACTGGGGATAATATACAAGCCCACCCAAAAAATAGAACAAAATTAAAACTTCTTGTCTCTGAAACCCATCTGTCGGGAAGCCTACATGAAGGGTATGTTAATGGTAGATTCATGAACCTGTAGAAGTTCACCTCATTTTTCTGATCTCACTGAACACCACCAAGCCCTGGTCCTCTTTGGACTCTGTAAATCCACCGATCATCGTCACAAGACATGACAAGTGCATGAAAAGTCAATGTGGGGGTGTGTAAAACAATACTTAGTAGAGGACCCTAAATCCAAAAGGGTAAAGAAAAATAAATAAATCAAAAAGTAATGGAAAATCATATCCACACAGGTATATTCCCAATCATATACCATGAAAATCCTCATATACTCATTTTAGTCACTAATAACCATAAGGTCCAACCTTGAAACTAGTACCAATATTATCACAGAGGCTCAAGCATAACACATAAACTAGTATATCACAATCCATGAGATCACCCATCACTGATGGAAACCTTAAGAGAGATGCACTCCATCAGGTAAAATCATACCATTTTGATTTTTTACTTCTGAGAGAATGTGTTCCATCATTAACATTATACCAGGTCTGACTCTAGTTCTCGACACTAGATGTATAGTAATCATAGTCATGAACACCTTGCAAGGCTAAGGAAACCCATGTGAAGAGGCTCACTCCTCGTCACTCTTCTCTGCTGAGGGAGTGCTTCCCTATACTGACATTAGATTCCTCGGGCGATCTTGTAAGGAGGGTCTCATACCTCCGTCTATCAAGGGAGAAATAACTCCAATATATCTATTTTTATCATGTGGATGGCTGAATACTCTCTACTATGTCAGATTTTCAAGGAAGCTCCATCTCTAATCGAGGACCTGCACACTACCTGGTGGGGGAGTACAACTTGGTGACTAGAGTACCTGCACCCTGGTGAGATAGGGGGTACCCAATTTGTTAGTTCATGAGTGGAGGACCTATGCCCTGATTTGATTGGGTAGTATCGACTACTATAATAGAGGACTACACCCAACCCAGTATTGGAGTAACGAATCTATTCGGTCATGCTTGGAGGACCTATGCACTAAAACAACTAGGGATTACAGACTCTATTAGTTTGTTCTCTACGGGGGAACTATACCCAAGTACATTAGGGGATTACCGACCCCAGGAAATAGGACATGCTCTCTAGCACAGAAGAGGTGTATATACTTTGACATATAACTGTTTAAGGAGGACATGTACCTAGGAACAAAAGGGGGGTAATGAATCCTACAATAGAGGACCTGCTCCCACCCTGGTTGTGGAGTAACAACACTACATGGGATAGGTATGGTGGACCCACATCCTAGTCCAATTGGGTAGTTCCATCTCCATCTATAATAGAAATGTTTAATGGAACACCAAGGGAGTTCCAACTCTTCTTTTACAAACAACTCTAAGAACCCGCACCCTAAATCCTACAGGGGAGTAACATTGATGGAGGATACAACTCAATGGAAAAGAAACCTACACCCATAAATGTGTGGAGTCCTGTCTCTACCTATATAAAGGGATAATGAGTACCCTATCCTTGAGTCATAGTGGGAGTAACCATCCTACCTTTCATTGTAAGAATCACCCCAATTCTACCCAATGTATTCTTGTACCAATAGTGGATACTCATTAAAACTAAAAGGCCAACCTACATCATTCTCGAAAATTTAATTAGAGTTTCTCAAAAGGACATTATCAATGAAAGGGTCCCAATGCTGCAAATGGCCCATCGATCGGACATTCTGATTGAATGTCATAGGAATTATAGTGAAAAGGAGGTTGTAGGGTCTAGCTCGAGTATGACCTGGTCGACCAGAACCTCCCTGACATGGGTTTGACCCGACCAAATGTGTGTGTCCTACCATTGTAGAGACCCTAAGCCTGACGTACATGGACATTACATTACTTTTGTGGAATACTTAGTACATAACAAAAACACACACACAAGGATCGTAATAGTTTAGTGTCTTTGGAAACTCGAAATATAATCTTCAAATCGTGGTGAAAGATCTTCAACATCTCCCATAAAGATCTTCTTTTTTTTAACCTAAAACCTTTATTTATATCCTCGGGAAAAGAAAACATAAAAGGGTGAGCTCAAATGCTCAGTAAGGGTAAACAAAAGAAACATCAATCACATCATTTTCATAAGAACGTAACATTTTGGAAAACTTAACCTGCAAAAGAGAGCATAATTTCATAACATGGGATAAATCATAGTAGTGAAATGAAATCCCAATAATCATAACATAAAACAAGAAACTTTGTGGAATACACACATAATCATAGAGAATCATATCTTATTAGTCAAGACTCATTTCCAAGACTATCTTAGTGGAAAAAGTCCCTTTCTGAACCGAGTCACCCTCGTTTCAGTCCTGTTTCACTAAACCGGTATAACCTACCATTCCAGCCATGTCTATCTCATGAGATATAAAATTTTTACTCAATGCATTGGAGGGAGATATAGGTCCCACCCATCTCATAATGATACCATTCTTATGTGTGCCACAAAATCATAAACCATACATCATTGCATAACCCATGTAATAAAAATGGGATTCTTAAACAACATAACATCATAAAACAATTCATATAAGATTAAAGAATTCATAAAAATAATTCCATCACAACATAATGAAATAAATGTAATAATAGGGATAAAAACAGAACCCTATATTATATTAGATGGAAAATAATTTTGATAAAACACTTGAAATGAATTCTTGAGGAAAATATCCTTTCTTCTTCAAAAACACTTTTCCTTTCTTAATATGTCATATAATTATAAACTAAAAGAAGTTGATTAAAAATAAACTTGAAAAATTTTAAAGGAAGATTCTTGGAAATAATGTTTTAAAAATCCATTCATGCCGTATAAGTTAAAAAAACATTCTTCTCGTACTTTTGTCGGAAAAGTCAAAAAGTACCTCGTACAAAAAACGAAAAAAGATTCCATTCATATCTTTTACTAAAAATTCACTGAAGGGTAAAATTGGATATAAACTATTGTAGAAGGATATAAATATTACATATTGAGGAAACATGGATGTGGATGATAAAATACACCCCAGTAAATGCCAATGTATAAACAATCTCGGATAAAAATGAGATTGTGATATTTCCCTTACCTTAGGTCTGATTTGCATTGTACGTGTCCGAAGCTCCTGTATAATGGTTTAAATAATTTTATTGACTTATTCCAGAATCATACATATTGATATGATATCATATATGGTTATATTCTTAGATTCTTGTTAGTAATATTTCATTGTTACTTGTTACTCGGGTCTTTATTGCCTTTTGTTCTTATGTGTGTTTTGCCGAATAAATTCTTATTCTTCTTTTAAGGTTATAGATACCTTATATACAAAATGGTATTAGTGTAACATATATCATATTTATTCATTCAATTCATTTATATAATTACTATGTAATGATGATCATGTAGAATGAGTCGCATCACATCGTGGAGACGGTATTCCGTACGTACGCACGAGTGATGATATCGTTCCTATGATCGTGGAATTGTATTGGAGTATATATATATTATTTCAGTATCAATATTACTTTATAATAATCATAAATAGTTACTCATAACACCATTATACCAATCCTTGTAAGGTGATGGTGGAAAATAGATTACACCACGGCGTGGAGACGGTATTCCGTACGTACACACGCGCGGTGATTTCATTTTTCCGTAGGATGGATAGAAGGTTAATTAGGGTTGTTTCATATTTATAATAACATATCAGTATGTAAGTAATACTGATGTTATTACTTTATCATGAAACAACTAAAGAATAATAAGTTGAAGAAGAATGAAATTGAAAAGATCGGTAATGGATATTACCTCTTCTTTGGAACGCCTCTTTGAATCCTCCACTTAGGGAACTAAGATTGGTCATTGAAGAAGACCAGGACTTCTAGGATTATTCTAGGGAAGTGGAGAGGAGAAAATGGCAGGGGTTGGCCGAGCTTGAGTGCTCAAATTGGTGTGAGGAGGAGGGGGAGTAGGTGCCCTTTTATAAGGGAGGAGAGGGGCACCTTAGGAATATCTCAAAATATTATTTTATATTAAAGTCAAAATCGGTTTATAATGGTTCCAAAGGGTCTTATTTCGAAGTTAAAGTGGGGATGGGTCTAAATCCTATCAACCAATAGGATTTAGACAATTTTAGGGTATTATTTTAACCTTATCAATTAGATTTAACTCTAAGTTAAATAATTTAACTTTTACCATGTCTTTTTGTTTTCTTTCACTATATGGTTAATACACTTAAAATATCATGCCAAACGAACCCCAGATTGTTTATTATTAATATATATCCTTATATAAGTCATTTGGCTGAACCTTAGATTTTTAGGAATAAAATAACAATTAATAATATAATATTTCATTTAAAAACTATTTTGTGTCAATTTTGACACTATTTGATATATGATTTTTGTGAAAGTCATAACAGAATTATATGTTCGAACCAAGTTGATTAAATCAATACTAATATATCATAGTAACCTAGAAAATTAGTGGAATTCATAAAAAGTCTTCAATTACATTTATTTTGGTATTTATAATATCAATTATGTCAATATTTCATTAATAAGATAATTAATGCATCATCATTGTGTCATAAATAAATTAACTTATTTGATGTTTAAAAATTACAAATAAATTACCATCATGTAGTAAATCGTTTTATCTTTCTAATGAATATTTACAATCGAATTTATCTTATGTAAAACCCTATATTAAAAATGTTTTAGTAAATATACTTTGATTTTAACTCTTTTAACTCTTCTTTGAATTAAATAATAATAAATGTCCTAATCTAATCCAAGTGGGACTAAATGATAATATTTTACACTTAAGGTTGTTTTTGGTCGAGATACACTTGTCCAATAGAATTAAGACATGTGTTAGGGTAATAGTAATATCATTCTTACCCTTAATTACCCTATTTACTTTTAATCGTGGTAAATAAAAGTAAAATGTTACTATTCACCAAAAATTATTTTCATCTCATTGAACCACATTTTACTTATTGACATCAACTATGTCTCTCGGATTTTTGAAATTCCATTCACTGAAGCGGTAAAATTAAGTTTTATGAAAAATTCAGTTTTTTAACTACCACTTAGTAGTTTCACTATTCATCAAAAATTGATGTTTTTTAGAAAAATGCCAAAATTTCATCCTAAGCTATATTTCATATTCCGAATTCAAAAATGAAGTATATTTTACCAAATTCATAACATAGAAGTTTCATTAATTAATTTTATAATTAAATCCCACTGTTAAAACAAATAGCGTGTTTTTAAGAAACAATATCTATCAAAAGATTAACACTTGATTATGTCTGGTATAAATGTGAAATTACATTCAATGACCAACATTGTATTAAATTGTAAAAATATATTCTAAATATACTTTAAAACCACTCAAATTAATAATTTATCACTATTAATTATTTCGATTAAAAAAGTTGTTTTTAATTATAATTTAGTAATTTTCACTATTCATCAGAATATGAAAGTTATCCGAAAAGTTCCAAAATTTCACCTTAGGCTATATTCGATACTCCGAATCCAAAAATGATGTCCATTTTGAGAGCTAAAATTTCTAAAATTTAAAAAGTGGTTATTACTATTAATAACAGCTAGTTTTAATAATATTTTAATTGCATATCATTGTTTCGTGAAACTCAATATTGCGTACTACACACGCTATCGAGGAAGGTTGTGATTGCGTGTAATGCAAGGTAAGTCAAAGATGCGTGTTGTGCAAGCTCCTTTTTGTGTAGCGTACAACAAAAGACTTTAATAAAATTAAAAAGAATATTTTTCATAAAATCTCGGGCTGTTACATTCTACCCCCCTTAAAATGAATTTCACCCTCGAAATTCGTCGGGGTTATAAATGGTTTACTATTCGATAGTTTATTTCATATAAACCCACATCGTAAAAAGGAATATCAAAACCAATCTTTAAAAACAAAAGTATGAAACGTAACGGTTACCCAAATAAACTAATCATTGGGTTTCCACATAGGTGAAAATATGGATATGGAAGAGAAATCTAGCCATCATGTTCTGATGGAGAGTGGTAGAGAACATGGCTATGGAAAAGCCAGCAATCACAAAGCCATAAATTTGTGACGATCTAAGGTACCATCTGATTCATCAGATATAAGATCACTAGGACAACATTTTTGGTTTTCAAGATCATTTCCCTAAAGTTAAAGAATTTGAATTAGAATAAATACTTACTTTATTTTGGTACAATATCACTGTTGTTCGTGCCTTTAACAATTTCGACTTCATCTCTTAAATAAATGAAGTTGAATTTGTTATTCGTGAAGTGTTAGCAGATCATGTGATAGAATGACGGGTCATTCCATCTGTCTCAAACAAAATGTTAGCAAAAAAATTATATACATAAGTCGATCTATAGTGAGATTAATCATATATGGTTCCTAAAATGGACTTATACATCATATATCATACTGCTTAATATAATAAAACTAGTTTCTACTAAACAGGGACTTCTTGTAGGCTAGTGGTAGGCGATAAAGGCCAGTCGCACTTCGGTTGTGGGTTCGATTTCCACAGCCTTGTCCGACGCGATGGGCTGTCGCCCATCCTGCAGGTTGTCCTTTTTCTAAAATTATATTACTATAACATCCCATCGAAAAAAAACTTCAATCCTTAAACAATACTAACTTAGGTCCAACATAATCCATTCCAATCTTTAGGCTTATCCATAATACTGCAGTCCACTCTCATAACATAGTGAAAACGATTACCAGAGATTTAACACCATCGTCGATCCCCATATATCATAAGATATGTTTTGTTGGTCACATTCCAAACATTCAAAGTCTTTAATCATGTATTCTCTTGAAAACATTAGTGAAAACATGAATGCAGTTAAAAGTTAACACTTTCCACATACGAAAATCCTCAAAATTCTATATACTCAAATCATGATATCACTTAGTCCTTATATCAATCATGAGCTCATGAATACTGTTAAACATTTAATTTTCTCCTTATCCCTTCATTATGCGCATATCATCTACATTCCAAAAATATCTGAATAACCTTTCATGGATACTGGTAACATTAATAAAAAACTTTTAAAACTCAAGGAAAGACAACAATGTAACAATCCTTAGATGTCTCTTAATTCCATAGTACCATGAGATTTCTTATACAACATTACACATGATAAACATGTAATCATTTCACTACATTCTTAAACCATTAACCGAGCTTCAACAATTCTTTCATCTCACATATCATTTGTAGTCTCTTCATCATCATCCACATAAATACTACCCATATGACCATACTGATTCTCTTCATGAGTCTTTCCCTTAGGGCATTGGTTTTCATAATTCCCTTACATTCCACATTTAAAACACTTAACCATTTTTTATGTCGTAGCAATACCATTATCCTCATCCATGGTGTTAACTGAACCTTTTCCTTTTCACTTACTTGCTTTGTGTCCTTCTTTTACACACCCAAAGCATCTTCCAGTTCCCTTGAAACATTCTCCTTGATTCCTCTTCCCACATGATTTACATAGGGGAAATTGAACTTTCTTTCCTCTATGGTCATCATGAAACTCCATCTTTCTCTTATTAGCCGAGTCAGGAAACTTACCAAATTTTACTTTATTGATCATATTATGAGATTGCGGATTCGGCATAATAATGATGTTTGGACTTCCAAATCCCATTTCATTTGGTTTCTCATAAAGAATATCATTCTATTGTCCATCATATCCTCCATTATCGTGAATCATCTTGCTTCTAGCCATTTTCTAAAACCCAAAAAGAATAGTGTGAGAGGCAAAATAATGCTAAGGAAAACAACATAGTAAAGGGGGAGTACCTTCAATATCTAACATCTTAGGATTAATTCTATGATCTTTACCGTAATTCTAGTACTATAACCTATACGTATACTTAACCTTAGGGACATCCCAAGACATACCTTAGAAATATCTCTAGGGATCTCACTAATGTTCTCGCATCCTAGTTTCCAAAGGTTGACTAAACCTTTCCTCTGATACCAACTGTAGAGACCCGAAGCCTGACGTACATGGACATTACATTACCTTTGCGGAATACTTAGTACATAAAAAAAACACACACACAAGGATCGTAATAGTTTAGTGTCTTTGGAAACTCGAAATATAATCTTCAAATCGTGGTGAAAGATCTTCAACATCTCCCATAAAGATCTTCTTATTTTAACCTAAAACCATTCTTTATATCCTAGGGAAAAGAAAACATAAAATGGTGAGCTCAAATGCTCAGTAAGGGTAAACAAAAGAAATATCAATCACATCATTTTCATAAGAACGTATCATTTTGGAAAACTTAACCTGCAAAAGAGAGAATAATTTCATAACATGGGATAAATCATAGTAGTGAAATGAAATCCCAATAATCATTACAAAAAACATGAAACTTTGTGGCATACACACATAATCATAGAGAATCATATCTTATTAGTCAAGACTCATTTCCAAGACTATCTTAGTGGACAAAGTCCCTTTCTGAACCGAGTCACCCTCATTTCAGTCCTGTTTCACTAAACCGGTATAACCTACCATTCCAGCCATGTCTATCTCATGAGATATAAAATTTTTACTCAATGCATTGGAGGGAGATATAGGTCCCACCCATCTCATAATGATACCATTCTTATGTGTGCCACAAAATCATAAATCATACATCATTGCATAACCCATGTAATAAAAATGGGATTCTTAAACAACATAACATCATAAAACAATTCATATAAGAAAAAAGAATTAATAAAAATAATTCCATCACAACATAATCAAATAAATGTAATAATAGGGATAAAAACATAACCCTATATTATATTATATGGAAAATAATTTTGATAAAACACTTGAAATGAATTCTTGAGGAAAATATCCTTTCTTCTTCAAAAACACTTTTCCTTTCTTAATATGTCATATAATTATAAACTAAAAGAAGTTGATTAAAAATAAACTTGAAAAATTTTAAAGGAAGATTCTTGGAAATAATGTTTTAAAAATCCATTCATGCCGTATAAGTTAAAAAAAACATTCTTCTCGTACTTTTGTCGGAAAAGTCAAAAAGTACCTCGTACAAAAAACGAAAAAAGATTCCTTTCATATATTTTACTAAAAATTCACCGAAGGGTAAAATTGGATATAAACTATTGTAGAAGGATATAAATATTACATACTGAGGAAACATGGATGTGGATGATAAAATACACCCCATTAAATTCCAATGTATAAACAATCTCGGATAAAAATGAGATTGTGATATTTCCCTTACCTTAGGTCTGATTTGCTTTGTACGTGTCCGAAGCTCCTGTATAATGGTTTAAATAATTTTATTGACTTATTCCAGAATCATACATATTGATATGATATCATATATGGTTATATTCTTAGGTTCTTGTTAGTAATATTTCATTGTTACTTGTTACTCGGGTCTTTATTGCCTTTTGTTCTTATGTGTGTTTTGCCGAATAAATTCTCATTCTTCTTTTAAGGTTATAGATACCTTATATACAGAATGGTATTAGTGTAACATATATCATATTTATTCATTCAATTCATTTATATAATTACTATGTAATGATGATCATGTAGAATGTGTCGCATCACATCGTGGAGACGGTATTCCGTACGTACGCACGAGTGATGATATCGTTCCTATGATCATGGAATTGTATTGGAGTATATATATATTATTTAAGTATCAATATTACTTTATAATAATCATAAATAGTTACTCATTACACCATTATACCCATCCTTGTAAGGTGATGGTGGAAAATAGATTACACCACGGCGTGGAGACGGTATTCCGTACGTACACACGCACGGTGATTTCATTTTTCCGTAGGATGGATAGAAGGTTAATTAAGGTTGTTTCATATTTATAATAACATATCAGTATGTACTTAATACTGATGTTATTACTTTATCATGAAAAAACTAAAGAATAATAAGTTGAAGAAGAAAGAAATTGAAAAGATCGGTAATGGATATTACCTCTTCTTTGGAACGCCTCTTTGAATCCTCCACTTAGGGAACTAAGATTGGTCTTTGAAGAAGACCAGGACCTCTAGGATTATTCTAGGGAAGTGGAGAGGAGAAAATGGCAGGCTTTGGCCGAGCTTGAGTGCTCAAATTGGTGTGAGGAGGAGGGGGAGTAGGTGCCCTTTTATAAGGGAGGAGAGGGGCACCTTAGGAATATCTCAAAATATTATTTTATATTAAAGTCAAAATCGGTTTATAATGGTTACAAAGGGTCTTATTTCGAATCTAAAGTGGGGATGGGTCGAAATCCTATCAACCAATAGGATTTAGACAAGTTTAGGGTATTATTTTAACCTTATCAATTAGATTTAACTCTAAGTTAAATAATTTAACTTTTACCATGTCTTTTTGTTTTCTTTCACTATATGGTTAATACACTTACTATAACATGCCAAACGAACCCCAGATTGTTTATTATTAATATATATCCTTATCTAAGTCATTTGGATGAACCTTAGAGTTTTAGGAATAAAATAACAATTAATAATATAATATTTTATTTAAAAACTATTTTGTGTCAATTTTGACACTATTTGATATATGATTTTCGTGAAAGTCATAACAGAATTATATGTTCAAACCAAGTTGATTAAATCAATAATAATATATCATAGTAACCTAGAAAATTAGTGTAATTCATAAAAAGTCTTAAATTACATTTATTTTGGTATTTATAATATCAATTATGTCAATATTTCATTAATAAGATAATTATTGCATCATCATTGTGTCATAAATAAATTAAATTATTTGATGTCTAAAAATTACAAATAAAATACCATCGTGTAGGAAATCGTTTTATCTTTCTAATTAATATTTACAATCGAATTTATCTTTTGTACAACCCTATATTAAAAATGTTTTAGTAAATATACTTTGATTTTAACTCTTTTAACTCTTCTTTGAATTAAATAATAATAAATGTCCTAATCTAATCCAAGTGGGCCTAAATGATAATATTTTACACTTAAGGTTGTTTTTGGTCAAGATACACTTGTCCAATAGAATTAGGACATGTGTTAGGGTAATATTAATATCATTCTTACCCTTAATTACCCTATTTACTTTTAACCGTGGTAAATAAAAGTAAAATGTTACTATTCACCAAAAATTATTTTCATCTCATTGAACCAAATTTTACTTACTAAAATCAACCGTGTCTCTCGGATTTTTGAAATTCCATTCACAGAAGCGGTAAAATTACGTTTTATGAAAAATTCAGTTTTTTAACTACCACTTAGTAGTTTCACTATTCATCAAAAATTGATGTTTTTCAGAAAAATGCAAAAATTTCATCCTAAGCTATATTTCATATTCCGAATTCAAAAATGAAGTATATTTTACCAAATTCATAACATAGAAGTTTCATTAATTAATTTTATAATTAAATCCCGATGTTAAAACAAATAGCTTGTTTTTAAGAAAACAATATCTATCAAAAGATTGACACTTGATTATGTCTGGTTTAAATGTGAAATTACATTCAATGACCAACATTGTATTAAATTGTAAAAATATATTCTAAATATACTTTAAAACCACTCAAATTAATAATTTATCACTATTAATTATTTCGATTAAAAAAGTTGTTTTTAATTAAAATTTAGTAATTTTCACTATTCATCAGAATATGAAAGTTATCCGAAAAGTTCCAAAATTTCACCTTAGGCTAAATTCGATACTCCGAATCCAAAAATGAAGTCCATTTTGAGAGCTAAAATGTCTAAAATTTAAAAAGTGGTTATTACTATTCATAACGGCTAGTTTTAATAATATTTTAATAGCATATCATTGTTTCGTGAAACTCAATATTGCGTACTACGCACGCTATCGAGGAAGGTTGTGATTGCGTGTAATTCAAGGTAAGTCAAAGATGCGTGTTTTGCAAGCTCCTTTTTGTGTAGCGTACAACACAAGACATTAATAAAATTAAAAAGAATATTTTTCATAAAATCTCGGGCTGTTACATTCTACCCCCCTTAAAATGAATTTCTCCCTCGAAATTCGTCTGGGTTATAAATGGTTTACTATTCGAAAGTTTATTTAATAGAAACCCACATCGTAAAAAGGAATATCAAAACCAATCATTAAAAACAAAAGTATGAAACGTAACGGTTACCCAAATAAACTAATCATTGGGTTTCCACATAGGATAAAATATGGATATAGAAGAGAAATCTAGCCATCAGGTTCTGATGGAGAGTGGTAGAGAACATGGCTATGGAAAATCCAGCAATCACAAAGCCATAAATTTGTGACGATCTAAGGTACCATCTGATTCATCAGATATAAGATCACTAGGACAACATTTTTGGTTTTCAAGATCGTTTCCCTAAAGTTAAAGAATTTGAATTAGAATAAATACTTACTTTATTTTGGTACAATATCACTGTTGTTCGTGCCTTTAACAATTTCCACTTCATCTTTTAAATAAATGAAGTTGAATTTGTTATTCGTGAAGTGTTAGCAGATCATGTGATAGAATGACGGGTCATTCCATCTGTCTCAAACAAAAGGTTAGCAAAAAAATTATATACATAAGTCGATCTATAGTGAGATTAATCATATATGGTTCCTAAAATGGACTTATACATCATATATCATACTGCTTAATATAATAAAACTAGTTTCTACTAAACAGGGACTTCCTGTAGGCTAGTGGTAGGCGATAAAGGCCAGTCTCACTTCGGTTGTGGGTTCAATTTCCACAGCCTTGTCCGACGCGATGGGCTGTCGCCCGTCCTGCAGGTTGTCCTTTTTCAAAAATTATATTACTATAACATCCCATCGAAAAAAAACTTCTATCCTTAAACAATACTAACTTATGTCCAACATAATCCATTCCAATCTTTAGGCTTATCCATAATACTGCAGTCCACTCTCATAACATAGTGAAAACGATTACCAGAGATTTAACACCATCGTCGATCCCCATATATCATAAGATATGTTTTGTTGGTCACATTCCAAACATTCAAAGTCCTTAATCATGTATTCTCTTGAAAACCTTAGTGAAAACATGAATGCAGTTAAAAGTTAACACTTTCCACATACCAAAATCCTCAAAATTCTATATACTCAAATCATGATATCACTTAGTCCTTATATCAATCATGAGCTCATGAATACTGTTAAACATTTAATTTTCTCTTTATCTCCTCATTATGCGCATATCATCTACATTCCAAAAATATCTGAATAACCTTTCATGGATACTGGTAACATTAATAAAAAACTTTTAAAACTCAAGGAAAGACAACAATGTAACAATCCTTAGATGTCTCTTAATTCCATAGTACCATGAGATTTCTTATACAACATTACACATGATAAACATGTAATCATTTCACTACATTCTTAAACCATTAACCGAGCTTCAACAATTATTTCATCTCACATATCATTTGTAGTCTCTTCATCATCATCCACATAAAAACTACCCATATGACCATAATGATTCTCTTCATGAGTCTTTCCCTTAGGGCATTGGTTTGCATAATGCCCATACATTCCACATTTAAAACACTTAACCATTTTTGATGTCGTAGCAATACCATTATCCTCATCCATGGTGTTAACTGAACCTTTTCCTTTGCACTTACTTGCTTTGTGTCCTTCTTTTCCACACCCAAAGCATCTTTCAGTTCCCTTGAAACATTCTCCTTGATTCCTCTTCCCACATGATTTACATAGGGGAAATTGAACTTCCTTTCCTCTATGGTCATCATGAAACTCCATCTTTCTCTTATTAGCTGAGTCAGGAAACTTACCAAATTTTACTTTATTGATCATATTATGAGATTGATGATTCGGCATAATAATGTTTTCTGGACTTCCAAATCCCATTTCATTTGGTTGCTCATAAAGAATATCATTTCATTGTCCATCATATCCTCCATTATCGTGAATCATCTTGTTTCCAGCCATTTTCTAAAACCCAAAAAGAATAGTGTGAGAGGAAAAATAATGCTAAGGAAAACAACATAGTAAAGGGGGAGTACCTTCAATATCTAACATCTTAGGTTTAATTCTATGATCGTTACCGTAATTCTAGTACTATAACCTATACGTATACTTAACCTTAGGGACATCCCTAGACATACCTTAGAAATATCTCTAGGGATCTCACTAAAGTTCTCGCATCCTAGTTTCCAAAGGTTGACTAAACCTTTCCTCTGATACCAACTGTAGAGACCCGAAGCCTGACGTACATGGACATTACATTACTTTTGCAGAATACTTAGTACATAACAAAAACACACACACAAGGATCGTAATAGTTTAGTGTCTTTGGAAACTCCAAATATAATCTTCAAATCGTGGTGAAAGATCTTCAACATCTCCCATAAAGATCTTCTTTTTTTTAACCTAAAACCTTTCTTTATATCCTAGGGAAAAGAAAACATCAAAGGGTGAGCTCAAATGCTCATTAAGGGTAAACAAAAGAAATATCAATCACATCATTTTCATAAGAACGTATCATTTTGGAAAACTTAACCTGCAAAAGAGAGCATAATTTCATAACATGGGATAAATCATAGTAGTGAAATGAAATCCCAATAATCATTACAAAAAACATGAAACTTTGTGGCATACATACATAATCATAGAGAATCATATCTTATTAGTCAAGACTCATTTCCAAGACTATCTTAGTGGACAAAGTCCCTTTCTGAACCGAGTCACCCTCGTTTCAGTCCTGTTTCACTAAACCGGTATAACCTACCATTCCAGCCATGTCCATCTCATGAGATATAAAAAATTTACTCAATGCATTGGAGGGAGATATAGGTCCCACCCATCTCATAATGATACCATTCTTATGTGTGCCACAAAATCATAAATCATACATCATTGCATAACCCATGTAATAAAAATGGGATTCTTAAACAACATAACATCATAAAACAATTCATATAAGATAAAAGAATTCATAAAAATAATTCCATCACAACATAATCAAATAAATGTAATAATAGGGATAAAAACAGAACCCTATATTATATTAGATGGAAAATAATTTTGATAAAACACTTGAAATTAATTCTTGAGGAAAATATCCTTTCTTCTTCAAAAACACTTTTCCTTTCTTAATATGTCATATAATTATAAACTAAAAGAAGTTGATTAAAAATAAACTTGAAAATTTTTAAAGGAAGATTCTTGGAAATAATGTTTTAAAAATCCATTCATGCCGTATAAGTTAAAAAAACATTCTTCTCGTACTTTTGTCGGAAAAGTCAAAAAGCACCTCGTACAAAAAACGAAAAAAGATTCCTTTCATATCTTTTACTAAAAATTCACCGAAGGGTAAAATTGGATATAAACTATTGTAGAAGGATATAAATATTACATATTGAGGAAACATGGATGTGGATGATAAAATACACCCCA
Organism: Viscum album; assembly: GCA_963277665.1. NCBI lineage: Eukaryota > Viridiplantae > Streptophyta > Magnoliopsida > Santalales > Viscaceae > Viscum > Viscum album. The sequence continues at coordinate 1,643,708,093 of OY728163.1, read as the reverse complement.
TTAAATGCCAATATATAAACAATCTCTGATAAAAATGAGATTGTGATATTTCCCATACCTTAGGTCTGATTTGCTTTATACGTGTCCGAAGCTCCTTTATAATGGTTTAAATAATTTTATTGACTTATTCCAGAATCATACATATTGATATGATATCATATATGGTTATATTCTTAGCTTCTTGTTAGTAATATTTCATTGTTACTTGTTACTCGGGTCTTTATTGCCTTTTGTTCTTATGTGTGTTTTGCCGAATAAATTATTATTCTTCATTTAAGGTTATAGATACCTTATATACAGAATGGTATTAGTGTAACATATATCATATTTATTCATTCAATTCATTTATATAATTACTATGTAATGATGATCATGTAGAATGAGTCGCATCACATCGTGGAGACGGTATTCCGTACGTACGCACGAGTGATGATATCGTTTCTATGATCATGGAATTGTATTGGAGTATATATATATTATTTCAGTATCAATATTACTTTATAATAATCATAAATAGTTACTCATTACACCATTATACCCATCCTTGTAAGGTGATGGTGGAAAATAGATTACACCACGGCGTGGAGACGGTATTCCGTACGTACACACGCGCGGTGATTTCATTTTTCCGTAGGATGGATAGAAGGTTAATTAGGGTTGTTTCATATTTATAATAACATATCAGTATGTAAGTAATACTGATGTTATTACTTTATCATGAAACAACTAAATAAGAATAACTTGAAGAAGAAAGAAATTGAAAAGATTTGTAATGGATATTACCTCTTCTTTGGAACGCCTCTTTGAATCCTCCACTTAGGGAACTAAGATTGGTCTTCGAAGAAGACCAGGACCTCTATGATTATTCTAGGGTAGTGGAGAGGAGAAAATGGCAGGGGTTGGCCGAGCTTGAGTGCTCAAATTGGTGTGAGGAGGAGGGGGAGTAGGTGCCCTTTTATAAGGGAGGAGAGGGGCACCTTAGGAATATCTCAAAATATTATTTTATATTAAAGTCAAAATCGGTTTATAATGGTTACAAAGGGTCTTATTTCGAAGCTAAAGTGGGGATGGGTCGAAATCCTATCAACCAATAGGATTTAGACAAGTTTAGGGTATTATTTTAGCCTTATCAATTAGATTTAACTCTAAGTTAAATAATTTAACTTTTACCATGTCTTTTTGTTTTCTTTCACTATATGGTTAATACACTTACTATAACATGCCAAACGAACCCCAGATTGTTTATTATTAATATATATATCCTTATCTAAGTCATTTGGCTGAACCTTAGATTTTTAGGAATAAAATAACAATTAATAATATAATATTTTATTTAAAAACTATTTTGTGTCAATTTTGACACTATTTGATATATGATTTTTCTGAAAGTCATAACAGAATTATATGTTCGAACCAAGTTGATTAAATAAATACTAATATATCATAGTAACCTAGAAAATTAGTGTAATTCATAAAAAGTCTTAAATTTCATTTATTTTGGTATTTATAATATAAATTATGTCAATATTTCATTAATAAGATAATTACTGCATCATCTTTGTGTCATAAATAAATTACATTATTTGATGTCTAAAAATTACAAATAAAATACCATCATGTAGGAAATATTTTTATATTTCTAATGAATATTTACAATCGAATTTATCTTGTGTAAAACCCTATATTAAAAATGTTTTAGTAAATATACTTTGATTTTAACTCTTTTAACTCTTCTTTGATTTAAATAATAATAAATGTCCTAATCTAATACAAGTGGGGCTAAATGATAATATTTTATACTTAAGGTTGTTTTTGGTCGAGATACACTTGTCCAATAGAATTAGGACATGTTTTAGGGTAATATTAATATCATTCTTACCCTTAATTACCCTATTTACTTTTAACCGTGGTAAATAAAAGTAAAATGTTACTATTCACCAAAAATTATTTTCATCTCATTGAACCACATTTTACTTACTGACATCAACCGTGTCTCTCGGATTTTTGAAATTCCATTCACAGAAGCGGTAAAATTAAGTTTTATGAAAAATTCAGTTTTTTAACTACCACTTAGTAGTTTCACTATTCATCAAAAATTGATGTTTTTCAGAAAAATGCAAAAATTTCATCCTAAGCTATATTTCATATTCCGAATTCAAAAATGAAGTCTATATTACCAAATTCATAACATAGAAGTTTCATTCATTAATTTTATAATTAAATCCCGCTGTTAAAACAAATAGCGTGTTTTTAAGAAACAATATCTATCAAAAGATTGACACTTGATTATGTCTGGTTTAAATGTGAAATTACATTCAATGACAAACATTGTATTAAATTGTAAAAATATATTCTAAATATACTTTAAAACCACTCAAATTAATAATTTATCACTATTTATTATTTCGATTAAAAAAGTTGTTTTTAATTATAATTTAGTAATTTTCACTATTCATCAGAATATGAAAGTTATCCGAAAAGTACCAAAATTTCACCTTAGGCTAAATTCGATACTCCGAATCCAAAAATGAAGTCCATTTTGAGAGCTAAAATTTCTAAAATTTAAAAAGTGGTTATTACTATTCATAACGGCTAGTTTTAATAATATTGTAATAGCATATCATTGTTTCGTGAAACTCAATATTGCGTACTACACACGCTATCGAGGAAGGTTGCGATTGCGTGTAATGCAAGGTAAGTCAAAGATGCGTGTTGTGCAAGCTCCTTTTTGTGTAGCGTACAACACAAGACATTAATAAAATTAAAAAGAATATTTTTCATAAAATCTCGGGCTGTTACAACCATGACCCTGTAGAACCAGCCCAGCCTGCTATGGTGGGCCAGTTTCTCTAGCTCTAGCGCAGCAATGGTCGTGTTTGTTAATTCTATGTGGCGCCAACTGGCACCGCCACTTTCATTGACCAGTCCATTCATGTGGACTGGGTTTTCTGCCATGACCCATAGTTGAGTTGTGGGTCCATATAATGTTTCCTCCAATGGTTTCTACATTCCCCGTTGCATCAGCAGAGTGGCTGCTGCTGCCAGCTCCACAGCGGTGCACTACCCCGCTGTCCTACATACAGCTGCCAGCCTGAAAGAGATAGCTACATTCCATTGGATGGGCTCTGGTTGTTTGTTATTCGATCTAAAGAGTGTTCCGGATCCCTAAGGATACATTCTTCATCTCTTGGTGCTCAAATTATTCTTATGATTCGTTCTTCCAAAAAATGCTTGATCGGTGGTATTTCCATCACTTCCTTAATTAGATCGTCGCCAGTCATCATCACACCATTGTCGTTGTTTCTCTGAGAAGATTTTGCAATTTCCATCCATTCATAAACTCGAGAATAAAAACAAAAATGAATGGAAATGTGATAGGAAAACCAAATAAAAATTTGTGGAATATACCTTCCTTGTCATTAATCACAGCGTCAATCTACTCTACTTATAAAGTTTTAGAAAAAAACATCCAGATCATCAAAATCACATAAAAAATTTCATTGTCAAACCTCCAATAATAATGATCAAAAAATGGGTCCACATCTTTATGATTTGATCCACATTTTTCATTAAAAACCTTGATTGGGGAAAATAACATAACATAAATAACAACCCCTACCTCAATTCCGTTATTTCACTAATAATGAATGGCTTTGTGTTGTCGTCGTTTTTCTATGCGTGATCTGATTCATCTTTAGAGATCATCATTATCTAGTCCTCGTTCTGATCTCCAAAGGCATTGTTAACACTTCTAAGTTCTCTAACATTCTTCATTGGTTGGGATTTCTCACTGTCATTGGAAGTTCACCAATGAATTCTCTAAGGATTATTTCTAAAATGAATTCAACTTCTTCCAACCTCAACCTTTTATCATTAATATGCTATGGAAAATAATTTTTCATCATTTTCTATTTCACTAAGTAACTAATGTTACACAGTTTCATTTATGAATGTGAATTTCTATTTCAAAGTGTTACATGTATTTTCACTACAATAGTTTGAATGTTTGAAAAAAATAAAATAAATCAAGTTTATTTTATTCTAACTTGTTCTTTAAATATTCTGAAAAATAACATTTCTAGTCAACTTTCTCCTGTCAAATTTATGTTCTTCTTATTTGAATAACTATGTTCCAAGTTCAACAGTGACATCATATTTTTGATCTGATCACTGGATTAAAAGATATGAAAACTTTCTAAGATGTTTATTTAAATGTACAAAAAAATGTTCCAAAATCCATTATGGACACTCAAGGTCTCAGAATTATGTATCCTCTCACATAATGGTCTCATAAAAATCCCATTAAATTTTATAAAACAATTCAATTGATTTCCAGGCCTTTACATTTATTCATTTTTATACACTTGATATATTCAATTTCCAATGATCATTTGAAATCAAATTTACCCAAAATATTCATTTCAATTTTCTATAATAGGGTTATTGGTTGAACGATATAAAATTTTCATATGTTAATTACTTTAAATCATATTCTATTAGTTCTGAAAATATTTATATATTCAAATCCTTCATTCAATAATGATATTTTATAAGGAATATAGTTATTTAGTAAAATTGATTACTAGATATGATGAATTATTTTGACATGTAGTGACGGTTGGGGACCAGACTATATATTACCCCCTCGATGCATTAAGAGGTTATCATAAAGAAAATTAGTAGGTAAGATTAAAATATTTTATACCTATAGTTTAAACTGCCTAGAGTATGGATCTTAGAATTAATGGTTTTCATGTGCCCAAGATATGATGTCCAACAATTAATCATTTTGATCATTTTGATCCATAGTTTTTTATCCATTATATTTTTCACTATGAAGAATACTTTGTATTCAATTCACAATTATTTTATTTATTTATTGTTATGTTTTTTACTTATTTACCATGCCAAAATTATTATACATATTGGCTCACTATTTCTTTGTTGCAATTTACCCTTAATGAGAATTTGAGATCTCCCTAATTTTTTTATTTCCCCAAATAATCAGTAAGGATATCATTTATTAATGATAAGTTCATTGGAATCAAATTATCATTGAAATTTGTTATAAATACATAGTAATCTTTAGAACATTTTTTCCTTAAAACCCACATTATCATCATTTATGAGAGATTAAATTTAAATTAATTTCATCCACCATTGTGAAAAGAATTTTGAAAATTTTATTACATAATTTTAATCAGTATAGTATATAATTTATAATAAGGTAAAGATATATTTTTAATAAAAAAAGTAGGAAAAGCGGATTAAAGTTACTACAATGATTACGATGAAATTGAGAAAAATAATGGACTAAGCCTTAATCATAAGGGTAAAAATAAACTAAAAACTTGTAAAACATTAAATGTATTATCATATTTACACTATTTAATCCCTATAATAGATATTGCATAATTATTTTATCCACATTTATTAGGAAACAGTTTCTGTAATTTCCCTTCCAAAAAATTACTAGTGTTACTCCCCCTCCACAATAAAAATACCACATCTACTCCCACTTCCACACACCACTCAAGCTTATTTGGATCAACCAAGATCTGATAAAATATTTTCTAAAATAACTCCCGTAAATATATAATCCTCAAATTGGGAATAAATCCATAAAATGATTCTCTTTTTTGAAAATAAAAAGGAGTTACCTGATTAAGTGGTAACATCCTTCCCCAAGCTCTTTTGCTTTATTTATTTTTACACTTCCAAGATTCTTCACTATAAATGATTATTTAATAAAATAAGTAACCTAAATATACTTTTATTTTTATATGTTTTGTATTTTAACAAAACATACACACTCATCCATCTAATGGGTAACAAACATACCATTTATGTGTACGACGAACAACCGCCTCACAAGTTGATGATTGATCATTTTAACTTTACGTTATATAATTGTGGGAATAATGATGGAAAAATTTTCATTAGTGATATATTTTATATTTGAAATGTATTTGTTCATTTTTTTATTATATTATAACACATAACCTTGTGCTTTCAATTTTTTGTGAATATGATAACATCGTTTATGGAAGTGGGGAATACAAACCCCTTCAAAGCTATGTCATTCATTCACATTATACTGTGAAAGTGTAAAGGATGGTTTCCATAAACCTATAAGAAAAATATGACCTAAATATTCAAATTAAATTATAATATAAATATTTATAATTTAATTTTAATTCTATTAACAAGACAAATAACTTAATGTAGCATGAATGCATATGTATGACTTACGTCTCCATGAACAGTGATAGTAATTCAATAACTCACAATGTTAAAAATTCTTATAAATATATATACAATGAAAACCTATGATACTTATATCATAGTTTAAATTATGTATGTTATTAAATCTTGTTCTAATTAGTGATAACAACATTTAATAATTTAAAACTTACTCGAAAAACTAGGTCATCGACACCCATAATAGTGAAATTAATGAATGATTGTTATCAAATTAGAATTATGTTATTATAAAAAGATAATATATATTATTATAAAAATTTATATGGATCATTAGTAATTTATTAACACTCTTAAAACCATTATAAATTATGATAAATTCCATTAAAACAAAAGTAATCCCAATGTAATTGATTTCATTTCAATTTAAATTCTATTGGGACATAATATTTTATGAACCTATTTACATTTATATGGTGTATATACTACCATTTGACATATAAAATCAAAAATATATTTATTCTCACGATTTTATAATTTTAATTTAATCTCATTCCTTCTTGGGTATTATGAATCAAATTCTTTAATGTGGTATGTGACACTTTGTAATGTTTAAATATTATTTTCCTAAAGAATATTTCTAATGATCTTGCAATTGTATTTCCAATATATTCAGTATAATTTATTCTTTTGCACCTAATTTAATATAAAGTATGTAAATACTAGAAATTTTACATTTAATATCATGATTCATTGATTCATCGTGATATTTTATGTATTAATATGAATTATTTCATCTATGAGGATTTACATATAAAGAGTTACCCAAGTGGATAAGAATCTCGCAAACAAATATCATCCCATTATGCTATATTACATTCAAAATGTTCTTAATATTCTATGATAAAGTGTAATAAATATTTAATTTATATTTTTATTATTACCAATTTTTAATATGGTTGTACATTTGACACACATAATAGATTCTTTGATTTATTCTCACTTCAACGTTATAGCGTTTTTAAGGATTTAATTCACAATATTTTTTTTTGTATTGTATACACATGGATTTCCATCCAACAAAATTATTTGATAATTGTATATTAAACCATTAAATTTTGTTCATCTCTATATATAAATACTATTTATCAATTACTAGAACCATTTTCCCACTATTTTGTACATATACTGTTTTAGAATCTTTGTTTATAAAAACAGATCATTGTTTATTTATTTTATTGAAGAACCAAATTTCATCTTTAAACCATAGTCTCTAAAAAGGTTTCAAAAATTATGTTTATCATTCCCAAAATTATTTATTAAATATATTTTTACCTTTTTGTATTTTATCCATGATTTAAATGAAATCTTCTTGTTTCATTCTGAACAATTCTTGTTTTATCATTTATAACATGAAAAAAGTTTGTTTTTTTACCTCTTATGACATGTATGAATTTACAAACCATATTTTCATTGAAGATTACATTACATGTTTAAAAGGATACATTTTAAAGAAAATAGTTAAAATGTAATTTTCAAATAATTTTTCTAAAAGGTTATTTCATAGAAAAATCATATTTTCTTAAATAATGTTTTTAAAATTTATTTATAGAATTTTTGTACATCAATGACATTAATAATTATTTACTCCACTAGAGATATATTTTATTGAATCCGTCCTTATTCTTTCAATAGTTTTTTTAAGACTGATTTATCCAATGATAATGTTGACATTCATTTCCTTGACTATCATGACCCATCCCCTGCAGACCATGCCATGACTACCCCATGTCTTCCATCCAATAGACAAGGGTTGCTGACTATCACCGATGGAATACACCTAAAAAAATAGAGGCATTTTATAAGTATATGTAATCACACACAGAACTCCCAGCCAAAGTTACTAGAACGTAAAATCAAAGGAAAACATGCATACACTCCACTATGTTAAAAAAAACTAGAGTACAATAGAAAATAACATAAAGGGTGGGAACTCGTTCTTGTAAACAACCCCACCAAAAAAAACTCAAAAAATGTAAAACATCAAGTCCCTGAATCTCCCCTACTAGGAAGCCCTCCTAAAGGGTCAGTAAAGGGTAGCTTCCTAAAATTGTTTAAGTTATCTTTATCTATCTGATCTCAATGAACACCACTGGGCCCTGTTTCTCCATAGACACCATCAATTTTTTGGTTATCTACAAAAGGCATGACACTTGCAGATAGATACCATTCATTGGTGAATAAAATAATACATAGTAGGGGACCCCAAAAACAAAAAGGTAAATAACAATTGAAAACCCACAAAGGAATGAACAGACATCTATACATGGGTATATTCTAATGAATACTCCATGAACATCCATATATATTCATTTTAGTCACTTAGCATCATAAGGTCCAACCTTGTGCTTCTTAGTGACTTCTCACAGAGGATAAAGTATATCACATAAACCAAGAGATCATATTCCATGAGCTAATCCATCACTGATGGAACACATCCTAGAGATTCACTCCATGGGGTACAATCCTACCATTCTGAATGGAACATCTTAGAGAACATGCTCCATCAAGAATATTCATCTAGGTCCAAATCTAGTTTTCAGCACTAGAGGGTTTGTCGTCATAGTCATGTGCCCCATGCAATACTGTGGAATCACAAGTGAAGTGGCACTCTCCTCATCAATGTGCTCAATTGGGGGTGTGTTTCTCTAGACTAACCATCAATACCTCATTAATACTTTTATGTAGTGTATTGTACCTCAGTCTATCGAGGGAGAACTAAATTTTATTTGAGTATCATTTTCATCTTGTAGATGGGACAACTCCTTGAGATGGTGTCCGATAGTCGAGGAAGTTTCATCTCCAATCATGGACCCAAACCCTACCAGGAAAAGGATTACTACTCAGTTACTAGAGGACTAGTGTTCTGGTGTGATAGTGGAGTAATAACATTGTGAGTTAATGTGTGGAGGGCATGTGCCCTGGTGTGATAGGGGAGTTTTGAATCCTATAATAGAGGACACACACCATACTCGATAGGGGAGTACAAACTCTCTTTGGTCTTACATGGAGGACCCTCACCCTGAAATATATAGGGAGTAGAAATTTTGATAGATTGTTCACTATGGGGGACCCACAGACAACAAGGTAGGTGAGTATCGACCCAGGATATATCAACATCTCCCCAAAACGATAGGGGAGTACCGACTCAATTGTAGCACTGTGTGTGGAGGAACTGCAACATGGAACAGCAGTGGAGTACTCGCTCTTAAAACAGAGGACTCACTTGATACTCGGTAGTGGGGTACTGACTCAATATTCATTAGGAATGGAATATCAATTCCCTAGTCTAATAGGGGAGTTCCCACTCTAATGATAGAGGACCCTCTCTTTGGCATGGTAGTGCAGTGCAGACTCATCCTTTATGAACTTCAATGTCAACCCGCGCCACAAATCCTATAGAGGAGTAACATTTTTTGACTAAAACCACTCAAAGGAACTTGATCCAACACCCGATAATGTGGGGAGTTTCATATCTACCCAATTATAGGGATAAGAGGTACATGTTCCTTAAGTCATCAAAGGAGTAATTGTCCTAACATTCTTCATAAGAATAACCCCAATTCTTTCGAACATTTTATCGTACGCCGAGATCCTACTATTTAAAACAAAAATGATTATCATCTATCTTTATAAAACACTGAATACAAGTTCATCAAAACTAATCACTCATCTTAAGGGTCCCAACGATGTAGATGAATCTTTAATCGGATGCCCGGACTGAATGTTATGGGAATTTTAGCAAAACAATATCCGGTGGGGTCCAGGTCTGCTCTGACCCAGTCGGTACGACCCAACAAGCCCCAGCTCCTCCGCCACACACGATTCTACAAACATGCCAGAACCAGCCCAACTTTCTATGGAGGGCCAGTTTCATCAAATGAAATGTGGTCAAGGTCACATCTGTTATTCACAGGCTGCACAAACTAGCACCATCACATTCGTTGGCTGATCCACTCACACAGAATGGGTTGTTCGGCATGACCGACAGAATAGTCATGGGACAATATTATGGTTTATCTAGAGGCTTTGGATTTCTACAATGTTGCAGCAAAGCGGTCGCCACTGCCAACTCCACCACAATGTGCAGTCCTTCCATTCGGCATTTGGTTAGCACCACTGCGTGCCGCAACCAATATTGTTCTAACAGAGATTTTGATGAACCACCAGATGTGCCCTCGTGGTCCATTCATCAATAAAGAGAGTGTTATGGATCCCTCGGGTCACACTCATAACCACCTGGGGATTAAATACTTATTGAGAAACCTTCCTCATGAAAGAGCTCGATCGATGGTATTTCTCGTGATACCTCGATCAGATAAACATCTGTCGTCATTGTACTAAGAAGTTTGAAAACTACCAGTTGTTCTTCAACCCATTAAGAAAGAGAGGAATGTACATCAAGGGGAGAGGAAAACCAAACAGACATATTCGTGGAATGAACCTTTATCTTTTTTTTCATGGCATTAATCCACTCTTGTTAGAAGTGTTTAGTATAAAAAATTGAGAACCTCAAATCCCCAAAAACATCCCACCATAAAACCTCCTATAAGAACGATCGAACGGTGGGTCAACCTATTATTGGGTTGATCTTCATTCGTCATTTAAAATCAAGAATGGAAAAAATGATGTAATTTAAATCACAATCCCTACCTCAATTCACTTCTTTCACTAAAAAATAATGACCACGTAATTTCATTATTCTTCTATGCTTGATTTGATTCATCATTGGCGATCATGAATATATGGTCTTGGTTCCAATATACCAAGGAATTATCACTAATTTTAGGTTCACCAAAATGTTTCGTTGGTGGGGATTTCATGATGTAGTTAGTCATTCGACATCGAATTATCCAAGGCTTCATTCCCAAAATAATTCAACATCTTCCTTTATAAACATTATATCCATACTAATCTTTTATTTTGTGAATCTTGATTTATTGTTTTCTAATTCACAATGTTTCCGACATTATGTAATTTAATTTATATAAAAATGTTTATTTTTTAATTCATTACATGTAATTTCACTTTAAAAATTCCAAAGTTCGGAAATAAAGAAAATAAATCAAATTGATTTAATTTTAACTTTTTCTTCAAAAAGTCCAAAAATTAACATTATTAGTAGACTTGTGACAGAAAATATTAAGTACTTCCATAGTGAATCATGCTATTTTGAGTTCATTTTTCCCGTATAATTTTTATCCAAGCACTGGTTTATAAGATAGAAAAACTCTCACAAACGTTTATTTAAATGATCTAAAAAAGTACAAAAAACTATTATGAACAATCGATGACTCTGAATTACGTGTCATCTAATTTCCTGCTCTAGTAAAATTAACATTTAATTTAAAAAAATCCATGAAATTAAGGGACATTAAAATATTCCCACCTTAATACTTTTTGTCCCTAAAAATAAAAACCCTTTCTTCAAGGAGAGAAAATGGAGTTCATAATGGGTTCTTGTTTTTGATATGATAATGTACCCCATGGAACCACTGAGATCAAACACTCTAATTTCCAGCTTCTTCTAGGTCAACAAAGTTCAACAACAAGAACATTTCCAATTAGCTATGACTAGTGGGAACACACAAAGAACTGCAATTCATATATATTTATGGAGTCTAGTGGCACACCTCCATGTTATCCTAAATTAGATACCAACATAAACCCATAGTTCACATCCACCCCTGGTTAATCAATTCTTATTCCGCCACTAGAATTTTATGTTCCATGTTAATGCTAAAAATGTTGGTGTATTTAATAACGAAACATGGCTTCACATGAGTGAAACTTGTGTCTCAATAGGCCCTCTATCTTGAACTTTTAGCATCCATGATACATACAGAAACTCGACCACTTCCACACTCACTAGAGGTAATCTAGCTGAATATTGATGGAAAACAGCCATTTCATACTGTGGAAACATTATGAGGTCCAATTATGCCACCATGGAACGTTTCTAAGCATTACTCGTCTCAAGATTCCACCCTATGTTGCATGTGTTTTCCTTTCACTGGAATGAAAATATGTTTTCACCATCACTGACACACCACATCCTTTTACTAATATCATCAATCTTGGTATGAATGGATTTATTTCATTCCTAGAATGATGTCGCAAGGCCTTGATGCCATGACTAATATATCCCAATGGAAACTCTCAACTCCAGGTGCCAGGTAACACAACCAACTATAGGTTGGGAACAACGGGTCTCCTCCAGTATGAGTTTCTATGCATGAGGGTATGTTAGCAGCCCAACTGGAACCTTGGGTCTCATATAGAACTCAATGGAATGGATGACAACTAGAACCCATGACTATTTAAAAACGGAAGCCAAATGAAATGACGTAGATCATACCTTGAATTTCTCCTAGAGATTATTGGTCAGAATCCAAGATTTTTTGCAGTTATCCTCACCCATGTTTTCATGCTCCCTAAGCCTAGCATGGACCACCTGGAGGTGGTGGTGAAAAAAATGCAAATTGCCAGCTACTTCATGCTGCTCGTCTACCTCCTTCGCATTGCATGCCAGCTTGCGGGAATCCTTTCTCAAAGTGTTTTCTCTACTAAGGAGGACCATATGGAGACTCCCTCTCAATGACACGTGGGGTCATTAAATGCCTAGTGATATTCCCCTAGCCATTTCAAACATAGCACCACCTCTCTTACAGCTGATATGCACTTTGGTGGTGCTCCTACCCCACGATCCTATCGCCTGTCACCTACTAGCTTCAGAAAATGCCACCACCTCATGTCCAATAGTATAGGTTACATCCATCGGCACCCCAAACAGGTTGTTCTCAACCATCAGGGATTTCTGTATCACCCCAGCATATGTCAGAATGCTAAGGGGTATCCCTGACCCCCTGGATTTCTAGAGTATTCTCCAACTTGATGATCTAGGTCATGATGTAAGGGTCCCACATCATATTTTTATATTAGTGAGAATAATCCACAAATATTGTCGAGTATTTTAATACCATCATGCTTAAATACCATAGGTGCATCCGATCTTGTATATGCATAGAGCATAATGTCACTAGAAATAAATCCTCATTAAAGAAGTGATCAATGTCAATCCAGATGAGGGTTGAATCATCGTGTGTCTAGGTCACTATGATACTTCATCATCTGTCAGAGCCATGATGAAGGCTTGCGACTTGTAATTCCATCTAGTTAAGAGGCGTCCCCACTAGGAAGAAGACTCACTCAACCACCTTAATCAAATCCTCGGCTACAAAAGGATCTGTATCCCCTTAGAACATGGGTGGTTTATGCCTCTAGAACTTGTGTCAGGCACTCAACAGATGTGCATCCTCCACTGTTAGTCCCAGTTGAAACTATTGATCGACGGGTGATTGCATCACTGGTGCACCACCAGGTGGTAAAACCACATATTCTGTTCCCTACACAGAAGCCTCCACTCGAGAGGGATCATCATCATGATCATTTTGTCATATCTTATCCGGCTATCTACATGATGAAATCCTAAAATATATCACAATTAACCATGGTTAAAGATTATATGTTTCTAAATAAGGACACCGAATGAAAAACCATTCCTACATGATGAGTTTACCATTTATATCCCTGCAACTAGTGTTACCAAGTACCTTTTCATAAAATAGTTTCCCAGAGTCCCAGTGTATGGATACATCAGTCGTCTTATCAACAATGGAGACCCTAGCATAAAATCCGAAATCGAAACACTCAACATTATTTCCCAAAACCAAAAACAATAGATCCTCGATCATTGAGGTAGAACTGACCACCTATGATACAAATTTCTTACGGCCTATCACTCAAGGACCATTCTGTGACTAGCACAAGTCTGCCTCCCAAAGGCCATGTGCTAAAGCCAAAGGAATTATCCTACAAAAAAGGTTGAATTTTCAATGTATCTGTACCCAATCACACATCTCCTAGCCATAGGTATTATAAGATAAATCCAATAAAACCATTTGTGAAATACACTATGTAAAAAACAACCAGTTTAAAATGGAATGTAATGTTCATTTGGAAACAAAGGATAGTATACAAGCCCACCCAAAAAATAGAACAAATTTAAAACATCATGTCCCTGAAGCTCATCCAACAGGAAGCCTACATGAAGGGTAAGTTGAAGGTATCTTCATGAAGTTGTATAAGTTCACCTCATTTGCTTGATCTCACTAAACTATACTGAGCCCTGGTCCTCCCTGGAATCTATCAAATCACCGATCATCATCACAAGACACAACAAGTTCATGAAAATCCCATGTTGGGGTGAGTAAAAAAATAATTAGTAGGGGACCCCGAAACCACAAATGTAAATCACAATAGAAAACCAAAAACAATGGATAATCATATCTACTCAGGTATATTCCAATACATATACCAAGAACATCCACATATACTCATTTCAGTCACTAAGAACCATAAGGTCCAACCTTGTGACTAGTACCAAGATTCTCACAGAGGCTCCAGCATAACAAATAAACTAGTAGATCTAATTCCATGAGATCATCCATCACTGATGGAATCTTTCGGAGATATTCACTCCATCAGGTAAAATCATTCTATTCTGAATGGTATGTCTGAGAGAAGTTGTTATATCATGTAAATTATACTAGGTCCGACTCTAGTGCTTGAGAGTAGTTGTTTAGTCATCGTTGTCATGAACCTCGTGAAATACTAAGGAAACCCATGTGAAGAGCGTCGCTCCTCGTCACTCTACTCTGATGAGGGAGTATTGCTCTACACCAACATTCGATACCTCATGTGATATCATAAATAGTGTCTCATGACTCAGTCAATAAATGGAAAAATAACTCCTATATATGTATCGTTTTCATCAAGTGGATGGCTTGATACTCTCTACTATGTATGATTGTCAAGGGGGCTCTAACTATAATTGAGGACCTGAAACCTACCCAGTAGGGGAGTACTACTCAATATCTAGAGGACCCACACCATGGTGCAATAGGGATGTACCAAATCTCTTAGTTCATTTGTGGATGAACTATGCTCTATTTTGATAGGGGAGTACCCACTTCTATAATAGAGGACCAGACCCTACTCAGTAGGGGAGTGATGAATCTATTTGATCATGCTTGGAGGACATGTTCCACGAAACAACTACGGACTAGCTCCGAAACAGGTAGGGGAGTACTGAATATATATGGGATTGGTATGGAAGTCCCACTCCCTAGTCCAGCAGGTGAGTTCCAACTCAAACTATAGTGGACATGTTCCATGGCACAACATGGGAGTACCAAATTTTATTTTACGAACATCTCTGAGAACCCACACCCTAAATCCAACAGGGGGTAATACTATCGGAAGAAAATACACAAATAAAAACAAACTTATTCCCATTAAGGTGGGGATACCTATATCTATCTATGTAGAGGGACATGGAGTACCTGTTACTTTAGTCATGAAGGGAGTAATTGTCCTACCTTTCGTTGTAAGAATCACCTCAATTCTAACCAATGACTGCATGTACCATGAGTGACTACTCATTAAAACTTAATGTTCAAGCTACATCATTCTCAAAAACATCATTAGAGTTTCTAAAATAGAACACTTCATTACAGGGGTCTCAATGCCGCAAATTTCCCATCAATCAGACACTCCAATTGAAAGTCATAGGTATTATTGTGAAAATGTGAGGGTTGGGTCCAGGTCGGGTTTGACCTAGTCGATCTGAAGGGCCCTGACATGGTTCTGACCCAGCCCAATGTGTTTGGCCCACCCTGACCTAGCAGAACCATCCCAGCCCGCTATGGAGGGCCGGTTTCTCTACCTTGGAGGTGGCAAAGGTCATGTCTTTTAATCCCAGGCGACCCTAGCTGGCACCCCCAATATTGATGACTTGTCCATTCACATGGACTAGGTTGTCCAACATGACCTATAGTATAGTTTTGGGACCAAATAATGTTGCATCCAAAGGCTTCTGCATTCCCCCATGTGGCAGTAGAGCGGCTTCTTCCACCAGCTCCACTGCAGCGTGCTTCCCCGCTATCTGGCACGCCACTGGCGGCTCGATAATGATATCCACAGACCACTGGATGGGCTTTGGTTGTCTATTATTCGATCTAAATAGTGTTCCAGAACCCTTTGGATGCATTCTTTATCTCTTGGTTCTCAAATTCTATATATGATTCCTTCTACCAAAAAGCGCTCGATCATAGGTATTTCCTACACTACCTCGATTTGATCATTGCTTGTCATTGTCACACCTATGTCGTTTTTCTCCAAGAAGGTTATGCAACATCCAACCATTTTTAGACTCAGGAAGAACACAAATAATTCTTGGAAAGGGGATAGGTAAACCAAAAAAATAAATTCGTGGAATGTACCTTCGTTTTCATTCTTCATGTCATTAATCAACTCTCATTATAAGGCTTTTGTATAAAAACATCAAGATCCTCAAAATCATATAAAACAACTCTTATTAAAGAATCCTAAAAGAATGATTGATACATGGGTCCACTTGTTCATGAGTTGATCCACATTTGTCATCTAAAACCCCCAATGGGGAAAAGAATAGAATATAAATATCAATCACTACCTCAATTCAGTTATTTTACAAATAAAGAATGAATTTGTGTTGTCGTCATTTGTCTATGCTAGATTTGATTCATCATTGGCAATAATCTTTATCGGGTCATGGTTCCGATCTCCCAAGGCATTGTTGCCACTTCTTAGTTCTCTGTCATTCATAATTAGTGGGGATTTATCACTGTCATTGGTCGTTCACCAATGAATTCTCTAAGTATTCTTTCCCAAATGAATTAAAATTCTTTCACCCTTAACGTTGGATCATTAATTGGCATTGGAGAATCATGGTTCACAATATTCCATCTCACTATGTAACTAATGTTACACTATTTCATTTATGAAATAGCTTTCCTATTTCAAAGTGTTACATGTTGTTTCTCTACAACAGTTTGATATTTTGAATAAAATAAAATAAATCAAGATGATTTTATTCAATTGTTTTCATTATATAGTCCAAAAATTAACTTTTCTAGTTGACCTTCTCTAGTCAAATTATGTCCTTTTAAGTGAATGACTATACTCTGAGTTCAATAGTGACTTCATATTTTTGATCTGATCACTAGTTTAAAAGTTAGAAAAACCATCTCACATGTTTATTTAAATGATCTAAAAAAGTTCAAAAATACATTCAGGCACTATAGGTCTCAAAATAATGTCTCGTATCTTAGAACAGTCTCATAAAAGTCCCATTTAATTTTAAAAAACAATTCAATGGATTTCCTGGCCATTACATTTATTCATTTTTCTCCACATGAAATACTGAATTTCTGATGATCATGTCAAATTTAATTTACAAGAAATATTCATTTCATTTTAAAATAATAGGGTTATTGGTTGACCCATATAAAATTTTCAGATGTTAATTACATTAAATCATTTTCTATTATTTGTGAAAATATTGAAATATTCAAATACCTTATTAAATAATCATATTTGATAATTAGTATTGTAAATTAGTAAAATTTATTAACATATATGAAGAATTATTTTGACATGCAGTGACCGTTGGGGACCAAACAACATATTACCCCTAGATATGAGGAATTATCTTAACATTCATTTTCTCATGTGCTCAAGATATGATGTCCAAAAATTAATCATTTCCATCATTTTGACCCATTATTCTTTATCCATGATATTTTCACTATGAAAAATCCTTTGGACAAAGTTCACTATTATTTTATTGATTAATTGGTATGTTTTTCACTTATTTACCATGCATTAATTATTATACTTAGTGGCTCACTATTTATTTTGTTGTAATTTACCATTAATGTGAATTTGAGATCACCCTAATTTTTTTTACTCCCCAAGAATTAAATATTCATATTATGTAACATAGTCATTTATATAATAAATAAAATAAATTTATCGTTGATTGAAGTAATATATTTTAATTAGTGCATTAAATTTTAATACATGGCTCATGAATGTATATGGATTGAGAAGACAACTAAACAATTTAGTCCTTCTAGATTTGAATCCTTGTTATCATACTGATGTATTGTTAGTAGACATAGGTGTTGGTAAGAGTGGGAAACACATGGGGGTGAG
Source organism: Viscum album (assembly GCA_963277665.1). Lineage (NCBI taxonomy): Eukaryota > Viridiplantae > Streptophyta > Magnoliopsida > Santalales > Viscaceae > Viscum > Viscum album. Next base: position 1,643,689,733 of record OY728163.1, on the reverse strand, counting down.
GGTGAATTGAGTTCCTATAAATGTTTTTTTAAAAATTGTAATTAAAACATTTAACAACAAAAAATTAAAACGGGCTAGTTAATCAATGTAATATGAAGATAATAGTTTGACTATTCAAACAGTTTCTCAAATGATTGATTAATTCTTAGTATTATAAATATAAAATATTGATAAATCTTTTTAAACTATTATAATAATTAAATAGTCATAAATACTATCCATGACTAACTATCAATGTTTAATTTAGTTTTCGGAAACATCAATTTAAAAAGTGAAATTCTAAATAAAAACACGTAGTGGATAAAACATGTGGACCAATCTCAAGTAGAGACATAATATACTTCACCTGGTGATCACCTCCCACAAAGAATTTTCTGTTAATAAAGATTATCCACACCCCAGACTAGGATTAAAAAAATTACACCAGACTGCCTTGGTCACAAAACCTCTTCCACTATTCTACATAGGAAAACAAATAACCAAGATACAGAAGACATCTACCACACTTATCTGTTAGAATATACCAATGTAAAAAGATTTGAGCAAAAGAATATCTTATATCCTTTAGTATTATATGGAAGATATTGTGTGATTAATTGATAGATACACACACTTCTCAAAACAATGTAAAAATGCAAAGGAAAAAAGAAAATATATATGAGAATGGATTTAAGGGGATATGTGTGTTATGAGATGCAGCTCAAGACACATCAAATGTAACTGATAAGAGGTTTGATCCTTCGTCTATAATTTCACAGAGATATAGAGTGTTATATTTTGGGTTTCAAGTACAAGTAAGGTTTTGCAGGTATATCCTTTTCATTCTTTGATATGTTAAAGAGGTTTATTGATTCAGTGTATAGATTGATTGATATTTCCTTTTGTGTTCTTCCTTTTGATATTGAGTTCACATTGGATGCATGAGACTCGTAGATGTTCTTTTATATGTCCCACGCATTCTATTTCTCTGAGTCTTGTGCTTTTATTTTTATTTCATGTGCAGATGTTAGAGCCAACATGAATCATGATTTCTACACCTCATACTATGTACTATTAGGTGAAATGACTAAAATAAAACATAACTTATGTCAGTTCCATTGAATGAATCAAATATGATGGTTAAAATTAAATTACGAAAGATAGATAAATGATTAAGGGACAGTTTCATAGTATTTCGTGAAACTGTGTCCCAGGGAAAATGTGTCTTCTACTTTTATTTTGAGTTGTGAGATAGTCACAGTTCTATAGTTATGATGGTATATGGTACCAGAAGTAGATATATGGTGTCAGGTTCATGATGTCTCAAGAATGGTGTCTAGTACTTATTGAGAACCTTGAACTGTGTCTTGGAGATGGTAGCCAGGAACCAATGACATATACATTATGAAATCTGAAACTTGTTATGTTGTCTGAGTCATGGTGTCCGGGTAATGGTCTCATGGTTACAATGTCAGGGTTACTGTGTCAGGGTTATGGTGTCATCGAATTTTCCTAAATCTGGAACTGGTTATAGACTTATAGTTTCAAAAACGTATCTATCTATCTGTAAACTCACATAAGAAAGAAAATTCATATAATGAATTAGACAGAATAACTAAAATAATAAAACATTATAGAACAATATACAACATGGTTAACAAGATTAAAATAATATTTTTGAGATTCTAGATCAGGATATTGTAAATGTTTATACCATGAGTTATAAGATTTTAATCATAAGGAAACCAATAATTTGTACACATTATTTTTGAAAAGTTAAACAAGTTTATCATGATTTTTGAGAATTAAAATATGATTGACACATGAATACAACACCATCTATGATCAAAAATCTTGGTATTTAAATATAAATCATGGGATTTAAAGGGGATTTAATTCCTTGTCTTATTATCATCATTTAGGGATTATAAAAAAATAGGAAAAATAAAATAATAGTAGTGCACATTGTATTGGATAGAATGATAATCTCTATTACATTCAAAGGTAAAAATAAAAAACTTCCCTATCAAAAAGACATCCTTTACTTTCCTTTAAGGTTAGTAGTCTTATCTTTTCCCTAGGAAAAAAAGGTGCAACTAGAGGTGAAGAATAAAAAGGGTGGAAGGGGATGATCCAATTGTGGTAGAATGAAGATGTACTCATTCAAAAATAGATGGTGACTTGGTATGTTTAGTTGAAGGCAAAGGTAAGTATTTATCAATAATGAAAGGTCTTATCAGGATTAGATCCTGAGATGTAGACATGGAGGCAGAAGAAAATGCAGTGGAAGAGGAAGGGGTTGAGCCCAGCTACAATAATGAAACTAGAGGAGAAACTATTGCAGGGCCTTGAACATAGGGATATGGATTCAAAAAACTGATAATGTCAGTAATTTCATGACCTCTATATATATTATCCTATTCAAAATCATCTCTATTATCAAAATTCATTTCCAATGTATGTGTGAACTCTCTCATTTTTGGCACTTTGTCCCTAAAATCTTGAGTAATGTGATGATTTTTGAGATTTTCCACAATGTACATGAAATGACTACTCTGTTGGTGATTTTTATATACCATCATGAAGTTTAAATCAACCTTTTTAGTAATTTTATCATAGGCCATAGAGCCTTCCTTTGAATATAATCAAAGCATGTCATTAACATGCTTACTGTTTTGTGAAATCATGGAAAGGCTCTCCTGGACATACTAACCTTTTAAAGAATAAAGATATTCTCAAATAACCTATTTCAAAAATGCAATGTCTAGTAGCTTATATTATTGACCATGTATAATATAGGATGAAGCAGTAGAGATGATTGTAGAGGGTGCAGTACGGTTCTCGAGAATAGTCTCAAAGGAGTTCTTAAAACACTAGATAAATCATTGATTGAGGACACCAATAATCAAACTTCATTTTCCTACATGGAATTGTTTAAAAACACATTTTCAACATTACATACTAAACATGGATTTATTAGAGTCCAAAACATTTTAGAAATATTTTCTTTATCTTCTGTGCTGAAACATGCAAAATAGGGTTCTGTATTCTAATGTCTGTTGCTCAGTTCCTCAATCACATATTTTAGAGATTTTTCATCCAAAAATAATTACTAATTTTCAATATTCACCTATTTTATTTAATGAATAATTCTACTTTGGGATTTCTTGTTCTTTTTTTCCATGTTTATACTATAATCATGTTCACATAGATGAGATATAGGAGTTTATTGTGATTTACAATGTTTTTCAAAACCAGCCATCAAACATTTTCCATAAACCATTAAATTCGCATGGTTCACAAATCATGATGTTTATTGTGCAACCTCAGGTGTAGAAACCTAAACAGTCTTCAGTTTCTTAGTAGGTATGAATTCTAATGAAAAATAGGATTCAATTTAAATGATCTAGTTAGATCAATTATCTTCACTAAAGCCAACTGAGAGTCAGATACATCAAAGTGGATGGGGAATTTAAACACTATTTCTATTTGGATTCTCTAAAAAAAACCTTGCACATGATTAATCACCAAAATAGAATTATTCTCCTCTTGACAGGTGATTCTCTATTAGTACTAAGAGGATTAATTGTAGGGACTAATTCCATTGCATTTATTCTAGAAGGTTCAGGAACTTCATTAGCTATCTAAAATGATTGATCCATTCATTCCTCAGCTGATGGAATGACTTATGGTTTAGTTTTCTGTTCTGACTGACCAAATAAATTAGGACCTTAATAAATAAAGGATCAGTCTCAATTACAAGTTCTTCTAGAATTACCTCAGTAACAACTTTTTCCTCTACATCAACAATAGGTCCATTTTCAAAAACAATTTCACTTGAAACTGTATCTTTACCAGCTTGTGGGTCAGTTAGGCTACTTTGTTGTTCCTCTAAGATAGTTATTTCCTCATGTTCATATCCATCATCTCTAACATAATCATTGAAGTATTCAATAGCCTTATATGGTTCCTTAAAACTATTGTATTTTTTATTAGCTCTTGAAGGATTTTCAATTGGATTGAACTTCTCATATAGTCATTCATTGTCATCCACCCAATATTTTTACCTGGATTCTATTATATTTTCATCCTTATGAGTGTATCCTTAGTGAAAAAAACTCATAATCTTCAACAACATATTCATTCATCCAAATACTCCTTTAATAGACAATATTGCCGAAATAACTCTTCAATAAAATGGTGAGGTTTTTTGAATTATTCTTGATCATATCACTGATGTGCAGAATGATTTACTTATATAAGTTGGTCTTATGGCCATTTTTCATAAGCTATATAAAAAATATATCTTCATACATAAAGGTTTTGAAATCTACCTTCCTTGGAAAAATAAGAGTGTGAATGAATTTGAACAGTATCCTTGTTTCTCCATATCTGATGCAATTGTCCTTCTTGTCTTCTTATTTGTAGTAAGGCTTCCTAATGCATATTCTAGGTTAAAAACATTAATAGGAGGAGGAGGTCCTCACAGTTGACTCTCTCAAATTCCCTCATGTAGTAATTCACGATATTTATCCCACAACCTTGATGAAAAGGTACACCTTTGTCCATTTATCCAACTTCTATCAAAAACAAATCATTGATAGACTCACATGAAAAATGAAGTTACTGATAAAACTAGGAAACAATCTATAGATGGATGGTTATCTTTTCTTTATTGAACCATTTCAACAAGCCTTGTTCATCCAAAAAGTTCAGGATTACTAACTTACTTGTTAGAAGACACATCAAGAAATATTTTTTTCTCTGGTACTACGATTCGAATAGTATGGCCTTGAATCGGTAGCCCGTTAGGCATTATTTTTGGATTCTTTGTCACCCTCATCATAGAACATTACTTCATAGGAGTCTATGAAGAAGGTCGCTTCATTCTAGGCATCAAACATAGGTTGGAGATGATAATGTATTGAAGGAGGGAATAAGGTTTGAGAGAGAAGGGTTTAAGTTTAGAAGTTAAGTGAAGAGAAATATGAAAAACATCAGGTTTTTATCATTTAAGAATTCCAAATGTCACAAACAAAACTCATTGTATAAAGATAATAAAATAATTGAAACAATGATAATGGAAATAATTAAAAAATAAATACATTACAATGACACCAGAATAGATCATCACGGTGTCATCATTACGGTGAGACTCCAAATGGTGTGACTATATTATTGGGACATCAGGTTTAAGACAACAATTCAAAGATTGTAAGTGTGATACAGTAATTCTAATATGGTAACTTATGAAACAATGAATCATGATACTATAAACTTGTTAAACAATAATATTTAGATTGTAACTTAGAAACCGTAATCCTTTTTACATTATACATACCATCCCTAATTCATATTTGATGTGAGTTATCCTTTTAATATTTAATGGTTTAGTTAATATAATAGGAAGACAATGTTAAGATCATTGTAATTCCATTATGATAACAACTATTTGATAATGATATCTCAAAAAGTGATTCCTTACATCAATATGATTTGTCCTAGTGTGTGAAATAGGATTCCATTAAATGTTAACAGTACTTATATTGTCTCAAATTATTGGTACATATCTGAATTGATATCTATAGTCTTGTAATGTGTGTTTTATCAAAAAAATTAGTACAAAAAAACTACCATAAGCTATAGATCCAGCCTCAATATTAGATAACACCACAAAATTTTTTTTATTACAACTCGGTGATACTACAGACTTTCCTAAAGATGACATGTTCCTTGGGTGATATCTTTTCATACTTACAACCACCAAAACCCACATCAGAACAACTAACTATGTCAAATGATTGTCCTTTAGGATAGAACTTTCATTAATTGTTTGTATGATTGAGGTATTTTAAAATTCATTTAACAACACTTATATGAGACTCTTTGTGTCTTTCATGAAACTTTCAAACAGATAAACACTAAACACTATATCTGTCCTACTAGTAGAAAAGTATAGAAAACATCCAATCATTCCTATGTAACTCGTTTGATAAATATATTTACCATCTTACTCAAGAGTTAACATACAAGTAACACACATTGGATTGTCACTACTTTTAGTTTTCTCCAAGAAAAAATGTTTCAGAAGATTTTTTGTATATATACATTGACTTAAAATAATGCCTTACTTATTTTGAAATATTTGAAATACAATAATGAATTTAAGCTCACCTATTAAACTCATTTCAAATTCATTTTGTGCCATCATTTAATACACATAACATTACAAATTTATTGACGATCCAAAAATAAATTCATCAACATTTATTCGAAGAACTAATACATCCTTATAAATTTACTTTATAATAAAGAGTATAATTAGATATAAATTTTGGAAAAAATGGAAATTAGAAAACTTCTTAATATATTTTAGAAAGATCTTGGATCTTGATTCAAACCACATAATGAATTTGTTAATTTAGAGGCAATATTTGGAAAGTGAGGGTTTGTAAAACTAGTGGGTTGTCCAACAAAAACATCCTCAAATATACTCCCATTTTGGAATTCAATTTTACCATCCATTTGATAAAGCATGAAATTAATATGGGAGGCATAATAAATAAATATTAGGATGGCTTCATTTCTTGCAATAGGTGAAAATGTTTCTTCATATTCAATTCCTTCTTCTTGACTATATAATTGTGAAACCAATAAGGCTTCATTTTTTACAATATTACCATACTCATCAAATTTTTTCCTAAACAACCAATTAGTGCCTATAATAAATGTGTCTTTAGGTCTATCCATATCTTTCCAAACATTATTCCATTCAACATAATTTATCTTTTATTGTAGAGCCACCACAATAAATACATTATTCATAGAATTATTGATGTTTTTATATTCAATATCTCACTAGAAGGCTTGATGTTCAACATAATTTATAAGAGAAGTTCTAGTTTGTGTTATTTTATCTAAATATGAAACAACATCATCTAAATTATGGGTTTTAAGTGTTCTAGTCCGTATAGAAAAGGTGGTTATACTAATTTCAGTTTCATATAGACGTTCGGGTTTATCGTGTTCAGATTATATAGAATTTATAGATCAATTTGATTTAACAGATTTCTTAACAAGAGGAATTGATGATTTTACATTAATGTCCATACATTTCATATCACCGTAATGGTTTTCAAGGAAGGTATTAGGTTCCTGTGGATCTATTTCATCAAGTTGGATATGCACATATTCTTTCACACACTCGGTTCTTTTATTAAATACTCTCGTGGATTTTCTAATGATTATGTAATCTAGTAGGATTCCTTTTTCACTCGTGGATGAAAATTCTTCTAGATTGTCCATTGTGTTAAAAATATATATATTGCCACAAAAAACATTGATGAAACTAACCTTGGGTTTTCAATTATTCCACAACTAATAGGGAGTTATTTTATGAATAGGTCTAATGAAAACTCTATTGATTTTGTAGCAATATATATTCATAACCTCATCCCAAAAGTATATACGTATTTTATACTCATTAAGCATTGTTCGGGCTATCTATTGTAAGGTTATATTTCATTTTTCCACAACTCCATTTTATTGAGGTGTCCTAGGGTAATAAGAAGTTTTGACTATAACAATGTTTTGAGAAATGAAATTCAATGTCTTCATTTTCAAATTCATAGACATGATCACTTCTTAAGGATTTTATTCTATGTCCACTTAGAATTTCCACTTTTTTAGCATAATTGGTGATGTATGTACATGCTTCACTTTTGTGAGCTGAGAAATATGTCCATGTATACCTAAAATAGTCATCTAAAAGAACATAAATATAGTTCTTATAATTTAAACTAGAAACATGAGAGGGTTAATAAAATTCCCTATGAACCAACTCAAATGATTGAAAAGTTGAAAATTCATTCTTTGATTTAAAAGTTATTTTGTTTTTTTACCCTTTTGAGAAGGATTGTAGAATGTATCATTTGGAAACTCAAGTTTGGGTAGGTCATTGACTAATCTTTTTCTGGTATGCTTTATAAGGTAGTGTATATTGAAGTTTCCTAGTCTTTTATGCTATATCCAAGACTCATTGGGAATTATTATTACACGTGAAACATTATGAGAAACTAATGTATCTAATTTGACATCTTAAACATGTTAATTTATAAATGCTGAAAATATTAGTTCATTTTTAGAGTTAAAAATATTGTAATAATCATTTTCAAATTTAACCTGAAATACGTCATCACATAACAGTGAAATACTATGTAGATTATATTTCAATCCATAAAAACAGTACTTTAAAAATTAAATTTTAGTTAGACTTACCCATCAGACCTACGCCAATTATTTTTCCTTTATCATGGTCAAAAAACATTACAATACAACCATATATATTTATTATGTTCTTGAATCATTATTAATCCCTTTTCATCCATCTGGAACATCAACTATCCAAGTACTATAAGCTTTTACATGAGCTATTCATACAACATTCCAATAATATAATAAAAAAACAGACATTGGTATGTAGATTTTTTTGGGTCCACTAATATTTTTAATTAGGGCTTTAAGTACCCAAATCTATTTCATAGTTTTCCTATAAGAATTATATAATATAATTTAAAAATAATTAAAATTTAGTCCAAAAAATAAGGGTAGTAAATGATTTGATAAACTGGAACTCATACAAAAATTTTGATTTATATGTAGAAAAACATATTATCCAGATTTATTTATGAAATGTGTTTTATAAAGGTTTCTCTATTCCGGTTGATAACCAATACAAGAAGAGTACGTAGGATCTATCTATTTTACCTTGAATTTGAGTAAGAGTATATTTCTCGATGGTAAAATTTTTAAGATCATTCTTCAATTTCTCATTTTATATTTTTATTTCATTATTTTCTTCGAGAAGTTGATATTTATTTTCCTTTTCAATAGTAATCTCAAACATAATATTTATAGAGAGAGCCTATTGTTTTATTAATGATTGAAATTTATCATTCAATTTATTTCATGTCTCTTCTGACATGTTATAGTACTCGAATAATTCTTTAGTAGTCATATTCTTATAATCACATTCATTTACAAAATAGTATGAATTGTGTGCAAGAGAATCTATGGTTTCCTCAAATGTGTTTTTCATAAATCACACATTTTCAATGTCATCATTCTAATCATGAGATGATGCTCATTATGTGGATCTATCTTCAGATCCACTCCATGTTTCCTTCATATCATTCAGAAACATTATGTCTTGGTATTTATGCATCTTCTGGTGTTTTAATTTTGGATAGTCAGATATGACATGTCCTTTCCTATTACATTCATAATAGATAATATCCTCTAAGATTTCATTTATTTTCTTTCATTTTTTAGTTACCGTCTTTATTATATATTCTTTTATAATTTGAATTTTGGAATAACATATTCTTCCTATTGAATTTCATGAATATTATTTCTTGTTGTGCCATCTCGCAATCACTATCTACTGTTGATTCATCATTACTAGATATATCAATAGAATATATCACCTTCTCTATTCATTTTTGTTATACATTTCAGTCTTGAATTATATATATATTCTCCTTGGATCATCCTCTGCATCCTTGTTGACATTCAGCTCTTCTTCATACATCATTAGTTTTCTAATGAGTTATTTTATAGGTAGTTTGTTGATGTCAAATGACTCTATAATAGAGATAGATTTTCCACTCCATATATCTTGTAAGAATATGATAATCCTTATAATTTTTTGTTTTTAAGTAACATCTCTTCCTAGAGAGATCATAGTGTTCACAATTTCATTAAACATTAGATACATTCCATATATAGAATCATCCGACATAGTTTTAAATTTATTATATTTAATAGTATTTGTGTTAAGTCTAATTTTATTAGCACTTTATGTTCCTTCATGTAAAACAGATAAGGTTTATCAAATTTCATTGGCTGTTTTACAAGCAGAAATTTTGTTAAACTCTTTATCTCCTAAAAACCTATATACGGAATTCATATTTTTTCTATTATTATTATAAGAAACGTTATATGTTTCACCCCATATAGTTATATAAGTAGCATGAATCATAAATTCATCTAAAATTGTAGACCAAATCCCAAATCCCATACTTTCTATGTGAATTTTCATTTTAATTTTCTATTGTACATAATTGTGTCCATTAAATAAAGGAGGTCTGTTACTGGCATCAACATCTAATATATTATCCATACATAGAAAATAATTTGTATAATTTTTGGTTTTAAATAGATAAATATTTAAAACTAAAAAAATGAAATCATTAGAATACAACCAAAATCAAAATTGATAAATATTTTAAATAGATTTACAACATAAAATATTGAAATCACGGATTTTAAATGAATCCTACGATTTCCAATGTTGGTCATTATAGGACACTCAATAGGGGTGAATTGAGTTCCAATAAAATATTTTATTAAAATGTATACTTTTGAGATTCACCCAATTAAAAATAAAACATACAAATTAATCATGGTTATATAATTATAATAGTTTGACTACTCAAAAAATATCTCAAATGATTTATTTATTATCATCGAGGACAATATGAGATATTTATATGACATTCGAAACAACTATAATTAGGGGAAAAATTTATAACTATTATCCAATTCTAACTGTCAATGTATATTTTAGTTTTTTGAAACATAAATTAAAATAGAGAAAGACTAAATAGAAACAAAAAGAGAATAAAACAAGTGGTTCAGTAAAATATTGAGACCTAATTACACTACACATTGTTCTCATCTTCCATTAAGCAGTTTATATTAAAAAAACTGATCCACACAATAGATTGGGGTTAATAATTGTATACAAGACTGTCCAGGTTACAAAACCTATTTCACTATTTTATGTGGGATACAAAAACTAGGTCACATTGTATATCATCCAAACATATCAATGTGAGTAAAAATATTTAAGCATATATTAGTGGAAGTATTTCTTATATCCTTCAGTTTTATATAGTAGATCGTGTGGGCTGAATAGAATGATTCACACACTGATCAAAAGTATGTAAAAATTCACCTAACAGAGCTAATAATTAGAAGAAATTATTTAGAGGGAACTTTGTATCTTGAGAAGATGTTCTAGACATTCTCGATGTATCTGAGATAAGGTTTGAGTTTTCCTCTAGATGTGGACTAAAACATAATGTCATATTCTAGATTCTAGGTACATGTTTGTTTTATATGTTATATCATTCTTCATTTTTGAAATGATGATTAAGTATTTTGTTTCAACAAAATTTTTTATTGATATTGTGTTGTGTGTTCTTCCTTTTGTTCCTGAGTTCACATTAAGAGCATGAAAGTCACAAATGATCTTCTATATGTTTCACAAGTTCTATGTACTTGAGTCTTGTTCTGTTATTTTTATTTTTGATGTGTCTGTTAGAGCTGACATAAATAATGATTTCTACACCTCATACCTCATACTGTCAGGTGACATGTATATAATGAAATATAAATTATTTCAGTGTCATTAAATGACTCAAATATGACAGTTAGAAATTAAATTTCAAAAGATAGTGAAATGATTAAGGAACGGTACCACAGAACTCGAAATAGTGTCATTCAAAAATGGTGACTTATCCATTTCCTTTGACCGATGACATATTCATGGTACCACAATAGCATTTATATATGGGATTGGTTTCATATATGTGGTTTTAGGATCGTGGTGTCACAGGTAACGGTGTATATTCCATTATCAAAAATTTAAATGGTGTCTTGTAGATGGTTCCACACAACCAGTGTCGCATAATTTGTGAAATATGAAGTTGGTTACAGTGCCTGAGTCATGTTGTTACTGCTTTGGAGAAATGGTTATAGTGTGAGCGTTAGGGTGTCAGTGTTACGATGTTAGGGTAAAGGTGTTAGGGTTATGGTGACATAGAATTTTCCATAATCTGAAACTGGTGTCAGACATATGATTTCACAGTCTTAGCCACATATATATAAAATGTATTAAGAACTAATATTCACATGATTAATTACACTTGAGAATTAATATAACAATACATTATATAACTATATCAAATATAGTTTAAAATTTTCAAACCTGATTTGTGATATTCTAAATCCGGATATTGTAAAAGTTTATAATATGAGTTCTATGAATTTAAACATAAGGAATCCAAAAATCTCTACACATGATTTTTGATATATTAAATAGTGTTACCATGATTTGTGATCATCAAATCATTATTAACAAATGGTAAGGACAAAAATAATATATTGGATTTATTGGGTCATGTAACTACAAATACTATTGTTTGTCATTTAAAACTCTTGATAATAATGTATCCCTTCCTTATGAAGTCTCCTTATGAATTTCCTCGGAAATATATCAGTTATTAAGGATTTATAATCACACAAATTATTTACATGAATGTTTTATAGTCATTATGCCAGTATGGATGTACTATCTAAACCATAAAAACTCTAAATACCTTAATGTATTCTCCTATATACACATAAATCGTCACATGGATGATGGATTCAGATATATTAATATTTCCCTATACAAAAAGTGAACATCAATCTTTTCATCCTGTATCCAACTACAACAAATTCATCAAAAAAGTTTATGTCCAACCATGATGTTCCAATTAAATCTATAAAAAACATATTACACCCATATCATATATATATAAACTAAATCCCCTAATACAATTAATATGCACCATAGTTTTCTATCATAATCCTTTTACAGATCATTTGTCCCGTAACATTTCACCCAAGCACCATTAAAACATTTTTGACTCAAATCATAAACCCCATACCAAATACATAATAAAATTTAAAAATATAACATAAATATATTATTATCATTATTTTTTAGAAGCAACATATTATTAGTGAACTAGTCTTTATATAGTATAATTCAAATATTTAGGTTTGGACAATTATGAAAAATATTTACCCATCCAAACCATCACATCCTAATACAAAAACTAATAATCCCCAATTTTCCAAATATATATTGAATACTTAAATAGAATAATTACGATAAAACCTCAATGACTACATGTTTGTGGTCCTTTTTTTATGTGACTACTATTTTTGGGTGAAACCCAAACCTAAACATATTTCATATCCAATGAATTCTACTAATGTACTACAAATTAAATGATTTTCCATTTTTGTTATAGGAATGTACTAAAAGTTTCACATTACATCATTAACCAACACTCATACTCACATTCCATACTTTTAAATCTCTAATAGACCCAAACCAATAACCACGCATAGGTCTAGGAAAATTATAGTGACAAGAACAGTTGTAATCATATTTCACCAATAGTTATTTTTTACAAATCTTAGAGGTAATATATATTATAAGATCATGGGCCTCCTCCCACAAAATATCAATCATGTCACCATATACTTCATCCAAATATGAATAATAAATGTTTCAATAAGAAATTTTATAATTTTCCCATGGAAAATTCTCCATGTATATGTACCCATGGATTTTCTAATAATAGAAGTGATTCAATTTTCCCCTTACTATATTAATGGTCATATATCATCCCACACTTGAAATAGAAGAATTTTTTTTGAAATATTCATCATTAACCTATGATTATACTTCAATGTAACCATTAATATATTATGTCTCATGACAGTCACTCCTTGGTCCACCAATTTTCAATGGATAATCTATTTCTGAGTTATCTCAAACCTTCTCATAATCACAAACATATCACAAAATACCACAAGTCTAACTTAAAAAATAATATCCATCATCAAAACAATGTGTTTCACAAATTCTTATAGAAAATCTCATTGATGTTAACTTCTAATTTGTGATTATTCTTTATATATTATTGCAATAAACTGATATAAATCCATGGAGTTGAGAAGACTAATGAATCCAACTTCCCATCCTGACACATATATACATCATCGGGTATATAACCCATATAATTTATAAGAGACTGATCACCAATCTTGGATCTACCTTAGACACACATTAGGGAGGATCACATATAAGACACGTCCATAATAATGGTATCAATACCTACTCCATGATGTCATATTTCATTGTTAGAAAATTTTCTTCCCCAATAGTATTTATAAAAAAACACTAAAAGGAAAATCTCACATTCCATTGAAGGCCAACCATTCCTAACCCATATCCATGCCCCGCATCATTAGATAAAATTTAGGTCATATGAATATGCATACCATATATACAAATTTAATGATCACTCTTTAATAGTCATGTTACAAATGTATAAATTAAATAAACTCAAAGTGGTGAATTATTGATATCATTATATTATCAACATCATACCCAAGAAGTTCCACAAAACCGTTCTATGTTGTCTAATATCTTAACCCATACAAATATGAGTTTCATGAAGCCATTATTAAACTAAAATAATAAATAATAAGATTACCATTATCATATGATAGTCAATCATATATATTATATCTAGAAATAATTATTATTCTTAGTCTATATATATCAGAAGGAATTTCTCTTGCCTAAACCAATACCAGATTACATGTTCTTCATGTTTCATCCATATGATATAAATAATCTACCATTAATTAATATCTATAAGGAACATATTTTTTTGGTCCCACCGCTATCTCCAACAATACCCTTATATATCTCAACCAATCATAGGTTTTATGTATGAAAATTACCCCACTATAGGGATAATACATAATTTTCCACAATATCGAACTGAATATGCGCATCAATATGCACTCTATAATGGCCTTTAAACTAAATTCCACATAGGCCAAATCCTAGTAAACATCATTAATTATTAAATAAATAATATCTCAAGGATTCTCACATTTCCTTTTATTCCTCCAAGTGTTCTCTAACCATCTCGGGGAATACACAGACTTATACAACCACACATTATATGATTATATCTATTATCATATACACCTCAATGAAATTATAATTAATTAATGAATATTAAGATTCCATTAAAATTTAATAGAATTTAGATTTTAAAATATACCATTACATAGAAATCTCATTTGACCCATACCCATGAGGATAATTAAAAAAATCACAATCCAAAATTCTAAATTAATAAAAAAAACATGTTAGTGAATGAAATTATAGAGACACATCATAGAACAATAAAATAAAAAATTTCAATATCACAATTTATGAAAACATTAAAAATAATCATTTCCTTCTAATCATCACACACTCCATACAAAAAATAAAATGTACAACCAAAAAAGTATTTATGACAATCTATCTACTCTAAAATTAGGTTAAATAGTTATCCTAAGAATCATATAATTATATATCAGGTATGATTAACTAAATAAATAATAATATGTAATTTAATTAAGTATAGTTAAACCAAAATATTATAAAGGAAACATTTCTTAACTAGATTTGACACATTCAATAACATAAAAATACCTCATAACGGGTGATTACTACTTATTTTATTACACTTATTTGATGAAATTATACCATAATAAATAAGGAAATAAAATAAAATACCATGAATATCATATGAATATTATAATAAATATTTTTCCCTTAATCCATTATCCACAACATACCATGGTCTGAGTAGAGCTACTAATATTTTAATCAAAACATTATTCTTTAAAAAAAATGAAAGCATCACATTACAAAACTAATAAAAATTATCTTGAATTCCAACAAATAGAGAATTCTTCTAGTACATGTACTGGTTATACATGAATAAGATCACATCCCCAATTCCATCTAATACAAAAACAATATACTATGGAAAAATATTAGAAAAATCAAAACCTGACTTTTATACAATGTTTTAAAATAAACTGGATTGATCGCCCAAATTTTAATTTAATATGAGAAACCACTAGACTCTGGAGGTACCTCCATAAACACATGATGTTGTAAACTAGTGGTGAGTTTGTATCAGAAGCATGGGGAGACTATACAAATTAATCCATCTAACTATAGTTAATAGTATAACAATTAAAATAATTCACAACCATAATGAACATAATAATATTGATACTACAACCCAAAAAAAAATAGTAAAATAAATATACCAAAATATATTTGAAAATGAGAACTCATTAAAAAGTCACAATTTTCATACATGCATGAACAATATCACCTCCTAAAATGATTATATTAAACAATACCTAAAAATAATAATTAATATAGATACATTAAAAAATTATTTCAAGTCTCCTCTTAATAAAATCTCTCAATCTAGTCATTTATATTATATTCCCATCAATTATAGGTCCCTTAAAATTACCTTTATCTATTATAATTCACTTTTCACATACACATATATGATCATATTAAGTGTGAGTTAAACTATTTAGGCAACCACCAATGGTGAATCTAAAATAAATAAATAACATATATGTTATACAATGATCTGATATTCTATTTAAAAAATAAATAAAAATAACAACAAAACATATCACATCATCACATTCTATAAAACAACTAGGTGTGTGACTGTAACTTCTTTGAACCATATCAGTATAGACTTAAACAGAGAAATTGTAATATCTATGGTTGACGTAAATTTGTCAATTATTTCCATGTGTAATTACATTGAATTTAACGTTATAGTCAATCATTTCATTTATAAAAAATTTATTTATTTTTATTAATCAATTTAATATTTTATTATTATTCATAAAACATTATGGGTGAATATAAATTCTAATCTTTTTTACCTTAACATGTATGAGTGGGGTATAAAAACTCTTCTCTTGACCAATATGATACATGAATGGGAATAACATTCATCACCATAAACATAATAATTAATAAAGAAATGTTTTCAAATATCAATCTAATATCAATAAACATTCACTTGTTATACATCATAATAAAAAAACAAATATCCATGATAATATCATCTCATATCATTTCAATATCATATAATAAGAGATTTCCATATCATAACATAAACCAATAAATAATAATTGGTATTTTATCCCACATAATAAAAAAATAAATAGTCCTGGGAATGACATACAACATAATACAATATAAATAAACATATGCATGTAATCCCACATTATAAAAAAACAGCAAACCTGGGATTCTTATCTAATAATAAATTAATATAATTAATCACAGGAATGAAATCCCATATCATATTATTTACTATTAAAACACGAATTTTGTGAGAAAGGGTGTCATAAAAATATTAGAATATAATCTTGTTCATTATCTACATGCAAATATAATTATTTTATGACTTCAAATACATCACCAATAATATTCCATTAAAAACATTATGTATCGTCACATATGATAACATACCAAGTAATGCGATTTAATATATTACACCATATAACATAAAACATTTTTAAAGGATTTCAAATTCATATTATAAATAATTTTTTTGATTTTTATTTTACGTAACCTCTTATCTAAATTAAATAACTAGTGTAAATTCTCCCTAGTAAATTTAAATTTCATTATAGGATCCCCTATTACATTCATATAATGAAACAAGACACTCAGTTAAAAAAACTACAATTCAACCACAATGCTACCCTAGGATAGTCTCTCTTAAAATTATCCTCATACTAATCAATTGATATTG
Organism: Viscum album; assembly: GCA_963277665.1. Lineage (NCBI taxonomy): Eukaryota > Viridiplantae > Streptophyta > Magnoliopsida > Santalales > Viscaceae > Viscum > Viscum album. The sequence goes on along the minus strand of OY728163.1, from coordinate 1,643,672,196 downwards.
AAGGGAACTAATCATAATCTGGTGCATCATTATATATTATGATAATAACACATTATGTTACGTGTTCAATGTTCCTCAATTTATTTTTCTTACGCTCAACATAAATATTATACACCATGTGAAATTATGCTAAACCAATTAACCATCATTAATGGAATTTATAAGAATCCTATCATGTTCTATTATGTTATTAAATATCAATGTAACACAGTTTTGGGTTCTGATAACATGATTAATAAAAAATTCTTAAAAATGTGGGGTATATGTGACTTTATGTGGTAAAAAGTCCCCAAATCCATAATTTCATGATTAAAGTCAAACTTCATTGAAAATAGTTTAATAAAAGTAATGATGCATATTTAAGTGATGAATGTAGTTTTCTTCAAACGTGGGGTTTTTAATGACCAGTTGGTGTTATTTTAAATTGGCACAATCTTTATACTAATCGATGATGTGTAATTCTAAAAAAAGTTTCAACTATTTTTAATCTTTCTTCAAATGCGAGGTGTTCCCAAAATGAGGCATTGTTAACATCCCTGGTCACTGATATAAAAACAACCATGTTCTTCAATACTAGATCATGTATTTTTGTTTGTTCCAATTTACAATATTTTCACACATGAACCATAAAAATCTAGACACAACAAGATGACTAATAGGTCGTGATCATTTTCATTAAAGGTTCCCAAAAAGTAAATATGTTATAACTTCATGATAAGTTATCCTCATTATAAATCCAAACAACCTAGGGAACCACATTATGGACCAATTAACTCATAGATTCCACACTACCATCGGTTTGTGCTTGATAATTGAAGGACACCCTATCTTTTTCTATGTAGTGCTAAAAACCAAGAGCTACCCTCACCATGAATCTAACATTATAAATCCCTTTTTACTATAATTGAGTTGGATTTTCATAATGTATCTAATGGATCCATCAAAACATGAAAGCATTTGGAAACTGACAAGAATATTTTTTCCCAAGCACGTTTCATGAAATATTCATCTCCATATCAAAGCATGGAATATCTCACTCGCACACAAAGCATCCATCATGAATAAAGACAATATGTGATTAAATTATTCATAAATTAGATACATTGATTGTAATACATAACCTAATATTACATAGAAAAGTGAAATTTTTATACCCACATACATTCTCATTTACCAATGTGATATCAAAAATTCACTCTTTATTTCTAACAATGGACTAAGTGGTTCTATAAATCAATTATGTAAAGGATTCTGACCTCCCCTATAAACCACCTATAAATATGAAATATACGGTACCTATATTAAACTCATTCTCAAAGATGATTTATCACAGTAGAAGTGAAATTATTTTCCAAATAATTTAAAAGCAACTTTTTTGTATCCATTCATCTATGGAAAATTATAGTGATACATAATTTACAAAACCCTCCTCCATTGCTTCTGGATTTACATTAAAATATCTATATGCATATCCTATTACCACCTTTGGATCATTTTTTATTAATAATATTAGTATATACTTATATAATATATCATACAAGGGATGTACTCTCAAAGTGATATGATTATTAGGGTACAAAAATAAAATAATTTCCTTCATAATGAGAATACATATCCTTAGGCAAGAAATGAAACTATTCTTATACTAGGATACTCAATGTTACCACATTAAGTTAGAATCTAGGGTTCTAAAAAAAATCATGAGGCCCCATATGTACACTTAATGATATTAATATCCTAATAGGTTATTGGACAAAAAAGTGCCCTAATATTTCATTACTAGATCACATTACCCTTATGTACAATAATCTTTTTTCATTTGGAAAAAATAGAATATATCTGAAAAGGGTCACCACCACTGTATGCCATTAAAATTTATGAAAATATTATTTCAATAAATTTAACAAATGTTTTTTTTTATTCACATCACAGGGATATATGGTAAGACAATTTCATATTCCTGTTATCAACGTCATTGAAGCCTCAATATCTTACAAGAGATAGTCAGTGATGTCCATCATTTTTGAGTTATAGGACAAAATCTTCAATATATAATCTACTGATGGGATAAAAAATATATATACAAATTGGTGATAGTCCAAGGACCACATTCTGTTACTGGTGATAGGCGGAAAATATTCATTATATATTTATGCATATATCCATCCATTTATGTCACAACAATAGAATTAATCCATCCATTAGTGATGTACTGGATACAACTACCTTCATATAGTGAATTAAATTCAACCAATTTTGTCCACTATTCATTGTTTAATAAAAGAAATATTCTGTTGGTGATAGTCCAATGACCTTAATTTCTCTATAGTGACTAATAAACTAGCACTAATGCATTGGGTTGGTGATTGGCACACACATCAATTAATAATTTGGACGACGATAAACACAAGAGTTCTTCTATCATATGTAAATAAAATATATTTTTAACCAAGACATATATCATCACACTAATATAATTAAAAAATTTACCATTATTTCAACATTCAATCAATCTATTGATTGATCGCTACAATTTAAGGGGTATTTACACCCAGTAATGTAATAGGTGATGTAAATGAAACTAATATCGTATCTAGGATGGAATATAATAATATTACTTGAATTTATTAGAGTGTCTTATAATAGGAAATAACATCTATCCTATGATGATTCGACCCTCTATCATCTTAATTTAAACGAATGATATTTTATGTGTTGTTGCCCAATTTTTAAAGTAATTTCACCTTAAAATTGGAAATTTGATGAATGTTGATGATAATATGTTGGAAATATAAATATATTGAAAACTATGTGAAATAAATCCTCTATAAAAGAGATTAATCAATAATGGTTGAAAATTTATAATGGTTTGTGTATGAGTATCATCACAATTTTTTCTTGGTTACCCATAGAATCAAAAGATTTACTATATTGGAAACTAAGGTATTATGAATTGAATAAGATTTACGGGGGCTTCAATGATTTTTATTGTCCATATAACTTATAGATACCCTACCATTGTTCCCCTAAACTTTGTTGTTGCTGATATTCCCTCCACATCTGTATGAGTTTTAAGAAACTATCACTGAGTCTCCATAAAATTGTGCCTTCACCACTATATAGTTAATGATATTATTCTACAATGTATTCATGAATGTTACATACTATCATTAATTTGTTTTATAATAATTTATATGGGATAGGGAAACGAATGAAAAATCTATGTCTCAAATCTAGAAAGGGGTAGGCATCCCCTATCACCATATCAAACTACATCAAGTGTCTGTCCAAATTGTGAGATAATAAATTTTCCCATAACTATAAAGGGAGAAAGAGGACTCAAAAAAGGTAAATACATATTTAATTAAGAAGATATTTCACATCTACAATTGGAATGAGTATGACCATATTTCCCAAGAGTACCAAGAGGTGGTTAAAGAAAATATGTATTGGTTACATAAACTCAAGCACCAATAATAAGGTCCTGTTATCGTAAAATAATATTTATAATTAATAGAAGACCGCTCATTACTAAATAGTATCTCTAAAACCGTAATTATTTTCATTCTATCAATGTGTATCCAAATGAGGATTTCAATTCAATGATTGCCACGGGGCCCTAGCTGCCCAACTTGAGTGCTTGGGTGAATGTTGTACCTACCTTTTTCTACATAATAGGGGTTCATTACTATTTTGTTAAATTTGAATATGACACCATAAAATGGATTTTAAATACACATTGTTCCAAAAAGATAAACCCTATACATTTTTTTGAATGACTGTTAAAATAATCATGGATATCATCCAATATTTCATAAATATGATTGATGAAGATAAATGAGTTTGAAATATTTTCAATGATAAACAAATGTTGGGGTCTACTTATTATAAAGTATTATATGCATCACATTTGAATGACCCTCCAAAAATAAGTATGCACTAGATTCATAATGTAGATATCCGATATGTGACCATTTATCCCTTAAGATTGAGAGTCTGATCTAGTATCACCACCCATAAGTTTAACTATGGATCCACTGATTACTAAGAAGACATTTCCATACCTATATACCATCCTATATTCAAAACCTATGATATAGATATTTCCATCAACTAGAGATTCCATCTAACCAATAGAAGGAACTCTATAAAATAAATAATCGTCCATTAAATGATTTGAGTTTTTAACCTTGATCGAGCTAGTGTAATCCATGAGAAATATATCCTTTGTTGATAAAACTATAGGGAAGCAACTAATTGTTTTCATAAAAAACAATTAATTGTTTTCGAAAAAAATGATTTCATCGCATTTGTGATACCGAAGGAAATACTCTATGATGTGGTACCCATTTTTTACTAACCATTTTAAGCTTCTCATTACATAATACCTAAAATTAAATATTATGGAACAGATTCCCTTCCTCTTCTATAATCTATGGTAAATTATAATTCACATAAATGGATGAAATATACCATATATTAGATAAACATGTAAAGTCAACAAGATTTTAAAAAAAAATAAAAAAATATAACTATCTATTTTTTCAAATGAAGGGTGAAATTTATATTATCAACATCGTGAGAATAATTGAAAGTATTTCATTTAAAAAATAAGGACTATACATAGAGTAATTGAATATGTTTCTCTATATGTTCACATTTGATAGAAGGGAATTCATTCAGTCATTCACATCACAACTCATATACATCAAGGGGATTATTCAAGGAATTTAATATAAAATTTTACCTCATGATAGATAATACAGTAGGCATATAACATGAAGACCTATAATGGTGCTTTTAATCTAAGGTATGTTTCCAATAAGTCCTCTTTTTCACTTCATCATGCCTCAAAGTCACAAATGTGATGACATTTGTATTATAAATATAAAAAAATAGCATCCATGAGGCAATTAAAATAGTAAAATGAGTATATTGGAAAATAAAAAAAAGGATATTCAATTCTACCAAAAATAATTATCCAACCAAAGAAAATGAGGGACACAAAAAAGGAATTTCAAAAATAATAACATTATTAAGCTCATATCAAAATACACACCATGATGGTAAATAATGAAATAGATTTAGATCCAACTATTTCATAAGGAAAACCCCATCCACATGTCTAGTGGAATTATATTCCCCCTATTAAAATTCCATATATATGGTAATATGGTAATATGTATCCCAATCCCCATCATAGGGTACACCCATAATAATAAAAAACGGGATGGTTGGTGACACATCCTTATGGTAAATCAGGGTTCACCATATAGTGGGACCCCTATTCATAATTGATCAACATGAATATAATGTTGACTCCAATTTATTAATGATTATTTGTGAAGATCTCATGATAACATGATTCATCTAATCACCAGTAATGACGTAAATCAACCATCCAAAAATGAGGAAATGTCACATAGTAGAAAAATTAGTGAATTCTCCACTCCATCTAAGCATTTTGGATTCTTGAAATCGTGCATGTGGTAGGTATTTTGATCTAGAAAAATCTATATACATTAATGATGAGTTGAATGAGAATGTATCTTCAAAGTATAATTTATTGTGTTTCAATATAATTATGCTCACAAAATGAATCATCGACAATGAAACCATAGGTGAATGCCCCCTTTCCAAAAATACTTATCACAACATGGTCAACGATCTAAGTATTAAACCAATTAACATTGTTGGGTCAACGATTTAGTGACCATTCAGAGGTTTTATTGTAAACCAGATGGTTCATACCATTAAAAGATAAATGGAAATGTATTTCCAACCCTTCAAACCATCCTTTTCTCATGATTATTGAGATTATCATATAGGATAAGGATCTTTCATAATGAACAACTGAGATAGAAAGGTTTTTTCTTGATAGTGTAAATATCTCTTAAAAAAATTACAAATATGGAAATGATGATAATTAATAATAACAACCCCTTCATATGAGTGACCCACCCATTCATAAGGGGACTCTTCATCAAAAAAGACTAGAACATGCCATTCAATTGATCTAAAATCCACAATATCATATCAACCAAACTCTTTCCACATTAAAAAACTAGGGGTCTCATATTTTAAACTATTATTCCACATTAGACCGTGAGATTAAACATGGGTGATCATTGATGCAAGTAATAGTGATTTCACTGATAAAAAATTATACAGTAATTTATAACCTATTAAATACCATGTAAATAAATATTCTCACCAATACAACTAGAGAAGATCCCACTTCTAGAATGGGGTTTATCAATAGATTCATCACCAAACATTAAAACCCAATATTTTTCAACATTATATGGTATTTGGGATCTATAGTAATATCTCACACATTTTTCATGATGATGTGGTCCCAGGCTGTGAACCCCTACATATAAATAGGTATCCAAACTCATGTGTGTTATTTTAACAAAATAAGGTCCTTCCATCAACTTGTATCGATGCATTCCATTAGGTTAAATATCTATCATGTGATAACCCAAAAATATTAATGTACCATTTAAAAATTATATAATGAATAACAAGTATCATTTTACACTCTATCTATAAAAAGGGATAAAATGAGAGTTGTGGACTTTATTTCTTAGAGGATAAGCACCAACTACTCTATTTATGTTCAATTTTCTCAAGTGAAACATCATAAATTATGTATATATATAACATTCCTGATGGAAAATAGACTACTCTCAACCCATATAAATACATTGGAGGAGTATAGTAATTTTTTGGAACAAAAAAATTATTTAAAGATGAAATGGATTGGACCATGTCAAAATATTCATCAATAATCCCACCAAAAAAATGTATTGAATATCATAACACATTATTTATTTCACTAATGATAAATAAAAATCATGTTATATCCACTATGCCTGTTATGTTGTAGGAGGAACTATCACCTAAATCTCAACATTAGAAACCAAGGTATGTAGGTCCAAACCTAAGGCCTCAAGTCCCTCATTGAGAAAAAATGGCACAATAATATCGAGCCAAAAATTGTTTCAATTTTAACATATCATTTAAAAATATGTCAACAATGGAAAATTGAAATTTCTACATCATTGGAACCAAATGAAATACATGTCCACCACCTATTACGATGAATATACGAAATGGAATGAATATTAAAAAAATCATTGAATTTATTTATCATCACCATTTTTATAGACAACTATATTCCATGTTCTATATGAAATGAAATACAATGAATAAATGAACCATAAAGCATTATTGTTTAAATATGTTAATTATAAGAAACCGATTAAAATGGAAGTTATCAATATGATTAAATAATTTATAAATTATATATACATAATTATATAAAGCATAAGCAGTACATAAATATTGAAAAAATAGTTTTAAATAATCACTCAATTTTTTTATTAATCATATTTTATTTTCATAAAATATGTTTTCTTAAACAAATTATTTTATTTTAATTTTTTAAAAAAAATCTATAATTAATTGTTTTCTAATTTTTAAAAAAAATTATTTTTTTAAAATGATATCAATTATAAATCATCATGTAATATTAACCCTTGGTATAATTTTGATAATTTTCTGAAAAGTTATATTCCTCAATGAATAGTAAAAATACAGATTTATATTGAAAATTATAAATTTTTTCAATTATTTAAAAAATAATTTTCTATTTTTGATTATTATTAAAATTAAATAGTTTATTTTGAATAACAATAGTCCTATTTTAATAAATTTAAATAATTTTATATTAAAACATGCTAAAATATATATATTTAATTCTATTTTCTTATAAATATGTTTTTCATCATGTAATTTCAGTTTAATTTAAATTTAAATCTTATAATTATATTTTTTAATCTTTAAAATACTTAGAATCAGTATTTCCAAATTTTTTGTATGGGTCCATTTAATTTTAAGTCATTATGAAAAGTAATCAAAGTAAATATTTTACGACTGTAAATATAAAATTTGTTAATTAAGGGTAAATATAATATGACAAGAACTCATGATTAACCAATCGTATGACATAATTTTATCAAATGAGTATATTTCATCGATAATTATATAAAATTTAAATACATTACCCTATTTATATAGCCATTATTTTGGGCTTTATATTATCTTATCAATAGAATAGTCAAAATAAAATTTTCTTTGTTTATTATCATTAATTTTTTTAAAAATGGTTAAAAAGATGGATTGATTGAATATAATTTTAAATTTTAAATATATATATTTTTTATCATTGTAATTTAATTATATATTTTTTTATGTAATTAATTTCAATTCATATGCTATGCCTATATAGTTTTATTCAGTTAACATAAAATTAATGTAATGGAATTTAAAATTTTTACAATTAATATAAATTGAATGAATTATGGTGTTTCATAAATTTTATGTATAAATATATAATATTATATATATTTAATGCATTATATTTTAATTAAATTATTATATTATAGTTTTTCAATTCAAAATAATTGAATAGATGCAAAATTGTCATTAAAGTTATTATATAATAAATAATATTTTAATAAATGATTTGAAACTAAAAAAATTTCTATTTTAGAAATATTTTTAGGATATGGTTAAAAATATCAATAAAATTTCATTTTGGACAAATATTACTGTCGCATTAACTATCTCAACCCCTAAATAATAAAATATTTTATACTACAATAATTGTAAAAATGGGTTAAATGTGGTTAAAATGAAAAGAGAATTGTGTAAACATCACCAAATATATTCAATTTTTATAGGAAGAGATTATTAAAAATCATCATCATATTATATGACAATCCTATCAATTTTGATCCATTTTTATATGAAAATTTATTTAGTATAAAATAATTCTCAAAACAATTCCATTAGTACCCCTATCTCTCTAATAAATGGATATATCCTCTCCTCTTTCTTACACACATTAAAATACATTTGGTTTTAAAAATACATAAATAAATAAATTATTTAAATCATTCATGAATTCTTATATTCCTTTATATTATTATAAAACCATCATTGTAATGCTTTTGGAGTTAACCTTAAGAAGTTTTTCAAAAAATAGGTATAGTTCATAACCAATATATTACACTTTTCTCTCTTTGTATCTTACTAAAATATTCATGAACCCGGATGAAATAATAAAAAAATATCTTCCATATAATAAAATGTTAATTTTTTAATTTCTTAATCTATATCAATCTCATGTTCTATAAAGGGGAAATGAAACCATCATTCGTGTGTAGAGAGGATTATCGCCTCACGAACCGATGTAATTGTTTTTCCTCACATCCTATCATGGATGGTATTGATGTTGGATTTAAAAGGAATATATATATGTATATATATATATAATTCATGAAATATTTGTCATTATTAAATGATAACATATAATTTACATTCTCACCTTTCTATTCACTAAAAATTATTAACATTATTGATGTGAATATGTGGACTACCACCTCCAAAATAATATGTAATTTGTTTATCATCACCAAATAAAATGGATGGTATATATAATTATATTTAAATAAATGATATGTTATCTATGATATAATTATATCTCTATAATGATAAAATAATACATACTTTCTATTCATAATTATCATTAAAAAAATTGATATGTTTCTCATGCGTACATATGGAATAACATCTACATGATTGTGACATATATAATCTTTCATTACAATAAACCATGGATGGTTTTAAAAGTATAATTTTTCTATTTATGTTATAATTATTTCTTGATTATTATACTGATGATGATGGGATAATGAATTTTTTCACCATATTCCACCTACCAATGTCATTTTGGACATATGAGCCTAATACCATCAAAACATCATATATAAACTCAAATGACTACACAATTGAATATATAATAAATTAAACAAATAGAAATAATATAATTTTAAAAACATCCTATTAAATAAAATAATTAACATAAATTTATTATTCAAAAAGATAACAAACATTAGAGATGATTTAGACTCAATGTAAAATTCATTTTTTTTTAAAAATTAATGATTTAATTCTAAATATTTTTCTTACATACCTATATCCACAAATGAATTTAGATGGATGTAAAAAAATTATAGATTTATGTTTATGTCCTCATTTTAGTTTCATTAAAGTGTTTAAAAATTGACTCTTATTATGCTGTTTTTTGACTTTCATTACAAATATTAATGTAATGTTATATTTTAAATTATACAGTGATATTGAATTTTCACACCATCATAAAAATATATTATTTTTTTATTCCATTACAAGATTTAAAATTTTCATTAAAGAAAACCCATATTTATCACCCATCTGGGTAATTTGATTTTTAATTTTTTCTTTGAAATGAAAGGGAAATTAATTATCTTAAAATGAATTTGTATATATTATTAAAATAGTTTTTCGAAGGATTTATTACAAAAATGTGAAAGCATAAAATGTTTATTTCATGAAATATTACATGAAATTTATGTATGTAAAATGACTGTTCCATATATAACTTCTATTATCATTTTTTTCCTATTCTGACTCCTGATAAAAGGGTGATCCTGAAATAGCTTATACTACGTGTGCACAAAAATAACGAACTAATCCATATCGTAATGTTTCTTATCATTATAGGAAATAAAGATAAGGTAAACTATAGTGAATCATCATTTGTATTTAACTAGGAACAACTTATTTCTGACAAGGGCTATGAGTATAAATCTATATCTTTCAAAATTCGTAATTATTTTCATTCTACGTGGTTCTATTTTGAAATCGATTTGGGTTGAACATATAGAAATGTTTTATTTCCAACACTCAAATAATATTTAAATAATTGTAAACATTTTATTGATTTTAAACATTTTCACTAGACTAATGAATTATTTATATATATTTCCCCTACTAGTATTTTTTCATCATCCAACATTTAAAAATTATATTCATAGGGATTAAGGAAGAGTATTAACAATTAATTAGTCATATTGAAAGTCATGGATATTATTCATGAAAACAAAATGTGTTTCTTATCAAATTTTGTTTAATTCTGTAAAAATGGAGACTAATAAAAACATTTAACTTATTATAAAATATTTTTTAATGAATAATGAACTACTTCAATAAATCTCTAAAATCTAATGTTCCTCCGGAGTTTTAGAAAACTAACCCTTGACTAAGAACTCATGATTATGTATTGTTTAAGTTTGGTTTATTATAGTTGGTATTAAAGATGAGTCTCATATATATTTAGAAATTAAGCTTTTTTATGTCATATTAACATAATATTTAGTGATAACAGGATTGGTGTATAATTATATTTTTTTAAAAAGTTTTAATGTAATAGATATTTCATTTAGATTTATTTGGTGAGATTTTAAGCATAAAAATTATATTTTTGGATTTTCATTATAATAGTTATTTTATATGTAAGATGTTGGTTTATCGTAAAATATTATTTCAAAAAAATTAATTCACATTTTTTGTTATGAAAGAAAAAAGGTATTTGATATCCATTTTATCAATTAATAATATTGAAGTTGTTATGGATATTTCAGAGCATTTAAAGGATAATTATTATATGATTTCTATGGATAGGGCCCTTTTCTAGAGAATTATTATTTAAAATGGAATAATTCATTTATAGACTTAAAGAATTTTATTTAAACATATTATGGACTATATATCATTATTGAAGGAAAAAAATCATTCAATGAAAATTTTATCCCATAGAAATCATTTAATCATCACAAAAATAGGAAAATATTGTTCAAAATATTTTAAAAGCTATTAGAAAATCCATGTGGATGAAAATATAATATTTGATCTATTCAACACCTTTTCATTTCTCTAGAATTTAATTGTATTGTGGAATATTCTTTATTTGATTTCAAAATACCAACTCAACATTCTCATTTGTCAATGGAAATAACACCAATGACCAATATTTTTATTTTCTGGATAAATGGATTTTATGCTAAAATATAAAGGGGAATTAAATAACATAAATTGAGTCCCTAATTTATTTATTTAAGATATTAATTATGTATATATTTTCTATGTATGAATCATGCTTGGTTTAATTCTAATGAGTCATAATGAAATAATTGATTTATTTTTTAATGAGAATAATATATTAAGGAATTAGTTGATGAATCATGGTTAAATATATTATAAGGATTTGGAATAGAGGATGTTTTTATGTACCGAGTTTTCATAATTAGGATGTTGTGATATTTTATCAATGATAATCTAATATTTTCAAAATTTTATGAGAATCATGACAACCCTATGGACCTTTATAGAGTGTATCATCTTTTAAAAATTTGGAACTTATGTTAGATGGTATTGATATAATCGAGAAGTGGAGTAGCAAAATGGTCATGATTTTTGGACACACTTATTTATGTAAATGTTATAAAGAGGAAATTAAACGTTTTTATTAATTTTTCTTTTCTGAAATTAAATAAAAATTAGTTTAATTTAGGTCAATATCATTTTTATGGAGAATAATTAATATAGGAAATTTATTTAAGGATTTAGGGTATTTTTGACGATGTTCATTACATTTACATGGTGCATTAAATGATTGTGTTAAAAAGAATCTTATGGGACTTTATTTGAGGATTAAATGTTGAATTATATTATGGATGAATTTATTATTTTAATGTTTCAATATGGTGATTTATGTAATTTATAGAAATGATTTTTATATCATGGATATTATATGAATATGCAACAATAGTTTTTTCATGATATAGTAATAATGATTGAAGATGTTTGGAGATAAATCTAGGAGGAATTTGTGAACAAATAATTTTAATCATAAAGTTTAAACAATAATTATTAATATAATGAATAATTTTATGGATGGATTTTTTTTATAATTAGTTACTTTGAACAATTGGTAATACTGTTGAATTTTTAATATTAATATACTATTTTATTGAATGAATGTTTGATCAATTTTGTTATTTATCATATATTGTTCTATCCGTTCAGTTATTTTAAATGTTGAAAGAAAGTATAAATATATTTTCATATGTTTGTTGATAATTCCAATAATTATATTCATTCTTTATAACTTTGAGAGAAAAAAATATTTTATAATTCTCAACATTTGGGGCATAAGATGAGATTATAGTGTATATTGATTAAATAATGAAATTATATTCTTCATGTAAGGAAATTTTATTTATCTTATTAGTATAGATGGTAATTTAATATATAAAATCTAGGAAAATTTACTATAATCTATATTTTTACTTTTTTCATCCAATGAATTGATCATCCTTTATACACCTCATCGGTTTATGGTTTTACGATCGTTGCCATACTCATTATCATTCATATTCGTGTGATAAATTATCACAATCACTCTCCATCATCAATTTGAGATTAATTAATTCTAAATGTATCTATTTTCACATCTCACTAATGAACTCCTACTTGGATACCCGTTATGATTTATTCTTGATTACCTTTGTATTTTCATTTCTCACATTTCACATAGATGTTTATGAACTCCTTTATGGTGTTTGGTTTTAATAATCGCTCTTTAATAATTCATACATTTAATTATTGAGTTAAATTTCATATTTAGAGGATAAAATATATTATAGTGGTCAAAATTTAACACCATAATATTTAGTTAAGAAAACATTGTTCAATAGCATATAAGACATGCACCACCGAGCCTAAAAATCAAGAAATATTCTAATTTAAATATGAAATTTATAAACTACACATTAAATTGGATAAATTTAAAAGGATTAATTTTATTATAAAACATATATAATGTTTTTAATAAAATAGTAATTATTAATGAATTATTTATAAATAATCAATATATTACTATAGTAATATCATTTTAGGTTTTAAATATATGCTTCCTTCAAAAAAAGTTTTTTTATGATAGAATATTTTAATGAATTAATGAATAATTTATAACTTTCATTTTATAAAAATGATTTCATTTTTTCAAACAATCATGTTATAATTATCTTATGGTAAAATAGTTATATTTTCTTGAAATGTTTTATTTCATAATGAATATTGAAAGATAATGATATTTTTGAGAACTATATTTTCAATAAAAGTATTTAACAAGTCAAATTCAATTGTATATTATTTTTAATATTTAATTATTTAATATTTATTAAAAATATTCCAATTATATTATTTTTAAATCATTCTTATACTTTAATTTATTAATAAAATATTTTATACTTAAAAAAGTATTTTTCTGTAATCCCAATTTTCATCGCTTTTCTAGTTTAAAATTAAATAAAATTATTCCAATTAAATATTTTTTAAAAAAATTGAATCTATTTTTTTACTCTAGTTGTCCATATTCGTTAAATATTTCCCTTCTATTTATATTCATTATAAATAATAATCATATTTATTTTTATACAATAGACAATGTAAAATGGTGAAATTAAGGGAAAAATAATTTGATAAGGACTATAAAATAACCCTGAAACTTGATTTTATTTTTATTATGATGATTATATTTCATCCATAATCATTCAAAATTGATATTATTTATCTTTTACAGGCTTCCATGTTTTTCACCTTTATAATATTTTATACATGGAAAATACAAAGAAGAAATTCGCTTTGTTTTATTATATTTAAATTTTTTGAATGAGAATAAAATAAATATTTTTAGGGTATAAATATTCATTTCAAATATAAATTATTTATAATTATTATAGTAATATTTTTTTATTTTTATAGATGAAAAAATTATTTTAATTGCCTACGAAACGGAAATATAGTATTTATTCAATGAGTAGAAAAATAAAATGAATTTGATTAAAAATTATTAATGTTATATTATTTGAATGAATTTTTGTCTAACATTATTTGTTAGATATCCATTGAATATTAATGTTGATTTATTTTATTATATTATAATTCCATTATTTTCTTTCTGTTTTAAAAGTCAAAATAAATTAATAGTTACAAAATTAACATTAATGTATTTCATAATAAATATTATTTTACTAATTGATTTAAAAATATAAAAATTTCAATTTTTCAGAAAATTGATACCAATATGGTTTTAAATATCATACATGCCAATTTGTGGGAAATTTTCACTTTTATATTATCTTTATTGGCTTCAAAAATGTAAAATAATTAATACCGCATTAATTCTCAATAAGGATTAAAAAGGTTAAAATAAAATGATAAGCGTTAAAAAAATAACCTAAAAATTTAAATTTTTTAATGATATTATTTTGAATCATCAGAATCTTATTTTATATAATTATAAATTTTGCGAAATTTAAAATTGAATATTAATTTATATTAATTTAATACTTTCTGAAATTCCATGTGTACGTCTCCCCCTATAATTAAAGTCAACCTCCTCTCCTCCAGTATTCACATATCGAAAGCCTTCTGGTATAGAAAATAATTACCCAAATAAATTTCTTAATACCCTAAAAACAACATAAATTTATCAAAAAACCAACCTAGGAATTCATTTCGTGTAATCCCCAAGAGGTTTTCTGAAGAATACGTATAGTTCCTAATCAATTATTTTCATTATTTTTATTTTTTTAATATAATCAAATATTCATAAAACATGATTAAATAATAAATAATGTATCTTATATAAATCTAGATGTTATTTTTTAATTTTAAAACCTATATCAATCATGATACTCTTCTATCTATTAGGAAACTAAACCATATTTTTGGTGTAATGTGGAGTAATGCCTCGTGAACCGATGAAATTTATTTCATATAACCTCATGATATGATGGGTTATAATTATTTATTTAATATATATATATATATCATTAATGAAATATTTATAATTATTATAGTATAATATTTTATTTAATTTCTTTTTCATTTCCATTCCCTGAATAATTATATCATTTTTTGTGTGTATGTGTGGACTACCACCACCACTAATAGGTGTGTTACATTTTTATGACAACATATAATGGATTATATTTATATATATATGTATATTAAAATAAATAATATTTTATTTTAGGTATAATTATTATTGTATAATGTTTTAATAATACATTCCTTATTTCCATAATGATCCTAGAAAAATGGAAATATTGTACATGCTTATATACAACATACCATCTAGATGGTTGTAATGCAATTAATTTCTCATAAACAAAATTCATGGATGGATTAATAATATAAATTTATTAACAAAAATAATAATACATCATTATAATTATTCCTCATATGATTGTAAAAAGGAAACTTTTACTAATGTCAAGCTATAGAAATCATTTCCGACATATGAGATAAATATCACCAAGATGTCCAAAATTAAATCTTATTATTATTAAATTAGATATATTGTCATAAATAATAAAATAAATGAAGAATAATAAAGTAGAAATATGTTCTTAATAAAGTTAATAATTTATAAAATTATGTTATTCATAATGATAATGAACATTCAGGAAGAATCTGACTCTTGGTAAGGGACATTCTTTCCAAAATGCATTAATGAATCCCTTCCAACATTTTATTCCATCTTCATAATTTTAAAAATATAATATTAATGAATATTTATGGAAATAAAATAATTATAAATAAAATTTAATGTAGAATGTTTTTTATTTTCTTTACTTCCAACATCATTTTTATTTAATTATCTAACATTCGTTATATAAGTTGAATGGAAAGATCTATTTTAACATATACATTGACAAATACTTTTCACATTGTCATAAAAAAAATTATATTTCAATAAATTACATGTTTTTATGATTTATTACATTAAAAACCATCCTTCCCTTCCATCTAATTATTTTAGTTTCAAAAATTGGTTTTCTAACTAAATGGTATATCAATATTTTAATGTGTTTTTCATATGGGTTTAATGGGGTTTTCCAAAGTCTTTACGATGCAGTGGTCATTGCATAAATTTTTTTGTTAATGATATGATACATAATCATTATATATGTGAATTTATGAGACCAACATATCTTTAACAATGGGTTATTCACAATTATTTCTCATAAATAATGGGTAAACCAGATATATCTTATATGATGGGTTCACATATATATCTCTCTAATTCATTGGGTAGTATTGGATGTACATATCTTAATGAAGAAAGGAGTCAACCATGGATTTTTCTATTACTTATTTTACATTGTTCATATTATTTCTCAAATTATTTGTGAATATAATTAAAATAACTTACAAATGTTTTTATTTTTTATTTTTTTTAGGAAATGTGATAGTTTACCTTGCATAAATATTTTGACTCATATTCTCATTGAATATTGTGATATAGGTAAATACATTATGGGTTTTCATATTTTTAACTCAACTGATAGATATTTTATTTTTATAAACATTAATATGATTTATGAATTCATCACTTTTTTTTGGAATGTTCATTAGAGGATTACTAATAGGTTAAAACAAAAAACATGTCAAGTTGAAAGTCATTAAGATTGTCCATGAAATGAAAACATGATTATTTGAGAAGTTTCATATTATTATAAAAATGAATATCGACTAATTGTATCCACATTGTAAGAAATGTTTTTTGTTATATATTATTTACAACCAAATTATCTGTCACTCTAGTCTATAACGATCGTAAAAATTTTACAAAAATTATTCCTTGAAAAAAAATCATAATTACGTACTATATGTGGCCATGTCCTAAAAAGTTTAACAATTTTAATACCAAAATGTAAATTAATCACAAAAATACCACTATTATTCTATAACTAAACCACCCTATTGTTTCCCTCATTCCCTATACAATACTATTGTATGATTAATAATGTAGGAAAAATTACCAATTTTGGTTCAATAATAATTTGATAATTGTGAATGAATAGGATAAAAACTTAAGTATTAAAAAACCAATATAGATTCATTCAAAATTTATCAAAACTTTATTTTGGTTGAGGATCACAATTATTAAAAATAGAAACCTATTTTGGTGCAGGATAATAATATTCTTCAATTAATTCTATTCGATTTATTTCAATATTAGAAGGCATGAATTATGTATATGAGATGTATTATCAATTCTCAACTAATAGTAGATGCCATAGAAGTTAAGGAAATATATG
The DNA here is from genome assembly GCA_963277665.1 of Viscum album. NCBI lineage: Eukaryota > Viridiplantae > Streptophyta > Magnoliopsida > Santalales > Viscaceae > Viscum > Viscum album. Next base: position 1,643,654,131 of record OY728163.1, on the reverse strand, counting down.
ATGTATCCAAGGAGTACATAAAATTCATGATCAAATATAAGACTAATTACTCTATTTAGATGTTTCCAAATAAATGATTATATAGGTTTCTCTAGCTAGAGAGAGGAATACAAATCTACAGCCTTCTAAATCCCATCAATCATTTATCATATTGATTGTCCACATTATTATAATATTAATACATGATCAATCTCTTTTTATTTCTAATTATAACTGATTATATAAAAAATTATAACAATGGAACCATCCATTGGAAATCGGTAGTATTATCATCTCCGTCCTTGATGCCTATATCACCTCAAATATGGAATGATATCATAGCCTGAATTCATGGAAACTATGTAAGAAATTAGAAATCATAAAATATCATGATATTTTCCCACCATTACTATCATTTTTTATTCATTATATATATCCATATAAATATAAAATCACATATAGATGCATTGAAAAAACCTCTGGAGTTTGAAATCAATGTTTCTATATTAATGCTCTATCATTGGTAGAATTATTCATTTATCTTACATATTGGGATCTCCTTCATGGAGAAGGACAAAAGAATTGTGATCCAATAAATATTAACAAAAATAAATCTTTTTACTACATATATATTCATATTTGGAATATAATTAAGAGGAAATTGATAATCATATTACTTTTATTCCATTATGAACACTTTAATGTCATCAGCTAATGGACTTCGACTAAACGTCACCAAGACTAATTAATCAGGGATATGATAAGAGTGAGTAGAACACCATGGGGTGTTCATGATAAGAACAAATATTTTAACTCTATATTCTAGAAATTAATTTTGGTTTTATCATATTGGATATATAATTAACTGCTCTACTCAGCTGACCTCACATCCCTATGTACGTGATAATACCATAATTATATCAGTAATCCGTAGTGTATTCATCAATGGTAAAATAGTAGTTCCCCATGGTGATTTTTGTAATATCATGAATCATAAATATTAAATTTGATTTTGAATAATAATATTATCAATAGTGTGCACCCAATGTAAAACTATCCTTAAATAAATCATTACATTTTAATACATTATTATTTAAATATAATAATTATTAGATATTCATTGTCTTGATATGTATAAATAGTAGTAACACATTTTTGAAATATATGTAGAAACTTTTACGAATAAATATTTATTTATTACTACATAATGAATAAGTATTCACTTTTTAATGATATGCTTATGAATAGTGACAGATTAAATGTCATTTTTCTTTCAAAGCGATTTTATTGGATATATTTTATATTTATATATAATATAAATTAATAAATTTTAGAAATATTATTTTATAAAATACACCGCATTTTTTGATTTATTATATCAATATTATATTAGGGTTGATGTTTTCAAAATTTTGAAAGATAGATTTTTTTATGTAAATAGTAAAAAATGCAGATTTTTTGAAAAACCTACTACTTTTAAGGCATTATAATGATATAAAAATTGATGTGAATAAATATATATTAATTATTTCTTATAATATATTTTAAAATTTAATTTTGAATTTAAAAAACAATGGAATATATTTTGCGTATCTAAGTAATGTTTTCTTCAAATAAATTGTTTTTACTGATTCCCATTTAATTATGCATTAAAAAGTATAATTCTATTTTTGGTTTTATTGGAAGGTAAAAAAATTAAATAATAATTTAAATTAATTGAATTAAATCAATAACAATTAATATTTTCATGAATTTTTTATAAAATCAATTACATGATTAAAAATGAATTTTTTCTAAAAACTACTTTCCACTACTATATGCATTCTTGTTCAAAATTTACTTTTTAAAAAATATTGAAATATTAATGTTTTGATATTTATTAAATATTAGGAACCATCATGTCCATATTTAGTAATATGTTAAGTTATATTATTTTCATAATTAATAGCTACCACTGTAAATTTTAGGCATCAGAGTAAATAGTAAATTAGGTTAAACAATGACAAAAATTTGGGATAAGGCCTCAAAACCTCTCAAACACATAGATTTAAATAATTTCATGATTTTATTATCTTAATATTTATATTGGAGTTTAAATTCATTAAATATGGTGACATTTTCCTTTGACAATAACATCTATATTATTTAAATTAATGAATTATTACAAAATGTCACATACCCTCAATTATTATATATTTATGATAACAATATAGATAAAATTTAAAAATGAATTTATGTATATTATAAATTTTATTAATGATAAATTTTATTTTTATATAGATTTGTTTTTAATTTTTTGTCATTGTATATTTACATAGAACACTAATGCCTCATCGATGTAGTGGTTCGACAAGCTAGTGAAAATTAATGTAATTAGTTTTAAAAATATTTACATTTATTTTTTGATAAAAAATATTTTGAAATGAATTTTATAGATAAACATTATAGTTATTTTTTGTTTAAAATATTCAATTTCATAATCTATTTTCATTTTATGAATTTACAGTAAAATTATATGAATTATTTGAAAAGTTATCCTAATAGAATGTAATGTTAAATAATATCTAATATTTTGAATTAAAAATTATGAAATTTTTACAATATAATGAGTGGTTTGGTTAATATTCTATAATGGAATCAATTGTTTTTATTGTGATGAATTTTCAACTATTCAAATTACTTTCAAGACCTATAAAGAAAAAATACAAGTGAAATGACCAATGACTTTTTTCCTATAAAGAAATAACTTAATATTATCATTCCAAAGATACATATTAATTAGGATTTCTCTAAAATTGTACCCAAATAACTCTAAAATAATATCATACCATGTTCCTAATCTCATAGTGTAACTAAAAATACTCTCCTCCAAATGTAATAATTTCCATGAAAATGAGGATACCTAAAGAAGAAATAAGTTTCACTAATGATATATTTCAAGTTTATTTTTTTTGACCTCCTATAAATATTCCATTCCCATAATATAAAAGTTTTATTTGTATATTAAATATAATAAATGAATTTTATATTATGTTTATAACCATATTGTTTCCCCTTTTATATAATGTAATATGAAAACATCGATAAAGCATATATATGGGCTGCCATTTCCATAAAAATTTGATTATTATTCATCATCACCACACCAAATTTTTATAAAGAAAGATAGATTTAATTGATATATGTTTTTTTAAATAAATATGATTATTTAATGATAAAAGTTTTGATACATTCTGACTCTCACAACTATTAGAAAATGATAATGTTTCCGATGTGTACAAGGGGACAACCACCTCTATGAGGCGATATGATCTTTTTTTCATTTAATTAATTTCATGAAAGGTTATAAAGAAATATTTAACAAATATATATGATATTTATAATAAAATTATGATTCTATAAAATAACACAATTTAATACTTAATTTCATTCACAAACATTATAATATTTGAAATCATATTCTAGTGTGTGGGTGGACTACTACCACCATGAAATGATATTATTTATTTTTCATCATCACTATACATGTATCAAAATAAATTTTTGTTTAAATCATAAACATGATAATTATAATTTTTTTATTATTTTTAGATTGATAAAAAGTGACATCATTGACCATTGAAAATATATAAAAGATGCATTGAATTGAGAAACCTCAAAATATCTTATATAAAACCGACTAACTTTGTAACTAAATAGAAAAAAAATAAAATTATTGTTTTTAATTATTTATAATTATAATTGTTCCTATGAATGTAATAAATGGATTAATTTTTGTTATCTATGAATGTAAATGATGTATATGGTGGGTTGGGACCAGAGGTAAGGGATATTACATTAAATACATTTTTTAATGTTTTCTGTTCAAAATAATTATTCATCTAGTACATATTATTCAAATTATCAAAGAACATTTCTATTTATAATTTAAATGTTGTAAAAGTAATTTTTGTAATGAGCCAACCCCATGTATCATGATGCCAATTTCTTACTTTTTTACATCGGAATTGATATAAGAAATTGCAACATAGAGGGCTGAAATGTTTTTTATTTTTGGAAAAGTATATACATAAATGATAACCATTTTACATTATTAACATAAAATAAAAATAATATATTATAAAAAATATAACCACCATCCCTGAAAACTCATTCAAAGGATTCATCTCCAAAACCTGGGTAAAAGAATCAAGATAATAATGAGCTAAAATATTCAATAATGGTTATTTATATTTGAATATACGATGAATAAAAAATAATAATGAATAGTTAAAGAAAATAACTAAAAATATATCCTATATAATCAGTAAAATTTCAAATAAATTAATCCATAAATAATATCATAGTGAAACTATCATGGAAAATAATTAAAAATTTATGAATAAAAAAATTTCAAAATTATTAGATGTTATGTTTCCCAAAATCATGATACATTTACCTTCAAGTCCTTCCACCAATCATTTTAGAATATTATAAAATCTGTACATTCCAAAAAATGGATTAAAACATTATGGTTAAGACACATAGTGTATGTCAATCTGATTTTGTCTCCATATACTAGAAATAAATTAATGGGATCACATTAACTGGTCTACAACCCATGTGTGGATGAACAAAACATTCCTTATATATATAATAATAAATTTAATCCATAATCAATGATAATTGTTATATAACCATATCGATAAATGTGTACATTTTTAATAATATTTTTCCAGTTATAAAATAATGATCAATGAATCCCAAATATGTAAAAAAATTATTTTTTATGAAATAATCATATGTATTATATAATAATATGAAAATTTTGGTAAAATTTAATTTCTAATGAATTTTTTTAAATGAACATTATTTCATTAAGTGAATGATAACAATAAAAATTGTGATATTGCACAATAACTTTTACCATTTTTTAACTGTCATGTTAAATCATATGCGATGTTTTAATTCTAATTAATGATTAATAGGTCTTGAATTATGGTGTATTTATGTTTTTACATGTCAAATGTAATGCACCAACTCTAGTTACCCAGAGTCGGTATATTATTACATGACATTGGCATGATCACAAGATATCATGTCTCGAAAGAATGATTAGTTTAATAGCCTTGGAATTTCAATATACACACATAAGTTTTACATTACATCATGAAATAAAAAAACAATATTTTTCCCCTTTGAACACAATCATATCCCTTGTCTTATACCTGAAGGTTAATCATAATATACTTCTTCGCATCCTACTGAGAAAAAAAAAGATACAGGTGAGCTCAGATGCTTAATATGGATTACATTATAGGAGAAACTATCATAAATAATCATTAACATTTAAGAAAATGTATAAGACTAAAACAAAATAATTTTAAAATTAATATTCAGAATATGATGGAATAGATGAATCAAATAATTCCATTTACATATTCACACGGATATAATACTAGTAGAATAATCACATTTAATATCAATAGCTAATTTTATAAATATTGAATGCATAAAGGCATATATCATAACTACATAGTCAAAGCCTCGTTCCAAGACTACAAATAAGATTTTGTTATGGACATGTTCAAAGACACTAGTTTTTTTCATGAGGCCTACCGATGTATCGAGCAGCTATAGCGGGCTCCACCAATCATTTACAACTTCGAATGCATTTCGTATATGAAAATGATGAAACATAACATAAAAAATCATATTAAAATTATAATATGAAATGATAATACTTTAACCATAATCCACGATTTGTATAAAACTAACACATCCATAGTCAAACATATCACAAAACCTTCAATACAATATCAAATATTGTATAATAATAAATCAACTACTTACAAGGGTAAATTCCATCCATGGATGTTGATATAGATGAAATAAAATATATTTGAGATAAATATCTATTTCTATATTGATATCATTTAAAAGTCACATATTTTCAAAATATGAATTTTATTTTTAAAATAGTCTTATATGCTTGTAAGGGATGCATTCAATGTGTTATAACTATGGAAAATAGCAGAACCCTCTCTATAAATTAAAAAACATTCTTACTATAATTTGACGAAAAGGTCATAAGGTACATTGTCTGAAAAATGACAGAAATATTTTTTAAAAAACATTTTATAAAAAGTCAAAAAAGTGTATAAATTATATTAACCCATTTTCTAGGAAAAAGTAATAAAATTTGAAATAAATTTTTAAGAAAAACTGATTTGGATAAAAATGATGTCATAGTAGACACTTTCATAAAAACAACCTCGAATAATAAAGAGATTGTAATATTAACCCTTTAAATGTAATTTTCCTTGGTTGATTGAATTTAAACCTCTATAATAATAGATATATCATTGTTATTAATTTATAAATGAACCGCATACATATATGTGATATCACATATGATCTTCTAAGATTTCTTTGTTATTAATATTTTAGTAATATCATTGTTTCGGGTGTTAACTTGTTCATTTTCGTTTATATGTTTTGTTACGTATGTCATGTTTGTTATGGATGGTATGTATTTGATTAATATATATAATGATATTAAGTTATTATAAATTTTTTGAATCATAAAATGAAAATTATTCTTGAAGGGTTGTGATGGGGAATTAATCTCATCACGTTCCTGGAGATGGTAATCTATACGTACACACGAGCGAAAATATCATTATATTGATGGTAAAATAAAAATTAATTGGATATTATATCATATATTCGGAATCATTGACATGTTATATATATTATTTATATCAATTATACTCATTATTATACCCATCCAAATAAATAAGTGTTGAATAACTAACTACACCTCAATGTGGAGACGGTAAGCTTTATGTACAAACATATTCTTAATTAGTCATTCATAGGATAGGTAGAATAATGAACATGGTTGTACCATATTTATAATAACATAAAAGTATGTATAAGGTACATGATTTATTGTTTTGGTATAGAAACAACAATGAATGTGGAAATGGAAGAAGAAAAGATCTTTTAAAGAGTAGATTGAATTATTACAACTTCTTCGAGTGCTTCATTTTTTATTTTATCAAAATGGATTCCTATCACGTATTTATGATCAATGTAAGGTATATAGGTTTAATTGAGTGTAGTTGAGAAGATATTTGATTAGGGTTTGGCTAATCCATATGGCTTTGGAGGGGTGAAATAATGAGAAAGGGATGTACCCTTTTATAAGGGTGGTGAGGGTCACATTAGGAAAAGCATGAAATATTATTTTTTTATTAAATCATTTTTGGTTTCTAATGGCTCAAAATGAATTTATTTCAAGGATATGGTGGGGATGGGTTGAAATACTCAACCCCAAAAGGATTTAGACATGTTTAGGTTACCATATTAACCTTTATTTTTAGATTTGATTCTTATTTAAAGAGTTTAACTTTCACAATGTCTTCTTGTATTTTTATATTACATGGTTTATAAATATTCTATAAAATGCCATTCGAACCGAATGTTGTTCATTAATGACATATATATCATTATATAAGTCCTTTGTCATATCCTTATATTATTTAGAATATTATATCATTTAATAATATTGTATTTGTTTTAAAAACTCATTTATGTCACTTTTGACAATATTTAATATTTGGTTTTTGTGAAAGTCAAAAAAACGTGATTACTTTGAAAAAACATTAAATTAATATTAAAATCACATATTAACCTATATAATTAGTGTAATTCATTAAATGTATAAATTTATATTTATTTGGATATATATAATATCAATTATTTTAATTATATGTTAATAAGTTAATTATTGAATCATCATTGTGTAATTCATAAATTTTATTATTTAAGTTTAAAAATTATAAATAAAATACCTTTATTGAGTTAAAACATTTATATTTCTAAAAAATATTTATATTCAAATATATATAATGTATAACTCTGTATTGAAAATGGATTAGTCATTAATATTTTAATTTAACACTTATAAATCTTATTCAAATAAAATATTAATAAATCTCTTAATCTAATTCATGTGGATCAAATTGGATAATATATTATTCCTAAGGTTGATTTTGGTTGAAAAACACTTATCCAATAGAAGTAGGACTTGCGATAAAATAATTATAATATCATTTTTACCTTTAATTACCATATTTACCTTTAACAGTGGAAAATAAAATTCAAAAGATATTATTCACCAAAAATTATTTTTTTCTTATTGAATGGAATTTTATATACCGATGTCAACAACATCTTTTGGATTTTTGAAATTCAATTCATTGAAGAAAAAAATTATGTTTTATGACAATTTTCAAATGTGCTTAGAAGGTTGGAATAAGATGTTAAAAGATTAAATAAAATTTTATACATAAATAAAATGAATCCAATGAATTACATTGAACATATATAGGTATTATGTGTCTATTTTTAAATAAAATATATTTATAAAAAATAAATAATTTTTAAAATAAAATAAGGTTTATAGTTTTCATAAAAATACCAAAAATTCACCCTATGATAATTTTGATATTTGGAATCCAAAAATAGAGAACATTTCAAAAAATAAAATTTATAAAATTTCAAAAAGTGGGTATTACTATTTATAACATTTTTTTAAATGGCTAGATTGATTGGTCATGGTTTTCTAGAACTCAAAATATCATAAAACACATGTTATTGTATTATTTAATGTGAAACATATCATGGACGCTTGGGGTGTTACATTCTTCCATACTTCCAATAATTTCATCCTCTTAATTTCTAGAATATTGATTCATAAATTGATTTGGGTGGTTGTTCATCATAAGTACCTCATGTTACTTCATTTCCACTTCCATCTTATAGTTTCAATATAGAACAATTTCCAAGAGAGTCATCTGATTTCTCAACACTTGTTCACAGTTATCTAGAATCCTAACATGCACTTCAAAATAAGAAAAATCGTATTCCAGTTCAATTTTATCATAGGCGAGTACATGTGTTGGTTTAGGCATGTATTTTCTAAACATTGATACGTGGAACACATCATGAACTTTGGAGAGGTTTGGAGTCATTTCCAAATGGTATGTTACAAATCCAATTCATTCTATTATTTCAACATGTCCGGTGTAACTGGGACTTAATTTAATATTCTCCCAATATCAAATCACACCCTCTCTTTGAGATATGATCTTGTAAAATGATCTCCTTCTTGAAAATCAAAATCCTACCTTGGGTTATCGGCATCTCTATTTTTCCTAAATTGAGCTTTTTAATGTGGGTTTGGATAATTTTCACATTTTCCATTGTTTCCTCAAAATGTTGTGTGCCTATGAGTTTTCTTTCACCAACATCATCCCATCAAGTTAAAATGCGTAATCTCTTTACATATAATGCTTCATGTGGTACCATATGAATACTTGAATGGAATCTATTGTTGTAGGAAAATTATTCACGAGGTATGTATTTATCACACAAACCTTGAATGTCATGTGTGCATGATCTCAACAAGTAATATAATGTTTTAATATCCCATTATGAATATACATCAGTTTAAGAGTGGTTGGCAGTGCTTAAACAATATTCAATATCTAAGAATTTCTGAAAACTTTTCCAGAATATTAATGTAAAACGAGGATCAAGATAAAAAATCATTAGGGATACTCCATTATGTATTATAAATTCATAAATATATAGTCTTTCGAAATGTTCAAGTGGTAATTCTTCTCTTATATCATGAAAATGTGCTAACTTGGTATGATGATCAACAATGACCCAAATTTCATCATTCATTCTACGAGTCTTCAGTAACCCCATGATAAATTCCATCATAATATCATCCCATTTATACTCAGGTATGTGAAGAGGTTGTATAACTCTTCTATGATGTTTTCTTTTAGCCATAACATATTGAAAAACCATAAATCTTGACACATAATCAGCAATTTTTATCTTCATGTTGTCCCACCAAAAATGTTAATTCAAATATCTATACAACTTAGTGCTACTAGGGTGTATAGAGAAATTGGATTTATTAATGTCATCCAACAATTTCCATTTTGGATCAGGTATATCGGGAACACAATGCCTCCTCCCAAATTTTAAATTGTCATCTTCATATATAATGTCAATCAATCTCCCGTCATTCACAGCATTATTTTTTTTTAAAAACTCCTCATCACTAGCCTGAGAACTTTTTATCCATTCTAGTAAATATTGTTTGGAAACCATTTGAATTAGAATTGATGTTTCACCTACCATGACTATTCCCATATCCCTCATTACTAGATCAATGTACATAGAATCCCTTTCCACACTCATCTTGTTGAAAACTCCATGATCATTTCTGCTCGATGAATCTCTCACCTTATTTTCTTTCCTCGGGTGGTAGTGTATTGTGAAATCATTATCCTTGAGTAGTTCAAGCCTTCATCACTTCCTCGTGTTGAGATATTTCTATGTGAAAATATACATCACACTAGTGTGATCGATATATATCTCACATTTTTACCATAGAGATAGTGTCTCCATATCTTCAAATCAAATATTATAGTTTCTAACTCATGGTCATGAGTACGACAGTATGTTTCCTGAGTTTTTAGATGTCTTGATGCATATTAAATAACAATGAAATGACCCAAAATTTGGAATAATTTTTTCCCTACATTTGTGGTTTATATTTTTTTATACTCAACAAAACAATATCCTTAATGTGATGAAGAATATATAATTAAAATGATACTATTGGGTTTTAACAGTTATATGATTGTTGGTCAATATGATCTTTGGAAACTAAACACTTAACGTTAAAATTTTTGTTTATAAATACATGTGATCTTGGTTAATTAATATAGAAAGAAGAGTTGATGGCCTCAACTAGTAGACTCGGGACGTACAAATCCCATCGGTTAGAGCTTGGGAATGAGGTAGCATCTCTGGACATTACTCTTGACTGAGCCCAAGCAGAGCTTCAACATGTGAAGCATGAACGGAATCACCTAAGGGAGAAGTTAAAGATGATAGAAATCACCACTCTGGAATTGCTTTCTGAGCCTCCCAAACAATCTATCAACATAGCACACCATACACTTAGGTCCTATGCATGAGTTATAAGGTGTTATGTGATGGGGCCTTAGAATTTTAATGTAAGATCATGGTATAAATAAAATTGTTATTTCTTCTTATGGTAAAATTTTTGAATTTGAAATGTCTAGATAAATGTAGGATTAATTTATAGAAGTTCCATATTATTGATGAATTTTGGAAATATTGTATTTTAAAATATTTTTTTATACATTAAATAATTAATAATTTGATTTGTTAAAAAAAATGGTCTTCAACAATTGTGATCAATAACGAATTTAGAGTATAATAAGATCAACATGATTTTTATTGAATAGATATGTTTGAATAGTAGAATACCCTTATGAATATAACTAAACAGTAAATAGGTAAAAAAATTAGGTACTTTACCCATGAATTTATAAATAAAATTTTAACATCAAAAAAGTGAAAAAATTATCATAATATATGTATTGGTATTTTTATATGTCATAAAAAATTATTTACAATTTTATAAATAATTTTATAATATTAAATTGAATTATATTTTTTTAAAATTTATTCAAAAATTATTACATAATTGTCTAATAGTTTTTCGATAATATTATGGGACCTTGTTTACATTTTCAAGGTGTTAGAAAACAAAATATAGTATTAGAGTTTTTTATTGAATATCTAATGATTTTATATAAAAATTAAATTTAAAAATTTTCAAAAATTATTTCCATAAAATATAGTTCAATTCGGAATTCAGGGCATCAATATTATGTTAGGGTAATATTTTGGGATTTTTTTAATATAGTTGATTTTTTGGTGATTAGTAAAAATATTGCATTGAGTTTCTTGTGTTTAAGGAAATCATTGATGATGTAATCATTATGTAATAAATCTAGATGAATTTTGAACAGTAATATATGTTAGGTGGTGTCCCAAGTGACAATTACCATTATAGAATACCATTGGAAAGGCCATGGTTTTGTGAATACTATAGATGAGGTTTCTATTGGAAATTAATTAAATATTCCCTCTCTTTCCCAATAAATACCATGCCATTACAACATTTATTTCATTATAAAATCCTCCTCAATGATGACCTGGTCTTTTTACCTCCCATGGAGTCCTCCCAATGTTCCCTGAAGCCCCCTTGGTCCCAACTATGGATCACTCGAAGTCACTCTTCACGGTAAGGGAACCTTTCACCCTCCTTTTTAAGCCATTACTTCCTTAATGTTATGTATTATAATTTCTATTTCATTATTTTGGTGTATGTTCTTCTATATCATTCATACTGTTTATTTCATGTTCAATTGATATGAGAAACATTCTACTCTCACAAACTGATTTTTTGAATTTTAATGTGAGTCGTTAGGCTGCCGAATTTTTTTAAAAGAAAACACTTCTTCTCTTTTCCTTCGAGTTTCATTTTCATAAGGTATTTCCTTAAAATATCCTATCCATGATCTTATTTCCTTTTTTTGTATACCCATATAGTTATATGAGTTATTAATGAGTGGTTGAATCTTGTCCCCTCTCTTTTCATTGTTTTCTAAAACCATGTTATATAGTCGTTATGCTCCCGAATTTCCATCTCAAAATCTCTCTCTTTTTCTAAGAAAATCCTCCTGTATTATTTATGAGAATACCCAATTATATTTTAATTTCAAGGGTTATTCATCAACTCAAAAAATTTATCTATTTTATTCTAGAATTGACATACATATAACCCTCACTCCCATTCATTGGGTTATAAATGACATAACGATCATGTATTTTAAATCATTTAAAATGTCACGATTTTGAAATGAAACACATTTATTTTATTATCTATGTGTTATTATGAAATTTTTGATAATTATATATGATAATCATGTGAATTTAAAGACATATTAAGGGTGCACCTCGATAGTGGTCTAATGCATTGGGTAAAGATTTTAATCTCTGGATTTGAAGAGTTTCATGATAACTTGTTGAATATCCTTTGTAATTTTTATGACACCTTGTGGATGAACCTTTGTGATATATTCATGAATTCATAAATTAAATTTTGTTTCAACATAATCAAGTTTCTATTAAGGTTCTTTTTATTATGATATGTCTTTACTTCCATTGCTCATGTCATTATGTTCTTTATCATGTTCTTTTTGATTTCACAAGTAAACTGATTTCCCGTGATTTCCTTACAGGGCCATCTTCTCACTCATTCCATTGATGTATGTGTCCCAGATATGAGATGAAATTATTGTAATTAAGAAGAACATATGATGAAGACCTACAAGTAGATTAGAAGAATGTTTTATGTGTTCATGTTTTATGTTCCTGATTTTCAAGACACTAGACATTAAATATCCTCTATGTGTAAAATGTAATGAAATGTTATGTAATAAAAGGAGGGATGTCGTAGTTGGTATGAAAGGATAGGTTAGTAATTTATGTAAATTAGTCTATGAAAACTTTAGGAAGAATCCCATTAAAATTTATAAATATATGAAAACAACCTTGTATTTTGGTGAGTATTGAGTAAATGGTTTATAAAAAAAATACATCCTTGTCTAGATAAAGTATGATAGAGGCGGCTCTGGCACATATGTATCAAGGAGTGAAAACACTAAAAAGGAGTTTTGGGATTAACCTATGGTATCCTAGAACATGACAACGGGACATGCATCACACTTGGTTATGACAGTCCTGGGGGATATGTTTGGTTAATAATAAGTTTTTTATGAATCATTTAGAAGGATTTCTAGTGAAATATAATTGTTTAATGAATGGTGTTTAAAGACATAAAATCCATTATCGTTAAATGATTCATAAATAAAGTAATATTCTTAGTGAGGTTTTATTCTTTTAGAAAATGGTGGAAAATATGAGGAACCTTGAAAATGGTGACCGTAATAGACCATGCACTGACAGCCCTTCGATGGAAGACGGAATTGAAACTTTCATGAAAATGATGAATCAACTGACTCATGTTATGGGAATTAACATGAATAAATATGAGAGTTTGATCTCACCGCAAAGGTATCAACTTTTGGTTTATCCCTATATGTGTCAACCACCACGAACCTTCAGTGGATCTACTGACCAATTGAATGTTGAATAGTGTATCAACTCTATAGAGAAGATGTTTTCTATACTCCACTGTTCTGAACAAGAGAAGGTTGCCTTGGTTATTTATTTCATAGAGAGAGAAGATGATCGGCGTTGGGAACTAATTAGAAACACCAGACAAAGAGTGGAAGTTGATGCTATTGAGTGGAAAGAGTTTAGAGTGATATTCATTAACAAATATTTCCATCGATCGATGAGAATAATAATGGAGAAGGTGTTTATCGAGATGAAGCAGAAGGGGAAAGAATCTATGGGAAGCTACGATATGTACATCACAATGCATTCACATTAAACCTCAATCATTTTTATGGATCCAAATTTTAGGGTTGATTGATACATTGGTGGACTAAGACCAAATCTACAAAATAATATATCAAAACTAGATTAGGATAGCTATGAAGATATCATGTAAAATGAGATGAAATTGAAACTAGAGTTTGGTGAGACGCAATGGTCTCATGAATCCAATGACAAGAAATGATCGATGGAGATATGCTTAGGGGGATCTTCGATCATGGAAGAGGAGGAAAGAAAGTAAAACATCCAACGTGTAATAAATATGGGATGAAGAATTCAGAGAACTATCTATTCAAGAATGATAAGTGAAATATGTGTGGTAGAGATGGCCACATTGCGTGGAATTGTCATAGTGAGGTGAATCCAGAACTACCCAACATATTTGAAAAAGGGAAGATGGTGCATGCCCTACCTGATGACCAATGCAATAAATGTAGACAACATGGTCACTATTCCAATCACTATCCAAATCTGTGGGTAGTGGATGGGAATCTCCATCATCCTTCAGAAATACCTTGGGAACATAGACGTACATATTCAATCACTACGGCTGAAGTTGAAGCACCACATGATGTTGTGGAGGGTACACTTTTTGTTCTCTCAAAGAAAGAAAGTAATTTTTTTGATTATAGTTCTACACATTCCCTTATTTCCTCCATGATTTCAAAGAATTTTGAAACAACTGCCATTTTTTATGTAGAGTTATCAGACAAGTCTCCTAGTGGGATTATCCAAGCATAGTCACTGTTTAGAAACTCTAGTATTTACATTAGTGGGATCAATATTATCGCCAATCTAGTAGTCATTACCATGCTGGAATTTGACATTATTCTTGGGATGGAATGTCTCTCAGAGTATAATTCTATGATCAAATGCAGAAGCAAAAAAATCTCATTAGTCTTGAATGGAAAACATACAGTTATATTCCAAGGATAGATATCTCAATCTGATCTTTTCCTCGAAGAACCTCCTATATCCTTCTTTATGGAGTTGATCGATGAAGAAGAAGAAGGAAATGAGAGTTTGAGGATAAAAAATGTCCCCATTTCCCAGGAATACGTGGTCATATTTACTGAGGAGTTACCCAGACATCCCCCAGAAATAGATGTAATGTTCTCCATTGGACTCATACCTCGGTCTCATCTGATAACTAATACCCCCTATAATATTGAAAATGTTGAGCTAGAAGAATTAAATACACAAATCCAAGATCTTTTGGAGAAGGGGTTTTTTCCACTAAGTGTGTCTCCTATGAGAGCACATGTTCTCTTTGTGAAGAAGAAGGATTGATCGATAAGGATATACATTGATTATAGAGAACTAAATAGGGTAATAGTGAAGAAAAAATACCCTCTTCCAATAATTGATCACTTATTTGACCGACTTCATGGGGCTGAATATTTCCCTAACATTGATATTTGATCTGGTGATCATAAATTGTGGGTGAAGAAAAAAGATATTCAAAAAACTGCCTTCCAATATTGATATGGGCATTATGAGTTTTTTTATGCCCTTCAGACTGACTAATGGACCTTCTATTTTTATGGATTTGATTAATAGAGTCTTTATGGACTACAATGATAACCATGCGGTAGTTTTTATTGATTATATTATGATATATTCCAAAATTCATGAGGATCATGATGATAATTTATGGGCTATTTTTCAAATTATACGAAAGGAAATGATTTTTAGAAGGTTTAGCAAATGTGAATTCTGGTTACAACAAGTTGATTTATTGGGGCACATTGTAACCAATGGAGGGAGCACAGTTGACCCAGCAATTACAAAATTTGAAGAGGAGTGGACACAACCAACAAAAATAATTGTGATTCATAGTTTCCTTGGATTAGCGTGATATTATAAGAGGATTGTGATAAACATTTCTTGACTTTCTAATACATTAACCATGTTAACTCGATTGGGTATAGTTCCTCTGGACAGAGGATTGTAAGGACTGTTTTCAAGAGCTGAAGAAGAGATTGGTTACTAGACCCATGTTAACTCTTCCCTCAAGTGGATAAGGATTCGTTATTTTTATATATACATATATGAAAGGTAGTGGGTGAATCCTCATGAAAAATGATAAGGTCATTGCTTATGAATCTCGACTGTTGATGAGTCATGAGCAGAACTATCCTATGTATGATCTGAAGCTGGATGCAGCCGTTTTTTATCAGACGATATGGAGGCACTATATTTATGGGGATAAATGTGATATATACATAGACCAACAATGTTTGTAGTATATTTTTACACAAAAATAATTGAACAAGTGACAAAGAAGATGGTTGGATCTTCTCAATGACAATGATTGTTCAATTCATTATCAACCCGAATGAACAAACAATGTCGATGATGCATTAACCAGGAAAGACCCAGTTTTTTTCCATGAATAATATTCAAAGAGATCATTTGATAAATTACATAGTATGTCTAGACATGGGAGTTATAAGATAAGGAACATCCTCAACTATAACACAAATGATTTCTCAACCATTATTACTAGAGAATATAAATAAAGCTCAAAAAGAAGATCCTTTATTATATAAGAAGTTTGATTCTTTGAAGGATGAGATGTTTCATGAGTTAAATATTGACCAAGAAGGTGTACAATAATTTCATACAAGACTACTGGTTCCCTCTATTCCATAAAAAAAGAAGGAATGGATGGATGAAGCTCATAGATCTACGTTCTATATATATCCAGGAAGCCCAAAAATGTATAGGGACATTTGTAATCATTATTGGTCAGATAATATGAAAAGGGAGGTTGTTGACTACACTTAACGGTGCATAGAATGATATCAAGTGAAGGAAGAGAGATTACTTCCTAATGGGGTATTACAAATACTACCCATATCAGTATGGATGTTAGACAATATCACTATGGACTTCATTGCTGGTCACTCAAGAGCATCCAAAGGAAACAATGAGATATGGGTTATTGTGACCGTCTAACCAAGACTGCCCATTTTATCTCCATTATGGAAGATTTATCTATGGATCAACTTGCCAGGATTTACATGGAGCAAGTGGTAAGTCTATATGCAGTTCCACTTTCTATACTATCTTATCTTTATCAATGGTTTACATCGTAATTTTAGATAAGTCTTCAACAAGATCTGAGTACTGAATATAATTTTAGTACGGCCTATAACCGACAAACTGATGGCCAATCTAAAAGGACTATTTAAACACTCGATGGAATTCTAAGAATATGTTCATTGAAATTTAAGGGTGGATCAGATCAACATCTCCCTTAAGATTAGTTCTCTTACAACAACAGCTTCTACTCGAGCATTCAAATAGAACACTATGAAAATATATATGGTACGAGATGCAGAACTCCTAATTTTTGGCATGAAGATAGTGATGGAAAGCTTCATGGGTCTTATCTTGTGATAGAGATTATAGAAAAAGACCATTCCATTCAGTAACACTTTAAGGAAGATCAGAGTCGGAAAAAGAGCTATGCCAACAACCATCGAAAGTATATGGAGTTTGATGATAGTGACAATGTCATTCTTCAAATATCACCTTGGAAGAGAGTAATGAGGTTTTGGAATAATGATAAGATCAACAGTAAGAACATTGGACCCTATGAAAGCCTTGATCACATAGGAGTAGTGGCCTATTGGATTGCACTTCCTGTAAATCTAGCACAAGTTCAGGATGTCTTCCATGTATCCCACTTGAGGAAGTACATAACTAAACCTTAATATGTACTAAATCCATAGGTGGTACAACTGGAACATGAACTCTCTTATGAGGAGTACTGGGTAGAGATCCTAGATCATTGGGAAAGGGTTCTACACAAAAAGACTACCCACCTTGTTAAGGTGTTGTGGAGGAACCAAAAATGTGAAGAAACCACATGGGAACCAGGGGAGTCTATGACAAATAAGTACCAACACCATTTCCCTTTTGACGGAATGAGTTAAAATTTCACGGATGAAATTTCATATGGTGGAAATAATGTAATGTCCCGAACATTGGAATAAAATTTTTTTAATAATTTTTTGTGTTATTTAATTTTATACTCAACAAAAATATATCCTTATGTAATGAAGTCAGTATAATTAAAATGATATCGTTGGGTTTCGACAGTTATATGACAGTTGGTCAATACGAACATCAGAAACTAAAATATTAAGGTTTAAATTATTATTTATAAATAAAAATGAACTTGGTTCATTAATACAGATAGAAGAGTTGATGACCACATCTAGTAGACTCAGTCTGTATGAAGCCCAACATTCAGAGCATGGGAAGGAGGTAGCATCACTGGGTTTTTCTATGGTCCACGCCCAAACTGAGCTTCAACATGTGAAGCTTGAAAATAATCAACTAAGGGAGAAGTTCAAGAATATATAAATCACCACTTGGAAAATGTTTTTCGAGTCGCCCCAAGATTCTATCACCATAGAACACCATACACTTTGGTCCTATGTAGGTGTTATAAGGGGCAATGTAACGAGGCCTTAAATACATTTGGTAATCTCTTCGTAAAAATAAAATTTCTATTTCTTCCAATGGTAAAATTTTTGAATACCAAATGTGAAGATTAATGTAGAATGAATTTATAGAAGTTCAAAATTAATGATGAATATAGAAAATAGGGCATTATAAAATATTTTTGTGTGCATTAAAAAATTAATAATGTGAAATGATTTTCAAAAAATTGTCTTCTATAGTTGTGATAATTATGAAATTTAGAGTGTAACAATATCAACTTGATTTTTAGTGAATAGTAATGTATGAATAGTAACATACCCTTATGAATATTAATGAATAGTAAATAAGCCAAAAAAAAAAGAAACTTCACCCATGAATGTTTCAATATAATGTTAACTTCTTAAAACAAAAAATATGATCATAGTATAAGTTTTGGTATTTTTATATGTCATAAATAATTTATTTACAATTTTATAATTAATTTAATAATTTAAAATGGTATCAAATTTTCATAAAATGTAATAAACAATTGTTACTTTATTGCCTTATGGTTATATGATAATTTTATTAGACCATGATTACATTTATAAGGTGTTACAAAATGTGTTTTTTTAGAGTTGTTTTTTTGAATAAATAATGATTTTTATTTAAAAATTAAATTATAAATATTTAGAAAATTATTTTCATAAAATGGGGTTTATTTTTGAATTCAGAGTATCAATATTTTGTTTGGGTAAATATTTAGGATTGTTCTAAAATAGTTTATTGTTTCGGTGAATAGAAAAAAATCATTTTTTGTTTCGAGTGTTTATTGACATCATTTATGATGTAATCATGATGTAATACATCTGGTCAACATGTGAATAGAAATATATGTTATGAGGTGACCCAAGTGTCCAATACCATGAAAAAATACCATGGGTAAGCCCATGGTTTTTCAAATACCACTAATGTGGTGTCCCTTGGAAATTAATTAAATTCTCCCTCTATTTCCCTATAAATACCAAGCCATTCCCATATTAATTTCATTCCAAAATCCTCCTTAATGAATATCTGATCTTTTCAACTCTCAAGGAGTCCTCCCAAGGGGCCCTCAGTCCCCCAAGGTCTAAGCCTTCAAGCTATTGAAGTCATTCTTCATCATAAGGGAGTCTTTCACCCTCCTCTTTTATGTCATGACTTCCTTTATGTTATGCCTTCTAGATTCTATTCTATTCTTTTAGTGTATGGTATTGTATATAATTCATACATTACATTTCATGTTCAATTTATTAGTGACCCTTTCCACTCTAATCAATATATTTTATGAATTTTTAATTGACGTTGTTAGGCTGCCAAATTTTTGTAAAAGAAATCACATCTTCTCTATTCCTTCGAGTTTCATTTTCATATTCTATTTCATTCAAATATCCATACCATGATCTTATTTCTTTTTAATTATATAACCATATAGTATTATGAGTTATTTATTTTTGGGGGACTCTTGTACCCTCTCTTTTCAATGTTTTCTAAAACAAAGTTATATCGCTGTTATGCTGCCGAATTGTTTTCTCATAATCTGTCTCTTTTTCTCAAGAAATTCTCTTGTATTATTTCATTGAATACCCAATTATATTTCCATTTCCAAGGGTATTGATCAATAAATAAAATTTATCTATTTTATTTTTGAATTGTCATTAATAAAACCACCACTCCCTTTCCATGGGTTATTTACTCAAGTGCATCTTCTGCATCTCTAACATAATCACTGGAGTATTCAACAACCTCATATGGTTCCTTACCACTGTTTGATTTTTTCATAGGTGTTGTAGGATTCAAAATTGCATTGAGATTCTCATATAGTCATTCATTTTCATCCACTGAATATTTTTACTTGGATTCTATTTGTTTGTAATCCTTATGAGTGTATCCTTAGAGATAAAAAAACTCATAATCCTCAATAACATATACATTTTAGCCCACAACTCCTTTAGCGGACAACATGGAAAAAATAAATATTTAATAAAATAGTGAGGTTTTATGAATTAGTCTTGATCATATCACTGATGTGAAGAATGATGTACTTACATATGTTGATCTTGTGGAAATTTTTCATAACCTATATAATTAATATATCTTGATACATCAGGGTTGTGAAATCTCTCATCCTTAGAAAAATAAGAGTGTGAATGAATTTGAACAGTATCCCAGTCTCTCCACATCTTATGCAATCTCCCTTCTTGTATTCTTATTTTTATTTAGGATTCCTAATGCATATTCTAGGATAAAAACATTAAGAGGAGGAGGAGTTCCTCACAGTTAATTCTCACAAATTCCCTCACGCAGTAATTCAAGATAGTCATCCCACGACCTCGATGAAACAGTATACCATTTTCCATTTATCTAACTTTTAACCAAAAGAATAATATATAGTCTCGCATGTCAAATGATATTACTGATAATAATAGGAAACAATCTATAGATATATTGTTATATTTTCATTATTCAACCACTACAACAAGCCTTTTTCATTTAAAAAATTTCAAGATTACTAACTTACTTGTTAGAAGCCGCATCAGAAATATTTTTTTCTCTGGTACTACAATTCAAACAGAATAGCCTGGAATTGATGTTCTATTAAGAATTATTTTTGGAGTATTTTTCACTCTCATCTTAGACCATCACTTATTAGTAGTATAATATGAAGTTCTCTTCATTCTGAGCATCCAACATAGGTTGAAGATGAGAATGTGCTGATGGAGGGCATAAGGTTTGATAGAGAAGGGTTTTAGTTTAGATGTCTAGTGAAGGAAATATGAAAAATGTCAGGTTTTTATAATTTTGGAAGTCCAAAAGTCAAAAACAAAATGCATGGAATAAATATAATAATATAATAGATATAGTGATATGGGAAATAATAAAAAAAAATAAAGACATTACAGTGACACCAGAAGAGATCATCATGGTGTCTTCATTACGGTGGGACTCCAAACATTGCAACTATATTATTAGGACATCATGTGTAATACAATTATTCTAAGATAGTAAGTGTGATATTGTAATTCCATGATGGTAACTTGCGAAACCATGAATCATGAAACTATAAACTTGTAAAGCAGTAATACTAAGATTGTAACTTAGAAACCTTAATCTTTTTTACATAAGACATATCATCCAAAATTCTTATATGGTGTGAGTTATCCTTTTATAATTCAATGGTTTAGTTAATATAATATATAGATGATGTTCAATTATTTTTAATTCCAATGTGATAATACGTTTTTTATAATGATCTCTCAAAATGTGTGGCCTTACATCAATATTTTTTGTTCGATAGTGTGAATTAGGATTCATTTAAATGTTAAAAGTACTTTTGTTGTCACAATTTATTGGTACATGTCTAAATTGATATCCATAGTCCTTTAATGTTTGTTTCATCCACAAAATTAGTACAAAAATTTTTTCATAAGCTATGAATCCAGCCT
The DNA here is from genome assembly GCA_963277665.1 of Viscum album. Lineage (NCBI taxonomy): Eukaryota > Viridiplantae > Streptophyta > Magnoliopsida > Santalales > Viscaceae > Viscum > Viscum album. The sequence continues at coordinate 1,643,631,818 of OY728163.1, read as the reverse complement.
CACTATAAGATAACACCACAAAATTTCATTTATTACTACTCGGTGATACTATATACTTTCTTAAAGATGAAATGTTCCATGGGTGATTTCTTTTCATACTTACAACCACCAAAATCCACATCTGAAAATTTAACTATGTCAAATGATTTTTCACTAGTATAGAACAATCTTAAATTGGTTATATGTTTTAGGTATTTGAAAATTCATTTAACAACACCTAAAATGATAATCTTAGTGATTTGTTTGAAACATGAAAACATGAAAACACTAAACATTGTATCTATCCCACTAGTAGTAAAGTAGAGAGATCATCCAATCATTCCTATGTAACTAGTTTTATAAATATTTTTACCGTCTTAATCATGTTATAACTTAAAAGTAGTACACATTAGAGTATGACTACTTTTAGTTTTGTCCAAGAAAAAATGTTTCTGAATTATTTTTGTATATATACGTTAAATTAAAATAATAACATCCTGATTTTGAAATATATGATATCAATGAAATAATTTATGATTACCCATTATACTTTTTTTAAATTCATTTTTTGTTATCATTAAATAATCAAAGCATTACAAATTTAACGACAATCCCAAAAATAAAATCATCAACATTTATTTCAACAACTAAAAAAACTTTTGAAAGTAATTTTATAAGAAAGAGTATGATTAGCTATAACATTTAGAAAAAAATTGGAAATAAGAAAAATAATTAATCAATCTTAACAAGATATGGGATCTTGTTTCAATACATGTAATGATTATCTTAATTTAAAGAAAATATGTGGAAATTGAGGGTTTGTAAAACCAGTGGGTTGTTCAAAAAAAACATCCTCAACTATACTCCTCTTTACGAATTCAATTTTACCATCCATTTGTTAAATCATGAAATTAATATGAGAGGCATAATAAATCATAATTGTAATGGATTCATGTCTAGAAATAGGTGAAAATTTTTCTTCACAGTCAATGCCTTTTTCTGGACTATATCATTGTGAAACCAATATAGCTTCGTTTATTAACAATATAACCAAAATAATCTAACTTGTTCCTAAAAAACTAATTAGTGCCTATTTTAAATGTGTTTTTAGGCCTATCCATATGTTTTGGAACATTATTCCTTTCAACCTAATTTATCTCCTATTGTAGAGCCATCACAAAACATACAACCTTGGTAGCATCACTGATGTTTTTAGTTTCAAGTTGTGACTGGAAAGCTTGAAGTTCATCCATATTTATAAGAGAAGTTATATTTTTTGTTCTTTTATCTAAATATGCAACAAAATAATCTAAATGATGGTTTATATGTGTTCAAGTTGTTATAGAGAAAGAGGATCTAGTAATTTCTGTTTCATCTAGAAGTTCGGGTTTATCATGTTCATATTCTAAATAATTTATTGATCTATTTGATTCAACAGATTTCATAACAAGAAGAATTGATGATATTAAGTACATTTCCATACTTTTCATTTCACATTCATGGTTTTCTATGAAGGTATTAGGTTAATGTGGATCTATTTCATCAAATTGGATATGCACAGATTCTTCCACACACTCGGTTCTTTTATTAAATACTCTATGGGACTTTCTAAAGATTAAGTAACCTAGTAGGATTCCTTTTTCACTCATGGATATAAATTCGTCTAGATTGTCCTTATATTAATAATATAGACATTGCCATAAAAAATATTGAATAAACTAACTCTGGGTTTTCTATTCTTCCACAACTCATAGGGAGTTATTTTATGAATAGGTTCTATTAACACTCTATAGATTTGAAGCATTCTATATTCAAAACCTCATCCCAAAAGTAAATACATTTGTTATACTCATTAATCATTGTTCGGGCTACAACTTTTAAGGTTCTATTACATTATTATACAACTCCTTTTTTTGAGGTTTCCTAGGGGTACAGAAGTTATGACTATTGTAATGACCCAGAATTTTGTATAAGTCTTGTTTCCAAATTTTGTGTGTTATTTTATTTTTTTATACTCAACAAAACAGTTTCATTTGATAACATGAGTATAATTAAAATGATACCATTGGGTTTTGACTGTTATAAGACCATTGGTCAATATGACCGCTAGAAACTAAACGTTTCTATTATTGTCTCTAAATACAAGTAATCATGGTTAATTAATATAGAAAGAAGATTCGATGGCCTCACCCAGTAGTCTTGGACCGATCGAAGCCCATCTAACAGAACTTGGGAAGGAGTTAGCACCACTGGGCTTTTCTCTGGACCAAACCCAAGTCGAACTTCATTTTTTGAAGCTAGAACGGAATCACCTTCACGAGAAGTTCAAACAGATAGAAATTACTACTTGTGTGATGTTGGCTGAGCCTCCCTCAGATTCTCTCACTTTAGCACACCTTACACTTAGGTCATATGCTGGTGTGATTAGGGGCTATGTAAGGAGACCATAATTGCCTTGTGTAATCCATTGTTTTTAATAAAAATTTTGATTTCTTCTTATGATGATGTTTATGAATTTTCAAATGTCCGGATAAATATAGTATGCGTATATTCGGTGAATTTTAGAGAAAGGATATTTTAAAAAAAAATGTTTATGTATACCTTAAATAATTACAAATGTGTAATGATTTTCAAAAAATGGTCTTTTACAATTATGTTCAGTACTAAATTTTGAGTCTAATCAGATCAACTAAATTTTTGATGAATAGTATATTTTGAATAGTGATTTTATTCTTAGGATTAGTAATGTGACCAAATGGATTAGTAATCTCACTTAAAGAAATTATTAATATAATCTAGGCACCTTGATTAAGTAATGTGATTTAATAAAATGGTTAAATTACGGTTTCATAAATTATTAGTCAAATATTAGTATTCTTGGGTGAATAGTGTTTTTTAATTAAAAATTAAATTAAACAGATTTATAAAATTATTTTTATAAAATGGATTTCATTTTTGAACTCATAGCATCGATATTATTTTAAGGTAATTTTTGGGGATTTTTCTGAAAAAAATGAATTTTCAGTGAATAGTGTATTTATTTAAAAATAAAAATAAAATTATTTAAAAAATATTTTTATAAAATGGAGTTTATTTTTGAAATCTGGGCATTGATATTTTGTTAAAGTGAAATTTTGGGATTTTTCTGAGAAAGTTGAATTTTCAATGAATATTGAAAATACAGTTTTTAAGTTACGGGTATTTAATGACATCATTAAATGATGTATTAAGTATGTAAGCAATATGGTCGACTTATGAATAGTAATATAAGATATGTGGTGTCCCAAGTGGCCAGTACCATGGGAAAATACCATGGTCAAGCCCATGGTTTTGCCAAAACTACCAATGAGGTGTCCCTTGGCCATTAATGCCTTGTCCCCTCACATTCCGTATAAATACCAAGCCATCCTCTCATCCATTCGATTCCCAACTCTCCCCCAACGAAGATCTGGTCTCATTACCTCCCAAGGAGTCCTCCCAAGGTACCCCCAAGCCCTCAAAGACCCAAACGTTGAGTTTTAAGAGTTACGTTTTAAGGTATGGGATCCAAACTCTCTCTTTCTTTTCAAATACTCTCTTTTAAGTCATTTATTTTATGCCCCATGTTATTATATTGGAAGATGTTATTTTATATTCCTATTAATTCCCTTTTCATGTTCATATTATGAGAGATCCCCTCTTACTCTCATCATTTCTTTATATTAATGTTTAAGTGGCACCGTTAGGCTGCCGAAATTTTTGTAACGGATTCTTTCACCCTTCCTATTTTCATTTCTTATTTTCTTGTCAAGTTTTCAAGTTCCTTTTTATGTTGGGGTATGATATCTATATCAATCATACTGATATTTTATGTTCATATTATGAGAGACCCTATTAAATCTCTTCAATTGATTTTTTTTATGTTTAAGTGACGTCCTTAGGCTGCCGAATTTTTAAGGGGTTCTTTCACCCTTCTCGTTTCCAAGATCTATTTTCATGTCAAGTCTTTCAAGTTCATTTTTATTATGTTGGGGTATGATATCTATATCCCTCATATTGATCTTTTATGTTCATATTATGAGAAACCCTATTTGATCTCGTCAATTCATTTTTCTGAAGTTTAAGTGACGCTATTAGGCTGTCGAATGTTTAAGGGATTCATTCACCCTTCTCATTTTCAAGTTATATTTTCTGGCCGAGTCTTTCAAGTTCCTTTTTATTATGTTGGGGTATGATATCTATATCTATAATACCGATCATCAATGTTCATATGATGAGATTCCCTATTTGATCTTGTCAATCCATTTTTGGAAGATTTAAGTGACGTCGTTAGGTTGCCGAATTCTCATAAGAGAAATCTTATTTTTTTTGTCTTCTTTTAAAGTTCTTCATTTCATATGGTATATCATTAAACATTCATTACCATGTTCTTAAATACATTATATTTTGTTCCCCTACTGTTTTAGGTATCATTAATGAGTGGGTGACCCATGTCCCCTCTCTTTTCAATGATTTCTTAAACCATGTATCATAGCCGTTATGCTGCAGAATTTTCATCTCAAAATGACATTCACTTTTTTTAAATTATTTTATTTTATTAAGTGAATACTGAAAGATCTTTCTTCTATAGGGGTATTCACATATATATAAAAATGTTCTATTTTAATTCTTGTATTTACATACAAGAGACCCACTTTCCTTTTTTTGTGGGTTTAAGGTGACTTAAGGGTCACATCTTTAAAGCAGTTTTTTTATAATGTGATGACTATGAAATGGAACCCATTTATTTTATGCTATATGGGTTGTTTATGAAATTTTTGATGATGATATATGTGGATCAAATGATAATAAAGACAAATTTAAGGGTGTACCCTGATAGCGCTCCAATGCATTGGGTAAAGACTTAATATCTAGAGATGACCATTTTTAATGATGCCTTGGTGAATGACCTTGGTAATTTTTAATGACACCTTGGGGATGGACCTTCATGAAACAGAAATGATTGTTAATATTAAATGTTATAGCCACATCTTCAATTTATGAAATACGTTTTTTTTATGATATGCCTCAGGATTTCTTTCTCATGCCTTAAAGTTCTTTTTCATGACATTGTTGATGTATCTCAAGTTCACATGTTAAATGTTTCCCCTTGTTTCCCTTACTAGGCCTTCTACTCACCCTTTCTTTTGATGTATGTCCCCAGGTTATGAGATGCAGTAATGAACCTAGGATGAACCTAAGGATAATTCATTCAAGTGTTTAAGAAGAATGTTTTATGTTTACATGGTTTAAGTTCATGGTTTCCAAGACACTAAACCTTAAAGATCCTCGGTTCTGTAAAATGTAATGAAAGTTTATGTGATAAAAAGGCGGGATGTTATAGTTGGTATCAAAGGATGGTTTAGTTATTTTTGGAAATTAGAATATGAAAAATTTAGGAAGAACCCTATAGAAAAGTTTAAATACAGGAAATATTCTTGGTATTTTGGTGAGCATTGAGTAAGGGGTTTCTATGAAAATATATCCTTTTTTGGATTTGAGCAGGTAGAGGTGGCTCTAGAACAGATGTACATAGGGGTAAAACCCGAAAACACCGCTTTGAGCTAGACTTGAGCAGGAACTGTTACACGACAACAGGCCTTACTGCACTCTTGGTTACGACAATCCCAGGGTATATGCTTTGGTAAATTCATAAGTTTAGTATGAACCATTGTTTAAGGAACAAAGATAAAAGAAAATAACGATTCAAATAAGAATATATGATCATGGATAACCCAGATTGGGACCTAGGGGATCACAAGTTAGGGTATACTTTTCTTCTAAAAGTTTACCCTTCTATGCTTTAAGTTTCCTTTTCATAATTATTGGCTAAGTATTTAAGCCCCCTAATTATATGTTCTTTTCTTAGTTAACGGCGGGAAATAGAAGTGCATTTCCCAAAAACCAATGTGATTGGAAATGTGAAGATTGCCCTATTAATGTGACAAAGATGAAAAAAAATCAAGTTGAACATATTGTGATTATTCCAAACTAGCTATCAAAAATCCCAATGAATAATTGTTACCTAGTTGAATTCCCAAATTCATCAAGGAAGAAGAAGAAAAAGTCACAATGATGTTCTTCTGATAAAGTTGATAAGGGAAAGAAGACCCAATTTCTTTTTTGCAAAAAGTGTGGGAAGAGGCACCAAGGAGAATGTCACAAAGGAATTGGGAGATGTTTTAAGTGTAGAAAGATAGGGCATAATCTAGCCAATTGCTTTAAAAAATGGATAATGTGATGAATGGAGATAAGGTTCAATATAATGTACATAATACATTTCGATGTTGTAAATGTGGAGAAGTTACACATTATGCAAGGAAATGCTCTCTTGGAATGGATGAGAAGCATGATGAGCATCAACAATATTTGAGGACAAGGGAACAATGCAAGTCCTATACTAAGATGGATCATGATGACTAAAGTACATGTAACTTCTTCGCAATAATTGTCTATGTCATGTTGTATTTTAGTTCATGCTCTATGAGTATATCTTTTATGTTTTCTAAGATCATCGAGTCACTACCTAAGATGCTTTTATATCATTAAAGAAAACATCTATTGTTATGTACCACATGTTGATGTAGTGAAGTTGTTCTCCTTAAAAAAAGAGGTTGATTAGGGGATTAAAAAGTGATTATTATTTTGGAAGTCATTCACTATTTTGGGAACCCTATTTGATCGAGGTAAATAGATTACTACGGTATTTTCTTTGAGAAGTATTTTTTGACTTATATTTTGAATAATCGATGAACTTAAGGTGGACTTATAGTAATTTAGGTTACATATGGAAATGATTAAACTATCTTGGGTAAAATGTTATTAGGTTAGTTACTTTTTTAATAAGATGATAAGAGTGGTTGATGTTGTTTGAAGAAAAATGATAAAGTCTGTCTTGGAATACTATGTTATGATATCGTTCTTATAATTGGGTTTCAATCTTAGTTTGGATTATTTTGAGGAACTTTAAGGACAGTTATTTATGGAATGGTCTATGATGAACTTTGGGTAGTACCATGGAACATTGAAGATTTAAAAGTAATTTCCCTTCCTATGGGATTCTTTCTTTTTTTAAGAGTTTTTTTATCTTACCCTTTCTTCTTTTGGGATAAATTTTAAAGATAGAAGAAATTGATAGTTAATATTTTGTGGATTACATGACTCTCAAGAATATGATTGTTTTGTTTTTATGATACCAAGTGTTTTGATTGCTCATCGTTTGGAGAAAAGATTAGTTTTGGTAGAAACTTATTAAAGGATGAAACTCTACTTGAAGGTATGTATATTTCCATATGTTTTTGTTCTATGTAGTAAATGACTTCCTCAAAATTATGAAATGTAATGTAAAACAAAAATGTTGTTGGTTTACATTTCCTACTAGGAAATCAAAGATCGTTTACACACATCATAGGTTCGTGATTTTCTTGTGGTTAACTTTCTGTGAATCATGTTTTCTATCACTATCCCTCAAAACACGACCATTTGTTTTCTCCTCCATGTCCATGTTTTACTACATGGAATCCTAGTGTGGGTTAACTCGGGTGACCTTTTTACTTCCCTTTCTTTCTTTTAAAGTAATAGTTTTACTGACTCCATTTTCTATGTGGGACAGTCAATGAAATTCCAAAACCCAATTTTAAAAATTGTGAGGACGCAATTTCTTAAAGGGGGAAGATTGTGACGACCCGAAATTTTGAATAAATCTTGTTTCCTAATTTTTTCTGTTATTTTATTTTTTTATACTCAATAAAACTATTTCATTTGATAACATGAGTATAATTAAAATGAGACCGTTGGGTTTTAACTATTATATGACCATTGGTCAATATGACCGCTGGAAACTAAACGTTTCGATTATTGTCTCTAAAAACAAGTAATCTTGGTTAATTAATATAGAAAGAAGATTTTATGGCCTCACCCAGTAGTCTTGGACCGAACGAAGCACATCTAACATAACTTGGGAAGGAGTTAGCACCACTGTGCTTTGCTCCGAACCGAACCCATGCCGAACTTCATCGTGTGAAGCTAGAACGGAATCGCCTTTGCGAGAAGTTCAAACTGATAGAAATTACTACTCGTACGATGATGGTTGAGCCTCCCTCGGATTCTCTCACCTTATCACACCTTACACTTAGGTCCTATGCTGGTGGGATAAAGGGATATGTAAGGGGACTATAACTACCTTGTGTAATCCTTTGTTTTATATAAAAATGTGTAATGATTTTCCAAAAATGGTCTTCTACAATTATGTTCAGTATGAAATTTAGAGTCTAATAAGATAAACTTAATTTTTGATGAATAGTAAATTATGAATAGTGATTTTATGCTTAGGATTAGTAATGTGACCAAATGGATTAGTAATCTCACTTGAAGAAAGTATTAATATAATCTAGGCACCTTGATTAAGTAATGTGATTCAATAAAATAGTTAAATAACAGTTTCATAAATTATTAGTCAAATATTAGTTTTTTTGGGTGAATAGTGTATTTTAATTAAAAATTAAATTAAAAATATTTAGAAAATTATTTTTATAAAATGGAATTCATTTTTGAACTCAGAGCATCGATATTATGTTAAGGAAATTTGTTGGGATTTTCTGAAAAAAATGAATTTTCGGTGAATAGTGTATTTATTTAAAAATTAAATTAAACATATTTAGAAAATTATTTTTATAAAATGGAGTTCATTTTTGAAATCATAGCATCGATATTTGGTTAAGGTGAAATTATGGGATTTTTCTGAGAAAGTTGAATTTTTGATGAATACTGAAAATACAGTTTTATGTTACGGGTGTTTAATGACATCATTAAATGATGTATTAAGTATGTAATCAATATTGTCGACTTATGAATAGTGAGATTAGGTATGAGTTGTTCCATGTGGCCAATACCATGGGAAAATACCATGGGAAAGCCCATGGTTTTTTTAAAACCACCAATGAGGTGTCCCTTGGCCATTAATGCCTTGTCCCCTCACATTACATCATCAACCAACACTAATACTCACATTTCATACATCTACAACTCCAATAGACCCAAAAAAATATCCCTAAATAGGTCTAGGAATATCATAGTTACAAGAACATTTGTAATCATATTTCACCATTCTTTATTTTTTACAACCCCTAGAAGTAATATATAATATAAGATTTTGGACCCCCTCCCACAAAATCTCTAACATGTTACTCTAACCTTCATCCAAATATGAATAATAAATGTTTCAATAAAAAAATTTATTATTTTCCCATGGAAAATTCTCTATGTATATGTACCCATGGATTTTTTAATAATAAAATCAATTCACTCTTCCCCTTACTGTATTAAAGTCTATAGCTCATCCCACACCTGATAATGATGAATTTTTTTAGAAATATTCATCATTAAACCTTGATTATACTTCAATGTGGCCATTAATATATTATATCTCATGATAGTCACTCCTTGGTCCACCATTTTTCAATGCATAATTTATTTTCGAGTAATCCTGAACCTTCTCCTAATCACAAAAATAACAAAAAAATCAACAAACATTACTTCAAAAATTATATCCATCATCAAAACAATGTGTTTCACAAATTTCTATAGATCGTCTCATAGAAGGTAACTCCTAATGTGTGATTATTCTTTATATATTATTTCAATAAAATTATAGATATCCATGGAGTTGAGGAGACTAAGGAATCTGAATCCCCTTTTTAACACATATATACATCATCAGGCATATAACCCATATAATTTATAAGGGGATGATCACCAATCATGGATCTACCTCACACTCACATTACGGAGGATCACATACAAGACACATGCATAATAATGGTATCACGACCTACTCCATGATTTCATATTTCTTTGTTAATAAATTTCCTTCCCCAATAGTATTTATAAAAAACACTAAAAGGTAAATCTCACATTCCATTGAAGACCAACCATTCCTAACCAATATCCATGCTCCGTGTCAATAGTTAGAATTTAGGACATATAAATACGCATACCCTATATACAGAGTTGATGATCACTCTGTAATGGTCTTGTTATGAAATTATAAATGGAATAAACTCAAAGTGGTGAATGATGGTTATCATTATATTCTCAACATCATACCCAAGATGGGGAACATCACAGTTCCATGATATATAATATCTCAACTCATACTAATATGAGTTTTATGATTCCATCCATAATATAAAATAATAAATTAAGATCTTACCATTCTCATATGATAGACAATAATATATATTATATCTAGAAACCATTATGATTCTTAGTATACATATATCGGAAGGAATTTCACATGCCTAAACCAATACTAGATTACATGTTCTTCATGTTTCATCTATATGATATAAATAATTTACCTTTTATTACTATCTATAAAGAACCTATATTTTTAGTCTCACCGCTATCTCTAATAATACCCCCATATATCCCAACCAATAATTGGTTTTATGTATGAATATTACACCACCATAGGGAGAATACATCATTTTCCACAATATCGAACTGAATATGCGCATCAATATGCTCTCTATAGTGGTTATTAAACTAAATTCCACATACACCCCATCCTAGGAAACAACATTCATTGTTAAATAAATAATATCTCAAGGAAGCCCACATTTCCTTTTCTTCCAACATAGGACCTCTAACCCAGCTTGGGGAATACATAGTTTTGTACAACTACACAAGATATGATTATATCTATTCTCATATACACATCAATGAAATCGTAATCTAATAATGAAAATTAATATTCCATTAAAATATAATAAAATTGAGATTTTAAAATATAATATTACATAAAAATCTCATTTGATCCTTACCCATGAGGATAATTAATAAAATAAAAAACCTATAAACTAAAATAATAAATAAATACACATTAGTGAATGAAATTATATAAAAAAATCATAGAACAATAAAATATAAATTGTAAATGTAAAATTTTATGAAACTATTAACAAAGATGATGTCCATCAAATCTATTCACACTCCATGCAAAACAATGTACAACCAAATAAGTATTTATGACAATCTATCTACTCTAAAATTATATAAAATAGCATACCTAAGAATCATAAAATCATTTATCATGTATGATTAACTAAATAATTAATAATATGTAATATAATTAAGTACAGTTAAACCAAATTATTATAAAGGAAACATTTCATAACTAGATTTGACACATTTAATAACATAAAAATACCTCATTACGGGTGATTACTACTTATTTTATTAATCTTATTTAATTAATATATACCATAACTAATAAGTAAATAATATAAAAGACCATGAATTTCATATGAATCTTACAAGAAATTTTTTCCTCTTAATCCATTATCTGTAACATCCCATGGTCTGATTTGAACTTGTAATAATTTAATCACAACATTATTCTTTTAAAAAATTAAAGCATCACATTTTAAAACTAATAAAATTAATCCTGAATTCCTACAAACAGGGAATTCTAATAGTACTTGTTCTGGTTATGCATGAATAAGATTACATCCCCAATTCCATCCAATAAAAATATAATATTATATGGAAAAAAATATTATAAAAATCAAAACAAGTCTATTATAAAATTTTCTAAAACCAACAGGGGTGATCCCCCAAATTGTAATTTAATAGGACAAACCACTAGACTCTGGGGGTACCTCCTGGAACACAATATGTTGTTAACTAGTGGTGAGTGTGTATTAGTAAAATGTAAGGAATATAAAAATTAATCCATCTAACCATAGTTAGTATTTGAATAATTAAAATGACTCAACAACTACAATGAAAAAAATGATATTGATATTACAACTCGAAAAACAAATAAAATCAAAATACCAAAATATATTCGAAAATGAGAACTCATTAAAATTACACATTTTTTTACATACATGAACAATATCACCTCATATAATGATTATATAGAACAATACCTTAAAAAATAATTAATATAAAAACATAAAAAAATTATTTTGTCTATCCTCTTAATAAAAACTGTTAATGTAGTCATTTATATTATGTTCCCATCAACTATAGGTCCCTTAGAATTACCCTTATACATAATAATTTTCATTTCACATAGAATTAAATTATCATATTGGGTGTGAGTTAAACTATATATGCCACCACCAATGGTTACTCTAAAATAAATAAATAATATATATGTTCATGAATGATCTGATATTCTATTTAAAAAATAAATAAAAATAATAATAAATAATATTCCATCATTATGTTCTATAAAACAACTAGGTGTGTGACTGTTACTTCTTTGAACCATGTCAGTATAGGCATGAACATTTTAATTGTAATACCTATGGTTAAAGTAAATTTTTCAATTATTTTCATATGAAATTACACTGAATTTAACTTTATAGTCAATCATTTCACTTATAAAAAATAAATAATAATTTCATAGATAAATTTAATATTTTATTATAATTCTTAAAACATTCTAGGTGAATATAAAATATAATCTGTTTACCTTAACAAGTATGAGTGGGGTATAACAACTTTTCTTTTGACCAAGATGATACATGAATGAGAATAACATTCGGCACCATAAAAATAATGATTAACAAATAAATGTTTTCTAATATCAATCTAATATCAATAAACATTCACCTGTTATAATTCATAATAAAAAAACAAATTTCCATGAGAATATAATCTCATATCATGTCAATATCATATAATATGGGATTTCTATATAATAACCTAAAACATTTAATAATAATGGGTATTTTATCCTCCGTAATAAAAAAATAGTCATGGGAATAACATCCAACATCATACAGTATGTTAAATGAATAACCTCTTAGATCAATAATTTATATTTATAAATAGAATAGGGGATCGACATGGTGAAACACAAGGGTGGATAAATCTCTTATCACACAAATTCTCTTGTTTTTTCTTTAACTCTAATAATTATGTAGTGTCTGTTTAATAAGGAATCCTTGATTTTAGTCTTTAATCATGAATTGAATCAATTGAAAATTCTCCTTTATACTACGGTGGATATTTGTGTAATTCTACAAGAAATATATCAATATTTTATTATAAAATATTTACATACTCAATTTGAATATTAAAATTTCCATCTATATACTTTTTTCTATTCAACTCCATGAATATAATTCAGAAGTGATATTGGTTATAGATCAAGACATGTCAAAAATGATTAAGTATATTCTATAAAGATAAGTTATTTCACTTCTTCATCCTAAATCATAATTTCATTATCATTAAAACAATAATATTTTTAAATCCATTACATGACAATTAATATGTCAAATTAAACCAATTGTATCATATTGAAGTCCATAAATATGGAATTTTTTCATATAATAATGGGAACTACCAATGAATTATTTTTTGTAGTGGTATTTCCACATGGACTTTTTACTAAAAAATCTCATATTAATGTGATAGAAAAATATATTATTTTCATAAAAAAATAATGATGATATAAAATATAATGAGGATTCATAATCAAATAAATAATTAGATAAATTTGAGGATTTGAATAATTTACCATCCAACACATATTTTTAATATCAATCTCAATATTATGGATAAAATTAGAGTTATCCTCTCACCTAGTTATAGTTTTTTGTAGATTCCTTTTATGCATGGGATATTGGTTTTAATAATATAAAATTTCATTATAGATGAAGCGCTAAATAGATTTTATAAATTTATTTCTCTTACATTCATGATATAAATGGACATTATAACTGAACTTATAACACACATTCATGCCCTTAAAATAATTTCTAGGGTGTTTCTTCTCACATTTTTTAAAAGATAGAAATTGAAGCATATTTTCCTTCATATTTGATTCATTCCCTTTTTCAGGGTATTCAAATAACCAATTAATATTATTATTCCCCTTTAGTATTAAAATATATAAAATTATCTTTCTATGTTAAGTATTTATTCCATAACATATGTGGATAATCCTGTAAATATATACACATAAAATGATATTCATTCTTCTTATTTTTTATTCATATGAGGATAATTTACTCCATGTCAATTCATTTCTGATGTTGAATTTTTTTTGAATTATTCTTTTAAACCTCTCCATTCAATGTGTTCTATTTATTATTACCCCTATTGTTATTGATTATTAATAACCAATGATCATCTACACATTTTCTATAATATACTAAAAATATAACCATTTACTTATTCATTGCTTTACATGGCTAAAAATATCTTTTAAATGGACTTACTCTGTTTCTTAGTTATAAAATTTTTAGTAGTTCCACAAAATGATGTGGGATTTAATTGAAAGAATCAATACAACAAGAGATAATCACATTATGAAACAAAAAGATTATATATTTAATCATGTTTATTAATATAAAAATAATTATTCTATAATAATATATCCATAATCGTTTCATTTCCAATACCAGTTGTATTTCCCTACTCATCAGGGAAATTTATACATTGACCATGAGTAATGATATCATTAGTCCCTAGATATTCCATTTCAATAAAATGGAATATATTAGTGTATCTCATGTAATTATGAATTTTAAATCATAATATATAATTATCAATAATCTGTAACACATAACGCAAATATAAAAAATTTCATTATTAATAAGAGAATCATAAACTAGTTTTATTTAGAATAATATTAAAATCAAAAAATTCATATCATTCGTAATGATTTGTAAAGATTATGTAAATTAAACAATCATATCATCTAAGAATTTAGTGAAATGTTTTAAAGTAGGACCATTTTTATTTTTCAAGTGATAAATGATACAACTCCCAATATTCCCTTATTTATGTTATTACCCCTATGTACAAATGTTTTAGTGACACATAAACTTTTATTATCTATAAAGGGATATAATTTCTTTTAAAATAAATATAATATTTTCTTTGTATATAATTTTTTATTTTATTATAGAATATTACATATCCTCAAATTCATTCATAGGGTTTCATACCCTAATATAAGTTTTAAAAAATCCAATTCCCATGTTTTGTACTAAAATTCCTATGATACCAACTATGAATACCTCAACCACATCAACCATAAGTTGATGGATAATTTTCTAAATTGGAAAATACAAAAAGGGTTAAATCCTAATGTTAAAATTTATTTCATACTATTTTATATAAATATAAATACATGATACCCATTTTACATTTTTTGATGAAATATAAAACCTAAAAATGGAAAGCATTTAGAATCCATGAACTCCTTCGAGTAATTATTCATTATATTTTGGTGAAAGGAAAACAAATAAATTGTGGGTTAAAATACTATTTAAGGGTCATGTAAAGTGGAAGCTACCATTATTTGGTATGTAATACCAAAAATATAAAAGCAAATAACTCAAAACAGATTCCATTTAAACAATAAAATTAGGATGGAATGAATACATGAATAATATCAATAAAATTATCCTGAAAATTTAAAACTAAAAAATACAAGTTTAAAATTCATTAGATTTGATTTCATGATCTCTAAATTCATGATATCTATATTAGTCTCAGTGATAGTTTAAATATATTATTAGTTATACACCAAAAACCATTTAATTCGGTCATGTGATCTATCTCATGAGACCTGTTAATGTATCGAGGGACTATGTATAACTAATCCCCATCTATCAGTGCAAGTCTAATTTATTCCTCGTATATTGACTGATCAATTAAATTAATTATAAACATTTATTATTAGTAAATTTTCATAATTAATAAAGAATAATATTTTTTAATATTACCCCATTTAATCATATAACATTCAATGTAAAACACCCTATCTAAAAAATGTTATATCGATTAAGAAATAAGAATATACAAGATGAATAATATGACTATTTTAGGGAAATTTAATGTACAACGATAAAATTTATATGAATTTATCATAAGATAGATAATGAACACAAAATTAATAAGACACAAGATATGGCCATTAGTTTCTTAAGAATGTAGGTTCTACAATAATATCATGTTCTATGAAAGTATTAATGCAATAGAAGTTAACATTTGAAATAATATTTCATAAAATTATTTTCATTTTAAAACCATTGAATAAAATTAGAATATTACAAAAAAAATATTGAAACAAGGATGTTTGTTATTTACATATACTATATGAAAAAAACCATTTTGACTTTATATAAACAAATTCTAAAGAGAACCAATTAGAAAACATTAGAAATATTTCTTTAATTACCTTTAAATTTCAATGATAAATTCATATTTTATAAATTATTCAATTAAATAAATAAAATGACTTATTGAAAACAATCAGGTAATCATGGACAAGGAACAAAAATATATCTGATTAAAAGAGAAATAATATCATTTTTCATATAAAAAATTATTTTCAATATTAAAGTACAAAGGAGTTTAAATTCGTGAAAAAAATATAGATAGACCATAAATATAAAATGAATATGAAAATTTTTTATACATATAAAGAATAAATTATTATATTTTGTCATTAAAATTTATATTACTCCAAAATGGAAGTGATGTTTTAGAATAAATTCCTACCACTATGGAAACCTTTGACTTGTATCCCATTAAATAAATAAACATAAATTGAAAAATTAATCATCATGAATAAATAGTTTTAAATTTTAAATATATTAAATGGATATCATATAAACCCCCAAAACATGGTTTGGTACATAACATGAAACATATCATAATGGAAATTAAATTGAGATGAAATGTCATACCTCGAACATATAATTTGATTAAATTGATTTAATTTCATGTATAATATTTTAATTCATATAATATTTTTATAATAGAATCGTATTCATATTTATAATATAATATTTTATCCTCTTATAACATCTTACCACATGATCATTAATTATATTTCATTATTCCCATTGTTTTCAGTGTTTATTGTTTCATTTTCATATGTATGTTTTTTAATAGAAGTTTTAGTTTTTGTAATATGATATAGATAAATGATATCTCAAATTATATTAATTATATAAATATAAAATTTATTCATTAGATGCAGTTTTTGAACCATTACTATACATTGGAATTGGAAAATAAATCACTTTGCATTGTTGATATTATGGGTCATACGTTCACGAGGGTGATGTTATCAATTCCATAACTAATGAAAGGTTAAGGTAGGGAGTAATATAATAATTCTATAAAACTAATATCAAGTAATATGTATCATATATACTCATTATTTATATCGCTATTAGTGTTGTGGTGAATTAGTAATAGGAAAAAATAAAAATGGTTCGTTAGAAGGTAGTTTTATGAACACATGAGTCTTGATTTTTTCCCCATTTTTGGAGAAAGAGATGAAAAAAATTATATTATAGAAAAAAATAATTACTACTCATTATTTGGTAAATAATTTTATTATTATATAGTAGTTTTTACAATTGAATGTATTAAAAAAAGTAAAAAAATATATAGCTTGGTAACGACAATTACCTTCAATTTGAAAAAACTCCCTTGGATATCTTATTAAAGACACAAGGGTGGGTGTTTAGGGAAGAACATAAGAACGAGAATGTGTGTAATGATGTTGGCAATAGATTTTAGAAGTTTTTTTCTCATGATAAATGTATTGAAAGGTGTAAAAATTATAATGTAGTTGGTGCCAACTTATAATTGAGGCAGAGTGGAATTTTTTAAAATACCCGAACTATTAAATATCTAGAAGTCACTCTAATCCCAAGTGCCTCCAAAATCGATAAATAATTGGGTGGAGGGAAGTAAATGTAAATACAAAGCACAAAATCAAATATTAAACATGTTATTATTATTTTATTTCATTTATCATCATGGTTACTTAATTTCACCGTTTTATTTTTCACTACATATATCACGACCCTCTCCCCCCAATGTGTACCCCTCCTAGGCCGGTAATGTGAGAAGGGAGATAATGACCCCCGACTCCTGCCTCCAGTTGGCCCTAGGTTGGTGACTAGCACCGAGGGTATAATAAACACACAAATGGGAGGCAATACCCTCTAAGAGAACACATGCGGAAGAGAAAGATAAGATAGACACCAATAAACTCCAAATCAGAACTGGAATATAAAAGAAACCCAAGTGCATATATGAAATGTCATGCATTTGTACTACAACTGGAAGGGAAAACTACAAGTACCCAACAGAATGTAAAAATAGCACCAACCACAAGCCCGAACAGCTCCTGAAACCACAAGATAGTAGAAACCAGCTTGATCTCTAACCTGCTCCAAGTGACCTGAAAAACAGTTTATATATACATAGGGTGAGTATAACAGTATAATCAGTAGGATCCTCACCGAAGCCTCTCGTGAAAAAGTAAATAAAGAATTCTAAAGCACAGTGAACAACAAGTGAAACTAAATCGTTTCTTAAACAGGTATACTAAGTTCCCAACCTCACCATGGCTACTCTTACCAAGTAACACATACAATAATATATAATATAATAATGAATATCGGGAGCCACCACAGCTTGCATAACATGTATCATACGTCAGGTATTATACCTCAAGACATTACATCCCATACACCGAGTAAGGATCCTCAAGCCATCACAACCTATACACGTTACACCTATAGTAGTCCATAGGATACTATATCCAGAATATATGTGTGTGAATAACCACAATCCATTACAACCCTCTACACACATATATGGGGAAAGCTATCCAATGTGCCGCTCATCACAAGTAACTACCAAGAGGAGAGAGCGGGGCCAAAGGGGGTAGTCATCCATTCATCCTCCCACCAGAATGTTGGGGAAAACACCCCACTAGGGCTCGAAATCCCTGGGGTGTCAGTTTCCCTTCATGACGGGGTGGAGTAGCGTATAGAAACACAAAAAATATAGGATATATTATATCTCACAACCACATTATAGGCATTACCTTGTCTTAGACACAACTGCAGCTAACGTCTCTCAGACTCCGGGATACTACTTCTAAGACTATGTACCTTATAAGCACACAACTATTTAAATAGCTTTATTAGATTACATCATTCCCTTTTTATCAGTTACATTGTACGTTAATTAACTCTCTAACTTTAATTAATTATGAAAAATTTATCATTAAACTTTATTAGCATCACACCCTATATCCATTGTACCTTCCAAATTCCAACCTCATAATTATGTTCTAGAAACACCAACCCAATGAGTTAACACCATTTATTCAATTATTCATTACAGAATTACTTCCCCATATTCCCAGACATTCTAGAAAAGAATGTTTTGCTACTAAACACAAAGGGGATCAACACAGTGAGTAGTTGTACAACGCTTTGAGTCTTTACCGCCTATATGAAGAGCCTAGACCCATCCTCCCTTAAGAAGCTAAACACAGAAATCACATGGCATACCATGCATGTCTTCGCCTCTTTCAGAAGAAGGGTAAGCAAGACCAGTTGCCTTGAGCAGTGGGGAAAAGTAAAGCAGATAAACAACCAAATAGAATCAGCAAGCATCCAACAATAATATTCATCTCATTCCATCATCCCTGGTGTCCTCCCTGACACCCACATGAATAAACTGATGTATCTTGCCACTCTAGGCATCATCTACTGCCACAACCAAAAGTCTCCACGTCTCCACATATCACAAAATATATCCAGGCTCACATCACAGCACAAGCAGCAGGAAAACAAACATCACATCAATGGGCTCTAGTCCCATTAACAATCAAGAGAGTAACTCAGAACCCTTTTAGAAACTATCGAACAAGCAGTTCTTTAATCCATATTGAATTAACAGATTTATTAAACGTAGGTTCCTAATTCGGAAAACCTAACCAGTAAGTTATCACAAATAAATAATCATCCTTACTGCACTAATTTGATTAACATCAAATTACAACAAGAACTGGATTTGTTTTCATGCCTCTTATCTTTATCCAACAATCATCAATTAATTCCAGTTTACGTTATTTACTGATTTCCATCAAGAACAACACCTAAACAAGAAAGCATAGATATCACACTATCTAGAAAAACAAGCAGAAATAACATGTGATAGATATCAATTTATTTATCCAGTGAAAATATTTATTATGTCAATTCCATTGTGACCCACTAGGATAAAACATTCTAATGATACAGTTGCATGTAAAAGAAAATAGAATCAATGAATCCCCTACCTCAATAATTCTTGACGTTCTTTATCCACACAACGGGTCACAATCCTCCTCTCACGACAACTGCATCCACTGAAGGATGCCACGGTATGACACCACCAACCAATCCCCAAGAAAAACCCATTAGAAGCATTGAGATTACATGCTATAATATGGAAATATGAACAATAGAATATGAACCCCAAAAGAATGACAATACAACATACCTTATAGCGAAGATTGATCGATACAACTTGGTTGCATCAAAACAGAGCAGAACCATTCCTAGGAGTAAAGTTTGATTGTGAAACTCCTATGGGAAGGATTAAAAGGTTCTAGTGACTCATAGCTGATAACAAAGAGGAAGAACAGGGGATAATGATATATCATCCCTTTTTGAAGATTTAATGGGGCGACGGTTTAAGATACGCTTAATTCCACATTAAAAGCATATCGCATTAACCCACGAGGTTTGACCAAGTAAAAACATCCCGAGCTATAGGAATATTTAATTTAGGAGTTATGGAATTTAAATCGGCCTTAAGAGTCTTTAAAATAATGCTTGAAAGGTATTTTAAGTCAAAGGAAACATCAATGGGGTGAAACTGTAGGAAGCTGGAAACACTGTTCAAATACTCAAAATTTGGAAAAGGAAAGAAAAGGTCACTGTTAGCCTCACCGTTAGAGGTTACCGATAGACCTCACCATTAGAGATTACCGATAGAACTCACCGTTAGAGGTTACCGATAGACCTCACTGTTAGAGGTTACCGATAGGCCTCACAGTTAGAGGTTACTGATAGCCTCACTATTAGAGGTTACCGATAGACCTCACTGTTCTGGAAACACTGTACACCTACCGTTCTGAAAACAAATTTTACTGAACCTAACCGATAGAAACACTATTCACTAAACCTCACCGATAGAAACACTGTTCACTGAACCTCAATAATAGAAACACTATTCACTGAACCTCACTGATAGAAACATTGTTCACTGAACCTCACCGATAGAAACATTGTTCACTAAACCTCACCGATAGAAACATTTTTCACTGAACCTCACCAATAAAAACACTATTCACTGAACCTCACCGATATAAACACTAGTCACTTAACCTCACAGATAGAAACATTGTTCACTGAATCTCACTGATAGAAACACTATTCACTGAACCTCACTGATAGAAAAAATGTTCACTGAACCTCACTGAAAGAAACACTGTTCACTAAACCTCACCGATAGAAACAGTGTTCACTGAACCTCACCGATAGAAACACTTTTCACTGAACCTTGCTGATAGAAACACTGTTCACTGAACCTCATCGATAGAAACACTATTCACTGAACCTTGCCGATAGAAATGATGTTCACTGAACCTCACCGATAAAAACACTGTTCACTGAACCTCACCGATAGGAAAACTGTTCATTGAAACTCACCGATAGAAACACTGTTCACTGAAACTCACCCATAGAATCACTACTCAATGAACCTCACCAATAGAAACATTGTTCACTAAAACTCACTAAAAGAAACACTATGAACCAAACCTCACCAATAGAAACACCGGTCACCTACCGTTACTGTTCATAAAACTGGAAACACTGTTCACAGAACTAGAAATTTGGAAAAGTGTTGGGGATAAGTCACCCTGACCTCCTGGAAGACCTCTGACACCACATTTTCACAAAGTAATGGACAAGTGTGGTCTGATCCATTACATCTGATACCTCTGAAAACATTATCATCCTTGAGAATTCAAAACCAAACTCAAGGGAAAAAAAGAAGAAACAGGTCTGAACAACAACCCATCAAGATACCTCTCAAAAAAGGAAAGCCACAAAAGCAACCAAAGAAATTCATATATAAAACTTGAAAAGTCTAACCATGAAGGGAACATCATTACATGAAAAGAGTTAAACATCAAAAAAAATTGGTACTGAGCACGTATCTAGGACTCACATTCCCAGGTACTCTCCTCCATGCCACCGTGTCCCCACAAGACAAGAACTAAGGGGATAGAATGCCCATGCAACATCATCACCTTGCGGTCTTGGATCTCCACAGGTCACTCCTCGAAGGTTGCATCATCATCAACATAAATCTCTCCCAAATAGATAACGTGAGTGTAATCAAGAAGATAATGACAGAGTTGTGATACATGGAAAACATCATGTATCTGAATCATCTATGGGGGATGTGCTACTCAATATGCCATATCTCCAACATGAGATAACACCTTGAAAGTCCCAAAAATTCGGGGAGAAAGCTTAGTTCCATGAACAAACCTTCGCTGCCCATGATGGGGAGTCACCTTCAGAAACACATAATCCCTAACATTAAACTCTAAGGGTCTCCTTATTTGATCAGCATATGATTTCTGACGATATTGTGTTGTATTCATCCTCTCATGAATCACATGAACCATCTCTGTTGTATTTTTCACTAGTTCTGGTCTGAGAATTACTGACTCTCCGACCCCAGTCTAGCACAACGGAGAACGAAAATGCCGGACATACAAGGATTCAAATGGTGCCATACCGATGGTGTAGTGAAAACTATTATTGTAAGAGAACTCCTCCAAGGGTAATTGCCTCATCCATGAACATCCAAAATCGAGAACACAAGAGTGTAACATATCTTCAGAATTCTAGATGGTTCGCTATATCTGACCATCCATTTGAGGATGAAAATCAGTGCTAAGGCATAGTTGAGAAGTGAAAGAATGTTGGAGACCTCTCTAGACCCCTGAGGTTAAATGAGAATCTTGATCAGAAATGATCATACTAGGGACTCCATGAAGTCTCACCACCTCATCCAGATACTACCTCGACAAAACTTCCACTGAGATCGACTCCTTGACAACTATGAAGTGGGATGATTTTGTTAAACGATCCACTACCACCCAAATAGAATCATTTCTTCCCAAAGCTCCAGGTAAACTTGTAATGAAGTCCATCGAGATGTCCTCCCACTTCCACTGAGGAATACTTAATGGTTGGAGAAGACCACCAGGAACACGGTGTTTGGCCTTCACCTTTTGGAAAACTAAACATCGAGACACAAACTCTGCAACTGCACGCTTTAGCCCAGGCCACCAAAACTTACTCCTCAAGGATGGAAACATCTTTGTCACACCCGGATGTGCTGCTAAAGGTGAATTTTGGAACTCTTTGAGAACCGTCTCTTGCATCGTCAAGGGAACGAAAAGCCTTCCTTGGTACAACACTCGGTGTTGTTCATCATCAAAACAACCATTAGGGGCCTCACCACAAACAACTCGGTCTCTCCAAACCTCCACCTCAAGATCTCCCAACTGGGACCCTTCCACCTTTTTCATTTGGAATGACTGTACCGTCATCTGATAAAGACAACCTCTACCCCCAACTTCTCCCATATCAAGATGTAATGCTGACAGCTCTTCAATTACTCTCCAGGAATCACCAGATTCATGCACAACATCACTATGTGACTTTCGGCTCAGCGCATCAGCTACAAAATTCCCTTTTATAAGTGTATACAATATTTCGAAGTCGTATTCCTGTAAGAACTCCATCCACCAACGTTGTCACAAGTTCATGTCCTACTGAGAGAAAACATACCTCAAAATCTTATGATCAGTGAAAACCACAAAGCACTCACCAATGAGGTAATTTCTCCACAATTTCAGCACAAACACCATGGCTTCCAACTCAAGATCATGGGTGGAATATTTACATTCATGGGGACGTAACTGTCGAGAGCCATAAGAAACAACTGAACTCTACTGCATGAGGACACACCATAACCCTAGATGCGAAGTGTCGCATAAAACATCAAACTGAACTCCCTCACCTTGAAGACAAAGAACTGGAGCACTTACTAACTTCTCCTTTAATATTTGAATGATTTATGACACTGATCAATCCATATAAATGATTGATCCTTCCTGGTCAAAGATGTCAGAGGAGTTGAAACTCGTGAGAAATTGGCTATGAACCTCCTGTAGTAGCATGCGAGACCAAGGAAACTTCGTAGCTCTGAAACTGTCTTGGGGACTGCCCAAGACACAACTGCTTCTATATTCGATTGATCCACAGCTACTCCCTATTGGGATACAACATGCCCCAAGAAACAAACTTCTCGATCCCAAAACTCACACTTCAACAACTTCCCAAATAGATGATGTTTATGAAGAACTCCCAAAACTGCATGTACATGCTCTACATGCTCCTCTTCAGATGTGGAGTACACAAGGATTTCATTGATGAAAAACACCACAAACTTGTCCAGGAACTCACGGAACACAGAATTCATCAATCCCATGAACACGGCTGGAGCATTTGTCACGCCTAATGGCATTACAACGAACTCATAATGCCCATGATGGCAACCGAATGCGGTCTTCAGGATATCCTCATCCATTACATTCATCTGATGATATCCTTACTGCAAGTCGATCTTTGAGAACCAATTTGAACCCTTTAGTTGATCAAACAAATCATCAATACATGGAAGAGGATAGTGATTCTTTATTGTCACTTTGTTTAAGTGATGATAATCGACACACAACTGCAAACTGTCATCAGCCTTCTTCACGAACCAAACTGGTGCACCCCATGGTGACACACTTGGATGAACAAAACCACACTGTAACAGACCATCAAGATGTATATGTAGCTCTTGTAACTCAGAAGGGGCCATCATATATGGAGACATAGAGATAGGAGACACTCCGGGCTATAGCTCGTTCCTGAACTCAATCTCTCATCGAGGGGGTAATGTTACAACCTCTTCTGGAAAGACATCAGTGTACTCCTCAATGATCCTAGGAAATTCCAGCTGCTGAACCTCTAATGAGATCAACATTATCTCATTCATCATGGATGATAAGGATGGAATGCGCCTATGACACATTTGAGGGTCTCGCTCACCAACAAACACTACTTGATCTCCATCTGCACCAATGAAGATGACCTTTTTTCGGAAGCAATCCACGATAGCTGGCACTGAATACAACCAATCCATGCCAAGGATAACATCATATGGTTGTATTCGTAAACATAGGAAATCTCCCCAAGAGTGTTGTTATCCCAACACTAGCTCACAGTCTCTACATACTTCAAACAAGTCAGCTCGACCTCCAACTGGCCTAGTCAACACCAAGGGCACTAGAAGCCTCTCTATCTCAAGTCCCAAAGCATGGAAAAGGGTAGGTGATATGAAAGAGTCTGTCGCTCCTGAATCAAAAAAATTCATACACCAAGGTAGAAAACAAGAAAAGGGTACCTCGGACGATGTTTGGCTTTCCTGGAGCTGGAAACGCTAGAGCATGAAGCTGACCACGACCTCCTCCATGGCCTCTCTGACCCTGATGACAACCACCACCATAGTCGCTCTCTGCTCTCTGAGGACGAGGAGCATTATGTGGATGTCCTCTTCCCGGCCCATCTACCCTCTTCTGATCTAAAGCTGCTGCAACTGGTTGTTGTAGTCTTGATTGTAACTGCCTCAACGGAGGAACCTAGAGCATAGTGCATGGTAGACGATGGCTGTTTTGAAAGGTCGGGCACTCTCGCTACTGATGACCATGACCACACACCTGAAAAACAAGTGACTGATCCCTTGGCATAGGCCTGAGAGTTGTTGTCTCTAGTGAAACGAGATGTGAAGGGTTGGGACCTACCCCCGAGTGAATGGAAACTCTTCTGCCCTGAAAACTGAGAACCTTGGACCATAGCTCTACTTCGTGTGGAATCATTCTGAATCCCCTCTCATGATGATCTGATCCTAGCCAAAGTCCTCTCGACAACCTCTGCCCTCGCCATCACCTCAATATATTTCTTTATCATAAATGGGGTGACCTAGAACTGGATCCTTGGATGCAAAGACTCCTCAAAATACCTCGCTATGGCCTCCTCATCTGGCAGTAGGTTTGAATCATGTAGTAAATGGTTCTTGAAACGGATTCCAAACTCTCGAACACTAGGGCTCCAGTGTTGAAGGCTAAGAAGCTCCTGGCGACTGGACGCCTTCGCAGTCGAAGAAAGAAACTCGACTCTAAAGCAGTCATGGAACTCCACCCATGAGATCACTGACTCCTCACGATCTCTGAGGAATAAGAACCAACACTGCCTCGCAGCTCCATGCAGCATTGTTACAACCAAGGACACTCGGTGCTCTTTACGAGCTCGAATCGAACTGAAGCCGATCTTGACCTCCACTAAAAATTCTTCCACGACTGCATCTGAAACAGATCCCTCATACTTCTCCAGACTCTGGCACTAAAACTATCAAAGTGTCTTCCTCCATGTGTCATCTTCATCAACTTCTACCCTGCGACGTTCTGTTGGAATAGCCTGCTGGACATTTTCTGTGCAAACCGGATGAGGACGTCGACCTGGAGCTATACCTGTAAAATAAAAAACTGTTAGATCTCCTAAACCTGGAATATAGAAGACTCAACATTAATTAATTTATTATTTTCTTTCAATCATTTTAGGTTAACCTATACCAAGGTCTACCCATTCAAACACAGGCACAAGAAGAATGATGCATGATCATTTCCTAGGTCTCTACCTTGGAACCAGTATTACCTAGTTAGGTAGCAATTGTAAACTTAAAGGTCTATACATCATATCAAAGGGGGCGCTAAAAGCCTATGTATTAGCCGGTCTGCAGTGTTTACCTCACATTCTAAACATGAATGACCCTGTTGCCCTACCAACCCATGCGGCCTCACCTGTGCCTAACTACAAACTCCATCCTAACCCTCAACCAGACCTCTGATACCACTCTGTCATGACCCCCTCCCCACAAAGTGTACCCCTCCTGGGCTAGTAATGTGAGAAGGGAGATAATGACCCCCGAGTCCCGCCTCCAATAGGCCCTGGTTTGGCGAATAGCATCGAGGGTATAATAAACACACAAATGGGAGGCATTACCCTCTATGAGAACACATGCAGAAGAGACAGACAATATAGACACTAATCAACTCCAAATCAGAACTAGAATATAAATGAAACCAAAGTGCATATATGAAATGTCATGCAGAATTACTACAAATGGAAGGGAAAACTACAAGTACCCAACAGA
The DNA here is from genome assembly GCA_963277665.1 of Viscum album. Classification (NCBI taxonomy): domain Eukaryota; kingdom Viridiplantae; phylum Streptophyta; class Magnoliopsida; order Santalales; family Viscaceae; genus Viscum; species Viscum album. The sequence goes on along the minus strand of OY728163.1, from coordinate 1,643,604,638 downwards.
ATATAAAAACAGCAGCAACCACAAGCCTGAACAGCTCCTGCAACCACAAGCTAGTAGAAAGCATCTTGATCTCCAACCTTCTTCATGTGACCTAAAAAAACAGTTTATATATACATAGGGTGAGTATAATAGTATACTCAGTAGGATCCTCTCCGAAGCCTCTTGTGCAAAAGTAAAGAAATCATGCTAAAGCACAGTGAACAACAAGTGAAACTAACTCTTCACCTAAACAGGTATACTAAGTTCCCAACCTCACCACGGCTACTCTTACCAAGTAACGCATACAAGAATATATCATAAATAAAGAATATCAAGGGTACCCCACCACTACTTCCCCACTGGTTTGCTGCTTTTCCCCAACGTCGCACGTCCTAAGCATCTCTCCCCAAAAAAGGCTTTCCCGTAGACCCCTGGTTGAACCACCACACCATCCTCACAACCAAAAGTAACTAGGTAGTATCTGGGATCCACCACAGCTAGTATAACGTGTATCATATGTCGGGTATTATACCTCAAGCCATTACAGCCCATACACCGAGTAAGGATCCTCAATCCATCACAACCTATACACATTACACCTATAGTAGTCCATAGGATACTATATCCAGAATATATGTGTGTGAATAACCATAAGACATTACAGCCCTCTACACACATATATGGGGAAAACTAACCAATGTGCCTCTCAGCAAAAGTAACTAGCAAGAAAAGATAGCGAGGCCAAAGGGGATAGTCATCCATTCATCCTCCCACCAGAATGTAGGGGAAAACACCCCCCCCCCAGGGCTCAAAATCCCCGGGCTGTCAGTTTCCCATACAGACAGGGTGGAGCAGCGTATAGAAACACAAAAAATATAGGATATATTATATCTCACAACCACACTATGGGCATTACCTTATCTTAAACACAAATCCAGCTAACATCTCTCCGACTCTAGGCTGCTACTTCTAAGACCAGGTATCCTATAAGCACAAAACCATTAAAAGAGATTTATTAGATTAAATCATTCCCTTTTTATCAGTTCCACTTTACGTTAATTAATTCTTTAACATTAATTAACCCTGAACAATTTAACATTAAATTTCATTAGCATCACACCCTATATACAATGTACCTTCTAAATTACAACCTCATCATTATGTTCCATCAACTCCAACCCCATGAGTTAAAAACATTTATTAAATTATTCATTACAGAATTACTTTCCCATATTCCCAGGAATTCTAGAAAATCATTCTATGCCACTAAAAACAAAGGGTCTCAACACGGTGAGTAGTTGTACTACTTGTCGAGTCTTTATCACCTATATCAAGAGCTTGGACTCATCCTCCCTTGAGAAGCAAAACATGGAAAGCACGTGGCATACCCTGCGTGTCTTCGCCTCGTTCGGAAGAAGGGAATGCAAGACCAGTTGCCTTGAGTAGTGGGGAAAAGTAAAGTAGATAAACAACCAAATAGAATCAGCAAGCGTCCAATAATCAAATTCATCCCATTCCATCATCCCTAGTGTCCTCTGTGACACCCACATGCATAAACCAATGCATCTCTCTAATCTAGGCATCATCTAATGCCACAACCAAAAGTCACCACGCCTCCACATATCACAACAGCCATCTAGGATCACATCACTGCACAAGCATTAGGAAAAAAACACATCAATGGGCTCTTGTCCCTTTAAAAATCAAGAGGTTAACTCAGAACCCTTTTAGAATTATCGAACAAGCATTTCTTTAATCCATCTTGAATTAAACGATTTATTAAACGTAGCTTCCAAATTCAGAAAACCTAACCAGTAAGTTATCACAAATAAATAATCATTCTTACTGCACTAATTTGATTAAAATAAAATTACAACAAGAACCAGATTCGTTTTCATGCCTCTTATCTTTACCCAATAATCATTAATTAATCCCAGTTTATGTTCTTTACTGATTTCCATCAAGAACAACACCTAAACAAGCAAACATAGATATCACACTATCTAGAAAAACAAGAGGCAATAACATATGATAGATATCAATTTATTTATCCAATTAAAATATTTATTATGTTGATTCCATTGTGATCTACTAAGATAAAACATGCTAACAATACAGTTTCACATAAAATAAAAGAGAAGCAACAAATCCCCTACCTCAACAATTCTTGATGTTCTTTATCCACACAATGGGTCACAATCCTCCTCTCGCGACAACTGCATCCACTAAAGGATGCCATGGTATGACACCACCAAACAAAACCCCAATAAAACCCCATTAGAAACATGGAAATTACATGATATAATATGGAAAGTAGAATAAGAGAAGATGAACCCCAAATGAATGACGATACAACATACCTTATATCAAATATTGATCGATACAGCTTGGTTGCATCAAAACAGAGCAGAACAAATCCTAGGAGTAAAGTTTGATTATGAAACTCCTACGGGAAGGAATGAAAGGTTCTAGTTTCTCATAGCTGATAACAAAGAGGAAGAATAAGGGACAATTATATCTCATCCCTTTTTGAAGATTTAATGGTGCGACAGTTTGAGATATGCTTAATTCCCCATTAAAAGCAGATCGCATTAACCCACGCGGTTTGGCCAAGTAAAAACATCCCGAGCATACAAATAATTAATTTAGGAGTTATGGAATTTAAATCGGCCTTAAGATTCCAAAAAATAAGGCTTTAAATGTATTTTATGTCAATGTAAACATCAATGGGATGAAACTCTAGGAAGCTGGAAACACTGTTCACATACTCAAAAATTGGAAAATAAAAGAAAAGGTCACCATTAGACCTCACCGTTAGAGGTTACCGATGGACCTCACCATTAGAGATTAATGATATACCTCACCATTAGAGGTTACCGATAGAACTCACCGTTAGAGGTTACCGATAGGCCTCACCGTTAGAGGTTACAGATAGAACTCACCGTTAGAGGTTACTGATAGACCACACCGTTCTGGAAACATTGTACACCTACCATTCTGGAAACATTGTTCACTAAACCTTACCGATAGAAACATTGTTCACTGAACATCACCGATTGAAACATTGTTCATTGAACCTCACTGATAGAAACAATGTTCACTAAACCTCACTGATAGAAACATTGTTCACTGAACCTCACTGATAGAAACATTGTTCACTGAACCTCACCGATAAAAACATTGTTCACTGAACCTCACTGATAGAAACACTATTTATTTAACCTCACCGATAGAAACACTGTTCACTGAACCTCACCGATAGAAACACTATTCACTGAACCTCACCGATAGAAACATTGTTCACTTAACCTCACCGATAAAAACACTTTTCACTAAACCTCACCAATAGAAACAATGTTCCCTGGACCTCAACCATAGAAACACTGTTCACTGAACCTCACCGATAGAAACACTGTTCATTGAACCTCACCGATAGAAACAGGGTTCACTGAACCTCACCGATAGAAACATTGTTCATTGAACCTCACCCATAGAAACATTGTTCACTGAACCTCACAGATAGAAACACTGTTCACGGAACCTCACTGATAGAAACACTGTTCACTGAACCTTACTGATAGAAATAATATTCACTAAACCTCACAGATAGAAACACCGTTCACCTACCATTACTATTCATAAAACTTGAAACATTGTTCACAGAGTGGAAATTTGGAAAAGTGTTGGGGATAAGTCACCTTGACCTCCCGGAACACCTCTAACACCACATTTTCAAAAAGTAATGGACCGGAGAGGTCCGAGCCATTACAACATAATTAATATTTGAGCATAGGAAATGTATCATTTAAGCGAAATGGGCCTTATTAGACAATATATACAAACTAATTTGAAATATTAAATCCATTTTATCAAATATAAGTTTTGTTTTTGTAGAAAATTAATTTTAACAAAAATTAACAGAAAGCACAAAACACAGTTTTGTCCATAACTATACTAATTATTTTATTATTATTATTTAAACATTTAATTGTGAAAAACAAATTAGTTGAATTTATTAAATAATATTAGTTAATTTTATTCTGAATAAGTAATATTTTTTACCAAATTCAATTCACATAAGTGGTATAATTTAATTTAAATTTAATCCCACAATTGTGTCAAAAATAGTTTTTCAATAAATGGATATTTCATACATAAGATGATCTTACATTATCAATGTGACTTGTATTCGTGATTATATGGATTTATGTTCGTATTGCTCGATAAAAATATATATAAACATAATTTAAATTATTTATCATTAAATATAATATTAATTAATTTGAATGGATAGAAATAATATCTTAAAAAATAATTCTGATCAACAATTTTATAAAATGTAGTTTTCCTAAAATTGGTAATTTTAAATCCAAAAAACATTAAATTTATTTCTATAAAATTTATAGTAAATAAAAATTTAACTTAATATAAAATAATAAATTATTATAAAAAATGAGATATAATTAAATACTATATTTTTATAATTTATAAAATGATATATCTATGAAACAATTCTAAAAAACCATTATTGGTTTTTTTTGAAAACAAATCACATCAAAATCAATATTTAACCTATTTATAACACCCAAAAATTCTAAAGTATAATCATTGTATTGGATATCATGTATCAAATGCATCACTAAGTGTGTAAGAGAATTTAATACCATTTGATTTTACAATATATTTAATATGATAAATAAATTAAATCTAGAATATATATTACATTTCAAGTGATAATGAGTCAGTGCACGTCACTAAAAAACAAGTCTCTTTGATGTCTTTCATTGCATTTAAGACCGATTTTTAGCAAACACCAATATATTATTAAAATAATAATATCTATTATAATATGGCATAACATATCCATTTAAATTAAAGTTAAAAAGCATCGACTTTCTTTTGAATATTTATGGTTTACAAACTTATAAAATGAATTCATGGTTTAAAATTTAATTATAAATGAATATAAGAATAAATTGAATATAATGGTAATGTTTTATAGAAACCCATTTTTATGCCCACATAGTTGTTTTAAACTATTAAATTAAATTAATTAAAATTAGTGATTTATATTAAATGTAATATATGAATATATATTATATATAATAAAATATTTTATTTATTCGTACAACTAATTTTATAGACATATGGTAATCATAAAACCAATATTTCAAAGAAAAACCTATATCTTTATAAAGGAATTGTTACCTCCTTTTAATAGAGATCATATTTTAAATTTATTTTAAGAAAATTTATAAATATTATTAGTAAAAATAAAACAATTACAGAAAATATAAAAATAAAAAATATGTTACGGTGAGTGTTTTCTATTTTAATGTGATGTTTCATTTTTTAATGATTTGTGAAAAATCCTGAATTTTATTTCAAAACAACCTTTTAAAATAATTTATTTATAAAGATAAATAATATGTTAAATTGGATATAATGTATAATTAGATCAATTTTTTATTAATTAATCATATTTAGTACATTAGAATCAATTTCACTACAAAATTTAATATTATGACTTAGCAAACATTTTGTTGTCACTACTTTAAAAACCCGGATTATTTTCCTGATTCTGATATTGGGTTTAAAAAATTTTATAACACTTATATTATTTAAATGTGGAAAAATTGATTTCATTATTTTTATTATTCATAGTATTAAAATTATCATAATTTAATATAAGTTTTTTACCAAAAATATTAGTGAATGTAATTAATATAATTACAATGAAAACATCGTTTGCGGAATTGTGGACTACTTCCCTCCAGAAGTGATTACACTCCTTCACACTATACATGGAACATATAGATGATGTGTTTAATAAAACATTATTACATTAATGAATATATAAAAGAATTTTTTTATTATATATATATATATATATTTGATTTTTCATTATTTTAATAGGACAATGAAATGAAAGTAGTTTTCATGCATACGTACGACCTACCATCTTCAAGAACAGTTCATTTCATTTGTTATCTACATATATAATAGATTATTTTAAATATATATATATATAATATGATAATTTTATCATGTCTTAAATTTAGTATACCATTAAACCATTTTAGGAAGCACAATTTAAATGATAATACATAATCGAAAAACATGGTAATTAATAGCCAAAATAGTCAAAATAATAAAATATTGTTAGTAAAAGGGTAATAAGATATTATAATAATATAGTATATGATATTACAAACATAGAAATAGTTTTTTTAATAATTAATTGATGCTATTGAAAAAAAAATATACTATAATTTAATCGATTTTCACCCAAAAGGAAACCTAATTTAAGGGATTTACCTCTCACTTTTTAAATCTATGAGATAAATTTATCAATAACCACTTATTTCTTATGATTTGTGTGTATAAATATGATTTTTATATATTATATAACTATTCATTAATTATTGATGTTATTTAAAACACTCATTTAATTTTATTTATTATTGAGGCTTGTGATTTAAAATGATTCAAAGTGTTTGGGGAAACTTTGGAATGTTTAATGATTATTCTCTTTATGAATAATTTTAATAATAATTCATTTCCATATTAGAATATTATATTTCCATTGTTTTATAAATCCTCATATTTTCCACTATAATGGTTATTAATGACACATATCATGTAATAGTTCATTTTTTAACATATTGGTACTGAAAATGTTTTAGAAAATGTTTTTGAGAAAACATGACATTATTTATATCCCTTGTAATGAAAATATGTTTTTTTCAAAAAAACCATTTATAATTAAAATGTTTTCTAAAATGTTGTTAACATCTTCAAAATGATTTAGTAAATTTATTTTTACCCTTTTTTATTTTATTTTTTTTTCAAAGGAATATTATTTATAGATTTCTAAACAATTCCTTTTTATAAAATTTTAACCATAGAAAAGCAATGTTCTTTTTTACATTGTACTATATATGAAACTTTAACTATCATGATTTATTCTATGCTTAATTATAATATTTAAAAAAATAATTTTTTAAGGAAAATATTTTTATAATTTATTTCAATGAATATATTTTTCAAATGGGTTTTAAGAAAATGATTTTTTCCTAATGAATGATTTAGAAGACGTTTTTATAGTATTTTCATTCATTGATGACAATAAACCTATATTTGTTCCCTGCATGGTATGTTTTGTATTGATAAATGATTTAGTTTTCCTCTAGATGGTTAATTATTGATTTCGCCAATGATATTATTAACATGTACATCATTTATTCGTTTTAGTCCCATTGAAATATTCATTTTCATATGATCATTTGTCATTGATGTTTCCCTAGATATCCATATCTTTTTTATATATTATTATTATTTAATAATTCATATACATTTTTTCATATGGGTTTTACTGAAAATTTTATTTTATTATTTGGGGAAATATTGATAAATATGTATCCTTTATTCAATGCAGATATTTGATAAGGAATATTGTTTCATCAATTTGTGGAATATTAGGGACATAAAATACAAGGGTTATGGATAGTTTAAGGAATGTTCTACTTGTTGGGAAATGGTTAATGAAATCAAATCAATGCATTTGTAGTCATATGAGATGAAATTAGTTCAAGAAAAACCCTTCCTGTTTGTTTCCGTGTAGAATAGATGGTTTTCTATACCTAGATTTAAACAGTCTTGGACGGTAAAATGATTCATGTTGTAGATACATGAAATCCAATTAATAAGTATTTACTTTTTTTAACCAATATTTATTATCCATTAAACTTTTCATCAAAATATCAATCTATTTTTTTCATTCATATTTCATTACCTATATTGGACTTGTTTCAGTTTCTTGCGTTGACATATTGATTTTTCCTTTTATAGTTATTTTAAATGGATGTGTTTCCTGTTATTACCATGCCATATTGTTTATATACTTCTTAGATTATTGATTACTTGATATGAATCTTTAATTTTTTACCATTCCATAATTATTATACTCATTGATTAATTATTACTACAACTATACATTAACCTTTCAGAGAATTTTACAAAACTATTATTGTATTTCCTTTATCCAGCAATCCAAGAAGCATTTTATGAATGATAAAAAATGATATACAGGATTGAATAATTTTATCCTTAGAAGATAAAAATAATGATGTAATTACTTTATTCATTTATAATAAAAGACTCATGTGCGTATTTGTCTTATAAAGACAATATAACTCTTTGGTCCTTTAGGATATTAATCATTGAAATCATGCCAATGTTATGGATGTATACACTGGATTTGGGCTCTATGTGGTCAGGTTGTTATAGTTGGTATCAGAGGATGATTATTAGAAAGATTTTGAACTATATTTAGTAAAATATATATTGTAGAACATTACCCTTTTTTAGAATTTGTATGGAAGTATAGATGAAGACCCTAGAATTTTGGTAATGTAGAGATTATGTTGGTATTTATAGAAATACATCCTTTCTTAAATACTACAATTGTATGTGGTTCAAGAATTGATGTACCAATAATTAACAAATCTGACATGGATTATTAGGCATGCCACAACAAAACCTGGTACACATCAATAGTGCTTATTACGCACCTAGTTTGACACACCTTGTGGATACACTTCAAATTATTCTTATTTTCATTAGAAACTATTATGATGGATTTTTAACAGATAGTGATAATGAATACCAAATATAAACCTTATATCAAGGAAATACATGTGTTTAAATAAAATGGATGAAGTATTTATTATTTTGGGTTGTATTGAAAACCTTATATTAAAGAAAATATAGTGATTGCCATTATTTGAATGATATACCTAATATTATTTTAGTAAATTATATTAATATGTTAATAGAATAATACAATATGTATGCAAGGAGACAACCAATAAAGTATGGAATGGTTGTGGGTCATGAACCCATGATTAAATAACAATATGTGTTTAATACCATCAAATGAACTATGGAATGTCTTAGTTAATATGCTATTGTTTTTAGTTCAAAAATGTTCATAATAAATATTAATTATAAACTAATAGGTTAGTTTTTTTAGGTTTAGATATTAATGTATGAACCATATTGGCTTTGGGAAATATTTAGAGACATTTTTAATGATTTTTCACTATATTGTAGGCCTTATAATAAACGAAATGAATATTTAATTAATATATATATACAAGTCAACTATTGGATAACAATTTTTTATGGTAAGGGATGAACTAGAATTTGATCAAATCACAACAGAAAGATGGAATAAATTATATCAAATTAAAATCTATAATGTTTGTAAAACTCCATATATATAGGCATTAATGGGATTTCTCGACAGAAGAAGAAATATATTAATAAAATTTTATCCGAATAAATTAATTTTTATTGAATTGATGGTATTACAAATCATCACATATTTATGGCTCTGAGTCCTTAAAATTTCCATTGATCATTCCCTAGTTTTTGATCGATGACCTCAATCACTTCTTATAAATATTTATGTTTTTTATCCAATTTTATATATCTTCATTCCAATAATTTTATAGAATTTAGAGTCCTTATTATATTTTATTCAATGTGTACATTTTAAATATCATTCTATCTTATTATCAGGTAATTTTTCTAAACATTCTCATGAGGTCATATATCAACAAATGGATATTCAAATATCCAGATGTATATTTCTAAGATTATGTTTAGTTTGTGATGAAATAATTTAATCAGTGTAGAGAGATTGTATCAAACTAAAAAAAAAATTATGAATATTGAATTTCTAGTTGGGGTGTGACTCAATGGTTGAGGTGCTCAGTGTTTCTACAAAAATACCAGAGTTCAAATCCGAGTGGGAGCCAACTACCACTGGCAGACACTGACGCCGCCATGATGCAGGTAGGTATTGATGCAAGGATTATATAGGCATGAAGTAGGCAAGCATAGTTATAGTCATGGAGCAATCAAAGGGTGGGTCATGCATGAAGCATGCTTGACGTTACACTGGGTATATAGAAAAGATTAATGGCCTCTTGGCCATGTAATAGGCTTTATTCACACAGGGCTTTCAGGCCATGTATTGAATAAATAAGGATTAAATGGTGGGCTATACTTTGGGGGGGAGGGATATATCCTTCCCTTCATGCATGTTTTTGTTCTGTGTGTGTTTTTAATGAAAGTGTACCCCAATGACCATATATATAAATATAGACACAGTAGTTAAGAGCACGTATCACACGCATCAACAAGAACATAAGGGAATATAATACTTCAAAAATTTAAAATAAATTTACTATTTTATATAGAATAAATATATAATATATCTTGGAATGGAATGGATACTTTGTTAATTATCATCACAAAAAAACATGACCCATAAATGACATGCATTACATTGAAGAGAAAGTTTTACTGAACTATACCTTATTATTAAAATATAATATTAAATATAATAAGATATAATTTTGAAACTATAAAAGTAGTTATAAAAAGGTATATACAATGTTTGAAAATATATGGTTAATAAATATATAAACCTATGTCATAAGTTATAATTTAAAAAAATTATTATATGAACCAACTGATCATGATGGGAATGTTTTTATAGAAAATTATTTTTTCCCCACAATGATGTTCTAACATAATAAATTATAGTAATTAATATTTTTTTTGATTTTAATGAAATAAATATATAATATATTCACTAAAATAATGTTGAAATTTATCCAATATATTCTATATAAAAAAGATAATAAAAAACCCCAATATTTCATATTAAAACCTATATTTTTATAAAGTCACTTTTACTGCATTTTAATGGATAACCTATATTCAATCCAATTTTGTGAAATTTTATATATCTAATATATAACAATAAACATAATATTTGAAATAAAAAATATAAAAATTATATTAGGGTTAATTTTATAACTTTTCTATTAGTTTTATTAAATAATGTATAGTAAAAACTATTTCTTTTTAATTCAAAACTTCATTTTCATATAAATTATTTACAAGTTCAAATAATATGTTAATTTATTTAATGATTAATTAGATATAATTTAATCTATTAATCTAACTAAGGTAATAGGAATCTATTTCACTTTGAAATCGGATATAAATACATTGCAATCTTTTGGATGTTTTTACTTTATAATCCTGCATTTCCATCTCATCTATAGGATTAAATTTAAATTATTTTATGCCACATATATGATAATAATTTGGAATATTGGATTAAATTTTTTAATAAATATAATTTATAATCTTTTAATATTTTAAAAATATTTTTTAACAAAAATATAATCGCATGTTATTAAAATTAATTACAATGATTAAGGTGAAATTAATTATATCAAGGGACTAAAACATAAACATAACAGACCAAATGACCTATAAACTTTTCCAAAATAAATTTAATATCCTTATTAAGTCCCTATTATCGCTTTTATTTATATTTAAATATTATTGGATCCATATTTAAAGTGTAAAATTTTGGAATAATTTCCTTCTCCAAAAATAAGAAGAGTGTCAGTCCTCCTCCACTATAAAATGAGCTCATCTCCTCCCACTTACTCACACCTATAAAGACACATTGGATCAAAAAATATCTACAAAAATATATCCTAAACATCAATATCCTGATCCTAAAAGCCATAACATAGTGAGAAATAAACCCAATGAATCTCTTTGGTTCCAACCAAAATGAGTTACCTGGATAAGCAGTAACATCCTTCATCAATATTTTTTGTTCCATTTTATTCTCCCATATTTAAATTATTACAAATAAATGATTATATAAAAATTTAAATAGAAATATAAAGGGTTTTTTTGTTATGTTTTCAACCTACAAATAACAAACATCTATCTAATGGGTAACAAACTTACTTTTTATGTGTACAATGAACTACTACATCACAAAATGAAGTTGATTTATTCCCATTAACACCTATAATTTAAAGGGATTTATAATTATATATATGATATATATATATATATTATTTAAAATATATATATTATTATTTAATCATTTTATAACACATACATTTATTCTTTCCATTTTTTGTAAATATGATAAATCGATTATGTAAGTGTGGACCATTGGCCGGTCAAAGCGGTGTGAGTCATTCACAAAATAATGGGATTGATTCTCACCTAATAACGGATCATGAGAAATCTCACGGTCACACTTTGGTTGGAGCTGGCTCAGGAAAGGGGAAGTAAGGAAACTCTCTCCATGGAGACTTCCTTATTCAAAAGGGGGGAAAAGTCAAGACCTCGAAAGAACTACACGAATACCCCCAAAACAATCGTAACCAGATCTTCAGGCAGGACAAAGAATAATGAGATTGAATCCAAACTCGGGGGGAAAAAGAAGTGTGTGTACACTCAAATTGAAAAGCAACAGGTTGAACACGTTGCTTCTAAAGAACCAGAGAAACATCTTGAGCTTGTTCTTCACTCAAATGAATAAATGAAGGTTGAGACCATGGAGCTTAAGGCTTCAAAGAAGGAGAAGGAGAAAATCTTAGAGAGGGAACCTTGTATTAATTCCAATAAAGTTCAAACGGCTTGGATAAACAAACAAGACTAGATCTTAGCTCACACCTTCAATGAAAAGAAGACCAATGCGGAGGAATACATACAATCATGGGGCAAGATTGCCACTCATTTTGAGGATCGTATCAGATATGATCCAGATTCAGAGGTTCGTGATTTTCAGTGTGGCTTATATCGTGTAAGTAATTCCTCCAATTTTAGCCTCATGTTCAATGACTATGTGACCTCCTTTTGTGTTTAACTGCTTTTGGCCTGAACATGTTTTATTTCCCTCTTGTACTTCTTTATGGTTTGAATTTTTTTAGGGTTCACACTTTTCCCTTAAAAGTACTTTTAGAAAATAAAAAATATGGATTGGTGGTAAAATATTGATTTTATAAGACTATGTAAAATATATGAAATAAATATGATACTGTAATTAATAAATTCATATATATAACTATCTTTTAATTCTTTTAATATGGAAAAGAAATGTAAGCAGCCTTCATGCATATATACAACATATCGTTTCCATGAACGGTTCATTCCATTTCTTATCTCAAAATATTATATATTTTTATAGGGAAGTATATGATGATTATAAATGATAATTAATTCATGGATTACATTCCTTAGATGATGAAAACATTATAGTAACATCAAATAACAATTTAAAACATACTCAACTAACTACATAATTAATGCCTGAAATAGAAAAAATAATGAATGATTGTTATCAAACTGTTAATATGATTTTATAATAAGATGCTATGATGTATAATAAACAATAATGTTTTTATATAATATGTTAGTAACACTCATAAAACCCAAATACATGATTTAAAATTACATTTATCATAATGGAAACACATGGTAATAGATATTCATATCACATTTTACATTTGTGAGATAAATTTCATAATCACCACATACATTTTTTTGTCATGTAAATAATAACCCTTTTGATATATTATATCATTAATCCAATTGTAATAATGTTATATTAATCACCCATTGATTATTATTCCTTCATGAGGGTTATGATTTAAAATGGTTCAAAGTGGTATGAGACACATAAGAATTTTTAAAGATTATTTTCCTCAAGAATAATTTTAATTACATTTCATTTATATTTGATGAAATTATATGATAATGTTTCAATAAAACCATTTAATTTACATTACTCTAGTAATTTATGGCCTTTATCAACTAATAATATTGTTTTACACTCTTTGGTACTCAAGGTTTTTTATCAAAAAAATTTAAGAAATCTATATTTCTTATCTATCATTATTCTGAGAACCATTTTTCTTCTAAAACCATGTTTTATTAAAAAAAATATCTTTTTTATCATATTAAATATTATTTATAAAATTATTTTTTTCCATTTATTATTTTACGAACATTTTCAAATAAAACTCTTATCTCTTTCCAAACAAGTAATTTTCTATAATTTTTACCTTGCTAAAGGAATATTATTTTTTTCCTTGTATGGAATGTAAGAATTTATGTTCCATAATTTATATAAAGATTAATATTTATGTTAAAATGGATAATTTTTTAATGAAATTAATTTCAATGTTGATTTCAATTTTTTTTGAAAAGAATGATTTTTTCATCAAATTGTTTTTAAAATATCATGTTATATTATTTTATTCATCGATGAAAAACCCTTTTATTTTTAATCTATAAGGGATATGTTTTATGGATACCATCTGTAATATTACTATGAATGGTTTATGAGTTATTTTGATAAGTATAGTATTCAAATAAACATCCTTGATTACTTTTAGTTCATTAGATATTTTTAGTTTTTTATAATCTTTTAACATTGAATTTCCCCAAAATATCCATAAAATTTTTTATGGATATGATTATTTCCTGAACCATATAACTTTTTTCAAACATTATTTAATTTTAATGATATTTTATTAGTTGGGGAAATATTGATAAATTTATATAGTATATTCAATATGGATATTTGATAAGGCATATTTTTTATTCAGTATGAGGAATGTTGGTGACATGAAATACCATAATTTGGTATCATTTTAGGAAATATGAATGGGTTTAGGCATGTCTAATACAGGACCCTTGATGAATTAGTAGTGTTATGATATGCAATTAGTTGGAGAAATCCCCAAGGAGTTTGTGTCCAAGAATAATAGAAGTCTTTTTACCCATAGATTTACTATGACTTAGATGGAAGAAATGGTTCATGTGACAAATATATGATATACAATAATTAGATATTGCCACAATTATTATTAATTATTTATTATAAATGGGATTTTCTGTCCCCATATCTATGGATGTATTTCATTATTAGTTTATTTAATAAATGGAATATGTTTCAGTTTTTACCTTTCCCTATTTATTTTCCGTTATATAGTCATTTTAATGGTATGTTTTTCTTTTTATAAAATTTGTATTTTGTTTATAAACATCATAGTTTGTTGATTACTTGGTTTCTATGTTCAAATTTTTTCCATACCATACTTATTATTATCATTGATTCATTATTTATTCTAGTATTTTTTTCTCTTATTAATCATTTGATCTCACACATATTTGGTTTCTTTTCCCAAGGAATCCAATAAGGATACAATGAAATATATATATGGATATACTTGAAGGAATATTTATATCCTCAATAGAAAAAAAATATTTCATATTTACTATACAAATTTGTAATAAAAGACTCATGTATATATCCAGGTTACCAAGACTATTGAACTCTTCGGTCCTTAGGGATTTGATTCCATGGAATTATAATAATGTAATGGTAACAGACACAGACTACAAGCTCTCTATGATTGGGTAACTATACTACCAAATAATAATTCTTATTCCATAAAATATTAAAATATGAATTTTATTATAGTTTTATTAAAATAAAAATTCCTCATAAAATAATTTAATCTTGTGTTCTAAATTATCCATTTTCTCAAAAAAAATGATCATCAAACATTTGTCTCCAGAAGAAGATCATAGAACGTAGATTGCTTAATATATGTGATCAGGAAAAAAACCTATTGAATAATGCTCAATCGATCAGCTATGCATGGGTACACAAAGAATTTTAATGATTATTTATGTGAATTATTCTAAATTCATAAATGTAAATAGTGTATATTAGTCGTACATACCAGATGAAAAATGAAAAACATTACCATATAGACACAGACAAGTTACTAGATAGACTAGGGACGATAATAACGATATAAATTTTGATTTATGTTCTTAGGATAGGTTGATAAACTGTGTGAGAATATTGATGTTCTTGAGAAATTATAAATTATGGAATAATTAATGATTATAGAAACATGTTTCACTAAGTTACTAGAAAAATTATTGACATTGTCCCTAGAAAACTAGAGGAAAATTTTCAAGAAATAAGTCTTTATAAGATGAAACAAATACATTCTCAGTTATCATCTCAATTATACTAGAAAAAAGGTCACTGAGGTGACCAAATATACATTCTATTAGGCAATTATCCCAAATATTCATTATAAAATTCACATCATATTACCATATCTTATTTTCATTGGACATATAAAATATTTGAAGGAACTAGATGAAGAGTAGATGTGTGCACCATATTGTGTCAGTCAATAGACTAAATTGTCATATAAAAGAAATTCAGAGAGGGAAAAACTTTATTGAATATTATTATTAATTTAGTGGGTATAAATTCACGAGATGATGATATTAAGAACATTTTGTAACATTATAAATCACCAAAAAAATTATGATGATGAGACAATATATCTATATTTTTTATCTAAATGAAATGAAAAATTCTTAGTATGTTATATATCTATATGGATATTGATGTTTGATAAAGGTTTTGGATTCAGTAATCTTTATGAAACATCAGGAGGATTCAAGAAGAAACGATAAAAAACCAATGAATTTGAAATGAGTGGGATATTTGAATTTAGAGATTTTATTGAAAGGGAAAAATAAATTGAGTTTCTTTCTTTTCTCCTAAAAAATTACATATAAAATGTTTTAATGGAATCATGTGAGAAATAAATATTTTCCATCATGTTATAATGTTAATTTTTTGTATAAATGGTATTAGAAAAATATGCTAGATGAAGAGTTAAAAGTAAATGTTTTGGGAAATGTGAGTTTCCAACAATGAAAGATTTTTGTTGAAGAGGATGTAGGAACCATATAGATGTATTAATCCAAGTAACCAGAAATGGTATTTAGAAAAAATATTATAGATTTAGAATCAGTTTAGAGATATTATTTAGTTATGTTATTCAGAGATACAATATAGTGTCTACATCAAACAGAATTTAAAATGAAATGGAATGTGCATGATGTGTGTTAATCATAAAATGTTTAGAGAATAAGAATAATTATATGTAGTTCACAAGATAGATAATTATAAATAGTTTAGTATTCTAAGTATATAGATAATTTATATATATAAATTATATATTAAATTTCAGTGAGTTTTGATGAAATATTTCATATCTTGTATTATCATATAAACATAATAAAAATGTTTACAACTGATTTCAGAATATATATTATTATATATCTGGTAAGATTAAGTATAATAATACATATCAATAGATAAGATGAGTCTAAATATATTTTAATCGTTTTTTTGATTTTATAATATAGTTCATTTCCATGGATTGATTGGAGCTTCCATAGAAATGATACAGTCACCCATACTGAGGGAGAACCTTGTATATTGAGTGTTCCTTCCCATATATTCATATATATTCATAAATATAAGGTTTCTATATAATTTTTATATTGGATACACTGATTCACCCCCCTATCTTAATTATTATCATGATCCAATGGAAATTTAATTATCTTTAGAAAAAAGGTTCCTCACTGTGATCCTTGTCAAAGAAAATATCAACTCACTGAACAATAGAGGTATTCAAACCATCGATGGAAAAAGGAATCATTGATTAAAAATTAAATTAATTCCATATATTTTATCCATTTTCCAAGATTTAATTGATACATATTTATTTGAGATCCAAACCATTTAGAAATATTATCATATGAGATTGACTGAACAAATAAATATTGATGTTTTGAGAATTATAGAAATTTTATATTAATTTTTTCGTTAGATAATATTTTTATGAAGGTGATGGGTCTCAAGATAGATATAGAAAATTTTGAAAAACTAAAAAGTATCATTGAATGAAATATTAATTTAATACAAGAAACATTGAATAACAAGGGAAGAATGATTTAATATATCAGATTGAAAGATGATGAAACTATTGATCAATATTAAAACAAAGTTGATTAAATTGATTTCAATCACATAGGATTCAAAGATTACTTAGAATATTAAACTATTGATAAAAAATGATATGAAACTATCTATATATATTTAATTCTACAATTTCAACCTTTGAAGATAAATATGATTTTCCCATGATTAATTAAGTAATCATATTATATTTTAGATGAGGAAATATAAATTATTAAAAAATAATATTAAGGATGATATAGATTTTGATGTTATATGAAAACTCAGAATCCAATATGTTTATAGTATGTTTTTTGTCCATATTGATTTATAAGATAAATAAATAATGCAGAAGAAATTGATAGAATCATATCAATCCTATTTAATACTAACTAGAAATGTTGAATAATTTTTGAAGGAAAATAAAAGTATAAATGATTCTAGTGAAGAGGTCTTATAAAAATTTATATAAATTATATGAAGTTGAATTTTGGAAAATATGATGGTGATTCTATATAAAATCTTCATTTAATTAAGTGGACCATTATTTCTGTGGAATATAAAAGATCCTCTAGAAATGATAAAATGTTAACTAGAAAGAACAAAATAATTATGATGGAAAAATTTGTATGAAACTCTACTATATAAATTATTTTGGTAGAATAAAATCAATTAAATTACATGGAATATTATTTTCCAATATTTATAGAAAATAATAATTCTTGAAAATATAGTAGGAATAAGTTAAATAAAATTGTATTGAATATCGAGTGACATCAAAACTTGTGGAATTTCATGATAAAATCATAAAACTCAATAAATAAATGAGAATAATGATTAAATAAGGTGTGTGGAATAATATAGTAATGGTATGTATTATTAATAAGAAATATTTGTACATTTAATATGTTAAAAAATAAAAATGAAAGTATCATAATAAGGAATGATGGTAGAAGATGTATGAAATAATATTCTTTTAAGGAAGATAAAATTATTAAATATAAATTGATATTTATAGAAATTTAAATCATACTAAATAAGTTGAATTAAAATTTTAATAGTTATTTTCTATTAGAGGGTAAAAAATGTCAAGTTACTAAGATAAATCTTTAAAATAAATATTAAAAATCAAGCCCGACTAAATGAAAATGTATATCTGAAATTACAAACCATTAAGAAGATTAATTTTTTTGGAAAAAATGGATTTACAATTTATCTAATAAACTTATTACTTCAATAAAAATTGGATGCTTACTCAATGAACAGTGCTCCAAACACCTATGTAAATCAGTTACTAAAACATGTCGAACCACAATAAACATTATAGTAGTAAATATGCTAATTCTATATAAGATCATGATTCTAAGGATTATATTTTTTTCCATATATATAGGAATAATAAATGTAACTTTGTTCTAAAATTTTTTGTTCCTATAAATAGGAATCAAAAAATGGTAGAAGAAATGGAATAAAAATTTATGTCTTTCAAAATTTTTATGAAGAAAAATCGTAAAATCATTACATGGTAGAATGTTTCTAATGTATAAATTGTTTAATTCTAAATATATTTTTAGTGTATGGTGTTACCAATGGAGTATATTTTATGATTAAATTGTTAAAATATTTAGGAAAAATATTCCAATGCTATGAATGGAAAAGATACTGGAAGGAAGAAAACTGAGGAAAGATTATTTTTCTGAGACTCCTCTAAATTATAGTAAAAGGAACAAACATTTGACTCAAAATAGTGTTTGTTCCTTACATGTGTAAAGTTAAGTAAATATATATTAAATATTGAATATAATGAGGGGAATATTTTTCTTTTTGTTGCTACTCCTCTAGAAAAATAATAACAATCTGATTTGCTGACATTGAAGCATAAAATCCAAGAAATGAGTATTTTTGGAATCATCATGGACTCAAACACAATAAACAATGATTTCATAACTTTTTAATAATTTTATGCATGAAATGTTTAGGAAATATTCCTATATTATTTGAATCTGTTTATAAGGTAAGGTTATTATTATGGGAGAATGAACATATTGAAATATTTTCCATATTAGAGTTCTTTGTAAATCATAATAATTAAGTGTTACGGATGAAAGTAACATATGCAATTGAATAATTTAAATCATATATAGAAAATTACGAGAACACTTTAAATGTTGTTTGTTTTAATAAAATTATCATAACTAAATAGAATTCAAGATTTAATTTATAAAACATTTTAGAAATGGAACATGGATAGTATAATACATAAGAATACTAAAATCAAATCAATCAGTCCTCACTAGCATAGTCACTCTATTATTCCTAAGACCAAAATACCAAAATAAATTAAAGGTGAATTTTCATTATTAATTTCACTGATTACATCAATCATATGACCAACATAATGTTCATGAAATATTAGTCAATAGTGGCATAAATGTTTAAATATTTTATAAATGATATTGAAGGAGGGATATATATTCATAAATCATTGTTGATAACTATGAATGGAATAGAGTACATGAGAAATGATTTCCAACATTATATAAAGTGGCATGGAATCAAACACCAAAAGATTTATTTTTACACACTTCAACAAAATGGAGTGAAAACATGGGAAAAACAATGTTTTAGTAGAAATATGAAGAAGTGTACAAGAGGAATACAAACATTCTAATTTTTTAAGGCGTAGTTGTTAGTATATTAGTTTATTTTAAAAATAATCAAATTTTATAAATATAATTTAAATTGAGGACCTTTGATATTCTTTCCAATAAATAATATTTCGTGAAACATTTATTTCTTTTTTGATGTCTTTATTTTATAATTTTCAAGAATTCGGATCGTGGAATGTTTGATAAAGAAGTTGATGATGATATTTTATTGGGATATTCATTTAAGGGAATAATATATAAATATTGGAGTAAATTTTTAAAATATTTTATATATTCTTATAATGTTATATTTATTAAAAATACAACCATATCCAATAAATTTATTACTGATGTTACAAAATATAAATTAAAGACTTATAATGATAAAAAATATAAGTTTAATGTGAGAAAAAACATGTAAAAGTTTAGTCAAATAAATTCTATGTTGATAATGAAGATATATTATTATATTTTGATAAATTTCATACATTATATATACAATTATAACATAACATTACCCATAGAATTAAAAACAATTATATATTTTTGATCATAAGTAACTTTAGGATATAAAATCAGTAATCATATAACATGAATTTAGATCCACAATCAGTTTCTGAGTTAGTTGAACATAAATAGTGTGTTTAACATATGAATGAAGAGATAGTTTAAATTGATCAAAATAGAAATTTGAATATTATTCCATGAATAGCAAGAAATAATGTTATTGAAATAATTATGGTGTTAAAAAAACTCAATTAACATGTAGAAATCATAAAAAAGAACAAATGGTTTGAAGTGGTTTCTCATAGGTAGAAGTTATAATTTTTAACGAAATTATCTCAGCTAGTGGGAGACATAAAACTATAGGATTGATCATGGAATTTTATGCACATATTTGAAACATTTTTTATCAAATGAATGTTAACTGACCATTAATAAATAAAAAAATAGAAGATGGTGTGCACATTGAGAAACCAAGTAAGTTTTTACACAATAAATATAGATCCCCTATTTATATGTTTAATAAATACTTTTATTTGTTAAAATAGCCTCCTAATGTATTGTACTCAATATGAGATAGTTCTATGAAGTATTGGAACTTTTTTAAAGGAAATTTTGACAGTGATGTCTCAATGAATTATATCAACATGGGTATAACTATTTTCTGTGTTTATATTGAAGATATAATTTTTATAGTCGATAATGATAAAACAAGTGAATAAATTTACATACATATGATGAAAAACATTTAGATACATTTAGATGGAGAATTAACTTTATTTACATGATTACAATGTTAACAAAATGAATGATATATAGTTTATAAAATTTATATAATTTCAAGAAAGTTTAAATGTGTTTTTAAAGGAAAACCCTAAAGATTTTCCTATGCCTATCTCTGTTGTTGTAATTTGATATCTAGATGAATTTATCAAATTTATAAATCATAAAGTATTTGTGATGCTGATAGGAATATTTCATTATCTTAAAGCTTAAGGTTTATTCCTTTTTATGTTCAATGCTTATGTGGAATTTTTCATTGTGATATAAAGTTATCAAATATATTGGATTAAAATATAATTCCTAGGTATGTTAAAGGGAAACCTTCAAATAAAATATTTTATTAAAGAATTTTTTATATATATTTTATTGGATTAACTAATATAGAATGATCTGTAGATTTTAATGATCTAAATTCAATATCTAATAGAAAAGTATTTTTCGGAAAATTTTGTGCGATATATAATATTAAGAAAAAGAATTATGTAACATTGAGTAAAGTGGAAATAAAACATTCTTTAACTTCCCAGGACTATATGAAAATTTTATGGATAAATGTACAGCTGAAATATTTGAGAATTAGTAATAGTAAAACATTGAATATTCATTCTGATAGTAAAAGATTCATTGAATTTTTAATAAGGAATATTTTTTATTCAATATGAGTAATTGGGGTGACATAGAATATCTAGGTTGGGTACCTTAATAAGAAATACCCATTGGTTGGGGATAAGTTAATGAAATTCACATGATGCATTAGTAGTCTCATGAGACCAAATTAGTTGGAGAAAACCCATTCTAGTTTGATTCCAAGAACAATAGACGGGTTTGTACCCTAATACTTAAACTATTTTAGATGGTAAAATGGTACATGTGATAGATACATGACATACAATAATTAGAAATTTCATGAATTTTTATTTAGTATTTAGTATACATAAAATTTTTCATCGCCATATTTATAGATGTATTTTTTTCTCAGTTCAATGCTTATATAGAACTTGTTTCAGTTTCTTACCTTACCAAATTGATTTTTAATTATCAACTTATTTGAATGATATGTGTTTACAATTATTATAATTCCATATTTTTTATTAACTTCTTTGTTTTTTGATTACCTAATGTCTGTGTTCAATTATTTACCATACCAGAATTATTGTTCTCATTTATTCATTATCTCTTCTTATATACTTAAAATTTACTAAGAATTAGAGATCACCATTATCTTTTTTCTTTCCCCATGAATAAAATAAGCATACTATGAATAATATGTAGGGATATACTAAATAGAAAAAATTCATCCTCAAAATTAAAAAAATTGTTTTAATTAGTGTATTCATTTAAAAAAAGTACTCATTTATATATCTGGTTTACCAATACAACTATTCCCTTTGGTCCTTCTAGATTTGATTCATAGTAATCATGAAAATTAAATGGTTGTAAATATTGACTCCACGCTCTCTGGGGATGGGTCCCTACACTATCAAATAATAATTTGTGTCCCCTAAAATATTAAATTATTATTTTTATTATCATTTCATTAAATTATAATTTTCACATATAATAATTGAATCTTGGGTGTTACATTAAGAAATGTCACTAGACATAGATCATCAGACATTGCTGGCCATAAAAAGATCACCAAAATCATATTACATGACAGAATTTATCATACCAAAAAACCCATTGGATAAAGGTCATTTGACCTTCTATGTAAGGGTACATAAAGAATATTAATGAATGTGAAAGGGTATTATGGCCATTTCATAAATTTAATTGGATTTCTGCATCAGTACATACAATATTAAAAATGAAAAAGTTACTAGATATACTGGGTGGTCATTAACAATTTAAATTTTTGAAATAATTGAGGACAGAGTTTGAAAATTGGAGTGATAATATTGATTTTCGTGATAATTAAAAATTTTAGGAATATTTACAAACCATAGAAACATGTTTCATTAAATTACATGATGAAACATTAAAATATTCAACAAAAATTGGGGGAAATACTATAAAGAAAAAAGTCTATATATTTTTCAAAAATTCATCCCCATTTTGGAGATCATGTATACTCATTAATGTAGATGATGTGATCAAATAGAAATTCTATGATTCCATCAGCCAAATGATACATCAGAAAAATCGCATTGGATGAACATATCCCATTTTCAATGGATAAATTAAAATATTTGAAGAGAACCAGTTGAAAAGATGATGAGTTCAGCATATTATGTAAGTCAATATATTAAAATATCATAAAATAGGAATTCAGATAGATGAAAACTAGACTGAATGTTCTAATAAATTCATCTTGTATACATTCATTGTATGAAGTTCTTATGAAAATTATGTAACATTGTGAATACCTAATCAAATGTTGATTTTGAGATAATATATCAATGATTTATGTATATATATGTAATGAAAAATTATGAATATGTTTCTTATCCAAATGTTTGAGGATGTTTGGGGATGGTAGGGATGTAGAAATCTTCATGAAGCTTCATGGGGATACATAAAGAATTGATAATCATTGAATGAATTTTAAATGAGTGTAAATGGGAGGTAGTTTGTAGAAATATTCATGAAGCTTCATCGGGGTCTCAATGAAATAGACGACACGTCAATCGGATGCTCGGCCTGTGAGTTAGTAAAATTTTAGTCATGGGGGCCTAGTTGGATTCATGTACGAACCAACTTGACAGTGACTCAACTATACCTCGAACTCCTGTGGGGTATACTCAAAGGGACGGATATGCTCCAAGAAAGTCGGCGTCGCTGATGGTTCGTCAAATAAACATTCAGTGCTAAATATATGGCCCAAGAAGGTGAAGGGTCTATAATGGGCCCTAGTCCGGTCTGACCTAGTCGGACCAACTCGGCCCAACCCGGCCTGGGGCCCACCCGGCCTGGGTCGACCCGGTCAGCCCGCTATGTTTTGACCCGGTCCTCTGGGCCCGACGCAGCGGACTGCGAGGGCGGTTTGGTCCGTTAGTCGCCACGTAGTCGGCTCCGAAACTCGTCCCAGGAGACCAGGCCTATTCGACCAGCGACACCGCAAGGGCGCCATGGGTCGGTTCAATAGGCTGGTGGCCAGGAGGCCATGGGGCGGGCCGTGTGGGGCTGGGGCAGGCCATCTGGGCTCCGGTAGTCTCTAGGCACACCGAGAAGGCCGTGACAAGAGCCGGGCAGCGCGCCGGCAGGGGGCATGTGGAGCCCTGAGCGTGCCGGCTGGGGGCGCGGGGTGCTGGGAGCGCCCCGGAAGGGGGAACGGGGCACCAGGAGCGCATCGGTTGGGGGCGCGGGGCACCGATAATGCTCTGGCAGGGGGGCCGGGGTGTCGAGAGCACGCCAGCAGGGGCGGGGCGCCGGGAGAACGTCGGAAGGGGGCGCGGGGCACCGGGAGCGCGCTGGTAGGGGTACGGGGTGTCGGGTGCACACCGGCAGGGACGCGGGGGTGCGGGCAGCGCACCGGGGCACCGCGGGGGTGACACAGTTTACAGAGGTCGTGAGTAGCATGACCTTTGTTCACTGCCTTCGTCGTCGTCACCGTGTGTACCACCTTTGACACTGTGGGTTCTTTTCCATGTCATAGGGTGTCACAAGAAATTAGAACGATGGAGGATGTCGGGCCATGTTAGGTTGTCCCGCATCCTCCGCGTTTAGAGGGGAAATCAAAAGGCTCAACGAGATAACCAGTTGATTATAACATGCCCGAAACAAACACTTTCTATCCAATGAAGAGGATTAATGAAAAGTATAACAACTTCAAGAAATAAAAACCCCTACCATTGATTCACCGGTAAGCTTTCATTAATGTCGCTGAAAGATGGTCGTCGTTTCGAGGTAGATGATCACGTCCCACGTTGAAGAAGCCCTAGGAAGTAGGTTGGAGGAAAAGAGTGTCGCCGAAATTCTTCGTGGTCTTTGCGTTCTTCCTTGGAAGTATTCACCCAATCTCCTCTCAAAAGGTCCCCCCCCAAGAGAATTATTCCAATAGAATAATAAGAGTTGTCTATTGTTTTAATGTTGGCACGAAATTCAAATTAGTGAATTAAAACTTGGTTCCACCAATTTAATTCCTGTGCGGTGGCACATTAACTGTTGAGGAAGTCAAGAGGTACTCCCTCATTAATGAGGGAGAGTTGGGAGGATTTATCCTCCTCTATTAATAGGGTTTTGGTGGTCCCCACCCCTCTTACTTAATGGAGAGGTTATGCTCGGGTGTTCCCCACCATAATTATCCCCCCAATGGAGGTTATGCATGGGTGGGCCCCACCACCATAACCTCTCATGGGAGGTGATGGTGTGGTGGCCCCCATCTCCATCCACCACTTTGTGGTTTTAACCTCCACCAAATTAAATAAAGTTTACACTTTATTTTATTCAAAATTAGAACCTTCCAAAAACCATCTTCCACTCATGTCAGAACACAATTACGGTGAAGGTCTCACTAAGAAATCACGGGCGCTGCAAGTTCAACAGTGCCCTTGGAATTCGATTCTGGGCACTGGTTCAAAAGCTATAAAATCCCACACATACATTTACTAAACATACCCAAAAAAAACTTCAGAAATTGATTCTGGGAAAACTGGGCCTCAGAATCAGGCACCGTCAGAAATTGCGGACTCGTTAAATTCCCATGTATTAAAAAAATTCCATGTGAATTCCAGGTATTTACATTCTCCCCACCTCAGAGCTTTACGTCCCCATAAGCTACAATCACACAAAGGTAACAAAAGGGGATACTGATCACGCATCTGAGCCTCCCGCTCCTAAGTGCTCTCCCGGAGATTCCTGTGCTGCCAGCGATTTCATACTAGTGGAATCGACCATCCACGCAGGACCCGCTCCTATCGATCCTCAATCTCCACTGGAACCTCCATGAAAGTCGCCCCATCATCGATGACCAGCTCCCCATGGTCGATGATGTGGGATGGGTCGTGCATGTATCTCCTCAGCTGAGATACGTGGAAGACGTCAGCCGCCCAATGTAGCTGAGGTGGAAGAGTCAACCGGTAAGCCACCTCGCCTACTCTACTACGGACCTGGAAAGTTTCGTTGAATCTTGGAGATAGCTTGCCACCTCGTCCATATCTCCATAGACCTCATCGAGGTGAGACCCGTAGGAAGACATGGTCACCATCCTCGAACTCTCGAGGTCTCTATCTCCTGTCCACCTATGACTTTTTTCTACACTGTGCAGTCTTTATCTACTCCTGGATGATCTGCACCTTCTCTATAGTATCCTATATCATCTCTGGTCCCACTAGTGCTGACTCCCATGGGTCTATCCAGTACAGTGGCGATCTGCAAGGTCGGCCATATAAGGCCTCAAAAGGTGTCATCCCTATGGTGGAGTGATAGCTTTTGTTGTAGGAAAACTCCACCGTGGGAATGTGGCCCTCCCAGCTTCAACCAAGTCGAGGACGCATGCACAGAGCATGTCTTAAAAAGTCTAGATGGTTCTCTCGGTCTGACCATCAGTCTGAGGATGGAAGGCGGTGCTCAAGAGAAGTTGTGTCCCAAAAGCTTCCTACAACCCCATCCATAGCCGAGAAGTGAAGCGTGTGTCATGGTTAGAGACAATAAAAGAAGGTACTCCATGAAAACACACAATCTCATGCATGTAGAGATCTCTTAGGATCTCAACTGATCCCTTCTCTTTGATCGGTAGGAATTGGGATGACTTAGTTAGTTGGTCAATGATCACCCAAATCAAGTCATGACCTCTAGATGTACGTGGAAGACCCATCACAACGTCCATGAATATCCCATCCCACTTCCACTCTGGGACCTCTAATGGTTGAACCAAGCCTGCTGGTACCTGTTGCTCTGCCTTCAATTGCTGACAAGTGAGGAACCGTGAGACAAACCCAGCTACCTCCTTCTTCATACATAGCCACCAATGCTGTCATCGGAGTTCCTGGTACATCGTCGCCACTCCTGGATGTATTACTAGAGGGGAAGTGTGGAACTCCCCCAACACCTCATACAGAAGTGAAACTAGTACCATAGTACGTCCACTGAAGAGGATGATGTCCTCCCCACCTTCAGAAAACCCATCAGGTGCCTGTCCTGTTGATATATGAGCACATCGCGTCTCGTAGTCAGCGTCCCCAAGTTGCGCCTCCCTGAATCGCTGAAGAAGTGGGGGAGTGACTATAAGAGACTGTACATAGGCTGTTAAATCCCTATCCCCAAAAGATATCTACAACGTGGCTTGCTACTCTATCACCTCACCTATCAGCTGAATGTTAGATCTCTTGCTGATTTAATCTGCTACTACATTCCCCTTCCCATGAGTGCAGACTGTCTCAAAGTCATAGTCTTGGAGGAACTCAAGCCATCGTCATTGTCTCAGGTTTAGGTCCTTCTGAAAGAAGATATACCTGAGACTCTTGTGATCAGAGTACATGGTAAAATGTTCTCCCATAAGATAGTGATGCCACATATTCAAGGAAAATACCACTACTGCTAAATATAGGTCATGTGTAGATTAGTTCTACTCATCCTGTCTCAGCTGCCGAGAACCATACGCGATCACAGCTCACTCCTACATCAGGACACACCCGAGTCTGGTCCCTGATGCATCACAGTAGACTACGTACCCCATGCCTTCCTCTGGAATCTACAAGATGGGGGCACTAGTCAGCCTCTACATATGCTCCTGAAAGCTCTACAAGAATCTCTCCGACCACATGAAAGGTTTCACCTTCTTCATCAAGGATGAAAGCGATGATTCTATACTAGAGAAGTCTGGAACGAATCTCCGGTAGTAGCTAGCCAAACCCAGGAAACTCTTTACCTCTTTCACACTACTGGGTGGCTCCCACGCAAGTACCGCCTCGAAATTTTCTGGATCCACTGCATCTCTAGCCTCCGAGATGACGTGTCCCAAGAATTGAACCTCTCGAATCCAAAACTGGCACTTAGAGAGCTTTCCATAAAGCTAGTGCTCTCAGTCTATTTCCAGTCATCCCTGGAAATGGTCTGCATGCTCCCCCTCAGTATTCGAGTAGATCAGTATGTTGTCGATGAAGACTAGGACAAAGCGATCGAGGTATAGTTGGAAGATCATGTTCATGAGACTCATGAACACTTCTGGAGCATTGGTTACACCGAAGGGAATAACCAAGAACTTATAGTGGTTGTGATGAAACCTGAAGGCCATCTTCTGCATATCCTCATCTCGAACATTGAGTTGGTGATAGCCTGATCTAAGGTCTATCTTTGAGAACTATCATGCTCCCCTATGCTAAACAAAGAGTTTGTCAATCCTCAGGAGTGGGTACTTTTTTTCACAGTCAGATGGTTTAGGTGATGGTAGTCGACACAGAGCCTCAAGATCCCCTCCACCTTCTTGGAAAATAGAATCGGGGCTGCCCAGGGAGAAACCCTGGGCCAGATGAATCCCTTTCCCTGCAAGTCCTCTAGTTGTACCCGCAGCTTGTGAAGCTCAACGGGAGCCATCCGATATGCTGGTGTAGATATCGGTGTCGTCTTGGGGTACAGGTCAATGTAGAAGTCCACCTCTCTATGAGGAGGTACTCTAGGAACATAATCAAAAAAACATCAGTGTAATGGTCCACCACAATAAGATAAGTTGGACTCTCCACATCTACTTCCCCAAGGGTATGGCAAGCCAACGGGTGAGTGATAAGTTGTACCCTCCTCCGATTATGTTTGTCTTGTGCTGTAAATGTACCCTTATCACTGGTGAAGGTGAACCTGGTACCATCCATGTGGACACACTGCACTTTTCACATAATACAGTCAATCTGAGCATGGACTATAGATAACATGTCCATACCCAAGATGATGTCGTAAGGCCTCGATGCCACTATGAGGAGATACGCGCCAAAGCTCTCGCCTGCTAGAGTAAGCCCACACTGCCGGCACAAGTGCGTAATCGTCGAGTCTAATACTGTAAGAGTATCTAGACATAAAGATCGAGCCATCAACTCCGTCGGAATATCTGAGCTACGAACGAGGCCAGTGGCTATGAAAGAGTGACTGGAACATGTGTTTATAAGAACTGCAGCTAGGGTGCAGTAGAAACAGATCATACCTTGAATCATCTCCGGAGCATCGTGGTTGTAGGCCTCAGCTGCCTGAAGCTATATTCTGCCCTTTCCACCCGCTCCATGCGGTCGGGGTGGACCTCCTGGTGGTGGTGGTGGCAAAACCTCATAACATCGTCCACCACCAGCTGCACGGCTAGATCCTCTTCCACATCCGCCTATGCCCGGTGGACCGCCTCGATCGAACCACTGCCTATGCCTGGGAGGTCCCTCAACTGACTGTTGATCGTCTGAACGACGGGTCGGATAGTCACAGGCCATGTGATCGTGCCCACCATAGGAGTAACATTGTCTGCTCCTAGTATTCTTGGCTCTGTCTCCACTCTGGGTGCCCCGTACAACTGATCCTAAGTCGTGTGGTTGACCACCTGTAGGTCTGGTCCTCTTATACCTCTACGTCATCTGTCTACTTCCAACTGCATAAGACTACACTGCATGTTGGCCAGTGGTGGGTCTCACTGCTGGAGATTGCTCAGCATGACAAATCTCCACTAGTAGGGCCCGCTCCAACACCCCTGTCTACGTCGGGATGCTATGAGAGATAACTAAAGCTCTGATCTCTTACCTGAGTCCCTGCTCAAAGTTCCTAGACCTAAATAATGGGTCTCGTACCATATCAGTGGAGTAGCATGAGACGTCGGTGAACCTCACTGAGTACTACACCACCGTAATACTACTCTACTGTAGATGCAGTTGCTCCTGTAATCGCACCACTCGAAGGGTGGCTGGAAAAAACTCCTCCCAGAACAGGCTCTCGAAGTTTTCCCATATAAGATTTTCCTCGTCATGCATCAGGAGAATCAGGCCCCACCATCTACCTACTGCTGCTAGAAGGAGGCTGGCAACAAGGATCACCATGAAGTCTGCTAGAATCCCCAGTATCCTTAAGACTCTCACCACAGCCTCCAGCCAATCCTCAACTATCTATGGGTCTGTCTCTCCCCGGAACCTGGGTGGCCTCTGGCACTGGAACTCGTGCAACGTGCTCAAGTGGTGTGCATCATCTTCTGCTGGGGCCGGTGGCATCGTTGGCCCTATGCGAAAGTAGTACCGCTGGTGCCTCCGCTGGTGCCTCAACTAGAAGAGGGTCATGTACTGAGGCCTCGTCGCTTGGTGGGTTGTTTTTACGTACAACTCTCGAGGCTCTAGCTGGTCATCCGTGGGGAGGCATCCTGAAAGAAAAGAAATGTGACACGGTCAAAAGAATATACCTGGTGAGCTGACCTAGTTTGATTTGTTCTAAAAAAACATTTCAAAACACGCACGCAATCAGTTTTTTCATGCACTGATTCGGAAATCAGAAGTCAGGGTCCTGGTGTATGGATATGTCAGTCGCCCGCACCGACACTGGACTCCCAGAACTGATAACTGCACTTAGTACCCTTAATACTATTGCTTCACAGAAAATAAATATCATATTCTTGGGTTTTCTGGTAGAACTGTGTACTATGATACCAATTTGTCACAACCCGTCCCCAGGACCCACATCGTGACTACCCCAAGCCCACCTTCCACAGGCCAGGGGCTGGCGACTAGCACCAAAGACGTAATTCCCTAAAACTGGGAAGGCGTAGCCTTTTTAAATCGTAAACACACACAACTAGAGTATATGAGGAAGAAAAACACTATGTAAAAGCTATATAACAAGTGTACCGAAAGGAAAGGGGGCCAGAATACAAGCCCAACTGTAAAGTACAAAATAAAACTGAAAGAAAGTACAACTAAAAAGGGAAAAACAGCTGAAAGGTGAAAACAACTCCTAGATCGTCCTCGAGGTTTCCTACCTGAAGGGTAGGTACAACTGGCCTCCTCAGCACTCCTCATCCATCAAACTCCACCGTGTACTGATATGTCATAAGGTCCTCCTCTGGGTACCATCTAGTCCTGGCACTCTCGGACTCTGTCAGCGCTATATGTCATCTGCATCTAATAGAACGAGGTGCAGGCATAGCCCGTACAGGGGTGAGTATAACGATACTCAGTAACGACCCCGAGACCCTCATGGTCTCACAAAATCCAACAAGGATAAACCACACAGTAGTATTTCAATGGATAACCATTACTTAGGTATATGCCCATATATATACCTAAGTTATCAAGTAACCCATCTCAATCATGAAGAAAACACAAAGGTCATTGACTCAGCTCAAACCAGGATTTTCATTATCGAAACCACAATTACTGGAGAACTCCTCCTCTATTGAGTATAATGGACCTGTTGTGACTCCAAGGTGCAACTCAGTAACCTTAGACTGTTGAGGTACTTCTAATATCGAGTACCATGGGTCTGCTTCCAAACCGGGCGCTCCATCTGATGTGGGTCTACAGCCAAACCAGGTGCTCCCCCTAATAACCGTCAGAGGTACTCCTCCTATCGAGTACCATGGTTCTGATTCCAAACTAGGTTCTTAGTCCATCATGGGACAACCTCTAAATTGGGAACACCATCCACTGGGCTAGTCGAATCACTCTGAGTTGAATCGGTCAAGCAGTCATCAGGCATATAGCTTCTAGGTCTCCACACTACGTCTGCTCGTCTCTGGGAGGATCTGCTCCATGAGCTACTGGTTGATACTCCATGTGTCACGGAGTCTCAGGTTGAAGTATCTCAAATGACTGCCACATCATCGGGGTCTCAACGCAATAGACGGCGTATCAATCGGACACCCAGTCTGTGAGTTATTAGCATTTTAGTCTCAAGGGCCCGGTTGGATTCGTGTACGAACTACCCTGGTCGTGACTCAAATATACACTGAACTCCATCGGGGTATACTCAAAAGGATGGCTATGCTCCAAGAAAACCAAATTCGTTGATGGTTCGTCAATCAGATGTTCGGTGCCAAAGATATGGCCCACGAAGGTGAAGGGTCAGTAACGGGCCCGGGTCCGGTCCAACCCGATCGGACTGACTCGGCCCAACCAAGTCTTGGACGACCCGGACCATTGGGGGGTCATCCCATTATGTTTTGACCTAGTCCGCTAGTCCCGACCTAGTAGACTGTGAGGGTGGTTTGGTCCGTTAGTCACCACATAGGCAGCTCGGAAACTCGGCCTGGGAGACCGGGCTAGTTCGACCAGTGACACCGTAGGGGCACCGTGGGTCGGTTCAGCAGTCCGGTGGCCAGGAGGACAGCGGGCAGGCCGCGCGGGGTGCAAGCGGTCCAGCTGGGCCCTGGAGGGCTCTGGGCGCACTGGGAAGGCTGTGGTAGGAGCCGGGTAGTGAACCGGTAGGGGCCGCGGGGCGCTGGAAGCACGCCAGCAGGGATGCGGGGCGACGGGAGCACGCTGACAGGGGGAGCGGGCCACCGGGAGCGACCCGGCAGGGGGCGTGGGGTGCCAAGAGTGCTCTGGCAGGGGGCGCGGGGCTCCGAGAGCACGCCGGAAGGGGGCACCGGGAGCGCGCAGGCAGGGGGTGTCGGGAGTGCGCAGGAAGGTGGCACTGGGAGCAAGCAGGCAAGGGGCACCGAGAGCATGCCGGTAGGGGGCACGGGGCACCAGGAGCATGCCGGAAGGGGGCGTCGAGCGTCAGGCGTGTGCCGGTAGGGGCACCGAGCGCTGGGAGCGCGCCGGCAGGGGGCTCGGGTCGCCGGGAGCGCTCTGGCAGGGGGCGCGGGGATCCGTGAGCACGCCGGCAGGGGGTGCCGAGAGGGCGCCGGAATGGGGCGCGGGGCACCGAGAGCGCGTCGGAAGGGAGCTTCGAGCCTCAAGAGCATACCACCAGGGGCATCGAGCGCCGGAAGCGTGCCGATAGGAGGCGCGGGGCACTGGGAGCGCGCCGGGAGGGGCGCGGGGCGCCAGGTTCGCGCCGGGAGGGACGCGAGGGTGCAGGTAGTGCACTGGGGCTCCGCGGGGGCAGTGTAGTTCACAGAGGCCGCTGGTAGCATGGCCTTTGTTCACCTCCTTCATCACTGATGATGCATGTACCACATTTTACGCCATCACTTCTTCTCCACGTCATTGGGCTTCACAAGAAATTAGAACGACGGAGGATGTCGGGCCAGGTGAGGTTGGTCGGCATCCTCTGTGTTTAGAGGGGAAATCAAAAGGCTCAATGAGTTAAGCAGTTGATTATAACATGCCCAAAACAAACCATTTCTATCCGATTAAAGGGATTAAGGAAAATTATAACATCTTCAAGAAATAAAAACCCCTACCTTTGATTCGCTGGTAGGCGTTCATTGATATCACGGAAAGATGGTCGTCGTTTCGAGGTAGACGAACACGTCCCACGTCGATGAAGCCCGAGAAAGTAGGTCGGAGGAGAAGTGTGTCACTGACGTTCTTTGTGTCCTTCACATTCTTTGTTGGATGTCTTCTCCCTAGCTCCACACAAAAGCTCCAACCAAAGAGAATTTTTCCAGCTGAATAATAAGAGTTTATTATTATTTTAATGTTGGCACGAAATTCAAATTAATGAATTAAAACCCGGCTCCACCAATTTAAATTTTTTGTGGTGGAACATTAATTGGTGAGGAATTCAAGAGGCTCTCCCTTACTAATGAGGGAGAGTTGGGAGGTTTTATCCTCCTCCATTAATAGGGGTCGGATGGTCCCCACCACTACTATTTTATTGAGATGTTATGCTTGGGTGGTCCCTGCCATAATTATCCCCCCAAGGGTGGTTACGCATGGGTGGGCCCCACCAGTATAACCTCTCATAGGAGGTTATGGTATGGTGTCCCCCCACCTCCAACCACCACTTGGTGGTTTTAACATCCACCAAATTAAATAATTTTTACACTTTATTTTATTCAAAATAATAACCTTCCAAAAACCATCTTCCACTCACGTCAGAACGCAACCACGGTAAAGTTCTCACTAAGCAATCACTGGCGCTGTGAGTTAAACAGTGCCCTCAGAATTAGATTCTAGGAACCGGTTCAGAAGTTATAAAATCCCACATGTACGATTACTGAGCTTATCAGAAAAAAACTTCAGAAATTGATTCCAGGCACACCGGGACTCAGATTCAGGTGTCATAAAAAACTGCAGCCTTGTAAAATTCCCATGTATTAAAAACAATTACACAAGAATTCCTGGTCTTTACATATGTATCTATATATAGGGTATAAATTTTTATTATGTAGTGTTATTTCATTAAATGGTTGAAATTTTTATATATGATAATAAGTTCATGTTTATAGATATCATTTTTGAGGAATTATGTCTATTTATAGTAAGGTGGTTAATTACACTTTATTGAGGGTTCTATTAGTATTTAAGAGAAATAAATAAATAAAAATATGTGGTATGTTTTTTCATTTCAATATTTATGTAATTGGTTTAAGGAGTAAAAACTATTTATAGAATATATGATTAGATCACTATGTGTATTGAAAATTATATTATTGACACAATTATTAATGTAATTATTTAATAAGATGTCTATATT
Organism: Viscum album; assembly: GCA_963277665.1. NCBI lineage: Eukaryota > Viridiplantae > Streptophyta > Magnoliopsida > Santalales > Viscaceae > Viscum > Viscum album. The sequence goes on along the minus strand of OY728163.1, from coordinate 1,643,569,502 downwards.
TATTTATAATATGATATTTAGTTATATATGACACATAGGTTTGTCATGTGATTCACTAGAATGGTTATTTTGGCGACATGTTATTATTGTGACTTAAGATGCAAAGAAATGATAAGATTTTTTGTTATAATGATCTCAGTTGTTGTGTTGTTAAAATTAACATTGATAAAAGGTTAATTATATTTTTAAGAACATATGTTCATCATATATATAACCATGTATTAATATGTGTTTTCATATTTATGGGGTTAATGTTAATTTTTTATGTTCAATATATTTTTGGGAACATTATATGAATAATTTGAACCAATTTTTTTAGCTAAAATGGACTTCCATTAAAAAATGTTTGAATTTTTTTTAGGAAAATAGATTAATATTACTTATAGAATCATATATAATTTAATTTTGTTTTGTGGTGATTTAGGATATTGTGTATGATGATTATTATATTTTAGATAATACATCATTTTTGAAAATGTATTTTTTTGGTATTTTGAGTTTTTAATGTCAGTTGATGAAAATGTTATGTTGGTTTTTGATTAATACATGATCAAAAAAAAATATTTTTGGGTTTCAAATATGGCCATTAATACATTAAAGTGAATTATATTTGGATAATTTTGGAATTATTTAAGATGAACTGTGGGTATTATTTTTGTGGATTTTTGAAATAATTAATTTTTTCCTCATATCATTTTTTATTTATATTGGTCATTATCATAACAATTTCTATCCTTTTCTTGGGTAAATCGATAGAAATATAATGGATAATTTTTCATCCTTATGTAGATCTTATGATTAGTTAAAAGTTAATTGTAGTGTATATATCATGACAAAATCATCATGATTATTTATCCTTTAGAATATGACATAACGAAGTGGTCTAAAACTACTAAAAACACAACCAAATGATGGAATTGTTCTTATGGAATGGAGATAAATCATGTATTTACATTTAAATATACTATTTCTTGAAGTAAACTGATTCCTAAACTCAAATTGGATGAATATAAATATACAAAATCTAATGTATAATATAGTGTTCATCTATTTTGGTATAATTTTAGAAACATTTTTACAAGTATGAGTATTATAAAGACTCATACATTTCATTAAAAATATTTAGGAGATTCTCAATATTTTTTTAGTGTCTTAGAAATTATATATCATTATATAATGTAAATATAATAATACATCTATTTCAATATATAGTCATTTTGGTGAGATCGCATTCAAATTTAGTGGGATGATTTTTATTAGAGGGGGAAAATGTAACACTATGAAATTTTAATATTCAATTATCCAAAAAATAATATTATGTTTGATATAACGTATCACACAAAACAATAAGCATAAAATAATGATAATATACAATATAAATATTATAAGATTATATTTTTTTAACTTATCCATTGTAGTGGTGAGTATAAATAAATGTAAACACATTATAAAATATAAAGATAAATTTTTCTGAATTTTTTATTTTCTACATTGTAAATAAGATTTCAACTTATAATGATATGGTTCATAAAATATAAAATTTTAAAGTTTATGTTTTCTATAAATGTCATTTTATTGTATATATGGTATTTTCATTTATTAAATAAATTTCAAAATTTTAGAAATTTAATTTGAAAAACATTATTCCATTTATGAAATTTTGAAATAAAAGTTATGATTCGGTGTGTTATATGGATTTTTTTTGAAATAGATTATATTTAGATGTGTATTGAAAAATACTTTTTTTACAAATATTACTAATTTTTATAAATTATAATGATATAAAAGTTGATCTAAATGATTATTAATACATTCAAATTGAATATATATTTATAATAAAAATTAAAATCATTCATTTTAAAATATAATTTTGAACATCGAAATATATGTTTAACATTTTGAAAACATAGGTAATGTTATTGATTATATTAAAACTAATTTTGGTAATTATTTTTTAATCATGTAATCACGTGGCTCCATTAATTTTTATATTTTAAAGTAAAATAATTTACAATTTATTTAACATAATCTAACAAATTCGATAGGAATCACTATTTTTCAATATAATGGTATAAAATAAATTTAATTCTAAAAATTCATTTTTCTAAAAATTATTTTTCAAAAAATTATTTTAAATTCATTAGGTTTCTCTATTGTACAATATTATGGTATAGAATTAAATTTATTCTCAAAAGGTCCATAATTCTATTTTAAGTAAATAGTGTTTCAAAAATGTCACACTCTCTCACATAATATAAATCCTTGATGGTGATGCAAATAAAAATACAATATGAAAAAATATATAAAATAAAATTAATGAATAATAAATTATTAATTTTATATATTGATACGCTTTTAATTTTATGTAAGGGTATAATTTCAAATGATGTGTATGCAAGGTCGATCCAGTGTTTGGCAAGTGAATGAAAAAGAGTAATTTGTTTGAAAATATTAAAGTTATGTGTAATTCATAATTTAGAGTTTTTAAAAATTTTAATGAATCCAAATAAAATTTATCTAATGTTATAAATATTTAAATATGAAATCATTTGTTATATTTATTTCTTTAAAGCCAAATTATGTGAATAGTCCAACAAAATAACATTAGAGATATTTTATTATAATTAATAATTTATAAATTGATTTAAATGTCATGAAATTTTTATAATAGTAAAATTAGGTTGAAAATTTTATAATAATTAATCAATGGTTTATTTATGGGACACAAGGAAATTATAAATTACATTCAGGACCCTTAAAAACTAAATAATAGTGAATAAAAATAGTTTTTACCAATAAAAATATTATTAATACGTCTTTTCATGTCATAAATATTAGTATTGGTTTATTGCAAACATATTTCTATATTAAAATCAAAACTCCCCATTGACTATTTCCTTTCACCTAGTCTAACCATAAGACTATTCCCCAAATTTCTTAAATTCAATCGAAAGGCGGATTCCTAAAGAAGAAGTTATTGTGTATACTATTCTATTTAATGATTATTTATTTGACCACATATTCAAATTATTCCTTAACCATATTATAATAATAAATTATTTTATTAAATATATTTAAATATTGTTATATTAACTTTATTATGATTTTTAATCATCATTACATCTAATAAAAAATTAAAACATCACACATTCTTACTACGGACATTCATCTTAATGAAGTGGTTCCTTTTATTTTTCGTCACTACCTTACAAGAATTGTTATAACGATTTATTTATTGATTATATATGTTTTACAAAAATAATTATGATTCCTTCTAAGGAATTTATTATATACCTTCTTACCCTTCCAGTCATTCGAAAATGATATCATCTTATGTGCATACATGTAGGCTATCAGGTTGGTGAAGCAATGTGATACATTTTTCTTTATTAACTTAAATGGATGGTAATGATGATATATATATGCAATAAATTTTAAATTCCTAATATTAGTTTTATTTTTTGAATGTAAAAAATTATATACTTCATTTTATTTTCATCCATTGTAGATATTCAAATGTTTCTCAGGTGTACGCGGAGACTGCCACCATCATGAAATGATATGTTTAATATCATACTACCACCTTAAATATATCGATTTAAAAGTATATTGAAGGTAATTAATTATAATAATAACATTTTTGTGATCCTAGTGATGATACTACTAGTACCACATTGACTACTATTCAAACATGTATGTTGTTTTACACCGAACGACCTCAAAAAGTCCAACATTAAAGAACATACATAGTAAAAAATAGAACATGATAAATAAAATAATGTCAATTGAATGAACAAGAAAAAAGTTATTAATTAATTAAATAAGTAATTTATTTTTATTATCATGTAAATTGAATTATGATGTTGTGATTCAGTACTCAAGGTAATAGATTTTTCTTTAAAACATTATTTTAATGATTTTCATTCAATATAATTCTCTCTTAAGACCATGATATTAAAAAGAGTAAGATTTTTTCATAATAATAATATTTTAAAAGTTAATTTCAAAAATAGTTTTATCTTTATATTCAATGTTTTAAAAAAACTATTTCTGATAGTTTTTATGGGTTATATATTACTTTTTTTTAACAAATGTATAAATAACGTTTTTAAAATTTACATCATGATTGAATTTTCCGATCGTCAACAACATTTTTAATTATTATAAATAATCTTGAAGATTCAATTTTACTTCAAATAAAATATTATTAACCATATTCAGAGAAATTTGTTGTTTTAAAATGATCTCAAAAGAAAAAAATTCATTTTGTTTTGAAATTTACATTCTAGTGTCCTTATCATGGTTTTTTAATCTAGGTCTTCATTTATTAAAATAATTACTCTTCATTGGGACTAAACTTGGACTGTTACATATAATATATTTCTCTAGATGGCTTATAGTGTCACCACATTACCCAATACGGATCACCTAACTCACAATTAGAAATGAGTTATACCACATGCACACCTCTAAAATGAAAATGGTAGGAAAATAATATTGACAGACCATATCATATAGTAGGTATCCTTTAGCTAAAAGTACCTATACACGCATGCATATCTCCAAAAACTAATATGATCTATAAATTATAAAAAAATACATAAATTAATTCATAGAAAATCATCCTACATCAGATTATGACATAGAATATAGAAAAATGGAAAAATATAGGTCGACCATAACTACAAGAAGGGAACAACCACTATTAAAATCAAGATAGATTTCAATATAAAACTCTTGAACCATATTTCATTTTTCTAAAACACGTAGCCTCCATCATATCATGAACCTCTTATAAATATATCAAAAGTAATATAATATCTATCAGACACGACACATGTAGGATGAAACAATTTTGGGGGGAGTATAAATTTGTCAAGTATAACACCCAAAAATAACCAAGCATATCATGGAAGATATAGAGTAAACTCAATATCTTGATAAGGTGAATAAAATAAAACAATTGATAAAAATGAAGATATTCTCATAGTTATAGACCAAGTCTCAATGTAAGGTCATATCATCACTATGAACTGAGGATTCTTCTTGAGACTCCATGGAAACACTCATCTAAGAGAACTCAGTCATCTGGTCCTTTTAGATGTAATGGTTCATATCCAAGAGATCATTCTTATCAGGTATCTCTATGTTTATGTAAAATCTGGAACTCATAATATGTTTAAACACAGGTCGATGGTCACACAAAGATTCTATGGTGGAAACCTATCTCAATATAAAATAATTTACTAGGAAGGGGATCTCATACCATGGATGTTAGAAATGGTATACGTAACCAAACCCATAGATGAATGATCGAGGATCACACACCAGAAATAAAGATGGATACCTAAATCTATCAAAAACAAATTCATATAGGGAATCTCTAAGTATATTTTTTTATTTAATAACACATTTTTCTCTTTTTGGGTAGATCAAGGGAACACACACCAACTAATCAAAAATTACACTGAATGCATAGATGGTCAAATCTACCATTGAAGGGGTTTACGAAATGTACATGTAACATTGGGTGTTTCCAATTAGTTCATGTATTTCTCATACCAGTTCATGTGTCATTGTTCTATTATGCATGCCTGGGTACTCTGGTCAAGAATGTATGCACTAGATATGTACATTCTCATGGAACCTAGGGTATATGATATGTCATCGGATCTATAACAATAATATGTTTTATTAATTCACATGAACATGTGACATTTATGTTATTGTATAGATGTAACATCCCAAGTAAATGAAGAATAAGTCATATTTCATATTTAATAATATTTGTGAATTAAATATTAATTTTACTTTAAAAGGGTTGCTATGTTCGATAGTGTACCTGATATGCAACAACATGTTTCTTTGAAATCTTACATTGCACACTAATAATATAATATTATTATTTTAAATGGTAGTTAACTCCTAGCCGTTGTGTTGGAGGGAATGATAAAAACTAACTAAAATCTGATTATACATGTTTGTTAAATGTATTTACATTTATCCAATAGTTGTTAGAGGCTTAAAATGTGAATGAATCTAATTTTAAGCATAATTTACATTAAAAGGCTGATTAAACGCCTTTTAATGGAAAACCCTATTTAAATCTAGTTTTAGTTACTTTAATACATTCAATATGACAAAATAAAATCCTTCTTTATAATGGGGAAATCAAAATTTACTTTGTATAATTTTTTTGAATATTTCCGATAAAGTTCAATTTTTAATGAATAGTGAAAAATACTATATTTTAATTCAAAGGTGCCTTTTAAACTAATTTATTTACATGGTTATATTATATTTTTAATTGGTTTTAAAGTATAATTATAATATTTTTTTACCATTTAATCCAATGATGGACATTGGAATTAATTTCACTTTGAAATTGGACTTAAACAAGTGTCAATCTTTTGATAATTATTGTTTCCTAAAACACGCTATTTGTTTTTACAACGGGAATTAATTTTAAATTAATTAATGCCACTTTTATGTTTTGAATTTTTAAAAATAGAAATAATTTTTTAATTCTGAATATCAATTATATCTTAGGCTGATTTTTTTGTATTTTTCTGAAAAACATCAATTTTTGATTAATAGTAAAACCACTTAGTAGTAGTTAAAAAAACATACGTTTTCATTTAAATGGAATGTTACCACTTATGTGAATTGAATTTCAAAAATATGACATACAAGGTTGTTATTAGTTACTAAAATGTGGTTTAATAAGATAAGAATAATTTTTGGTGAATAGTAACTTTTGACTTTTATTTACCGCGGTTAAAGGTAAATAGGGTAATTCAAGGTAAAAAAATATTATAGTAATTCAAAATTAACATAACACTTGTCCTAACCTTATTAGATGAGTAATGGATGACCATGGGCATATTTGGGTCAATTTGGGGACCCCATGGAGCCACTTATCACTACGGGAAATATAGATATTTGTGACGGGTCATTTGCGACGGGATCCCGTCGCAAATAGCCTTTTGCGATGGGGCCCCGTCGCAAATCGCCCATTGTAGAAAACGCCGTCGCAACAAATTTTTTTTGAGACGGGCCCGTCGTAATAACAATAATTTGCGATCGGAAATGGGCTCGTCGCAAATAGGTATCTGGTTTTTTTAAAAAAAATCTTTTGCGACGGGCCCATCGCAAACAAGTATTTGTGACGGGCCCTTTTCCCGTCGACAATGGTTGCTTCGAAGCAGGTATTTGCGACGGGCCCGTCGTAAATAATAATAAAAAAATTAAAAAAATTTAAACATTTATTTATTAATATATAAATCAATAAACCAATTTATATGGATATAAATATAATATTTATTTTTTAAATATGTTTTAGAAAGGAAGAATGAAAATCAAATATGAATGTATAAGATGTTCAGTAAAAGAGGCTTATAAAATAAATTAAAAAATATTTTTAATTAGTAATTATGTAATTTTTATCAATTAATAGTCATTTAATAACTCATTGAATATAATAAACATAAAAAAATTAATGAAAGATGGAAAATAAGTTGAAAATGAAACCCAAACTTCAAACGGCCATAACATTGGATCCGGGACTCCGTTTGAGCTCCACAACATACCAAATCGAATCATGCGATGAGCTCTACAGCCCTATGGATTGGTGAAACTTGTCTAAGGTTTTTTGGGGCCAAAAAAGGCCCATGAGGCCTCCAAAACTGAGTTTTTAGTCGGGGTACCCCGGTTTTCACCGTTTAAACAGCTATAACTTCTGCTCCTGATGTCCGATAAACCTCTACCATATATCATATCGAATATCGTTTCATGTTCTTCGATTTGACTGATTGTGGAGCTGAAACAGACTTCTGGATTAGAAGTTATGGTTGTTTTAACATTCAAACGGCTATAACATCTGATCCGGATGTCCGTTTGGCATGTACCGCATATCATATCGAAGATCGTTTCATGTTCTTCGATTTTACTAGTTTTGGAGTTGAAACGGAAATACGGATTAGAATTTATAGCCTTTTTAACATTCTTGGTGGATTCTCACCCCCTCATTTCTATGTATTCATTCATAACTATACATATATATATATGTGTGTGTGTGTGTGTGTGTGTGTGTGTGTGTCTGTCTGTTTGTGTGTATCTATTGTATATATGTATTTATTTATTTATTTATTTATTTATACATATACATAAAAACACATATTTTACAAATTTATTTAAAACAAAGCTTATAAATATATATTAATTAATATACAAATAAATATCCGAATAAAAACATATAACTACATATATATATATATATAGAATAAATATATATTAATATATGAATAAATATATATTTATTTATTTATATAACCAAATATATTTATATTAATATAAATCTATATTAATATACGAATAAATATAACTATATATATATATATAGATCATTAAATGTAAAAAAATGAAATGGCTTAGTTGTAAAGGTTAATGCGCGCATGGGGGAGGTTTGTTCCTATTTATTATTAATTATTCTTATTTATTATTAATTATTTCTAATTATTATTAATTACTACTAATTACCATTAAATATGAACAATTAATACTAATAATTTAAATTTATTAAACAACAAAACAATATAAACATTATTAAATAACAACTAATTAAAAATAAATAAAACTAATAAAAAATTTAAAATAAATATTAAATTAAAAAGAACATAAATACCTTTAAAATTTATCTGAGGTTGATCTCTGATAATTGTTGAAGACATCAATATAAAATCTGAAAATAAAAATTAAACTTAAGAAACTGTGAACTCTAAAAATAGAGTTTTGAGAGAAGTTGAGAATGAATAGAAAAAACGGGTGGGGTATTTATAGGTTAACTTATTTGCGACGGGAGTATTTGTGATGGGATACCAGTCACAAATAGTATTATATGTGATGGGACCCATCGCAAATACTTTAGCCCGCATTTATCAAGGTCAACGGTTAAATAGTTATTTGCGACGGGTCCCGTCACAAATAATAACCTGCTGACATACTATTTACGATGGGGGGTATATTCCCGTCGCAAATATTATTTACCGCCGCCGGTTATTTGTGACCAGTGGTTACCACCCGTCGCAAATAACTTTCCCGCGGTTTGGCGCGCTCTGCGCGCCAAGCCTTTTGTGACGGGTGAGATTTCCCCGTCGCAAATAAGCGGTTATTTGCGACGGGAAAATACCCCTGTCGCAAATAAGTTTCTAACGGGACTATTTGCGACGAGATTTATTCCCATCGCAAATAACCCATCGCAAAACCCCCTTTTTCCCGTAGTGTATGAATGATAATGACACTTTGGATTAATTATTTTAATGTAAAGAAAAAATTGACATTAACAAAAAAAATAGTAAATAATTTTTATATGTTGTTATATAAGTCTTATTTTTGACTATAAATATTCATTGGAAATCATAAACTATTTCCTACATGATAGTATTTTTTTATAATTTTTAGACATCGAATAAATAAAATTATTCATGACACAATAATGATGCAGTATTTACCTCATTAAAAAATTATTTAAATAAATAAGATTATAATGATAAAAATATTATCCAAAACATGTCCAATTATTATTGGATGATTTTATTTCTACCACGAGTCAACTTATCTTCATCTTTAATGATTTTTGGACCTTTTGAAACCGAAGATATGTTTATAATAAAATAATTTTTTCACTTTTTCCTAAAGAGTCCCTCCTCTCTCTTATAAAAGGAGACCATTTCTATCCAATTAATCACACCTCTCAAGCCATTTTGATAGTCCAAACTCTGACCAATTAAGCTCCCTACATCTCTCTGCTCCTCCTATAATCCTTACCTTAGGAAAAAGGCACTTCAAGAAGTCATTTGGTTCAACCCAAATGGAGTTACCCAAATTAAAGGTAACAGTTTCTCTTAAATTGTTTTCTTTTATTTTACTTCTCCAACACCTAAAATCTTTTTATTACATTATTTTGTAATAACACCAGTATCCTAGATATACTAGGATATTTTTATAAGAATTATTCTAACTACACTTATACGCACCTCCATCTAATGGTTGAAGAACATAATGTTTCTGTGGATGGAAAATTAACGCCTCACGAAACGATGATTGTTCAATTACCTCTTACCGCCAATCATGGTGGCCGTTATGATGGAACTATATTTATATATGATATATATTATGTTTATGTTATCTTTATTTTTCTGTAGTTTTCATTTATATCATGCCTTTATGGTTTCCATTATGGGTAAATGCGATAATCTCATTTGAGGAATTGTGGAGTACTGCCCCCTCAAAGTGATATGAGTCGTTAATGCCATATGTGGGACGTATAAAGGATAGAGTTAATGATATTATATATGATATTATATATTAAATTATACTAGAATTATAATATACCTATGTATCATTGTTTTTTAATTAAAATAAGAAATATAAATGAAATTAGTGTTCATGTGTACGTACGGCTCACCATCTCCATGAACGGTGGATTTCATTTCTTACCTATAAAGGTTATGTACTATTATAAATACATGTATATACTGGATATATATGATATATATGATATATATGATATCTAAATGATGAATTTCATTCTGAATATAATGAAATATTGAACACATGGACATCTTTTAAATATAAAATGGTCATTTTTTACTCAAGTACCAAATATCGACAAAATGGACGATATTAACTTAAATGATTACATAATGTTTTATAACATGGTAATATGTGATGTAAAAGGAGTAATAAACATAAAAAATGTTCATATGTAATTATAAATTAACTTTAGTTTATTATTTAGGAGATTAAAGAAAGATCGAGTGAATTCAGACACGAGGTAGTGGACTTCGTCTCAATCTCCTTTCATTGAGGCATGTTTAGTTTTATACATGACTTTATTTTATACGGTGTATAAACACCTATGAGTTTTCATTTTATTCAAAGGGGATATTTTTATACGAATCGTTTTACTAAATTACCAAAAGGAATGTTTTTTTACATAAGTGGTGACAACAACCTTTCCACCGCCACGAGTATTATTTGATATTTGGCTTCCTTAACAAGCCAGAATGTTTTTAAAAGGGAAAATAAATACCATATAATCTTTTTACAAATTTTGGTATTGAAAATGAATTTCAGAATTGATTTATTATTTCAATATCTTGAAATGATATTTTATTATTGCAATGTGGAAATGGTATCTTTCCTTTATGCTTATGTTATGTGTTATGATCATGTTATGGTTCATGGACATTATTTATGTATACGGGTGGTTCTGTGCTTAACCTAGGGTCGGTGGGCCCGAGATAGATCTCCAATTCATTGGGTAATGTGATGGAGGTAAACTCGAATGTTTCTCCTAATATATTTAGGGAATATACTATGATGGTTATTCCAAAGTAACTGTATATGTAGCATTGATAGCTACAATGAAAGTATGATATGGATTCCACAAGTTACCATTATTACTTGTAATTTCTATGCGACTTTCATAAGTATTGTGATTTTCTGATGTAAGTAAAAGAGTTCATGTTTTGTATGTATTTATGAACTAATGTTTTCATTCTTTTTTTTATAACCATTACTGAGCCTTTTATGCTCATCCCATGTTTTGAAATGTTTTCATAGGACTTAAATATGAATAGGGTCAAGGAGGGGATCAAGGAAAAGTCATGTTGTCTAAAACATGGAAGTAGACATGGCTCTTTTTTTAAGAGTTTATATTTTATGAAAAAAATGGAAACTGTGTAGAAGTTTCTGTTTTGAAATCTATTGAGATTTAATAGTTTTGTCCTAATTCTCAAAAACTCTAAAGCTGAAAAGATCATCATTGTGAATTATTCATTTAATTCAATATCATGTAATGTTTAAGGTCGTGTCCTTATAGTTGGTATCAGAAGTCGGTTTAGATAACATTAGGAGTTAGGGTATTTTTAAATAAATATCCATAATGTAATTTATGTTAATATTGAAATCATATAGCATTTAAAGATTACCATGTTGATTCGCCTAAGATATTACTTAGTTCAGAATGGTTTTCCACAGATGAAACAGGGCAGTTATGTTGGGATGACATCAGAAAGAATACAACTTTCCAAATCATTAACCAGAGATGGTCAGAATCAGAACTGAAGTGTTTGTTGTTGTGATAACACAGTTGACTCAGGCTATAAATGGTGGTGGTATCCATGTACGAGATCATCCAGATCAACCACAGTGGAATATGTCTGTAGTGGAGCATACCTTGAGGCAACATCCCCCATCTTTTAGAGGATCATATTATTTGGTGCTAGTATAATGGTGGATTAAAGAAATGGAAACGATTTTCGATGTCATGGGTTGTTCAGAACATCAAAAGGTAAGCCTCGTTGTTTACCATTTTGAAGGTGAAGCTGATCAGTGGTGGTCGATGGTGAAAAATATCAGGGATAGTGAGGATATTGATGCTCTTGATTGGGATAAATTCAAAGGTATGTTTCTTGAGAAATATTTTCCTAAGGTGGTTCATCTTAGAATGGAAAAACAATTCATGGAATTGAGGCAAGAGGATGACTTAGTGGATGCTTATGAAGAAAAATTCACTCGACTGGCAAGGTATTCTCCAAATTTCATATGAGATCACGATAGTAAAATTAATTTTTTTTACTCAGGATTAAATCCACAGTATCGAAGGGATTTAGAGTATAGTTATTTCAAAAGTTATGAAAAACTTTTTCATTGTGCGGAGATGGTGGAAATGGAGTTTTTTGATGATTAGGTATTCTTTGAAAAACAACCGAATAAGAGGTCAATGTGGCAGGCGAAAAGAAATAACTCTTCAAAAAAGTCTTATGGTAAGATACTTAACTTTACATTTTTTGAAAATTGTGGTAAAAATTATGTTGGGGAATGTCTTTTGAATTCTCTTAAGTTCTACTGATGTGGTAAAATGGGACATAAGGCTCATAATTGTACTGAAAAATATCAGGGTAATGGTAGGACAAATTCTAATTTACAATCAGTAAAATGTTTTAAGTGCAATGAAATGGGTCATTATGCAAATGAGTGTCCAACATAGAACTCAACTGAGGGAAAGCAGCCAGACTGCAAGCAGAAACGGGTGGTGAAATCCTTTATAACTGCTTTAGTAGATGTTGGTCCATCAAATGAAGTTGTATCAAGTACACTGTTTTCTTGTTCAGATTATGCCAATTTGTTGTTTGATTCAGGGTCTACACACTCTTTCATTTCTAAGAAGTTTTCTAGTAAATTGGGAATTCCATATCAAGATTTGAATATAGAACATACAGTAAAAACACCTAGAGGAAATGTTGAGACAAAAATATAACATAAGAACATTCATGTCCTTATGTGCGGAATGAATCTACCTGCAAACCTTATTGTTTTTCCTCTAGTAGATTTTGTTGTGATTTTGGGCATGGACTGGATTTCTGTTTATCATGTTAATATTGAATGCAGAGAAAAAGAGGTTTATTTTCCAAATTATTTTCAGTTTGTATGAAAATATGAACCCTTGCATTTGATAAAATATCAGGAAGCTGAGAAACCAGTAAAAGATGGAAATGAATGCTACCTTGCACTTATTGTTTAAAACAAAGGAACGGTTCAGATTAATGATGTGCCAGTGGTAAATGAGCACCTTGATGTTTTTCCTTTTGAGTTTCCTAGTATTTACCTAATCAGGAAGTTTAATTTACTATTGACTTTATTCCTGATGTTAATCCAATTTCAAAACCCCCTTATCGAATGGCTCAAATTGAACTTTTAGAGTTAAAAAATAAATTGCAGTAGTTATTATATAAAGGTTTCATTCAACCTAGCACATCACCATGGGGTGCTCCTGTCTTGTTTACTAAGAAAAAATATGGTTCAATGAGACTTTGCAATGATTACAAAGCATTGAATAACATCTCTGTTAAGAATAGGTATCTTTTGCCTCATATCTATGGTTTGTTTGATCAGCTCCATGGAGCTCAGTATTTTTCAAAGATTGATTTCAGTTTGGGGTACCATTAGTTGAAAGTAATAGAAGAAGACATTCTGAAGACCGCATTTCGTACTAGATATGGCCATTATGAATTTGTAGTTATTCCTTTTGGTTTAACCAATACACCTGTTGTATTCATGGATCTTATGAATATAATTTTCTGTGAGTTCTTGGATAAGTTTGTGGTTGTGTTCATTGATGATATTTTGGTTTATTCCAAAAGTAAGGAGGAATATTAAATTCATTTAAGGGTTGTCTTGAAAACATTAAAAGAAAAGAAACATTATGGTAAATTCACCAAGTGTGAGTTTTGGTTACAACAATTTTATTTCCTTGGTCAAATTGTTTCAAAAAATGACGTAATCATTGATCCAGCTAAAACAATAATGGTTGAAGAATGGCCAAGACCCACAAATATATCTGAGATCCATAATTTTCTTAGTTTGGAAGCTTATTACTGGAGGTTTGTTGAAAATTTTTCACGGTTATCTCATCCAACGACTATGATAACTCTAAAAGGAGTTAAGTTCATCTGGACAAATGAATGTGATGATTGTTTTCAAGAATTGAAAATAGGAATGGTGAATGCTCCAGTTTTGGCACTGCCATCTATAAATTGTGAGTTTGTTATCTACAGTAATGCTTCGTTGAAAAGAATGGGTTGTGTCTTAATGAAGAATGATCAGGTAATTGTTTATGCTTCACATCAGTTGAAACCTCTCGAGTTAAATTACCCTACACATGATTTAAAATTAGCTACTATTTTTTTTCTTTAAAAATTTGGAGGCATAATTTGCATGGAGTGAAGTGTAAAATATATACTGATCACAAAATATTTAAGTATATATTCACTCTTAAATAATTGAACATGAGACAGAGGAGATTGATATAATTAATCAAGGATTATGATTGCACGATCCATTACCATCCGAGAAAAGAAAATAAAGTGGATGATGCTTTGAGTCGAAAAAGTAATGCTTCATTAACCATACAACATTTGGAACAAGATCATTTGGTTTTTGATTTGATGAAATATGGCATAGAAGTTGTTGGTGTAAGAAATTATTCTGTTTTGTATTAGGTGTTAGTGAGATCATCTCTATTAGATAGAATAAAGAAAGCACAGAAGAAAGATAGTGAGTTGTATAAAAAGGTAGAGTAGGTTCAAAAGGGTATGTTTCCGGATTTTAATCTTGATATTGATTTTGTATTGAGTTTTGGGAAGAGATTATGTGTTCCTTGTGATTCACATTTGAATAATGAGTTGTTATGTGTAGCTCATAGTTCTCCGTTTCCAGTTCATCCTGGCAGTACTATGATGTACAAAGATCGCCGTGAGAATTACTGGTGGGATAGAATGAAAAGACATATTTTGCTGATTTTATTGCAAAGTGTTTGACATGTCAGCAAGTTAAAGCAGAGCGACAGTTACTGAAAGGGATTCTTTAGCCCCTACCAGTGCCAGAGTAGAAATGGGAAAATATATCCATGGGATTCATTCTGGGATTACCAAAGACATATCAAGGTAATAATGCAATCTAGGTTATAGTTGATCAATTGACTAAATCTTCTCATTTCCTTCCTATTGGAGATACTTTTTCTCAAGATCAACTTGATCAGTTGTATGTTACAGAGGTAGTCAGGTTGCATGGTGTTCCTCTCTCCATTGTATCTGATCGTGACCCCAGGTTTACTTCTATCTTTTGGAAAGGCCTTCAGAATTTTTTGGGTACTGAATTAAATTTTAGTAAAACTTTTCACCCTCAATCAGATGGGCAATCCGAATGAAAAATTCAGACACTTGAGGATATTCCACGTTCTTGCTCGAGGGATTATTAGGGAAGTTGGGACCAATATCTTCCTTTGTATGAATTTTCATATAATAACAGTATTCATTCTAGTATATAGATGGATCCATTTGAGGCATTATATGGAAAGAGTTGTCGAACTACAGCATTTTAGGATGAATTAGGTGAAAGGAAATTGATGGGACCAGAATTGGTAGAAGAGATGGCAGAGAATGTTCAGTTGTTTTAGAAGCACATGATAACAGCTCAGAGAAGACAGAAAAGTTGTGCAGATAACCGGAGGAAGGATATTTATTTTGAGGTAGGTGATCATGTCTTTCTCAAAGTTTCTCCATGGAAAAGTGTCATGCATTTTGGTAAGAAGGGAAAGTTGAGTCTGAGGTTCATTCAACCTTATAAAATTCTGGAAAAAGTTGGATCAGTTGTGTACAGAGTGGATTTACCTCCAAGTTTGTCCTAGGTACATAATTTTTTTTATGTTTTGATGCTGAGAAAGTATATTCCAAATCAATCTAATGTTTTGTGCCCAGAGGTAGTTTAGTTGGAAGAGAATATCTCTTATGAAGAACAACCAGTCCATGTTTTTGACCGTAGTGATAAAGTTTTGCGGAATAAGGAAATTCACCAGGTAAAGGTTTTGTGGAAAACCCATATGGTTTAAGAGGCAATGTGGGAATCTGAAAATGCTGAAGGATAAATACCTCCACTTATTTTGATAAGTGAATAAAAATTATGAGGACCCAATTTCCAAAAAGGGGGAAGGATGTAACATCCCAAGTAAATGAAGAATAATACATATTTAATATTTATTAATATTTGAGAATTAAATATTAATTTTAATTTAAAAGTGTTTCTATGTTCGATAGCGTACCTGATACGCAACAACGGGTTTCTTTGAAATCTTACGTTGCACACTAATAATATAGTATTATTATTTTAAATGGTAGTAAACTCCTAGCCATTGTATTGGTGGGAATTAAACAAACTAACTACAATAAGATTATAAATGTTTGTTAAATGTATTTACATTTATCCAATAAATGTTAGCGGCTTAAAATGTGAATGAATCTGATTTTAAGCATAATTTACATTAAAAGGCTGATTTATCACCTTTTAATGGAAACCCCTATTTAAAAATAGTTTTGGTTACTTTAATACATTATATATGACCAAATAAAATCCTTCTTTAAAATGGGGACATCATAATTTACTTTGTGTAATGTTTTTGAATTTTTTTGTCAAAGTTCATTTTTCAATGAATAGTGAAAAATACTGTATTTTAATTCAAAGGTGTCTTTTAATCTAATTTATTTATATTCTTAGATTAACTTTTTAATTTGTTTTAAAGTAAAATTATAATATATTTTTACAATTTAATCCAATTTTGGTCATTTTAAATTAATTTCAATTTGGAATTAGACTTAAACAAGTGTCAATCTTTTGATACTTATGGTTTCTTAAAAACAAGCTATTTGTTTTAACAACGGGAATTAATTATAACTTATTTAATGCCACTTTTATGTTTTGAATTTGGAAAAATATAAATCATTTTTGAATTCATAATATCAATTATATCTTAGGCTGAATTTTTTGTATTTTTCTGAAAAACATAAATTTTTGATGAATAGTGAAACCACTTATTAGTAGTTAAAAAACTGACTTTTTCATTTAAATGAAATTTTACCGCTTTAGTGAATTAAATTTCAAAAATCTGACATACATGGTTTTTATTAGTTAGTAAAATGTGGTTTAATAAGATGAAAATAAATTTTGGTGAATAGTATCTTTTGACTTTTATTTACCGCGGTTAAAGGTAAATAGGGTAATTCAATGTAAAAAGAATATTATAATAATTTAAAATTACCTTACCACTAGTTATAACCTTATTTGATTAGTAATGGCCGACCATGGGAATATTTGGGTCGATTTTGGGACCCCATGGAGCCTCTTATGAATGATAATGGAACTTTAGATTAATTAACTTAATGTAAAGACAATATTGACATTAACAAAAATATTTTAGTAATTAATTTTTATATTATGGTGTAAAAGTAATATTTTCGACTATAATAATTCATTAAAAAGATAAATATATTTCCTACATTATAATATTTTTTATGATTTTTGCACATCGAATAAATTAAATTATTCATGACACAATAATGATGCATTATTTACCTCATTAATAAATGATTTAAATAAATACGATTATAATGATTAAAATATTATCCAAAACGTGTCCAGTTATGATTGGATGATTTTATTTCTACCATGAGTCATCTTATCTTTATCTTTAATTATTTTTGGACCTTTTTAAATATAATATATTTTTATAATAATATAATGTTTCCTCACATTCCTAAAGATCCCCTCCTCTCCCTTATAAAAGGAGACCATTTCTATCCAATTCATCACACCTCTCAAGCCATTTGGATAGTCTAAAATCTGCCCAACTAAACTCCCTACATCCCTATCCTTCTTTTAGAATCCTTAACTTAGGCATAATTCACTTTAATAAGTCCTTTGGTTCATACCAAAGGGAGTTTCCCAAATTTAAGGTAATAGTTTCCCTTAAATTGTTTTCTTTTATTTTTCTTCTCCAACCCCTAAAATCTTTTTATTCCTTTATTTTGTAACAACACCAGTATCCTCAATATACTAGTATTTTGTTATAATAATTATTCTAACTACACTTACACACACCTCTATCTAATGGGTGAAGAACATACTGTTTCTGTGGATGGTAAATTAACGCCTCACGAAACGATGATTGTTCAATTACCTCTTACCGCCTCTCATGGTGGCCATTATGATGGAAATTTTTTTATATATGATATATATTATGTTTATATTTTCTTTATTCTTCTGTAATTTCCATTTATAGAATGACTTTATGGTTTCCATTATGGGTAAACGCGATAATCTCATTAGAGGAAGTGTGGACTACCTCCCCCTCAAAGTGATATGACTCGTTAATGCCATATATGGGACGTATAAAGGATGGAGTTAATTATATTATATATGATATTATATATAAAATTATACTGGAATTATAATATACCTATTTATCATTATGTTTTAATTAAAATAAGAAATATAAATGAGAGTAGTGTTCTTGCGTACGTACGGCTTACCATCTCCATGAATGGTGCATTTCATTTCATACCTCTAAATGTTATATACTATTATAAATTCATGTATATACTCGATATATATGATATATATGATATCTAAATGATGAATTTCATTCTGGATATATTGAACTATTGAACACATGGACAACTTTTAAGTATAAGGTGTTCATTTTTGACTCAAGTACCAAATATTGAAAAAATACACATTATTAACTTAAATGATTACATAAATTTTTATAACATGATAATAAGTGATATAAAAGGAATAATAAACATAAAAAAGGTTATTAAGTAAGTAGAAATTAAATTTAGTTTATTATTCATAAGATTAAAGAATGATCGAGTCATGTCAAACACGAGGTAAGGGACTTCGTCTCAATCACATTTCATTGTGGCATTTTTAGTTTTATACATGAATTTATTTTATACGGTGTACAAACCCCTTTTACTTTTCATTTTATTCAAAGGGAATATTTTTATACGAAGCATTTTACTAAATGACCAAAAGGAATGTTTTTTTGCATAAGTGGTGACAACGACCTTTCCGCCATCGTGAGTATTATTTCATATTTGGCTTCCTTAACAAGCTAGAATGTTTTTAAAAGGAAAAATAAATACCATATAATATTTTTATGTATTTTGGTATTAGAAATGATTTTGAGAATGGATTTATTATTTCAATCTCTTGAAATGATATTTTATTATTTCAATGTGGAAATGTTATCTTTCCTTTATGCTTATGTTATGTGTTATGATCATGTTATGGTTCATGGGAATTATTTACATATACAGGTGGTTTTTTGATAAACCTAGGGAGGGTGAGCCCAAGATAGCTCTCCAATGCATTGGTTAACGTGACGGAGGTAAACGTAAATGTTTCTCCTAATAGATTTAGGGTATATACTGTGATGGGTATTCCAAAGTAACTCTCTATGTAGTTGTGATAGCTACAATGTAAGTATGATATGGATGACACAAGTTACCTTTATAATTTATGATTTATTTGCATCTTTCATAAATCTTATGATTTCATGAGGTAAGTAATAGAGTGAAGTTTTTGTATGTATTTATGGACAAATGTTTTCATTACTTGTTTTATTACCGTTACTGAGCCTTTTATGCTCATCCCAAGTTTTGAAATGTTTTCACAGGACATAACGATGAATAGGGTCAAGGATGGGATCAAGGAAAAGTCATGCTATCTAAAACATGTAACTAAACATGTCACTTTTTTAAGGGTTTATGTTTTCTGAAGAAAAAAAATTAAACTGTGTAGAAGTTTCTGTTTTGAAATCTTTTGAGATGTAATAGTTATGTCTTAATTCTCTAAAACTCTAAACCTGAAAAGATCCTTAATTTTAATTATTCATTTAATTCAATATTATGTAATCTTTAAGGTCGGGTTCTTATAATAAACTCTTTCCATTGTTGAAGGGGGTCCCCATGGATCGTTCCATTCTAAACTATGTGTTGTTTATATCAGTATTTTCTTAAATCCACTATAAATCATGTGTATCAGCGTTTTTCACCTCATCCACTTACCAATAGATTAATCATTTTTAATGAGACTACATCTGGGGTAGAAAATGTCTATGTCTTGATTGGTTCCTTGATTTTTCCTACACACATTTTCAAAAAAAAATATCATATCATACCACATCGTACTAATGCCGAATCTCAGGAAACGAATTCCATTGATCAAAGACCAAACATTTTTCATCCTCATCAAGTAACCATCATACTATTAATACCAAATCTCTATATTTAGTAATTTAAAATTTCAGTAATGATTGGTTTCCCCAAAATCTATTACTAGGTATAGTCACTTGATTAGAAAATCTAAATATAGATGATGAAAATTTGAATAACGAATAGAGAAAAACAAAAGGCAGAAAAGTTATATGTGAATAATGGCCACTGTTTGTGTTGTTCTTAATCTATTAATGGAGTAATCAATGATAGATCAGTATAATAATAAATTATATAATTTTTAGTCCTAGGAAATTATAATTAATATAGTTAAACTAAGAAAACTTTTCCCCAAACTAATTTTTCAATGAATTAATTCATGTTTCCATGAAAAAAAAGAAAATATATTAATTAAAAAAATAAATATACATAGATATCAGATCGATCCTAGATTAAATTTGATTACGAATTTTAATAATTGATTATATCATAGTTCTTTTTTAATAAATATGTTCTCAGATGAGATACTATTTGTGAATTCATTATGTTCATTATTGTCTCCACTAATCTCTTTCACATCTAAAGAACTAGCATATTGTTGACCAGTTACAATATCATAAGTCAATTCTTCTCACTCTAGAGACACCTATAATAGGGTCATAAATATTGGTCCTACATTTTATTGAGCACTAATTAGATATAAATTATATAATTATTTAAAATTTATTATTTTTTCTAATTTCTACTTGTAACTACACTCAATTGAAATGAAAAATACTGACCAAAATTATGTCATGACTATGGTAAAAAAATTATATTTAATAATATATTTAGTTAATTTATACATAAATTTTCAAAAATATATTCTATAATATGTAGAAAACTATGCATGCATAATATATTATATTTAATATTTTTAATATATCCATATCAAGGAACTATGGGGAAAATATGTCTACACTCACTCCATGCCTGGAAATGTTAACACTCTTAATTATATTCCAATTTATTTCATTGAGAAATAATTTTTTAACATTCTCCCAAAAATGAAATATTTTCATCATAAAAAGTGTGATCCCACTCAAAAAAATAGGGGTACTTTGTTAACATCGAATTTCCTCACTCATAGGTGATCTCTTAAGGGTTCTCATTATTTTAATGAACCTGGTCCAAGGGAATCACTCAACCATAATTTATATTCTCATGATGATCCCCGACATTCACTAGGTACTCTGAGATGTAATATTTTTCATCAATGTCTAGGTCACCCCTGGCGATAACGTCTAACAGTTCATGCATATGTTTCCTCAACTGCGAAACATGAAATAAATTGTAAAGCCGTTATAAATAATTTTGTAATTATTAGTGTTATTCCCCAACAAAAATACAAAATAGTTTCAATATGGGTCAATTAATATTTGAGATATCTGATCACCATGTAAATATAGCATCCTTACCCACTGATGGGAGATATTTAGGGACACATTATCTCCCTCACTAAACACTCAATGCCCCTGTCAATGGTATTCCTTAAATTATTAATGGCTCTAGGTCGTCCTAATATTCTCATAAATTATATTTACCTTCTCTGTCATCGCTCACACTGAATATAGGAACATAAGCATTCTCTACATAAAATTTATACAATACAGTGATGACCTACAATTTCTCCCATAAAATTCCTTTAATGGTTCCCTAGAAATTGTGAATTAATAACTATTGATATATGAAAACCCCACCAATGGAAAATAAACCTCCAAATATAGAATATTTAAAACATGAAATCTCACAACATGTGATTTAAAACCTTTATATTATACACATCCATTCAAATTGCCAATGGTTGGAACATCATGCTCAAAAAAACTATGTCCCAAAGGCCTCTTATAATCCTATTTAATCCTGAGATGTGAAGTGAGTATCACACTATGAAATTTCCATCAAGGGACCTCATTAGAGATGAACTATCTCTTACATATAATGTTATAACAAACATTTTATTAAACCCTAGTCTAAAATGGATATGGAGTGATCCAGCTTGGCGAGTCGGTTTAAAATCAACTAGAGTGCATCATAAGCTCTAGTAAATTGCATTTTCCCAACAAAAAATGTATGGATATACCAACCCACAACCATTATATAACCTCATGGGGTTTAGATAAACCAAAATGTACCTAATTTTCATCCTTCACTTACTGATAAGTGAGGACTCTAGAGCTAAACATAGAAACACACCTCATCATCCTTGGCCACCAATATTGACATCGAATGTTTTGGTATATCTTTTCCACACCATCAAGTAATAAAAAGGGGGATCTTTGAAACATTATGATCACCTCATATAATATTATTACAATGGCCATCTTCCATCCCTAAAACATTACATGGTCCCCTCATTAAATAATGAATCTCAAATAATATCCCACCAACCCAAGGAATCTCTATTCCATGGCTAGGCACAATGGTGTCACCCAAGCTATCAATGCCTCATTCATAGAATGGTTCACTACCACTCCCTATTCCAAGATTCCATTTCCGAAAAAGTAGACCAATCAAATAAAAAATTGATACAGTTATAGCTTCTCATAAATATGGTTTTCTCAAACAATTTCAAAAGTCATATTAAAATGTCTCACATGCCACTCCACTGATAGTTAGTATATGAGGATGCCATTAAAAAAGATAGCCATAAAATTATCCAATAATGGATGGGAGACCTAGTTCATTAGTCTTGTGAATACATCGAGGTAATATTTCATGTTTTAGGGTATCACTATGTACTCTGAATAACCATAGTAAAAATGTAAATTCATCATTTGAATAACATCCTCTTGAACTCAGAGCTGGTAATTACCTGGAACGAGGTCATTCTTTGAGAACCACTTCTACCCATTCCATTGGTCGAAGGGGTCATCAATTATCTGTAGTGGATACTTATTCATGATATACTCCTTAATTAGTCTATGTAAATCAATGGAAGACCTCAAATCTCATCTACTTTTTTGGTGAACATCACTAGGGATTCTTAGGGGGGATTTTTTTACTATAGCACATCCACTCCAAATCCTCCAACTACACCTTCAACTATCAGTGTTCAATGCACTACTACAAATATAGCTTTTATCAGTGCTGAAAATGGCCTTTATCATTGCAAGAAAAAGCACTGATAAAGCTGGCGAAGATAAAGGGGGAGTCCCCTTTATCAGTGCTTTGTTTTAGCAATGAT
Organism: Viscum album; assembly: GCA_963277665.1. Taxonomy (NCBI): domain Eukaryota; kingdom Viridiplantae; phylum Streptophyta; class Magnoliopsida; order Santalales; family Viscaceae; genus Viscum; species Viscum album. The sequence goes on along the minus strand of OY728163.1, from coordinate 1,643,545,661 downwards.
AAAAGACCCCTATATTAGCGCTTCCTTTATCAGCGCTTTCGTTTTAGCGCTGATAAAGGACCCCTTTTATCAGCACTTTTTTAAAAGCGCTTATAAAAGGTAAAAAAATTTAGAAAATTTAAAAAATTTAAAAATTTAAAAAATTTAAAATTTTAAATAATTTAAAAAAAATTAAGAGAATTTAAAAAATACTGCCAATCGGGGGGGCTTTATAGCGCTTGACCCCCCCCCCCTTTACATCACTTTTTTGCCCCTTTACAATGCCCCACGCACCCCCTTCACCCTTTAAAAGTGCTTTCTCCCATATTCCCCCATGTGCGCATGCCCCTGCCTCCACCAGGATTTGAACTTGAGACCTCCCCCATGTGCGCCTAAGCCTTTACCACTACTCTATTTTCATTTGTCTTCCAATTCATGATATCTATATATATATATATAGTTATATTTATTCGTATAGTAATATATATTTATATTAATATATATATAGTTATATTAAAATATATATATATAATTATATAAATATATATATATAGTTATATTAATATATATATAGTTATATTACTATATATATAGTTATATATGTATATATATTTAGTTATATTTATTCGTATAGTAATATATATTTATATTAATATATATATATAGTTATATTAACATATATATAGTTATATTAACATATATATAGTTATATTAATATATATATATAGGTATATTAATATATATATATAGTTATATTAATATATATATATAGTGATATTAATATATATATTTATAGTGATATTAATATATATATTTATAGTGATATTAACATATATATTTATAGTAATACTAATATATATATATATAGTTATATTAATATATATATAGTTATTAGATTAATATATATATAGTTAGATTAATATATATATATATATATTTAGATTAACATATAGGTATTTAAATATTCATATATTTTTATTTTAAATAAAATGGATGTTAGTTATTATTTAGATAAAGCTAATATATTTTATATGTAAATATATTTTATTATTTATATTTATAATTAAATTTTTAGGTGTGAATATATAAAAAATATGTACATATAGTTATATATTTGATTATAAATAGCAGTTCATTATAAAAAATGATGAAATTTCAAAGAAATAATATCAATATTAATGTAATACCTTGGAATAAATTCAGTCCCCACAAAAAAAAATCAATAATACCCCCTTAAACGAGGCTGAAAATCCACAAAATGTTAAAAAAATCAGGGTACCCCGACTAAAAACTCAGTTTTGGAGGACCTTTGGGCTTTTTTGGCCTTCAAAATCCCTTTATGGGGGTCCCCCTGGTCACAGCGACGTAGAGCTCATCGCAAGCTTCGATTTGATATGTGGTAGAGCTCAAACGGACACCTGGATCAGAAGTTATGCTCGTTTGAAGTTTGAGTTGCGTTTGAAGTTTGAGTTGCGTTTTCAACATATTTTAGATCCTTTTTTAGTTTTTTTAGTCTTCAAATAGTTATTAAATGACTATTACTCCATAATAATTAGAAAATTATTAATTAAAAATATTTTTTTAATTTTTTAAGAAGAAATTTTCACTAAATATCTTATATGTTAAGTATATTAAGTGTAAATATACATTTATACATATATAAAATATATTTAAAAATTATATATTATATTTATATCAATATAACAATATTTATATATTAATATATTAATATATTTTTAATTTTTTTTGAAGTCGACCCTTTATCAACGCTTTAAAAAAAACTGATAAAGCCCCCCCCCCCCATTTATCAGCGCTACTAAACAAGCGCTGATAAAAGGGGTCCCTTTATCAGTGCTTAAAAAAGCGCTGATAAAGGCACCCCCCTTTATAAGCGCTTTTTCGTTAGAACTGATAAAAGGGGGGGGGGGGGGGCGCTGCGAAAAACTGTTTTTGTGGTAGTGATGGGGGCCATGAAACATGCTAGTATATGTTTTAAGGTAGTACCTGGGAATATATATATATAGAAGTCAATATCTCAATGGGGTGGTATGGGTAGAATGTACTTTAAAAGGCACCATTATACTCTTCCACCAATGTAATAAACAAATATCTCATTGTGGAGGCTAGTCCAAGCGACATACAATCCATTTGATGAGAAATTTGTTGTATCCTCCAACGTATAAGATCATCCTATTATGTCTAGGATTTCTTCTCACAAATAGAGTAAAATTTTATTCCATCAACTCATAAACATTTATCTTCCACTTAAAATTGTCAATCTACAAATTAATTATATAGGGACCATCTATGAGTAGGATGGCATAATAAACCCTCATCATATCCATGATTATATCTCATATGATGATCTATGCTCCAAGTTTCACGTAATGTTGTTGTGATATTTTTTTGATAAATAATTCTCCCCAAATAGGATCCAGTAATTGAAAACGATTATCTAAATGATTTACTCGAATCTCTATCTCTCATACACGAGATGAAATAATAAAAATTCTGGATCATGAAAATGTATATAAAAATATATCTTATTTATATATAACCTAGATCATACCATGAATCATCCTCAATGAGTTTGTGTTGTCATCCTTTACCATAGGAAGTCGTCTATGCCCCTAAAAACATGCTCGATGATCTAGAAGGGGACCACCTGGGGAATTTTATATGGTAACATATCTTAACATTGACCATAACCGACTACTATCCCAACTCATCTACTACAGTTTCCACCCTTCTAACCCCCTTTCTCAATTTTTTGCCTCTTACTAGGTTGTCCATTTAACATTTCAGTATCAATTTCATAGATTTTTTTGAAATATTATGTGATATTGCCCCATTCATAATAGGGGAAACACTACCTTTCCAATGGTTGATTTGGAGCATCCTATGAACATGAATCAGAAAACCATAGGACATGATTCAATCTCTAAAAATTAAATGGTCATAAAGATTCATGTGTTTATTATAGACTACCTTTTTGAGGTCTCAACATTAGGATTTCTACTACCAGAAGCAATGGTTGGTGACTATTCTACTGAAATATCTCCACAAACAAGGTGTTGTATACTACCCTAGTATAGATATTGATTCAAAAAGATACCACTCTATCATATATATAAATATATATTAGTGAATTAAATTCTCAAAATCATGTGCTCAAAAGTATCTTTACCACACCATATAAATTTTATAAAATAAGATGTTTTTGAACTTACACACCTAATCAAAGACTATCATACTTCCACCCTTGATTCCCATAAGCTCAAGGATACATGCTTATATAAAGTTTAGTAGATAAATATTATATATAATGATTCCCTAATGTGATTTCCAAGTGACCATAACATATTTTTGTATTTATGTCACTAAATTATACCATCTCCCAGTAGTGAAATGGAGAATTCTCTCCTCTAGAACCACTTTTTAATTGGGTTGGTAGCTAACAAGTTAGAAAACGCACCCATCTACCATGATCTAATCATCTTCTACATAGTCTGTAGCCAGTCTCGATAAATTAGTAGTCTATACATCTAGAATTAATGAAAAGTGTTTATACAACACACATCATATTCTATTACTATAGAAACAATTGGATGCTTAATTATTTTTGTTCGTATTAGAAAATCACATGTAGGAAATTCATCCTACACATGTTTGTAGACCGAAGCCTCATGTCGATGTGCCCAAAAATAAAAATCCATTTACAGAATCGAAGCTAGATGTCATTATAGATGTATCCAATAGTATTAATGATTTTCTATAGTCATGGAGAATATATATAAGGATATGAATGGATATGGACATGCATAATAAAAGTGATTCTTATAAGATTTGTGTACCAATACATTCCTTATTACGAGTTCCTAAATTTACCATGTAATCAACTAGTTTATCAGAGGCATTGTGATTTAATAATTTTTTCACAGAACTATCACTTGGTTCCCTTGCCTAATATTTCAACACAATAGACATTATAACTATTTTCCAAGTTCCTGAACCTATACTCACACCTAGACTATTACTATGATTAGTAATTAAGATATACTATGCTCAGATAGCAATTCGCCATGGCCTGACCCAATGGCACCCACCTGGACCGTATTATGTTGAGAGTGACACCAAATGATTCCACCAAATAGTATAAGTGAAAGAGACTAGTGTATATTAGGCACATCACAGACCTGAGTGGATTTCCCTAATGTACCCCTAACACACACACACAGTTGCATACACCTGTATAATGTAGGAAAAGTTAAAAAACTATTACAATATATTCATATATAAAATATTGTCCCATAGAAGAGTATGACATACAAAATGAAAATTTATGGGGTAAATGAGTAATATAACTCTAAAAATAATCCAACACATTATAGAAAAGGGGAATACTATCAAGACACTACTATTAGAATCATATATAGTATGTCAAATGCAACTACTATCCTCCTACACCTATTCCTCATAGATCTCTGTCAAAAGTTATGTGGGCTACATAACACATGACACATTTTGGTATATCCCATGCATGGGTGAGTATAAATATGCATAGTAAGACACCCCAACATCACCAAACAAATCGTCAAATATAGAGTTATAGCTTAATATAATGATAAAGTGGATCAACTAGAATAAAAAATAAACATCAATATTTTCTCATTAATGAACACCATTTCTCAAATTATGGTCACTTATTCTCTTCTAGCATAGAACTCATCTAATGATTTTAGGGTTACACTCTTATAAGTCAAATACCTACCTGGTGATTGTTATAACTTATGGTTCTAATATGATAATCTACTCTGCTCAATAATTTCCATATTGAGTTGAGTATTAGAATATAGAACATGTCAATATTAGGGTTTGGGATCATGTCCTATGACTATAGGTGATATCTAAACCTATTTAAAATAACACACTACCACAGAAATCACATGCACTGGATGTGGAAAATGGTAAACATGATCGAAACATGGGAAGAATTTTAGAGGATCACACCACATTACAAATAGAGGGAAATATGACCCTATTCTGGGAAAACTCATAGAGGGTATCACTCATCATATTCATAAGATAGGATAGCACAGTTCATAATCTTATGGATGGAAAATGGGACATAACCAAACTGATAATAAAACTAGACTGAGGGGATCAATGGATTCATATTACCATTTAATGGGAACATGGAATGTATAGGGGACACATAAAGTGTCTCGCTAAGAATAATCCGACCAATTCACATGCCCTATTCATTGAATTATGTCATATTACAATGTACTATAACTGTGCATATATACACTAGTCATTCCATTACATTTGTACCCTTAGATACATATTAGTTCGTTCGAACAAGGACCACACTACTTGTGAACAAGTCCCATAGTCAGGTGTTATTTATGATCACCCATATTCTATATCCACCATGGAAAGTTGTATATATGGTGTGTGTTTTTCCAAACTACTCACCATGTATACCATTATATTCTAGAATCCACCGATCATTATTCATATCAACTTGTGTCACTTCCCCCTACACTCCATTTGAGAATAACACCTGTAATGAAAAAATTTATGGATGATTAAGCAAAATCTATCACCTGTGGTTATATTCGAGAAACACATGTAATTAGTACTATCCTTACATCATACCACATTAGGAAAAGGAAAAATGTCTACAAATAATTTTATTTAATCCAACAAATATATTTTTTCTTTTCCATAAATACTCTATTTCACCTAGAATCTCATATATAAAATGGAATTGATGAAATATTCCACAAATTATAAAATGTTCAATGATTCAATTTTAGGTATAGTTTTACTACTGATCAGATAAAATACTGATGATGAGCACTAAAAGAATTTATAGAGGAAAATAATGAGATATAGATGTTGCAGATGAACATTGACTATTTTTTATGTTGGAATTCATTTATTTAAGGAGAAATCAATGTACATGGTTCATAATAAAACAAATTAAAAATTACCTAAACTTATAAATTTAAATTAATTAAGAATAAATTAAGAAGGACGATCCATTACTTAATTTAAAAAAGAATTAATTCATGTTTTCCATGTAGAAATCAAGAATAATGATTAATCCATCATAAATAATATTTCATCAATATCAGATTGATCATTGAAGAATAATGTTTCCACATAGTTTTATTTTGTCATATCCAGGAACTCAATTGATTGGGATGTTCTCATATGTGAGACCATTTATGAATTCATTTTTTTCATGGTTTTATCCACCATTCTCAGTGATCGCACATGAAGAATCCCCCTATGGTAGAAGACGTAATTACACATAGTGGTTTATATATAACCATTGAGATTATCATAAATGTTCTATAAATAGATTCTAATACTATGTTTAAAAAATAATTATATTATAAATATAAAAGGAAATTTAATTCATTTTTTTCAAATTTTTCTAGAATACTAGCTCTTCTAAAACTCCCTACACCCAAAAAAACTTATGACTCACATAGGATAAATAAAAAATTTAATTTAACTTATTTCTCAATTTCACATTATAAGATACAATTCTTCATATATTTCATTATTTTAGAAAAATATTTTACTTAATATTATTAATTTATCTATATTGAGGATCCCTGGGGTATAAAATTATACACTAAATCAATGCCTAAATTTGAAAATATTCATTCAAATTTTCAAAAGATTTATATGGAAAAAATCGAGGCATTACATGTGATCTTTTTTTCCTACTTATTGATAGTGGAATATAATAACATCTTATATACTTGTTTTTCAATATGAATATTTATGTTGATTATGTATATTTTTATTCATTTATTTCAAATTATTAAGGCATGGGAAATTGTGAGTGAGTGTGTATGACCAAATTTTAGATATCCTGTCAATGTATATAAACTTCACAAGAGACAAAAAAGACTATTTTTTTATTTATACCATACATATTTATTTATAATTTATAAGACTAGATCCTTGATATAATGATTATGATTTCTAGAAATATGAATTCCACAACTATGATTTCAATTGTTTTTTTTTCAATTGTTTTTTATAAAAGAATATATTTCTTCCTCAATTTATTAATTATAAGACCCGTTAATTTTTTATTTACTATTCCATAATAAAAACTATTCTTTCAATGATTTTTTTTCATGTTTTTTCATACATCCTCATGAATTATGATTTTCAATTTATTCATTCCAATATTTTTAATTCAAGACCCTAGGAAAAAGTTGATATTAATCACAATTATATGATAATTTTGAACTCAAATATTATTATAATATATTGGAAAACTCATCATTGATATTATGTTTATTAAATTTATAATGATGATTCCTTTACTGTTATATAACTTATTGATATTTATTTTTCTCATTCTATATTTTCTAATATTTTTAAAACATATTAATGATTTGTATGGATTATAACAATTTCAATGGTGATTGATATTGACTGATGAAAAAGTATCATTAACGGAACATATGTGTAAACATAAGAACCTACATTTGTGATAAAAAAAATTCAATGTGTGGAAGAATCCACTTTTTACGTAATAAATTTACAAATTCTATAAAACTATAAACCTAAATGGCCTATAAGATATAAAAAAGAAAGTATTTTTTATTGATAATTATGTGAACTAAGCTAAATAAACACCATTATGTCATTATTTTTCATGAATAATCATTGTTTCTCAAAAAATCACAAAAAAAATGTGCCAAAATGTTTAGTGTAACATCCTGACCCAGGTCACCTCTAAGACAGTGGCCAGACTGGTGGTTCACAAGGCTAAAATCACATAACCTCTAATTCTAGAGGCTTCCAACTCATAGTGAGAGTGTTTTTAATGTGTATGTGGGGAAAACTATGCCCTCATAGGTAAAATGAATTACACAATAGAAGAAACAAAAATTTATAACAAATAGCAGAATCATATAAATAAGAAAACAAAAGTACAAGAAAATAAATAATTACCACTGAATACATATTAATTCTAGAATCTGATAAATAAAACCAAATACAAAATGATTTCGTGCCCTGATGTCTATACTAATGTAATGGTTTGAAAAATAGGAATATAAGAATGCTATAAACTGATATAAAAAGTCACAAATGTGACAACTACATCAAGATCAAGGCACAGTCTTCTGCCCCCAATCTCCATCCTATGAAGTAAAAACCAATAAAGTATCATAATCCCTAGGGTTTCATTTATCAATACATATGATCATATGATCTACTCGGGGTGTAATGATGGCTGAGTAAGGGTGTGAGATAAAATCCCTGTAGGATAGAACTCACAATGTCTAAACCATTCCATTTTTGTGAAATAATGAAAAGCAGTGTAACATTATATAATAAATTCCTGCTGTTAAACATAAAAAATAAATAAGTGTCCACAAGAATGATCCTAATCAATACCCATATCACATCACCTACTTTAGCATAAGCCATGAGTCTGAATAAAGTATCTATAAGAAGTAGGATGAACACATATATAGAATCCTAGGAATAAAAAGTCAAAATATATAGGATCCACACCCTAATCTTTTGCATTATCTTGGAGTAGAAATATTGTGTTAAAAATGTGTGTTTCCAGATACCATAAAAATATCATAAATCTCAAGATACTCAAAGTATAATTAACATAAACCTTCAGTGCGCCATTATTAATATGATGATATTGAGAGTGGGAGTTTGAGCATGTCCCAAATTTATCGCTAGGGTACATCTTTCAAATTATGCAATACCACTAATCTCTTCAATGGGAACCTTCTAAATGACCATGTGTCACCCAGAGAATGGTTTTACTACGAGTTTGTCCTGATATCGCACAAATGGGCTCATGTATCATCTGAGTCATGGCTTATAGACATTCCCAATGGATCCATCCTTCATGGGAAATTTGGAAAACGGTATAAATATTAAGTATTTTGAAATTGTGAGGATGTCTTGGTATGGAAAATCCTAAGACCCCCCCCCCTGTATAGTCAAAACCAGTCATGAGCGGAGAGTCCATGTGTGGGTCTTTCATATAGGACCCAAATACTCTCCCTTCCCAAAATTCAATTAAAATATCACAGTAGCATATATGATATGGTACAAAGATATAATTGGAACATTAAATTTTTGTAGATTAAAGCAAGAAGCTTAATATACTAATTTAGTGTAAGATTTTTCAAGTTAATATATTGTATCATCAAAAATTAGATAAATGAAATTTGTAATTAAAAATAAATCATTACAATAAACTAACAAGATCCATCAACACAATGTTCCTAATTATAGTAAAATGATTATTTCATTTGAACGCAACAAAAAGTGGCTTTATAACGTATGAAATTAATTAATTTAAATAGATGGGCTAACAATATTTATACCAACCACGTCAGCACACCCAAAGGGGTTTCAGATAATGTTTCAAAAAAATTAACTATTCAACTGATGATAGATAAGGTTATAATGATTAATAGAAATAGTTAATTTAAAGGATTGGGTGGAATTGGACAATGATGATAGGCATCGACGAACGGAACAACCATACATTTTATAAAAACCACAATGAAAATAAGGGAATGTGAGTAGACTCTATACCTTATGGTCGTAGATGATCATATTATCCATGATTGACTTTTATTTGACCTAAAACAGATGAAAAATGAATATTTTTTTTGAAAACAAAAAATATTGGGTAAATTCCTTACGCAATAGATCATATAAAGAATTTGTAATAAGATTACATGATTCATAGTTCATGGGATATTCCATACCTAGAGGTTCAGAACGCATCATATAAGGATTATAATGGATGAGATATTAGATCGTGATAGCCTTCCGAAGCGGGATACAGTTGGTGTGCACTGCCAATGATGGGGGTGCACCATGCACATGAGAGGGGTAGGAGAGGGTGAGAGAGAGAAAAAAGAAAACCAATGGGAATTTATGAATGAAATAAAATTGGAAAATGGAAAAAAGTACAAACAAAAGGGTAGAGACCAAAAAATAAATAATAAAAAATAATAAACTGGTTATACCCATTTTTAATTATTTTTTTATTCTTCTCATTCCTGCTTTTAATTTTATTATTTCTTTTCATTCCTTTTCTATATATTTTATTTTATTTAAAATTCTTTTCATTTTTTAATTATTTTTAACTTTAATGTTGTGTTATGGCGTGATGTAATATTCTATGCAAGACTAGAGAAATTATTTAAATAACTTTAATAGCTTCTTGGGAACCACAACATTGTGCGTAGGCACATGCCCTAGTTTCCTTTAAGGATTTGGACCTGAATACTTAATATTCCATACCTTTGGTTAATGTCGAAATGTTACCATATTTAAAATTATTATTATTTAATATAAATCCTCAATGAAAAAATTAATAATTTAAAAGAATCATCCATTAAGAAAAGATAATGGTTATTAAATAAATATTTATTCTAGATTTTTAATTAATTTTAATAATTAATATTATATCATTATTTACATTGCCAAGTTATTATTTACACAGTGACACAGTTTATTAATTGCAAAAGTAAATTTTCATTTTTTATCATCAGTGAAAATTATAATAATATTAATAAAATTATAATTATTATTTGCAATTGTACATAAAAAATATTTATAATACAAATAAATTATATTCGAGAGTTATATGACAAAACGTCGGATGCTCCCAATTGTTATACCCTGCTGATGGTAAACCCCAGTTCCTTGAACTATCAGTGATATCAAATTTCTCATTTGATGATCCTTTTGTGAGAAAATAATTATTTATCATATGAAAAATATAATAATAAATTAATTAAAAATAATGAGGGTATTATCACATGCGAGGTTTCTAAACACATGACGAGCATCAAAGTTATACCCTTCCTATGATAAACATGAAATTTTGAACCCATTTGGGGTCTCATATTTCTAATATGATGAACTATGTGAGAGTTTTTTTTTTGAAAAAAATAAACAAATTTGTATGAATAAAATAAATTTAATATTTTTTTTCTATCAACGTTGAAAGTCTACGGGTCACAGAATCCCGCACTGAATCATTGTTAAACAATAAGAATATATCAAATAAAATTCCAAATTATTATGAAATATTTTACCATTAATTTAATTTATATATATTTTAATATGAATATATTCAATTTTATTCAATTTTTTTAAAAGATACATCACAATATCAACTATAAAAAATAACAAGTTTTCGACTCTTGGTATTAAAACCAGCTTTCCTAGCTAATAGAAAAAATAAAATTTCCAAATAATTTTAATTTAGTTCAAAACACATGATTTTACTACCTTCCCACCATATAACTTATCATCCTTGATAAGCCTTCGAAAACAATGAACCCTTCACCTATTCTACAGGTTCATGATTTCTCTTAAAAAAGGTTATGTTGTGTATCCTTACACCTAACATATGTTCAAAAATTGGTTAGGTAAGTGTAACCTGATCCATTAAGATCAAAGAAAACATTCATTTCCAACTGGAACAATGAGAAAATACATTTCCAAACTCGTTTAGATAGACAAAACCTTGTTGTTGTCTCATTAATCATCTGGTTACAATTACTTCCAACCATAGGATTTAACATTTGAAGGAGGAAAACATTTGAGATGTGACACCTTCCAGTATCCGAATTTCATAAAATGCACACCCTTATTCATTCAAGTGACTCTTCTTTTGTCAAATATGATATGGTTTAAATGGAAGATTCCCATAAACTCTAAATCCCATGTCGAGCCATATTTTAAAAAAACCTCTGGCTGACACAAACCACAATCATCACATCTAACGATGTGTCAGAAAAAGGACCTTCACTGATTGATTTTTTGAACAAGAGGGAGAACATAACGATACACTCTGACCGACCATTCAATAGGTTTCTCAGATTAGACAAATAGTGTTTTTTATTCTAAAATTTGATGTCTTCTTCTAAGGAATATTGTATTTAACCTAAATACATCAACTAAAGTTTATAGCTGACTTTTGGTGACGTCCCTCAATTTGGCCATCACCATGTCTGACAATATGTGTAGGGTAAACCTTTATTGACACTACTAGAGTAAAAGGAACTAATGCAAGGTAGTAAATTCTCCATTTTTTATGAGTGACACGTTGGTAGAAGGACAAGATTCCCATATCCAAACATTGACTGAGCCCGGAGATGCATTGTCATGGAGGTCAATTTAGATGAAACAGGAGGTACATAAGAGTTCATCCAAGGCATTCCTATATGGAAATCCACTGGTCGGTCAAGAAAAACAAATCGTTTTTATGAGTCACATGTTTAGTATAAAACACTATTAGAAATAATCAAACAAACACAACAAGTTTTAGAGCTTTAGTGTGGCATTTGATTGGTGCTCTTTTAGTGCATGAATGATGAAAGAATGATAGGGAAATTCTCTTCGCTTAAATGATAGTAAACTAAAAGGATTATAATGTTACCAAGAAGATTATTCTAACCACTACTAACAGAAACCATAGGAGATACTAGTCATCATATTCTAATGCACCATCAACCACACAATCATTTTGTTGCCTAATGAGAACTGACGCGATTTAATGTTCATATCCTCATGGTCAATAACGTAAGACCGACTATCCTCCATTGGTCCTATTTGGTTGTGCTTATTTTAACAAGAGGGACACATATATAACAAAACTGACATGACATTTCCCATATTAGGAGTGTCCTAATATTCAATAAAAGATATATACAATCCAATCAAAATAACTCTAGGTTAGAACCACCATAAAAGAAAAAAATTTAATTAATTGGCAAGAAATCCAAAACCAAACAGACTGGCATGTCAAAACAGATGAGTCTCTAGAATTCATCCCAAGCATTGGGATGAACATGATTTCTTCATCACAAAAGTCATTATACTACAGAGATGACCTGAAATATATTTAACAGTGTGGGAATTTATGATTACAGTAAACTCAACCAGTACCTCACATTATTATGCACTCGACGACACCACGTACGTGAACACATACTACCCCGAGGTGATAATGAAGAAAAATTACTTTAATACAGAGTATTGTGTATATATTCATCCTTCTCAGTGGCTAAGATAGTTTAAACCAAATTACAATGTAGTTTGGAATACCCAAGGAATGACAAACCTTCTGGAAAAGAACATTACCTGATACTCAAGTTGAAACAAAATTCATGGATACAATGACCACCCATCCAAACAAGGGAAAATTTAGAAGGATAGGGGGTATAACTAGGGACAAAAAAACTAAAAAAAGGAAAAAAATGTCATATAATTTTCAAGGCTGTTAATTTCTATGGGTGATAACAACTACGAGCTATCCATGTATGAAAGAAAAAGCGCCAACACTATCTTTAGGTCACACCAATATAAAAGTCACTATAATCCCATTTAATTGCAAGGAATAATGTTTTGGAATGAAACCAATTACATATCAAACATGATATCATGACACTTCAAGCATCTAATAGAAAGAAACATGTTTTAATCAAAGAAAAATGACAATTTAATTGCCGAGACATGCTAATAAGAACATAAGGATGATACAATGCAATCATTATAGTAAGAATCCAGCATAGAAACATGGTATAATTGTAAGTATATCACTAAAACATGGTATCTATACAATCATGATAAATATATACAAGGCCTAGCATGCATTCATGGAACACAATTTGAATCAATAAAAAACCTAAAATGAAACTACATTCCATGGTAATACATGTGGAATGTGAGTTCCTATGTTATTATTATGATGCACGCAATGTGTCATCCTTTACTAAACAAGCCATGGGTAACATCCTAACCTAGATCATCTCTAGGACAATGGATGTACAAGTGGGACATGTGACCTCAAGCGCAACTCCCCGAATGCAAGAGGCCACCTACTAGTAGCGAGGGCCTTCTTAACGTTTTCCTAGTGGAGACGATGCCCTTATTGGAAATAGGTAATACAAAAAGGAAGAAAAAATTTAAAACAAATAGAGGAAGCATATAAATAAGAAAAATACAGCAGAATAAGTTAAATAATCCCATATAAATATGTAATAAGTGTGGAATATGATAAATAAAGAAATACAAAATGATTTCATGCCATTATGTCTATAATAATATAATGTTTCAGAAAATAGGAATACACGCATTCTATCAACTAAAATGAATATACCAAAATTCTGACAACTACGTCATGAGTAAGGATTAGTCCTCTACCTCTGATCTCCAACTTAAGTATAAAGAAACAATCAAGCATCAGAAGAAGCATGCTACCTTTTATCAATACCTGCGGCCATATTACCTACTCAGGTGTAAACAACGCTTGAGTAGTGGTGTGAGATAAAATCATAGTAGGCCAACAACCAAAATGTATAAACCTTTACATTTGGTTCTATAAAAATCAATGTAACGTTATATAACAAATAATAGAAGTAAAATAGAAAAACTAAATAAGTGTAACTATGTCTGATCCCCATCGGTACCCATATCACACCACCTAATTCATCATATGTCATGAGTCTAAATACAGTACTTGTAGGAAGCGTGATGTACACATTTATAGAATCCTAGGAAAAAAGTAAAAATAGAGAGGAGGCATTACCCAAGATTGTGCATTAACATGCATTATAAATCAAGTGTTAACAATGTATATTTCAATATACTATAAAAATATCATAATTCTCATGCGACTCTAAGAGGAATTAACACAATCCTTTAGTTCACCATTTTTAATATATTCATTATGAGAGTTGGAGTCTAAGACCATCCTAAATGTATCACTATGGATCATCCATCTATTTACCCTATACCACCAAGCATGTCTAATTCATCCTTCCGAAAGACCAAGTATCACATGGTGCAGGGTTTTACAATGAGTCTGTCCTAATCTCATCTAAACGGTGTTGAGTATAATCTAAGGATTGTTGTAGCCGCATTTCCAACAGATCCATCCTCGATTAGAGGTTCTGGGAAATAGTATCACTCATATGTATTTAGAAATCTTGGGGAAGTCTCGGTTTGTAAAATCCTAAGAGACCCCCACAACAGGTATTGGTAACTAGTCGGGAACATAGAGTCCATGTATTTGTCCTTAATATGGAACCCACATTCTCTCCCTTGCCTAAATTTAATTATAATTTCATAGTATCATATATGATAGGGTACATAGATATAATTGTAACTTAAATTTAAGCACAGAAAACCATGAAACTCAAGATATAAATTTTTCATCGCAGCGTTAGATTTAACTCGGTAAGATACTTTATCAACTAATGTAGATAAATGAAATTTTTATTTAATAAATAAATCAATACAATTAGAAAGAAATATCCACCAATTCATGGTTCATAATTATTTTTAAATGATTATTTAATTTAAATGAAACAAAAAAGGGGTGTGTAATGTAAGAAATTAATTAATTTAAATACTCTGGAAAACAATATTTATACTGACAACATTGGCACAACCAAAGGGGTGGCTGAACATGTTGAATAAATTTTTACAATTCAATTTATGATGGATAAGGAAATAATGATTATGAGAAATAATTTATTTGAAAACATTGAGTGGAATTTTACAAAATTGTTGGCACTAATGAATGGAACAACCATGAATTTTGTATAAATCACAATAAAATAAAGTGAAAGTTAGTATAGTCCCTACCTTATGGTCATACAAGATATTATGATAAACTGTAGTATTTGATTTGACCTAAAACACAAGAAAATATAAGATTTTTGAAAAAACCCAAATATTATGTCAAATCCTTATGCGGAAGATCACGCAACGAATTTAGAATGAGATCGCATGATTCCTAGTTCATGGGATAAGCCTTGATGAGAGGTTTACAATACATCAGACGATGATGAATTTTGATGCAAGATAAGATCGTAGTGGCCTTCTGAAGCGGGAAAGAGGTCATGCACACTAGATAGGGAGGGGGGTGTGCCACACACAAGAGAGGGGGAGGAGAGGATGAGAAAAAAAATAAAGAGAATGAAAATGAAATAAAGAAAAAATGAATATGTGAAAAATAAAAACGGAAATCAAATAAAAATAAAAATAAAATGGTAGATAAAGAAAAATAAAAATAAAACTAATAATAATGGTTAGATCTCTTTTTAACTATTTTTCTATTCTACACATTCCCTCTTTTAATTTTAGTATTTATTTTCATTTCTTTTCAATCTATTCTAATTTAATTAAAATTTCATTATTCCTTTTTAATTTTTTTTAACCTAACCATTGTGATAGGGCACAAAATAATAGTTTACATTTGACCTATTAAATTATTCAAATAATATAAATAGCTTCCCGGGATCCAAAATAGGGTGTGTAGGCATGCTCCCTGGTTTCTGTTAAGGTTTTTAACATGAAATCATAACGGTCTGTACCTTGGTTTTTTTTTATATGTTACAATAACAACAATTATAATTATTTTATATAAATATTCACGGAAAACATTTATAATTTAAAAACAAAAACCATTAATAAAAGATAATGGTCAGTAAATTAATATTGAATGTGTATTTTTATTTAATTATAATTATTAATAATATCGCATTCATTACATTTCCTAGTTATTATTTACAACATGATACAATTTATTAATTTTGGAAGTACATTTTCATTTTTTTTCAATGAAAATAATAATATTTGTAATAAAATTATTATTAGTATTTATAATTGTCCAACAAAAATATTTATAACCCAAATAAATTATCTTCGGATGCCATCTGACAAAATGTCAGATGCTCACAAAATGTATACCTTGCCTAGGGTAATCCCCACGTCCCTGATCTATCCTTGATGTTGTATTGCTCATTCAATGCAATGTTTTTGAAAAAATATATTATTTATTATATAAAAAACGAAATAATAAATTAATTAAAAACAAAGAGGGTAATATCATATGCGAGGACGCCAAATAAGCAATTTTCATCAATTTTATACCATTCCTAGGGTAAACTCTATGTTTCATACACTCTGGTGGTTTCATATTTCTAATATGGCGCACAGTTTGAATGTTATTTTGATTTTTGAAAAAAAGCACATGCAAATGAATATAATAAATTTAATAGTTTTATTATATCAATGTCAGGAGTCCATGGGTCTTGGAAACCCATGCTAAATCATCTTCAATCTTTGAAAATATTACATAGAATATTCCAATGATTTATGATGGATTTTTCATTACATTTAATTTATTTCTATATTAATTTTAATCTAAAAAATGAATTCAATTTATTTAAAAACACATCGCAATATCAAATATTGAAAAATATTGTTTTTCACACTTGGTTATAAAACAATCCCATCCATCTAACGAAAAAATTTAATTTCATTCTATTTTTCATTCAGTTCCAAACAGGGGGCGTTTCATTTAGTGTATTTGATATTAACTACGTAAGACTAATATTTTACAATACATGAGAACCATTATCTTTAATGTCTCTTATCTATACTCGTTTATCCAAAACTCACATAATATAATAATATTAACAATTTATGTAATAGAAACATGAAAAATGGGGTCCTCAGATGAACAATAAGGGAAAAAAATATTATAATATATTAGATAATAAACATGAACGATAACATGTTATATGAAAAATAATTTTTATAAAATATCATGAGATCATATATTTTATTCATAAAACATTTGGTGGAATAATATGGTTGTAAAACGATAATTAATGAAGTATTAAATTCATCATATTTCTAATAAATTCATCTCAAGAATCATAAAACATGATAGGATGATATAATAGTGAAGAAAATCTTATAAATAAGGAATGACATAAAATCATGGAATATCTTTAAAATTAAAATAATTATAAGAATTTTATGTAAATTAATATACAACATGGTAATATGGAAATATGAAACAAAAGGAAAACCATTTTGAATAAACTCATTATTCACACACATATGTGAACTAACACAACATTTTCATGCATAAAAATGTTAGAATACTCAATATTCTAAATAATATGAAAAAAACTCATTTTGAATATTCCTAACTATCTCATGAGAAATGAACATAAATAAATACATTAAATGGTTATATAGGACCCCATCCATTGTCATATATATGTGTGTGTGGGTGGGTGTGTGTGGGTGTGTGACTGTGTTTGTGTGTTTCTATGTGTCTATTCCACTTAAAATGAATCATCATCATATCTTAAAGAACCGATCAGAAGAATTAGTTTTATTTAATTTTCATATACATCGAATAATGTAAACATAAAAAAACATTTGTTATCATAAATACCATTTCCAAAAAGTAGTAATATCATAATATCATATAGAGGGATATTATAATACACCATCATGACATATAAACATTGAAATAAAATTGAATTGAAAAAGAAAATGACTTAACAAATTTTTTAAAAAAATTTATAAAAGAATATTAAAATATTACTATAATTGAATTTTCTAGAAGTTCAATATAATAAATTTCAATTTATTTTTATAAAGAGTTCTAAATAAATTATTCTTTAAAATTATAAAAAAATAAATCATCTAAATCATGACAAGTAAATTGTTACATCATGTTTTCAATTTTCAAATGTTTATATTATATTTATTCATTATTCTATTTCATTGGGAATGTATTGGTTATCCTGATGGATTATAGAATTTGGTAGGGAAATTACATACATTTCATGAATATAATCTTAATTTAATTTATGGATTATTGGAATAATTGTGTTAAATTATTTTTGAGGTTATCATTGAGTTCGAATAATTTCCAAAGTTGTTGGGTGTTTGGTGATAAAAACTATATTTTTTCATAGTATGTGGGATAAATACACTCTATGTATTGTCTAACATGAATAATTCATGAGTTTGGTACATATTACGAATCGATTACAGACCATCAATTTTGTTCGCATTGGGTATTGTTAAAAATTTGGTTTTAAAGGAAAAATGATATAAGATTTTTAGCATCTATGAGTTTTGTGGAATTCATGAATTGAAAAGGGGAATCATAGTATAAAAATCTTGTGAATTTGTTTTTTAGTGTGTCTCATGGTTTATCCTTATATAATTCATTTTAATCCCTCTTCCCTCTAAACGTACAAGCTCGTGTGAGTGATTTTAGAGATCATTGACCCTTCCAAATTGTTTTGTTCAATGATTGTTCATCATTATGGTTGTGGTTAGTCTCTTAAACTTAGAATTAATTTTGTTTCATCATATCATTGATAGGGATATCTCTGTGTGATATGTTACATGATATGTTTATATGTGATGATGATTCTTTCTGATTATTTCTAGATTCATCATGAGAATATTCCCTATAGGCTAACCCTTGTGTTAGTTGTGGTGTTATATAAAAGTTTCCTTATGTATTTTTGTGATCAATCCTTATAATTGATCTTATTTCTAAATTTAATCGATTATGAAATGTGTGGATTGATTATAAGGAATCATTATCATTGTTTTGTACTTTTTTGTTTCTAAATCCATTTTTTTGGCATTTAACACCTGATTTTTAGGTCTGTCGTTTCACCTCTAACCAATATTGGATTAAATATATTTATTTGGTTTGGTTTAATTTATTTTTAAATGGAATTTCATGATTGATTGATGGATTTTTATAGTTGAAAAATAGGTTTCGATAAAAAAAAATTCTTCTCTTGGTAAAGGTTAAGAAATATTTAGAAATATTTTAATTTTATTTCAGAAAATGGTTTTAAAAGTATGGTTTGCATGCACTAATTTGAAGAATAGAGAATAGGTAAAGCCTTTTGTACATAGGTGTAAGGTGTATTAATAGGCCTCATGCGATGAAACTATCTGGGGGTTATCTCTTGGGATGTTAATATTCTCCATAGCATGGTTCATTTAGGGACATGATATACATGTAGGTAGATTCATGTTCTAGGGTGTTCCTATGCTATCTAAATTTGATGTTTATAATTAGAGGCTTCATGTGCATGATGGTCTGTTTTGGGGTTATAAGTATCATATATTACACCTCCTCAGTTAATACTTTGCATGATCTGACATGTTCTTCTAACCATTAATATTTTAGCTTATACTACCATTGTTTGATATGATATGTTATAAATTATTTGGTTTTATTTTATATAACATATTGGATATATATATATATATATATGAAATTATTTGAACTATTTTAAGTTGCATGTTTTTGAAATTTGTAAAAAGGGTAAAAATAAATATTTTTACATTCTTTTTAAATAAAACCCATTATTTTTTTAATTAAGACTAGTTTTCATTCATGTTTATTATGTTCATTTTATTATATAGGGACTTTTCATGGAATCCTTTGGTGGTATCCTTCAAATAATGTTGGATCACTCATTGTTCACCCCTTAGGTGGTTGTATAACATTGTATGAATTTCAATGAAGGGAAAGGCAATGATCCGCAGTGATTCAGGGATATTTTTTTCTAATTATTCTGGGTTGGTGGTCTTAAGATGCAGGGAGTTTTCCACGCTATCACGTCAATTAGTTGGAATCCTATTTTTTTTCTCCATGGATGCTATTCAAGTATTTTTGGGATGTTCTGCCTATAATGGGTCTTATCATCTCCATTGAACTGTTTTAGTTATAGAATAAATGTATATTATTCATTGTACGACTCTATTATATATATATACCATGTTTTGGATTCATGTTTGTAGAAATCATTCCCTATGGTTATTATGTGATACATGGGTGTGAGACTTTATCCCAAGGGGATCGGGAATTCAGTTTAGATATCTAGTAATTCGGGTTACGTACCATTTTAATAGGGTATCTGAATAAGGTTTGTCATATTTTCGTATCAAAGAAGGTCATTCATCAAGATTCATTGCCTCTAGTAATTTGGTAGAAGGGAGACATGATTGTTGAAACATGAGGGGTGTTTTTCAATGATTAATTTCTTAGATCATTCCATTATGAAACTCAAATAACCATGGGATGGTGGGACGCATGTCTTTTATATTGAGTTATTGATCATAGTCTTGGTTTTTTATTATTATTTTATAGTCTTTTACTATGGTTATATTATTTTCTCATCGTTTCATTTGTTTTTGTGAGCATTGTTCTGCCTCTAAGACATCATCCACAGGTTCCAAGGGAGTGTGTAGAAGAAACACCTAAATTGAATCTTCTAGTAGATTAAAATATTATATAATCCATCATTATATAATTTTTCTATGGACCTGAATATTCAGATACTCCAGAACACAGTGGTTGAGGTACAACATTGAGATAGAGGAGGAAGAAAATGATCACTAGAGTTCTTGTGAGACATCCCACCATCTATTAAGGGTATGAATGAAGGTCATGTTCTGGAGTATTTGATTGAAAATATTTATTAGATATTTGACTTCTAAGATACACCAAATAGTTGCAAGGTGAAGTGAGTAGTGTTCTTACTTGGGGGTCCCGAAAAGAGATGGTGGGATTTTATGGTGTGGGAATTAATACATGTGGGATTCGATAAGAATAGTTTCAAGGATATCTTAATCAAGTTATTTTTACTATAGTCACTATTGACAAATATGTTTTTGGAGTTCATCTCTTTATAGTAAAGAGAGCATTCAGTGTCCGAGTACACTAATCAGTTATATGTTCTTGTTCATTTTTCTCTAGAGGTATTGAAGAATGACTAGTATAAATCATAGAAGTATATTAATGGGTTTCAATTGGAAATAATATCAATGGTATAGTGACCTAGGATAAACATACAGGGATATTACATCTTTGATATGAATATTCAGTACAATAAAAAAATTCATGCCTGAGGACCATAATAGTTTGGTGTAATTGGAAACATGGAAATAAAATATTTTATCTCTGTGAATGATCTTACACATCTATCATTATAATATATTCCTTTAGTACTTCTACCTATAACCTTTCATCATAACCTAGTGATAATTACCATAAGAAATGGGTTGGATCATATGCTTAGTAAGGGTAAACAAGGGAGACATGTAAGTGTAAACATGAACACATTATTATAATAACTATATCACCACATTATGAGATATTATCATATATATCGATGGTTGTAACCATGAGTTATGGGATAAATCATGGTGGTTTATAAGACACGAGTCTTATCTAAATAAACATCATGATCAATTAAATAATGACTAAGTAATAAGCCATATGATATGCAGAATACATATTAGAATATAGACCATTATGATAAGGCTACCTACTATGCCATTTTATAACATGAAATTCCAAGAATATGACCCATGTACCTACTTCAGGCAAAGGATAACACCTCATGTACCCACATTCTTGTAGTCTTGGAATACAACTCATGTACATTCTTTTTATGGGCTTGGCCTACAACCTGTGAACCCTCTTTCTTTTATGCATGGGAAACAACCCACGTACCTTCTTATTTTTGGTCATAGGACACTACCTGTGCACCCTCTATCATTTGTGATTGGCCTAAAACCCATACACCCAGTTTCTTTTCAGGTATGGGCTATAATCCATACCCCCTCTATCTTTTTGGGCATGTGATACAACTTGTTTACCCTCTTTCTTTTTAGGCTTGGGCTATAACCCATACACCCTCTTTCATTTCGGACATGGGATACAAACCATACAGCCTCTTTCTACTAGATCTTGTGCTATCACTTATGTACCCTTTATGATCATTTTAAACATATCACTACCCTATTAATTGAAGGGAGATATAGGTCCCATGAATCTCATTGTAAAATCATTCACACCTGTTCCACAAGATAATAAAAAAATAATCATATCATGACCCATAAAATATATCGTTCTTATAAACATCAAATCATAATCCATAAAATGAATTGAGAATTATTAAAATTTTATCACAACATAACCTATGGAAAAGGGATATGTTTAATAACAGTATCATTGAAGCATGACCCATGAAATAAATATATATTAAATAAACATAAAACATGTGTATGACATGAAATAAAATAGGATATGGAAACTCATGAATAATATATAGATATGGATCATAAACTCTCTTCTATGGAAGTAATATATTAGAAAACGATGATATTGTCTCAATAAACTCATATAAATCGGTAACTTGGGATCATACTCTCCATGAAGAAAAAGTAAAATTATCTGAAAAATAAAATATCATAAAAAGAAGTAGATTCATGATATTACATAGAAAATGGATGTAAATAATCATTGAATTGGACTTTAGGTGCATATAAAAACTTTTATCTCAAAGAGGGATAATTGAGACAATTTTTCTTACTGATTTTGTATCTTTTTAATGCTTGACATCGTGAAAGAAGGATCATCAAATGGAAATGTAAATACCTAAATATTTATGTAAAATATACATATAATACATTAATGGGGAGTACATACACCACACCAATGTAAATAGAGGTGAATATAACATGTAACTCGTATAAATTAAAAGTGATAAGAGATCCCCTAACCATCTGCCCTAACTCTCTCTATACTCTTATAATATTCCTCTAAATTTGTTAACAACTTTTGGTTTATGAAAAATGGATTCATTGGGAATTTTTAATCAAAAAGGATGGATTAAAGTAAATGTTAGGATTATTTAGAGGCTAAATTGGATGATATTGGATGAACATAAAATTTCTGAGTTGTGACATGAATAGGTAGAGGTGGTAGCCTTTTATAAGGAACAGAAAGGACTCATATGGATGTTTTAGAAACAAGTAAGTTGTTCAAATTTTATTCTCAAATAAAGTCATACCAAACCAAAAAAACTCAATAATTGAAGGTATATGGATAAATTATTGACATAAAATGGGCGTTGGACAAGTGTCTTGGACATTAGGGATAGTAATTTTATGGTTTAGACCCTAATTAAGCTTAATTTGGCATTATCCATTGTGATTATTTGTAGTAGCATTTACTAATCAATTTTGTCAAAATTTAACATGGTATTATTAGAAAGTAAATTTGACTGAATAAAATGTGTTTTTTAAGATTTTTTAAATTCACTTCACTGAAGCAGAAAAATTATGATTAGTGCTAATCCTGCAGACGAGATGAAATAATATGGCATTAAAGTACGAAAACGTTCCAACGTTTGTGAATATTTTATATTCATTTTCAAAGTTAAATTTATTATAATGAATTATATAGATGAAATATTTATCTAACATGACAATAAAACATATTAATAACATCATTTATAATTAATAATGTTTTAGAAAAAAAGATGATTTTAACTAAAAAACAGTATTTTTCACTATTCACCAAAAAATAATGTTTCTCAGAAAAATACAAAAAATTAACCCTAGTTTAATTCCCACATTCTGAATTAAAATAATGTTTATTTTATAAAATTCGATTTATAAATTTTTTAAAATTAATTCTAATATTAAATGTGTTCTATTCAAAAAAAGGTATTTGTACACAAAATGTACATGACCAAATAATTTTTTTCATTATCAATATGTTTTATTTATATATAAAAATTATAAAGAATATTTGTAAAGTAGTTTTCAATATTCCTATAACTATGTTTAATGGTTTTATTATAATTATTTCATTTAATAATATATGTTTGTGTGTGTGTGTGTGTTCTTAATAGAAACTCAGTGTTGTGTGCATCATACTTCAAGTCGGTGTTTCATGTAGCTTAAGCCACATTGGTATTGTGCGTAAGGAATGTGAAGTTGGTATTTTGTGAGAATGGAATTCTTGAATAATTCTTATATATATATATATATATATATATATATATTACTATTTAATATTTCATGGGAAATTATTAATATTGAAAATATAAATTAATTTAAAAAATAAAAATTCTGAAAATATAGGGGTGTTACAATAGGTATTTATGATTAAGAATTTGACCTATGTCGAAATAGAGAGATATTATAGTTTAGATGAATATGGAAATCTAAGTTGGTTATTTTATGCATTCTATTCCACCAAGTGGATGTTTCGGTGGCACACAAGAGAAAAGGATGATGCTGTAAGATCATTACAGGTTTGGTGGGCGTGGTTCTCAGGGAAAGGCCTCTTCTACACAATCAGATACATATAGAAGTGTTACATTGAATTTTTATCAATGTAGAATGGTTAGAAACACCCAATGTTATTTTAAATAACCTACAATGATGTGTAATATTTGAAGTCTTTATGGTTTAATGTTTCATTTTTGTTAGTAAATGAGTATTCTATGATATGGTCAGAGTTCAGAGCTTAAAAGAATACTAAAATGAATTCATATTATTAAAATATTATTGGGATCCATCCATATTCCTCATGAGTGAATCACCCTCTTGAAATAAATTATTTTATAGAGGAGGTAGATGTAGGTCTGTTAATATTGAGAGATACCATATTTATTTCATCATCCATAGTGATTTCGTTATTTTTTAATGGTGCTTCCCACTAACTGAAATGAGGATTTTGTGAATATTTTTTTTAAACCTTCAATTAATATAAGTTACTCTGTTATTTTTTTAGATAAACCTCTAGGGAAGAGGATACAATATAAGTTTTAGTGTCCTCGTCTGATGTCGATAGCTGATTTCATGATAGACTTTAATTTCCTTTTTCTCAATCTAGATTTGCTGGATGCCATCATTGGTAGGGATTATTGTATGTTTCAAAATGATACAGTTTTTTATTATCATTGACATGTCTCATTTCTTACAGCTGATGGGATCTCATGGGTGTTCTAAAGAGAGAGGGTTTTTTAGGATTGATCATCTGGAATATTACCACCAAGAGCATTGGAGTTTGTTTTCTATTGTAGTAGTTGAGTACATTTAATATATCTAGCTGATATTGATCTAGATTTTAATATTGTTTCCTAGAATATTTATCAAGGATTCCACCAATAAGGTGGTAATGTATAATATTTTCCTAGTGTTATGTACACAACCGATTTTAGTTCATTCTTATAGTATGGAATCATTAGATATGAAAGATCTCAAGATTTAATTGGGTGACAATTGGAGAAGGGTTTAATTTACCTTTGTGTTTAATCATTAGTAGACCTAGTTATCATTTATAAGAATGTGGATGGTTCACATTGGTTTTGTGTAGACTATATAATTTTGAACCAACTAACAGTTAATAATAAGTATCATTTTTCTCATGTGGGTGAGTTTTTTGTCAGATAATGTGGGAAACACTATTTTCAAAGATCGTTATTTGATTATTTTATCTTTTATTTAGAGAAATGGTTTCTTATATATATACTATATAATTCAATAAAAGGAATTCTTAATATGAATATCCTTGGGTGTAATGTTTCTGGACTAACTCACCAACAATGTTTTTGGAATTGATGATTTAGATAATTTATATGTTTCTTGGATCTTTTGTTTATGTTTTAATGGATAGAATTTTTTTATTCAAGATATGAGCATTAGAACGATCTCAATTTGATATTGGTTATATAAATACCATGGAGACATTATTTGAATTGAAATCATTCAAAATTTTATTTTTGGAGTGAATATATTATTTACTTTGGACATGTGATTTTAGATCATGGATAATAATTTAATCATGAGAATGTGAATGTTGTATTTTCATGGGAAGAACCATTGAATGTATTCGAAATTTAAGGAATCCATGGTGTTTTTTTATACTACCAGTTCTTCATCATGGAATTTTGAAATTTTTATTAACCTTTTACTTATCGTACTAGGAAATGGTTGATATTCATATGGGAAGAAACGTTTCAGTCTTATTTCAATGAATTGAAATGTCTTACGAAATCAAATCATATTCTAATATTACCTGAGAATGGTAAGGGGTTTATATTTTTTAACGATTCTATTAGTGATAATTTGGGTTTCTACGTTATTATATATGATTAAATGGTGTGTTATAATAATCTTTATCATCAACTTCATGAGAAGAATTACCCCATTCAGGATGTAGATCACATGATAGTTATTCATACTCTAATGTTTTTGTGAAACAATAATTTTAGTGGTAGATTCAAGGTCGTTTCATACCATAATTTAATGAGATATATATTTTCTAAGAAATTAATGAATATAAAATAATGAATATTTTTATAATACCTTCATACGTTTTACCTTCACATTTCCTATACCCCAGGGAAGAGAAATATCATTATAGATTATCTCATTATGAAAGTTTCATCGCACAATATTTTTAAATCAATGGAAGAGTATAAACTCATGTGAATGTTCTCTAAATTACATCTAGTTTCTAAATAGGATGTTTTAGGTATAGATCATACCAGTGATTAGTTAACATCACCTACCCATGACTCTATTCTAAAGAGTCAGTAGTATGATGATCAGTTAAGAGGAATTTCAGATGGAATATATGGAGGGGATACTTCCTCTGATTATTCTCTCTCTTAATATTGTATTCCACATTTCAAGAATCATTTTTTGTCCCATAATATTTGGTTATATTAGTTTTTTTAATATCATTATTCTACGTTGTTAGTTTATAACAACACTAAGGTGATTTATTATGATGTGGGATTATTTTATTGGTCTCTGGGTATGAAGAGTGACATATGGGATTATCATTCCCACTATTACATGTATCAATGGACAGTGTTAGAGAATTTTATGCCTTCTAGAATACTATATCCTCCTCTATTGTTAGTTTGGGTATGAGTTGTGGTGTTCATGAATTATTATTTTTTATTATATTACCATTTAATTTATGAGTGACGAATGTTATTAGGGTAATGATAGATCACTTGAAAAAAAAATCACATTTCATCTCTATTTGGGACACTATAAAATTTGATGATCTGGGAAATCTTTATGTATAGGATATTTTGATGATACATAGGGTTCTTCATGTCATTTTTTAAATAGGTATAGTAGGTTTACTTTGAGGTTCTGGTGGATTCTCCAAGAGGTGATGTGAACTCACGTCAAGTTGATTATGGCTTATCATTCACTGAACGATGGAAAGAAGGAGTGTACAACTTATATCCCAGAAGATATTAATTTTTATGTAACATGAATTTCCTATAATATTGGGATTTCTAACAATAATTGGATTTTTTTACATATAGAAATGACTATCATTCACTGATCAAAATGGTGCATTTCATGGATTTGTATAGTTTTATCTGCAGGGCACATATTGTTTTGGAAGAGGAGTGAGAATAGTCTTTGGTGGGACTATGTTAGTTTTTGATGACTTTAGTGATGATTCATGATATATTTCAATGTATTTTAGCATCATGGAATCAAAAAAAATCTTCTTCACATAAGTGAAATCATCCCTTGTAGTTTCTCGTATGCGATCGTGTTTTCTTGAAGTTTCTCCATGATTGGGATACCACTTTCTTATATATTAGTTAATGTTTTCTCTGAGATATGTTGTAATGCTAGAGGTCACAGAGTGTCTTGGTCATGTTACATATCAGTTGACATTCATTGTTCAATTGATATAAATTAATGATGTTTTACACATATCAAAACTCAAGAAATAACATAATGATCAATCTCATTTTTTGTGATGTGAATAGACTGATATAGATCCATATGTTTCTATTTTGGATAATTTATAGGTTATATTTTACTCTTATGTGAAATTTTTTCATAGGAATTATATTTTATTGTAAATTTTTTAGTCAGGAAGTGATCAGATTCCCATGAGACATGGGAGTGTGAGGTGTTGATGAGGGGGTAGTGGCCAAAGAAATTTCAATAAATAATTACTCCACATGACACATTGAGGATGGAAACTCTTGTGTAGGGTGTTTGAACCATATTAGTTAAACATTATTTTGGATGCACAATGTATTTTCTTGTTTTTTCATGGAAGTTTGAGAAGAAATAAAATCACATCACTTTGAATAAGAGGATGAAGGAACACATTGATGTTATAAAACATTCCAAGGTAAATATGACAATTATTTGATGGTATATATTTCCCAAATATCATAAGTAGTTTAGAGATCATGTGATGAAACCATTATGAATGAAAGGATAAAAAGGTTGTTGTCAATTAGTATGATTGGTTTTTTCGAATCTGGTTTCTATAGTGGACCTTTTTTGTACTGTTTTCCAAATTTTTGTGGTAAAAAATTAGAGTCTGGTGATCATTGATAAATTTGGATTTCCAGGAACATCTCATAAAAATATGGAAAAGGCGCTAATTTAATGATGATGGTCTTCTTGATGTAAAATTTTAAAATACCTGGAGAATATTGATGGTGTTCTCTATAACTATTAAGAGATTTGCAAATGGCAGAGGTGAAGAGATTTGAAAGTGAGTATTGTGGTAGTGAAGAGAATTGCGAGTGGGGCATAGTGCACTAGTGCAGAAAACGTTTTTTACGTCGGTTATTTTTAATTTTTTACGTCGGTTTCTAGCCGACGTTAATACGTGGGACATTATAAATAAGGTTTTTAACATCGGTTATTTAAAAACCGACGTCAAAAAACATAAAATCGCGATGTTTATCACGTCAGTTATCGAAGAAACGACGTTATAAACTGGGGTTAGCGTGGTTTATCACGTCCGTTCTATAAGAACCGATGTGATAAACCGGGCTGAGTGTGGTTTATCACGTCGGTTCATATAAAACCGATGTGAAAAACTTGGGGAGAGGGGTTTATCATGTAGGTTATTGACTAACCGACGTGATAAACCGGTGGGAGGGGGTTTATCACGTCGGTTAGTCAATAACCGACGTGATAAACCCTTGTGCAGGCCGTTTAGCACGTCCGTTATTCAATAACCGACGTGCTAAACCATTCTCGAGGCCCTTTATCACGTCGGTTATTAAATAACCGACGTGATAAACCCATTTTTTTTTAAACAGAATGCAGTGATCTTCTCTCCACCAGAATCAACCAGAAAATAAATCAAGAAATCATACCACAAAAACAGAAGTACATCAAAAATAAGCATGTAAATAGATAACATATAAAACTTACCCACTAGACAGAATCCACCCTCATTTATACCCCATGGACAGCCCTCCCCCACCCCGTTGGAGCCCTCACCCTCATGTATACCCCCTGGACAGCCCTCCCCCACCCTGTTGGAGCCCTCACCCTCATGTATACCCCCTGGATAGCCCTCCCCCACCCCGTTGGAGCCCTCACCCTCATGTATACACCCAGGACAGCCCTCCCCCACCCCATTGGAGCTCCCACCCCCATGTATACCCCTTGGACAACCCTCCCCCACCCCATTGGAGCCCCCACCACACTCCTGGACTGCCCCCCGACCCCCAAACACCCCCAAACACCCCTCGAAAACCCCCCACCCGCCTGAATAGCACCTCCTCACCCCCTCACCCCACTTGACAGCCCCCACCACACCCCTGGACAACCCCCCCACCCCTGGACACCACTCCCACACCCCTGGACCAGCTTCCCACACCCCTGGACATCCCTGCCACCCCTCCCCCACAGACCCAAATCCATACCAGAAGAACCATCAAAAGTAGACCAAAACAAGAAGTAGAGCAAAATTAAACATTCACTTATATAACATTCAAAACTTACACTGTCAACTTCAAAAAAAAATCAAACCTAAACAACTACCAAATAGACAATTAAAATGACAATATTCAAAATTACATTTTACATTACAAACAACTAAAATTCAATCAAACCTGTAAAATAATTTGACCACTCCACTTGTACGTGTTTGATGTCTTCAGCAGTATAGGGTTGAGGGTCATCAAAAAGCTACAAATGAAAAAGAAGATAGTTTACGTGTATAATGAATAAATCAAATTGAAATATGATGGCAAAGTTTAAGAGGAAATCGTACCAGGTCAAAATTCACAACAATCCCAGTTGTTATTATTTCATACATAAATCTTAACATATAATATCCGCATTCGATGAGGCCTTGTTGTTCATGAAAATTATGGTTTGAATGAGTGTAAATTCAATATATTATTTTTATGTAACAAATCAAAAAGTACAAATTATAAATGGAAATTTACCTTTGCGTTTACATATTTGATATTTGCATTTCTTTTCTTTGTGTTTTTTCGAAAGTAGGCCCATGCACTGTTAGAAAAATAATACGAATGGGGTAAATTTAAAATTTATTATAATATATATAACTATTGAGAAATTGAAACTTACTTTTCCAATATATTCTTAAAACTTGCCCGCACATCCCCATGAACAGAGCATATCCAATAAAGAGCTTTCTCCCTTGGGAAAAAAATCCCTAACATCCAATGATTACTGATAAAAGGAAATTTAATGTTAGTGGTTTTTTATGTTAAAAGATAATTAACTATTCGAGAGAAATGTGTTTCATACCTCTCACAAACAGTCATCATCCAACATTGTTGGATTATATTCTTTTCAAATCTTTCAGCAATATAAACCATTCTTTGTTCCTCAGTCAATGCACATGCTTCACGGGAAATCAATTGCGGGTCCATGAATCCTTATACTTCTGTCAGTTCATTCATCTCACAAATTTTATAATGATACCTAATACAAATCATATATAAGTATACATTTTTAATAAATATAACGCAGGGAAAAAGGTGTTAAGACTTACATGGAAAAAAATTGCACCACGTTGATGCCCAACTTATCTCCAGTAACAAGCTCCATGATATCAGATTTTGTAATCCCCACAGTTATTTCACGTCCACAAACATGATATTCCATTGGAAACTCATAAAAACCCAACAACAAATGTGAATATCTTGACAATCTGTCAAGACCACTGGAATCTGTATCTGATGTCATAGCATGTTGTCTTTGTTGTTGTCTATACAGTATTTCTTTACCTTTGAAGTATTCCTGTGAAAAAAAATTGATAATTATAGTAGTTTTCAAATGATAAAACAACTTTAATAAAAAAATAAAATAAAAGATATAACATTCATAGCTCTATGGTAATGAGTCGAAGAAGTCTGGATGGCCAAACTAAAAAATGGTCGATACTCTGTCCAACTGTCGCCACCTCATCTGTAGGTATTGGAACCCTAGCTGATCTATCTATAATATCTTGTACAGTGACCCTCTAATTCTCTACCTCTAATTGTTGATGATGAACTGTATCTCCTATACAATATACCAACCTGTATGCTACTATATGATGTTGAGAATCATCAACATACAACTCGAAATATGTAGGAAGCTGCGGCGGAGGCGTAGGATAAAAAATGGGGTCCGTAGGCTGAGGTGGGGGAGTGGGAGCTACTGGCGGAGGTGGAGGATAAATAATGGGGTCTGCAGGGGGAGGTGGAGGAGTGGGAGCTGCAGTCTGAAATTGTATTTGCATTTCTGCAAACATAGATTTCACCGAATCTCTAATCTTGTCTTCCAACGTCGCATTAATATTTTGAACTTCAGCCTCCAAGGATTCTATTTTTTTTATAAACCCCCTCAATGTTAGAAGTTGAAGAACGTGGAAACACTTTTCTTACTGATACACCTGTCAGATATCCTCTTACATGACCAGGATGTTCGGGCCTTCCCAATGCTGCAAATAAAATATCTTCCCTCCCAGTAGCTGTAAATGTCCCCTCTGAACTTTGCTCCTCAAGAGAGTCCTGTATTAATTAATTGAACATTTCTGTAATGATTGAAACTTATATGAAGAAATAAGTTAACTTAAATAAATTAAAAAGATATCTTACAATCCTCTCAGCTACGATTCTCGATTCTTCTGAAAGATATTGCCCTTTTTTCCCTTCCGAGCTCTCTTCCATTTTTCATGTCTAGATGGAGGGGATGGAGGGGCCACCTCTCCAGAGCTTGAAGACTCAGCTCTTAGTTGTTGAAATTTTTCCGCTATCATTTTTTCTTCCAATAATGTATACCCTCCCCGAGATAAACTATGAGGGTATAAATTTTTAGATTGGATCTCTTGATGAGCTTTCCTTGTTTGCTATAATTTAAGAATAAGAAATCATTAACAAAACATTAATAAAATCATTTATATAAGAAAGTATATAAAAGTTTACATTGCCCTTACCAGAAATGACTCTTTTTTTCTACTTTCAAAAAACTGTCTCCATGTGTCTTCATCTATAAAAGGATATATACGACATGGATTGTCATGACTCCTATGACCATAAATGAAATCAGATGTGAGGGTTGATTTGAAATCCCTCAATCTCCTGGCAGCCAACGATAAGCATTTCTTCCTGACTCCTCCAGTGTCAGGAATATCAAATGTCATCTGATAAAGAATAGGTTAAACATATTATATATACCAGAAACATTAAAAGAATGGTCAAACAATGACAAAAGATCTTACCAAAATCGTCTCCCACAACTGAGAGATAACCGCTTTATCCACACCTCTCCAATCATCATACAGAATGCTTACTTTGGTCTTAGCCTGTGTTGCAACAAAACTCTTAAAATCTTTGGCATTCGGACCTCTAGGAATATCATCATCATCAAACTCAACTACTATCCCTTGATCCTGCGTACGGGCAAGTGATAATTTTGGTAAACGTGTGCAACCACGTTTACCAACCTTTGAACTCTTTGTCGTAATAGGAGCATGTGAATGTTCATCCCCAGAGGTATGACCAGCAATATGCTCCTCCCCAGAATCATGTGGTTGATCATCTGAATGATCTGTCATTATCCTTCAAATCAAAAAAAACAAACTTCAGTTCCCAAATATACAAACTCAAATATTTTAATACTACTGTAATCAGAAAATAGAAAAGTGTACTGGGTTACATAATAGTAAACATTGGTAATATGGTAAGCATGTTAAACAATGGTAAAGATGGCAAAGATGGTCAAGATGGTCAAAATGGTCAAGATGGTAAAAAATGGAAAAAATGGTAAACCTGGTAAACATTGTAAACATGGTAAAGTAATTGTCATTGAACAAAAATAAGCATTTTAAAAATCATGTAATGGTTATAAACTGTTGGGTCGTAGAGAATTTTCTTCTGTTTGGGTTCCACCGGCTGACCGGTGGTCATCCACCGGTTGGCCGGTCTCACCAGGAAGTGGGCAAGCCTACGGCCTGGGTCCTCCGGCTGGCCGGTGGGCAAGAACCGGTTGGCCGATGCCCATACCGGCTGGCCGGTGGTCATCCACCGGTTGGCCGGTGTCACCAGGCAGTGGGCAAGCCGACTGCCTTGCCCTCCGGCTGGCCGGTGGGAAAGAACCAGTTGGCCGGTGCCCATACCGGCTGGCCGGTGCGCTAACACCGGCTGACCGGTGGCTCTGGCAGAAAGCAATGCTTCTGCCAGAGACCACCGGCTGGCCGGTTGGAGGCCACCGGTTGGTCGGTAGACTCAGAGAGTCAATATCATCCTTCTTGGGCCAACTCCTGGGCAACCTTTTTCCTAGCATCAAAACACTTGAAAAAAAGTTAGAACACGATGAGAGTGATTGTGATCATTAAAATCCAAGAGAGAGGGGTACAACAATAAACATGATAAAGTAAACTAAACAAACTGAAAACAAACAATAACATATACTTATTTTATTTTAAAACATGTTTTAATAAATAAAAAACTTACAATATCTAACATTTATGGAAAACATAAATGTAAACAAGAAATAAACATATGTTACCTGTAATTTTAGGAATGTACAGATGGATTGTTTTTCCAAATTCCTTCGTCGTGATCGTTCCTTATGGAACAAACTATGTCTTCAACATGATCGTCATTATGTTCTGTTAATATTTCCATTGAAGTAGGGATCTCACATAAATCATCATATTCATCAAGTTCATCCTCACCAACATATTTTTTTTTCCTTGTAAAACAACAGCCCACTGCATATCTGATTGATCTACTACATAAAAAATTTGTTTTTCATGTGTTGCCATTATAAAAGAATCAGTTGTGTCTTCCAATCTATTCAGATTAACAAGTGTCATTCCAAATTCATCGTGTCTGACACTGTTGTTACCGTTAAACCATTTACAGTTAAAAACGGGAACTTTAATTTTAAAGTAATAAACCTCCTATATGTCTTCAATCACTCCATAATATGTATTTGATGCAGAAATTGGGTTTTTGTCCTTAGCACTCGAAAAATGCATTGCTTCTGCAAACACCAATACACCACTATTCTGAACCGCACTTTTGTTGTCCTAATCTTTTGTATGAAATGTATAACCATTAATGTCATAACCAGACCACGTTATCACATTTAAACATGGACCACCCACTATCCATTTTAATGTCTCTGATACATCTGATCTACCAAGCAAAGTCTTTTTAATCCATGACAAAAAAGTTTTGTTGTGCTCATTCAAAATCCACATTTCTTTCTTCTTTGGATGACATTGTTTCAACTCATTAATGTGCAATGTGATATATGGTTGAGCATCAGCTATGTTCTAAAAAGATGTATGATTCTAACTTCTTCATCTGTTCAGCTGACAATGATTTGACTTTCAAGCCACGAATCCCCTTTCCCTCATTATAAACTCGTTCATGGAGAGATGGAGGCAAACCTATGTGTTGCGCCGCAGCCAAGTAGCTCGTAAAAAACTCTGCTACCTCCTCAGAAATATACTTTTCAATAATAGAGGCTTCAGGTCGATATAGATTTTTAACATACCCCTTTAATATTTTCATATACCTTTAAAAAGGATTCATCCAACGAAGATATACAGGTCCACAAAGCTTTATTTCTCGAACCAGATGAATCATTAAATGCACCATTATATCAACAAAAGTTGGAGGAAAATACATTTCCAATTGACAAGGTATTAAAATTTCATCTGTTTCCAAAATGTTCAAAGCATTCACATCAATCGCCTTGTAACAAATTGAATTGAAAAAATAACACAACTTCATTATAGTCTTTCTAACACGAATGGGCAATATTCCACGCAATGCAACTGGTAGAATTTGTTGCATCATGACGTGACAATCATGTGATTTCATACCTATCAACTTCAAGTCCTTCATTGAGACAAAATTTTTTACATTAGAAGAATAACCTTGAGGCACTTTGGTATCATGAAGACACTGACAGAAGCTAATTTTCTCCCTCTTCGATAATGTATGACAAGCCGGGGGAAGAAATGTTCATCTTCCTTTAGGAGTGGGAGCTAACTCCAAACGTATTCCCATTGATAGTAAGTCTAATCTTGCATTCAACCCATCTTTAGTCTTTCCTTTAATATCTAACAATGTTCCAATCAAAGAATCACAGATATTCTTCTCCACGTGCATGACATCAATATTATGTTTAACTTCATGATACCTCCAATATGGTAGCTCAAAAAATATTGACCTTTTCTTCCAAATATGACTATCATTACTAGATTTCTGTGTCTTTCCCAATGTCACGTCAAGGTTTTTCACCCTCTCAAAATATTGATCATGGGATAAAGTTTTTGGAGCAGTATCAAATTCTTGTGAGCCATTAAATGCCTTTTTTAGTCTTCTATAAGGGTGTTCCATAGGCAAAAACTTTCGATGACCCATGTACACTGTTTTCCTCCCATGATGCAATTGACAATAGGACGTCTGTTGTTTTCAAATTGGACATGCTTTATGCCCTTTAACACTGTATCCAGACAAATTTCCATATGCTGGGAAGTCATTTATAGTGAACAGAAGCACTGCATGTAGTTGAAAATATTCCATTTTATAAGAATCATACACCCTAATACCATCATCCCATAACAGTTTCAAATCATCAATCAACGGTGACATGTAAACATCAATATCATTACCGGGTTGCTTTGGACCAGAGATCATTGTACTCAAAATGACATATTTTCGCTTCATACAAACTTCAGGAGAGAGGTTGTAAATTACCAATAAAACAGGCCATGAACTATGTGTGCTACTGAGTGTTCGGTATGGATTCATTCCATCGATGCACAACCCTTGTCTGAGATTTCTTATTTCATTTCCAAATGTAGAATACTGCGCATCAATTTTCTTCCATTGTGGACAATCAGCTGGATGACATATTTTTCCATCACATACCCACTCTTCAGCATGCCATCTTAACCTTTTTGCATCATGTGAATTAGCAAATAAACATTTGAAACGATTAATTATAGGAAGATACCAAAATACCTTTGAAGGGAGCTTTGTAATATCTACATCACCCTGTGATTTTTCTTTCACCTTATACCGTGATGTCCCACATTTTGGACACTCTGACATAAATTCATATTCCTTCCTATATATAATGCATTCATTCGGACAGGGATGTATTTTCTTGTATCCAAATCCCATCGGGCATAATATTTTCTTGGCTTTGTAATGTGAATCTGGAAGATCGTTATCTTTTGGAAGAATGTCTTTCATCAATTGTAGCAGCTCTGTAAAACTTCTGTCACTCCATCCATGCTTCGCCTTTAGGTTAATCAATCTTAACACCGCCGACAGAACCGTAAAATCTGTACAACCGGGATATAATGGTTTTTCAGCATCACCATATAGACGTGCAATTGTCGGTTCTATCTCAATTTGTTCTGCTACAATATCGCGAATCATTTCTTCAATTCCATCAGAGTTAACATCTTGCGAATCATCATCATCAGTGACATTCCGTCCAGTTTCACCATGCCAAATCCATGGGCTGTAACTCGGATTAAAACCATGACATATCAGATGATCTTTTATCTCTCTACTTTTCAACTTCTTCATATTCAAACATTTCAGGCATGGACAGAAAAAAATGTCACTACTTGGAACATTTCGTTTTGCAAATTCCAAAAAGGCATCAACAGCTTCCTCAAATTCATTGCTCATTCGATGTGTCGTAATCCAACATTGACTCATTATTACCTATAACAAATATCAACAAAAAATATATATTTTTAAGATAAGACAAAACATGTTTGTATGAAAAAAATCATAATTTGAATGTAAAACAATTTAAAATATAAAACAAATCTTGAAAGTAGTAGTAGTTTTCATAAGTACCCAACACCAAATAGCTATACATCGTAAGTGTCATGTTAAAAATATGAATATAGACCATTTGTTTTATGTTTAATAATATTGTCATATTATCTGATCATTCTGATTATATATTAGAATTATTATATCCTTTTGATCCGATATATAATCTAAGGACATTAATATTTCTTTAGAAAAAGTAATGTTAATATCATAGTAATGTAAAAAAAAGTATATGTCGAACTATATATATGTAATACAAATAAAAAAATACATATGTGTTTGGCCTGGGTTTCACACATAAATCAACTCATCTCACAGATTAAATTTTTGAATCATCCTACATAATACTTATTTTTATAACTTAGGGAATGAAAATAATAATGTTGCTGGAAGAATGGAACGTTACAGTACCACCCATTATTTTTCAGATTTTACTGAAGCTAATCCACAATGTTTTAATAATCATTTGTGAGTTGAATGTTGCGAGTTGAATGAACATAATAACCATTTGCAATAAAAAAAATTCCACGAGATTCAAAAACGAACGAAAAGCACATCAAGAATAAAAAAAACGAACAAAATAAATTCATGGAAGGCTTACTTGAATGTCGCGAGTTGAGATGATAGATCCGAGTGAAGAAGATAAACAATGAAGCCAAAATGAGTGTAATGCAGGCGATCGACGAGCCGATTAGAGTTTACCGCGCGAGAGAGTGACGAGCCGGAGACTGTCAATCGAAAAAATCATAAATGACAGAACGCGGGTTTTAATTTTTTTAAATGCTTTATAACGTCGGTTATTATATAACCGACGTTATAAACTATTTTTAAGCTTTTTTACGTCGGTTATTTTATAACCGACGTTAAAAACCCCAGGGTGCTTTGGTTTTTTACGTCGGTTATTTGATAACCGACGTAAAAAACCAAATCAACAGGGGGTTTGTTACGTCGTTTATGTTATAACCGACGTAAAAAACACCGCGCTTTGGTTTTTTACGTCGGTTATTTGATAACTGACGTAAAAACCGCGGTTTTTTACATCGGTTACAAAATAACCGACGTCAAAAACCCCCGCGCAGTGATTTGTTACGTCGGTTATCAAATAACCGACGTAAAAACCCAACAGGCGTGATTTGTAACGTCGGTTATTAAAATAACCAACGTGAAAAATCTACTCGCTGCATTGTTACGTCGGTTATATATAACCGATGTAAAAAATGGTGACGTAAAAAACGATTTCTGCACTAGTGGTGGCAGTGCAGAGGAATTTATAGAATGTTTTTTAATTATGAAGGGCTTTGTGATCTAGGAAAATATACATGGAGCTTTGTTAAAAAGAGATAATTTTGCTTGAAATTTCAGAGCTTTGTAAAATATGAATATGTGGCACAAATCAGGTGAGTAAGGTTCAAGAGTAATGGGAAAAGCCTATAAATAGGCCCCTACAACCTTGAAAAGAGTAGAGAGCCTCAATTGGAATTTTAGAACACTCAAATTTTGTATATGGTTCTTGAAGGTAGTGAGCTCTGTGAAGTTAGTAAGCTCGGTGAAGGGATAAAGCTTCATGGCGGGCCATTTATCTTTTCAAAAGAATTAAATATCACAAAGACCAACATGTGCTCTACGAAATATTGAGCTCTACGAAATAGTGATCTCTTGGAAATAGGGAGCTTTGTGAACTAGATTGCTTTGTGAATTTGGGAGCTTTGTGAAGGATATCTTCTAAATAGCTCACCAATTTGAATATTTGAGTACACAATATAAGTGGGAAGTCCTTTATATACACATCATGATATGGATGGGGTATACGACTATGTATCATTACGAAGTCCAAGAAGTTCCTTCCAGGATTTAGGTATAAAATAGAGGAATTTCTTTAAGAGATCAGATTTGTAAATGTTTTTTATGAATCATAAAAATGTTTCTATTCCCTATTATTTCTTAATAGAGAGAACATACACTTGCTGATTGTTTTCCATGTTCTATACTAGTGAAATGGTGTATCCCAATCATGGTATTCTATATTAATGGATTGTTTTCACATGTATTGTGTGGTACTAGATTATTTCAGTACCATACCAAGGATGTAGCCATTTTGTGGAGTTGTGAACATTTTAAATATTGTGTTCTTGTGGATGTGTGTTTTGATTGAATTCATCTTGGAGAAAAATCTTTAACATGAGGCGATGGTTGTTTCAAAAATAAGGAAATATAAAAGAAAATTATATCACTAATTCAACCCAATCCCTCTCAGTGAAACATGGATCCAAGATGGGGAACATTACTGGGATGTTTTTAACATCTAGTTACTGACCTTCAAGTATTTCTATTCCCTTTTTTCATTTTCCTCTTATTTGGGTCCATAGAGGGTCTCCCTAGGTTGGAGAAAATTGGATGTGTAAAATAAAATTAATTCTATTAATGTATGTTTTTAACTAATTTATTATAGGTATAAATGTTTTAATGTATTTTCATAGTTCTCCCCATGTTCGGAGAACATCCATGGTGTTTTGGAGTTTTCTACTAAGATTTGGAATTCTCTCTATTTCCAATATAAATACAAATATTGTAATAGGATTACATGTAGTGTAATATCAGTCGAGAAGATTTCATGTGATTGGTACATAGTATGAAACTATTACATGCAATTTATTTCATTCACATCATGAATTTCTGTAAATTAGGTTTTAAAAAAGAAGAGTAGTGTTTCTATGTATGTTTGTTTCATATATTATGTGATGTTAAAAGGTGTTTCACATAATATCATATCGCATGTAATTCCATAATGGTTATGAACAGTTGATATTTACTTTATTTGTTTCCTAAACCTCTTCCCTCCTGACCTATAGTCTCTCAATGGATATTTAGGATACCTTGGACCAATCTAAATTATTTTTTCTAACAATTAATCATCATTTCTGTTGTGGTATGTCTCTCCGGATAATAATTATGTAATTTTTTTCTTACCTTTTATTGTGGTAGAACCCTGCTATATTTTTTGATATCTATTGGTCTGGAAAGATGATTCTTATTGATTCTTTCATGATTTGGAAGGAGATCTTCCTTTGGAGGGTGACACATATAAAGGTTGTAGTTCAACATGCGTGTTTCCAGATGGAATATTGTGATCTATCCACTTTTCAAATAGTTCATATAAATCAAATGGACGATGAGATGTGTGTATTTATTATAGGGCCACTTTTGTCATTTATGTGCCATTTTTTATTGGTGGATCCTTTTGTTGTCGGGTATAAACCAAGTTTGAAGTAGTTAGTTTAGTTCTGGCATATGTTGGATGAAATAAATTTTTATAGTTTTGATAATTTTTTTTAAATGGAATAAAATGATTTTTTGAGGGAATTATATTCTTGGAAAAAAAAATTATATAAAATATGGATTTTTTGAGGTTTTTCTGAAGGAAATTGTATTTTGAATGCATTGTTAAATAGATTTCAGAAATGGTTTTCAATGTCTGGTTTTAATGATTTATTTGGAAAAT
This sequence comes from Viscum album, assembly GCA_963277665.1. Taxonomy (NCBI): domain Eukaryota; kingdom Viridiplantae; phylum Streptophyta; class Magnoliopsida; order Santalales; family Viscaceae; genus Viscum; species Viscum album. Next base: position 1,643,504,351 of record OY728163.1, on the reverse strand, counting down.
AGTTCATGTGGGAATATTTGGGTTCTTAGGTGGATTTTATAGTAATAGTTTTCATCTATTCATACTATCAAGGGGTTCACTCAGGGGGTAATCATTTCCTCCCTATACCTATTGTTCAAGGGATGTGACAGGCTTATTGATGGTTTTACTTTATGGGGTTTTCCTTTACTCTCTAGGTTCAATCCATATATCTAACAGCATTATGGGTGTGATTTTATGTATTAGGGATATGAGTTTCCATCCAAGCTCGGAATTATTTTATCCTTGTCATGATGTGACATGTGCTTAGAGCTTGTATAGTTCTCAATTTTCCTACAATGGTTTTATATGATATGTGATATATAATTTGGTATTATTTGATATATATTATTTTATATATGTATATGAAATTCATTCATACTATATTCCCTATCATGTTTTGGAAATGTTGATAAAAAATAAAATAAAAATTCATATTCTTTTTATATAAAAACTATTATACTTTTTAGCATCCCTTGTTTTCATTGATGATGATATTATTTATATTATTATAGAGAACTTTTTTATGAAACATATGTTTGCTATATAGAATATTCTCTCATAGTGTGTGCACCGCTTTGGCAGTACATAGACCTTTGTATGTATTTTCACATAGGGATTGGAATGTCTATATAGTATTATAGTGATGTGTTCTATCAGTTGTGTCTAGGTAGGTAGTGGTGATATGGAGGGAGTCTACCATGTTATTACATGGAGCAGTTAGAATCCAGATTTAGTTGTCCTTTAATTATTGGACTAGTTCTTTGGGATGTTCTAACTACATTGAGTTTTATCATTTCTTTACCCATCTTTCAATCAATGAATATATGTATCTATTACTCTATATGATGTTATTATATATATCAATATTTAGATTTAAATATTGCTTCAGGTTGTGAGATATCATTACATTTTTTTTATACCCTGGTGCTAGTCACTATCACGTAGGGATTAAGAATTTACATCGATTGTGTGGTAATTCAGGTCACATACCAGTTTGAGAGGGTATCTAGGCAAGGCTTATCAATTAAATAATGAAAAATATTTCCATTATGTTGTTTTTAAGTCATTTTGAAGATACCAGACACTTCTAAAAAATGATGGAATATATTCTATATAAAAAATGGTAATGGAATATTTCGGGGATATACAATTAAAAAATATATTTTCTCTTATTTAATGAAATAAAACACTTTAGAAAGGTGATAAATGGATATATAAGAAAACATTCATTGGTAAGAATGTGAGTAATTCTTAAAAATGTCACACTTTTTTTGGAAAAAAATATTAATTAAGTGGGAAATAATGATGATAAGTGATTTACCTATAGTATAAGAGGTAATACCAAATAAAATATGGTAATTATAGTATAAAATAAATCATGAAATGTATATTCACGTTAGAACATCAATGACCAAATGAATTATATATTTTTTCGACATAAACCCATTCCTTGAATTCTAGATGATTAAATAAAACTCTAAAATACTCTATAAAATTTTATAAATCTAAATACCATTTTTAAAAACATTGTTAATTTTTATATTCATATATAAATATAATTTAAATTTATTTTCATTTTTATATTATAAATTTTCAGTATCTGGTTGGAGTAATCATGAAAATATAGAACTAGTTTTTTTTAGCGGTGTTGTTTCTATTTATTACCCCAAATATCTTTATTCAGAAATCATAAATCATGTTATAATTTATGTTTTATAATATTTCAAATTTTATGTATTCATTTCATGATTATTTCAGTTAGTATTCATGATGCGAATGTTGATGATGAGCTTGTTTTAGTAAATTATAACAAGTGAACATTATATTTCTAATTAATGACTAAATTATTAATATTATGAATACAAAAATTGGATTATTTACTTGTTAATATCAAATATAAAATTTCTAAATCCAATATTGATATATATTTATAGTTATTATTCATATAGGTTTTTAAGGTGGCCTAATATGAATATGTTATAATATAAGTTTGAGAATTGCTATAAAAGATATTTTTATTTTATAATATCAATAAAAAACATTATAATGAAATTATTTATATCTTATGAATAATTTGAATAATAATTGGAAATAATTAAATTAAATGGAAAATATAAAAAAAATTACACTTGTAAATAAATCGCTTTTCCCCTTGGTATATTCATTTCTGGTAGATAGTTTTTCATTGATAACTTATTGATGATATTATATATAGAATGAGTAAATTAAATATATAAAATATAATTTATGATATAAATAACATATTAATTTAGTAAACCCATTTCGATAACTATCCATCAAAGGCAGGGGTGAAAAAAATGTCTCATTCCTGGTTGCAGTAGTCTTCAAATGCCCATGAAAACCATTTTAATTTTATATTTATTGAAAATTATGGGAATAGATAATGTTTATTAAATTAATATAACAAAAATTAAATATATTATATATACTAATTTAATTAAAAATATATAGATAGAAAGGTTTGGGAAGAGGATGGATTGTGGGGATGAGAAGTAAATTTAAGGGTATGTAATACTTGTATTGATGATTTTGATCTTCTCTACAAGTATCCTTTATAAATGAAGGAAATAGAAAAATATTCCAATAATATAAGTAGAATAATTTGTAAATTTTATGTAAAATTAATAAATTTTTCCAAATGACATAGGAATTTAGATCTATATATATATTAAAATGGTTGTATTTGAGGTCCTCTTAAAGGATAAAAAGGGGGATACATCTTGGGAAATGATAGTCATGTGAGTGATAAGAATTTAATTTTTGTAGACTTATTTGATTTCTCATATGACTTTTTCAATACCTTTAGGTTATAATTTCATAAAAAACTTATTATAAAAGGACTAAATTTCCAATTGATTTTTCAAAATTATAGCGACATTAGGTAACCAATTTTAGCAGCAATTAATCATTATTAAATAATAATAATTGTAATTACATTATAACTAAAAGTAAAAAAATATGCTTGATAAAAAAATAAGAAATTAAAATCTTAATTTATAATCTATTGTTTCTAATTCGATTTACAAATAAATGAAAATTATCTTTTAAATTTAATCATATAATTTTTTGAAATGCTATTTTTATATAAAACTACATTTTAAGTCCAGATAATATAATTTAACATTCATTAAAAATTTAATGACTGTTAAATTATTTTTATATAAGTTTATTCTCTTTTTAAAATATATACATTTATTTTTAAAAAACACGATATAAAAAAAGTATCATTATTTAAAATATAAATGTTTTATCATGATTCATAATATTTACATTGGTAAAAAATTATATGCCAAAAAATGAAATTGAACATATTCAATAATATTAATATTTATTTCCAAAATATGAAATTAATTTCATTAAATAAAAAATATAATGTTTAGAATATTTAATTTTAGTATAATCCCACAGAACGCATAAAATGTTTTGTTTTGAAAAAATATTTTTTAATCGATTAAAATTTATATGTAAATTTTTTTTCAATGGAATTAAATTTAAGGATATAAACAGGATTCTTATAAAATAAAATAAAAATTATGTGGATTCTGAAGAAATTTAATGAATAATATTATCAATAAAATGATTAATTAAAACAAATTATAGAAAGCTCTTTTTAAATGAGATTGAATTATTACTTATGTTTTAAAATGTAGAACACAAGTATTCTATGTACAATATAATATTTTAAAATATAAATTTTTACTCATAAAATAACTATTTTGTAATATAAAATGTAAAATAATTATATAGGTTTATAAAAAAAATTAATACTATTATAAAATATTTATTTTTATAAAAACATTTTTTTACTATTCACATAAGATTTATATTATTTAAGATAATTTAAAAAATTAATATTAGTATAATTATGATATTTTAAATTAAAAAATGAGATTAAATTTAAAAAATTAATTATTTATAATTTACAAATTCTGATTTTATATGAAAATAAAATATATAATGATTAGATTTAATATCTAAAAAATTCCCTTTTAAACTTTGAGGTGTTCTGAATCATGTTTTGGGAAATTCAAATTGATTATAATAATTTTATTCAATTATTAGTTTTTTATTATTAAACATTCTTAATCGTATTTATATAATATGTTGTATCATATTTAGTATAGTGTTGCATGTGGATCACGCAGTGGAATATAGTTTTGATTTATGAAATTATATTCTAATAAATAAGGGTGTTATATCCCCCACCCCTTAAAAAAATGTGACCTACAAATTTTTAATTATAACATTCCAATGGAAATATGTGAAGTAATATTAAATATATATATCACATTGGGTATAATTTTTATAGATATAATAAAATTTAAAAACTAGAAACATATCTTTCTTCATAAAATTAGTTTAACCAAACTATTTAGTGACTTTCACCCATTTCTGAAAGGAGCTTGTCGTTATTAAGTATTAGGACCCACAATATATAATTTTATTCACAAGGTATTTCATAATCATACATACATTAATATACTATCAATGGTTTATTTGATATGTGATCTCATTATTAAGAATAATTTTTCCTATATGTGGGGAGTACCAATCCATTTCAAAAATCACATTTAGTTTATTTAATGAATAAATAATAATAATTTCAAGAAAATAATTATAAAATGTATTTACTTTTGATTCACTATTAATAAAACATTAATTTTTATTGGATAGTTTAATCATTGGGGTGATCTTTAATTTTCATAAAAACTTAATAAGATTACTCATGTGGATAGAATATATTCCAATACCCATAAGTCATTTGTAGTTGGAGACTATACCTATTACCCTTTCATTGATAACCAACTTTTTTGTAGAGATGTTTTCATTATTGAGTAGGTCATTAATTCCTCCGATCATCAATAGTCTTGGGTTACGTAAATAATTATTATAATTCTCAAACTCCTTGTATTTGAAGCATTAAAGTGTGTATCGTCTATTGGTTGTGATTTTTGTACTATACACAATAGCGGCTAATGAATTTATCTCACTTATAAAATCAACATATGAAATTCCAAAATTTATACACTACAATCATTTTCTTTTCCATTTAAATATTCTATTGTTTGTTTCTTATAACTATTTTGACACATATGATGTCAAATATTCTATTCATAACCAAATATACCACCCAAATTATCATGATACTACATCCGTCTCTTCCTTGAAATGTTTGGAAATTCAAAAAATCATAATTCTTAATAGAATGTTTCAAATTATCATAACGTTTCTAACTCAGTATCTTATCCCATTGTGTTTCTTATTGGAGAAATCATTGTATTATCCATTGAACCCATTGTTAATTTTATTCATTTAAGAGTTTTCTATTACTGAAACCAAAATTGGTTTACATGTGTGAATAAAAAAACATCATAATATAAATATGATAAATGATCACATAAAAACTCATTGTTTAGTTGAGATACTCTTGAAAAAAAATTTGATTTCAGTTCATCCAGAATCAATATATGTTCAATATACATTTATTTACCATGGGTTCTCTCATACATCTTATCAAAATTCATTAATAGTATAAATCATTTTTATTTTCTTTAAAGGTAATTTAATTAACCACTGTATATCCCTTGGTAGTGTCATATTATGTGTGTTGTTAGGCCTCTTTGTCATACACCCATAGATGATTGTGTCAATACCCTGAACTACCTTTATCGGGTTTATTACACATAATATGAACTTTTCATTGGCCTTTATCTATTTGAATTATATATATAAGTATGTTACATCCTAAAACAATACAATATCTTATTTACCAAAATTTAATGATGGTATCCTATATCTGGACATATCCTTTAGTCATATTCTAATGTTATTCACTAACATTCAAAAAACTAATCACCAAAATAAATAAATCCAATTTTTATACAAACTAGTGACACTGAAGATAAGTAAATACAATTATTTCATTATTTCACATGGATAACCTTTCTAACATAAACATAGTCACACAACCCATAGACATAAAGGTTTAATGTCATGGAGATTGGCCACATAAAATTTTTATTTTACAACGCAGGAGAAAAATGCCTCTAAATCACAATCCTCTGAAACATTACCATAAAATATAACAATATAAAACCATAATCACAACTATGGAAATTAAAACACAATAATGGGATGAGCATATAATATTAATAAAGAAAACATATCATAATTTTTTGAGATCCTAAATAAGAATTAAAACATCAGGAAAGGAAAATATATTATTATAAGATCTTGAGGCCACTAATTAATTCCATAAAACATTATAGGATAGAAAAATAAAATAAAATATCCTTAATGATTCCTAAAAGTTATTACATGTATCAAAATAAATCTCAATAATCATAAAACAAGTGGGCATGATAGAAAATGGGAAATTAATTTGAAAATAATGATTAACATTAACATATAGAATATCTTGTAAATGAGAAGAATCATAAAAACAAGGAATACCATGATAAAAGACTACATGATATGAAAAAACAATAAGTATGAGAACAAAGTTTTTAATAAAACTCATTATGCATACATCTATGTGGACAAACTCAGTATGACCACACCTGAAAATTAGAGCAACACTATTATGCCCACGCATCAATGAAAAAACACACTATGTCCCCTATTCACTATCTCATGTGGTATGGGAATAAATTCATTTATTTAAGGTAAATATAGGACCCCAACCTTTTTCATCATCATATAACTGTTCCAACTAAAATCAACTGTTGTTATATAATAAAAACCAAATATAAGAATGAGTTTCTTAAAATTTTCAAAAATATAAAATAACATAAACTTAAGAAAAAATTATATTTCAAACGTGTAAATAATATATAATAAGATATATATATATATATATTACTAAAAACTCCACATCATATTATAATCACATTAAAATAATATAGATGTGAAAATATAAATGTTTTTATAAAAACATTTCCAAATTATTTTTAATGAATATTGAAAATTACAATCAAAATAAACTATAGAAGGGAGAGAGGATATTTTTAAAATACATAAATTATATATTACAAATTAAATTATCCATTAAATGAATCTAAACTATTATATTAATAAATCCAGAGTTGTAAAAATTTTCCTTAATAAATATTTATTGGTTATTTTATAGTAAAACACACATTTAAGAAATGATTGAAGACATTAATTTAATATAAGAGATAAATTTAAATTTGGGACTAGAAAATAAAATAAATTATTAAATAAAACATTATATAGAATGAAATTTACCTGAATTAAAAGATTTATTGGTCTAAAGGGAGTTATTCATCCCTACATTTTATTTATATTTGTGAAATTATTTTTTCAATGAATTCATTATTAATGATGATATATAATTTTTCAAGATAAATTTATTAAATATCATATAAAATATTGGAATTTAATTTTTAGATAAATCATTAATATTATATTCATTTATTAAAATCTATATCCTAATGAATAGTAAATTTAGTTAATGAAATCCTTTCCATGAATTCTTTCTTAGTTGATCACACACCAACCTAATGTATAACAAATATAACCAAACTAATACTGTATTTGTAAAACATATTCCAATATATTACCTATTATAAACATAATTTTTAATTATTATCTATATGTATATTGTATATTATCAATATTGTCTATGAGTAATCATGAAAATTTTGATCTTGTTTTTTAATTATGTTTTTGGATATCATTTTTATCACAATGATAATCATTAAAATATATTAAAATATACTATAACAGACATTTTATATTTATTTATAATTTTATAATTTCATTTCATATGTATTTCAATTAATATCTATGATGATGTGGTTGATAGATGAGCAAGTTTTTATAATTGAATAGGAATGACCAATATTATATTAAATAATGAGTTTAATGCTTATATTACCAATCCATAAAAGAAAAAAATAATAATTTTATTCTTAATATCCATTATTATGTTTATAAATCAATCGTTGAATAAAATTTATATAATTTCACAAGTATATTGTTTAATTATCCCAATAAAAACATGTAACATTCTACACGTGATTATAGATATTAAAGTGATTTGTCTAATATAATATTAAAATCACAAAATTATAATAAATTATTCAATTATATAAATGTTATGAATTATAATTTTAAATTTTTATAAGAATAAATATGTAAATGTCTTTTTTAGTTGTTAATAAAATAATTTTTCTCTTGGTATGTTTTTATTTTGTGTTTAGTTTTACAATGATCAGTTATTGATAATATTACTTATAGAATGATTGATTTATATTATCATAATATAAATCATTAAATAAATAACATATTTTTTTACCTTAACTCATTTTTGGTTTCATCCCTAAAGGGATGTAATGAAAAATTAAATGTGTCTTTTATGGATTTTATAATCTTCACCAGAACATGGAAAAAGTTTTCATTTTTCTAATTGAAAAGGTTGGGAATAGAAAACAGTTATAACATAAATATAATAAAATTTATGTATGTAAAATATTATTATATATATATATATATATCATAATAAGTTTGGAATATGGTGGATGAGAAAGATTACTAATGGATTATTATGTGTATGAAATACTTTTATTAAGGATTTTGATCTTTTCAAAAAATATCCTATAGAAATGAAGGACTTGGGTCATATTGTTAAAGATAAAGGTATAAAAACTTGTATAAGGGCTCTGTATGAATTAAATTAAAAAATGAAACATGTGAATTTTTAATTAAATGTGTTTCTATAAATTGGTGGATGGGATCTTCTTTTATAGGTGGAAAAGTGGGAAAATCTATTTTAAATAAAGTTATGTAAGAGGAATGAATAGAAATGATTGAGATATTAGTGATTTTAGTGGGTAAATTTTGGTCTAACATATTGGTATGATTATAGGAATAAAATTGAATTATATAAGTTGTATGTTTCAAATTGATTTATTAAAATTCAATCCACATTAGATTAATATTTTTAACAGTTATTAATCGTGATGAAATATTAATCATGGCTATTATTTTATCTCTAAATTTTTAATATGAAGTTTTTATATAAAATTTTGTTGTTCTGAATCCTAAATTTGATTACATTTAATCGATTTCAATTTCTATCTATAAAAAAAATTTAAACCAAAATATATTACATATTTAAAAATTGTATTTGCAGTAAAGCATTGCTTTAATCATTAAGTGTTCTTAATCATTTTTCTCATTTATTACTAATTAAATGAGTTATAATTTATTTTTATATTTTTTAAAAATCATATTACATTCTAATAAAAAAATAGAGTCACTTATATTCTAAAATACACAATATTCTTATAAGTATCATTATTTGAAAAATAATTGTTTTACCATCGTAAAAAATATGAACTATAGTAAGGTAATATTTTTCATTAAATAGAAATTAAAAATTTTATCTAAACTGGGAGTTATTATATAAAATATAAAAACAATTTTATAAAATAAATATTTCAATTCATGAAAATATAATTCTAATATAAGAACACATTATGCATAAGAATTTTTTTTATAATAGATTATATTTTACTAGAAAATTTTTTATGTAGTATTAAATTTCTAATGATATTGAATTTGATTGTATATATATTTTTATTATAAAATAATATGAATTCTGTTTATTTTGAATCAATAAAAGATTAAATATTACTGATAAAATATCTAATTAAAAGAATATAAAAGACTTTTTAAATTAGAATTAAATGTTACTAATGTTTAGAAATTTGTATAATAGGACTTATATGTTATTAATTATATTTTTATGAACAAGGTTATTCTCATTAAATTATTGTTTAATTGATTAATAGTTTTTATAAATATATATTTCTTGATCATATATTGATAACATTATAATATTTATAATTTTCGTAATTATGAAACTTTTTAATATTCATTAGAAAATTCATTAAATAAAGAAAAATACAAAAACATAATTATTAGATAATTATGATATAATGAATTTAAATTTAAATCATTTTACAAAATAAAAATTTTAAAATTTATATAATTATCTTTTTTTAATTAGAAAATATAGAAAACTAGTTTTATTGAAAAAATCCATTTTAATGCTTTATGTATTCATAATCCTATTTTTGTGAATTTTTATTTTATTATAATAATTTTATTCAATATTGGTGTAATTATTATTAAATTTTCATAATATTATTCATATAATATGATAAAGCTCATTTTGGTTTTGTGTTGTGTGTGGGGAAGAAATTGAACATGGTTTCAATTTTAAAAATTATATTCCAAAATCACGTCGTGTTAGTGTATTTATAATTACGGAAGCTATAATTGGGATCCCTACAAATTTTATAAAATCCATTAGGTAAATTGTGTGATATTTTATAGAATATGAAGGTGTATCGGTCTTATAAGTTATAATATTTTACCTTTTTATGTTTTTGAAACTCATTACATTGAAGAATGGAATTATAAAAGTGTAATAAATGAAAAAATTGTGAAATCATTCATAGTGATAACCTCAAACAGAAAATAATTATCCCCTAAAAATAAAAGGGCTTAAGTCATTGATAACATTACATTTATTGTTTTTCATAATTAGGAATTAAACCTAGAGTTTGGAAGCTACCTAGGAATCATGAAAGCTAAAAACTGCTATTAGAAAACCCACTTTTCATTTGAGGGAATCCATATTCAATAGTTGAACCCTGTAATACTACCATAAAAGGAAACATAATAATTATAATTTTTTTAATGTATCCCCATATCATAATATTATGTCTAACGGATAAGATAACTGATGTATAACACACTTGGTTTACCTTTTTAAGGAAAAAAAATTCCTGATAGAAAGAAATTATAAGGCTTTGGAAGCACTGCCTCAATCAATATAGTATGTATGGATGTGTTAAACACATATTCTGATCCACATATCAACACCCTCAACCATAATCCCCCTAATAAAATTCATGTATGAACCTAATTATCACATTATAAAAATTTTCATGAAAACATTTTTGGCTAAATATAACCAGGACATGAACAAAATCTGAAAGACCCTCCTTAAAAATATAATAGAGTATTACATGGTGTATATGATGTTTAAGGCCTATATAACTATGAAAAAAATGCGAATATATAACTACATTAAATTATACATTGAAAAATTACAATAAAAAATAATCCACTAAAGTTAGAATATAATGTTCTCTTAGGAAAATACCTCATGTTTGTAGCTTTCAAATGGGTTATTGACGTAGATCTCAAAAATACTGCCTCCATTTCGGACATTCCACCTCCTCAAAATCCCCATTAATTAATAGGCCTTCAATGATGCATTTCCTATATAGATAACATCATTATGAGTCTCACAATACAATAAAAACCCATGAAAAATTTAACGACAAAAAGTGTAATGACTGAACCGTGCAAATATCTTTTGATTTCCAAATATAGTACATCTCTCACACTCCAATATTCATGTCTCCCCAAAACTAAAATCCACATACCATCTATGTGGTATCCCTATATTGTATTCATTTATTCCTTTTAAAAAATAATTACAGTGGAAATTATAATAGAATGTATTACACTAGTTTCACTATTAAGGGACACACAATAAATATATCATAGTAAAAAATAAATTCCACACTTTGATGTCTAAGGATTATAAGTTTTCTTATATATTTATAAAATATGTGGTCCATTTTGACTCATTTGTTCATATGATAATTTATATCCATATCCTGATTAATTTTTATAGGTGTTGGAAACTTTTTTCATTAATTTTTAAATAATCCAATATTATATTTTTCACTTACAGGGTAACTGACTGTTGAGAACATTAAGATTTCATGGTAACTGACCCTTTATCATATTAATTATCTATAAAAATTGAATTAAATGATGAAGAAATTTCCTAATTCCATGATATTTTACAATCATGGAATTTTACATAGTAGGGTCCTCCAAACCCATAATAAGAAATATAATGGGGGAACCTCTTTCATGGGGATTGTGTTAACCAATATTATAATATAAATACTACCATTTTTATTCCTAATCTCAAAAGGAAAAATCAATAATGAGGAATAATACCATGCTCTAATAATATATTTATATCCTTCCAAAATACCAAATCATTGAACTCAACATTAAATGAAACATAGATTTGTTGATCAAAAAATATAATATATAGTATACCATTAATAAAGGAGATATGAACTATATCCTCAGATATACTCTAGAACTTATTGTTTAGTTCCTTAAAGAAAAAATAAATTCATGTGACCTTTATTCATAAAATTATCTTTCATGATTACATTAAAATATGGTTTCTACTCTTTATAGTGTACTTTAATATGAAATTTTCATTCAAATGGCACATAGAATATTATTTTCTATCGTATCAAGTTATAAATTCAAGTTTTTTGGTAAAATTAACACAATTTTTCATCCAAAAGGATCATTTTTTAGCTCTTATTAATTTCATGTATCCAATTGGGAATCAACCAATGTTGAAATTATATAATATTGGGTCCTTTTATAATATCTATCCAAAAAGGAAAATTCATAAGCGTGGTGAATTTAATCCTCATGAGAATAGTGGATCCCAAAAAAATATTACATTTTAAGTTTCAATAAATTATATCTCATCTACATCAGATGAGGGGAAATAACTAAATTCATAGATCAATTCCATGCGTAAAGTTAAATAGCTAACTAAATAGGGGATCAATCTAGTTATAATGTATGAAGGATTGGTCCTTCTCTTCGATGATACATGTTGTGTTAAAGAGAAAATGAAGAATCAGGTATCATAGACCCATTCCAATTACATACATTAACCACAAAATATCTTACATGTCACCATGTACACCTCTCCACTCTCTATTTTAGGGTTAAATTTTATGGGCATATAAACCATGAAAATATCTTTGAAATGTATGGTCATCCATACTAGATTCAGATTCTTCTACAAATTGGTATAAGATACACCCCTAAAGGAGGGTTGTTTGCTGATAATTATTTCATTGATATTATCTATTCTTATAACCAAATTTTGTGTTGTTAATGCTCTCATTATGAATAAATTCAGGATTTTTCATGTGCGTGAGTTGAACATATTATATGAATAGTTGAAAAAAAATCCAACCACTCTTCATGTTATCATATGGTAACTAATATATTAGAAAAGGATATGAAAAAGACCCCATAAAATGTCATTTAAATGATGTTATCTAATGATAAAATGTGATTTACAAATAATATTCGTGATATTTTATGGGGATATTACCCCACTACATTAACCATAACATTGAAATTCATCAAAATTAAATAGATCAATCTTGAAAAAAATATTTCAAACATATTTCATTCCTTAAAGGGTAATTTTTATCATCTCTAATGTTACTAATGATATATAAGGTAAAACCACTAGAAATAGACCCCAAATGGGAGGGATCATAAATTATAAAACTATCTACCCCAATGGTTTATATTCCTAATAAATTAATTTGAGATGTGTATCACACCTCAGAGTAGTTTGAGGTTCATGAATGAATATTTTTTAAATACCTACACGGACATATTTTCTGTATAACAAGATAATAAACAACGATACATATGTTCCCCACTACATGACTATAAATAGTAATGAATAAAAATCATTTCATAATAATATATACTACAATACATATATTCCCAATAGTTAGACTATAAATTTTGAAGCATAAAATCATTGTAGTGATTTCATAAAAAATATGGAAAAAATAATTTATAATATGACATAAAATTACTTGATATATGGTCAAATTTTGTTGAATAATAAACAACAGGATTGTTCCACATTAATGGAATAATATTCTTATATAAGAGTTATATGTGATTAGAAGATAATTGTGAAAATTATGAATATAAAAAACAAATTTACATTGGTTACCATACACAAAGGTTAAAATTTCACACACACTAAACATGGGACCCCTCAAAACTATTTAAATTTATCCTATATATCATCCAGATCTATGTAGTGACCTAATTCCTTTAACTAAAAGTTTCTTATTATCTATAAGTAGTAGATAACATGTAATTTATCATGGGATCAACAATGAATTTGGATTCAACACACACATTTAGTGTTGGGGATCTTTACGATTCATGTCAGGTTTTAACTAATATAGTGCTATTATAAATAGTTTATTTTAGTTTCTCTTGTATATGAGTAAAATTTTTGTAAATACCTACAAAAAAACAAAATTTTACTTCATTACTATCTTCATAATATTTTAATTGTTGTTATAATCCTCAATCATAGTCCTATTCTGAAATACCAATTTATAATCCCTCTTATAATAATATTCCATTTCCAATTCTCTATTAAAATCCATTTTCATTAACAGGTTAAACATGTTTGACCTCATACCATCATAACATTATAAATAAATGATATTTGTCCTTAAAATAATATCTTATTATTGGTCAATGTTGTTTCACTATAAATCATCAACACATTATCAAATAAGTTCATTCAAATTATACCATATTCACTTTCTTAATCGATGATTGGAGACAACAAAATACAAATACTCTATCTGGAAAAGACTTTTGGATATACCCCATCAAAACATTATTAGTAAAATATTTCAATTCTTAAGTTTTATAAACTTTCATAGTCAAATAATATAGATCATAAAACTCTAGTATCACATTCCCTAATATTCAGTACATTGCCTTTGGATTCTTATTTATGTGGAGTTGAATTCCTAGGAATGGTTGAATAAACCTAAATATCCTAGTATGAAATATATGACCCAAAACTAAGATATAACCTTTTTCAATGTTGTATGACTTTAATTGTTATCACCTAATAGTCTAAAAACCCATACCATAAACAATATAATAAAAATGGAAATACTCACAAAACTGATTAGGTAGAAACCTAGTAATGTTAAACCTGAGATAAATTATGGTCTCTTCTCATTGATAATAAAATTTATATTCTTAGGATATTTTAATTGTTTTCAAAACAATTATTACAAATTCCTATATGATACAAAATCAGACTCATCAAAATCCAAGAAATTACATTACTCTTCTAATAAATCTGGAAAAGAGATAGAGAGATTTAGTGTTTTAAGAATATCGTTAGCCTTTACACTTGAAATATGGAACAAGATTATCAATTTAGGGTGCTTGATCTCTTCTTGAAAATTTCATCCCCATGAACCACACATGATAATATAAATTAACTAGATACTACAAAACCACTTCTCACCCAAATGGATTTACCTTGGTTTATAGTAATATCATACATGCATGTGAAATGCCTATATAATTCAACAAGAACACTTCTGGTATGGACCCTAATATTATTTCAATAACTATATTAACATAGGTTTTGATGATGATGTAAGTGAAATTGAAACTACAATACCAAAACATGTGAACAAATCTCATAGGTACATAAATTGATATATAAAAAATGAAAAATGGTTTAGTGTGATGGTATTTACACTTGAATATTCAATATCAATGTATGTTCATAGGTATGAAGGAAATTCAATTATTACTAAAATTTTCACCCTCAAATTATGATAAATTTAATCATATTTTACAAAAAATTACATCTCTCATTTTTTCTAGGGGGACTGATCATCTGATATATAACAACCAATAAAATTAATATGCAATCTTTATGAACACATATGTGGGTTTTCAAATTCCTATATAATAGAAATTCAAATGGTTTATGTTATATTCCAACCCCAACTATATGATTCTCCCAAGGAATACATTTTATTGAATGTGCATTGGTGTTTGGAAATGCATATTGTATTTATAGAGAAGGAAAATTTACCAAAACTATTTAATATAGTAGAATACAAGGGGAACTATAAATAATATTGGAATAATTTCACTATATCGTTCATCTTATGAAATTCCTTACTATAGGAACTGATCCATTTTTTATGCTCTATAAGATGACTAGTCATTAATTATGATTGTTCTTATACGTACACAACATCATCAATAAGACCCTACCAGTCACTTCAAATTAAATCATACCTTGTCGCAACTCTATGGTGATTCTGTTCAGCTTCATCCAACTAATGTCTCATTTTACATGTATCGACATTAATATCATCCATAGAAAAGTGATTGTATAACTATATAATGATTAATGAATTAAAACATAGGTTACATTTTCTAAAACTTTCTAATGATTTATTAAATATATAGAATTATAAAAATTATTCTTCCAGACCACTCTTAGTTGAAGGAGGGTATGCTTCTGTCAATATATCATATAAAGTGAAATTTTATAAAAACCACTAATACTAAGTTATCTATGTAGCCATTGGATATAACATATATTTTCACTAGTATCTATTAAATGTGCCTTTGTTATTAGGCTGGGTAATATCCCCCATAAAACACTCCATACAAGTTAATTATCATAAAAAATTTGTAGGTCCAAAATATATTTTATTATTTGGTGTTGGTTCATAATCTATAAATATAGTTACAACAAAATGTTCCTCCATAGAAATTATATCATTTGTGTAATCATCTAGTGTCCCTATAGAAACCTCTATGAGAATATTATTATAAGATTGGTGCAACCCTCTACAACTCTCAAATGTAATGGCTTGATGAACCTCAACACATGATACTAGAGTGAATTGATAAGTGAGGGTTCCACCTACAACTTATGTATCATTGAAACAATCATTTTATCTTATTTTTTTAATTAGAATATCTATTTTATCAATATCTTTTTTCTCTTAATAGTTCCAAGATCAAGTAATTTTCGTGTTGATGATAACAATATTTTTAGTACATTAACTAATTATGAATCAACAATTATATAAAACGTTTAACCTTAATTTCTTCCAACTCGTATGTATAATCTTGAAGAGTGTAATCTAATTTATTAACTTCAGGTTCCATCAAACATTTCCCAATTGACTAGTTAATGACTTGAGCACCATCGCTAAATATTATAAAATATGATCAATACAGAATTAAAATAAATGGTTGGGGGGATTCTTAAACCTATTATAGGATATCCTCTTATATATGAAGGAATAATTATAGGAATTAGTACCATCCATCATCTCCATGGTATCATTAATGCCTTTGAATTATTGTTGATCTAAAAATGGAGGTAGGTTTTCCAAGAATAAATTAGACAACGTGATAATGATTATGTATATGGAAAAAGTGATCCACAAAGTCAAATCCTCTCATATATCCCATTAGCAACAATGTAAGTTGTTTTTCATTCAAATATTTGGATTTCAACTACCAATAACTAAAAACCCTAAATAAATAGTTATTGATTTTATATTTTAATGTTTCATAAATAAGATAAATAAATAAATGGCATATAAATAATCATTTTTCATACCCAGGATTTTTTTTCCCAATAGAACTCATGGAAGTTTAAAATTTCCATTATAATAAATATCATGTGATAGAAATTTACTGTCAATATGATAATGTCTTTGAGAATATCAATATGGAAATCTATATAATTATCCCCATATAGAAAAAAAATGTTAATATTATATGTCATGAGTGAATGTTATGTCAAAATAGTGTTAAAGTATCTCACATTATCTTAGCAAGTAACCATGGCCTCTAGGACATATTCTCTATCATGGATTTCAAACTATTTTACATCATCCACAACCTCCCCATCCCCTTGAAATCCAAATTTGAATCCCTTATACCCAACACTAATATGATTGTCTCCCAAAATGAATGTTATTTTCTATTTAACAAAGTATTTTCCCTACATTAACTAATAGATGATATCTATTTTTGTATAATCATATTGTATATAAAAACATTATTAGGATTAAAAAAATCACCATATGGCCTTTGGACCTCTCGGGTAGAATTTTCTTTGGAAAACACAATCCTTATAAACCAAATCCCTTGGGAACTTTGAAAAATTATCTCTTTTCTCAATGACACCCATTACAAAAAATAATCTTAAAAGATTACATCATCTTTGATATCCAAAAATGTTGGGGAGGAATCTAACATGGGTTTTTTTCAAGAACCTTATATGATTAAATTTATGTATATTACAAGAACAAATAGTCTTAGTATATACTTAGGGAATAATAATATAACACCCCCAAGAATTTAATAGATGACTAGCTGATGATGGAGGTGATTCTGGTTGTGGATGTCTCATATACATATCAGGGTGAACCCCATTTTTATCAGCAAGAGGATATTTATCCAATATATACTCATCTGACTGATATACTAGTTTGCATGGTGTCTACCATTTAAAATAATGTGTGCCCACATATTGAAACAAGACTATTATTAGAGCCTTTTGATATGTTTTTAAAAATATTCAACAATAATATTAAAATTGGACAATTGTCAAATTAATGTGTGGTAGTGAGATTCAGGTATTTTAGCTATGTAATTTGTAAAAAAATCTTCTTACAGTATGATCATTAGATTTTTCTTCCTATGAACTCAGTATTATGGAAGGGGATTGGTGTTCTAAAATAACATAAATAGTTTTAAAAATTAGGAAAACGTATATAGATCAAATATCATCATCCCATATATAATGGTTGTTAACACTACATCCTATAATGATAATAAATATTATCATTATTTGATTATCCCATATATGTTTTCTACCCATTAGAATATTGGTATATTATGAGTAAACTGAAATTTGACATAAAATTTTATTATAGAAACATGATTTTTACATGGCTCTGTTTGGTATTTAACATCAGTATTGTTAAAGTCATTGATTTAAAATCAAAATAGAGAATAATAAGGGTATTCTAGTTCCAATAGAAAATTAAATTTCCATCATGAATGTGGTTGGATAAAAATACCCATTAGATTCTATGAAGGTAAGTATAATCCCACTCAAGAATATTTTCAAATACCTTACTATTTGAAGATGTGTCATTATGGTGGGGAAGAGTCAAAATCCCCACAATGTGTTGTGGCTAACATCCAATCATGACAAGTTGAATAATTTGTTTTCTTTAAAAAAATGATTCAAGAATCACATTGGTCTCTTGATATGTATATCATTCCCATGGGATTCTTCAAAGACATAATTCCCAACTATAATTGTTATTTCAAGAATAATATATTCTCTTCTCGTAATAACATATATTTAATAGGGAATCCATATTATCTATAGTTTTTCTCTATTTCCCAGGACTATCATCATGGTTAGAAACTAACCATGCATTATATCAAATATGGGGACCATTCTGGTCATTAATATGTTATATAGATAGATACCCATATCGATATTGATCATTTGAAAGATGTTATTATTTGGGAAATAGTGATGCATTTTCTAAGAACTCAAAATTTAATATTGGAATACTACATACTCCAAGGAAAACACTAATTCTTATAACCCCATATATTTCAAATAGTGATTAAATTAGATTCTAATTTGATAATCCCAAATGGTACACTCCCACTAACATATAAAATTAACCCCAATGTAAAGGTACAATTCTAAACTAAAAACATTATGTTGTTTGGAAATAGATGAAATCAAATTGTTGATGCTATTAAAGATTTTAGGTTTTCAAATTTTGGTTTTTTTTGTATCGATCTTTAGTTAATTATTTAGTTGATAGGATTTCAACGAAAATACCTCATTAGTAAAGTGAACATTATAGATGATTATTTTTTATGGAAACTATGAATGGATGGGGGTTAATAGTATCTTTTAAAATTTTAGGATAGAAAAAAAATATAGTTTATAATATAATAATCTATACTAATTTCAGTGATCTTGAGTAAAGGTGTTAGTGGATGGAAAAACAGTATACCATTTGATGTCCAATTATGATCCTTGACTCACCTTTAGAGATTTATAGTGGTTATAATTGAACTATCACTAGGAGATTTCAATTTTTGATTAATTAATTCATTTTTAAACATCATGAATAATTAAATGAGGAATATATTAATCAATAAAATTTGATCTCAATTCTAAAAAAATAATATAGTTTCAACAAACTAATTTCAAAATCTATTTTTAACCTGAAGAAGATTATTCCTACACATGAAATACCAATAGATAAAAGAAATATCATAATAATAGGATAATAAAAATCGCATAATATAACATACTCATAATAATTAAGAAATTAAAATAAATAATTAAATTCAAAATAGAAAATGGAGGAAAAATTCCAAGAGAAATACTCTTTTGATAAAAAAATTAATGTAGTAATAAAATAAATAATGTAGGTGAAGGAATAAATAATATCTCTAGTTGGAGCATCCAAAACATCATACCAAGGGTTTTTATAGAAAAGATAAATAACCAAGGGGTAATGTTTACCAATTATTGTTGACCAATGGTGAGAAACATGACCCCCCATTTATGTTTGGTGGTAGGTCACTCTCCCACAATTGGGTTTCAATGGTGACTCATGACTCACCATTTATATTTTGTAATGGTGACTCGATTCACCCACAATTGTTATTTTTGAATGCTGACACAACTCTCCAACTATTTGTATTTTCCAAAGGTAACTCATTGATCAACCAACATAGAATAAGACTCGAACCAAATATATATCAGGAGGAAGAATATGAATGGATGATGTTTAGAAAATGAATAGCCCATGGATTAATTTATCCATTGAGGAATATAGGTGCTACTATCAATGAGACCACCATATGATATGAAGAAATATTAGAAAACAAATAGCTGAACAAGATTGTACGTCAAAAATAAGATAGTTAGATAGACTTTGTGAATAGAGGATCTACATTGAACTGAAGGTTGATAATGATTGTCCTCCAGAGAATTATAATCCTAAAAAAATATAGATGAATGGGATTTCAAAAGAGGGTGAATAAATAAAAATGTTCAACATATCAAATGGGTGAAATAAAAAATATTTGACGACCTAGGATTCTATCTAGTTTTAAAAATATGAATAGTGAGAAGGAAATATAGTCCCACATCTGTTTTGAGATATTTTTATTGAGTGTAATATATTTCAACTATCATTGATACATGATTTTAATTAAGAACACATAACATAAACACATGGCATGAATACCCAATGGTATACCTATCCCACAATATTCTCTGATAGATCGATCCTTGAGCCTTATACGTGGACCCACACACGATCTGTGTGCACTATACACACAGTCGACCAGAATAATTATAGAGATGCCAAAGGATGGAATTTCCACAGAGTTTACCTAATGGTCCCCTAAGGGTTTGGAAGATATCTAGGTGCCTCTCAAGGAGTGGACAAATTGTTTACTTATACAAAAAAATTATCATTATTTAATAAATACTATAAAAATATTAATGAATTCAAAAAAATTATTATAGTAAGTATCATTTCTATATCATGTAATTAAAATGTATTAAATTCTTAAGACACATAATAATTTAGTATAATTTAATATTATATAAAACATTTATGACAAAAATTTATCAAAAAATAATAATATATATAAATTATTAAATCACGTTTAAATACTAACTGAATACCCTTAAATATAAATTAAAAAAATTATTAAATTTCAAACAAAATATCCAATTTTATAAATTTATCATAATATGAATTAAAGTATTTAATGAAATCACGTTTTTAAATTATAATAGAATAAATGAAAAGGTTTATTATCATATTCAATAAATAAAATAATTAAAATTATTTATTATATTAATGATGAATTTTCAAACAATATAATCCACTTACCATATAATCCTATTAACAAATAATTTTCAAATTATTGAACTCATTTAAATACTTTTTTAGGAACAATGTTAATACTGGCAATGATTATATTCTTTTAACAATCCTAATTCACATTTAATCATTTAAAATTTTACTCAATCTAAGAGTTTTGTAAGGATTCCAAAAAATGATTCCTCGTAGGAACACATTCAAAACAAATAAAACATTATTTACATGATCCCTATAAAAGTGAAATATAACATACAAGGGTTTAGTTATATAGTTTAGAAGAGGGTTTTTAGAAATTGAAATAACACTTTAGTTTTGACATTAAAAGCATTTTTATAAAAACTAATATTACAATCAAACAAAGTGATTTTGTCGATATAATCAATGAACCAAAACTATCAGAAAAAATATATTCATTATTAACTATTAATAGTGATACTACTAGTTCTTTCTTAGTGGTCTATGAAATTAATCTTTTTCAAAAAACAAGTGACACAAACTTGTAGTGCTTTCTTAGTCAAGTCTACATCCTCCAATGTCTGAATCAAAGTAAGATTGTAAATAAAATCATTTATCATTAGAATAAATGTGTACAATTAAAATAGTAACCCATATATATCAAATATGTCATTTAACATCTTTAAACAGACATTGTTTATGGTTTTTCTAAAACCTAGAACAAAAAAATAAGAATATGATTCTTTTTCTAGATGTAGTGAGGTAAAAAATAATACCAATTTTAAAACTATGTAGTTTAATACCAACTTCTTTACTAAGTTAATTTAAGGAAAATTTTGAATTATTTCAAATAATTTATTCATATTTTTACTAGAATCTTTTCGGAGTCTGTTTAAATTTTCTTTAGAATGCATAGATTTATTTAAAAAAATAACTTAATTGCATTGATTAAATTGTAAAACAATGATTTTTTTGTTCTCCCATTAAAATCATATGAAATTAACTTTTAATTATCATAGATTAATAATTACTCATAGAATAATTTGGTGATCCAAATATTATATAATCAACCAATATATATATATAATCAATATATCACATCGATTCCTTTATATAAACAAGGTTCAATCCACTATATGTTTTACAAAATAATTTTATATTAAAAACTATACAACTCTTCCACACCAAGATAATGGAGATTCTTTATGAAAATATAATTATTTATTTAAACAAATATGGTATATAAAAATATCAATTTCTAATCTAAGTGTTTGCCTAACAAAGACTTCCGTTGAAATAATTCAATTTTAAAAGAAACTGTTTTCATCCAATTGAAATAATGTTATGTTTTAATAACAATAAAAGGATAATATAATTATAATTGATACCATAATTAAAATGGGAGAAAAATAATATTCATAGTCAATAAACTATTACTTGTAATAACCATGAGCTACTAGTCTTGAGTTATTTTTATCTATGTTTCCATCTTCATCAAATTTATTATCTGGAATCCATTTGGTTGCTAAAATAGGATTACTATTTGTGTAACGACCCAAATCTAGAGACACTCAACCGGTGCCCCGTACCCGGTTCTCCACATGACCTTAAGGGAATTTTCCCAAATGCCAGAGGTTTCCGACTAGCAGCGAGGGCCTTGGTGAGTTAGTGGGGAAACTATGCCCTCATTTGGTAAAGTATGCAGCGGAAGGAAAGTAATAAACAATAGAGGAAGCAGTTAACAACATACAACAACTGAAACTAACATTAGAAGCAATGTGTAATATAAAAATGATTCATCATGGAACATGTATCTGTGGAAATTAGTAAACAAAGCAACATGCTGAAATACAACTGAAAGCCATGTACTAAAAGTAAATAGTAAACTCCAGCAGCATCGCAAGACTAAGCTCTGTCTCATCCTCTCCAACTCTAACCAGCAATCAAACACCTGAGGTAGAAGGGCCACAATCCATATCAACACCTACAACCTATAAAGACTCGAAAAGTCATGGAAAAATTTTTTTCTTAATTTTCTTGGGAATTTTACAAGAACGCAGTTTCTGACGGCACCTCATTCTGAGGCCCGGTGTGCCCGAAATCATTTTCCAAAGTTTAGCTAGGGTACGTTCAGTGAACGATTGAGCGGGTTTTTCTAACTTTTGAACCGGTGCTCGGAATCGAATTCCAAGGGCACCGATGGAATTGCAGTGCCAGTAATTTCTTAGAAATACCTTTTCCGGATTTGCATTTTCTCGGGTGTGGTTTTTAATTTTTGGGGTTAAGTTCAGAAATAAAATAAAAGTGGTCCAACTGGTTTTTTTTTAAGTCGCTTAAAATATGTTAAGTGGATGATGTGGGACCCACAATATCCTGCCCACATGGTAGGATATTTTGTGAGGTGGGACCCACACGATCCCACTATTTCTTTTCTTCTTAAGTAACGCACCTGCAGCCCCAATTAATGAAGTCAATTCATGCGTTTAATCTAGTTAAGAAATGCCTCATTAATGTGGCGGTTTGAGCATTGCAATTAAATTCACTTAACTGTCTCATTCGTTTGAAATTTTAAATCGAAAGTCTTGTTAAATAAAAATAACACAACTCTTATTTTTTATTAGACTGGTGGTGTTGAGAGGCTAGGGAGAATTCCCATGCTCTTGAAGTCCTTCCTCCCCGGCGAAGAACGCGAAAAACGCCAAGAACGTGAAGAACGCGAAAAACGCGAAGAACGCGAAGAAACGCGAAGAACGCGAAAAACGTGAAGAACGTGAAGAATGCCGAATCCTCGGAAATCAACGACGCTCCTTCCACGATGCTTCATTCACGATGCCCCTTCTGCGCCGCTCCTTCCGCGACGCCTTCTTCCGCGATGTACTTTTCCGCGACGAATCCTCGCTCATCTAATTCGACAAGGTAGGGGTTTTGATTCAGTTAAATCTTTGTGATTTATACACACGGCATATGTTTAAATATTTGTCGGAAGACTTTTAAAACCGCTAACATGGTGGGTGCAGACCAACGAACAAGTCTGAACCCACTGTTCCTTCGTTCTTGGTGTGCGAATCAGCAGGCGATGATGAAGCAGGCCGCACGGGCTATGTGAGGTCTTCGCAGTGAAGAATCGGTCCCGAGAGGGCCGTTGGTGAAGAAGACAGGTAAATCTAACCACCGGAGCTCATCCGGTGCTCCGCTGAGCAAACCGCCGGCGCGCCTCGTTGGCACGGCGGCGCCCAGTGCGCCGCCGGAAAGAGCCGATGCGGCTGCTGCCGCAGCGGCAGGCCGACAGTCATGCGACCGCGCGGGACTGGAGGAGGCGGGATGCGGTAACCGGCCGCGTCCGTTGGCAAGGGGCGGCCCCCACGCGGGGCCGCGGTTTCGTCCAGGGGGCGGTCTCCCCCTTTGCGCGGTCGCTCGTCCAGCGCCAGTGTGCCGGGCCGAGCTGCCCGGCCGGACCCAGACCTGGTTCGGGTCAACCCGGTTCGGGCCGACCCAGGTGGTACCGGTCCGGGTCGGACCGGGCCCGAACCCCCTAATACTGGACCTTTTCGGTATGTTACCCATAACATGGGATACGGAACTCCGATTGACGCACCATCAGTTGCGTAGAGATCCTTGGATCGAGATGGTCGTTTCGGTATAATACACTCAAGGTTTCCAAGAACTTTGTGTACGGCCGGGTTTGTTCGGATACGAAACCAACTGGTCCCTCGGAGCAGAAACACTTATATCTCAAGCTCCGGACGTCTAATTGAAGTTTTGTCGACTTTGTTGGATTCCTCTTGATGAAACGGAACTTTTGGAATGCTTTTCCTGAGTTTTGGATTCACTTGTATAATGGTCGGGTTGGATTGTACCCGAAATCCATCCTGGCCCCTGGAACAGAAAGGCTGATAACTTTCAGACTGAATGTTCGTTTGAGGAACCGTAAACGGCGTTGGTTATCACGTTGAGAAATGGTCCCTATGAGCAAACCCTATGAGAGTTCAGGGTACAGTCGAGATACGGCCGGGTTGGTTCGCACATGAAACCAACCGGGCCCCTAGGACGAAAAGGCTAATAACTCATAGACCGGGCGTCCGATTGATGCGTCGTCTGTTGTGTTGAGACACCTATGACAAGGCGGTACTTTGAGATACTTCTTCATGGAACCTTGTGATACTTGTAGTATCAACCAGTATCTCGTGGAGCGGACCCTCCCGGTGACGAGCTAGCAGAGTGCAGAGACCTAGTAGCTGGCTGAGACTTGGGTACTGTTGATCTATCTACTCAGTGTGTTTCGGATAGCCCAATGGGGAGCGCTTGGTTGTAGAAGTAGACCTACGGCAGAGGAGCTCTTGGTAGTAGCGGAAGACCCACGGTACTCAACAGAAGGAGTACCTCTAAAGGCTATGAGGGGGAGTGCTTTGTTGTAACAGCATACCCACGGCGGAGGAGCGCTTTGTTGTAGCAGCAGACTCGCGGTACTCAACAGAAGGAGTACCTCTAGAACATATGACGGGGAGTGCTTGGTTGTAGCGGAAAACCCATGGTGGGAAGCGCTTGGTTGCAGCAGAAGGCTCACAGTACTCGACAGGTGGAGTACTACAGCAGTCCAAGGATTCTGGCGCGCTTGGTTGTAGCGGCAGGCCCTCTGTACTCGAGAGAGGAGGAGTTCGGCACGCTTGGTTGGAGCAGTAGGCCCTCTGTACTCGACAGAGGAGGAGTTCGGCGTGCTTGGTTGCAGCGGCAGGCCCTCTGTACTCGACAGAGGAGGAGTTCTCCACTATCCATGGTCTTGACATCATGAATAAAATTCTGGTTGAGTTGATTCTATAATCCTTGTGTTTCCTCATGATTGAGATGGGTTACTTGATAACTTAGGTATATGCATGGGAATATACCTGGGTAGACGTTATCCGTTGATTTCATAATCCTTTTGTTTCCTCATGATTGAGATGGGTTACTTGATAACTTGGGTATATGTATGGCCATGTACCTAAGTAGAGGTTATCTGTTGAGATCTTCTTTGTGGTTATCCTTGTGGGATTTAGTGAGACCTTGAGGGTCTCGGGGTCCCTACTGAGTATCGTTATACTCACCCCTACACGGGTTATGTCTGCACCTCGTTGTGTTGGTTGCAGACGATGGACAGTGCAGACAGAGGCTGAGTGTTCGAGTACTGGACAGTATCCTGTGGTGGACTTCACGACGAGGCGACGCTCGGAGGAGGTTGACGGGTGAGAGCGTTGTAGAGGCTATCTGTACCTACCCTTCAGGTAGGATCCGTGGCGGACGATCCAAGAGCTGTGCTATCTGTACCTACCCTTCAGGTAGGATCTGAGGAGGACGACCAAGGAGCTGCTTCCTTTCTTCCAGCTATTGTCTTTGTTGTACTTTCTTTCATTTGTAGCTGTACTTTCGATTGGGTTTGTATTCTGACCCATTTACTTTTCATCACTTCCTTTTTGTACTTAGTGTTTTACTTCCGCCTGTACTCTATGGTGTTTTGTTACTTTTTAAAGGAAATGCCTTTCTAGTTATCGGGATTTACACCTTTGGTGCTAGTCGCCAGCCCCTGGCCTATGGAAGGCGGGCTTGGGGTAGTCGTGACACGGGCCCCGAGAATGGGTCGTGACAAATTGGTATCAAAGGAGTTCGGTTCTACCGCAGAACTCAGGACTCTGATCTTTTTCTATGAGAAGCAATAGTGTTAAGAGTATTAAGTGTGGTTATCAGTCCAGGAAGTCCAGTGTTGGTGTGGCGGCCGACGTATCCATACACCAGGACCCTGACTTCTGATTTCCGACTTAATGCATGAAAACATTGATTGCATGTGTGATTCAAGTTTTCGTTGTGTCAGCTCACCAGGTATACTATTTTAACCATGGCACACCTATTTCTTTTCAGGATGGCTCCACGACGGCATCCATATAGGGTTCTGAGAGTTGTGTGTGACGACAGCCCACCGAGCGACGAGTCCTTGGTAAAGGGCCCTTTGACAGTAGAGGCACCGGTGGTACCTCTACCCGCCGAGCCACCGATGCTACCAGCCCCAGCCGATGACGGCGCACGTCGCCTTAGTGCATTGCACGAGTTTCAGCGTCAGCAACCGCCCAGGTTCCATGGGTAGACGGACCCTCAGGAAGCCGAGGATTGGCTGGAGGCAGTTGTATGAGTTTTCCATTTGGTAGGGACACCAGGTGACCTTATGGTGGTCCTTGAAGCGAGCCTCCTGCATGCGGCAGCAGGCAGATGGTGGAGCATGATGCTCCAGGTGAACGAGGAGGCATCTCTCCTTTGGATGGACTTTGAGATCCTTTTTCTCTCAGAGTTCATCCCAGCCACCCTCCGAGCGGTGCGCATCCAAGAGCTGCTACAGCTGCGGCAGGGCAGCATGACAGTAGCCCAGTACGTGGGGAGGTTTACCGATCTCTCGAGCTATTCGACGGACATGGTACGTGACAATTCTTCAGGGCCCGAACCTTCGATCAGGGGATTAGGCGAGAGATCAGAGCTTCAGTTTTTCCTCACAGCATTCCGACGCAGACAGGGCTGTTGGAGCGAGCCCTCTTAGTGGAGAGTTTCCTTGATGAGCAGTCTCCAGCAGTAGGACCCACCACTAGCCGGCATGCGGAAGAGTCTTCTGCAGCGGGCAGTAGACAAATGACGCAGGGGTCCAAGAGGACTATACCTACAGGTGGTCAACTGCATGACACATGATCGTTTGTGCAAGGCACCCGGGGTGGACAATGACTTACCATGAGCAGACAGTGTTACTCCTGCGGCGGGGTGGGTCACATGGCTCGTGACTGTCCAACCCGCCATATAGATGACTAGAAGACTATTGAGGGACCACCCAGGCAGAGGTAGAGGGTCGACCGTGGAAGTCCGTAGGGAGCAGGTGGACGAGGCATAAGAGCTGGCTAAGCAGCAGGTGGTGGGGGACGCTTTGAGGCTCTACCACCACCACCACAAGGAGGTCCACCCCGACCGTAGGGAACAGGTGGACGTGGGAGAGCTCAGCTTCAGGCAGCTGAGGCCAACGATCATGGAGCTCCGGGAGCAGATGGACAGAAGCGGGACTAGCTCCAGACCTGGAGACTTTTGTTCATGTTGCTTATAGCTCTATTGATGTTTGTTTGTAGATGCTTTGTGTCTTTGTACTTTGAGCTGGAGTAATAAAAGACACCTTTATTGTGGCGTTTAACTTCTTGTCCCCTATTTATATTGTTACTAAGACGTTCCGGTTTAAAAACCGTTGAATTAACCCTCACTTTGAGATACCTACTGGAGGAGACCCAGTGACCACACACTAAGACCGACAGTGTGACTCAACCCTTGGAGGTGAGAGTAACGGTTGGATCTCTTGGTAGTAGCATCGAGGCCTTACAACGTCAACCTTGGTATGGATTAGTATCTTCCATGTTGGGGTTGACTGTGTTAGGCGAAGAACATGGTTCATCCAGGGGATGAGACCGGATTTCTCTTATCAGAAATGAATAAATATCAGCAGCTCTTATAGTACTAGAGAGGTCCAAGTCATCCAAGAGCGGATGAAGACAGCTCAGAGCCGGCAAAAGTCTTGTGCTAATAGGGGGCGGAGACCACTAGAGTTCGAGGTTGGCGACCACGTTTCCCTATGGGTCTCACCTCGACGTGAGTTACGGAGATGTGGTCGAGGCAACAAGTTATCTCCGAGTTTCAATAGACCTTTCTTATTCCTCAGCAGGGTAGGAGAGGTGGTTTACCACTTGACCCACCCACCTCAGTTGCACCAGGTGCACGACGGCTTCCAGGTATCTCAACTGAGGAGATACGAACTCGACCCTTCGCTTTTCATCGACCATGAGGAGCTGGACTTGGGCAATGGGGTGACCCTCAGGGAGGTTCTAGTGGGGATCGAGGAATGACAGGAGTGGGTCCTACGAGGACGGGTCGATTCCTCTGGTGCTCTTTCACTGGCAGTACGGGAACCTCCAAGTGAGCACATGGGAGGGGAAGGCTCAGATGCGTGCTTAGTACCGCTTTTGTTTCCCTAGTTGTTGATGTATCTTTACGGGGACGTAAAGGCCTGAGGTGGGAGTGATTTAAAGACCCGAAAAATTCAAGGAAATTTTTTTTCATAGTTTTTTTGGTAATTTTACAAGAACGCAGTTTCTGACGGCACCTGATTCCGAGGACCGGTGTGCCCGGAATCATTTTCCGAAGTTTAGCCCGGGTATGTTTAGTGAACGAACGAGCGGGTTTTTCTAACTTTTGAACCGGTGCTCGGAATCGAATTCTGAGGGTAGCGATGGAGTCACAGCGCCGATAATTTTTTAGAAACACCTTTTCCGGGGTTGCGTTTTCTCGGGTGTGGTTTTTAGTTTTTTAGGTTAAGTTATGAAATAAAATAAAAGTGGTGCAACCGGTTTTATTTTTTTATTTTATTTAAGTCGCTTAACCTATGTTAAGTGGATGATGTGGGACCCACAATATCCTACCCACTTGGTAGGATATTTTGTGAGGTGGGACCCGCACGATCCCACCGTTTATTTTCTTCTTAAGTAAAGCACCTGCACCCCCTATTAATAAAGTCAATGCATGCGTTTAATCTGGTTAAGAAACACCTCATTAATGTGGCGGTTTAAGCGTTGCAATTAAATTCACTTAACTGTTTCATTCGTTTGAAATTTTAAAATGCAATTCTTGTGAAATAAAAATAAGACAAATCTTATTTTTTATTAGACTGGTGGTGTTGAGAGGCTAGGGAGAATTCTCAGGCTCTTGAAGTCCTTCATCCTCGGCGAATAACGCGAAGAATGCGAAGAACGCGAAGAATGCGAAGAATGCGAAAAATGCGAAGAACGCGAAGAACACGAAGAACGCGAAAAATGCCGGATCCTCAGAAATCAACGACGCTCCTTCCACGACGCTTCCTCCACAATGCCCCTTCCGCGATGCTCCTTCTGCGACGCCTTCTTCCGCGATGTACTTTTCCGCAACGAATCCTCGCTCATCGAATTCGACGAGGTAGGGGTTTTGATTCAGTTAAATATTTGTGATTTATACCCACGGCATATGTTTAAATATTTTTCGGAAGACTTTTAAAACTGCTAACATGGTGGGTGCGGACCAACGAACAAGTCTGAACCCACCGTCCCTTCGTTTTTTGGTGTGTGGATCGGCGGGCGATGATGAAGCAGGTCGCACGGGCGATGTGAGGTCTTCGCAGTGAAGAACCGGTCCCGAGAGGGCCGTTGGCGAAGGCGGCAGGAAAATACAACCACCGGAGCTCGTCCGGTGGTCCGCAGAGCAAACCGATGGCGCGCCTCGCCGGCACGGCGGCGCCAGCGGCAGGAGGCGGCGGCCAGCACCGGTCGGCCGCCAGGAGACGGCGGCGCCCGGCGCGCAACCGAGAAGAGCTGTTGCGGCGGCATGCCTGCAGTCCCGCGACCGTGTGGGATCGAAGGAGGTGGGACGCGGCAACCGTACGCATTTGTTGGCAAGGGGTGGCCCCCACGCGGGGCCGCGGTTTCGTACAGGGGGGTCGTCTCCCCCTTTGTGCGGTCGCCCGGCCAGCGCCAGCACGCTGGGCCGAGCCTCTCAGCCGGACCGCCAGGCCGGGCCGCGCCGCGCCAAGGTCGGGCTGGGCCGTGCCCAAGTAGGCTGGACCCAGACCCGGGTCGGGTCGCCGCGGTTCGGGCCGACCCAGGGGGTATTGGGCCGGGTCGGACCGAGCCTGAACCCCCTAATACAGGACTTTTTCGGTCTGTTACCCATAACATGGGCAATGGACCTCAGATCGACGCACCGTCAGTTGCGTAGCAATCCTTGGATCGAGACGGTCGTTTTGGTATATTACACTCAAGGTTTCAAAGAAATTTTTGTATGGATGGGTTGGTTCGGATACGAAACCAACCGGGCCCTCAGAGCGGAAACGCTTATATCTCTAGCTCCGGACGTCCTATTGATGTGTCGTCAACTTTGTTGGATTCCTATTGATGAGACGGAACTTATGGCATGCTTCTCTTGTGTTTTGGATGCAGTTGGATAATGGTCGGGTTGGATTGTACCCGAAATCCAATTGGGCCCCTGGAACAGAAAGGCTGATAACTTTCAGACCGGACGTTCGTTTGACGAACCGTCAGCAGCATTGGTGATCACGTTGAGAAACGGTCCCTATGAGCATACCCTATGAGATTTCGGGGTACATTCAAGATATGGCCGGGTTGGTTTGCACACGAAACCAACCGGGCCCCTAGGACGAAAAGGCTAATAACTCATAGACTGGGTGTCTGACTGACACGTCGTCTGTTGTGTTGAGACCCCTATGATAAGGCAGTACATTGAGATACTTCTTCATGGAACCTTGTGATACATGGAGTATCGAACATTAGCTCATGGAGCGGACCCTCCCGATGACGATCTAGCAGAGTACAGAGACCTAGTAGCTGGCTGAGACTTGGCGACTGCTGATCTATCGACTCGGTGTGTTTCGGATAGCCCAGTGGGGAGAACTTGGTTGTAGTAGCAGACCCACGATGGAGGAGCGCTTGGTAGTAGTGGCAGACCTGCGGTACTCAATAGAAGGAGTACCTCTGGAGGCTCTGAGTTGGAGCGCTTCGTTGTAGCGGCAGACCCACGGCGGAGGAGCGCTTGGTTGTAGCGGCAGACCTGCGGTACTCAACAGAAGGAGTACCTCTGGAACCTATGAGGGGGAGAGCATGGTTGTAGAGGTAGACCCATGGTGGGAAGCGCTTGGTTGCAGCAGCAGGCCCACAGTACTCGACAGGTGGAGTACTAGAGCAGTCCAAGGAGTCTGGTGCGCTTGGTTGTAGCGGCAGTCCCTCTGTACTCGACAGAGGAGGAGTTTGGTGCGCTTGGTTGCAGCGGCAGGCCCTCTGTACTCGACATAGGAGGAGTTCTCCAGCAGTCGTGGTTTTGATATCACGAATAAAATCCTGGTTGAGCTGAGTCTATAATCCTTGTGTTTCCTCATGATTGACATGGGTTACTCGATATCTTATGTATATGTATGGGAAAATACCTGGGTAGAGGTTATCCGTTGATTTCATAATCCTTGTGTTTCCTCACGATTGAGATGGGTTACTTGATAACTTGGGTATATGTATGGGCATGTACCTAAGTAGAGGTTATCTGTTGAGATCTTCTTTGTGGTTATCCTTGTTGGATTTAGTGAGACCTTGAGGGTCTCGAGGTCCCTACTTAGTATCATTATACTCACCCCTGCACGTGTTATGCCAGCAC
The DNA here is from genome assembly GCA_963277665.1 of Viscum album. Lineage (NCBI taxonomy): Eukaryota > Viridiplantae > Streptophyta > Magnoliopsida > Santalales > Viscaceae > Viscum > Viscum album. The sequence continues at coordinate 1,643,471,400 of OY728163.1, read as the reverse complement.
CTCGTTGTGTTGGTTGCAGACGACGGACAGCACAGACAAAGGCCGAGTGTTTGAGGACTGGACAGTATCTGGTGGTGGACTTCACAACGAGGAGACGGTCGAAGGAGGTTTACGGGCGAGAGCATTGTAGAGGATATATGTACCTACCCTTCAGGTAGGATCTGTGGTGGAAGATCCAGGAGATGCGCTATCTTTACCAACCCTTCATGTAGGATCCGAGGAGGACGACCCAGGAGCTGCTTCCTTTCTTCCATCTATTGTCTTTGTTGTACTTTCTTTCATTTGTAGCTGTACTTTTGATTGGGTTTGTATTCTGGCCCATTTACTTTTTGACACTTCCTTTGTGTACTTAGTGTTTTACTTCCGCTTGTACTCTGTGGTGTTTTGTTAATTTTTAAAGGCAATGCCTTCCCAGTTATCGGGATTTACGCCTTTGGTGCTAGTCGCCAACCCCTGGCCTATGGAAGGCAGGCTTGGGGTAGTCACGGCACGGGCCCCGAGGACGGGTCATGACACAACCATATAACCTCTTTGGGCCGAAAATAAGGACCCAAACAGGGTGTGAGACTAATCCCAGTTGGCAACCACCACAAGTTCTGTTCCCTACTGCTAGTGAGCGATATAGCAAAAGTGATAGAAAATAAATGCAGTTGAGAAACAAGAGTACAATAATGTAAAAAATCCTACAAACCTCTATTCACATTTATTTATTAATTTAATTAAATCGTTTAATCATCAACCAAGGAATTTAGAAAATAGATTTATAATTAAATGATGTTGGAGGTAACACAACAGGTATCTCAACAGACTACCTGACAATGAGCCATACAAAACCCAAGCTTATTCATTGGCTTGGTGGACTCATCACAACCAACCAACATTAATTTATCACGATGACCCTCTGGGTGGCTCACGCGGGCAGACCCCTATGGTCACGTATTCAACAAAGGCAGAGATACTCTGAGGAATCACTCATCGTCAATTCCTCCTATGGTCTTGTAGTGTTACTACATACTCTCTGAGGAAGCACTTATGTCTAATTCCCCCTTTAGTCTCGATTCGATAATTATCAAACCCTCTAAGAGAGAACAAAGTCAATATCTCTTATGGTCTCATAGTGGTAATAATTAAACAGGCCCTCTGGGGAAGCACTCATTTTCAATTCCCCTTATGGTCTAACTACACCAGGTTCCCACATCCCTGAGTAAAATCAACTGTACGTAAATGATTTGTATCAGCCCTAAGTAAGTTCAACAACTACTTGGCTAATATCTACCATGCATTAAAAGCATTTAAACAGCAGGAAACACATGCAATCCTTCATATAGAGGCTAGATATCAATGCAAAAAAAGTTTTCCTCACAGGAAACCTAAGCCAAACAGCGATGAACAGCCCAAAACAAGGGAAACACCCATGGGTTGATCCTAAAACATGCAACAAGCAATCATTATTCATATAACTGCCTCATGAACATGATCTATCTAAGGTAGATAATAATACAGGATCAAAATCCTAACCTGAGATACCTGATACATGGGTGTCTAGCACATTGGCACAAAAACTCAAAGACATTCAACGTAAGGCAACAAACCACCTACCTCGAAGGTTTTGACGAAAACCCCAAAAACGAAGAACACACAATAAACTCGGGTTGATTCCCCAAGAACCCTCCTTAGATCTCTTCTTCTAACACAACCAAGACCAAAACTCATCAAATTTGGAATCCATGCACGTAGATCTATCCATAATGGGTGTAGATCTAAGAGACTAAGGGAAAAGCAAAAGTAGATCTAAGTAGATCTAAGTAAACAATCAAAAACGAAGGAGAACAATCACATACCTTAGGAATTCGGCTTCGATTCTCCAAGATAAGCCTTCGGATCGCCTCTGGAATTCTTGGGAGAAGTTCTCCAACCTTCATGGGAGAGTAATCCTGAGTTATGGCCACTCAGATGCTTAAACAAGATGATTAAAGGTAAAAACGAGTTAGATACACAAATTTAGGATCTTGATTTAAGTGATCGCATAGTTAGTATGCATGGTTTAACAAACCGTGTACTAACCATGTGTTAGCTTCTGCCTCATCAAATACTCCTTGCACGGTTAGGCCACATGATTAGACAGACCATGCGCTAACCGTGCATTAGCCACTGCCTCCAAGACCATCCTTGCATGGTTTGGCCACATGGTTAGACAAACCATGTTCTACGCGGTTAGAAAAACCATGCGCCGCTCTTGCAGCTCCCCATTTTGTCTCAAAACATCATTTCAAGTTTCCCCGACTCTCCCAAGCATCACCCTTAACTTTAAAACCAATAAAAACATCAACCAAGAGGTCACATACCTGAAAAGAAGATCCTCGTTCTTACAAACTTTCCCCATTAAAGAAATTAATCCCTTAATTTCCTAACATGACGTAGAAGAAGAAACCACGAACAAATCTGGACACTACAATCGTACATCATCCACCCTCTCCCAAGTCTCGTCATGTAATCTTCTGTTCTCCCATAGAACCCACCCCAGAGGAATAGACCGGCCATGGAGAACCTTGGAACTACAATCACAAATCCTGATAGGATGCTCCTCAAAAGATGCATCCTACTCCAACTTAACCTCATCAGGTTGAAAAACATGAGACAGGTCTGAGAAATACTGTTGAAGCTAAGAAACATGGAAGATGTCATGCATAGCCCTGTACCTCTAAGGTAACTGCAACCTGTAAGCAACCGGCATGACTCTCTCCAGAACCTCAAACGGCCCGACGTATCACGCTGAATGCTTTACCTATCTTTTAATCCTCTTATGTCCCAACCTTGGGGTAGCATGCAGGAAAACCTGATCTCTAACCTTAAACTCCAAAGGTCATCTCCGCTGATCAGCATAAGATTTCTGCCGATATTGTGTGGTAGCCATCCTCTTCCGAATCAACTCAACCAGCTCTGTGGTCTTCTGAGCAAGACGAGGTCCCAGCATAGCTACCCATCCTGCCTCCATCCAACACAAGGGTGATCAGCATGGCCAACCGTACAAAGCCTCCTATAGTGCCATCTGAATAGTTTCTTGAAAACTATTATTATAGGAAAACTCCACTAGAGGCATATGTTTCTCCCAAGAACCTCCAAAATCAAGGACGCATGCTCGTAGCATGTCCTCCAGCACTAGAATCGTGCGCTCTAATGGGACATCTGTCTGGGATGGTAAGCCATACTCAGAAGTACTTGTGTACCCGAAGCCCTCTATAGCCCCTTCCAGAAATGTGATGTAAAGCAGGGCATCCCTATCTGAAACGATAGTGTTCGGAACCCCATGAAGTCTTACCACCTTAGGAATGTAAAACCTCCCAATCTCATCCACGTCGAAGGTCTCCTTGATCGGAAAGAAATGATCAGCCTTCATGAGCTGGACAAAAACAATCCAAACCACGTCATTCCCTCGAGGCGACCTCGGTAACCTTGTCACGAAGTCCATCAGGACATCGTTCCATTTCCACTCAGGAATGGGTAACTGCTGCAAAAGCCCTGATAGTCGCTAATGCTTTACCTTTAACTACTGACAGGTGGAACACCGCATAAAAAAACCAGCCACATCCTTCTTCATACCTGGACACCAATATTGATGTAGTAAGTCTCTATACATCTTTGTGACACAAAGATGAACTGCCCAAGATGAAGCATAAAACTCACGCATCAGCTCCTCATGTATGTCTGCTGAAACCCATATGTGTCCATGAAAACATAACACCTCGTCATTTCCCACTATCCACCCTGGAGAAGGGTTTCCACCTGACACACCCTCTCATAGGACTAGGCCTTCTGAGTCTGATAGCTGCCTTATTCGAACTCGATTCAGAAGTGTTGAGTTAACAGCTATAGAAGAAAGATCCATCTGTCCCTGTTTGTCAAGCACCTCTAAATGCATCTCAGAGAGAAGATCCATAATCTTCCACTCGCTACTGGCTACCTGAACTTCCTATAACTGAGTCCTCCTTTTCAATGAGTATGCTACAGCATTGCCTTCCCTAGCATATAAGCAAGCTCGAAGTCGAAAGACTGTAGGTACTCAACCCACCTCTGTTGTCCTAGATTTAAGTCAGGTTGCGTGAAGATATACTTGAGTATCTTGTGGTCAGTATATACCACAAAATTATCTCCCAGAAGATAATGTCTCCAAAAATGCAAAGCATGAACAACTGCAGCCAACTCTAGATCGTGTGTAGGATAGTTCTTCTCATGCAGCCTCAACTGGCGAGATCCAAATGCAATAACACAATCCTCCTGCATAAGCACTGCTCCAATCCTGATGCCAGATGCATCACAGAAAACTGTATAACTCTTGCCTGGCTCTGGAAAAACTAGGATCGGTGCTGAAGTCATTCTCCCCTTCAGCTCCTTAAAGGATGAATCGTAGGCTTCTGACCAAATGTACTTCACCCCCTTCTTAGTCATGCCTGTCAATAGCGCTACTAAGCATGAGAAGTTCTGTATAAACCACCTGTAGTAACTAGCCAGTCCCAAGAAACTCACTACCTCGAAGACATTCTTCGACTTCTCCCAGGTAAATACTGCTCTCACCTTCTTTGGGTCTACTGATACCCATGCCTCTAGGATGACATGACCCAGGAAGTGAATCTTGTCCATCCAGAGTGCAACTTTGAGAGCTTAGAATATAATTTATGCTCTCTCAGTGTACTCAATATGATCTCAAGATGGGTAGCATGGTCGTGTCGAGTGTAGGAGTACACCAAGATATCATCCACAAAAACCACCACGAAAGAATCCAAGTAAAGATGGAAAACTCTATTCATCAGAACCATAAAAACCACTGGTGTGTTCATGAGACCGAACGACATCACCAAATACTCATACAGACTATACCTGCTCTGGAAGGCTGTAAGAGGTATATCCGATGGTCTGATGTGCAACTGATGATAGTCGGATCTCAAATCGATCTTCGAGAACACCCTAGCTCCTCTAAGATGATCAAAAAGATCATCAATCCTTGTCAAAGGATATTGGTTCTTGACCATAAACTGGTTCATCATCTGATAATCCACACAATGTTGTAAAGTACCATCTGCCTTCTTCGCAAACAAAACAGGCGAACCCCAAGGGGAAGTACTGGGTTGGATAAAAGCCTTTTCATACAACTCATCCAACTCCTTCTTGAGCTCTTGAAACTCAGTCATAGCCATCCTATATGGAGGTATGGATACCGGTGCTACTCTTGGCACAAGCTCAATAGAGAAGTCTACCTCATGCTTTAGAGGAAAACCTAAAAATTCCTCTGGAAAGATGTCTCTGAAATGATATACTACCAAGGGAAAGTCTATCTGAGAAGTCCCCTGATCTTCCAGATATAAACTAGTAATCTGGGCTATAACACCGCCCAACCCATGATGCTCTGGTCTAGCTCTACTCGCCCAGACATCGCATTCGCCCTTGTAAAGAAAAGATCTGCCCCCTAGTGATGTGAAACTCACCCTACGGTAATAGAAATCGACAAAGGCTAGAGAAGGAACTAGCCAGTCCATTTCGAGAATGACATCATAACCTGTCATCTCTAGGACATAAATATTCCACAAGAAGTGACACCCACCAATCTCAAGGGGGCACTCCTTGCACTGACGCACACTAGCAGTTCTAAGTCCCAAGGGAGTGTCAAGTGTCATCATACTCTCATAAGTATGTATAATAAGTCTAAAGCTCTCCACAGTGTGCATAGAAATAAATCTATGAGAAGCTCTTTTATCGAAAAGTTCAAAACATAAAACTGAGGCTACCAAGATCATACCTAGCTCTGTGGAAGGTCCAGGATCCTGCTCCTGATGAATCTGCTCTACTGCAAACGTCTGGCCAGTACCGTGGACCTGTGTAGCAGCCAGAGATCCCTGATCTAATCCTCCCTAAGCCTGAACACCGCGTACACGACCTCTACCCAGTCCTAAACGACTCGAAGAACTCTTTCCCCCAGTCTTCTGTGGAAATGGTAATCCTGTGCATGTATGCGGAGTCGAAACAGATCCACCATCACTAGCTCCTGGAAGAATAACCTTGCAAAACCGCTGTAGGTGACCCATCTTGCCGCAAGATCAGCACTCCACTGGGTCCCTTGGGAACTTTGGCTTCTTATGCCCATAATTACCACACTGGTAGCACAAAACCTTGCTACCTGAAGGAAAATCTCACTTCCTCGAGTCACCTCGTGTAGAATCTCGGTGGCGCTTCCTATTGTCAGTAGAAAGAGTACTGACTCTGGGTGCTGAACCACCCTAGCTCACTGCTCCAGTATCCCTCAGATTCCTCTCCGTGATGAACGCCTGGTTGACTATAAATGAAATAGAAATCAACAGGAATATATTCACCTGCGATCTGATGGCCGGTCTGAGTCCCTCCTCAAACTTCCTTGCTAAGAATAGCTCGTCATTCCCCAGAACGGGAGTGAATCGCTGTAGTTCAGTGAAGTGGGAAGAATAATCTATAACTGAAAGATCTCCCTACTACAAGTTCATGAACTCTATGGCTCTGTAATCCCTCAGCATCGTTGGGTATAAGTAGTCGTAGAATGTACGCTGAAACTCGTCCCAAGCAACTATCTACTGACACCATGCCTAAGAAACTATGTCCCACCATCTCTTGGTAGAATCTCAAAGCATGTAAGTTGTGAGATTCACCCTTCTGTCTGGGGGTGTCTTGAGATGGTTGAAGATAGAAATCATAGCTTCGAACCAAGATTCAGTAGCCTTAGGTCCTCCATCCCCAGAGAATGTGGGAGGACGCTGCTCCAGGAAGAATCGCGTAAGCTCTTCCATAGACTAGGCAGGTTGCTGAGCTCCCTGAAAGGTCTGTATGAACCTCATGAATCCCTCACAAAACTGTGTGTCCACACCAGTATCTGGGATAACTGCTAGTTCCATATCTGGCATACGATCATTGTCAGACCCCTGACATGCATCGAGAGGGCGTCTTGGCGGCATGACTCTGCAAGGTCAAAATCACACCATTTTTAACAACGATCACAGTTGAAAACTTACAAGATTGAAAATGGAAAAGAAGAGGAAAACTCTTAAGACTGGAAAAACATGGTTACACGGCGTGCAGTCTCTATACATGGTGTGTTCTAGAAAGATTTTTCTCGTCTGTGTCATTAGTCACACAGGCTGGTACACAGGATACAACTACACGGCGTGTTGTCCCTAAGATTTTCCAACCCATGTATTCAATTACACGCCTGGATCACCCGGAAGGAAAGTACATGGCGTGCGCTTCAAAGTACACGGCATGTAACCACGAAAAGTAGTTCTTCACGAACAGAATAACACATGGCGTGTGTTCATAAATCCACACGTCGTGTTATCTGGGTTTCTGGGTAGTAGGCATACAAAACTCCCCAAAACCACTGAAAAACACTGAAGACCAGAACCTATGTGTTAAATTCTGATCCGTGGGGTCCCATACTCCCCACGAATCAATGCTTGACATCATAAAAATTCATATAATAAGTAAACAGTATGATAATCCCGTGACCTTATAAATTCCGATCCTTGAGGGCCCATAAGACCTCTAAGAACAAAGCTTGGCGTCCATGCTAAATAAGCTGTAAAATAAAAAATACCCTATCAGCATAGCAGGTATCTCTATCACAGCAACTATCACAACATCATGCATAATCTATCCTGACATCTATCACAAAAACATGAAATTTCTAATTCACCCTATATGGCATGGTAAAATTCATGGCATTTGATTTTTCTAACCATTGCCTATATGATGCATGAGATGGAATACCCTCATCTCATTGGGTTTCAAAAAAATAGAACCACAATCATATAAATTGTAACAGCATAAAACAAGTTCATCACCCAATGGTGAAATATAATTAATTGTAACACTTGCGAAAAATAAAATTTCAATTAATAGGTAATATAGATTTTCTATGTACATGGGTTAATTACTCCCAGGAATAGTTAAGTACCAACTACCCATTCCTTCTTATCCTTGTTTATTGTCACCAAACAGTAAGGAAATATAAAAGAAAGAAAACCTGCCTTTGATACCACTTTGTAATGACCCAAATCCGGAGCCACTCAACTGGTGACCTGTACTCGGTTCACCACATGACCTCAAGTGCATTTCCCCAAACGTCAGAGGCTTCCAACTAGTAGTAAGGGCCTTGGTGAGTCAGTGGGGAAACTATGCCCTCATTTGGTAAAGTATGCAATGGAAGGAAAGTAATAAACAATAGCGGAGAAGTTAACAACATACAACAACTGGAACTAACAGTATAAGCAATGTTTAATATAAAAATGATGCAGCATGGTACATGTATCTATGGAAAGTAGTAAACAAAGAAACATACTGAAATACAACTGAAATCCAAGTACTAAAAGTAAACAGTAAACTTCAGCAGCATCCCAAGCCTAAGCTCGGTCCCATGCTCTCCAGCTCTAACCACCAATCAAGCACCTGAGGTAGAAGGGACCCAATACCTATCCACACCTACAACCATATAACACGTTTGGGCCGAAAATCAGAACCCAAATAGGGTATGAGACTAATCCCAGTAGGCAACCACCACAAGATCTTTTCCCTACTGCCAGTGATCGATATATAAAAAGTGATGGAAAATAAATACAGTAGAGAAATAAGAGTACACTAAAGTAAACAATCCTACTAACCTCCATTCACATTTATTTATTAATTTAATTTAATCATTTAATCATCAACCAAGAAATCTAGAAAATAGCTTTATAGTCTAAAGGTGTAGTAGGTAACACAACAGATATCTGAACAGACTACCTAACAACAAGTTGTACAAAACCCAAGCTTGTTCTTTGGCTTGGTGAACTCATCACAACCAAGAAACATTAATTTATCACGCTGAACCTCTGGGTGGCTCACACAGGCAGACCCCTATGGTCACATATTCAACAAAGGAAAGCACACTCTGAGGAAGCACTCATCGTCAATTCCCCCTATGGTCTTGTAGCATTACTACAGACTCTATGAGGAAGAACTTACGTCTAATTCCCCCTTTAGTCTTGATTCAATAATTATCAGACCCTCTAAGAGAGCACAAATTCAATATCCCTTATGGTCTCGTAGTGGTTATAATTAAATAGACCCTCTGGGGAAGCACTCAACGTCAATTCCCCCTATGGTCTAACTACACCAGGTTCTCACAACCTTGAGTAAAATCAATGATACATAAATTATTTGTAGCATCCCTAAGTAAGTTCAACAACTACTTGGATAATAGCTACCATGCATTAGAATCATTTAAACAGCAGGCAACACATGCAATCATTCATATCAAGGAAATCAATCAGTTCTACAAGGTTTGCCTCACAGGAAACCTAAGCCAAATCACGATGAACAGACCAAAACATGGGAAACACCCATGGGGTGATCCTCAAACATGCAACAAGCAATCATTATTCATCTAACAGCCTCAAGAACACGAGCAATCTAATGCAGATAATAATACAGGATCAAAATCCTAACCCGAGATACCTGATACATGGGTGTCTGACACTTTTTCACAACAACTCAAATACATTAAATGTAAGGCAACAAACCACCTACCTCAAAAGTTTTGACGAAAACCCCAACAACAAATAATTCACAAGAAACTTGGGTTGATTATCCCAGAACCCTCCTTAGATCTCTTCTCCTAACACAACCAAGACCCAAACTCATCAAATTTGGCATCCACAAACATAGATCTACTCATAACGGGCAAAAATCTAAGAAACTGGGGGAAAAGGAGAAGTATATCTAATAATATCTAAGAAAACGATCTAAAACTAAGGAGAATGATCACAAACATCAAGAATCTGGCTTCGATTCACCAAGAGAAGCCTTCGGATCGCCTCTGGAATGCTTAGTAGATGTTATCCAACCTTCAAGGGGGAGTATTCTCGAGTTATGGCCGCTGAGGAAGTTAAATGAGGCGATTAAAGGAAAAAAATATTTAGATCTAGAAATTTAGTATCTCTATTTAATTGCCTGCATGGTTAGTCCGCACGGTTTAACAAAACGTGTGATAACCGTGCGTTAGCTTCTTCCTCGTCAAACACTCCTCACATGGCTAGGCCGCACAGTTAGACAGACCATATGCTAACCGTGTGTTAGCCACTGCCTTCAAGACCAGTCTTGCATGGTTTGGCCACATGGTTAAACAAATCATGCACCGCCCGTGCAGCTCCCCGTTTTGCCTCAAAACATCATTTCAAGTTTCCTCGACTCTCTCAAGCATCACCCTTAACTTTAAAACCAAGAAAAACATCAACCAAGGGGTCACATACCTGAAAAGAAGATCTGGGTTCTTACAATTTGGAAATCAACTAAATTCCATTACTTATTCTTTTCAAATTAATATAATTCATCATGCATAAAATTTGTCCAATTTGTATCAATTAACTCATTTTCAACATTTAAAAGAAAAAATCCCGAAACAAAATCTGAATTGGAACAATAAAGAAATATTTAATTTCTAGTTTTAATTCTAGTTTTGAAATTACAAATTATTTTTAAAATAGGGTGATCATTACTATTTTTCCATTCAATTATATAAGTTTTTTATTAGATATACACCCCTAAAAAGTTTCATATTTATCTGGATCATTATATTCACCAATTATATATTCTTTAACCTCATTATTTTTTTCAAATATTTAGAATCCTTATTATTTAATTTTTTGTCATTTTACAGAAAATTTATAGATTATTAATCAATTAATGTTTTATTATTAAAAATTCTATAATCTTTACTATAAATTCAATATCCTAGGAATATACCTCCATATGGTTTTCTTTAAAAAATTCTAAATTATAACTTGTATTTAATATGAAGACAATAGAGCCAAAGTCCCCAATATAATCAACTATAGGTTTAAAGCATTTTGAAATTTAAAATGGGGTATTATTTTGGAAATGTCTAATTTATACATTATTTAGAATATTGAAACCATTATAGTGATGTTATTCCAAAAAAAAATAGGTTCACTAAATTCTATTATCATTGTCATTTCCCTTTCATTAATTGGTATGATCATTATTTCTATCACACCGTTCTATTTTGGTTTCCAAGTGGTTGAGAAATTATGTTTATATCTAATTGATTTGAAATAATTTTAAAATTATCAATTAAAAAATTCACCAACTCTATCACTTACTATTGATATGATTGATTCATTTTTAAAAAATTTAATATGATTAAAAAATAAAAAAATGTGGATAATGTTTTACTTTTATGAAACATGAAATAAATCCATAAAAATGAATTGTAATCATAAATAGTTAAAAAACATACAATTTACATCTAATAATATTAGGTTCAATAGGTCCCAACATGAAATTATACATCAATTATAATAATCTAGTATTACTAAAATCATTTATTGATTTAAATTTATCATTATTTTTTTTACCTTTTAAACATGAATCACACATAAAATAAATTCTTGTTTGTAACATGGAATGTTATAGAACAAGTTCATTCTTTGATAGGTTTTGCAAAAATTTGAAATTTTCATTACTAATCCTCCTATGACATATAATATCATCTTCTTCTGCAAAAATAATGCACTTAAATGTTTTTTTGTTAGATCAGTAAAATCTATAGTATATGAATTTTCATTCTATTCGTAGAAAATAAAACTAATTATTTGTTTCAAAACTGTGAATTTATAATATTTAACAATAACATTTAATCCATCATCAAAAAATTAAGATATTCTTATGAGATTAATTTATTATCTAAGTACTTATAATACTTTGGAAATAATATGTATTCTAGAAAAAACAACCTCACTAATAGCATCAATCTTTCCATTATTGTTGTATCTAAATCTGACAAGGCCTCTATCACATGAGTTAAATTATACAAACACTATAAATTCACATATAATTCTCTAGGATATGGAAATTCCTATGTACAATGAATCAATAGGAATCACAAGTTAGATAATTTGAAATTAAATAATCAAGCATACATATTTGGTACCAATGCCAACAAGGGTCCAACTATATTAGTAGTAGAATCATTTGTACCAAAATATGTTTAAAACATTTACTAGTAGGATTATTATAAATAAATAATTAAATTTTAAATTCCAATTATTCCAAAATTACTTTTTAAATATTATTGAAAACTCATGGGAAAATTCTCTCTCACTCTTCACTTAAAATATATTACATTTTAAATTATTCATATTTTAGAATTAATAAATTTATTTATATTTATTGTTGGAGTTATACAATTTTATCAAAAAAAACACTCTTATTGGTGTTTAGTTTAATTAAATAGATCATCTTATCAGTTTTTTCACTTGTTATTAAAGTATAAAATTCTAATTTTTTGATTGAGAAAATCTGTTTTCTAATCCATATCCTCCTTTTAAATAGTTCCAAATTCTATAATGATATATTTATTAGATCTATAGGGTGTGATTATTATTATTTTTATTTAATTTATTATACTAATATTCTACATTAGTTAGATCATATATATATAAATTAAATCACATGTCATGATATTTATCATTTGTCGCCTAAATGTTTTTAATCCATTCGTTTTCATCATTTTTTTATAAATTGAAAATTAAAACCCTATTTAATTTTATCATTCTGGGAAATGCATACATTCAAAATTCCACATTCAATTTGAATTTTATTATTTTCATTAATCAAATTCATATTCATAATTTTATTTGCGTTATTATTTTCAGTTACTCTAGTTATACCATTCATTAATTCAATATTTTCATTAATAAATGAACCATTATTAATTATCATGTCATTATGTATTTAAATTATAATATCTCAATAATGTTTTAATTATTCATTTTCTTGTGGAAAATGATTAACATTATAATTTTAAGAATCAGAATCAGAATATGATTCCAAAACAAATTCAGTAACATTTCTTGATAGATTGTTACGATAAACATTTGGTAGATTTATTAATTGAGTAAAAATATAATAATTTACCTCACATGTAATACCAATTACAGAATTATTCCTTTCATACTCTTCAATTAAAGATTAAAAACTAGATTAAAAACTATTTTAGAAGTACCAACATAAAAACCAAGATTTTTTCCTTTCTTCTGTTATCTTTTCCTATCTTTGTATGTATGAGTTTAGTGAAATCTATCCTTATGTGACCTTCTTCCCATAATCCTAATAGGAAAATTCTGAAAAATCAATATTTTTATTTTATTACCATTATTATATTCATTTTTATACTTCCTCCTTAACATCAACATTCCACATTATTTTCATGAAGATTAAATAATTCTAACTATAGTGCTCTATCTCTTGTTAAATTCCATGCATATAGATTCAAACACATTATTGGTGTAAAAAATATTGGATTTAAAATCAATACCATTTCATTTAGTGGAATATTCAACAGTAATATTTTTCATCTCTAACTCATAATGCATCATATATCATATAAGTTCATATAATGTATACTCATTAATATGTTTACTCTCATTGAGTGAAAACATCAATGAAATACATATTTTTGATGACCTCTCCCTACTCATTCCACTTGATATGTTTTGTAAAATACATTCCTAAGAGAATTCATTCAACTGGTGATACAAGTGAACTGATAGAACATATGATTTATATATTCATCATCTACCATCTTGAGTCATTGTATTCTGCTCAGGGAATTCAAATATAGTCTCTATTCAGTTTATCGATACCACAATGAGTCACATTTAGTATCCTCTATATGTCATAGTTTTTCTTAAAAGAGAGAACATGGAAATTTTTAAATCTACTTATAACATACTACAAAATATTTTTATCTCTGTAATTAATAATATTATTTTCCATTTCATTAACCACTAATGTCTCGATATCAATTTAAGGTAGCTCATATGGTTTTCCTAATATTTTCTACTGATCCACACATAGATATTTCAAGTACGAATCCATGATGTCTTATTTGTATCCACAGTAACTCCCATAAAGTCATGGGGGGTTTTATGGTATCCCTAATACAAAATAATCATTTAATATCACAATCCATTTTCTACGATTGAAAAAACAACTAATAATGTTCTATTCATCAGTGCTAATTAAAGGACAAAGAAAAGATACCCTTTATTAGTGATTTCATGAGAAAAGATAAAGGGGAACCCTTATCAGTGCTTTTCTATTGCTATGACAAAAGGTACCCTTTATCAGAGATATATTTTTAGCATTGAAAGAATATACCCTTTATCAGTGCTTTATTTATAACACTGATATAGGGTATCCTTTATCACCACTTTTTTAGTAGTTATAAAGGTCTCGAATAAAATGAAATAATTTAACCATTATAAATTAATAGTGAGTAGATTAGAAAAAATATTAACAATTTCATTAATAAAATAATTATCCATAAAAATGAAATAATTTAACAAATAAAAATAAAATATTATTTAATTATGAAAAATATACAATATTATAGTAGATAAATAATTACTGACAAAAATCAATAAATTTAATATGTTTATATATATGGGAAATTAATTGTAATTTACAGTGTATATTAAATATTGTTTTATAAAATGAATAAATTTCATAAAATAACAAAAAAAATACATATTAATAAATATTAATGACTAAAAATGGTTTAATTACATTATTATTTAAAAATTATTAATGAAAAAATTATTAATAAAAATTAGTAAGATTAATATATATTAATTATATCAAAAATTCATGAGGTAGTAAAAAACATGCTCCTCATAAAATATATTGAATAAAAATTATAATGTATAGGATAATAGTGTCACCGAACATTTCAACAAAGGTAGGTGAAGACCTCACCGCAAAGGTCATACTGGACATGATCATTACAAAAGTCATGTAAGACGTAGGACCAACTGGAACTAACCACTAAAATTTCTCTGTTACAAAGTGAATAAGTAACCTGATTGTCCTCACTATAAATATGTGTAACTTCAAGGGAATGCTCCTCCCCAAGCTGAAGAAATTCAATCCAAGATGGGATGATCTTCCATTGCACAATCTGAGAAAGATCCTTAAGAATTTGAATAGCAATTGTCATTTCGGAGTCCAACTATAATTGATTCCAATTATAATGAATAACTTATTTAATAGGTTTAATTGTGGCCCAGTGCTCTACTTTTATTGCAAGACCGTTTCTAATTAAATAGATGAAGAAACCTTTCACAAACCACAGGTAATTTTGAAAAACACCACTGCATCCAGTAAGGCCATGAAAACCCAAGGATGCTCCATCAACAATGACGTTAATCCATCGATAGATAGGTGGTATCCATCTAAAATAATTAATTATTTAAAGATTATTGGACCTACCATTCACACATTGTTATCTCAAAAGAAAAAGTTCAAAGACATCATTATCCATAGATCATGTTTGAATAAGGAAGGCAGTCTGAATTGCACGATGTATGAACAGAAAACCATTGTGAAATGATGGATTTATGTTGTTGAAAGCTAAATAATTATTTCTATCCAAATGAAAGAGAAGAAATTCACAGAAGCATCCAACTGAAGGGAGTTGATCTATTCACTTCACTCCATTCATTAGATTTGTTGTAAAAGTTCCTCCATGGAATGCATATTCAAGCACCATGTGAAAATAGCCAACAGATACATCCAGATCTAACACATGAATCTGCAAGAAATAAACGGATGCTAATGAGTTTCATCCACCTCTATGAAGGGAATACATTATTGATCCAACTGAACACCAGTGCACTACAACAGATTCGACAATGGAAGGCGCAGCTACCAAATTTTCCAGAAAAGGATAGTTTATGTGGGTGGGATAAAATAATTTTTCTCACCCTTGATCCATGAGGGAGGGTTCATGGAGGGGCCACAAAGCATTTTGAATCACTCTTTGTTAGAAAACATCCTATTCAAATTTGGCATCCAAACCATAGAACCCCGTCCCCACTCCGGCGCCACATATATTTCCCAGACATTGCATTACCATGTTGATCACAACTCTGGTCAGTGACAGCTACCTCGCCAGAAACAAACCAAACATCATGGTATGGTTTATGTGCCCGCTTAAGATACTGGCAGTGTAGTAGATGAGTGCAAAGATCATTCCTATGAGGGGCTAAGTGATTCCCTGAATTCCCACAATTACACACTTTCTGTCAGTTCTCATAACCCCCATCATGATGAGGATCGTGATGTATAGGAAGAGAAAGGTTTCCATGAATTTTTCAATACTGACCCTCTAGAATGATAATGACTATAGTTCCCTGGGCTCGAAGATCGGCGACAGCGGTGACTTCTTATAATCATTATGCGTGTTCTGCACCAATGTTCTGATTGGCTGCCTCTCTGCGAACATGGTATCACCTAACATAATATATAAATTTATTCATATATATATATATATATCATGGTATATAATATTTCATATAATACAATTTATATAATAAAAAATATTTTTTCTTACATTAAATAAGTCATATATTTAGTGAAAATGGTTTATAATTAATAATTATTAATAATAAAAATATGGACTAATTGCATTGAGTGATGGGAATAATTGAATCATGTTTTATTTTTCAATTTAACATACATGAAATGTGGGTTCCATTATTTTACATAAATATAAGTAATTAATTAGTTATTATATACAACCCACACATAAATATATTTACTCAAAGTATGAAATCTTATATATAAACACATACACCTAATATTTATGATATTTATTAAAATTTTGGCATTCATTTTATAATTTCATTTTTAAATATGTGATAACTTTAATATATTTTGTTTTTAATTAGTAAATTTTATTTATTTATTTGTAATATTATTATTGTTGTGTTTTATTTATTTAGTTGTAAATTTTATTTATTTTTTATTTTTTATTTTTTTAATTTAATTATTTCTATTAATTATTTATATATATTTATTTAATATTATTTTGTATTTTAAATATTTATTCAACGTTAGTTCAATAAATGCCCATATTTTTTTAATAATTTATATTTTATTAATATAACATATTTATTTTATATATATTTTTTAATTGAACTTATTTTTAATTATTCAATGTCACTAATTTCTAAAATGCATGTATTTAAGATTATATATTCATTAATAATGGCAAAATATATATTTTTATGTAAATATTTTTAAGTAAATATATTCATAAATTTATGTATATTTATTATATTTGTAAATTTATATATTTATAATTATAAATAAATAATAATTTTTTTTAAATGTATTTATATAATTATAAATACATTATTATTTATATTTGAATAATTTTAATGTTATAATAAATTTAATAAAAAATTAATCTATTTACTATATTTATATATATTTTTATATTAATTTATTATATATATATATATATAAAGACGTAAATATATTTATAATTTTAAAACTGTAATAAATATATTTAAATAATGAATATATTTCTTATATTTATAAATATATATATGTAATATATATATATATATATATATTATTTAACAGTAGATAATGATATAATTATATCTATTGTTAGAAATAACTAATTTTAAATATATTTACAAATACATATATTTATAAATGTATATTTACTATATTTAAAAAGTTATATATTTATAATTATAATAAAATATACTTTTTTTAAATTTTTTCATATAATAATAAATATAAAATATTATTTATATAATATTAAATGACTAATAAAAAAATTATAATAAATTTATATACTTTCAAATTTTTTATTTATAATTGTAATTAAAAATCATTTAGCAGTGCTAAAGTTTTAGCATATATATATATGTGTGTGCGTGTGTGTGTGTGTCTGTGTGTGTGTGTGTGTATCTAATCTTCACTTCTTTAGCTCTGGTAAAGATATATTTAATCATTACATATTAATTTATTGGGGATAAAAATTATCTTTATCATTGATTTTTAGAAAACGTTGATAATGGCATCCCTTATCTATTTAATATAACCCTATCCATGATTAATTCAGTCCTGATTCTCAAGCTATCACAGAACTCCCCTGCTTTTAGTGCTCCTCCTTTATGATCTTTATATCGAATCAAATCTATAATACAAGTTATGTTATTTTATCCTCCTCCTATCTGATTGATTTATTTTTAGTGTTCTGTAGTTTATGTTATAGTGGTGTTCTCAACCCTAAAAACCCACTACTTCTCTTCTTGCATAACTCTAGTCATGATTGGTCTCTCTCATTCTTCTGCATGCTTGTTATTCTTATCACTGGCTTCACTAAAGGCACTTTCCACTTTTAGAAATATTTTTGTCACCATCACCACTGTCATCATCAACATTCTATTATTCATCATCCTTACCCACTATTTCTATTTTATTATTCTCCATGGTTGTTAATCATAGTTTTGATTTTTTCACAAATTGAAGGTCAGTTTCATTTAATTTTTTAAATTTTAATTTTCTTTTATGATTACTTGATTATTGGGTGTTATAAATTATTTTAATTTTCTTATAAATGTTTATATAAGTTATGATTTGTCGGATATATATTTGACAGAATGATTATTTAATGAGTGTTAGGATAACTATGATATGTTTAATTTCATGCATGATAATCTAACCATTTTTATATCTAAGGAATTATTTTTTGATGAAAGGGTGTATTATGAATATTTTAATGCTTTTTCATGTCATTTAATATAGGTTTAATTTAATTTTAAACCATTTATAATTGTGTAAGGTGTGTTTAATTTAACAAATGAATGTTTGCTGATTAATGAATGTGGTCTTAATTCATTCTGAATGGGTGTTTTGAAGGCATGATGGATTATGGAGTTTGGATATATTGTATTGTTAATATTTACTTAAATGATCATCCTAGGAATATTTTCATTGTTTTGATTGTGTAACTTTAGTATATGGTAAGTTAAAATGAAATTCAATTTGAATAACCCATTTATAATAGAATTTTTTTTTAGATTTCTTGCCCAATAAAGTTTCATTATATATTTCAATATTTAGATACAATTCATCTGTAAAATATTTAACATATCTCTCAATGTGTACTATAACAATTTATTTAAAAAAACATCATCAATTCCATAATGTTACTTTGTACATCATCTCTAGTCGAATAGTACAATAATATCGATTATTCTAAAATGATATGATACGGATAAGAAGATCAAAAATTATTTTTAATATAATTCAATAAATAATCAAATTATCTCCCTATTTAACATTTATCATAGTATATATCACATCATATGTAATACATGAAGTGAAATTTTCATTTCCAATATGAGGTATGATATCATATGCCTCTTATTGGATCCTTTTCACTATCGATATTGTTTTCATTACCAATATATTATTCCTAATTTTATTTTACATTTTATATTTTTTATATAAATTTAAAATAAAAAATTCATAATTATGTAATAAAAAGAAAGTAATGTTGAGTTTTATTTGTTCTCAATCATTTAAAATCAATGATAATCATTATATATTTTGGGAAAATTTTCATATTTCATTATAATTAAATATGTATCAGGTGAAACCTTTTTTTAAATATGTTTATTTTATTGTATGTTTGAATTATTTTTCATTTCGTGGATTTTATTTTTTATAATAGTAAATATGAATTTAATATTTTTTAAATATATTCAGTGCATGAAATTTTTTCTAGGTGAAAATGAATCATAGTTGGATTACTATAGTAAGAACAAGTTATTAATGTGAAGTAAGGGTTGATGATTTTTTATAATTTTCAAAACATAATTCCACAAAAAATGATGTGTTTCAAGTCATTTTTTCAAATGCATAAATAAAACATAGTAGTAAAATATAGAAATTAATGATCATTTAATTTGTTATGGTTTTAGTACAATATATAATTCATGGATTTGGGATTGTAAAATTGGTTATAATTCAAGTTATATTAATGGTTAATGTTATCAGAATGATAAGTTTAATTAAATGGCATAAATTGTTCTTCCAATTGATTTAGTGGGAATTAAGAATACACGAATGATCACAGACATATATGGTTATATTGAAAAACCATTGTATCTATGTTGTAGAAACATTATAGATTCATTGATGAATTTTTAAATAAAAAACTAGTTAACTTATTGGGTAAGGTATTTGGTTGTTTATTAGATCATATCTCATTTCATTTCATGATCTAGAGTAATTAAATTCAATAGAAGGGTCCTGGTCTAATTGGAATATAGTAAAATATGACCAATAGTTCAATCTAGTTC
This sequence comes from Viscum album, assembly GCA_963277665.1. Taxonomy (NCBI): domain Eukaryota; kingdom Viridiplantae; phylum Streptophyta; class Magnoliopsida; order Santalales; family Viscaceae; genus Viscum; species Viscum album. The sequence continues at coordinate 1,643,451,157 of OY728163.1, read as the reverse complement.
CCACATTAATAGTATCACATAATGTGTTCGCACTAGTGGCCACATCTGGGTCAAAGAGTGTATTCTAATCAGGGTAGATAATATATTTCAGACCGAACATATTTTAGATCAATTCCCATATGGATTATAAAATTATATGGAAATCATTGAATTTATATGAATGAAATTATATAAATTAATTGATGTAATAAATTGAATAACACGTGTCCAAACATTATTTTCAAAATATAAATAATTTTAAAACAATCCATCTTGTTTAACTGACTTTATAGTGTAATCTGAGAATAAATATATAATGTGAACAACATGTGTGATGTGGTTTCCAAATCACATCTCTAGATATAATGTAAAAAATTTATTTGGTAGTGAAGTTCTAAGATTTCTGTATGGTTGACCATGACTAATGGAAGTATCTCATAAGGGTATAACAGTGTATGAATTTCAATTTAGTGGTTTTCATTGGGTTCTAATGTGCTAAGAGGGATTATATGATCCCCTTGGTAATGATTAGATATGTTGTATAAAATCTCGTATAATATCTTAATACATCATGGGATAACCTATAAAGGAAAAGATGTATTATTTGATCAGATATCATACTTTGTCCTGATATTTTATGTGTCTGAATGGAGAATTAAGGCCTATAGAATTTGATATTATCTAATGAGTGATAATTGAGAAATATGATAAATTAATAATAAATATGGTCTTTGAGTATAATATATTATTGTTGGGACCACTTTGTGTTTGAATATTGTATTTGTTGTCAACAGTTGTCAATGCTTGTCAAAATGGAGAAGGATATGAAGAAGAACTCCAAATATAATGGAGATTGGCTGAAGTGAGGTTTCCTAGAGAATTGTTATGGAATCATAGCATTGGATTTCATACTTGAGCAATTCTCTAATAAGATCAATTCAGACGATTGTTGATATGATCCTAAGTTCAAAGAACATGTGTCAATGGTGACACATTGTTTACAATAATGAAGAATAGAGAAGTATCATCCATCTGAGGATGATTGAAGAAGAACGAGGGTTTGAAGAAGACCATGAAATTATTCCTGATATAAATCCATGCAAGTGATTACTTGAAGAATAAAATCATATGATTTTCATGAAGTGTAGAATGATGGCTGGAGAAGAAGAGAGAACGTGGAAGGGCTTGGAATTCTGAGGTAGCCATGCATTTTTCATTATATCCAATCCAAACGATGCTTTGCAGATATGTATTTCTCAAATATCATAAGTCTTGAGAACTTGTGATGCAATCCTTATGATGGAAAGGGGGAGAAATGACGATGCCAGTCATATACAGTTTTGATTGGAAGGAATGATGCAGCATGAAGATGGGATGTTTCAGTACTTCTCATTGCAACTCTAACGATGCTAAAGCTGGTCTATCAAAGGGTATATATCACGATAGTGGATTTCGTGATGAATGCTGAAGAATGTTTATGGGAAGAATTGAAGAGAGAAATGACAAAGAAATGGACAATCTGGGGGTGGCACAAAAGCACAGTTTAAGGTGGCGATGTTTTCCATTGTTTGCCAAATTTTAGGGCCTAAAAATTGGGAGATGAAGATGTGTTTTTGGAAATAGATGTTGCACAAAAGATTGAATATGGTTTAGATTTTTGCATGCAAGGCATTCTTCAAGGCCAGAACATTGAAAAATGAAAAATTCATGGAGTGCGCGGAAACCTTGGTGAGTTTCGTGAAAAAAATAATGTGGTGCGCGAAATAGTAGCGGGATGCGCGAAATATCAGCGGGATGCGTGAAAAAGAAAGTTGTGCACGTAATATCAGCTGGCTGTGCAAAAAATGATGTTTGTGCAAAATATTGGCGTGGTGTGCGAAATAGAGGAATGAAGTTTTCGCGCAAAAGGTCTTTCGAGATCAGAATCTCGAAAATTGGCAAAGGCATGAAATGCGTAAAAGATTGCGGTAGTGCGCAAAATATGATGTCACTGGAAAGATTGGGTTTGCGCACAATATGGAATGCGTTGTGGAATTTTGCGCACAATCGGTGCATTGTGATTAGAAAGTCGAAAAATGACAAAGGTAAGAGGTGCACGAAACATTGGAGATGTTTGCGCTAGGTGTGCGGAACAATAGTCTTGTGCGCAGGAAAATTGGTTGTGTGCAAAATTTTGGTTTGATGTTTTCCGTGCAAGAGGTTATTCATTCTTAGAATGATGAAAAATGGTAAAGTCATGAGGTGCGCGAGAAATCCAGGAAGGTGCGTGTAATCTGAAGAAGTGAGAGATAGTTTTACGCAAAGGAATGGGTTTTACGCACAAGGTCAAAATTGCCTGTAAATCTGAGGCGAAACCCTCTCATTAGTAGAGACTCGACACATAGAAAAATCCCAAGCTCTGACGCGCATAAAAATTGAAGTATAGAGTATTGTGCGAAAAGAAGAAGTCTTGCGCGAAAAAGAAAGTGTTGCGCGAAAATGGTAAGGTCTGCGTGAAATAGAAGGGTTGCGCAAAAAGGTTTTTTCGCGCCAAAAGGTGTTTTTACATGCAAGGCTAGAATTTTATGCGCAAGGAACCAAGAAGGTTGTTCAAAAAATTTGAGGTTCCTGTAGGCCTTCGATAGGTGCATAGCACTCTCGAAGAATCTTTGCGAAGAAGAAAGAACTGTGAACCATTCGGTTTCACAAAGAGAAGTTGAATCGCACTCACGCGACTGGTGTTTAACACTATCATTGTGCATTGTGAAGTGAGGAAGAACAAAATGTGAAAATGAATTCATATCTTCACCAAGGAAGAAGGTAGTATATCAATACACTCTTGTGTTAGTATTGAGAATTGAAGAAAGAGATTATAACACTTTAATTATAATGTGTCAAACACAAAGAAGAGAAGAAGAAGAACAGAGTATGACCAACTGAAGGTTGACAATTTTTCAGGGCAATTTAATTATGATGATGCTATGATGATATGGTCTTCATTGTTCTGATAATCACAACGGGAGTTTGTGATTCCAGCAGATTGAAGCAGAGTCGATCTCAGTGTAGTTGTTTTTGCACTGAAGAAGAAGGGGAAGAAGATTATGCAGCTTTTAGGTTTTCTATAGAGAAAGAAGTGTTTGTTTACCTGCATGCTGCTAGTCAGGTAATAATTGAATAGAGGAAGAACAAAGTATCATTGTGACATCTAATAGGTCTCAACAGGTGAAAGATTCTTTTGGTGTTGCAAACTCTTTTTACATAGAGAAGACTGTCTTCAGAGGCAGTATAAAGAACCAGCTAGAGGTTGCAAGAGACTGTCTCCATAGGCAGTATAAAGAACCAGCTAGAGGCTGCAAGTTGGATTAGGTCATCACCAGTCCAGGGAAGAGGATCCCCCCCCCCTCCAAAGTGTAGGGACTCACACTGACTAGAGGATTGTTTTCCTAGCCACTCCATTATAACATCATTTTACATTATAGTGGAGAATCCATGCACTGGTCATTCCCATGAATGGAAAGGACGTAGATACTCTTATTGAGTGGAAATCCTTGTAAAAATATCGTGTGCATATTTTTACTGCTTTCTATTATTGCATGTGATAGGGAGAGAGAATAAGAGAATCAAGATCCTAACAGGTCAAGAGGTACAGGGATAAAAGTTTGAATTGGTTTAAAAAGTCCCCAACACTGATTCACCCCCCTCTCAGTGTTAGGTATATCCAAAAATGGTCCTATCAATTGGTATCAGAGGGAGGTTCACCTCTGCTGGATTCTCTAAAGTGAAGTTATTCTCTTTTGAAGACCTGAGTTTCTTTCCTCTGTTATCAGTGAAGTGCAATTTTAGTGAAGATTCAGTTATCTCTGAGCAGAAGGCTATATCTACCAAGGCCATGATGAATAGGAAAAGGAAGGAGAATAGAAAGTTGAAGAAGAATTCCCTCTAATCTAATGAAGAGGAAGCATCTGGTTCTCCATATTTGGTTGACATTGAAGACACACCAGACTTAGAAGGTTATGAGAAGGTGGATCAAGTCCCCACCAAAAATATGGACAACCTTCCTACCTCAACGGATCAAGAGTTATGTGTTAGTACATTTGGAAATATTTCTCATGATAAAAATGCTAGCACAAGCGGTAGTGATCAATCTACACCATCCCAAAAAATATCAGTTGAAATATTAAGAATGATTCTGCATGGTATTCCGGAAGAAAGTACATCCCTGGTTTGTGGATTATTTCAATTCATGTAGAAAAATATCACTCAGTTGGAAGAAGAGACTGATGTTTTGGAGAAAGGATTACAAGAAAAAATTGTTGAATGTATTAAACTCTCCAGATAGGTTGGAGCCTTTGAAGCAACAAAGATGGGATTTGAAGTCAGTTCTTCAAAGTGGCGCAAAGATGCTGAAGAGAAAGAGTGAGTCAACAAGACTCTAGAAAAGAAGATCCATGCACTTGAAGATGAGCTAAAAAAGATAAATAATGTCAAGGAGGCATGTTTGGAAGAAAACTCCAAAAAGATCAAAGAACTTGACTCTTTGTTGCAAATAAAAGTAGGGATGCATGAAGATGAATTTGAAAGATTAAAGAAAGCTTGTGAAGAGAATATGACAATGATTGAAGACCGGGAAGTCGTCCTCAATATGAGATGTATAAATTTTGAAGCTCAGTTGACCAATTTTGTGAAGACACATATTGAGTCTCCACAAAAGAAGGAAACAAGTGCTGCTAGTACTCAATGCTCACTGGAGGATTCTATTGTCAAAAGACCTACAACATGTGATAATAAGATCATCGCTTCAATCATCGATCTATCACAAGCAGCTGAGATAGAAAAGGTACCATCCATACCAACTTGCAATAATGTTTCTAAAATTGTTTCTACAAAAAGTACAGGTTGGAAGAAAAATTCTAAACAAGTGTGGATGAAGAAAGGTGAGAAGAAACCTGCCACCATGGATAAGGTGGATAGGAGAAAGAGTGTGGAAGATATTTCCCCACATAAAGCACATCCTACCAAGAATAAGACTCGGAAGCCTTATCAAGGAGATGACAAGAAGTCAATGTTTGTTGGTCAATGCTGGTGTTGTAATAGATTTGGGAATTGTGCACTAGATTGTTGGTACAATCCCATAAATATAAAAGCGCAGATAAAGATCATCTCAAGGGGGGAATCCAGAGAAGAAAGAAGCAACATCCACAGATCCAGAAACATCTGCATACTGTAAACAGATTTGGAATGTTAGATAACATCTGTGATGTATGCAATAGGAGTGGTCATATGAATGGTATATGTTCATATAATAAAATAATACCACAGATGCTGGGCAAGAATCAAGAAGCATCCTTGGAAAGAAATCAGGCTAATTATGTGAAAACAAATTCTCCCAAGAAGATTTAAAGAAGGAAAGATGATAAGTCCTTGGATTCTAAATCCAAGAAGGTGAAGGGTGGTGCATTCAAAATAATTATTAAAATGGAATCCACTCAAAAGAAGCCATGTAGAAGATCAAATCTTGATTCCTCAGTCCCTAATGACATACTGGTGATTTTTCCAGAAGATTTGGAAAGAATGAGGAAAATAGAAGATGCACAGGTTAAGGCTAGTACTAAAAACAAAAACAAGATTCTTCATGAAGACAAAGAAGTTCTGTGTGTGAGGTGCAACAAGGCTGGTCATACTGTCAAAAAGTTCTTTGAATTTATTCCAACCCAACAATAATTCATGAAGAGGGTGAAAGTTGCACTAGGAGATTCTAGTGCCTGGAAATATCTTGAAGAAAGAATATTCACACACAAAGAGATAGAAGAAGTATTGAGATTCACACAGCCACATTCAAAATTAAAGATCAAATGTGAAAGTGTGAGGAGTGGAGAAAATTGAGCATCTTGGTTGAGAAAATCATCTCATCCATCCTATGTACATTGAAGAAGCATGGAGGATCCACCTTATTCTCTTAAATCTTTGTGTATTGTATTTGTTTTGATAATAGAGGGAATTGAATGTGATGCAAGATCTCAGGGGGAGAGCCTGAGATTTAGTGATGAGAAGTGTTCTCTTTAGAGGGAGACACATAAAGAAGCCTCCAAAGTCATTATTGCAATCAGTATCAACATCAGTTGGTATAAAACTCAATTACTCTAATGATTGTCTGAAGATCATGTCATTGAAAAGGTATGTCATCTCCTTACCTCCCATCCTAGTTACTCAAAGTAAAAAAAAAATTACAAAGTGGGAGTAACTAAAAATTAATCAGTGACATAAGAAGAGTGAAAGTGCCCCAAGGCCACTTATCCTTCCAATTGCACTTGAATTTTTTTGATCTGTTTGTTGTAGTGAGTGCAGGAATTTCAGGTTGATTATTTCTTATAACATTCAATATATTCGGCCTAGAATGAAAGTGGAGAACCCTTGAAGACAAGTGTATATGTTCTCATCTCATGAGGTGTCATATTCAGTGGGTAATGGACAGCTTTGTTGTCTAAATCAAATCCTCTTGTTTTCTACACTGAGCGCTGCTCAAGTAGACTTAGAGTGAAATGATTGATGGAACTTTGCTTAAGTATGTAATGATACTCTCTCTACCATGAACTTTGTATTTCTTGTCAATAAGGGGGAGAGAAATGAAATGAATGTTTAGGGGAGAGACCAAAGTAAAGGGGAGAGATAAGATTCTAATTTTGACATTGACACATTCATTTGAAGATACTTTAAGGTATTGACAACAAAATACAAAGGGGGAGATTGTTGGGACCACTTTGTGTTTGAAGATTGTATTTTTTGTCAACAGTTGTCAATGCTGGTCAATATGAAGAAGGATATGAAGAAGAACTCCAAAGTTAATGGAGATCGGCTAAAGTGAGGTTTCCTAGACAATTGTTATGGAATCATAGCATTGGATGTCATACTTGAGAAATTATATAATAAGATCAATTTAGACGATTGTTGAGCTGATCCTATGTTCAAAGAACATGTGTCAATGGTGACACATTATTTACAATAATGAAGAATGGAGAAGTATCATCCATCTGAGGATGATTGAAGAAGAATGGGTATTTTAAGAAGACCATGAAATTATTCATGATATAAATCCATGAAAGATATTACATGAAGAATAAAATCATATGATTTTCATGAAGTGTGGAATGATGGCTGAAGAAGAAGAGAGAACGTGGAAGGGCTTGGCATTCTGAGGTAGCCATGCAGTTCGCATTATATCCAAACCAGACGATGCTTTGATAATATGTATTTCTCAAATATCATAAGTCATGAGAACTTGTGATGCAAGCCTTATGATGGAAAGGGGGAGAAATGACGATTCCAGTCCTATATAGTTTTGATTAGAAGGAATGATGCAGCTGGAAGATGGGATGTTTCAGTACTTCTCATTGCGACTCTGACAATGCTATAGCTGATCTATCAAAGGATATATATCACGACAGTGGAGTTCATGATGAATTATGAATAATGGTAATGGTAAGCAGTAAAGAGAGAAATGACAAAGCAATGGACAATCTGGGGGTGGCAAAAAAGAACAGTTTAAGGTGGCGTCATTTTCCAGTGTTTTCCAAATTTTAGGGCCTGAAAATTGGGAAAAGAAGATGTGTTTTTCGTAATGTATGTGGCATGAAAGATTGAAGATGGTTTAGATTTCTACATGCAAGGAATTATTCAAGGCCAGAACATTGAAAAATGAAAAAGTCATGGAGTGCGTGGAAACCATAGCGAGTTTCACGAAAAAAATAAAATGGTGCGCGAAATAGTAGAGGGATGCATGAAATATCAGCGGGATGCGCGAAATATCAGTGGGATGCGCGAAAAATAAAGATGTGCATGTAATATCAGTGGGTTGTGCGAAAAATTATGCTTGTGTGAAATATTGGTGTGGTTCACGAAATAGAGGAATAAAGTTTTCGTGCAAAAGTTATTTCGAGATCCGAAGCTCGAAAATTGGAAAAGGCATGAAATGCTCAAAAGATTGGAGCAGTGCGTGAAATATGATGTCGCAGGAAAGATTGGGTTTGCGTGCAATATAGAACGTGGTGTGGAATTTTGTGCGCAATTGGTGCATTGTGATTAGAATGTCGAAAAATCACAAAGGTAAGAGGTGCGTGAAAAATTGGAGATGTTTGCACTAGGCGCGCGGAACATTAAACTTGTGCGCAGGAAAATTGGTTGTGCGCAAAATTTTGGTTTCATGTTTTCCATGAAAGAGTGTATTCATGCTTAGAAGGATGAAAAATGGCAAATCCATGAGGTGCGCGAAAAATCCAGGAAGGTGCGCGTAATCTGAATAAGTGAGAGACAATTTTACGCGAAGGAAGGTGTTTTACGCGCAAGGTCAAAACTGCCTATAAATATGAGGTGAACCTCTCTCATTAGTAGATATTCGACACATAGACAAATCCCAAGCTCTAACACGCGGAAAAATTGAAGTATAGAGTATTGCGCGAAAAGAAGAAGTGTTTTGCAAAAAAGAAAGTGTTGCGCGAAAAAGGGAAGGTCTGCGCGAAATAGAAGTGTTGTGCGAAAAGGGTTTTTCGTGCCAAAAGGTGTTTTTACGCACAAGGTTAGAATTTTACGTGCAAGCCACCAAGAAGGTCGTGCAAAAAAATTGAGGTTCCTGTAGGGCTTCGATAGGTGCATAGCACTCTCGAAGCAGCTTTGCGATGAAGAAAGAACTGTGAACCATTCGGTTTCACAAAGAGAAGTTGAACCGCACTCACACGACTTGTGTTTAACACTATCGTTGTGCATTGTGAAGTGAGGAAGAACAAGATGTGCAACTGAATTCATATCTACACCAAGGAAGAAGGTAGTATACCAATACACTCTTGTGTTGGTATTGAGAATTGAAGAAAGAGATTAGAACACTGTAATTATACTGTGTCAAAGAGAAAGAAGAGAAGAAGAAGAACAGAGTATGCCCAAGTGAAGGCTGAAAATTATTCAGGGAAATTTAATTCTGATGATGCTAAGATGGGCTGGTCTTCATTGTTCTGATAATCACAATGGGAGTTTGTGATTCCAGCTGATTGAAGTAGAATCGATCTCAATGTAGCTGGTTTTGCACTGAAGAAGAAGGGGAAGAATATTGTGCAGCTTTCAGGTTTGCTATAGAGAAAGAAGTGGGTTTTTACCTGCATGATTCTAGGCAGGTAATAATTTAATAGAGGAAGAACAAAGTAGCACTGTGACATCCAATAGGTCTCAACAGGTGAATGATTCTTTTGGTGTTTCAAACTCTTTTTACAGAGAGAAGATTGTCTTTAGAAGTAGTATAAAGAACCAGCTAGAGGCTGCAAGAGACTGTCTCCATAGGCAGTATAAAGAACCAGCTAGAGGCTACAAGTTAGACTAGGCCATCACCAGTCCATGGAAGAGGATTGTTTCCCCCCCCCCCTCCAAAGTGTAGGGACTCACACTGGCTAGAGGATTGTTCTCCTAGCCACTCCATTGTAACATCATTTTACATTATAGTGGAGAATCCATGCACTGGTCATTCCCATGGATGGAAAGGACGTAGCTACTCTTATTGAGTGGTGAGCCTTGTAAAAATATCGTGTGCATATTTTTACTGCTTTCTATTATTGCATGCGACATGGAGAGAGAATAAGAGAATCAAGATCCTAACAGGTCAAGAGGTACAGGGATAAAAGTTTGAATTGGTTTGAAAAGTCCCCAACACTGATTCACCCCCCCTCTCAGTGTTAGGTATATCCCAAACTAGTCCTATCAATTATAACATGATGGGTAATATGTGAGGGATAGGTATGGTATGTTAGAATGCGAGTTACTATAGAAAGGTTAGTGATTCCTCAATTGATTAGGTGAGGGTGAAGTGACATTGTGTAGTTTTGTGTTCTTCTTTATGGATTCTCATATGATAGTTTTAACTAAAGTGTTGTGGGACCCATTATGTAGTTGGTTCCTATGTGAATAAATTGTGTTATAAATTCCCTATTTTTCAAATAAATTGTCATGACCCTTCCCCCGGGGCCCATGTTGTGTCATACCCCATGGATGCTTCCAGAAGGGTGGGGTAGGCGACTAGCATCGAAGGTGTCAACCTACAAGTGGGGGGAATTTTCTTGAGTAACTGTATACAACACACACGCCTACCCACAACCAAGAAAACTGAAAGGGGTAATCCATTATACTGAATCATGTACGGATTATAACTAAAACTGAAAACATGGGGTCAATAATACAAACCCAACAAAATGAACTAAAAATATTAAAAAACTAAGGGACTTGGTTAGCCATCTGCTGTAAATCCCACATAATTGAAAGAGTGGTGTAGATACTAGAAGATTTATAAGTAAGTACAGTACACCTGATCACACTAGTTTCCACCTACTCCTAGGACACCATGTCCTCCGTTGAAACTTATATCATCTGCACAAGACACAACACGTGTGGGTAGGGCCCGTGCAGGGGATAGAAACACTATACCAGTATGGGAAAAAATTCCACTAAGGATATTACCCCAAATAATCCACAAAGAATATCCAAAAATAAGGACATTTCACTCCAAGAATATTATAGATTAATAAAGGTTCACCAATTATAGTGATTAATGTTTTGTATAATTGAGGGACTCATCCCGGATGAGTCACTAATGCATGTCGGGCCATTATGGTCCACACATATGTTGATCTTCTACTTATCCATTGTGGTCCACATGGATATTATAGGTCAATGATGTCTATAGAGCTACTATTCTACTGGGACAATGTGTTCCACACACCTGCTTGTCTTTCGGGATACAGATATCCACACGGCTACTGCTCATCAGCATCCATTCTCTAGGAAGAACTTCTCCCCCAAGATATACATTGAAATTATAATTACATGGAAGTATACTTACAACATACAATAATATTTACCTCATCAAGAGTGTCCCAAAAATGTAAGCAATTCTTCAATCAGATTCCTATTTTGTATGTTATTAGTGTTATAGTAATTAGCGGCCAGTTTCGTCTAGGTCATGTCTGCCCTGACCAGACCGACACAACTATCTCGACCAGTGCGTCTCGCATACACTGATTTAATTCGATTGGCCAGACTAGACCTGGTTTGGGAACGGTAAGGTACAGTCCGGCCTAGCCAGCGCACCAGACCAAGTGGGCCTCTCTGGGCCCGACCAAGTTTGTCTAGGGGTCCAGCCTGCTGGGTCGCCTGGTAACCATGTGTCGTAAGGACCGAACCAATGATTTATAGTCCGGAAAACTGGGCACAGGTTCAGCCAGCTCTCTACAGGTCCAACACATCAGTGCGGGTCCAGCCTGGCCTACTAGAGTTGTGCGCGACCTGCCAGCTGCATCCTTTTCTGGCAAGGGTGGACCAGTGTTGTGCGCCTGGGACACGGGAGCCACTGCTGCATACCCTTTCGGTTGGAATGTGGCCCATAAGGAGCGAGTCTCTCCTCCCATGCAATGTACGCCTGGTACCAGGTCTAGTTCCTACTATGGTTGATTGGCCACATCCCTCCCTCTACCATGTTCGAGCAACAGCGGCTCACCAGGTCGCCTGGGTGGCATAGATGTAAGACGCCACCTCCTCGTGGTGTCGGTCGGTGCCACACCATTGTGCCGCTGCGGCAAGCCGGTCGTGGTCTCCTTCCACCATGGCCCTCCAATTGTTACGGTCCACTAGTTGTGGCCTCCTGTCACCATGATGCACTGCCTCCCTCCGCCCGCAGCCGCCAGAGCTTGCCACCACTGCAAGTTGTTGCCGAAAATTCCTTCTACAATCCACTAGTGTTTTTCGGGTGGTCTGTTTCCCGATCAGACAGTGCCTATGGGTATCTTGGGGAATCGCCATCCCTTCCATTCTACTATATTAATATTTCCTCTAATTAGAGGATACAATCAAAAATAATGCACATGCAGAGGGACTCGGGCCCTGTTCGTGTCATCCCACACCCTTCATGTTAGAGATTTAAAATACGAAAGGTCCACGGATTACCACTCCATGAACAATAAAATTATTCTCCAATAGAAACCCCATGAACAGAACCCTCCCGCAAGAATGCGCAATCCACATATTAACATGATAGTGGGTTAATCTATATTTTTTTATTAAAGAAACTGGGAAATCATAAAACCAAAATCCATCCCCATCCTCGATGGAATTTGTTTCCATATAGCATCATCCTTCAGTGTCCAAGAGGATGGTGACATTCGTCGTTCTTCAAGGTACGTCAATGTATTGGACATCCAACTGACATTCATCGTTCTTTTTTGGGGAGTAAATCCATCACAGGTTAGTTAGAGAATCCTCACATTTTAGTCCTAATTCCACAAACAATTCAAATATTAAATAGATAACATGTCACAGCGTTTCTGTAACATTAATATGTTATGTCTTTAAGCAGTTTCATTTTTGAAACTACGTCCCTATTATGCATAATTAAAGCATCATTACACTACATGTTAATGATCCATTATTGATCTCCATAAATGTGCCTTCTCTCTTCCTCATCGATACACTACTATGTTGGCATGTTGTTGTGTTTCAGTGAGAAAAGAAATAAAATAATATTTTATTTTATTTTATTTTCATTATCAAAAATTCCAAAAATTAATTTTTTTTGAAGCCCTTGTCATCTAAATTTATGTCATTTCTAGGCGAATCTTGGCTTTCTACGTTCATTGATTCCCTCAAATTTTCTATCCAAGCATCAGTTAAAAATTTAGATAAACCCAATTGCACGTTTACTGAACATACCTTACAAAATGTTTAAAAATTATTATCTATACTCACTAGGATTCGAAATCACATTCCATCAGAGCGTGTAGTCTCGAAATATTTCTATATAATTTTAAAACAATTACACAAAAATACCAAGACATTAGATTCTCCGCACCCTAGGGCTTTACGTGACCAAAAATCAAAAGAAAGGCTAATAAAAAAATTTGGGTATTAAGCATGAATCTGATCCTGCCGGTCCCATGTGCTCTCCTTGAAATTCATTTGTTGCCACAAAACATGGAATAGAGGAATCGAACGCCCTAGTAGTACCTGGTCTTTCCAATTCTCTATCCCTAATGGAAACATCTAAAATGCCTCCCCATCATCAATGACTACCTCCCACCATTCAATGATGTCTGATAGATCATGCACTTATCCCCTCATCGTCGTCACATGGAAAACATAGTGAACCCATTGCATATGTGGGGAAGAGGTTGGAGGTATTCCACCATGCCAAATCTACTCTAGATCTGAAAAGGTCTTATGAACCTTGTATATAGCTTGTCTGCCTTTCCAAATCATCGCAACCTTCATCGAGGAGAGTCTTGTTGGAAAACATGGTCTCCATCCTCAAAATCCTAGGGTCTCCATATCATGTCATCATAAGAATTGTGTCTTTCTTTTTTAGTCCTCATCCGCTCCGGGATGACCTGTACCTTCTATGTGGTAGCATGTTCCATCTCTGGTCCCATGAGTGACAACTGCCCTGGGTCTGTCCAACATAAAGGTGATCTGTAAGGCCTCCCATACAAGGACATGAATGGTGTCATGGAAATGGTGGAGTGATAGTTATTGTTTTATAAAAACTCCACCAATGGTAGGTGGTCCTCCCAACTATGGCCAAAATCCAAGTTTCAATAATGAACCATGTCCTACAAATTCTATACAGTCCTCCCTATATAAAAAATCCTTCTAGGGATGAAAATATTTACTGAAACACATTTGAGTCTTGAACACCTCATGTAATCCCATCCAAAACTGAGATGTAAAGCATTCATCACATTTTGAGACGATCGTAGATGGCACCCCTTGACGCCACAATATATCATAGACATAGAGGTGTTCTAATACCTCTATCGGCATCTTCCCCCGAATGGGTAGGAAGTGAGCCATCTTGGTAAATTAGTCAACGATCACCTAGATTGAATCATAGCCTCTAGATGTACGTGGTAACCCTATCATGAAGTCCATCGAGATATAATCCCATTTTCACTATAGTAACTCATGTGGTTGAGCCAAGCCTGCTGGAACATGATGCTCGGCCTTCACTTTCTAACAAGTGAGGCATCTTGAAACAAACTCAACCATTTTATTCTTCATCCATGGACACCAGTACTGACATTGTAGGTCCTAGTTTATCTTCGCCACACTAGGATGTACCGTGAAGTTGGATGAATGGAACTCACTCAACTCCTCTTCACATAATGTCACTGGTAATACAGTGATACCTATAAAAGGGATTAAATGCTTCCCACCTATTGAAAATCCATCTGGTGCCTGTCCTGAGGATAACTAGACATATTGGGCCTCGCATTTGACATCCACATGTAGTTACTCCATGAGTCATTGTAAGAGTGATGGAGTAACACTAATCAACTAAATCTAAAATGCTCCATCATAATCCATGAAGGAAATGTTCATTGTGGCTAGATGATCTATCACCTTACTCTACATCTGAAAAATGGTCTACCTCCAAAGCGATCCTACTACCACATTCCCCATCCCTGGAGTATAGACTATCTAAAATTCATAGTCCATGAAAACTCTATCCATCACCATTTTATTGAGTTTATCTCCTTTTGGTACATGATATTCCCAAGTGTCTAGTGGTCAGAGTATACAATAAATTTCTCTCCCATCAATTAGAGCCACCACATCTTCAAGGAAAAGGCTACTCAGCAATCTAATGTTCATGGTTCACATAGTTCTACTCATGCTGCCTCAACATCAATGATCTGTTAGCTATAAATGCTCACTCCTAAATTAGGACATAACCTATTCTAGTCCTTGATGATTCATAGAAGACTACATACCCAACACCCTCTTTAGATAGTCTTATGATGGGGTAACTTTTCAGTCTCCATATCATCTCTTGGAAACTCTAATGGCACCTCTCGGTCCACATGAAGCAATTTAACTTCCTTTTCAAAGATGAAAAGGGTGATGCTACTCCGGAAAAGTCGGGAACAAACATTTGGTAGTATCTGGCCAACCGCAAGATACTATTCACCTCAATTACACTCATGGGTGGCTCACATGAAACCACTTCGTCAATCATTACAGGTTCCACTGCCACTCTTGCCTCATAGATAACATGTCCAGAATGTGGAACTCCTGAATCTTGATCTGGCACTTTGAGAGCATCCCTAAAACGGGTTCTCTCATAGTGTATCTTGGACTATCCTTTAGTCTATAGCATGCTTCTTCTCTGACACTAAGTACATCCAGATGAATTCAATGAAGTCTATGACAAACTGTTCAACGTAAGGATTGAAAATCCAATTCATGAGTCCCATGAGTAATACTGGGGAATGGGTCATGGCTTAAGGCTTCACCAATAACTCATAGTGGCCACACCGGCAACTGAAGGTCGTCTTCAATATTTCCTCATACCATATCCGAAGATTGTGATAGCATGATCTAAGGTCAATATTCGAGAAGCATCTCACTCCCTTCAACATATTGAAGAGGTTATAAATCCTTATAAGTGGATACATTCTCTACAAGATCACCTTGCTTAGGCTTCATATGTCCACACATACCCTCCTTCTCCCATCATCCTTCTGGGAAAAAACATTGGGGCTTACCATGGGGAAACATAGGGCCTTACAAACAACTTTTCTTGTAAGTCCTTTAGTTGTTCCCTCAAATCACGAAGCTCTGCTGGATCCATCTAAAATTCTAGTGTGGATATCACTATTGTCCCAGTGTACAGGTCAATGTAAATTTCTACCCCTCTATGAGAAGATAGTCTTGGAACATTCTCAAGAAAAAAATTCTCATACTCATCTACCACTACAAGAATTCGTGGACTCCTCTCATCCACTACACCGAGGGTGAGGCTAAGCAACTGGTGAGTGATTGGATGCACCTTCCTCTAAGAATTTTTGTCCTGTAATGGAAGGGTTTCTTTTTCACAAGTAAAGGGAAATAATTTTCGATCCTTGAGGACACCATGTACATTATGCCTAAAACAGTTGAACTGAGCATGGATTGTAGCTAAAAATTCCATACCAAGGATGATGTCGTAAGTCCTCAACGATTCTACTAAGAGATCTCAACTGATGCTATCGAGTCCTAGAGAAATCTCACACTATCTTCACAAGTGTGTTATCATTGAATCCCCTCCCATAAATGTATTCATCCATATGGATCAAGCCAATGGCTCCACCGGAATCTTTTAGCTCCGAACAAGTGTTGTGGAAAATAAATAGTAACTTGAACGTCTATCTATAAGAACTGAAGTTATAATGGAGAATAAAAAAATCATACCTCAAATCAACCCCATAGTGTCATGGTCATAAGCTTCCGCTATCTGAAGCTGAGCTCACCCCTATCTGAATGCTCCCTGAGGATAGGGTAGACCACCTGGATGTTGTCACTATAGTATCTCTAACTGTCACCCACAACCTATTTCTTGGCCTACTCCCTAGACACATATGCCACCCTAAAACCCTCCTTAAACAAACATGTGCCTCTGTCATTATGGTAACTCGAACATTTATTGATTGTATGTACAACGGTTCAGGTAGTCATGTGCCATGTGTTTTTTCTTGCCACACTAGTAGAACACCCTTATCTTCTGCAATATCCTGCTATCTTGGAAGCCTCACACCACTGATCTTGTGCCATGGGGTCATTCACTAGTTGATATGGTCGGCTTAGACTACTGAACCATCTATTAGCTACCTGCCACGGATGGCTCGGCTGCTTGTCTCCCAGTGGTGTCACCCACTATTGGTGTCATCTCTTTGAATAAGCTCTCTAATAGTAGAGCTCTCTTCAGCACTCTATCCAGTGTGGGGATGATGACAGACAACACTGATTCCCAAATCACCTGCCTGAGTCCCTGCCCAAAGGATTAAGACCTGGTGAGTGGGTCTTGAACCATGTTTGTAGAGTAGGGGAAAAGCTCGGTGAACCTTGATGAGTACTCTGCTACCATTATGCTGCCTTATAATGGTGAATCAACTTATGAATGGGCACCAAGTGCAATGTCATGGGGAAAAACACTTCCTGAAAAAGTCGCACGAATTCTATACAGTTGAGGGTCACATTATTATGAATCTGGATGGTCATGCACCAACATCTCCCAAATGAGCCCTATAGAAGGTTTGTGACTATGACCACCATCTGGTAGAGTGGTTTCCTCACTAAGAGTAAGACTCACAACAATACCTCCTAACAATACTTAGTGATCTAGGGATCCATCTATTCCCTAAACATGGGAGTTCCCTATCTCAGAAACATGGTCAAGGCACTGAGTCTTGACATTTCCTCTGTCGGTACTGCCAATAGAATATGTTGATCAATGGTTGGTGGATGAACTATTGCACCACCCAGTGGGGCCATATATAGAATCAGTCCCTAAATGGAAGCAATGGTATTAGGCAGGTCATCCTTGAGACCATGTATCGGAAGCCTTGCTAGATATATACTTGGAGGCATATTGAAATAGATCATGATGAGGGATAGTTAGTTGATTACACCTTGTGAACTGAATCTTATAAAAAAGAACATAAAGAAACAATATCTCGTGTATTTTTTTATTCATTTAGCTGAAAAGATGAAGTCGAGGTCCCGATGTGTCTTTAAGTTGATCGTCGCACAAACATTTGACTCCCTATATCTAAATTTTGGTCTCAAAGCATTTAACAATATTTCCCAAAAACAAAAATAACCAACTCTCCATCTCTGAGGTAGAACCATCCACCATTAATACCACATTGTCATGACATGTCCCCTGAGGCCTGTGTCATGACATACCCCAAGCCCACCTTCCGAAGGTCAGGGGTTGGAGACTGGCACAAACGGTGGGAACCTGAAAGTTGGAGGAATTTTCCTAATTACCTATACACACAAAAACACACCCAACCTCGTCCCATAGACATAAAGGGGAAAACAAGTATACTAAATCAAGTGAAGAGTACATGTACAATAAAAAACATGTGGGCTAGAATACAATCCAAAAGAAATTGCTGAAAATAGGAACATACAAAAGGAATCAGGTACCCAACCACTCAAAAACATTCTTATGGTAAGAGTAGTGTATCTTCTAGAAGATGAGGTAGAAAGTCATTTCCACAAAATCCTACTAGGTCCCATCGACTACTAGGCCACCAATTACTCCGTCAAAACGTTTGTTGTCTGCACAAGACACGAAACGTGCGGGGTGAAGCTCGAGCATGGATGAGTAACATAGTACTCAGTAGGGGACCTTATTCCACTAAGTAGAAATGCCACAGAGAATCCAAATTTCAAATAAAAAAATTAAGGATTGCTCACATGAGATATATTTTATAGTAGTAATGGTTCATCTGTTAAAGTGATTAACATTTCATAATATTGAGGGACTCATCCCTGCGGACTCGCAGAAGTCTATTAGGCCTCTGATGTCCACAAAAATGTTGATCATCTGCCATTCCACTGTTTCATATAGCATTTCCAGGCCATTAAGGTCCACAGAACTACTGGTCTTCCAGGCCACTGAGAACCTTGCGACTGCTCGTTTATTCATCCATTAATGATGACACATCATCTTCTCTTCTACAAGAATTATCTTAGAAGAACCACTCCCCAAGCCATACGTTGAAATTCAACTTCCTTATAAGTCTATTTATAGAATTCCAAAAGATCCTCCTCACCGAGAGGTTCCTAACAATGAATACATATCATCAATCAGACGCTTGGTTTCAAGTTATTGGAGTTTTAGTAATCATGGGCTTGTTGTGTCTGGGTCTGGTCCGACCCAGTCCGACAGACCCAACCGACCTAGTCTGAGGGTCCCAAATACCCCATTTTAATTTTACAAAACTTAACTAACCTAGTTAAAGTCATGGTAGATTCGGTCTGGCTTGGACAGTGGGCCTCGTAAGGCCCAACCACATTTGGCTAGTGGTCCGGACCATTGGGTCACCCCACAAACTAGACTTGTCCGTCCCAGCCTGCCCATGCGAGTCCAGCCTTCTGGGGTAGTCCAACCGGTAGGGTGGATGTCCATCCTACTAGCACGGGTCTGGGATATCCTCCTTGCTATGGGAATAGCCTGCCAGCTGGAGCCATGTCTTCTTGGGGCAGACATGTGGTGTGCGCCCGTGTCACGAAATCTTTCGTCGCATCCCCTTCCTATTCGAACATGACCCATAAGGTGCGGGATGCTCCTCCCTCACGGAAACCTCCCGGTGTTGTGTCCAACACCTCCCACTACCGAGATTCTCTGAACTCCCCACAACAATTATCGAACATCCACAGCTCGCAAGGTTGATCGGGCAGCCCAGAGATGGGTGACCACCTTCACATGGCATTGATCGGTGTCGCTCATATGTGTTGATGTCTCATGCCAACGGGGGCGACACATCCCTCCTATCATAGAAGCATCCATGGACCAGTGAAGGCTACCATATAAGACCACCACTGTCCACAATGGTTTCTTCTACAGGCCACCATAGTTTCTATGGTTGTCTGTTTCTCAAAAAGCATGCACCTACGGGCCTCTCATGTCGCAACCATCTCTTCCTTAACCCCATATTCATATTGGAACTTTTTTTAGTATACTTCAATGATGAAATCACGTGAAAATGGACCTGGGCCTTATATGTGTTGGCCCACACCCTCTTCATTAGAGGAATAAAACATGAGAAGGTCTATTAATTACCATTCAATTAATACTAAAATTATTCTGAATCGAAAACCCATGAACAGAACCCTCCATCAAGAACAAAAAATCTGCAGATTAACATGTTCATGGGTTATTCTATATTCATTATTTATACCAAGAATGGGGAATTAATAAAATCAAAATCAATCTCCTAGCTCGTTGATGTTCTTTGATGAAACACTTCATCTATAAGGGTCAAAGCGGTTGATGGTGTTCGTCATTCTTCGAGGTATGTTGATGTTGATGATGTCCGACTGGTGTTCATCATTCTATATTGAGGATGAAATCCATCAAAATGTTATCATAGAATCATCATAGTTTAATACTTGTTCCACCAATGCGTCAAATGTTATGAAGAATTCATGTCACATCGTTTCTGTTATGCTACAACATAGCGTCATTACATAGTTTCATATATGAAACAACATCGATGTTATGCGTCATTAAAGTGTCATTACACTAAGAGTTAATGATCCATTAATTAACTCCATTAATGGGTCTCATTGATGCCTCATCACTACATTACAGTGTCTCCATTTCACCTCTAGTCAGTGAGAAAATAAATATAATTACTTTTTAAGATATTTTATTATTTTTCTCAAATAGTCTGAAAATTAACTTCTCTGTTCATCCATTGCTAGAAGAAGTTATTTCCTTTCTAGGTGAATCATTGTATTCGGGGATCAATGATGCCATTAGAAAATTAATCTGAGCACTGGTTCGAATGTTTTGAAAACCCACTCACATATTTACTGAACATACCTTAAAAAAAGTTCAAAATTCCATTCCGGGCTTACCAGGCCTCAGAATCACATTCCGTCAAAGCGTATAGTCTCAAAATAAAAACATATCATAAAAACAATACATATAAATTACAATAAATTACATAAACATATTATGAATGGTGGATATGTTATACTCGCTTCATTATTTTTATAAAATAAGTACATGTGATGGTTATCCTTGGGGGGTAGTCTTAGATGCCATGGGTTTGAGATCCAATCTCATCGTACCAGTGATGTGGTCATTTCTGAAGGAATATAATTAATTTTTTCCCCATATTGTTAAAATTTTATACTATTATTAGTAAAATTATTTTAATTTGATGGATGAAACATGGAGTAAGAATATATTATGATAATTATAATTCAATTTTATGAACTGAAGTTGTAACATTTTATTATCATGGAGTCTTGGTTAGTACACAATGACCTGACTTACATGTGTATTTTGAGTGGTACTAATTTTAATATATAATCAAATATATACATTTTTTAATTTCTAGGGGCCCTCATAGTATTTATATGTTTTTTTTATACTCACACTCCACACATGAACCTTTTTAGAAATTTATCAATTATATTTATGATACATATAACGGAATAAAACTAGTAACATAGATTAGAGTTAGTGCATATTAGTGTGGATGAGTTGATTTTATCATGGTAGTGTGGAAGAAATTTTAGAGTTTTTATATTACATTTAAAATTTTAAATAAAAATGAGGTAATTTAAAAAAATTAAAGAGATAATTTCCATCCACACTTAATTCATCTTCTGTATAGTTATTTTTACATTTTTTTCTTGAGATTTATCCCCCATATAATCTATATTTCTTTAACTAATATGAGTAGTAGTCATCCAAAATTATCTACGGAACCTGGTATGGGATGACTAATGCTCATATTAGTTCAAAAAAAATAGGATCCTCTATTGATAATTTGGAGTATGAGACTCCTGAGAAAACACCATACTAACTATTCAAGATATGGAGATAGTGAGGAAACCAATTTTCTATAACTTTAACTTTTGGAAGAATTTAGAGGATAACATCAATCCTAGGGGGTTATTTGATTTATTAAATTCAATTATAGATTTATTTTTAAATGGACACATTCGAATCATTTGAAAAAATAGTATGAAGTTAGAGATAAAGAGTTCATCTAATTTTCAATAGAGTTTTCATACAATCCTTCTCAAATAATTTGTCTCTATTTTTGTTGTTGTTATTAAAGATAAATTATATTTCTATAAACTCTTGCACACAATGTCTTTTGCACAAAATGATGTCAAAATTATAAAGTAAGAGCTAATTATTGATGATGAAACTACATAATTATTAGGGTACCAAAAATCATGTTGATGAAAAAAAGAACGATATTGCATCATGTTGTTGGAAAATATTACAATGGCAATAAGTAAGTGTATAAAATTCTATGCAGTTTGGAATCAACATGGACAACCTATTGACCGCAATGAGTCTATATAATTACATATGTTGGGATCAAAATGAGGTTGAATGTGTTGATTGATGTTGAATCATGGGGCCACATCTATCCGATAACATATGAATCCCTTTCGAAATATATAATGGTAATGTTATGATATACTATCTCTCTTTTATTGATAAATTATATAATTAAATGTTTCTAAATTTTCAATATTCCATGTTTAGTAATTTTATTTAAGAATATTTTCATAAGGTAATTATCTAAATGTATACTATAAAAACAAATAGAGGCTTCCTGATTCTTCTTAACAAGTTACACCTTAAGAATTCTTATGGGAAAGTAAAGCCCCACCCACCAGTTTGTTATGAAAATATTATAAAACAAGAAACATGTGATGATTTAATTAGTCATATCAAGTAGAAATCAATTCTGGGGTATTATAGTATGTTATAATTTATTTGAAATTATTTAATTTATCAAATGTGATTCATAATTATTAATTTATGAAATAAAAAAACTGATCAAAAAACAAATAATGGGAATAAAATCCAATGTACCCATTTGATAAGGAATATATTGGTTACACTTCACTAGAGAAGATATTAGAATTCATTTTAAATAAACAATAACAGTTTAATGTGATCGGAAATAACAAATGTAACTTTGTATATATGTATATTTATGAATTAAAAATTTTATCCACTTCTAATCAACATCATAAAAAATGGAACATAGGTTGCATATATAAGGAGGGTAAAATTATAGATGAAATCAAAAACTATGTATATGAAACATGTGTATGTATGAAATAATTATAATTTTCATATTCTTTATAATAGTATTATATTAAAAAATATATTTATTTTTATGTTTTGTAATATTTTTGACAATAAATAACCAACATCAAAGACACCAAAAGAAAAACTACGTTCAGTAGCATTGACGCAACCAATAAAATATGGTCATGTTAGAGGAATAGGATTTAGAGTTTTTCTACGAAATTATATAGAGAAGTTGAAACCACATAAAGATACATATAATATGGTGAAATAATTTCTAAATCAAATATATTCATTGCTATATATTATTGTCTGGTAAGATTGGTAGACCAATGCTTGAGAAAGTATAAAAGTAAACAAGTGGTGCAACAATGATCCACACATGAAACAAATGACCCCACTAGTTTTTAGGATACTCATTCAGCAAAACTGCAAACCATAATCTTGCCAATAATTTTCTTCATTATAATTTCTTATAAATGAGAATAAAATAACTTACGGTAAAAATATAATACAAAAATTCTTTAGTGTACATTATTATGTGATTTCTATCTATCAACACCCACACACCGCATTATTGTGAGGCGTATGGTGTATAGTATATCATGAGACAAGATACACCTAAAATAACTCCCAAAACATTACATGGGAAACGATATTATGGTATCTCATGAGCTGACTACTATGTTTCCTATTCCACGTGATGATCCATATATTACAATGCTCAATGATATTGTTGTAACATTCATAGAAAGGATGTATAATAATATAAAGATAAAATAAGGTATGTATTGACAAAACTTTTTCATAATAAAATACATTAATTATTGATTCAAAAAGGTCTAATGTGAGGTATGATATTATATATGGATAAATCGATATAGAAACATAAGGTTCGATCAATATAATATAGTGAATAGACTAATAACTTAAAATTAACTTCTAAGAATACCTTTTCTTTTAATGTTTAATAGAATACTTTATATTCATTACAACCTACTACAGATTCCACATTTAAATATGGGGATATATCATACATTCCATATTAAAGAAAAATATATAGAACAATTATGAAATATGTAGTTGGTCTTGAGGGTATAGATGATATTCTCAAGCAAGAATGTATGAGATTCTCAATTCTAAATATATATGGTATATTTTCATAATAAGTATGTCCAAATATTGAGCTAAATTTTGTATAAATTTTAATAAATATTCATGTTTTTATAGTTGTTTCGATTACTACTATATAATGGGAAAACATGTGAATAATGATTTTAATACATTAGTCTATATATCATTTCTATGAAAAAATTACTTCATATAATAATTAAATTAAGAAGATAAAAATGAGATACTCAATGTATTTGAGAAAAAACAACAAACGAAATAGAATTTTTGATGCATACAATACAATAGTTTGACACTATAAATTAATCACATAAAATATTTTTTTACCATTACTTATTTTTTTTATCTTTGGAAGAAATGTATACTGATAAAAGTAAATATGGATTCTAGAAATATTTATTTTTTTGATCCAATGCATGTATATTTATAAAAACAACCACACAAAATATTAATTTTTAATTTTCAAAACACTTCAATCAACATTTTATAGGTATGCATCGAAATTTATGTTTCAGTATATGTTTTATTAATAATTTAATTATGATGGGGTAGTCACTAAAAACATTATAAATCATGGAATGATGTTAGGGTCTAACATAAAAATCTTATGGATTAATTAAAATTAAAACATATAGAGTTATATATAGAAATATTTAAATATAAAAACATATTTAAAAAAATACTCACTTTGTTCAATGTTTCTAAAATTTTTATTGCAAGTCAATTATAACAGTTTTGGATATTATGTCTGAAAATTAACGAGTGCTTATAAGCTATGTAAATACTTCCATCCATTAACATGTAATTTTTTAATATAATTTAAATTTCATTAAATGTACTTCCTAATAATTTGTTCTATATATTTTCTTTGTACTACCAAGATTATGTAAACCATTATACTTAAAAAATAAGTATTTTTTTAGATATTAGTGTACAATGTAAATGATGTCAGAGTGTTTTTATATAACAAATTATGATATTTCATGCAATTTTTGTCTTATAGTCTAGGTAATGACTTTATAAATGTATTTGGGGGTTAAATAATAGAATTCTATTTATTATATTTTATCTTTTATCTTTTTCTCAGTAGGAATTACAATTCATGAAATCATTTTTTCTGGAAGAACTAACCTATAAGAATTATTGATAAATTACATGGTTGTGGTAGTGGTGGAGGCGGATGCTGAGGAGGAGTTGGATACTGAGGTGGAGGAGGAGGCAGAGGTGGCGACCGAGGCAGAGGATGAGATGAATCTTTGGCATGGGAAAAAAAATTTATCAACTGTGTATACTTGGGATCATACCATGGTTGTGTTTAAGAAAAATTGGTGGAAAGTGTTGACAACACATATCAGTTAATATAAGAGACATTTTGTGAATGTGATTAAGGTTTCTTATTGAAAATGTCTTTTCACCCCTTGGTTGAGTGATTTTTTACAGGAATTTATGTGGAGGAATTTTTTTCAAAACAAAAAAAAATTATAATTGATTTAGGTAGAATTTCTTTATTCACATTCCATGTACTATCAAATATTATATATGTTTTAATGAAACCCTTCACTAAGAAGAAACAAAACAACAACATAAAATAGATGCAATTTTTTTCTAATGCACTCTCTATAGTTCATGAAAAGGGTTATTGTAGTGGATCAAGTGGTCAATTGAGATTCATAAAACCCCAATGAGATCATAAAATAAGTGTATATTCTATGAAAAATGTTTTAATAAATACGTGTGTAATTATACATGGAATACAGATGGAGTGTGAGATAACTATTAGAGGAAAACCATCCATGAGAGATCGTAATCATCGAGGAAGGATGGTTTCAACAGAAACAAGACATCAAATTAAAATAATCCAATTCAGGATTAAATCCATTAAAATTAAGAACAAGCTTATAATGAAGCCATGAAACTCTGAAAATCCAAATCAATACCTTGTTGAAAAATAATCTTGTATCATGATCCACAACGTTAATGCAAATAAATAAATACTAAATTTCATTGACTGAATCATAAATGTTTAGAAAAGAACAATTCATTGTTTTCCCATTGGTAGGCGTTGGAATTATTTTTTCTATTCTATAATCTATTTTATTCATGATGTAATATCAAAAAATTATTTTTGAAATCCATAAAATGGCCTTGATTATGTATGTGGACATTCATTATGTAAACATTTACATTAATGCAACATTATTAATAAAACACTCATCATCATTCTCAATAAAAAATACAAGATAATATAGATGTTACAATTTTTCTCACATTGGGGAGGATTGTTGAAATTTTCACGTGCTCATGAGATATTGGACATTGAGGATATAACTATGATTACTACAACCTTGAAATACTTAAATAATGTATAAAACCATTATAAAATTGAAAGAAAATTTATTTGATTTTGTAGATAATTAAATTTAATTATTTATAAGTCATTTCGACATGTCGGAATTGTTACCATGTAAAACTAAGACAGGATGTGACTTGTATGGCCCCAAGTGTGTGTTTCCACTATAAAATGTCATTTTAGTAGAAAAATAAAAGTAACATAAAATGAACTAAACAAAGGTATTCTGGTTGTTTTGATACTTTAGTAAATTTATCCATAAGTAATTTAAGATGAGTATAAATTATCATTACATTAATATAATGCATGGTGTGATCGGTATCACTCAAAGTGTGTCTTTTTATTTTAAAATGACATTATTTATAAAAAAATACAATTGTGATACAAAAAATTGAGAAAAACATTCAGGTTATCTTTATACCTTTGGAAAATTATTCATAAATAATTTTTGACATATACATATCATTTGTGCCTTGATATGATATTCAATGTTCCCGGGATGACACAAAGAGTCTCTTATCTATTTAAAATTGTCATTTTAGATAAAAAAACTATCACTCACTAAAAATTGAGAAAAAATCACACTATCAGTATAATTTAGGACAATGATCCATAAGTAATTTTTGATGTGTAGGAATCAATATCATGAAAAAATGGCATGTTATGTGGCATGTATGACTCAAAGTGCGTGTATTTAGTTTAAAATTAATTTTTATTAATAAAATAAATTTTTTATACTCCAAAACTATAAAAAGAATTTTTATAATTCTAATAATGTAATAAAATGATCGATATATTATTTGGGAATTATAGGAATCAACTGCACCATAATATAATGCACGGTGTGACCAATATGTCTCAAATAGCATATTTTTGTATAAAATTGATATTAATTTCAGCTGAAAAGACTACTTACATATTAAAATGGAGTAAACAAATTATTATTGTTTTATTAGTTCATGAGAATTATCAATACATCCTTCTTGGATTTTAGGAATCATCATAACCTTAATATAGTATATAATGTGACCTTTATAACTCAATGTTTCTGTTATCAGTTTAAAATAGTCATTTATGTTCAAAAAATTTGACTCACTGAAAACCAATTAAACACACATATATTTCCTTAATAATTTAATATAATTATTAATAAGTCATTTTTTCCATATAAGAATATTTATCACATAAAACTGAGACAAGATGTAATTATTATGACTCAACAAGTGTGTTTCCACATTAAAATGAAATTTTAGTAAATGATACTAATGGATTACTTAAAACCAATTAAAAATATTTGTTTTTTTAAACATTGGTAAAATGATACATATGTCATTTTGGAATGTAAGAATTAGCCACAACACAATCTGATTCACGGTGTGAAATACATGACTCCATAAGTGTTTTTTTATATTAACATTAATTTTAATAAAAAATGCAAACTATATACTCAAAAATAAGAAAACACATTCAGATTATTTTGATACTTTATAAAAATGATCCAAAAGTAATTTTTTATTTTTATTAATAATCCATACAATAATCTACCACATGATGTACCAACATGACTCGCGGTCTCTGTTATTAATTTAAAATTGAAGTTTCAATTCAAAATTTTCAATCACTAAAAATTGTAAAAAAAAACATAGATATTGTCATTATAATTTTAGAAAATGATTCAAAAGTTATTTTTGATGTGTAGGAATCTATATCACAACAAATTTCCACACGATCAGACTGGTATAACTTGATGATTGTGGTTCTAGTTTACAATCACTTTTTTTGTAAAAAAACACAACTGACATACTCAAAATCAATAAAAACACATTATTATTGTTTTAATACATTAGGATAATGATAAATATATCATTTAAGATGTGTAAAAAACATCCAAACCTCAATATGATCCATGGTGTTATGGGTATGAATGTATGTGTGACTTTTTATTTAAAATTTACAATAATTTTAGTAAAAAAGACAATTGACATATTCAAAACCAATTAATCCAATTTTATTGTTTTTATACTTTTAAAAAATGATATATAAATCATTTATATGTGTATTAATTATATACACATCAATATGATACAATATGTGCTTGGCATGACTCAATGTCTCTTTTAGTAGTTTAAAATTAATATTTTAGTTAAGAAAGTGTCACTGACTCAAAAAAAAACTTTTTTTCTGATAATTTAGGAAAATTAATAATATGTCATTTATGAAATTTTAGAATTCGTATTGCATCAACCTTACATACCATATGTCTAGAGTGACTCAATGTATGTGTTTTTATATTAAAATGACATTATAGTAAGAAAAACATGTAATGTTCTAAAAACTAAGAAAACACATTTGTATTGTTTTGATACATTTTTAAAATTAACCTATTGGAATTTGGTAAATGTTGGAATTAACCTAGCATCAACCCAACTTTTTGTGAGACCAGTGTGACTCCATGTGTGAATTTTTGTTTAAAATTGACATTGATTTTATTAAAAAAGACAACCAACATACTCAAAACCAAGAAAACACATTTTTTATTTCATTGACACTTTAGGATAATGAACCATATACAATATTTTACTTGTAAAAATTAGTGTAACCTCAATCCAAGACTCAATATACCCAAAATGACTCAATTTTTTTGTTATCAGTTTAAAAATGACATTTTAGTTTAAAAACTGTCCCTCACTAAAAACTTCAAAAACACACACATGTTTCCTTGATAATGTCGTAAAATTATTCATATGTAGATTGTTATGTTTAAAAATTAGTATCAAATAAAATTGACACATGATGTGACCGCTATGACTCAATGTGAATGTTTGTAGTTTCAAATGACATTTTCATAAAAAACAATTAGTATACTCAATACCAAGAAAATGTGGTAATTTTATTTAGATACATTAGTTAAAAATCCATTTGTCATGTGGGAAACGTATCAAACACACTCACCTTAACATGACACTTGGTGTGACTAGAAAGACTCCAAGTGCACATTTTTAATATATAAGTTCAAATTTAGTTTAAAACACAAGTCACGTCACCAAAAATGAAGAATGATTCCTATATTGTTTTTAATAATTCTATTTAATTTTAAATGATTGATTTCATTATAATATTTATCTTATAAATCTATACTTAATTTTCATAGTGATGAAGCATTTAGATGAACAAGATATGGTGTGACGTGCAAGAATCCACCACAACTCAATATCACATACATTATTTCTAGTCTTCCTCAATGTTTAGTATAAATGTATCAATCTATATTTAATTAAATTATTTTTATTATTATTAACATAATTTTTTTATTACATAGGTTCATCATTTTTCTCAAGAAGGTCTTGTTTGTTCTATTAAACATTTATGTTTTTTCTTTATAATAGTGTTTCCCTTGTATTCGAGTTATAAATTTTATTTCATATAAAATTTGTATTTTTATCTGATAATAAAAATTTCTAGTGATATTTATTCGTCATCAATGTTCTATTATAACATACTACACTATGCCACATTTCTGTTGTTGTAGTGTTCTATTATAGCACAATACAATACACCCCTTTATCATCACATGTAGAAGTAATAAAAAAATTACCCCAATTATTAACACTTTTACACAGTTTTGAAAATGGTCCCCTTAATCGGTTCTTTTATAAGTGGTGATAGATTATTATTTCATTATAACATATAAAAAACTGATAAAGGGTCCATTTATCTGGGCTAAATAAAAATAATGATAAAAGTGTAATTTTTTAATGATTTTTTAATTACTGGTGAATGAACCATTTATCATATATTTTAAATAGATTATAAAATTTTAGAGATTTTAACAATGCTTTAGTAGTCAACACAAAGTAGATAAAGGCATTTTTTATCACTATTAAAGTCCAATTTGTAGTCGTGTATACAAATGTCATTGTCATTTACACTTTCCATCTAGAAGAAAAATTTTGTTTTTGTTCCATATACTGTTAAGTATAAGATATCATATAAAAATAAATTTATAAATAATAATTATAACTAAAATTAATTAAAGTATAATTTAGATAAAAATAATAACTTATTAGTTTTATGGATATGATACCAATTTTTGGATCATTATTGATGGAAAATATACTAAAGAAACGGCGAATAAGATCTTAAAAAATATAAGAAAAAATAGATTTCCAAAAATATTATATTGTATTGAGTTTAGTGTTTTTTAGTTGAGTTGCAGAAGAAATAAAAACAAAGAATAGAAGATTTATAGTGGTTGGGATAAAAAATATCCTAGTCCACTATTCAATCTCTACAATTCCTTAATGATACTATATCTAATAAGAAACAAACTTATAAGGTTTTCAGAACCTTGTTAAAGACCAAACCATTCAAACAACCTTAAGTTAAAATATAGTCTATATTCAAGAGATCAATATATTCTCCTATACTAAAATTTTAATCAGGATTCATTACCCCAACATCTTTTTAAGAGGTGGAATAACTGGAGAAATAAAATATTTACTTTCTATAAGAAAATCATAAACCAAACATGAATAAATTTGATGTAGAATGAAATGTCTAACCAGAATAAGAAATTTAGGGAAAATAATCATATGATAATAATGTTGAAAAAGTTTTAGCACCATAATTTTGATCACTTGGAATGAAAAAATGTTGAAGATAGATTCCTTGAGTGAATATTAATAAATTACAGAAGTTGCAAAATATTGTGAAAAAATTTGAGTAGTAGAATTTTGATGAGGAATCACAATTAATATTAATGAATAAACTATAAAGGTATATGTTTTATATTTCATGATGAAATATTACACATAATTAAATCAATTCTCCCCTAGAAGTTTTTGTGTTTCAAACTTCAACTCAACACTTGTTAGGGTATAATAATAAAATAATATGACCATTACCTATTTTTCCTAAATCACCATTAAAATACATTTATAAAATTAATATTTGTATTTATGTTTGAAAAACAAATATAAATAAATTAATATTATAAGTAAAACAATTTTATTATATTTATAATTTTTTAAACAGTTAAAATAAACATTATAGTCCTAATATTATACATACATAAATATTTTCTGAAAAAATATCAAATCACATAAATTTTAAATATTCATTTACAAATGTAAAAAAGACGATGTTATAATTATATTTTAACACTGTAAAAATATATCTATATCATAAATTTATGAAAAATTATAAAAATTAAATTATTTTAATAACAATAATTTAAATATGATATAATATTTTGGAAAAAATAATTGTTTTTAATAATGGTGGCTCATGAACAATTGATGAAAATAGGGAGTGGAGGACAATGGCCAACCGCTAAATACTGAGAGTGATGGCTCATGGTATGCCATTTGAAATGTCAAATGGATTCTTAATAAATATTTAGAAACTATTCAAATTTGATGAAAAAATGAAATACATCCAACCAAAAGAATTTCATTACATATATCAAAAAAATAGAAGGCTTCAGTAGAGGCAATAAGAATTTTTCTATAGTTGGATGTCTGATAGTTAATCAAGACTTTCTATTGGAAATATACAATGGTGACTAAGGACCTGCCTATGGGAGAATCAAATGGTGGCTCATTTAAAACATTATCAAACCTCAATAATAATAAACAGAATAATTAATTAATTAAATATTAAATTAATTCAATAATTAAGAATAAAATTATAACAACCTAATTGAAGAATAGAGTTAGAGCTCAAAGATTCTTCTTCTAGCACATTGAATAACAACATATAAAATAAATTTCTAAAGAAAAGGATAATAAAAGTCAAATAATATATTCTATGGATAAAACATAAGAAAAAAACTAAAAATAATGAAATATACAATAGCAGACATAGAAGAAATCATGGAATAAATAGTATTTTGATAAAATAAGAAAAAAATACATATATGATATAAATAACATCAATATCTTAATATAGGAATAATTGATCCTTTTGGATCTTAAAGAGCCTCCTAATAAGAATTTTTTCAGAATATAAGTGAGAGAAAAAGGGCAAGGTTAACCCACTATTGATGTCCAAAGGTGAATATCAATACCCAGTATTTATGTCCGGTTTTAGGTCACTATCCCACTATAAGGTTCTAATTGTTGCTCATGACTCTCCATTTGTATTTTCCAATGGACAGTCACTTTACCCACTATTGGTATTTTCCAATGGTGACTCACCGAACACTCTATTTGCAGTTGTAATTGGTGACTTATTGAATAACCAATAGAGAATATGATTTGAACCATATGAATATCCTGATGAAGAAGATCACAAGATGAGGTTGAGAAAAATAGAAAAACATAGATAAATTTATCCACTTTGTAATAGTGGATGTAGTATCATATTCACTACCAGATGAGATAACAAACTAGCATAAAACAAATTGTTTAAAATGATTTAATGATGAAGAAATTAAGGGTGGAGAGACTCTATAAAATGGGATTCATAAAGAGACCGAAGGTCGAAAATGACTAAAGGCTGATAAGTAAGAATGAAGCATGAATCATGGCGAATGGGATTTAAAAGTGGAAATATGAATAAAATGGATAAAAAGATTTAATTTTTGAAATAAAATAGATCTAGTAGTCAAAGATTCTACCATGTTTTAAAATATGGATAATATATATGAGTTTCAGACCCACATTTATTCGGATATATGTTGATTGAGTAGTATATCATCCAACAAGAATTGACACTCGATTTTAATTAAAACAAAACACACACACATGGGTTGCCCAGTTGGTGAGCTTTCCCACCATGAACTCAGCAGATGATATCCTTGGGCCTTATATATGGTCCCAAATGAGATCATCATGCACTATGAACACTACATACCATGGTCCCTATGGGGATTCTTTATGTAGGTTTTCCTATATTCTACCAAAAGGATATACTATTTCGATCAACACTACCCATTTCCCTTATAAGTAATGACCAATTTTTTACATAAAATAATTAAACTTTTGTTAATAAATAATATAAAAATAATTTATTAGTTTTTAAAACAATAATTATAACAATAAAATTTTCTTTTACAATGTAATATAAAAGTATTAAATTCTAAAAACAATTAGTTATTTTATAGAATTGAAAATATAATAAAGACATTAAGAGTGTAATTTATTAACGAAAATAATAAAAAGAAATTATCAAAGCACATTAAAATACTAACATGTTATAAAAACATTTTTCTAAATAGTTCTATAGAAATACCTAAACCATTGTTTCTCTTGATTGTAAGAAAATTTTTGGTTGTTTTTGTCCTCCAAATCTACATAAAAATAAAATACAATTCTCTCAATCCATGGATACTAGCATCAATATTTAAAATATAACTCATGTAATCATGTATTATTTGGTATTTCAATGTATAAAAATATAAAAATAACATACAAAATCATCCCCCCTAAATTTTCAAAAGTATTTTTAATAGTATACTAAAAATAAAATTATGAAATTACATTAAAATAATTTAGTATAATGTTGAAACAAATCTATAAAATTGGAAAATAAAAAAAAATTAAAAACTAAAAACCATGTCTGAGATATCATCTCAAACATATATTACAATCACTTGTTGAAATATTTAAATGGAATAATAAACATTAAATACATTCACTACATGTATAATATAAATTTTATGTTAATAAATACAGCACCCATGATTTATTAATGACCACATCAATATTTTTTTTCTATGAATAATATTATTTCCCTTTAGAATGATTCAAATTTCGGTGGGAGGTATTTACAGTTGATGTAAATATTACCATAGAAATATTTTCATGAATAAAGAAAAAATTCATCCACGAAATTAGGAAAACTCAAGGTTTGAACTAAAGTAATATACCTATTACTCATGCATGAGTGGAGGCACATGTAAGACCAAACTCTTCCAAAAACACCAGTGAGATCCTCTCTCTATACCAACTACATGGATTGATCAAACTAATTAAATGTCACTATCAATATTATGAGAAATATGTCATGCAAAAAAATTCTCTACCTTTTGTGCTAGCCAATGTAACATCAACATTAAACCTACAACATGATGAATAAGGATTATTCAGTTTCCACATATTTAACTCATCATATAATCCCCAAATACTAATAAATATCATATTAATACCCATATAATATAATCCATATCATTAATTATTCCAAAAATGAAATAAGTGATCCACAGATCAATTCAATCTTGAATATCATGGAATTCATCAATGATCTTCTATATATGCCCCAAATACAGAATACATATAGAAATACATTAATAATGATTCATATCAATAAAGGACCACCTAACACCAAATATTAGGATCTTAATCCCTCATCCAATCCTCTCCATATGTCTAGAAAACATGGACCATTTATATCTAATGGATCCATCACTAGAACTACCCATGTGATCTTTTTCCCCATACAGTCATGTGGGAGCCCTCGATAATGGCTATGTCCATGTATGATTCTATCACACTGTGAAACAGAATAAAACATTGAGATATCTCATTCATGTATACTGAATCAACCATCCCAAAGAAAAATATGTATGTTTGAATTAATCATTCATGGATACCTTCGAGAATAAAACACGACATAACCTCAAATTGAGAAGTATAAACTCCACTCCCACATCCATTTCCCACTACCAAAGGGGTGTAACCACTTCACCCTTATCTAAAAAATATTGAATAAAAGGTTATTCACATATGTCATAAGAATAATAAATGACTTCTATTGAACCCATTTACTAGTTCATATTTAAACTTCCCTATATAAACTTCATTCTTACTGTACACCAATCTAGGTTAAACTTATCTAATTTTCCCTATGAATTCTAAATACCCCATTGGAATCATTTCTTCCAAGGAAAAATCTAGAGAAACTTAATTACCCCAATCCACTTACAAGGACTCCTAATTTACATAATAACACAAATTAGAAAAAAAATTCACCCCTCTTAGTCATTTATTCCTGTTATAATATGAGGTGTTCATCCTGTAAGATATCTCTTACTAGTTCCCTATCCCTATTAGTTAGTCCTTTAGGGTACAAAATGATATTTATTCCATTTCTAATGTGGATATTTATCCTTAGATAACCAATATAACCATTAAAATCTTAGATAACTCATCATGGTAGATAAGACCTTTGAATAACATACATATACCTCAAACACTTCAAAAAATTAAACAATATTTACCCTAAATAAACCCACCAATCCCAAAACCCAATGGGTTTTTCTATTTAGAGTATAGTTACATATTAATATTATTATATGTTATATTTTCAACATCCACATCCAATTCACCACACATGATATCATCTTATATATATTCCTATAAATAGTTCTTGTGTAAATGGGAAAGTACAAGAACGAGATAACTCAATTTCTTGGTAATAGAAAAAATTGTCTTTTGTTCATAGAGAATTAGACCATAGTAATTTATTAAACCATTTACATTGGATAAATACAAGATTTAAAATTATAAGGAATCAAAAGTTTTATATTTAAATCACGCTAGAATAATAGATATCATGAAACAAGGTTAGATAACAAACAAATTATTGTCATGAATCCATATAATATACCACATTAAAATAATATGGACACATTTCAAAAAAATCATAATTCATGGGGAATAACCCAAGTGATGAACCATTGAAATTGTTGAAGGAAATTTTTATTTTTTTTAACAATGAGTGTGAATTATTAGTTGATGTAAAGGTTTTATTAGATGTTATTTAAATGTTATTAAGTTTACATAGACTATAAATATAAGTACAATGTGTAATTGAATTAATTTTAAGCTCATTTGAATATTTTTGTAAATACAATGTTTAATTTAAAGATCTCAAGAAGGAATTCATGCATCAGTATTTCCATATAAAAATAATCTATATAAGTACTAACGAGTTCCATGTATAAGTAATATACTTGCATTGATATATAGTAGATGATTATATATGTGTAATATTATTCAGTGATGTGTAAAATATGGAATCTTTTGAAGCATCACTATAAAACAAAATAATTTTTTAGTAATATATAAATACTATTTCCAAATTATTAGATAATGTTTGATATGTCAAGAATATTACACAATACATAATTTATTTGGGTGAATGTTGAAGTCTTATATAAGCATGTAATATTTTTTTAAATCTATTATTGATGTTATGCTATAGTAAAAACCATAAAAAGGTGTATTGATAACAAATTAATATATAAAAATCACTTGTTAAGATATTTTAAATAGAAAAAACCTATACATCAATCATTTATTCCCACTAAGATGTTTAAATTGTTTATAGTTCAAATGATTCGTATTTTATTAGTATTTTTTTAATATTGAAGTGTTCTGTAAGATACTTTTAGATGTTAAATATTATTTTTGGGGGTAGGTATTCAAAAGTAAAAAAATTATTTCTATTATTAGATGAATAATAGTTTCTCATCTAATATTTTATAAATTTTAGATAAATATTATTACAATTATTTTGTAAAAGATTTTTTAAGGACTAAAATTATTTTAATTTTTAAAGAAACTAGAAAAATTATCCAATAATATATTTAAAATCATTAAATGTAAATATTGGTATTTAAATATTTTTATCCTTGAATAATGGAATAAAAATACATATTATAAGTTAGAAGAAGAAACACATAGAGTATTATGACGTAAAAATATATTGGGGTAATATATTAAATTAAATAATCAAATGATTTTTTTGAAATTTTTAAATGGTGAAAATTTATTTATTTATTTACGATGTCTAAAATATCAATATTTAATATAAATAAGAAATTGGTGTATGGAAAAAATGATATAAGAATGAATAGAAAATAATAATAGACCTGATACTTCAGTGAATAAAATATCTAGACCCTCAAAGGTAGAGAAACAAAAGATAATTAGTTAATTAAAGTAAAAATGATAGATTTTGAGAATAAATAACCATGATAATTCCTAATTATCATATGGTTTTAGTTTTCTAGATATCTGTACTTATTTAATAAAAGTATTGTTAGATTGGAGGAGGAATATTGTAAGTGTGTGTGTGTGAGAGAGTGCACGTGTGTGTGTTCTCACATGTATGCATTGATCATTATGAAATCCTTTTATGAAATTTATTCTATATTAATTAATTCTATATATATTATAGCAGTTGAATTCCAGAATATTAAAGAAAGATATCTTAATAGTTAATATTATTTCATTCTAAAAGATATCTGATGTTTTTTTCATTGATAATGATGATTGATATTTATAAACTTGTGGAAAATAGTAAAATTATACCAGAATGAAATTTTTTTGGGATACCCAAATGTTTTTATGAATATACCTTCCTAAAACTCTTATAAAACACATTTATTATTGTGTAAATACATTAATTTGACAATAATTAATATATAAATAACTAATTTACCCAATATGGTGGGTAAACCATGTAAAAAAGTGTATTCCATGTGTATATATATATCTATATTTTATTCATTTAAGGTTGGTATTTTGATTTGAGTGTATTGGACTCTAATAAGTGAATTCATATTATTAAAAGGGAACAAATTCTAATGTTGGTACCACTAGTTGAACCCTCACCCATCTAAATGGTAGAAACCATTCATTGTGGGTTTTAACTATGTTTATAGTAATCAAGGATCTATATGATCAATTTAGATTGTATACAGAATGGATAATTTAGATTCTATAAATATTAGAGAAAATGAAACATTAGATTGAAAAAAATTAACTTAGGGGATATTATTTTCATCCCCTATAAATATTCACATATCCTATAAATCATTAATATAACTACTATGATATTTATTATAATTGAAAAATTTCTCTAATTAATTTTTTTAATAATAGAAACAATGATGTTTGTGAAAAGGGAATAATTGCTTCTCTTATGTCCTTATCAAATGATGTCTATATAATTGTTATCGGTCTTACAAAACTAAGGAAATTCTAAAAACATTAAAAATTATATTTGAAGGGGATGTAATGGTAAAAAATAAATGATACAAACATAGAAAATTATGTTTGATGATGTAAATATATATGATGTAAACATAAATAATTACTTATTCACAAGAGGAAATGTAATTTTCTATGACATTAGTGTTTAGTGTAAAAATTAATATAGCACAACTATTTTGAAGATGTTTATGTTGATCATTATATACTTGAATGATCAAAAAATATATACTATATAGTATTTTTTAGGTTTAGCCCTTAATGAATTTAAAAACATAAAAATTACTAATGAGATGAGGAAATCCCTAATATTTGAGAAGATCATAATGTGATATTTAGATTTTTATTCCAAAACATAACACCAAATCAATAAAGAAGATGTTAACATAATAATTTAATTCTAAAATATTGAATATGTGGATCATTATCATAAGAGAATTGTGGATTTTATCACAAATAGAATAAAACATATATATGGTTAAATGTAAAATACATCAATAATTATTCATATTTTAAGAAGTATAAGAATATCTTATATGTATTCTCAAGAATAATGGTTTTGAGTATGAGGATGATGAGCTCAAAGAAAATCTTCAGAAAAATAAATTTTTTGAAAGCATAATGGAAGCTCAAAAATAAACTATAAGTAAAAAAATATTTCCATAAAGGAAAAGGATGTGTTTTATTGAGAATATGAGGTGAATATTGTTCAAATTAAAGTATTAAATTAGATAATGTGGAAACTTAATAATTAAAAGCATACTATATGTTCACGAGAATCATAAAGAAACCTTATGCAGTTATGTGTAAGGAAATGAAAATACATATATGGAGAGCATGTTAAATATTGAACTCAAATATTTTATTGAGAAAAATATTAATATGATAAAAATGGCCAGACTATAAAATAAATAAAATAGAAGGAATAATGAAGGAAAATAAATATTTCAAAAAATATATGGTGGTTATATTAATATAATTCTGAAGATAAATATAATGGTTGTAAAGAATGAATATAGTGTAAAAGATCTTAATTAAAAAAGAGGTTTTGAGTGATATCAAGATGCAATAAATTAGTGTTGATGTTAAAAATACATTTAAATTGGTAAATTAATATTTTATAAAATATATGGATATCAAATATTAATCATATCATTTTGATGATGATAATTTTCCAATAGGACATGTCATATATAATCTTTCTTAAAATATTGTGAAATAATTTGTTCCTATTTATTTAGGATCTAATTGTTAAACATGAAATGTTTGGAACAAGTTAAATGACGAAAAATAATATCCTACCTTAAAATTATAGAAGTGTTTCTAAAAAAGATTTAATACCCAAAGATAAAAGGATTCACAAAATGTTAATGTAATGAAAAAATAGATTTTTGGATGTAAATATAATAAATATAGATTATCTAACATTAGAGGATATTTCTAATGATACCTATTATTTCCAAGAAAATCATATTCATGATATTATAAAATTTTATATCCTCATAGTGTGAATCAATAAAATGAGAGAAAAAATGAAAATTAAGGAAGAAACTCTACAATTATAATAAGTCCTTTATGTTATAGGATCCATTTCCCTAATAATACATCATGACTATCAACAAATAATCGATCATAGTGCCTAGCATAAATTTTTGGTGGTTGTGACTAAAAGGCTAATTGTACTAAATATTGAATAACCATTCTCGTATGTTAAAATAAAAATGCTAAAAGGATGAAAATTTTATAGAAAATATATTAAGAAAAAATAGATTTATTTCAGCATAATTAGAAGCATGCATGAAATATAAGCCATAAAATCTTGAAAAAATTTATTAATATTTCATGAATGGAGATAAAAAACTCTTAAAGACCCTCTAAGGGAAAATAAATAGGTATTGACTTCTGAAAATTATGGATCTAAATAAATAAATTGATTTTTAATTTAAAATATTTAATATAAAAAGTTTATATTCAATGTTGTATTTATTTTGAAGAGATAAAAATATATATTATTTCTGAGTCAGCAATAAAATGAAGGAAATGATTTTTTTTAAAACTAATTCATTTTTATCTAGATAAAATAAATTATAATTATCACTGTGGGATAACAAAAAATGGCCACCTATTCCAACATTGTGATTTAAGAAACTCTTATCATTTGATTACCAATGATGTAATTTCCTTCACAAAGATGTATTGAACATCTTTTTCAAATCAATTTAAGTAATATATCAACGAATAATGTAAGAATATACCCACCCCATCTAAATAGTGATAAATATTCTACCTTTGAAACATGTAAAATGGGGAGATTGTTCGTGAAACACAAAAAAGAGTACAAAATCAATCATCTATGGAACATGAAATATTTCATTATATATTAGATAGGCCTATAAGTCATTTATAATAAAGATGTGATCATTACTTTATCCTATCTATATATGTTTTTTTGTGTATAATCAATGTTATATTCATTAAATATAATCCATATAGAGAGTAAATGTTAAACGTAATTTGAATATTAGGGAAAAAAGATATATGTGATTATATTAAATGACTAGGTATAGATAATAGAAAGGATGTTACCTATAACTATTTTAAATACATTCATTCGAAGAATATGATTCAAAAGAAATATAGTTACCCTTATACTCTATAGAAAAATGGAGTACCATAGAGGAATAAAAAGATTTTCATTGAATTTCTGAGAACCATTCTCTCTAAAGATAATCCCTAAAATTTCATTTTGAGGTAATTAGTATACATAGGTATTT
The DNA here is from genome assembly GCA_963277665.1 of Viscum album. Taxonomy (NCBI): domain Eukaryota; kingdom Viridiplantae; phylum Streptophyta; class Magnoliopsida; order Santalales; family Viscaceae; genus Viscum; species Viscum album. Next base: position 1,643,410,303 of record OY728163.1, on the reverse strand, counting down.
ATATTTAGAATAGATACTTTCTGGGACAAGAATCCAATAAGACTAATTATAAAATGTTCTATAGAATAACTTATATGTTAATTTACATAAAAATAATAATTAGTTGACGTATCATAAATAAATAAAACTCCGATCTAGTAAAAATCATAGAGAATGTCGAATAAGGGATCTTCTAGGGAAATAATTCAAATTTTAGGGGCTAAAATTGATGGAATAAATTACATTATATGATACATAACAAAATTTTGTGAATGTTTTTAAAAATAAACACTACTATGGTGATAAAAATAAATTAGTTTATGAAAATTTATATCCAAACAATTTATGAATTTTTGGTAAAGATCATTATTATGAATCCAAAAATGATCCAATTATTTATTTTAATAATGATTAAAAAATTTATGAGGATGATGAAACTAAATAGACAATGAAAAAACATCAGAGATTAAATAATCCTATAATATAAGAAAATATAACTGGAAGATAAGATCATACTATATATACTTAATGAATTTTGATATATGAAGAAAATGAAATATATATTTCACATGTTGTGCGAAATTTTTTTTTTTAGGTACTTGAGTTCATGGAATTTAAAAATTCTATAAATAAATATTTTGGTCATATTGAGACTAATTCTACTAAGGTACTTTTCCATGGACTAAATGGGATGATTATTACAACTTCCGAGTGGGTATTAAAAAAACTACTCAAAATTGATAGGTGTAATGAAACAAGGAAATATTATTAGTAAAATGTTATTAAAATTTTAAATACATTAAAATTAATGAAATTGTTTCACATGATTGATGACATGAAACTGTAATATTTTTTCTAGATATTTGATCTCACGGTGACTACAAAATATATCAAATGGATGTGATGTTGTCTATGATAAAGAGAAACATATATAATAATTTTTTATTGATATTAAAAATAAATTAATAGAGGATAATTATGGTAGAATGGTGTAAACATTGAATATATATTTTATGGGCTAAAATTGACCCCTATAACAAAGTACTCAAATATAAGAAACTACCAAAAAGATATGAAATTCACTAAAAGAAATTTTTGCTATAAAACTTTATATGATGTATATGAGAACAAAACTATAATTTTCGTTGTTTATGATGATCAAATAATTTATATAGGAATCTTGGAGTATGGTTTTGATAAATTTTCAGAGAATATGATGAAAAATTTTAAGATTTATATGCCATTAGAAATTTCTACATTTAGGGATTATGTTTTTTATAGAAATATAACTATATATTCATATCCCATGAAATTTATTACAATTCATTGATGAATACATTTAGAAAATTTTATTTTATATATTACTCAACACCCATAAATATTTTTTCAAAGTTGACTGATGTTGTGCTTAGCAGCTGTGCAAATCATAAGACCTTCAACAAGGTATATAAAATTCTACTATGTCATACATAATTTGGACTAGATATTGTATATATAGTATAAATATGTCTAATATATCCAATTGATCCATTGTAATCCTAAAATATTTCTCCAAAAACAATTCACATGAATTTCAAATGACTATTTAATTTATTGATTGATGTATATAAAAAATGATGAATTGAATCTACTGGGTTTCAGTAAGGTATATATAGATTTACATTCCAATGATTCGGAATATAAATACTTTGAAGCATTCCTTTTTAGGTGAATTAAATGAGATTTATCATAGTAATAATTATATATTATCATCTTTGATAAAATAAAATAATTATTAAATTATTGGGACAAAATACCATAGACAAATTTTTTGGGTGAAAGTAAAGTATGAATATTTAAATGTAGAAGATGCGAATCCACAAAAAATTTCATGTGAAATTAATATTCTAATTGGTGTTTTATAATAATACAATTAAATTTTATGTATCCATATATATTTATATATAATAACATTTTATTTTAGTGAATGTGGTCAATATGAATGTTTGGCTAGACTTAATTATATCAAATCATCCAAATTTTTATATTCATGCAGAAGTAATTACTATAGTAGATTAATTGAGTTAAGGCTAATAATTTTTGTTCAACATTTTCTTATAACATAATTAAGTGAGGGAAAGACCACAAATATTATTCTATATCTTTTATTAAAGGGGGATACTTATACATAAATATTTCCATATTTTTTCTGAATATGAAACTATGGTGTTTATGAAAATTTGGAGAAAAGTTAGATGTGTGTGTAGTGAGATTTTAGAGAACCTAAGTCAATTGGACAAAATTTTCTTATCACTATTGGATAAATTTAACTAAAAACATTTTTTTATCTTGTAGAATAGTGTCATGATATTTATCATTTTTAGTGGATATTATTTTATGTTTTTCTTGTATGTGTTGTAGGATTTGAAAAATAATCCATTTGGTGAGGCCAAATAACCCATGAAATTATTAAAGTAAACTTTTTTATAGTTAAATATTATAGAGAATAATTGACAGAATATGATTTTTTTCACTATAGTGTTTTGATGTAATTTTAGTTTATTTTCTATGGATGGATCTATCTTGTAATGAATTGAATGTTCTCTAAGATTATTTGAATAATTCTACATATTCTAAGAAGAATTTACATATTTTACAAGGCCATGATATGTGAATAGTTCTATTTATGAAAAAAATATATGATCTATGGATTTCATTATATATTTAATATTCGATTAATTATGTGTATGAAGTATTTATAGATGCATTATATCATAATGGTAAGTCGACAAATTTAAATGTGTAAAGCATCATTATGATATGTAATATTTTCAGAGTAATATATAATATATGTTTCCATATATTTTAATAATGATGCTAATTAAATAAAATTATATAATATGTAATAAATTTTGATCAATTAAAATTTTTTCCACAATAATTCATATATTCTTGGTTGACACAAATGCGGAAATGTTACTATGGTAATAACATATTAAATTTATATGGATTATAAAATATTATTCTAGAGTAACATGTTGATAAATTTTCAATGGAAATTACCCTATACATATCCCATATTTAAATTATAAAATTAAATTATCTCATTGTACATTAATTTTTTTAGTTAGAAATAATTTTTTCATGGATGAATTTTCGAAGAAGAAACTTGTTAAAAATAAATAATTCAATACCTAGTGTGTCTTAAGTATTTAAATATAAAGATTTTTATTAGAGAATAGTAGTGATTCATGAAGAGAAATTTTCTATTTAATGATGATTAAAATTTGATGATTATTTTTTATTAATTTTTAATATATTTATTTAAGTAATTTTTATTGAAGGAAGATATATTATCTAGTCATTTAACTCAACTCCTTAAATTTTATGGGGGGTATTTTTGTAATTAAAACCATTTATCTCAGAAGAGTATCCATTATGAATAGTTGGGAAAAAAATATGTATGAATTGTTATTTAATAATCATATAATAAAGTAATATTCTATAATTTTTTCATTAAATGGTTTTTATAAATATTACAAAATTATGAAATATTAAGTAATTCACGACTATGTTAAAATTATATATTAATAATTGGAAGGAGATGAATGTGTTCATCTGTGGGAAAACTAATTGAATTTTGAAATTAGAATAAGAGAAATATTATAATATAGTGAACTAGGTAACAAAATGACTTTTCTCAAAGGTAATTATAATTGTTTTAGGTTCTAAATTAGTTTATTTTTTCCTATAAATGTTACCTAAGTGAGTTAGGGATGTCACGTGGGTGTTTGGGGCTAGTTTGGAGTATAGAGTCCCTAATATTGAACGAGAATATTGGGTTGTATGGTCAGGAAAAATATTTTATCCATGTCTACAAGGTTTCTCTAACTATTTAGATTGATACAGTGGGGACCAATACTCCTCACATTTTCTTGGAAACGATGTGCAGTGTCCCATATGCATGAGTAGATTTTCATAGACAAGCTGTATAGCTATTTTTTTCCAGGTAACGCATGGTTAACCAAACCATGTTCCTAGACCGTTCATGGGTCATCATTAGGTAGTGGCATGGAATATCTTTAGTTCACGGTTTGGCCATCTATGCATCCAAATCGGGCACCCTAATATTTTTTTGGTGAAATTCAATTTTTCCCTTAACAAAATTATGTTTTTAACTCTTATTACTCTTTATTTTAAAGTGGGTGTGAGCACTCCCTCCAACTTCAAGGTATCTTCCTCTTACCATGCTAGGGATCATGCTTTCTCTCTAATTATACATATATTTCCATTGCCCTAATATCCATTAGAAATATTGTGGAATGGCCTACACTCCTCTTGTTTTATTTTCAGTTTTATCTTTTATAATATTGTACTATTTTGATATAAGTTCATATTCCCCATTTTTAGGGAATTCAAATATTTCTATGATAACTCTGATTCTAGATATACTCAATATCTGTAACTATATGAGGTAGGTGATATAAACCTATGGTAGGTGTTCTAGTTCGATTCTCTTAATTTTTTTCTAATTTTATAACATGCACGGTTGTGCCGCATAATGACCCTTCTGAAGATTCAACTAATTTTATAAAAAGAATTAAATCAAGGATTATTCCTCCAAAAAATGTAGCGTATTTTCCCCATAGGAGACATCATATATGGGATCATTTCAAAGATGTTTATACCATTCAATAACAGATATGCATTTTGATATGTTTGAAAACAGTAATAGACTCAGGGGATAGTTCTTGAAGTAATCATATCATGTATAGAGTAACACATGATATTTAGTACATGGGACACATATGAGGGACTACTATGGATTTATTCTTACCCAGATTCAAGAGAGGGCTACCCAGGGTCCCACGTTGACTAATTTAGAAGGGATTAGGGTGTATATTATACTATTTTATTCATGAAATTAATTAAAAAATGACACTTTCAAATTGGAAACATGGTGACGTGTCCTCTAATCCAAATCACAAGATTGGAGATAGTCAATCACTTTATATATTATATTAATAATTTTACTCTTATAGAATTACTTGGTTTAGATATAACTGAATTAGGACCAATCTAGAATAGTTTTATGGGATTCCCATGTGGTACCCAATCTAACATAATTATATATTTATTCAAATATTGAATTTAACATTTTCTGAACACTACTCAATTTTTATTGCACAAAATAGATTAATGTAGAGACTGTTGGTGGTGTCCAACTAATTATATCAATCTCCCTACTTCATCCTCTTTTAGTACCCATTATTATTCCAAGAAATCAGGTTTTGATAATGGGAAGTTGACAGCTCCCAACGCATGATTACAATTTCTAGGATGGAGTACATAAGAAAAGACCAAGCCTATGGTTGTGATGTTTTTAGTTGTTTTATTTTTGGCCCAATAGTTTAGTGACATAATATGGTATATGATTTTATCCATTATTCACCACAAAAAAATTTTGTTTGGTTACATAACCTCATGTTCATTGTCTTTTGTATCTATTTCAGTTCATCTTCAATGATTTATTTATTCTTCTGTCATGTTTTTTTATTTTCATTTCACTATTATCTGTCTATTGATATTGTTTCAACTATGATGTGATACTAGTCATATTGAATTAGATTTCTCTTTCTATATTTATTATATATTGTTTTACACTATATTCAATCTAAAAAATGAGTGAATTGTCTCCCCATGGACACAGCCATGGCCCTTTCTGCTAATCAGTAGCCTATGACATTTATATAGGTACGCTTGAGGTATTATTAACATAATATCAGAGAACCACTAAGTTTATTATTTGGGGGGAAACTATAAAACAATATCCATAAAATCAAATTGAATGAATTTTGTTAAAAAAATTGAAATTATAATTAAAATGAAAAAGTAAAAGATCTACTAGATCATAATACTTCTTTATTTCTGTATAAGGAATGTTATGTATATATATGAACTCATTCTATAGGATACTTTCTCGGTATTTTGAATATGATTGTGTGTGTATATGTTTCTATTTTTATGTGTGCTCACATTAATGCACTGATTGTTGTGAAAAAAATGAATAAGTTTATTCAACATGAATCACTTATAATTTCTTTCTAGGAGTCAATGTCCATGAATATAAGGAAAGAGATCTTATATAGTCCTATTGTGATATCATAAGGCACATTTTATGATCCTTTTCATTTACTAGGGGGTTATTATCTCTAAACTGGAGGGTAGTAGTAAAACATTTATGATGAGAATATGTTGTTGGAAAAATTAATGCATTTCAAATAGTTCCATTACGAACTACTTATAAACCATATTGATTATAGTAAAAAATCTATTTCTTAGGATTATTTCGATCACAGAATGGATGTATTCACTAACTATAGTGGTTAACCATGTAAATATCATGTGTATATTTTTTCATTTTCGTATGGCTAATACTTATTGTAGAGTTGATAAATCTCTTACAAGCCATGGTGGATTATTTATGGTGAAGAAACTATAAAATAATTTCAATTAATTCACCGATTGTTGTAAAATCTATTCCTAGAGTATTTAAATAGTAACATGGTAAAAGTATAAGCCTAATATGTCAAATAATATATAATATAGCTACCATTATAATATTTTTGTATAAGTAATTGATCATTTTTAACGGCAATCATGAAAAATAAAACATTTGTGAAAATAGATAACTACAATTGTGTCATTGAATAATGTTGTTAACATAGCTAACCATAGTCATGACCTATAATACTAGAAAAAGGCCTTAAAGAGATCTAGAATATTATTTAATCTATGCTAAAAAATCTCTTCTATTCAGAACATGGATAAATGCACAAACATTTAACAATGCTAAAAAAGAGATGTTTAAGGGGGGATTTAACAATTATTTTTCCACATAATTAAATATTCAGTTTAAAAGAAAATGATTTTTCAATGTCAAAGAGATACATTAATATTTATTTTTTAGTGAAAAAAAATATTGTGTTGTTAAAGGGGGGAATTCAAATGTCCCTGAGTGCATGAACTCCTTTATCAGTGCTTCCATGACACTTTAATAGTGCGTCACCCACTATCATCACTTTTCACCACACCACCCCTTTTATCGGTGATTATCAAATTGCCACCCTCATAAATGCATGGCTGGATTTGAACCTTATACCTCTCTTTCAAATTTTAATGCATTTACCACATCACCATGTTGTTTTCCAATCTGTTTATTGATATTTAGGTCTATATATATATGTGTGTGTGTGTGTGTGTGTATAAATATATTTAGATAATTTTTTTAAAATAAATTTATACAATATATGTTTGTGTGATACATATACACTTTATTTATTTAATAATATTATATATTATATTCATTTACATGTACAATAGTATTATATATATGTGTGTGTGTGTTTATTAACACAGAAAAAGATTTATATATTAACATTATAAATATATTTTTATATTGTAAAAACAATTAAGTTTTTATTTAAATATATTCATAGAATATTTGATTATTTATATATAATAAAATATAAATTTTGACGTAAAAAAGATTATATATGTATTTATATGATTGATTTATTATAAGTAAATATAAAAAAATATGTATACATTATATTATAAATAAAATTACATTGTGAAAAGAGATGAAATTTAAAAACCATAATACCAATATCAATGTAATCCTAGGGAATATATTTAGTCCTCATATAAAATGTTAATAGGACACCCTTAAAGGATGCTAAAAATCCATCAAATTTTTAAAAATGATGTACCATGACATAAAACTCATTATTTTAGGCCTCCTAATAAATTTTTTGCCATGAAAATGTGACAAATGTTTATTTATGAAAACTTAGGGCATATATATCATCTCAATCTTCAATTTCATATGTGGTATAGATCAAATGGACACCTGAATTGAATGTTTTGCCATCTGATATTCGAGTAACATTTTCAACTTATTTTAGATCTTTTAATGATTTTGTAATTTTTTTTAACTTTAAATTTTTATTAAATTACTATTAATCATTAATAACAATAAAATTATTATTGATTTTTTTATTATTTTAGAAACCATTTTCACTAAATATCTTATATGTTTTGTGTAAATATCAATTTACCTTATTTAAAACATATATTAAAAAATATATATTAAATGTATATAAACTTAAATATACTTATATATTAATATATTGTTTTTAATGAAATATTTTTTTTAATTATACTATTATCATCTCTTTTGAAACCCCATTGATAAAGGGGGTTTATTACGAGTTCTTCTGAATAAGTGAAAAAAAAAACTCTTCCATTATCAACACTTTTTTATAAGCACTGATGAATGACCTCATTTATTAGGGATTTTTTAAAAGCATGAATTCATCAGCAATTTTAAAAAATTGATGATAATAGTTCCCTGTTAAGAGTTCTTTTTTAGCACTGTTGAATACCCCCTTTAACATCTCTAAAACAAGTGTTGTTAAAGGAAACCTTTAACAATTCATTTTGTAGTGTGATAAAGGGGGTCTTTAACAATATTTTAGTTCGTGTTTTTAAATCCCAAGTCCAGTATAATACCAGTTTTTTAGTAGTAAACACATAACATCATAATATCATGAGGTATAATGATTCACCCAAATCATTTGAGGGATATATAAGACCCACCTATCAAACAATGATAAACGATACATTTGAATGCCATATGAAATTAATCATACATCAAATCCAGAAAAAAGTTGTAAATAATATGGGTTACAAAATATTTTCAAATAGTAAACATCAAATCATATCAATAATGGGATATATTTATTGTGAAACTTTTAAATACCAAATAAATATTATTATAATATTTACAAGGAAATGCATGATTCATTTTTTCAATTTATGATTGGCCTTTTTGTGGTACAAAATAAATTATTTGTGAAATCATATCAAAAAATTTATTAAAAATTTTGTATTGTTGTAATAAAAACATATTTATTATCTTCAAAAATGTTTTTCCATACAAGTTGGGTCAATAATAAGTTAAAAACCATACAATATGTCTAGATAAAGGAACCATTAACTTAAATAAATTAACTAAATAATGAATTTATTATGACTGGCTGGAAATTTCTGTTTATATTAAAGATAATGGAAACAAAAAAGATTTTAACAACCCAAACACTCAGGGAGGCCGAAAGTAATGTTACCCTAAGGTGTCCTTCAACACAAAGGATCTACACTCAAGAGGGAGAGATCCCAAGCTTCTATACATAACGACCTCGTCCCCGGGACTTCCAATATTCGCAAGTGCATCCACGAAGAAGTTGCCTTCCCTCCGACTATGTTGCATGAGGTGTCCCTGGTTGGTCTCCAAGACACACTTCTTGATTATATATGCAAGTTCCCAAGGCGCGTCTGATCTTCCCTGGACATGATTAACCAAGACCAATGAGTCTGAATCCACGTCTGACACCTGAAACCCACTGCTCTTGCATGCTCTCAGTCCCGTAAGAAGGTTCAGTGCCTCCTCCCCCAACGAGTTTCCCATTCCAAAGGTAACACTAAAGGCCAAGTAAATCGAGCCTTATGAGTCTCATAAAACCCCACTGCCTATCATCATGCCATGCATGCATGAGCCAACCACATTTAACTTAATATCGCTCGTAGGATATTTTCATATTACCCACCGTCCATAGAAACATTCTGGGCCTTGAGTTCTGTGCAAGAAGTTGGATGCAATAGTCGAGTGCTAATCCAACCTTGCCAGTGAGACCAACTCGTAGACTAATGATCTTTCTCTCACCTGAATCAAGAAAATAGAACTCCAGGAACCCAAGCGTTCCTTGTTCTTGGCCTCCTAGATAACCCAGCAGACTATAGTGAGGATAAAAGCTCTTACCTTTCCTTCTGATTCTCTGATCATCCCTCTGGGAAAACATGAGGACAGGAAATCCTTGAAGAAGAAATGCTCAAAACTAGTGCAAACCGATGGGGTGAACATGCTTCAGACAGCAGACACCTAGTTACTCTGAAAAAAGAGATGATTAGCTAATTCACACTTGGAATCCTTGCAATAATAGTAGTGGGATACCAGGGAGATTCCCTTGTTCTGAACATTTACATCCATCAGAAGGGCTCTGTTCTTGACACACCAGACCAGAATGTTCATCTTGGTTGCAATCTCCTTGTACCAGATTTTCTCCAACCCATTCCCAATGTTGAGTTTCGTGCTCCTCCATTATCTATAGTCTTTAATGGAGAACCTTCCCGAGCTTGAGCCCGTGAAACAGCAGCGATCCTCCTCCTCATTCATGCATATACTGTCAAAGACCTCCTTCTGTCCTTGGATGAGAACCGCACTGATGAACTCGGGGTGCTTAGAAGCTTCCATGATGGTGATTTTTGTCGTAGGATATCCAGGGAAAAACAACCTCTCCCCTCCCCAATTGTCTTTCCAAAATCTAGTGTCCCCTCTTCCAATAATCCACATATCTGAGTCGTGAAGCTATTCAAGGAATCCTAGCATGCACCTGCCCAAGTGAGAAGGTCACGCCTTGCGCTCACTAGTAATCCTCTCCAGATCCCCATATCTCTCTTTGAATAACCCCCCCCCCCCATAATGAATTTCCAACCACTATTTCCCACACTAATCGTGCATGCATGCCCTCTATAGTAGCTATAAGGTAGTGTAGCCCCACTCCCCCTTCCTCTGTTGGTTTGGCCAACCGTGCCCAAGAGGCCCAGTGACATCGGCCTACCTGATTGGCCTCCCAAAGGAAGGTCGTGAGGATCTTCTCCATCCTCTCCACCGAAACCTTTGGAGCCTGGATGATAGAAAACACATGCATCGAAATCGAAGAGAGGTCATTGTTAATTAAAGTAACCCAACCTCCAAAGGATAGGAACCTGGTTTTCCAATTGTATATTCTTCCCAGCATACGGTCCATGAAACCCTCAAATAAAGCTCTCTTGATCCACCTGTAGGAAAGGGGAACCCCAAGATAGCTCATGGGAAAATTCTTTTGTCAGAATCCCAAAATGATCTGGATAATTCTGCATCGCCTGGGAGAGCATTTAATCGAAATATACACCTGGCTCTTAGATGAGTTAATGAGTTGCCCCATAACCCTACCGTACCATGATAGCACCTCCATAAGAACGATAAGGGAATGTCAACTGTCATTAGTGAAAATTAAAATTTCATCTGCAAACATGAGATGAGAAATGGTCTCCCTGCCACGCGGTCTGACATACGGCCTCAAGCTTCCATCCTCCACTTTCCATTAAAGATTCCAAGTAAGGGCCTCTTGTTCCAAGATAAAAAGGTTAGGAGACATGGGATAGCCCTGATGCACTCCCTGAACCATCTTGAAGAAACCAATGAACTTCACACTATGTGAAATGGACAACCAATGTGAGTAGAAACACTAAAAGCAGAGATCACAGGCCCATTCTTGGAATCCAAACCTGTGCATCACCCTCAGGATGAAAGACCACTCAAGTTTATTATAGGCCATATCCATATCAGCCTGCAAAATGATGTTGGATCCAACTGAGAGCCAGTTGATATCGTTCACCAGATCGCTCGCAATACCCACCGCTCCGTGAATGTGGCATCCTTTGATAAACTTGTGTTGTTCCTTGGAAACCAGCTTTGGAATAAGACCATCCATTCTTCTAGCTGTGAGGCTTGCAAGAATTTTGTAAGATACATTGCACAGGCATATTGGTCTTAATTGGAAAATATTTGAGGGGTATTTAACCTTCGGGATGAGCACAACCCTATATGCACTCACACCCTTGCCAAAGGATCCCCCCCCCAAAATAAGTCCTAGACCACTTCCACCACCTTGCGTCTAACAGTATCTCATTCATGCACGTAGAAACCCGCTAGAAATATGTCTGGTCCAGGGGTGATATCCCTTGGCATCCCATTCACAGTCTTCTTGATTTCTTCCTCTTCTGTAATCATTATTAGTCACTCGTTTTCAGACGCCCCGGCCAGCCTTAGGATGCACTCCAGAAAGCCATGAACAGCATTGGGACACCCTCCAGAAAATTAAATGCCTTTTATGATTGCGTTGGTTTGTTAAGGAATCCCACATGGGTGAAAGGTTTAAAAATTTTAATTTTCAATATATAAAGTGTTAAATATGAATAGTATGCAAGAAATTACATATTTAGGTTTCAAAATAAGAAAAAGAAATATTTTCAGGTTGGAGAATATTATGGAAATGGAGGATAATAAGCTAATAAATAAAATGTCATTAATCCTATAGATGTAATATTACCACAAGGAATGAAATCCACAAAAAATTATTTTTAAGTTAAATAAAATTTAACAATATAGAAAATTAATAATCAGTGTTCCCATATTAATGGGTAGAATGACTCAATCATAGAAGAAGATATGGCAAGATAAAGAATTGCGACTCAAAGAATATAACATCAACCAATAAAAACACATTCTAGAGATTCCATCTTGGTTAAACATAATCAAACACCTTGTATAATCAATAGAGGTTTAATATTCATCAATATATGATCATTATTTATATTTACATAAATTCATTTTATTCATTTGTTATATCATTTTTTCCATTTATAACTAATCATTTATTACAATTAAATTTTTAATGTTAATTGTCTTATCTGTTTCATGTTATCATTTTTATAGTGGTTCCATTCCATGATACTTGATCATGTTTTAATTTCCCCAAAATAGTCATGTTTATTTTATAGGGTTTTTTAAAATATTTATGATAGAAATTTATAATTTTATGTATGTCATGTGGTTGTTTCATAAATAGTGGTCAAAAATCATTTTTTAAATTTTGATTCAACAAAAACTGTTTAGTTTTTTAATATAGTTAATTATATATATTCCCATTATATAATAATAAAAAAAATTAATTTACTATTTTTATAATATATTAAAATTATATTCATTTTACTAATTATTCATGATATAAACATTATAGCATCACCGATGTAGGTTGTAGAACCAGCCCATCTACAGAGTAGTTATGAAAAATGAATGAATAGAAACTATTATTCTCTAGTTATAATAGAAAATTTTGAGAAGAATGGTAATTCAAATAACATTTTATCAATGTGGTAAATCATACATAATTTGAGATAGATGAGAAATATAAATAACAAAATTTACTGAAATATAAACTCATGCATTTTGTGGTTGAATGATTTATTTGGGTTCCTTAAAAGAATGATGGTTTTACGATCCCTCATTATGACCATAACATTAAAAATATTAATGATGATTATTGGATATTTTATTTGGTTGGGATTAATGAAAAAAATGAAATGGCATTTTTTGAGATTGGTATAATAGGCATCATTTTATAGGTGAGATTTAGTGTATATTCTTTAAACAATAATTTCTCTATGCGTCACGAATATAATTTCTCATTTAATGAGAACCAAAATTAGAAAAATAATGATTAGAGGACAAAAATATTTTAATTCTTCCAATATAGATATATTTTTAATGATATTTTAAAATCTAACCACCTTTTATATTAATCATCGAAACATAATTTTATTATCAGTAACTTATTTATTTCAAAATAGATGATATATAATAGATAACCTAATTTAAAAGTATTTATTATAAATATTAAATAATTTTATTATTTTAAATTTATAATGGTTGTAAAAATTAATTTAAATATATGAATTAAAATAAAGTAAAAAAACTTTTAGAAAAATATTTTTTTATCATAATAATGGTGTTACTATTATTCCTTACTAATTAGTTAAGCATTAAAACAATTATCATTCAAATTATATTTATATAACCAATAAATTTAATTAAAATCATTCATTGGAAGTTATTAAATTAATTATGTTAAAATAATATGTTACATATAAAAAATATTTATTTTAAAAGTCTATCTTAAATATTAAAATTATTTCATTCATAATCCGTTAAAGTTTATTTTTTATTAAGTAATAATTCATTTAATTTTATCAAAAAAAATTATTAATTAGATCATATCTCATTTCATTTAAATAATCCTTAATATAAATTAAATAAAAATGTAAAATATAAAAATAAATTTAAATATAAATAATTACATATTATAATTTATTAAATTAATAATTTCTTATTTATATATATATAATTCCTTGATAAAAAACCCATCAGTTCCTCTTCATAGGAACTCATGGTCAGATACACAATTACACTAGACCTCAGAGGTGATTTAGCTAACAATGATCTGGTGGTGACTTCCACTATCATGAAATTCAATGATAATGTGTTTTTCTCACATCCAAACTTCAATTCAATGTAATATTTTATTTATTTTTTTAATTTTTTTCATTCTTTAGTTCAAAATTATTAATGATTGTTTTCTGTTTTTAATGTTCTATCAATTATGTTATTCTTACTCATGAATCAGAACATGATATGTTTAAATATCCAGACCCTAGTATCCTATAGTTGTTGGATTCATTAATAAATCGATACTAGTTGAAATTTATCACATGTCAAAGGACCTAATAGTTTAATAGTCTAGGAAAACTACATACATATATGGATTTCTAAAAAAATAGATTTATGAATTGGAAGAACTAGAATATGGAATATAAATACTTTCTATATGAAAACAATTCATATAAAATCTAGATACATATGGTGGATGATATCATCATAGTCTATACATATTTTAATATTTATCAAGGTATGTTCACAAGTATGAACTACATAAAAAGATCACCAGAAAATTTCTTGATGAAAATACATTTTTCTCTTTTAAAAAACCTATTGAAAATCTAAAAAAATAAAAAATATTAATGAAAATTGTTTATTTAATATTAAAATATTATTATTTTTGTAATATTCAAAAATTGTATTTTCAATAATATCATGAAAATATCTTCATGTAGAATATCATAAAAACATTCCTTCCACACTATGGTAAAAGGATATAAAGTAGTTCGTTAAGAAAATTAAAATATTATTCCTCATAAACCATATTGTAAATTATAAACCATATGATAAATTTATTCAATTAATAATTTTATAATATTTGAAAAAAAATTATAACCTTTTATGTTAAATAAAAATAGGGAAGAAAAAGATACTCAACCGAGTAAAAAAACAAATTTGTTTTTTCATTGATGAAATTACTTTTTAAATTTTATAATATAAAGAGATGAAATATTCCTTTCATTTTAATTTTTATAAATATTCATATAATAATTAAATATATTTTTCTTAATATAAATATATCTAACATTTTACAATTTGGAGACCTAAACATAGACAATCTTGAATAATGAAATGATTGTTAAATAAACTCTTACCTCAAGATTGAATTACTTCATATATGTCTAGGAATACTGTAAATAAATATATATTTAATAAATATATTATATATACATAATAATATATATCACAACATTTATTATTTACTTATAAAATTTTATCATCCATGTATTAATATTTTTTAGTTCAAATCCTTATTTCGGGTACTAACTGCTTTATTTTTCAGTTATTATTGGTTTTTATAGTTTATTTAAATTTACTCTGATAATTATTAAATAATCTATATAATGTTAATAATGATATAAATATATTATAAATTCACTATATATGTACTTATTGTTATAAATAAAATATATAGATATGAAAATGAATTTCACCATTAATGGAAGCCATAGGTTTTATATACTCATGAATGTTGTTTTCAATTATCAATCGAAAAAAATGAAAAATATGTAAAATATAATTAATAATTAAATAATTATTATTATTTGATATAATATATATATATTTATATATATATATTTAATCTAACCTAATTATAATCCCTGTAAACAATAAATGAAAATCGAATCACATCACTTCGTGGAGGTTGTAGTACACACTTATGCATGAGCGACGTTGTCGTTATTCATTTAATGGAATAAAGGATGGTTAACTGGGGTTTCATAATAATAATAACATTAAATTATATTTAAAACATGTAAGTTACAATTTTATGATAAATAAAATATATTTCTACAATGAAAATGAAGAGGTGATAAAAAGTGATCGGTGAAGGTGATTACCTCTTCATAGAATGAACTGTATTAGATGTCATCATAAGAACCATAGGGATGAGTTTTGGGGATACCATAAACAATATAATGTTTAAAATGATTTTTAAAATATAAATGGTAATTTTTTGGTAGAGATAAGAATATAAACATATTGGAAATAGGATAGTGAAGGGGTGTCATTTTATAAGGGAGGGAAAAGACACCCTTGGAATTATGAAAAAGATTAAATTTAACTAATTTATTCACCAAAAACAATAATTCCAAATGGATATATATTTTATTACAAGGTTTTAAATAGTTTAAATATCATAAAATTATATTTTTATTAATGTATGTTTTATTTTAAACATTATATTATGGCATAACAGCTTAGCTAACAATTAATAATCATAACTACAGTAAAAAAATTTCAATCATAAATGGTTTTAATTTTACATATAATATAACCAATAGTTACTAAATATATAATATAATTTTTATTAGACCATATATAATCTCACTAGATATATTTTATGGTTTTTATTATTTTTAATTAATTTTGTAAAATATTGTTCTCATAAAATATCATTATTCCAATTTTTCACCGAACTCATTTAACATTACTTCATAGACAAAAAGATAAAAAATGATCTATAATATAGTCATTTTTGAAATCATAAATATGTAATAATAATGGATAAAATTCATGGAATACTATAACATAGTCATCTTATATTAATTTTCATATTTTTATAACCTTTTTTATTATTCCATTAATTGATGGAAAATTTTGTTGGAATTGTGTAAGCATTTAAGAGACTTATATAATCAATAAAAATAATAAATAAATAACTATCATGAAAATAAAACCATTATTTTTAAAATAATAATTATTATTCTATAAAAACATCTATTTATCCCAGTGTGAACACCTGGAAGGTATTTAAAAGTAAGAGAGTAGCCTTTTGTATTTTTTCAAATAGTATATAAGTTATTTTCAAGGGAAAGTGTCCAGTAAATCTCAAAATTTATAGACTATGTTTTTAATTTTTTAATGAAAATAAATAAATATTATTTAATAAAAAAAACAAGAACTTAATAGTAAGTTTTAACCTCGTTTAATCTGACATAGAAATTATCGATGTGCTAAAATTTACTACCATTACAATTCATAATGAAAAAAAAATTAAAGGGGTATACTATCTAAAATTTTTCCTCATTCTTATAAATACAAATTCTTATTTAAAATTTAAATTTCTATATATACAATAAATTAATTTTAAAATATTTTTTCAAAACGTTTTGAAACTGGTTTTTTTTTTTAAAATTAGATTTAATCATAAAAATTGTATTATTCTTATCAAATTCCTTGAAAAATTATTAGATGGAAGATAAAAAATTGTTGAATATATAATATATATAATTCATTAAAATCATTCAAAAATAGTGATTAATTTTATTAATTAATATTACCATTAATTTCATTTTATACAAGTGAATACACTTTTTTTCATAATTTACCTATTCCAATTCAAACACTCCAATATAATGTCTCTGAGATAATTTTCATATTAAATAATAATATTTATGTATTATATCACGGTTAGTTTAAGATTTTTGTACCTATAATGAATTAAATCAATAGAATTAAATTTATTTAAAAGTAAATATACCATAAAATATCAGTGTGCAACATTATACGACCAATAGGAATTTCACCCCTGAAATTCTGTCACTCTAATACCCAAAACATAAGATACATCAACCTTATTACATACACTAGTTCCCATATAGATTACATAAATTTATATGTTCACTACTAAACATTTCCCAAATGACTATTATTTTTTCATAGTTAATTCTCCTTGTAATCTATAATAATCACCAGTTTTTTCTCATAAGATTATTTTTTCTCTACTGGTACAACATTTGGGTTTTTTTCAAATGAAGAATCAGGTATGTACTTCTTCTAGAGATATACATGGAACACTTTGTGATCATGAGAGGTATTTTGTGAAATATCCCATTTATTAGTTTCCACCGCAATATGATTTTGAATATTGGAGGTTAAAATATACATACGGCTCAAATGTCCCGTCTTTCAAAATCTCATTACCTTCTTCCAAGGATATATTCATAGGAATACCTTATACACATCTTCAAACACTATATCACATAGATGATTGTTAATATATATTTTTATATATTATGAGCTACCATTACATGTAATCAAATAAATATAACCATATCTATAATTTTTATATATATATTATGTTTTAAGGGATATCTTTCAACAAGCTAGTTGAAATATGTTGGTATTTTCTCTTCCTAACATCGAGTGCCTCATAAATAGCCATTTAAATAATTTTTTAATGCTAATGTTATATAAAAATTCAACCAATAGAATTTATTGATTCAAACCACCACTTAAATCCATATATCACTATCATAGCTGGTAGTTTATTGTTTTAATTGTTTTATCCTAATAAAAATTTATTTAAGGATGATAAGATGTACTGAAACTCAACTCCCGATCCATATCTCTCTTATGACTATTCCAGAACATTGATATAAAACTCATATCTTAATGAAATAAAATAAAATGTGATTCATCATAATAATTTACAAATTATTTAATGTATATTCTAAAAATACTATCAATAAATAATCTTCTATAATATAAATGTAGTGTGATGAAATTGTATGGCGATGAACGACAACTCAAATAGCATTATGGAATTTTTATGTTTTGAGGTGTCTGATGAAAAAACCATTGTTAGGTTAAACCATTTAAATTAGGTTATAGGTAATAGTTTTTAAGACCCCATATATTTTATTCTCATTGCCTTAACTTGGAAACATTCTTGGAATTTATATATGTATTTTTCAATATATGCCTTCATGTTTTCTCAAAATAAATATTCATTCGGATCTCTATACATCAATATTCAGCCAGCATGAATAGATAATGATAGTGTATGGGCTTAATCTAACATATCCTACATCAATTTTGTTTCTTATTGTACACATACTTGGTATCTAAACCTTATCATTCATGTATGAAAATGGTTGAACTCAGAAAAATTTATTGTTTTGTTCTATAATTCCAAAACATCATTATGTTCCTTATTTATCGTATCATGGATGGTTGGTTGAATATTTTTTAATACATATTATATATTTTTCTTTTTCTCATGATATAATGATCTATATATTATAAATCCATATATATTGGATCACATTGAATACTCTTCATGGAAAAATAGTCATGTTTGTTCTGACTAAATTCCTCATCCACCTTTTTTGCCTTCTAAGCGTGGTAATGTATTCAACAATCAAAATAATAGAACACATATATCCATATAATTTGGTTCATATTATTAAAAAATATATGATTAGTATATATATCCCACCTTTCACTTTATAGATAATTCCTCCAGAACCTCGATGTAAAAATTACCACTACCAATTCTAAATCAATAGTTAGGTAATTCTTATAATGAATTTTAAGTTAGAGTGTGAAATTTTTAATCATTGTGTCATTATTAATGTGTAAACATCAAAATACATTAATTAATGTATCATTAAATAACAAAAACCATTCCCCGCTACATTTTTGTGTAATAACAGGCCCGCTCACCAAAATTTCCTAGGTTTTTTGGAACTCTCTTCTCTTTATGATAGACATTAGAACATAACCACATTTTGATTTAACTTTTTGAGTGTATTATATAGTAATGATAACTCTATTTTAAATCATCAGTAGTATATATCGAACCTTGTTGAACTATTGATTTCATTTACCATGGTTGGTTAAGTTCATATCATATTAACTTCAATATTTGAAACAATCCCCACATACACTCACATGATATTATATGACCCAAGAATTAATATTTAAGGAGATAAAATTTATAGTTCGTAATTTTAGAATAAAAAGTATTCTTTTTTATGTCTTCATCACAATTCACAAATTTTATTGATGATCTTCATTTCTATGAGAATATTTAAGGATCTCACCTATAAAGACTACCAAAAATGATCATTGTAATATCTAAAGAGTAATTCAAAAAATAAATTTATATTACAGGATAATTGGTATGTCGATGTGCATTAATATAATTTAATAATTAACATTAATTATATAGAAGGTTTTCTTGGGTATTTTCTACTTTTATAACCACAATTGATGGCAACCAGGTCATATATAAATCTTTGATAAAATATATACATTTTTTTTGCAATGATCATTAAAATAGGTTATATGATACTTATTCATTACAGGGTTTCTATTATTTTCTCGATAATTAATAAAAATACAAATTAACCAAACAATACTCATAAAAATATAGAGCATGTTCATCCCATGGAGAAAAACAAGGCCAACAGAATCCCATATCTATATTTTTTAGAGATGCTTCTTCAACTCCTAAAACTCAATCAGGACCATTATATATAGATCCATTGAAAAGGGTGTAGCATTTGGTATGAGTTCTATTGTAAACATAACATCACAATTCAATGATAGACTCTAAAACTCTTAATAAAATACATCATAATATTCTGAAATAATATGTACATTTTCTACATTGATCTTATATTCAACCATTTCAAATAAATATCCCTCATAATTATGTAAGAAAAACTATATGATATAGGTAATTTTAATTGGGTGTTTAGTTTTATCAGTACATTTATATCCAACTAATGGTTGATCCCAAATATCTAATGTAACTTCCCTTCCTTGTCATTTTATAAGGGCTCTATACTTTTAGATCTATTCTATATCATAAATTATATCAAATTAAACTAGATGGATTACAAAAATATTTACTTGATGAAAATTACTAATAACTTATATTGGAGTGGAGTTATATACTTGATATGTGGTCAAACTATCATTTGCTTTTTCACCATTAACTCAATATATAATCATTGGGTGGTGACAAAATTCCCTTATAAAATTATTCAAAAATATAATAGTGGGTCAAAGTTTAATTAGATAAATGTTTTTCTATCCTATCAGGTATATAATGTGTGAAATTCACCACATCACATGGAAATTCCATATCATATATAGTAATTTTATAATATTATCCTTCTCCCCATGTATTATTTTTTTGTAAGATCCCTATATCTTTCTAGAATTTGTTGGAATAGTTCCCCATATCCTTAAAATTAGAGCACTTAACATATATGGATTCTCTTTACCCTTTTATTCATGAGATGATGGCCTTTTTCTCCACACATAATGAAAAATTGTTTTCCTTTTAATAATGTACCAATTTTTTTCTTTCAACATGGACCACATGTTAGAATATTACCCTATTTTCATTTTCCCCTAATAAATATTTTATATTCCATCCCTTTCTTCTCTTACATTCTTTTGTGTTCATAAGACTTGGACAATTCATTCTTAGTGTTGATACAGAATTATATTATATCTTCAAAGAATAATAATGTTTTGGATACTAGTTCACATTGAAGTATTTGATTAATCCCACTAATAAAATGGTCAATATTTCTCTTTAGAATAAATTTATATTATGTTTAATTCTTTTAGAATATTATAATGTTTTATTCATACATATATTTTTTTTATATTTCATTAATCTAAGACTCAATAATTTCCACTCCATATGTTCTTATTGTTCAAAAGGATAATATTTTTTCCAATTAATATTATTAAAATCACTGAATTAAAAACACTTTATTTGCACCTCAAAATTATGGTTCTGAATCAATAACCAAGATTGGTATGTATCACTAGAGATATGGTAAAATTCAATGAAATAATTATCACTTTAATTACTTTTGAAAGATTGAAATATTTTTCTTGAAACATATCCATTTCCCAAATTTAAATGGATTTGTAGTCCCATCTAATTATGGAGGTTACTAATGAATAAATATAACTAAAATTTTAACACCACGTTATGAATAAGTAGGATACTCTATATAGGAAATGATAGTTTCCATAAGCTAAGTTAGTTGTCCCTAATTGTTTTAATTTTATCAATCTTTATATGTAGATTCATTATCTTTCCTCAGAGGAAAATCCCATAATGTATTATATTCCTTAATATGGTTTTCATTAAATATTCTATGAGACAATTAAAAAAATTGATATGCAATAGATTATATAAAATTTAACATCTACTGAAAAATATACCAAAAATTTTAAATTTTATTTATAAATAATCACAAAATCACAAAAATAGTTTATTTTCGAATATTCTCAAAACATGAAAATATTTTCAAATACATTATAAAATATTATAAATTAAATTTATATTAACCATATAATACTCCATGGATGTATCAAACCATGTGCATAGTAAGGTAACGCCCATTGTGCACTATAATGATGGCTGAGATATACTGATTAAAAATATTTTAATATTAATCTATGATAAAACTAGATCAAACTTATTATAAAAAAATTTATATATTTATACGAAATCCAAATAATCTATACCTTACCAAACACTATTTTTTTATCCTTTACATAGAAATATTCTAAAATCTAGCATTAGTATTTCAATCCATATTCTAGTTTTTACAAAATAGAGTTCCCATTGTTTTTTATAAACATCCTCGGATACCGACCATAAATACCACACCCCTATTATCTCAAAGAATATGGTTAAATTATTAAACTGGATCTAGATAAAATTAATAACTTCCCAAAGTACCAAATAGTTTATTAGTCTTGGAAAACTAGATATAAACCTGAATTTCGTATTATATTTGAATACATAAAATACAACATTGTATTTTCATTGATTACCCTATTATTTCCTCAATAATATCCCAATATATCATTCATAATACACTTAATTGAAACCTACGGAATGGAAACATAATAAAGTGGAGTTCTCATATTCTTAGAAAGGGTGTGTGTGCAATAGAATCTAATCAATCATGAATAATATAGACATAAGAAATGATGATCAAATTATTACATATTAATTTTAATGAGATATAGAAACTTATCTATGGATATCATAACTATTAAAAAAATCAAATTGACATTTAAAAAAATCATAATGATGCAATTCAAAATAATAGATATCTAAAAAAAAGCATTGAAGCCTTATTCCATGAAATCTTATATTAGTTTTTATGTCCGCCGTGAAATATAAAATCTAGTTTATCTCATAAAACCTACTGATTCATCAAGGGGAAATTTAAATTGGGGCCACACAAATCCCTTAACAATTCCAATTTATTTATCATATGGAAAAAATATTGTCTTTATTGCTTAAAAATAATAATTATACATATTATAAGAACTATCATACATAATTTCAACAACTTCCATTATCAAACTAATCACAAACCATATAAATATATTTTTTAACGGTATCACTATATTATCTCTTTATTATAATATTCTTCAATGTATTTTGTCATATATGAAAATACATAAAAATCAATGGAAATTTTCTTAAGGATAATACCCATTTAACAATGAAATAAATTATATAAAATCTTGAAAATTTTTACACATATTGATAAAAAATTGCATTCATAATACAATCATGACATTCTATTATAATAATTTAATCACTATTTTTTCATGATATTGTGAATAAATTTCCTTGTCATATAAGATAAAAATCACTCATTTCACACTCCTGTAAACAGTCAAAAAATACCACATTTCTAAAAATACAAGAAGATTAATTTTTAATCATTTTATAATAATTAAAACATGTTTTAAAAAATAATTATTAAATAATTTAATAATACTATAAATATTATTTATAATATTTTATGAAAACTAAGTACCTAAAAGGAAAAGATACATGACCGTGTAGAAAAAAATATTGGGTTTCCATAAAAAACAAAATTTTGTATCTTGAGTACTTAATGATATGTGTAATGAAATGAAATATTTCAACTTCTAGAAATAGACAGAGGAGTTTAAGATATGGAGGTTTAAATATTGAAAGATAAAATACTTCCACAAGATTAGAATTTAAAATAATTTATCACAACAAGTATGATATTGTGAAATAAGCCCTTACCGTAGGATTGAATTCATTTTTATGTGTCCTAGTGTCCTTTATAGTAAATATGTATTTATTATACATTTATTATATAACCATAAAAATATATATTACCTTATAAGGTTTACTTATAAACTTTTACCACCCACTTATTAAATATTCACTATTAAAATTATTGTTCTAAGTATTAACTACTTTATTTACCATGTATGTTTTGGTTCAATTGTTTTGGTCCTTTTACTTTGATCAGTTTTCATAATATCTAGAATATTAATGATTATATAAATTTCATAAATACTCATTATATATGTATTAATAATAATCCATAACATATAGTGATTGGAAATGAATTACCTTGATCATGTAGATGGTATGTTACATGTACACTTGAACGATTTATTAACATTTCAACAAATTGAACGTAGGAAATGAAAATAAAAATTCACATTTATAAAATAATTATTAAATTATTTTTAGCATATATTTTCTTTAAATATTCTATTATTACCATAAATTTAAATTATAATTTACAATTGAATCGCATCGCTTCATGAAGGTGGTAGTCCACACATAAACTCAAGCAAAATAATCATTTATCCTTCGATGGAAAAGAGGATAAATAATGTTGGTTACGTAATCATAAAAAAAATTAAATATTTTAAGTATAATGAATTTATAAATTTATGAAAAATAATTAAAAATTTATATAATCTTAAATATTATTTAACAAAAATAATGCCATCAGTTAAGGTGATTACTTCTTTTTTCAAATAACTCAGTTAGATCACATCTTAATGAACCAATAGATGGTATTTTTGGGAGCCTAGAACCTCTAAAATACATACAATGATGTTAATAATTGAAATTTTCTATTTTTGGTCATGATATATTTTGAATGGTTCTAAAAGGAAGATATGTAATGAGTTACATTTTATAATGGAGGGAAAGAAAAAAGATATAATTATAGAAAATATTAAAATGTAATTAAGTCATTATCATGAAAATTGATTCAAATGGATATATATTTCAATATGAGGTAATATATGGTTTTAATATCATCATACAATAAAATATTTATAGTTTTATATATTATTTTAAATCTTATATTTTGGTTTAACACCTCAGCAAACCTATTTTAACCATTACCGCAATAATACATTTGTCAATCCTGAAGGGTTATAATTATATTTATAAGGTAAGAATTGGTTCATAAATATAAAAGGGATAACATTTTTACTATATATTATCCCCTTTAAACAATGAAAATTTTATTATTTTTAGTTAATTTAATGTTATATTATTTTCATAAAATATGATTATATTCTTTTTTACATTATTTATTTTATTTGAAATTAAAGACATCATGACAAGGATTTAAATAGAATATAATACACTAAAACATCACCAATATATTAAAATCTTATATAAAGATATTTATACACTATTATATACTCATATAATATAACATTTATAATTTTAAAGCCATTTATTTTATTTTTCTACTAATAGATGAAATATTATGTTGGTGTTGTATAAGAATATAAGTTAATTATATTATCGTTAAAATTTATAAATAAATTAAAATCATTAAAAAATTATCATTATGCTCAAAATTACCCTTATTATTATCTCACAAAACACTTTTATCTCTATGTTAAAACATTAGAGGTATTTAAAATTAAGAGGGTGACAATTTGTTTTTATATATGTAGTATTCATTGAAAAGATTCATTTAAATTGTAAAATATAAATACTACGGTGATATGGTTAGAATTAAATTCATCCAAAAAGAATTAATTTTAATTTTTTTGTAATTAAAATAATTTTTAACCTAGTTAAACCTAATTTATCATTTAATGAGGTGAAAATTTATATCATTGTTATTATACATAATAATAATAAAAATAAAAGAATCAAAATTTCCAAATTTCCACCTCATGATTAAAAATATTGAATAAAATTTTCAATAATCAATTTATATACGTGGAAGACATTAATTTTATAATATGTGTTACAGGAATGGTGAAATCTACTATTTAGACATATACATTTTTTATTTATAAAATTGGATTTATTCTTATCTCGTGAATAAAAAATATTTAAATTAATGAGAAAATAATTTATTGGATTATATACATATATAAATATATCATTAAGATAACCATCCAATAATGATCAATTTAATTTATTAAGATATAAACATATTGAAGACATAAAAGTTGTATTATAGATAATATTTTGTTTTACATTCTAATGATTGTTATTTTCAGTTCAAGTCAATTATCAACCAATGAACTCTTCTTATACTTTTAAAAAATAATTTTTTAAGAATTTACGTAAATATATTCATAACATTCAATCTATTATATATGTGATAAGTGTCTTATTAAATAACAATATTTCAATAGTATATCGCTCTCTGTTTAAACTTTATGATGTGTGTAATGAAAGCTCTCGATGAAAATTAAATTTATTATAATATAAATATATCATAAAATATTGGGTTGTTATATTGTAGCACATGTGAATCAATGAAATTTGGGTATCTATGGAAGATGTGTTTTTATCTAGGACTAAAATGTGATAGTAAAAATTGTGATTTTATATAAGATCACACTCTTTCATAATAGTCCAGAGATAGTGAAAATTGTGTGAGGGGTAAGGGCACATTATTGAATGGGGTTCTGCATCCTATTAGTGACTTTTAAATTTTGTGGTTTTAACTTTACATATTTCAATTGTGATGGTCTTCAAATGAAGATAAGAATGTCTGTGCATAAGTTTTTTTCCATTGTGTGGTTCCACATGCAAGGAATCAATATGAATCTAGGTTGAGTAGACACCTTTCTCCATTATATAGGAGGACCGTTCAATTATAACTAGGGTACCACGATCTATTTTCTGCAATAGGATTTATTTCATTATGTGAGCCATGTGGGATATGTCATTTTTTTCAATTAAACCATGGTGTGATTTTCATGGATTTTTATTACTATAATTTTCCCCTATAAAATTATAACTATTAGAGGACCCTCTTTTATAATATGCAAACATCTCATCATAGAGAGTTGAATGGCTGACACTCCCCCCATTTACTATGTTTTCTTGGTATATTATTTGATCACAGTTATGTTTTTCTTATTTTGATCTTCACAACACCTCTCTACCAATATTTCCAACTAAAATTAAATTCTTTATTTCTCCCATTATGGGAAAATATAAGATAAACACTACATTGAGAGTTTTATTTTACCTTCGGGTTTTTGATCTATTGGTTGTGTCGGTATCCTCATGGTTCCAATTATATGGTTATTTGAAATTTTCTCTATATAAAATTTTGATTGAGTATGGTTATTTATTTTTATTCCCTTTTCTTTCAAAATCTTGTGATTATATTTTTAAATCCTATTTTTCTTAAATTGATTCTTATTTTAGGATCCCTTTTGGATTTACACATAGTTTTTACTGGATTTATGACCTCTTTTATGAAATTAAAATGTGTTTTGATGAATTCTTACTCATAAATTTATATATCTAAAACATCTATGTTATATTTTTTCAATAGTATATAAATTAGGGTTATTAAAAAAATTAGTGAAAAAAATGGTACCATAATACCTTCACATGATTTTAGTGGGGTAGTTTTTTTTGTTCAAAGGAATGTTTTATTATATTTTCTTTACTATTATGCTTTAATGAGTTTATTTAATAATTTATTAACTTTTTTATATATTACTTATGTTTATAGTTTTTATAATTTATTTAATTATGTAATGATATTATATAAATATTATATGTTGGTATTTTGGAATTAAATGTGGTTTTTTCACTTATATTCAAAATTAGGTTTCCAAATATTACAAGGCTTAAAAATAATTGTTAAAACATATTTAAAATTTTTCTTCCATATTTACCAAATAAATGGAATGTTTAAATGCATTCGTGAATTTTCATAATACAATGAGCTTCACACTCATCTTATGAACTGTGATATCATATTTTTAAAATGAGTTTGTAGATATTGATACTTGAATGGAATTATTTTTTAATGATTGTTGAAATAAAAAGGGTTTGTCTGTAAATAGGGTGTTTGAATGTTTGTTGAGTTAAAAATATTGTGATTATTTATATGATATAAGTTATTGATGTGTTATTTTTAATTTATAGAAACACTCCCACCTCCAAATGATAATATAACGGGATCCATTCATCTTTATGTTGGTAATTGAGATATGGTTCTTATATTATTCACGTTCATATACTGAATCATATTTTATTGTTATGATATTAAATATATAGATGGAGTTACACCTAGTGTGTCTAGTAAGATTAAAAAAGAATAATATTTATAGACACACTAATACATTTTAAGGTGTTATTTTTTTCCATGTATACCAGGAATAGTCTAACATAGGCCTATGATGTTTTTCAGGATTAAATAACTTTACTCAAACATCCTCCTAGGAACACTTTGAAAATGAATCAATGAATTAATAATAAATGATAAAATAATTCATTTTTCACTTATTAATATAAATTTAATATATTTTATAAATTTATATTCATGAAAATAATTTTAGGTAATTTTAATCAAAACAAACAGAGCTTTATTTCATACCAAATTAGGTTTTAATGAATTATATTGATTATAAAAATATAAGTTATAAATAAAAAAATTATAATTTTAAAATAATGTTTCAATTTCTGTACATAATATTTTTAAAATTACATTAGTGTTAATATTTATTATTTTTTTTAGAAAAGAATGATCTTACAAATAAATATTGAATAATACTAATTTTTATTAAAACTGTCTATTAGTTTCACGAATTTAAAAAGGAAATTTTTTAAGGGGTATGAAATTAAAATTATATAATTTATATAATTAATATTTAAATTTTTTTCATTGTATTCAATTTTATGCTTTATTTTTTAATAATAACATAGTATACTGAAGAATATAATTTTTCTGGAAAACTATTTTCCATCACCTTTTTAGTGTTTAATTTTAAATTAATGTTCATCAATTCGAGGAAATTAATTACAAAGATTATAATTTATGATTCGAATAAACTTTATTATGTTTATTTAGAATTTTTATAAGAATATTTGTTCATAATTTATAGTCAAATAAGTAAAAATTCATTACTAAGATTAATGTTAAGACATGTTTATAAGCTGTTAAACTAAACTGGTATAGGGGGAAAAATAAAAACATTTTAAATATTATTATATTGATTTATATTGATATTACCCAAAATAATATTTATATATTTCCATTGATAACAATTTTCTTGAGTAAAACATTAAAATATTTTAATATTTTCCAAAATAACATTTTTCCCTCTCCATTGAATTTAAAAGGACACCACCTCTCCTATACTATCCACAGAAAATATCCATGTATTTTATAAAATACCTATCCAAATAACTTTTTAAAATACCTCAAAACATCTTATTGGAATTTTTTTTAAATATTAACAACCTTTAAATTGTTACTGTATAAATCAAAGGAGGTTATCCAATGTACCTGTATACCTTTTAACCAAATTAGTTTGTTTTCATTGGTATCCTACCTACATTAAAAACATATAATCATTATGATATAATAAAATTATCAAATTTCATATAATGAGATTTTATTATTAATATATATTGAACATAATATGTCTTCCCTTCATTAAAATGGGCAATGATACCATCAATCATGTCTGTGGTAAACTATCACCTCGCAAATAATTGTAGATTTATCTATCGCCGACTATGTCAAATATTTATAATTATATATTTAACATATATATATATATATATATTATTTATGAAATAATTGTAAATCATAAATATAATATATACTCTATATTATTAATTATACATCCAATAAAAAATGATAATGACGTTCTAGATTTTGAGTTGATTACCACCTACCAGAGATGGTGTGATTCATTTTTCATTACATATACACATAGACTATATATGAATTTATTAAAATATGTAACATTATATTAATGATATAATATTCATTATATGATGATAAAATGATCCATAGTTATATTCCCTCATGTTAATTAAAAAATATAAATGTTGCTCCTGCGTAAATATAACATATTATCAAAATGACTATAATATAATTTATTTTTTATAACCATCAGACATGTTTGTTTGTAAATGTATAATTAATTTATAAAAACATATAATATAACATTATTATTAATTTTTGAATGATATAATCATGATCTATTAATTTCATGTAGATGTGCTTACTAATGTTTATATTCATTACACAAACGTCCTCAATGCATTTAATGTAGACTTAATAAATTTAGAAATTATGTACAATAAGGAAAAATTTATATTAAAGAAAATATAAACATGAATTATTATTAATAAGGTAAATAGTGAACATAAGATTATTGTTATGTTTGATAAATAACATGTGTGATAATTTAGTCTCAAAATAATATATGATTTAGATTAAAACATTGTTTTAAAATATTTTAATGAATTATTTTTAAAATAAATTTTTTCAGGTCCATATTGATAATATTATTTCATTGATGTGTTTAAATGTATTTAATTGAATTATAAAATATTTTTTTTCTTTTTTTTATTTGTTACCTTTTAAAAAATAATATTTTTATATATTTTATACAGAAAATTTGTACTTTCTTTACAAAAGAAAGAAATGAATGTTCAGTTTTATCATTTATATTGTCGGTGAATTTTCACACTTACGCAACCATTTTTTTATTTTTGGTTATTTTATATGATTCCATGTATTCTTCCATAAAAACACTACACCACATTTTTTGTAGATTTTTAGTTTATAAAAAATGGTTTTCTAGGAAAAGTAAATGTCATTATCTAAAATGATTCATGTATGGGTTCAAAAAGTGAATTTTATAATATTTTTGATAAAAATTAATGAATTTATGTGTTTGAGACATGTTATATTCCATAGAAAAATTTTATTAATAAGGGGAGAGTATAATATAGTTATGATGATGGGTGATGATGATATATCTCTCTAATACATTGTGTAAAGATTATTATAATTGTAGAATAATATTTTATGATGAATGATTAGGTTATTCCACTTGTAAGGGTTTTCTTAATATGTTATACCATGGAACATGAATGAAATTTATACACTTACAAATATATTTTCATATAAATATTTTGATTTTACTAGGTAAGACAATGATATTTTTTTATAAATGGTCATGTTATTTTAGAATAAAAGTTATGCCATTAAAAAATTATTTCAAGGGCTATCATGTTTTCTAAGAAACCCTCATGATTTTTATTTTTCATTTATGGGTTTTATAATGTTTTTATGAAAAACATTGTGCATTAAAGGTGATTTCATATGATTGTAAATGACTATTTCTATGAGAATTTTATTATGTTAAAGAAATAAACTCTTTTTTAATCTCAGGTTTTTGAAATAGACTAATAAAATTTTTTCTTCTTTTTTCTTGTTATATTTTTTTTGTTATCATTTCATGCTTTGAAATGTTTTCATGTAGATTTTGGATGATTTGGAATAATGGTGAAGCAATGTTGAAAACCATGAATTTTTTCTTAATACGAAAACATGATTCAAATTAAAAGTTATGTATTGTTGGATAAAAGATACAAAAGGAAAGATTTAAGCATTTAATGTATGTGTATATTATAGTTAAAAACCAATTATCTAAAATAATAACATAAAAGATGAGTGGAAATATATTAAAATAAACACTTCTTTAAAAATGATATTATGGATTGAATAAATATCAAATCCTTATAATAGTAATTATAGTAGGGTTTAAATTATTTTAATGTTTAGGATAATGTAATTATATACTATTAATGGATTCCAATTTCTCATGATATAGATTTTAAATATTACAATTATTCTTTCACTAAACTGATTTTTATAAAAATGGTTTTTCATTGATGAAACAAGGAAGTTAATGTAGGAAGGTTAAAAGAGGATAATTTCCTTCCATATTAGCAACCTATAGTGATTGTAATATGAACTAAGAAATTATTTTTTGTAATGTATCATCTCATGAAATCTCTAAATGGAGTTAGAATCGTTGTGGGAGAGTAATTTTGTTTTCCACATATAATCATGTACATAATAGAGAATTTTATGAAATAGAGCCTTCTATAATTCAATGGAACAAAGGAACCTATGATATAAGATGTATCACTTAAATCATTAGGTAATATATATAAAGTCATGGTTTTTTATAATATAAAAATATAGTTCATTTTATTTTCAATTTTGAAGGTGTTGTTGGTCAGTGGTGGTCGGTGAGAAAGAATACAATAGAAAGAGAATACATTGATTCTATGAATGGGTTGAATTTCAAATTGTATTCCTCTATAAATATTTTTTGAAGGTTGTGAAGAATAGGATTTAAAAACAATTAATTGAATCATCATATAATTATAAAAGATTAATTGGACACATATGAATCCATCTTTACCTGATTGGAATAGTATGCACTATATTTTCTTCAAGAGCTTGATAGTTAAATTTATTAATTTTCAATGGAGATAAACCATTATATAAAATCAAATCAACTTCTCATGAAATAAATGTTGTAATCATCTTGTTCGATATACAATGAAGTTATTAATATAGTTTCTATATGATCACATGTCCTATGAAATTGTTAAAAAAGATATCTAGGTTGTTGGAAAACGGAAAATACCAATTTTGGAATTTAATAAAATATAATATAATTTTTTTATCGTGTTACGTGTATTTTAAGAAGAAACCATGAAAAATTATTAAAAATTATAGGAAGTCTTCCCAATTTGGAGAGTTTGTGCATTTTTCCTGTGACTCTTAAAAAATTGATCACAATAATAATCATAAAAATAATGAAATGTCCAATGTAAGAAAATTAATTATAATAAAATTGATATTTAAACAAGTAAATGTATAATGATTGGTGTTATATATGGAATTCAAAATGAAAAAAAAAGAAAGTTGTATCTGAATCCATTGTGACTAAATTTTTAGATGTTGGATCATCCCGGGATGCCATGTTTGATATTGTACTTGTGTATTAACATTATGTCCATGTATTAATTTATTCATTGTCTACATATTAATTAATTTGTTAGAAATTTTCTTCAGAACATAAAATTTCACCTTAATAAATTAATCTATAGATTTTAAAAAAAAATATGATAAATTAAAGGAAAAATAAAAATAAGAATCTTTGTTTTATTTCTTATGGAAATGAGTTACATATAATACTTGTGTTTTTTTTCATTAAAGAGTGTGATGTTATTGTAGGTATAGATTGTAATTATGTTTATCATGTTATGATATATTATAGAGATAAATTAATTTCATAATTATTTTTAATTTCTATATAATAATGAATTAATACTTATGATATCAAACCATGATTCTATGAAATTTTTTATTGATGAAAATGTACATTATCATTCCGCTATTATTAAGAATAAAAGGTTTGTTCAAAATAGTGAAGTTCCAAATTTAAATCAATATCTATATAAATTTCATAATGAATTTTATACTACTAAACCAGATTAGTAGATTTATTTTACTATTTACATAAAATATAATTTTAATTCAATAAAAAACCTCATTATCTAGTAGTTCTAGTAATATTTTAGAATTTATAATGAAATTAAATGAGTTTTAGGATAATGGATTCATTGATCATAGAACATCACTATGATGTGATTCTATTTTTTGTTAAAAAAAAGATAATTCCATGATGATTATGATAAATACCAATTCATTGAATAAATTCATTATTAAGAATATGAATTTGTTTCATCACATAGATGACTTGATTTATTTGATTTTTGTAGATTAGTATTTTTTTAAGGGTTGATCATTTTTTCAGTTACCATCAGTTGAAGGTGATGGTGGATTACATAATAAATATGTAATTTCATAGTATGTATGTGAATTTCTTTTATTTTCATGGTGTTAAAAAATTACATTATTCTATTTTTGGACCATATAAATATATTTTTCTGGAATTTTTTTATAAATTTGAGTTTTTAGATATTGATGATATCATGATATATTATAAATGTTATAATTATCATGAAATGAATTTAATTTTTTTACTATAAAACTTGAAAGATAATAATTTACATGGAAAAAATATTAAATCTATATTTAGGTTTCGAAAAAATTCATTCATTAGAAAAATTGTATATAAATATAAAATAATTATTAATATTTCTAAAAAAATTGGATGATGTTTGTAATATACCTATACATATAATATAAATTAATGGTTTTGGGGTTATTCTTGTTACTACTAATGGTTTTTTGAAAACGTTGGTCAGTTATCTAGCCCATTAACTATGTAAACTAGAAAATGAATTATATTAATTTTCAAAGAAATAATATAGAGAATTATTCTAGTAATTAAAAAGAAAATTATTTAACCCTCCATTATTTTTCTAGCCTTCTATAAATGGAGAATTATTATCTAGAAGAGTTCTTCTCTGAAGGGACATGGTGGTATTCTAATACACAATGAAAATTTATTTGATTATGATTTTTGAATAATAAAACCTAATTATCTAATTTATCCTATACAAAAACCATGAATTGATGGATGTTTTATTATTTAAAAAATTAGAGGCATAATTTAGAGAGCGTATAGAGTGAAATATATATTGATACTAAATTTTTGTAGTAAACATTATATCAAAAAGTGTTAAACATGAGATAGAGAAGATGGAATAAACTGATTAAGGATTTCATCTAAATGATTAATTACTATCCAGGAAAAGGAAAAATAGATAACGATAATTTAAAATATAAATATAATAAATCATTAACAATTAAATATATATAACCTGATCCATTAGTAAATTTTTTGATGTATTTTTGTCTTAAAAGTGTGTATTTAAGAACTTACTCTAATTTTTAGGTTTCAGTTTGGTCATCATTTTCTAAAATAATTATGAAATCTCTAGGGGAGTATTGTTTTTTTATAGTGTAATGTATAATTATTCAACAAGGGAATATATTTGGGGATTATTTTTGTTAAATAAGGTAATTTATGATTTGGAAATTGATTATGTGTTTCTTTTGATTCTTAGATGAATACATAATTGTTGAATGATGGGCATCGTTCTCTTCCTTCCATTCATACTGAAATAAATAATATTTTTTTAGACCCTTGGTAACATTTTTTGAGGGATGGAATGAAAAGATATGTTGATCAATTTTGACATGAAATGTTTTACGTATCAATAAGTTAAATTAATAGTAAAATTACATAAGTGGGTTTATTTTCGTTTTCATGTTTTATAATAAAAATGGGAATATATATATGGATTTTTTTCTTTTATAACAAATGATAGCTCAAGAAAATAATGTGATGTGGGTTATTTTTTATCAATTTTATATCAATGAAATTTTTAGGTCACATGAGTTCTTCTATTAATTATATCTAACAGTGGTCCCATTCTGACATCATGTTTCTGGAAAATCCATTAGAAGTTGTTAGGTGTTGAATTAAATTTCAATACATGATTTAATAATCAGTAGGATATCCTATTTTAGATAATTGTTTAGAACATGGAATTCATGATTCTAGTATGATTAATATATTAAAATAGATATTTATATCATTATGTTGCTATTGTTTAATTTTCTTATTATAGAAGATTTCATTGTAGTATACTAATGAAAACTTTTGAGGAATTATATGGAATGTGATGTTGGACATTATATTATTGGGATTAAGTATGTGAAGAATTTTCCTAGGGAAAAATTTGATATACATAATGGTTAACAATGTGAGGGTTATTTTGTAATATGTGAGGAAAGATCATAGAAGTAAGAAAATTTATACAGATTATCAGTGGATGGATATTTTATTCTCGGTAGGAGAATTTTTTTTCTTAAATTATACCCTTCATAAATTACTATAAGTTTTAATTAAGAATAAAATTTATTACCATAGTTCATTAGACCCTATATAAATCCTAGATAAAGTTTTATTAGTTTCCTAAGGAGTGTCATTCCCTCAAATTTTATCACATATTCATGATGTCCTTCTTGTTTTATCATTAAAAATATTTATTCCTAATGCATCTCATATTTTGATCCCTATATTTATTAGTTGAAAGAAAAATATTAGTATGAGGAATAATAATAATAATATATTATTAGCTAAAAGTATAATATGTTGTGTAATAAAGTGAGTTACTGATATTTGATTTTTTGGAAAACCCATATAAATGAAAGAGAAACATGGGTATCAGAAAAATTCTATGAGGAAAAAAATTCTAATATGTTTAAATATTACGCAACTTTGTGAGGATGTAAATTTTTAAAGGGGGCTAAATATGGAAATATTTAAATTTTCAACCTAAAATTTTTCATTTTTTAACAATATTATTTATTTATATTTTATTTATTTATATTCATTATGAAAATATTACTAGATTTTTTAGTCAACAAGAAAAATCATTATTCCTAAAAAATATTTTTTAATGCATTATATAGTTTAATTTAAAAAATTGATATCATTTTTTAATTCATCATGTAAAAATTATCTTAGGGTAATTTTTTAAAATTTTCGAAAATGATTGACTATTCGAAAAATAGTGAAAATTTATGATTTTTACTGAAAACAATATTTTAATTTCATATATATACAAAGATACATTTTGTTTTCAAATTATATAAATATTAAAAAAATAGATCATTTATATTATTATTTTTATAATCAAGTTCAATTTAAACAATTTAATTCTAGATTTTCTGTAAAACTGTTTTGTTCTTACAATGACTGTTTTTTGTAAACCGCTTTTCATAATGTTTTGTGTGTCAATTTTAAATTTAACACTAAAATTTATATGAATTGAATTTATTAAAATTGATTCCATAATTTAAATAGAAATTATCAATATATTTTTAATATTTTTAACATCATTTTTGGAAATAATCAATAGAAAACACAATAAACATTTATTACCACGGTTAATGTTAAAATTGTTTTATTAAGGGTAAAACTAAAATGATAAATTTAAAAGTGTCCTAAAAACATGTGTGAATTATATTTTATGGCCATATTTCAACCCTATTTATTCTATTATTAGGAAAATGTCCCATATTAATCCACTTTAATTGAGTAAGATCTAATATATGTTAATCTTTTGAATAATACAAAGTGTGTCATCTCCCTAACGACACACCCTATCATATTATTTCCACCCTAAAAGATCAATTTTTTTCAATGCATATCATGGTTCCTTCCTAAAATACCTACCCACATCCAATAGGTATTATTTTGGTCATAGTAAAAACCTTATAGGGATATGGTGTACTAAAAAGGAGAATGTCCAATGAAGAGGTATAGATTTTAACAAAAAAAATTAGTCTTCTTTCGTCTTATATCTCCTTAAAAAACATTGTAACTATATTGATATAAAAAAAATATGTCTACCATATAAAAAGATTTTATTTTTTTATTTATTAACATTAATACACATCCTCATCCAACTAATGGTGTATGAAACCATCATTTGTGTGTACGGATGACTTCCACCACCTGAATCGATGTAATTCATTTTTCATCAATGTCTCTAATAGATGGTTATAATGATGGGTTATATTTATATGTATTTGATATTAATGAACTATGTATCATTATTGAGGGACTATATATCATCTATTATCTTATAATTCTATCAATTAAAAATTTATAATGTCATTACCGAGTACCTGTCGATTACCACAACCAAGAAGCGATGCGATTTGTTTTCCTTCACCAAATTACATTAATGATATATATAATTTTTTATAAATATATAATATAATAATTATTATATAATAATAATATTTTTCACATAAAATGATATTTATATTCTTTCCATCATGTTTCTTTAAAATATAAAACATTACTCATTAGCACATACGACTGACCGTCTCTATGATCGTAATTTAATTTTTTTTATTAAAATATTTAATAGAGTAGTAATATATAAATAATTAATAAAAATTATTATTATAAAATTATTAAGTTTCATTAAACTATATAATCATGATTGATTAGACCTATGTTATCCTACTACAGTCATATTGGACATGTGAACTAAACAACTTCAAAACATTCGATGTTCACATAATCAATTATTTAATTAAGTATAATAGGTATATAAGTGAAATATTTTGAATAATAAAAATTAAATGTGTTATTTAAAAAGTAAATAAAATAATAATAATAATTATGGATATAAGGACCCAGAAATCTCAAGGAATTTTTTTTTTTAATTTCTTTGGAATTTTACAAGTTCGCAGTTTTTGACGACGCCTAATTCTGAGGCCCGGTGTGCCCGGAATCATTTTCGGAAGTTTTTTTCGGGTACTTTAAGTAAACGTACGTGTGGGTTTTTCTATCTTTTGAAATGGTGGTCGTAATTGAAATATGAGGACACTGACGAACTCGCAGCGCCGTTATTCGCCAAAGGGGACCTTTACCATAGTTGCATTTGGTCGGGAGTAGAAGTTATATTTTGGGGATTCATAATAAATTAAATAAATTGTTATGTCACACAATTTATTTAGTTGGTAGTTTTTATCTCCAAAGGGAGGTTGTGGGTGGGTCCCACCCCCACATAACCTCTCATGAGAGGATAATGTGTGGTGGGACCCACTCGAACACAATCCCTTTAAACTCCCATGAACCCCTTTAACTCCTAAATTCTCCACATTCCACCCTCCTCTCATGAATGTGCCAACACACTTTCAATTAATAAACAATTAATTTTGGCTCCTCTAATTTTTTAATTAATTTGAAATTCATGTGAGGATAAAATAATAGGCTAAGCTATTATTTTGGGTTAGCACTTGTTGTGTTGGAGAGCTTTGGTAGAATTGGAAAGGGAGAGTCATTTCCACGAAGAACGAGATACTCTCTCGATGAAGAATGCGAAGAAAGCTCCACAACTCGAAGAACGTGAAGCAACCTCTCCTACATTCTTCAACCGGGGCAAGAACATGAGACAACACGCACGAGGAACGCCGTCTTTCTTCCTCTTCCTACTCAAACGCACCCCGACATCAACGAATTGACACCTTCAACAAAGAACGAACTTCAAATCGAGGTAGGGGGTTTTTGTATGATTTTAGTTTAATAAAATTATACTCTCATCATTGATGAATGAAAGTGATCATCTATGGCCATTTGATATCACCTAACGTGGAGGGCACAGGCCGAACAAACACGGCCCGATGACCCTCTGAAAATTCTTGTTTATTTTGGCGGTGGTGATCGGAGACGGCGGCCGCGCACAGGCCGCGTGGAGGAAACCGCGGCCCACATCCGCAGGCCCCTCGGACGAAAGGAACCAGCCGACTGTAGTTGGCCGGGCTGGTGAACCACGGAACCCGCAGGTGCCATGTGGAGGAGGTGTGGCCCACACACGCGGGCCGCTTTCTGGACAAACCGGGAGGCTACAGTCGGTCGTCCAAGCGATCGCAGTGCCAGGTGAGCGTCGTGCTGCAAGAAGACCGTGACGCCAGGTGGGCGCCACGCTGTGCGAGGAAAGTGGCCTCCAAAGCGGGCCGCTCGCATCGGAAAAGTCATCCGACTTCGTCCGGCTGGGCGGGAGAGGCGGTTCCGCCATTACAAGGATCCTGCCCCCCCCCCCCCCCCCACCCCCACCCCCCGCTCCGCTCGTCCCACAGGTCGAGCCGCGGGCCGGGCTACAGCCGCCGTGTCGGGCTGCGCCCCACCTGTCCGGGCCAACCCCCCAGCCGGGTCAGACCCACCGAGCCAGGACGAGCCGACCCATCAGCCCACTGGGCTTGACGGGTCATGCCAGTTTCGCTTAAACGTGGATATCTTCAAGGCCGCGTGTCCAAACGACAAGTAATATGTTGTGCTGGGACCCTTGCAACAAGGCGGTCCTTTTACGATACTCTGTGTGAGTTTTGTAAAACAGTGGAAAATGGTTGGGTCTGCAATGAGCGTAATTTCAATCGGGCCCCTGGAATGGAAAATCTAATAACTCTCAGACCGGACGTCTGATTGATGCACCGTCTGTCGCGTTGGGTTCCTTTTGATGAGACGGAACTTCAGTATACATCAACTTTGGACTTCGTGATAGTTGATGTATCAACTCTTTTTCTTGAGGTGCAGACCCTCTTGAAATTGAGCATGTTGT
The DNA here is from genome assembly GCA_963277665.1 of Viscum album. Taxonomy (NCBI): domain Eukaryota; kingdom Viridiplantae; phylum Streptophyta; class Magnoliopsida; order Santalales; family Viscaceae; genus Viscum; species Viscum album. The sequence goes on along the minus strand of OY728163.1, from coordinate 1,643,370,122 downwards.
GTACGGGAACCCTAGAGCTGGCTGTGACTACGACGTCTGCCGTAATGGAATCCTCAATGGGTTCGACGAAGATGACTACCGTAATGGAATCCTCCGTGGGTTCGACACCGATGACTATTGTACTAGGATACTATATGGGTTCGACAGCGATGACTACTGTTCTTGTATCCTGTGTGGGTCTGGCAGTTTGACCACTGTACTTGTATCCTGTGTGGGTGTGACAGAGTAGCTGGTCTTGTATCCTATGTGGGTCTGACAGCTTAGTTGGTCTTGTATCCTATGTGGGTCTGACAGCTTAGTTGAATCAGTGACTACATCTGATCATCTCTATCGCTATATGAAAGATTTATACATGTGTAAGTTGAGTCTTGACTTTCAATCATTATCATCGATATGATCGACTTACTTTCTTGTGTGGACTGGGTTGTGCTTGGGCTCCAGAGTTGGAGATGAACTGAGATTGATAACTTAGGTATATGTCTGGGAATATACCTAAGTAGGGTTGGTTGATACTTCATGTCTGTATCTTACTGTTGTGGTTTATCCTTCCCAGATTCTAAGAGACCTTAGGGGGTCTCGGGGTCCCTATTGAGTATCGTTATACTCACCCATGCACGGGTTATGCTCGCACCTCATTGTGTTGGATGCAGACGACGTACAACGCTGATGGAGGCCGAGAGCACCACGACTGGATGGTACCCGGAGATAGACCACTCGGTGGGACGACACACGGAGCGGACCGATAGATGTTGAGTGCTGAGGTGGACATCTGTACCTACCCATCAGGTAGGATACTCGGCAGATGATCCAAGAGATTCCCTTTTCCCTTCCAGTTGTTATCCCTTTTTCAGTTGTACTTGCTTTCCGTTGTACCTGTACTTTACTATTAGGCTTGTATTTCTGGCCCCTTTACTTAAACACACTCAATTGTATTCAGTTTTACTTAGTGTTTACTTCATGTTGTGTACTCTATTGTGGTTTTTTACTTTTATAAAGGCAATGCCTTCCCAGCTTAGGAAATTACGCCTTTGGTTCTAGTCGCCAGCCCCTGGCCTATGGAAGACAAGCTTGGGGTAGTCACAGCATGGGCCCCGAGGACGGTTCGTGACAAATTCGTATCAGAGGAGTCGGTTCTATGGTAGAACTCAGGACTCTGATCATTCTTTTCTGTGAAGAAATAGTGTTATGAGTATTGAGTGTGGTTTTCAGTCTAGGGAGTCCAGTGTTGATGCGGTGGCTGACGTATCCATACACTAGGACCCAAACCTCTGATTTCCGACTTAGTGCATGAGAACACTAATTATGTGTGTGTCCTTCGAAAAAGTTTTCTTTGTGATTACTATGAGTCATCTCACCAGGTATAATTTTTTAACCGTGGTGCACCTGTTTCTTTATAGGATGGCCCCACGAAGGTATCCAGCTAGGGTTCCGAGTTACGTACGAGATGGTAGCCCACTGAGCGACGAGGCCTCGGTGTCGGGCCCCATCATAGCGGAGGCACCAGCGGTACCAAAACCCACTGAGCCACCGATACCACCAGCTCTAGCAGCAGAGAGTGCACTCCGCCTAAGTGCGTTGTATGAGTTCTAGAGATAGAGGCCGGCCAGGTTCTGCGGTGAGATGGACCCACAGACAGCTAAGGATTGGTTGGAGGCTGTCGTCATAGTTTTCAGATTGGTAGGTACACCATCCGACCTCATGGTTATCCTTGCCGCGAGTCTCCTGCATGCAGGAGAAGGCAGATGGTGGAGCCTGATGCTCCAGGTACATGATGAGGCATCATTACTCTGGACAGAATTTGAGAGTCTCTTTCCCTCAGATTTTTCTCCATCCACCCTTCATGCGGTGCGGATTCAGAAGTTACTTCATATGCAACAGGGCATCATGAGAGTAGCTCAGTACTCAGCGAGGTTCACCGACCTGTCACTCTACTCCACATGTATGGTGCGGGGCTCGTTCTTCAGGACCTGATATTTCGAGCATGGACTCAGGCACGAGATCAGGGCTTCGACAATTCCCCTTAGCATCCCGATGCAGGCAGGGGTGCTGGAGCAAGCCCTTCTAGTGGAGAGTTTTCTCGCTGAGCAATCACCAGCAGCGAGACCCACCACAGGGCGACATGTAGTGGAGTCTTCTGCAGCCGATAGTAGACATATGTCACAGATTTCCAAGTAGACCAGGCCATCTGGTGTGTGATCTCAGGATATAGGTTCGGTTGTGCGAGGCACACGAAACAGATCTAGCCTGATGAGGAGCAGGCAGTGCTATGCATGCGATGTGCAGGGCCACATGGCTCATGACTTCCCAACCTGCCATGTAGACGAGCACCAGACAGTAGTGGGACCTCCCAGGTAGAGGAAGAGGTTTGACCGTGGTGGTCCACCGGGAGTAGGCAGACGTGGCAGAGGAGCTGGCCAAGCAGCGGGTGGTGGACGACGTTTCAAGGCTCTACCACCACCACCACCAGGAGGTCTACCCCGACTATATGGAGCTGGTGGATAGAGGCAGGCTCAGCACCAGGCAGTCGAGGCCTATGACCACGACGCACCTGAGTTGATTTTAGGTACTATTTGTGTCTACTCCACCCTTGCTGTAGTACTTATAGACACAGATGCGAGTCATTCTTTTATTGCCTCTGCCCTTGTTCGGAGCTCAGAGATTCCGACGGAGTTGTTGTCTCGATCCTTACGGCTAGAGACTCCTACGGGAACAGACTCGATGATTACGCACTGGTGTCGGCAGTGTAAGCATACTCTAGTAGGTGAGAGCTTCAGCTGGGATCTTCTTGTAGCAGCATCAAGGCATTATGGCGTCATCTTGGGTATGAACTGGTTATCCATGGTTCATGCTCAGATTGACTGTATTAGGCGCAATGTGTAGTTTTTCCGCACGGATGGGACAAGTTTCACCTTCACCGGTGATAAGGGAGCCTTTGCAGCATAGGATAGACTTACACAGAGGAGGGGGCAGCCGATCACACATCAATTGGCTAATCTCATCCTCAGAGCAGTTGATGTGCGAAGTCAAAGTTTTCCTGTTGTGGTGGATCAGTACGCGGACGTTTTTCTTGACGACGTCCCAGGACCACCTCCTCACAGAGAGGTATACTTCTACATTGACATGTACCCTGGTACAACACCGATATCTACTCTAGCATATCGGATGGCTCCCTTCGAGCTTCGTGAGCTACGGGTACCGCTGGAGGACTTGTAGGGAAAGAGATTTATCTGACCCAGTGTTTCACCTTGGGCGTCTCCAATTTTGTTTTCCAAGAAGGCAGATTGGAGCTTGAAACTGTGTTTCGACAACCATCGCCGGAATCAGGTGACCGTGAGGAACAATTACCCACTCCCGAGGATTGAAAACCTCTTCGTTCAGCTCAAGGGATCACGATGGTTCTCGAAGATAGACCTCATGTCAGGCTATCACCAGCTCAGAGTTCAAGATGAGGATGTGCAGAAGGTGGACTTCACGTGTCGGTATGGATACTACGAGTTCTTGGTTATGCACTTTGGCATAACCAATGCTCTAGTAGTGTTCATGAGTCTCATGAATAGGATCTTCAAGCCTTACCTCGATTGTTTTGTTGTAGTATTCATCGATGACATACTGATTTAATCGACTACTTAGGAGGAGCATGCCTACCATTTGCGGGTAGTACTGGATACACTCCGAGAGCACCAGCTTTATGGTAAGGTCTTGAGGTACCAGTTCTGGATTTGAGAGGTTCACTTCTTGGGACACATAATCTTAGAAGTTGGGGTAGCATTGGATGCAGTGAAGATCGAGTCAGTACTTAGTTGGGAGCCAACCAGGAGTGTGATGGAGGTACAGAGATTCCTAGGTCTGGCTGGATACTATCAGAGATTTGTGCCATACTTCGCTAGAGTTGCAGCACCACTTTTCGGCATTGAAAAAGAAGGGGAAACCCTTTGTGTGGTCAGAGAGATGCCAGCAGAGCTTTCAGGAGCTGAGGTAGAGGTTGACTAGTGTGCCTATATTGAGGCTACCGGATGAGGGCGTTGGGTACGTAGTTTACTACGACGCATTAGGGACCGGACTCGGGTGAGTTATGATGTAGGAGAGAGAAGTGATCTTGTATGGTTCACGACAGTTGAGACAGCACAAGAAGAAATACGCTACCCATGACCTGGATTTAGAAGATGTGGTCTTTTCCTTGAAGATGTGGTGGCACTATCTGATGGGAGAGCGCTTTACAGTCTACTCTGACCACCAGAGTCTCAGCTACATATTCTCACAGAAGGACCAAAACCTGAGACAGCAGCGATGGATGGAGTTCCACCAGGACTATGACTTCGAGATAGTATATACTCCTGGGAAGGGGAACATTGTAGCAGATGATCTCAGCAGGAGATCGGGCATTCAGCAGCTGGGAGAGGTGATGGAGCAACTGGCCACATTGCAGATATCCTTTGTGGATAGAGAAGGATCATTCTTTCTGCAATCTCTCACAGTCACTCCTGCACTTCTACAGCAGGTCAGAGAGGCACAATGTGGGGACATCGACTGTGACGCGCGACATGCTCCGATATCCACAGGACAGGCACCTGATGGATTTTCTGAAGGTGGGGAGCACTTCATTCTCTTCAGGGGATGTACCATGGTACCAGTTTCACTATAGGAGGAAGTGCTGAGGGAGTTTCACACTTCCCCTCTAGCGGTACATCCAAGAGTGGCGATGATGTATTAGGACCTCATACGACAACATTGGTGGCCGTGTATGAAGAAGGCTTTAGTATAGTTTGTATCACGGTGCCTCTCTTGTCAGTAAGTGAAGGCGGAGCACCAGGTACCAGCAGGCTTGGTACATCCCTTAGAGGTTCGAGAGTGGAAGTGGGATGGAATATCCATGGATTTCGTGACGGGGCTTTCACATACATCCAGAAGACATGACTTTATCTGGGTGATCATCGACCGACTCACCAAGTCGGCCCACTTCCCACCGATCAGAGAGCAGGGCTCAGTAGAGAGATTGGGACACCTCTACGTTCAAGAGATCGTACGGCTTCATAGTGTGTAATCGACTATCGTCTCCGATTGGGATGAATGCTTTACTTCACGGATATGGAAGGGCTTGGTGGAGGAATTTGGGACATAGCTACGTCTGAGCACCGCCTTCCATCCTCAGACGGATGGCCAGACTGAGAGGATCATTCAGACTATTGAGGACATGCTCCGTGCATGTGTCATTGACTTTGGTCACAGATGGGAGGATCACTTAACCTTGGTGGAGGGCAGACACCTTATGAGGCATTATATAGCTGACCTTGCAGATCACCTCTGTGATGGACTGACCCCGGTGAGTCAGCACTTGTAAGACCGGGGATGGTGCAGGCTACGACAGAGAAGGTGCATATCATCTAGGAGTGGATGAAGACTACACAGATCAGACAGAATTCCTAGGCTGATAGGAGACGAAGACCACTGGAGTTCGAGGATGGAGACCACATCTTCTTACGGGTCTCACATTGACGAGGTCTACGGAGATTTGGATGAGGTGGTAAGTTGTCTCCACGATTCATCGGACCGTTTCAGGTCCTCTGCAAAGTAGCCAAGGTGGCTTACCGCTTGGACCTTCCACCTCAGTTGCATCGGGTGCACGACGTCTTCTATATATCTCAACTGAGGAGATACGTGCACGACCCATCCCACATCATCAACCACGGGGAGCTGGACATCGATAATGGGGAGACATTCACAGAGGTCCCAGTGGCGATCGAGGATCGACAAGATCAGGTCCAACATGGACAATCAATTCCTCTGGTGTACATTTGCTGGCATCACGGGAACCTCCAAAAGAGCACATGGGAGTGGGAGGCTCAGATGCATGCTCAGTACCACTATTTATTTCCATAGTGTGTGTTGTAGCTTTACGGGGGCGTAAATCCCTGAGGTGTGGGTAATATAAAGACCCGAAAATTTCAAGGAAATTTTTTTTATTAATTTCGTTGGAATTTTATGAGTCCACCATTTTTTACGGTGCCTGATTCCGAGCCCCGGTGTGACCGGAATCATTTTCTAAAGTTTTGTTCGGGTACGTTCAGTAAACGTACGTGCGAGTTTTTTTATCTTTTGAACCGGTGCTCGTAATTGAAATATGAGGACACCGACTAACTAGAAGCGCCGATATTTTCCTAAGGGGACCTTTACTGCAGTTGTGTTTGGTCAGGAGTAGAAGTTATATTTTGGGGATTCATAATAAATTAAATAAATTGTTGTGTTACACAATTTATTTAGTTTGTAGTTTTTATCTCCAAAGGGAGGTTGGTGGTGGGGCCCACCCCCACATAACCTCTCATGAGAGGATAATTTGTGGTGGGGTCCACACAAACAATAACCCTTTAAACTCTCATGAACCCCTTTAACTCCTGAACTCTCCACATTCCACCCTCCTCTCATGAATGTGCCAATACACTTTCAATTAATAAACAATTAATTTTGGATCCACTAATTTTTGAATTAATTTGAAATTCTTGGGAGGATAAAATAATAGGATAATCAATTATTTTGGTTTGGAACTTGTTTTTTTGGATATATTTGGGAGAATTGGAAAGGGAGGGTCCTTTCCATGAAGAACGAGATACTTTCTCAATGAAGAATGTGAAGAACAGTCAACGACTCGATGAACGTGAAGCAACTTCTCCTACCTTTTTCAACTAGGAAAAGAACGTGAGGCAACGCTCATGAGGAACGCCTTCTTTATTCCTCTTTCTCCTAGGATGCACCCCGACGTCAATGAATCGACGCCGTTGACAACGAACGAAGTTCGAATCGAGGTAGGGGTTTTGTATGATTTTAGTTTAATAAAATTATACTCTCGGCATTGATGAATGCAAGTGATCATCTATGGCCATTTGATATCGCCTAACGCAGAGGGCACGGACCGAACAAACATGGCCCAAAGACCCTCCAAAAATTATTGTTTATTTTGGTAGTGGCAATCGGAGGTGGAGGTGACTGGAGGTAGCGGCGATCGAAGGCGGCGACGATTGGAGGCGGCGGCCGCGCATCGGCCACGTGGAGGAAACCACAACTCGTATCTGCAGGCCGCTCAGACGAACCGAACCGGTCATCTGTAGCCGGCTGGGCTGGTGAACCGTGACACCCATAGGTGTTGTGTGGAGGAGGTGCGGCTCACACCTGCGGGCCGCTTGCTGGACAAACCGGCCGGCTTGTCGGCTGGGCAGGTGATCACGGCGCCAGGTGGGCACCGCGCTGCGAGAGACCGCGACGTTAGGTGGGCGCCGCGATGTGGGAGGACAGCGGCCCGCACAGCGGGCCGCTCGTGCCGGAATATCCGGCCGACTTTGGCTGACCGGGCAGGAGAGGCGACGCCACTCGGCACTGCCATTAAAAGGAACAGGGGGGCCACGTCCCCCGCTCCGCTCGGCCCTCTAGCCGAGCCACGGCCAGCCGCTGGTCGGGCCGCCCTTGCAAGGGTCAGGCCGCCCCCACGCGGGCTAGGCCACAGCCACCAGGCTCGGCCACACCCCACTAGGTCGGGTTGACCCCCCTGCCGAGTCGGACCCGCCGAGCCTTGATGGGCCGACCCGCCAGCCCACTGGGCTTGACGGGTCGGGCCCGTTTCGCTTAAACGTGAATATCTTCAAGACCGCGCATCCGAACGACTTGTCGTCTGTGGCACTGGGACCCTTTCAACGAGGTGATCCATTTGCGATACTCTAAGTGAGTTTTGGTACAAATTTAGAAAATGGACGGGTTTGGAACGAGTGTAATTCCAACCGTCCCCCTAGAACAGAAAAGCCAATAACTCTCAGACCGGGCGTCTGATTGATGAGTCGTCTGTCGCGTTGGGTTCCTTTTGATGAGACGGAACTTCGGGATACATCAAATTTGGACTTCGTGGTAGTTGAGGTATCAAACCCTTTTCTCGAGGAGCGGACCCTCTCGAAAACGAGTGTGTTGTGTGCGGGAACACTAATGATGGATGCGACCGCGATGTCTACAATAATGGAATCTTCTATGGGTTCGACGATGATGACTACCGTACTAGAATCCTCTGTGGGTTTGACATCGATGAGTACTATACTGGGATCCTCCATGGGTTTGACAGCGATGACTACTGTTCTTGTATCCTGTGTGGGTACGGCAGTTTGACCTCTGTACTTGTATCATGTGTGGGTCCAACAGTGTAGATGGTCTTGTATCCTGTGTGGGTCCGACAGCTTAGATGGTCTTGTATCTTGTGTGGGTCCGATAGCTTAGATTAATAAGTGACTACATCTGATCATCTCTATCACTATACAAAAGATGTATACCTTTGTGAGCAGAGTCTTGACATTCAATCATTATCATCAATGTGATTGAATTACTTTCCTGTGTGGACTGGGTTTTGCTTGGGCTCGAGAGTTGGAGTGAAACTGAGATTGATAACTTAGGTATATGTATGGGCATATACATACGTAGGGTTGGTTGATACTTCATGATTGTATCTTACTTCTGTGGTTTATCCTTCGTGGATTCTGGGAGACCTTCGGGGGTCTCGGGGTCCCTACTAAGTATCGTTATACTCAACTCTGTATGGGTTATGCCCGCACCTCGTTGTGTTGGATGCAGACGACGTACAGTGCTAACAGAGGCCGAGATCACCACGACTGGACAGTACCTGGATGTGGACCACACGGCGGGATGGTACACGGAGCATACCGATAGACGTTGAGTGCTGAGGTGGACATCTATACCTACCCTTCAAGTAGGATACTCGACGGACGATCCAGGAGCTGCCCTTTTCCCTTCCAGCTATTGTCCCTTTTCCATTTGTACTTTCTTTCCATTGTACCTGTACTTTACTGCTGGGATTGTATTTCCAGCCCCTTTACTTTTAGCACACTCTTTTGTATTCAGTTTTACTTAGTGTTTACTTCTATTGCGTACTCTATTGTGGTTGTTTACTTTTATAAAGGCAATGTCTTCCCAGCATAGAGAATTATGCCTTTGGTGCTAGTCACCATCCCCTGGCCTATAGAAGGCGTGCTTGGGGTATTCATGGCATGGGCCCCGAGGACGGGTCGTGACACAAGATGATAATGAATATACATGACAATTTAGACTCAAGGTATGAGTAACTTTATCTTCAAACTTTATTTCTAATATATTAAAGATTTAATTTCCAAACAAATTTTTTCAAGTGAAAATTCTTAAAATTATATTATAAATATATTTATATGGATATAAATATTTTATAATGTACATTTTATATCACTTTTTACTTTCTTTCAAATTATTTTATATGGAATCTATTAACAAATTTTTTATGGAGCATTTTTTACTTTCATTACAAAAAAATAAAATTATTTCTATTATATGCGACATCAATATATTTTCCTTCCACAAAAATTATTCTTATTATATTAGTTTTTAAACATTCATTATTTTATTTGAGGAAAACTGATCATTCCTTTTGTTATGGATATTTTAGTTTTGAAAAGATGGTTTTAATGGAATGAGATATATCAATATTTGAAAATGATTTACTTATAATGTTAAAATGACATTTTTATGAATATTATTATGGAAATGAAATATTTTATGCTTTTTGTACATGTTATGGTACTTGTATATTTATTATGATTGAAGGGTATGGTTGATATTTCTCTAATGATGGGTGAGCCGAATATAGTTCTACAATGTATTGGGTAATGTTTATATTCTCTAAATATTTGTATTGGAAGTTTATTGTGTACGTTATTCTAATTATAAGGGTCCATGTGAGAGTTATATTATTAATTTAATGAATAACATTTTCCAAAAAACCAAAATGACGTCTTTATTAGTTCAAATGTGTTTTCAAGGAAGTATTTTAATTTCTAAAGGTAAAATAATGGGCATTTTTATTGGAATTGTTTCTCTATTTTAGAGTAAAAATTTATATTTCAATGAATTTTTTAGGCTTCTCATATTTTCAATGAAACCCTCATGATTATCATTTTTCCTTTATGATTTATTATAATGTGGTTTATGAAATGTTTCGAATACTAGAGCTTATTTTGTGTGTATATAAATGATTATTTGACCTAAAAGTTGGTTATATTAATGTGTGGGTATCTTTTAGTATATATTGGTTTTGAAATAGAATAACGCATTTCTTACTTGATTTTTATAACCACACAGGTATTTTTATTTGCATAATATTTTAAAAAAAATATCACCATAATTTAAGATGAGTATGAATAGTTATAAAATCATGTAAAAAATCATGATGATTCATCACGGGTACAAAAGCAGTTTTATAATAAATATTTTGTATTATTGAAAAAAATGATACTAAGAGGAAGGATCCAACATGTAAGGTATGGTATTATTATTTTATATTTATGAAAAAATAATAAAAAACATTGAACATGAAAAGATCAAAAATAATTGATGAAAATAAATTCTTGTTATGCAATTAAATTATGTATTGAACAAGGATCAAGTCCTTAAAGATTATACAGTATATAAACTTGTAATTTTATAAGGATATATTTTTATTTCAATTCCAAAGGTTCTTATATTCTTATTTTACATATTTAATTTAATGATGCATTTTATTATTTATCTTGATACATTTCTGTTATTCATTTTGTTGTATCTATGAGTATTTTTATAATATTTTTAAAATGTAAGATTTCATAGTGATTTTTAAGTGAATGATCCTAGTGTTTCATTTAACACACTTTCACTGTTTTAAAATGGGTTTGAAAAATTGTTTCAAATTTTTTCTAAAAAATTATAATATAAAATTTCATAAGTTTTACTCAAAACCTCAGTTTATCAAATATATTTTAGAAATGAAATTCGAGGACACTTTTTTAGGAAAATTACTAGCCTTTGGGCTCACACCCTACCTATACTACTCAGTTCCCATATACTGAGTGTATTTTAAATTTCTTTATACTTAAGTTGTTTTACCATTATAATTCATTCCTTCAATCACATAGATAGTTATTTTTATGGTATTGTGAGATGGTGACTTTGGTTCATGGGGATATCATTAGTTTGGTGTTTTAGGATTACCCTTTTCTAATTTCTATTATGTATGTGTATGGAAATTTTTAATTCATGTACGTTGTAATAATTATTGGATTTCATTGTATAATGTTTATGTTATATTTTAATTTATTGTGTATGGTCATTCATAGGAGTTTTTTCTTCCTAATTTTCCTTAAATATAAGAACTCATTGTTTAATTTATAAGGGAAAATAATATTAGAGAAACTGTGTGTTGGATTTCCAATAAAAATTACACTTATTATTAATAATAATTTATAATTAACAAATATTCTCAATATTGAGAGGACTAGTTTGGGATATACCTAACCATAATAGTGGGTGAATCATTATTGGGAACTTTTGATACCAATAACAACTTTTTATCCATTTACCTATTGACCTGTTAGGATATTGATATAGTTATTCCATTTTCCTTGTCACATGAAATAATATAATGACATAAAAATTTTCACACGAGATTTTTAAAAGGTTTACCACACAATAAGGGAAGCTAAATATCTTCTGTTATTGCAATTGATGAGTTTGGGACTTTCTACTAAGGGAACCTACTACAACACTTCCATTTTTTCGGAACATAGACTACCTTGACATCATAGTTCTATAGAAATTTCAACTAGCACTGTCGTCTCAGGTTCAAGTCTCTCTGGGTGAGGGCGCACCTGAGACACTGGTGGTCTGAGCGAACCACAAAGCGCTCTCCAAGAAGATAGCGTCTCCACATTCTTAGCGCAATAACCACCACCACCAGCACCACATATTGAAGCGTGTAGTTTTGTTTATGGGGTTTCCATCACCTAGACTTGTACTTGATAATGGTATCAAGATTGACATTGAGCACGCAAAGTACCAACAAACAGGGCAGGTGAGAAAACTCATCCAACCGCCAGAGTCTAGACACGGAAAGCACGAGGCATGCCCCATGTGTCATTTACCCTCTTGGAAGGAGAGTAATCCCCAAAACATGCACTCTGCCAAACCCACTAGTGGCACCTCAAGAAAAAAAGTGGGGTCAAGCAGAAAAGCCCCTCCGAAAAATCCAGACCCTGCTCTGACACTCCACCGCACAACCCCACCATGAATGCACATGTCAGAGGGTCTCATCCACCACACCTCAATACTATCTTCTTTGGGTGGTACTGAATCTCCCTCATAGTTTTGATCGCATCACAAAAATGTGTCTTAATGGGGGAATAACCCCTCTTTCCCGTGAATTCAAAGCTATGTCAGAAAACACCAACACAGGGTTACACTGACACTCTGCTTCACCCTCAGTAACCCCTCGAACAAGGAGTTATATGAAATGAGTAACTCACACAGCATCAAACAAGTTCTACTAAGAAAATTAGAAAAGACACAGAGTGTGCCTCTTATCATCTCATGTGATGCAGGATTGTAGACATCCATAGCACACAGCCGCCTGCAGCCCTGTCTGTCAACTCCCTAAGCCTGACATGGGACGCTTAGTGGTGGTGGAAGGACCTCGAACGTCATCTTCCAAACACAGTTCTTCCTACTTTTCATCCAACACCTCCTCCCTGGGGACCACCCTGTCCTCACCTAAACGTTCTCTAACCACGACCATGCCACTGTTGTGGCGGTGCATCTACCAACTATCTGGAAAACTCAGCACATATGGTCGAGTAGTCTCACGCCACATGACCTCGCCCATCACAACAATAGAACTACTCCTCCCTGGTCTGTATCGGTGCTCTACGATGTCCCCGACCATGTACCTGAGTCTCATCACGAGAAGACCTCCGGCGTCGAGGCCTTTCCAATTGACGTCTCTCTGACAGAATTTTCTCTGTCACTAGTGCCTGCTCCAGCACCCCAAGATGGGTGAGGATGCACAAGGGAACTATGTTGGCACGAATATCCTCAATAGAGACCTCACTCAAACTTCTGTTCTTGGAATTTTTCATCATGGACCACGTTTAAAGAGTATCGAGTAAGGTCTGTGAACCTAGTCGCGTACTCAACCACTGCCATCACTCCCCGCTAAAGCTCCAGAAGCTCCTGAAACCGTATAAATCGTAAGTAGGAGGGGTAGTACTCCTCACGAAACAGCTACTAGAAGCCATCCCACGAGAGTACCAACTCATCGTGCATCTGAGTAACCCTAGATCTACTAGCAACAAACTGCTTGGTGGAAAAAGACTGGCTGTCAATGCCACCATCTAACATGTCAGTGTATGAACAATCCTAAAGAGGCGAACCACAAACTCTATCCAACCCTTCACTGTCTGAGGGTATGGCTCACCATGGAACCTTAGCGGTCTATGATGCTGGAACTCATATAGCGTGCCCAGCCTGTTCTCGTCATCAGCCTTCGCTGCCAGTACTATCTGCTACTCCACAGGTGGAGGTGCTACTACCTGTCCTCCTGGAGAAAGGGTAATTAGATGATGGATCTTGAACTAAGACCTTGTCGCTCCCGGAGTCGTCGTTACGAACCAAAGATAGTATCTTGGCTATCAATCATCATAGAGACATCCTGAATCTGATTAAGGAGTATCGTGGCCAAATGAGCGTATATATACCAACAACGATGGGGAGTTGACTCAAGATGGACAGTAAAAGACTCAATCCTATATGATGCACGAACCAAATTCCCTGAAACAAGTGTCTCAGTGTGATGAGTAGACAAGTGGGTTATCAGGGTCCTAGTGAATGGATACATCAGCTGTCGTACCATCACTGGACTCCCTGGCCTGAGAGCCGCTCTTGAGACACGTTTACATTATTTCCCCAAAACTCAACCAATTTATTTTTAGGGACGTACGAACAACACCCCAAGGAATGAACCACCTCTGATACAACTTTTTCATGACCCGGCCCTACCGGTCTCGAGTCGCAACTACCCCAAGCCAGCCTCCACAGGCCAAGGGCTGGCGACAAGCGCCGAAGTCATAACAATCTCAGGGAGGCCTTTTCCTAAGTACATATACACACACACACAACCCACTTAATGCAGAAGTGCAGAGTAAAAAAGGAAACCAAAGTACAAACAACTATAACCCAAACTTAGTCATGCATCAACTTCTAGAACAGAACAAGTAATTTGAAAAGTAAAGGGAAAAACACGCACCCAACTAGAAAGGTGCCACAACCCGAAAACAGGTAAACGAAAGTAAACAGCTGGTGAGTCTCACATCTGAAAATCCTACTACATCCACTGAATGCAGCCCAAGATCATGTGTCCCCTACGCTCCTCCATAGTCTCGATCGACATGTTTGTCATCATCAAGGGCACACCAAGTACAGGCAAAGCCCAAGAAGGGGTGAGTATAAAGATACTCAGTAGGATGCCCCGAAAGCTCAAGGGAGCAACAAAGGAGGTACTAAAACGGTGTGTAGTAGATAGAAAAAAGAACAATGTAAGAGTACAATAGAGAGAGTGCATCTCAACCCAATGAAAGAATAGAAGTAGACTCATCCAATCCAAGAGAATCTAGACACAGAAAGCATGTGGCATACCCTGCACGTCTTCGCCCCTCCTAGAAGGAGAGTAACCGAACCCAAGGAGTGGGAACAAAAGTAGGATGTATATATATATATATATGTGTGTGTGTGCTTAAAAAGAACCCCAAATTAGTGTGTAAGGGGATCTCTGTCTCCAAGCTCATCCCAGGAAAAGTTTCCAACAGTTCTAAGGATATCCATCACTGATGTCCAACAGTATATGACAAAGTTGTTTAATCGCTAGACCGTACAACCAAGGGTCCCGATCCAGTAATCATGGAGAAAAGTCACAGACTAGCCTCATAGAAAGGGATGAGTTTGAAAGAAGTCATCGGGTAACCCACTGCCCAGCCCTGCTAGAGGGTAAACCCTAAAAGGTCATCGAGTAACTCACTGCCCAGCCCCACTGGAGGGTAAAACCTAAAGTCAACGGGTAACCCACTGCCCAGCCCCACTGGAGGCTAAACCCTAAGGTCAATGGGCAACCCACTCCCCAGCCCCGCTGGAGGGTAAACCCTGATACGCCGGTGAGTAACCCACTGCCCAGCCCTGCTGGAGTGTAATCCTTGAAATGGTCCGATAACTCTGCACTGCCCGAACCATCTCTCGGGGTCACTAACATCGCTACCATGCATTGGTTCGGAGTGCATCAAAGGAACCTCCGAACAATGCCCTTTCATGTTTCCACATTTAATGAGATCTTGAAAGAGGCGCTACATGCCCAAATAGATTACATCATTATAATCCTCGTAGAAAAATGCGCGAGATATAC
Source organism: Viscum album (assembly GCA_963277665.1). Classification (NCBI taxonomy): domain Eukaryota; kingdom Viridiplantae; phylum Streptophyta; class Magnoliopsida; order Santalales; family Viscaceae; genus Viscum; species Viscum album. The sequence goes on along the minus strand of OY728163.1, from coordinate 1,643,354,854 downwards.
TACTTACTCGCAGGAAAAGGACTCCCGATGAAAACGTTATTCAACAACGCTTTATAATCATACAGTATCTCACGGGGCCCGCACCTCAGTCCCGAAAAAGGTTAGGAGAACTGCGCCATAATGATGCTCTTGGAAAAACACAAAAAAATTACTATTCATACGCCCCAAACGGACATATGATGAAAAAGTCGCAGTATGCTGCACACAACTTAAAAGACGGCCTATGGGGCCCATGCCTCAACTCCGGCTTCAATGCCTGAAACCACCCTAGTCAACTTCGCCTCGATGCCAGGGTTACAACGCCGCCAACGGCGCCAAAAACGGACCCCGAATGCAGAAGTTTCAACTCCCTGCGTTATTCAAACCGGGCCCTCTGGGGCCCACACCTCGACCCTGAAACATGTCACGCAGATCATACCACTGCGTTCCTTGCAGATAACCAAGAGACGTGGGATATTCATTTGTCCATAATGGACTTATGAAGCATATGTTGTAAAAACGCAGCATACGTCCGAAAGCCACATCGTGGGGCCCATGCCTCGGGGCCGAATTTAGGCGGGCGGATTGCGCCGTCGCAATCCCCTCGGAAAAACACTCAGAAACGAGTACTCAAACACCACAAATGGGTGTCAGGTGAAAAGTGGTGTTTCACCGTAAAACGTGTGAACTAGGCCCTGTAGGGCCTGCACCTTGTCTCCAACCAGAATGATTCAGAAAGCATCTGAAAAAGTCCGCACGAGGACTGGGGTCACGCTGTCACTGACGGCGCTTCAATCGGACTTCCCAAACATGAGTTAGGTCCGATTCAAGAATAATTATTTAATTAATTAATTAATTAATTGCATTAATAGTTTCGTGCCACCGAGCAATGAAACCAAACTGCAAAGGTTCCGAACCAGCTTTGGAAGGACCATCTCAACTCCAGGGCCACAGTACCTCTGACGGCACATCAAATAGACGTTCGGCTCGCGAAGCACGTCCGTCGCAAGCATTAATAATAATTTAATATTATTGAATTAAAGAGTTTCGGGTCACCTGCCCTTGGGTACAGAACTCAAAAACCATGAAACCCAAATCAAAAAGTCCATCCTGAAGAGACGAACTCACAGCTGCTGACAGCGCATCAAACGGACGCACTGTTTAAAAGTTACGGCCCCTTGAACACAAGGGGCCCCGAATTGGGCCGGTCCAGACCGCCGGCCTGCGGCCCAACCGCGGGTCTGGACCAGCTCGCTGCGGCCCATATTAGAAACCAACGGATCCCATGGGTTCGGCTCCTTCTATAAGACCAGCCAACTGGTTGGTCATTTCTCTGCACCACACAAGCAGGACCCGCCGAATGCGGGTCCTTGTCCACGCGCCTCCTCCGAGTTCAGCACCTCGGGTCGTCTGCCCCGACCGTGACCGGTCGTGGCCACCGCCTCCCAACCAACCGAGCGCACCGCCGCACGCCGGACCGCCGAACGTTGCGGCTGCCCGGGACTCCCCGCTCTACCGCCTAGGTTCGCCCCACCGCACCGGTCGCCGCTCCGCTCGGCGTCTCCGCCGGATGCCGCCTCACCTCACCGACACACCCAGGTGCGCTGCTACGGCCACCCCTGACGCCACCATCCTCACTGGTCTCAACCCGACGCCACCTCTCCACTCGAACGCTGGCTACCGCACACTGGCCGAGTGTCGCCCCCGCGCTGCCGGTGCAACTCAGGTCGGTTCCTCCGCTACACCACCCCGACCTCCAGCCACCGCCCCTTGCCAGATCTGGGACTTCCGCCGACAGCCACGACCACTCCAGCGGCCCAATTTCGAAACTGAGGGCAGATTTGGGCACCTCGGGATGAGGCCTTCATAGTGCCTTCCCCCGATCAGTGATCCGACAGTTGGTTGGTGCATTTGAAGAATTTGGATGAAGAACGCATCGAACTCGGGATTTAGAACGGAACTCGGACGGTGGCTGTGTTCGTTCGGCCATCGTCCCAATTCCAAAATTGTAGAATTTAAAAAACGGAATTGAAAAAAACTCAAGAAATTGACGAAGGAGTGGAAAATCACCAGAAATCCTACCTCGATCCGGTTGTTCGTCGTTGGCGACACACCCGTTGTGATCCCACTTCGATCCACCGGAGTTTGCTCCTCAATCTGGTGAAGAACAGTGAAAAGCGCCGAAGAACAAAAGAGAGAGAGAGAGAGAGAGAGAGAGAGAGAGAGAAGAGGGAAGGGAAAATTATGTCTTTCCCTTAAATCCACACTTAGTGAATTTATAAACTCTCTCTGAAACTCTGTCGGCGTGTGAGGATTCGGAAACCTCCACGCCCGCCTATTTTATATCCCGCCTAGGAAAAACACCCCATTTCGAACTCAACGGAAGTCTCGGATTTCAATTCCAAGACTTCATTCAAAAGTTATTAAAAAGGACGCCAGTGATAAAGATCATTAATTCATTATTTCAAAATGATGATTTTTCCCCTAGGTGACATCTCTCACAGCCGGCCCGCACCCGCAACTTTTACACCCCACCTAGGGTAAACGGTACGCTCCGGACTCAACCATGCCCTAAGATTTCTGATACGAGCTACCGTTTATGAGAAAAAACCCCTGTCATATTCATAGTATAAAAACACTTAATATTTTTATAAAATTTATTCCGGGAACACTGGGCCTCAGAACCGCACACCGTCTCAGCTCCTGGCTCTGGAAATATATGTAGAAATATTTCAAAGTCTTACAGGGAAAAAGCAGGGTCTCTACATATGTTTCATTTGATGTTTAAATCATAATTATATCATTAATATCCATTGGCTTATGGAAAAGACATCAAGACATGGATGAATTCACATGTATTCTTATCACCGAGAAGCCTGCGAGGAGAAAGAGAAACAAGAAATGAATGAGATGATGATTACAATAAATACGTGGAAATTGAAATATGGATCATGATATTTAAATACAACCCATTATTATATCTGATTCACCATATTACTCTAGTTTCATTAGGATTAAAAAAAGAATAGTAAATAGATAAAATGCTTTATTACCTTTTAAGTAAAGTTCTCAAAGAAGATAGGAACTTAAAGAAAGATTAATATTTAGTTATCATGGTGAACAAGTTGAAAGACAAGGTGAAAATGCCAATGGTAAGTGTGATTCCAAATGAACCTTCGTAACATACTTCAAATAAAATAGGAATATCATCATAAATTTATCTATTTGCTTTCATATCACAAGATAATTCTATGGATGATAAAATGAAATGAAATAAAGTAGAAGCAAGTAGCGACTTCATATGAATTATAATCATCCTTTCATGTAATGTTTCTATTCTTCTTATTAGATATTAAATACAATATTTCTATGACATATGTGTATTTAAATATATTATCCAAGTATGAATAGAAATGTTACAATATGTAAGGTGAATTATTTAAGAGGCTGAAAAGGGTGATTCTTAAGTCACCGGTGAGCAGTACAAAACTTCTAATTTCCAAGATTAGTGGTCTCAATTGAAATTTTTGTTAATTATTACTAAAAAATTTATCTCACTTTTCCATTAAACATAAGGATACATTATTCCATTTTGTAATGAATGTGATTTGTTGTGTATGATACTCAACTAATAGTTCAGTAGTTCTTGAATCCTTGGAAATGACTATTGAATATAAAATATAAGACTCAGTTATACCCTGTTCTAGTAAGATACTTCTTTGTATAGTATAATTATGTAGTTTTCAAGGATATACCTAGTATGGTTTTTATTCTCTTTGGATTTAAAGAACTTATGTATTATCAACACATTTACTTATCTCATTTTGAATAAAGAAACCTTTAGAAATAATGGCATGCCCCAAATCTTTTATAATTTGTTCATCTAGAAAGCATGAACTATTTCAAGGTTAATCATGTGGTAAATATTCTTCATAATACTTCTTTAAGAGTATTAAGGAATGTAAAAGTTAAAGGTACTGGGCATGCAGTAGAATCCATGAAAATTGATATTTTAAAAAATTTCCACTATTGATCGACATGACTACATTATCAGTGGTGGGGTTTTGCTCGATATGAGCCCAAGGATATCACATGAAGAAGATTAAGCACAAAATAAATCCATTGATATATAGTTTGATTTGATGCTATTCATTTTTCCACTGTTCATCGCTAGCGATCACTAATTAAAGAATGCAAAGTTAAATTCCTCTATATCATGCACACATTCTTAAGAAATCTATGGGAGCCCCGATCATTGAATTTTGGGTGCTATAATGGAAATCTAATGATGCCTTCAATGCTTTGATGCTCACTACTTATCCATTCTTGTAATGCATGAGGGAAATCTCAATCTAAATTGTCTGGATCGAGAGATTCTCTCTCTAGAAAGTGGTATAAGAGAGAGAATATCTCAAGAGATATCTATGCCTAAAAAATATCTTTTTTTATTTATTTTCAAAAAACTACTTTATGGATGAGTTGTAATCAAATCCTGCTTGGGATACGGATTTAAAAATTCAAATGAAGTTCAAATTTCAAAAGCACACAAATTCTAAGGAGTACTTTAGTCGGAGTCATCGTTGCACCACACATCATCATGAGACCCACCATTGCCATAGTCATCCTGTCACCACCACCATCATTTACAACCTATCACCCTACCATTCATTGTCCAACTGTGGGTGTTCATCCTCACCACCATAAAACACCAACACATCATACCACTGAACATCTTACACCGCAACATCAAAAGAATTGCAGAGCACTCCTTCTCCAAAAAGCCTCGAGAACAAAGGCATGTCCAAATAAACAAAAAATACATTACAAATAACTTGAGGGGGAACACTGACCAAAAACTATTATCAATGTTGTTTCCAGCTTTAAAAGTCACCAAAATTAAAGATGAAGGAAACCAGATATTCTTCATTGGAGGAACCAACTCCAGTTGTGCAAAGAACATTGTCGGCCACCAAATACCACATATCAAAATCTCATTGGAACCACTGCTCTATATCCGACTGGGATAAGAGGTGATGAACCTGAGACTAGAGCTGGGACTTGAATGGAAGAGGTCTACAGATGATGATGAAACTGGAACCAGAATCTGAAAAAGAGAAATCCAATACGAGAGAACCTAGAAAAACCACCAACCGATGAACCACAGATCCCAAAAAAACTTTGTCACCCCCACTCTAGATCTGACCTAAATAGGTGCAGATGAATGTGAGGTCAGAGCAGGTTTGAATAGCCAGGGTATCCACCAGAAAACACTCACGACAGGACCATCAAAACAACATTATAGAAAATAAACCAAGAAGAATAGCCTCACCTTAAAGGAAAGGAAAGGTTCTATCCACAGAGCATTGGTGAGAGAGGAAAACAAGAGTGAGAGATTCTCCTCTTATTTATAGTGTGTTAGTAAATTACTCAGAAAAACTTCCCTACCCCTGAAAAATTAACACACTATATAAATGATGCTATGAATACTATACTGAGCCAAAAATATCATTTATATAATTATCGCCTACATTTAATATCATAAATTTATTACGTGATAATACTGAATCCATTAACTCGACTCGTCGTTCCCGCAAATAGTAAGTGAAACTTGAATATTATAAACTAATATTTTTTCAAATAATATTTTCCATGCATTTAATTTAAAAAATTTAAACACATTTAATAAAAAAATTCAATGCTAATTATTATTAACTTTAATATTATGAATTTATTTATTTCTTTGGTGATTGTATATCATTGGATAGAACCTGAACCCCAGTGGTGGGGCCCACCATTTCCTAAACAACTATTCAACTAAATAGGTCTTATTCTTGAATATGCTATTGTGTGTGACCACATAGGACATTATCTTGATAGTAGTGAATATCGTTGATAGACCAAGAGTGGGATCTAAAATCCCATCATGACCTCTAAAAAGAAAAGGACAATCATAACAATGACAACCAACCTACGAACACACACTGTGTAATATTATCTCATTGTCTCCAATATATCAAAAAGTAGGACACACACCCATGTCATCGTCATTTCTTTATTTATTGTTTGTTGATCTATCCAGATGGATTTACCCTCTACTTTCATGGACATGGTCTTATGAAGGTTCAATCATCATGATCAACTAGCCCTAAGATATATAACTTCCTTAACCTTGAAGCAACAAAATTTTTCTTGACCATTCAACCAATTCCCTAATACCAATGATGCACTCAACACAAGCTACCTCACCATGCTTTCAATGTCATGGTTTTTGACTTGCATCAAAGTAGGAAATAAAATGGAACACACTAGTAATGATCTCAAGTCTAGAGACCAATTCACATGTATGTAGATAGGAACATCCAATGAAACCCAAAACATGTGGTGTTCTGAATGGAGGGTCTATCCTAACGATCTCACTTCCAGAGATCACCAAGTATGAACATCATGAGGAGAATTATCAATGCTTATGAGCGTCCAACACCTGATAGTCAAATATCTACTATGTCCAATCAGTAATATGTATCTAGACCATAAGACATATGTTTAAGATTAATGTCATGGTATCTCGAGGTTCTCATTATAGATTGGTATCTTCTATAACCTTTTGATATGATAATAAATCTATAGAAATTACCATTAAATAGTGGACACAGAAATATCTACACTATAATGGTAAGAGTTCATCATGCATATCTAACTGTATACATGATATGGTAATCAAAAGTACTGTAGAGTTGGGTCTAGGGAACCCACTATTACAAAACTACCACTTGCACTAGATCCAACTTTCTAACCAACCTTGTTATATCTTAGAAGATTACGATCATGTTTCTTCTGAGTATTCCATGTTTCTGCTTCATGGAAATTCAGCTAAATGTGACCTTATATCCTTGAGTAAAACTTTTCAAGAGATGATATCCCGGATTATATCCCTTTGGGACACTATCATAACTCAACATCTTGGCTAGTAATAATATCATAATTTACATTATGACAATACTTTACTTACTAGGTGTGATTCTAATAACTGAAACAAATCATTGTGTTTAACCGCTTCTTAGCTACCTTAAAAACTGCAACATACTTGGTATTTGAAGGTATGGCTACCCATGGCTTGAATTAACTTTTTCTTGTTCATTTCATTATCCTAACTATGATATTTGATCACATGGATATAAGTAAGACTAGTTTATGTCCCCTAAAAAACTAGTATCCTTTCCACTACACTTACTAGGTACATATCCTTTGTACTTTCCTAAGTAAAATTAGATAGTTCTAACTCCTTCCCTTGGAGTTCTCCTAGATATAACTGATATTTTCCTAATATAAAGTGTATCTTAGCAAAAAAAATTATTGTACATTATTATGGAATACGAAATTGATCCATCACTAAAGAATATGGAATTAAACTCACTGTGCTAATCTCCACCTATGTCCTAGACATGTCAACATGGAGGGATTTATTCCATGTGAAATTAATAACAATTCTCTCTTGAATTGTTCCAGCTTTTATTTTTCAATACCATGTCACCATATGTACGATTGACTAGGTCCAAGCAACTGTTAGATCTACCTCTATAGATTCTTTTCCCTAGAACTTAGGTTTCTACCACTCATTATATAGTTTCTTTAATCCAGGCCTTAAATAACTCTAATACATATTTTTTCCATATAATCTCGAATATATTTTACATGGAAAACAATGGCGCTCCCACTAATATTTGGTAGACACATGATAAAGATTTATTCCAAATGAATATTCTTTGATCTAGATCCTTACTTCAATCCTAAACTGGATTTGAGTAACTTGAAACCTTTATAACCATTCTATTCCAGGACTATCCCTTTCTGGTTGCATTGTATAGACACCTTCCATGATGGGTGTCTCATGACATCCAATGTTCAATATAATGATTATAGTAATTAGTTATGTCAAGAAAAATTCTAATGGATTTAGGTATAACGACTAGGTGTAACCAATAAGGCCTTATTGGTACTTTTATTATACCATCCATATACAATCTCATTTGAATACCCTCCATAGTATTCAAAATAATAAGACCCTTTTCACTTTGATACATGGAATCCATTATTGAATTTCGACTAACCTTTTCAATCTTACCAGATTTACATATACTACATACTTATAAGAATTATTATTATTCACAATGAATAATTTATCCCCGACCGTAGTGAATATAAAACCATAACTATGATTTTAACCTTCCTACGTAGTATGTGACTTTGGTACATTCATGTTCCACATGCACTTATGGAACTAAATCCTATTTCAACTGCATGTGAATCTTTGGGATTGACTAGACCCAAACCAATATGGATCCTACTGTCTCTAATAGATATGTTCACCATTATATAGAAATTTTTTCTATCACTTGACTACCACTTTCTATCATAGGGATTTTTGCAATATCCTAAACATCCATTTGGATAATTACTTAAGATGCACTTTGTGTTTTGCTTGATGCATGATTTTTATATCCCAATAGAATATTTGCATCTAAACACATGTCCTTATAACATAATGTATTTCAATCATATTATAGCTGATATGATATCCATTTTTCATTATAGCTGGCATATGGTTATGAGATATCACAGTTATCTGCAAATCACATCTTAAAATATTATGGAAGTTACTATAAATTGAAATCACTGGTATTACTTACATCATTAAACTGATGTATAAAATCTGCATTTAGGAATTGCTTCATGCTAGATTTTATTGATCAATGTTAACATTTAAGACTTCCTCATTGATACTCTTCGTTTACATCAATGTCCTTATGTAGATAAGGTAATGAGCATTTTGGAATTACTCCATGCTACATTATATTGATCGATGATTGATTGGTCAAGATATTCTTCCGTATGACAACCCAAAGTAACTCATATATTCTAACCATGAATATATCATACTTCACTTTCACATTTTTTAAGCACTTAAAAGAATCTTATGAAGTATATTTAGCACTATATTACCCTTGGAAATGGTCATTGTCACTTGTTTAACTAATTCCAAAATCCTTATGGATTACCTTTATTTCTAAATGTTTCTTTGTCCAAAACTATGTATATACATTGATGATACCTATGGCATTTTGCTCGAATGAGTCTAAATACAATAGTGGGTATATCCTGGATGTATACTTTTAGTTTTTTCTTGATAAATATTATCTTTCCACCACTTGATAAATAAGTCTTAAATTTTACATTCATCAGATATTTCTTATGATTCATGTATCACTGAACTATTGGATGAGTATTAAACACTAGAAACAACATTTGTTCCTTAACCTAGAATAATGTCTTCTTGTGTCCAAAGGACACGTGAGATAAATGTTTTGGTTATACTCAATAATAGTTTTTATAAGAATCATTCAATTGTAAATATAGAAGTCATGTACTACTCACTGCTGACTTAGGAATCACCCTTTCTCAGCCGCATGGAGAATACCACTTAATTCTAGTAATGTTTCTATACTTACTTGGATACGACATTTAAATACATATATGTAATTAGCATTTTTTATTTAATTCCCAATAAGTAAAACTGAAACATTACTTTTATGTGATTAATATACCTAATGAATAAGTGATAACTTGCTTCTTTGACTCAGTTTATTGGGATTAAACTTCCATTTTTTAATTTCATTACATTCAGTGAAAATTAGCTCCTGTTAATCCACTATTTTCTTTGAATAATGTTGGGAAGGTGCCTTTTGTATTCCAAATTCCATTGGCCTTTTCACCTTGTATTTCAATTTGTTCAACATAAGATTTAAAGATTATTATTTCTTTAAGTAATTATTTTCCATGGTGAACGTTACCTTTATAGGTAATGAACTATTTACTCAATACTTTTCATTTTGAAACATTAAACAAAATTGGAGTAATCGGGTGTAAGAGTATGATTCCTTTAAATATTGTAATCTGTCTTTCATATTTACACATAAGGCAATGTAATTTAGCACCCTCATATCTTACTTCAGTTTCCACTCATAAACTTCTCGAAGACGTGACTATATGTTATATCATCCATGCCCCGATGTAGTGACCGTAACTAACATTAAATATTGATGATAGCATAATGACATAACCATGATACGCTCTACACATGAGTCTCAAGTAAGATGTATTACACCCTTGTTTCTGGAGCTAGCTTAATAGGTATTGGGGACACCAACACTTTGAATTTCCTACATCATTGTATTTTGTGCAAGCACATGTACTAATCCTGCAAACTCGTTCCAATGAGGACATTTACTTTGTCCATTATTTATCGCTTTATTTATTGTGGTACAAATTTTCATTTTCTACAAAAATAACATTCGAGAAGATTAGTAATTTTTATCCCGATTAATGATTTTGAGATTTTGATTAATTAATTAATTAAATCATTGAATATCTCCTACTATTTTATTGAATTCTAGGAACCCTCTATACTAAAATTAGAATACTATATCATTTTGAGTATTCTAGTGGAAAGAATCCATGAACCTCCACTCATAGTCTACAAGCTTTGGCTATGCCACTACTCAGAGAGTTTAAGGTAGGCGTTCGGCTGACCAACCACATTAACACACGGTTTATTGATTTATTGAGTGATGTCCCAACTTCTAAAATCATAACTTGATTTACTCAATGATTTCCTCTAAAATGACAACATGTCATATTTGGATAATCTTTAATATAACTTTTGTTAAGTTAACCCACCACTCTCATAAGGACTCCTTAGTAGTAAGAGGCACACTCAACATTGGCTGATGAGCACCCCGAACACCCGGTTTTGTTCAAATTTGAATGATGGATGACGATTATGACTTAAAATTTCTTTGAGGGTTTTATAGTTTCAAATGACAAAATGAAATCATTTTCTATCTTATAAGAATGTACTATGTGATCACACTCACAACAGACTATGTTATCAATAGAAAATATTTATCGCGTCACATGTTCATTTTATTTGAGCATTCTGGTTTATTATTCTATGTGAACTCGCGTAGAATACACATAGAAAAAATAACAAAAAATGGATAAATATTATGATGATGTGATCATGATTCAACACTAATGATTGATCCATTGAGTGAATAATGGATCAACCTAGACCCTAGGGGTAATACCTTGAGCCATGTTTCTTGTGACTCAAGTTGCGGCATCTTCTCATCCAATGCATCAAGCTCCAAGAGAATTTTATGGAATTAAAATTCACACTTATTTTAATTCAATAATTATGTTGTTCGGTCCCATTAATTAATTTAATTTTAACACCAAAAATTAAATTAATTAATTAATTTAATTTAACACCTAAATTAAATCAATTTAACCAACATAATTAGAATTAGGTTATTAAACCAAAAATCAATATATAATGAATTTAATTTAAAACTAAAATTATTTTAATTGATTCAATTAATTTTGATTATTTTAATTACCTCAATTCTGAAAACCCCATTCATGGCTTCTGCCGGTCGGGATGTACCTGCACAAGTCTATTTTGGGCCATGCAAACCCCGTGCAAGGGTGTTATGGGCTGAGCCAGCCCAGCCGCGCCTGTTCTGGGATGACCGGACCCACCCGGGGCTGTTGTGGGATGACACCGGTCTACGTAGAGGGTACTGGGGAATACCTCGGGCATCAAGGGAGGTGGGTTTCTGGTTCTCGGCTGGTCAGCACCAAAGGTGGTGGGTGGCGCCTCATCCACAGAGTAGCTAGGGAGGGTGACAGGTAGTGTGGGTCGCCGCTGTGTGGGAAAGGGGAGACATGGACCACATTTTTTTTGTGTTTTGTTGACAAACAAAATGAGTCAACACCCCATTTTCATGACCTTTTTTTTGTTTTGTACTAAATTCTCAGAAGCATAATACCTTAGGCTTAGGAATAATAATATTATTATTGTAATAAAATTACCAGTGATGGAAGTAACTCTTCCGACTAGTGGAACTCCAGCCAGTGTCAGGGTTTACCAATTTTTTTTTAAATCCCTCCAAAAACTCGGAGGACTGCAGATTGGTGATCGAGTGTCAGATTAAAATGTGGTCTGTGGTGTTGGGACAGGAACAATGCCCTTTGTTATTTTTAACGCAAATATAATTTTCATTGACTTAAAATATTCACACATCCCTATCATACATATTTAAGGTACTAGACATGCAGTGAAAGCCCCGAAACTTGGGATTTTAAAATTTTTCCACCGTTGACTAACATGACTACAACATCGGCAGCAGAACTCCCTAATGCTATATGCTTTAGTGCTAATGATTTCAAAACTGAGATCAAAATTGAATATGAAAAAATGCCACCATATTGTGAAGTTTGTAAAATAGTTGGGCATCACATAAATAACTGTAGGGTTATTAGGAAACAGGTTATTCAACCTGTTGAAAAAGATTGGAAAGAAATAAAGAATGCTAAAAAAGGAAAGGCTCATGTAGCTGGTATTCATGAAACTAACAAGAACAAAAATGAAGTGTGGGTTAAAAAGAAGAATACTTTTTCCCCCCTGAAGCATACCTCTGATAAATCTTGGGCAAACATTGTCGATGAAGAAGAAAGCCTTGTAAAAGAACAGGCTCTTCATGAAGAGCTTAAGACTATGGTGTTGGACATTGTCAAAAGCCATAATGATCATGAAACACATTTGGTTAACAACTCTTTGGATATTATGATGGTTCCTACTTCTACTAACCATGATGAAACAGATAAGGAAGAATCCTCCAGGCTTGACAAACATGAAAAACAAAAGGAGTGCATTCAGAGAAAAAGGGAGGATCTTATGGACAATTGCAATCACCAAACATCCACTCCTGATGTGAAACTGAATGCCACTTCTGAAAGAAGTCTGGATTCACAGGTATGTGAAGCTGGTACTGCACACTTAGAACATTACTCTGACTCAGTGCAAGTAACTAGCAATGATCATCTGGATAATTCTGAGAATGTTATCACTGCCACTTCTTTGGAGCAAAGCAATAGCTTGAAACAAGCGGATATTCAACAATCAGGTAACACAGATTTAATGCATTCTGATAGTACTGTTTTACCTACTTCTCAATGCAATGCATGTTCTGCTGATTTCTTAAAAAATGATTTGCTTGATGTACACTGTACGCATCCCCCTGCACAATCTGATAACACAATTTTGCTGTATCATAATAGTACTGACTTACCTGTATTCATCCCTTCCTTGGACCAAAGTTATATATTGGAAAATACTGATAATCAACAGCCTGGTAACACAAATTCACTGCATACTGTTAGCACGGTTTTACCTGTTTCTCAATGTAATGCATCATCTTCTGATGGTTTAAAAAAGAATTCAAATGCTATGCATTGTGGTCAGCCTCCTGTACATGAAACTGTACAGGAAAAGGATATTATTGCTACACCTTCTGCTTCAGTGAAAACAGTTATGTCTGAGGCACAAGCAGTCCAAAAAACTAGACTACTAGATTCAATTCCTGATTCTGCTATGAATTTATCCCAATGTGCCAACAATAGCACTATTAAACAGGTCATAAACACTAAATATTCAAAAGATGATAACACTGTTTTGGCCTCTAATCTAGGTACTATCTTGATAGACTCAAACAGTAAAACAGAGTATGTTAGCACTCCTGTCCCAGAAAACAAAAACAAAATGACCCCTTCTCATGAGGTCAAAAGATCTAAGCTTAATAAAATCCCGGGTAAATCAAAGAAAAGGGGTTCTAACCCCAAACATCGTTCCAAATGAATATAATATTTTGTAACTGTCAGGGTATTGCCAACTCTGACATGATTGTTGTTCTTAAAAGATTTTTAACGACACACAAACGAAAAATCTTTGCTATTGTTGAACCGAAAGTGAACTATTCCAAGAGCTTTGCTCACATTTGTTCTTATGGTTATAACTGCTTGGGTGCCTGCAAAGATGGTACTTCAGTTGATTCCTTATGGTTATTTTATCATACAACCTTACAAAATGTTACTACTTTTAAAACATCTAATCAATTGTACACTTTTGATTTTACCTATGATAGTAAACACATTTTTTTCACCATGATTTATGCCAAGAATAGATACCAAGATAGAAGGCCTCTTTGGGATGATCTTATAAATTTATCTAACACTATCCAAGACCCTTGGGTCTTGATTGAGGACTTTAATGCTATTCTTTCCCCCAATGAAAAAGTTGGTCCTTCTCATTCCTTCATTTCATCTCATGAATTTAAAGCCGCCATCCATGATAGAAACCTAGTGGAAATTAATCTTACTGGTGCTAAATATACTTGGTACAGAAGGCACTACAATAAAGTGGTTGCTGGAAAACTCGATAGAGCTCTCACTAATATTGCCACGATTGACAATTGGGATTCTGTTTCTAGTGTCACGCTTCCTAGAATAAACTCTAATCACCATCCCATTCTTGTTAACCTCCTTACTAAAAACACAAAACGCTCCCTGCCTTTTAGATTCAACAACGCTTGGTCTGAAGACCCTGACTGTTCTTCCTTCATTAAATTTTTTTGGAACTCTATGAATCATCAATATGATTCATATGCCTATATTAATAAGATAATATTTCTCAAACAAGCTTTAAATAGTTGGTGTAGAACCAAAACAATACAAATTGACAAAGACATCCTATCCTTGGAAAGTGATCTTACACAAATTCAAAATAGTAACACAAGCTCTGGTTTTTCTCTAGATCCCCAATCGGAGATCAACACAACTTTAAAGCTCAACTCCTTACTATCTCTTAAAGATAACATGCGCAAACAGATATTCAAAACTAAATGGCTCTCTGATGGAGATAGAAATACTAAATTTTACAACTCCTTACAAAGAATTAGGAAAATTAATCGGCCTCTCACTTTTCTTTTACATGATGACATTCTTATAAATACTAAAGAAAACATTTCTAATCATGTGGTCTCTTACTTTCATGACATCTTTAATGGTTCTAATGTGAATAAAGACCTTAGGCCTGATGTCATTCTTCGAATGGTTGAGGAAGCTGAGAATGCTTACCTATCTTCTATACCTCTTGACCATGAAATAAAAGATATTGTTTTTAGTCTAAATCTTGATAGTGCCCCAGGTCCTGATGGATTTAGCAATGGTTTCTTTCAGCATCACTGGGACATCATTCACACCGATGTTTGCAAGCTTGTTAAAGCTTTTTTCTTTACTGGGCATCTCCCACATGGACTTAATGCTCAATTTATTTCTTGAATACCTAAAGTGGATAATGCATCCGAGATATATTTGTTCCAACCCATCACCCTTATTAATACCCTGTACTAAATCATTACAAAAATTCTTAATAATCGACTTACTCTTATATGCAATAAGATCGTTACCTGGAATCAATTTGGGTTTATCAAAGGTAGATCTATTCAATATTGCATTTGTCTTGCCTCGGAATATACTAATATTTTAAACAAAACCAACAGAGGTGGGAATGTTGCTATTAAGCTGGACATTAGGAAAGCTTTTGATACTATTGATTGGAGCTTCATCTTTAAAGTTCTTCAATGTTTTGGTTTTAATGAGGAATTCATCAAGAAAATCAAAACTTTATTTCATTCCGCACACATTTCTGTTCTGATTAATGGTTCCCCCAAAGGCTACTTTAAATGCTCCAAAGGTGTTAGATAGGGGACCCCCTTTCAGCCATTCTATTTCTTATTGCTGAGGATTACCTCAGTAGATTGCTTCTGCAACTTGTGGATCCGAGCAAACTTAGACCTATTCAAGCCTCTAAGAACTTAAACGTGCCCACTCATCTTCTATATGTTGATGATATCATTCTGTTTCTACATGGTGATAAAAGGAATATACAAGTGCTAAAAACTGCACTTGCTCATTATGAGGAAGTTTCGGGACAAGCTATATGCTGGAATAAATCCTTTGTTTTTTTGGGAAAATCTTCCCATTGCGAAGGAAAAATCTTATTATTGACAACCTTGGTATTAAAGTGGGTACTTTCCCATGCACTTATCTTGGGGTACCCATATTTTGGGGAAGACCCAAAGCTATTTATTTTTCCAACATTTTTGATCAAATCACACATCAGCTTTCTACTTGGAAAGGTAAATCCTTGTCTATGGCTAGGAGAATCTGCCTTGTTAAATCTACTATTGTTTCTAAAATGGTTTACTCGTTGATGATATACAAATGGCCTGCCAGTACCATTAAAAAACTTAATACTTTTATTAATAATTACGTCTGGACTGGAAATATTCTTGAAAGGAAGCTTGTCACATTTCCCTGGAGGAAATGTTGTAAACCTTTGGAGAAATGCGGTATTGGCATTAAAAACCTTGAAATGTTTAATGATGCTTTGAAAGCCAAGCTTGTTTGGAGGTTGATTCATAACAACTCTAATGCTGTTGAGTTTCTTAAGAAAAGATATCTCAGTAAACTTAAAAAAGGCATCTTAAATTATATTCAGTCCTCTATCTGGCCATCTATTAGGAATATTTATCAAAAGATTATGATTAATTCTAGAGGGATGGTCAATGCTGATTCTTCATTGAATTTTTGGATTGATAATGGGATGGGTACTCCCTTAATTTCTTTATTACCCTCTAACTCTTCTCTTGAAAATATTAATAATACCATTAAGGATGTAATTCACTTGAGTAGACATGATATTCCTGATAACATTAATCGCATAATTCACAATTACCCTTATTCGATTTCTGAAGACTTCCCTATTTGGGAACCTGCTCACAATGGCATTATCGACTCAATTTTTTTTACAATCATAACTTCTTGAACTCTAATTATTGTTTTGGGTGCTTTAATGCCTTTAATAAACCTTGGATCTAACCTTAGAGACTCACTCTTATATGGAGAATCTCTTACAGTAGAATTCCCACTGAAGTGTGTCTTCAGTCATTTGGTATACAAATTTGTTCTAAGTGTCATCTATGAAATCAACACATGGAAGACATTAACCATCTTTTTCTTTCATGTGGTATAACCTCTGCTTTTGGGAACAATATTTCTGATATTTTTAATTGTAGATGGTCTTTTTATGAATCCATCACCTCTCAGATAAAAAGATGTGTCGAACACGATGCCTCTCAGCAAATTAAGAGTGTGTTACTCTCTGTTGTTTCTGAGTTGATGCACGTGATCTGGTATGATAGAAATAATTTTATTCACAAAAAATGATCATTAAATCTCAATATAGGTAAAGCCAGGATCCGCATTGCAGTGCAAGAAGCTGCCTCTATCCAGAAAGCGCACTACAACAATTCTGTTAGTGACTTTGAGATTCTCAGCAAAATTTAGATTAATGGAATTTATAGGCAACCCAAACGCACCCTTGAAGTTTCCTGGCAAGCCTCGCTCCTTGGATGGATCAAAGTCAACATTGACGGGGCCTCGAAAGGATATCTAGGTCCTGCGGGTTGTGGAGCTATCTTCATAGACTACCTTGGCCAGTGCCATGGGTGCTTATATGGTACCTGTGGTATGACCTCCTCATTGGAAGAAGAAATGATGGCTTCGATACATGCTGTCAATTTTGCCCATCAAAAAGGCTGGAGGGATATTTGGATTGAGAGTGACTCAACCAAAATTGTCCAGGCTATCTGGAATGGTGTGATCCATCTCACGTGGCCTCTTACCACCCACTGGATGAGATGTATTGATTTGCTTCGTGATATCAACCACATCGTCACTATAACACCCCGAGATTTTATGAAAAATATTCTTTTAATTTCATTGATGTCTTGTGTTGTAAGCTACAACAAGATTGTCTTGCGCTATACGCAACACCGTATGAGCTTGCAGTATACACAACACTATTCTTGGATCATGTTACACACAATTTTGATAGTAGTGATTCTAAAAAACATTGAATGTATATATATATATTCAATGTATAAATGAAATATGGTTGGATTATGTTATACGAAACAACAGAGGTGTCTTGCACAACACGCAACCCTGACTTGGCTTGCTTTACACGCAATCACGACCTTCCTCGATAGCGTGTGTTGTACGCAATACCAGGTTTCACTGAACAACGATATATTGTTATAATATTATTATCAACTAGCCGTTATGAATAGTATTAACTACATTTGGAATTTTATAACATTATTATTCATCTTACACACTTTCTAGAATATGGTATGAGAACAAAATAATTTTTTCGTGTAAAATATGTATTTTTCAAAAATTGCAGTTTTCCTGCCTTTTGATGACACACCCACCTTAAATCTTGTTTTTGACATTTCTATAAGTTAAATTTGACAAAATAAAATTCTTCTTTGGAATCAGGATATAAAAATTTACTTTGGATAAATTTTTCATATTATTCTGATAACTTTCATATTTTAATGAATAGTAAAAACACGCTATATTTTAATTAAAAAAACTTTTTTCATCTCAATAATTTATATGGTTAGATTATCTTTTTAATTGGGGTTAAAGTGTAATTAGAATATGTTTTTACCATTTAATCCAATTTTGGTCATTCGAATTAATTTCACTTTGAAATTGGATATAAACAAGTATCAATCTTTTGATAGTTATTGTTTCTTAAAAAACACGCTATTTGTTTTGATAACGAGAATTAATTTTAAAATTAATTAATTCCACTTCTATGTTTTGAATTTGGAAAAATAGACATCAATTTTGAATTCTGAATATCAAATAATGCTTAGGCTGAATTTTTGGTATTTTTCTAAAAAACTGCAATTTTTGATGAATAGTGAAACCACTTAGTGGTAGTGAAAAAACTGACTTTTTCATTTAAATGAAATTTTACCACTTCTGTGAATTGAATTTCGAAAATCCGAGAGACACGGTTAATATCAAAGACTAAAATGTGGTTCAATGAGATGAAAATAATTTTTGGTTAATAGTAACTTTTTACTTTTTTTTACCACGGTTAAAAGTAAATAGGGCAATTAAGGGCAAAAATGATATTATTATTACCCTAACACTTGTCCTAATTCAATTGGATAAGTGTAATTCGACCAAAAACAACCTTAGGCATATAATATGACCATTTAGGCCCACTTGGATTAGATTAGGACATTTATTATTAATTTATTTAAAAAAGGGTTAAAATAGTTAAAATCAAATTTTAATAAATAAATCATTTTTAATATAGGGTTATAAATAAGATAAATTCGACTATAAATATTCCATAGAAATCTAAAAATATTTCCTACATAATGGAGTTTTATTTATAATTTTTATATATTAAATAATTTAATTTATTTATGACACAATGATGATGCAGTAATTATCTTATTAATGAAATATTGACATAATTGATGTTATAAATACCCAAATAAATGTAGTTTGAGACTTTTTATGAATTAAAATAATTTTCTATGTTAATATGACATGTTAGTATTTATTTATTTAACTTTTTTAGAACTAATAATTCTGTTATGATTTTCACAAAAATCAATTACCAAATAGTGTCAAAATTGACATAAAATAGTTTTTAAAACAAATACTATATTATTAATTGTTATTTTATTCCTAAAAATATAAGGTTTGGAAAAATGAATTAGATAAGTTTATATATATTAATAATAAAAAACTTGGGGTTCTTTAGGCTTGTTATAGTAAGTTTATTAACCTTATAGTGTAAGAAAACAAGAAGACACGGTAAAAGTAAAATTATTTAACTTAAGGTTAAATCTAAATGATAAGGTTAAAATAGAAACCTAAACTTGTCTAAATTATATTGGATGAGATGATTTAGACCCATCCCCACATTAGCTTCTAAATAAATCAATTTGGAGCTATTAAAGACCGAATATGTCTTTATAATAAAATAATATTTTTAGTTTTTCCAAAGGTGCCCCTCTCCTCCCTTATAAAAGGGCACCTCCTCCCTCTCTTCCTCACACCACTTTGAGCCTTCAAGCTCGGCCAAACCCTACCAAATTCTCTTCTACAGTTCCATATAAACATCCTAGAGGTTCTGGTATTCTTTAAAGACCAATTTTAGTGCCTTAAGAAGAGGTCTCAAAGAGGCTCTTCAAAGAAGAGGTAATGTCAGTTACCGATTCTTTCAACTTTATTTCTTCTTACACTTATTCTTATTTAGTTGTTTCATTATGAAGTAATAACATCAGTATAACTCATATACTGATATATTATTATAAGTATGAAAAAACCCTATTTCACCATCTATCCATACTACGGAAAACGAAATCACCACGCGTGCGTACGTACGGAATACCGTCTCCACGCCGTGGTGAAATCTGTTTTTCCACCAACACCTTACATGGATGGGTATAATTTTGTAAAGAATAACTATATATGGTTATTATAACATCATACTGATTCTAATATATTATACCATCCACTCCAATTCTATTCAATAATTATGGGAACAATATCATCGCTCGTGCGTACGTACGGACTATCGTCTCCACGACGCGATGAGATTCATTCTCCATATTAACCATACATGAATGATCATAAAGTTTATATAATGAATAATAATGAAATATATGAAATAATAATGCTACTGGATTTATGTATATATATATATGTATGTCATCTATTTAGTTTCATTCAATTCAATAAGGAAACGAAAATAGCGTTCATGCGTACGTATGACCTACCGTCTCCATGAATGGTGTATTTCATTCATTTTATCGATCTATAATATATATATGTATGTGATGAATATATATTATATATAAATCATGTTTTAAATTCTGGAATTAAGTAAATCAGTATATAATTAATAATATCAAGAACAACAAGTCCAAACACGTACGATAAATAAAATGATTTAACCCAAAACGCTGCTTTAACATTGAACTTACAAAAGAACGGGTAATATAAAGTCATGAGTGAACCATATATGATATCATAATAATGAATATGATTCTGTAATAAGTCAATGGAAATATTTAAATCATTATACAGGAGGTTCGGAAACGTACGAAGCATTTCAGACCTAAGGTAAGGGATAATTTTGCAAATCTCATTTTTTATCCGAGATTGCTTATACATAAGTATTTACTGGGGTTATCGTTATAATCCATGTCCATGTTTTCTAAAAGTGTTCTTATGTATGTTTAATGTCCTTTTTAACTATTTTTTACTTTTACTACAGGTATGTAAGGAATCTTTTTTTTTTGCCATACGAGGTACTTTTTGACTTTTCCGACAAAAGTACGAGGAGAATGTTTTTTTAACTTATACGACATGAAAGGATTTTTTACGGTTTTATAAAGCCTTATTTTCATGAAGCTTCCTCCAAAAAATTTCATAACTATTTTCAACAAAATCTCTTTTATTTTAAAATTTCATGGCATTTTGTGAAAAGAAAATTATTTTGAAGAAAAAGGATATTTTCCTCAAGAATTCATTTCAAGTGTTTTATCAAAACCATTTTCCATATAAGATGACATTATTTCATATGTGTATGTTTCAAGTATAATGTATCAATGATTTACATGGTTTAACTTTTCTTATGATGAAATATCCATTTGTTTTATAAGGATTATGTGATGATTGGATGATGTTTATGAAATCCATTTTATTCATTGGGTTATGATGAATGTTTTAAGTTTATTTTGTGGCACAAGTAAGAATGATTTCATTATGAGATAGGTGGAACCTATATCTCCCTCCAATGAATTGGGTAAAGATTTATATCTCATGAGATAGACATGGCTGGAATGGTAAGTTAATCTGGTTCAGTGTTATAGGACTGAAACGAGGAGTGAACTCGATTCAGAAAGGGACTTTGTCTACTAAGATGGTCTGGTAGCAATGCCTTGGCTACTATGGAAATCATAACATGTGCTTAATGGTTGTCACAATTAAATGTTTTATTACCATGATATTTTATCACGATTGATTTTCCCTTATGATATATGCCTTACATACTTCCAAGATTCATGTCTTTGCTCAAGATTTTGATGTTTAGATTTTATGTTCAAGTTTTTGCATTCAAATGTTTATGGATTGTTTTATGTTCTCTATGTTTACCCATACTGGGCATTTGAGCTCACTCCTTTTATGTTTTATTTTCCCCAGGATATAAAGAATGGTTTTAGGTAAGAAAAATATGGGGAAGATCTTTATTGGGAGATGTTGAAGATCTTTCACCACGATTAGAAGATTTTATTCCGAGTTTCCAAAGACACTAAACTATTACGGTCCTTTTGTGTCTGATTTTGTTATGTACTAAGTATTCCGCAAAAGTAATGTAATGTCCATGTACGTCAAGCTTCGGGTCTCTACATTTGGTATCAGAGGAAAGGTTTAGTCAACCTTTGGAAACTAGGATGCGAGAACATTAGTGAGATCCCTAGAGATATTTCTAAGGTATGTCTAGGGATGTCCCTAAGGTTAAGTATAAGTATAGGTTATAGGCCTAGAATTATGGTAACGATATTAGATTAAACCTAAGATGTTATATATTGAATTTACACCCCCTTTATTATGATTTTTTCCTCTCACACTATTCTTTTTGGGTTTTAGAAAATGGCTGGAAACAAGATGATTCACGATAATTGAGGATATGATGGACAATGGAATGATATTATTAATGAGAAACCATATGAAATGGGATTTGGAAGTCAAAACATCATTATTATGCCGAATCAACAATATCATAATATGATCAATAAACTCAAATTTGGTAAGTTTCCTGACTCGGCTAATAAGAGAAAGATGGAGTTTCATGATGATCATAGAGTAAAGAAAGTTCAATTTCTCCTATGTAAATCATGTGGGAAGAGGCATCAAGGAGAATGTTTCAAAGGAACTGGAAGATGCATTAGGTGTGGAAAATAAGGACACAAATCCAGTAAGTGCAAAGGAAAAGGTTCAGTTAACACCATGGATGAGGATAATGGTATTTCTACGACATCAACAATGGTTAAATGTTTTAAATGTGGAATGTACGGGCATTATGCAAACCAATGACCTAAGGGAAAGTCTCATGAAGAGAATCAGTATGGTCGTATGGTTAGTATTTATGTTGATGATGATGAAGAGACTACAAATGATATGTGAGATAAAATAATTGTTGAAGCTCGGTCAATGGTTTAAGAAGGTAGTGGAATGATTACATGTTTATCAAGTGTAATGTTGTATAAGTAATCTCATGGTACTATGGAATAAAGAGACATCTAAGGATTGTTACACTGTTTTCTTTCCTTATGTTTTGAAAGTGTATGATGAATGGTACCAGTAACCATGAAAGGTTATTCAGATATTTTTGGAAAGTAGATGATATGCGCATAATGAAGGGATAAGGAGAAAATTAAATGTTTGGTAGTATTCATGAGCTCATGACTGATATAAGGATAAGGTTATATAATGGTTTGAGTATATAGAATTTTTGGATTTTGGTATGTGGAAAGAGTTAAATTTTGACAGCATTCATGTTTTCACTAAGGTTTAATGGGTATTCATTTTTCAAGAGAATACATGATTAAGGTATTCACATGATTGGAATGTGACCAACAAGATATATGGGGGATAAATGATTGTATTCACATGCTTGGTTGATGAAATTTCAAGTAATCGTTTTCTTTATACTATGAGCTTGGATCGAAGTATTTTAGATAATGATTGGAATGGATTATGTTGGACATAAGTTAGTATTTCTTAAGGATAGAACTTTTTTCGATATTATTGATGGGATGTTATAGTAATGTAGTTTTAGAAAAAGGACAACCTACAGGACGGGCGACAACCCATCGCGTCTGACAAGGCTATGGGAATCGAACCCACAACCGAAGTGCGACTAGCCTTTATCACCTACCACTGGCCTACAGGAAGTCCCTGTTTAGTAGAAACTAGTTTTATTATATTAAGCAGTATGATATATGAAGTATAAGTCCATTTTAGGAACCATATATGATTAATCTCACTATAGATGGACTTATGTATTTTTGATAACTTTTATAACCTTTTGTTTGAGACAGATGGAATGACCCATCATTCTATCACATGATCTGCTAACACTTCACGAATGACAAATTCAACTTCATTTCTACAAGATATGAAGTGTAAATTGTCCAAAGAACGACCAACGGTGAGACTGTACCAAAATCACGAAAGTATTTCTTCTCATTCCAATTTCATCAACTTTAGGGAAATGATCTTGAAAACCAAAAATGTTGTCCCAGTGCCCTTATATCCGATGAATTAGATGGTACCTTAGATCATCACAAATCTATGGCTTTTTGATTGATGGATTTTTCATAGCCATGTTCTCTACCACTCTCCATCAGAACTTGATGGTTATATTTTTCTTCCATATCCATATTTTCACCCATGTTCTCCTATATGGAAACCCAGTGATGAGTTTCTTTGAGTAATCGTTACATTTCATACTTTAGTTTTTAAAATTAAGTTTTAGTATTCCATTTTACGATGTGGTTTTCTATAAATAGTAAACGATTTATAACCCCGACGAATTTCGAGGGCGAAATTCATTTTAAGGGGGGTAGAATGTAACACCCCGAGATTTTATGAAAAATATTCTTTTAATTTCATTTATGTCTTGTGTTGTAAGCTACAACAATATTGCCTTGCGCTATATGCAACACCGTATGAGCTTGTAGTATACATAACACTATTCTTGGATTATGTTACACACAATTTTGATAGTAGTTATTCTACGAAACATTGAGTGTATATATATATATTCAATGTATAAATGAAATATGGTTGGATTAAGTTATACGAAAAAACGGAGGAGTCTTGCACAACACGTAACCCTGACTTGGATTGCATTACACGCAATCACGACCTTCCTCGATAGCGTGTGTTGTACGCAATACCAGGTTTCACTAAACAACGATATATTGTTATAATATTATTATGGACTAGGCGTTATGAATAGTATTAACTACATTTTGAATTTTATAACAATATTATTCATCTTACACATTTTCTAGAATATGGTATGAGAACAAAATAATTTTTTCGTGTAAAATATGTATTTTTCAGAAATTCCAGTTTTCCCGCCTTTTGATGACGCACCCACATTAAATCTTGTTTTTGACATGTCTATAAGTTAATTTTGACAAAATAAAATTCTTATTTGGAATCAGGATATAAAAATTTACTTTGGATAAATTTTTCATATTATTCTGATAACTTTCATATTTTAATGAATAGTAAAAACACGCTATATTTTAATTAAAAATAACTTTTTCATCACAATAATTTTTATGTTTAGATTAACTTTTTAATTGGGTTTAAAGTTTAATTAGAATATGTTTTTACCATTTAATCCAATTTTGGTCATTGGAATTAATTTCACTTTGAAATTGGATATAAACAAGTATCAATCTTTTGATAGTTATTGTTTCTTAAAAAAACACGCTATTTGTTTTGATAACAGGAATTAATTTTAAAATTAATTAATGCCACTTCTATGTTTTGAATTTGGAAAAATAGACATCAATTTTTAATTTGTAATATCAAATAATTCTTAGGCTGAATTTTTGTTATTTTTCTGAAAAACTGCAATTTTTGATGAATAGTGAAACCACTTAGTGGTAATTAAAAAACCGACTTTTTCATTTAAATGAAATTTTACCACTTCTGTGAATTGAATTTCAAAAATACGAGAGACATGGTTAATATCAAGGACTAAAATGTGGTTCAATGAGATGAATTTTTTTGGTGAATAGTAACTTTTTACTTTTTTTTACCACGGTTAAATGTAAATAGGGTAATTAAGGGTATAAATGATATTATTATTACCCTAAAACATGTCCTAATTATATTGGATAAATTTAATTCGACCAAAAACAACCTTAGGAATAAAATATGACCATTTAGTCCCACTTGGATTAGATTAGGAAATTTATTATTAATTTATTTAAAGAAGGGTTAAAATAGTTAAAATCAAAGTTTAATAACTAAATAATTTTTAATACAGGGTTATACATAAGATAAATTCGACTATAAATATTCATTAGAAAGCTAAAAATATTTCCTACATAACGGTGTTTTATTTATAATTTTTATAAATTAAATAATTTAATTTATTTATGAAACAATGATGATGCAGTAATTATCTTATTTATGAAATATTGACATAATTGATGATATAAATACCCAAATAAATGTAATTTGAGACTTTTTATGAATTTCACTAATTTTATAGGTTAATATGACATGTTATTATTGATTTAGTTAACTTTTTTAGAACTAATAATTCTGTTATGATTTTTACAAAAATTAAATAACAAATAGTGTCAAAATTGACACAAATTAGTTTTTAAAAAAAATATTATATTATTAATTGTTATTTTATTCCCAAATATCTATGGTTTGGCAAAATGACTTAGATAAGGTTATATATATTAATAATAAACAACTTGGGGTTCGTTTGTCTTGTTATAATAAGTTTATTAACCTTATAGTGTAAGAAAACAAGAAGACACGGTAAAAGTAAAATTATTTAACTTAAGGTTAAATCTAAATGATATGGTTAAAATAGAAACCTAAACTTTTCTAAATTCTATTTTATGAGATTATTTAGACCCATAACCACATTAGCTTCGAAATAAATCAATTTGGAGCTATTAAACACCGGATATGACTTTATAATAAAATAATATTTTTAGTTTTTCCAAAGGTGCCCCTCTCCTCCCTTATAAAAGGGCACCACCTCCCTCTCTTCCTCACACCACTTTGAGCCTTCAAGATCGGCCAAACCCTGCCAAATTATCTTCTCCACTTCCATAGAAACATCCTAGAGGTTATGATATTCTTAAAAGACCAATTTTAGTGCCCTAAGAGGAGGTCTCAAAGATGCGCTTCAAAGAAGAGGTAATGTCCGTTACCGATTCTTTCAACTTTATTTCTTCTTCCACTTATTCTTCATTAGTTGTTTCATTATGAAGTAATAACATAAGTATAAATCATATAATGATATGTTATTATAAGTGTGAAACAACCCTATTTCACCATCTATACATCCTACAGAAAACGAAATCACCACACGTGCGTACGTACGGAATACCGTCTCCAAGCCGTGGTGAAATCTCTTTTTCCACCAACACCTTACATAGATGGGTATAATGGTGTAAAGAATAAATATATATGGTTATTATAATATCATATTGATTATGATATATTATACCATCCACTCCAATTCTATTCAATAATTATGGGAACGATATCATCGCTCGTGCATACGTACGGACTACCGTCTCCACGACGCGATGAGATTCATTCTCCATGTTAACCATACATGAATGATCATAAAGTTTATATAATGAATAATAATGAAATATATGAAATAATAATGCTACTTTATGTATGTATATATATATATATATATATGTATTTCATCTATTTAGTTTCATTCAATTCAATTAGTAAACGTAAACAACATTCATGCGTACGTACGACCTACCGTCTCCATGAACGGTGTATTTCATTCCTTTTATCGATCTATAATATATATATGTATATGATGAATATATATTATATGTAAATCATGTTTTACATTCTGGAATTAAGTAAATCAGGATATAAGTAATAATATCAAGAACAACAAGTCCAAACACGTACGAAAAATAAAACGATTTAAACCAAAACGCTGCTTTAACATGGAACTTACAAAAGAACGGGTAATATAAAGTCATAAGTGAACCATATATGATATCATAACAATGAATATGATTCTGTAATAAGTCAATGACATTATTTAAATCATTATACAGGAGGGTTGGAAATATATGAAGCATATCAGACCTAAGGTAAGGGATAATTTTACAAATCTCATTTTTTATCCGAGATTTCTTATACATAAGTATTTACTGGGGTTATTGTTATAATCCATTTCCATGTTTTCTAAAAGTGTCCTTATGTATGTTTAATGTCCTTTTTACCCATTTTTGACTTTTACTACAAGTTATGTAAGGAATCTTTTTTTCCATACGATGTACTTTTTGACTTTTCTGACAAAAGTACGAGGAGAATATTTTTTTTAACTTATATGGCATGAAAGGATTTTTTACGGTTTTATAAAGCCTTATTTTCATGAAGCTTCCTCCAAAATATTTCATGACTATTTTCAACAAAATCTCTTTTATTTTAAAATTTCATGGCATTTTGTAAAAAGAAAATTATTTTGATGAAGAAAGGACATTTTCCTCAAGAATTCATTTCAAGTGTTTTGTCAAAACCATTTTCCATCTAAGATGAAATTATTTCAAATGTGTTTGTTTCAAGTATAATTTCTCTATGATTTACATGGTTTCACTTTTCTTATGATGAAATATCCATTTGTTTTATATAGATTATGTGATGATTGGATGATGTTTATGAAACCCATTTTATTCATTGGGTTATGATGAATGTTTTAAGTTTATTTTGTGGCACAAGTAAGAATGATTTAATTATGAGATGGGTGGGACCTATATCTCCCTCCAATGAATTGGGTAATGATTTATATCTCATGAGATAGACATGGATGGAACGGTAATTTAATCCGGTTCAGTGTTATAGGACTGAAACGAGGAGTGAACTCGATTCAGAAAGTGACTTTTTCCACTAAGATGGTCTTGGCAGCAATGCCTTGGCTACTATGGAAATCATAACATGTGCTTAATGGTTTCCACCATTATATGTTTTATTCACATGCTATTTTATCATGATTGATTTTACCTTATGATATATGCCTTACGTACTTCCAAGATTCATGTCTTTGCTCAAGATTTTGATGTTTAGATTTTATGTTCAAGTTTTTGCATTAAAATATTTATGGATTGTTTTATGTTCTCTATGTTTACCCTTACTGGGAATTTGAGCTCACCCCTTTTATGTTTTCTTTTCCCCGGGATATAAAGAAAGGTTTTAGGTAAGAAAAAAAGGGGAAGATCTTTATTGGGAGATGTTGAAGATCTTTCACCACGATTAGAAGATTTTATTCCGAGTTTCCAAAGACACTAAACTATTACGGTCCTTGTGTGTCTGTTTTTGTTATGTACTAAGTATTCTGAAAAAGTAATGTAATGTCCATGTACGTCAAGCTTCGGGTATCTACAGTCACACATGTGTATCGGGGGGCGAATATGGTTGTCAATGCCCTTAACAATAAAGGTCTCAATAAATACTTGACTTGGTATGATACATTGCTTCCTGAATTTCACCATTTGTATGATAAAGATTTTAAGAAACTCCCATCCTTCAGACTCATATAACTCCTTTTTTTATATATTCAATAAATTGTGCCTTGGTCTTTGACTGAGGCACCACCTTCTTAAAAAAATAATGTTCTAAAACATAAATGAAGCATGTAATATCCCTAAAAGGATGGTGATGAAGTCTCCTTTATCCATACCAAAGGGACATGTATATAAACATATTGTCATGTCACCTTGAGTGTGTGGAGTCCTACAACTCAGAACTATCGTACCTTTTAGGAATATGACAATGTTTCTCACTTATTTGTATTTGAAATGAATATATTCCATTTTTATAAATATTTTTACATGTATTTTGAATCTATATAAAATATTTTATATAAAATGTTTTATTGATACATTTTATTTAGAAATATTTTATCAATTGAAATGTGAAGCAACTATTTAAAATATTTCCGTCATTTGAAATTCAATACATGATTGGTTTAAATATTCTTTTTAAATACAAAACCTATTTACTTAAAATTGGAAGCTCTTTTTTTGGTTAAATAAATGTTGACATCTATTATAAAACCCTTATTGAGACACTACTGGGATTTTATCTCACACCCTACCTATGCCTTTAAGTTTTTTTATATTTTCTCCTTTTGGTTCAAGTAGGGGTAAAAAACCACTTGGAGGTGGTTATAGATGTTGATTCATGGATTTGGAGAGCTGCATCTATTGGGAATTTGGCTATTTATCTTCTTGTTTTTATGGTACTTTTCTGCAAGACATTAGGTTTTTTATACCTGTTTGACTTTTAGTACACTTCTCCCTATGGATTTTTTATTATATGAACACTATTTTGTTTATCCAATTCATCATTGTTTGTGGAAAATTCATTCCCACATTCATTTTGTACGATTGTAGTTGTTAGTCTCCAACACATGGGGATTGGGAATTCCCTTCAGGCCATGTCAGTGCTAGCTTGGTTATCAGGTTACCAGGGTACCCAAGATGGTTCATGAAAAAGTGGTATCAATGGACTAGGTTGAGGTTATTATCTTGAAGTTAGTATGAATTTGTGTATTCTTGTCAGGAGTTAGGCGGAATTTTTGATTGAGTTCCGGACATCTCTCACCACAATGAACCTTAAGTCACCAGGGGTGGTTATGGAAATATGTCTTAAGTATTAGTTATAGTATTTTCCCTACTTTTTATTTGGATAGATTGAAATCCAAATCCTGTTTGTCTATCTGTTGGGATTAATTTCCCTTTGATGCACTGTTTGAGTGTTAATCTGATGTCTTCTTTATTCTATGCTGATTTTGTGCAGCATCATGCCTCTTAGAAGATGTGAAAATAATATATCGGAGGAAGATGTTGCTACACCTCAGTTAGAAAATCCTATTGTGGACCCAAATCTGGTTGAGGTGATCGTGCATACTATCCAACCTCTAGGACATACACAACAACCAGCTCCTGATCATGCCCCAGCTATGGAACCTCAAAGGGATAATGTTTGGAATTATTCTCAAGGGTTTCTTCACTAGAAGCCTCCACCGTTCAAAGGTTCCAATGATCCTCTAGATATTGAGAAATATTTGTGTCTGATTGAGAATTTGTTCAATTAATTAGAGACACATAAAGAAATAAAGGCAAAGTGTTCCACCTTCATAATAGAAGGACTGTGCAGAAGATGGTGGGACACAATGGTGATAGTGACGAATCATGGGGGATTAGAGTGGAAAGACTTCAAAACTCTTTTCACTGACCAGTTCAATCCAGATTTGATGTTGTTGGCCATAGTTACTAACTTTTTAAAACTTGAGCAATCTGACAAGACCATGACATAATATGAAAACAATTTTTCTAATATTATGTAGTTTTCACCAAAGATAGTATTGAATGAGAAGATGAAATCTTGAAGGTTTGATTTAGGAATTCGTTAGGATATTTTTTATAAGGATTTATTTCTAATGTTTCTTTCTTATGATGATGTGATGGATATAGCGCTGATGGTAAAAATATACCTGGATGGAAATTCAAGTTTGATGGGAGTTTCTTATTCTCATAGTGGCAGTGTGTTTTAATCTATGGGAAAGAATAAGTGTGAGGATTATCATAGTGGTTATTGATAGTAGGGTTTCTCTAAAACTCCTAAAGTTCCTGGAAGAGGCCCATTAATTTTCTACCAGTGTGGAGATTCGAGGAATTCTAAGAGGGTTTTCATTGAGGAACCCATGATATGTGGCTCCTGCAGACACTGAGTTCACCTACAAAAGTTATGTCATGTATATTCCACTGTGTGTAGTGAAATAGGATCATCAAGACCTTCAAAAATTATATGTAAATTAGATGATTCACCTATAAAGGGGTTGTAACCACAAGAATCTATAATGAATATTCTTCATGCAGTGGAAAAGTCTCTAGATAAATTTCATACTATTCCAACAATCGTGTGATGTACCATCACTATAGCTTCATTACTGGTGAATCTCAAATTTTTTATTTCAAACTGCATAGTTAATATAATAAATCTTTCTATGGATATTTTATCTTATGTGATGGATATTAATATACCCCTTGGTACAAAGAGAGAGTAGGGTCTCCATAGTCCCGCTTATGTTTTCTCTTTGTTAGATGTTGATCTTGCTTATAATTTTCTGGTTCTTGACATGAAACCTAATGACATCATTTTTAGGATGTATTGACTCATTTCCAATAAATCCTAGACTGATTTCTATCTTTTATGGGTCTTATTCAATACATCTGATGGTGTATTCTAGGTCTTTCAAGGAGAATGGGACCCAAGGTCAAGTAGATCAAAAACATCCTATTTGGAGTTGGGGAAAAGTAATATATGTGTTTTCTTTTGATCTTGAGTGGGAATCTTTGAGTGTTTTCCTGCCTCCATTTTTATTGAGTTTCTCAATGTGTTTACTTCCAACTTCTCTAGTTTTACATCAGTAGGAGAGGTGGAGTCTATCGACTTACTGCCTAGTACTCAACTAGTGTATATTCCCTCTTATCACATGACACAATTTGAAAAAAAGAGTTGAATATCCTATTGGATGATTTTATAGAGAAATGCTTTAGATGCCCAAGTGTGTCACCTTGGGAGGCACCTATTATCTTCGCTAAGAAGACTGATCGTTCACTAGACATTTGTGTTGATTATAAAAAACTAAACCATGTTACAATAAAGAACTAGTACCTATTTCCATAGATTGATGATATATTTGATTAGTTGAAAGGGGAAAATTGGTTCTCAAATATTGATCTTCGAGTTGGTTACCACCAACTAAGGATATAAGAATAGGACATTTAGAAGACCAAATTTTGAAGAAGGTATGGCCATTATGAGTATATTTTCATGCCCTTTGGTCTAACCAATTATCCTATAGTTTTCATGGATTTAATGTATAGGATTTTCCACAAGTATCTTGATACCTTTGTGGTAGTGTTTGTGGATGACATCTTGGTATCATCTAAGTCAGAGTAAGAGCATATGTGTCAAATTGAGAGTAGTTATAGAATTTTTGAGAAAACACTAACTTTATGCCACGATTTCAAAATGTGATTTCAATATTCATGAAATGAAATTATTGGGACACATGGTTTCAGAACATGGAATATCAGTTGATCCTGAGATAGTGAAGGTTGTTATGACATGGGGGAAACCAAAATAAGTTTTTGAGATTCCAATATTCTTGTTTCTAGCCGAGTATTATTTCCGGTTCATTAAGGACTTCTCAAAGTAATCTTCTCCGATGAATCCTTTTATTCATAAGGGAGTAAAGTTTTCTTGGGATGAAAAATTTCATAGTTCTTTTGTTTAGCTGAAACGTCTTTTGACTACTACTCTGGCATTTACTCTTCCAGAGGCTGGACAGGGATATGTGGTATTCTGTGATGCATCAAGTTTTGGTTTGGTTTTTGGTCTTATGCAGGGTGATCATGTCATTGCTTTTGGATCTCATAAACTTAGGCTCCATGAGAAGAATTAACTGACCCAAGATGTTGAACTTGCAGCTGTGACGCACACAGTTAAAATTTAGTGGCATTACCTTTATAGGGAAACGTGTACTGTGTATTCAAATAATAATAGCTTGAGTTATATATTCTCTCAAATAGATTTGAATCTCCACCAGAGGTGTTGGGTGTATTACTTTCAATATTTTGACTTTTACATTTTCTATACCCCAAAAAAAGGGAATGTTGTCATAGATGCCTTCAGCAGGAAAATTTTGACCCAAGAAGTGAAGGAATCATCATAAGAGTGGAACTTGATAGATCTATTTGCATAGTTTCATATTGGAGTCTAATAATTAGGGGTGAAGGTTACTATATCCAGTGTTAAGTTGTCATCATCTCTTACCGAGATGATTCTTTGGGAACAACAACTTTTTTATGAGTTCTGTATCATTAAATACTCTCTTTATGGTGGGGAGATTGTGGATGAATGGTCATTCTCCACTGAGTGAATTCTATGCTACCATAATCACTTTTTTGTTCCATTAATGGTAAGGAAATATGTGATTAGGGATTACCATAAATCCCAATAGTATATGCACCTAGGAATCACAATGATGTCCTATGACATACGATGATAATTCTAGGGGCCAGGTATGAGATGGAGCATTATTAAAAAAATTTCTCGTTATTATACATGCCAATAGGTCATGGTCAAGAACCAAGAACCTTCATGTTTTCTTTATCCACTTCCAGTGCCTACTTGGAAGTAGGATGAGATCTTAATGGAATTTTTGGTTGTGTTACCATGTACCCAAAGAAAGAAAAATGCAATATGGGTCGTGATCAATTGGCTGACAAAATCAGATCACTTTATACCAATTCACGACACAACCAAAGTTGAGGAGTTGAGAAGTATCTTTGTGAAAGAGATTGTTTTCTTGCATAGAGTTCTATTTGATTTAGTATCTGATATGGATCATTGGTTCACTTCTTGTTTTTGGAGTAGCCTTCAAGAGGCACTGTGATATCAATTCTATTTGAGTACAATATGCTATCCATAGTCAGAAAGACAAAAAACAAGAACTATACAAATTCTTTAGGATATGATTTGTGCTTGTGTTATCAACATTGATGGAGATTGAGAAGATCATTTGGGGTTGGTTGAGTTTGCTTATAACAATAGTTACCATTTTGCGATCATAATGAATCCTTTCGAGGCCTAGTATGGACGACCTTGTAGATATCCATTATATTGGTTAAAGATTGGTGAACGTTCCTTATTTGGACATAGTTTGGTTTAAGTGATGATGAGAAAGATTCAATTGATTCATTAGAGAATTTTGATGGAATACAGACAATATAAGTCTTATATTGATTTTCTTTGTAGACTATTGGAATTCTCAATTGGTGGTCAGGTGTTCTGGAATGTTTTATCCCATTTGGGTCATCAACATCTTGAGTGGTAAGGGAAACTTGATCTTCATTTTTTGGAACCTTTTGAGGTTGTTGAATAGGAGGGGAAATTTTCTTATCAATGAGCACTTCCACCATAGCTGACATCTATACAAAATGTGTTCCATGTATCTCAGCTCTGAAATTATCTATATGATCTATCTCATGTTTTGAGCTAGATTGATATTGAGGTTGAACCTAATTTATCAATGTCTGAATGGCCTATCAGGATTGTTGATTCTAAAACCAAGGTACTTCATGGGAGGATGATACCTTTAGTTTTTGTTCTACGGATGCATGGTTTTGATTTACATGAGACGTGGGAGAGGGAGGCACTGATGAGAGAACAATGACCTCATCTTCTTAGCATGAAAGCCTCGAAGTATACTTTCTAGGGAAAAAATGTTTCTATGATGGGGAAGTTGTTACATATTGTTACCATTTTAAGGTATTCCTAGACCAATCTTTTTATGAATCCTTGTTTGGGTTTTTTTGGGGTTTTTTTGGGTTAAAACATGGATAATTTTGAAAATATCTAGGGTTGTGCATGGTTAGCGCACATTTTTCCCAAACCGCACACCATACTAGAGAAAACCATGAAACCAAAGGTAGTGAGATTTTGTAAGGTTGATGCATGGTTTGAAAAACTATACACTCACATAATAGTAACCATGCACCTTGGAAAAATGGGTACATGACTAGGGAGCACAGTTTGGTCTAACTGTGTGGCCCTGCCCAGCTAACTGTGTGTATGAGATTTTTTAAATCCATATTATAATTTTAAAATTCCTAAAACCCTCTTTTTAGACTCTTTATGGACTTGTATTATCCATATTCAATTTCTCCTTCCAAGAGAGCTCCTAAGAGTAGTCTTTTCCCGCTTGGAACTTTCCCGGAAGTAGATCAAAGCTTGGTGAATGACGTTCGATCCTCTCATGGTTAGTTTCCTCTTCACGCTCACTTTCTCCCTCTCTCTCTCCTCTCCTCCCTAAGGATTTGTGGATCACCGTATTATGGTAAGATCTAGTAACATTTTTTGGATCTTAAACCAAGGTTTTATTCTTGGTTTCATATTATCTCTATTCTTCATTGGCAATTCCCGATTAGGGATTTGTTTTTGGAGATCCTGTGATCCCAAATTAGGTGGTTCTATTTTGATTGGTCAATTTAATTAACCCTAAATTGCTTGATTTGATTAAATTTATTGCATTGAATATATGGAATTTTATTCTTATGAAATTGAATTTGTTAAAAACCCAATTCCATTGAATTGGGGGATTTGGTTCTGGAAATTACATTTTGGAATGAAATTGGGAAAGCACCCAATTCCATTGAATTAGGATGTAATTGTGAAACTGATGGAATTTGGTGGAATTTAAAATGTTGAATTTAAATTTCTAAAATTGATTGAAATTGTTTGAAATTAAAATTGATGAATTTAAATTGTAAAATTGAATTGTGAAATTTAATTTTGAATTTATTTCAAACTATTATCTGTTAAAAATGGCTTAAAATGATTTTCATAGAAACATTTTGGTTTTATCTTGAAAAAGGAATGTTTTTTTATTAAAAACCCATTTTGGTTTTTAAATGGAAAATTGGCATATTTGAAATGGGGAATGTGATAAATGTAATTTTAATTAGTCTTAAAGTAAATTTACCACAATTTATTTTTATTATAGAACATGCAAGCCTTAGGAGGTTAGTGAGTTATTTGACAACGTTCTATGATTTAAAATATTCTAAAACATAAATGTAGCATGCCACATCCATGATAGGATGGTGATGAATTTATCTTTGTACATACCAAATGGACATGTGTATATAAATATTTCCATGTCACCTTGAGTGTGTGGAGTCCTATAGCCTAGAAATATTACACCTTTTAGGCATATGACCATGTTCCTCACATGTTTTTATTTGAAATGAATATATTTTATTGTTTTAAATTATTTTACATGCCTTGTGAATTTATGTAAACTATTTTATATAAAATGTTTTATTGAACCATTTTGTTTATAAATATTCTATCAATTGAAATGTGAAAAATTTGTTTAAAGGATTTTTATCATTTGAAATGTAAAACTAGATTTGTTTAAATATGCTTTTGAAATTCCAAATTTGTTTATTTAAAATTGAAAGATATTTATTTGTTCAACTAAATGTTGGCATCTATTATGGAATCCTTGGGGAGACTCTACTAGGATTTTAGCTCACACCTTACCTATTCATTCATGTATTTGTAGATTTTCTATTTCTAGGTTAGATAAAGGGTAAAAAACCTCTTGTATGTGGTTATAGATATTGATTTGTGGACTTGGATAGTTGCGTCTGTTGGGACTTGGGCTGTTTATCTTCCTTTTTTAGGTACTTTGCTATAGTACTTTGGGTTGTTTATACCTGTTTGAATTTTGGTAAAATTCTCCCTTTGTTGTTTTTCTTTTATGCATATTATCTTTTTTATCTACATTCATATTGTTTGTATCAAATTATTTCCCACTTTCATTTTGTATGATGCCAAGTGGTAGTGGCCAACCCATGGGGATCAGGAACACCCTTCAAGCCATGTTAGTGTCATATTGGTTATCTAGTTACCAGGGTACCTGGGTTGGTTCGTAACACACCCATTGGGATGTGTTGAAATTTACACTTATTATTGGAAGTTTTATATGAATTAAATGAATCATTATAAGGTTGAATACCTCTTCGATCACTATTTTTTTATTAACATAAAGGAAAATGTAATGGAATAAATGGGAATTATGAAATGATATGGATCATCTATTGGATTATTCTTATTTATCAGAATGGATTGTTGTATGAAATGGACACTAACATTCCCCCCTTGGAATCCTTTAAATTATATGTTTGATATTGGATAACATGGTTTGGCACTGATGAGGGGTTTGTGGGCATGAAACTAATGACCCACTTATATGTTCCAGAATTGGATTTCTTGGATTATCTCCTTGGATCCGGCATACTTGGACCACCTTAGATATGTTCATTAGGCTTCACCCAATAGTTTATCAAGTTTACCTTGGACATGATCATCCTAATTGATGAGGATGAATTAACAATGGTTTCATGTTCATGGCCTATTATTGGCCAACATTACACTAAGTTTACCTTGGATGATATCCTTGGACTGAAGTAGGATGCTTGAGTCACTAGCCTTGGGTCCTGAACCATTTAAGTATGATACATGATATATCCAATGTATTCTGTAGTTGATGGTTTAGTTCAATATGTAGTTATTCTCAATTTATAGACGACTCTTGACGCAGCTTGTACTTATAGACATGGTTGTTTCACATTATAATCTTACAACTTACTCCTGTTATACCTACACACTATTATAACTTATATGAACCAACTAAAATTGTTGTAGAAACTGTTGGTGGAAGCCCACCGAGTTTTAATCCCACCCTGTTCGAGCCACTAATTAGTACCTAGACAGACTTCATGGATTTAGGTAGGGATAAGGGAAAGTTTCCCACTATGGATGCTTGATATTCTTCACTATGATGGGATACAAGAGCAGAGGGCCGAGCTTGTGCTTTTGATGCTATTGGATATTAGCTTTCTCCCTTTTTGTGTAATTTTTTATAGCATGCGTTGTAGTATGAATACTCCCATTTTTTCACAACTTCATGAAATCATAATTTTTTATATGATACTTTTTCCAATTATTGATTATTATACTTACAAATATGTTTACTTCTGCTTTGTTCATTATATTTCTTCTTCTACTATTTTATTATTTATATCACCACTATGGTACACTATGATTATGAGGGTATAGTCTCCCAAACATACCATTGTAGACCATCATTGCTAGTCAAAAACCTCTAGTATATAGGAAGATGCACTTGAGGACATTTGGAAAACCATTCCAGGTTACTTATGTGTGATCTAGGCTCGGGACGTCACAGAGTGGTTTCAGAGGTTGTTTTCTTGAATTACTATTTCAGGATGGTGGAAAAGAGACAAGGAAGTGTCAAAATTTGGTAACAAGCCTATGATTGGTAGTATCTAATCCATGTGAATGGAAAACCATGTTTCCAAGGATGAGACTTATTGATCTAGTTTTTTTCAATTATAGTTGTACTAATTTTTCTATTAGGTAACACACATGACTTGTGGTGTTTATTTTTATTATGGATTTTATTTTACCCTTGGTTAGGTATGACAAGGAAATATTTTTCATGAATCATGATAGACACCTTCAGATTTATATTCATGCATATGTCTTGTCTTATTTATATATAGAGTGTATTGCCTATAATATGTTTTATGTGTCTTCAATAATATTTTGGTTATTTTACTAACATTTTTTCAAGATGGATGAGATAAATAATTATCCAATTAAAGTGTCTGTGACAACATAAACAATTTTTTCATGTATAACATGATGGTGACACCTTAACTGACCAATTATGGCATGTTTGATCCTGGAATCATTGATTTCATGGGATGAAATGTTAGTGATTGAATATAAGAAGATACCAATTGCAATTTATAAGGTGTATGGACCTCTATAAATTGGAAATGGTGATCCATAAAATAAAACCATAGTAAAATTCTGGTTGTAGTTACATGAAATGTAAATTTCAAAATATAAAGAGTGTTTTACTCTATAACTTACAATTGACACTCTATATATCAGAATTCTAATTATAAGATATGAGGCCTTGAACTACACCTGAACTTAGTAGAGGGTGTTGGGAGTGTCTCTCATGTTCCTTTATAATCTTATATGTTACATAGGCCTAAATTTAGGAGTAGAAGGATGGGAATTGACTCTTATATAGGAATTATTTGTACCCATCTTTTTTTATCTGAGATATTTTTGTTATAGAAACTTTTTTTGAGTTGTGAATTTGAAATTGTAGATATATGATTCCATGATGACCTCAGGTTGAATTCCATGAAGGTGGATATGACTATGATTTTAAGGTTGTGGGACTTTTAATACTAGTAGTACCTTATGTGGTTCCACCGTCATCACTTCGTATTATACCTTATCTAGGAACCAACACTTAATTTTGAGAAGATTTCCTATGGTCCATGTAGACCATATAGGGTGCCTCATGACCTTCCCCTACTATGGAAGAGTTGATGAGTGAATTTCAGCATCATAATTCACCTATATTATTAGGGGACAGTGGCCTCAGCATACTAATTCATAGATAGATAGAATTCTGGTAATTTTCATGCATTTGGATTCACCTCCATAAAGGTGGTTAAAGATCACAGTTTACATGAACCACGATTCATCCAAGAAATGGTGTGACATTATTACACTGGAAAATAATCATCAACGTATGTTCTAGAGGGAGTTTTAGGATATTTTATATCACTATGATTTCATAGAAATGCTGATAGTAGAATGATCTAGGGGATTTATGCACATATAGTTGGGGTTATGTCCATCATGGACTATTTAGCTTGATTTATTGAGATTTAGTAATTCACATAGAATATTTTTGGAGAAAACTTTTCAAGGTTGATATTGTTTGAGGATTGGATCATGTATTTTATCCAGTCATATGTGAACATTTTTTTGACAAACTAATATTTCTAAAATAGTGAACCATAACCTCATTTCTGAGCATACCTGAGGGAAGATGGAGGTGTAGGGAATGATAGTTTAGTAAAAAGGAAGGGAAGAAGTTATTATAATGTCAATAAGAATAACTTTGTGTTTTATTAAATGGGAATTACCAGTTAGGGTGTATGTGCAGGCTGTTGTAAAGTATACTATTAATGTGGTAATCAGGGTCATATGAAGCCCCATTATGATAGAGCTCTAGTTGATTGTAGATCCTACAGTCGAATGGTCCATCTTTATAGGGTTTTCCATAACATTCCACATGTTTCTAGTGGAAGAGTATCCACCCCAGCTCTATATTCTATAGTGGGATCAACAACTCCACATAATAGAGGGAGCTGTAGTAGTACCATCTGTACTGGTGGAGGAGGTGGATGTGGATGAGGGAGCCAAACTTCCGATATGCAGTGCTAGATGATGATACCTATTCAGAGTAGTTAGGTTGTAGCTCAGGATCATGAATTGGGACAAATATTTATAGTATTCCCTACGTATGAGGATCATAGTGTTGGTCCATCTATAGTGTGAGATTTGATTTTATTATCCTTTACTTTAGCATCTCCCTTGTCTGACACATGCCTCTCACACTCTTTTATATCTATTTATATTATGAAAATTACTGGGATTGAAATTATATACTTCCATGGAGCGATGACTCTTGATACACCATTGGGTGTACAGTCATAGACTGTATGTCAATGTAGGGAATTCCCCCTTGAGATTGGAAGATACTGTTTTTAATAGAACCTTTTCTATCATTGAGATGAAAAACATTGATATCATACTCATGATGTATTGGTTTGTTCCCTATCAGGCCCGTATTGACTATTATCACTAGAGAGTATCTGTTATATCCTTAGAAGAAGATAACTATGTTTATAAATGTGAATGGGATGCCGAAGCTATTCTAGATACAACCAAGCATCATGGGTTGTGTGGAGTGTTTTCCTAGATAGCTATCCTTTTTCCGAGTGATCAGGGAACACATCAAAAAAATTTCCCTCATTTAGTGGACCATTTCTTAGATGTATTCTCTGAAAAATTTTCTTAGTTACCTCCCACAATATATGTAGAGTTAACCTTTCATATAGTTATAAGAGAATCACCAATATCTATTCCTACTTACAGGTTGAAACATACCGATCTTCAGAAACTCAAAAGGCAGTTAGATGGCCTATAAGAAAAATGGTTTATCAGACCTAGTACTTTCCCTTGGGGTTCACATGTGATTTTCTCCAAGAAGGAAGATCTCACCCTCATACTTTGCTTGGATTTCCAATGATTGAATCAAATTATGTTTAAAAATAAGTTTCCAATACCTCATATAGATAACCTCTTCAACTAGATTCAAAGATCTATGGTCTTCTTGAAGATTGTTTTGTTTTTGGACTATCATCAGGTATGAGTTAAGATTATGATATACCTCATACAACTTTCTGAAGCAGGTATGGACTTTATGAGTATTAGGTATTACTGTTTGGTCTCATGAACACACCATTAGTCATTATTGTCTTGATGAATCATTTTTTTTACCCAAACATGGATTCTTTTTAGTAGTTTTTTTAAATTATATCATTTCATATTTCCAAACATGAAACGATCATTCCATACACCTTTACATCACATTGAATACACCAAGAGAGCATAGGTTGTATTCCACGCTCACGAAATTCCATTTCTAGATTGATAATGTTCACTTCCTGGGACAAATTATATGAGAATCAGGGGTATATATAGATACAGAGAAGGTGATGGTCGTAGTTTCTTGGGAGGAACCTAAGAAAATATTTAATATTTGGAATTTCATGGGGATATCTCTATATTGTAGGAATTTATTCAGGATTTATCATTCCTTGAAGCACCTATTACATGACAGACTAAGAATAGTGTTAAATTCTCATGGTCTGAAGCATGTGAAGAATCCTTTCAATAGATGAAAGGAATACTCATATCAGCACCTATCTAGATTCTACCAGATCTTGGTAGGGGATACAATGTGTATTTTGATGCATCGAGTATCATGACAGGAGTAGTTTTGATGTAAGTGGATCAACTTGTGGTGTATGGGTCTTGGTATTTGAGATCTTATGAGAGTAATTACCCTACACATGACCTCAAGCTTGTAGTAGTGGTTCATGCTTTATGTTATTAGAGACATTATCTATTAGGGGGAATAGTTCATTATTTACACACACTATAAAAGTATCAAATTCACATTCACTCAGTGCGATTTTAACCTCATACTATGAAAATGGGTCGAATACCTTCAATAATTTGATTTTAGAATTACTTATATGCCTATTAAGGGAAATAAAATGGTTGATTATCTAAGTCAATATACTCAGACACAAGCGGTCTAGGAAGCTCGTAGTGAATGGCAGTTTATGAATCTCTTTTATAAGATGCATCATGAGATTTAGGAGTGTCACTAGTAGCTTGTTCTTTCTACTTTGACAGTGACTTATTCACTTCGAAATCAATTTAAGATGATACAACTTTCTAATCTAGAAGGATTATTCATAAGGGAAAGCACACCAAGTGAAGACTCTCCACATAGTTGGTTCATTGAAGAGGATGACATGTTGGGTATTCATGGGTGTGTCTAAGTTCCCACAAACATGAAAAAGGAGTTGATGCAAGAATATCATGCCTCCAAATGGGAAGTACATCCCATAAATACCAAGATGTACTATGATTTATGCTTCTAGTATTTGTGGTCAGTGATGAAGAGGTAGATAATAGGTTTTGTAACATAGTGCTTCACCTATCAATAGGTGAATGTATAACCCTAATGACATGTAGTGATTTTACATCGATTAGCCATTCCAAAGTGGAAATGAGATTATGTAACTATTGATTTTGTAATGGGTTTACCAAAATTCTCTCGTGATAGTGAATAATTATGGGTTATCATAGGAAGAATGAAGAAGATCACCCACTTCTTACACATTAGGGAGACTTTCTCAGTGGAAAATCACGAGAGACATTAAATATGATATATTATATACCTTCATGGTGTTACATGTACCATAATATTGGACATGGTCACTCTCTTTATATTGAGGTTTTGACAAGGATTTCAGAAGGTTCTTGATTCATTAGTGTGCCTGATCACAACCTATCACCCTCATACCGATGATCAGTATGAGAAAACTATATAGGTGTTAGAGGATATTCTCCAAAAATGTGTCCTTGGTTTTAGAGGTTCTTGGGAGAAACATTTACCTCTGGATGAGTTCCCTTAAATAACTATTTTCAAGAGACTATATATATATGAATCCTTATGTGGTCCTATATGGTAGGTCATTGATCGCATAATGATTCAGTATTCAATTCCACCTTTATACTGCTATTTTAAACTAGTTTTGTAATGAATTTTCCAAATATAATATTAAATTGAAATTTGAATTTGATTGGATTAATTAATGTTTATCACTGTTTAATAGGTCAATTTTACTTGTCTTGGTATTTACATTGTCATAGGAGGTGATCTGGGGAGCTTGTGATGGAATTCAAGCTAATGGGCCAAACTGCGCGAGATCCCAAGCATACATCTAAACAATTATTTGTATTGTGTATAATATGTGTATCTAATTTGAAAAAA
The DNA here is from genome assembly GCA_963277665.1 of Viscum album. NCBI lineage: Eukaryota > Viridiplantae > Streptophyta > Magnoliopsida > Santalales > Viscaceae > Viscum > Viscum album. Next base: position 1,643,311,107 of record OY728163.1, on the reverse strand, counting down.
TGGGTGTATGAGTGCATAACAACGTGGGATAAATTTCCATAGAAGATCATGGAGCCCAATTTGTCCATTTAGAGGCCCAAAATAGGCCCATAATGTGAAGAAATTCTGGGCGGGCCAGATTGAACTACCCTTCTATATTTGGGATATAAATCGGGCCTCAGAGATCCAGTTGAGATTATTATACCACCCATGGACAGATAACTAGAATCCCTAACTCTCCACAAAATTTCAATTCATTTTCACGCGTTTAGTTTAGTCAACCATCCAGATGAATATGGAGTAAAAATTCTGCCTTGAATAATCACCTAGTCCTTTAGATACTTGACCACTTTATGTGGAAATTTTGATGTAATTTCCCATAAAATCACTCCTACCCCTCATTATAAAAGGTTGAAAGACCATGGTTAAGGTTTATTTGAATTATAGAGCTCTCTTAATCCATTTTATATCTCTTCATCCTCATGTACTTTTAAGCTTCTTAGTGATCAATTTGGGGGGGGGGGGTGTTCGTTGTTGTAATCCCGAGATCCATGCTTGTAATTTTTGTAAGGTAATTGATTTCCAGGTTTTTTGTCAGTTGGTCTTCATTTATACCTTATAAATTTTTGTTTATTCTGTTATGATCAAATACAAATCAAAGTAACCAGAATCCACATGCTTCCATGTAAAACTCGGATCTTGTGATGATTTGACTGCGGTTGCCTCTTTTCTCACCCCCTCCCTTTCATGAGTGTGAAAATGGATTGCGTCAGTTGATAAAATTATGGAGCTTGAAACTATTAATATGCATGTTCTTTTCTTGTGGAATATTTTTACCATTGACACAAATCTGGTCATCTCATTACGTTGTTGATCTGATACCTTGATTGAGTTCTATTTTTACATCGATTCATGTTTGTTGATTTTGAGCGGTCGCTGATAATCAATATCATAGATCAATAAAATACAAGGTGGTAAACTTGTAAGAACTCACATACCATTCATATTTTTATTATGTATAAAATTAATTAATCAGTGATCCTTCCCTTTTCCTTGAGAGCGATGACAGGTTGAGCATCAAGGGACACTTACCTGGGTTGATCACGATTTCTGCAACCGGGTTCTATTAGTAGTAATATACATTAAATCTATATCTTTAAAGCAACAAAACCCAGGTTTTATAAAAACCCATTTATCTCTTATTTTATTAATCATAATATCTTTTTAAACATAATGATCTATGACTCCTTCGAGAGATGACATAGGGTTACTGCTATACTATAGAAATTCTAGTTAAAAACAAACAACTCATTTGACGTGCTCGACAACGCGATAAAATTATGGCGCCATTTCCGGGGAGACAAATCATTTTTATTTACTTATATTTATTTATTTTACTTTGTAATTTGTACTCCTTTCAATACCCCAACCCATTTGATTGTTTTTTTGGCTTTTTGTTTCTATTTTTGGTTGTTTTGTGTGTTATTCATCTATCTCTCCATCTCCCTCCCTTCTTTTTCTTATTCATCTCCATATATCTATCTATAATTCTATAGAATAAAATTATATTATATTTTCAACCTTATTAAGTGATTTTATCCACACTCAATCATAAAAAAACTTCATAACTTATTTTCATGACCCAATCGGAAAAAGAAAAACTGCTTGAATTTGACCCTGAAATTGAAAAGACACTTCACACACAAATTAAGGAATCTTGATAAGGTCAATAAATTAAAACTAATGAAAACATTTTGGAACCTGAAGTGGTCATAAACCAATAAAAAATTGAACCTAATCAAGCCTATGAAAACATGGATACAAATAATCAAACCTTATAAGAACTGACCACCCCAGATATGAAGTACCAACCTACGTACATCCAATATCCCAAAGAAGTAGCCAACATTGAGTTGAGGTCAGGCCTCATCCACCTAATTTCCAAATTTCATGGTCTTCTTAATGAGTACCCTCACAAACATCTCAAAGAGTTTCACATAGACTAATCCACCATGAAACCCCAAAATGTGTCTAAGGACCCAATTAAGTTTAGGACCTTCGCTTTCTCCCTTGATGGTGTAGCCAAAGATTGGATATACTATCTACCAACCACAATTGTGGAATGTAATGAGCTGAAAATACTCTTTTTAGAGAAGTTATTCCCTGCCTCCTGAACATCATCAATTAGGAATGAAATCTGTGGAATTAAGCAATCACATGGTGAGACCCTTCATGTATACAAGGAGAGATTCAAAAGACTTTTCTCAAGTTTCCCCCACCACAATATTAGTGAAAAACTATTAATCCAATACGTCTATGAGGTAATTATACCCATGGATTGTGGAATTATTGATTCTGTAGTTGGTGGTTCCTTATTTAATAAAATACCTTCTGCTGCTCGTGACTTAATAGCCAATGTGGCTCAAAATTGCCAACAATTTAGTACACGAGCTATTGCACAAATCCAAGGAGTTCACGAGGTAAGTCATTCATCTCTAGAACAAAAGGTAGATAACAATCTTGATGAGATGCATAACCTTCTAAGGAAATTATCTCAAGCATAATGTAACTCACAATCTACTCCTGTTCCATTACATTGTGGTATTTGTTCTGAAAATACTCACTTTTCTGACCAGTGCCCGCAACTTCAAGATTCACCTAAGTCTTGTGCAGCCGTGTTCCCAAGGTGTCCATTCTAATAATAACTTCTCTTCAAGAAAGAACCATTGTGGCCAAATACAAACCTTGAGTGGCAAGCACAACCCCAATACCGACAAGTAAGAAACTCAAGCTACCCCAAGAAAAATTGGTATCAATAGGGCCATGGTATGCAACCTTCTTATCCTTAAAATTCTCAAAACAATCATCCTCTCCCTCCAAAATATGAACCAAGCCTCTAGGATATGGTGAAGAAAATGGCACCCCAAAACCTAAAATTCCAAAAAACCACAAAATCGTCTATTCAAGACATGTGAACACAAGTGGGGAAATTATAAAAAATTATCAATGAACTTAAGATGCAAGGTATTGGAAAACTACCATCCCAACCAATTTCCAATCCAAAGTTCAAAGGTAATGTATGTGCAGTTACACTTCGTAGTGGTAAATAAGTTTCTCCTTATAATGATTCTTTCCAATAGGTATCCCCCTCTTAAAAACACTCTTTATCCACCCATAAAATATTCCAATGAAGAAAAGAAAAATAAAATGGGTAATCAAATTATCATTGATGATTCAAATGAAAAATCCATTCTTCTTCATTTCCCCCAAAGACTCTCTAAATCTAAGAATCTTTTTGATAATGATATTGATAAAGAAATAATGGATACATTTAAGAAGGTTCAAGTTAACATTTTTTTATTGGATATAGTTAAACAAATCCCTTGATATGCCAAATTTATTAAATAACTTTTCACCCACAGAAGGAGTATGAAGGTGAATGAGAGAGTCAAATTGAGAAGGAATGTCTCGGCCTTAATTCAACCAGCACTGCCAACCAAATGCAAGGATCTAGGCACATTCCTGATACCGTGTACCATAGGGGATACCTTCTTTTCTAATGTTATGCTAGATTTAGGTGCTTACATTAATGCAATTCCTCACTCCATGTATACTTATCTGCAGTTTGGAGAGCTTCAACCAATAGGCATTGTCGTGAAACTTGCAAACTGGAGTACTACGCATCCAACATGAGGGATTGAGGATGTCCTTGTAAGAGTAAATAATCTCATCTTTCCCATTGATTTCTACATTCTTAAGATGGAAGATACCCAAAACCAAGGACATTCACTTCTCATAATTAGGAGGAAATACCTAAAAACGGAAAATACAATCATCAATGTTCACAATAGTACACTTTCCATAGAGTTCAGTGGAGAAAAGGTATGTTTTAACATCCTTGAGGTTATGAAAAATACCATTTAAGAGCACTCCACTCTTCTGATCTATTCAATGGAAGTGCTCTCAAATGATGCACACACACAATTCTCACCTAAACCCATACTCTGATTAATTTTCCCCTTCTTCAACCTTGGATTATTTGAGTTTTGATTCATGTTTTTAGTGTTGTGTGGGTTTTGAAAAGTGTAAAATTTTTCCTTTAATTGATGAGTGTGTTTATTCTGAGGTACCCATGATAGTCAATGATTCTATAAATCTCATTCCAAAAGATTCACTATCCTTAAAGAATAAACATGAGAAGATAGACATTTTAATGGACCTCACTCCCCCTAAACACCCTCCCTCAATCAAGAAACCACTGGTGTTAGAACTTAAACAACTTATTTATAATTTAAAATATGAATATCTTGAGGGTATTAACCAATTTCCCATCATTATTTCCAATAAACTCTCTCCATAACAGGAATTGAAACTGTTCAACCTTCTAAGAGAGTGTAAAAAAGAAATTGGATGGAAATTGGATGATATGACTGGGATTATCCCATCTATTTTTATGCACCATATACTTTTTTATGATGAGGCTAAGACCGTTAGACAATCTCAACATCAGTTGAATCCCACTCTCCATGAAGTGGTAAAATTGGAAGTCCGTAAATTACTTTCTTCGGGGATTATTTATCCTATATCTGATAGTAAATAGGTTAGCACAGTGAATCTTGTTCCTAACAAACAGGAATAAAAGTTGTGTCAAATGAAAGGAATGAATGTCACGACCCATCCTCGGGGCCCGTGCCGTGACTACCCCAAGCCCGCCTTCCATAGGCCAGGGGCTGGCGACTAGCACCAAAGGCGTAAATCCCAATAACTGGGAAGACATTGCCTTTATAAAAGTAAACAAAACACCACAGAGTACAAGAGGAAGTAAAAAACTAAGTACAAGAGAAGTGATGAAAGGTAAATGGGCCAGAATACAAACACAAATGAAAGTACAACTACAACTGAACAAAGTACAACAGAAAAAGACAATAGCTGGAATAACGGAAGCGGCTCTTGGGCCGTCCTCCTTGAATCCTACCTGAAGGGTAGGTACAGATGGCGCAGCTCCTGGATCGTCCACTACAGATCCTACCTGAAGGGTAGGTACAGATAGCCTCCACAACGCTCTCACCCATCAACCTCCTCCGAGTGTCGTCTCGCCATGAAGTCCACCTCTGGATACCAACTCATCGTTTAGTCCACCTCCAGGTACTGACTTGTCGTGTAGTCCACCTTCAGGTACCGTTTAGTCCTCAAACACTCGACCTCCGTTGGCATTGCCCGTCGTCTGCAACCAACACAACGAGGTGCAGGCATAGCCCGTGCAGGGGTGAGTATAACGATACTCAGTAGGGACCCCGAGACCCTCAAGGTCTCTCTAAAACCAACATAGATAACCACAAAGAAGATCTCAATAGATAACCTCTACTTAGGTATATGCCCGTACATATACCTAAGGTATCAAGTAACCCATCTCAATCATGAGGAAACACAAAGATTATGAAATCAATGGATAACCACTACCCGGTTATATGCCCATACATATACCTAAGTTATCAAGTGACCCATCTCAATCAAGAGGTAAACACAAAGGTCATAGACTCAGCTCAAACCATGATTTTCATTATCGAAACTGTAACTGCTGAAGAGCCTCATCTCTGGAGTGTACAGTGGTCCTGTCACGACTCTGAGATACTGCTCACTAACCTAAGACTGCTGAAGTACTCCTTCTATCGAGTACCGCAGGTCAGCCACCCAAACACAGTAGTACTTCCCACCGGGGTATGCCACCCAAAAAGAGTAGTGCACACCCTCTAGTAGCCTGTAGAGGTACTCTCCGGACGAGTACCGCGGGTCTGCACTATCATACAGGTAGTGCTCCGTCCGCCATGGTTATGCATCCAAACAAAGTAGTTCTCCATCCACTGGGCTAGTCGACTCACTCCAAGTCGAGTCGATCAAGCAGTCGTTAGGTCTCAGTCGGCTACACGGTCTCCGTACTCCACATGCTCATCTCCGGGAGGCTCCGCTCCACAAGCTATAGGTTGATACTCCAAGTATCTCAAAGTCCCATGAAGAAGCATCTCAAAGGACCGCCTCATCATAGGGGTCTCAACGCAACAGATAGCGTGTCAATCGGACGCCCGGTCTGTGAGTTATTAGCCTTTTCGTCCTAGGGACCCGGTTGGTTTCGTGAGCGAACCAACCCAGCCGTATCTCAACTGTACCTCTAACTCTCATAGGGTATACTCATAGAGACCTTTACTCAATGTGATCACCAACACCATTGACGGTTCGTCAAACGGACGTATGGTCTGAAAGATATCAGCTTTTCCGTTCCAGGGGCACGATTGGATTTCGGGTACGATCCAACCCGACCACTATCCAACAACAACCAAAACTCAAGAAAAGTATGCCAAAAGTTCCGTCTCATCAAGAGGAATTCAACGAGACAGACGGCATGTCAATCGGACGCCCGGTCTGTGAGTTATTGTCTTTTTCGTTCCAGGGGCCCGGTTGGTTTCGTGAGCGAACTAACCCGACCACACTCCGACAGCGTCTAAACCTCGAGCGGAGTAAGCCAAAAGTTCCGTCTCACTTAGAGGAATTCAACAAAGTCGACGGCATGTCAATCAGACGTCCGTAGCTCAAGATATGAGCATTTCCGCTCCGAGGGCCCGGTTGGTTTCGTGAACGAACCAACTCAGCCGAACTCAAAGTATTCCGAAACCTTGAGTGCGATATATCAAAACGACCGTCTCAATCCAAGGATCTCATTTCCGCTGACGGCGCATCGTTCGGAGGTCCGTAGCCCGAGATATGGGCAAAGACCGAAAGGGGTACGAAAACGGGGGTTTCGAGCCTGGACCGACCCGGGCCGAGAGCCCCTGAGTCGGCCCGAACCGGGTTGGCCCGGCGGGGCACGACCCGACCAGCTGGGTGTGGCACGGCCTGGCCCAGTGCGCTGGTGCGCGGCGCCAGCAGGCTCGGCCGAACGGCCGAGCCGTTCGGTTCGCGGGGGGGGGGGGGGGGGGGGGGGGGCTGCCCCCTGTGTTTTTTGTAACCGTGGCCCCCTTAATGGGGGCCGCTTGCTGGCCGACTGGGGGTTTGAACCCTCGGCTTTACTCCTGTCCGGCCGGCCCGCCCTGGTCGGCCGGTTTCTTCCGCCATGGGACCGGCGACGGCCGGTCCCCCCTGCTCCGACGCCGGTGGCCCGTTTCCGGCCGCCGATCCTGCTCCGACGCCGGTGGCCCATTTCCGGTCGCCGTTTCCCATGTTCTGTCGCGGCCCAGTACCGGCCGCGGCCTTCATTCTTCTGGTGCGGCACGATGGTGCTGCACCCCTTCGTCGCGGCCCCTCATCGGCCGCGGTGCTTTTGTGGTTCTTCGGCGTGGCGCGAAGGTGCCGCGACTTTGTTCAATTTCACGGCGCGGCGCGACGGCGCCGCGCATTACTTTCTGCACGATCCCGCACGGTGCGACGATACCGCACCATTCTCGTTCCAACACAATAGAAACAATAACATGGATAAAGGAGGAGGGTCGGCCGTGTTTGTGCGGTCCGTCCCCCTCTCGTTAATCGATAGCAATTGGTCATTTTTCACGAAGAACGTCAAGTGGTAATCACAAAAAAAATAATTAAATAAACCCCTACAACTTCCCGCTACAAAAACATTCCCAACCCGCACGGAAAAAGATCGTGGATCAACTAGATAATAAGTTGATCCGTGTTCTTTGTTTTCTTTAGAATGGAAGAAACAAGGGAATAAAATCATTCTCAAAATAATTCCCTACCTCGAGCGTAGCTTGAACGGAGGTTCGTCGAACGAGGATTCATCACGGAAAGAGACGCCACGAAAGAAGACGTCGTCGGCGTCGCGGTAAGAGGTGTCGCGGAAGGAGACTCCGCGGAAGGAGACGTCGACCTTCGAGGAATCCGGCGTTCTTCGCGTTCTTTGTGTTCTTCGACGAAGAGGATGAAGAAACTCAAGTCTCCCTTAGATTTTCTCCCAAAGCTCTCAAGCAACAAGCCTTCGACCCAAAATAAAATAAGTCCCTTACTTATTTTATTAACACAACTTAAGGTTTGAAATTCAAGAGTTTGAAATTCAAACACTCACATTAACACACCTCATTAATATCATAAGTTATCAAATCTTAAGTTATCAAATTTAATTGTGAATTGAGGGAGTTAAGGAATGTGAAGGGGTGGGGTTCGTGTGGACCCCAACACTCTCATAACCTCCCATGGGATGTTGGGTAGTTACCCAACTTCCACCCAAAGCTTAAAACCACTTAGAGAATAAAAATTGTAGTTAAATTTTTATTCTATCTTCCACAATTTTTATCAACCTCTCTCGTGAAAACGCAACTTCGAAAAAGGTGTTTCTAAGCAAAAACCGGCGCTACGGTTCCATCGGTGCCTTCGGAATTTGATTCCGAGCACCGGTTCAAAAGTTAGAAATTCCCGCTCGTTCGTTCACTGAACGTACCCGAGCTAAACTTCGGAAATTAATTCCGGGCACACTGGGCCTCAGAATCAGGCGCTGTCAGAAACTGCGTTCTTGTAAAATCTCAAAAAAATATAGAAAAAATTTCCCTTGAATTTTACGGGTCTTTACATTACTCCCACCTCAGGGATTTACGTCCTCGTAATGGTTTAACACAGACTAGGGATACAAAAACGGTACTGAGCACGCATCTGAGCCTCCCGCTCTCATGTGCTCACCTGGAGGTTCCCGTACTGCCAGTGAAATCACACCCGAGGAATCGACCTCCCTCGTAGGATCCGCTCCTGTCGATCCTTGATTCCCCGCTGGAACCTCCATGGAAGTCACCTCATCACCATCGTCCAGCTCCTTATGGTCAATGATATGTGAAGAGTCGAGCACGTATCTCCTTAGTTGAGATACTTGGAAATCGTCGTGCACCTGGTGCAACTAAGGTGGATGGGTCAAGCGGTAAACCACCTCGCCTACCCAGCTGAGGACCTAGAAAGGTCCATTGAACCTCGGATATAACTTTCTGCCTTGGCCACATCTCCGTAAACCTCGTCGAGGTGAGACCCATATAAGGTCGTGATCATCAACCTTGAACTATAGAGGTCTCCAAATCCTGTTAAAACTGAAACTCAAAACGACTGCTGCCACGAGGGTAAGGTTGACCGACTCAAGAGTGATTGGTCGCACCCTTCTGTGCATGAGTTACCATGTGCTGCCTGGGGTTTCATTTTTCATTGACCAAGGAAAACCAATTCCGACGTCGTAGTTAAACCACAACCTTTTTGCCTAATAACGTCAATTTTTGTATAAACTGTGATTGCCCAGTCCATACTCATACCAATGTCGTAAGACCTCGACGCTGCCACCAAGAGATTCCAACCGAAACTCTCTCCTCGAGGGTCTAACAACACTGTCGACGTCAGTGTGAGGTCGAGTCTCCTCCCAAGGTATCTCCAGACGTGAGGGTCAAGTCCACGGCTTACCGGAAACTCTAGGACTGGGACAAGATTTGTGAAAGCAAAGAATGATTCATATCGACGTATGTTACTACAGTAGAAAGTAGTGGATACAGACTATCCCTTGAATCATTTTTAGAGCCATTGGGTCACACTCCTTGACCGCATGCAGCCGCACTCTTCCTCCGCCCTCCATCTCCCTAAGCCTAGCGGGGATAACTAAGGCAGGTGGTTGTAGCATCTTAAAATGTACACCACCTAATGCTGCTCTCCTAGCTCTGCCTCCACGTCTGCTGCTTCGCAGACTCATCTCTCCTTAAATCTTCCTCTTCTTGAAACATTTAACACGCTCGAGTCTCTAATACTGGCGCCAGTTTCCTGTTTCTTACTGCACTGTGCAGTCTTCATCCACTCTTGGATGATCTGCACCTTCTTTTCCTACTATCTGAAAGAGCTGCTAAAATTTCTCCTTTTCCGAAAAGAGAAACTCGATCTCATCTTCTGGATGAACCACGCCCATTTCCTAATATAGTCAATCCTGACATGAATGATGCATTCATTCCATGGATGACGTCATAAGGCCTCGACGTGACTACCAAGAGATCCAACCGTCACTCTCGCCTCCAAGGTTCAAGTCACGCTGTCGGCATCAGTGTGAGGTCACTGAGTCTCCTCCAGTAGAAATCTCGAAAGTGAGGGTCAAGTCAACAGTTTTTAACTGGGACCTCTCAGTATCAACCAAACAAAAAGGGCAGGAAAGCAAACATCACAAAGATAAGTTTATTTTTATTATTTCATCTCATAGTACAAAGACATGAATACAACAGCAATATGGAACTAAAAGTACAAGGGACTTATCCACTAGTTGCGCTCCTGTCCACCTGCTCTCGGAGCTCTACTGCCTTGTCCACTGCTCGGTTGTTGCTCAAGAACTCATTGCTGCTTCTTCCTCGGTGGCTCCTCCAACGCCTGCGGATCGACAGTGCGGGGGGGTCGGATAGTTACGTGCCAGGTGACCCTTCCTGCTGCAGGAGTAACACTGTCCATTTCTGGAACGTCTGGCTCTGACCCCACCCCGGGTGCCCCGCACCACCGATCCTAAAACTCGAGATCACCCAACTGCTGGTCTAGTCCTCCTGGACCTCTGCATCATCTGTCTACTGCCTACAGATGACTTGGCTACTGATCGAAAAACCTGCGGTAAAGGCAGAAGCTCCTGTACACGCTCGGGGTGTAGAGCTACTGGCACAAACTCCACCCTGAAGAAGGTCTCGAAGTCTTCCCATGTGAAGGTCATCCCGTCGCAAAACTGGAACAAGTTGCTCCACCACCTGCCTGCTGCTTCCTGAAGAAGGTTGGCAGTAAAGATCACCATGAAGTCTGCAGGCGTTCCCACTAGCCTAAAGACTCTCACCACAGCCTCCAGCCAATCCTCAGCCACCTGCGGGTCTGTCTCTCCCTAGAACCTGGGTGGCCTCTGGCGCAGGAACGTGTGCAGCGCGCTCAAGTGGCGTGCATCGCCTACTGCTGGGGATGGTGGTATCAGTGGCCTAACGTATGGTAGTACCGCTGGTGCCTCCGCTGGTGCCTCAACTGCAAGAGGGCCCTGTACCGAAGCCTCGTCGCTCGACAGGCTATCAGTACGCACATCCCTCTGTGCTCTAGCTGGTCATCCGTGAAAAGGCATCCTGAAGAAACAACATGACATGGTCAAATGATTATACCTGGTGAGCTGACCTGGTTTGAGCTGAAATTTAAAAACTTCTGGAAACACACACGTAATCAGTGTTTTCGTGCACAAGTCGGAAATCAGTTGTTAGGGTCCTGGTGTATGGATATGTCGGCCGCCCGCACCAACACTGGACTCCCTGAACTGAAGACCACACTCGGTACCCTTAACACTATTGCTTCACAGAAAGAAAATATCAGAGTTATAAGTTATGCGGTAGAACCGACTCCTCTGATACCAATTGGTCACAACCCGTCCTCGGGGCCCGTGCCGTGACTACCCCAAGCCCGCCTTCTATAGGCCAGGGGCTGGCGACTAGCACCAAAGGCGTAAATCCTGATAACAGGGAAGGCATTGCCTTTATAAAAGTAAACAAAACACCACAGAGTACAAGCAGAAGTAAAACACTAAGTACAAGAGAAGTGCTGAAAGGTAAATGGTCTAGAATAAAAACCCAAATGAAAGTACAACTACAACTGAAAAAAGTACAACAGAAAAAGACAACAGATGCATGAATGGAAGTGGCTCCTGGGTCGTCCTCCTTGAATCTACCTGATGGGTAGGTACATATGGCGCAGCTCCTGGATCGTCCACTACAGATCCTACCTGAAGGGTAGGTACAGATAGCCTCCACAACGCTCTCGCCCATCAACCTCCTCCGAGTGTCATCTCGCCATGAAGACCACCTCCGGATACTGACTCATCGTGTAGTCCACCTTCGGGAACTGACTCGTCATGTAGTCCACCTCCGGGTACCGTCCAGTCCTCGAACAATCGACCTCCGTCGGCACTGGCCGTCGTTTGAAACCAACACAACGAGTTGCGGGCATAGCCCGTGCAGGGGTGAGTATAACGATACTCAGTAGGGACCCTGAGACCCTCAAGGTCTCTCTAAAACCAACATGGATAACCACAAAGAATATCTCAATAGATAACCTCTACTTAGGTATATTCCCATACATATACCTAAAGTATCAAGCAACCCATCTCAATCATGAGGAAACACAAAGATTATGAAATCAACGGAAAACCACTACCCGGGTATATGCCCATACATATACCTAAGTTATCAAGTGACCCATATCAATCAAGAGGTGAACACAAAGGTCATAGATTCAACTCAAACCAGGATTTTCATTATCGAAACCGTAACTGCTGAAGAGCCCCGTCTCTGGAGTGTACAGTGGTCCTGTCACGACTCTGAGGTACTGCTCACTAACCTAAGACTGCTGAAGTACTCCTCCTGTCGAGTACCGCGGGTCAGCCACCCAAACACATTAGTGCTTCCCGCTGGGGTATGCCACCCAAACACAGTAGTGCACACCCCCTAGTAGCCTGCAGAGATACTCTCCGGACGAGTACCGTGGGTCTGCACTGTCACACAGGTAGTGCTCCGTCCGCCATGGGTCTGCACCCAAACAGAGTAGTGCTCCGTCCACTGGGCTAGTCGACTCACTCAAAGTCGAGTTGGTCAAGCAGTCGTCAGGTCTCAGTCGGCTACACGGTCTCCATACTCCTCACGCTCGTCTCCAGGAGGGTCCGCTCCACGAGCTACAGGTTGATACTCCAAGTATCTCAAAGTCCCACGAAGAAATATCTCAAAGTACCGCCTCGTCATAGGGGTCTCAATGCAACAGAAGGCGCGTCAATCAGACGCCCGGTCTGTGAGTTATTAGCCTTTTCATCCCACGGGCCCAGTTGGTTTCGTGATCGAACCAACCCAGCTGTATCTCAACTGTACTTCGAACTCTCATAGGGTATACTCATAGGGACCGTTACTCAACGTGATCACCAACGCCACTGACGGTTCGTCAAACGGATGTCCGGTCTGAAAGATATCATCTTTTCCGTTCTAGGGGCCCGGTTGGATTTCAGGTATGATCCAACCCGGCCACTATCCAACAGCAACCAAAACTCATGAGAAGTATTTCAAAAGTTCTGTCTCATCAATAGGAATTCAACGGGACAGACGACGCGTCAATCGGACGCCCGGTCTGTGAGTTATTGGCCTTTTCGTTCCAGGGGCCCGGTTTGTTTCGTGAGCGAACCAACCCGACCACACACCGACGACGTCTAAACCTCGAGTGGAGTAAGCCAAAAGTTCCGTCTCACATAGAGGAATTCAAAAAAGTCTACGGTACGTCAATCAGATGTCTGTAGCTCAAGATATGAGCATTTCCGCTCCGAGGGCCCGGTTGGTTTCGTGAACAAACCAACTCGGCCAAACTCAAAGTATTCCGAAACCTTGAGTGCGATATATCTAAAGGACCGTCTCAATCCAAGGATCGCATTGCTGCTGACCGTGCATCGTTCGGTGGTCCGTAGCCCGAGATATGGGTAAAAGAGCGAAAAGGGTCTAAAAACGGGGGTTTCGGGCCCGGACCGACTCGGCCCGAGACCCCCTGGGTCGGCCCGAACCGGGTCGACCCGACCCAGGTCCGGGTCGGCCCGGCGGGGTGCGGCCCGACCTGGTGGCCCGGCGCGCTGGCTCGGCCGAACGGCCGAGCCGTTCGGTTTGCAGGGGGGGGGGGGGGCGCTGCCCTCCATGTTTTTTGTAACCGCGGCCCCCCTTAATGGGGGCCGCTTGCTGGCCGGCCGGGGGTTTAAACCTCCAGCTTTACTCCTGTCCAGCCGACCTGCCTCGGCCGGCCGGTTTCTGCCGCCACGGGACCGGCGACTGCCGGTCCCCCCTGCTCCGACGCCGGCGGCTTGTTTCCGGCCTCCGGTCCTGCTCCGACACCGGCGGCCCATTTCCGGCCGTCGTTTCCCATGTTCCGCCGCGGCCCGGTACCGGCCGTGGCCTTCATTCGTTTGGTGCGGCGTGATGGCACCGCACCCCTCCGCCGCGGCCCCTCGCCGGCCGCTGTGCTTTTGCGGTTCTCCGGCGTGGCGCGACGGCGCCGCGACTTGGTTCAATTTCACGGCGCGGCGCGACGGCGCCGCGCATTACTTGCCGCACGATCCCGCGCGGTGCGACGGTACCACGCCATTCTTGTTCCAACACAATAGAAACAATAACATGGATAAAGGAGGAGGTTCAGCCGTGTTTGTGCGGTATGGACCCCTCTCGTTAATCAATAGCAATTGGTCATTTTCCATGAAGAACGTCAAGTGGTAATCATGAACAAAATAATTAAATAAACCCATACAACTTCCCACAACAAAAACATTCCCAACCCGCAAGGAAAATGATCGCAGATCAACTAGATAATAAGTTGATTCGTGTTCTTTGTTTTCTTTAGTATGAAAGAAACAAGGGAATAAAATCGTTCTCAAAATAATTCCCTACCTCGAGCGTATCTTGAACGGAGGTTCGTCAAACGAGGATTCGCCGCGGAAAGAGATGTCGCGAAAGAAGACGTCGTCGATGTCGTGGTAAGAGGCGTCGCGGAAGGAGACGTCGCGGAAGGAGACGTCGACCTCCGAGGAATCCGGCGTTCTTCGTGTTCTTCGATGAAGAGGATGAAGAAACTCAAGTCTCCCTTAGATTTTCTGCCAAAGCTCTCAAGCAACAAGCCTCCAACCCAAAATAAAATAAGTCCCTTACTTATTTTATTTACACAACTTAAGGTTTGAAATTCAAGAGTTTGAAATTCAAACACTCACATTAACACACCTCATTAATATCATAAGTTATCAAAATTTAAGTTATCAAATTTAATTGTGAGTTGATGGAGTTAAGGAATGTGAAGGGGTGGGGTTAGTGTGGGCCCCACCACTCTCATAACCTCCAATGGGAAGTTGGGTAGTTACCCAACTTCCACCCAAAGCTTAAAACCACTTAGAGAATAAAAATTGTAGTTAAATTTTTATTCTATCTTCCACAATTTTTATCAACCTCTCTCGTAAAAACGCAACTTCGGAAAAGGTGTTTCTAAGAAAAAACAGGTGCTACGGTTCCATCGGTGCCTTCTGAATTCGATTCCGAGCACCGATTCAAAAGTTAGAAATTCTCGCTCGTTCGTTCACTGAACGTATCCGAGCTAAAGTTCGGAAATTAATTCCGGGCACACCGGGCCTCCGAATCAGGTGCCGTCAGAAACTGCGTTCTTGTAAAATCCCAAAGAAAATTTAGAAACAATTTCCCTTGAATTTTACAGGTCTTTACAATGAATTTGTTCCAACACATGTGGAAAACAATTGGTGAGTCTGTATTGACTACCGTTGACTGAATCAAGCCATGCAGAAGGAAAAATTTCCTCTACCTTTAGTTGACCAAATATTTGAACGATTGGTTGGTAAGTCCCATTTTTTTCTTGATGGATATTAGGGTTATTTCCAAATCCATATAGCCCCTAAGCATCAATAAAAGAAAATATTTACCTGTCCATTTGACACATTTGCATATAGAATGATGTCGTTCGGTCTATGTAATGCTCCTGGTACTTTTCAGTGATGTATGTTGAGTATTTTTTTTGAGTACCTTGAGAGTTATATGGAAGTATTTATGGATGATTTCACGGTGTATGGTTCTTTTTTTATGATTTTTTTTGGAACACCTAGGTTCTGTCCTCCACCGTTTCATTGAAAAAAGATATTATTTTAAATATTGAGAAAGGTCATTTCATTGTTGAGTGGGGGATAGTTCTACATCATGTCATTTAAAATAAGGGAATTCAAGTTGATAAAACTAAAATTGAATTAATTTCATAGCTTCCATATCTAAAATGTGTTCATGAGGTGCGATATTTCTTGGGTCATGTTGGGTTTTACCGCCGATTCATTAAAGACTTTAGTAAGACCACACTTCCATTGTCGCGATTATTAAAAAAAGATTCTGCATTTGTGTTTGATAAAAATTGTAAGGATGAATTCAATTCACTAAAAAATAGTCTCACATCACCCCCCATCATCCAACCACAAAGGTGGGATCTTCCTTTTGAAATTATATGTGATGCCTCTAACTTTGCAGTTGGGGCAGTTTTATCACAAAGGGTTGAGAAAGCTCCTCATGTCATTGCGTATGCCTTGCGTACCCTTGACCTTGCCCAAATGCCGTTGAGAGTAGGAAGATGAAGATTCAAGAGTTGGAATAAAGTAGATGTGACACATATGAGAACTTTTGAATCTATAAAGAGAAGACAAAGGATATCCATGATATCAAGATTAATCAGTAGAAGTTTCATATTGGTGAGAAGGTCCTCATGTACAATTCTAGGCTAAAGCTCCACCCTAGTAAGCTTCGTTCCTGATGGATTAGTCCTTATATTATTACAAATGTTTACCCTTTTGGTGAAATACAAATTTTTCATGAGTAGAGTGGACGAAGTATTACTGTCAATGGGCAGTGACTTAAACACTTTTATGAGGATTTTCCAAAGAATCCGATGGAGGAAATGCACATTCAAGAAGAAGCATACTAGTGAAACACACCAGATTTTATCCTTCCTTATCACATTCTCAATTATTTCAATGAGGAAACTACACATTCTAGGTGTGTGTGGGGGTGGATACATTCCTAGGTTCATTAGGATTTTCATCGTCTTTCTTCTTTCTTCTCCTTTTCGTCTTCTTTATGTTATTTTTACTTTTCCCCATCTTCCTGGGTTCATTATAATATTCATCATCTTTCTTATTTTTTTATTCACCTTTTTTATGGTATTTTCACTTTTCCCCATCTGGATGAGTTTATTAGGATTTTAATTTTCATTCTTCTTTCTTCTCTTTTTCACCTTTTTATGGTATTTATACTCCCCCCCTTATGGTCACCAAATCAAGGAACTCACTGAAAATTAATGTTGAAATTTTTGATTCCATGTTGATTTGACATTTGATGAAAAACTGTCTCTGATATGGAATGAATGTTTGTATAAATTTAACATTAGGGAGTGATTTTTAGTGAATTGGTTTTCTTTCAATGATATAAATGGCTGTATCTATGTGAAACCTTTGAGATGATTGATTCCCCTTGTGTGAGTAGTTTTTGGGAAAACTATATCAGTAATAGCTTCACACATTTTTACTCCAAACCATAATGTGTGAATGTTTCTTACTTAATATAATTTAAATATATGTTAGGTAAATATTTTTCAGCTTAAAATGATATTTTCATAAATTCCTACCTTATCTGATTTGTTTCATTACTGTATCAGATTGACCTATGCATGTGTACTTGATATCCGAATGTTGTACGCCCTAAATAAAAAATAAAAAAGGGTTGTGTATTATTCAGGTCAAAAAACACTCCACTTAAACCTTTTATCTTGTTATAAGTATTAAGTTTAGTGTCATGAAGAGATCAAACAAGGGTTGAGAGATGAGTGTGGGATTTGTTACAAATGCAGCTTCAGAAAAACAACAAAAATTATAAATGAGGGGAGTGATGAAATGTGCAACATATGGGTATATCTAGGTCGAGAGCTTATGGTTTGACTTCCAAGAGTGATTAAGTTAGTAGGTCTTGAAATATGATTGCAAAGGATGTAGGGAAGGTTCAGTGGACAAAATCAATTATACTGAAAAATGTAAAAATAACTTATATTTATTGGATAGAAAGTCAAAAGAATAGAATGGAATAGTTTTCACATAGACACATAGAGAGTTAGTGGCAAGGTTAAATTTTTAATTCCTTGATCAGTTTTGTATCATTAATCTCTTTGAATTTAATTGTGACATGATTTATGAGACATATTTTTCTATTTTCATTAGGAAGAACTCCTTAGTGTGGTTTGTGCATTGATCAAATTACTTTAATGAATTTAAATTTCCTCAAATGTTAAAACTTCATGATTTTGGGAATATATAAATGAATATTTTTATTGGATATTTGACTTTTCCTAGGAGTGGAAATGTTTAGGTGTGGGGGTGTGATCACATAGCGATTCACTATTCAATTCCACCCTTATACTGCTATTTTAAACTAGTTTTGTAATGAATATTCTAAATATAATAATAAAATGAACTTCATGTTTTATTCAATGAATTAATATTTATCACTGTTTAATAGGGAAATTTTACTTGTTTCGGTATTTACATTATAGGAGGAGGTGATCTAGGGAGACTGTGATGGAATTCAAGCTAATAGTCCAAACTGCCCAAGAGCCCAAGAAATCGTGTGGACAATTATTTTTATTATGGATAATATGTGCTTATAATTGGGATAAAAATAGTTTTATTAGTGAAAAAAAATGTGGGATAAATTTCTCTAGATGATCATGGAGCCCAATTCATTCATTTAGAGGCCCAAAATAGGCCCACAATATGAAGAAATTCTGGGCGGGCCAGATTGGATCACCATTCTGTATTTGAGGCATAACTCAGGCCTCAGAGATCCAATTGGTATGCTTCCACCTCCCATGGACATATAACTCAAATCCCCAACTCTCTACCGAATTTCAAGTCATTTTCATGCGTTTTGTTTAGTCAACCATCCAGATAAATATGGAGTAAAATTATTTCCTTGAATAGTCACCTAGTCCTTTAGATACTTAACCACTTCATGTGAAAATTTTGATGTAATTGACCATAAAATCACTCCTACCCCTCATTATCAAAGGTGGAACGACTAGGGGTAAGGGTGATTCAAATTAAATATCTCTCCTAATCCATTTTATTTTTCTTCTTCTTCATGTACTTCTAACCTCTTTAGTGATCAATTTGGGGGGTGTTACTTATTTAAATCCCTAGATCCATGCTTGTAATTTTTGTAAGGAACTTTATTTCCATGATTGTTGTCAATTAGTATTCATTTCTACCTTCTAAATTTGTGTTTATTCTGGTATTACGAAATAAAAATCAAAGGAACAAGAATCCACATGATTCCATGCATAACTCAGATCTTATGATGATTTGAGTGTGGTTGACTCTTTTCCCACCCCCTCCCTTTCACGAGTGTGCAAATATATTACATTGATTGATAAAATCCAAGAGATTTAATCTATGAATATGCATGTTCTTATCTTGTGGAATATTTTTTTTATTGACATAAATCTAGTCATCTCATCACATTGTTGATATGGTTCCTTAATTGAGTTCCATTTTTACATCGATTCATGTTTATTGATTTTGAGTAGTTGCTGATAATAAATATCATTGATCGATCAAATCCTTGGTGGTAACCTAGTAAGAACTCACATACCATTACTAGTTTCAGTATTTATAAAATCAAGGAATCACTGATCCTTCCCTTTTCCTTGAGAACGATGATGGATTTAGCATCAAGGGACACATACCCAGGTTGATCACGATTTCTAAAATCGGGTTCTCTTAGTTATAATATACTTTCAATTTTTGTTTTTAAAGAAAAAAACACAAGTTTTATAAAAACACATGCCTCTTTTAGTTTCTTAATAAAAACTTCCTTTTAATCTTAATGATCTAAGGCTCTGTCAAGAGACGTCCTAGGGTTACTGATATACTGTAGAAATTCTCATTAAAAATAAACAACTTATTTGATGCACTCCACAATGCGATCAGTCATGTCTATCATCGCTATGCTAGTTAGAGGCAGGTGAGACAATGCTAATACTACCTCATCTAGTTCAGAAGACATCAAATCACGTTCAAATTATCATGAAGTATATGACTACATTTTAATATTGGAATAAGTCTTATACTGATCATAATTTCTGACCTTTGGAGTTTGAGGTGAGAGATCAGGACTTATTTCATGTTTTTCATAGATTAGGGCACCAACGGATTCCAAGTCAAGGGAATATGGTGCCAAAATTTTCTAGAGCTTTCGAGATCATCGAGAGAGTAGGGCCAGTATCATATCAATTAGTTCTACCTCAGAGGTACCAGGATATGCATGAAATCTTTCATGTTTCATAAATTCTTTATTAAAATTGAGACCCATATCATGTTCTTCAACTATATGAGGTTGAGTTGGATGATGATTTTTATTTTGATGAGTATCATATTCATATAGTTAATCACAGCACGAAGGCTCTCTGAGGCTGAAAAGTTTCTCTAGTATGGGTTCTATGATAGGATATTTGTGTACATGATGAGACCTATGAGTGAGAGGATGACGTACATGATTAGTGGATTGAAGTATTCTCAAATGATGTTCAAACACCCTCAGGGAAACTCAGGGATTAGTTGTTTCAAGGAGAGAAGTTTGTAAGATCCTAGGTTTTTGATGAGGTAATAATCATTTTAATTTTGGTTTAAATCTCCTTTTTCTCCATATGGGAATTCCTAAATGATTAAAAAAGGGTTCTGGGGTGTCTGTGGCTTGTTCGGTGCCTGAAGCACCAGTTTTTAGAGAAGCAGAGTAAGACACACAGTTAGAGTAGAGTTAGTAGTAACCGTGCAGCTCAACCATGCGGTCAAAAATAGAGGAGAAAGGTTTTTTAACCATGTAAGGGAGGATGTATGGACACTAAAAAATATAGGTGTATGTCACACAGTTGGTGCATGTTTCTCCTTTATATGAACCGAACCGTGTGAGGGGTGGATTCCTTGGATAGTGAGAACACACATGTTGCACAAATATTTTAAAATGGTGCATCTAGCCAAGTGAGGGGGTGACACCTTACGCAGTTGGTGAATACAGATGGAACACCATTTGACCAACCATGTATCCAAACCATGCAACTATTTTAAAAATGTAATTTTACTATTCTATCTTAAACCATTCTTCCCTATTTTATTTTCTCATTCACGCACACCATAACCATTATTGGAAGTCTCTATTCTCCTCTCCTCTTGGTTTGCTGAGATCTCCTCCATCCAAACTCAGAATCGACCATCGTTCATCAGGTTGGATCACCCTTAATAAGTATATCATTCTTATTCCTTATTTTCTTAGTTTATCACACCATATTGGATGTCATTTCCATGTAAGCTAATATGCCCCATTTTTAGGGTTATTTCTATTTCTTTGATTTATATTGTTCTAGCCCAAATTATTGGATGATACAAGATGGGGAGTCTTCTACCCATCCAAGGTAAGTGGTCTATACCTTTTCCCCTAAATTATTGATATTTATGAATATCATCATCATGCCACACACCATAATTTTTATGTATTGCTATTAAAATGTGTAATACCTCAAAATTAATTATTTAGATAATGATATGAGGTTCGTTATACCCCTTGGCAAGGTAGGAGGTTTTCAACCTCAACCCGAATCACCCCTTGAGGTGGGTTTGATTAATTTCATGTTTTTAGCCACCCCTTGGGGTGTTTTGAGCTTTCCACCTATTAATGGAAGATGTATAAAAATTAAATGAATTATTAAAAGGTTGAATTCTTCATTTCCCCCTATTTTTTATAAACGTGAATGTAAATGAAATGGAATAAAATGGAATTGTGATATGATATGGATCATCCAATATCATAATCTTTTTTATTTGAATGGATTTTAGTATGACATGGAAACTAGTATACCCCATTGGAATACTTTACATAATATGTTTCATTTTGGATAACATGGTATGTAACCGAAGAGGGGTATTGCGGCATGGAATCAACGACCCACTTATATATTATAGAATTGGATGTCTTGGATTATATCCTTGGACCTGAATTTCTTGGATTTCCTTAGATTTGTTCCTTGGTATCCACCTAAGTCTTTACCGATTTTAGCTTGAACATGATCCTTAGACTCGATGAGAACACCTCAGCCATGTGCCATGGGTTCCTGGCCCATTACTAGTCAACATTACATCGAGTTTACTTTGGATGTGATCCTTGGACTTGAGGACACCTTAGTCACTGGACTTGAGTCCTGGACCCTGTAGGTATGATACTTGATATATCTGGTATATTCCATATAATATGGTTTACTTTAGTATACAATTATTCTCCATTCATAGACTCCTCTTGACACAAATTGTACTTTTACACCAGGTTGAATCACATTATCATCTTACAAATTACTCCTGTTATACCTACAAACCGTTATAACTTATATGCATAGACTGGATTTATTATAGACATTGTTGGTGTTGTCCTACTGAGTTTTAGTCACACCATGTTTTGGCCTCCAATTGGTACCTATAACAAATTTTTGTATGCTGGTAGGGATAAGGAAAATCACCCCACTACGAATGCATGATATCTTGCACTAGGATGGTGTACGGGAGCAGAGGTATGAGCTTGTTCTTGTGATGATATTGGAGATTAGTGTTTTACCTTTTTGTGTATTTTTGTATTTCATGTGCTGTAACTATACCTACTCCCATTTTGGTACAACATCATGACATCATCATATTTTATATGATACTACCTCCAGTTGTTATTGATTATTATACTTATCGGATGTTTACTTATGTTGTGTTTATTATATTACTTCCACCATTGTTTTATTATTTATATCATTGTTGTGAACTACTATGATTATGATGGTATAGTCTCCCCACCGTACCACCATAGATCCTCATTACTAGTCCGCTACCTTTAGTGTACAAGGAAGTATGCACGAGTTCTTGTGGCCAATAGGGTATGGTTACTTATGACTGAACTAGAATCATAATTTTATAATGGTAAAAAAAGTTAAGTAAGGGTAAAATAAAGTTATGTATGGGTAAAACAAAGACAATCCAGGGTAAAAATTATGTTAAGGGTCAAAAAAAGTTAAATAAGGTTAAAATAAAGTTAATTAAGAGTTAAATAGAATTAATTAAGGATAAAATAAATTTAATTATGGTTTAAAAAGTTAAGGATAAAATAAAGTTAAGTAAGGGTAAAACAAATTTAATTAAGGGTAAAATTAAAGTTAAGTATGAGTGAAACAAAGTTAAGTAATATTGAACTAAAGTTAAGTAAGAGTAAAAAAAAGTTATGTAAGGGTAAACTAAAGTTATGTAAGGGTAAACTAAAATTATGTAATGATAATATAAATTTATGTAAGGGTGAAACAAAGTCATGTAAGGGTAAATAGAGTTAAGGGTAAATTAAATTTAGGTAAGGGTAAAACAAAGTCAAGCAAGGGAAAACTAAAGTTAAGTAATGGTAAAATAAAGTTGAGGGTAAAATAAAGTAAAGGGTAAAATAATTTTTAGTAAGGGTAATACAATGTTAAGGGTGATTTTAGTTTAAAATTCATGTAACATAGCCAAAACAGATAAAATTAACTCAGATTGTTTTCAAACAATAGGACAATGATCCATAATTTATTTATGACATTTAAAAATCTACTACGTGATAATCTGACACATGATGTGCTCAACATGAATCAAAATGTGTGTTTTAAATATAAAAATATAATTTAACTTTAATGATATAATCCTAACATTTTTAAGTATTTAATATAATTAATAACTGATAACATTATTAATATATTATATAATTAAAAATATAATTTATATAAATTTTTAATTAATAATACAATTAATAAATCATATTAAAATAATTAATTAATAGTATAATTAAAAATTAATAGTTAATATAAAATTAAAAATATAATTATTAATAATATAATTAATAGTATAACTGATAATATCATTAATATATTGAGTAATTAAAAATATAATTGATCATGTGTTGATTATATGACATTAAAATAAAAATTTTCCTATTTTTTTATGTATTGTTGCTAAAATAAACATTGGTTTTATTTTAGAGACAAAATTTTGTATGAAGGATGATCATTATAAATTCTTCTATAATATTTGATTTTGTATATGGGTTGTAATATTTTTTGATTAATTATAAATTTGTCATCAATGTAAATATTTTTTATGTAAATTTTGAGTTGAAATGATTTTGCAATGAAATATTTGTATTTTAATCTGATTTTTTATATATTTTTATTCCTACATGTTTATGTTTTCTAATTTGGTTTGTTGTTATAGGGATGCTGTATGGTTTCATATGTGAAGAAAACTATTATGGCATTTATTAGCGCATTTTCTAGCTCTAATAAAGGCAACACACTTTTAAAGGCGCTTAACATGTCATCACTTTTTAGAAATGATAAAGAAATTATATAGCACTGATAATGATAGTTTCTATAGTAGTGGTCATCCATTGGATTTCATTTTGATCACAACCATCAAATGGATTTTTAACTTCATATGTCTTTATCAAGATCACATATCCATCCTAACTGCGATGAATTTCATATTGATCTCAATCATTGGAAGAAATTTATCCTCACCCAACCTTATCATGATTTTTCACCTTCATCCCAACCATTTGATAGATTTAATTTTGAAATGAACCTCATTATAAGGATTTTATATTTATGTCAACCTTATCATGATTTTACTACAATATCAACAATCCATTTGATTTCATTTTGATCACAGCCATCAGATGAGTTTTAACTTTATTTAACCTTATCACGATCACATATCCATCCCAACCATTGGTTGAATTTCATATTAATCTAAATCATCATATATTTTTCATCCTCATCCAACCTTATCACGATTGTATATTTATTCCATTGTATTTATCAATATATAAGTTTCATTGTATCACTTCTTAAGAATGACTGCTTGATAAGAGTACCAAAATGAATTACCACACTGGATATCCTTCTGATATTCATTTTGAAATTTAATCATCATAATCAACTTCTTCTTCATCATCTTCATCCAATGATGATGTAAAAAATTCCATTTAAAGAGATACAAGAAGTAGTGCAACATGCAGTGTGGAGGAACAATATGATGAAAACACACTATCATAGTGAATAAAATGATCATCCAGCTCATGCCATATCCATCCCAGGACACATAGTTATCAATCATGGTCTTAAGGCTATAGATCATACATTAATCATTATTTTTATAGCAATCCATAATATAATGTGAAATTTTTCTATCAGAGATATAGAATGTATTGAATTCTTTTTCTACGTATTGTTGATATAGTTAAGGAATATGATCAATAATTTCAACAAATAAGTGAGGGGATTAGTGGATTTGGATTATCAACTTTTTAGAAATTAACAACTATGTTTTGGATGGTGGAATATGGACTCCTAGCTGATGGTATTGATTAATATATTAAAATTGGTAATTTTACTACAATTTAATGTTTAAAGAGATTTTTTCATGATATTATTGAGATTTTTTAGGGAAATACCTTCAATCATCTAATGAAAATGATATTTCAAGATTTCTATATATTTTCCAAGAATGTGGTTTTCTAGGAATGTTAGGTAGTTTGGATTGTATGCATTGGAAGTAGAAAATTTTTCTTATGGCATGGGATGGACAATATAAAGGATGTTTTGGATCCCCAACTATTATTCTTGAAATAATGTCTAATTATTATGTTTGGATATGGAACACAAATTTTGGTATGTTGGGTACCGATAATGAAATAAATGTTCTTGAATCATCTCATTTGTTTTCTAATCTTTCTCAAGGTATTGTTCCTCCTACTGATTATCTCATTCAAGGGAAATAATATGATATGGGATATTATTGATAGATAATATATAAATAAAGTGGTTCAGAATCATGAAAATAATCCATGATTCACATAGTTTGAAAAAGAAGATTTTTTCAATGAAGCAAGAAGCATGTAGAAAAGATGTGGAACATGCATTAGGAGTTTTATAGTCATGATTTGAAATCATCACAAGACCTAAATTTTTTGGAGAAAACATGTATTACATGATATAATTACTATATTAATTATCATGTACAATATGATAGTTTGGGATAAACGTGATCTGAATACTCCAATTAAAGATGCAATGGAAGTGACAACTATAACTGTCAAGATAATTTTTGTAATTGTGGGTGACATAAACCCAACTAAACAGTACTTTTCGATTACCATATCCTGTATGTAGTGAGTTATAAATGTTTTGCACTTTTCATTATAGTGTATAAATTTCTGCATCCACTATTTAAATATTAACATCCATAGATTAATTGTTATATCAAAAGGTTATAGCATATCTCAAGCTATGATGAGAACTAAGAGATACTATGGAATTGAACTTAAATATATGTCCCATAGTCTAGATACATCATACCAATTGGAAATAGTTAATGTTTTACTTTCAGGTGTTGGGGGATCATAAGAATTGGTACTTCTTCTCATGATGTTTTCACTTGGTGATCTCTGGTAGGTGAGATTGTAGGGACAACCCCGCCAAAAGAAACACCAAATGATTCAGGTGTCACTTTATTTTTCTATCTACAGACATGCATATTGGTCTCTTGACTTGATATCATTATCAATTTGTGTCATTTGATCGCATATTGTGATGAAAAAAAACCATGATAATGAAATCATTAAAAGGTATCTTGTGTCAGGTGCATCATTGATTGTATGAAATTGGATGAATGGTCAAGGAAGAATTTTTCACTTTTGAGTTGAGGAAGTAACATATTAGGATTGGTTGATCAGGATGGTAGTACCTTCATAAATCCTTGGCCAAGGTAGTCAGAGGCAAGCTTGTCTATTTTGGTCAACAAATAATAAGGCAATAAATGACGATGACACAAGAATGCATCCTGCTTTATGAGATATCCAAATACAAAGAGATTATATTATACGGTGCATGTTCATAGGTTGGTTTTCGTTGTTATAACTATTATTTATCACTTTAGGGGCTCTGATGGGTTTCTAGACTCTACTCTTAGTATGTGAATACTATTCACTTCATTCAAGATAAGGGCTCAGAGGGTCACACAGATTATCTTATTTGATAATCTTCCATATTATGGTGAATAGTTATATAGAACATAGTGGGCCCCACCTTGGTGTTTGTGATTTGTCTGATAGTTTTCGATCACCAATAAATAAATAAATTCATTATTATTAGAGTATAGAATAATTTGATTGAATTTATTTATTAAATGCATTTACAAGTGTTTAAGTAAATATAGGGAATCATATTATACGAATGATTGTTATTTTTGTATTCAAGGTTCATTTAATTGTAACAAGAATGACAAGTCAATTATATGAATAGAGTTTTATCATGTAATGTATTTAATATATATTATAAGTATATGATGAAATATAAATAATATTTATGGCACAGTGAGTTCATAATAATTATTTATTTTTTACTTATTTAATAGATGTTAAATATACAGGGGCCAGGAACCCTAACTAGGTATTTGGACATCCACTATATAAGTGAAGGAGAGACTCATTCCATGTTGTATTCATTCATTCATAATTAGAGCCTCTCTCTCTTCCCGCTTCTTATAGAGAGAAAGTCTCTCCTGGGCGATCAATCCAAGATGCCTTCGATGGATAAGAGTAATGATATTGAGGTGATAATTCCAATACCGAAGGATTTATTGGAGTTCCATACTAGCACCCAAAATTTGATGAATGGTTAGTGCACAAATTCTTGGAGTTTTTGTGGATTATCTAGAGGGTTTCTACTTCATATCCATAAATAAATAATCATTGATGACTAGTTGTAATCTATTGGGATTTATTTTGAACAAGGTATGTGTTCAATTTTAATTTCCACACTCTATTTAATTCTTGAGAGATCCCCAGACCATACTAGGGCTTAGATCATTGAACATGACATGTTCTGTCACTATATTAGTAAAAATCTTGATATCAATGTCCCATTGGCTTCCACTGTGTGCCATGGTACCTCCACTCAGTATCAGAGTGATCGTGTGAATTTTCTAATCCATGAAAATTAAATTTAATAACCTTTGGGGTGTTTTCAAAAACAATTGTATTTTTTTAAAACTATTATTTTGTAAAATAATGTTTATGAAAAATATGTGAAAGATGATGAATGTTCAAAACCAAACATAAAGGGAGAGAAAAGTTTAATTTATTAGAATGTTGTTTTTCTAACACAAAGGACTGGATTGGGTAGCACTAGATAGAGAGTATCAAACAGAGAATCACCAGTCATAGTAGTCATCAAAAAGTTAAATTTATTAATCTAACACATCATTGATCTCAAATCCATTAGCATGAAGTTAAAGATCTATAAAAAATTATGTTTGTTAGAAATAAGTTTCTGATTTAGAAAGTCATAATATTTTTAAACAGGCTGAATGAAGATAGTGATTTCTTGAGTTATAATGTTCTTAAACTTTCTAATATGAAGTCAAATGATTCTTTTCCAATCTTGAAGTTCCCATAAATCATGAAAACTTTCATTATCAAATCTTTTGAAGTAATAGAGGAATTGTAAAGATTGAATCAGTTCCAGGAATCAAGAAAAAGTTTACATTGGATCCTGAAGTACTAGACATGGATGTTTTTAGATGTCTGAATGAGTTATAACTGATGAGGTTTGAAGAATTTCAATGTTACATGGTGTATTTTTCATCATAATGATAATTACATTGTAATGAAAATTCAATTGTAATGATAATTCTATTATTATGAGGATTACATCAAACTAAATATGAAGAGGAAAGTAAATTGAACTAACTTTGAGAAGGGAAGTCGATCAGTCTCACTCTAAGATGTAAATTCTATCGGACTAACACTGATGAAGAATTTCAATTTGGAATGATCTGAAGAAGTTTCATCATAATGGGTTGAGGAAGTTTCATCATAATGAGCTAAGGAAGTTCTATAGTAATGTGATAAGGAAGTTCCATATTACTAAATAAATTTTAGGAAGTAAGAGACAATTGATTACTAATAAGACACAAAATTATTCAATAAGTTTCTAGAAGAGTTTAAGTGGTCAAACATTAAGTTCAAATAAGAGTGAATTTTAGTGATTTTGAGTTTTAGTAAGCATGAAACATTTTTTTAGTTTCCCGCATTTTCCATTCCAGGATTCCTATGAATAGATGCATAATACATTCATACTTTGTGACCATTTCATGTTTACAAAAGGAAGATCACTATAGGCTTTGTGTAAGAGTTACTTTCCAAACATATATCTCATTAGAAGTCCAGACAACTGAAATTTTTTTTCCAGATTGAGGAAGATTAGACTTATTAGTTTGGAAGATTTTGAGAAGTTTAGTTTGAGAAAAGGGTTAATTGTAATGATTCTATCATAATGAGTCAATCAGATTGAAGTAATCTGACTCATGGTCATCAGACTGTGGTTCCAGATAGAGTTTTGAGGAGCAAAAGTTTTTTTGTGATCTTTTCCTTTGTGGCTTAATTTTTTGTGAGAAAAAATTATAAACTGAAAGGAGTTAGTAAAATAATTCTTATCAAGAGATAAAAAGGTTTTTAATGGGATTTTATACAATTATTATTCAATTTTTCATTAGAGTTATTTCCATATACCGAACAGAGTGGCTATGAAAAAGATGTTGGTTCTCACACTGTGATCGAACCTTATAAAGTTCATGAGCTTTACTTACTTTCCTACTTTTTCAAGTATGAGTATTTATTGAAATATCTTAATGATATGAAATTAAATAGGTTATGAGGGTTAATCTTTAAAAGTATCTAAACTTATAAAAAGTGAAAAACTAATTCAACCCCCTCTCAATTGTTATTAAATCCTTTGGAACATTAATTGGTTTCATAAATAAGGTTAACTTGTTGAATCCTTATCATGAATAATATCAATTTTATCAATAGTAGAGGAATTCCTACATTTTATTCCAAAAATTATTATGTATGAAAAAAATTGGACGATTCCTTATCTTTTATCTCTTATCCTAGAAGTTGTCGATGCTACTACAATTGAGTTTCCAAATATTGAGAAAGATTCCCTGACGAATTTTTCCAATAAGAATAATATTGAAGTATATGGAAAATATAGGAGTGTTATTTTTATGACTCTTTAAGAAAATGTTTATATAAAGGTGATGGGTCTCAAAAACTTCAATGAGAATGTAGTACAAGATGCAAAGTCTTTTTGAAGGGAATACTAAGGTGAGGTAAGAAAAGATACAAATCTGGAGAAGTAAGTTTGAAGAAATAATAATGAGAAATGAAGAAACTATTTCTGAATACCTCACCAGGATAACTAAGATTATTTACAACATTATAGGATTTAGATAAATTTTGGAAGGTTATAAAAAAGTGAACTATCTTATGATAAATTTTTTGGATAGGTTTGATACTAAACTTTTTCTTTTTAGAAGATAAATATGATTTATCACTTAATGAATTTAATAACATTGCTATTTCTTATGAAATGAGAAAATATCTAATGTTGAAAAATAATATTAAATATGAAATATATTTTGAATCTATGAGAAAAATGAAGATTCAAGATATTGAAGCTGTTGATCCTTGTGATTCTAAAGATAAAGAAGATGACGAGTTGAATGATAAAATCATATATCTTATATCTAAGAAATATCATAGAGGAAGAGTAAAGTATGAAGGTAAACTTTTAATCAAATGTTTTGAGTGTAGTGGAATTGGAAATTTTTCTACGAATTGTCCCAATAAGAATGTTGGAGAATATCGAGATGATTCTAATGAAAAAACTTGATAGAATACGTGGAAAAAATGTTCTAAAGAATAAAATTCATCAAAAAAATATAAGAAGAAGTTTAATGGGAAAAAGATAAGTATGTTGAATAAGAAAGATGAATTAGACTCAACTAAAAACAATTCTTCAAAAGATGAAATTTCATAAAATTATATAAATTACAATGTAAAAGTTGAGAAAATAGAATACATATCAAATAGTTAAGAAGAATAAAGTAAAGAATATTACATAGAGTATCAACATAGAACAGAAATTGTTGCATGTCTTGAGAAAAATGGATCTCTGAAGAAAGAAAACAGAATGATAAAGAAATATTGCAATAACATTATTGAAGGTGAAAATGATGTTTTCAAGCAAGAATAATAATACATTAAAGATATCTTAAGTTAGAATCTTAGAATTTTTAAACAATGAACGATAGTTGAAGAACAGAGAATGAAGTTGGCATCCAAGGAAGATGAAGTTAGAGAGTCTTAATAAAATATTATTATAGCCTAAATTACTTTATTAATAATGACTAAAAACTCCACCAAAGCTTCAAAAGTAAAAGCTAAGACTTTTAATGTTTTTGAGAAGGTTTAAAACAAGAATCCGGTGAAATCCTCACTCACCAAAAATAATTTTTATTCTAATTCTTATATAATTTAATTTTTGGTAAAAGGTGTTAAGAAATCATAGGTGGAGAAAGGATGTGAGAAACCTATCACATATACAAAAGTTGAGAAATCAATTAGGAGGGAAGATGGTTCACATATAGAGTATGTTAGAGAATGAAGACATTATCAATATCAATAAATTTTCTATAGAGAAAGATCTTACTTCAATAGAAATTAAATATTTGACGGTTTTTGTTGGTTTGATGGAATATATGAGCATGACGATTATAATTCTTGGAATAACTTTCCACTCCCTGGAATAAGGATTGAATATAGTAAAAGATATGGTTAATATAGAATGATTAACTTTCTTAAAACATAGAAGGATGAAAAGGTTAAATCAAAAGATGTTAGAAACCATCCAATGAAAAATTAGTGTGATTGTCTAAAAGAAGTTTGTGGAAGATGGGATCAACCAGGTCACTTTTCTAAGGAATGTATGACCAATTTTCTAGGATAGTTTTTTATAATTGAAAATAAAAGGAAACAAGAAATAAGAAAGTTGAATAAATTTATTTTTTTGTCGATATTTCCTTGAAGGAATGTAAAAAATAACAAACCATGGATACTTGATTTTGGTTTTTCTTCACAGACAACAGGTGATTTAAAAATCTTGAAACATGTTGAAAATCATGATGAAGACAATGTTACTTTTTGGAATGATAGTTACTTAAAATTAGAGGAATCAGATTAGATGAAATTGAAGAATAAAAGTTGGAATATAAGGATTTTTTATTTATTGATGTGACAAAAAACAACTTACTTAGGGTAAGTCAAATTTGTGATAATGTAAAAGAATTTATTTTTAGAAATTATTATTGTATCATCAGAATTGTGAAAGATATAAAATTTATTATAAAAGGGGAAAGAACTAGTGATAATCTTTTCCAAATTAGAGGATTTAATAACTCATATTACTTGAGTTCTGAAGATGAAAAAAATGTGGCACCAATGACTTGGGAACCTTGGAAATAATACATGAAAAAACTTTCTAAAGTTGATGTTATCCAAAAGCTTCCATAATTAAAAATAATAAATAAATATGTTTGTTTTACTTGTCATAAAGGTAATATGACCAATTAATGTCACAAGAGAGTTGAGATTCAGTCTACTAGACCTCTTGAGCTTATTCATTATGATTTATGCGGGCCTATTATACATCAATATTTTTTTTTTAAAATTTACCACCTTAATTGATGATTTTAATCATATTAAAAACATCATGTTTATGAAACACAAGATAGAGGCTGTGGAAATGTTTCGGTTTTTTTGAAAATAAGTTGAGAAAGAAATGGGTGTTTATATAAAGAAGTGGAGAACAGATAATGGTACTGCATTCAAAAAAATAATTTTGAAAATTATTTGAGAAATCATGGTATCAAAAATAAATATAGTTCTCCTTAAACTATACAATGTAATGGAGTAATATAAATAAAGAACATAAGTTTGGTGGAAATGGGAAGAAGTATGTTTGTATAATACAAAATATCAATGTTCTTTTAGAGAAAGTTTTTTAGTAGTACTGTACATTTTCAGAACATATGCTTATTGAGACCAGAATCCAACATGACTTCCTATGAAATTTGGTATTATAAAAAAACAACATTAAACTAATTCAATGTTTTTTAAGTCCGTATTTTCTAAAAATAAAAAATCAGGATCATGGAAATGTTGATGAGATATATGAAGAAGGAATTTTTATGGGATACTCACCCAACAAAAAAAGTTTTAAGTGTTGTAAAAAATGTTTACAAAATATGGTGGAATTATATGATGTTAATGATATTGAAAATACAACTTCCTTAAAAAATGTTCCAGTGAATGTTGAGGAATAAAAATTAAAAGGTTAAAATTAAAATGAATGTGATAAAACTAATGTGCATGAAGATCCTGATGAATTATGTGATGAGGAAAGCGAATATGGGAGAGGAACTATGAAATTTTATAATTTAAACAAACAAATTGATCTCAAAAATATTATTAGGAATCAGAAGGCTCCAGTTCAGACCAAAAGGAAGTTGAGGTTAGAAAATAAAACCTCACTCAATTCAAACGTTTAACCAAAATCATTTTCAAAATCTATTCTACATAACGAATCTGTTAATGCTATGATTTAAGAGTCAGATCAAATTGAGAAAAAAACAAGGGAACTTGTTCCAAATTCGAAAGGTAAAAAAAATTTTGGGACAAAATGGGTTTACAGAAATGTTTTTAATAAACATGTAGAAGTTTTAATAAATAAAGAAATTCTTGTTTGTAAAATCTATGCACTGGTATAATGAGTGGTTTTTGATGAAAACATTTCCCCCATTGTAAGGTTAGAAATTATTCGAATGTTTCTAGGAGTGGATTCTCACCATAATTACAAAGTACATCATATGGATGTAAAGTCATCATTTCTCAATGGATAAATTAAATAATAAGTTTACATTAAACAATGTAACACCTATATGTTTTTAAGAATTATTTTATTTAAATAATTTTAGTTCTTCAATAGCTTGCATTGCATACAATCATGAGTTTAAACAAACCACGAGATGCCATTAGTATAAAATTACAATTATAACCTATACATTATGTAAGAAGGAATAAATATAACTAACTTATGAAAATGTATGGTCAATTCATTGGCTACCAATTATATAAACCAATTAAATGTAAAGGAAATATTTGTATTTTTTATTAATAAATTAAGTTAATTACAATTAGTAAATGAAATTAATGAAATAAATATGTTATATATTTAAGAAAATATTTTTTATATTCATAAAAAAGATATTTTAGTCATAGGATATGAATAATCCCTCTTTTATGTATAAAAACCTATATTGTTTCAAAAGGGTAATTTTACAACCTTTTAATGGAGAACCCATTTTAAATTAAAATTTTACAAATTAATAATTTTTATATGAAAGCATTAAATTATTCTTTGGAAAAGGGATATAAAAATTTTCTTTGGATGAATTTTGGATATTTTTCTGACAACATTCATGTTTTGTTGAATTGTTAAAACATACTAAATTTTAATTGAAAACAAATTTTTTCATTGAAATAATTTTCATGGATGAATTATCTCATTGAATGGTTTTAAATTATAAATATATTATATTTTCATCATTTAATATAATTTAGGTCATTGGAATTAGTTTTATATTGAATTTAGATGTAAAAACATTTCAATATTTTGCAATGGTTTAACTTTTAAAATCTATTTTCTCATTCTGATAATGAGGTTAATTTTAAATTAATTACTGAAACTTATTTGTTTTGAATTTTTAAAAATAAATTCAATATTTGTAAATGGTGGGTCCTAATTATGTAAATAGATTTTGATTTTATTTTTGGTCACTACAAATAGTAACTTCGATAATTTTTATTAATATTGTAAAAGGGTAAGTCGAGTAATTAAGAGTAAAAATAATATTATAAAATTATCCTAAAATTTGTCCTAATATTATTGGATTAGTGTTTTTATACCTAAATCATCCTTGGGTAGAAATGACATGCTTTGGAAGTCAGTTGGATGACATTGAGACATTTAATTTTTTTTATTTAAAGAAAATCTAAATATGTCTTACTCAAATTTTAATTACTATATCATTTTTAATATATGGTTATACATTATATAAATTTGAATATAAATACTCATTTGAAATATAAAATGTTTTTCTTTATTATGGGAATTTATTTGTAATTTTTAAAAAATAAATAATTACCTTAAAGGTTTATACATTGATGAGGATGGAATTATTTAATTAATGAAAAATAAATAAAATAATTTTTATTTTAATGAAAATAACTATTAAAAGAAAAAAAAACTTGACCAAATCTTATTGGTCGAGTATATCTCAACCATAATAATTTAAGGGTTGAGTTATTGACTATTTGGATTTATATGGAAAATATTATGACACTTATAATATTTTATTTAATGTGATGTTAAAGTTTTCACATTCATGTTTTAATAAATACAACATTTTTAATAAAGGATTTTATAGAAGATATATTATACTATAAGTACTATTATGAAATCTAGTGGATTTATCTTCATTATAGTATTTTATTTTTTATTTTTATTCAACAAATAAGTATATTAAATAATTACACAAAACTGATGTAGTAAATATTTTATTAATGGAGATAAAAAAAATTATTAAAAATATTTAAATAAAAATAATTTTGGATAATTAATATATGAAAAAAATTATATATGACCTTTATCTCTTAAAAATATATAAAAAATATTTATTTAGAAGTAAACTTTTTATCTGTATATTTTAAATAATCAATGAATTGAATAGTGTCAAAATTGACACTTTGGATTGTTTATCAAAATAAAGTATTATTAAATTATTTAAAAATAATAAAACATTTTAAAAAATATATAATAATTATGATATGGTCTAAAATATTCTAAATTATTCATTTATGGTCTAATTGACATCAAATAATTAAATGTTTCATCCTTTTAATATTGAAATATTTGTTATCTTAGGTAAATTTAAATAGAATAACTCAGTGTTAATTAAAAGGATAATGTTTAAATTGGCATAAAAACTTGTATAAAATTTATTGGTTGATGATATTATAACATTATCTCATATCATATTTTGAATTAGTAAATTATGGATTTTTTTGGATGTGGTTTGTTTTTATTATTAATTAATATTTTTGAAGATTCTAAAAGTGCCCCTCACCTCAATTTTAAAGGGAACCTCCTCCCTCACTTCATCAATTAAATTTGAGCCTTAAAGATCAACCATCCACTAAAAATTTTCCTTTACACTTTCTTAGTCACATTTTAGATGTTCTGGTATTCTCAAAAAACCCACTCTAGCGCCTTTAATAGGAAATCTAGATGAATCTTGTTGAAGAAGAGCTAATCTCTTCTACTGATTCTTTCAAACTTATTTCTTCTTCTACTTACTCTTGATGAGTTGTTTCCATTATAAAGTAATAAATCCAGTATCAATTATATAATTATATTTTTTATGATTATGTAAAAACTATATTCCATCTTTTATCCATCATATGAAAAATGAAATCACCACACTTATGTACGTATGGCTTACCGTATCCACGCCATGGTGTAATATTTTTTTCACCACCACCTTACTTGGATGGGTATACCGATGAAAGTAATAACTATATATGATTATTATAAAATTATATGGATTCATAAACAATATATTTAGCATCCACTTTCATACCATTTCACAATTATGGAAATGGTATCATCGCTCGTGTGTACATACGACCTAAGGTCTCCACGATGTGATATGATTCATTCTACATGATATCCATTAAATCATGATTATATAAATGTATATAATGAATAAATATGATATATATTATATTAATATCATTTTAGAAATTATATAAATATAACCTAATATGGAGAACCAAAACTTATTTGACAAAATAATCATAATAAAATGAAGCAGTTAATACCTGAATAATGAGTAATAATGAAATGTTATTAAAAACGGATAATAATATGATCATATATTATATAATAAAAATTAATATGATTCGGGAATAAGTAAATGGAATTATTTAAATCATTATACATGAGGTTAAGATACATACAAATGATATCATACCAAAGGTAAGGCATAATTTCGCAATATCATTATTATTCGAGATTGTTTATACATAAGTATTTAATTGGGTATATTTATCATATATGTCCATGTTTCCTAAATATGTATTCAAAAATACTCTTTTTATTCTTCTAAAATTGATTAATGTCAATTTTACAAATTGGGGAATTTTTATTAAATGGTATGAAAAGAATATTTTTTCATTTTCAATAAGAGGTACTTTTTGACTTATCCAATGAAAGTATAATTAAGAAGAATTTTTTTAACTTATATGTAATGAATATATTTTTACATTATAGTAACAACTTATTTCCATGAATATTCCTTTAAAAATTTCAAGGTTATTTTCAAATAAATTCTTTTCATTCAAAATTTCATGGCATTTTGAGAAAAGATAACGCTTTTGAAGAAGAAAGGATGTTTTCCTCAAGAATTAATTTCAAGTTTTCTATCAAAATTATTTTCCATCAAAGGTGGAATTATTTAATAGGGTTATATTTCAATTATAATATCCCTATTATTCCAATGTTTTTTTATGTTTATTATAAAATTATATTTATGAAATTCATTTTTTTACTTGGATTATGTTATGATGGAATGATATTTAAGAACACTGTTTTATTCCTTAGGTTGTGTTATGATGAATGATTTATGTTTTTTTGGAACACGTAATAATGATTTCATTATGAGATTGGTGGGACCTATATCTCCCTCCAATGCATTGGGTGAAGAATTAAATCTCATGAGATAGATAATACTATAATAGGAAATGATCTCGATTCAATAATATAGGGCTAGAACAAGGATTGAACTCGGTTCAATAATGGACTCTATCCACTATGATGGTCTTATAAATGAGCCTTGACTAATATGAATGATTTTCTATGCTTATCTATATGAAATAAATTAAATTTCTTTTGTTATAACCTTTGGGAATATGTTCATTTATTCTTTATGATTTTTTATGCCTTATCCCATGACATGATATCATGATATTTTATATATAGGATACGAACTTTCAAATGTTGTGTTATTATGCCTTATGATTACGATATGATTAATATCTCTCTTATTTACCATTACTTACCATCTAAGATCACCCTTTCTTATGTTTCTTTTCCCTAGGTTATGATGAAGTTTATTAAGTAAGATGTACCAAAAAAGGGTCTAGTTATACAGGAATAAATGAGAGAAAATGCAGATGTCTTATGAATCAATTTTTTATATTTCCTAGTTTCTAAAGACATTAAAACTATATGGTCCTATTGTGGGTTTTTATGTTTTTTAATGATTATTCTTTAATTTTTAATTAATATTTATGTATGTAAATTATGGCCCATTATAAACAACCTTGTGGGTTTCTACATGTTGAGGATGAAAATAATGTTTATAAATTGAAGCAATCTTTGTATGGGATAAAGCAATCTCCTTGTTCATGTTATTCTAAGTTTGAAAATTGCTTGAGTTTATTGAATTTGTATAAAGGAAAAGTTTATCACAACTTATATGTGAAAGATGATGAATCTAGAACTATAATTTTAATTATTTTTGTGAATGATTTAAAATTTATGGGGATAGTGAATATGTTTGTAAAACATTTTCTGAAGAAATGAAAAGGAACTTTGAGATGTCAATGTTATGAGAATTAACATTCTTCCTTGGTTTACAAGTTCAAAAAAAAAATCCTATATTGAGAAAAGTATGTTGAGGAATTTTTACAAATGTTTGGCATAGAATAATCCAAATAAGTTTCTACTATTATCTTAGAAGGATGAATCTTAGAAAGGATGTGTCCATAAAAAGTGTGACTTTTAAATACTTTCATAAGCTAATAAGAAGTCTACTTTACGTTATAGCCTCAAGGATTGATATTATTTATGCTGTGAATATGCATGGAAGGTATCAAATTAATCCAAAAGAATAATATATATTAGAAGAAAAATATAATTATGATATATTTCAAAGGAAAAAACTTCATATGAGTTATTATACAAAAGAAACCGTGAGATGAATTTTCATGGTTATACTAATGCTGATTGGGATGGAGATTATAATGATAGAAAATCAATCTTAGGAGGAACATTTTTCTTGGGTGAATTTTGTGTAAGTTGGAAAAGTATGAAGAGAAGTTCAGTAACATTGAACACTTCGGGATTATAATATATTGTGGCTACTCAGTCTTATACTCAAATGTTGTGGATGAAAGTTCATCTAGAATATTTGAAAGTAAAAGTTTCTAAACCATTAAAGATACTATGTGATAATCAGAGTACAATTGATATTTTTAAAAATCATATCCAACATCCAAGATCAAAACATATTAATATAAAGTTTTACTTTATAGAAGATAAAGTTACCGTTGGATATGTTTTTTAGAATATATCTCAACGAAGTATCAAACTTTTGATATCTTCACAAAGGAAATTCCAAAAGAAAGGTTTTTTGAGTTGAGGTTAAAAATTTATGTTGAACCTCCTATAATGAATTCCTAAATCCTATAATTATGTCCCCCACAATGATTTGGATTATATTGACAAAGGGGGAGATAAAGTAACAAATTTTTACTTTTTAAGAAGTTATCTGAAGCTATGGTTATCATAAAATGGGGGAGAGAAAAAAAAGTGACAGGAAAAGATAACAGTGAGCGGGAGTTTATCATAACATGGATGAAAAATTTTCTTGTCATCAGTGGATATAATTCCTTAAAAAATATTACTTTATCCGATATTGTGGTGTCAGGACACTATCTTTTAAGAAAGGCTATGTTTTTATAAAAGTTGAAAACATTGAGTTCTTTCAAAAATTTGTTGTGAAATAAGTTTGAGTTTTTGAAAAATGGAGAGTTTTAAATGTTGTTAATGAATGTTTTCAAAAAAATAAAAAGGGGGAGATTGAAGAAACTTTATGATGTTTTGTTTTAACAACGTTTTTATATTTGTTGAAAACTAATCTTTTGTAAAAGAATGTTTTTGAAAAATGGGTGAATGTTTCTGAATATTTGAACCAAAACATAATGGGGGAGATTTTTTTTGATTTTCATAAAGTTGTTTTCTAGATGTATATGATCAAAATGATAAGAACCGGACATAGTGTATCAAATTGAGAAGCACCAGTCAAAAAATTCATCAGAAAGATAAAGTTGTTGATCAGACACATCATCAGTCTTAGATCCATCAACATGAAGTTCAAGATCTATCAAGAAATTGTGTTTATTAGAAATAAGATGATGAGTTAGAATGTAAAAATGTTACTAAAGAGGTTGAATTAAGATAGTGATGTTAGGATTTAGAAAGTTCTTAAACATTATAACCAGAAGTCAGATAATGATTTTCCAATCTTGAAGTTCTCATAAATCATAAAAACTCTCATGATAAAATATTTTTACGAAATGGAGGAATCATAAGGACTATATTTTTTATAATAATCAAGAAAAAGTTTTCATTAGATCCAGAAGTACTGGATTTTTTTTTTCATAAGACTTAATGAGTTATAACTAATGAGATTTGAATAATTCCAAACTTACATAGTGGAGATTCCATTAAAATATGATTTCCATTGTTTTGAAGATTTCATCAGACTGACTTTGAGGAGGAAATTCAATTGAACTGACTCTGAGAAGGAAATTCAATCAGAGTAACTATGAGAAGAAAATTCAATTAGACTAACTATGATGAGGAAGGTAAATTTGGAAGTAGCTAAGGAAGTTACATCGTAATGAGCTGAGGAAGTTTCATCATAATGATCTGAGGAAGTTCCATCGTAATGAGTTGAGGAAGTTCCATTATAATAAAAAAAGTTAGGAAATTTGAATAGGATGATTACTAATAATAATCAATATGATTCCATAAGGTTCTAAAAGAGTTGATGTGTTCAAACCCTAAGTTCAAATATATGTTAATTTTGGAGGTTTTTAAATTTGACTCAGTGGGATTTTTTTCCGGTTTCCCACCTTTTCCATT
Organism: Viscum album; assembly: GCA_963277665.1. NCBI lineage: Eukaryota > Viridiplantae > Streptophyta > Magnoliopsida > Santalales > Viscaceae > Viscum > Viscum album. The sequence goes on along the minus strand of OY728163.1, from coordinate 1,643,270,520 downwards.
ATAGGATACCTTTAAATAGATTCATTGGATATTCATACTTGATAACCATTACACATGTGAAAAAGTTAGAGCATTTTATACTTTGAGTAAAAGTTGATTTCTAGATATAGATATCATTAAAATATTAGATAGCTGAAAGTTTTCTTACCAAAACAAGGATGATCAGACTGAGTAAGATCAGAATGAGAAATTGAGCAGAGTTTGATAAGTGTGGTTGGATAAAAGGGTTCATCATAATGAGTCCATTGTAATGAGTCAATCAGACTGAGGCAATCAAACCTAGGGTCATCATATTGAGGTTCTAGATAGAGTTTTGAGGGAAAAAAGTTTTTTGTGATCATTCTTTTGTGGATAATGTTTTTGTAAGAAAACTTTGTAAACTAATGGGAGTTTGTATAGAAATTTCTATCAGGATATAGGAGGTGTTTATTGCAAGTTGAGATAATATTTATTCACTTATTAATTATTGATAATTGCTATGGACCCATGGGAGTGGCTATGGTAAGGATGTAGGTTCTCACACTAAGGTCAAACCTTATAACTCTTGTTTTATTTTATTCTCTTAAAATTTTTTCATTTATGAGTATTTACTAAAAGATGATAGAGATATCATCTTTAATAGGTTGTGGGGGTAAAGTTTTTAAAGTATTGAAACTTATGAAAATTGAATAATTGATTCGACCCCCCTTTTTAGTTTTTATTCGATCCTTTTGGAATTTCGTAAATGAGCATTAAATTTAAGTATAGGGCTTTAAATCAGTCCCAATGAAACAAATTGTGTGTCGATCCAATTTGAAATGGCCATGTTACTAACATTTGAAAAATATTATGGATTGAAATAGGTTGGTGTTTTTTGTATTAACATTTGATAAACATACTGTTTTATATGTTGTTCAACTCAAAGGCAGTCAACAAGACCCGATATTCTTTTATCTCATTTTTTTGTAGTGGGACAGTGGCATGAGTAGGGTTTTTTGGGTATTTTTATTATTCCACAAGAATTGTGGATAATTCATTATAATAAAAATTATTATTATTTTATTACAATTATTATTATTATAATTATTTTAAAATTCTATTTTAATAGTCTTTGTAAAATATTAAAAGGAGGATGAATAACTGAGGTTTCCCCTACAATGATAAAAAAATAATAAAAAAGTGGAGGAGGGGTGGCCAGCTTAATCAAGAAGGGAATCAAAAAATATATATTAAAAAAGCGGTGGCCTTCCTTTTGTGGGAAGCCATGTTGCTAGGTCTTTTCTTCAATAGTCGTCTGCATTGACTGTCACTTGATCCTGAATTATACTGCAAGGATCCCTTTTAGTTGGGCCATCACATCTCCCATTGTCGAAGGTGCTTTCCTACTATCACGAACCAACCCGTGTCCACCCTGAACCGATCACCCGTGCCGGTCCGCGACATCACCCAAAGGGCGTTCTTGATTCCCATGGGTTGGAAACCAGTGCCTGGCATAAAAATTTGACTTCTAGGAATGATTTATCCAATGAAAAAAGATAAATAGATAAACAAAACTGACAATAGAAATAAAAAACAAGAAGTGGAAAGAAAATAAAACTGAACATACCTCCTTGTGACCTTCTAGGTCACCACCCAACTCAGACCCAAGCCTACCTCAATGATGAGTAGAAAAACAATGAACCAGAACAAGAACTTAACCTGAAACCAGAAGAATATGATAGACATGAGCACCGAGATAATGAGTAGAGATTCCAAATATAACCACAAAATCCAAGCATTCACTTTCCCAAAAATAGTCCAATGACACAATTTTGAAACACAAATATAAAATTAGGGTTTTCACATTTTAAAAATAAGCAACACATTTTTACCATTTCAAAACCCAACACCTTCTAGATACCATTTATAAAATCTTTTGTCATTTTATAAATAAAATTGAAAAGAGAATATATGAAATCTAGGTTAGAGTAATACAAATATAAAGTGCAAACTGAAAATAAAGTAGTGAAACAGAAAGTAAACAGGCAATGTAAATAATCCAGTAACCATGAGTGATCCTAAAAATCCATAGAAGACCTCTAGACATACTCGACTTAGAACCATCTACCAGTGTATGGTGAAACTCCAAAGTCTATAACCAACAGGCCGCCCTCACGACAATAGAATGCAACGACACTATCCATCTGGCCTATACACCTACCCATGGGTACCAACCCGTCTAATTAGGGATGATATGCAACCATCACTTGATCAACTATAAGATTCCTAGAAGCCCATGGTGTATATAATAATAACATGCAAGTAGGAAGGTCCTCACACACGTGAATCATCTCACTGCACTTTCCTTCCCCAAACAAAGATGCTTGTTTTGAGTTCACCCATAAAGGGTTACCCTAGACAGAAGCGCCCCCAAATACACATTCAATCATTACACATTAACAAAGTTCCAACCGGGCCGTCACATCACACAAGAATTCAAACCATCTTATAAAACACCTTACGTTTCTAACCATCCATTCACATTTTCCGAATCACATTCTTTTCAAAAATCACCACAAGACAACACCTTTATATGTACAACACCACATGGGCCTTCAAGTTTACACACCCAAATACATTTACCAAAACAGTTTCAAATCATTTCTAAAACCATTTCCAAGTATACCATATAAAATAGGCCTTTAACTTTCTCAAAATCATACAAAAACACGTTTCAAATCCAAACAACCAAGTTTTAATGAACACATTAAAACTATACCAATAAATCATACAAAGGGACCGAAATATCATTTAGAAAACAAGGAACATTTTCACAAAGTTACCATTCACTTTCAAACCAAACCTAAATGTACACCAAAACACCTTGAACACACAATTCATAATCCTAGAATCATTTAATAAATCATTAACCCAACCAATAAAAGGTATTAAAAAAATACTACAAAGTCTTTCATCACAATTTCACCAATTTCACATGCGAATCCCATTTTAAAACCAACTTTATACTCGAAAAATTAAAAATTACTTTCACACCTTTCAACACATTTCAAAGTTTCAGATGGCATTCCCCATTAAAACATTTTTTCATTCCATCTTTGAGTAAAACATGTCACTCTATGAAATGTACCAAAAGCCCCTACATCAAACACACACCCAAAACCATTTTCAAACAACCGACCAAACACACGTCTCTTAAGGTCCAAACACTAAATCAAATTTACCCAAAATACACTTACTAAAGACATTTCCAAAATGTTTCTAAATTAATGTTCTAATCAACTTTTCTAAGAGTTTATCAAACAAGCATTTCCAAACTTTAGTAAAAATGCTCTATTTTATAAAATGTGTCAAAAATGTGCATAAATTTATTAATACAAGTGTAAGTGTATATGAAAAAAAAAAGTATTGATTTAAAACTATCTTTAACAAATCCAAATACCATAAAAACACTATAAAAATAAAATGACATACAATACTATAATGAATACTATATATAAAAAATTTATTAAAACTCCCAAGCATTAAATAAATTTCTTTGGAAAAGAAAATCAAGGAAAAAACTACCTCAAACACATGCGAATGTGATGAATCGTTCAATGAAAGGATTATTCGAGCCTCATGGTACGTTAACACACCCCAAAGTCAAAGAAAAACAAGATGAACATCAACCCTAATAATTAGGGTTAAACCAAAGAATGCAACTTAAGCGCAAAAACCTCTGTGATGGAGGAATCCTTACTAGAGGGAGAACCTAGCCATGCGGAGGGGGAGGCAGTTAGAGGAGACGCTGCTGGTGATGGAGGGGTTCATGTTGGTCAGTCAAGCGGGAGGCTAGAGGGGCCTGGCCTGAGTGTGGGACAATGGGGGGAGGGCGGCGGTCAGAAGCCGACTGGACGGGGGAGGCTGCACTGGACCAGAAGGGGGAGGTCATGCCGGATGGGGGTCATGTTGGATGGAGGCCGACTGTGCAGTGGGCACTAGAGATGGCATGGGGTGTGGGGTCCTAGGCGAGGGTGGAGGGGCGAGCAGGGATGCGGGAGCTGGGTGCGAGAGGCTAGGCGTGGTGGTCAGCTAGAGGCGTGAAGTGGCAGGAGTGGGAGAAGGCTAGAGGGGGGGGGGGAGGCGAGGCTCCGAGTGCGCTTAGGCGGACAAAGGGGAGGGATGGGGTGGCTCGCGCAAGGTACGAGGAAGGGGGCGGGGAGTTGGGAAATATGGTTTTTCTCATTTTTTTTATTTTATGTTATAATAATAATAATAATAATAATAATAATAATAATAATAACAATAATAATAATAATAACAATATTATTATTAAAAATCATATTATTGTTGTTATTATTATTAAACATTTTATAAAATTCAGTTTAATTTAATTTAACCTACTTTGTTTTATTTATTTATTTATTTTCATTTACCATTTTAATTAATTAATTTATTTATTTCAAAAACCGGGGCAGTTGCATTGTTCGTCTGCAGTCCGACACAAAATTGAGAAAACTGCACTCAAACTGTGCCACTCAGTACTACCCACTTGCAGGGTCATGTCGCGCACTTGACGCGTGGTTCTATAAATTTCGTGTGAGTCACGTGCCGTAACTCTGTCACACTTGGGCATCCATGTGGGCACTATGTGGTTACTCTTAACCACATTGAATGACCGTTCAATAGTGGAAAAATTGTCTGAAACCCAAAATAATAATTAAAGTAATTAAAAATGATAAATCTGTCAGGTTGGGGTGTGACACCTCCAGTGTTTGGAACTCACGTGTGAGATGCCTATTAGAGGGGTAACTCCCTACACCACCCTGATTTACCCCTCAATGAGTTAAGACAGATCCGCATGACCAAGAATGGGTCAAGGTGGGTCTTATTAGCCTAAAAAAACCCTGCACGAGGTCTGCCTGGCCCAAAACGGGCTTGTGTGGGGCTAGCCTGACCCACAAGGGCCTAAGCGGGGGTTTCGGGGCTAGGGTTATTTTATAAAATAAAAAATTAATTAAGTTAATTAATTTAATTTTAGTATTAAATTAAATAAATTAATGTTATTTTTTTGGTCTTAAAAGGTATTAATATTTTAATATTTCGAATAATTAATTTAATTTTGGAAAATAAAATTAAATTATTTAGTGTCCCAAAGTAAAATAAATTATTTTAGTCTGACATAATTCATGTAATTTTTAAAAATACCTCTTACATAATTTGTTACATTTAATTTATCACGCTTTCACTTTTACCTGCTGACCAGTCTTGAGAATTTATTAACTATGTATTTTTCCATTTCATTACATTTAATTTTTTATTATTTGTGTGCAATTATTTCAAATACTTAATTAGTTTTTATCGATGATATGTGCATCTTTTTTTTCATTTAAATATGTATAACACTTTGAACACCCTTATAAAAATGTTTTATCTATATTTTGTACTTCTGAGACCCACTCACTTATGTGCGGGTATTTTTGTACTATAATGAGGATGTTGTCAGTCACATACCATGCTAAGTCGAGGTGAAATCCAGATGAGAAGTGAATACACTAAAAGGGGGTGAGCTGCATCTTGAGTCAAGTTACGACTCATGTATGAGTAGATTATGGTTGACCCATTGAGTTTAAAAGGATAGACCAATTTTAGATACTGAAGACCAGTAGAGTAAATTTTTATTTCCTTTAATTTTTTTTATTTTATGAATTTTTATGATAGTGGGAAACACTTAAAATAATAAACAGTAAACCAAATAAAGGTGAAATGTGTGTTTTTCAATTAATGTTCAGTTGAGAGTGTGACAACATAGAATGAATAGATTAATAAAAATGGTTTACATTCATAAAAAAATATAAAAACTCTAAAATAAATATTAATTCTCAAATTCCTTCCATCATTTTAATTTGGACAAAACCAGGTGTTCGGGGTGCTCGTTGGCCAAAGTTGCGTGTGTCTCATACTACCCATGAGTTATTATGAGAGTGATGGTTTGACTTAACTGATGTTGGAATAAAGTAAGTATTCAAATCTATCTTTTTGTAAAATTATAGGTAATCATTGAGTAAATAAATTTTATGATTTTTGAATTTTGGACTTCACTCAATAGATCAAGGAACTGCGAGTTAATGCAGTTGGCTAGTCAAATGTATACCTTGAACTCTCTGAGTAGTGGAATAAAAAAGGATTTTAGACTATGAGGATAGGTTCAAGGATCTTTTACACTGGAATACTCAAGCAAAAAAGTATTCTGATTCTAGTATAGAGAGTTTCTTGAGTTTGATAAAATAGTAGGAGATATTTAATGATTTAATTAATTAATCAATAATGTCTAAATCATTAATCAAGATAAAAGTAAAATATGTTAGATTTTCTTTGGTGTAGAAAATACAAAGAAATATCATCTATACACCATAATAATTATTTGAAAAAGAAGATGTCCCAACTGACACAAGTTTCCAATAGTAGTACATGCACTTGCACAAATTACAATATATAGAAGTCAAGGCGACGATGTCCCCAATACCTATTAAGATACTCAGAAAGTGAGGGTGTAAAAATGATTATATGAGACTAGTGTTATATTCATATGATGATTATTTCATAATTCTATCATCAATGTATGATGTGAGTTGGGGATACTACATTAGGACATCAATGATTACACATGTTGTCTCATCTCTGAGCAGATTATATGGAGAAAGTGAAGTGAGATGTGAATGGATGATGACTACACTGGCTATGTTTAAATTCAATGGTGGATCACGGTCTTTCAAGACATCTTATTCTTATATCCTTTTCACCCAGTTACTCCAATTTTATTTAATATTATAAAAGTAATAGTATGGAGAAAATGATTCATTAAATTTTGGGTAAGGTTCCCATAGTAAATAAGAAAGTAAAGAAGTTATAATAATTAAATTTTATGGGGATAAATTTGAAAGACAGGATGAAAAGGAAAATGGAAAGTGTGACACCCAAGGAACCTTAAAAATGTACTTCAATGAAAATTGGTATTAAACATGTGGTTATTTTCTTTTCATATCATGAAATAAATCAATGGAATTTTACAAGCAATGAACAGAATCGAATAAGAAAGTAGTCACTTCTTCTTCAGGGGTATTTATCTATTGTAATTAAGGGTTCTGTTATATTTTTTGGTAATTAAATACAATATTACTATAATATATGTGTATTAAAATACAATATACAAATAACTATATTAAAATTACAAGAAGTTAGATGTGCTCTTTAAGTGGCTGAGAAATGGTGGTTCTAAAGTTAGTGGTAAGAAAACAAAAATTCTAATTAACAAGTACATGGTTCTAATATAAATTTTATTGAGTATAACTAAAACAATTATTTTATGTTACTTTGGACATTAAAATACATTATTCTAGTTCATGAATGAATGTTTTTTATGGTGTCTAATGCTCAATAAATAATTTAATGTCACTTGAATCATAGGAAATATGTGATGAATATAAAATGTAAGACTTATATGACTAGTTGTGACAAGATATAATATTTTTTCAAGAAAAAATAAGTTGATGTTAAGGATATACCCAATATGATATTTAGACTATTTGGAGTTAAATACCTTTGGTATTATTGACATATTCAGTTTGGGATAAAGTATCCTTATGAAATAAAGGTAAGCCACAAATATTTTGGAAATAGTTCAGCCAGAGAGCATGATCTATTCCAAGGGTAACCTTGCGGTAAATATACTTCATAATATTCCTTTAAGTGATTAAGGAATGTGAAATTGAATTATGGTATATGCTTGGTTAGAAGACATGAGTTGCTTCCGGACCATGTGCTGAAGAATATCTTGACCAAGCATTCGTTGATCAATATAATGTAGTGTGTAGTAATTTCTAAATTCACATTACCTTGTCCACATAAAAGGTATCATGCTAATAAGAAAGATCGATGAAGAGTCATACATATTAAAATTGATAAAAAATGTTGCATGAATTAATTACTAAACACACATTACTTTACATACACTAGATTCATAATGTAAATAAAAGGGGTAACAATGTTGTAACTTATATTTATTTCAAATACTTCCATTATGCATTGAAAATAACAACATTTTTCTATAACAAAATGCCAAATATAATGAAAAATGGATATAATATTAGTTATAGTATGATGGAAATCCATTATTTTATAAGAACATTGTGTGTAAATGAATAGTGTTTTTTAGGATATAAACAAAATCACATCAAGAAAAACACAATTTAAATCTTAAGTAATTATCCTAAAAGTTTTTTAGGATATTACAGAAATCCCTATGATATTAAAATTGTAGTATGTTACAGACAAAATTTCTATAAAAGGGATGAATATATCTACTTGAGATAGTGGGAGAAATATTGACCTAGGTTTAGTCAATGTAATAGATTCACAAATAGTTGACATAGGAATGAGTTCTACAAGAGGCATGAAAGAAGAATGTTCTGGAGACACATGTTGCATTGGAAGGTTAAAACCATAGTGACGGTTTTATACTCACCATGTCTGGTGATATATTATTCATTGAGAATAACAATTCCTATAAGTATGAAGTATATGAAAATTAATAATGATTGAAAAAATCAGTTAACATTGAATAATGGAATCCATGTACCAAAGTACACAGGGCTTATTATTTTCAATATTGTGGTGGGTATTCAAGTGAGACAATACATGGATGGTAAAAGTGTGGTACCAATAAGGCTTGATTAGTAATACCTGGTAGTTATGCCTAAATCCAATTAAATTTCACTTATCATAGCTATGTTAATTTTATTGAGCATTAGATGTCAAGAAAACTAATTGTGGAAGGAGTCTATACGACACAACTAGAAAGGGTTGGTGTCATCCTAGAATTCCAATAAGGGTGAAAGTTATTAAAATATCATTTTGGATTAAAGTAATCAACAAGATAATAGAATATTCATTCATAATAAATCTTTGACATGTTTCAACCAAAGGTTAGTGGGAGCAATGTTGTTTTCCATGTGAAATATGTTGGGTAAGATATGGAAAATAATTAATGGTCTTACAATTAGTTAATACCATAATGAAAGTTACTCTATAGACATTGACTTAAAGTAGTAATGTAATTTCTAGGTAATATGGTATATTCAGGTAGATCTAACTGATTCTTATATCTAGTCAATAAGACATATACAAAAAAGGTAAGTTGGGACAATTAGAGAGTGATTTTTTTCCAAAGTCGCATGGCATAAATCTCTATAAGAAGACATGTAGGTGAATAGGAGGATATTAATGTGGTGAGTAGAATATCTTACACTTTTGCGATGGGTCAATCACATATTCCATGATTTGTAATTGAAATAATATTTATAACATATAATTTATGGTAGGAAAATATTAGTTATATCCAGTATAACTATAAGAGCAGCCATAAGTATTATCCAATAGTACTAGATCAAGCACAAAGGTTATATACCTGGTATGGGGAGAGGAAAGGATACTTGTTTTCAGGGGACGCAAAATAGTATTCCTTGGATCAATGTGATCTTATATTATAGATAGGCTAAGGTAATGAACAAGAAATAATAAATCAATCTAGTGGTAGCCATGTCTACAAATACCATGTACATTGCAACTTCTGAGGTAGCTAAGAAAAATTGTATTAAACTATGAAACAATTTGTTCTAGATCTTGGAATCACACCTAGTAAGTAATGTATTATCATAATGTAAATTATGAAACTCTTACTAGCCAATATGCGATGTTTTGATAGTGAAAAAAAAGAATATATGCAGGGTTTAATTTTTTTGAGGGGTTTTACTCAAGGAGGTATGTTCATTCATAGCATAATAGCTATGCAATGGAGAGGTGGAAGACCCATAAACTAAATCCATGACAAAGTGGAAAAATGATATTAATCATGTGAGATCTAAGAAGGATAGTTAGCAAGTTGGATCTAGTGCAAGTGGGAGTGTAGTGATAGTGGGTGCCATAAAACTAACTAAATAGTACTTTTCGATTAACATATCATGTATATAGTGAGTTATTCATGATGTATACATACCATTATAGTGTATACATTTATGTGTCCATGATTTAAATGTAAATTTCCATATATTAATTATTGTATAAAATATTCATAGCAGATCCTAGGCTATAATGAGAACCTCGAGATACTATGACATTGTAGAGACCCCAAACATGACGTACATAGAAATTACATTACTTTTGCAGAATACTTAATACATAACAAAAACAGACACCAAAGGACCATAATAGTTTAGTGTCTTTGGAAACATGGAACATAATCTTCTAACCTTGGTGAAAGATCTTCAACATCTCCCATAAAGATCTTCCTTTTTTTCTTACCTAAAACCTTTCTTTATATCCTAGGGAAAAGAAAACATATAAAGGGTGAGATAAAATTCTCAGTAAGGGTAAGCATGAAGAAAATAAAACAAACCATATACATTTGAACTTAAAAACATGAACATAATATTTAAACATCAAAATCTTGAGCAATGACATAAAACATGGCAGTACGTAAGGCATAGATCATAATGTAACATCAATCATGATAAAATAGCATGGGAATAAAACATTTAATTGTGGAAAACCATTAAACACATGATATGATTTTCATAGTAGCCAAGGCATTGCTGCCAAGACCATCTTAGTGGACAAAGTCCCTTTCTGAATCGAGTTCACTCCTCATTCCAGTCCTGTATCACTAAACCGAATTAACTTACCGTTCCAGCCATGTCTATCTTCTGAGATATAAATATTTATCAATGGAATTGGAGGGATATATAGGTCCCACAAATCTCATAATGAAATAATTCTTACGTGTTCCACAACATAAACATAAATCATTCATCATAGACCAAACAAATAAAATGGGTTTCATAAAAATAATCCCATCATAATCCATATAAAACAAATGGATATCATTTCATCATAAGAAAAGTGAAACCATGTAAATCATAGATACATTATACTTGAAAATACACATATGAAATAATGTCATCTTAGATGAAAAAATGGTTTTGATAAATCACTTAAAATGAATTCCTGAAGAAAATATCCTTTTTTATTCAAAATCATTTTCATTTCACAAAATGCCATGAAATTTTAAAAGAAAAGGATTTTGTTGAAAATATTCATGAAATATTATAGATTATGCTTCATAAAAATAATGCGTTATGAAACCGTAAAAATCTGTTCATGTTGTATAAGTTAAAAAAACATTCTTCTTGTACTTTTGTTGGAAAAGTCAAAAAGTACCACATATGGTAAAAAAAGAAAGATTCCTTACATAACACAAAGTAAAAGTCAAAGTTGGTTAAACATGAATTTAAAACTACATGGAATAATATTAAAAAATTAATGAAATTTTTTTATGGACATGGATGAAAATATACCCTAGTAAATACTTAAGTATAAGCAATCTCAGATAAAAATGAGATTTGCAAAATTACCCCTTACCATAGATCCGATATGCTTCGTATGTATCCAAACCTCCTGTATAATGATTTAAATTATGTCATTGACTCATTACAGAATCATATTCATTGTTATGATATCATATATGGTTCACTTATGACTTTATATTACCCGTTCTTCTGTAAATTCCATGTTAAAGCAGTGTTTTGGGTAAAATCGTTTCATTTATCATATGTGTTTCGATTTGTTGTTCTTGATATTATTACTCATATACTGATTTACTTAATTCCAGAATTTAAAACATCATTTATATATAATATACATTCAGTATATAAATATATATTATAGATCGATAAATAGAATGAAATACACCGTTCATGGAGATGGTAGACCGTACGCACGCATGAACGCGGTTTTCGTTTCCTTATTGAATTCAATGGAATTAAGTAGATGAAATACATATATATATATATACATAAATCCAGTATCATTATTTTTTCATATATTTCATTATTATTCATTATATATACTTTATAATCATTCATGAATGGTTAACATGGAGAATGAATCTCATCGCGTTATGGAGACGGTAATCCGTACGTACGCACGAGCGATGATATCATTCCCATAATTATTGAATAGAATTGGAGTGAAAGATATAATAACTCAGAATCAGTATGATGTTATAATAACCATATATAGTTATTCATTACACCATTATACGCATCCAAGTAAGGTGGTGGTGGAAAAACATATTACACCACGGCGTGGAGACGGTATTCCGTATGTACGCACGTGCGGTGATTTAGTTTTCCGTAGGATGGATAAGAGGTGAAATGGGGTTGTTTCATATTTATAAAAAAATATCATTTAATTAGTGATACTAATGTTATTACTTTATAATGAAACAACTAAAGAAGAAGAAGTTGAAGAAGAAAGAAACTTGAAAAAATCGGTAGAAGAGATTACCTCTTCTTTGACGCGCCTCTTCTTATCCTCAACTTAGGGCACCAAAGTTGGTCATTGAAGAAGACCAGGACCTCTAGTATTTTTCTAGGGATGTGGAGAAGAGAAATTGGTAGGGTTTGGCCGAGCTTGAAGACTCAAAGTTGTGTAAAGAGGAGAGGGAGGAGGTTCCCTTTTATAAGGGAGGAGAGGGGCACCTTTGGAAAGTGTGAAAATATTATTCTATTATAAACTTATTTTCTGTTTCAAAAGGTATAAAATCATTAAATATGAATATAAGATGACTCATGGTCGAAATAAAATCATCCAATCAGAATTGGACATGTTTTGGATAATATTTTAATCATTATAATCTTATTTATTTAAATCATTTATTAATGAGGTAAATACTGCATCATTATTGTGTCATAAATAATTTAATTTATTTGATGTCTAAAAATTATAAAAAAATACCAACATGTAGGAAATATTTTTAGCTTTATAATGAATATTTATAGTTGAAAATATAATTTATATAACCCCTTATAACAATTAATTACTAAAAGATTTTTGTTAATGTCAATTTTGTCTTTACATTAATTTAATTAATCCAAATTGTCATTATCACTACCAAGTGGCTCAATGGGGTACCAAAATTGACCCAACGATTTCCATGGTCGGCCACTTCTCATCCAATAATATTAGGACAAGTGTAAGGTAATTTTGAATTATTATAATATTTTTTTAACCTTGAATTACCATATTTACTTTTAACCGCGGTAAATAAAAGTCAAAAGTTACTATTCACCAAAAATTATTTTAATCTTATTGAACCACATTTTAATTCTTGATAACAACCATGTATGTCAGATTTTTTAAATTCAATTCATATAAGTGGAAAATTTTCATTTAAATGAAAGAGTCAGTTTTTTTTAACTACCACTAAGTGGTTTCACTATTCATCAAAAATTGAAGTTTTTCAGAAAATACCAAAAATTAATCCTAAGCTATATTTGATATTCTGAATTCAAAAATGATGTCTATTTTTCAAAATTCAAAACATAGAAGTGGCATTAATTAATTTTAAAATTAATTCCTGTTATCAAAACAAATAGCGTGTTTGTAAGAAACAATAACTATCAAAAGATCAACCCTTGCTTATGTCCAATTTCAAAGTGAAATTAATTCCAATGACCAAAATTGGGTTAAATGGTAAAATTATATTATAATTACACTTTAAAACCAATTAAAAATATAATCTAACCATATAAATTATTGCGAAGAAAAAAGTTGTTTTTAATTAAAATATAGCGTGTTTTTACTATTCATTAAAATATGAAAGTTATCAGAATAATATGAAAAATTTATCCAAATTAAATTTATATATCCTAATTCCAAGGAAGAATTTTATTTTGTCAAATTGAACTTATAAACATGTTAAAAACTAGATTTAAAGTGGGTGCGCCATCAAAAGGCGGCAAAACTGCATTTTTTGAAAAATACTTATTTTACCCGAAGAATTTATTTTGTTCTCATACCATGTTCTAGAAAATGTTTAAGATGAATAATAATGTTATAAAATTCAAAATTTAGTTAATACTATTCATAACGTCTAGTCCATAATAATATTATTACAATATATCATTGTTTAGTGAAACCCGATATTACGTACTACACATGCTGTCGAGGAAGGTTGTGATTGTGTGTAATGCAAGCCAAGTCAGGGATGCGTGTTGTGAAATCTCCTTTTGGAGTATCATACAACACAAGACATCAATGAAATTTAAAAGAATAATTCTCATAAAATCTCTGGTTGTTACATTCTACCCCCCTTAAACTTAATTTCTCCCTCGAAATTTGTCAGGGTTATAAATAGTTTACTACTTGGAAGTTTCTTTCATAGAAACCCACATCGTGAAAAGGAATACTAAAACTTACTTTTAAAAATGAATGTTAAAAACAAAACGGATACCCAAAGTAACTCATCACTTGGGTTCCCACATAGGAGATAATAGTTAAAATATGGATATGGAAGAGAAATCTAACTGTCAAGTTCTGATGGAGAGTGGTAGGGAACATGGCTATGAAAAAGCCAAAAATCACAAATACATAAATTTTTGATGATCTAAGGTACCATCTGATTCATCAGATATGAGGGCACTAGGACAACATTTTGGTTTTCAAGATCATTTCCTAAATGTTGAAGAATTTTTGAATTAAAAGAAATACTTACTTGATTTTGGTACAATCTCAACGTTGCTTATGCCTCGAACAGTTTCCACTTCATCTCTTAAAAAAATGAAGTTGATTTTGTCTTTCGTGAAGTTTTAGTAGATCATGTGATAGAATTATAGGTCATTCCATCTATCTCCAACATAAGTTAGAAAAAGTTATATACATAAGTCAATCTATGGTGAGATTAATCGGATATGGTTCCAAATATGGACTTATACATCATCTATCATACAGCTTAATAAAATAAAACTAGTTTCTACTAACTAGGGACTTCCTGTAGGCCAGAGGTAGGCGATAAAGGCCTGTTGCACTTCGGTTGTGGGTTCGATTCCTGCATCCTTATCTGATGCGATGGGTTGTCGCCCATCTTATGGGTTGTCCTTCTTCTAAAACTATACTATTATAACATTCCAAACATAATATCAAAAAGTTTTAGCCTTAAACAATACTAACTTATGTCCAACATAATCCATTCCAATCTTTAGGCTTATCTAAAATACTTCTGTCCAAGCTCATATTATAAAGAAAATAATTACTAGAAATTTCATTTACCGAGCATGTGAATACCATCATTTATCCCCCATATATCATGCGATATATCTTGTTGGTCACATTACAAACATTTTAATACCTTAATCATGTATTCTCTTGAAAAATGAATACCCATTGAACCTTAGTGAAAAAATGAATGCTGTAAAAAGTTAACTCTTTCCACATACCAAAATCCCAAAATTTATATTTACTCAAACCGAGATATCACTTTGTCCTTATATCAGTAATGAGCTCATTAATACTATCAAACATCTCATTCTCTCCTTATCCCTTCATTATGCGCATATAATCTACTTTCCAAAAATATCTGAATAACCTTTCATGGTTACCAGTACCATTCAACATATACTTTCAAATACTTTAGGAAAAACAATAGTGTAACAATCATTAGATGTGTCTTTATTCCATAGTACCATTACCTATACAACATAACTCTTGATAAACATAAATCATTCCACTACCTTCTTAAACCATTGACCGAGCTTTAACAATTATTTCATCTCACATATCATTTGTAGTCTCTTCATCATCATCAATATAAATACTACCCATACGACCATGATGATTCTCATCATGAGAATTTACCTTAGGGAATTGGTTTTCATGATTCTCTTACATTCCACATTTAAAACATTTAACCATTGTTGATGTCTTAGAAATACCATTATCCTTGTCCATGGTGTTAACTAAACATTTTCCTTTGTAATTAATGGCTTTTTGTCCTTATTTTACACACCCAAAGCATCTTCTAGTTCCTTTGAAACATTCTCATTGATGCCTCTTCCCACATGATTTTCAAGGGGGAAATTGAACTTTATTTCCTCTATGATCATCAGGAAACTCCATCTTTCTCTTATTAGCTGAGTCAGGAAACATACCAAAGTTGAGATTATTGATCATATTATGAGATTGCTGATTAGGAATAATAACGATGTTTGTACATCCAAATCCCGTTTCATTTGGTTTCTCATGAATAATATCATTCCATTGTCCATCATATTCTCCATTAACATGAATCCTCCTGTTTCCTGCCATTTCTTAAAACCCAAAAATAATAGTATGAGAGGAAAAACTTGTACTAGAAAAACAACATAATCAAGGGGGAGTACTTTCAATATCTAACATCTTAGGTTTAATTCTATGATCGTTACCGTAATTCTAGGACTATAACCTACACTTATACTTAACCTTAGGGACATCCCTAGACATACCTTAGAAATATCTCTAGGGATCTCACTAATGTTTTTTCATCCTAGTTTCCAATGGTTGAGTAAACCATTCCTCTCATACCAACTATAGATACCCCAAACTTGATGTACATAAAAATTACATTAATTTTTCGGAATAATTAATACATAACAAAAATAGACACCAAAGGACCGTAATAGTTTAGTGTCTTTGGAAACTTGTAACATAATCTTCTAATCTTGGTGAAAGATCTTCAACATCTCCCATAAAGATCTTCCCTTTTTTTCTTATCTAAAACCTTTCTTTATATCCTGGGGAAAAGAAAACATAAAAAGGGTGAGCTCAAATGCTCAGTAAGGGTAATCATGAATAAAATAAAACAAACCATATACATTTGAACTTAAAAACATGAACATAATATTTAAAAATCAAAATCTTGAGCAATGACATAAAAAATGGCAGTACGTAAGACATAGATCATAATGGAACATAAATAATGATAAAATAGCATTGTAATAAAACATTTAATTGTGTAAAACCATTAAGCACATGATATGATTTCCATAGTAGCCAAGGCATTGCTTCCAAGACCATCTTAGGGGACAAAGTCCCTTTCTGAATCGAGTTCACTCCTCGTTCCAGTCCTGTATCACTGAACCAGATTAACTTTCCATTCCAACCATATATATATAATGAGATATAAATCTTTACCCAATGCATTTGATGGAGATATAGGTTCCAACCATCTCATAATGAAATAATTCTTACGTGTGCCACAATATAAACATAAATCATTCATCATAACACAAAAAAATAAAATGGGTTTCATAAACATCATCCCATCATAATCCATATAAAACAAATAGATATCAATTCATCATAAGAAAAGTGAAACCATGTAAATAATGGAGACATTATACTTGAAACATACACATATGAAATAATGTCATCTTAGATGAAAAATGGTTTTGATAAATCACTTGAAATGAATTCTTGAGGAAAATACCATTTCTTCTTCAAAATCATTTTCTTTTCACAAAATGCCATGAAATTTTAAAAGAAAAGGATTTTGTTGAAAATATTCATGAATTATTGTAGATTAATATTCATGAAAATAATGCGTTATGAAACTGTAAAAATTCATTCATGCCGTATATGTTAAAAAAACATTCTTCTCGTACTTTTGTCGGAAAAGTCAAAAAGTACCACGTATGGTAAACAAAAGAAAGATTCTTTCCATAACACAAAGTAAAAGTCAAAGAGGGTTAAAAATGAATTTAAAAATACATGGAATGATATTAAACACTTTATGAAAAACATTTTTGTGGACATGGATGAAAATATACCCCAGTAAATACTTACGTATAAGCAATCTCAGATAAAAATGAGATTTGCAAAATTATCCCTTTCCTTAGATCTGATATGCTTTGTACATATCCGAAACTCCTATATAATGATTTAAATTATTTCATTGAATAATTAAAGAATCATATTCATTGTTATGATATCATATATGGTTCACTTATGAATTTATATTACCCGTTCTTTTGTAAATTCCATGTTAAAGTAGCATTTTTGGTAAAATCGTTTCATTTATCGTACGTGTTTTGATTTTTTGTTCTTGATATTATTACTCATATCCTGATTTAATTAATTCCAGAATGTAAAAAATCATTTATATATAATATATATTCAGTATATAAATATATATTATAGATCGATAAATGAATTTAAATACACCGTTCATGGAGACGGTAGGCCGTACGTACGCATGAACGTTGTTTTCGTTTCCTTATTGAATTGAATGGAATTAAGTAGATGAAATACATATACATATATATATACATACATAATTCCAGTATAATTATTATGTCATATATTTCATTATTATTCATTATATATACTTTAAAATCATTCATGAATGGTTAACATGGAAAATGAATCTCATCGCGTCGTGGAGACGGTAATCTGTACGTACGCACGAGCGATGATATCGTTACCATATTTATTGAATAGAATTGGAGTGAATGATATAATATATCAGAATCCATATGATTTTATAATAACCATATATAGTTATTCATTACACCATTATACCCATCCAAGTAAGGTGGTGGTGGAAAAACAGATTACACCACTACGTGGAGACGGTATTCCGTACGTACGCACGCGCGGTGATTTTGTTTTCTGTAGGATGGATAAGAGGTGAAATGTGGTTGTTTCATATTTATAATAACATATCATTATATTAGTGATACTGATGTTATTAATTTATAATGAAACAACTAAAGAATAATTTGAAGAAGAAATAAACTTGAAAGAATCGGTAGAAGAGATTACCTCTTCTTTGACGCGCCTCTTCTTAACCCCCTCTTAGGGCACCAAAGTTGGTCTTTGAAGAAGAACATGACTTCTAGTATGTTACTAGGGAAGTGGAGAGGATATATTGGCAGGGGTTGGCCGAGCATGAAGAATCAAAGTTGTGTAAAGAGGAGAGGGAGGAGGTTCCCTTTTATAAGGGAGGAGAGGGGTACCTTTGGAAAGTGTAAAAATATTATTTTATTATAAACTTATCTTCAGTTTCAAAAGGTCCAAAAATCATTAAAGATGAAGATAAGATGACTAATTGTCGAAATAAAATCATCCAATAATAATAGGACATGTTTTGGATAATATTTTAATCATTATAATCTTATTAATTTAAATCATTTATTAATGAGGTAAATACTGCATCATTATTGTGTCATAAATAATTTATTTTATTGGGTGTCTAAAAATTATAAGAAAATACCATCATGTATGAAATATTTTTATATTTAAAATTAATATTTATAGTCTAAAATATAATTTATATAACCCCTTACAAAAATTAATTACTAAAAGATTTTTAATGTCAATTTTGTCTTTACATTAAATTAATTAATCCAAATTGTCATTATCACTACCAAGTGGCTCAATGGGGTCCCAAAATAGACCCAAGGATTCCCATGGTTGGAAACTACTCATCCAATAATGTTAGGACAAGTGTTAAGGTAATTTTAAATTATTATAATATTCTTTTAACCTTGAATTACCCTATTTACCTTTAACTGCGGTAAATAAAAGTCAAAAGTTACTATTCCCCAAAAATTATTTTCATCTTATTGAACCACATTTTACTTCCTGATAATAACCATGTATGTCAGATTTTTGAAATTCAATTCATAGAAGTGGGAAAATATCATTTAAATGAAAGAGTCAGTTTTTTTTAACTACCACTAAGTGGTTTCACTATTCATAAAAAAATTGAAGTTTTTTCAGAAAAATACCAAAAATTCAGCCTAAGCTATATTTGATATTCCGAATTCAAAAATGATTTCTATTTTTCCAAATTCAAAACATAGAAGTGCCATTAATTAATTTTAAAATTAATTCCCGTTTTCAAAACAAATAGCGTGTTTTTAAGAAATAATAACTATCAAAAGATCGATACTTGTTTGTGTCCAATTTCAAAGTGAAATTAATTACAATGACCAAAATTGGGTTAAATGGTAAAAATATATTCTAATTACACTTTAAAACTAATTAAAAAGATAATCTAACCATATAAATTATTGTGATGAAAAAATTTGTTCTTTATTAAAATATAGCGTGTTTTTTCTATTCATTAAAATATGAAAGTTATCAGAATAATATGAAAATTTTATCCAAATTAAATTTTTATATCCTGATTCCAAGGAAGAATTTTATTTTTTAAAATTGAACTTATAAACATGTCAAAAACTAGACTTAAAGTGGGTGCACCATCAAAAGGCGACAAAACTGCATTTTTTGAAAAATACTTATTTTACCCAAAAAATTTATTTTGTTCTCATATAAAGTTTTAGAAAATATGTAAGATGAATAATAATGTTATAAAATTCAAAATGTAGTTAATACTATTCATAATAGCTAGTCCATAATGATATTATAACAATATATCATTGTTTAATTAAACCCGGTATTGCGTACTACACACGCTATCGAGGAAGGTTGCGATTGCATGTAATGCAAGCGAAGTCAAGGATTTGTGTAGTGCAATATCATTTTGGTGTAGCATACAACACAAGACCTCAATGAAATTAAAAATAATAATTCTCATAAAATCTCAGGTTGTTACAGACATTGATCTTAAATATATGTCCTATGGTCTAGATACGTCATATTGATTGGACATAGTTGATATTTTAGTATCAGGTGTTGGGGGATCATAAGAATTAAGACATATTCTCATGAAGTTAACACTTAGCGATCTCTGGTAGGTGAGATCATGAGGAAAAACCCTCCTATAGAAACAACACATGTTTCAGGTGTCATTGGATGTTCCTATCTATGTACATGTGTATTGGTATACTGATTTGAAATAATCATCAATGCATTCCATTTTATCACATACTTTGATTCAAGGAAAAAACCATGATAATGAAATTGTGGTGAGATAACTTGTGTTGGTTGTGTCATTGGTGGTATGACATTGGTTGAATAGCCAGGATAAAATTTTTCACTTCTAATTTGAGGAAGTAATATCTCAGGTCTGGTTGATCATGATGATAGTACCTTCATAAATCCATGTCTAAGATAGTCTGAGGGAAGTCCATCCAGGTAGATCAACAAACAATAAAGAAATAAAGGATGTTGACACAAGTGTGTGTCACTCTTTATGAGATATATAAAGATAAAGATATTATATTACACATTGAATGTTAGTGGGTTGGTTTTTATTTATATGAATATTACTTATCTCTTTAGGGGATTTGATGGGTTTTTAGACTTCTCTCTTAGTTTATGAATATTATTCACTTATATTGAGATAAGGGCCTAGAGGGTTACACACAATAGCATATTCAAGAATCTTCCCTATTATGGGGAATTGGTGTAATATCCTATTACCTTCCTAAAAAGTTTTGTTTTTTAAAATTCCTTATTTTCCTTTTCTATTGATTGGTTAGGGCCAAGAATGGATTTGGGAGAATACCTATAATGGTGAAGTTAGAGATTTTTTGGATTCTCAACAAAAACCTGCTTGTTCTTCCAACTTCTATGGATTTACATGCTGCATAATATGGTTACATGATGTTTAAATTCTAAAATAATAATAAATTTAATTTTATCAAAAGGCTATGGATTTTTTAAGAAATTTTTGGATTTTTCAATTACACGACGTGCAATTGTGTTACACATCATGTAAAGTCTTGATGGTTGTTTTTTTATTGGCAGCCTGACTTATTTTCCTTTTAATCCTCTCTATTTTTCATTTCTATTGACCCAGGATCCATTCCCAGGAGATTTTGGGGCCCTGAAACCCTTCTAGGTTGTTTCAATCAGCGATTTATCATCATTATAGTTGCGGTGTGACTCACCTAGTAAGAGTTCTCCATATATCTTCATCTCCTTCTCTTTCCTTCATTTGGGTTTGATAGATCATCTAGGGATTGATGGATCTAAACTCAATGTTTTCAAATCTTATTTATAGGTTGAGTTCATAGATCTTATGCACCTTCGTTATTAATAGCATGTTGCATTGTGGGATTTTCATTTCCATGAGAAAGGTAGGTGGTTCCATTATGATGGAAAAATTTGATTATCCCTGAATTTCTTGATTTAAAATCAATTGTTTTATTTAAAGTCAATTAATTGAAATGACTTCAATTGGATTATTGAAAAAGCAATTCCATTTAATTGGGGGATTTTAATGTGATGTTGATTTTGGAAGGCAATTTGGGAAAACCATCAATTCCATTGAATTGGGGTGTGTTTGAGAAATTGATTTAAAATTGTGGAATTTAAATTATAATATTGATTTGTTGAAATTTATTCAAAATTTGTATTTGAGAAAATGGATTGAAACTATTTTTGATAGAAACCCAGTGGTTTTATCACGAAAAGACATGTTTTAATTAAAAACCTGTGTTTTGGGTTTTAAATGGTAAATTGGAACTTCTAAAATGGGGGAGTTAGTTTAATGGTATTTTCTACATTTTTAAAAAAATTCTCCATATTTGGTTTTATTAGAAGACATAAAATCCTAAGTAGTTAATGATTTATTGGGATAACACTCTTTTAACGATTTGAAAAAGAAAAAACCTAGTGTCATAGGTCACATCTCTGATCAGATGGTAACATGTCACATTTGGCTAGTGTCAGAGGGGTGTGTGTATACACATATTTTCATGATCACCTTTGAGGGTGTGAGGATCCCATAGCCTGCAAATATCACACCTTTTTGGAGATTACCCAGTTGCTCCCTTTTTTATATATCAGATATAAAAATGTTCCAATGTTTTTAAACTATTTTACATGCCTAATAAATTTATATAAAATAGTTTATATAAATTTTATGTTAATAAATTTTCTTAAAGTGTTTCCATCATTTGAAATTGAAAGCATAAATTGTTTTAATTATGACCTAATTTTCCATACTTATTTATTTAAAATTAAATGATTTAATTGGTTAATTACATATTGGAATATCTTATGGAATCCTTGGTGAGACTATACTGGTATTTTATCTCACACCCTACCTGTTCCTTTGGGTGTTTGTAGATTATATTATTCTAAGATTTAGAAAGGGTAAGGTGCCAGTTGATGGTCATAACTATTTATCCTTGGGTCTTGGAGAGTTGTTTCCATTGGGACTTAGTTAGTTATCCTTTTTTATCTAATACTTTTATTGTAGTAATTTTGGGTTGTTTACCTATTTGACTTATGGAACACTACTCTGTATGGAGTTTTCCCTTTGTATTCATATTGACTTGTTTATCTGCTTCTGCAATGTATGCAACCAAAATCATTTCCACTATCATTTTGTATGATACTGGGTGCTAGTCTCCAACTCGTGGGGATCGAGAACACCCTTTGGGTAATGTTGGGACCAACTAAGCTATCGAGTTACCTAGACACCTAGCCTGGTTCGTGATAATGTCGCATCAAAGGTATTAGTTGAGATTCATGTTTTGATGTCAGTTTTCATTTTTGTATTGTTGTCGGGATGTAGGTGGTAGTTGTGATTGAGTGTCTGGCCTTCTCTCGCCATAACGAACCTCAATTCACTAGGGGTGATTTGGGAAAGGCGTATTTAGGATTAGTTCTAACCTTGTTACCTTCTTTTTATTTGGATGGACTGAAATCCAAATATTAAGATCTTATATGTTGGGATTCATTTCTAGTGTTTCTATGTTTGAGTGTTAATCTGATGTCTCCAAAGTTGTCTGCTGATGTTTTGTAGCATCATGCCTCCAATAATATGTGTGAACTGGATCTAGGAGGAAGGTAATGATGAACCACAATGAGAAAATCACCCCATGGACCTGAGTCTTATTGAGGTGATCATGCGCACTATCCAAGCTCTAGGACATGAACCTGCAACAGTTCCTATTCAGGCTCATGTTTTGGAACCTCATAGGGATGATATATAGAATTGTTCTATGGATTTCTTTCACTATAATCCACTAGTTTTTAAAGGCTCTAATGATCCCCAAGAGGATAAGGAACGGTTGAGTAGAATTCTTGGAGTCACCTAGAGAGATTAAGGTGATGTTTTCCACCTTCATGTTGGAGGGACCAGGAATGAGATAGTGGGACATGATGGAAATGAAGAAGAAACTTGAGGTTTTAGAGTTGAAAGACATCAATGATCTTTTTACCAACCATTTCCATCAATATTTGATGTTGTTATCCAAGGTTTTAGATTTATTCACACTTGAGAAGGCTAAAAAAACCATGACAGAATATGCGAACCATTTTGTGGAGCTAGTGCCATTTTCACCTAAGGTAGTATCAAATGAGAATATAAAGATTTTATGGTTTGAGTTGGGGGTTGGATCTGATATTTGTTCTTATATTTTCTTACTGAAGCTACCTTCTTGTATTAATGTGCTGGATAGAGCATTTATGGTTGAAATGGACATGGCGGGCAAGTCAGGGTTGATGGGGGTTTCTTCTCTTCCCAGTGGAAATGTGATTTACTCTATGGTAAAGGGGAAGTATAATGATTCTCATGGTGGATCTTGATAATATGCTATTTCTAAAATTCCTGTAATTCCTAGAAGAAGCCCATTGATTTTCTTCAAGTGTGGGAAACCTAAGAATTTGAAGAGAGTTTGCACTGAGGCACCCAATATATGTGGCTGCTATATACACTCAGGTAAATTTTAGAAGTTCCACAATATCATTTCTAATCCATGTAGTGGCATAAGATCATTTTCACCTACTAAAACTATGGTGCAATTTGATGCTTCATGAGCAAAGGGTTTATATCCACAGACATCCAAAATGAATCTTCTTCACATAGTTGAAGAGTTTCCATAAAAAGAAGATACAGGTCCAGAGACTATGAGAGGTACCATCACTATAGATTCTCCATTAGTGACTCCTTTATTTTATACAGGTGCATCTCATTCATTTATTTGAACTTGTATTTTTAATCTTCTATGTCATCCTATGGATCTTTTGTCTCATGTGATGGATATTAGTACACCCCTTGGAATAAAGATACATTAGGGTCTTTGTAGTCCATCTTGTGATTTCACCTTATTAGATGTTGATCTTGGTTGGAGTTTTCTGGTTCCAAATATGAAACCTCTTGACATCACTTTCAGAATGGATTGTCTCATTTCCAATAAATCCTAGATTGATTATTATATCTGACAGGTCTCCTTTAGAATGTTACCCAAGGTTGAGTAGACTCGAACATTCTTATCCAATGTTGGGGGAAGTAATATATATGTTTCATTTTGATCTAGAGAAAAAATATTTGAGCAGTGATATTCCATAAGTTTTTATCTAATTTCTTGATATGTTTACTTTTGAGTTCTCTAGATTTAAACCTATAAGGGAGGTAGAGTTTTCTATCGACGTAGTACCTGGTACTCAACCAGTGTCAATTACTTCTAACTGCATGATGCCAACAGAAATGAAAGAGTTAATGATTCAGTTAGAAAATCTTATAATGAAAGGATTTATATGCCCGAGTGTGTCACATTGGGCAGTGTCGGTTCTCTTCGCTAAGAAATATGATGGTTCACATCGCCTTGGTGTTGATTTCTGAAATATAAATAGAGTAATTGTGAAGAAAAAGTATTAATTATAGAATATTGATGATCTGTTTGATCAATTTAATGCGGAGAAATGGTTCTGGAAGATTGATCTTCGATCCGGTAACCATCAGTTGAGAATAAAAGAATCTGAAATTCAAAAATCTTCATTTCAGAGAAGGTGCGACCATTATGAGTACCTTATCATGCCATTTGTTCTAACCAACAATCCTACAGGTTTTATGGATTTATTGAACTATATTTTCCATTTGTACCTTAATTCTTTCATGGTTGTCTTTATGGATGAAATACTTTTCTACTCCAAGTCTGAGGAGGATCATTTCCATAATCTAAGAGTAGTGTTGGAATTATCAAGAATTCATTGAATTTATGACATGCTTTTCAATATGTAATTTCTAGATTCAGGAAGTTAAATTCTTAGGACACATGTTTTTAGAACATTTAATTTTAGTTGATCCTGAAAAAGTAATGGTAGTTGTGACATGGGAGAATCCATAGAATTATTTTGAAATCCTATGATTCTTGGTTCTAGCTAGGTATTATCACCAGTTTGTTAAGGACTTCTCAAAATTGTGTTTTTTAATGACTGCACTAACTCAAAAGTGAGTAATGTTTTCTTGATATGTAAGATTTTAAAGTTTTTTTTGAGCTATAGAATTTTATAAATACTACTCCGGTGTTGAATCTTCTAGAGGATGGATAGAGTTATGTGGTATTTTTTCATGCATCAAGTTTGGGTTTGGGCTGCGTTCTTATTCAAGGTGATCACGTTTTTCTTATTGATCTCTTCAGCATAGGTCATATGAGAAGAATTATCCGACCCATGACCTTGAACTTGTAGATGGGATGTACACAATTAAGATTTGGTGGTGTTATATTTATGGAGAAAGGTTTACCATGTTTTCAGACCATAATATCTTGAGTTATATCTTCTCTCAAAAAGATGTGAATCTCCACCAGAGGCATTAGGTGGAGTACCTGCAGCCTTTCAACTTTTATAACTCCTATAATCCAGGGAAAGGGAATGTCGTTGAATATGATTTGAGTAGGAAACTTTTGACTCAATCCATGAAAGAATCTTCAAAAGATTGGAACTTGATGTCTATCTTTTCTTAGTTGAATATTGGAGTCTATAAATTAGAGGATGAGGTTTATTTGGCCATTTTTCAGTTGACATTTTCTCTTCTCAAGACGATTTTTCAGGAACAACAACTAGATGATGAGTTCTGTAGCATTACTAACTCTCTTCATGGTTGGGAGACTGTTGCTGAGTGGTCATTCTCCAAAGAGGGTATTCTATGCTGTTACAATATATTTTTTGTGTTGTTAGTGATAAAAAAAGCTGTTATGGGGGATTTACATAACTCCATATGGGTAGTGCACCCAGGAAATTCCAAGATATTCTATAACATGTGGTGTAAATTCTAGTGGCCATGTATGAGATGGGGAACTGATGAATTTGTCTCTCACTGTTATACATGTCAGTAGGTTAAGGCTAAGAACCAAAAACCTTTATGGTTTCTTTAGACCCCTCCAGCCCTTACTTGGAAGTGGGATGAGATCTCAATGGATTTTGGGGTTGGACTTCCATGTACCCAGGGGAAGAAGAATTCGACATGGGTTGTGATCGACCATATAACTAAATCATCTCACTTTATACCCATTTTTGATATAACCAAAGTTGATGGTTTGGGATATATCTATGTGAAAGAGATTATTTTTTTGCATGGAGTTTCATATGATATAGTCTTAGATAGGGATCCTTGGTTCGCTTATCGAATTTGGTGAGGACTTCAATAGGCTATAGGATCTCAAATCCATTTGAGTATGGCATACCATCTATAGTCAGATGGACAAACAGAAAGATCTATACAAATTCTTGAAAATAATCTCTACACTTGTGTTCTCAACTTGGGTGGAGCTTGGGATAACCATCTAGGATTGGATGAGTTTTCTTATAACAATAATTACCAGTATACAATTAGAATGGCTCATTTTAAGGCCTTGTATGACTGGCCTTATAGATCTCCATTGTGTTAGTCATAGATTAGTAAAAGTTTTTTAGTTGGACTGGGATTGGTTCAGGAGACAACCACAAATATTCTGTTGATTCGTTGGATAATGCTGACAATACAGATCCGATATAAATACAATGTTGATCGTTTTCATAGGGAATTGTAATTCTGAATTTTTGATAAGGTGTTCTAGAAAGTTTCATCTCAATTTGGTCATAGATGGCTTGGGTGGAAAGGGAAACTTGCTCCTTGATTTGTGGAAACTTTTGAGTTTGTTGAGTAGGTGGGGAAAGTTTCTTACCATTTAGCACTTCCACCATAGCTAACATCGATAAATAATATGTTCCATGTATATCATGTATGAAAGTATCTATCTGATCCATCTCAAATTCTAATCTAGGGTGATCCTGAGATTGAACCTGATTTATCCATGACTAAATAGATAGCTAAGATAGTTGATTCTGAAACCAAGGTACTTCATGGGAGTTTCATACCTTTGGTTTGATTGTTATGGTAGAACAATTATTATTTTCAAGATACATGGGAGCATGAGGCACTGATGAGAGAATAGCGGCCTCAATTGTTTTTGATATGGAAGCTTCTTGATAGGATATATGGGGGCATAAAGGTTTTATAGTGGGGAGATTGTAACATCCCATTACCTTCCTGAAAAGTATGTTTTAAAAACATGTTGTGGTTTTCCATTTTTGTTGAATGGGTAGGGCCGAGAACGAATTTAGAGGATACATATAATGGTGAAGTCATAGATTTGTTAGATTCTCAGAAAAAACCTACTTGTTATATAGTATTCTAGAGATTTACATGCCATGTAATATGGTTACATGACATGAAAATTCTAAAATAATAATAAATCATGTTTTATCAAAAGGTGATGTACTTTCTGTTGATTTTTGGATTTTTCAATTACATGATGTGTAATTGGGTTACCTGTCATGTAATGTCCCGGTGATTGTTTTTTTACTCAATGATTGGATGATTTTTCATTTCAACCTCTCCAATTTTCATTTTTCTCAACCTAAGAGCCATTCCCAAACAATTTTGGATCCCTCAACCCCTTACCATTTATTTCAATCAGTGAATGATCATCATTGCGGTTGTGGTGTGACTCACTAGGTAAGAATTTTCCCTACCTCTTCATCTCCATCTCT
The DNA here is from genome assembly GCA_963277665.1 of Viscum album. Taxonomy (NCBI): domain Eukaryota; kingdom Viridiplantae; phylum Streptophyta; class Magnoliopsida; order Santalales; family Viscaceae; genus Viscum; species Viscum album. The sequence continues at coordinate 1,643,241,954 of OY728163.1, read as the reverse complement.
TTCCTTCCTTGGGGTTTGATAGATCATATATGTATTGATGGATTAAAACTCCATGTTGTCATATATTGTTTATATGTTGAGTTCCTTGAATTTCTTGTGCCTTAATTCTTGTTGGAGGGTACCATTGCGGGCTTTGTGTTTCCATGAGAAAGGTATGTGGTTCAGTTATGATGGATAAATTTGGTTATACATGAATTTATTAATTTAATTTAAATTGATTGATTTAATGTCAATAACTTTAACTGATTTCAATTGGTTTATTGAAAACCCAATTCCATTGAATTGGGGGATTTGAATGTGAAGTTGTTTTTTGGAATGAAATTGGAAAAACCCCTCAATTACATTGAATTGGGGTGTGTTTGAAGAAAATTGTGTAATTTAAATTGCTAAATTTAAATTATGAAATTGATTTCAAAGTCGTATTTGAGAAATTGGATTGAAATGGTTTTTGATAGAAACCCAGTGGGTTTATCATGGAAAAAGACATGTTTTGATTAAAAACCAATATTTTAGTTTTTAAATGTAAAATTTGAACTTTTTAAATGGGGGAATGGGAAGAATGGTATTTTAAACAGTTTTAAAATAAATTTCCCATCATTGGTTGTACTAGAGCACATTAAAGCCAAGGAAGTTAGTGAGTTATTGGGATATCACTCTTTTGATGCTTTACAACTGAAACAAACCTACTGTAGTAGGTCACATCCATGATTGGATGGTGATGAGTCACATTTGGATAATTTTAGAGGTACATGTGTATACACATATTTATGTGATTACCTTCAAGGGTGTTAGGATCTCAAAGCTTGGAAATATCGTATGTGTTGACAGATGACCATGTTTCTCACTTGTTTATATATGAGATATAAATGTGTGCCAATGTTTGTCAACTATTTTACATGCCTAATGAATTTATATAAAATATTTTATATAATTTTTTTGTGAATCCCTTTGTTTAAATTATTTCCATCATTTCAAATGTAATGCTTGAATTGTTTAAATTATGCTATGAACTACCATACGTATTTATTTGAACTTGAAATCTTTAATTGGTTAATTAAATGTTGGCATCTATTATAGAATCCTTGGTGAGACTCTACTGGTAATTTATCTCATACCCTACCTGTGCCTGCGGGTGTTTTTAGATTATCTTCTTTTAGGTTTAAATGAATTTAAGGCACCACTTGGTGGTCATAGCTTTTAATCCTTGGGGCTTGGAGAGTTGTGTTGGTTAGGACTTAGAAGGTTATCATGTTTTTCTAGTACTTTGCTGTAGTAATTTTGGGTTGTTTTCAATTCTGACTCATGGTACACTACTTCCTATGGAGTTTTTCCTTTTTATGCATATTGACTTGTTTATATACATCCTAAATGTTTAAAGACAAAATCATTCCTACTGTCATTTTGTATGATGTTAGGTGCTATTCGTCAACCTGTGTTGATCAGAAACACCCTTCGGTCCATGTTAGGACTGGATCGGTTATCTGGTTACTGGGGTACCTGGGTTGGTTCATGATAATAGGTATATAAGATATTGTGGGCCCCACTACGGGGTCTGAGAGTTGTCCAAGAATTATCGATCACTGATAAATAAATAAATTTATTATTATTAATGTATAGAATAATTTGGTTGGATTTATTTATTAAAAGTATTTACAAGTGTTTAAGTAAATATATGGAAAATATTATATGAACGAATAATTTTTTATTATTCAAGGTTCGTTTAAAATTAGCGGGAATTATGAGTCGAGTTAATGACTCAAATTCTATGACATAATATATTTAATATATATTACATGAATATGATAAAATATAAATAATATTTATGATGCAGTTAGTTCTTATAATTATTTATTTATTACTTATTTAGTGGACATTAAATATATAGGGTTCAGGGAACCATAACCTGGTATTTGGACATCCACTATATAAGTGAAGGAGAATCTCATTACTAGTTCTATTCATTCATTCATAATGAGACCCTCTGTAAGAACCCGGATCTTCGTTTCAGGTACGCCTTTCCTTTTTATGGAGTTTTTGAGAAAAATAAAGTTTCTGGAAATTTTTGAAGTAAACGCCATGTACTTTCTGAGTACACATCGTGTACTTTCTGAGTACATGCTGTGTACTCTTTTCCCACTCGAAGCCATGTACTGGCCGTGCCGGGCCACACACATAGTGTGTAGGGGTGACGTGGAGGCCGATTTTGGCGGAGTACGGAAAGACCTAGTACATACCGTGTACTCTAAAAGTACAGGCCATGTACTTATTTTTTTTTTCACTAAACAGACCGGGGTTGTGCCTGACGCACAAAAATGTCTTCTTCTAGGTTCTATTCGTCCGAGAGTGCTGAGGATCCACGAATCTTTGACGAGCTCCCGCCTCTCCGTCCATTCTCCAATTTGAGCACGGTCGATTACATTTGAATCGCAGTAGTGAGTTCTTCCTTCTACTTGAGCCTTGTTTTCCAATTTCTCCTCCTTCTCAAGATATCATGGGTTGAACTTTTTGGGAGTTTTCTCAGATCTAAGATATTCGGGGGAGAATCAGTCATCGTGGTTCAATTATATCAATATCATAGGATCGAGGTAGGTGGTTGTGCCTTTCTGTAGAAAGTCTTTGAGTATCTTGTGCAATTTCGCCAATTCCCTTGAACGAGAATTGTGTGTTTTCCTATTTTTCCCTTGATTGATTTCCTTCTTGCTTGATTTCTATAGTAGAGGTTTACCTTTGTGAATGGAGTAGTTTTTGTTGTACTCTGGATGTTTTCCATACTTGCTTTTCCTGTTAGGTGTTTTACCGGTTTCCATGCCTAGTTGTAGGATAGTGGAACTGTTGTGCTGTTTTTCTGCTGAGCCTTAGAATGATAGCCAAGTAGTTCTTGAGGTTTACTTGGGTGATACACGCGCGTTATGCATGTTTATATTACATGGGGCTGAGATAACCTAGTGTATGGACCAAAGGGATAATGAACGTAAGGGCTTCCCCAGAGTGTCTTTAATTTACGATGCGAGACCACATGGGGAGTTGACGTTGAGTGCTTCCTGAGAGAGTCTGTAGTTCCTAGATGCGGAACACAGGGGGAATTGACGTTGAGTTCTTTTCCAGAGAGACTTTAGTACAATACGAGACTATAGGGGGAATTGACGGTGAGTGCTTCCTTAGAGATTCTACTCTTAGTTGAACCAGAGGGGTGAGACTGTGTGTGCCTCCTAGAGGGTTGCTAGTAATTGTAGGTTGAACGATAGGGGTTAGGCTGTGAGAGCTAGCCATAGGGTTACTTGTTTTCAACTTGTTTTTGGTTGTTTACTTGTGTACTTTATATGCTAGAACTGTGGATTGTAGCTACTGTGTGCTTTTATGTTTACTACTTCCTGCACTTTTACTTGCCTTGTATTCTTTGATTGTTAGGAACAAATCTTTGGGTGATTTCCTACTGGGATTGTATCTCACACCTTGTTTGGGCTATGATTTTGGGCCCAAGTAGACTTTTTTGTTGCAGGTATAGATAAGGGCAAGCGCCCTTCGACTTCCGGTACTTGATTGCTTGGATCTGGGGAGCAAGGGACCAAGATTAGGCTTGTGATGCTGTAGGAGTTGCTGTTATTTTTGTATTTAGTTTTACTTGTATTTCATCAAGTTGTTATGTTTGCTGCTTTCCTTAGAAACTTGTACCTGATGCATCATTATCATCATTACTATATATTCATTGCTTCCACTGTTTGGTTTCAGTTGTTGCGTATTGTTTACTACTTCCACTATTTATTCTTGTTTTCCTTACCTTGTATACCTTACCGAATGAGGGCATAGTTTCCCCAATAACTTACCAAGGCCCTCGCTGCTAGTCAGCAGCCTCTGACATTTGGGGAAATGCGCTTGAGGTCATTTGGAGAACCGGGTACAGGGCACCAGTGGAGGGGCTTTGGATTCGGGTCGTTAAAAAGTGGTATCAGAGGAGTTTGTTTTCTCTTGATTTACTATTTGGAGCCTTTAGCTAGGTGTAGGATGGATTCGGTACTTGGTATTAAGCTGTTCTCAGCATTAGCTTAACCATGTACAGGGAAAAGCCATACTACCTCATTTATTGTAGTTTTCTGGTTTTGAGATTTACGGTTGATATGATTTCACCTAGAGCGATTCACATGTTTTGTGTTATTATTGTCTTGACTATTGTGGTTCTATTTCTATTGCAACCTGATGAGATGAGGTTATGAAATCTCATGCATCATATTGACACTTTTTAGAAATCACATGCCATGCATCCTTGCCATGTCATCTAGGGTGCATTAGCGATTGCATGCTGTTGTGATAGACCTTGTGTAGATTATGCATGTTTTTGTGATAGATGCTTCTACTGCCTTGTTAGAGGATTGTTTTCATTCTACCTTGCTTAAATGAATGCCAAGTTTTGATTCGTGGGGAGTATGGGCCCCCAAAAATCGGAATTTGGCACTTCTTTGACTTGTTTTCTGTGTTTTCTGGGATTCTGTGCAGTTTCTGAGCTACTGACCAGAAAAACCCAGAATACACGGCGTGTACATTTGAATACATGCCGTGTAGTTTTTAGACCATGTCACGGACCGTGTGAGCAGGCACACGCTGTTGTGGAAGTAAATTCAGGAACACGCCGTACACGGTTGGTACTCACCATGTAGTTCAGAGCCGTGTACCTGGTCGTGTCACTAACAACACGGGTCAGGGAAGCTCGAGTAGAACGCGTCGTGTTGTAAAGGAACATACCGTGTAGTCCTGTCCAGGTACCCGGCCGTGTCACGAACAACACGGGGTGACATTACCTTCTCTTAGACACGTCGTGTTGTTTTCAGAACACGCTGTGTAGTCTTGATCAGGTACCCGATCGTGTAACCAACAACACAGGATGATGTCACCTTCACCTATACACGCCGTGTTTGTTCGAAACACGCCATGTAAGGTCCACCTGTGTAGACGGCCATGTATTTAATAACACGGGCCACCGAAGTCTTGTCTAGTACACGTCGTGTTTGCTTAGAACATGCCCTGTAGTCTTGAGTTAAGTCGGACCATGTGGGTTAGCTATGTAAAGAGACTCAGGTAGAGAAATAGTTTTCAAGTACACATCGTGTGTGGGGTCAACACACCGTGTAGTTTGAGGTGTTACATGACCTGTATGGAAGGGGTACAGGCCCATGTCAGTGGCTTAAGAAGACACGGCGTGTAGTTTTTATACACACCGTGTAGTAGTGTTTTGTAAACTTGTGTGTTTTCCTTCCCCTATTCCCATTTTTTACTCTTGTGTTTTCTGTCCTTGTTTTTATAATCTAAGGTGTGCTTTTGACCTTTCAGAGCTATAACTCTGAGACGTCCTCCAGTTGTATGTCAGTTGTCAGGCAGTGATCAGACGCCAGATATGGCTGATCAGGGACTTCCTGCCGATCCTCTGGTCGGGCCAGACTTGGAACCGATTGTCATACCAGTTTCAGGCACTGATGCACAGTTTAGGGAAGGTTTTATGAGGATGATGCAGATCTTCTAGGGAGCACTTCCTCCTGCCACGACTATGGCAGACTTGACGCGGGTTTTCCAGCAGTAGCATCCTCCTACTTTCTCAGGGGAAGGAGGACCACAGGCTGCAGAGTCATGGCTAGAAGCCATGTTGACTATCTTCGATAATCTGGAGACGCCTCCCTGAGACTCCACCAAGAGGTGGTGGGACGTGATCTCACAGGCGGGTCATCAGCAAGTTATGTCTTGGGAGGAGTTCCAACGCATGTTCTACGACTACTTCTACCTGGAGACCTTGAGGACCGATCGAGGCCGGGAGTTCATGAGTCTAGAGTAGGGTACTCTATCTGTTATGGAGTATTCCTCTCGTTTTACCGAGCTGCAGAATTTCACACCCCTCCGGGGTGGATATGGGATGTTATTGGCATGGAAGTTTGAGGATGGCCTCAGGCGGGAGATCCGCTCACAGGTGAATCTCTTCCAGTTGACTTCCATCTCTTCCATCGTCAACCAGGAACTGATTGCAAAGCACAATCTGAGAGACTTCAGATCTACGATCCAGGGTGGTTCTGCTTCCAGAGCTATTTTTCCACCAGATGATTGCAAGAAACACCGTAGGGAGTCTACACACGGTGATCCAAAGAAGCGAGATGCATCGTCAGGCAGCCAGGTGATATGCTACCAGTGTGGCCGGTCAGGGCACATGAGACTGCAGTGCTAGAGAGACCCTGTGGAGTGCCGATATTGTAGCAAGATGGGTCACCTTCATCCTTTCTTCTAGGTTTTCTCACCAGCAGCTGGTGACCGGGGTTCTTCCATGACTCCACGTTCAGGAGAAGCACCACCAGTTTCTCACCAGTCATAGAACTAGAGTTCTTCCGGCCGTTCAGGCCGAGGTAGAGGTCAAGGACATGGAAGTCAGCCACCAGTCCCTCAGCACCAACAAGGTAGATCAGCTCAGAGTGGTCATCCAGGGGCGCAGGGCCGCGGTACAGTCTTTCACCGTAGAGCAAACCTATCATGAGTAGGATCCCAACCCTTATACAGTTCGAGGTACAATTTTATTAGCCTCAGTTTTATCTTCAGCTCTTTTTGATACTGGTGCTATGCATAGCATTATCTCTGTTGCTGTCATGGAGAGCCTTGGGCTCTGCATCTTTTCTTATGCCGACTCATTGACACTAGACACGCCTTTGGGGACAAGGACATCTAGTGTACGTCAGTGTAGAGAGTGGCCTCTCGAGGTTGCAGGATATCATTTCTTATGGGATCTCTACATCATAGAGATGACAGGCTATGATGTCATTCTCGGGATGGACTGGTCGGTTACCTTCCAGGTAGTCGTCGACTGTTATTTCCGCATGGTGAGTTTCATTTCACTAGAGGGTTAATCTTTTCTTCATAGAGGCAAATGGGATGTTCATGCGAGTTGAGCAGGACTCGGGCATCATGGGCTAGGAAGGGTGATAGCCTAGATTTCTAGTCTTTATCTAGATGACCAGGGCACTTCACAGCTGGACTTTAATCTAGTGGTGGATCATTTCAGTGATGTATTTCCAGAGGACTTTTCGGGTTTGCCTCCAGAGCGTGAGGTAGACTTCTCGATTGCGATTGTGCCAGGAGAGGCACCGGTGTCCATTCATCCTTATAGGATGGCTACACCTGAGTTGAAGGAGCTCAAGAAGCAGTTGAAGGAGTTGCAGGAAAAGGGTTTCATCCGACCTAGTAATTCTCCTTGGGGTTCGCCTGTCCTATTTGTGAAGAAGGAAGATGGTGCCCTTAGGCTCTGTGTGGATTATCAGAAGCTGAACCAGTTGATGGTCAAGAACCGGTATCCCTTTCCTAGGATTGATGAACTTTTCGATCATCTTCGAGGAGCCTGGGTGTTCTCGAAGATCGACATGAGGTCTTGTTATCATCAGTTGTACGTTAGAACATCAGATATACCTATAACAGCCTTCAGGAGCAGGTATGGTCTATACGAGTATACAGTCATTCCGTTCGGGCTCACGAACGTGCCTGCAGTTTTCATGGCATTGATGAACCGAGTGTTCCATCCTTACTTGGACTCATTCGTCGTGGTCTTCATGGACGATATCTTGGTATACTCTCACACTTGACATGACCATACCACACATCTTGAGATCGTTATGAGTACACTGAGAGAGAATAGGCTCTATGCTAAACTCTCGAAGTGCCACATTTGGATCAATCAGATTCACTTCTTAGGTCATGTCATCTCAGAGGCTGGAGTATCCGTGGACCCAGAGAAGGTGAGAGCTGTAGTTTCATGGGAGCAGCCGAAGAACGTTTTTGTGGTAAGGAGTTTCCTAGGGTTGGATGGATACTACAGACGCTTCATTCAGGACTTGTCATGCCTAGCAGCACCATTGACAGGTCTGACCAAGAAGGGTGGGAGAAGTTCTTATGGTCAGACCCTTGTGAGTCAACCTTTCAAGAGCTGAAGGGAAGGTTGACGTCAGCACTAATACTAGTCTTTCCAGAGCCAAGAAAGATCTATATTGTCTATTGTGATGCTTCAGGTATCGGACTAGGCACTGTGCTTATGCCGGGAGATGGAGTCATTATGTACGGGTCTCGATAGTTGAGGCCACATGAGAGGAACTACACTACGCATGATCTGGAGTTGACATCTGTTGTTCATGCCTTACACTTTCGGAGACACTATCTTCTGGGAGATCACTTTGTGGTATTAACCAACCACAAGAGTTTCAAGTATATCTTCACTCAGCGTGATCTGAATCTGATGCAGTGCAGGTGGGTCAAGTATTTTCAGTCTTTTGATTTCGAGCTTGCCTATACGCCGAGAAAGGGCAACGCGGTGGCAGATGTGTTGAGCAGGCGAACTCAGATTCAGGTAGTTTAGGAGGCCAGAAGTGAGTGGCAGCTTATGGCTCTGTTCTCTGAGATGCATCTGGAGTTGCACGACAGACAGGGACATACCTTCCTATCTTCTGTAGTTGTTACCTATACACTACTTGATCAGGTATAGATAAGGCAGCTATCAGACTCAAAAGTCTTAGTCCTGCGGGAGAGTGTGTCAGGAGAGGACCCTCTTCCTTGATGGACAATGGGCGAGGATGAGATCTTGCATTTCCAGGGATGCGTATGGGTGCCAACATACATATGTGAAAAGCTGATGCAGTATTTTCATTCCTCAATTTGGGCAGTTCATCCTGGCGTGACCAAGATGTATTGAGATCTTCATCGCCAGTACTGGTGGCCAGGTATGAAGGAAGATGTTGTTGGTTTTGTTATGAGATGCTCTACTTTTCAGCAGGTGAAGGCGGAGCATCAGCGACCATCAGGCCTTTTACAACAGTTACCCATTCCAGAGTGTAATTGGAACGATGTTGCGATGGACTTCGTGACCGGGTTTCTGAGGTTGCCTCGGGGTAATGATTCTATTTGGGTTGTCGTCGACAAGATCACGAAGGTTTCTCATTTTTTACCGATCAAGGAGACCTTCAGTGTGGATGATCTAGGACAAATTTACATCAGAGAGATCATTCATCTACATGGAGTTCCACACTCCATTTTTTCAGACAGGGATGTGCACTTTACCTCTCGGTTTTGGCATGGACTTCAGAAGCCCTTGGGTATACAGGTACTTTTGTGTACATCATACCATCCCCAGACAGATGGGCAGTCCAAGCGTACGATCCAAGTGCTTGAGGATATACTCCGAGATTGCATTCTAGAATTTGGCGGTTCTTGGGAGAAGCATATCCCTTTGGTGGAGTTCACCTACAACAATAGTTTTTAAGATACTATTCAGATGACAACTTACGAGGCTTTGTACAGTAGGCCATGCCGATCACCATTATGCTGGCTGGAGGCAGGAGAGGCAGCTTTGCTGGGACCTCATTTTGTTCAGGAGACTTCAGAGCAGATAGAGCTGATTCGGAAGAGGATGACTACAACACAGTCTCGGCAAAAGTCTTATGCTGATCAGTGGAGACGACCTTTGGAGTTCGAGGTCGGGGATAAGGTTTTCCTACGTGTCACACCAAGTTTGGGACACAAAAGGATTCAGAGACAGGGTAAGATTTCACCACGGTACTTCGTGATGTTTGAGGTTTTGGAGAGAGTTGTGTCGGTCGCCTATCGGTTACAGTTACCCCAGAGGTACCGGGCCATGCACGACGTCTTCCATGTCTCTCATCTCCGACGTTACATTTTAGACCCGTCTCATGTCTTTCAGCCTGAGGAGGTTGAGCTTGAATCAGATGCATCATTTGGGGAGTATCCCATCCGGATTGTCAATTGCAGTACAAAGGTTCTCCGTGGGTGGTCTGTCTCTCTTGTACAGGTGATATGGCAGCATGGACGAGTACAGGACGAGACCTGGGAGAGGGAGGCCTATGTACGATCGCAGTGGCCGGAGCTGTTCAGGGTTTCTTCTTCTACGCGTCGCTAGGGAAATTCGGGGACGAATTTTTTAAGGGGGGATGTTTGTAAGAACCCGGATCTTCGTTTCACGTATGCCTTTCCTTTTTCTAGAGTATTTGAGAAAAATAAAGTTTTTGAAAATTTTTGAAGTACACGCCGCGTACTTTCTGAGTACACACCGTGTACTCTTTTCCCACTCGAAGCCGTGTATTGGCCGTGTCCGGGCCACACACATGGTTGTAGGGGTGACGTGGAGGCTGATATTGGCGGAGTACGGAAAGACATGGTACACATAGTGTACTCTAAAATTACATATTATGTACTTTATTTTTCTTCACTAAACGGACTGGGGTCGAGCCTGACGCACAGAAACGTCTTCTTCTAGGTTCCGTTCATCCGAGAGTGCCGAGGTTCCATGAATCTTCGACAAGCTCCTGCCTCTCCGTCCGTTCTCCTATTTGAGCACGGTCAATTGCGTTGGAATCGCAGCGGTGAGTTCTTCCTTCTTCTTGAGCCTTGTTTTACAATTCATCCTCCTTATCAAGATAACGTGGGTTGAATTTTTTGGGCGTTTTCTCAGATCTACGACGTTCAGGGGAGAATCAGTCGTCGTGGTTCAAGTATATCTATCTCATAGGATCGAGGTAGGTGGTTGTGCCACTATGTATAAAGTCTTTGAGTATCTTGTGCAATTTCTCCAATTCCCTTGAACGAGAATTGTGTGTTTTCCTGTTTTTCCCTTGATTGATTGCCTGCTTTCTTGATTGCTATAGTAGAGGATTACCTTTGTGAATAGAGTAGTTTTTGCTGTACTCTGTATGTTCTCCATACTTGTTTTTCTTGTTAGGCGTTTTTCCAATTGTCATGCCTAGTTGTAGGATAGTGGAACTGTTGTGCTGTTTCGCTGCTGAGCCTTAGAATGATAGCCAAGTAGTTATTTAGGTTTACTTGGGTGATACACACATGTTATGCATGTTTATATTACATAGGGCTGAGAGAACCTAGTGTGTGGACCAAAGGGAGAGAGGACGTAAGGGCTTGTCTAGAGTGTCTTTAATTTACGATGCGAGACCACAAGGGGAATTGATGTTGAGTGCTTCCTCAGAGAGTCTGTAGTTCTTCGACGTGGTCCACAAGGGGAATTGATGTTGAGTGCTTTCCTAGAGAGCCTTTTGTATGATATGAGTCTATAGGGGGAATTGACGGTGAGTGCTTCCTGAGAGAGTCTACTCTTAGCTGAACCAGAGGGGTGAGACTGTGTGTGCCTCCGAGATGGTTGCTAGTAATTGTAGGTTGAACCATAGGGGTTAGGTTGTGAGAGATACCCAGAGGGTTACCTGTTTTCTACTTGTTGTTGGTTGTTTACTTGTGTACTTTATATGATAGAACTGTGGATTGTAGTTGTTGTGTGCTTTTATGTTTACTACTTTATGAACTTTTACTTGCCTTGTATTCCTTGACTGTTAGGCACAACTCTTTGGGTGATTTCCTACTGGGATTATATCTCACACCCTGTTTGGGCCTTGCTTTTGGGCCCAAACAGACTTTGTTGTTGCAGGTATGGATAAGGGAAAGCGCCCTTCGACTTCCGGTACTTGATTGCTTGGAGATGGGGAGCAAGGGACCAAGCTTAGGCTTGTGATGCTACAGGAGTTTCCGTTATTTTAGTACATTGTTTTACTTGTATTTAAGCACGTTGTTATGTTTGATGCTTTCCTTAGGAACTCTTACCTGCTGCATCATTATCATCATTACTATATATTCATTGCTTCCACTGTTTGGTTTCAGTTGTTGCATATTTTTTACTGCTTCTGCTATTTATTATTTTTTTCCTTACCTTTTATACCTTACCGAATGAGGGCATAGTTTCCCCAATAACTTACCAAGGCCATTGCTTCTAGTCGGCAGCCTCTGGAATTTGGGGAAATGCGCTTGAGGTCATGTGGTGAACCAGGTACGGGGCACCAGTAGAGGGGCTTCGGATTTGGGTCGTTACACCATCTCCCTCCTCCCGCTCCCTAGAGAGAGAAATTATATCCTGAGGGATAGATCCAAGATGCCTTTGATGGATCGAATACACGAGAAAGAGGTGATCATTGCGACACTGAAAGATTCATCGGATGTAACAACCCGAAATTTTGAATAAATCTTGTTTCCTAATTTTATGTGTTATTTTATTTTTATACTCAACAAAAATGTTTCATTTGATAACATGAGTATAATTAAAATGATACTATTGGTTTTTGACTGTTATATGACCATTGGTCAATATGACCACTGGAAACAAAACGTTTTGATTGTTGTCTCTAAATACAAGTAATCTTGGTTAATTAATATAGAAAGAAGATTCGATGGCCTCACCCAGTAGTCTTGGACCAATCGAAGCCCATCTAACAGAACTTGGGAAGGAGGTAGCACCACTGGGCTTTGCTCTAGACCAAACCCAAGCTGAACTTCATCGTATAAAGCTAGAACGGGATCACCTTTGCGAGAAGTTCAAACTAATATAAATTACTACTCGTGCGATGTTGGCCGAGCCTCCCTCAGATTCTCTCACCTTAGAACACCTTACACTTAGGTCCTATGCTGGTGTGATAAGGGGCTATGTAAGGAGACCGTAACTGCCTTGTGTAATCCTTTGTTTTAAATAAAAATTGGGATTTCTTCTTATGATGAAGTTTATGAATTTTCAAATGACCGGATAAATATAGTATGCATATTTTTGATGAATTTTAGAAAAATGATATTTTCAAAATGGTTGTGTAAACCTTAAATAATTAAAAATGTGTAATGATTTTCGAAAAATGGTCTTCTACAATTATGTTCAGTACGAAATTTAGAGTCTAATAAGATCAACTTAATTTTTGATGAATAGTAAATTATGAATAGTGATTTTATGATTAGGATTAGTAATGTGTCCAAATGGATTAGTAATCTCACTTAAAGAAAGTATTAATATAATCTAGGCACCTTGATTAAGTAATGTGATTCAATAAAATGGTTAAATAACGGTTTCATAAATTATTATTCAAGTATTAGTTTTTTTCGGGTGAATAGTGTTTTTTAATTAAAAATTTAATTAAAAATATTTAGATAATTATTTTTATAAAACGGATTTCATTTTTGAACTCAGAGCACCGATATTATGATATGGTAATTTTTGGGTTTTTTCTGAAAAAAATGAATTTTCGATGAATAGTGTTTTTATTTAAAAATTAAATTAAAAATATTTAGAAAATTATTTTTATAAAATGGAGTTCATATTTGTAATCAGAGCGTTGATATTTGGTTAAGGTGAAATTTTGGGATTATTCTGAGAAAGTTGAATTTTCAATGAATAGTGAAAATACAGTTGTTAAGTTACGGGTGTTTAATAAAATCATTAAATGATGTATTAAGTTTGTAATCAATATGTTCGAATTATGAATAGTGAGATAAGGTATGAGGTGTCCCAAGTGGCCAATACCATGGGAAAATACCATGGGCAAACCCATGGTTTTTCCAAAACCACTAATGAGGCGTCCCTTTGCCATTAATGCCTTGTCCCCTCACTTTCCCTATAAATACCAAGCCATCCTCTCATCCATTTGACTCCCCACTCTCCTCCAACGAATTTCTGGTCTCATTACCTCCCAAGGAGTCCTCCCATGGTGCCCCCAAGCCATCAAGGTCCCAACCTTTGAGTTTTAAGAGTTATGTTTTAAGGTAAGGGATCTGACCTCTCTCTTTCATTTCAAGTAATCTCTTTTATGTCATTCCTTTTATGCTCCATGTTCTTATGTTGGAAGATGTTCTTTTATACTACTCTTACTGCCCTTTTCATTTTCATATAATGAGAGATCCCTCTTGCTCTCATTATTTCATTTTATGAAGTTTTAAGTGGCGTCGTTAGGCTGTCAAAATTTTTGTAACGGATTCTTTCTCCCTTCTCATTTTTCAAGATCTATTTTCATGTAAAGTATTTCAAGTTCCTTTTTATTATGTTGGGGTATGATCTCTAAATTTATCATACTGATATTTTATGATCATATGATGAGAGACCCAATTTGATCGCTTCAATTCAGTATTTTGAAGTTTTAAGTGGCGCCGTTAGGCTGCCGAATTTTTAAGTGGTTCTTCACCCTTCTCGTTTTGATGTTCTACTTTCATGTCAATTCTTTCAAGTTACTTTTTGTTATGTTGTGGAATTATCTCTATATCTATCATACTGAACTCTTATGTTCACATGATGAGAGACCCTATTTGTTCTTTTCAAATCATTTTTGTTGAAGTTTAAGTAACGCCGTTAGGCTGCCGAACTTTCATAAGAGAAATCTAATTTTTGTCTTCCTTCCATGTTTTTCATTTCAAATGGTATTTCCTTGAAATTTCATTACCATGATCATGTATCCTTCTTATTCTGTCCATCTACTATTTTATGGGTCATTTATGAATGTTTGACCCATTTTACCTATCTTTTTAATGTCTTCTAAAACCTCGTAACATAGTCGTTATGCTGCAGAATTTCCGTCTCAAAATGTCTCTCTCTTTTTCTAAAGTTCTTTTATATTATTAAGTGAATATTCAAAGCTATTTCTTCTAAAGGGGTATTCACATATATACCAAAATGTTCTATTTTAAATTCTGGTATTTACATACATGAGACCCACCTTCCTTTTCTGTGGGTTTTAAAGTGACGTAAAGATCATGTCTTTAAAACCGTTTTTAAAACGTTATGATTATGAAATGAAACCCATTTATTTTATGCTATGTGGGTTATTTATGAAATGTTTTATGATGATATATGTGGCTCACATGATAATAAAGGAAAATTTAAGTGTGCGCCCTGATAGCGCTCCAATGCATTGGGTAATGGTGTAACCACTAGAGATTACAATTTTCACGATACCTTGGTGAATAACCTTGGTAATTTTCAAATGACACCTAGGGGATGGACCATGGTGATCTGTTCATGATTGTCTATGTTAAATGATGTAGCCACATTTTCATGTTATGAAAAATGTTATTTTTATTATGATATGCCTCCTTATTTCATTCTCATGCCTTAAAGTTCTTTTTCATGACCTTATTGAAGTATCTCAAGTTCAAATGTAAAATGTTTCTCTTGTTTTCCTTACTGGGCTTTTTGCTCACCCTTTCTTTTGATGTATGCTCCCAGGTTATGTGATGCAGTAATGAACCTAGGATGAACATGAGGAGAATCCTTTCAAGTGTTTTAGAAGAATGTTTTATGTTTTCATGTTTAAAGTTCCTAGTTTCCAAGACACTAAACCTTAAAGATCCTCGGTTTTGTTAAATGTAATGAAAGTTTATGTGATAAAGAGGCGGGATGCTATAGTTGGTATCAAAGGATGGTTTAGTTATTTGTGGAAATTAGGATATGAAAAATCTAGGAAGAACCCTATAGAAAAGTTTAAATATAGGAAATCTTCCTGGTATTTTGGTGAGTATTGAGTAAGGGGTTTCCAAGCAAATACATCCCTGTCTGGATACGAGCAGGTAGAGGTGGCTCTGGCACAGATGTACATAGGGGTAAAACCTGAAAACACCGCTTTGAGCTAGACTCGAACGGGAACTGGTACACGACAATGGGCCTTGCTGCACTCTGGGTTACGACACTCCCGGGGGATATGCTTTGGTAAATTCATAAGCTTAATATGAACCATTATTAAAGGAACAAGGATAAAACAAAATAAAGATTCACATAAGAATATATGATCATGGATAACCTAGATTGGAACCTAGGGGATCACAAGTTAGGATATACTTTTATTCTACATGTTTATCCTTTTATGCTTAAAGTTTCCTTTTCATGATTATTAGCTAAGTAAATAAGCCCTAATTATAGTTTCTTTTCTTAGTTAATGGTGGGAAATGGAAGAAAATGTCCCAAAAACCAATGTGATAAGAAATGCGACAATTGTCGTATTAATATGACAGAGGTGATTAGGGGATTAAAAGATGATTATTATTTTGGAATACGTTCACTATTTTAGGGGCCCTATATGATCGAGGTAAATAGATTACTACGTTATTTTCATTGAGGAGTAAGGTTGACTTATATTTTGAAGAATCGATGAATTTATGGTGGACTTATAGTAATTTAGGTTACTTATGGGAATGATTAACCTATCTTGGGTAAAAAAAGTTTAGTTTAGATAATTTTATTATAAGATGTTAGGAGTGGTTGATGTTGTTTGGAGATGAACAATGAAGTTTATTTTGGAAGACTATGTTATCAAATCCTTCTTGTATTTGGGTTTCAATCTTAGTTTGGTTTATTTTGAGGAATTTTAAGGACCGTTTTTTATGGGATGGTCTATGATGAACTTTGGGTATTACCATGGAACATTGAAGATTTAAAATTAGTTTCCATTCCTATGGGATTCTTCCTTTTTGAAGAGTTGTTTAACCTTACCCTTTCTGTTTTTGGGATAATGTTTAAAGATAGAAGAAATAGATAGTTAATCTTTTGTGGATTATGTGATTCTCTAGAAGATGATTCTTGTGTTTTGATGAGACGAAGTAGTTTTGAATGCTCATCGTTTGGGAGAAAAGATTAGTTTTGGTAGAAACTTATTAAAGGGTGAAAATCTACATGAAGGTAGATATATTTCCTTATGTTTTTGTTCTATGTTGTAAATGAATTCCTCAAAATTATGAAAAGGAATGTAAAACAAAAATGTTGTTGGTTTACGTTTCCTAATAGGTAATCAAAGATCGTTTACACACATCATAAGTTTGGGATTTTCTTATGGTTAACTTTCTCCTAATCATGTTCTCTGTCACTCTCCCTCAGAACTTGACCCTTTGTTTTCTCCTCCATGTCCATGTTTTCCTACATGGAATCCTAGTGTGGGATAACTCGGGTGACCTTCGTACTTCCCTTTCTTTCTTTTAAAGTAATAGTTTTACTGACTCCTTTTCCGATGTGGGACTTTCAATGAAATTTCAAAACCTAATTTTAAAAAATTGCGAGGATGCAATTTCTTAAGGGGGGAAGATTGTAACAACTCAAAATTTTGAATAAATCTTGTTTCCTAATTTTATGTGTTATTTTATTTTTATACTCAACAAAAATGTTTCATTTGATAACATGAGTATAATTAAAATGATACTATTTGTTTTTGACTATTATATGACCATTGGTCAATATGACCACTGGAAACTAAACGTTTTGATTGTTGTCTCTAAATACAAGTAATCTTGGATAATTAATATAGAAAGAAGATTCGATGGCCTCACCCAGTAGTCTTGGACCAATCGAAGCCCATCTAACAGAACTTGGGAAGGAGGTAGCACCACTGGGCTTTGCTCTAGACCAAACCCAAGCTGAACTTCATCGTATAAAGCTAGAACGGGATCACCTTTGCGAGAAGTTCAAACTAATAGAAATTACTACTCGTGCGATGTTGGCTGAGCCTCCCTCAGATTCTCTCACCTTAGAACACCTTACACATAGGTCCTATGCTGGTGTGATAAGGGGCTATGTAAGGAGACCATAACTGCCTTGTGTAATCCTTTGTTTTAAATAAAAATTGGGATTTCTTCTTATGATGAAGTTTATGAATTTTCAAATGGCCGGATAAATATAGTATGCATATTTTTGATGAATTTTAGATAAATGATATTTTAAAAATGGTTGTGTAAACCTAAAATAATTAAAAATGTGTAATGATTTTTGAAAGATGGTCTTCTACAATTATGTTCAGTACGAAATTTAGAGTCTAATAAGATCAACTTAATTTTTGATGAATAGTAAATTATGAATAGTGATTTTATGATTAGGATTAGTAATGTGTCCAAATGGATTAGTAATCTCACTTAAAGAAAGTATTAATATAATCTAGGCACCTTGATTAAGTAATGTGATTCAATAAAATGGTTAAATAACGGTTTCATAAATTATTATTCAAGTATTAGTTTTTTCGGGTGAATAGTGTTTTTTAATTAAAAATTTAATTAAAAATATTTAGATAATTATTTTTATAAAACGAATTTCATTTTTGAACTCAGAGCACCGATATTATGGTATGGTAATTTTTGGGTTTTTTTCTGAAAAAAACGAATTTTCGGTGAATAGTGTTTTTATTTAAAAATTAAATTAAAAATATTTAGAAAATTATTTTTATAAAATGGAGTTCATATTTGTAATCAGAGCATTGATATTTGGTTAAGGTGAAATTTTGGGATTATTCTGAGAAAGTTGAATTTTCAATGAATAGTGAAAATACAGTTTTTAAGTTACGGGTGTTTAATGACATCATTAAATGATGTATTAAGTTTGTAATCAATATGTTCGAATTATGAATAGTGAGATAAGGTATAAGGTGTCCCAAGTGGCCAATAGCATGGGCACATACCATGGGAAAACCCATGGTTTTTTCAAAACCACTAATGAGGCGTCCCTTTGCCATTAATGCCTTGTCCCCTCACTTTCCCTATAAATACCAAGCCATCCTCTCATCCATTTGACTCCCCACTCTCCTCCAACGATGTTCTGGTCTCATTACCTCCCAAGGAGTCCTCCCATGGGGCCCCCAAGACCTCAAGGTCCCAACCTTTGAGTTTTAAGAGTTATGTTTTAAGGTAAGGGATCTGACCTCTCTCTTTCATTTCAAGTAATCTCTTTTATGTCATTCCTTTTATGCTCCATGTTCTTATGTTGGAGGATGTTCTTCTATACTACTCTTACTGCCCTTTTCATTTTCATATAATTAGAGATCCACTCTTGCTCTCATTATTTCGTTTTATGAAGTTTTAAGTGGCGCCGTTAGGCTGTCGAAATTTTTGTAACAGATTCTTTCTCCCTTCTCATTTTTCAAGATCTATTTTCATGTAAAGTAATTCAAGTTCCTTTTTATTATGTTGGGGTATGATCTCTAAATTTATCATACTGATATTTTATGATCATGTGATGAGAGACCCCATTTGATCGCTTCAATTCAGTATTTTGAAGTTTTAAGTGGCGCCGTTAGGCTGCCGAATTTTTAAGTGGTTCTTCACCCTTCTCGTTTTGATGTTCTACTTTCATGTCAATTCTTTCAAGTTACTTTTTGTTATGTTGGGGAATTATCTCTATATATATCATACTGAACTCTTATGTTCACATGATTAGAGACCCTATTTGATCTTTTCAAATCATTTTTGTTGAAGTTTAAGTAACGCCATTAGGCTGCCGAACTTTCATAAGAGAAATCTAATTTTTGTCTTCCTTCCATGTTTTTCATTTCAAATGGTATGTCCTTGAAATTTCATTACCATGATCATGTATCCTTCTTATTCTGTCCATCTACTATTTTATGGGTCATTTATGAATGTTTGACCCATTTTACCTATCTTTTTAATGTCTTCTAAAACCTCGTAACATAGCCGTTATGCTGCAGAATTTCCGTCTCAAAATGTCTCTCTCTTTTTCTAAAGTTATTTTATATTATTAAGTGAATACTCAAAGCTCTTTCTTCTAAAGGGGTATTCACATATATACCAAAATGTTCTATTTTAAATTCTGGTATTTACATACATGAGACCCACCTTCCTTTTCTGTGGGTTTTAAAGTGATGTAAAGATCATGTCTTTAAAGCAGTTTTTAAAACGTTATGATTATGAAATGAAACCCATTTATTTTATGCTATGTGGGTTATTTATGAAGTGTTTGATGATGATATATGTGGCTCACATGATAATAAAGGCAAATTTAAGGGTGCGCCCTGATAGCGCTCCAATGCATTGGGTAATGATGTAACCACTAGAGATTACAATTTTCACGATACCTTGGTGAATAACCTTGGTAATTTTCAAATGACACCTTGGGGATGGACCTTGGTGATATGTTCATGATTGTCTATGTTAAATTATGTAGCCACATTTTCAAGTTATGAAAAATGTTATTTTTATTATGATATGCCTCTTTATTTCATTCTCATGCCTTAAAGTTCTTTTTCATGACCTTATTGAAGTATCTCAAGTTCACATGTAAAATGTTTCTCTTGTTTTCCTTACTGGGCTTTTTGCTCACCCTTTCTTTTGATTTATGCTCTCAGGTTATGTGATGCAGTAATGAACCTAGGATGAACATGAGGATAAGCCTTTCAAGTGTTTTAGAAGAATGTTTTATGTTTTCATGTTTAAAGTTCCTGGTTTCCAAGACACTAAACCTTAAAGATACTCGGTTTTGTTAAATGTAATGAAAGTTTATGTGATAAAGAGGCGGGATGCTATATCGGAGCTTCCCACGAATACCCATAATTTTATGAACGATGAGCTTATAGATTCTTCGAGTTTGTGTAAATGATATAATGAGGTTCATCATTGGATTTTTCAAGAAACTGTCATCATCGACTTAGTGTAGTCAAGCATGATTTGTTTCGAACAAAGTATGTGTTGAATTTTAATTTTCATGCTCTATTTAATTTTCGCTAGATCCTTATACCGTACTAGGTCTTGGATTTCCAGAGACAGTAAGTTCTGCCACTTAAGTGGTAAATTTTTTGAAATCCCCAGCCCATCGATTTTGGATATACTCATTCGCACCTTCAATAACGACATATGAAAATGTTTGATTTCACCACTTAATCAATCAACAAAGAAGAATCCAATATAAGGATTCTAATATCTCACTCCACAATGCATTAATTGAGAATCTATGATAGTTATATGGTGATTTAGAAAATTAATTGTAATTGAGTATCTATTGTAATTTTCAACATTTTTAATTGAATATCATTTTAAATAGAATAAAAAAATTATTTTATTTTATTTTATATTATTAAATAATAATTACATGTTTAATTTAATTTATTCATTAATTAATTACATAGATAATTTTATTATTGTATTAAAATTTATTTTTTAATATATAAATAAATTATTGTTCTTTAATAGTTTTTCTATGTTTTCACTGAATTAATAAAATCACATAAATGTAATTATTAAAATTATAATCATATAATTAGTTCAATATATATATATATATATCATAAATTAACATTATATTTTAGATAAATAAATAAAAATTAATGATACAAAATCATAAAAAATATCAAAAATTAAAATACATTATATTAAAGTATAATGAAAATAAATCAGAATTTATTAAATTTAAATTGATGTTGTTAAATAAATATGTCAGGTTTAATTTAATTTAATTATTAATAAATATATAATTTACTTTAATTTAATTATTAATCTTATTAAATATCATAATACATCACATTGGTTAATTTTATGAAAAAATATTAATTCCAATATAATGTGTTAAATAAAGGATCCTCTTCTGCCTCCCTCACCCAACACTTCCTCTTCTATCTCTGGCAACACTGCACAGTCCATTCTATGAAGTAGCATTTTCTGTTAGCTTCCACAAAGCCCGGTCTTCTGCCAGCTTCTGTGAGGTCCTCAAATTTCTCGACAATCCCTCAATTCCTCGATCCAAAAGCCATCGGTCTTCCACAACTGGCATATCTCTTTCACAATCCGCGAGCTGCTGGTCTTCCACAAGACATCACATCTCTTCTATGATCTATGAGATGAATTTCCCTACATTGTTTTATTCATTCTATAAATGAGGAATGTTTTGAACGTGTGACATCTTTGTGGTGAATTATATGAAAATATATAGAAGAAGTAAAGAAAATTCATGCAGTGTACAAAAAAATATTATTAAATGGACAAACAGAATACATATACATAATAAGTAAAAAATAAATATTTTAGAAGTTTAAGTAAATACAATATAATGAATATTTTAAATGAAAATTAAATAGGGTGACTGTTTACTTCTGATTAGTGGAAATATAATCAAAATAATAAAATTTAATTATAATTATGATAGGAAAATTAATTTATATTATTAATATGTATATGTAAAGTTGGTTTGTTTAGTCTTATTTGAAGAAATGCCATTGTATGTATTTAACCTATAATTAATTTCAATTAAAAGTTTCACAAAAATGGCCAAACATTGGCATGAATTTTTATATTATGATGGTGAAATAGTGAAAAATTATCATGATATGTTGTGTATTGGTAGTCCTATAAAATAGTAAATTTTACTAAATGTGATAAAATGAATACAATTAACAGTAAAAATAATAATTGGTTAGAACTTGCTGAGAATCAATGTATATCAACTGTCGTTTATATATTTTCTTAGGCTCAAGATAATCTATATTACATTTATTATGATTTGATCATTGGTGAAGATTTGAGACTTGGTTATGATATATATCAAGATCATGAAAGGATAAGTTCAATGGAATTGAATGTGAGGTTATTAAATTTGAAGATACAACTGAAATAAAAAATATAGAGACTTTTTTTTAACCTTATATGACTTTGAAATATTTCTATATATATATTTCCAGATCTATGTGCTAAAATGACGTGCAATTCTGAGTCCCAGTGTATCCAAAATTAATTCTATAAAAATATTAATTATATTTTACACTATGTTCATAATGAAAATGGGATAACTTCTAAACTGTAGCTGAGATTATAAATCTGAGGCCACTGTTGAGTAAGGAAAATGACATTTACCCTAGTCGGAACATAACTTTATTCGGTGAAAGAATTTTTTGAAAAAATACATCTATTGGAAAAATTGTAAATAAAATAATTAAAATTAATTATTTTACCCCTGATGTCATATCGAATAACTCTTGAATGAGGACTCAGATTGGAAATCCAACACCACCAGAGTTCGTAATGGAGTGTTTTACCTGAGCGCAACATAAAATGAGGGGGAACAAGAGATTTATATTCCACACCGAGTGAATCTCCAATGAATAGATGTTTGGGAATTCCGGATTAGGGTTAGCCCTAATCCCCTCACTCTCTCTCTCTAATCTATTCTTCGATGAATAAATGAGGAATCTGTACCAAAATACCATAGGATCACAACAGAAGCAAGGAAAATGTATCAACAACAATGAACAGATCATTTTGAGGTAGGATTCTTCCTTTTTTTATCTCCTATTGGAGTTTTAAATTGAAAATCCATTCTTTGGTCTTTAAATTTGTTGTTTCATTCATAAATAAATGATGGTCGCACTAACATGACCATCAATCTGTTCTCAAAGCTTGTAAATTGCTCGTTAATCATTGATTCTTTGGGAAACTGTCACCTACTTTTGGAAATAGTGAATCTATAATGAATTAACAAGAGGAGGCCGGTTCTATGAATCCCTCATCACAAGGATCTTGGATTCAAAATTAGACAAGCGAAAGAGGTCTGGTGGCCAGTGGAAAGGACCACCAGAGCATCGCTGCGCCCCGACCGAGCCACGTGGCTCGGTTGGTTGAGTGAGGTCATGCGACATGATCCAGGTGGTGACTGTTGCCACAAAGTGCGGGTGTTAGGTCATTCATTTTGATATAGCACGATGACTATCAATGGGATGGGCCGATCTCGACAGTGGGTTGGGCCCCTGTTGGTGCCTAGGCCGGGCTGTGATGGGCCGAACCATCCATAATTGTCTGGGTTGGGCCCAACCCGACTTTTCAGGGCCAACATACTAGGCCGGACATGAGTCAGATCCTGGGTTGACCTTGGTTGGATCCCAGGTCGATCCGAGGTGATCGCGCGGTAGATTGCGGCGGTCGGTGGACCGACCGTGAATCAGTCCACTGACCTAGTGATCCCCCTTCCAGAACATCAAACGTTCGTAGAATCTAAATTGGGCATCTATTTTATGTGTCATTTTTAGGTACATGATCCTATCTTCAAGACAAACCTTTTGAGGTAAATTTGAGAATGTGATGTTCGGGATCGAGATGCAGGACCCACGATGACCCATTTGGGCTTGTTATGATGAATAGTGCACTTTTTTTACCAGTTATCCATTTCAGAAAAATAAATAGCCTATCCGGCGTGTTTCTTCATGAATAACGCGATGGTTGCATCAGTTTCAAATTTTGAGATATGATGAATGGTGTTTTGATCATGACACACCTTCATGCGGTGTTTGATGATAGTAGTGATTAGGCAGACATCTCAGGTCTTTTCTGAGTAGAACCCTCCAACCAGGCTGGGAATGGGTTCTCGATGTCACTAGAGTAGAACCCACCTGTTGGGATGGGCATGGGTCCTCAACCTTTTCTGAGTGGAACCCTCCGACCAAGCTGGGCATGGATCCTCAACCTTGAAGCAAGACCTCTTGACAATGGATATTAGGGACAAGTCATGCTTTGATTAACTATATACTCGATGAGTAAGAGGGGTGATTTTTCCCACCGAGGCTCATCCTTATGAAACGACTTCAAACCATGAGGGCGAGTCAGTATCACCCAAAGTGGATAATATCAAGGTATGGTGATTGATCCCCTTTTGACTTGCATGTTCAGGATAGACGTGTGGGATGCTGGGCATCGTTGATTGTTAATTCTGGAACTATTGGCGACTCTTCTTCTTTGGTTGATCTGTGTGATGGATATCCCCTTACTCTCTCTAATTTGGGTTTCATTGGTTTTAACTAATATATATATCCTATCACAAACCCATTCCTTGGGTTTTGGTTACTCTCCTTCCAGGAGAGGCGAAGATGTGCGGGGTATGCCACATGCTTTCTATGTCTAGCTTCTCATGGTTGGATGAGTCTACTCTCCTACTATAGGTTGAGAAGACTCTATGAGAATTTCATATTCTCACCATTTCTAGCTCCTTGTGTTTGGATGAGCCTACATCACTATCTCATTGGGTTGACCTACATCTTTCAATGTACCTTGTTCTATCTGTTATTTTCCTTTCCTTTTTGCATCTCTTACTGATGCCCCTACATTTTGGGGCATCCGATTGAGTATGTTTGTACTCACCCCTACATGGTCTTTTCCCACACATATAGTTCTTTATGCAGATGACATACAAGTGTTATCGGGGCTTTAGGGAGATTAGGGATACATGTTCTTAGACCACATGCGGTGTTCAAAAATTTGGTTCCTGGAGTAGGTATTTCATAGTTACGTTATTTTCCATGTTTTCTATCAGTTTGGGACACTATTCTGGTGGGTATTGTATTTTTTCCTTTTCCCTTTCTATTTATATTACTGTACTCGTACTATTTTATGGTTTGTGCATGCTTCAAATTATTTGTAGCAGGTTGTATCTTATACTTCCTTCCCTCTGTAATTTTCCCTTGAGTTTGTTAAGTGTGTTTATGTACAGGTTCGGAGGATAATCCCTCCCTAATTTATTGTGCCTTCGACACTTGTTTCCACCCCCTGGCCTATGGAGGCAAGCTTGGGGTAGTTACGGTTTGAGCCCTGACATGGGTCTAGTCATGAAAAAGTGGTATCAATGGTGATTCTAACCTTGGGACGTTGTTAGAGTGTTTCCCTGAAAATTTCTTGGGTGGGATTATAGAAAAAATGTTAAAGTATCTCGAGAGCGGATCTCAGTACAGGGAGTCTAGTGATGGTATGAGTGGCCAACATATCCGTTCACCAGGACCCTAATTATCCACTTGTCGACTCAGCACCCTAAGACACTTGTTGTAGGGAACAATGGTATGAGCATAATATAGGATTGATTATTTCACTGTCTTACTTGATTCAACTCTCATTTTTTTGTTGTTGTTATATATATATGCTCATATAACCGTGTTAATCCTTGATAACTTTCAGGATTCCTCTGTGATGACAACCAACCAGGTTACCCACTCCAGTTCCTAATGATGACCTCATGAGAGATATGGCCTCAGTCCAGGGTCCAAAATGTGATCCCCTTTCTCTAGGTGGTCCAGTAGCAGCACATCCACCTGTGGAGCAACATATAGTTCTAGCAGCACAAGATGATCATACTATATGAGTTTCTAGCACTAGTGGCTGCTGAGGTTCCATGGTGAGCAATATCCTATGGCAGTAGAGGACTGGTTGAAGTTAGTGGTCCACCTCTTCAGGTTTGTACAGACACCAACATATAAGATGGTGGCATTGACCTCCAATATTTTCCATAAGATGAAAGGGTGCTGCTGGATCTTGGTTACCCAGATTCATGATGAGATGGCACTCTCGTGGGACAACTTCCAGCAGCTTTTTCTGAAGGAGTACTTCTCATCTTATTTATGCTCTATTCGTATTCAAGAAATTTTTGGGAGAATTATCCAGAATAGAATCCCATTTTACCTCTCTAACGTGGAAGGTACAACCGTTAACTTGGTCTGAGCAGTTCCAGAAGGCCTTCTAGGAGTTGAGGAAGAGGCTAAAAAGCGCTCTAGTTTTGAGGGTATGGGAGGAGGGAGTTGAGTTCATAGTGTATTACAATGCCTCAGGAGATGGGATTAAGTGAATCTTGATGAAACAACAGGAAGTCATCACATACATGTCAAGGAATTTGAGACCCCATGAGCAGAACTATGTGACTCATAACTGAGAGCTCACAGTAGTAGTCTTCACCTTATGGATGTGGAGACACTATCTTCTGGGAGAAATCTTTGTGGTTTACTCAAACCATCAGAGAATCAGGTACATATTTACCTATGGATACTTGAATCTAAGGCAGTGATGCTAGATGGAGTTCCTGTAAGACAGCGACTTCACAATAGTCTATACTCTATGGTAGGGAAACATTGTAGTAGATGCCCTTATCAGGAAGTCTCAGGCTTTCCTAGTGAAATAAGCTACAGAGAAGTTATCTTCCCTATTGCAGACCCTGGTGGAGAACGAGGGTACAACTTTCCTACAGTCGATGGTGCTGACTCTTTCACTCCTTAAGCATGTGAAAGAGTATCTACTAGGAGATATCGACAGCGAAGTTCTGTGTGATTAGATATCCATAGGAGATGCACCAGATAGGTATTCTGATGGAGGTAATCATAAGATCATGTTCCAAGGGAGAACAATAGTTCTATTCATGATACGAGTGTTCCATAGTTCTCCATTAGCTGTACATCATGGTGTGGGAAATATTTATAGGGATCTATAGTGACAATTTTGGTGGTTTAGCATGAGATAAAGCATATCGGAGTTTGTCTTAGGATGACTTACTTGTTAGTAGGTGAAGGCTGAGAATTAGGTTTTAGTGGGTTTGTTGCAGCCCCTCGACACCCCATAGTGTAAATGAGATGACATATCCATGGACTAAGTTATAGGTATTCCATGCATAGTGAAGGAAATGAAACCATATGGGTGATAGTGGACCAACTCATGAAGTCATCACACTTTCTGGTTATCAGGGAGAAAAGTTTGGTGGAGGGTTTGGGGAAGCTCTACATGCGAGAGATCGTCCGCCTTCACAGGGTACCCTAAAAAATTGTCTTCGATCATGACACAAAGTTTACTTCACAACTTTGGAGAGGCCTGTAAGAGGCATTCAAGACCCGAATACTGATGAGTATGACCTTTCACCCACAGATCGTTGTACAGACTGAGTACACTATCCAGGTGCAGGAGGATATGATGAGGGCTTGTGTGTTGGATTTCGGCTAAACTGGGAGGATCAACTACTGTCGGTGGAGTTTTTGTATAACAACAGTTATCACTCTACCATCAGTATGACACCCTTTGAGGCCGTATATGGGAGACCGTACAGGTCACCTTTGTGTTGGATAGAGGTTGGTGAGGCATCCCTCGTGGGCCTAGAGTTGGTGAAAGCAATGACGAAGAAAGTGTAGATCATCCATGAATGAATGAATATGGCCCATAGTCGAGATAAATCCTACACATATTGCCATCATAGGCCTTTGGAGTTCAATTAGGTAGACCACATATTCTTGAAATCCCTCCCATGATGTGGAATGAAGATGTTTTTCTGCAGAGGCAAGCTATTTTTGAGGTTCATCAGTCTTTTGGAGATCATGTAGAGGGTTGGCAAGGTTGCCTACAGCCTTTCCCTACCCCCACTGCTAGAGAAGGTACATGAAGTATTCCACATATTGGAAATGAGAAGATACATGCATAATACGGAACATATCGTTTACTAGGGAGAGATAGATATTAAATATGGACCCATCTTTACAGAGCACCCGGTGATGATCAAGGATTGACAGGAGAAAACCTTAAGGGGATGTGCCATTCTGTTGGTTCATATGTAGTGAACACACAGAAACGTGGAGGATAGTTCCTACGAACGGGAGATCCAGATGCTAGCATATTATCCATATATGTTTCCCTCATTTTTCTTTTTTGAGGATGAAAATATGGAAGGAGGGAATGAGGTAGAGACCCTATTTCACCACATAAGACTTTGAAATAGTTCCATATATATTTCCAGAGCTAGACGCTAAAACAACGTGCATTTCCAAGGCCTGATGTGCCCGAAATTAATTTTATTAAAATATTAAGTATATTTTATACTATTCACATAAAGGAAATTAGATAAATCTTAAATGGAAGATCGAATCAGAAATATGCGGCCACAATTGAGTTTGGAATGTGGCATTTACCCTAGGCAGGACATAACTTTTGCCGACACGAGAATTTTGTGGAAAAAGGCACCCAAGGGAAAAATTGTAAATAAAATAATTATACTTAATTATTTTACCCCGGATGTCATATTTAATAAATCTTGAATGTGGTCTTAGATAAGAAATTTAAGACCACCATTGAGTTTGTAATGAGGCATTTTAACTTAGTGCGACATAGGGAGATTCAGATTTCGTGCCGAGTGGGGATCCTATAAATAGAAGTTTGAGAATTCAAGATTGGGGTTATCCCTAATCCCAAATAGCTCCTTATTTTATTCATTCTTTGACGTATCAAGGTGGAATCTCCATTGAAACACTATCAGATCACAACAGAATCAAGGCAAACACGTTGACAATGACGAACAAATCGTTTTGAGGTAGGATTCTTCCTTTTATATATCTGATTGGAGTTTTAAATTAAAAATACATTACTTAGACATTAATTATGTTGTTTAATTATAAATCAATGATGGATTCAATAAAAAACCCTCTATACTTTCTCAAAGACTGTAAATTTCTCAGTAATCGTCCGTTATTTGGGAAACGGTCACCTACTTTTAGACACAACAAATCAAAAACAAATCAACAGGTGGGGCCAGTTATGTGAAGACCTTGTCATGAGGATAATAGATCTATTCATGGATTCGAAATTAGATGAGCGTAAGAGGTCCAGTGGTCCATGGAACGGACCACTAGAGCACCACCAGGTGCTCCGCACTACGGTGACGCAGCGACATGGCAGAGCCGCGTGGCTCAGCCGGTCGACCGAGCAGGGTTTCATGGCGTGACCCAAGTGGTAGCCACCACTAAAAAGTGTGAGTGCCTAGTCGTCCGTGTTGATGTGGTGCGAAAACCTACCATGGGACGGGCCCCTATCGGCGCATGGGCCGGGCCGCGACGGGCTGACCCAGCCATAGTTTGTAGGTCCGGGGTAACAGGGTAGGCCGAACCCGGTTTAGATTCAAATTCGACCCGGGGAAGTCATACGATTATCCACCATGATATCTTGAGCTACCGTGATAAGGTATATCGCAACACGACTGCACGGATCGACCATGGGGGTGGTCGAGGTCGGTCCACTGACCCAATGACCCCCCATCTGGAACATCAAACATCTGTAGCTTCTAAATAGGGTGTCCGTTTGACGCAGCATTTGTGGTGAAATTAACCTCTCTTCAAGACAGAACTTTTGAGGTAAAGTAGAGAATTTGAAGTTTGGGGTTGAGAAGCAGGCACCACAATGACATGTTCGGGCTTTTTACAGTGAAAGGTATCCTTTCTACTGGTTATCTATTTTAGAAATATAAATAGAATATCCTACATGTTTTACTGTGAAGAATGCGATGGTGGACTTAGTTCTGAATTTTGAGTTATGATGAAAGGTTTTTTGAGAACGGAGCACCTTTAAGTGTTGTTCAATGACAGTAGTGATCAGGCATGCAACCTAGATCCTTTCTGAGTGGAACCCTCCAGTCAGGCTGGGCATGGTTCCTTGATGAAATTAGAGTGGAACCATCCCAGCTTGGTTGGGCATGGGTCCTTGACCTTTTATGAGTGGAACCCTCTAGCTGGGCTGGGAATGGGTCCTCGACGACACTAGAGTAGAACCCTCCAGCTGAGCTAGGCATGGGTCCTCAACCTTGAGGCAAGACCTCTTGACTGTGTAGATCAGTGACGATTCATGCTTTGAGGTAACTATGGACTCAATGAGTAAGAGGGGTACTTTTCCCACCGAGACACATCCTTGTGATGTGACCTAAAACAATGAGGGTGATTTAGTTCTACCCAAAGCGGATAGTATCAAGGTACAGTGATTGAACTCATCTGACTTACAAGTTCAGGATAAATGTGTGGGATGCTGGGAATCATTGATGGTTACATATGGAACCATTGGAGAATCTTTTTCTTGGGCTGAGCTGTGAGAGGGAGATCCCCTTACCCTCTCTCATTTGGGTTTCTTTGGACTGAGTATATATATATATATACATATATATATATCCTATTTCAAACCCACTCCTTCGGTTTTGGTTACTCTCCTTCCAAGAGAGGCGACGACTCGCGAGGTATGCCACCTACTTTTAGTTTTTAAGTTCTTATGTTTGGACAAGTCTAATTTTCTATAATAGGTATCAAAGACTCGACGATAAGTTCATATTCTCACTGTTTCTAGATCCTTGTGTATGGACGAGCTTACTTCACTCTATCATTGGGTTGAGTTGCACTCTTTCACAATACCTTATTCTATCTGCTATTTTTCTTGCCTTTTTGTTTCTCTTACTACTCCCCCAAATTTATGGGACGTCCTACTGAGTATGTGTATATTCACCCCTTCACGGGATTTTCCAACATGTATTGTGATTTATGAAGATGACATACATGTTTGATTCGGAC
Source organism: Viscum album (assembly GCA_963277665.1). Classification (NCBI taxonomy): domain Eukaryota; kingdom Viridiplantae; phylum Streptophyta; class Magnoliopsida; order Santalales; family Viscaceae; genus Viscum; species Viscum album. Next base: position 1,643,211,271 of record OY728163.1, on the reverse strand, counting down.
TTTAGGGAGATTAGGGATACATGTGCTTAGACCGCATGTGGTGGTCGCAGTTTGGGTTCATGGAGTAGGGATTTATCTGTTACTTTATTTTCCTAGTTTTTCGTCTGGTTGGGAGACTATTCTAGTTGGGCGTGTGTATTTTTTTCATTTTTACCTTTCTATTTACATTACTGTACTCATACTTCTTAGCAGTCCATGCTTGATTCAGGTTATTTACAGTAGGTTATATCTTTTACTTCATTCCCTATGCACTTTTATATTGAGTTGGTTGTGAGTGTGCATGTATAGGTGCTTATGTAAAGGCCTCCCTAAGTTATTGTGCCTTCAGATATTGTCACCACCCTTGGCCTATAGAGGAATAATTGGGGTAGTTGCGGCTTGAGCCCTCACATGGATTGGGTCATGAAAATATTCTAGATGATCATGGATTTTTTGTGTAGTATGTGTTTACATAAGAGACAGTACTTCAAATATGATTAGGTGTAGAAAATATATGTATTAAAGGACATGGATTTCAGAAAATAGTTCCTATAGATGTTCCTATAACATCTTTTATTGTAACTAATCTACTTGTGGTTGTGATCAATGATGATGATGATTTTGATAATGCATATGTATCTAACAGAGAACACGATATGATGTGGAAATATGATTTAGAAATACAACATACACGGTCATTACAAACATCCAATGATATTACATCAGTGGTGCTGGAGTTTGATATGGATGTGGAGGAACCAACAAATGAGTTTCCAAGTATATTCCAAGAATGTAATGTTATAATGATTGATGATGGATTTTCTATTGGAAGATAATTTGAGAGCAAAGAGACATTATAGATAGTTATAAATAAATACCATGTGCAGATACATTATAGTTATTTTTTATATGACTCTACAATATCAACATTTTTTATAAAATTTCAATAGTATAGTGACACAGGAAAGATGTGTTTTTGAGCTACCTTTGTTAGAAATTCAAATTTTTTGGAAAATTATTTTTTGGACCGCCCATTTGTTTGAATATGAGGCTAATTCAAGATCATATACACCTTGAATCAATATTCATATGCTATGTTTTTATTGGTATGACCAAAGTTAATCATTATGTTGTGTCTAGTTAATAGCGAAAATCATGAAGTGTGATTATGGAACGAAAATCATGTTCAAGAAGGAATGCCTTGAAAAAAGAAATCTATTGAGAAGGCTTATGATAACCAAGAAAGGTCATTTGAGGTGTTTCCTTATTGGATAGATCGATTGTTTTTTTAAAAAAAACCCTCCCTCCAAAGGTACCCTAATTGGTATGATAATGAGAGAAGAGAGATATTGATGCCTGAAACTCCCCTCCAATAGGCAAAGGGTTAGTGACTAGCACCGATGGTATAACATACACACATATGAGAGACACTACCCTTTGTGATTTGAAAAGTGAGAGATAAGATGAAAAAATCCACCAATAAACTCATGTTCATAATAAAACATTATGAAATCCCAATACGTGATACAAATGTAATGAAATATAGCTGAAACAACTAAAAAACATTAAAATAGATCCTTGATAGTGACCATGAAGCTCCAGCAGCTCCTAAACAACTCCTCGAATGAAATATTTCCAGCTTGATCACCAACTAGCTTCAACTAACTTGAAAAACAATTAATATATATATATAGGGGAGCATAACAAGTATACTCAATACGATTAACCCTATAACCTCTTGTGAAAATATTTGGAAGATTCAAACTAAAGACTCGTGAGTATACAAATGAAACCAACACTTCACCTAAAATTGTTTACTATTCTTTTTCCATCCTCACCATGACCTTCTCTCTCCATGTATCCCAAAAAACATATCATATAATATAATAAAAAAATAGGGTTCCCCGCTACCACTTCCCTCACTAGTTTTCTGATCTTCCCCAACATCGCATGTCCGAAGCCATTTCTCTCCAAAAGAAAGCATGAGGAAACCTATTATAAAGTAATATATCATTCACCCCATGCATCACATCATCTCATTATCTTAACCACATCTCCACATAGTAACCAAGAATTTTTAAGGAGCAACTACATCCCATATATTGTGTATTATACGCCAATCCATCACAAACCACACACAACATATCTAAAATAATCATAATAATACTATATTAAGATATATATGGGTGTGAAATAACCACAATACATTATATCCCTATACACTCATATACGAGTAAAGATTACCACCATGCATACCAGAATATAATACTACTTGGAGAAGAGAGTGAGGTTTGAGGAGGAAGTGTTGTAAAAGCAAGTCTATATACCCAAATTGAACAATTCTTTTTGAATCCCATATTATGTATAAAGTGAGTTATGCATGATATACACTTACCATAATATTGTTGATATTTCTACATAAACTATTTACATGGTAATGTCTATAGATTATTTGTTGTATTAAAATAATATAGAAATTACTGGGATATAATGGGAACCTAAAGATACCATGAAAGTAATCTTAAACTCATGTCTTACAGTTCAAAAACATCATTATGATAGGAAACATATGATGTGTGACTATCAGGTTCTAGGAGATCATAAGCATTTATAATTATTCTCATGAAGTTCACACTTGGTGATCTCAAGTAGATGATATCATGAGGATTGAACAACCAAAATAAACATCACATGTTTCAAGTGTAATTTGTAGTTCCTATATATTAACATGTGTAATGGTATCTTGAATTGAGATTATTAATAGTGTATACTATTGTATTACGTACATTGATGCAAGAGGAAAACTATGAAATTAATATTGTGATGAGTTATCATGCATTGGGATCACCATTAGTGGTATGACATTGATTGAATAATCAATATAGAATTTCTCACTTATTAAAGGAAGTTATATCATGGGATCAATTGATAAGGATGATAATACCTTCACTAAATCCATGACCATGGTAGAAGAAGGTAAGTCCATCATGTAATGTCAACAGATAACAAAATGACAAATGATGATGATAAAAAGTGTGCATCCTACTTGATGAGATATCATGATATAAAAAGATTATATTAAAAGACATGAATTTGTATATGGTTTTCATTACCATGACGATTCCTTATCCCCATAGGGGCCTTGATGGGTTGCTAGAATCCTCTTATGGTCTATGATTAGCAGTTACTTCTATCTAGACAAGGACCTATAGTGTCACACACATAGCAGATTCAAAAGTTGAACCTTTTTAATGGATTACAGTATAAGACATGGTGGGCCTCACCCTGGGGTCTGAGAGATTTATGAGTTATAATGATTTCCATGAAATAAAAAAAATTCATATTATTTGAGTTTATAATAATTGGTATTGAATTTATTTATTAAAATTATTCACAATATATTTAGTGAATACATGTGAAAAAAATTTAACAAACAAATATTATTTTAATATTAAAGGTTCATTTAATATTTACAGGAACAATAACTTGTGTTAATGACCTAGTTTTATGACATAATATATTTATTATATTACAAGTAAGTTATAAAAATATAAATTAATTTTATGAAATAGTTAGTTGGTCATAACATGTCGTTTGTGAATCATTTAGTAGGTAAAACATATTTGAGGGCCAAGGATCCATTTCCATGTATTTTATACCTCGATATATAAGTAATAGGTTTCTCTCATTCAAGGTACTATTTTTTCATGAATATTTGATCCTCTATATTTTCTATACTAAATCCTATAGAGAGAATTAGCTAATCCAAGCATTCGATCCAAGTTCTTATTCATAGATTGATAGATCAACATAACGGTTATCATCGGGATGTGGAAGGAATCATTTAATCTTCTATCTAGCACTCAGATATCGATGATTGACATTATCATAGACTTTCAAAGTAAATGTAGATGGTCAATGGGGATATTAATTTGGTTCTTTCAAGCAACAATTTCCAATGAAAAGTGGTTTTCGAACACGCCTTCAAATAAATTGAGGTAATTGTTTGATTTTATTTTGTGAATAAATCAATTCATATGTGATCCTCAACCTTTTTTTACCAATCTATTCATTACAGAATTCATCATAGTTACATCAATTCAGTAATAACATTTTAATTCCCTATCCGATATACTTCTACTGTGCACACATGTACCTTAAATTGATATCAAATGGACACATTATGATTTAATCCAAGAAAAACTATATTCGAATTAAACCTATGTATTGGGTGTCACAATGATCCCATCACATCAAATTGTGCCTCGATCCAATCATGGATGACTAACTTGCAACCCTCTAAAGATAGAAATATGATTGAAATGATTTTGATTATATTTTTAAATTGAAGAATATATATATATATGTGTGTGTGTGTGTGTGTGTGTGTTTTAATTTTTCTGGTTGAGTATTTTTGTGAACCCAACTTTTCCAACAAACCCAAATTTCAACACATGTGGAAAATAAAAAAAAGGGTCAAAATCCTTAAGATAATCTATAAGAAATACTTCAAAAATAAAAATATTAAAAAATGATAAATTCATATTACAATTCATGTGAATAGTACCACAAGTACTATTCACATGAACAGTACCCTAAGGGTGTGCGACTTACTTGGAAGGTCAACTGTTCACATGAATAGTACTTCTAGGTTACTGTTAACTCGCAAGTGGATGTCGAGGTCGATATATGACACAAACCATGCTGAGATGAGGTTGTATTTCAGATGAAACATGTATACATTGGACATGGGTGCGAGCTGCAATATGAGTCATACACGACTAAGGTATTCAACCCCTATGGTCATGGTTGATCCATTTATGATCAGTGGATCAGCCAATAATAAATTCTAAAGGACATTGATGTTTTTTTAATTTATGCATCATTTATTATTATTATTTGAATATTCATGTTTTCCCAATAACATAAAATTATAAACTAAAATGCATAGATTAAAATGAATAAAGTGGTTATGTATGCTTTCAATTTAATGTATTGTTCAGTTGTAATGGTGATAATAAAATGTCAAATAGAAAATGATTTCATTCATCAAGAAACAATGGAAACCATCAATGAAATATTAAGTCTTAACACATTCTATCATTTAAATTTGAATGAAACCTAGTGTATAAGATGCTCTCCTTCCCTACTTGAGGGTTCCTTATACTACTAAGGGACCTTATTAAAGTGATGAGTTTACTTAACTAAAGATAAAAGCAAATAAGTTGTCATAACTATCTTGTTTCATATTTAGAGTTGAAGTGTTGAGTAAATCAAGGTTAGGATTTCTAAAACTCAGGACTTCACTCAACAGTTCAAGGGGTTGTGAGTTAATGTGGTTGTCTAGTCAAACACCTTCCTTGAAACTCTTTGAGTAGTATCATAGCCATAGATTGGACTATACAGAGAGGTTTTAAGGATCCTTTCCTCTAGAATACTCAAGTGAATGGGTATTCTGAATCTAGCATTGAGGGATACTAGGGGTTGGTAATATAGTGGGGGAATCTAATGATTCAATTAATCAGAAATGTATAATTAGTAATCAAGATAAGGTATTAATATGCCTAAGTTTTAGTTTTTTGAACAATGGATAGTAATACCAAAAGTTCACTGTGATCAATTCTAGATAAAGAACATGTTATATCTACTATGAATTTCCATGTGAAGCATAAATTCATGCATGAAGTACTATGATAGAGGAAATTATATGTATCAGAGTCCCCACTACTTGTTGAAACAACTCCGGAAGCGAGGGTGTGAAAAATGATTACTAGAGACTCATGTATGATACATTTTATGTTTATATCATAATCCTATAATTAAAATCCTATGAGTTATGGAAACAACATTAGTAAATGGATTATTTCACATGTTTTCTCATCATCGATGTTCCCATGAGGAGAAAGAGAAAAGAGAAACGAATGAGATAATGATTACACTAAATATGTGTAATTTGAATGATCGATCATGATCTTTCAATACACCCCATTATTATATATGTACCACCAAATTAATCAAGTTTCATTTTTGATTACAAATAATAACAGTAAATAGAGAAAATGCTTTATTATATTTTGGGTAAATTTCTCCCTAAAGATAGGAACTTAAAGAAATATTAATATTTAGCTCTTATGGTGAAAAAGTTGAAAGGCAAGGTAAAAATGACAATGGAAAGTGTGATGCCAAAGGAATCTTCTTTAAATCCATCAAATGTAAGAGGAGGATCATTATACGTGAGGCTATTTTCTATTCATGTCATGAGATAATTCTATGAAAGATTAAATACAATGAAATAAATTTGAATCAAGTAGTGGCTTTAACAAAATTATACTCATCACTATATTTAATGATTCTATTATACTTATTGGGTATTAAGTACAATATTCTTATCGCATATGTTTATTTAAAGATATTAACCAAGGAAGAATATAAATTTTATAATATATAAGGTTAATTATTTAAGCGGATGAAAATGGTGATTCTTAAGTCAGTAGGGAGATGTACACAACTTCTAATTACCAATATTCATAGTTTTAGTTAAACGTTTATTAAATATTACCAGAACATTTATCTCACTATCCATTGGATACATGGATGCATTATTACCTTTTTGAAGGAATGTGGTTTGTGGTGTTTGATTCTTAACTAATAATTTAGTAATTCTTGAATCATTGGTAATAACTGTTGAATATAAAATATAAGACATAGTTATACCTATTTGTGGTAATATAATTCTTTGTATAATAAAATTAAGTATTTTTCATGGATATACCTAATATGGTTTTTAGAATTATTGGAGTTAAAGACCTTATGTATTATCGACACATTTACTTCTCTAGTTTTTGACAAATAAACATTTACAAATAATGATAAGCCCCAAATATTTCATTATTTGTTCAGCTGGAAAGCATGAACTCTTCCAAGGTTAAGCTAGTGGTTAATATACTTCATAAGACCCCTTTAAGAGTATTATGGAATTTAAGAGTGAAGTTTTGAATATGCATTGTTATAAGATATGAGTTTCTTTAGGCCAATGTGCTGAAGAATATATTGAACAAGAATTCATCGATCATGACTTGTAGAGTGGATTTATTCTTAAACATACATTTCCTTATACAAATAAAAGTTATGATGTTAGTAAGGAGAATCAATGATGAGTCTGACATGAAAATATTGATCAATAAAATATATCATGGGGTAATTTTTAAATGCACATTTCCTTATACACATTAGAGTCATGATGTAAGTAAAAGGAGAATCAATGTTTATATTTATATGAATTGGAGATACTTCCATTTTTTTCAGTACATACTTTTCAAATAGAAGTTTTCCCATAACCATATACCGACTATAATGAAAAACTGATATCAAATGAGTTATAATATGATATAAATCCATTATGTAATAATAACATCTATTTAGATGAAAAGTGTTTGTTAAGTATTTAAATAAACCTAAATCAAGAAACACACACTGTGCATCTAAAGTAATTATCCTCAAGGTTTCTAAAGATATTAAATAAATCCCCAAGATAGAAAAGTGGTAGTCAAGAAATAGACTATATTTTTATAAAGGGTTGAACATCTATATTTGAGATAGTGGGAGTAAGATTGAATTGGGTAATGTCAAGGATGAAGATGCACAATAGTTGGCATAGGAATAAGTTCTACAAGATCTTGTGGAAAAATAATGTTCCAGATACACATAATTTTCAGGAATAATGAAACCATAGTGGTGGAATTACATTCACCGCAGAGGGTGATATATTACTCCATGAGAATAATGGACCCTATAAGGAAGAAGTAAATTACAATCAATAATGATTGAAAAGTTTATATGAACTAAGTAAATGGATTCTATATACTAAAATAAAGTCTATATTTTGGGTGTTTCTTTAATTCATGTAATCCATTGGTGGGTATTTAAGAGAGACTATACATGGGGTGATACATAAATGGTACCGATAATGCTCGATCGGTTATACCAATTCATCATGTGAAAATCCATTTGAATTATACTTTTCGTAGGTACTTTCTATGATTATTTTATTTAACATTGGATGTTAAGACCAACTTTATTGGAAAGTGTCAATACGATACATCCAAAATGATTTAGTGACACTATAGAATGCCAATATGGGGTGAATGTTAGGGAAATAAAGTTTTGGATTGAAGTAAGCAACAACATCACAAAATATTTATTTGGAATGAATTTTTTCCATGTGTTTACAAGAGGTTAGTAGGAGTTCCACTATTTCCAAGTAAAATATGTTGATAACTGATGGAACATAATTGTTTTTTCTTACACTTAGTTAATAATAGAATGAAATCAACTCTCCAAAGATTTAATTAAAGTAGAAACCTATATTCTAGGGAATAGGATCTACTAAGGTATATTTAATGGGTTTCTCATACCAATTAAAAGTATATATGCTAATAAGGTATCGAAAAATTCAAGTTGGAACAATTTGATAAATAATTATTACAAATGCCACAGATTAAAGTGGTGAGTATAATTACATAAGTGAAAATAATGGATCTATAACCTATTCCATGCTATGTACTAGATATTATATTTAAAACATATATTTTATGGTTGGAAATATCAATAATATATATGAGAGTTACATGGGAAGAATTCAAAACTGTCCAAATGTACTTGAGAGTGTATAAGGGATATATTCTTAGTACTTGGAGAGAAATGAACACTAGTTATAAGTGAAAAAAACTAGTATTCCTTTGTATCATTATGATATAATATTTCAATCAGGCTAAGTAAATGGGTAAATAATCTCATTCAAGGTATTTTTATCCATATATATAAATACTGAGTGCTTGTGGATTCTGATGCAACTAAAGAAGTAGTTAAAATTCAAAATGATTGGTTCTAGCTATTGGAACTACACATAGTAAGTAATGTATTATCATAATATAAATTATGATAATATTACTATAATGGTACTAGACAAGATTTCAAGTTTATATAAATTAAAAAGGAATACACTTGAGGATATCATCTCTTTGGAGTCTTACTCAAGGAGGTGAAGTTGCAGATAATAGAATAGCCATGAAGTGGAGATGTGGAGAGCCCAATAATGAAATACATTAACTCAAAATAAGTATTATATTATCACATGGGATCTCACAAGGATAATTGAATGTTGTATCTAGTAAAATAGGGAGTGGGAGTGTAATAAAAGTGGGTTCCCTAGACACAACTTGAATAATACTTTTTAATTACCATGTTATGTATACAGTGAGTTATGAATGATGTACACTTAGCACAATAGTGTTTATATTTCTACATCACTTATTTATGTGGTAATTTATATAAATTATTTTTTAATGAAAATATTATAGTAGTTCCTAGGCTATAATGAGAACATAGAGTTAACATAACAATAATCATAAACTTATATCTTATGGCCCAAAAATGTCATGCTGACAAGAAATTGATGATGTGCGACTATTAGGTGTTGGGGGTTCATGTTCATTAAGACTTATTCTCATGAAGTTCATACCTGGAAATATCGAGTAGATGAGATCTTGAGGATGACCTACCAATAGGAACACCACATGTTTCAGGTGTCATTGGTAGTTATTATCCTTGATCACGTGTATTGGTCTCTTGAGTTGAGATTATTATCAGTGTATATTATTTTATTATGAACTTTGATGCAAGATGAAATCCATGACATATATGTCTTAATGAGGTAGCTTTTGTTGGGTGCACCATTGGTGGTATGACATTGATGTAATAATCAAGATACAATTTTCCACTTCCTAAAGGAAGTTATATCTTGGTTCTAATTGACCAGGATGGTAGCACCTTCACTAAATCCATGGCCATGGTAGAATACAGTAAGTTCCTATAGTAAGCTCAATGAATAATAAAGAGAGAAAGGATAGTGCCACATGTGTAAATCTTGCTTTATGAGATATTATGAGATAAAGAGATTATAATACATGACATGATTTTATAGAAGTTTGTTTTTTCAATGACTATTCCTTATGTCCTTAGGGGCCTTGATGGGTTGCTATGATCCACTTCTAGTTTGTGAGGAGTACTAATTTCTATTGAGATAAATTCTTACAGAGTCACAAAATTTTCACATTTAGAAGCCTGACCTATTTTAATGAATAGAGTATATAACATGGTGGGCCCCACCATAGGGTCTAGGAGATGTTTTAGTTTAAACGATCACCATGAAATAAATAAATTCGTATTATTTGAGTTTAGAATAATTGATATTGAATTTATTTATTAAAAGTGTTCATAATATATTAAGTGAATACATGAGAAAATACTTAATGAATGAATATTATTTTAATATTCAAGGTTTGTTTAATATTTACAAGAATAATGAGTCGAGTTAATGACTCATTTTAATCACAAAATATATTTATTATATTGTAAGTAAGTGATAAAAATAAAAATCATGTTTATGACATAGTTATTTGGTCATAACATGTCATTTGTGGCTTATTTAGTAGGTAAAACATATTTAGGGGTTGGGGATCCATTTTTGGGTATTTCATACTTCTCTATTTAAGTAAGAAGAGACTCTAATTTAGGGACCTATTCACTGCATGAATTTTAGAGCCACTCTCTCATATCCCCCACATCTTAGAGAGAGAAGTAGCTAATCCAAGCCTCTGATCAAAGTTATTCATCAGTGATCGAAGAATCGATGCAGTAGTGATCATTGGGACATCAAATAATTCATAAAATATATGTGATAGTAATAAGATATTGATGATTTATGTTCCTGTAAACTTTTGAAGTATGTGTGGATGATTTAGATGGATCTGAATTGGGTCCATCTAGAAATAGTCACTGGTGATGAGAAGTTTTCAAACACACCATCAAATCAATTGTGGTAATTGTTCAATTTAATTTTGTGATTAAATCAATTCAAGTGAGAACCTCATGCGATGATAGACCTTTTGTACTGAGTTGTACATAACTAGAGATGGCATAGTTACATTGACCCAGTGGTAAAATTTTAAATCCCTATCCAAAGGGTGTCATCCACCCTTCAAACATGGGTGGGGAAGCATACAAAATCAAAAAACATTCATGATATATCTATGCCCCACAATGACACTATAAGAAACTACCTAGCCTTAGAATAATCCAATACTAACATCGTACAGGACTTTCGACTACCACTGCTAAGACCTAGGTATCAAAAACACACAAGAATCAAGCTCAACATTAATTAAATAATTATCTATAAATTAATATTATATTCTTTTCTTATTAAGATTAAAATTTAAATATTCTAATCTATGATCCAATAATAATATTAAATATTTTCTTGTATTCTCAACTAAGTCATCATCATAACAAATAATCAAGAACTATCCCTTTCTATTCATTAATTAATTTATCATTCCATAAAATTCTTGGAACTATAGTTCTTATCCCAAGATACCAACTAAAAGATGCAATCATATTTCATAGTATTAAACTTCATCCCATAGTTGGAAATTGATTATATAAAAACTTCCAACCATCGGGCCATTAAAAACGAAAATTTACTATCAAAAAATCATCCTAGATTCTTGGTCAAGAAAAATGGGAAAACCTATATTCAACCCATTCTATTAGTCCTAATGCCATCCCCAACACTACTACATATAACAACACATCTAAAATTCCATTACAATATCATCATCATCGTCATCATAATCATACCAGGAACCTCATTCCACCACCACCATCATCACTAGCACCTCATTCCACCATCATATCCTCAGTAATCCCTTCCCATATCATCACCATAACTAGTGCCCCATGCCACCATCATAGCCTTAGGTATACCCACCCATTATTCCAACCACAAAATTTTATCATTAATTCACATAAAGGATATAAATATATATAGCACAAATGAATATTTAAATGTTTTATTCAACACATAATTTCAAGGAAATCATGGATAAAACCAACAAGTAATACTATCCTTTATCAAACAACATTAGACTCGCTCATCCCCAAATAAATGATTCAATAAATCATTAAATTATCATTACCATCATTAATTATCAAATTTATAATGCATAAATCCCAATAGCACTAGACATACAATTTACATGGCTAAATAATATCTATTTAATTTTCGATTCTACCTTAAGCTTATTTTTCATATGAAAAAATCCAATGATTATTATTTTAACAAGACTCTTTCATTGTAACAAAGAATTACCCACTTTTTTTATTTAATATCTATGAATATAAACCATTCTTAATAACTATAATATTAGATAACACACAATCTACTATATCTTAGAGACAATAAAAAATATATATCAAAAGATTGCGTTCACACATCCCAAATATTTCAACATAAATATTAATATTTACACATGCAATGACACTTATGGTTATTAAATTTAAATAATTCTAACCCATGATAATCATCTCCAATCACAAACAAAATTATAAGCATGAAATAATTTTCTTTATCAAAATAATAACAAGGATAAGACATTCGATAGTCTCTGTTTTAATTTTCTAATATATAAAATTATCAAATATTTCCCATCAGTGTTATTTAATAAGTTTAACACCCTAAACTGATATCATTTTGATTTAATCAAATATTAATTAGATAAAGGTATGAAATTATCCATTTATCTCCCCAAGATAATTTTCATAATAATTATCATTATTCTATAACAAGAAAAATACCTATTTCTTCTCTCTTTCAATAATCTTACAGATCATCAAACATTATTATTTACTACATGAATAATGTCATCAATTTATATTATTGAAATTGATATCAATAACATTCCTTATACATACATTTCAATAATAAATTTCTATATTCTAGGATAACTTTATTTATCCACGACATACAATATTATCTTTAATTCAATTCTAGAAATTAAAAAAAAAGGTTAACTGTTTTCTTATAGAATTAAACTTCTATTCCATTATATGAAATAATATTAACACATTAATTATGTTTCATGAAATTCAAGTATTACTAGAATAAACATTATAATGTATAAATTAAACTTCCATTCAAAATTCTAGAATTTTTAATATTTCATCAATTGAATCACATAACGTGCAGTTTATCCTCCTCTTTTATAATTTCATAATTATCACATATTCATTCATAATGAAATTATTTTCTAGAATATTATCTAAATATGGTTAATTACATTCTTCTAAACAGAGGAGTCTAAAGCTTGATAATTTTAAATTTTCATATAAAATAATGGTGAACGCATAGATTCTTTACCTAGTGTTTTCGCATGAAAATCACTACACTCAAAATATAGGAGAGAGAGAATTCTTTATCTTAGGAACACCGAGTTGGTGTGTAAGGGAGAATCTTGAATAAAATTTAGATGAATTTTCAACATTCCATAAGAGTATTTTAGATAATCTAGTCTTGATAAAGGAATAAATATTCAAACGAGGAAGACAAATTATTTTAGAATACATAAATAGAGTATCCACATATAAAATTAATTTGTCATTAATTTAGTTCCCAAATAATTACCACAAAACCCATTCATAACTCCTAAAATTAGGAGAAGTCAAAAGAATACATTTAAAACTCTTAAATAAGACAAAAAAACCAGTTTCCACATCAAAATACTTTTACTATGTGGAAGATACTTTATGGGAGAGCTGGGAAGGGAAATATGGAGTTTTTAAGAATTTTTTTTGCTAACCTTGTGTAACCCACACACACTACATAAGGGTAACCAGGTTTTTCACTTACACAACTGGAAAATTTTACACAGGCTTTGGGAAATCTAGTTAACACTTACATGAGCTTTTGGATCTCATAGATTGTAATACCCCAAGCTTCCATGGTACGCTTCTCTTTCAATAATGCAATAGCTTGCATTGTACGCAAGTTCGGGATTCTAACGCACCGCGACCAATCAAGTAGCCGTTAGGAATAGTAATACCCAATTTTTGAATTATATAAATTTTATATTTCAAAATGGACTTCATTTTTGGATTCGAAATATCAATTATATCTTAGGGTAAATTTTTTGTATTGTTCTGAGAAACTTCAATTTTTGATGAATAGTGAAACCACTAAGTGGTAGTTAAAAAACTAATTTTTCATTTAAATGAAACTTTACCACTTCTGTGAATTGAATTAAAAAAACGATATACATGGTTTTCATTAGTAAGTAAAATTTGGTTCAATGAGATGAAAATAGTTTTTGGTGAATAGTAACTTTTAAGTTTTATTAATTGTGATTAAAGGTAATTAGTGTAATTTAGGGTAAATATAATGTTATAATAATATGATAGTACCTTTACACTTGTCTTAACCTTATTGGATGATTCACGGCCGACCAAGACAATCCATGGGTCAACTTGGGGACCCCATGGAGCCACTTGGGTAAGAAAATGACAATAATAACTTTTTATTTAAAGTAAAATTAAAATTGTCACAAACATTTGTTGTTTTACTAAAACAATTATTACATAAGGTTATGTAAGTTAAATTCTGGACTATAAATATTCATTGTAAATATAAAAATATTTCCTACATCATGGTAATATTTTTATAATTTTTAGGCATTAAATAAATAAATTTATTTATGATATCATGATGATGCATCGATTACCTCATTAATGAACAATTTAAATAAAATGAAAAGATAAGGTAAAATATAAGACTTAAAATTGTCTAAAACATATTGGATGTGTATATTTATAACCCTTATCACCTTATCCTCTAAATATATCATTGTGGGACCTTTAAAATCCGAAAATCATTTCATAATAAAGTAACATTTGATGACTTTCCAAGAGTGCCCCTCCTCTCCTCTCATAAAAGGCCCCCACCTATACCACCATATTCACACCTTAAAATCCATTTAGATCGGACAAACTCTGCCCAAATACTCTCTCAAATTTCCTCTCTTACTCTTAGAAGCCTCACTTTTGGTAGAAGTCTTCCCAAGGAAGCCTTTGGCTCAAATAAAAGAGAGTTACCTGATTTTAAGGTAATGACTTCCCTTATATTCTTTTGTTTTATTTTTCTTCTACACCCCATTAAACTATTTTTATTACTTTATTTTGTAAAAAAACCAGTATCTTCAATATACTAGGATGTTTTTATGAGATGTATTTTATTTACACTTACACACACCTTCGTCTAATGCTTAAAGAACATACTGTTTCTGTGGGTGGCGAATTACTGCCTCACGAAATGATGATTGTTCAATCTTCTTTTAACACCTCTCATGATGGCCATTAAGATGTCACTATATTTATAAAAGATATATATTATGTTTATTTTTTCCTTATTCTTCTGTATTTTTCATTTATGGAATACCTTTATGATTTCCATTATAGGTAAACGCAATAATTTCATTTTAGGAAGTGCGGACTACCGCCCCCTCAAAGTGATTTGAATCGTTAATGCCATATGTGGGATGTATAAAGGATGAAGTAAATTATATTATATATGATATTATACTTGAATTATAATATACCTTTATATCAATATGATTTCATTCCATTAAATAATAAATAGAAATGAAAGTACCGTTCATGCGTACGTACGGCTTACCGTCTCCATGAACGGTGCATTTCATTTCTTACCTCTAAATATTATGTAATATTATAAATGAATGTATATAATGGATATGTATGATATATATGATATCTAAATCATAAATATAATTCTGGATATAATGGATATTTTACCACATGAACAACTTGTAATTATAAGAAGTTTATTTTTGACTCAAGTACCAAAGATCGACAAAATGATTGTTATTAACATAAATAATAACATAATGTTCATAAAATGGAAATAAGTGATATAAAAGGAATAATGAAATTGAAAAAGGTTCTTAAGAAAGTATAAATTAACTCTAGTTTATTATTTAGGAGGTTAAAGAACGATCGAGTCAAGTCGGACACAAGGTAAGGGACTTCGTCTCAATCTCCTTTCATTGAGGCATATTTTGTTTTATACACAACTTTATTTTATACGGTGTATAAACCCCTTTGACTTTTACATTTATTCAAAAGGAATTTTTTTATATGAAGAGTTTTACTAAACGAAAAAAGGGAATGTTTTTTTGTCGTATGTATGCAGCGACACCGACTTCTCCGCCGCCGTGACCATTATTTGAGTTTCGGCTTCCTCTACAAGACATAACTTTTTTTAAAATGAAAAATAAATACCAAATTTTACTTTTCATTTATTTTGGTATTCAAAATGGTTTTGATAATGTTTTATTATATCAATGTGTTGTATTGATATCTTGTGATTGAAATGTGTAAATGTTATGTTTCCTTTATGCATGTTTTATGTGATACGATTATGTTATGGTTTATGATATGTTTAAACCTATTCATATGAGGAATGCATTGGACTTAATAAGTGATGGGTGGAGCCCGCTATAACTCCTCAATACATTGGTACGTCTCATGAGACAAACTAGTGTCTTGGCACAGGGTCTTGAAAAAATCTTATTTATAGTCTTGGCACAAGGCCTTGACTATGTGGTTATGATAGTCCGACATTATGCATTCCATCATTATGAAAGTGGTTATTGATATTGATGTGATTATTCAACTAGTATAATATCCATGTGAATAAGTAAATGGAATTATTTCATTTTATTTTTTCCATATTATGCTGAAGTTCAAGTTTAAAAGGCTTTTGTTTTAGTTATACATTTCCTTAAATGCTTTTGTTTATTTATGAAATTTTCCTCTATATTGTTATCCTTACTGAGCATCTAAGCTCACCCCTTTCTATGTTTTATTTCTCCCAAGATGTGAAGAAATATTTTATGGCTGACTTGCAG
Organism: Viscum album; assembly: GCA_963277665.1. Taxonomy (NCBI): domain Eukaryota; kingdom Viridiplantae; phylum Streptophyta; class Magnoliopsida; order Santalales; family Viscaceae; genus Viscum; species Viscum album. The sequence continues at coordinate 1,643,194,475 of OY728163.1, read as the reverse complement.
GGATAGTCTGAAGGGGATATGAGTGTGGACTATGGAGACCATGTTATTGTAGTTTTTCACTTTATGATGTAATGTAACATTTATGAATGTAACTAGTGTTTCCAAGTATACTAATCTAATCAGTCTTTTGAGACATGATCTTTTGTGATCATGCCAATGTTACGTAATAATGCACCGACTCTGGGTATCTGGGGTTGGGGCGTTACAGTTGGCATCAGAGACAGTTTAGTATTAACCTTGGAAGCTAAATTTAGATAAACTCTGATTAGAGCACATAGCCCTAAGAAAGACTTTGAGGATTAGTATAGAAGAACTTCCTAGAATTTTGGTATTATAGAGATTTTGTGATTTTTCCGAGAAATAAATCCCTATCTAGATACGAGAAGGTAGAGGCGGCTCTAGCACAGATGTACTAGGGGTAAAACCCGAAAACACCACTTTGAGCTAGACTCGAACGAGAACTGGTGCACGACAACAGGCCTTGCTGCACTCTTGGTTACGACACTCCTAGGGGATATGCTTAGGATAATTCCCATTGTCTTTAAAAACCATTATGAAGGGTTTATGAGTATATAATTCCACAAAGAAAACATTTTTATGATTATGGATTATATCCATAAACTGTTAAATTTATGTTAAGTGTTTTACAAGTATGGATTATGTATTTTAATTCATAAACTGATCTAGTTTATGCCATTGTTTAGAAATGGCGCCTAGTGGATGGAATGGAAACCGTATCAATGCACACACTCCTTGTAGAGATTTCCCTCCTGCTCATGATAATTAAAGTGGAGCTGGTGATACAACTGGTGCTGATCCACTTATCACCATACTGGGACAACTCACTCAGTTTATGAATAATAACCTTACTCATATGGATCACCATGATCCACAACATGGAGGATCAATGTTAGATCGCTTCATGACGAAGCAACCACCAACATTAAATGGGAGTACAAATCCATTAGTAGCTGAGCAATGGATAAGTTCCCTTGAGAAAATATTTTAGGCTTTGGGGAGTAGTGAAAGAGAAAAAGTTGTCATGGCAGTTTATCGCCTCACTAGAGATGCTGATCAATGGTGGTCATTGATAAAAACATGAAGGAAGATGATGAAGTATCAAATATGAAATGGAGGGAGTTCAAAGGGATTTTCTTAGAAAAATACTTCCCTCGTGACCATCAAGCAGATATGGAAAGACAATTTCTGAGTATGAGAAAAAAGGAGGATGAGAATGTCGCAAAGTATGAGGCTAACTTTACAAGGTTAGCGAGGCATGCAATAGATTATATACGTAACCCAATAAGTAAGATTGATTGTTTCTTTGATGGGTTAAAACCGTTTCTCCGTCAAGCCTTAGTCTCACAATCTTTCTCGTCGTACGAAGATATTGTCTCATGTGCTATCAAGACAGAAAAGGAATTCACTAAATCATATGACAATAAAGTAAAGAAAGACAAGAAGAGAATGGTGGAACAAGAGACAGATAAAGGAAAAAAGGGAAAGACAGATTTTCCATTATGTGATAATTGTGGGAAGAATCACCTCGGTACTTGCCTAAAAGAAATGAGAGTTTGTTATAAATGTGGATAAAAAGGTCACCAGGATCATGATTGCAAGGGAAAGAAAGACGCTATCAATGTTGAATGCTACAATTGTAGGGAAATGGGGCATTATAAAAATGAATGTCCTAAGCGTCAGGGAAAATTACCTCAGAAAAGGCCAAGGGATAAAGGCCAATCTTATACTGTTACTACAGTTGAAGTGGAATAATTAATGTATTGGTGCTTTTGGACTCAAGGATTATATTCTGGTTATAAGAATAATGTGATATATATAAGGATTTTACTACAATACTTTTTATTTTCATTAAGGTTTTAATATGATGAAGGTAATCATATTTTTATTATGTCACAATAAGAGAAACTTTACTTCGTTTGGGGAATCTGATGTTACAATTGATTTTGGAATTTAGAGACCTTTTAGAGAAAGTCTGGATAGAGGTATTTTGGATAACTATAAAGGTTGGAATGGATTAAGTTGAACTTTGGATAATATTGTTTAAGGTTAAAACATTTCTGAAGATTATTTTTTGAATATTATAATACTATAGTTTTAGGAAAAGGACAACCTGCAGGTTGGGGGATAACCCATCGCAAAGCTGCAAGAATCGAACCCACAACCATAGTGCGACATGCCTTTATTACCTACCACTAGCCTACAGGAAGACCCTGGTTATTAAAAAATAGTTTTCCTAATCTAAATGATATATGTTAATATCTGGAATCTTGTACGATTAAGATAAATATAATATTTTTGAGTTCTATTATCTTTTTGAGGGAAAGATGAGTTTATTGTAGAAATTAGTTGAAGGTTGAAACTCTACTTGTCAAGTATATATATATATATACCTCTCTCTTATTATATGACTAAATTAATTCTTAAACTTTAGGAAAGGGATATTAAAAAAAAAATTTATCCTAATATCTTATGTTTTGTTGAACTGATGATATTATAAATCACCATAGATTGAAGGCTTTGAGGCCCTAAATTTTAAACTTGTTTGTGATTGATGACCTCAATAACTCCCTACAAATATTTACATTTTCCCTCCAACTATTTGTCTCTAATTTAAAACAATGTTCTCCTAATCTAGATCATAATTTGGTGGTGTCCTTTTTATTTCCCCTTCCCTCTTATTAAGGCTAAATTTTATTAACCTTATTTCCGATGTGGGTTTTCCACAAAGTTATTTTCTACTTTCAACATTTTATTTTCGAATAAAAATTTCAAATTTCAAGTACACAATTTATTGAAGGAGGGTAGAATGTAACACCCCAAGCTTCCACGGTACACTTCTCTTTCAATAATGCAATAGCTTGCATTGTACGCAAGTTCGAGATTCTAACACACCGCGACCAATAAAGTAGCCGTTATGAATAGAAATACCCACTTTTTGAATTATATAAATTTTATATTTCAGAATGGACTTCATTTTTGGATTCATAATATAAATTATAGCTTAGGGTGAATTTTTGGAATTGTTCTGAGAAACTTCAATTTTTGATGAATAGTGAAACCACTAAGTGGTAGTTAAAAAACTAATTTTTCGTTTAAATGAAACTTTACCAATTCTGTGAATTTAATTTCAAAAATCCAAAATACATGGTTTTCATTAGTATGTAAAATGTGGTTCAATGGGATGAAAATAATTTTTGGTGAATAATAACTTTTAAGTTTTATTAATCGCGATTAAAGGTAATTAGTGTAATTTAAGGTAAATATAATGTTATAATAATATGAAATTACCTTTAAACTTTTCCTACCATAATTGGATGAGTCATGGCCGACCAATACAATCCGAGGGTAAACTTGGGGACCCCATGGAGAGACTTGGGTAAGAAAATGACAATAATCACTTTTTATTTTAAGTAAAAATAAAATTGTCACAAACATGTATTGTTTTACTAAAACAATTATTACATAGGGTTATATAAGTTAAATTTTCGACTCTAAATTTTCATTGGAAATATAAAAAGATTTCCTACATCATGGAATTTTTTTTATAATTTTTAGGCATTAAATAAATAAATTTATTTATGACACCATGATGATGTAGTGATTACCTCATTAATGAACAATTTAAATAAAATGAAAAGATAAGGTAAAATATAAGACTTAAACTTGTCTAAAACCTATTGTATGGGTATATTTATAATCCTTATCACCTTATACTCTAAATATATCATTGTGGGTCCTTTAAAATCCGAAAATCATTTCACAATAAAGTAACATTTCATTACATTCCAAGAGTACCCCTCCTCTCCTCTTATAAAAGGCCCCCACCTCTACCACCTTATTCACACCTTCAAAGCCATTTGGATCAGCCAAATTCTGCCCAAATACTCTCTAAACTTACCTCTATTACTCCTAGAAGCCTAAATTTGGGCAGAAGTCTTCCCAAGGAATCCTTTTTCTCAAATCAAAAAGAGTTACCCGATTTTAAGGTAATGTCTTCCCTTTTGTTATTTTGTATTATTTTGCTTCTCCAACCCCTTAAAATCTTTTTATTCCTTTCTTTTGTAACAAACAAAGTATATTAAATATACTAGGTTGTTTTTATGAGAAATATTTTCTTTAAAATTACACACACCTTCATCTAATGGTTAAAAACATACTGTTTTTGTGGGTTGCGAATTACTTTCTCACGAAACGATGATTGTTCAATCCTCTTTTAACACATCTCATGGTGGCCATTAAGATGTCACTATATTTATATAAGATATATATTATGTTTATGTTTTTATTATTCTTCTTTATTTTTCATTTATGGAATACCTTTATGAATTCCATTAAGGGTGAACGCGATAATTTCATTTTAGGAAGTGCGGACTACTGCCCCCTCAAAGTGATTTGAATCGTTAATACCATATGTGGGATGTATAAAGGATGGAGTAAATGATATTATATATGATATTATACTGTAATTATAATATACCTTTATATCATTATGATTTCATTCCATTAAATACGAAATATAAATGAAAGTAGCATTCATGCGTACGTATGACTTACCGTCTCCCTGAACGATGCATTTCATTTCTTACCTCTAAATGTTATGTAATATTATAAATGAATGTATATACTGGATATGTATGATATATATGATATCTAAATAATTAATATAATTATGGATATAATATATATTTTACCACATGAACAACTTATAATTATAAGAAGTTTATTTTTGACTCAAGTACCAAAGATAGACAAAACGACCGTTATTAACTTAAATAATTACATAATGTTCATAACATGGAAATAAGTGATATAAAAGGAATAATGAACTTGAAAAGTGTTCTTAATAAAGTAGAAATTAACTCTAGTTTATTATTCAGGAGGTTAAAGAACGATCGAGTCAAGTCGGACACAAGGTAAGGGACTTCGTCTCAATCTCCTTTCATTGAGGCATATTTTGATTTATACACAAATTTCTTTTATACGGTGTATAAACCCCTTTGACTTTTACATTTATTAAAAAGGAATTTTTTTATACGAATCGGTTTACTAAACGACAAAAGGGAATGTTTTTTTGTTGTATGTATGCGGCGACAATGACTTCTCCACCGTCGTGACCATTATTTGAGTTTCGGCTTCCTATACAAGCCATAACTTTTTTTAAATGAAAAATAAATACCAAATTTACTTTTATTTTATTTTGGTATTGAAAATGGGTTTGATAATGTTTTATCATATCAATTTTTTGTATTTATATCTTGTGATTGAAATGTGGAAATTTTATGTTTCCTTTATGCATGTTTTATGTGATACGATTATGTTATGGTTTAAGATATGTTTAAACCTATTCATATGAGGAATGAATTGGACTTAATAAGTGACAGGTAGAGCCCACTATAGCTCCTCAATGCATCGGTAGGTATCATGAGACAAACTAGTGTCTTGGAACAAGGCCTTGACAAAATCTTATTTGTAGTATTGGCATAAGACCTTGACTATGTGGTTATGATAGTCTGACATTATGCATTCCATCATTATGAAAGTGGTTATTGATATTGCATGTGATTATTCGGCTAGTAGAATATCATTGTGAATAATAAAATGGAATTATTTCATTTTATTTTTTCCATATTATGCTAAAGTTCAAGTTTAAAAGGCATTTGTTTTAGTTATACGTTGCCTTAAATGATTATGTTTATTTTTGAACGATTCCGCTATATTGTTATCCTTACTGAGCATATGAGATCAGCCCTTTCTATGTTTTACTTTCCCCAGGATGTGAAGAAATATTTTATGACTGACTTGCAGAGATAGTTGGAAAGGGATATGAGTGTGGACTATGGAGACCATGTTATTGTAGTTTTTCGCTTTATGATGTAATATGATATTTATGAATGTATCTAGTGTTTCCAAGGCTACCAAACTAATCGGTCTTTTGAGACTTTATCTTTTGTGATCATTCCAATGTTACGTAATAATGCACCAACTCTGGGTAACTGGGGTCGGGGCGTTACGTAGCTACCCTTACACGAGCTGTAGGAACATGTCCATACCCTTACACGAGGAAAACATTACCTTTACATAGGCTTTGAGAAAACCATTTGAACCTTACACCAACTAAGAAAGGACCATATTACCCCTACACAAGTAGAGGAAATTTGGGTCTACCCTTACATAGTAAAGGGTTAGCTTTACAAAACTAAAGGAAACCAAATATTACCCTTTCACAACTAGTAACGACCCTTACACATCGCATAGAAGGTCTAGAAGAAGCTTATTCAACCTATAAAAAAATATAATTAACCTTATATAGGGTGAATAAACCCTCCATTACCTTTCAAAAAGCCATTAAAAACATATTTTACCCTTTCACAGAAGAAAAGTCATGTGTAAGGGTAATAATATCCTTAAAAATATTAAATTTACTTTTACAAAAATTTGTAAATAATTATGAAAAATATTAAACATCGCATCCAAAATACTAAAAAAACCAATAATCACTTTAAAAAATTCTGAATTAAATTACAATTAATCTTTTAAAACTTTGGAATTAATTCAATATTTTGTAAAACACTTTTAAAACATAATTGTAAATTACAAAATTATTAAAAAAACTTCTAAAATTTAGGAAATATCAGCCAAACCACCAAACACACTAGACTAAAAAAGGAAGGCTCATAAATATTATAGAAATTTACATTATACATCTCTAAAATAATTATCATCCTTGAAAATTAAAACAAATCCCTGAAGGAGAGGGAATAGATTAGGGATAAATTAACTACCCCATTAGATACCTCTCAAGGTTCTTACTATATTTGGAACACATTAACCACTAGAGGAACAAAGTATATAGCTACACAACACTTTAAAACAATCACTTAGGGGTGATACCTCTCAAACATGAAAAATAAATTAATTATAATACATGAATTAAGAGGATAATCGATCTCACATATAAAAATGAGATAAAATAATTCATCCCAACAAAATCAAGTATTAAAAAACTTTATAAATTTTAGAACATATCTCTGAATTTCATTCCCAAGTAAGATCACATCAAAGGAAACACATATTTCCATAAAAAACCCTGTAAAAAATTATTATCAATCAATAAAAATTACATAAGGAAACACCTTCTGAAATGATCACTTCACATTGATTTAAATAGAAATAATAGAATTTAATTTTCCTTTATCATGATAATATATTTTAATTCAAAATTATTTTGAACGTACTCTACTTGACATATCAAGAAAAAGGTAGATGGACATGATTTTATAAAAATTTATTAAAAGAATTTAGTTATAATACATACAAAATTTTATTAAGAAATTACTAACAAGTAAGTTCATAAAACAAACATGTTTTACAAAAGACTATTTTCTTACTATACATGTATCCAAAAAATTCACATTAAAACTCATTAAATTTCAAAACATGATGATAAAAACTTTTCACTAAGTCTCTTGTGTTCAAAATCTAATAGGGTAAGAAATATTCAAATGAAAAACCTTTTTAATCCATTTTCATAACAAGGTATTTATCAACTTATTCTTTGAGAAAACACTTTCAATAAATTTTAAAATTAATTTTTAATATAAATACAAGTTTCATGGAATAATTACAATTGTTTATTTAAGAAAAATTGTTGTCACAAAATAATTTTTTCCCAGAGGGCCTCATGGAATATTATTAAACAATATGAAGAAAAATTCCGAGGAAGACATACATAAAGTAAATTTTCCTTTCCAAAATCATTTCATATATAACATGACTTTCATGATAACTCACAATTATAGGCAAGTTACATGATTTCATATAAATATTTTTATTTAACTAACATATCTCTATCATACTCTTTTTAAAATTAAAATTAATATTAATTCACAAAACATAAAATTTAAAAAAGATATGCATCGTAAAAAAACACGAGGTTTAGAAAATCCACTTTATACACCTTTAAATTTTTCAAAATTTTATAACAATAATTTATTAACTAGGGGAAAACTCATGAAAAATCTACAAGGGATATAATGTCACATTTCCATTTACCATTTATCACGGGTGAATGCCATTACTTTCAAGATTTCTATATCAAATTCACATAAAATTTATCAATCATTACAAGAGCCAAGATCAATATAAACAAAGCTGCCAAAAGCATACATATAAAAGGAACCCATCCACCACACCATGATATTTTATACTTTAAGAGACACTAACTCACCCACATAGTTTTAAAACATGTCAAAATATAACACATAATGATATGTGAAGTGTCCCATCTCTTCATATTCTCAAGGCCATAACATATGTAAATAATTATAAAGAAATACATTATAGGGATATAAGAACACCGGGTCATAATCATGTAATAAAACCATCCACATGAACAACCCACATTATATAAGAAATTAATTCACAATAGAGAGAGTAATTAATCCAACAATAGGCATAAAAAATTAATGATAAATTAAAATATTCCCCTTTCCCAAACCTGGTACCATATCACTTGGAACGTGTGAATACTATACTGATTAAAACAAAAGAATACATATAAGAACCCCATACCCTAAACTAAATCTCCACCAAACTGAGCCCAAGAGAAGAGTATAGGATGCACATGATAAAATATCATACCCAAGACAAAACTAGGGCCCGAGGAGATAGTAATATATTGATATGAACAAGATTTATAGAAACACATTACCTATAACACATCTACATCTCAAAAAAGGTCTACGGTATGAGTTATACTTATTGTATCTTAAGGAAATTAGGTGTTGGTTGGAAAATAAAAGGTTGAAGTAAAACAAAGATCATAGAAAAACGATTTAAGAGGATGTTTCAATTGAATGAATGAGGAGGTTTACTTATGAATATTCCAAATGGATATAAATAGATGAATGATGATAAAAATGGTGATTCACTTCAAAGGTCTAACAAGTGAAGGGTTTCACAATCAATAAGGAAATTAATAGGTCTTACCACACACAAAGTGTAGATCTTATAAATCCCATAAAAAAGGGAAAACACCACCAAGCAAGAATACTCCACCATGTTTGTAGAAATAAATTCATCCTAAAAAATTCCCTTAGAAGATTCCCCACAAAACAACCAAATCCTCACAAACCATGACAAACAAGGAAGACCACTTTTGAGCTGACCCACACAACATTTTCACAATAAAAGATACCCAATGCTCTATTTGAGCATAATTCCATGCAAGGATATCACCAACTCCTCCAACCAAATATCTATCACATGATCTAAAATACATCCCTAAACCTTTTGTAGACTTTGGAGTTGGAAGACTTAGAGTTTCCTCCTCCTTGCATTTTCATCATCATCCTTTATCTGTAGCGATTTTCCAAAAAATATTATCGAATATATTAGCACAAACCTGATGGGGGATATCGACCTGGAGATACTAATGAAAAAGAATAAACATTAGGGACTCCTAAACCAAGACACAAATTTTTTACTATTAATTAATTACTTCATTTTTTTTAAACATTTTTTCATTTTCTACCATTTTAAAATACAGGAACATATATGAATGATTCATAATCATTTATTAGGTATATACCCTACATGTAGCATCACTTCTCTATGCTCATCCAATAAATGTGAACGTCCTTGTGTAGGATCATAGGGGAACCTAAAATCATATTCCATAGATAGTCTCCCTTGATTAAAACATGTACTAATACCAAATGATATTGTTTCCCTACCAACCCATGCATCATCAGCAGTTTCAAACTCCAAAATCTATCATATCTCTCAACTATAAACTTTTATACCACTCTGTCGTGACCCTCTCCCCCTAAAGGTACCCCTCTTGGGCTGAAAATGAGGGAATATAGATAATGATACCTAAATCCCACCTCTAATAGTCCATGGGTTAATGACTATAACTGAGGGTATAACATATGCACATATGAGAGGTATTACACTCTACTATTTGAAAAATAAGAGATAAGATGAGAGAATCTACAAAAAATATCTCGATCATAACAAAATAAGAAGTAATCCAAATAAAAGATATAAATGTAATGACATATAATTAAAACAATTGAAAAACACTAAAATAGATATTTTTCAGTGATCGTGATGTTCCAAAAACTCCTAACCAATTCTTAAAAATAGAAAATTAAAGCTTGATCACAAACCAGTTCATGCTAACCAGAAAAAAATTTATATATTTGTAGGGTGGGAATCACATTTATACTTAATAGGATCCTCCATGAAACCCATCATGAAAAATGTGAATGAAGTGTACTAAACATAGCGAGTAAACAAATTAAACCAACTCATCACCTAAAAAAGTTTACTATTATTTTACCATCCCCACCATGACTATCTATCACCACGTATCTGAAACAAGAGATCTTATAATATAATAACAAAAGAGGGTACCCATATACCACTTCCCCACTCATTTGGCGCTCTACCCCAATGGCACACATCATGAGACATATATCCTCATAATCCATCCCAAATACACCTGGTATAAAGTAATATATCATGAACTCCATGTTTCACATCATACCCTCATCTCAACCACATCTACACATAATAATTGAGTAGTTTTTAAGAGACACCATAACCCATACCTTGTGTATTATACCTCAATCCATCACAACCTGTGCACAATATACCTATAATAACCATTAGGATACTATATCTAGAGATATATGTGTGTGAAAAAACCACAATCCATTACCACCCTATACACACATATATGAGGTAAGATAACCTCCATGCATAGTATCACATAATACTACTAGGAGAAGCGAGTGGGGTTAGAGGGGGTAGTCATCCATCTGTTCCTTTCTATCCTGGTTGTTAGGGAAAACATCTTCCCAAAGTCCCCTGGGTGTCAGTCACCCTATTGATATGGGTTGGATATCATATGAAATAACAAAACATACATGATATATATAAGGTTAAAAACCACACTATAGGTAACTTCTTAGCCTTAAACTCATCTTCCACTAATGTCACACAAGACTCTTGGCTGCCACTACTAAGGAAAAGCTATAAAAAGCACACAATCATCAAGGTTAACATTAATTAATTATTTATCTATTAATTAATATTATTATGTTTTATTTTCAAGATTAAATTTTTAATATTCTAATACAAGTTCCAATAATAATATTTTTTTTGTATTCTCAAGTAAGTCATCATAATAAGTAAGTATAAAGAACCAACCTCATTCTTTCATTAATTAATTTATTATTCTATAAATATTTGGGTACTCTAGGATTCATCCCAAGATACCACATAAAATATGCATAACAAGTGCATAATATCAAACTGATTCCCATAGTGGAAGACCAATTATATAAAAATACCAACCCATCGATCCATTAAATAAGTAGATTCATTATCAAGCAGACATATCGACTTACAGATCAACAATAATGGGATAGATTATCTCCAACTTGTTCTATCAATCCCAGTTCCATCCCCAACACCACTTCACATAATAAAAAGTCTAAAATTCAATGACATCATCATCATTTTAATATCAGGTAACTTGTTACACCAACATTAACAGCACCAGCACCCCATTCCACCATCATATCCCTGTGCATCCTCTCCCATATCATCACCATAACCAACACCTTGGGCCACCATCATAGCCTCAAGCAAACCAACCCATTTTTCCAACTGGATAAGGTTTTTATTCAATCACATCAAGGATCTAAATCTATATAGAATAAATACATATTTAAATATATTATTACACATATAATTTCATGGAAATCGTATCCAAAACAAACAAGTCATATCAGCCTTTATCAAATAATCTTGGGCTCACTCATTCCTAAATAAATGATTTATTAAATCATTCAATTTATAATGCATAAATCCCAAAAATTCAAGCCAAAATATTTCAATGGATACATAATATTTATTTAATTTTAAGTTCCACCTTAAGCTACTTTTTTATATGAAAACAATATTATTGATTATTATATCAACATGCCTCTTTCATTATAATAAAGAATTATTATATTTAAGTTATTATTTATTATCTAATACTATAAAAAATTATTAATATCTATAATAATAGAGATATCATAAGTAAATCTCAAAGGCAGTAAAAAATATATTTCAAAATCATGAGATCACACATCCAAATAATTCAATACAAATATTAATATTTCAACTAGTGATGATAATATAGTTATAAAATTAATTAAATTCTAATATATGATAATGATCTCTAAGAATGAAAAACGTTCTACACATGCAATATCATTATATTAAAAAATAATAACAAGAATAACACATACCACAATATCCCTATCAATTATTTTAATATAAAAAATTGTTGAATAATTTCCATCAATGTTATTTAAGTAGTTTAACATCCTAGAATGATATCATTTTGATTTAATCAAATATTAATTTTATAAAGGAATGAAATTATAAATTTCCCTCTCATGGATAATTTCTAGAATAATTATCATTATTCTACAACCTAAAAAATACATATTTCCTCTCACTTCCAATAATCTTACAGATTATCAAACATTATCATCTACATTAAATAAATCATTAATTTCCATTTTTAAAATTATTATCAATAATATTCACAATAAATACATTTCAACAATAAATTTATAGATTCTAAGAAAAATTTCTTTATACAAAATATGTAATATTATATTTAATTCAAATCTAGAAATAAAAAAATAAGGTTAACCATTTTCTTTAAGAAGTAAACTTCCATTTTATTACTTGAAATAATATTAACACAACAATTATATTAAATAAAATTATACTACTCTTAGACACCATCTTATGTAGTATAAATTAAACTTCCATTCAAAATTATGGAATTTATTATATTTCATCCACAAAATTACAGAACATATAATTTATCCTTATTCTATATAATTTAAAAATTGTCACATATTCAATCCTCATGAGATTATTTTCTGTATTATTAATTTATTCTGGTTAATTGAATTCATCTAAAAAGATAATTCTATATCATGATACTTTCATATTTTCATATAAAATAAAGGAGAAGTCACAGATACCTAACCTGGTGTTTTCTCTGGCAAATCATTATACCCAAAATAGAGGAGTGAGAAGGAATTCTTTATCTTGGGAACAATGACTTGGTGTGCATGGGAGAATCTCAAATCAAATATAGATGGAATTAAAAGATTCTAGAGAAGTATTTGAGATTATATACACTTGAGAAATGAATAAAGACTTGAATAAAGAAGATATGTTATTTTGGAATACACAGATACAGTCTCCAAGTGGAAAATTTATTTTTCATTAAATTAGTTCCCAAATAATTCTTGTACAACTCTCTAAAAACTCTTAAATTCAGATAAGTCAAAAATTAAATTTAAAACTCCTAACCAAGAAAACAACCACTAGTTTTACATTAAATTCCATTAATTATTTTAAAAATATGTTATAATTGGGCCAAGAAGGTAAATTTGGAGTTCTTGAGAAACATTCCACCACCCTTACACACATCTCACATTCTTCATAAGGTTAAAATAGGATACCCTTACACAGATGGATACCTTTAAATAGGATTTAGGAAAACTAGGGTACCATTTCATATGCCTTTGGATATCTTAGTTATCCTTACATGGGTTGTGGGAACTCGACCATACCCTTATGTGAGGAATACATTACCTTTACCTATACATTGATAAAACCATTTGACCCTTACACAAACTTGGAAAGAACCCAAATACCCATATATGAGATGAATAAATCATAGGCTACTCTTACATAGTAAAGGTTTACCTTTACACAAATAAGGGAAACCAAGGATTACCTTATGAAACTAGGAAGGACCCTTATGCATCACATAGAAGGTCCATGATACCCTTAAATAAACTAAATAAAAATCTACATACACTTAAAAAGGGAGTATAAAATTCCCTTTACCTTTAATAAATCCATTAAAATTAGGTGTTACCCTTACATAGAGGCATAATCATGCATAATTGTAAGAATAACCTTAAAAAATATTAAATTTACATCTACAAAAAATTGAAAATAATTATAAAAAATATTTATCATCACTTCAAAAATCCAAAAAACACATAAAATAACATTAAAAACATCCAAATTAAATTTCAAACAAAGTTTTAAAACATTTTAATTACATCGATAATTTTTAAAAAACTTTTAAAACCTCTTTAAAAATTACAAAATCATTTTAAAAACAAACTCTATAATTTAAAAAATATTTGTCGAACCATAATACACCCCAAAATGAAAAAAGAATTCCTATGAATATTATAGACCTTTATAGGTTTAAAATGGTTAGAATGTTTATCAATTTTAAATAATATATCATGTTGTGAATAATTACTTCTTTTATAACAAATTATAATTTCATCAGATATTCCGGGCATTCTTTCTAGGCATCACAACATTCCCTCACTGTAAAAAATTCATACAAGTGGATGAAACTTTCCTATATGAAAGCATAACTGAGTTCTCCTTATTGATATAACTTAGGATGAAAATAGTTATCCTTTTCCATTGACATTTGAAATAGTAGAGAATGATAATGAGGACTCATAGAGTTCATTTCTACATTTTTCTGTGTATTCATATCTCTGATAGAGAAGAGATATTATTTATTTTATATCATTATCATGATGTTAAAGAAGCAGTGAATATTAAGGATTGTGGTTAGCTACCCTCTAATGACTGTTACCGAATGAGATATACTACAATAAATGTATAGACAAAATTTCACAATATAAACATGAAAAAATCCTCAAATTAGGAATTGGATCACATATTATGAACATTTAGTATTTATAATAATTTTATTTCATGAGGGAATTGTTTAAAATTTTCTTCCATAAATTAACAATATATGAACTAATATAATAGGCTTTCCATAAAAAATTTCATGATGAAAACATGAAAAAATTCATCAAATTTGTTATTAAATCACATATTGTACACATTCAGTACTTATAATAATTTTATTTCACTGAGTAGTTGTTTAAATTTAGCTTTCATTCCTTCAATACATAAAAACCAAGACAATATGTTTTAATTAAAAAATTATAGTAATTATGTGGAATGAATGTGGATGTCTATAAAAAAATAATTCGCATTCCAAAGAAGAAATTGACTTTATAATTTGATGAAAATAAAAACTATAGGAATAAGACTATAGACATTGTTGAATATATCAACAACATATTTAGGGGGGTTAGAAAATTACCAAGAACATGAATTTTTTCTCAAAAAATTAATAGATATTTTAAATACACAATTGATAGATCATAGGATTTAGAGAAGTAACTATTAAAATGTTATAGATACACTAAAAATTTTATAATGGAGATTAAGATCAGTAAAACCTATTCTACATCATTATAGGTACATCATTTTCATAGGGTGTGAAGTTAGGTTGAATGTGAATATGGTCAAGATCCACCGACCGATGTTAGTGGTTGGGAAATGACCATTTTTCTAGAAAGAAAACGTGTCAATGTAGTTACTTCCAAGCTAATAGAATGCCTTTCTCACATGTACCTGCAATATGAAACTTGTTCAAATGTACTTGTAGCTTTTTCCCATAATCACCTATCATGGGAGAGTTATTCCAATCTATTGTATAGACTCGACATGTTTTAGGATTTCCATAGTGTAGAATGGATCCCAATTAGAGATGTATCAATATTCAATTCCACTCTAAAGCTTCCAATTGTAGTCCAAAATCCATCATGGTTTCATGAGAGGGGTCATTCAAAATCTAAATACATGAGAAATGAAATGGATTGTCCCTAGGAGAAATAGATGTAACATTGATGTGGTAGTTTTAGGGAGGAGGAGAGTAATCACTGATATTGTTCTTAAAATGATAAAATTGAGGTTTAATCATCACACCCAACATGATTTTTTTAGTTTAGTGGAATATTGTAATTTCTTTAATTTCTATATATAAAAATTTATCAGATGAAGAATTTCATTTTAATAATTTTTTTATACTCAAAATATACATTATTTAAAGGGTTTATATTTTTATTATTTGTTTAACCATTTACATAGATTACATTAACACAACTACATCCATGCCCTAAGGATCCATCACTTATTACCACACATGGTGAGCATATATCACAACAATTATATGATAGTAATGAATTTTAGACACTAAAAGTTTCCAAGGTCCACAAATTTCACTATCAGAGCCTCCCAAAACCTATCATCCCTTATTTTCATTCGTCTAGATTTTATGGGTTGAGTATGTGTGGTAATATACCCATTAACAATTAGATTATTTATACATTGATTACAGTAGATGATTTATCTATATTTTTATGTCTTCTTGTAAATGATTATGTCGTTACACATCCAATGGTACATAGTTGAGAGTAAATTTAACATAGATATTTAGACATAACATTACCAGATGTGCTACAAACACTTAGAGGAGGTAGGTTATTAAAACCCTATCTAGGCACACATTTTGACCTCATTGATCTATATATATATGAAGTGAAATTGTAGAGATATGCATGAACATAAATTTTGTGATTTATTGATAATAATTTATTTTAATATCACTCTGGTTCATTTTTTCATTTGATGCACTTACCTCTATTTTGTGATTTTGAGTGTGCTAGTCAATATAGTTAGGGATTTAATTGTATTTAAAATATATATAGAGATTTTTTTATGGCATCATGCACAATAAAAATATTTAACTATTTTTTATTATAGGTATGTACATGGACTCGATTCCCCACACTTACACATCGGTTTGTGACTGATTTTCCAGTTGACACATTGTGTATGGGTAATCTAGCTTGCCAGTAATAGTTTAATATGTATTTTATTCCAATCACATATTCGTGTCATATATTTTTTAAAATTTTGTTACATATAATTTATTGCTGTATCTACTCAAAGGCACACACACACACACACCCAACCCCACACATTCAATTTCCTATTATCTCCATATTTTTTTACTATCTTTCCATTTATGAGGTATGAAAAAATAACTATTTATATAATTATGTGTCCTTGTTTTGTGAATTGACTAAATTTATTTCTCTCTATGTAGATTTGTTAGATTCCATATATAGGTGACAGTCTTCTGTATCTCTTGAATTACTGTACAAGGAGGCTGCATTATTCTACTATTGCGGTGCCATCGATCCATTTTCATATTGTTGAGTGACACCAACCCGATGGGGCCCTGAGGTATTTTCGATATTAGTGACTTATTTTGGAACAAACAAGGTAGGTTGTAGAGGTTCATGATATAATGTTTATAGGAATGTTGGATTAGGGATGACATATTATCCCCAAGACATATATATCAATGTAGGATTTAGAATTATTATGTCATGAATGCTTTGCCACAAATGTACCCCTCCTGGGTTACAAATGGGAGAAGAGAGACAATGACACCCGAATCTCACCTCTAATAGGCCACAAATTGATGACAAGCACCAATGGTATATCATACACACAAATTAGAGGAATTTCCCTCTAAATAACGTGATGAAAGATAGATAAGATGATTACACTAATTTAATCCATCTAATTATGATAAAATATATCAATAAATACATATAATATCATAACTACTAAAACAACTACAAAATAAAATACATGCAACATAGGTAAATCCTCGTCAATGACCTCGAATCCCAAACAAATCCTGATTAATCTCACAAGAAGTTCAAGTCTATCCTGATTAAAAAACATTTGATACTGACCTAAAAAGTTGTTTATATATACGTAGGGTCATCATATAGGTATACTCAATTGGTTCCTCCCTAGATTATCTCACGCAAAAGATAAATAAATCATACTAAATCCAAATGAAAATTAAGTAAAACCAACAAATCACCAACACATGTATGCAAAGTCACCAGATTCACAATGAATATCTATCACCAAGTATTGTATTCAAGAAAATATACCATATAATATCAAAATAATATACCCCACTACCACTTCCACATTGGTTTTTCATTATTCACTAACATCATACATCCCAAGCCATCTCTCTCTAAAAGTATGACTTCTTGAAGACACCTAACAACTATAAAATATCATACATCCTATGAAAAAAATAATCTCATCGCATAACATAATCCCAATGTATCATATAATCTCATCATATCATCTACACATCTAAATAGTAACCAAGTAGTTTCTGAGATCCACTACAACCCATATATTGTGAATTATACTTCAAGAAATCACAACCCATACACAAAATACCTATAATAATCCTTAAGATACTATATATTGAGATACATGCGTGTAAAATAACAAAAATCCATTACATCCCTCTACACACATATATATGAGAAATATAACCACAATTCATACCAGCACATAATATTACAAGGAGAACCAAGCAGGGAAAGAGGGGGCAATCAGCCATCTATTCCTCACCAACCTGGATATTGGGGAAAAAAGCCTCCTAGAGTCCACGAATAATTATTCACCCTTTCAATTAGGGTGGGGTATCCTATGGAATCATATTACATACATGATATATATATCACACAACTAGACTATGGGCATCAACCTTTCCATAGGCTCAATTGCATCTATCAACACTGGGAGACTAGAATAACACAATGAAGAACTAGATATCCTATAATCACACAAGCATTCAAGGAACATAATTTAATTAATTATTTCCTTTGAAAATTCTTATTACATTAATTAATATCCATGTCCATTCCCACCATGCATAATTCAATTGATTCCATGATTTCTCAATATTATCATCGTTATCATTACATTCAAGAACAAATTCCTTGGGTTAAAAAATTTATTATTCATCATCATTCCATAATTTTTGGTACTATAGGACTTTTTTCTAATCAACCATAAAATAGATTCATATAGAAAACACAAACAACTTTTTCATGAATCATGGAAAGGAAAATAGTAACAATCCACCCAACCATCTAACATTTAATGAAGATTTATTATCAAAAAATAATTCCCAATTTCAGTACAATATTAGAAATTCCCAATTTCAAACTATTACATTAATCTTAGTTCCATCCTCAACACCATCATTCCTATCACCATTCAAACCACTAATCATCCTATTATCTTAGGCCTAAACTACTACCATAGACCCGAGCCTTCCCACCCATATCTCACCAAACCATTATCCATTATAAGTTCACATCACATTACAAAACAAGATTCTCATCCAGAGAAATCACACAAAGAAGAAAATAGATAACAAAAATAGAATAGGGAATCTGATCTATAAAACCAAAGTAACTAGACTTTATAATAAAATAGAATCGTTCGACTCCAAAAAATCATCTTTATCAAATAACAGTTTCATTAACATCTTAGATTAACCAATTATTTTAATATAGTTTATAGACACATGAAACCTGAGGAATCAACTACCAATAACTCTGATATATTAAAACATTATTTAAAGTATCACTAATATATTAAAAAACTACAAGGAATAATAATTTCATATAAACATGCATTAAGAATCTATTTTATTTCCCTCAAATTATAAGAGATGGTAGTTTTAAGTTAAATTTGACTATTAATTATTTTAAACATCATTTATTGACAACTTATTTTTTTATTTATCCAAATATCATTACCATATATATGTTATTTATCCAATTTATGCATATTAACATGCTAACATTTTTCATAAACAAACTTTCTAATCCAAAGAATAAATATAGATAACACACTATCTAAAAAATCAAGAGGCAAACCATTATCATGATGAAAACACATGACATAACTTACAACTAAATATAATTATTTCATTAATCTAGTTTCATATTTGTTAGGGTTAATTCCAAAATTATCCAAAGAGATAAAGAATGATAAAATTATGATTGAACATAAAATAGGAGAAGAAAAAATTCCTCTACCTCAAGGATTTCAATGTTATTCAAATGAGAATGGAACAAAAAAGTGGATGAATGATCACCTCTCCCGAAAGGAAAATAATGCCCACTAAGTATTCCACACCACAAACCCCCTATGAAATATCAAAATAACTCTAGAAGAACAAATGAGATCAATTACCATTTCAAAGAATGATATAACAGAAGATAAATGAGAATGAACATAGAATAAAAAATAATAGAAAGATGGAAAACTCACCTTAGATCACTATGGATTGAAAATAGGAAGTTAGAATCAATCCATTTTTAATGGGATTCAAAATAACTTGGGGGAGCCTCACTGGTCTCCTAGGGTTTTGGAGATACAAGGGATTTTTAAAAAAATCTGAGGGTATGATCTAATTTATAGACACATTTCTAGACATAGATTTGTGGTGTTAATGTGGAATTCACATTGTGAGTGACTCGAGTTTTAATACTCACCAAAAAATGTGTCACCTTGATCCAATAAATATAGATCAATTCATTTCATGAACTTCTTGTTCACATTTTGTGTTTTCAGGGATAGATTTATTAAATCTAGGACTCATCCATTCATGTAATGAACCCACCACTCCCGTCATGAATCATGCCCTATGAACCACCCCTTCCTAGACTTTGAAGGAATTATTCAGGATATGAACTTCCCAATCATTTTATGAACTAGGAGTTCATGATATAAACTCATACTACTTCTAGATTCCAACTCCCAAACACCAAAAACCCCACTCTAGGCCACCTCTAAGAACCATGTGATTTAAAACTAGGAAAAGGGATGAAATAAAAGTATCCATACCGTTACATTATGTACCTATTAAATAATTATAATTTTTGATAATTTAAAACCAAAATCAATGATTTCAAAAGTAAAATAGGGTTCATCTAGACAACAAATGCATAAGATATCTCTCAATAGTATCAAAATCATAAGAGCACAAACACCTCACATAGAGGAACATATTAGAAAACAACACAACACAAATACCAGTTCCCAATCACTCTCTCATGGGAGATACCTCTCAAACAAGAGAAATGACACACAAAAAGTATTATAGAAGATAAAACCCTCTCATAAACTAGATAAAAGTCAAAATAAAAAAACATAAATACAAAAGAAGATCTAAACATAAAAAACTCAACTTATTGAGTGCGTATATGCGACTCAAATTCCCAGGTACTCTCCTACACACCACCATGTTTCCACATTACATGAACCTTTGGAGTATTACTCCAATGTAACACCTTATCATAGAAGTTATGGAACTCTATAGGCCTCCCCTTGAAGGTCATATCATTATCAACATCGATATATCCCCAATTGATAATGTGAGAGTAATCATGAATATAAAAGGAAATATAGAACAAATAATATTTATCATGTATACAATTGATCTATGGTATAAGTTATTACTGATAAAATATGATTCTGATATGAGAAAATATATTAAAAGTCCCAATAAACTATAGGTAAAGATTACTCCTATGAAGAAACCTTCACTGCCCATGATAGGGAGTCACCTTCAGGAACACATGATCTCCAATGTCGAACTCCATATGTCTTATCCTGTGGTCAACATAGAACTTATAATGATCTCATGATTCCTTCACCCTCTCATAAATCACCCAAACCATCTATGTCATTCTCTATAAAATTTCTGACCAAAGAATTGATGACTCTATGAACTTAGTCTAGAAAAATAGAGAATGGAAAGTTCTTACATACAAAACATCAGATGGAATCATACCAATGTTGGAGTGGAAGATATAATTATAAGAAAACTTTACCAAAGGAAGGTTCCTCATCCTAGAACCTCTAAAATTCATAACATAATCATGTAACAATTCCTCAATAGTCCAGATAATATACGATATTTGAAAAATATTCTATGGTTGAAAATAATTTATAAGGAAAAAATGGGATCCAAAATCATGCTGGAAACCTTTCTAACCCCCCTGGAGTTAAAAGGAGGATCATAATCAGAGATAATTATCCTCAAGACTCCATGGAGCCTCACCACCTCCTTTAGATACTTCCTTTGAAAAACCTCCAATGAACATGATTCCTTGGTCTATAAGATGTGAGTCGATTTCATCAAATGGTCCATTATCACCCATATATAATCATAGCCTCCCTGAGATCAAGGTAAACAATTATAAAGTCCATGAAAATACCATCCCACTTAGATGGATGGAAATATACTAGATGTATCAAACAACTAGGAACACGTCATTCGAACTTCACTTTTTTGTAGAATAAATATCAAGAAACAAACACTACAACTAAATGCTTCAACCAAGGCCACCAAAACATAGCTTTTAGTGAACAATACATCATTTCCACATTAAGATGTAATTCCAAGGGTGATCTGTGTAACTCACGGAGAACCACCTCATGCATCACTGAAGGAATGGAAATATCCCCTTGAAGGAATCACCACAGGAAACTTGATCTCTCCATACCTATACCTTGGAATACCCCATTCAATACTCCTCCACTTATTGAACAAAGGATGACTGCACCATCATTTGAAAAAGGAATCATCTAACACCAACCTCTCCCATATCAACATGAATCACTTAAATCTCTTCAATCACACTCTAAGTATATCTAGATACACAGAAAAAATTACTGTGTGACTTTGTTTTTAGCACATCAGCTACAATATTACCCTTTCTTAGTGTATAAAAAATATCAAATTCATAATATATAAATAATTCTATCCACTGTCACAATAAAAAATTTAGGCTACAACAAGAGAATAAATACCTCATGTTTTTTTTGATTGATGAAGAAAAAAAATGATCAATGATGATATAATGTTTCCACAACATTAATATAAACATGAATACTTTAAACTCGAGATCATTGGTGAAATAGTTATGTACATGGGGATCATCATCATTATAAATTACATTATTATTTCTAACACTTTTAAAGGAAAACGAGAACCCAAGTCCAAATAAGAAAACAAAGCATCAAACAGTGAAAGAAATAGATGAACCATTGAAATCAAGTTTATGCATATTATATGCATTATTCCTAAGTAGTTTCTAGAGAAGTCCATTTACCTCTAACTCCGGATCATCATTAATGAGGTCCTAGAACCAAATAGAAATATTTTCCCACGTCTATATGAACTCTTCCATAAATAACTTCCCTACATTAAACCCTCTTTCCAAAATATTATCTTGTTTGTCAATCCACTCCATCTGTATCCTACTAGTTTCCACTTCAATAGCTCTATTATACACCTTATCCCGATCCTCATTCGAGGCATTGAATGGAATCTATTTCTCCAAAACATATTCCTCAGAATGGATGATAACTTCCCATGTGTCCTTGAGTGGGGACTCCTCCATATTCTTCAACACCATAATGGCCAGAGCTTCATCGTCCATTTCACTGTTGAGGCCAGATTGACACTGTAGCCCTGAATCCACCATTAGCTCATCACCCGAGGGCATGAGGACGATGGAGGAGTCATCCAGCTTGAGATTTTCACATTGCACTTCCTTGAGGAAATGATTCTTGCATTTGTAGGAGCCTTTAGGGCCAGATTACCCTTGCTTGTACATCTAGTAACTGGAGGACTAAGAAGGCTTGAGTAGTCCCTCCTAGGCTTCACCCTCCCATTTTTTATAATGAAGCCGTTAGAAAACACAATAATTTTTTCCCTTCCGTGACGAGGATCTAAGAAATTCCTCTTCAATTTCCAGTGCCTTGGACGTAGTGGGATCTAAAGAATCATCCATGTCCTCTTGAGAAGATCCCCCTCCCGCCAAGGGATCCTCTCCATGAGTGACCTACACCTCTTTGGGATCCTCACAAGCATGTCCATCCTCTTCTCCCAACACTACAAAATGGTTCAAGGAGTTTGAAATCGGAGCTCTGGAATTAGCCTTCACAGCATAAGTAATTCTAGCTTGCGAGACCTGATGCAACTTTTCTGAAGCTCCTACCTGGGAAAATCCACGACCCATGAATTGGAAATACAATGAGAATTAAGCCTGAACTGGACACTAGGAATCCACACCAATGTACTCATCCCCATAGACAACCTCATCCACTGTATCAACATTGACTGGAATTAGAGGATCCAACTACAATTCCTGAGAAGCATTCAAGAGGACCTCCCTTTCATCCATCACGACTCTTTATTGATCAAGTCCTGCACAAAACCCACTATCACATAGTGGAACAACACCATACTTAGATGAGCATGCCAAACCCAGATTGTGTTTCAGCCGATGGAGAATATCAGTGAATCTTGGGTTGTCCTGGGAAAAATGAGATAGTTTTTACTGATCAGTAGTAGCCTCAAAACTAATCCCAAAATGAGGATTAGCTTCAGACCATACCACGATCCAATCCTTTCATAAGAGAGGGTCACTAGAACCATGGCCCCCTTGGTTCCTTCCTCCGTGTTGGCAAGAATGGGATAGGGGCCTGAGGTGGTGACACAATGAACATAAGTGCATCCAAGACTCAAACACAATCGGCTGCTTCCAGCAAAATTCCTCTCCTACCGAAATCCAAATCCATTCAACAGGGGGTCTTGACACATCGACTTCAACACATATGCGAGGTGAGATTGGTTGAAAAACTGAACTGGTTCATGAATCCAAACAGAGAAATCGTCCAACTAGATTCCCTAGCATTCAGATGATAGACGGGTTCTGAAAGGGGAGGGGGATCTCAGGAAAGCAAACCCACAAATCCATTGTTAAAGCATCCCACTTCATATGAAGATCGAATGACCACTTTAGAAGATGAAAATGATAGCTGGTACAGGATCAAGGATCCCTAGACCATGCGGTGATGAGATCCTCCAAGGACAAAGACCAAATCATAATATGCCGATTGTTTAGGTGCCTGACAGAAGTGCATTCCAAAAGTCCCCATTTTTGAAAAACGAATCTCTTGAAGACGTCAAATGAAGGACACCATTAAGGGAAATGAGCCACCAATGTATAGGAGAGAAGAGAAGAAGCATCCGTAAAGTCCGAGGTAAAAAGAGTGAGTTGGGGGTAATCGTCACAGAGGTTCGGGACCTTAGGTCAAATGGAGATTTCAGGGAAAGGAGAAAAATAAACGGAAAAGGGGGAGGAGCATAAAAAGACAGCTTCACCATTGGAGGGGAAGAAAAACCCCCTCCCCCAATGATGGGTGAGGGGCGGAGGCGCCGACCATGGCCACCTAGGTCATGGGTGAGGCACCAAGAGCCGAAATCCAAAAGCCATACACACCAATATCCCCATCGCACATGGGGATGTAACATCCAAGACCCATAAGAAACAACTATCTCTTCTTCATTAAGACACTGCCCAATCCAAGATTAAAATCATCACATAAAATCTCAAACTAGACTTCATATTCTAGAAAGTGAAGGGATGAAGAAATGGAAAACTTTTCTTCTAGATACTCCAAATTGTTCTAAAACTAGAAATTCCACATAAACACATTTTCCTTTCTAGTAAAGGTTTATATAGGATTTTAAATATAAGAGAAATATTTTATGAACCTCCTATAATATACTACAAGACTGAAGAAACTCTGTACTTTTGAAATAGTCTTGGGGGTTACCCTAGAAATGTCTGCCTCAATATTCACAAGATCAATGACTAATCCATGTTGTAACATGACATTCCCCATGAAACAAACCTCAGGATGCCAAAAATCTCGCTTTTATCACTTCTAAAACTGCTAATAATGATGAATAATTACTAGAAAAACATGTAGATGCTTTGAATGATCCTCCTCAGTTGTAGAGTGCAAAAGGATGCCATCAATGAAAACCATCATAAAAAATTCCAAGAACTCTCAAAAAATCGTATTCATCATCCCCATGAACACAACTATAGATTTTATCACATTGAACTAAATGACAACGAGCTCCTAATGCCCATAATGACATCATAAATTGGTCTTTGGTATATCCTCATATTTCACCTGCATCTGATTGTATCCTAATCATAGATCGATCTTTAAGAACTAACTATCTACTTTCAAGTGATTGAATAAATCATCAATACATAGAATATGATAGTGGTTCTTCACTATCACCTAATTCTAGTATCAATAATCAATACATAGATAAAAATTGGAATAATTCTCATTTATGAACAAAACCTATGCACCATAATGTGACACGCTTAGCTGAACAAAACCTCACTTCAAAATATTATTGAATTTTACCTATAGATATCACAACATAGAAGATGACATCCAATATGGGTACATTGATATTAGATAACCTCCTTCCGATAGATTTATCTCAAAATCGATCCCTCGTTAAAGGGGTAACACAAAAAAATACTCAGAAATGAAATTTGGGTATTCTTCTATAACCTTGGGAAACACCATTGACTAAATGTTCAATGAAATCAACATTATCTTAGACATCAAGGAAGACAAGGACAAAAAACACCACTAACCCATATAAGGGTCTCACTTACCAATGAACATAGTAGATTCCCCATCATCATCATAGAACAAATTCTGTTTCCAGAATCAATCCAAAATAACATGCAACAATTATAGCAAGTCCATACTGAGGAAGATGTCATATGGATGTATCCATAAGCATAGTAAGTCTCCCCAAGAGCGGTTCTACCCTAACACTATCAAATAAAGCATGTACCTAAGTTGGAAACAAGAAAAGGGTACCTCAAATGATGTTTGATATGCATAAATCTATCAACTTAAGAGCATGAAACAATATATGGTTTTCTCTACGACCTCTCTGAGACTAATGGAGACCACCTAAACAGTCGTTCTCTACTCACTAGGGATGATGAGCAACATAGGAATATCCTTTGCTTCCCTTATATCCACTATTTTTTTATCCAAATCTGGAGAACCATACTTTTTCTACCTCTATTGAAACCACCATAATGAAAGAACCTAAAGAAGAACACCTTCTCTGCTCTACTTTCTCAAGAAGTTTAGACACTCCCACCACTAATGAACTCTACATCCATAAGAAAAATAATCATTTGATCCTGTACTAAGGACCCGAGAGCATCCAATTCAAGAGAAACAAGATGATGAGGGTTGGGACCCACCCCTAGTAATCTAAGAGTCCTTATGTCTTGGAAATTGGGAACCTCAGACCATAACTACGCTAAATGGGGAATCCTAATGACTCCTTTATCAGGATGATCCAGTTCCAGATAGCATCTTCTTAATGACCACTTCTCTCACCAGTACCTAGAGATACATTAAAAACATAAATAGGGTGACATAATGATGGATCTCTGGATGAAAATCCAAAATAAAATTTCTTTCGTTGACCACCTCATATATAAATTGGTATAGAGCATATTAAAGAATGTTCTTGAAATGGATCACAAACCCACACATGCTAAAGGCCCCCTGTCAAAGGTTAAATAACTCATGGATATTGGTCTCCTTTGTGGTTTAATAATGTTTTTTTTGGAATTGGTCTCAAAAATTCTCCCTTGAGACACCTGACTCCCCATCATCCTCAAATAAGAAGAACCAACATTTCCCAACTACTCCATGAAACATCATCATCACCAACAAAACTCAGTGCTCCTTTCGAGAATGGATTTAATTGAAGGCTATCTCAAACTCCTCCAACCAGTCCCATATCATTGCATCCAAAAAAATCCCTCATACATATGAAGAATATGGAATTATAACTCTTGGAGTGTCATCCTGTAAGTGTAATTATTGTAAACCTTGATCATGTGGTGATCTTTTGGTACATCCTACATAACATCATCAGCATAAACATGACAGGGATGTCAACCACAAGCCATACCAATAAATTTTTAAAAATAGGGACCCCTAAAACCGAAATATGGGATATATAATATTAATTAATTTATTTAAGGTTTAACCTAATCCCAAGGTCTACCCATTTCAAACACAAGATCATAGAAGAGTGATACATGATCCTTCCCTAGTCCTCTACCCTAAAACTAGCATCACTTTTCTTAGTAGGATTGGAAAAATTAAAGGTCTATGCATAAGATCATAGGGGGCCCTATATACCTATGTCTCAACTTGTATCACTTATTTCATCACTTACTAAACTCAATTGACCCGGTTTACCTACCAAACCATGTAGTCCTCACCAATGCCTACCTCATAACTCTATCCTATCCCTCAAAATAAACCATTTATATAATTCTTTCATGACCCCATCTCCCTAATTTTACCCATCCTAGGAAGAAATAAGATAAGGGAGATAATGATTCCAAAATCACACCATTAATAGGAAACATGTTGGTGGAAAGAGCTGAAGGTATATCATACACATGAATAGGATACATTACCATCTAAAGAACATGAAAAAAGATAGATAAGATGAGTACACCCATCAAATCATACCCATAAAGATAAAACGTCACAATACATACATGTAATGACATACAAACTAAAAAAACTACAAAGGAAACTACAAGTACAAAAGGTAAATCCTTGGTAGTGACCTCGAAGCCCAAATAACTCATGAACAATCCCACAAGCTAGTAATTTTTAACCCGATCACTATATAGCTTCTACAAACCCTAAAAATAGTTTATATATATGTACAGAAAACTTAATAGGTATAATAAGTAGGATCCTCCTTGAATCGACTCATGAAAAAGATAAATAAATAATACTAAATCCTAGTGAACAATATGTGAAACAATTCAGCACCTAAATAGGTATACTATGTTCGTAGCCACACTATGGATATCTATCACTAATTATCACATACAATAAAAAATATAATATAATATCAAAATAAGGTACCATACTACCACTCCCCCATTGGTTTTCCATTCTTCCCCAATTACCTATATCCTGATCCATCTCTCTCTAAAAGTAAGCCTACCCAAAGAGAATTAGGAAATTATAGCATATTATGCATCCCATGCACCAAATCATTGCATCACATACCATGAAACCCATATGCACATCATCCCATCATCGCATCCACAACTCTACATATTAAACAAGTAGTGTTTATGATACACTATATCCCACATTATATGTTTTAAACCTCAATCCATCAGATCCCATACATGAAATACCTATAATAATCGTTATGATACTATATACGGAGATATATTTTTGAGAAATAACCACAATTGATTAAATCCATATACACACATATATATGGGAATGATAACAACCATGAATACTAGCATATAATACTACCAGGAGAAGAGAGTGGGGTAATAGAGACTTTTCATCCATCCATTCCTCACCAAGATAGATGTTGGGGAAAACACCATCCGAGAGTCTATTGGGTGTTAGTCACCCTATCTAAAAGGGTACAGTAGTGTAAGAAATAACATAACATACATGATATATATATATCTCATAAGAACACTGTGAGAATATTCCTAGTATTAGGCTTAACTATAGCTATCAACAACCAAACACCTGACAACTACCACTAAGAACATGATATCCTATAAGCACATAAGCATTCAAGGAACTTCATTTAATTATTTATTTCCTTTAAACATTCTTATTACAGTAATTACCAGCCAAGTCCATGCCATCCAGAAATAATCCAAATGATCCCATGGTTTCTCAGGATTATCATCTTTAGTGTTCAATTTAGGGATCAACCCCATGGGTTAAAAAATTTATTATTCCTTATCATCCCATAATTACAGGTACTCTAGGTCATTTTCTAATCCACCGTAAAAGAAATTAATAAACCAATCAAAACTAGCTACTTCATATACTGGGGAAAAGGAAACCAGAAGTAAGAAAGACAACCATCCAACCGTTAAACTAGATTCATTATCAATAAAGTATTCCCCCATTCATCACAACAATGGGAACCCCATTTTAAAATCAATCCACTAGTCAAAGTGATATCCCCTAGACCATCATTCATACCACCAAGCATACCTCCATCTAAGATGCCAACTGATTCTATAAAACATAGCATCCCCACCCATATCTCACCAAACCATCATCTATACTAGGCTCACATCACATCATTTTACAAGGATCACATCTAGAGAAATCACCCAAATAAAAAAACAGACAAAAAATAGTCAATAGAGCATCTAGACCCTAAAACTAAGACATCTATCATTAATAATCGAATGATATCACTCAGCCCTATGAAATTATCTTCATCAAACAATCAGTTCATTACCATATTGGATTAGATGATTATTTTAACATTGGTTATAACCACATGAAACCTAAGGCATAAACTACCAATGACTATAAGATATTTTAACATGCTTTCAATCATCACATCTAGTTTAAAAAAACTAAAAGAAATAATAATTTCATTTAATCATTCATTAATCATCCATTTCATCTCCATAAAATTAAAATAAATAAAAATTTCAAGTTAAACATGCCACTTTATTATTTTAAGCATAATAACCACTAGATGTTTTGTTATTAATCCAACAAGAATTACCATATATTTATTCTTTATCCAATTTCATCATATAAACATGCTAAACCATAACTTAAAAAAACATGAAAATCCAAATCATAAACCTAGATATAATGCTCTGTTGAATTTCAAGAGGCAAACCATTATCACATTAAAAACACATGTCGGTCATAATGGCTCGAAGGCCTTCATTTTTTTATTTGATAATATACCTTTCCAGGGATGAGGTGGAACCTTTACAAGTCCCAAAGTCATAGAGACAATTAAATGACCTGTAGTTCTTAGAGGGAACCAACCAGACAAGACAATGTGGAACTTTTCCTCCCCCGCATATGTCATAATATCAGCACTGCACCTTCACAGGGCTGGTCGACTAGCTGTCCTATGGAAAGCTGCACAAGCCCAGTACTAATGGAAAAGCCATACCCTTTCATTCTTCCAATTTTGATTAACTCTGCTCTAGTGGATGCACCTACCCTGAATCCTCCTCTTGAAGCCTAGTCCCGTGTAGTCTGACTGGTACATCATTATTTCATGAAGCCCGAGGCACTTGGGGTGGCCCTAAGTCCTTAAGGTGGATTGAAGGCCTTGAGAATCAACTGGATCAAATTTCTTTGGTGGCCTGAAAGCCTTACAGGACCTGAGGAACAAATTGGTGGCCCAAAAGCCTAGATGGATGAATTGTTCTAGTTGCAAAAGTACTGAATAGTGCCTGCTACAGTAGCCACTACAGTACTGCTATAGTGACCCAGAAATACTCCTCTACCCTGATTTTATCTCGGGTCTCTTGGATGCACCTATCGCGTCCTCACCAACCAGGATGAGGCTCAAGTGCTTAAAAACACCTGTGATCATTAACAACCATATCCAATTCTTTTATTAATCTAGTTATATATTTATTAGGGTTAATTACACCCTTATTCAAATAGATAAATCATGATAACCTAATGATTTCACATAAAAAAGGTGAAGAAATGAATCCCCTCCCTCAAGGATTTCTACATTCTTCAAAAAATAATGGAACAACAATGTAGATCTTCCATCAACTCTCCCACAAGGAAACTGTAGCCCTCTAATGGAACTATACCAAAACTATGACAAAAACATCAAAATAAATCCATAACAACAAATAAGATAGACCAATATAACATAGAATGATAGAATGTAATAGAAAATAGACTAAAAAGGTAAGAACAAATAAGATAAAGAGGGAAATCTCACCTTAGATCATTATATTTCAAACATGGGAAGCCATGGATCAATCCATTTCAAAAGGGCTTCAAAACACCTTATAAGATCCCCTCTGGTCACCTAGGATTTGTGAGACATGAGGGGGTTTGGAAAAAAATCCATGGTTGTGATCAAATTTATAGGCACATTTCTAGAAACAAATTCATGAAGTGAATGAGTTATGCACATCGTGGATGGACCATGTTTTAAGACTCACCAAAAAATGAAATGCCTCAATCTAATAAAACAAGATCAATTCCCATCATGAACTTTATATTCACATTGTGAGTTTTTGGGGATAAATTCCTTAAATCCAAGCCTCATCCATTCACTACATGAACCCAAGGTTCACATCCTAAATTACACCCCATGAACCACCCCTTCTTAGGACACAACTAACTTACTCAAGTCATGAACTATGACTCACAACATGAACTACTCATCCTTCCTGATTCTATAACCCAAGAACTATTGAACCTATATTAGGATGCCTCTAAGAACCATAATCTTTAGAACCATGAAATGGGATGACATAGAAGTATTAGAGCACTTACATATTTTTCATTGGATATGTTTGATGATGGATTTATCATGACCCTTTCACAGAGTACAAGATTTTGTATATTCAACTGATAAACTGATTTATCACTCAACTTTGAGGGTCATACTATACTCTGATAAACTAAATTTATGACACTTCCTAATTATTTATTAAAAATTATTTATTCTATTAATTTATATTTATCATTTTGAAATCGTTTTTTCTAGGGCGATGGGATTTATTGGGTTTATGACATGATCACACTCGATACATGAGATATATTCCATAATGATGAGTTGGATTCCATTTTTCAATCAATGATATGTGTTCGATATAGTGTTGAGAGAATCTCTTTATCATTTGGGAATGCTCCTCACCCTCATCCCATATCATTGTAGGCCTCACTTGACCCATTCGAAACAAATTTGGGTTGAACTTCACATCGTCAACATTTGAATCGGTCATCTATTGAAACTATTATAGATACCATTACACAAACATTTACTGGACCTTCCTCATTATACACGGTGTCACATGTGACATTCCCCACACACCACTTCATCGAAGTGAGGTACCGAATACAAAACTAATTTAGGAATTGTTTGAGGGCATTAGGTATCATATTTCAGCAACCAATTTTGCCTTTGAGTTTGATATTATGACCTCATGGCATCTTCATCTCAAGTAGTGCCACATTATTCATATTGAGGAATTGATTGGGAGGTCTCACTAAAGGATTTTTCTATCTTTGATTCATCTAGATTCCAGTTTCATGTACAACACTTGAGTGGATGTGAGGCTGGTTCAAATTCTTCTATTAGACCCACTAATGAGGATATCACATCTAAACACATAGATGAGAATACTACAAGACATAACAAACAAGTTAGTGAATATGGGAATATTATCAGTGAGATGAGGTGTGGGACTGGAGGAAAATTACATATTCATAAAAAATAATGATGTATTTCTTTCACATTTCTATGACTTTAAAATTTTAATTATGTATAATATTATATATCATTCAATATGAATTTGTGATAATTATTTTGTATAAATGTATATTATAATTATTTCTATAACTAGTACTGAAATAAAATATATTAATATATATTTTAATATTAAAAACTAAGGCTATATTGAAACACTATAAAATTTACATATATTATAATATTATATATATATATATAATAAAACATATTAAAATATATTATATAAAAAATATTAATGTTAATATAAGTTTATTTTGTTAATAAAAGTGGCTCGACCTTAGCTCATTTTGATATTAACATATATATTATAATAAAATAATACATATTAAACTATATTAATATATATATAGTATAATACTAATATCAATATGTACATTAACATATATTAATAATATATATATATATCATTAAAATATATATACTTCTATATATTTACATATGTTAGAGTAAAATATAAAATAATATATATTGGATAATATTATATTATAATAAAATTAACATATTTTATATATATTATAAAATTTTATTAAAAGATTACATTTTTTATAAAATGAAATTTTAACATATATTATAATATAATAATATTAACATATATATTATAATAAAATAATACATGTGAAGAGATGGTCCATCTTATTCAACCGAAATGGAGTTGCTTGGGGAAAGAGATGGCACTCCTCAGGGTGTAGACATGAACCTACATCGAGTTCTATATGATTATGGTAAGCAAGTTTTTAATTATATTTTTATTTTCAATCAATTCTCTGGTCAAGATGGGAAGCACACAAGTGAGGCTCTGCATTCTATGTGAAAGTTTTCAAATGAGGTTGTTTCCTAGTGTGTCGTGCTAGAGGACACTCCTTCACAGCCTGAAGGGAATGTTTGCATTGTGAAACCACTGATCACAAACTTCTCAAGAAATGTTCTATAGGAAGATGGGTCTAGGAAATATGATGCTTGATAGAACATAGATTATTATCAAGAAATTCAGAATGTCTTCAATTCTTCAAGAATGTATAGTAAATGGGGAAACATCTCAGATGATGGAGGTGACAAAGAGAAGCAGTTGGTTTTATTTGACACCACTCATCTCCAATAAATAGGCATCATTGACTCTATTTAATTTAAGGAAGCTATTATAAATGATAAGGGAAAGATGATAAATAGAAAAGGTTTAACTCTTGTTCTTCCAAAAATAATGTCGTAGAAGGATTATTCTAATCTACCTAGAAATGTGTGTACTAGATCATCTTATATGGAATTAAAGATCAAGATCACTCCATAGTAGGAATGGTTCAATGCAGCGATCCTTGGGATCCTTAATTGAGGTAACACACAATTGGAGTGGGAAACTACTGATGATGATGATGAATCTGACGATGATTATGGAAATGATCTTTCTTTTATTATTATTATTAATCTACTTTTCTAGATGAGGTCACGTCTCTTTGTGTAACCACTATCTTGTTCTCTTTCCCTATTTTTTCCTTTCTTTTAATAAAAGGATAGGATCTTTGGCTTCTAACTAGACCTTCTTCGTATAATACTAATTATAATATATATAATAACATATATTAATATAATATATATTTCTATAAAATATATTAACATATATATACTAGTACACAGTTACATATATTATAAGAAAATATATAATAATAATATAATATAATATAATATAATATAATATAATATTTATATTGACATTATATATACATATAATAAATATTTAATAAAAGCTTACATTTTTAAATGAAATAATTTTTAACATATATTAAAACACTAATATTAACATATATTATAATACTAATATTAATATATATTATAAAATTTTATTAGAAGTTTTAATTTTTAAAACACATTATTTATTTTTAATGCATATAAACTTATTCATTTCCCTAATTAGCCTAAATTTACCTTCATTGTTTCCATTCTTTCTAATAAAATTGGGGCTTTTGGGATTCATTTATTTCTCTCTCATTAGTATCAAATGATCTCTAATTCATTCATTTAAAATTACCCTCTTTCTTTCTAATCACTCC
Source organism: Viscum album (assembly GCA_963277665.1). Classification (NCBI taxonomy): domain Eukaryota; kingdom Viridiplantae; phylum Streptophyta; class Magnoliopsida; order Santalales; family Viscaceae; genus Viscum; species Viscum album. The sequence continues at coordinate 1,643,159,321 of OY728163.1, read as the reverse complement.
ATTTTTCTCGAGAGTTATCTATTCCAATTCCATTAGGTTTGAGATATCTTTTCTTCAGAACATAGATCCATAATTGATATATAATTGGATTCTTGGAGGATATTTCTATATCGTTCAATATCTCTTCAATATTCATGTCTTGAAAAACTTGTACATTCCTACTATTGAGGATACCAATATTTTTTTTTGACATGAATAGTCTTGTTGATCCATCCTCTGTCGGTTCTTATTTCTTCTAGTTTCAAGTTAAATATAATGGGATCATTTAGAGGAAGATTTATAGGTTTCTCATATCTTAGGTTTTTGGATCCTACTAGTTTATGTTATGGTGTTTCACTATAATCTCACCTCCTCAGATCATGCTTTTATCCAACTCAAAGTCTCCCCTCAATTCCCCTTAATCCCTAAGAAATTTATATTTCAAGACTTTTAGATTAACCACCAAAACATTATTTATTTTATTAAATCTAATTAAGGTATTACATCCCATTGGGGTTGGATTCATGGTTTTCATATGAAACTCAAAAAAGTAAAGGATTTTATTAAATCTTTGATTAAAATTATATTTGGTAATATTTTTTTGTTATATTCTCAAAATGGAGGAAGAATTTCAAATTAAGTAAGAGCCTATCAATTCAAATCCCCTTGATATTAATTGTGCTAATATTAATAAACCCAAATCGAACCTTCTCATTTCTATTAGGAATGATAAACTATTTTGGAAATTAAAATATTGGATTCAATGTTTAAAGGATGGTGATATTAACACCAATTGTTTTCACACTCATGTGTAAATATTCCCAATTTATCCTCTATATGATTTCTTTGGAAGGATGATGGAAACAATTTTCTTACATTCCCATTTTTGAAGAGGTGAGAAGATCTATTTGGGCCCTCAATTTTGGTATTAACGTTGATCAAGATGGTATTTAGATTTTTTTTAAAATTTCTAGGATATCATTAATCAGGACCTAGTTGGGGTGACTAATGACTTCATGGTAGGTACTTATATCACAATTTCAATGTCTAATAACATTTATATAATTATAAAAAAACAACCATCAAAATTTTAATATTATTTCTACTTATCACTCTGTAACTTATTTAGAAAAATTATCACTCACATTATTTCTATTATGCTTGGCCACCTTTTAGATTCTATAATTTATAAAGAATAATCTGACTTTGTTCCTGATAAATAGATGGAAGAAAACATTATTTTGATATGTGAAATTTTATGTTCTTTCAAAAAAAGATTATAAAAAATAAACTTATTATTAATTTTGACATTCACAATGATTTTGGAACCCTTTATTATGAAATCCTCTTTATTGTTCTTAAAAGCTCCAAGTTCAATTAATAGTTTACCAAGTTAATCTCCACTATGTTAAACTCCAATTGCATATCAGTTATCATCAATGGTTCACTAGTGATATTTTTAAAATGTTCAAGAGGAGTTAATAATCTCTTTATTAGTGGTAAAATGTGTCCATTCATCACTCTTAAGAATTGAAACTACATCTCTTTTCTAGATTATACATATGAAATTTTAGTTTTTACTAGATGAGACCTTAATCCTATTAAAAAATATATAGACTTTCTTAGAAAGATCAATATATCCAATTATCTTTCTATTAAATTTAATAATATAAAATTTATTATAGACCAGTGATTTCCATGTAGATGAAAAAAATAGATTCATATAATTGTTTTAAAAATTTCAATACACTTTATACTCAGCTTGATTAGCATGATTTTTTGTGTGCAAGTTTATGTGTATAGATAATAACTTCTGATCCCACCATTAGTGGTGGGTGGTAACGGTTTGGGTGGGTTAGGGGAAGGTCGCGGTGTCAAGTCCCCAGGCTTGTAATTTACAACAATTTTATTCGTTGTATTGTGTTCCTCAATGGAAAATGTAATCAACCTAGTATTAAAACATCTAATTATTCATGCCCTGGTCAACAGAAGCAATGCATTATTTTAAAAACATGCAAAGACAACCTAAATCACATTTAGTTGAAGATAATGTGCATTATCTTTTTATTGTAACTTAACATGAAATTTGTGGAGGTTATCATTAGAGTTAGTAACAATAACACCTATTAATTGAATTGAGCATCGAGGAATGAAACATATGATGTGCCAATATAATTTCTAAATTTTTAATTTGATCTTTTTACTACCATGATGCCTTTAAGATTTCTTGATTTGTAATTTTTTTGGATGTTTTCACTTAGAGATTCCCTTGTAAGTATATTTATTATAAAATATCCATTCTGTATTATAATTCCCCATCTTTTGATCTTCATGATCAATGAGGTTACAGGGTTATAAATATGATTTCTTGCAAAGTGGTGAAATTTTATAAAGTACAGAGGGCATGGGATTACTAATGATCATGATGATTAAAAATGTTCTTAGGGATAGAGCTACCCACTATGGACTCGGTTATCACATTCAGCCAATGAAGTTCCTGGTATTGAACATATATATTCTAATCAAGGAGATAAAATAAGTTTCTAGTAGGAACTTGTATACCTAGTTTTTGTTTATAAAATATTTTACCACATTGAGATAAAATTGAATATTTCCCGTGATAGAAACTGATGGTAATATATTATACTTTTAAGATAATTTTAATTGTTATCAAATATTCAATGTTTTTTCATTTTGATTGTTGATTTAATTTTATACTATTTTATATCTTGGTTTAGTTGTTTAACTCCCAAGAGGATATTTCTACGTCATTTATACTTTGATATAATCTAGTTTTTTAGATTTTGTAACTTTTAAACATTGGGATATATGAGTCATAAAAAATTGTGTGTTGGGTTTTACACTTCATTTCATCCCATCTTGAAGCTTCCATGTATTCACTTATTTGGGACAACATTTGGTATCAAAACAATCTCTATATCTTTGGTATGATACATTTGGTACAAGTGTGCAAGTCCCTTTTTTTGATCTTGTCTCTCTCATTTATATATTTCATTTTTTATCATAAATTGTTTCAAAATTTTTTACACTAACCATTTTGTAGTGTAAATATATTTTATTTTGATAGGGCATGATTTATTCTTATTTGAATCTTAGAGAATCTAAATCAAAATTGCCCATATATTTTTGATGAAGCTAAGTATGATTACGAATATTATTGTATAAAAATATATGTTATAAATACTAGAGTTGATAATTTTCTCACCACTACAAATATGCCCTTTAATAGCATGCAAAAAGGATTCAAATAGTGATAAAAAGTATCTATTAATCACATCACTATTAATGGGACCCCCTTTTATCTGTGCTAAAAAGTGCCGATAAAGGGGGGTTTTATCAGTGCTAAAAAAATCATTGATAAAGGACCCCTATTATCAATGTTAGTTTAGCGACGATAAAGGCAACTCTTTATCAGTGCTATTTATAACACAGATAAAGGTCCCACTTTATTAGTAATTTCAGTAGCACTTATAAATGGTGGAATTTATTAGTGTTATAAATAAGGATGAAAAAGGCCCCATCTACTTCATTTTGTTGTTTTTATAATAGGACACTGCAGAAAACTTCTCTACACAAAGACAACACACCGTAACCTGCTATACATAAAATATATAATTTAATAGACATAAATTTTACATCACGAATACAAAAAAGTAACAATAATATATACATTTCAAAGAATGTTTTGTATAATTAGATTTACAATTACTATCCCAAAAAAATTTAAAACATTATTTTTTTTTCATTGGCACCAATGATCCCCTCTCAAAAAGGTCCACCCATGGTATCCATTACTGAAAAAATCACCTCAACCTGAGAAATAGAATCCACCTATACTGGAAAAAAATATCATGTTAGTAATATTATAAATAAATAAATTAAACATCAATATTAATGAATACATTAAAAAAATTCAACTTTTAAATAAAAATACACACTTTGAGTTATACTGGTCACACCCTACATTTTATTGAGGTGTGGTTGATTCCAACACACAAAAAATGAGGTATGGATTGTTTTTCTAAAGTATCAAAATAATTCGAATGTGTGTTTGCTCAGTTTTGATCATGTCACTTATTATTTTTAATGAATTTATTGTCAATTTTAAATGAAGACACATTTGGAGTTATACCGGTCACCCCATGTGTGAGATTGAGGTGCAGATGATTTTTATACATGAAAAATTAGTTAAGGATCATTTTCTTAAAGTATAAAAAAATGAATATGTTTTCTCAATTTTTAGTATGCCACTTGTGTTTTCTAAAAAAATGTCATTTAAAGTTAGAAACACACACTTTGAGTCATATAAGTCATGTCAGGTGTTGGTTTGACATGATACTGCTTCCTACACATCACAAATGACTTATGATTTTTTTCCAAAATTATCAAGACAATCTGAGTGCATTTTCTTGGTTTTCAATGATTGACACATGTTTTGAACTAAAATATCAATTTTAAATTGATAACAGGAATTTTGGGTCATACCAGTCACACCGTGCATTTTATTGAGGTGAAAGTGATTCCTACATGTCCCAAAAAACTCATGGATTGTTTCACTAAAGTATAAAAACAATAATAATGCTTTTTATTGGTTTTCAGTATGTCAAATTTTCTTTTTTACTAATAATAATGTCAATTTTATATAAAAAGTTGCATTTAGAGTCATACCATTCACACCATGCCTCATATTGAGGTGTGACTACTTATTACACATCCTAAATATGTCATGGACCATTTACCTAAAGTATCAAAACAATTAAAATGTGTTTGTTCTATTTTCAGTACAACACTTCTTCCAATTTCTAAAATTAATGTCATTTTTAAATAAAAAGACACACTTGTAGTCACACAGGTTACACCATGCATTAGATTGAGGCGAGGAAGAGTCCCAAATATCCTAAATGACTCATGTTGTAATGAACCAGTGTTTTATCAATGGAAATTCCCTTCTTATAATTATGTCATATAATCACATGAAATCTCAACTCAATGAAATACTAATTTCTATGTGACCTTTAAACATAATATTGTCACTACTGTGATTTGAATTTCGAAAATATTACATACACAGTTGCAATCAGTAAGATGTTTGGGAGTCTAATAAGACAAACTTAATTTACGGTGAATAGTAACTAACCTTTATGAATATTAATGACACCCTTAGGAATAGTAATAAGACCCTTATAAATAGTAAATCATCCATGTAAATAGAAACCTTACCAATGAGAGTGTAGATAAAATTTATTCATCTTATAAGTGAAAACATGATAATGTTGGTATTTTAATAAGCCATAAATATTTAATTTAAAAGTTATTAATAATTTAATAATTTAACAAGAAAATTTATTTTTGTAAAATATATTCATAAAATATTATTTTGATGTCTTATAATTGGAGGATAATTTTACGGGACCTTAGTTAATTTTTCAAAGTATTATAAAATCAATTATAATTTTAAAACATATATTTTTCAAGTAAATGATCATTTTATTTAAAAAATAAATTCCCCATATTTAGAAAATTATCTTCGTAAAATTTAGTTCATTTTTGGATTCTACACATCAATAAATGATTTGGGTGACTTTTTGGGATATTTTGAATTTTTTAAATTTTTGATGAATAGTAAAATATGATAATTTATGATAAATGGTAAAACCTGAATTTCTGCATCATGAGTGAGTCATGGATGATATAAATGGACATTTTTATCAAATAAAATGAAGTTATTATTATTTTTTGTCATTGATTCATCACTTTTCTTGTGTTATGGAGAAATAATAAACTAATGATTTAAATATTAAGAAAACCCTCCTCCCCTCCACTATAAAAACCACCCACACTCACCTCTTCTCTTCACTCCTCTAAAGACTTGTGCCTTGCGTAAATTATTCTCAAATATCTCCCCATGATCTTCCCCCCATGGAAAAAAGCCCTTGGTCTCCTCAAAAGACCAAATCCTCTCCCCTTAATAGGCTCTAAAGGAAGATTAATTCAAGAGGTAAACTCATATTTTCCATTCTTTAACTTTCTTTTCAAGTTCCTTTGTTTTCCTTTATATACTTACCTATAATCATAAAAATGTTATTAAAACACCATTAACTTACATGTATTGATTTTTTATGATAATGGAATAATTTATTCTCATCTCTCCTTTACATTTCATTTATAATAGTAGTAAAAACACCATCCATGATGTGTTAATTTACCACATTCAAGGATGATGGGCTTTCAATTTCCATTACCGCCTTCAATTATGGCCATGAAACAATTATTATGGTCAAACTAGACTATAATATATGTATTATGTCTCATATATAGTTCTGTAATCTTTTTTTACACATCATTTTGATTTATAATACAAAATGTGTTTGTTGTGATCAAAAACCACCAATTAACCCAAAAGTTTATCACAAAAGATTTATATAATGATTCATCTTAACTCCAAGTAAAAAAAATAAAATTTACAACCATGTAACCTTATGAATGTTCAATAAAAAAATATAACCCCAATTCTATACAATCATCGTCATTTTATATGATTATCCATTCATGTATATAAGTAAACCAATCATGAAACAAACAAACCCAAACAATGAAATTGAACCTCATAACCAATAAAAAAGGTTTTGAATGAACTCAAAATGGTTATAATAAATAAATTAAATGTAAAATAGGTTCTGGAATTATAAATTAATTAACATAATTTTATTATTTAGGTCATTAAAAACAATTGGATAACTCTATCAAACTTATGGTATGAGACTCTACCTGAACCATCATTATTCCATCAGGTTATTCAATTTTTATTTTTACCCAAATGAAGTTATCTATTATTTTTATTCACATATTATAAATAATTTTTATATGCCCCAAAATCATGTATCAAGATCCATTCATCACTCTCTTTCAGGGATATGCATGTTTTAAAATGATTCCCTTCTTAATTATTCTCGATAAGGAAGTCCGTTTTAAGGGAACTTTCCGAATTATTATCCAATTTCAAGTGCACTATATTATCTATTTTTAATACACCATTTTTTATAAAAAACCACTGTTTTTATTATAAAACCTTTATTTTTTAATTTATGGTTTTATATAAAATATTATTCTCTTTTATGTTTAATATGACCGTTGATATTTTCCTTTAACCTCACTAATAATTTTTAATTCTAAATATTCATAAGTACTCTTTTTTACATGTGATTACTTTAAGTGACATAAATTTTCATGATATATGACTATTATACATTATTATTATCCATGTATGATCAATTAATTCCCTTCATGGACATTTTTATGATACTCCCAGTTGTTATGATTTATGACATGACTATGATACCCAATTCTTACAATGGGTAACCCTTATATTTATGTATGAATTATTATGTATGATTCTATATATGGAAAGAATTTTCATAAACATGTTATGATGGGTGCACCCAGATATCACTCTAATGAATTGGTAAATGCATAGTTTCATGAGACTTTATGTGCCACCATTTTAGTCGTTATCCTTTACTCATGCTACTATGTGCAACTATCTTGGTGGTTAACATTAACCTATGCTCCTCTATGTGCAATGAGCCTTGACTCATGCTAAATTATTATTTTATATTTCTTAAAAATTACTATTAATTCTTGTTTATATGAAACCATTTTTATATGTTATGATTTCATATGTTCCATTCGTTATTAAATCATTATGTTATGCCTTCTAACCCATGCGCTAAAGCTTTATTTCTTATGTTTATTCCCTTGATTGGATTTTTAGACCATACCATTGTTCATGTTATCCCCAAGTGATCCTATGAATTTGTATGAGCACAATGGAAGATAGGATCTCTTTCTGAATACTAAAAAAATAAAATTTATATTTATTCCCATGTTTTTAGTTTTTTTACCTCGTCTTCCAAGACACTAGACTTCACGATCCTTGTCTTGTAATATGATGTTTTATTATGATTAAAATCATGTAATGAAATGTTTAAAAGCATATGGTATCTATACATGGATATTTTTCCTAAAGTAAAAAAAAATATGAATTCATTTTCTCAGTTTTGAGTAGGTTAGTAGTCCTTTTTACTTGATGTAATGTTTTAATAAAAAAACACTTAGAGTCATACCAGTTAGACCGTGCCTCAAATTGAGGTTCAACTGATTCTTACACAGCCCAAATGAACTATAGTTTTTTCCTATAGTACAAAAACAATACAAATGTGTTTTATTGTTTTTTCAGAACATCACTTGTTCATTATACTAAAATAATGTCAATTTTAAATACAAAGACACACTTAGGGTCATGTTGATCACACCGTTACTCAGATTGAGGTGCAGTTAATTAATACACATCCCAAATAACTCATGGATATTTTTACTATGGTATCAAAACAACTTGAATTCATTTTCATAGTTTTTAGTATGAAACTTTTTCCTTTTTCTAAAATTGATTTCAATTTTAAATAAAAAGAGACACTTGTATTCATACCAGTTACACCGTGCATCATATTGAGGTGAGGATGATTCCTACACAACTATAATGACTCATTTATTATTTTCCAAATATATCAAAAAATACAAACGTGTTTTCTTAGTTTTGAGTATCTCAATTGTCTTTTTAATTAAGATTGATGTATATTTAAAAGAAATGCACTTGGAGTCATATTGGTCACATCGTGCCTTAGGTTAAGGTGTAGGTGATTCATATGCATCCCAAATGACTCATGTATCTTTTTCCTAATGTATCAAAAAAATTCAATTTTTGTATTGATTTTCAGTATGTCACTTGTTTCTTTTTACTAAAATTGATTTCAACTTTAAAAATAGATATTCAATTATTGTCATACCAGTTACGCCGTGCATCATATTGTGGTGTGGATGATCATACACATCTCAAATTACAAATGGATTGTTTTCTTAAAGCCTAAAAACAATCCAAATGTGTTTTCTCTATTTTGAGTAGGTCAATTGTCCTTTTTTACTAAAATTGATGAAAATTTTAAATAAAAAAGATGTAATTGGAGTCATACTGGTCACACCATGTCCTGGATTGAGGTTAAGTTGATTTCTAAACGTCCCAAATGACTCATGGATCTTTTACCTAAAGTATAAAAACAATTTTAATGTGTTTTATCATTTTTAGTATTTCGCTTGTTCCTTTTTACGAAAATTGATTTCAATTTTAAATAAAAAGATTCACTTTGTGTTATACCAATCACACCTTGCATCAGATTGAGGTTTCATTGATTTTAATACATCCCAAATGACTCATGGATCATTTTAATAAACTATAAAAACAATTTGAATATGTTTTCTCAATTTTAAATATGTCACTTGTCTCTTTTAATAAAATTTCATTTTAAATTGGAAACACACACTTTGACTCATAATGGTTACATCATGTATCAATTTTACATGAGACTAATTCCTACACATCAAAAATGATTTATGAATAATTTTCCTAAATTATCAAGACAATCTGAGTGTGTTTCCTCAGTTATTAGTGAGTGATACATTTTGAAGTAAAATGGCGATTTTAAACTGATAACAGACACTTTGAGTCATACTGGTCTCACCGTGTGTCAGATTAAGGTATGACTAATTCCTACACATCTTAAATGACTTATGGATTATATTTATAAGGTATTAAAATGATATGAATGAGTTTTTTTGGATTTGATTATGTGAGCTGTATATTGTAATAAAATTAATGTTAACTTTAAATAAAAAGATGAACCTGGAGTCATACCAATCACACCGTGTGTTGGATTGAGGTATCATGGAGTCCTACTCATCCCAAAGTCTCAAAATAATCCTAACTACCAATGAATCCACCTATATAGAAAATAAATTATTATGTGAGTAATACTGAAAATAAATAAATTAAACATAAATATGAAACAATCCATTACTTCTATGGAAGTCACATCTTCATGCTATTTTTGTAAATTATATGATTAGGTATGATTCCCATTAATGTCTACAAAAATGTATATTATCTTCTAAATACGATTTTCATTCAACATTCATAGTATTAATGAAAAAATATAAACACACAAAGGATTAATAAGTATTCTAAATGAAATAGTAATTTAAATTTAAAATACCTCTTCAAGGATGTGTTTTTTTGACGTAATATGATATGTCTCATAAATTTTCAAACATAATAACCAAAATATTTTCCATTTCTTAGTTTTAAGCAATACAGAAACATTGAGGAAAATAATTAATTTTTTTATATGTGTTTGGATAGTGAAATATTATTATATATACCCTGATACATATCTAATTTTATAACTTTTTATGGTCCTTGTGCACAATTATTTTCCTCATTCCATGATTTATATGATATTTACAAACCACCCAATAATAATGGAATACTCATTAAAAAATAATATAAATTATATAAATTGAAGTTTATTTCTAAAACATTGGATATAGTGTATTAAAAATTTGAAAAACGCCATGATGTGTGGTCATTTTGTTGGTAATCCATGTAGTGAATCCAAGAAATAAATATTTGAAGTATCCAAATTGACTAGAAAGAGCATTCAATGTTTCTTAAAAACTAAAAAAGGAATATGTAAATATTGAAATTAAAATATATTTGACATGATTAAATTGTAGAGTTTTACCCATACATCATTGGTATTAATAAGAGTTTGTAATCCCCAAGTTTTCTTTTAAACAAATTTTCCAAATTTTCCACTATTTCATCCATTTTTTGGATTCTATTTTGGTTTGGTATGTGGAGGTTCTGTGAGGACAAACAAGCCTGATTTTGTTTCATGGTGATATCCCTTAAATTGGTATTGATATATATTCCTATAAAAATATGAAATTCATTTAGTCATAGTTAACATATTATATTAGATTTTGGAAAATTAAATCATAGAAGCATAACTCACGTATACATTTACAACTCAGGATCCTAGACATTCATAGTTCAGGATTTCATCTACATTATCAGAAGAAACCCAATCAATAACTTTCCTATTGTACATTTTTTCTTCAAAATCAACTTCAAGACTACAATAACTTTGTAATTTTTTATCTTCAAGAACCTTCAATGTCAGTAAATGCATATATTCAATGGAAAGATTAATGGTGGTTTCAAAAGATCTTTTGGATGGGTTGGATAATCGTATTGATGATTTTGATTTGAACTTTCATTTCACGCCTTCCCTTTTTCCTTATATAATAATATTTATCAGTTCAGACCCTTTTTCATCAATTGTTAAAGGTTTACCATGAAAAATAAATTGGAAATTAAAACCTCTTTGTCGATAGGTTTTTTTACTAGATGTGACATTAATGCGATGCAAGTTCTAGCATTTTGGTTGACCTTATGAATATCTTCCTCATCAATTGGAATAGTTATCTTGGTGCTCAACTCATGGGAAATCTAATTAGCACTCTCACATGAACTGATGGAAGTGTCTGTTGTGTAGCAAGTAGTTTTGGATATTGACCACCGTATCCCTCACTACAAGGTGATGGGTGGATGTTGATAAATATAAATCACATTCATTATCACCCTCTAAAATATCAGTATAAGAAAGGTATCAGTGTCTATCATGACCCGTCCCCCAGGGCCCGTTCCGTGACTACCCCAAGCTCGCCTTCCATAGGCTAGGGGCTGGTGATTAGCACCAAAAATGAAAAACCCAAAAAGGAAGGCATTTCCTTTAAACCTATACCTACACAGATAGGGAACAATTCATACAAGTAAAACACGACAGAAAATAAGTAGTACAACCACCAATAAGAACAACCACTGAGAGTAAAAGTAAGTACTGAATGTAAAAAGGGGCTAGTATACAAGCCCGACTAAAAGTGTAGTACAACAAAAGGAAAAAACAAGCTCCAAAGATCATCCAACAAGGATCCTACCTAAATAGTAGGTACAACTCATCGTATGTCATCACTACCTCTTGCCACATATGTCAATCATCTCTAGAAACCATTTATCCCTGGCTCCCCATGTCTCGACGAAATTGTCTATTTTCTACACAGGACACAATAAGGTGTGGGCGAAGCCCATGCTTGGGTGAGTATAACTATACCTAGTAGGGACCCTGAGAATCCTGAAGTTCTCATAGAATTCCACAAAGGAAAAATCCACAGACCATGATCTCAATCACAAACCACAATGTAAAAGACTACCCACACCAGGTATACAACATAGGAAACTAGAATAAAGATGATTAGTCAAAAGATAGATCATTTCATTATGTAAAGTGGCTCAGCTACTGATCTGAGAAAGATTAATCTACTACCGATCTACAAAGGCTCGCTCAAATGCTGATCTAAAGAGGGTTTCATTACTACCGATCCATAGAGGGTCACACTAATGTCGATTCACAAAGGGTATCTCTCATGATGATCCATAAAGGGTCACTCATTTATTGATCCATGAAGGGTTGCTCTATTGCCTATCCATGTATGGTCGCACTGCTACCGATCTACAAAGGGTCGCTGTCAGGCTGATCCATGGAGGGCCACACTACTGCTGATCCATGGAGGGTCACTCTCATGTCATTCCACAAATAGTCACTCTTCACTTGAAAACCAACCACATGATTCCTAAACTTAGCATTCTTTATTTTCTTTGGATCCTCTACTCAATCCTCCGGTCATATTTCAACCACGACAAAGTCCCACGAATTAGTAACCAAACGATCGTCTTGTCGTAAGGGTTCCAAAACAACAGACGACACGTTAATCAGATGCTCGACCTGTAAGATATTAGAAAAAAGGTAAATAGGGATCGGTTGGATTTGAGTCCGATCCAACCCAGCCATACTCCAAATTCTTCCAAAACTAAAGTGAGGTATCTCAAAAGGACCGCCTCATCGCAAGGTTCCTCAAGTTGCAGATGACATGCCAATCGGACACCCGAATTGTGAGTTATGTTAGATTTAGTGAAATGGGGTTAGGCAGGACTGTGTCCAGTAGATGACTTGCTCGGCCTACCCATTGGGCCTACGGGTTCATCCCGGTTGGTGGGTTCATCCCAGATGGCGGGTCTGACCCGCCTGGAAAAAATGGCCCGCATGTGGGCCAGTTGTGCTGGACCGGACACAACACGTCTGGTTCTCTTAGCTGGCATTGCCACTCCAACTCCCAAAATGGATGGTTCTACCAGCCATTGCGTGTCTCGTAGAGCTTCCCTAGTGAGCCACTCTGTTTCTCATGCGGTGCGTCTGTACTGTGTTCCCCACCCACCTCGACACCTGCGGGTGTCACTGCACAGGTGGTGTTGTACCAGCGGCACCTTCTGCGGTCCATCGAATGTGTTCCAGTGGACTGTTTTCATTCTCGTCTATGCCTATGGGCCTCTCGGGTTTCCACCTTTTATTCAAAGCCCTTATATTTTTCTTTTCACCAGATTTCATGGTTTCTCACAAAGAACACACAAAATCAAGAACGGTGAGGGGTCCGGGCCTTGTTTGGATTGGCACGTGCCATCCGCGTTAGCATTTTATCAGGGGGGCTGATAAAAATAATTATAAATATTAAGGAGGACCCCAAATCAAGACCCCACATCAACCACCTACAAGAATGAATGAGTCACAGATCAACCTGTTAGTTGGTTGATCCACCTTCATTGCATTTTTCAAGAATGTATAAGAGGAATCATTTAAACACAAAGATCCCCAACCTGGATTCAGTTGAATCCACTGTGGACGAAGGAAGGTATTCCACATTCGTTGTCATTTGATGTTCTTTTCCGCTCATCAATATTCAGATCGGTTCCTCCAACATTCATCGTTTTTTATCCATTAATCGTTGAAGAGGAAAGTCATTGGTGCTTGATCAGAGGTTTCCCTGTGATTTCTAATCTGATCGCCAATAGATTGATTAAATAAAAAGAAACCCTCTCTATATCATGATCATTAATAAGGTTTATTAATGACCCTTAATTAAATATCGATTAAACACACAAGAATTTTGGTTACACAACCCAAGTAACAGGTCCTTAAATGACCCTTATTTAATGCTCATTGTTATGTTGTGGTTTTGCTAATTTTCACTCAATGGTTGAAGAAAAGAATAAAATAACTCAAAGTGTTATTTTATTATTTTTCCAAAAAGTCCAAACTTTTACTTTTCCATGATACCCTTTCCAGCTGAAGTTAATCTTCTCTTATGTGTTGGGACTAATTTGGATGGAGAAAGAAGTAAGAAGAGTTTGTTGTTACAGAGTGTTGTCTGTTGTTGTCAAAGACGATAAATCAATTCACTTTGTAAAGGACATGAAAATCAGACGTTTCTTAATTGATTTTTATTTCAAAAATATCATATGTTATGAGAAATTATGTTGAAATCCTAATGAAGGAAAGTGGGATTAATGGTACTTCCAGTCATATACAGTTTCGATTGGAAGGAAAGATGCTGGTGGAAGATAGGGAAGTTATAGTACATTCCATGGAAAATCTGATGATGCTAAAGGTGTTCGATCAAAGACTATATATAATGATTGATATGGTTCATGATGAAGGTAGTTGTTTTTTGAATATTCAAGATGATAATGAAGAAACATTGGTGTTCTTGCCAAAGCATATTTTAAGGTGGTGTTGTTTCCTAGTGTTTTCCAAATTTTTGGGCCTGAAAAAAGAGAGTTGGAGAAATTTGTTTTTGGTAATGGATGTTACGTACAAGTTTGAAGGTGGATTGGAATTTTTCATGCAATTCATGATTCAAAGTAAGAACATCAAAAAAATGTAAAAGGCAGAGAGTTTGTGGAAAATTGGGAAAAGTGCGTGAAAAAACAAGGCTGCGTGAAAGATTGGTTTTGCGTGCAATATGGAACACAATTTAGAATTTTGCGCACAAGTGGTGTTTTGAGATTAGAATGAAGCAGAACAGTAAAGGCATGAGTTGCACAAAAAACTAAGACAATGCGCGAAAATTGATTTTAGCAGAAAAAGATTTTACGCACATGAAGAGGGTTTTACAGGCGGATTAGTGTTTTTCGCATAGGGTTACATATGCCTATAAATAAGAGGTGACCCCCTATCATTTGTTAAGGGCTCAACACTTAGAGATATATTTACCTCAGAAGCATGAAAAATTATATGCTAAGTGATTTGTGTGGAAAGAAAGTGGTTTGAATGAAAATAGGAATGTTTCTTGAAAATGTGGGATGTTGCGTGAAAAAGTGGAATGTTTTTTGAAAAAGGAAGTTTCATGAAAAAGGTTTTCCATGAAAAAAGAAATTTTTTACATGCAAGACATTTTAATTTCACGCAATGTACCCTAAAGTCTATGTGAAAGAGTTGTGGTCTTCACATGTATTCAGATGTGTGTAAGATAGTTCTTATCAGCTTTTGGGTAAGAAAGCGAAGATTTGTACTTTAGAGAGTACATTTGTTCAATTATAAAGAAGCACTGAAATACTGTAATTCCCTATTTTTGCTAAGATGTCTCACACACACTTGAATATTGTCTTCCAAGTACTACATTAGTGTAAGGGTATATCCTACTCTTTGTATTCCACATTAAAGGATTGTTTTCTAGTGGATTCTGTTGTACTAGATTATTTCTGTACCATACCAAGGACGTAGCTACTCTTGTTGAGTAGTGAACCTTTTAAATCTTGTGTTCCCATAATTGTGTGTGTTCAGCTAAGAATAAACTCTATGATAGGAGGTGAATGTTATTTCAAAAAGAAGGAAACATAAAATAAAAAGTCATCAATGATTCACCACCTCCCCCTCCCAGTGATACTTATATCCTGATTGGGAGCTTCACTAAGCAAATTATGACACTTTGAATTCAATGGTGCCCTTGTATTTTCAATCTGACCACTATTTCAAAAGATAGAAAAACTCATTCTCACATTCACTAAATGTAACTTAAAAAAATTCAAAAAATATGTTCTGGGCTCTCTGGGCCTTGGAATCATGTGTCGATGAATTTCTCAGTCTCATAATAATTCCATAATTTGTTTTAAAAATTATATAGAATATAAAGGTCTTTACATTCTCCCCACCTTAGTGATTTACATCCCTAAAATCCAGAACAAAAGATAAGAAAACAAATGGGGATACTGAGCATGAATCTGAGCCTCTTCCTCCCATGTGCTCTCTTGGAGGTTCCCATAATGCCACCAAACTCACACTAGAGGGATCGACTGTCCATGAAGGACCCACTCCCGTCTATCCCCTATCTCCACTGGGAACTCCATAAAAGTCACCCCATCATCTATTTCCATCTCTCCCTAGTCGATTATGTGTGATGGGCCATGCACGTATCTTCTCAGCTACGACACATTAAAAACATTATGCAACTGGTGTATCTGTAGGGGAAGATCTAGTCGGTACATGACCTCTCCAACTTTTCCGAGAATCTAGAAAGGTCGGATGAACCTCGGAGATAGCTTACGGCCCTGACTAAATCTCTGTAGTCCTCATCGAGGTGAGACCCGTATGAAGACATGGTCCCCATTATTGAACTCCAATAGTCTCCATCTCCATTCGGCATAAGACTTATGTATGCTTTATAAATTATTAATCCACTCTTGGATGATCTGAACCTTTTTAGTGGTAGAATTTACCATCTCTGGACCCATAAGTACTGACTCCCCTGGGTATGTCCAGCATAGAGGTGATCAACAAGGTTGCTCATACAAGGCCTCAAAAAGTGTCATGCCGATGGTGGAGTGATAACTATTGTTGTATGGGAACTACAACAGTGGAAGGTGCTCCTCCCAACTGTGGTTGAAATATAGGATTCAAGCACAAAGCATGTCCTCAAGTGTCTGTATGTTCCACTCCGTCTGACCATTTTTCTGAGGGTGAAAGTCAGTTCTCAAGCATAGCTGAGTCCCAAATGCCTCCTGTAATCCTTTCCACAACTAGGATGTAAAATGACCTTCATTATATGAAACTATCTTCGATGGAATATCATGAAGCCATACTATCTGTTGGACATAATGGTGTGATGAAACCTCTATTGATCCCTGATCTTGGATGGGTAGAAAATGGGACGACTTGGTGAGTCAGTCAACGATCACCTGGATAGAGTCGTGGCCCCTGGACGTGCATGGTAACCAGTCGTGATGTCCATGGAGATACCATACCACATCCATTCTGGTACCTTTAGTGGTTGATCCAATCCTTCTAGTACTTTATGTTTGGCCTTCACTTTCTGAGAATTGAGGCATCGTGAAATGAACTCCACCACTACTTTCTTCATCCATGGCCACCAGTACTGACATTGATGGTCCAGGTACATCTTCGCCACTCTAGAATATACCACCAAATGGGATGTATGTAACTCCCTCAACACATTTTCAATAAACCTCACTAGTACCATAGTACATCCTCTAAAAAGGATGACGTGCTCCCCAACTATCGAAAATCCATCAGGGGACCATCTTGAAGATATTTGAGCACGTCAGGCCTCACAGTCAATGTCACCAAGCTGTGGCTCTCAAACTTGCTGAAAGAGTGGGGAAGTTCCAATCATAGAATAGAGGTAAGTTTCTCTATCACTATGCATGAAGGATATCTATAATGCAGCTAGTTGCTCTGTTACCTCACTCAGAAGCTGTAAACCTGACCTCCTGCTGAGTGTGTCTGCAACTATGTTTCCCTTCTTATGAGTTTATATTATCTCAAAGTTATAGTCCTAGAAGAACTATATACATCACCATTGTATTAGGTTCAGGTCCTTCTTTGAGAAGATATACATGAGACTCTTGTGATCGAAGTATACAGTAAATTTTTCCACCATCAAGTAGTACCGCCACATCTTCAACACAAAGACCACTACTTCTAACTCCAGGTCATGGGCTGCATAGTTATGCTCATGTTTCGTCAAGTTTCTTGAGCCTTAGGCAATCACCGCTTTCTCTTGCATTAGGACATACCCTATTTTGGTCTCTAAAGAATCGCAGTAGACTACATACAAAATGCCCTATTTTGGTATCCTCAAGATGGGTGAACTCTTTACTCTCCATCTCAGATCCTAGAAACTTGTCTGGTATCTCTCCTTCCATATGAAGGGTTGTATCTTCATTGTCAAAGATGACAAGGGTTCTAATAAAATGGAAAATTTGGGTATAAGTCTTCTATAGTAACCAGCCAACCCGGGGAAACTCTACACCTCAATCACGCTCTTAAGTGGCTCCCAAGTAAGAACTTATTCTATCTTCATCGTATCCACTGCAACTCCAGCCTCTAAGATGACGTGTCCCAAAAATTGGACCTCCTATATCCATAATGGGAACTTTTAGAGATAACCATAAAGTTGGTTCTCTCAGATTTTATCTAGAACTATCTGCATATGTGTGGCATGATCCTCCTCCAATTCCATGTACACAAAGATGTCGTCAATGAAAACCACCACAAAGTGAACGCGGTAAGGCTGGAAGATCTTGTTCATGATTCCCATGTGCACTTCTTGGGCATTGTTCAGGAAGAAAGGAATCATTAAGAACTCATAGTGGATATACCGGCATTGAAGGCTACCTTTTTTACATCCTCATCCCGCACCCGAAGTTGATGATAGCATGATTTGAGGTCTATCTACAAAAACCACTGTGATCCCTTCAGCTGATCGAAGAGATCATAAATCCTCGGCATATGATACATGTTCTTTAGGGTCACTTAGTTCATGTGATGATAGTCCAAGAAAATCCTCAATCTCCCATATTCTTTCTTGTCATACAAAATTGGGGCTGCCCGTGGAGAAAAACTGGGCCTTACGAACCCCTTCCCCTGTAAGTCCTCTTACTGTACCCTCAACTCACGAAGATCCACGGGATCCATCAGATAAGCTGGTGTAGATATTAGTGTTTTATCAGGGTACATGTTGATTTATAAGCCTACCTCTTTGCGAGGAGGAAATCCCAGAACATCCTCAGGAAAGACATGAACATACTAGTCCACCACTACATGATAGCTCATACTCCTCTCGTCCACTACACCGAGGGTGATGCTATCCAACTTATGAGTGATTGGCTGCACCCTCCACTGTGAAATTCCATCATGTACTAAGAAGGTTCCGTTATCACTGATAAATGAAAACCCAGTCCCACCTTCATGGACACACCACACTTTGTGCCTAAAACATTCAATCTGATCATGGACTGTGGATAACCAGTCCATACCTAAGCTGACGTTGTAAGGCCACGACATTGCTACTAGAAGATCCCAGAAAATCTCTTGCCTCATAGATTAATCTCAAACTAATGAAACTAGTGTGTAATCATCTAATCCTCTCTCGTATAAGCCTATAATCATAAAGATCAAGCCAAAAACTCCACCAGAATCTTCGAGCTCCGAACGAGAGCCATGGCTATAAAAGTGTGACCAACACCTATGTCTATAATAATTGTATCTAGGGTGGAGTAGACACATAGTGTACCTAGAATAATCATTGGATAGCCTTGGTCATGGGACTCTACTTCCTTAAGCTGAGCTCATCCCTATCCACCTACTCCCTGAGGTCGGGGTAGACCACCTGGGGGTGGTGGCGGTAGTACCTCAAACTGTCACCCACCGCCTGCTGCACGACCTTCTCCTCTGCCATGCATGTTGTCCTGTAGACCTCCTAAATCAAACCTATATTGATATCTCAATGGTACCTCAACTGTCTTCGGATCATCAGTATGGTGGGTTGGGTAGTCATGAGCCATGTGACCCTGCCCGTCGCATGAATAACACAATCTGCTCCTCTGCAGACCTCCTCTGCTTTGTTATCTCTGCACCTCCGACACTATATCCTGGGGTCATCCTATGGATGATCTGGCCCGCTTGGGCCTTTGAGTCATCTACCTACTTAATGTTGTAGATGACTTGGATGCCTGTCATCCGGTGGTGGCTCTTACAGTCGGTGCCTGCTCAGCTAGGATGGTCTCCAACAATAGTGATTGCTCTAGCACTCTAGCCTGTGTTGAGATGTTTAGCTATATCATCGACGCTATGATCTCCCGTTGGATGTAAAGACCTGTAAATTTCAAGGGATTTTTTTATTAATTTTCTTTGGGATTTTATGAGTACGTAGTTTATGACGGCACCTGATTCTGAGGCCCGGTGTGCCCATTTTCTGAAGTTTATCTCAGGTACATTCAGTGAACGGACGAGCGGATTTTCCTAAATTTTGAACCGGTGCTCGGAATCAAAATCCGAGGGCACAGATGAAACCGCAACACCTGTAATTGCTTAGGAACACCTTTTCGGGAGTTGCATTTGCTCGGGTGAGGTTATTAAATAAATGGGTTAACTAAAGAATGAAATAAAAATTTGTGCTACAATTTTTATTTTCTATTCTAAGTAGTTTAAACCTATGCATGGATGTTGGAGTGGGGCCCACTACATCTTGACTCCACTTGGTGGGATATTAGTGAAGTGGGGCCCACATGATACCCACCCCTTCAATTCCATTAAACCTACCTCTTGCAATTTTTTTGTGTAACACACCTGCTCCCCCAAATTAATGACATGTCAACTCTCGCACTTAATTGGATTGTTAAATGCTCTTCAATTAATTTAATTAATTGAATGAGATCTTTTGAATTTCAAATTAATGTTGGCTTGTGTGTGTGAAAATAAAATAAGACAAGGTCTTATTTTATTTGTTGGGGGATTCGTTGTGTGGAAGAGAGGGGAGAACTCTTGCGGTATTGAAGGACATCTCCTTCCTCGTTGAAGAACGCGAAGAAAGCCGGAGCACCAAGGAGAGACGACATGCTGATCTCTCCTATTTCTGTAGCTGGTGTGAGACGACATCCTTTACTTGGACGCTCACCAACGCCGTCAACGAACCACCCTCACGACGCCGTTTCCCACGACAATCTTCTTTCAACGACTTCTTCAAGGTAGGGGTGTGTTTTTACGAAGTGATTATTCTTTGCATTCTTCGTTAAATAATTTGGGCCGCCTGTTATCAATTTAACGGGAGGAGGTCGGACCGCCTGAACACGGCCGATCCTCCTCCCCCTTTTTTGTTGTATTCGTTGCGGCTCAAACGAAGGCGGTGCGGTGCAACGAAATTGCGCGGAAATAAGGAGGAACGCGACGAAGAAGTGCGACGCCGTTGAGGCCGAAAGAAGCTGCTGCCGGAGTCGGGTCGCGTCGCGCCGGTCGTACAAGGCCGCGGCGGTGCAGGAAGCGGCGGCCAGAACCCTCGGTCACCAGTGCATGGAAGGCGGGTCCCACAGGGGGTCCCGTGGTGGCACACCGGCCGGCCAACTCGGCCGGCCATTTAGGAAATCCGGGGGTCGTAACCCCCGGCTGGCAAAGAGGCACCCCCCCCATGGGGGGCCGTTTCTTCAATCAACGGGGCAGCGACCCCCCCCCCCCCCCCCCCCTTTGCGCGTCTGCTCGGCCAGAGTTGAGCCGCCCTGCTCGGCCAGCGCCGAGCCGCCCAGGCTGGGCCTCCCAGGCCGGGCCGGGCCGCGCCCTGATGGGCCGGACCCGGACCCGAGTCGGGTCGACCCAGTTCAGGCTGACCTAGGGGGTCTCAAGCCGGGTTGGTCCGGGCCCAGAACCCCCTAAAAACGGGCAGGTTCGTTCAAACGCCCGTTACATGGGCTACAGACCTTCGATCGACGCACCGTCAGTTGCGATGCGATCCTTGGATCACGATGGTCATTCCGATATATTACACTCAAGGTTTAGGAGAACTTTGGGTACGGCCAGGTTGGTTCGAACACGGAACCAACCTGGCTCTTGGAGTGGAAACGCCTATAACTTGAGCTCCGGACGTCCGATTGACGTGTCGTCGAATTTGATGGATTCCTCTTAGTGGGACAGACCTTTTGGATTACTATGATTGAGGTTTGGACACATTTGGAGTACGGTTGGGTTAGTTTTGACTTAAAAACCAACCGGGCCCCTGGAACGAAAAGGCCAATAACTCTCAGACCGGGCGTCCGATTTACGCGCCGTCTGTTGCGTTGAGTTCCTTTTGTCAAGAAGGAACTTTGGGATACATCAACTCCGGACTACGTGTCAGTTGATGTATCTACCCCCTTGGCTCGTGGAGCGGACCCTACCGGAATCGAGCATTCTGTGTGCAGGAACCCTAGAGCTGGCTGCGACTGTGACGACAATGATGACTGCACTAAAATCCTCCGTGGGTTCGGCAGTGACGACGACTGCCCTGAAATAATCCGTGGGTTCGGTAGCGACGATGACTATACTAAAATCCTCCATGGGTTCAATGATGATGACTACTGTTCTTGAATCCTCTATGGGT
Source organism: Viscum album (assembly GCA_963277665.1). Taxonomy (NCBI): domain Eukaryota; kingdom Viridiplantae; phylum Streptophyta; class Magnoliopsida; order Santalales; family Viscaceae; genus Viscum; species Viscum album. Next base: position 1,643,137,112 of record OY728163.1, on the reverse strand, counting down.
CCAGTAGTACTACTGTTCTTGTATCCTACATGGGTCCGACAGTATTTGACTATGTACTTGTATCCTACATGGGTCCGACAGAGTAGCTGGTCTTGTATCCTTTGTGGGTCTGACAGCTTAGCTGGTCTTGTATCCTACGTGGGTCCGACAGCTTAGATGAATCAGTGGCTACATCTAATCATCTCTATCGTCTTATGAATAAGTATACCTATGTGAGTTGAGTCTTGACTTTCAATCATTATCTTCGATATGATTGACTCGCTATCCTAAGTGGATTGGGTTGTGTTATCCTGTGTGTATTGGTTGTGCTCTTGTGTGGACTAGATCGAACTTGGGCTCGGATTTTGGAGCCGAACTGGAATTGTTGACTTAGGTATATGTATGGGTATATACCTAAGTAGTGTTGGTTGTCACTTCGTGATTGTATCTTTCCTTTGTGGATTATCCTTTGTACGTTCTGTGAGACCTTCGAGGGTCTCGGGGTCCCTAATGAGTAGCGTATAATCACCCTTGCACAGGCTATGATGGCACTATGTTGTGTTGGTTACAGACGATGGAAAACGATGATCATGGTTGAGGCTTCTGGAGCAAGTCGGTACCTGGAGGCGGACCACTGGGCGGGACGTACACGGAGCAGACAACTGGACCCAAGGAGCTGAGGAGGATATCTGTACTCACCCTTCAGGTGGGATTTCCAGTGGACGGCTCAGCGTTGCTGCTTTACTTTTTAGTTGTCGTACTTTCTGTTCAGTTGTACTTTACTTCAGTTGGGTTTGTATTCTGTCCCATTTACTTTCCAGCACTTATAGTTGTACCCAGTTTACTTAGTGTTTACTTCATCTTGCTTACTCTATGGTGTTTGTTTACTTTATAAAGTCAATGCCTTCCCTTTTTATCAGGATTTACGCCTTTGGTGCTAGTCGTCAGCCCCTGGCCTATGGAAGGCGGGCTTGGGGTAGTAACGGTACGGGTCCCGAGGATGGGTCGTGGCAAATTGGTATCAGAGGAGTTCGGTTCTTCAGCATAACTCAGGACTCTGATCTTTCTTCTGTGTGAAGAAATAGTGTTAAGGGTATTGAGTGTGGTTATCAGTCTAGGGAGTCCAGTGTTGGTGCGGCGGCCGATGTATCCATACACCAGGACCCTGACTAATGATTTCAGAGTCAGTGCACAAAAACATTGATTGCATGTGTGTTTCAAAAGTTTTCTTTGTGATTACTTTTTGTGAGCTCACCAGGTATATTGTATTGACCATGGCACACCTATTTCTTTTCAGGATGGCCCCACGATGGCAGCCAGCTAGGGTTCCGAGCTTTGTGTGAGGAGACATCCCACCGAGCGACAATGCCTCGGTACAGGGCCCTTTTACAGCGGAGGCACTGGCAGTACCTCTACCCGTCGAGCCATCGATGCCACCAGCCCCAACCGCTGAGAGTGCACGTCGCCTTAATGCACTGCACGAGTTTTAGCGTCAGAGACTGCCCAGGTTCTGCGGGGAGATGGACCCTCAGGCAGCTGAGGATTGGCTGGAGGCTGTAGTTCAAGTTTTCAGGTTAGTGGGGACACCAGCTGACCTCATGGTGATCCTTCCAGCAAGCCTCCTACACGCAGCAGCGGACAGATGGTGGAGCTTGATTCTCCAGGTGCACGACGAGGAATCTCTCCTTTGGTCAGACTTTGAGAGCCTCTTCCGCTTAGAGTTCATCCAAGCCACCCTCCGTGCGGTGCGTATTCAGGAGCTACTACCACTGCGGCATGACAGCATGACAGTAGCCCAGTACTCGGCGAGATTTACCGATCTCTCGCGCTATTCCACGGACATGGTACGAGAACCACACTTCTGGGCTCGGACCTTCGAGCAGGGATTGAGTCACGAGATCAGGGCATCGATGATCTCCCTCAGCATTCTGACGCAGGAAAGAGTACTAGAGTGATCCCTTCTCATAGAGAGGTTTCTTGCTGAGCCTACACCAGCAACGAGACCTACCGTAGGGCGACATGTAGCAGAGTCTTCTGTAGCTGGCAGTCGACGGATGTCACATGGGTCCATGAGGACCAGACCAGCAGGCGGATGACCTCAGGACACTGGCTCAGAGGTGCGGGGCACATGGCACAGAACCAGCCTTCCAAGGAGCAGACAGTGCTACGCATGCGGCGGGGAGGGCCACATGGCTCGTGACTGCCCGAACTGTCGTGCAGAGGAGCAGCAGACAGTTTAGGGACCACCCAAGCAGAGGTAGAGGGTCGACTGTGGCAGTCCGTAGGGAGAAAGTGGACGATGCCGAGGAGCTGGCCGAGCAGCAGGTGGTGGGCGATGCTTGGAGGCTCTACCACCACCACCACCAGGAGGTCCACCACGACCACCAGGAGCTGGCGGACAGAGGCAGGCTCAGGTTCAGGCAGCGGAGGCCTATGACCACAGCACACTAGAGATGATTCAAGGTACTATCTGTGTCTAATACACCCTTGCTGCGGTTCTTATAGATAGAGGAGTGAGTCATTCTTTCATTGCTGCAACCCTTGTTTGGAGCTCGGAGATTCCGACGGAGCTCTTGGCTCGATCGTTACGGCTAGAGACTCCTACAGAAGCAGACTCGACGATTACGCATTGGTTCTGGTAGTGTGAGATTACTCTAGGAGGCGAGAGCTTTGGCTGGGATCTTCTTGTAGTGGCATCGAGGCCTTACGACGTCATCTTGGGCATGGATTGGTTATCTACAGTCCATGCTCAGATTGACTATATTAGGCGCAAGGTGCGGTGTGTCCGCACCGACGGGAGCAGTTTCACCTTCACCGGCGAGAAGGGAGCCTTTTCAGCATAGGATGGACTCACGTAGATGAGAGGGAAGCTGATCACTCATGATTTGGCTAGACTCATCCTAGGAGCAGTTGACGTACAGAGTCTGAGTTTTCCTGTAGTGGTGGATCAGTATGCAGGCATTTTTTCTGACGACGTTCCAGGACTACCTCATCGCAGAGAGGTAGGCTTTTATATTGACCTGTACCCCAGGACAACCCCAATATCCACTCCAGCATATTGGATGGCTCCTGCTGAGTTTCGAGAGCTATGGGTACAGCTGGAGGACTTGCAGGGAAAATGATTCATCCGACCCAGTGTTTCACCCTAGGATTCCCTGATTTTGTTCGCCAAGAAGGCGGACGAGAGCTTGCGACTGTGTGTCGATTATCATCGCCTGAACCAGGTGACTTTGAGGAACATGTATCCTCTACCGAGTATTGATGACCTCTTCGATCAGCTCAAAAGATCACAGTGGTTCTCGAAGATAGACCTCAGGTCAGGCTATCATCAGCACAAAAGTTCGGGACGAGGACGTGCATAAGACGTCCTTCAGATGTCGGTATGGGCACTATGAGTTCTTGGTTATGACTTTCAGCATAACCAATGCTCTAGTAGTGTTCAAGAGTCTCATGAACATGATCTTTCATCCTTACCTCGATCTATTTATTGTGGTCATCATCGAAGACATATTGATATACTCGACCACTGAGGAGGAGCACGCCTACCTCTTGCGGGTTGTACTGGACACACTCCAAGAGCACCAACTTTATGTTAAGCTCCTGAAGTGCCAGTTCTGGTTACGGGAGGTCCACTTCTTTGGACATGTCATCTCTGAGGGGGGAGTTGTAGTGGATCCTGCGTAGATCATGGCAGTGCTATCTTGGGAGCCACTGAGGAGCGCGACGGAGGTTTGGAGTTTCTTGGGGCTAACTGGGTACTACCAGAGACTTGTGCCAGACTTCTCAAGATTTGTGGTACCACTTTCAGCTTTGAAAAAGAAGGGGAAACCCTTCGTGTGGTCCAATAGATGTCAGCAGAGCTTCCAGGAGCTGAGACCGAGGTTGACCAGCGCACCCATCTTGAGGCTACCGGAGGAGGGAGTAGGGTACGTAGTCTACTGTGATGCATCATGGACCGGAATCAGATGTTTCCCGATGCAGGAGTGGGAAATGATCACCTATGGATCAGGACAGTTGAGGCAGCATGAGCAGAACTACACTACCCCTGACCTGGAGTTAGCAGCAGTGGTCTTTGATCTGAAGATGTGGCAACACTACCTGATGGGCGAGCGCTTTACAATTTATTATGACCACCAGAGTCTCAGGTACATCTTCTCTTAGAAGGACCTGAACCTGAGACAACGGCGATGGCTCGAGTTCCTACAGGACTACGACTTTGAGATATTCTATACTTCTGGAAAGGGGGATGTAGTATCCGATGCTCTCAACAAGAGGACGGGCATTCAGCTACTTGGGGAGGTGACAGAGCAGCTAGCCGCTTCGCAGATATCATTTGTGGATAGAGATGGAGAAACCTTTCTTCAGTCACTCCTCCACTACTACAGTGGGTCAGAAAGGCATAGTGTGGGGACACTAACTTTGAGACACGACATGCACAGATATCCTCAGGACAGGCACCTGATGGATTCTCAGTGGGAGGAGAGCACGTTGTCCTTTTCAGAGGATGTAACATGGTACTAGCTTCTTTACAGGAGGAGGTTCTAAGAGAGTTCCACACTTCCCCTTTAGCGGTACATCCAGGAGTGGTGATGATGTACCAGGATCTCAGACAGCAGCATTGGTGGCCGGGTATGAAGAAGGTTGTGGAAGAGTTTGTTTCTCGATGCCTCACCTGCCAGTAGGTGAAGGCAGAGCACAAGGTACCAGAAGGCTTGTTACAACCCTTGGAGGTCCCGGAGTGGATGTTGGACGATATATCTATGGATTTCGTGACTGGACTTCCACATACTTCCAGAGTTCACGACTCCATTTGGGTGATTGTCGACCGACTCACCGAGTCGGCCAACTTCCTACCCATAAAAGAGCAGGGATTATTAGAGAGCTTGGGACGTCTCTATGTTTATGAGATTGTATGGCTTCATGGTGTGCCATCATCTATCGTCTCCGATCGAGATGCTCGCTTTACTTCCTGGATTTGGAAGGGGTTGCAGGAGGCATTTGGGACGCAGCTACGTCTGAGCACCGCCTTTCACCCTCATACGGATGGTCAGATAGAGAGGACCATTCAGAATCTCGAGGACATGCTATGTGCATGTATCCTCAACTTTGGTCATAGCTGGTAGGATCACATACCCTTGGTAGAGTTTGCGTACAACAACAGATACCACTCCACCATCAGGATGGCACCCTAAGAGGCATTTACGACTGACTTTACAGATCACCTCTGTGCTGGAAAGACCCTGGGGAGTCAGCACTTGTGGGACCAGAGATGGTCCAGGCCACGATAGAGAAGGTCCAGGTCATCGAAGAGCGTATGAGGACAGCTCAGAGCCGACAGAAGTCTTATGTTGACAGGAGGCGGAGACCACTTGAGTTTGAGGATGGCGACCACGTCTTCTTGCGGGTCTCACCTCAACGTGGATTACGGAGATTTGGCCAGGGAGGCAAGTTATCTACGCACTTCATCGGACCATTCCAGATTCTCAGTAGGATAGGCGAGGTGGATTATCTCCTGGCTCTACCACCTCAGTTTCACCAGGTGCACGACATCTTCCACGTATCTCAGCTGAAGAGATACGTGCACGACCCGACACATATCATCGACCATGGGGAGATGGACATTGACGATGGGGAGACTTTTGCGGAGGTCCCGATGGAGATCTAGGATTGACAGGAGTGGGTCCTACGTGGGAGGTTGATTCCTCTAGTGCGAATCAGATGGCAGCACATGAACCTCCAGGAGAGCACTTGGGAGCGGGAGGCTCAGATGCCTGCTCAATACCCTCATTTGTTCCCCAAGTTTGTGTTGTATCTTTATAGGGATGTAAATCCCTGAGGTGTGAGTAATGTAAAGAACCGTAAATTTCAAGGGAAGTTTTTTTCTTAATTTTCTTTAGAATTTATGAGTACGCAGTTTCTAACGGCACCTGATTCTGAGGCCCGGTGTGCCCGGAATCATTTTCCGAAGTTCAGCTCGGGTACGTTTAGTGAACAGACGAGCAGGTTTTTCTAACTTTTGAACCGGTTCTCGGAATCGAAATTCGAGGGCACCGATGAAACCGCAGTGCTGGTAATTGCTTAGGAACACCTTTTTTGGAGTTGCGTTTGCTCGGGTGAGGTTATAAAATAAATGGGTTAACTAAAGAATGAAATAAAAATTTGTGCTACAATTTTTATTTTCTATTCCAAGTAGTTTAATCCTATGCATGGATGTTGGAGTGGGGCCCACTACATCCTAACTCCACTTGGTAGGATATTAGTGAAGTGGGTTCCACACGAGCCCCACCACTTCAAATCCATTAAACCTCCCTTTTGCAATTTTTTTGTGTAACACACCCGCTCCCCCAAATTAATGACATGTCAACTCTCGCAATTAATTGGATTGTTAAATGCTCTTCCATTAATTTAATTAATTGAATGAGATATTTTGAATTTCAAATTAATGTTGTCATGTGTGTGTGTGAATAAAATAAGACAAGGTATTATTTTATTTGTTGGGGGATTTTTTTTGTGGAAGAGAGGGAAGAACTCTTGCGGTCTTGAAGGACATCTCCTTCCTCGTTGAAGAACGTGAAGAACGCCGGAGCACCAAGGAGAGAGGACGTGCCGATCTCTCCCATCTCTACAGCCGATGTGAGACGACATCCTTTTCTTGGATGCTCGCCAACGTCGTCAACGAACCACCCTTGCGACACCGTTTCCCACGACAATCTTGTTTCGACGACTTCTTCGAGGAGGGCTGTGTTTTTACGAAGTGATTATTTTTTGCGTTCTTCGTTAAATAATTTGGGCTGCCTGTTATCAATTTAACAGGAGGAGGTCAGACCGCCCTAACATGGCCAATCCTCCTCCCCCTTTGTTGTAGTATTCATTGCGGCTCGAACGAAGGCGGCGCGGTGCAACGGAAACACACGGAAACAAACAGTAATGCGGTGAAGAAGCGTGGCGCCGTTGAGGCCGAATGAATCCGCGACCGGAGTCGGGCCGCGGTGTTGTCGCACCGCGCTGGAGAACCACGAAGAGGCCACGACCGCAGTGGGGCCGCAGCGGAGGGGCGCGGTGCCGTCGCACCGCGCCGGTCGGACAAGGCCGCGGCTTAAGGCCACAGCGGTGCCGGAAGCGGCTGTCAGAAGCACCGGTCGGCGAAGCATGGAAGGCGGGACCCACGGGGGGTCCCACGGTGGTACACTGGCCGGCCAACTCGGTCGGCCGTTTTAGAAATCTGGGGGTCTTAACCCCCAGCTAGAAAATAGGCGCCCCCCCATGGGGGGCGTTTCTTCAATTAAGGGGCAGCGCCCCCCCCCCCCACCCCCTTTGCGCGTCCGCTCGGCCAGCACCGAGCCGCCCCGCTCGGCCAGCGCCGAGTCGCCCAGGCCGGACCATCCGCACTGGGCCGGGCCACTCGCGCCGGGCCGGGCCGCGCAGGTCGGGTCATGCCGCGCCAGCCGGGCCGAGCCGCACCCTGATGGGCCGGAACCGGACCCGGGTCAAGTCGACCCGGTCCGGGCCGACCCAGGGTGTCTCAGGCCGGGTCGGTCCGGGTCCAAAACCCCTAAAAACAGACAGGTTCGTTCAAACACCCGTAACTTCGGCTACGGACCTCCGATCGACACACCGTCAGTTGCAATGTGATCCTTGGATCGAGGCGGTCGTTATGATATATTACACTCAAGGTTTCGGAGAACTTTGGGTATGGCCAGGTTGGTTCAAACACGAAACCAACCGAGCTCTAGGAGCGGAAACGCCCATAACTTGAGCTCCAGACGTCCGATTGACGTGCTGTCGACTTTGTTGGATTCCTCTTAGTGAGAAGGGACTTTTGGCTTACTCCGCTCGAGGTTTGGACGTAGTTGGTGTATGGTCAGGTTGTTTTTGATTTAAAATCCAACCGGGCCCCTGGAACGAAAAAGCCAATAACTCTCAGACCGGGCGTCCGATTGACGCGTCGTCTGTCGCGTTGAGTTCCTTTTGTTGAGATGGAGATTTGGGATACATCAACTCCGGACTACGTTTCAGTTGATGTATCGACCCCCTTGGCTCTTGGAGTGGACCCTCCTGGAATTGAGCATGCTACGTGCGGGTACCCTAGAGCTGGCTGCGACTTTGACGACGATGACGACAGCCCTGAAATCCTCCGTGGGTTCGGCAGCGACGACGACTGCCCTGAAATCCTTCGTGGGTTCGGCAGTGACGACGACTGTACTGAAATCCTCCATGTGTTCGACAGAGATGACTACTGTTCTTGTATCCTTTATGGGTTTGGAAGTACTACTGTTCTTGTATCCTATGTGGGTCCGACAGTATTTGACTCTGTACTTGTATCCTACGTGGGTCCGGCAGAGTAGCTAGTCATATATACATTGTGGGTCTGACGGCTTAGCTGGTCTTGTATCCTACGTGGGTCTGACAAATTAGATGAATCAGTGGCTACATCTGATCATCTCTATCGTCTTACGAAGAAGTATACCTGTATGAGTTGAGTCTTGACTTTCAATAATTATCTTCGATATGATTGACTTGATATCCTAAGTGGATTGGGTTGTGTTATCCTGTGTGGATTGGTTGTGCTCCTGTGTGGACTAGATCGAACTTGGGCTCGGATGTTGGAGCCGAACTGGAATTGTTGACTTAGGTGTATGTATGGGCATATACCCAAGTAGTGTTGGTTGTTACTTTGTGATTGTATCTTTCCTTTGTGGATTATCCTTTGTGGATTCTGGGAGACCTTCAGGGGTCTCGGGGTCCCTACTGAGTAGCATATACTCACCCCTGCACGGGCTATGCCCGCACTACATTGTGTTGGTTACAGACGACGGACATCACTGATCGTGGTTGAGGCTTGTGGAGCAAGTCGGTACCTGGAGGCGGACCACTGTGCGGGACGTACACAGAGCGGACGGCTGGACCCGAGGAGCTGAGGAGGCTATCTGTACCCACCCTTCAGGTGGTATTTCCAGTGGATGGATAGACGTTTCTGCTTTACTTTTCAGTTTCTGTACTTTCTGTTCAGTTGTACTTTACTTCAGTTGGGTTTTTATCCCTACAAGAAAACTGTCGCGAAAGGCCATATTTTTTTTATTCTTTTTAATTTTATTTCGAGGATTAGCAGAGGTTTTTTAAAAAACCACCGTGAAATGAAAGGAAAAAATAAAAAAACATGAGAAACCCCAAAATCACTAAAACGACCATAACTTTTGATCCGGGCGTCCATTGGAGCGCCACAACCAGTCAAATCGAAGCTCATGAAGAGATCTAGAGGAAAATATAATCAAAACCATGAGACGGTCTAAGGTGCAGAAGATATTAGAGTTATAATAATGTTGAAAAAATTTCTCCAACTTCAAACGGCCATAACTTTCGCTCCGGGTTTCCGTCACCGGTGTCCCGCCGAACTTGTCTTCAAACGGACCTAACTTTCGATCCGCATGTCAGTTCGGACACCTCCACCTGCCAGATCATAGCTCATTCCATGAGCATCAGTTTGACTGGTCACGGCGCCCACATGCATCCCTGGATCATATGTTAGGGCCTTTTTAGTGGGTATCGGGTTTGTTATGTTTTTCGATGCCTCGTTTCTAGCACCCGTTCCCCGTCAGTTTTTTTTTCAAATGGTCATAACTTCGGATCCGCCTGTCCATTCAGACTCCTTCACCTATCAGGTCGAAGATCGTTTCAGGATCTTTGATTTGACAGGTCTTAGATCTAAAACGGATTCTCGGATCATATGTTTTCTTCGTTAATGTGAGTCCAATGTTTTTGCCTCTTTATGAACGTTTTGACGAGTTTTAATGGTTGCTCCATTTATTACTATTTATTTGGGTTTCCATGACTTATTATCTTTATCAATGGTTTTTTTGTGGGTTATTATGATGATTATGTTGAATTATTAAGGGGTTTTCCAGAGTTGTCATGAGTTTTCATGCGTTCTCATGCATTCTCATTCTTTCAAATGCCTCATTCTTCATATGCTTCTCCATCCGTTTTCATGCGTTTTTATGATTTTTCATCCCTTACCACGTCTTTTCATACTTTTTCATGTGTTACCTTTATTATTTATTATTTATATTTACTTATTATTTATTATTTATTATTTATTATTTATTATTAATTATTAATTAGTACTAATAATAGAATATTATTAATAATAATAATATTTGTTACTGGTTATTTATTATTTATTATTTATTATTTATTATTTATTATTTATTATTTATTATTTATTATTTATTATTTATTATTTATTATTTATATTTATTATTTATATTTATTTATTATTTATTATTTATATTTATTATTTATTATTTATTATTTATATTTATTTATTATTTAATATTTAATATTTATATTTATTTATTATTTATTATTTATTATTTATATTTATTTATTATTTATTATGTATATTTATTTATTATTTATTATGTATTATTTATATTTATTTATTATTTATTATTTATTATTTATATTTAATTATTATTTATTTATTATATATATATTTATTATTTATAATTTGTATTTATTTATTATACATTATTTATTATTTAAAATTTATTATTTATTATGTATTATGTATTATGTATTATTTATTTACTATTTATTATTTATATTTATTTATTATTTATATTTAAATATTATTTATATTTATTTATTATTTATTATTTATTATTTTTTTATTATTTATTTATCATTTATTATTTATTATTTATTATTCATTATTTATTATTTATTATTTATTATTTATTATTTATTATTTATTATTTATTATTTATTGTTTATTATTTATTATTTATTATTTATTATTTATTATTTATTATTTATATTTATTTATTATTTATTATTTATTATTTATATTTATTTATTATTTATTATTTATATTTATTTATATTTATTATTTATTATTTATTACTTATTATTTATTATTTATTATTTATTATTTATTATTTATATTTATTATTTATTATTTATTAATTATATTTATTTATTATATATATATATATATTATTTATATTTATTTATTATTTATATTTATTTATTATTTATTATTTATATTTATTTATTATTTTTTATTTATTACTTATTATTTATTATTTATTATTTATTATTTATATTTATTTATTATTTATTATTTATTATTTATTATTTATTATTTATATTTATTATTTATTATTTATTATTTATTATTTATTATTTATTATTTATATTTATTTATATATATATATATTTATTATTTATTATTTATTATCTATTATTTATTATCTATTATGTATTATTTATTATTTATTATTTATTATTTATTATTTATTATTTATTATTTATCATTTATTATTTATTATTTATTATTTATTATTTATTATTTATCTTTATTAATTATTTATATTTATTTCTTATTTATTATTTATATTTATTTATTATTTATTATTTATATTTATTTATTATTTATTATTTATATTTATTTATATTTATTATTTATTATCTATTATGTATTATGTATTATGTATTATTTATTATTTATTATTTATTATTTATTATTTATTATTTATTATTTATTATTTATATTTATATTTATTATTTATTATTTATTATTTATATTATTTATTATTTATATTTATTTATATTTATTATTTATAATTATTTATTATTTATTATTTATTATTTATTACTTATTACTTATTAATTATTAATTATTATTTATATTTATTAATTATTAATTATTAATATTTATTGTTTATTATTTATTATTTATATTTATTTTTTATTTATATTTATTTTTTATTTATTATTTATTATCTATTATTTATTATCTATTGTTTATTATTTATTATTTATTATTTATTATTGATTATTGATTATTGATTATTGATTATTTATCATTTATGATTTATTATTTAGGATTTAGGATTTAGGATTTATGATTTATTATTTATATTTATTAATTATTTATATTTATTTACTATTTATTATTTATATTTATTTATTATTTGTTATTTATATTTATTTATTATTTATTATTTATTATTTATTATTTATTATTTATTATTTGTTATTCATTATTTATTATTTATTATTATTGAGTTTATATCTATTATTTATTTATTATTATTTTTCAATTAATATATATAAGTATATTAAATTCTGTTTATTAACCACATGACGAGCTTGCTGGAGTGGTAAAGTCTTTGGAAAATATGCTAGAGGTTAGGGGTTCAAATCTCATCAAACGTGATATTTCTTTATATTGCATGGGCATGTGCAGGGGCATGTGCATGGGCATGTGCATGGGATGTGCATGGGATGTGCAAACATGAATAAATAAAGTAAATAAAGTAATAAGAAATAAATAAAATAAATAAAATAAAAAAATAAAAAAAATAAAAAAAATAAAAAAAATAAAAAAAATAAAAAAAATAAAAAAAATAGAATAAAATAAATAAATAAATAAATAAATAATAAAAATTAAAAAAATTACAAAAAATTAAAAAAAATTAAAAAACCGTCGCTAAATCATTTAGAGGTGGTTTAAACCGCCGCTAAAAAACCGCCGCAAAACGTTCTGCGACGGTTTTAAAAACCGCCGTGAATAGTTTCCCGACGCACGATTTATGGCAGTTTTTCAAGACCACCGCCAATCTATTTAGCGGCGGTTTAAACCGCCGCGAAATGAAAAAAACCGCCGCTAAATCATGATTTTTCCGTAGTGTATTCTGACCCATTAACTTTCCAGCACTTACAGTTGTACCCAGTTTACTTAGTGTTTACTTCAGCTTGCTTACTCTGTGGTGTTTGCTTACTTTATAAAGGCAATGACTTCCCTTTTTATCGGGATTTACACCTTTGGTGCTAGTCGCCAGCCCCTAGCCTGTGGAAGGCGAGCATGGGGTAGTCGCGACAGGGGTCTCGAGGGCGGGTCGTGACATTGGAGACCCTACTCAATGGTCTGATCCCTGAAGAAAGGTTTCTGTACCATGTCGGTGGAGTAGCAAGAGAGGTCAGAGAATCTCACCGAGTACTGGGCCACTATCAGGCTACCCTACTATAAGAGTAATAGCTTCTAAATATTCCCTGAGCGTAATGTCATTGGTACAAACTCCACCTTGAAGAGGCTCTCGAAGTACAACAAGGAAAGAGTTCCCTACTCGTTATTCTGGAGAGTTAGGCTCCACTATCTCCCTATTTTTCCCTGAAAGATACTAGAAACTTATATTACCATCTAGTCTATTTATGTCTCTACCAAGAAGAAAACTCATGCCACAACTTCTAGCCAATGCTCAACTACTGATGGATCTGTCTCGCCTCGAATAATCATAGGCCTCTATCTATGGAACTCATAAAATGTGCTCAATCGACATGCACTATCTACTGGCGGGGCTGGTGGGAACTGCTTCCCTATATGTGGTGGTGCTACTTGTACACCACCCGAAGGTGCTATCATTGTAAGAAGGCCCTGCATCGACGCCTCATCGCTTGGTGGGCCTTCACCATGATCTCTCACTAGAATCCTTGATGGCTATCTATGTGGAGGCATCCTGTAAAGAAATAGACTCACCAATGTCAATAAGATATATTGGGTGAGCTGACTTAAAAGAGATAAAAAGAAAAACATTTCAAAAACACAAGCAACTAGTGTTTTCGGGTATTGAGTCAGAAAACAGAATTCAGGGTCATAGTGTATGGATACGTAGGCCACTGCACCAACACTGGACTCCTCAGACTGAATTTCAAACTGAAAACACTAAAAACTATTTCTCAAATGAAAATTATAGACTCTTAGTTCTTTTGGTAGAACTGATCAACATCTGTTACAACTTTTTCATGAGCCGTCCCCCAGGGCCTATGTCGTGACTGCCCCAATCCCACCCACTATAGGCCAGGGGATGGTGACTAGCTTCAGAAAGGTGAAACCCAAAAAGGTAGGGCATTTCCTTTAAACTTGTACACACACAGATAGGGCACACTGCATACAAGTAAAACACAATGGAAAAGAAGTAGTAAAGGCAACAGTAAGAACCACCACTGAGAGTAAAAGTAATTACTGAAAGTAAAAAAGTGGAAAATATACAATCCCAACTGAAAGAGTAGTACAAAAAAATAGAAAACAAGCTCCATAGATCATCCACCAAGGATCCTACCCAAAGGGTAGGTACAACTCATCATCTTTCGTCACTACTGCTCACCATGTCTGTTAATCACCTCTGAGCAATTTCTAGCCCTGGCTCTAGAAATCTCAGCCATGTTTTTCATCATCTGCACAAAAAACAACAAGGTGCCGAAAACTCTTATGTAGGGGTGGGTATAACTATACCAAGTAGTTACCCTGAGACTCCCCATGGTATAACATAATTCCCCAAACTAAAAATCCCCAAAGCATGATATCAATCACAAAGCACAAAGTAAAATACAACTCACACCGGGTAAATAACTTAGAGAACTGGAATAAAGATGATTAGTCTTAAGATAGGTCATTTAATTCTGTTAATTGGCTCAGATATTTTTTTGATATGGATTGCTCTGCTTCCTATCCACAAAGGGTCACTCAACTGTTGATCCATATAGAGTTGCATTTCTGCCGTTCCACAGAGGGTCATATTACTGTCAATTCACGGACAGTCTCTCTCATGTCGATCCTTAGAAGGCCACTCTACTGTTGATCCATAGATGGTAACACTACTGCCGATCCATGGAGGGACTCTTTCATGCGAATTCAAGGAGGGTCTCTCTATTGATGATCTACATAGGGTGGCATTGCTGTCGATCCACATAGGGTCACTCTCATGCCGATCCACAGAGGTTCTCTCTTCACTTGACAGCCAACCAAATGATTCCCACACTTAGCATGCTTGATTTCACAAGGATCCTCACCTCAAACCTCTGGTTTTATTTCAACCTCTACGAAGTCCAATTAAGAAGTAACCCAAAATACCATCTTGTTTTAAGGGTTCCAACGCGACATATGGCTCGTCAATTAGATGCCCGACTTGTAATATATTGGAAAAAAGGTAAATAGGGCCTAGTTGGATTTGAGTCTGATCCAACCCACCTTTAATCCAAATTCTACCAAAACTCATGTGGAATATCTCAAAAGGACCGCCTAGTCTCAAGGGTTATCATGCTGTAGACGGCATGTCAATCAGACACTCGATTTGTGAGTTACATTAGTTTTAGTGAAACGGGGTCGGTCGGGTCTGGGTTCGGTAGGGGCTCGGCCTGGCTGGCCTGTTGGGCCCGCAGGTCCTGCCTGTTCAGCGGGTCCATTTCGAATGGTAGGTCTATCCTGCTTAGAAAACCCAGCATGTATGCGGTGCCAGCGGGGTGCCGCCCCACCTCCCAAAACGGCGGCTCTGCCGACTGTTGCACGTCTAGCCAAGCTGCCTAAGCGGGCCGCTCCGTTCCTCACATGGAATATTGGTACCGCATTACCCACCCCCACGACTATCTGACTATGTTATCTTATCACTATGGTGCCTGTGGGTGCCACTTCTCCATGCGGCCGGAATGGGCCGACCACCGCCGCCGGTCGTCGTCACCTCTACTCCAGTGGTAACATGCCGACGACACCTTTTGCGGGCCACCAAAGATGCTCTGGTGGTTTGTTTTCATTATTTTCTACACCTACATATCCCTTGGGTCTCCATCTTCTCTGTAAAGCCCTTAGATTCATCTTTCCACCCCATTTACCAGTCGGGCACAAAGAACGCACAATACCAAGAACGGTGGGGGGTTCAGGCCTTGTTTGGATTGTCTGTGCCCTCCGCATTAGCATTTTATCAATGGGGGGGGGGGTTGATAACAATCAACATAAATATTAAGGAGGACCCCAAATCAAGACCCCACATAAATCACCCACAAGAACGAATGAGTCACAGATCAACCCATTAATCGGTTGATCCGCGTTTGTTGCATTTTTCAAGAATGGAGAAGAGGAATCATTTAAACACATAAATAACTTACCTGGATTTGGTGGAATCTTCTGAAGAATAAGGAAGGGATTACACATTCGTTGTCATTCATTGTTCTTCATTTCTCATCGATCTCGGGATTGGTTCCTCCTACGATTGTCATTAGTTCTCCGTTCTTCATTGAAGATGAAAGTCATTAGTGGTTCGTTAGTGGTTTCCTCGCGATTGCCAATAAGTTCACCAACATATTGATTAAATAAAAAGAAAAAAATCTCCACATCATGCTCATTAATATGGTTTATTAATTAACTTTAATTAAAGATCCATTAAACACATGAGCATTGCAGTTACACAATCCAAGTAACAGGTCATTAAATTACCCTCATTTAATGCTTGTAGTTATAACGTGGTTTTTCCAACTGTCACTCAATGATTGAAGAAAATAATAAAATAAATCAAAGAGTAATTTTATTATTTTTCTAAAAAGTTCAAAATTTAACTTTTCTGTAAGACCCTTGCTAGACAAAGTTATGATTCACCTATGTGAATCCTGAAACTATGAATTCAATGGCACCCTCTGACTTTCAATCTGAGCACTAGTTCAAAATATACAAAAACCCGCTCGCATGTTTCCTGAACATACCTTAAAAAAAGTTAAAAAAATCCATTTCGAGATATCCAAACCTCATTATCACATGTCATTTAATTTCATAGTCTCATAATAATTCCATATAGTTTAAAAAAATATACATAATCTTTGGGTCATTACAGTGTCTATCTTATTCAAATTTCACAAAAAAATATATTGGAACATTGATAACCTCGTCTAAGATGATTTTTTGAGGGGAATGACTCACCTCAATGCTCGTGGGGGGGGGATCGTTAATAAATGGTTGTTATAGAGTTTTTTTCTTTACCCCCATTAAAGTTTACTGAAAATATCTATTCTATTGGAATTATTCTTCAAGGGTATCTAGTATTTCTTTCATCTGTTTCATTTTTTTGGGTAAAAGTTTTCCAAGGTAACATTATAACATTTTTGGGTTGGTTGTGTTTGTTGAAAAAGAAGGTTTTCACAGTGAATTTTCAACTTATATAGGGTTTTTTGAAAATCCATGTTGAAAAATAACCATGAAAAAGGAATGTAAGATCTGGAGGTGGTACAAAATAATAGATATAAGGTGGCACCGTCTTCCAGTTTTTGCCAAATATTTTGGGTCCAAAATTTGGAGTTTGATGAGAATTGTGAAAAGTGGATTCCTTAAAGATATCATCAAAATATGGAAAATGCATGAATTTCATGAATATGGTCTTTATAAAGTTGATTTCATAAAGACATGAAGAAATTTGACGGTGATCTCTGTGATTATGACGAGCTTCATGAACAGTAGAGATGAGGAGCATTGCGGGGGAGCATTATGGTTGCACAAAGGATATGAAGGAAGGATTTGTGTTTATGATGTGTATTGTGGAGGTCTCTCAAATGAATTGAAGGAATGATCTATGATTATGATGAGCTATGCGATACAAAAATTGATATGGTTATTCATGAAATAGAGAGAAATTCAGATGAAATTTCAGAGCTCGGTGATTTTGGATTACGTGGCACTAACGTGGCATAGAAGGTTCTGGAGTCAGTGGGAAATACATATAAATAGGCCTCCACCCCCAAGAGAAGAGTATAGAGACCCAAAAATTATGGCTCTTACATCACAAAGTAGGTTAGTAGAGGAAGTGAGATCTATTAAAGTAAGGGAAATTCACAGAGGCCAGTTGTGCTCTGCGAAAGGAATACACGCTGCAAAGGCTAGGTCACCTTTGTGGAAGATGTGTGCTTCACAAAGGCTTGTTTGAGCTTTTTGAAATCACAAATGAAGTTGTTTTCTATGATATCTTGATCTATGCGAAGCTATGTACTCTATAAAGTAATGTGCTCTGCTAAGGTGTGTGCTTTGTGAAGAGGCATGAACTTTGCAAAAGCTTTTTTGAGCTTTACAAAATAGGGATCTTTGCAAAGCAGTGATATTTTCAAAATTATTTCAAAGTTTATTGCCCAGTGTTCAGTGTAAAAGGGGTATTCATATGTGGATGAATATTGGACTTCAATAGAGAATCTACATATAGTTATGGATGCATTCATTATAGATAATGAAAGGACCTACAAGTCTTTACATTTTGAGTGGATATTCTGAATAAGAAGTGAGCACACTTAAGTTGAGAGAGCAGTGAGATTTAAAACTGTGATTGGTAGTAAACTAGGAGGGATAGTGAGTCCACTTTGAACTTGTAAACATCAGTGCACTTATAGTGGATTTGGTACATCGGAACACCACCCATTTATGCTCCTTAGAAATAGCCCAATGAGAGTGAACCAAGTAAAATTGTTGTGTCCTGTGCATGCTATAAGGTTTGTTCATACTCTGAAATATGAATGAGAGAGAATAGAGTTTTGTCTAACAACAAAACAAGATCAAAAGAGGAAATTGTATTAATCTATCATACCATGATTCACCCCCTCTCAAGGTATCTAGACTTGTGGACCTAACACATTTCTTTATCTTTATGCTTTTATTGTTTTTATTCACAAAATATGTATAGTGACCCAAGCCTTTTATATATAACATTACATGATTTTAAGAATAATTATACATCAGAGTAAAAGCCAAGGATTGTTAAGTCTAGTGTCTTGGAAGACAAGGTACATAAAACATGGGGCTAAAAAACATTTCTTTATTTAATCTCCATAAGAGCACCAAACGTCCATTGAGCCCTTACATCTGAATAGGGTACCCTTGTGAACATATGAACAAAGGGATGAGCCAAAAATCCCAATAAGGGAATGAACATAAGGATGCATCTTAAGCCCATGAGTTAGGAGGCATTCCATAATGATGAAAAAGCATGGATCATATGAAATCATATCATATAAGAGTGGGATCATATAATCATAGAATCATATAAATGTGTCAGAATAATAATACATTTTTTTAGTACGGGTCAAGACTAATCGCCAATCCCGTTTCCCATTTTAGTTCGGGTCCAGGATAACCGCCAATCCCATTTCATATCGCCTCTCATGAGACTTAACATTACCCAATGCATTGGAGTTCTATATGGGAACACTCATATAAACATTTTCTTGAGTATTCTCGCCACATAAATAATCTTTCCACATAAATAATCATATATAATCAACCGTTCATAAACATAAGGATACCCATGGAAATAATTGGGTACCCCAATCATGACATAAAGCATAACCAATGAGTGTATCATGAAAGTGTCCATGAAAGAAAGGGATTAGAACATACATAGACATTAATAAGGTAAAATAATCATATAACATGTCAGGTTGTTTCAAATAGAAGTGACAACATATAAGAAATGTATTTGAGAAACATTAGCATTAAAACATTTTTGTGCGGGTTTGAGGAAAATACTATAGAGATTTTATAATAGAAAAGAGAAAAATCTTTTATATAAAACCATAAGTGAACCAATAAGGTTTTCATAATAAAAATACTGATTTTATAAAGACAATGGTGTCTTAAAATAGAATATAGAGTTCCCTTGAAATCGGGTAAGAATTCGGGAAGTTCCCTTAAAACATGATTGTTTATCGGGGGTATTGAGGTGGGAATCAATAAAAAACATGTATATCCTCAAAATAGAATGAGATATGGATCTTGGAACATGAGTTTGGAGCATATAAATAGTATGTAGAAGTTGTAAATATTAAAAAAAATACAACTTCATTTGGGTAAAAAGAAAGATAGAGAAACTCGAGGAGTAAAGGATGTTCGGGTAGAATTCATTACGGATTATTGGCTTGGTATAAAGTGTACCTAAAAGGGATTTGTTGAGAGAGAATGGGGTTTCTAAAAACTTATAAATCATGAGGGAAGTATGGGTAATGTGATAAATAATACCCCATCATTAGGGATCGTGTATAAAATGGAATAACATAGAGGACAATCTTGAAATAAAAGTGAAATGGGGAGGATCCCTTACCTTAAATCCGTTGGTGTTATCCACTAGTTATTAAGGACCTGAATAAACAAATTAGGTTTATTAATTAATAATTTGAGAACCCATTCTGTATTTAATTGGTTTACTATAATCATTTTAAGTTCATTAATATTTTTTTTGATTGGTTATGAGGTTCAATTTCATTGTTCGGGCTCGTTTGTTTACATGATTTTAATGACCAGTTCACTTATATTTTTTTTGGATAAACATGTAAGATGAAAGTGGTTGTCCATAATTGAAGTTATATTATATTATTTAACATCCAGGAGTATATATGATTTTAAATTCAATTTTTGTTACTTAGAGTGAAGTTGAACTATTCTATAAAACCAAAGTGACAACCATTTTTGTTATTTGATGGGTTTGATTACAAAGAACATGTTTTGATTTATAAAATAATACCATCTGTAAAAAAAGATTACAGAATAAAAATAGGTTATATTAAAAATATATAATCTGGTTCAACCATAACAAAAATGGTTTCGTGACCATATTTGATGATGATAATAGAAATTGATAAACAGTTGTCCTCGAATGTGCTAAATTAGCAAATCTCAAACAGTACTTTCATTCCATTGAAATAAAAGGTGGGGAAAGAAGAGAAGATAATGAAATATACCATTATCATAAAAACATTCCATTACATTTATTTTACTGGAGTTACCCTACTATTTTGGTGAAGGGATGTGAGGAATAAAACAAAAAGAAAAGAACATAATAGAAAAGAAGGAATTGGAAAGAGGAATTTACCTCTTGAAACTTCCTCCTTTGGGACCCTCTTATGGGGAGAGGTTTTGTTATTTTGGAGAGGGTAGGGGATTTTGGATGTGGGGGAGGAGCTTGGGGAGATATTTGTGCAGAATATTGGCAAGTCACAAGGCTTGATATGAGTGAAGAGAAGAGGTAAGAATGGGTGGTATTTATAGTGGAGTGGAGGAGGGTGTTCATAATGTTTTAATCATTAGTATATTATTTCTTCACAAGACAAGTAATAGTAAGTTTTACATGAACAATAATAGTAATAAATTTATTTGAAGTTGAACCAATTTGGATTAAATCATAAGATCATCATCAATGACTCAATTAATCCATTATTTAGCATTTATTATGAGTTATCAGATTTTACTATTCAACAAAAATTCCAGTATTTATGAAAAATCCCAAAAATTTACCCTAACCATTATATGATGTGTAGAATCCAAAAATGAAGTCCATTTTTCAAAAATAATTTTCTAAAAATGATAAATTTAATATTAAAATAAAATCATAATTTAGTATTAAAACCCACTTTTAAAACATTCATTTACTTATTCTAAAATACAGGTACGTCATAATTTCACATGAATATTATATTAATACTATCGTAGGTAAGGTTACTATTCAATAGGGTATATCACTTTTCATAAGGGTATGTGACTATTCATAAGGGTAGGTTACTATTCACCAAAAAATTATGTTTTCTTCTCAGTCTCCAAATAACTTACTGGTCACAACCGTGTATGTCAGATTTTCAAAATTCCAAACACATAAGTGACAAACTATGTTTAAAGGTCACTTAGCACATAGTAGTTCATTATGTTGTGTTTTCATTGGATGTTATGACATACTTATGAGAAACGAATTTCTATAGAAAAACATTGGGTCGTTACATTCTTCCCCCCCTTATGAAATTTCACCCTCAATTTTTTTTTACATTCTAAGCCATTAACATGTGAGGGTACTTCCCCTTCATTGCCTCCTATGGTTCCCAAGTAGATTCTTCAAACTTTTGGTTCCTCCACTACACTTTGACAAGGTGGGTTGTCTTGTTGCATAGAACCTTTTCTCTTCAGTCCAGAATCTTCACTGACTGCTTCTTATAGGAGAGATCATCTTCTAGTTTCACCACCTCTGAGTTCAGTACATGTGGGGTATTAAGTATGTACTTCCTCTGGAGGGATACATGAAACCCATCATGAAATCAAACCATATTCGGTTGAAGTGAAAGCCGATAGGCCATGTCTCCTACGCAGTCAAGGATCTCAAAGGGGCCAATGTACCTTTGGATTAACTTCCCTTTCTTTCCAAAATGCATGAATCTCTTCCATGATGACATTCGAAGGAAGAAATTATCTCTAACGTCGAACTCCAAGTCCCTTCGACGGTTTTCATCGTAGCTCTTTTTCTGACTCTGAGCAGCGTTGATGTTTTTATGGATGACTTGAACTTTCTCCGACATCTCTTGCACAAGATCGGGTCCAAGTAACACTCGTTCAAAAACATCATCCCAATATGTTGGAGTTCTACGTCGTTTTCCATACAGATCTTCATATAGATCCATTTGAATACTCGAGATGAAACAATTGTTGTATGAGAACTAAACCAATGGGAGATGTTGATCCCATCTACATTTTAATTCTAGAGATCAGGCTCTTAGCATATCTTCAAGAGTCTGAATAGTCCTTTTAGATTGGTCATTAGTTTGGGGATGATAGGTCGTGCTGAAATTTAATTCAGTAGTCAAAGAATGTTGAAGAATCCTCTAGAATTTAGATGTGAACCTTGGATCATGATCAGAGAAAATTGAGAGTGGAACACCATGCAGTCTCACCACATCTTTCAAATATATTTTTGCATGTTGTTCAAGCAAGAGTTCATCCCGAATAGCGATAAAATGGTAAGTCTTGGTGAGTTGGTCAACCACAACCCATATCACATTATTTCCCCTTGACATATTCTGGAGAACCGTGACAGAGTCTATAGTGACATTATCCCATTTCCACATGGGTATAGGCAATGGTTGCATCATACCTTTGGACTTTTTTCACTCTCCTTTAACTTGCTGACTTACCAAGCACCTTGATATATATTCCACAACCCCCTTCTTCATGTTATCCCACCAGAAGTGTTCTCAGAGATCACGGTACATCTTGGTACTCCCGGGATGGATAGAGAATGTTGAGCTATGTGCATTATCTAATAGCTCTTTATTTATCCCTGGCGATGAAGGCACATAAAGCTGCATTACAAACCAAATCACACCATCATCATTGATATGGAACTCTGGTAGCTTCGCTTCCTTTACTACATTCACACTATTTTGTAACTCCACATCATCCCTTTGTGCTTCCTTAATCTTCTCTTGAATAGATGGTTTCACAATCATTTGGGTAAGGTAGGATGTATCCCATGTCCTTATGATTTCTAAATCCATCCTTTGCATATTGAAGAAGATAGTGTCTTTCTCAATCCATAACATGGAAAGGGTAGCATGGTCTTTTCTTCTTAGAGCATCAGCTACCTTGTTTTCCTTTCCAAGATGATAGTGAATAGATAAATCATAATACTTGAATAGCTCTAACCATATCCTTTGATGCATTTTGAGCTCCTTTTGTGTGAATATATAATTTAGGCTCTTGCGGTCGTTGTATATGTCACACTTCTCACCACAAAGGTAGTACTGCTAGATCTTCAAGGAAAAAATCATATATGACATCTCTAGATCATGCGTCAGGTAGTTTTTCTCATGCATCTTCAACTATCATGATTCATAGGCTATCAGATTATCATTTTTCACGAGTACACAACCCAAAAATTTCTTGCAAGAATCACTATATATCAAAAAACATTCTCCACTTTTCGTTAATGTGAGTACAAGTGCAGTGATGAGCCTTCTCTTTAGCTCCTTGAAGCTTACCTCACATTCTTCCATCCAGGAAAACTTTACCCCCTTCCATGTTAGCTTGGTCGTTGGGTTTGATAATTATGAAACGTTCTTCACAAATCATCGATAATACCTAGCTAGACCCAAAAAGCTAAGAAACTACATTAAGGAAGTTGGCATGAGCCACTCTTTAATTGACTTCATCATGGAAGGGTCCACATATATCACTTTGTTGGTTATATCATTCCCCAATAATGATACTTCCCCCATCCATAACTCACATTTACTATAATTTGCATACAACTTATCCCTTCACAAAGTATTTACCATAGTATTCAAATGTTCCTGATGTACCTTCTTTCTCATGGAGTATATCATAATATCATCCATAAAGACTAACACAAATTTTTCAAGGTAATATCTAAATACTCTATTCATTAAATCCATGAAAATTGATGGAGCATTAGTGAGTCTGAAGGGCATCACTAGGAACTCACAGTGTCCATACCTCGTTCGAAAGGCAACCTTGGGAATATCTTTCTTCCTCACCTTTAATTGATGTTATCCTGACCGAAGGTCTACCTTAGAGAAATAACATTCTCCCTAAAGATGATCGAACAAGTCATCTATTCGTGTAAGGGGATACATGTTCTTTATCGTGATTTTATTAAGCTCGTGATAATCAATGCATAAGAACATTGATCCATACATATTCTTGATGAAGAGGACTGGCGCACCCCAAGGTGAGGCACTCAGGTGTATAAAACCCTTCTCTATATTCTCCTTTAACTACTTTTTCAGTTCTTCCAGCACTATGGTGGCCATTCTGTAAGGTGTCTTTGATATAGGCAAAGATCCAAGAATAAGTTCAATTGAGAACTCAACCTATCGGTCATGAGGGAGACCATGAAACTCTTTAGGGTGTACATCAGTGTAATTCCTCACAATGCGAATGTCTTCAAGCATGATTCTCTCTTTTGTCTAAATCATTTGAGCTAGAAATTCTTGCTCATAAGGCAACAATATCCACACTTAAGACTAAGATTCTATAAGAGACTAATATTCCTCCTTACACTTGTAAAGAATTAGATGATTCTTCTATATGTGAAGAGTAATATCCCTTTCCCGACAGTTGATGTTGGACTTTTACAAAGATTTACAATAAATGCCCAAGATAGCATCAAAATCCAATAAAGTAAGTATAAATAGATTTTCTGGGAGGTTCAGTCCACAAACGTTAACTGAGGAGGAGTTATAAATCATGTACACAATGATTTCCCCATTCTATGTTCTAAAAAATAATTATTCCTCCAAATGTTTAGGTGGTGTTTGAATAGTTATACTAAACATTCAAGATATGGAAGAATGCGTAGAACCAGAATCAAATAGTACGTTCACTATTCGTAAATGAATAACTACCATACCTGTCACCACATCACTGTCTGAATCCACCTCAGAAGTAGTGATATAATAATACCTTACTTGTCACCTTGTAGTTTGTTTTTGATTGCCTCTGATAACCCCCAACTTAGGGAAATTGTTTGCATAATTCCCATGCTCCTTATATTTGTAACACTGCACTGCTGGCTGAGTGTTGATTTGAACCTTCCTTTCTTCTTAAACATTAGTGGGATATTTCATATCCCTTCAATAGTTCTTGTCCAGATGACCTGACTTTCCACATTTTAAGCAATTCTCGGTTCCCTTCAAACAGTTACCAAGACGCTTCTTCTCAAAAAAAATTTCAAGGGGAAAAGTCAGACTTCTTTCCATCATGGGATTTGATTAATGAACCACCCATGTTGTTCTCGATTTTCTTATTCTTGTCATTGGACCTACAAGACCACTGAGAGTCTCTGATATCCATTTCAACCTTAAGGGCACAATGGAAAATATTCTCATAATAGTCAAAGTCTCGAATCACCAACGCCTTTCATAGACTCGACTTTAGTCCGCTAAAGAAGTGATCCACCTTGCTTTCGGTGTTAATGACAAATCCAGGGGCGTACCATGCATGCCTTGTAATGTTTGCTTCATACGCCCTGATGGACTCATCTTCCTTCAACTTGAGTCCGAGGAACTATCTTTACATATTGAGATAAAGTATTTGAGGAAAATATTTGTTGAAAAACATTCTATTGAATTCCTCCTATTCCCTGCAATCAATTTTCTCTTGGGACGTTGTATTCTTCGTCAGTGTCACCACAGATCTGCTTCCCCATCAAAACGATAGACTACCAGTACAACCATCTCTTCTTCCAAGAACTAGAGGAAGGATAATATCTTTTAAATGTAGTTAATCGACTATTCTATGAGGAGGGGATCAAAATATCTGCTAAACATGTGAGGCCTTTTCCACATGAAGGATTCTACAGCTACTGGCTCTTTCCTTGGAGGAGGAGGGTATTATGCATGATTCAAGTTATTATTCATAACTTGAGAAAGCTGAGCAAGTAATGTCATGAAGTTTTGAGCACCCACTCCCATCATATTAGGCATATCATTAGGGAAATCATCACATTGTTTGTTGGATCGTGTTCTTATATTTCCCACCATTAACTAAGAAAAAAAACATTTTATTATAGGTCTTGAATACTTACCTATTGATCATAAAAAGGAAACTTTTAACATAAAAGGATGAACTTATAAATAAGAAGTACATCATAACTTGTGATTACTTATGTTTAAATCTAGGTTATCCTAGATCTATTTCTTTAATTATATTCTTATGGTCTTTTATCCCCTAAATAATTGGTTGTACTAAGATCATGAATCTTTCAAAGAATATCCCCCATGATTGTCATAACCAAAAGTGCAACAAGGCCCATTATCATGTACCAGGATAAACCGGTTCAAGCCTAATACTCCTTTTCAGAGTTTTCACTCCTAGGTACATCTATGCCAGAGCCGCCTCTACCTACTTGTATCCTGACAGAGATGTATTTTCTTGATAAACCACTTTCTCTATATTTACCAAAATTTTGGGATGTTTTATTATACTTCGTCTCATCCTTAAGGTTATCACTAAGGTTATCTACCCATAATCTTCAAAAATAACTCGGCCATCCTATGATACCAACTATAGCAACCCAATCCTTTTATATATAACATTAAATGATTTTAAGCATAATTATACATCATAGTACCCGCGGCGGATCGTTAAGTCTATTGTCTTGGAAGACTAGGTACATAAAACATAAAACAAGGGGCTAAAAAAATAGTACATTATTTAATCTCCATAATGATCTCCTAACTTCCTTTCAGCCATTACATCTGCATAGGGTACCCTGGGGAACATAAGAACAAAGGGATGAGCTAAAAAGCCCAGTAAGGGAATGAACATAAGGATACATCTTAAGCACATGAGTTGAGATGCATGACATAATGATAAAAATGCATGGAACATATGAAATCATATCATATAAGCATGGGATCATATATCCATGGAATCATATAAATATGGAATAATCATAAGACATTTCTTTATTATGGGTATAGGCTAACTGCCAATCCCGTTTCTCATTTTAGTATGGGTTATGGCTAACTTCCAATCCCGTTTCACAACGCATCTCATGAAACTTAACTTTACCCAATGCATTAGAGCGCTATATTGGAGCACCCATATAAAAATTTTCTAGACTATTCTTGCAACATAAATAATCTTTCCACATAAATAATCATACATAATCAACCGTTCATAAACATAAGGATACCCATGGAAAGAATCAGGTACTACAATCATGACATAAAGCATAACCAATGAGCGCATCATGAAAGTTTCCATGAAAGAAAGGGATTAGAACATATATAGACGTTCATAAGGTAAACTAGTAATATAACATGGTAGGTGGTGTCAAATAGAAGTGAAAACATATAAGAAATGTATTTGATAAATATTAGCATTAAAACATTTTTGTGTGGGTTTAAGGAAAATACTATAGGGATTTTAAAATAGAAAAGGAAACAATATTTTTATATAAAACTAGAAGTGAACCAAGAACGTTTTAATAATAAAAATAATGATTTTATAAAGACAATGGTGGATTAAAACAGAAGATATAGTGCACTTCAAATCAGGTAAGAATTCAGGAAGTTCCCTTAAAACATGATTGCTTATCGGGGGGTATCGAGGTGGGAATCACTAAGAAATATGTTTATTCCAAAAGAGAATGAGGGTCGGATCTTGGAACATGATTTTGGAGAATATAAACAGTTTTTAGAAGTTTTACATTAAAAATAAAAGATAACTTCATTTGGATAAAAAAAGATAGAGAAACCCGAAGGAGTAAAGGAGGTTGGGGTATAATTCATTACGAATTATTGGCATGGTATCGGGTGTACCTAAAAGGGATTTGTTGAGAGATAATGGGGTTTATATAATTTATAAATCATAAGGGAATTATGGGGAAGGTAAGAAATAATACCCCATCATTAGGGATCATACATAAAATGGAATAACATAGAGTACAATCTTGAAAGAAAAGTGAAATGGGGAGGATCCCTTACCTCAAATCCGTTGGTGTTCTCCACCTGTTATTAAAGACCTGAATAAAAAAATTAGGTCTATTAATTAATAATTAAAGAACCCCTTATAGATTTAATTGATTTAGTATAATCATTTTATGTTCATTCAGAACTATTTTGACTGGTTATGAGGTTCAATTTCATTGTTCGAGCTCGTTTGTTTAGTTGATTTTAATAACTGGCTCACTTATATTTATGTTTAGATAAACATGTAAGATGAAAGTAGTTTTCCATAATTGAAGTTATATTATATTAGTAAACATCCAGGAGATTAAATGGTTTTAAATTTAATTTGGTTACTTAGTGTGAATTCAAACTATTATATAAAACCAAAGTGGCAACAGTTTTTGTTAATTGGTGGGTTTGATTACAAAGAACATGTTTTGATTTATTACATAATACCATTTGTACAAAAATATTACCGAATAAAAATAGGATATATTACATATATATAATCTGGTACAACCATAACCAAAATAGATTCATGACCATATTTAAATATGATAATAGAAATTGATAAACTATTTTCCTTGAATGTGATAAATTAACACATCTCAAACAGTGCTTTCATTCCTTTCAAATAAATGGTGGGGAAGGGAGATTAGATAATGAAATATCCCATTAAAATAAAAACATTCTAGTACATGTATGTTACTGGAGTTATCATACTATTTGGGTGATGGGAGGTGAGGAAAGAAACAAAAAGAAAAGAACATAAAAGAAAAGAAGGAATTGGAAAGAGGAATTTACCTCTTGAAACTTTCTCCTTTGAGAACCGTTTAAGGGGAGAGGATTTGGTATTTTGGAGAGTCTAGGGGATTTTTGAAGTGGGGGAGGATCTTGGGGAGAGATTTAGGAAGAATATTGGCATGGAACAAGGCTTTAGATGAATGAAGAGAAGAGGTAAAAATGGGTGGTATTTATAGTGGATGGGAGGAGGGTTTTCATAGTTTTTTAATCATTAGTTTATTATTTCTTCACAAGACCAGGAATAGTAAGTATTCCATGAACAATAATAGTAATAAATGCTGCGAATTTGAACCAATTGGTCTTACATCAGCAGATCATCATCAATGACTCAATTAATCCACTATTTAGCATTTATTGTGAATTATCAGATTTTACAATTCATAAAAAATTCCAGTATTTTAGAAAAATCCCAAAAATTCACCCTAATTTTTTTTTGAAATTTAGAATCTCAAAATGAAGTCCATTTTTCAAAAATAATTTTCTAAATATGGTTATTTTAATATTTAATTAGAATCAAAATTTATTACTAAAACCCAGTTTCAAAACATTTATATACTTATTCTAAATTACAGGTACATCATAATTTCACTTGAATATTATTTTAATACTATCATAGGTAAGGTTAATATTTAGTAGGTTATATCACTATTCATAAAGGTATGTTACTATTCATAATGGTAGGTTATTATTCCCTAAGAAATTAAGTTTCTCTTATTGGTCTGCAAATAGCTTACTGGTCACAACCGTGTATGTCCGATTTTCGAAATTCCAAACACAAAAGTGAAAAACCTATGTTTAAAGGTCACTTAGCACTTATTATTTCATTATGTTGTGTTTTAATTGGATTTTATGACATACTTATGAGATGTTAATTTCCATTGAAAAACATTGGTTCATTACAATATGTTCGTGGTGTCACCCCAAAACCCACACCTCAAACATGGATATACTATTCTTGCTGCTTTAAGGACACTGATAGTAGGAGTTCATTTGGTAAAAGTGTTTCTTATTTCTATGACTATATCAGATAGAAAATATAAGAAAATAAGTAATCATTATTATGTAATAAATATTTAAAGTAAAAAAATTATTATGTCATACTTACACATGTTTCCCACACTTTTTGTGTGTTTTTATCTATTAGTATCCCATATTTATTTACACATGCCTCCTTCCATTACACATATCGTGTGATGGAAGTGGATTTAGATTTGGTTCATCAATCTGTATATAAAAAAAGGAACATAATTATGCTATTGTTCCATGTCACATAAAAGTGTTATAGTATATTTAGAATACATTCCATTTTTTTTGTGAAGTTAAGCGTACCTCATCCATGCTTTATGATAGGGGTACGTTGGTTTTAATCCACATTTTTTATTTTTAGAACTCAGTGATTGTTTCATAAATAAAAAATTCTCAATCAATGTGATTAATACACATATTTTCAAAAAATGTATTAAAAACCATAATGTACATAAAGAGACAGCTCCCCATGATGGCCAATAAACCCATACCACACTTCTTGGGTTATTAGGTTTGAACACATAAGTGGTGGGTGTGATATTATTTTCCCTTCAACATCTTTAAGATGATGTCTCATTAGAATTGAATGAAAGACTCTGTGAATCCTTCCAACAAGAATTAATACATATTTCTTATGGGAGTCATCTAGTATAAATGCTAGTTGTAGGGGATGATGAAGAGTAAATAAATGTTTCATTATTTTATATTTTATTGAAACAAAGAAATGATATCATAATGTTACCACAATCTCTTCCCAAATCAACATCTTAAGCGTGGGTACAACATGGTTCCATGAATTTACATTGATCGACACAAATTTTTGAGTGATGAGTTGTTAGGACCAAAAGGGGCCCAGATACCCTGAGAGGGGGGGGGGGTGGATTAGGGTATGGGTATTCTATTCTGATTATTCTTCCTTCCCCACCGGATATTGACCTTTATATTATGAGGGTCACATTTTTTCTCTTATATTGTTAACTTTTATCTTATCCTTTCTTTATTTATCAGATAATGATGCTTTGGATGCAATGCAGGGAAGCAAGCTGGCAGACATAGAGACTTTTACTTGGTTCACCCTCACTTGGCTGCATCCAATGAGAATACAATGGCAATGTTCCACTATACGAAATCCACTAAATCCATTTCCAATTTACAATGTTCGGGATAAATCACTTATATGCCCAGGCTCACTGCCATTACAATGTTTTTGGTTAACTCGCTACTTTCCCAAGAGTCACTCCCTATATCTCTCTCTCTAGCTCACTGTTAGTGGAGAGGATAACCTTTTTTACTTTTACTTTTCTCACAGCTCTAGAAAGGATGAAATCAAAATTTAAAGTCTTCTAGGTCCCTTCATTATCACAAATGAATGCATCTTCATCTGTATATAAATGCTCAGTTAAAGTTCCACTTTCATCCACTGATGAATATAACTTTACAATGAGTGTACCAGGAAATCTTTCAACCTTATCCCAACTATATAATGACTGGAACACATCTCTATACCTAGTGCGCAAGTGTCACCACAACACTCCATTCTTCAACTCAAAAACATGGGTGACTCACACCCTTTTAGGTTCAAATCAATATTGGCGTGCAACATTCCACTGGTGCACTTCATTAACTCCTGGTGCACTTCTTCAAGAATGGCACAGAGGTGTCTCATAACCACTTTCATGACACTCCCTTTTCCAACTAAAAACATGGGCGAATAAAACCCTTTCACACCCAAAACAGTATTGGAATGAAATTATTAATTGGCACACCACTTCTGAATATCTTTTTACTTGCATGACCAAACCCCCACTTTCACACCCAAACCCCCTGCGTGATTGGAGCTCTGATTTTCTCCAATTATTGAGCTTCATACAAAATGAGGAGGGGTATCCCCATATTTATAGGAATTTTGGGAACCTTGAGCACTAACATGAAAGTCTCCTCCCAACACGCAAGTCTAGCTTCCTGAGTCTTTGTTTCCCTAGTCACCTTGAATGCTAAAACCAAAACCTGGGCGCCCCTATTTCCATTTCCATATTTTGATGTTCTGATTTGGAAAAAAATATGGCACACAAGTTTCCAAGCCTCCAAGATCATCCATTTCTTTTTCAAGGTTCTTCTGTCAATCATGGATTGCCAACAACATCTCTTGAACACATGAAATCACAATGTAAACCCCATTTGTCAAAAAACTAAACATCATGGAATGATTTTTCAATAAACACAACATGAAGGCCCAGTTTGTCAACAAACAAAATCATGGAAAAAATGATTCAATGATACCTTGAGGGATTTTGTCCCAACATGAGTCCAATTTAATTACTAAAAATGGATTTTTTGGGTTAATATGATGGCCTTGCACATTCTATTTGACCTCAAATTTTTATACCTTTGATTTTCACCTTAATAATTTTTTCTAACACTGTCAAACTATGAAAATCCTATTTTTTCTACATCACCGGTCCTTTATTACCTACCATTTAATCATATTAAATATTGTCAATATGTTTTTCCTATGAACTGATATCATCGACATGTACAGAAGTTCATTGTAGCTCTATACTTGGAGCAACAATTGGTTGAGAAACCTGTTGTTTCTTTGGAGCAGTGTCATCGATATGTGTAGAAGGTCATTGTTCCTCTGCACTGTGAGTAGTAGAAGGTTGAGAGACCAATTTTTCCTCAATATTGAAAAAACCAGCAAATGTATAAGTCATTATCTTTAGAAGTGGTTTAACATTTAATTTAGATTGCATAAATTCATTAAAAAATAGATAATAACTTGAGGTAACTCAAAGTATATTACAAAAAATATAACCTAATTATTGAACTCTGTTTTTTTAAAATGATGAAGGGCTTTGATCCATTTATTAACTAACCAAATCTGTTCATCTTGGTCCCATATGATATACAAAACTCCATCTACATTGTGACTGCTGTGAAATGATTGAAAATTCCCAATGAAAGGGCTACCCTCAGTTAAATTTTTATCTGACCCTTCAGTGGTTTTGATCAATAATAGAATAATTGACCACTTTTGTTTTGCAGGATCTAGAACATAAAATAATTATTCTACATATGATGTCCTTATAAATGGTTCATATTTTTACCCTTCCTTATTAAATCCACTTTCATGAATCCCAATTCATCTATTTTGACAGCACTCCTATTATTAACCCACTTGCATTTAAAAATCATTACTTGGAATGTTGTATAATCCAACTCCAATATTTGTTTTATTATGCCAAAGTATGACATATTCATGTAAATTGGATTTCTATCCTTATTACTAGAAACATGCATCCCTTCAACCACAAGTGCAACTACAATATTTTTCTTGGTACTATCTTTATCATATTCATTTGTATATAATATATAACCATTAATTATTCAACCTTTGTAAGATAATACATACACACTTGGTTCTCCGATATGCCATCAATGATGTTCTGAAATTGAATCTGTATTTTCATTTGACTCTCTAAAAATATGGTCCCAAACCCATCCTATAAACTATTGATTATGTGTATTTGATATCCAACTTTTATCCCTCGATGGATTCAAATTCCAATGAATTTCTTTGTGGGTTTCAAAATATGGGGAAACCTCTAAATTGTTATGAAAAACATAAAGATGGTTCTGCTCCCAATTTTCAATATTGATTGTGAAAAAATCTATTCCAAAAATTCTTTCACCCGCAAGGAGTCTAGTGTAAAGAGATTTTGATTGACCAATTCTTTCTACACTAGGCATGTATTTGGTAAAGAATTCAATGGATTCCTCAACAATATATCACTCTACAATACAACCCTCTATCCAAATTTGATTTTTGACATACCCTTTCCAAATCTTCATATACCGTTAAATGGGGTACATCCATCTATAGTGTACAAGATCACATATTCTAATCTCTCTCACCAAGTGAACCATCAAGTGAACCATTATATTAAAGAATTCTGGTAGGTAGAACATTTACAATTCACAAAATATGACAAAAATTTCTATTTCCATAGTTGGTAATTTCTCCAGATCTATAACTCTTTTAAATATAACATTGAAGAGGGAAAAAATCTTTTTTAATGTATGAAAGAAATTCTGGAAAAAATGAAATGTAAATCTAAAGGAATTAGTTCTTACATCAACACATGACAATCATGTGATTTCAGAACCTTTAAATTTAAACCGGTCATTAAAATTAATTTCTTGATATTCAATGAATACCCCTATTGAACCTTTATATCATTCAAGAAGTTGAAAAACTGATATCTCACTTGCATAGAAAGATTGTAAGCTACTTGAGGAAGAAAAGTCCATTTTTACCCTTCAATAGTGCCCACTCTTCTCGTATTCCCTTGTCAAACATGTCTAACCTAGCCTTAATTTTATCCTTTATTTTGACTGGATCATTTAGAAATGTGTCGATGACACTAGCACATACATTTTTTTCAACATACAAAATTTAACAACCCGAAATTTTGAATAAATCTTGTTTCCTAATTTTTTATTGTGTTATTTTATTTTTCATACTCAACAAAACTGTTTCATTTAACATGAGTATAATTAAAATGAGACTGTTGGGTTTTGACTATTATATGACCGTTAGTCAGTATGACCGTTGAAAACTGAATGTTGTGAATTTTGTCTCTAAATACAAGTGATCTTGGTTAATTAAAATAGAAAAAAGATTCGATGGCCTCACCCAGTTGTCTTGGACCAATCGAAGCCCATCTAACAGAACTTGGGAAGGAGGTAGCACCACTGGGCTTTTCTCTGGACCAAACCCAAGCCGAACTTCATCGTGTGAAGCTAGAATGGAATCACCTTCACGAAAATTTCAAACTGATAGAAATTACAACTCGTGCGATGTTGGTTGAGCCTCCCTCGGATTCTCTCACCTTAGCACACCTAACACTTAGGTCCTATGCTGGTATGATAAGGGGCTATGTAAGGAGACCGTAACTGCCTTGTGTAATCCTTAGTTTTAAATAAATTTTTTATTTCTTCTTATGATGAAGTTTATGAAATTTCAAATGTCCGGATAAATATAGTATGCATATTTTTTGTGAATTTTAGAGAAAGGATATTTTAAAAAAATGTTTATGCAAACCTTAAATAATTAAAAATGTGTAATCATTTTCAAAAAACAGTCTTCTGCAATTATGTTCAGTACAAAATTTAGAGTCTAATAAGGTCAACATGATTTTTGATGAATAGTAAATTTTGAATAGTGATTTTATGCTTAGGATTAGTAATGTGACCAAATGGATTAGTAATCTCACTTAAATAAAGCATTAATATAATCTAGGCACCTTGATTAAGTAATGTGATTCAATAAAATGGATAAATAACGGTTTTATAAATTATTAGTCAAGTATTAGTTTTTTCGGGTGAATAGTGTTTTTTAATTAAAAATTTAATTAAAAATATTTAGAATTTTTTTTATAAAATGGATTTCATTTTTGAACTCAGAGCATCGATATTATGTAATGGTAATTTTTGGGGATTTTTCTTAAAAAAATGAATTTTCGATGAATAGTGTATTTATTTAAAAATTAAATTAAAAATATTTTTATAAAATGGAGTTCATTTTTGAAATCAAAGCATTGATATTTGGTTAAGGTGAAATTTTGGAATTTTTCTGAGAAAGTTGAATTTTTGATGAATAGTGAAAATACAGTATTTAAGTTATGGGTGTTTAATGACATCATTAAATTATGTATTGAGTATGTAATCTATATGGTCGAATTATGAATAGTAAGATAAGGTATTAGGTGTCCCAAGTGGCCAATACCATGGGAAAATACCATGGGCAAGCCCATGGTTTTGCCAAAACCACCAATGAGGTGTCCCTTGGCCATTAATGCCTTGTCCCCTCACTTTCCCTAATAATACCAAGCCATCCTCTCATCCATTCGACTCCCAAATCTCCCCCCAATGAATCTCTTGTCTCATTACCTCCCAAGGAGTCCTCCCAAGGTGCCCCCAAGCCCACAAGGTCCCAACCGTTGAGTTTTAAGAGTTACGTTTTAATGTAAGGGATCCGACCCCCTCTCTTTCTTTTCAAGTGATCTCTTTTATGTCATTTCTTTTATGCTCCATGTTCTTATATTGAAAGATGTTATTTTATATTCATTATAATTTCCTTTTTATGTTCATATTATGAGATACCCCCTCTTACTCTCGTTATTTCATTTTATGAAAGTTTAAGTGGCGCCGTTAGGCTGCCGAAATTTTTGTAACAGATTCTTTCACCCTTCTCATTTTCAAGTTATATTTTCTTGTCAAGTCTTTCAAGTTTTTTTTATTATGTTGGGGTAAGATCTATGTATCTATAATACTGATCTTTTATGATCATATGATGAGATAACCCATTTGATCTCTTCAATTCAGTATTTTGAAGTTTTAAGTGGCGCCGTTAGGCTGCCGAATTTATAAGTGGTTCTTTCACCCTTCTCGTTTTGAAGTTCTACTTTCATGTCAAGTATTTCAAGTTCTTTTATATTATGTTGGGGTATGATCTCTATATTTATAGTACTGAACTCTTATTTTCATATGACGAGAGACCCTATTTTATCTCTTCAATTCAGTATCTTGAAGTTTTCAGTTATGTCGTTAGGCTGCCAAATTTTTAAGGGATTCGTTCATCTTTCTCAATTTTCAAAGTTCTAATTTCATGTCAAGTCTTTCAAGTTCCTTTTTATTATTTTGGGGTATGATCTCTATATCTATCATACTGATATTTTATGTTCATATGATGAGAGACCCTATTTTATCTCGTCAATTCATTTTTCTGACGTTTAAGTGACGCCGTTAGGCTGCCGAATTTTCATAAGAGAAATCTAATTTTTGTCTTCCTTTCATGTTCTTGATTTCATATGGTACATCTTTCAAATTTCATTACCATGTTCATATATCCTTCATATTCTGTCCCTCTACTGTTTTTTGGGTCATTTATGAATGTTTGACCCATGTTCCCTCTCTTTTCAATGTTTTCTAAAACCCCGAAACGTAGCCGTTATGCTGCAAAATTTTCGTCTCAAAATGCCTCTCTCTTTTCTCAAAATTATTTTATGTTATTAATTTAATACTCAAAGATCTTATTTCTAAAGGTTTATTCACAAATATATAAAAATTTTCTATTTTAAATTCTGGGATTTACATACATGAAACCCGCTTTCCCTTTCCGTGGGTTTAAAGTGACATAAAGATCATGTCTTTAAAGAAGTTTATAAAAAAATATGATTATGAAATGAAACCCATTTATTTTATTCTATATGGATTGTTTATGAAATTATTTATGATGACATATGTGGCTCACATGATAATAAAGACATGTCAAGGGTGCGTCCAGATAGCGCTCTAATGCATTGGGTAAAGACTTAATCTCTAGAGATGACCTTTTAGACTGATACCTTGGTGAATAACTTTGGTAATTTTTATTGACACCTTGGGGATGGACCTTGGTGAAAAGAAATGATTGTCAATATTAAATTTTTTAGCCACATATTCATGTTATGAAAAATGTTATTTTTATTATGATATATCTCATGATTTCATTCTCATGCCTTAAAGTTCTTTTCATGACCTTATTGAAGTATCTCAAGTTCACATGTAAAATGTTTATCTTGTTTCCCTTACTGGGCCTTCTGCTCACCCTTTTTTTTATGTATGCCCCCAGGTTATGAGATGCATTAATTAACCTAGGATGAACATAAGGACAAGCCTTTCAAGTGTTTAAGAAGAATGTTTTTTTTGTTTCATGTATTAAGTTCCTGGTTTCCAAGACACTAAACCTTAAAGATCCTCAGTTTTGTATAATGTAATGAAAGTTTATGTGATAAAAAGGTGGGATGATATAGTTGGTATCAAATGATGGTTTAATTTTTTGTGGAAATTAGGATAAAAAAACCTAAGGAATAACCCTATAGAAATGTTTAAATATAGGAAATATTCCTGGTATTTTGGTGAGTATTGAGTAAGGGGTTTCCAAGAAAATACATCTTTGTCTGGATACGAGAAGGTAGAGGTGGCTCTGGCACAGATGTACATAGGGGTAAAACCCGAAAACACCGATTTGAGTTAGACTCAAATGGGAACTAGTACACGACAACAGGCCTTGCTGCACTCTTGGTTACGACACTCCTGGGGGATATGCTTTGGTAAATTCATAAGCTTAGTATGAACCATTATTAAAGGAAAAAAGATAAAATAAAATAAAGATTCACATAAGAATATATTATCATGGATAACCTATATTGGGACCTAGGGGATCACAAGTTAGGGTATACTTTTCATCTACAAGTTTATCCTTCTATGCTTTAAGTTTCCTTTTAATGATTATTAGCTAAGTATTTAAGCCCCTAATTGTACTTTCTTTCAATAGTTAATGATGGGAAATGGAAGAACATGTCCCAATAACCAATGTGATAGGAAATGTGATGATTTCTGTATTAATATGACTGAGATGATTAGGGGATTAAAAGATGATTATTATTTTGGAAGACGTTCACTATTTTGGGAACCCTATTTGATCGAGGTAAATAGATTACTACGGTATTTTCTTTGAGGAGTAAAGGTTGAATTATATTTTGCAAAATCGATGAATTTAAGGTGGACTTATAGTAATTTAGGTTACTTATGGAAATGATTAACCTATCTTGGGGTAAATATGTTTAGGTTAGCTACTTTTATTATAAGTTGTTAGGAGTGGTTGATGTTGTTTGGATATGAACAATGAAGTTTATTTTGGAGGACTATGTTATCAAATCCTTCTTGTATTTGGGTTTCAATCTTAGTTTGGTTTATTTTGAGGAATTTAACGAATATTTATTTATGGGATGGTCTATGATGAACTTTGGGTAGTACCGTGGAACTTTGAAGATTTAAAAGTAGTTTCCCTTCCTATGGGATTCTTTCTTTTGGAAGAGTTGTTTTATCTTACCCTTTCTATTTTTGGGATAATCTTTAAAGATAGAAGAATTTGATAGTTAATCTTTTGTAGATTACGTGACTCTCAAGAACATGATTCTTGTGTTTTTATGAGACCAAGTGTTTTGGAATGCTCATCGTTTGGATAAAAGATTAGTTTTGGTAGAAACTTTGTAAAGGATGAAACTCTACTTGAAGGTAGGTATATTTCATTATGTTTTTATTCAATGTAGTAAATGAATTCCTCAAAACTATGAAAAGTAACGTAAAACAAAAACATTGTCTGTTAACGTTTCCTACTGGGTAATAAAAGACTGTTTACACACATCATAAGTTTGTGATTTTCTTATTGTTAACTTTCTCCTAATCATGTTTTCAATCACTCTCCCTCAGAACTTGACCCTTTGTTTTTTCTTCCATATCCATGTTTTCCTACATGGAATCTTATTATGGGTTAACTTGGGTGACCTTTGTACTTCCTTTTCTATCTTTTAATGTAATAGTGTTACTGACTCTTTTTTTGATGTGTGACTTTCAATGAAATTTCAAAACCCAAATTAAAAAAAAAATTGCGAGGACACAATTTCTCAAGGGGGGAAGATTGTAACGACCCGAAATTTTGAATAAATCTTGTTTCCTATTTTTTGTGTGTTATTTTATTTTTCATAGTCAACAAAACTGTTTCATTTAACATGAGTATAATTAAAATGAGACTGTTAGGTTTTGACTATTATATGACCGTTAGTCAGTATGACCGTTGAAAATTGAATGTTGCGACTTTTGTCTCTAAATACAAGTGATCTTGGTTAATTAATATAGAAAGAAGATTCGATGGCCTCACCCAGTAGTCTTGGACCGATCGAAGCCCATCTAACAGAACTTGGGAAGGAGGTAGGACCAGTGGGCTTTGCTCTGGACCAAACCCAAGCTGAACTTCATTGTGTGAAGATAGAATGGAATCACCTTCGCAAAAAGTTCAAACTGATAGAAATTACTACTCGTGTGCTGTTGGTCGAGCCTCCCTCGGATTCTCTCACCTTAGCACACCTTACACTTAGGTCCTATGCTAGTATGATAAGGGGCTATGTAAGGAGACCATAACTGCCTTGTGTAATCCTTATTTTTAAATAAAATTTTTTATTTCTTCTTATGATGAAGTTTATGAATTTTCAAATGTCCGGATAAATATAGTATGCATATTTTTGGTGAATTTTAGAGAAAGGATATTTTATAAAAATGTTTATGTAAACCTTAAATAATTAAAAATGTGTAATGATTTTCAAAAAATGGTCTTCTACAATTATGTTCAGTACGAAATTTAGAGTCTAAAAAGATCAACTTGATTTTTGGGGAATAGTAAATTATGAATAGTGATTTTATGCTTAGGATTAGTAATGTGACCAAATGGATTAGAAATCTCAATTAAATAAAGCATTAATATAATATAGGCACCTTGATCAAGTAATGTGATTCAATAAAATGGACAAATAACGGTTTCATAAATTAGTAGTCAAGTATTAGTTTTTTCGGTGAATAGTATTTTTTAATTAAAAATTTAATTAAAAATATTTAGAAAAATATTTTTATAAAATGGACTTGATTTTTGAACTCAGACCATCGATATTATGTTATGGTAATTTTTGGGGATTTTTCTGAAAAAATGAATTCTTGGTGAATAGTGTATTTATTTAAAAATTAAATTAAAAATATTTAGAAAATTATTTTTATAAAATGGAGTTCATTTTTTAATTCAGAGCATTGATATTTGGTTAAGGTTAAATTTTGCGATTTTTCTGAGAAAGTTGAATTTTTGATGAATAGTGAAAATACAGTTTTTAAGTTACGGGTGTTTAATGACATCATTAAATGATGTATTGAGTATTTAATCTATATGGTCGACTTATGAATAATACGATAAGATATGAGGTGTCCCAAGTGGCTAATAACATGGGCAAATACCATGGTCAAGCCCATGGTTTTGCCAAAACCACCAATGAGGTGTCCCTTGGCCATTAATGCCTTGTCCCCTCACTTTCCCTATAAATACCAAGCCATCCTCTCATCCATTCGACTCCCAACTCTCCCCCAACGATGCTCTGGTCTCATTACCTCCCAAGGAGTACTCCCAAGGTGCCCCCAAGCCCTCAAGGTCCCAACCTTTGAGTTTTAAGAGTTACGTTTTAAGGTAAGGGATCCAACCCCCTCTCTTTCTTTTCAAGTGATCTCTTTTATGTCATTTCTTTTATGCTCCATGTTCTTATGTTGGAAGATGTTATTTTATATTCATTATACTTTCCTTTTTTATGTTCATATGATGAAAAACTCCCTTTTACTCTCATCATTTCATTTTATGAATGTTTAAGTGGCGCCATTAGGCTGCCGAAATTTTTGTAACGGATTCTTTCACCCTTCTCATTTTCAAGTTCTATTTTCATGTCAAGTCTTTCAAGTTCCTTTTTATTATGTTGGGGTATGATCTATATATCTATAATAATTATATTTAATTATCATATGATGAGTGACCTCATTTGATCTCTTCAATTCAGTATTTTCAAGTTTTAAGTGGCGCTGTTAGGCTGCCGAATTTTTAAGTGGTTCATTCACCCTTCTCGTTTTGAAGTTCTACTTTCATGTCAAGTATTTCAAGTTCCTTTTTATTATGTTGGGGTATGATATCTATATCTTTCATACTTAAATATTATGTTCATATGATGAGAGACCCTATTTTATCTCTTCAATTCAGTATTTTGAAGTTTTCCGTGGTGCCGTTAGGCTGCCGAATTTTTAAGGGATTCGTACACCTTTCTCCTTTTTCAAAGTTCTACTTTCATGTAAATTCTTTCAAGTTCCTTTTTATTATGTTGGGGTATGATCTCTATATCTATCATACTGATCTTTTATGTTCATATGATGAGAGACTTTATTTGATCTCTTCAATTCATTTTTTTGAAGTTTAAGTGACGCCGTTAGGCTGCCGAATTTTCATAAGAGAAATATTATTTTTGTCTTCTTTTCATGTTACTAATTTCATATGGTAAATCTTTCAAATTTCATTACCATGTTCATATATCTTTTATATTTTTTCCCTCTACTGTTTTATGGGTCATTTATGAATGTTTGACCCATGTCCCCTCTCTTTTCAATGTTTTCTAAAATCCTGAAACGTAGACGTTATGCTGCAGAATTTTCGTCTCAAAATGCCTCTCTCTTTTCTCAAAATTATTTTATGTTATTAAGTGAATACTCAATGATCTTATTTCTACATGGGTATTCACATATATATCAAAATGTTCTATTTTAAATTCTGGGATTTACATACATGAAACCCGGTTTCCCTTTCCCTGTGTTTAAAGTGACATAAAGATCATGTCTTTAAAGTAGTTTTTAAAACATTATGATTATGAAATGAAACCCATTTATTTTATGCTATATGGGTTGTTTATGAAATGATTTATGATGATATATGTGGCTCACATGATAATAAAGACATGTCAAGTGTGCGGCCAGATAGCGCTCCAATGCATTGGGTAAAGAATTAATCTCTAGAGATGACCTTTTAGACTGATACCTTGGTGAATAAGCTTGGTAATTTATAATGACACCTTGGGGATGGACCTTGGTGAAATGAAATTATTGTTAATATTAAATGTTTTAGCCACATCTTCAAGTTATTAAAAATGTTATTTTTATTATGATATATCTCATTATTTTTTTCTCATGCCTTAAATTTCTTTTCATGACCGTATTGAAGTATCTCAAGTTCACTTGTAAAATGTTTCTCTTGTTTCCCTTACTGGGCCTTCTGCTCACCCTTTCTTTTGATGTATGTCCCTAGGTTATGAGATGCAGTAATGAACCTAGGATGAACCTAAGGAGAATCTTTTCAAGTGTTTACGAAGAAGGTTTTTTTGTTTCATGTATTAATTTTCTGGTTTCCAAGACACTAAACCTTAAAGGTCCTCAGTTTTGTATAATGTAATGAAAGTTTATATGATAAAAAGGCGGGATGCTACACATAACATCAAGAAAATTTCTAACATACAGAAAATTCCAGTATGGTAATTCAAAAAAAAATACCTTTTTTCAATTGGTTTTTTTAATGTTTTTCGAAAATAGTTTACCAAAAGTAGTGTCCTCATATTTTACATTCTCAAATAGTTGATTACCTATTAGTTGATACGGTTCTGTTTGTTCTTCTAAACATCCATCGAATGATGTTGTCCAAGATCAGTATTTATTCCATCTTGGTAGAAATATAAGATTTCCGAGAAACACAGTCTTCTATGAATGTTTTTACTTAATTGATAGTGTACCTTGTTCTCAAATGGGACACCCTTAAGTTCATTTAATGACATATCATGACAAATTTCCATAAGTAGTAAATACATTTATCATCCCATAATTCATGGATATCATCGTGAAATATTTATTTATGTAATCATCATAAAATGTAACACCCAAATCCTATAAAAATTTCAAATCCTCGATAAATGGATCCAAATAAACATCAATATAATTACATGGATATTTTGGTCCTAATATAAACATAGATAACATGATGTATTTTCGTTTCAGGCATAA
This sequence comes from Viscum album, assembly GCA_963277665.1. Lineage (NCBI taxonomy): Eukaryota > Viridiplantae > Streptophyta > Magnoliopsida > Santalales > Viscaceae > Viscum > Viscum album. Next base: position 1,643,093,765 of record OY728163.1, on the reverse strand, counting down.
CCCGAGTGGAAAGTTATAATTTAACAACTTTACTAGCCATGTACAGTGAGTGCTTCTTTGAAAATACAAAGGATTCGCTCCATTTGTAGATAATTCAATATAAAGGTTTCACATCTCATTTGCAATCATAGGATACTCGTGAAAAATTTTCTTCCACTGTTGAGAGTACGTCGGGTGATTTAATTGACCATCTTTATTTCATGTATCTAGATTCCACATCAATTATCCCACAGTATCCTCACTCCCATATATGCGCCTAAACCATGGAATGATTGGAAAGTAAGATACAACTTTCATAGGACTAGATTCATCTTTCTTGTATCAATAAGCACCACACTTTTTTTATTCTGTAAGTGATTTGTGCTCCTTTGGAAAAAGTATACAATTATTTGGGCAAGAGTGTAATCTTTTGGAGATCATACCCTTTGAGCATAACATTAATTTGGCATCATATGTTCATCTTGGGAGAACATTATCTTCTTGGTACCATTTCATTCAAAATAGAAAGTAGTTTTGAAAAATTGGGTTCACTCCATTTGTTTCCTGCTTTTAAATTATATAGCTCTAGTATAGCTGACAATGCGGTATGTTTAGTGCAACCAACATACAATGTCATCTTTGCGCAACTCTTTAACGTCTGAAACAATTTTGGACAATCATGAAGTTCATATTTAACTATCCTTTTCAATTCCTCAATATGATATTCATTATCATTCACATCTATAATCACATCCTTGATACAGGCTTCTTCATTATCCACACTTGTAATCATATCCGATGATCCATAAAATGCAGTGTTATCCCAGCCACATGCAACATTCTCTTTTCCCCACATTTATTCCATCATTTATAACATTGATATATTCAATGATATATCAAGTGTTCTTAAAACCCCTCTGGACTAATTATTCTTGAATAAAAATATGAAAACAGAGAAAAAGGATTTGAGAAGGGTTATATGCATGATCTTTTGGAAACTTGATGAACTTTTTCACTCAATCTTCATACTCTTTTCTCTGAATATTGGAATCTATACATTATTTATTCATATACATAGTATTTGATTCAGTGATATTAATATTTTAAAAAATAAATACACAAAAAATGCTTTACTAGGGTCGCCTACCAACCATATATCCCTCTCAGAAGATCCAAAGTAAGCGAAACAAGCTAGAACAAACCTGAAACTATAAAATATAGGCGCGGTCTAAAAGTTTAGTAGGTCACCACAACCTACCAAATCTAAGATATCACTTTCATATTACATCCTAAAAATCTAGTTTTAAATACATTATAAAAATAAATATTTTCTATAAAGTTTTACCAAATAAGTAGAAACACATAAAAGTCTGTTAAAACTCGTTTTGTAAGACTTTAATTAAATGAAAACAATCAGTTAGAAAAAAAAAATTCCTTGGCCAATACCTCTTGGTCAAATAAAAATTTTAAAATATAACTTTAAAATATTTCATAAACACCCATTTTGAAATACACATTTCAAAACACAAATAGGTTTCCAACTATCATACAATTTTCTAAAACATGTTTAAAAAACAACCATTTCCATAAAACTAGGCATGGTTGGATGAAACTCCATTTTCAAAAATCTCACATTATTATAATTTCAAATACAAACCATTATAACTTTTCTCATTTGATAACACTTTTCATACTCATAATTAAAATAGTTTGAAAACACATCAAAATCACGCTTTCCCTTTTTCTTCTTTAAAAACTTTTCACAATACCTTTTTAAAAAAACTGAAAAGAAAACCATGAAAAGAAGGAAGAAAGAACAAGGTCAAGTGCTACTTTTTCAAGTCACACAAAGTGGTGAAAATGATAATAAGACATATGCCAAATAATAATATAAATTGTTGGGGATAAAAAATAAGAAGAGAGATAAACCCCTAAACAATCATAAAAAGAATTATAGTGTCATTGGCATGCTCACTAGGTTGTATTTATAAAAGGACTTGAACTAGAGATAAGGAAACTCAGTAATCAATAATAAACCTATACAAACCCCCAAAATTCCCATTAAACTAGGTTTTCAATAATAAGCATCCCCACATGGGATCACAAGCTACAATGGTCATAAAAAAATCAAAGGGAATTAAGTGGGTATCACATATATTATGAAAACTAATTTTTTTATAAAATTTAAAATGGTCCTTATCTTTTCAAAACATTATTGGGATTCCAAGACATTTTATCATTTATAAAGTTCTCCCCATATATTGTTTGAACTAATTTTATCAAAACAACTTAGAAACTCAAATGAGAATTCACACTACCCTTTAATTAGCCATTGAAAAACATTCAAAGACACAATAAGTTTCAAAATCCAATCCACGTAAGAAAAACACCCTTTTGAAATAATACATTTCATTTGTAAATCTTAAAATCTTTAAGCACCCAAAAAATGTTGATATAAAAAATAACCAAGGCTAAAAACATTGGTTTTAAATATAGATCACAAGGGTTAACTCAACACTTTAAAAATAAAAGGACATTTTCCAACATTTTTAACAATTTCAAATCACTTAAACTATTGGTTTGAAATCCAATCAACACAAGAATAATATTTAAAACATCAATTTGGTGATTACCACTGATTTTAAAACCAAAAAAATTCTTTTAGAAAATCCATTTAGGTATTTTCGCAAACACTTGTCATCAAATATCATTCCTTAATAAGGGATAAAACCACTTGGAAAACCTAATTTATCCCTAATGGGGACTCATTTAGAAATAATTATAATAAGGAAACACTTTAAAAACAACAATAATTTAATGATAAATAAAATTTAATGGAGAAAGAAAAAGAAAGGAACCATGGTATATAATAAAGCTAGTGAAAATAATATAATGTACCAAGGAATGAGAATGACACATCAAATATAACCAAAGTATATCTGTAAATGACACATAATCCCTTTATAAAAAGGATGATCCATGGAATGGATTAAGAGTAATATAAAAAGATAATGTAAATGTTCAAGCAATAGTACGTCAATAACCCATTCACCATTGAAATGTTACAAATTAAGTCATGTTGCAAGTTCCTTATAGAACTCATTTATAAAAAAAATGAATTAGAAGATATAGGAGTGATTTTTCTAGGAGAGGATTTATTAGTTATTAGTAAATTAAATCTTAAACTAAAACTTCAATATCCATTTATCTTATTTATTCCATGCAATATCAGTGTATAAACATTCTAAAATTCATTTTTTTGATTTATAGAGGATATACAACCTATAGTGCTAAATATTATCTAGAAAATTAATCCAAATACAATTGAAGTTATTATTTAACTATTGGACCAGTCCATTGAGTATTTCATTGGGATTTAGGATGATGTCTTGGTATATGTAGAAAAATTATTCATCATCTTTTATATTATCATTTAGAATTTGTAGAATAATGATAATTACTAATAATAATTGGATGAAATTTCATATCCATGGTGACGTTGTTCATTAATTTTAATCATGAATAGTTTATTTTTTAAATTTTAGAGGCCTAAGTCCAATTTTTCTTGATGAAAGAGGTGAATCATATAAATGAACAAGAATATTGACATGTCTTCATCAACAATAATAGAGATTATAGAGAATTAAAAATAAAATTAATTGAAGAAAAAGGTATGATGTACTTGATCGATGTAAAATTCAAAAGGAATACAATGGAAAGTCATGAGAATATTGAATAAGAAGAAAGATTCACTACAACAGAACAACTTTAAAGGGATTTATTTACTAAATTACTTATATAAATTTTGGTTCCACCGAAGTTAGAGCTAGGAAAATTCTGAAAAAACATGAGGTACTCATTCTTAAGAATAAGTGAAAAGAGAATATGGATCTTCGAGTTAAATTTAGTTTGTTGTGGAAATAGTCAAGTGGGGGCATGAATCATAGGGAGTATAACCTATTACGGTTATGAGTTTTTATACTCAAAAGGAATATAACCCTCTCATTCTATTTTGTTTTTATTTTGATGTGTGTATGGGGTATTTATAGAAAACCTTAGGTAACTGCTTCCCGAAATAGATAACCTTGTTGAAAAGAGGCGGCCATGTAGGACATGCATGATCATAATAGAGTATGGCATTCACACTAGGATATTGTAGATGCGTAGGGTGTCAATGTTGGATACTCATATCACAAAAGTCATATGCAGAGTGTTAAAACCATTGATGATATACCACTTTAGGAATGAGGGTGCTGCTTCATATACATAAGATATAACATCCCATTATTTTAGGATTCTAGTATTAATTAATTTCATAATTAATCAAAACATGCCTAATTTTGAAAACTCATCAGGCACTCATAGCACATCAGAATCACAACTAAACACCCATATGAGGTCTAAGAAACACTCCCAACACCATTTTAGCTAAAAGATCTAATAACCAACAAAGATTTGATTATAAATTTAATTTAATTTAGGATAAAAGGCTTGAAAACAAAAAAACAACATAAATTCTTCTAAACAACATGAAAAAACATACATATATCATCTTAGGTCCTCCTTTACACAAGCTATGAAAAATCAACATTGACCGAGATGATTTCCTCCATGATCCAATTGAAATTAACAAGAAAAACTAACCGAAATCAAATTGAAAATAGCATAAAAGTACAATGATAGTGAGTGATGAGAACTCAAGGGGGCTTACCATTCAAGGAGAGGCAATGAAAGGGAGAAATGATAGCAAGGAGCGATAACGGTTGGGAGTGATGCTTGAAGGGAGGGGCAACTATACTGCAGGGATCGAAGGTGGAGAGAGGGACAACATAAGGGAAGGGGAAATGACGATGATGATGGTGAAGGAGAAGGAGAAGGTATGGAGATAGGGTAGTTGGGTGAGGAGAGATGACAGTGGGGTAGGGAGAGACGACGACGGTGCAGGGAGACAGTTCTGCAAAAGTTTTGAAGGTGTGATGGAGGGAGACTATTAGGGTTATTTTTATAATCACAAGGGCAGACTTTTATCACCGCATTTTAAAAAGTGTTGATAAAGGTATGTTTTATCAGCGCTAAAATAGATAGCACTGAAAAATGGTGTCTTTATCAGCATTAAAATTGTAGTGCTGTTAAAGACATAATGTATGAGTGCAAAGAAAGCACAAATAAAAATATAATGTTAATATTTTTTTATATTATTATATATGTTTATAAAATTATATATAAAATAAACATATATATATTTATAATTATAACAACAAATAAATAAATATTTATTTATATATATATATAATATATATATTTAGATAATTATATATATATATATATTTAATTATAAATATTATAAAATAAATAAATTTATTTATAATTATAAAATGACATTAAATATAATTATTATATTTATATTTATATATAATAAAAATATATGATAAATATATTTATTATAAATAATTATAAATATTTATTTATTTATATTAATAAGTATAAATTTATAGAAATTTATTTTTAATTATAACTATAAATAAATAAATATTTATTTATAATATAACAATTATAATAAATATATATTTATTCATAGTTATAAATATAAATATATATATATAATTAAATAAATATAAAATTATAATAACTGTATTTATTATAATTATAATTTTATAAATATATAATTAATATATTTATTATAACTTTATAATTATTTAAATATATGTTTATTTATTTATAATTATAATTATGAATATTCAAATTTATTTAAAAATATTTGTATACATTTATAAATATTTTCTTAATTATATGTATTTATAACATTATAAGTATAATAAATATATTTATTATAATTTTATAATTATATATATATATATATATTTATTTATAAATAAAAAATTATAATTAATAAATATTTATTTATAGTTATGATTAAAAAAAATATATTTAAATAATTATCGAATTATTAGAAATATATTTGTTATATTTTTAATTTTATTATTATTTATAATTAATTAATTAATTATAAATTTATAATTATTTAAATATATCTATATTTATTTATAATTATAATTATAAATATTTGTTTTTATTTAGAAATACTTGTATTTATTTATAAATATTTGTATATATTTATAAATATTTTTATTTAATTAGAAATATTTATAACATTATAACTATAATAAATAAATATTTATAATTTTAAAATTATTTAAATAATTAAATATTTATTTATAATTATAACTATAAATAAACATATATTTATATATATTAGGTGATTAGGGGCACAATTATATCGAACACACACACACCACACACAGAGGTCGAAAAGGTGGGTTATAGCCCCTAAAGGGTTAACCCACCCATCAAGCCTTATTTATTCAATACATGACCCGAATACCATGTAGACATGAAGCCCATTACATAGCACAAAGGCCCAGGGTAGTGTCATACCCACATTGTTTACGTCACTAGGCCTACGTCGTGCCTGCGTCACTACCTGCATGTGTCATGCATCATGCCCGCATCACCGCCTACTTGCAAAAATTTGCTCCCGCTTAGATTTGAACTCGGGTCTAATGCAGGATTATGAGAAGCCTTTAACCCTATGTAAATCCCCCAACAACAAAATATGTATGAATTTTTAATTAAGAAATTATAATAAATATATATATATTTATAGTTATAATTATAAATATATATATTTATTTAAATTATTATAAAATTATAACTAATATATTTATTATATTTAATACCAAGACAATGCAGAACATGAGTTTTTTCTCATGGTCTCCAAATTTATTAAAAAATTAAACTACAATGATAACAACAAAAGAGTATAACAAATACCTCCAAAGTCAAAAGTGGTCTATAAGAACCCAAAAAGCAGAACCCATTAGGTCCATGCAGACCCTCAATCACAACCCATCAACCCAAAATATATTATCTTATAAATATATATAATTAAAATATTTATTATAATTTTTCATTATTTAAATATATCTATATTTATTGAGAATTATAATTATAAATATTTGTATTTATTTATAAATATTTTTATATACTTATAAATATATATATTTAATTATATATATTTATAACATTATAAGTATAATAAATATATTTATTGTAATTTTATAATTATTTATATACACACACATATATATTTATTTATAATTATAAGTATAAAAAATATATTTATAAATATCTGTATATAATTATAAATATAAATATATATATATTATTATAATAGATGTATCTTTTATAATATTAAAATTATTTAAATATATATATATATATAGTTATAATTATAATCATAAATAAATATATTTATAAAGTATTTATATATAATTAAAATTTTATAATTATTAATATAATAAATATAATAAATATTTAAATATATTTATTGTAATTTTATAATTATTTATGAGAATATAATAGATTCATGGGTATAATAATTCATCATATACCTAACAAATATAGATCATAAAAAATGAGTCGTCACATATATGGTCATCATGAATAATAATAAGTGTGTAACGTATAAATGAACATTCATGAAGAATACATAACACATGCACACCAATTATACTCATGCATTAATATATTTATTGACTAAATTCATTGGAAACATATATATATATTTATAATTATAATTATAAGTATATATATTTAAAAAATATTTATATATAATTATAAATATACAATTTTAAATATCATAATTATATTTGTTATTTATTTTATTATAATCATATTATAATCATTTAAATATATATTTATTTTATTATAATCTTATAAATACCATTTTAAAACATTATATATATATTTGAATTATTACAAAAATATTAATTATAAAAATGTGTTTTTTATTTAATGTATATAAATATAAATTATTTTTGAATATAAATAAAATAATTTTATATAAATTAAAAATACTTTTTTATTAAAAACATTTATCAGTGCTAAAAATAGTGCAGATAAAGGGTATACCTTTATCAATGCTTTTTTATAAGGGATAATTGTATATTTATCAGTATTTTAGCTATGATGATATAAAACCCTCTTTTATCAGTGCTTTTTTCTTAACACTGATAATAGTCAGCACTTATCTTGCACCGATCTGTGGTAGTTAGATCTCATGCTTACCGAGGATTGTAATATTTTTAATAAATAGGTTTAGAATTTCACAAATATGGAGAAAGTATATTTTCAGCATAATTTCTGAGTGAAAAATATGTTTTTGTTCAAGATTAAAATCCATATATACAATCATCATCTTATAAAAAATAATGTGGCATATGGAAAAAGTATGATTTCAAATATTTTAGAAATTCTAAAGTTTTAAAAATAAAAAGAGTGATTCTTTTAGCATATTAACGATATTTTGATTTCTTACATGGTGAAATGGATTCTCAAATGCACCAGATATTTATTTCAACTTTTAATATTTTTTAGTCACTTGGTGAGAATAAATTATTAGGTGATAAACTTGTTGAAAAATTTATTGACATTCTACCTAAGGAATGAGAATCTAAAAGAATCTCCATTGATTATACCAAGAATATACCAAAGCTTTGATTTGATGATCTCACCAGAAAACATATGTAGTATGAGAACAAACATAAAAGAGATGATGAAATAGAAAGGAAGAAGAATTGATTTGTGTTTACTGTAACTATTTGAGGGTTAAATTTTAGATATAATACTTTGAAGATAAGTATATCTAAGACAAATTCTAATCATCATTCAGATAATAGTTATTAAAATATTAGTGAGAGTGATATTTCCATGCCCCTCCCATAAAAGGTATCACCCATAGGATGAAAATTAGAGGAGGGAGATAATGAAACCTTAATTGAAGGTAATGGGGTCACAATGGATGTTGTTGGGTTGATGATTTTAATTTTATTCATAATAATAATGACTTAACTTGTCATCTCTAATGATCTGAGCCCCGATATAGCCCTGAGGATATCCTATAAACTAAAAGAGTATATAAATGTAAACAGAAAACATACCCTTTTCTGATCTAAATCCGCACTCGACATATTCTTATCCCTAGTGATCACTTCTTGAGGGATCAAAAGTAGGATCCCTCTAGATCATCCACACATGCTTCAAAAATCTATTGGAACATCGATGGTTGAATTCTTGGTGCTAGCGCGGAGATCTGATAACACCTTCGACGTCCCGAAGATCACCTTGATCCCCTACCATCGATGATTGAATGCATTCTTGGATCATCACTCAAAGATAGAGACTCTATCTCTAGAATGTAGGAGGAGGGAGGGGAACTTATTCAAAATGAATGAATAGTCCATGTTGTGCAAGTTCCTCTGTCTATTTATAGTGGATATTCAAGATACCCAGTAGGGTTCCTCAACCCATGGAAGTTTAACATCCACTAAATAATAAGTATGACAAACAATACTATGCCATAAATATTTTTTATAATTTATCATATACCTATAATAAATATTAAATATATTACATGATAAAACCATGTCATTAACTCAACTCTAAATTCCCGCTTAATATTAAATGAACAAAGAATATTAAAATAATATTCATTCAAATAATAATTTCTCATATTTAATTAACTTGTAAATACTTTAAAAAAATTCAACCCTATTATTTATAACATTAATTAAATGAATTTATTTATTTACGGGTGATTGATAACATGGACAACACTCAAACCTCATGGTGGGGCCCACCATGTCCAATATACCAATTCAACAGAATATGGAAGATTCTTGAATAAGATATTATGTGTGACCCTCTCAGACCTTATCTTGATAGTAGTGAATATAATCCATAGAGTAAGAGTGGAATCTAGCCACCAATCAAGGCCCCTAAAGATATAAATATAGTCATCATAATAACAACCAACCTACGAACAAACATTGTGTACTATAATCTCTTTTTCTTTTGATATCTCATAATACTGGACACACAACTATGTCATCACCATATTCATTCTTTATTATTTGTTGGTCTAACAAGACAAATTTACCCTCTACTACCTTGGCCAAGGTCTTATTAATGTACTACCATCCTAATCCACAAGTCTTGGGATATATTAATTCCTCAACCAAAATGCAATAAATCATTTCTTAACCATTGAAGCAATGCCATACCACCAATGATGCACCCAACATAAGCTAACAAACCTTGATTTAAATATCATTGATTTGGCATTTCATCATAGTATACGATCAAATGGAAGACACTGGTAATGGTCTCAAGTCAGGAGACCAATACACATGTCTGTAGATAGGAATAACCAATGACACCTGAAACATGTTTTTCTCCAATTGGTGGTCATGTCCTCATGATTTCACTACTTGAGATCACGATGTGAAAACTTCATGAGAATAAGTATCAATGCTTATGAGCACCAAACACCTAATAGTCAAGCATCAACTGTTTCAGGTTAGTACGATGTATCTAGACCTTAAGAACTTAGTTTAAGATTAATATCATAATATCTAAAGGTTCTCATTATATATTGGGATGTCCTATAACCTTATGATTCAACAACTAATCTATGGAAAATACCATTAAATAGTGGATTCGAAAATATCTACACTATAATGGTATGAGTATACCATGTATATCTAAATGTATACAATATATGGTAATCAAAATTACTCTTCAAGTTAGGTTGAGGGAACCCACCATTTCAACACTCCCTCTTTTTATAGAGCCTTCTTACTAACGAACCTTGGTAGATATCACATGATAAAGATCATGTTTTTGTTGTGTAATAAATCTAGTTTTTGGGACTTCCACAATTCCACTACATGGCTATTCTTCTATATACGACCTTATATCCTTGAGTAAAAATTCTCAAGAGATGGTATCCCTGAGTATATCCATTTTTTACACCATTAAATCATGACATCTTGGCTAGTTCCTATAAAAGAATAATCATAATGATAATACTTTACTTGGTAGCTACAATTCCAAGAACTAGAACAAATCATTTCATTTAATAATTGTATCTTAGCTACCTTAGAAGCTGCAACGTACTAGGTTTTGTAGGAATGGATACTACTGAATTATATGAACTTGTCTCACTTATCACCTTATCCAAAATATGATACTAGATCAAACTGATCCAAAGGAATTCTATCTTGTTTCCCCTCATAAGCAGTATCCCTTCTTCTTTACTTAATAGGTACATATCATTTGTACTTTCCCAAGAAAAATTAGATAGTTCATACTTATTTACTTTCAGTTCTCTTGGATACAACTAATATTTTCTTATTATTAAGTATATTTTGGAAATATAATTTGTTGTGAATATCATGGAACGCATGATTGATCCATTACTGAAGTATATGGAACTCAAATAACAATATAATCCTCTCCTATGACATTTTATGTCTTAGTAGAGAGATTTATTCCATGTGACCCTATCGAAAATTAATCACTTAAAATTTTCCAGCTTGTATTTTTCAATACCATGTCACTATATGTATGATTGACTACTTCCAAGAAATCATTAGATCTACCAATGTAGATCGTTTTCCCTAGAAGATACTTTTCCAATTTATGTTAATCAATATAGAATTACTTTTATCATAGTATTAACTACGTGTAAGACCAATATGTATTTTCTATATGTTGTCGACCATTTTTCTATTGGAAAACTATGGTGCTCCCACTAACCTCTAGTATACACATGGAAAATTTTCCTTCCAAATTAATATTCTATGACTGAGATGCTTAATTTAATCCTAAACTGGATTTAACTAACTTACAACCTTATTGGAATTTAGGGATGTCACCATCCCTCTCTGGTTACATTGAATAGACTCCTTCCACGATTGGTGGACATGAAATCAAATTAACAATAAAATGTTCATGGATATTAGTAATGAAAAGTAATAGTCTAATGAATTTAGGGATAAAAATTTGGTATAACCAATCGATCCTTATTGGTACCATGCTTGTACCACCCATGTATCATCTCACTTGAATACCCTCCACTATATTCAAATTAATAGGCCAATATGCACTTTGATACATGCAATCCATTATTTAATTTTAATTTCTGTTCCCAAAATTTTCTTATTTCTATATACTACTTGTAGGAATTATTATTCACAATGAAAAATTTATCTGCAATCATAGTGAATAGAAAACAATCAATATGGTATTAAAATTCCTACGCAATATGTGTCTCTGAAACATTCCTCTTCCACATGCACTTGTGGAACTTATTCCTATGCCAACTACTTGTGCATCTTCAAAATTGACTAAAACCAAGCCAATATTACTCCCACTATCTCAAGTAGATATGTGAACACTTATATATAAATGTAGTATATCACTTGAATTCCATTTCTCAATCTTAGGTATTTATGTAATATCCTAATAAACTATTAGCTTAATTACTTAGATGCAAAATATGTTTTTATTGATGCAGTTTTGTTTATATCCTAACAAAATCTTTCCATAAAAACACATGCCATATGAAATAATAGATTTTCATCATATTATGACTTATATTATATCAATTTTTTATGATAATTGACATATGGTTATGGGATTTATCCATTATTTTCTAAGCAAATCATGAAATATAAATGAATTTTCTGCAAGTTAGAACATTGATACTACTTACATCATAACTCTAATGTATAAAATGTGCATTTAGAAATTATTCCACACTAAATTTTATTGATAAATGTTAATATATAATATTTCATCATCGATACTTCTCATTAACATCAATTCTATGACGCAGATAAGGTAATGTGTGTTTTGGAATTACTCTACGCTACATTATATTGATCGATGATTGCTTGGTCAAGATATTATTCATCATGATGGCTTGAACCAATTCTTATCTTCTGACTATGAACACTTTACTATCACATTAATTAATTACTTAAATGAAAAATATGAATTATATTTACGAAAAATTACCCTTGGAATAGTTCACATTCACTTTTTTAACTAGTTTCGAGAGCTTTGTGGCATACCTTTATTTATAAAGGTTTCTTTGTCCAAAATAAATATGTGAATAACATGAAAGATGTTTATCTCAACAGAATCTAAATACAGAAATGTGTATATCCTTGACACCCAATTTTTGTTTTTATTGAAAAATAATTATCTTTCCACAACTGGGTATATAAGTCTTACATTTTATATTCATCAAGTATTGCGTTTGATTCAAGTATCACTAAACTATTTGTTGAGTATGAAAAAATAAAAAAAACATTCATTCCAAAACAAGAAATATTGTTTCCATGTGTCCAAAGGAAACATGAGATGAATGTTTTGATTATACTCTACAAATGTTCTACTAGAATCTATCAATCAGCAATTATATGTTGCGTGCTTCTCAACTCTTACATAGGAGTCACCCTTTATCAACTTCTTGGATAAGAGAACTTCTTTTAATGTTTATGTTACTTACTTGGTTACTATATTTAATACACATATGTGAATGGAATATTGTATTTTATACCCAATAAACATGTTAGGATCATTAATTGATGAATATACACTAAATGAGAGTGAGTACTTGATTCCCTAATTTAGTTTAATGCAATTAAATTCCATATAAGTTATATCAAATTATGTGATGAGAATAACAGTCCTATTTAATAATAATACTCACTTCATTGAAGGATTTTTCATATGTTCCTTTGGTGTTACACTTTCCATTGGCATTTTTACCTTGACTTTTAACTTATTCTCCATAGTAATTTAATATTGAAATTTATTTAATTTATTATTTTCATGGGGAACTTTACCTAAATGGTATAGAAACGTTTACTCCATCCTTTTTGTTTTTGTAACCTAAAAGGGGAGAAACTGATATGATAAATGGATCCATTGAAGGATCATGATCTATCTTTCAATTTACATATGACTATTGTAGTTGTCTCCTATTATTTTCTTGCTTCACTTAATTGTCCAAAAATTCTTGGAGATGAGACTACATAGGTAATCATCCACATTCCAATGTTTTAATCACAACAAACATCAGATGTCACTAATATCATGATTGTTAAGTCAAAATATTTTCTTATGAAATTTCCATTCCTTTATGTTTTGAAAATCACAAACACATTTTATTAAGGAAAATTATATTCCTCTAAGAAACATTATCTTAAGGTAAATTTTCTTTTTCTAAGAATGTTTTTTTGACCTTTCCCAAGGTTCTCAATGTGTTATCTAGTGATTTATTAGTTCCAGTCAAAACAAATTTTTCTGAACTCAAAAATTGGATTCTTATCTAACCCAAAACCTTACAGTTCTTTAAAATATAATTTTCCTAGAATTGTGACTCTGATTTATTCTAAAAACTGACTCCTATTTCCCTATAAATTAGACTATAGTTTCTTCTGAAATTAGACTCTGATTTATTCTAAAATCACAGTCCGATTTATTCTAAAATCAGACTCCAATTTTTTCAGAAATCATAATCGGATTTTTTCTGAAATCAGACTCCCATTTTTATAGAAATCAGACTTCAATTTTTTTTCTTCTGAAATTAGATTCCAAATTCCTCAAAATTCTTACTATTATTCTATATTATTTTAGAATCCAATTTTCATTATTTATTAACTCTGATTCTCAATACCCTAATAATCCAATTTAATTTTTTTATTTCAGTTACCTCAGTTTCTTAAAGTAACATTTAATTTTATTGGATAATAAATATGATAACTTTTAACAAGAATGTTAATGTTTCTTAAGAATGTTAATATTACTTAATCATAATAATGTTTCACATGTTTTATTACATCAAAATATGTAATACAATATGTTTTTAACCAATAGTTGTCTGAGTGACATGTGTACAGGTCCCTCCAAAATTTAGGGAAATATGTGACCATTGGAGGAGGAAGTTGACTATTGGAATCCATGCTTATAAATACCTAGACATTTAAACAACCTAAAATCTAGAGTTAATTCTAGATTATACGCTAGTGTTTTCATGGAGAGATTTTGATCTCTGGAATGAAGTTATACTCTATGAAATCTCTACTCAACCTACATTGTGTGAATGTTGTAAACAACTCGTTCAAGGTGAGAAAATCTTGTTCAGCATGCCTAGTGTGATTCTGATTGTTCCTGATCAATCGATGGATTTTGGGGAAAGGAAGAAAGAGATACCGACCACCTTAGAGATTGAGGGCTTGCAGGGATAACAAGTTAGATTGTAATCTTTGTATAGAGGGCTTATACTGGTGTGGGTAAGATAGACTTTCTTGAATGTATGATTCAACTGACATTTATCCAAGGTTGATGGATACCCTTCTATTTGGGATAAAATATTTCTTATACTTTTTTACTTATTTTTGTTATAAGTTTTAATTCTATTTAATTTTTTAAAATATTAGAAGTGTAACTTTTTTACACTTTCTTATTCTTGTATACTTTGATATGAATAATACTTTATATGCTTTAAGGTAGAATCTTTTCCTATGTAAAATTTTCTTAATTTTCTTTATCAGATCCATCTTATCGGATTCTAAGTAGTTTAGTTTATTATTTAATAACTAAAGATGGTTTTTAAATCCATATTATTTAACATTGTTAAAATAGATTATCTTAAGGATAATTTTTTTAAAACTACAATTCACCCCCTTTTATAATTGAGCAATCTGCATATACATTTTGATCCTAGAACTGGTATTAAAGGAGGTCTCTGGAATACTTATACTTACATATAAGTTTTCTTGCTCAACTTTTCTTTCTCAATGTTACTTATTCAAATTTTTCTTAAATATTTTCATTTTTTATAAACTTTTACTACTAACATGTTCTATGGAAAATAAATTTTTTATTTTTTTTATAGAAATGTAGGAATGAACATTAGATCTGTAGACAACCTAAATCCTATAAGACATCCAA
This sequence comes from Viscum album, assembly GCA_963277665.1. NCBI lineage: Eukaryota > Viridiplantae > Streptophyta > Magnoliopsida > Santalales > Viscaceae > Viscum > Viscum album. The sequence goes on along the minus strand of OY728163.1, from coordinate 1,643,077,919 downwards.
TTTTTGATTGGAATGACTATGAGCACTGGAGAGATAGGATAAAGAATTTTATGATCAATACCGATGTGGATAACATTGTTATGTTATCCAGAGACTATAACATTCCAAACAAGGAAATAAGACAATTCACCAATCATGAAAAACAAGAGTATCAACTTAACGTTAAGGTAAACTATAATTTATTATATTCTATGACCAAGAACATTTATAGCCTAATTTCACCTTGTGAAGATGTTAATAACATCCAAGAAAAAATAGAAGTTACACGTTTTGGTACATCCAAGGTCATTCAAACAAGAAGATCTATGCTTAGAGCTGAATTCAATGGTTTTATGTTTCATTATGGAGAACTTTTATGCAAAGTTCGACAAAGGTTTATGACTATTTTCAAGAACCTTCAGTCTATGGGATAAAAAAATATTGATGATGAGATTATTGTAAAAAAAAAAATATATATTATTCTCAATGAGTGGGAATCTAAAAGAACATCTATTGATGAGAATAGGAAAGTTTCAAATATCACTCTAGATGAGTTATTTTGGACTCTTATATAGCATGAAACCAGAATGAAGAGAGATACTGAGATCAACAAGAAAAAGAATGGTAATGGAAGTATTGATTTTACTACTACATCAAATCATATGAAAGCATAGACTCCTGAAAGGGTTACTAGATCAAAATCCAATAAAGATAATATTATATGTGAATCAAGTGATAGTTATAATTCTGAGAATGAAGTTTCCAATATTGTTCGAAGGATGAACAAGATTATGGGAAAGAAATATTTTCAATACAAATAAAAGAAGAAATATAGTAAGGATAAGAAAGATTCAAAAGCGACTTGTTATGAATGAAAGAGGGTTCATCATATAAGACCATTCTGTCCTCTGCTCAAAACGAAAGAAAGAAATGATATACATTCAGAAATAATCAAGAAGAATTACAACGCGTTTATGTATAAGAAAGTACTAAAAGTTAATGACACATAGAGTGATAGTGGTGGTGATTATTCTAATGAATCTTTGGATATTAAATCTTATTGATAGAAGAATATTGCACTTATAGCCAAAATTCATACTGAAAATCAATGTCTCATAGCTAAGGTAAATACTATTGAATCTTTAACCAATATTTCTTTAAATTTTAATTTTCCTAATAAAGAATATTATGAATCATTGGATGAAGAATATTCCTCATCAAAAGATAATACTTTACCTTCATTTGAAGAAGTATATAGGTTTTCCAAGTTACATGAAAATGAAAATAGTAATATAAATGAGAACCTTGTTATGGAAAATTCTATAATATCTTTTCTAACAAAAGAAGTATTAGATCTTTCAAATGATCTTAATCAGAAATCCCTTAATTTTGAAAATGTTTCCAAAAACCTTAATTAAGTTAATTTTGAGAATAAAAAACATCCTAAAGATCTTGAAAATGTTATTTCTAAGAAAAATGTTTTAAATACTAACATAAATTCTAAGACTAATGACTATGAGGATAAGAATATATCCATCAGACTAAAATATGAAATATTTTACTTATATAAACTTTTTTAAAACATTACTCTTGGTAAGAACGGTTTTGATAAAATGTATTCATAACTTCATCCTCTAAGGAATAACTCTCTATTTGGTTATTTATATTCAAAACATGTTTTTAGTCGCACCTATTTTTTCCCAAAAGAGATCATTTTTAAACTAAGTGTTAATGTGGGGGAAACTGAGAGAAAAATTTCTATTTTAATAAAAACAAATCCTTAGGTTTCCATAAATTTTACTTTTTTAAGAAAATATAGATATCTAAGATTTTACATTCTAAAAATTCTGGATTCAAGAAAGTTTGGATTTTGAATGTCTGACTATTTTATTTATTAAAAAACAAAGGAAGTACCAAAACAATACATGGTACATGGATAGTGGATGTTACCAACACATTATTGGAAACAAAAACTTCTTTGAAAATATCATCAATATGATAGGTAGAAAAGTAACTTTCCGAGATAATACTAAAGGAGAAATTATGGGTATGGGAAACATTTTTCATCTTTGAAAAGCTTTAATTTCAAATTTTTTGTTTGTTAAAGGTCTTAAGCACAACCTTATAAGAACAATCCAATTATGTGATGAAGGTTAAATTGTAAATTTTAGGAATGATAAAATCTTAGTACACAAATCCAAAGAAGAGTTTATTTTCTCTACCCATAGGCATGATAATGTTTATAAACATAACTTAAAAGACCTTAGGAGCCAAGAACTACCTCACCTTTGTGTAATGGAAGATCGATCTTGGTTATGGAATGGAATACTAGGAAACTATAACCTTAGTAACCTATGAAAACTCTCAAAGATAAGACTTTTTAAGGATCTACATGTGCATAGATTTGATTCTCCAAACTTTTATGATTCTTGACAATATGGAAAGAAACATAAGTCATGTTTTATGTAAATTAGTGAAGTCTCAACTTTTGATGCATTACAGCTAGTGCATGTGGTTATTTTTGGCCTAAAAAAATAGATGTATTGGAGGAAAATAATAAGTATTTGTTTTTGTTCATTATTACACTAGATTTACAAGGCTCTAACAATGAAATCTAATGACTTATTATTTTAAATTTTTTTCATCCAAAGTTAAAAATGAGATTATCCTCCCTTTTATAATTATCCATAGTGATCATTGGGGAGAATTTGTAAATTAATATTGTAAAAATTTTTGTAAGAAGAAATGCATTACTCATAACTTCTCAACTCCAAGAACTCCTAAAAATGGTGTTGTTGAAATAAGAAATAGAATTATTCAATAGATAACTCAAAACATGTTGAGCGAATACTCTATTTCTAAAAACTTTTCATATGAAGCTATTAGTACGGCTTATTATACTATAAATCGATTTTTAATATGATATTTTCTTAATAAAATACCTTATGAGTTATGGACTAGTCGAAAACCTAAAGTTTCTTTCTTAAAAGTATTGGGATGAAATGTAGTCGTGTTGAATAATAAGGAGAACTTATATAAATTCACACCCAAATATGATGAAGGAATTGTTTTAGGAAACTCCAATACTTCTAAGGCTTATACGGTTTTTAATAAAAATTCGTGTACTATTGAAGAAACAGTACATCTTAAATTTGATGAAACTTACCCTTTTATTTATAAATAATCCCAATCTATGTCTTTAGATGTGTTTTCAAAAAACAATTATCTTCATTTGATGGAATATTATTCTAACAAGGAAAATACTGAAGAAAAGTTTTCTGAAGTATTTACCCCAAAATATTTTTTACCTTATGTTGATGAATAGATTTTAAAAAACAAAAATAAGTTGTTTCTTAAGAATAATCCTAGTGATAGTACCATTGGTGATATAAATCAACATGTAAGAACTAGAAGTTATTTAATAAATGATGTAGAGAATCTTGAATTTATTTCCCAATTAAAACCTAAAATCACTGATAAAGCTTTAGGTGATGTTGATTTGATTGAAGATATGTAAGATGAACTAAATGAATTCAAAAGGAACGAAGTTTGGATCTTGGTTGAAAGAACTAAGAAACTTCTGTAATTGGTGTAAAATGGGTCTTTAGAAATAAATGTGATGAAAATGGAATCCTTGTAAGAAATAAAGCAATATTAGTTTCTAAAGGCTATAATCCACAATAAATAATATACTATAATGAAACATATTCTCAAGTAGCTAGACTTGAATTCTTTCATATTCTACTAGCCTTTGCAGCATTCTTTAATTTAAAACTTTATCAAATGGACTCCATGTGTGTTTTCCTTAATAGATACATTCAGTATAAAGTTTATATTGAATAACCTCCTAGTTATGAAGACACAAAATATCCTAAACATGTTTACAAACTTTCCAAAGAATTTTGTGGACTAAAACAAGCCCCTAGAGCCTGGTATGGCAGACTTAAAAGATTTTTGTTACAAAACAATTATGTTAAGGGAACTGGTTATCCAACTCTTTTTATAAATAAAGATAAGAAACATGTTTTCATTTTTCAAATTTATGTTGATGACATTATATTAGGATCAAATTAGTAATATTTAACTAATTCTCTTTTTAATCTCATAAAATATGAGTTTGAATTGAGTATGATGGGTGAGTTAACATTTTTTCTTGGTTTTCAAATATCTAAAAAACAAGAAGGAAATTATATATCTTAACATAAGTATATAAAATATATTTTTTATAAGTATGGATTTGACAACATTGAAAGTTTAGGTACCCCAATCAGTACCTCAAAATCTATTGATCTTTATGAAGCTGGGAAACTAATAGATCAAACATCTTTTAGAGGTATGATAGGATGTTTATTATACATAATAGCTAGTCGTATAGAAATAATGTTTTCAGTATGCTTATTTTCAAGATATCAATGAAATCCTAAAGAATTCCATTTAAAGAATAGACAAGAATTTTTTACTATTTAAATGGAACCATGGTTTTAAGACTTTTCTATTCTTCTAGAACTGATTTTATTTTAAATAGATTTTTAGATGATGACTTTGGTGGTTTTATAATTGATAATAAAAGTACATCCAGAACATTCCATTTATTAAGAGATTCATTAGTTTCTTGGTCATGCAAGAAACGAAACTCAGTATAACTTTCTACTTCTCAAGCTGAATATATAGCAGCTAAAAATTGTTGTGCTTAAGTATTATGGATGAAACACACACTCAAAGACTATGGCATGAGTTTCACCAATAAAAAAAATCTAATGTGTGATAATACTATTTCCATTTCCCTAAGAAAAAACCCAACACATCACACTCATTCAAAACACACAGATATTAGGCATTACTTCCTTAGGGATCACGCACTAAAAGGTGATAACATTATTAAACATATCGGAATGCTAGATCAACATGCTGACATTTTTACAAAGTATATACCATATGATAGATTTAAATGAATTAATCAAATGTTAGGAATTATAACCATAATTTAATCATCCATATTAAAATTTTGTTAATGTAACACCCCAAGCCTCGTTACCCAGAGTCTGTGAATTATTATATAACATTGGCAAGATCACAAGGAAATCATGTCTCGAAATACCAATCAGTTTAGTATTATTGGAAACAAGATTCAAACATAAGTTAAACATTACAACTTGAAAAGAAATACAACATGAATTTATTCCATTATAAACATCCAAGCCTCCTAGATTATGGATGCAAGTCACTCATAAATAACTTCTTCATATCATGGGAAAATGAAACATAATAAAGGGGTGAGATCAAACGCTCAGTAAGGGTAAGAAATACATCAGAAGATAACATAAATATTAATCATGGTGAATAATTGAAACCACATGCCTTTACCAATAATAAACATGAATAATTTTTTTGTAGGAATATGATTTGAGTAAATAATTCCATAATAAAACATAATCATGGGTATTCTACTAGTCGAATGACCACATGAACCATCAATATTATTTTCATAATGAGGGAATGTATAATTCCGGACATTCTGAAACATTTTGTCAAGGCCTCGGCCAAGACATCTAAAAATGATTAAGGCCTTGGAAAAAACCATATATCAAATTGGGAATGGCCTCAGCCAATTCCACGTATTGTTGTCTCATGAGACCTACCGATGCATCAAGGAGCTATAGCGGGCTCCACCCATCACTTACTAAGTCCAATACATTCCTCATATGAAAAGGTTGAAATATAATATAAACAATCGTATTAAAACTAGCATACGAAATGTCAATACTTTAACCATAAACCATGAATGGTATAAAAATAGCACATACATAGTCAAACATATCACAAAACCTTCAATACAATATGGAAGTTTTGTTTTATAATAAATCAACTTCAAATAAACTTGAAATCCATCAAAGGATGTTGACATAGATGAAATCAAATCATTTTTTAGAGAAATATCTCTTTCTATTTTGAAATCATTAAGAGTTAAATAATTATAAAGAAAACATTTATTTTTTAAATATTCATATAATCTTGTAAGGGAAGCTTCAATGATGTTATAATGGCGAAAAATACCTGCACCCATCGTATAAGCTAAAAAAACATTCTTACCTTAATTTTGTCGAAAATGTCATAAAGTACCTTGTTTGGAAAACGACGGAAAGGTTAATTTAAAAAAATATGAGGTCAAATAAGGGTATAAATGACTTTAACCCATAGTCTAGTAAATATTAAAAATGTTTTGAAATTTATTTTTAAGAAACATGGATGTGGATGATAAAGAGGTCCCACTAGATAATTACGTATAAACAACCTCGAATAATAAAGAGATTGTGAAATTAACCCTTACCTTGTACTTTTCCTTGGTCGAGGGTAGGTTAAACTCTTGTATGATGGTGAAATAATTGTTATTAAATTATACAATAATAATATACATTAATATTATATCATATGTGATCTTTTCACATTGCTTTGTTAATAATATCTTAGCATTATCGTCATTTCGGTTGTTAACGGATTCATTTTCCTTTATATTCCTTGTTATGTGAGTAATATTTGTTATGTATGGGATGTATATTATTAATATAAAGAATTATATTAAGTCTTTAAACATTACTTTTCATCATAAAATGAAAATTATACTTGAATGGATACGATGGGGAATGAATCTCATCGTGTTCGTTGAGACGGTAATCCATACATACGCACGAGTGACAATTTAATTCTTTTGATATTAAAATAATATATAATTGGATGGTATATCATATATACAGAATCATTATCATGTTATTGTTATTATTTACATCAATTACACATCATTATTGTACCAATCCAAATAATAATGTATTGAATATTATTTACCCCACGACGTGGATACGGTAAGCCATACGTACGCACGTATGGTGACATGTCATTAAAAGGAGGGATATAATAATGAATATTGTTGTACCATATTTATAATAACATCACAGTATATAGAATATACTGGAGTAATTATTTTAGAATGGAAACAATAAATAAAGAGGTAGTGGATGAAGAAAGGAACTTGAAAGAATTGATGAAATATTTACCTCTTCTTCGGGTTCTTCCTTTTGATTTGATCAAAAGGTCTCTTTAATTTGGCTTTCTGACTAAAGTAAGGACTCTAGGATGAAGAGAGGATAGTTTATAGGGTATTAGGGTAGGGTTTGGACGAGCCAAATGTCTTTTAATGTGTGAATTAGAGAGAAGGGTGAGTGTGCTTTTATAAGAAAGGTGAGGGGCACCTTAAGAAAAGCTAGATATATTATTTTATAATAAAATATTTTTCGGTTTCTAATATATCCAAAATGGATTATGTAAAGGATAAGGTGGGGATGGGTCGAAAAAAACTCAACTAATAGGTTTTAGATAGTTTTGGGTAACTATATTAACCTTATCTTTTACATTTAACTCTTAGTTGAATAGTTTGACATTTACCATGTCTATTTGTATTTTTATATTATATGGTTAATAAATATACTATATACTTCCAAGAGAACCTAAAGTGGTTCATTAATGATACACCTATCATTATATAAATCTTTTGGCCGAACCTTATATTTTTATGAATAGAATATCAATTAATAATATAATATTTTTTAAAAAACACTTTTATGTCAATTTTGACACTATTTGGTATTTTGTTTTTTATAAATTTATAACAACATTATTACTAAGAAAACAATTCATCTCACCAACCCTAATATGACATATTAACATATAAAATTAGTTTAATTCATAAAAAGTCCCAAATTACATTTATTTTTATATTTATAATGTCAATTATTTTAATATTTCATTAATTCAGTAATTACTGCATCATCATTGTGTCATAAATAAATTAAATTATTTAATGTCTAAAAAATATAAATAAAATACCATTATGTAGTAAATATTTTTATCTTTCTAATTAATATTTATAGTCGAATTTATCTTATGTGTAACCCTATATTAAAATGTTTTTGTTATTCGACATTGATTTTAACTCTTTTAACTCTTCTTTGAATTATATAATAATAAATGTTCTAATCTAATCCAAGTGGACCAAATGGGTTCATATTATATTAATAAGATTGTTTTTGGTCGAATTATACTTATCCAATAGAATTAGGACATGTGTTAGAATAATAATAATACCATTTTTACCCTTAATTATCCAATTTACTTTTAACCGTGGTAAATAAAAGTAAAAAGTTACTATTCACCAAAAATTATTTTCATCTTATTGAACCAAATTTTACTTACTAATATCATCGGTGTCTCTCAGATTTTTGAATTTCAACTCACATAAGTGGTAAAATTAGTTTTATGTAAATTGGCAATTGCTCCTAAGAGGTGGGTAAAAGACGGTAAAAAGTTCAATAAAATTTATATATATATAAAATAATTATAAACTGACTCCAATGACTCACATAGAACATATACAGGTATTATGTATCTATTTTGACCTAAAATAAATTTAAATAAAATAAATAATTATTTAAATAAAAATTCGATTTTAAACTATAACTCAGTATTTATCACTATTCATCTAGAATTGAATGTTTTCAGAAAAATACCAAAAATTCACCCGATTCTAATTTCGACATTATGAATCAAAAAATGAAGTCCATTTTGAAAGATAAAATTTATAAAATATCAAAAAGTGGGTATTAATATTCATAACAACTAGTTTTATTGGTTGTGGTGTGTTAGAACTCGAAGTTTCATACAACACACACTATTGTATTATTCAAAGAGAAGTGTACCGTGGAAGCTTGGGGTGTTACATTCTCCCCTCTTTCAAATAATTTCATCCTTGAAATTTCTAGAGTATTACTACGTAAAAAGACTTGGGTGATTATTTATCATAAGTTCATCAGGTTCCCACGTTGCTTCTTCCATCTTATGGTTTCTCCATAGAACTTTTACCAGACAAGTTGTCCGGTTTCTCAACACTTGTTCACTTGTATCAAGAAACATGATAGGCTCTTCTCAATAAGACGGATCGAGTTCCAGCTCTAATTCCTCATAGGTGAGTACATGCGTTGGGTCAATAATGTATTTTCTCAACAGTGATACGTGGAACACATCGTGAACTTTGGAGAGACTTGGCAGCATTGCCAACTGGTAAGCTACAGCCTCAATTCATTCTAGAATTTCAAAAGGTTTGATGTACCTGGGACATAATTTTTCCTTTTTTATCGTAACGTATAACACCCTTCCAGGGAGATACCTTCATGAAAAAATGGTCTCCTACCTGAAATTCCAAATCTTCCCTTCGGTTATCTGCATAGCTCTTCTGTCTACTTTGAGCTGCTTTAATGTGGATTTGGATTACCTTCAACTTTTCCATCGTTTCTTCCACAAGTTCTAGGCTTACGAGTTTTCTTTCACCAACATAATCCAAATAGGTAGGTGTGTAATATATCTTTCCGTAAAATGCTTCATATGGTGCCATTTTCATACTTGAATGGAAGCTATTATTATCGGAAAATTCTACCAGAGGTAAATATTGATCTCACATACCTTGAAAGTCAAGTGAGGAGGATCTCAACATGTCTTCTAAGGTTTGAATAGTCCATTCTGATTGTCCATCAATTTGGGGGTGGTAGGTAGTGCTCAAATGAAGTTCAGTATCTATGGATTTCTGAAGACTTTTTCAGAATCCTGATGTAAAACAGGGATCACGATCAGAAACAATCGATAGTGGTACTCCATGAAGTCTTACAACTTCATTAATATATAGTCTTTTTAATCGTTCAAGTGGAAAATCATCTCTTATAGATAGAAAATGTGTCAAATTTATAAGACGATCAATAATGACCCATATTGCATCATTCCTTCTAGGAGTCTTTGGTAGTCCCAGGACAAAGTCCATCATAATATTATCCCATTTAGCTCAGGTATGGGAAAAGGTTTCAAGACTCCTCCAGGGTGTTGCCTTACAACTTTCACTTGTTGACAAACCATACATCTTGACACAAAATCAGAAATCTCCCTCTTTATGTTGTCCCACCAAAAAAATTTCCTTCAAATCTTTATACATTTTAGTGCTCCTAGAGTGTATAGAGAAATTGGAGCTATGCGCATCATCCATCAATTCTTATTTTAGATCAGGTGTGTCGGGAACACAAAGTCTCTTCCCAAATTTCAAAATTCCCTCTTCTTACACAAAGTCACTCAATCTCCCATAATTCACAACTTTAATATTATTTTGAAACTCTTCATCATTAGTCTGAGAACTTTTTTTCCTTTCTGGTGATGATGGTTTGGAAACCATTTGAAAAAGTATTGATGTTTCATCTTCTATGGTGATTCCAATATCTATCTTTACTAGATCCATGTATATAGGATCCTTTTCAACTCTCATCTTGTTCAAAAATCCATGATCCTTTCTGATCAAAGCATATGCCACCTTATTTTCCTTCCCCAGGTGGTAGTGTATTGTGCAATCATAATACTTGAGTAGTTCAAGCCATCTCCTTTGCCTCATGTTGAGTTCTTTCTGTGAGAAAATATACTTCAGACTCTTGTGATCAGTATAAATCTCACATTTTTCACCATAGAGACATTGTCTCCAAATCTTCAAAGCAAATATTACAACTACTAACTCAAGATAATGAGTAGGATAGTTTTCCTCATGAATTTTCAGCTATAGTGATCCATAGGCAATACATCTATCATTAAGTTTAAGGACACAACCAATTCCTTTCTTCGATGCATCACTATAAATAACAAACCCATCATTACTCGATGATAGAGTAAATATATAAGAATTGACTAATATTCTATTTAATTATTCACAACATTATTCACACTCTTTTTTCCAAACAAATTTAACTCCTTTTCGTGTGAGATTTGTTAATAGGTTATCCAACCGGGAAAAATTCTAGACGAAACGTCGATAATAACCTGATAAAAAAATAAAACTGCATACCTCAATTATACTCATTGGTGCTATCCATTATTGGATTTCCTTGGTCTTAGAATAATCAACAGAGATTCTATCCTTGGATACAATATGGCCAGAAAAGAAATATCCTGATGCTAGAATTCACACTTGCTAAACTTCCCATATAATTCATGTCTTCTCAGAGTCTTCAGAATAATACGCATGTGATTTTCATGATGTTCATAGCTGTTAAAGTATACCAAGATATCATCAATAAATACCACTACAAAGTTATCAAGACATTCCTTGAAAAATCTATTCATTAGATCTATGAAGACAGAGGGTGCATTAGTCAATCCAAAATGCATTACTGTAAACTCGTAATGCCTATACCTGATTCAAAATGTTGTTTTCAAAATGTCTTCCTTATTCACACAAAATTGGTGATATCCAGATCGAAGGTCAATCTTTTAAAATTATTGAGCTCCATGATGTTGGTCGAATAAATCATCAATGCGAGATAGGGGATACTTGTTCTTTATTGTTATAGAATTGATCTCCCTGTAGTCAATGCACAACCTCATAGATCCTTCTTTATTCATAACAAAAAGGAAATGGGCTCCCCATGGAGAAACACTAGGTCAAATAAATCACTTATTACTCAATTCCTATAGTTGTTTCTTTAGTTACACTAATTCCACAGTGGACATTCTATAAGGGGTATTCAATATGCGCCATGAACCAGGAATTAAATCAATGGAAAACTCAATTTATCATTCTGAAGGATGTCCAGGTAAATCCTTTGGAAATAAATCAACATACTCTTGAACAATAGGTACATACTCTATTTAAACATTCTTTTATTCACCCAAAGTTATTTCATTCTCTTTCTCCCCAATAATTGAATTTTGTTGAGCTATTGGGGGTGTATCTAAATAAGAATTTGGTGGTGACGATTCTGCTCTAAAGATAAGGTGTTCTTTATCATCGTCATCAAAAACAGTAACCTCCTTCTTCTTATAATAAATCTTTGCATCATGGTCAAAAATCCAATCCAAACTGAGGATTATATCAAATTCAATCATGGGTATGATGATGAGATCAGCAGATAAAGAACATTTATATGCCCTAATGGGAACTGATTCACAAAACTTTGTAGCAGTGACACTTCCCTTAAGATTTTTGACTGAAAACTCCCTTGTTAAGTCAAATTGGAAATATCTAATTTTCTTAGAAAACTGGGAAGATATAAAAAAATGCGATGATCCAGAATCAAATAAAGTAATGGCTAAACTTGAGGAAACCATTAAATTACCTTTCAACATGTCTTTCGGGGCTTCAACCTTAGTAGTAGTGTTCGCATAAACTTTTCCTTGATCCCTTGTCCTTTTCTTAGGTAATTTTACCTAATGCTTAGGACATTCATTTTCATAATGTCCCATATCCTTGAAATTGTAGCATTGAACATTGGTAGAATCTTTATTTCCCTTTCAATCACCAGCAAGATGGCCTTTCTATCCACATTTGTAGCATACTCCTTTTCCTTTTAGACGAGAACCAAGGTGATTCCTTCCACAATTATCACAGGGTGGAAATTCAATTCTTCCCTTCTTCCTTGTTTCCTTATTTCCTTTCCCAGAGTGTTTAGAAGATATATTCTTCTCTTGCTTTGCTTTAATGTCATAAGACTTAGAGAATTCCTTTTTTGTCTTGATAGCACAAGAGACAATATCTTCGTATGATGATAAGGATTGTGATACAAATTCTCGACAGAAAAATGGTTTTATCCCATCAAAGAAATGGTAAATATTACTTCTTGGGTTACATGTATAATCTATAGCATGCCTTTCTAACCATGTAATGTTTTCTTCATACTTTGCGACATTCTCATCCTCATTTTGCCTCAGACTCAGAAATTGTCTTTCCATATCCACTCGATGGTCATGAGGAAAGTATTTTTCTAATAAAATTTCTTTAAACTCCCACATTCCATATTTGATACTTCATCATCTTCCTTTGTGTTTTGAATCAATGACCACCATTGATCAGCATCTCCAGTAAAGCGGTAAACTGCCATGACAACTGTTTTCCTTTCACAACTCCCCAAGGCATAAAATATTTTCTCTAAGGAATTTATCCATTTCTCACCTACTAAAGGATTTGTACCCCCATTGAATGTTTGTGGTTGTTTCCTCATGAAGTGGTATAACATTGATCCTCCGCATTGTGGATCAGGGTGCTTCATAGGGGTAAGGTTATTATTCATAACATGTGTGAGTTGTCCCAGTATGGTGATAATATGATTAGCACCATCTGTATCACCAACTCCATTATAATTATCTTGACCAGGAGGAAAATCCCTACATGGAGTGCGTGCATTGACATGATTTCCATTCCTTCCACTAGGATCCATTTCTAATCAATGGTATACATTAGATTTGTTTATGAATCGCAATACATTAATCCAAACTTGTATAACACTTAACAAAAATTGAACAGTTTATTGATATAATCCAAAATCCTAAAAATGTTTTCTTTTAAGAAGTATATACTCATAAATCCTTCATAATGGTTTGTAAAGAAAATGATAATTATCATAAGCATATCCCCCGGGAGTGTCGTAATCAAGAGTGCAGCAAAGACCATTGTTGTGCACCAGTTCCCGTTCGAGTCTAGCTCAAAGAGGTGTTTTCAGGTTTTACCCCCAGGTGTATCTGTGCCAGAGCTACCTCTACATGGTCGTATCCAGACAGGGATGTATTTCATAGAAAACTCACAAAATCTCTACAATACCAAAATTCTAGGAAGTTCTTCTATACTAATCCTCAAAGTACATCTTAGGGCTATGTGCTCTAATCAGAGTTTATCTAAATCTAGTTTCCATGGTTTGTACCAAACTTTTTTTGATACCAAATGTAACACCCCGACCCTAGTTACCCAGAGTCAGTGCATTATTAAATAACACTGGCATGATAACAAGGAAATAGTGTCTCAAAAGACTGATCAATTTAGTATTATTTGAAGCAAGATTCATACATAAGATCAACTTTACATCTTGAAAAGAAATAAAACACGAATTTATTCCATTAGAAACATCCAAGCCTACTAGATTATTCCTAAAATTCACTCATAACTAACTTCTTCATATCCTGGGAAAATGAAACATATTAAATGGGTGAGCTCAAACACTCAATAACGGTAAGAAATACAGCGGAAGATAACATAAATATTAAGCATGGTAAATAATTGAAACTACATGACTTTACCAATAATAAAAATGAATAATTTTATGGCAGGAATATGAGATGAGTAAATAATGCCATAATAAAACATAATCATGGTTATTCTACTAGTCAAATGACTAAATGAACCATCAATATTATTTTCATAATGAGGGAATGTATAATGCAGGAAATTCTGAAGAATTTCATCAAGGCCTTGGACAAGATGTCTAAAAATGATTAATGCCTCAGCCAAAACCATATATAAAATTTGGAAAGGCCTTGTCCAATTCCATGTCTATTTGTCTCATGAGACCTACCGATGCATCGAGAAGCTATAACGGGCTCCAATATCACTTATAAGTCCAATACATTCCTCATATGAAAAGGGTGAAATATAACCTAAAAATTCGTATTAAAACTAGAATACGAAATGTAAATAATTTTACCCTAAACCCTGAATGGTATACAAATAGCACATCCATAGTCAAACATATGAAAAAACCTTCAATACAATATGGAAGTTTTGTATCATAATAATTCCACATCAAATAAACTTGAAATCCATCAAAGGATATTGACATAGATGAAATCAAAACCTTTTTTAGATAAATAGGTTTTTCTATTTTGAAATCATTTAAGAGTCACATAATTATAAATAAAACTTTTTTTTTAAATATTCTTATAATCTTGTCATGTAATCTTCGACAATGTTATTACAGCGGAAAATAGCTACACCTGCCGTATAAGTTAAAAAAAACATTCTTACCTTAATTTTATTGAAAAGGTCATAAAGTACCTTGTTTGGAAAATGATGAAAAGATTCTTTTAAAAACATATAAGGTAAAATATGGGTAAAATTAATTTACCACATTGTCTAGTAAATAGTAAAAATGTTTTGAAATACATGTTTTAGAAATATGGATGTTGTTGATAAAGAGGTCCCTGTAGATAATTACGTATAAACAACCTCAGCTAATAAAGAGATTGTGAAATTAACACTTACCTTGTACTTTTCCTTGGTTGAGGGTAGGTTAACCTCCTGTATAATGGTGAAATAATTGTTATTAAATTATACAATAATCATATATATTAATATGATATCATATATGATATTTTAACATTGCATTGTTAATAATATCTTAGTATTATCGTCGTTTCAGGTGTTAACAAATTCATTTTCCTTTATATTCTTTGTTATGTGAGTCATATTTGTTATATATGGGATGTATCATATTCATATCCATAATGATATTAAGTCTTTAAAAATTATTTTTATTCATCAAATGAATATTAGTCTTGAATGGATATGATGGGGAATGAATCTCATCGGGTTCGTGGAGATGGTAATCCGTACGTACGCATGAGCGACAATTTCATTCTTTTGATATTAAAATAATATATAATTGGATGGTATATCATATATATAGAATCGTTACCATGTTATATTTATTATTTACATCAATTACACATCATCATTATTATACCAATCCAAATAATAATTTATTGAATAACCATTACACCACGATATGGAGATGGTAAGCGGTACGTACACACGTATGGTGACATGTCATTCAAAAGATGGATAGAATAATGAATATGGTTTTACCATATTTATAATAACATCACAGTATATATAAGATATTGGAGTTATTATTTTAGAATAGGAATAACAAAGAAAGAGGAAGTGGAAGAAGAAAGAAACTTTAAAGAGGTGATGAAATATTTACCTCTTCTTTGGGTTCTTCCTTTTGATTTGATAAAAGGTCTCTTTAGGATGGATTTATGACTAATGGAAGGCCACTAGGATTAAGGGAGGACAATTGAGAAGGTATTTGGGCAGGGTTTGGCTGAGCCAAATGGCTTTGAAGGTGTGAATTAGAGAGAAGGGGGAGTGTCCTTTTATAAGAGGGTTGAGGGGCACTTTAGGAAAAGCTAGAAATATTATTTTATAATAAAATAATTTTTGGTTTCTAATGGCTCAAAAATGTATTATTTAATGGATACAGTGGGGATTAGTCAAAAACAACTCATCCAATAGGCTTTATACAGGTTTGAGTCACTATATTAACCTTATCTTTTAGATTTAACTCTTAGTTAAATAGTTTGACATTTACCATGTCTCTTTGTATTTTTATATTATATGGTTAATAAACATACTATATACTTCTAAGAGAACCCCAAGTGGCTCATTAATGACACAATTATTATTATTTAAGTCTTTTGGCCGATCCTTAGATTTTTAGGAATATAATATCAATTAATAATATAATATTTTTATAAAAACTGTTTTATGTCAATTTTGACACTATTTGGTATTTTGTTTTTGCAAAATTTATAACAGAATTATTACTTTGAAAAAATTCATCTAACCAACCCTAATATGTCATATTATCCTAGAAAAGTAGTGTAATTCATAAAAAGTCTCAAATTACATTTATTTGGATATTTATAATGTCAATTATTTTAATCTTTCATTAATTAGTTATTTACTACATCATCATTGTGTCATAAATAAATTAAAATATTTAATGTCTAAAAAATATAAATAGAACACCATTATGTATGAAATCACTTTATATTTCTAATTAATATTTATAGATGAATTTATCTATGTGTAACTCTATATTAAAAATGTTTTAGTTATTAAACATTGATTTTAACTCTTTTAACTCTTCTTTGAATTAAAAAAATAATAAATGTCATAATCTAATCTAAGTGGACAAAAGAGGTTAATATTTTATTCCTAAGGTTGTTTTTGGTCGAATTATACTTATCCAATAGAATTAATACATGTTTTAGGATAATAATAATATCAATTTTACCCTTAATTACCCTCTTTACTTTTAACCATGGTAAATAAAAGTAAAAAGTTACTATTCACAAAAAAATCATCTTATTGAACCATATTTTACTTACAAATATCAACTGTGACTCTCAGATTTTTGAAGTTTAACTCACAGAAGCAGTAAAATTAAATTTTATGTAAATTTGCAAATGCTCTTTGGAGGTGGGTAAAAGCCAGTAAAAAATTCAATAAAATTTTTATATATCTAAAATTATTATAAACCGACTCCAATGAATCACATTGAACTTATATAGTAATTATGTATCTATTTTTACATAAAATAAATTTAATTAAAATAAAAAATTGGTTTTAAACTATAACTTCATGTTTTTCACTATTCATCAAGAATTGAAAGTTTTTAGAAAATACCAAAAATTCACCCTAAGCTAATTTCGACATTACGAATCCAAAAATGAAGTCCATTTTGAAATATAAAATTTATAAAATTTCAAAAAGTGGGTATTACTATTCATAATGGCTAGTTTGATTGGTTGTGGTGTGTTAGAACATAAACTTGCGTACAACACACACTATTGTATTATTCAAAGAGAAGTGTACCATTAAAGCTTGGGGTGTTACAATTAAAACATATCTCATTACATTAAATAAATTTTTATAGGGGGAGATCATAGGTTTATTCTTTTATATTTCTTTCCCCAAAAGTTTTCGAAACGTAAAATTTTCAAAACATAAAAACTTTTCTTTCCGTAATAAAAATTTTCATAGCCTAATAGGAACTTTACCGATACTAAAAAATATTTCTGAGAAATTTGGATAGTATGTTTCCTTGTCTATATAAATTTAATTTCATTTTTTACTTATTTGTATTTCAATATTTCTTTAAGAAAACCTTATCAGATTCACTTTTCTTAAATCTATTTTTTTCATAAAACCTCATAGGATCGAAACCTATAAATCCTTCTTCAGCATTTATATTGACTATTAGATCAAATCAAGAAAATCTCAATTGTTTGACTGATTTAGGAATACAAATTTTCATCATGAAGCCTAAATAAAAGACCACCCATATTCGTGTGCCACATCGGCTATCTCAATGATTTTGCACCGAAGCCCTAATGGCCTTAATGTTTTCCATTCAATTATTTATTTATTTTCTTAAGCTCTAAATGTCTCTTGAAGTTTCCTCATAGACTCCAATAGCCTAAAAAATGAACTTAATTATTGGATAATCTATAGGGAAAGGTTGGTGGAACCAAATTTCTTTTCCCAGTATGACTCTTTGATATCGAAAACTGTAAAGAATAATGGATGGGAAATTCTTTGTGTAGCCAAGGAGAATAATTAGGATTTGGTATATCCTGATCTTATTTTATAATTATATGATACAATTAATTTTTATGAACAAGGAGGAAGAGAAATTTTTTTATTCAAGAGTTATGAAAAGTCTTATTCCTTATCTTTCAACAAGGATGCTAGCATCTTGGATATTTCATAAAATGGAGAAGAAAACCTTTTCTCACACAAATTGATATATAAGGAGGGTTCTTTTGACAAGGATAAGGCAATTGAGTGACTTTGACTTAAAGGAGTAAAGAAACCAAAAATTGATCATCTTTCAATAAATCATACATATGAGAAAGGGAGACAAGGATTCCCTTAAGATATGTGATATCTTTATGATGGTTTTTTGGTGAAAATAAAGAAGATAAATCTCATAAAGTACATTCTTTTAACAATCATCAATGTTAATAATGGTAACATCAAGTCCCATTTCATAATGTATCCTACGATCTGTTTGAAGATTAGTGCCTTATGCTTAGAATCCTTCAAAACTTTTTGCATATCAATGGCCAAAGTTTTCAAGATTATGTTGTTAAGTGATGATACCCTAAGAAGAATGAAGATCAATTTTAGTATTAATATATGAGATTTCATTGAAATTCCTAAAATGGATGATCAAGCTACCAGCAAGAAAGGTGAAGTTGGAGGAAGTTTGAAGAAAACTCCATAGAAAAGAAAAGGTAAAGAGCCAGAACAGAAAGAGAAAGTACCAGCACATGATTTAGTATCTTTTCCACACAAGATGCAGAATCCAAAGACATTCTCTAATGAATAATTAGAAATATAGAGATAGGAATAGAAAGAAATAAGTTAGGGGATACAATTTTTGGATTAGACCATGCTAAGGCTAAGGCATTAAAGATCCAGGCAACAGAAGAGCTTGAGAGACAAGCTAAATAAAAGAAGATGAAGAAGAAGATTTCAAAAGCCTATATTAATCAATACTTACATAGAGATATATAAAAAAGAATCTATACAAGTTTAGGTACTATAATATTTCATGAAATAATCAGTTCTAATTGAATCTCTGGGTGAAGATTAGAGAAACAAAGATATTTTAATTCTGGAACCTATAATAGAAGAATAATAAGAAGAAAAAGAGGAAATTGATGATGTGATCAGAATGGTGGAAAAGTATCATAAGAAGGATAGACCTTACGATAATCTATCTATAATAACTTCCAAAGAAAAATCCACCAATATTATTTTAGAAGGAAAATCTATTCTGAAAAATGATGATGCTTAGGATGAGGTTGATAAACATTTATATTATGAGATTATTAATGATGATTTTATTCAACAAGTTATTGATGAAAAATATGATAAGGAAATTATTGATAAAGGTTCTGCTAAATATGTTTATAATGATGATTGTAGTATAATTCAAGTTTCATATGGAGAGCATGAAACTCAGATTTTCAAGAAGAAATTTTCATAGAAAGATAAAGGCATTGATTTTTTTTCAAACACTAAAGAAATATGTTTTTGAAAAAAAAATGTGGATGATATTGAAACATCTAAGAGGAAAGAATATGACTATGATCAAGTTGGTTCACCAACAACGTAATCTACTTCAGAATCTTTATCTTCATTAGTCCATGATTTTGTGGTTCAATCCTTGATAAATCTTGTGAATACCATTGCTTTATTTCCAAGAATTGATTCTAGGTGCCAATTGATTCAACAAAAAATCAATCAGATTTCATATTAAAAAATCATTATCATGGAAAAGTTTATCAAACTTGAAGCCAAGTTCAAAAAATTTCAAATCGGTTATGATTCTCATAGGATATCTTGTAAAGAAATAACCAAGTGGTCGAAGTCAGTAATAGATGATATTAAAATCATTGATGATTTATCTAATTCAGTTAAGGATTCTTTTGATATGTTTGATGAAAGGATCCAGAATATTTCCACATGTTTTTAAAAAAATATAAAGGAAGAACAAGATAGTCTACTTCAAGAAGATACTTATTTGAATGGGAAGTTGAATTTCGTTACTTTAAATATGAAAAGGGAAAGGGAACTTCGGGAAGAGATAGTAGAAAAATAAAAGATCAGGAAGAAGTGATAAATTCTCAAGGAGAAATTATTAATTCTTAGGAAGAAAGAAACAAAGATCTCGAAATGAAAAATTAGGATCAGGATCAGTTGATCAAGAGGTTTTAAGACGATCATAATGAATTGAAGAAGTTGAAGGCTACCCTGAAAATGCTGATTCCAAATGAGAAAAAGAAGGATGAATGATTTTCTCTTAAACTCTGATCTTGTGTTATATTTTCCCTTCTAACAAATTTTTTCATCATAATGAAATTTTTTATCTTTCCATTTTTTTAATTGTATATTACTAACATTTTAAGTAAATTTTTTTATTTCCCTCCATTCCTTTTTAAAAATAAAAAAGGGGAGAAAGGAATGATAAAAAAAATATTAAAAAAAAATATAACATTTAACTAAGGGGGAGACTACTTAAAGATGAAATTCTTATGTAAGAAATAGTAATTTATCTAGGAAAGACAAGAATACGATCCTTAGGGATTTCAAAACCTAAGGGGTAGTTAGTCATATTCATCATGGACCATAAAGAAAGGGAGATAAGTATTTTTTTAAGTTCTAAAGTGAAAACCTATATTACTTATATTATTTTATGATAAGTTGTTTTTGATTTCCAAAAAGGGGGAGATTGTTATGTTAATAAGTTTTTCTATGAATTTTCGGTTCCTTTATGTTTTGAAAATCACAAACACATTTTCTTAAGGAAAATTTTCTTTCTCAAAGAAACTTTCTTGTAAGGAAATGTTTCTTTATCTAAGAATGTTTTTTGACCTTACCCATGGTTCTCAATTTATTATCAAATATTTTATTAAACCATGTTTAAACATCTTTTTCTTATGTCTAAAATCGGATCCTTATCTAACCCAGAACCTTACCGTCGCTTAGAATCATATTTACCCATAATTTTGACTCTTATTTATTCTAAAATCAGACTTTTATTTCTTTGGAAATAAGACACGAATTTCATCTGAAATTGGACTCTGATTTTTTCTGAAATTGGACTCTGATTTATTTTGAATTATGAATTTTATTTCTCTAGAAATTAGACTGCAATTTATTTTGAAATCAGACTCTGATTTCATTTGAAACCAGACATCTACTTCTTTTCAAATCAGACTCTTATTTCTTCTAAAATCAGACTCTGATTTCTATGTAAATTAAGTATTGATTTCTTTTGAAATCACATTTCGAATTCCTCAGAATTTAGGCTCCAATTCTCTATTATTTTAGAATCCGATTTTCATTATTTATTGACTCTGATTCTCAATACTTTATGAATCCAATTAAATGTTTTTCTTATAGTTACCTAGTTTATTTAAAGTTACATTTCATTTTATTAGATCCTAAATATGAAAATATTTCTTAATCATTTTAATGTCTCTTAATAATGTTAATGTTACCTAATCATGATAATGTTTCCCATGTTTTATTACATGAAATGATATCGTACAATCTATTTTAACCAATCGTTGTCTAAGTGAAACGTGTATAGGCCCCTCCAAAATTTAAGGAAAATATGACATTTGGAGGAGGAAGTCGACTTTTGGAATCCATGCCTATAAATACCCAGCAATTTGAACAAACTCAAATATAGAGTAAATTCTAGAGTTTCTGCTAGATTTTTCATAGATATATAATGATCTCTGGAATGAAGTTATACTCTAGAAAAGATCTTCCCAACCTACTTTGTGCGAATGTCGTGAACAACATGTTTAAGCTAAGAACATCTTGTTGATCTTGCCTAGTGTGATTCTGATTGTTGCTAATCAATCAAGGGCTTTTGGGGATAGAAAGACAGAGTATTGGTCACCTTAGAGATTGAGGGCTTGTGGGGATAACCAGACAGATTCTGATATTCATATCTAGGGCTTACCATGGTGTGGGTAAGACTGGATTTCATGAATGTATAAATCAAGGGACCTTTATCCAAGGTTGTTGGATACACATCACTTTGTGATAAAAGATTTCTTATACTTGTTTGCTTGTTTTTTATTAGTTTTAATTCCACTTCATTTTTCAAAATATTGGAAGTGTAACTTTATTACACTTTCTTATTCTTATATACTCTGATATAAATAAGATTATATACTCTTTAAGGTCTAATCTTCCCTAAGTAATCTTTTTCTTAAGTTTCTTTATTATATCCATCTTATCAGATCATAAGCAAGTTAGTTTCTTAGTTAATAACTAATGAGTATGGGTTTATGAATTCATCTTGTTTATCATTGTTAAACATATATTTTCTTAAGGATAAAAAAGAAAGTTTTAAACCCTAAAATTCACCCTCCACTTTTAATTGAGCAATCTACATATACATTTCAATTCTATAATTATGACATAACCATAATATGGTTTATACATGTGTATTCTGTATGAAATAATACACCCATGCTTCTTGTGGTAGTTTTTAATAGGTTT
The DNA here is from genome assembly GCA_963277665.1 of Viscum album. Lineage (NCBI taxonomy): Eukaryota > Viridiplantae > Streptophyta > Magnoliopsida > Santalales > Viscaceae > Viscum > Viscum album. Next base: position 1,643,055,223 of record OY728163.1, on the reverse strand, counting down.
AGGGATACTGACCCCTTGAATTTTCAATATCATAGTAATGTTAATAAGAACCTATAATACACTTTGAAATTCAGGTTGGTTGGAAAATTACTTTGTCCAATATTATCACAGTTTATTTTTGTGTTATTACTTATCATTTACTAAAAAAAATAAACTTTAGTAGATTAATAATTTTATATTGATGACCTAATTAGAAATTATTTATTAATTAATTAAATAATTAAATATATCCCACTATTTTATCAATTTCTAGGAACTCACTATGCTAGAATCAGAATAATCTGTCGCTTGAGTATTCTAGCAGAAAGGATCCTTGAATCTCTCCTCATAGTCTATAAGATTTGGCTATTCCATTACTCATATGGTTCAAGGTAGGAATTTGATTATCCAACCACATTAACTCACAATTTTTTAATCTATTGAGGGAAGGCTTAGCTTCAAAATTCACAACTGGGTTTTCTCAATGCTTGCCTCTAAAATGATAGAAAGTTAGATTTGGATAATATTTACTACCACTTAAGTTAATTTAACCCACCACTCTCATAATAATTCCTCGATAGTAAGAGGAACCCTCAACTATGGCCGACAATAACCCCAAACACCTGTTTTTTTTTTCAAATTCAAATGATGAAAGGTGATTATGACTAAATATTTCATTGAGATGTTTTTTATCATTTTTCTATTGATGACATTTCTATTGATCTTGTTCATCTATGTTGTTTCACTCACAACTAAAATTTAATTGAAAAAAAATTCATTTCTTCTTTATGCATTTTATTATTTATTATTTTATGTATTTTCCCACTATTATAAAATGCATAAAATTATAAATTCATACATAAAGAAACTCTACAACCTGACTGGTCTTGAACATCTAGTATTGGTTGATCTATTTTAATTCAATGGACCAACCACGACCAAGAGGTAACATACCTAAGTCATAACATGAATCATAAAGCTACTCTTCCACATATAGTATGTACACTACCCATCTAGTGTATGCCTCGACTTGGTGTCGTCTGCATCATGCACCATCCTTATCATGGAATACCGTCTTATCTTGGTGTAGTCCATGACATATATTATCTTCATCTAATGTACAAATATAATCACTCGTAGGTGAGAGGGACTAAGGGGTGAAACATTCATAAGATGATTTTGGACATGTAGAACCATATACAAACTGATAAAAAATAAATGAATATGAACAGACCGTCATAATTAATTTTAATCATTGTACACAGTTAAATAATTAATTAAATTAAAACAACTAGACATACTTATATCAAGGCAATTTCTCAAGACCGGTCGGTATAACATTAAGAGTGATAACATTAAATTATAATAAATAATATTTTTAGGGTATTTTAATTATATTAAATTAAGGAATTAAATTAACATAATTTAATTATCTTCGGTCCTGAATTTAATTTTAATTCAAAAAATTAAATTAATTAATTAATTAAAATTAAAACAAAAATTAAATTAATTTCCCATGGGTAGTAAAATAATTATTTGTTAAACCATAAATTTATATTTTAATTAATTTAATTTAATTCTAAAATTAAATTATTAAATTAAATTAATTATAGTTAACTCAGGCCCTAAAATACCACTCTAGGCCATTTTGGGTCACGTCGAACCTGCATAGACCCATAACAGACCGTGCGAAGCTTGTGATGTGTTTTTTCTGGGCCAGGAAGGTCTTTTCAGACCCATTCTAGGTTGGTAAGACCCACCCAAAACCAGTTTTAATGTGCATCAGGTGTTGCAAAAGCTCGTAGGGGAAAAAGTGTACCTCACAAACCAATATGTCCACATCTCGGCTTGGTTCATGGGGAGGTGGTAGCCTATCTAGGTGGTGATGCGCTTCTAGCCATAGAGGTCCTGATAAAGAGGCCAGTGGATGATGGGGTCACAATTACTAGGATGAGGCAACATAGGGTGGCCTTCAGGCATCTCCATGAAGCAAACTAGGAGGAGGGTGGTGAGGTACTGTAGATCTCGTGGGCGAGGGTTTCCTCAAGTGGCAGGGTGGCCAGAGGGGATGACAGACAGAGTATCTAAGGGAAAATCTAGGGTACCTACTATGCATGCCAAAAAGTGTAGGTGGAGCTAGATAAACCATCGAAAGGTAGAACTGACACATGCTAGGTAGGGTTGTCCAAAGGAGGAGGAAACCAATGGGTCACGGGAGTTGGGAGAAGCAGAGGTGGATGGCGAGCTTGCTGAGGTCCTTGGACCTGGTCGCCGTCGAGGGAGGGAGCTGGAAGAGGGCCAAAGGGATTTTCTGCGTGTGTGGGAGTGAAGACCCACTGGTGGAGTCCGTTATATAGTTTTTTATATGTTTTTCATGGATCCAAAAAAACAAAGCAGCTGATCACCTTTTGATTTTTAGTCAAACTAAATTGAAAACACAAAACTTACCCGCCCCAACATTATTTTATTTCAAATTCTCAAGGCAATAATCAATGTATTTATATAAAATAATAATTATTACAATAAAATGATAATAATAATTATAATAATATGATAATAATAATAAGAATTAAATATAAAAATAACTTGTGGAAAAAGATTGGATGGAAATAACTATTTCGGTCAGAAACCACATGTGTTAATTGAAAATAGAGAACTTAAAACATATATAAAAAAGTTAAAACATTTAATTAACATGATCGAACCACAAATGATTTATATAAATATTTTTTATGTACAAAAATTGGTCATCTGACCTCAGATCAACTTGTGGTTAGATCCATTGGGATCGATTTGAAACCCCCACTATAATTTAAAGAAAGATACTTTTTCATGGCTCAGATTATTTACATGATCCATTTGATACCAAATGGTGGTACCCGAGTCATAGTAGAAGCTAGTGGGTTGGGGATTTTAAAATTTTTCATTGTCATAGTGATGGAACTTTTCATATCCAACAATCTGAGCCCTGATACGGGCCCGGGGATCTCATATAAATTAAAAGACTACATAAACTTAAACAGAAAACATATATTTTTATGATTTGAAGTCGTGCTTGACATATTCTTATCACTGATGATCTCTATATAAAGGAATCATAGAATGATCCTTCTATATCATCTACATGCACTTCAAAAATCCACTGGAACATCAATCTTCAAATTATGGGTTCTAGCGTAGAGATCTGATGATGCCTTGGACATCCCGAAAATCACTCTGGTCCTCTACATTCGATGCATAAAGGCATTCTTGGATCACTACTCAGAGAGAGATATTACATCACTATAAATTAGGAGATAAGAGGGGATTTAATTCAAAATTAATGAATAGTCCACATTATTCAAGATACTCTCTCTATTTATAGTGGATATTCAAGATACCTGGTAGGGTTCCCTGGTCCCCTGAAATTTACTATCCACTAAATAATAATTTTGGAAAACTAAAATTTAATAAAAATATTATTTATAATTTATCACATGAATGCAATATATATTAAATATATTACATGATAAAACTAAGCCATTAAATTGGATTGAAATTCCTGCTTAATATTAAACGAACCAAGAATATTAAAATAATACTCATTTGAATAATATTTTCTCGTATTAATTAAGATTGTAAATAATTTAAATAAATAAATTCAACCTAATTTTTTATAACTTGAATAATATGAATTAATTTATTTATCGATGATTGATAACATGGAAAAAACTTGAACCCTAGGGTGGGGCCCACCATGTCAAAAATACATATTCCATTGAATAAGGTGGATTCTTGAATGCACTATTGTGTGTGACCCTCTAGGAATTTATCTAGATAGCAGTGAATAAAATCCATAGACCTTAATGGAGTCTACAAACCCATCAAGGCCCCTAAAGAGATAAGGATAGTCACTATAATTATAACTAACCAACATACACATATTTTGTAATATAATCTTTTTGTATTTAGATATATCATAAAGCAGGATTCACACCTATGTCATCGCCCTTTTCTTTCATTATTATTTATTGATCTAATTGGATGGAATTCCCCTCTAATACTTTGGAAAAGGTCATATAAAGGTACTAACATCATAATCAATGAGGATCAATAAATATTACTTCCTCAACCTGAATGAGATAAAGTTTTTCTTGACCATTCAACCAATTCCATACCACCAATGACACACTGAACATGAGCTACCTCACCATGATTTCAGTATCACGGTTGTTTTCATGGATCAATGTATGAAATCAAATGGCACACACTGGTAATGGTCTCAATTTAATATATAAATACATGTGTTTTTAGGTAGGAACAACCAATGAAACTTGAATCACGTGGTGCTCTTATTGGCGAGTATGTCTTCATGGTCTCACTAATAGAAATCATAAAGTGATAAATTCATGAGAAGAAGTTTCAATTATTATGATCCCCATCACCTAATAATCTAACATAAAATGTGTTCAGTAAGTATGACCATAATACCATATTTTAATATTAATGTCATAGTATCTCAAGGTTCTCATTATTTCATGAGATCTTCTATAACCTTTTCATACAACAACTAATCTAAGGAAATAAAAATTAAATAGCGGTAACATAAATATCTACACTATAATGGTAAGAATATATCAGGTATATATAACTATATACATGATTTGGTAATCAAATGTGCTGTTCAAGTTGGGTTTAAGGTACCCAATACTGCCTCCAATATACCACTGGTTAGAGACAATCACAGAGGCCATATCATTCACAAAAATGAGAGGCATTACTATCTATTAAGAAAGTTGAATGAGAGATAAGATAATAACACCAAACAACTCCTACTCATAAAATAATAAAATATCACAATACATGAATATAATCTCATACAACTGAATGACCAAAAAATAAATTATAAAAACTAAAATAAAACCTTGATAGTGACCTCAAAGCCCAAATAACTCCTAAACAACACCCTTAGCTTGTAATGTCTATCCCATTCTCCTACTATCACCTGCATACGTCAAAAAAATTTAAATATTCATAGCGTGAGAATATTTGGTATTTTCAATAGGTCCCCCTAGAGCCCCTCATGAAAAAGATAAGGAAATCCTAATAATGACTAGAAAACAAACAATTGAAGCTGATTCATATCCTAATTAGGTATACTAAGTTTGTAGCCTCACCTTGGTTCTCTCACTGAGTATAAAAAACATGTAATAATATAACATCCAAACATAATATCCAATGAATGTAGCCCACTACCACATCCCCAGTAGATTTTTTCTCTACCTCGACGTCATACGTCCTGATCCATATATCTATAATAAAATATCTAACCCAAAAAACCTAGGAAACATTAATTTTCATGGAACCCATGCATCAAATCATTTCAACATCAACATCCACATCTTCAGATAGGTAACCGAGTAGTATCTAAGAGCTTCAACAACCCATATGTCTTGAATTATACCTCAATACAAAACATCATATACACAACATACCTATAATAAATCTTAGGACACTATATCTTAAGATAAATGTGTGTAAAGTAACCAAAATCGATTAAAATACTCTATGTACATATATAAGAAAGGTAACCACCATCTATACCAGTAAATAAAATTTCCAGGAGAAGTGAGAGATGAAATAGGGGTAATCAACCATCGGTTCTTCACCATCCTAGATATTGGGGAAAACACCCTCTCAGATTAAACTAGGTGCTAGCATCCCGATCAACATGATTGGGATTGTGTATGAAATCACATAACATATATAATATATATAACTCACATCCACACTATGGGAAACTACCTAGCCGTAGCCTTAATTGAAACTATCATATCATGTATATATGACTACCACTACAAAGTAAAGATATCCTTTAAGAACACAAATAGTTCAAGATACTTTTATGTATTTATTTCTACTAGCCATTTCAAATTTCATTAATTTCCATCCAAATTCCATACCCTCTAAGAAAAAACCAATCGTTCTGCGAATCCTTAAGATTTATTATTATTTAACATTTCATCAAGAATTAACTCGATTGGTTAAAAAATTCATTATCATTCCATATTTATAGGTAATCTAGGAATCATCCTATGATACTATAAAGAATGATACATAAACCATGAAAAAAATATTATTTAAGCACTAGGGAAGTGAAATCTGAAAAAAAGAATCCCAACCATCCATCCATTAAACATATTCATTATTAAACACACATCCTATATTTCAAATGAACAACAAAGAAAAATACCATATTCAACCCACTCCATCAGTCTTGGTTCCATCCATAACACTTCCATGATTAAAATCATCCATTCCAATATCACAATAGTTAACTACTTCCACAACCAGTTTCTATCCCAGACACCACCATACATATCACCATACATCTCCCCATCTCGGGCATCAACTACTACCACAAACCTGGGCATCTACACTCATTCTTGTTAAACCATCATACATCCCAGGATCACTTCACATCACATATCATTTCATGACCCACACCAAAGTTGTTGTAATGAAGTGAGGAAGATAATGATACCCCATGTCTGACATACAGAAGGCCTTAGGTTGGTGACTATAATTGCGGGTATAAAACTCTCACAAATGGTAGGCATTTCCCTCAATAATATAAAACATGATCAGGAGATAGGATAAAAGCCACAAAAAATACAAAATATAAAATAAAGGTAAAACAAAAACTATTCAATAATGCATGAATAAAGTAAACTAATATTCATAAAAGTATCTAAATACAACAAAAGGAAATTATATGATATAAACAATAAAACATATCCAAATCCAAGTTAGAAATATCCACCTAAGTCCCAAAAGTCCTCTAGAAAACCTAGAAAATAGTTTATATATGTAGGGTGAGAGTAAATGTATACTCAATGATATAACCAAGGTCTCAAGTGAATATATCAAAAGATAATGCTAATGCACCAGTGAAAAAAACTGTAGAACCAAGAAGTAATTAGATAAGTCAACTAACGATCCCAACCTCACCATGTCTCACTCACCAAACCACACATCCAATATAAGAATACATCATCAAGATAATAATAAAGAAAGGTGCCCCACTGTTTCTTCCCCACTAATTTTCCACTCTCAAAACCAAATATCGAACTTCCTATACTCCCATCCCTTACATACATACCACATCACAAAAAATCTCATTACATCTTTCCCAAAGACACATGGACCATCATTGATGTTATTTGGGATGTATCCCTACCTACCCCACCATCACTCGTTCTATAATCCTATGCTAGTATTAGGAATCACCAAACCACATATCTCATGAAGTCATATAGGCCATCATATATCATCTCATAACCAGAGTTGTAAGGTATCATGAATGTAAATGACATAAACCTCCTGACCCCCTCCTACCATGCACGACCCCAACCACATATCACATCACATAACAACCTCATCGCATCTCATCCCACCCGAAAATACATGTCCCATCACACCACATCTTTCTAGAATACACATGGGCTATCCTCCAATATATTTTTTATTTTCTAAAAAATCCACTTTGTGGATTAGTGGGAACCATACATACCAAAATCCAAACAATATTACAAAAATACCATAATTCAAAAACAAACACAATGAAAAAGAGTTCAAAATTTAAAACAAAAACACCCAAAATCCTGAAATTCAAAATTTTTAGAAATTCCATGGGATGTAAGATCTGATTCATGCTTCACCTCCTTCTTTAAGTCAGGATTACAACATCCATCAACCATCATTCCCATCAAATCCATTGTCATCACCAACCACATCATCCAAGCCCCATTTCCAACCATCATCAACATCATGAGGTACACCATCAACATATCCATCCTCACTACCATCTTCTCTATCATCTAAGCACCACACCAGTCATCATAAACCATCAAAACCATAAAATATCACCAACATCATGTAATTGTGAACTCTAATTAGTCAAAACCCCATAGATCAAACCCACCTCATCAAAACAAAAAAGTATCAACACAGAACTGTCGTGAACAACACCAACATCCTCTATCATAACCAATGGATCCTCTAAAATCCTACCTCAGAAAAGATGAAGATAAATTATAACAAAAACAAAGGAGCAAACTGAAATAGGCTGCACGAGGAGCACCTTTTGTCCCAAAACCCCACATCCCAAAACCAGAGGGTAACCACTACTCTGAATCAGACTTGAGAGGAGAAGAAAGAATTTAGGTTGGGGTAGGGATAAGAATGGATAAGGGATATGAACAATATCCCCATGGTGAGACTGAACCCATAAGTCAAAATCAAGAATGAGAAGACAATGGAGAACATGAAAAACACTCAACCACCATACCACTCAACCCAAAACCACTGTTCTACCATCACTTCAGATCCAACATGGAGAGGCATGGTGGAACATGAGTTCAGAGCATGGTTAATGTGGTCGAGGGCTTCAACAGTGACCACCTTCATTGGGACCAACATATCCTCTCAGAGGGACACACAACAAGAAAATCGCACCACCATGGAAGAATATGAGAAGAATGAGGAGCCTGAAGGAATATGGAAGAGGCGAAATAGGAGAAGAAGGAAAGGCAGGAAGAAAAAACGCACTCATATGTGCCAACAATTCTGCACTAGAGGATTGCAGGAGGAAGCCATAAGATAAGTTAAAGGGGGAAAACTATGGGAGAAAGGTGCCATATTCCCCCTAAAATAAACATGGGCTATCACTCTAGAGGGAAGAGTTGGGAAGAGGGGGTAAAAATCCATCTTTACCACCACCATACCATATATTGGGGAAAACAACCAAAACCCAGAACCTCTGAGTGTTGGTAAATTTAACCAACTCAAGTGGGGACCATATAGAAATAATATAGAATAAATTATATATAGATAACATATAATACCCAACCTATGGGTTCAAATCAACTACACTAATGCACACCATGTAAATACCTCTGTACTACAGAACAACTATCACAACTTCTTCCACCACTATATGCAACACACCACACCACCACCACAAAATAAACGCAACTTTTTTGACCTTCACTTACAACCCCACCACTTTTAAAATAAAACAAGTTCCACTAACTTTCATTAATAATCCAGTACATTCACATTTACACATCCCATTAATTTAATGATCAATTAATTAATCCATTTATCACACAACAGTTTACATCCCATCTCATGTGTTTACCAACATATTTTGTTTCATTTTATCATCTTGATTTATTCCATGTATAATAAGTCAACTATCTCAACCATCATAAAGCAACTCACCCATCTCACAAAAACCAATGCCACAACACCACAACCACTATCGTCACTATGCCACATCAACCAAGACATCTCGAAAAAAACACACATCAAAATCACTACACAATCACAACCACCATGAAGCACAACTTCTACACATCACAACCACTACACACCACATCATATAACACATACTCATCAAACAATTCCACCACACAACAAAACACCACCACAAAAAATCCATGTTTCACAACTTCCCACATCCCATCAATTCCATTCAACCACCACATTAAAACCCCACACATTATAGATCCCATCGGATCACCTCTATCAATATAAAATAATCCAAAAAATGAATGGAAACTTGTTAAGCACAATCATAGATAATAAAAACACATACTGGATTCCAAAATTTTTTCAATGGATTTCATTTCATTACTTATTTATTAGCATAGAAATTATCCCACAACAAGATTCCATGGGGAACTAATTCATTATCCAAATGAATATTCTTAACATTTTATTAAGGTTTTAGTAACACAATAACACAATTAGGGTCATCACAACATATCACATAGAACACAAACAAGTCTCCCAACAACCATTATTTTCTATAAGGCATCATCATGGAATAATATCATCAGTAATAATATCAAAGTATTCAAAACATGTGATATCTCATTATACCCATCAATTTCAATTATGAAAATTTATTATATTTATTATGAAAACACTTAATATCTAACAAATGTAAAGGAAAATTATGAAATCCCCACACATATCACATAAATAGGGATATAAAAAGGATTCCATACCTAAAAAAATATTTCCGATATTACTGTGAACTATAGAGAGAAGAAGAAAGAGCCCACGAACCAAATTCACACAAGAAACTCATTGATCAACCTGCAACACATAATGGGATCATAAAAACATATCCTACACATACCTAAAACCAAACAACTATTTCTACGATGAATTCCCCATAGAAGAATGAGAAAAAAGGAGAAGGTAGAATAATTGACCACTAATTTCAAATGACCAACCACCATAACCCAAGGATCGAAGTACGAGAAGAAGGGAATGAATATATCCCAAAACACCTTGGGTTATGATCCCAACCGATTGAAACATAATTCAAATGAGGATAAATTCACCCAAGAAAGAGTTATAAACAAACTAGAAAACACCCATTTCATGTCATTAATTATAGATTCACATTGTGAATTCCATGGGAAATTTGGATTATAAACTGTGAATTTATTTTAGGCCGTGAATCCATATATATTTGGTTTTTGTAGAAATTTAAATCTCCTCAAATTGAGTTAATAAACATCATTAATTCCATTATCATGATGTGAATCTATTTCATAGACTCCTCCATCTCCACACAGAAGCCCTGAATCCACCAATTTCCCAAGATTTGAATCACTAAATCACATTGTGTATCCCTATTTCACAATGTGAGTTTCCTGTTGCAAATTTTATGAAACACCAAACTCCAAAAGAACCTCCTTGGTCCTCCTATAAAATACCTTTAACCACTAAAATAGAAATGTATTCAATCATAAATGCTTGTACCTTTACATTAGATAACTATCAAATTATTTTTATCCATGAGAATCAAAAGTAAATCTAGAAAGGATAGGGGTCCGAACAACCACCCCATGAGATACCACTCAAGGATATAATTAATTCTCAAAACTACCACCAACCAAACAAGACAAACCAAAATGTCCACAAAACATCACTCAAAACCAGATCATTGCACAACCACATCACAACCTCTCACTAGACACAATATGAATCATTGAGTACCATCCAAATGCCACCACTTTACACATATCCACCCACATCAACATATCAAACTCTATAAAACCCAAACCAACCACTTACACTACCAATACACAATTCTTCCCTGAGAAAACAATTCCGCGAATTACATCTTCCATGTCATGATATTATTCACTTTGGGTGGCACTGACTCACCCAAATAGTTTTAATCACTTCATCATAAAAAAGATATTGATTAGGATTTGGGTCCACCTTATTAATATTTTGGAAGATTTATCATGCTTCACACATCACATAAGCAACATATCTCATAAAATAGTAAGATCCAAACATCACATCAAAAGAAAAACAATTTAGGAAAAAACTCAAAACAACTGTAGGTAGTAGGCACACATCTTCACCTATCACTCCCAATTACTCTCCTCAAATCCACCATTCCTAAAAAACACATGAAATTAGAGAATTATATTTCCAAAAAACACCTTCCCTTGATGATATTTGATATCTACTAGTTTCTCCAAAAATGTCATGTAATATTAAAAATAAAAATATAGCAAGTAAATGATATGGGATTTATCATGGATATACCAATGAAGTTGGGAGATGTGGAAGAAAAAATGTATCCTATCTAATAGTGGTGGAAATTACAACTAATAAACAACCTCAACAACTTACAACAACACCTCAAATGTCCCTCCCCCTTCCAAACCTCCACCACCATTGTCAAGGGGAGACTCTAAATAACACATGTTCTCCAACCTTAAACTTAAGTGGACTCCAAAATCGATCAACATAGGCCATCTGATATTCATACACCACCCTCATTATCTCTCAAACTAGCTGGATCTTCTTGATCATTCTCTACACTACATATGGACAAAGAACTAATGACTCTTCAACATCCATATAGCACAATGGAGAATGAAACGATCGCCCATATAATGTCTCAAATAGGGTCATTCCAATGGAAAAGTGATAGCTATAGTTTTATGTAAACTCAACCCGAGAAAATTTCATTACCCATGATATGTCAATGTCAAGGATGAAAGTTTGTGAAATACCCTCCAATGTATGGATGGTCCGATCTATCTGCCTATCTGTCTTAGGGTGGAAAGTAGGGTTGAGTCAGAGTTGAGAGACAATGACATGTTGAAATCCCCTAAAAACCCAAAAGGTAAAATAATAATCCCAATCAGAGATGATATTCCTTTTTACTCCATAAAACATAACCACATCTTCAACATACAGCCTTTATGAAACATCCATGACAATCAATTCATGGTTCTCTAGAAAGTGAGTTGAATTTGTTAAATAATACACTATCACCTAAACTGTATCACAACCACCCTGATCTCAAGGTAACCATGTGATGAATTCCATTGTGATTTACTCCCATTTACACTCATGAATATCTAAGAACTACAACAGTCCCCTATGAACAGGGCTCCCTACTTTCACATGCTGTAAAACTAGACACCTCCGCATAAAATCTACCACTGAATATTTTATCCCTGACCACCAAAGTTGTCTCCTAAAACAATGATACATATTTTTTTCATTTAGATATACCACTAAAGGTGATATATGAAATTCAGGGAGAAATCTCTTGCACACCCCCTTATAAATGAATAACCTCCCCTCAAATTACATCTGATTCTGATCATACTTTGACCATCAATAATGGACCATACTTTTCATACATAAATATTACATCTAAATAGAATAATATTCATTACATATCATAAAAAACCATGATATAACCATATATTTTTAGTGTCTTTGGAAACATGGAAACATAAAAAACTGATTCAAAAAACATTTACAACGTCTCTCAGTTATTCCTTCACAACTAGAACCATTTTGGAAACATCTTACTTAAGGCATTTATTCATATCCTGGGGAAAAGGAACATAATAAAGGGTGAGATAAAATGATCAGTAAGGGTAAACAAGGTAGATATAAATCATATCATAATCATAAGACATACTAATATAAACAAAGCATTTTAAAATTATATCATGTATATCAAAGATCATGATATCATGTCATGGGATAAATCATAGAAGTTTATAAATAATCAAAGAACATATTCCATAAGAGCATAAAATAATAAAAATAATTTTGGAATACAAATAATAATAGAAAATAATTTTCTTATTTGTCGATTCTCACTTATAAGAATATCATAGTGGAAAAATTCACTTATTGAATCGAGTTCAGTCCTCATTCCAATCTAGTATTGCTAAACCAGATTCACTTCCCATTCCAGTCCAGTATATATCATGAGATATAAATATTTACACAATGCATTAGAAGGAGATATATGTCCCACTCATCACATAATGAAAACCATATATATGTGTTCCACAAGAACATAATTCATTTATCATATTAGAACCCATAAAAAGAAACAGGTTTCATAAACATCGTACCATCATAACATAACCCATGGAAAAGAAATGGATTTAATAAATATCATTCCATCATAATCTTAAACCAAACATAAAAATAATAATTATAATATCCATGAAAAATATACCCAATAAAGGATAAGTAACATCAAATAATTTTATCATAAATGAAAAATAAATTTGAGAGATCACTTGAAAATAATTCTCGTGGAAGACATCCTTTCTTCTTTGAAAAAGTTTTCTTTTCTTAAATACCATGAAATATTAAAAGAAAAAATTTTATTTGAAAATAACCTTATAATATTATAAGGGAAACTTAATGGAATTATGGTGTCATGAGAGCATAAAAATACATTCATTATGTATAAGATAAAAAATATTCCTTTTATACTTTTTCTAGAAAAGTCACAATGTACCTCATTTGGAAAATGACTAAAATATTTCTTTAAAACCATCTAGTAAAAATTTACACATGGTTAAAAATTAATTTAAACTATTGTAGAATAATAGTACAAATATTTTTGAATTTTTTTAAAAAATATGGACATGTATGATAAATATGCCCCCACATATACTTATATACAAACAATTCCGAATAATAATGAGATTGTGGAATTAACGCTTAACAAAGGTCTAATTTCTTTTATATGCATCTAAAAATCTTTTAAAATGGTTTAAGGAATGATATTAATTTATAAAAAAATCACATTAATACTTATGATATCATATAAAATAATATTATATCATCTTATCATCTCTTCTTTAATAATATTTCATTATTTCCATTCTTTTGGGTGTTAACTCTATTTTCCTATGGATTTTTTTTATATATGTCTTAATTCGTGTGCATAGGATATAGTTCTATCATGTATAGAATACTAATAAGTTAATATATAACATATTTATTCATTATATACATTTATATAATCATTCTTGAATGGTGTTAATGGAAAATGTATTTCATCACATCGAGGGGATGGTAGGCCATACGTACGTACGAGTGATGGTATCATATCCTCAATTGTAAAAGGTTAAGGAAGTGGATGATGTATATATTTTTATAGAATATAACATTATAATTATTATATATGTATATATATATATATTATTTACATCATTATACCAATCCAAAAAAAGTGGTGGCCAAAAATAGATTACTCTATGGCATGGGGACGACAAGTCTTACGTATGCACATGCAATGCTTTTGTTTTTCATAGGATTGATAAAAGGTGGAATATGGTTTTTACATGATCATAATAAAATATCACCATAAATTTGATATTTTATTTATTAATTTATAATCGAAATAAAAAATCCATAATTTCAAATGGATTGATATACCTAGGGATTAACTTTCCCTTATTTCTAAATATAATCACTCTCTTTTTAGGACATATTCCTCGAAATACCTTTTCACAAACTTAAAACTATAGAAATTTTCATTTATTTTAAACATAATTTTTTTGACTCTGAGTTACTCTTATGTGTTGTTGAAAATACATGTCATTCTTTTCCATTTTCTCAACTAGATCAGGTCCTAATAGATTTCTTTCCCCAACTTCATTCTAGCATATTGGAGTTCTGAATTTGTTACCATTTAGAGATTCGTAAGGATCCATATGAATACATTATTAAAATATATTTTTTTACGAAAACTATACCAAAGGTAGGTGTTGATCCCAACCACATTTGAAATATATAGAGCAAGATATCAACATTTCTTCTATAGTTTGAATTGTCCTCTCAAACTGACCATCTATATGAGGATGATAAGCTCTGATGAAACTTATATATATATCTAGATCCTGCTGAAGACTTCTCCAGAACATATAGTTAACCTCATATCACGATTAGATATAATTGAAATTGGTACACTATGAAATCTTACCACTTACTTAATATATACTCTAGAAAACTGATCAGGATATAAATATTTTCTTATAGAAATGAAGTTTGATGACTTTATAAGGTGATCAACTATAACCCATCTACCATTTAATTTTCAATATATTTGGGAATTATGATGACATAATTTATAGTGAATTTTTTTTATTTCCATTCTCGTATTAGTAATAGTTGTAACATCACCTTATACTTCTATCCCTTTTCCTTAACTTGTTGGAAAACCAAGCACCGAGAAACATACTCTAAAATATCTATCTTTATGAAATCACACTAGAAATACTATTTGACATATCTATACATCTTTATGCTTCTAGGATGAATAGATAATGATGAATAAAGATCCTCATCCAAGAATTATTTCTTTAAATCTGTCATGAGAGGGACAAAAAAACAGTTCCTGAACATTTTTATTCCATCACAATCAAAGTTGAATTTAGGAACATTTCTCACCTTCTTTAGTAGCTATACATCTTCTTTACACACCTCTTTAATATTCATGTATATATATGGTTGAACATTTTTTTAATAAATATAATATTTATCCCCTTCCATTATGATTTCCCGATCTATCCTTTTCAAATCCATAAATATTGGATCATTTTTTATCCTCATCATAAGTTAGCTAGCATCATCCTTTCAACTCAAAGCATCTAAAACCTTGTTATTTTTCACAGGGTGCTAATTTAATAAGAGGTTATAATATTTAATCAACTACAATCATTTTATTTGGAACATATTCATCTTCTTTTGAGTGAAAATATACTTTAAAATTTTATGATCATTATATATGTCACACCATTCTCTATAAAGATAATGCATTAATATCTTTAATGAAACAATTACCACAGCTTACTCCAAATCATGAGTTGTGTAAATTTTCACATGAATTTTAAATTTTCATGAGGAATATGCTATCACCATATCATTTTCATGAGAACTCATCCTAGACCCTTGTTATATGCATCACTATATATGACAAACCTTTCACCACTATAGGGTTGTGTGAGAACAAGTGCACTAACTAACCTTCTATTCATCTCCTTGAAATTCTCTTCACTTTCTTCAATCCATATTAAATTAACTTCTTTCCGAGTCAACTTGGTGAGTGTATTAGATAGTCATGAAAAATATTTCACAAAAGGTAAATAATATCTAATAAAACCATGAAAAATTTGGATCTCAGTTTCCATTGTTGGTCTAGTCCAACGTTAAATAACTTTTGTCATTACTTTATCCACATATATCCCCTATCAAGAGATTATGTGTCCCTAAAATGAAACTTTCTTAATCCAAAATTCATAGTTGGTAAACCTTTCATAAAGCTTCTCCTTTCTTAGGGTCTTTAGTGAAATCCTCAAGTGATCTTTATGTTCGTCCTTGATCTTTGAATATAAAAGAATATCATCTATAAAGACTACTAGAAACTATTCAAGATGGTCTCTAAAGGCTCTATTCATTAAATCCATGAATATAACAGGAAATTAGTAAAACCAAAAAGGTAACTTTTGGAATCCATAACATACTTACATTGAGGCTTTCACAGCTGCATATGGAGTTACATTTGGAATACCCATCATAGTATATTCCCTAAATCTCTTAGGAGAAACATTAACATTTACCTCTATCACATTACCCAATGCATTGGAGAGCTATCTTGGGTTCACCCACCCTAGGTTTATAATGGAACCACCCATTTAAATAAACAATTACCAAGAACCATAACATATTCATAATAAAAAAAACAAGAACAAAGGAAAGATAACATTTCCACATTATAATAAAAATATATCATATAAAGATATTGAAATAATCAATGATTTCTAAAAAAAATTCAATACCAAAATATGTAAAAAGGGTATATGGTATTATTTTTATTTTAAAAACATTACGATTTGTTAAAGAATCCAAATATCAAATAATGCTCACTATGGGAAAAAGGTTATTATCACCACGTACGTTAAAAAGAAACATTTTTTTGTGGTTTAGTAAAACAATTAATAGAAAAAATATTCTATTTGAATGAAATTACAACTAAAAGGGGTTAATACACCAAGTAAAAAAAGTCATGTATAAATCAAAATATGCCCCAATGAAAGGGGAGCGAGATGAAGTCCTTTACCTTGAGTCCGACTCATCACGTATGTTCCTTGTTCATCTTGAATAATAATATTAAGTTAATTTATACATTCTTTATAACTTTTTTTATATTTTTTATTCCTTTTATATCACTTATTACCATTTTATAAGAATTACATAATTATTTATGTTAATATCAGTCATTTTGTTGATATTCAGTACTTGAGTAAAAAATGAACTTGTTATAATTACAAATTGTCCATGTGGTAAAAATTCCTATATCTCTAGAATTATATTCATAGTTTAAAAATAATATATATAGTATACATATCTATTTTTAATTGTACACAACATTTGGAGATAATACATGAACTGCACCATTCATGGAGACGGTAAGCCGTACATATGCATGAACGCTACTTTAATTTTTTTCATATTTAAAGAAATGAATACAAAATAATACATAGGTATATTATAATTCAAGTATAATATAATATTTTATATATGTTACATAATTTCATTAACTCCATCCTTTATATGTTCCATGTATGTCATGAATGAGTCGTATCACTTTGAGGGGATGTAGTCTGCAATTCCTCAAATGAAATTATCATATTTACACATTACAGAAACAATAAAGGTATGATTAAAAAAATAATCCTAGAGAAAATATAAATATAATATATATACCATATATAAATATATTTCCATCATAATTTCCACCATGAGTGGTGGTAGGGGAAAATTGAACAATCATCATTTCGCTAGCCAATAGTTCACCGTACACAGAAACAATATGTTCATATCCATTTGATGGAGGTTTGTGTAAGTGTATTTCGAATCCTTTTCATAAAAAAATCAAAGTATATTGAGGATATGGGTGTTGTTACATAATAAAATAATAATAATATAATAGAATATAGAGTGAAGAAGTAAAATAATGTAATGGAACTTTAGAGAATACATTACCTCTTAAAATGTGCAACTCCCTTCGATTTGATCCAAAAGGCATTCTTGAATTGCCTTCTACCTAAGGTAAGGATTAAAGGAGGAAGAGAGGTATATTGGGATATTATTTGGGCATATTTTTGGTGATACAATGTGCTTTATAGGTGTGATTAAATGGGGTGGGGTGATGACTTGTTATAAGATGGAGGATGGGAACTTTAGGAAAGTTAGAAAGTATTATTTTATTATAAAAATTTTTTCAGTTTCAAATGGTCAAAAAGTTAATTATGTGAAATATACGATCATTTTGTGTGTAAAAACTCTCAATTAATTGGTTTTAGATAGGTATAGGTCAAAAATTTAATCTTATCTCTTAGCTTTAACCCTTAGTTAACTAATTTAACTCTTACCATGTCTTTCTCTATGTTCATATTATATGGCTAATATAGTTACTATAAAATCACAATAGGACCTAAAGTGGTTCATTAAAGAAATTTTAAACATTATTTAATTCATTTGGATGAATAATTTATTATTAGAACTATTATATCATGTAATAAAATAGTATTTGTTTTAAAAAATCATTTATGTCAATTTTTATACTTTTCATATCATGACTTTTTAAAAATCCATAAAAACATGATTATTTCAAAACAAATCATGAATTAAAATATAAAAAGTCATAATAATTCATAAAGTTAGTGTATGGAATAAAAATATTCAAAAAATATATATATTTTAGTATTTATAATCTCGTTTATTTTAATCATCAATTAATAGGGTAATTTCTACATCATCATTGTGTCATAAATAAAATTATTTATTTGATGTATAAAAATTATAAATAAAATAACATGATGTAGGAAATATTTTTAGATATATAATTAATATTTATAGTATAAATTACCAATTATATAACCCCATATAAATTTTTGTACTAAAAGATACATGTTTATGTTACATTTTTCTTTACTTGAAATTAATTCTTATATAATGTCGTTGTCACTCCCCAGTGGATCCATGGGGTCCCAAAATTGACCCAAGGATTCCCATGGTCTAAAATATCTAATCCATTAGGATTATAACACGTTTTAGGGTAATTTAATATTATTATAATATTATTTTTTACCCTAATTTACCTTATTTACCCTTTAACCATTTTAACTGAAATAATTACTGATGTTACTGCTAATAATGTCTAAAAATAAAAGGTACATATTTACACAATTTTTAATTCATAATTCAAAATAAGGAATCCATTTTTTCAAATTGGAAACACATATGTTTTAGTAATTAATTTAAAATTAATTCCCGTTGTCAAAACCAAAAACCGTGTTTTTAAGAAGTAAAAACTGCCAAAATATTGACATGTGTTTATTTCCAATTTAAATGTGAAATTATTTCCAAAGAAAAAAATTAGATTATATGAAAGAAATATAATCCAATTAAACTTTAAAATTTTTTTAATGTACAATATAACTATATGAATAAATTAGATGAAAATATAGTTGTGACTAAAAATGCGGTATTTTTCACTATTTATTAAAAATTTAATTTTCTTAGAAAATGTCCGAGAATTTATCCAAAGTAAAATTTGATATACCAATTGTATAGAATAAGTTTATTTTGTCAAATAGAACATATAAAAGTGACAAAAATAAGATTTTAAATGGGGTTTCCTTCAAAAAGTGGTAGACTGACGTTTTAAAAATATTAGAGAATTTCATACTTAAAATCAAGTTCGTTATTATTTTAAGCCTCTAAAATTTATCAAATAAATGTAAAAACATTTGACAAACATGTTTAATCATAATACCGTTATTTTCTTTAATTCCCGAAAATATAATGGTTTGGAATTAAATACCATTTAAAATGATAATATTATATTATTATTATTATTTTAGTATGACTCCACCTTGTGTACAACATAATATTTCAGAGAAACCCATTGTTGCATGTCGGGTAATCCATCAAACATAGCTTCCCTTTTAAAGTAAAATTAATATTTAATTCAAAAAATTTAATAAATATGAAAATTTCATATTCTTTATTTACCTGGTATGTTACATCCATCCCCCCTTTTAGAAATTGAATCCTCAAAATTTTATTCACCTATCAAATAAGTCGGTGTATTTATCCCTCTTAGCAGTTTCAGATTCCCATGTTGCCTCTTCAACAATATGGGGTTTCCACAAAACCTTTACATGATGAATTACCTTATTCCGTAACATTTTCTCTCTTCGTTCAATAATCTAGACTAGTTGTTCCTCATAAGAAATATTCTCTTCCAAATGAACTACCTCTAGACTCAAAAAATGAGATGGATTCAGCATATAATTTCTCAACATTGAAACATGAAAAACATTGTGTACCTGAGATAAACTTGGAGGTAAATCCAATCTATAGGAAACTGATCCAACTTTCTCTAGAATTTCATAGGGTCCAATGACCCTCAGACTCAGCTTTCCCTTCTTACCAAAACACATCACACTTTTCCATGGAGAAACATTGAGAAAGACATGATCCCCTATCTCAAAATTAATATCCTTCCTCCGGTTATCAACATAAATTTTCTGCCTACTCTGAGCCGTTCTCATGTGCTTCTGAATGAAATAAATTTTTTCTCCATCTCTTCTGCCAATTCGTAGACCATCAACTTTTTTTCACCTAAATCATCACAAAAAGATAGAGTTTGACACTGCTTTCTATATAATGCCGCAAATGGTACCATCTGTATACTTGAATGAAAACTGTTATTATAAGAAAACTCAACCAAAGAAAGATGTTGGTCCCAAAATCCTTGGTAATCCATTAAAGAAGCGCGTAGCATATCCTACAATGTCTGAATTTTTCAT
This sequence comes from Viscum album, assembly GCA_963277665.1. Taxonomy (NCBI): domain Eukaryota; kingdom Viridiplantae; phylum Streptophyta; class Magnoliopsida; order Santalales; family Viscaceae; genus Viscum; species Viscum album. The sequence continues at coordinate 1,643,034,014 of OY728163.1, read as the reverse complement.
TCTAAATATCTATTTGATTGAGGATGAAAAGATGTACTAAAATATAATTCTGTTCCCAATGACTTCTGAAGGCCCTTCCAAAAGTTATAAGTTAACCTAGGATCCTGATCAGATATAATAGAGATGAGAACTCTATGTAACCTAACTATATCTTTAATATATAATTGAGAAATTTTATCTAGAGATAGAGTATCTTGAATAGGAATAAAATGAGAATATTTAGTCAATCGATCATCAATAACCCAAATTACATTGTTACCTTGAGATGTCTTGGGTAATCACACTAATAAATCCATAGACACATTTTCCCATTTCCACTCTGGTATTGGAAAAGGATGAATCATCCCTTTCAACAAATACCATTTTTCTTTAACCTGTTGACAAGTCAAACACTTCATAGTAAAGTCAACAATTTCACTTTTCATTCTATCCCACCAGTAATACACCCGTAGATCTCTATACATTTTAGTACTTCGAGGACATACTGAAAACAGAGAACTATGAGCTTCACATACATCGCTTTTTTAAACTATGAATAATATGGCACACATAACCTCCTTCCAACCCTCAAAACCCATTATTTATCAATATTAAATTTAGGTAACATAACCTTCTGAACCAATTCTACTTTTTTTGCAACTCACAGTCTTCTTTCTATGCTTTCTTTATTCTATCTTCAAGAGATGATTTGATTGCCACCTAAAACAAAATAGAATAATTCCCCGCACCAACAACTTCCAATCCCAAATTCATCAAATAAAAAACCAAAGGATCTTGTTCCAAACGCAACATGAATAATGTAGAATTACTCTTTTTGACTCAAATCTTCATCCACTTTATTTGCCTTTCCCAGATGGAAATGGATTGTGAAATCACAATCCTTGATTAATTCTATTCATCTCATCTATCTCATTCTTAATTATTTCTGAGTAAATATATACTTCAAACTTTTGTGATCAGTATATATTTCACACTTTAATCCATACATATGATGCATCCAAATTTTTAATGAAAAAGTAAATGTAGATAATTCCAAATCATGTGTAGGGTAATTTAATTCATGAGGTTTCAACTGACGTGAATCATAAACAATTACATGATCATTCTTCATAAGGACACAAACAAGTATTTTCGATGAATCATTACTATAGATAACAAATTCACCATTTTTGGAAAGAAGTTCTAAAACTAGAGCATTCATCAATCATTTTTTCAATTCCAGAAAACATTCATCACATTATTTTGTCCAGATGAACTTAATACGTTTTCGAGTTAACTTAGTCAGTGGGATAGATAACCGTGAACTTTTTTCAAGAAGCCTCCAGTAATAACCTGGTAAACCAAGAAAAAAATGAATCTATGTGATATTGGTAGGTCTTGGACACTCTTTGAATACTTTTTTTAGAAGGGTCAATAATTATTGCATCTTTAGAAACAACATAAACAATGAAAGAAATCTGTTGTAACCAAAACTCACACTTGCTGAATTTCCCAAAACATTTATTTTCTTTTAAAGATTGCAAGATCAACCTTAAATGAATTTCATGATCCTCTTACATTTATAATATACCAAAATATCATCTATAAACAAAACCACTATTTATATGCTGATTCAACTGAGCCATCACTACAACAAAATAATTGATTCTGATTTTTACCATCTCAGGATGCTGATTTGGAAGGTAATTTCCTTTTGTATGACTTCCCAACACAGCTGCCCTATTTCATTATTGAAAATACAATCTAAACAAGCATATATTAGATGAAAAACTTTCTAATCATCAAATTCTATATCATTTAAATCTTACAATAAATTTAAAAAAATTATGGACATTAATTTAAAAATATCATAACTCTTAAAGTTATCTAAACTGACCTATGATACCAACTATAAGGTCCCATACTTAAACAATACATAACCTCGAGTTAAGTTAAGAATTATACATAGAGGATCTTTTCAGGTTTATAGTTTTAGAGACTTAGGCCATAACTATAACATTACATCTCAAAAATTTCAAAGTAGACACTTCTACACTATCCAATTTTTTTCACAAAAATAAAACTCTATAGATAAACCAGAAGTATTTTCTTGATATAAATATTCTTGAATTATTCTTTTCTATTACCCATCTTTATACCCTATGAAAAAAATTTCAAAAACTTGGGATGAGAATAAAAATCTCAGTAAGGATTATAAAATAAAGAAATAAAACATTAGTCCATAAATACATAAAAATTAGGGAAATCATACTTTTCACTCATAAAACTAAGCTCTTTAACATACCTCATAAAATCATAATATTTATGAATAACACATAGAAATCATAAATTATAAAGGTAACTTGTGGCATCCATAACATACTTATATTGTATCTTTCATAGATACATAGGGAGTTACATTTGGAATACCCATCACAGTATATTCCCTAAATATCTGAGGAGAAACATTAAGGTTTACCTCCATCACATTACCCAGTGCATTAGAGAGCTATCTCCGGATCACCTTCCCTTGTTTTATCACCGAACCACCTGTATATGTAAACAATAACCAAGAAACATAACATATTCATAACACAAAAAACAAGCATAAAAGAAAAGATAACATTTCTACATCACAATCAAAATATATCATTTCAATATTTTGAAATAATAAATGCCTTATCAAAACTATTTTCAATACAATAATACATAAAAAATGTATATAGTATTTATTTTCTTTTTAAAAACATTACTGTTTGTTAAGGAAGCCAAATATCAAATAATGTTCGCGGGGGTAGAAAGGGCGTTGTAACTACGTATGTTAAAAAGAAACATTATTTTTGTCATTTATTAAAAAAATTAATTGAAAAAAGATTCCATTTGATTGAAATTAAAATTCAAAGGGGTTTATACACTATATAAAAGAAAATCATGTATAAATCAAAATATGCCTCAATGAAAGGAGATTGAGACATAGTCCCTTACCTTGAGTTCGAATCGTCACATATGTTCCTTTTTATTCCTAAATAATAAACATAAGTTAATTTCTACTTGATTTAGAACCTTTTTCATGTTTATTATTAATATTATATCACTTATTTCCATGTTATAAATATTACATAATTTTTTTTTTAATATCAGTCGTTTTGTCGATATTCGGTACTTGAGTCAAAAATGAACTTATTATTATTACAAATTTTCCATGTAGTCAAAATTCCATTATCATCAGAATGATATTAATGATTTAAATATCATATATATACATTATTTATATCAATATATAATATTACATAACATTTGGAGATAAGACATAAAATGCACCATTCATGGAGACGATAAGCCGTACGTACGCATGAACACTACTTTCATTCCTTTTTAATATTTAAAGAAATGAAAAATAAATGATAAATAGGTATATTAAAATTAAATTATAATATCATATTTTATATATCCTACATAAGTTCATTAACACCATCCTTTATACATTCCACGTATGGCATGAACGAGTCCTATTACTTTGAGGGGGCGGCAGACTACACTTCCTCAAATGAAATTATTTTATTTAATCATTATGGAAAGTATAAAGGTATGATGAAAAAAATATAATCATAGATAGAATATAAATATATTATATATATCAAATATAAAAATAGTTCCATCATAATTTCCACCATTAGATGTGGTAGGAGAAAATTGAACAATCGTCATTTTGGGAGGTAGTAGTTCGCCGTACACAGAAACAATATGTTCATATACATTAGATAGAGGTGTGGGTAAGTGTAGTTTAAATAATTCTCACAAAAAAATCCTACTATATTGAGTATTCCGGTGTTGTTACATAATAAAATAGTAGGAATATAATAAAATAGAGAGTGAAGAAGTAAAATAATGGAAATGAACTCTAGAGAAGATGCTACCTCTTAAAATGTGTAACTCCCTTTGATTTGAGACAAAAGGGTTTATTGAATTTCCTTATTCATAAGGTAAGGCTTATAGGAGGAAGAGAGATATTTTGGGAGTTTATATGGGAAGAGGTTGGAAGATCCAATGGTCTTGATAGGTGTGATTATATGGGTTGGGGTGATTCCCTTTTATAAGAGGGAGGGGGTCACTTTAGGAAAGTTTGAAAGTATTATTTTATTATAGATTTATTGTCTATATAAAATGGTCCCAAAGTCATTTATTTCAAATATAATATGTTTTTTGGTCTAGAAAATCTCAAACAATAGGTTTTATACATGTATATGTCACATATTTAACCTTATATTTTAGCTTTAACCCTTAGTTAACTAATTTAACTCTTACCATATCTTCTTGTATATTCTTACTATATGGTGAATATATTTACTATAAAATGACAAGAAAATCCCAAGTGGTTCATTAATGAAATTTTAATAATAATTTAAGTAATTTTTCCAAATCCTATATTTTTAGGACTATTATATCATTTAATAAAATAGTATTTGTTTTAAAAACTCATTTATGTCAATTTTAAAACTATTCATATCATGACTTTTTAAAAATACATAACAACTTGATCCTTTAAATAAACCTTAATTATATCAAATATAACAAGTAATAATAATCCCTTAAATTAGTGTATGGAATAAAAAGTTTAAAAATAAATTTATTTTAATATTTATAATCTCATTTATTTAAATCACCCATTAATAAGTTAATCACTACGTCATCATTGTGTTATAAATAAATTTATATATTTGATGTATAAAAATTATAAATAAAATAACATAGTGTAGGAAATATTTTCATATTTATAATTATTATTTATAGTAAAAAATATCACTTATATAAACCCTTCAATTTTTTTTACTAAAAGATACATGTTTATGTATTATTTTTCTTTACATTAAATTAATTCTTATAAAATGTCATTATCACTCCCAAGTGGATCCATGGGATCCCAAAATAGACCCAAGGATGCCCATGCTCAGAAATATCTAATCAAATTAGTATTATTACATGTGTTAGGGTAGTTTAATATTATTATAATATTATTTTTTACCCTTATTTACCTAATTTACCCTTTAACCATGGTAAATAAAATAATTACTGAAGTTACTATTAATAATGTTGAAAAATAAAAGGTAACTATTTACAAAATTTTGACCCCATGATTTCAAATATGGAATAAAATTTTCCAAATTCAAAACACATAAGTTGATATAATTTATTTAAAATTAATTCTAGTTGTCAAAATTAAAAACTGTGTTTTAATGAAGTAAAAACTGCCAGTAGATTGACATGTGTTTATCTCTGATTTCAATGTGAAATTACTTCCAATGAAAAAAATTGGATTAAATTATAAAAATATAATCCAATTAAATTTTAAAATCAATTAAAAAGATAATCTATCTATATAAATAAATTAGATGAAAAAGAAGTTTTGACTTAAAATGTGGTATTTTTACTATTCATTAAAAAAATGAACTTTATTAGATAATTACCAAAAAAAATTATCCAAAGTAAATTATGATGTACCAATTCAATATATGAAGTTTATTTTGTAAAATAATATATATAAAGGTAAAAAAAAGAACTATATTTAAAAAGGGTTCGCCATCAAAAGGCATTAAAATGACTTTTTAAAATATTAGTGTATTTTATGCTTAAATTAGGGTTTGTTCTTATTTTAAGCCACTAAAATTTATGGTATAAATGTAAAAACATTTAACAAACTTGTTTAATCATAATATGGTTAGTTCTGTCCATTCCCTCCAATAAAACAGCTAGGCTTTAACTACCATTTAAAATAATAATATTATATTTTTATTATTTTTTTGGTATGACTCAACCTTGTGTGAAACATAAGATTTCAGAGAAACCCATTTTTGTGTGTCAGGTATGCCATCGAACATAGCATCCCATTTAAATTAAAATTAATATATAATTCAAAAATATTTTTAAATATGAAAATTTCATATTCTTTATTTACTTGGGATGTTAAAATAATAGTGAAAATATTTCTTCATTTAAAAAAAACAAGGATATGGAAGATAGATATTCCCCAGAAGATACTTATATAAAAACAATGTCGAATAATAATGAGATAGTGATGTAAACCATTACCTTAGGTTTGATTTCTTTCATATGTATGTAAACCTCATGTATAATTGTTTAAATATTGTTATTAATTTATAAAATAATCATGTTAATACTTAAGATATCATATATGACCCTCTTATATCATCCTATCACCTTTTTGTTAATAATATTTCTACATTACAGTTCTTTTGAGTGTTAACTTCTTCATTTTTCTATGCATGTTTTGTTGTATAAGTCCTAGTTATTATGTATATGATATAGATACATTATATAAATAATGATATAAAAGTAATATATATCATATTTAGTCATTATATACATTTATATAATCATTCATGGATAGAGATCATGGAAAATGAATCGTACCGCGTCATGGAGATGCAAGGTCGTACGTACACATGAGCGATGATATCATTCCCATAATGGTAAAAGGGTATGGAAGTGGATAATGTATATATTTTTTCAGAATCAATATCATGATATAATTATTATATATCTATTATTTTGATAATTATAACCACACAAATAAGGCGGTGATGGGAAAAATATTACACCAAAATGTGGATACGGTAAGTAGTACATACACACATGCAGCGCTTTTGTTTTTTTATAGGATGGATAAAAGATGTAATATGGTTGATACATAAAAATAATAAAGTATAACCATATTTTTGACATTGTAGTTATTACATTATAATGTAAACAACACATTAAGAGTAATTATAAGAAGAAATAATTTTTAAAGAGTCGGTAAAGATGAATACCACTTATTTGGAGAACTTCCTTTATATCTCCTCTTAGAAACACTATGGTTGGTATTTTTAGAATAAAAAAACCTGAAAAATGTTTATATAAAACTTGATAATATAAAATGTCAGGGGATGGTGGATCTATAAGGCTCAATGTGTTGTGATGAGGTGAGGTAGGAGGTGCCCTTTTATAATTGAGGCGAGGGGAACTTTTGAAATTTCTCAAAATATTAATTTATAATAAATTTAATATTAATAAAAATACCATAAAAAGGAAATGTATTCAATGATATGATGATATAAGTTAAAAATACCATCAACCATTAGATTTTTGGAAATTATTTATTATTATTTTAAATTTTTTGATTTTGATTAAACTTTAGTTAACCTATTTTAATTTTAACTAAGGTAGCAACATTTTCAGTATTGAAAGGTTGTAATATTTACTTATTTGATTTCAATTAGACCATAAATGAACTATTTATAACATTTTATAATACATTATAATTAATTTTTATTTTTGAAAAGGTTTTATGATTTTTAAAATATTTAATAAAATATTATTTTGATTAATTATTATTAGTGTCAATTTTGAAAGTGTTCATTACACATACTTTTAAAAATATCAAGATAACAAGTTAACTTCAAACAAAATATTTTATAATATCCCTAATAAGAAAAGGGAATCTATAAAATTATTTTATAATATTAATTATTTCATATTATAATTATTTTAATATTTTTATTAACATTTATTTAATATTTCCATTAATAAAATAATCACTGCATCAGTGTTGTGTAATTATTTAACGTAATTATTTTTTAACTAAAAATTAAAATTGAAATACCATGATGAATATAAATATTATATATTTTATAATAATACATATAGTAGAATATATATTTTGGGTAACCTGATATTAAAAATGATATAATATTTAAAACATGAATTTGACATCTTTAACTTTTCATTGAACAAAATATTATAATTATGATAATCGCATCTAAGTGGCCATGAAAGTAAAAAATAAATTTTTATCATGAAAATATGTTTATTAAGTTCAGAATTTATATTTAAATTCGTTCATAACATTCATTTTTCCCCATGTGGACACATAAGGGATATTTAAGAAAGAAGTGACATTTTGTGACTCTCTTGGATTTAAATATTATATAAGCCATTTGAATTGAAAAGTGTTCATTAAATAAATTAATTTATATCCTTATATGTGAATTTTATAATTATATTCTTCCAATGATTTTTTTTCATGTTTCATAGTAATATTATAGTCTTTACCATTTTATTTTTAACCTAAATTACCCAATTTATCCTTTTCTATGGTAACAAAATTTACCTAGGTTACTATTAATATTGTCCAAAACATAAAAGGAAACTATTCACTAAATTTGGACCTTATTAATCTAAATTTTTTTATCCATTTTTTAAAATTCAAAACACAAATGTTTTAGAATTTAATTTAAAATAAAACTACTTAAACACCATAAAACCGTTTTAAAAAAATGCCAAGTATAAAACATAAAATGTTTTTGTAAAAAATTAACATATAAAATACTTTTAAAAAACAATAATTGGATTATTATAAATTAAAATTAACAAATTAAAATTTATAATTAATCCAAAACATAATTTTACCAAATAAAGTATTAAAAAAATACAGTTTTCAATAAAAACCAATATTTTCATTATTCCAGAAAAAATAAATGTTTTATAAAAAATAATTATAATATAATTTTGACTTTAGGAATTAAAAAATTAAATTTTTTTTGTAAAATTAATTTTCTATAAATTATAAAAGTTAATATTCATTCATAAAAATAAGAAAAAAATCATTTTTTAAGAAAGCATATTTTCGAAGAATAAAGTGATTTGACTAAAATTGTGTGATTACTTTCTAGGAACATAACAAAAAATTCATTTTGATTTTTTTCTTTATATTTATTTCATAAATTAATTATTCATATTTATTCCCACTAATTTAATGGATATGTTATTCTAATAGTGTCTTTTGGATATTTTAAACTCATGGTTTCGTGCAATGCAAGCTACTGAAGATTTAAAATTATTTAAAGAAAAATATTTCATAAAAAAATATCCAGTTGTTATACCACCCCTCAAGGGAATCAACATGTCCAACATGGTTATGAATAACCTCTATCTATAATTCTTCCTACCAGGGCTTCTCTACCTTGAATATCAAAGATGACTCCACCGTAATCTAATAAAGAAAACCATGGTCACTACTATCTCCAACATCATGATGCATCATTGCAAGCTCCTACATCCTTTTCAAAACATTAAAAAACTCTCAAACCACATATCCTTAGGATTTTGGAATAAATGCAATGAAAAAAATATTATACTTTCTCAAGATTTAAGATATATCAAAATCATAATCCTAAAGAAAATACATCAAACTCCACTGGCATAGATTCATATCCTATTGAGAGAAAACATATTTTAGACTCTTTTGGTCAATGAAAACCAAAAAATGATTGCCAATGTAGCAATTCTAGAAACAATTTAGTGTAAACACACTTTTTGAAAGCTCTAGATCATTAGTGGAATAGTTATTCCAGTGGGTATGTAGCTTTCTAGACCCATAATAGATCACAACTCTCTATTTTATTAACACACATCCCAAGACCAGATGGGACACATCACATAAGACACCAAACAATATACCCAGCTTAGTAAACCAAAGCACTAGAGAATTGACTAACATCTCCTTCAGTTAATTAAATTCTGATTAACACTAATAGTCCACACAAAATCCTAGTCCTTCCTAGTACACATGGTTATTATCGATTCAACTTGATATAAATTGAGTAGAAAAATATGATAATAACCTATGAGTCCAATGAAAATGCGAAGCACCACTAAATTATTGCTTGAATACTGATAAGAAACTGACTTGAAGTTTTACATGTCCACTTCCACACCCAACCAACTCTCCACATGTCTAAATAAATACAACTCTAGTGTCTAGAAATCACTCTAGTAAAACATTCCTTATAGTAGGTGGTGTTAGTGGACCTAAAAAATAGTTATGAGATGCTTGACATGATTCTCTTCTAACATCAATTAGACTATGATATCATTGATGAATACAAATTTTAATTGGACTATGAAATCATGAAATATAGAGTTAAATGGAACCATGAACATAGATAGGGTGTTTCTAACACCAAATATAATGACTAAAAACTTAAAGTGCCTACACCTACACCTAAAGGTAGTCTTTGAGATATCCTCACACCTCACCCTAAATTGGTGATATCTATATTGTTTATAGATCTTTGAAAACTAACTATATAATCTCAAATGGTCTAAAGGATCATTTATCCTCAGAAGATGGTAATAGTTCCTAATTTTTACCTGATTCAACTATCGATGGTCTATAAACAGTCTCAGACTAACATATCATTTCCTATAAAATGATACTATATAACCACATATTGGAACACTAGGCTAGATGAGACCCCTCTACATTTTTTCGTACACCTTCAACCTCAACTCTTACAACTCCATTGGTTACATCTAATAAGGATCCCTAAAAATTGGAGACATGCCTAACTACAACTCAATTCTGAAATTAATGTTGTGTTAAAGGGGTAGTTTCATAAAATCCTATGGGAAAATGTATAGGATCTCTCTCACAACCATGGGAATATTCCCAACCTAAGATTCCACTAACAACTCTTAAACTATGAAAAAAGAGGTTCTACTTTTCTAATGCCCATCCGATAACCTATCTCACCAACAAATGCCACTTGTTGGTCCTCCACATTGGAAAATGAAACTCTCATATAAAAATATATGTTTAATTAATGAATAAAATATAGATAGTACATATCAAGGATAACATTGTATAGCTGTATCTATTATAATAAAAAGTCCCCCATAGACTCACACTACCCAATCAACAGTCTATATCCCTAGCACATGTAAAACAAGGAAGCCTGACCTCTAACCAGCTTTGGTAATGACATGGGAACTGGAAGCATCTCCTTGTACAATACCAAATAATATAACAAATTGAGATAAAAAAGGTGTGTGAGGATATTTAATTTAAAAAGGACACATAAGGGTAGATGATAAACAAATTGTACCTAGAACTACTCATGGCTCTACTGGGACTACTGCCTCTAATGTGTGCATCTATCCACACCTAGCTCCTTTAAATCTCTATTGTTATCCACTATGACCATGCTTTTGCATAGGTATATTTGTACAAGGAACATCGTGAGGATTTTCTTTTCCAAATACGCTTACTCTTGGCTGCTAAAAAGATGATGGAGGTCCCTATTGCTGAAACAGCCTCTAAGGCAACAATTGTAGCAACGGAAAATGAGCTCAAATACACACATTAAACTATTCTACCCGAGTAGTTGTGTATTGATCTTCAAAATTTTCATGTCCTCCATATACATAAATTGAAAACGGAGAACCTCTAGCAGGTTATTAGGATCCATATAACCTATTAGAACAGAAAGAGGTCTACCATGGCTGGCACCCCACTAATCGAAACCTTGACTGCCTAAAAAATTATGACCCATTACTTGATGATCTGCTCCTCAAAACGTCCATATAGCCAATATCTTGTGGATTATGACCTAGAGAAAACAACATCATGATAAAATATACTTTATTTTTCACCCCCAGATACTTAGGGAGCATAGATAGAGTGACCACATACATGATCACTATGTACAAAGCCTCCTCCAAATGTCTCACTTTGAACTACTTAATATGGAAAAATATAGAGAAAAGTGAAGAAGGTTATTGAACCTAATCCTAATACCCCACACACTCAAAGAACACTTATAAAGGGAGAGAAACTCTAGAATCTTGGAATCCCTCATCATCAATGATAAGAAATCCACCTAGAACTCCATCTGAATGTGTTTCCATAACACATCTGCCTCCTTTTGGTCACCAAGAAATAGTGTCAACGTGTATCTCCCCATATATAACTAACTTCCAATGGAACCTAGAACTCATCCTATACTCTTATAATAATTTAAAGAGATATCAATATCATCTATCTAAGCCTAAAATATACTACTTAAAGGCATGAAAATACCTCTGTCATGACTCGTCTTACTTTGTTGGGTCAAACCTATGTAAATAAACTAGATCAGCCTGCTGAACTCAACTACCTGAGAAACTTGTGGATTAAAAATAGGATCTATTCCTAAAAATCATGCAGAACAACCTAAGCCCAGTAAGAAATAATCTTATCATAGGTTTATTAATTTAATTAATTTTATTTTCCCATACTAATCCAACTCTAATATGAACACAATAAATCATGATGGATGTACCTATCCAAGGTTTCTACCCTCTAAATTGGTCCAAATCACATAGTTGTTCAGTAAGCTTAGATCTTGTACACTTTATCATGGGGGCCCTATAATCCCATATCCTTGCTAGTCATCTTGACCTATACCAGGTACCAAGATCAACATGAACCATTTCTCAACCAACCCAGGAAAACCTCAAAGCGACTAACTCAAAACATCATAATATTCCTTAATTAAACCTTTTATACAACTCTCTCACAAACTCCTCCCATAAAATTTTCTACAATGAAGGGAGAGAGATAATGACCCCCAGATTCCACCTCTAGTAGGTTCAGGGTTGTTGACTAGCAATGTGATTATAAAAATCTCAATATTGGGAGGATTTATTCTCAATAATATAAAATAGGATTGGGAGATATGATGAAAAACCAATGAAAAAATACAATAGATAAAATGAAGGTAAAACAAAAACCATCCTACTATACATGAATAAAGTAAACTGATATAAATAAATGTATCAAAATATACCAAAATAAATGTCTACAATAGTGACCCAATAGAATATCCAAACTGAAGATAGAAATGTCTAAATTAGTCCCCAAATTCCTCCATAAATGATGAAAAATATTTTATATATGTTTGGTGAGTATGCATGTATACTCAGTAGGGAAATAACTATGTTCTCAAGTTCACTTGGTAAAAGGGAATTCTAGTTCACCAGTGAAAGACCATCAGAACCAACAAGCACCTAGATAGGTCAACTAACCACCCCAGCCATACCATGGCTCACTCAAAAAATCACACATATAATAATATAACATTGATATCAGAATAAATCAAGGTGAACTGTTTCTACTTCCCCCCTAATTTTCTTCTCTCACGTCCTAATGTCAAATTTCATGTGTTCCCATACCTTCCATATATATCACATCACAACCACATCTCATCACATATCACACAAATACACCAGCCCATCTCTGATGTGGGCTATCACATATCATCTCATAACCAAATAAATGGGTTATCATGAATGTGATGTACATCAACCTTATGACTCCCTCATACCATGCATGAACCCCACCACATATAACATCATATTGCTTCCTCATCACATATCATACCTCCCATTAACACCTCATCCATCACACCACATCTCTCTCAAAGACACCTGGGTCATCAAAACTGAAGGAAGAGTGGGGAAGAGGGGGTATCCATCTATTTATACCACCTCCGTCCTATATGTTTGGAAAAAACGTAGAACCCATAATACAAAATTGGAATTTTATAGTGGTATAAATAGCTGTTGTCAGCGCTAGAAAAGTGTTGATAACCTGAGTGATGTTAAAATCCCAAGAATTTTATTAGTGATGAAAAAGATCTGATAAAGGGTCTATTTATTAGTGCTAAAAAAACTGATAAATAGGACATTTATCAGCACTTTTAAAAGCACTGATAAATATCTCATTTATCTACTAGTTAATTTAGCACCACTAAAGGATTCCTTTATCTGTGCTTTTGAAAGAGCTGGTAATAGTTTTCTTTATCAGGGCTTATAAAAAGGCTGATAAAGGGACTTACTGTGGTGTGGTGTAACAACACACTACAACACTATTGTAGTCTGATGTTACAATACACTGCAGCACTAGAAACACATATAATATCAACAAAAATAGGTCCCAAAACAGAATTTAAATAAAACTAATTTTACAATACATATACGAGAAAAAACATTATATTATTGACATTTCAAACATTTTTTATACAATTACATAAATAAAAATTATTACATACATTCAAAAACATCAATGTTCCATTGTATTTTAATCCCTAACTGACTCATTCCATTGTCAAACAAGCCAACCCCTACTCGAGGAAAAAAACACACCTATTTAAGAAAACTATTCTTATGTTAGTAAAAATATAAAAAAACTCTACAAGGAATAATGAAAATGAAGTCAACATTCCATTACATATTTTTTTTGATAAAATAGAGAAATTATATCATAACATTACGTTTACATCTTTCCGATATTTTTTAAAGGTTTCATGGATTTGGTTCCTCTTTCAATAATCCAAATCCCATCTTCATGCTCCCATCTAACGTACACTAAAATTTCTACATTGGGACCATAATGAACTGATTGTGATGTTCCAATGAAAGGGTTATCCTCAATTGAATTTTCATCTAAATCAACATTTATTTTAGCCAGAAATAGGAAAATCAACCAATTATTATTTGTTGGATCAGATATATAAAATACTTTCACTTTATGTGTTTCGATTATGAACGACTCTTCTTTTTACCCATCTACATTGAAATTCACCCTCATAGATCCCATTTCATTAACTTTTACTCCATTGATATTTTCAACCCATTTACAAAGGAAAATCAGAACTTGAAATTTTATATAATACAAATTGAATATCTTTTCAATAATTAAAAAATGTGACATATTTTCATAAATTGGATTACAATATTTGTAATCAGATATGTGCATCGCTTCAGCCACAAGCATAACACCACTTTTTTGCATCATAATGATGTCATAATGTTATTTTGTATAGAATGTATAAACATTTATTACAATTCCAGTGTAAGATATAACATTATAATTTGGTCCTATGGATAGTCAGTGAAGTCGTTCTATAATTGAATTTTGATTTTCAGATAACTCCATATAAATTTGATCTCTGAACCATCCTATAAATTGATGATTATGTGTATTTGATATCCATATTTCGGCTCTTACTGGATTCAAATATCTAAGAATTTTTTTTTGGGATTTAATATATGGATCAAAATTATTACTATTATATAATATGTAAAGATTTTTTTTTCTACTGCTCTACCAAGGTAATTGTAACAACATCTCTTCCAGATATCCCTTCACCCATAAGGAATTTTCTATGATGAGGCATTAAGAGGCTGATGATTTCAACATCTAATAGGGAATCGATACATAATTCAATATCTTCTTCAACAATATATTGTTCAACAATACAACCTTATGGACGAATTTGATTCTTGACATACCCTTTCAAAATATTCATGTACCATTCAATGGTGTACATCCATCTGTAATAGACATGACCACATAGTTGAACCTATCTGACTAAGTGAACCATCAGGTGGACCATTATATCAAAGAATGATGGTGGGAAGAACATTTCTAATTCAAATAATCTGATTAAAATCCTCTTATTCATGATGGGAAACTTCATCAGGTCAACAACTTTACTACATATGGCTTTGAAAAAGAAGCATATTTTGGTAAATTGAATTCATACATTTTGAGGTAGAATGCAACGAAAATAAATGAGAATTAAATATGGCATCAAAACACGATATTTGTGTGATGTTAGTAGTTGTAACATCAAATTATTCATTAAAACAGCATTCATTATATTTTATGAATACTGATGTGGAACTTTTACACTCATAAGGAAAACAAAAAATTGCAATTTTTCTTTTCTAGATAGTGTGTAAGTTTCTAGAGGAAGAAAAGTCAGCCTTTTACCCTTCACTAGTGCCAACTCTTCCCTTATCCCCATTTCAATCAAGTCCAACCTATCCATGATTCCATCTTTCTTTTGTTTAGGACAATTAGTAATGTGCCAATAACACTATAAAATACATTTTTTCTACATGAATGACATCAATAAAATGCCTAACATACAAGCATTTACAATACAGTAATTCAAATAAAATTTATCTCTTCTTATAACATAATTTTTTATGGTTTTTTGAAAACGGTTTATCGAAATTAGTTACAATCTTTTTTACATTTTTTAAAGTTCATTGCTCGTTAATGAAGTCGGTGTTGTACCATGTTTATATTTCTATAAAATGATACTTTCCAAGATCGGTATTTGTGTTGTCAAGGTGAAAAATTTCGATGTCATAAAAACAAAATCTTTTAGGAATATTTCAACCAAACTGAGTATGTTCATTTTTCACAAATGGGACACCCCAACATGCCTTCAATGCAATATAATAATTAATTTTCATAAGCAGGGAAGTCATTTATCATTCCGTACAATATGGCCATCAATGTGTATTATTCACTTCTTTGAGAATCAAACATTATAACACCTATATCCAACATCAATTTCTAATCTTTGATCAATGGATTCAAATAGACATCAATATCATTACTGTATTGATTTGGTCCAGATATAAGCAGAGACAATGTAATGTATTTGTGCATTATGTATAACCATGGTGTCAAGTTATAATTTACCAACATGAAGGGCCATTTAATATTATTACTAATATATACACCAAAAGAACATATTCTATATGTAGATAACACAAGAAAAATGTTTCTCAGCTCATCTCTAAATTCAAGAAACTCGTAATCAATTTTATTCCTCTACGGAGAATTTGTTGGATGACATAGGTTACCATATTTAATTCCTATATCTGAATGCCATGTTAATCATCTTTTGGTTTCATAACATCCATATAGTCTTCTAAACTATGTAATGATAGGAAATTACTATACAAATTTGAGGGACTTGATTCATTTTTGTTGTATCGATCCACACCACACTTGGGGTATTTCATTAGTAAATAATGGTCCTTGTGAAACAATATGAAATCCTTTAGATAATCTTGTATTTTTTAGAGATCATTCCCATTGAATGTAAAATTCATTTAATGTTATATGTTCAGCATGGTTGTTCATTTTCTTCTAGTAGAAAAATTTTCACTAGACCAAGTAGTTCTTTAAAGATGGTGTCACTCCATCTGTTGCCATATTTCACATTATATAACTTCATTATAGCTGAAAAAGTTGTGTATTTAGTAAAATTGGTATACAATGGTTTATTGGAACAACTATTTAACTCCTCAAACAACATTGGACTATCATGAAATCTATCTTCAATTGCAATTTTCATCTTTCCATGCGATCTCCATCATATTTTACAAAGGTAGTCATATCAAATGATTCATAAACCGTAGTATCATCCCAATTGAGGTCCTCATTTAGTTTTTACCTGTATTTTGTCCAATATTTATAAATATGATCTATTCTATGACTAATAAAATGTTCTTACAACTCTTAGGGATTAATTTTTCTTGAATAACAACAACGTAAACATGGACAAAGGATTTTATAAGGTTTGTCTGCATGCTCTTTTGAAAACATGATGAACTCTTTAAGTTCATCTTCATATTCATTTGTCAAAAAATTAGGGTGCATCCATTTTAAATTCATATCCATCCTATTAGGTTCATAAATATTGATTTGGAGGTTCTCAGTAAAAGTTAATATAGACGATATGTTTAAAATACACTCAAGATGACCTATATGATAACTAAGGACAACCAGATGAGCTATATAAGAAGGTAAAATACCTGTGATTTTCTTTTGGATCACATGGGTATTTTTCTAGTTTTCCCTTAATTCATTGGAATATATTCACTATTGTGAAGTTAAGGGAATATTTATAAAATAAAGTTACCAATTATACTAATAAAATTATTGATATTATTCAAATAATTATTTCCCTATTTACTATTACTATGGTGGATGTCTCATGTGATATTTAACTAGAATAGAAGTAGGGAACCAACGTGAACTCAATAAAAAGTATATTACTTTGAGAAATAGATTTCATTGGATGGATAGAAAATATTACTAGGCTAAAAAATGATTCTATAAGAGGTTAAATAAATGAAAATTTTATCAAAATATGAAAATTCTAGTTAATACATACTATAAAGTTATAAATGATGATTTCAAGTTGTATTTTTTTAGAAATATTGAGCATGAGTTGGTCACCCAACCCACACCTCCTATTTTATTAAATAATAATAAAATATTGATGCACAAGGTAAAACTTACTTGAACTAACAATGATTTTAAATAAAAAAAACGAGAAGATGAAAAGTGCATAAAGCATCAAAAGAGGAGAAAAAGCCATCATGTTGCAAAACAAAGTTCATGAAAATATTGATTATTAACTTCTCATAGATGTACACAGAAGATCAACAGTGGATGTAGAGAACAAAAGAGACCTTTATATATCCTCCACCCAGATCAACAAACAGGAAGTATCATTGGAATTAGGTATCATTAGAACAATTCCAATGAATGGATACATGTATCATTGGATTATTGACAACAAATAAAAAACCAGTGGATCTCATGACATGGACAAATATATTAATCCCTCCATATGATTTTTTGATAGGATCACACTAATTTCAAGTAGTGAATGAGATGAATTAATATATCTAAAATTTCAAATGCATGATTGAAACAAGAGACATCATAACAAAAATAATCAGTGACCTATTTTTAATCAAGATCCAATTGATGAGTTGGTATAAACAACCAATCATACATTAGTTGTAAATAAAAAAATAAACCAACAATCATTCTCTAAACAAGAAATCACAATAAAATCATAAACAATGGATAATAAAAAATATATCATTAACAAATCATATAAGAAGAAATGAAAAATGAAACAAAAAATACACTAAGAAAATCGAAAGGCCTTCCTCGCTAGGTTGAAGGAAATCAAAAAATATATTTAAATGTCAAATGAGATGTTCAGAGGCAGTTGAGTGGTGTGATTTGACCATTGATTCACCGAGGAGTGCCAACAGTTGGTGGCTTCTGTAGAATCTGTCTATCATGACGGGTTCACAAATAGTTAAGGGTTTTAAAAAAGACCGAGACACTTTTATTAGTGCTTATAAATAATTACTGATATATAGACCTTTTATCATTTTTTTAGCACTGATAAAGACCTGTCATTATCAACACTAAATAAGAACTAATAAAACCAATGTTTATCAGCGCTAAAATTAGAGTGCTAATAATGTTTTACATATCAAAGCTTTATTGAGTGCTAATAAATCCTAGTCTTTATTAACACAGAAAAAGTGCTAATAAATATTCTTTATCATCACTTATTACTGAAGCTTTGTTAAATGATTTATAATGATAAATATAAATAAAAAATTGTAAAAATTTATAAATACTTAATAAATATATATAAATATCAATATAGTAAATATATTCCTTTGTAAATATATTTATTATAATTTTAAAATTATTTATTTTTAATTATATAAATATTTTTAATCAATATTATTTATATCATTATATATATATATATAATTATACATATATATTTAATAAATATATATAAATATATAAATATAAATATAGTAAATATATTCATTATTTAGGTAAATTTATTATAAATATAATAATTAGTTAAAAATACAAATTTATTTATTTATAATTATAAATATATAATTGTATAAACATAGTGACTGTACATTTATAAATATATTTATTTGTAAATATTTTTTAACAAATATTTTTTTTACATTATTATTGAATATCTAATTGTGAGTGCCTGCATATATGTTAAAAATGAGTGGAATTGAATAAATTTTGAATATAGGTACCCTTTAACAATATTGAAAAAATGGATCAGTTCTCTGTGTGTGCATATTGTATATAAAAATACATTAATTACATATTTGTGAAATCAATATAACAAACATTTGATCTATATTAAATTGAAAAATCAAAGGACATTCAATTATATATCAGGTACTATGAAATTAGTCAATATTTTTAATTCATATTAATTTTTAATTATATACCATTATTCAATAAATATATGACTATTTAATGTAAAATGAAAAAATATTTTGTAATTATAAATCATATTTATATATAGTAATATATATCTATATATTTTATATATACAATCTAATAACATTAATTATCATAATTATATAATTAATAAAATGTTTAATATTTAATAATGTATAATCAAATAATTCATTTTTATCAATAATTTAATTAATAAAATTTGTAATAAAAATATTCTTTATTTTTAGTATTTTTCATTTTTTCATTTTATCAGCATTAAAAATGCACTGATGAAAGATATATGTATCAAATCTAAGCATAAAGTGGTAAATAAGTGTACCCTTTATCAGTGCAAAAACATAAGCACTAATAAAAGATTCACTTTTTCAGTGCTAAAAATAAAGCGCTTATAAAGGACACCCTTTATTAGTGAAAACAATACTGATATGATAATGGTTTTATTTATCAACAATAAAATAAATGCGCTAATAAAAGGTAAAATGTATTAGAGTTTTCTTTAACGCTGATATATTTTCCATTTATCAATGTTTTATTCTAGCACTGATAAATAAGAGTTCTATTAAATCCCAGCTTTGTAGTAGTGAACCCATTACCTTTGAGCATTGGTAAGTTTATCCAACTTAGGTGGGGAATGTATATAAATAACATAAAGTTCATGATATATAGATAAGATATAGTACCCAAAATATGGTATCACGTTAGCTACACTAGCACCCACCATGTCACCACCACCACAACACACAAAAATTATCATAACTATTGACTCCACTTTATGAAACACACGAAGACACCACCACACAACCCACACAACATTTTAACTTTCACTTATAAGATCATCAATTTTGAAACACAATAAGTTCAATGAACTTTCATCACTAATCCATTTAATTCACAATTACATAACCCATTCGTTTAACATTCAATTAATTAATCCATTTACCAAATAACTATTTCCATCCCATCCCATTTTTTTACCATACTATTTTGATTCATTTTATCATATCGATTTATTCCATGGCTAACAAATAAACTAACACAACCACCGTAGAACAACTCGCTTGAATCAAAACAACCATTTCTAAAACACCACAACCACCATCATCACCGTGCCACATCAACCAAGACATAGCACCATAACAACCACACATAAAAACAACCAAAAAACACACAAACACCAAGAACCAAAACTAATGTACTTCACAACCACTTGACATAACATCATATTCCACATCCACACCACATAACGACACCACAAGACACACCACCACCACACAACACCACCATCGCACAATTTCCCACATCATATCCATTCCAACTAACCACTAAATCACAACCCCACACATCACACAACCCATAAAGCCACCTCCCTCAATGCACAATATCCTAGACAATGTAAGAAAACAAACCACAAACACTCACAACAACAACACATACCATCTTCCACAATTTATTAAAGGTATTTCATTTCATTAAATATTTATTAGAATGGGTATAATAACACAACCATATTCCATGGGAAACCAATTCATTATCCAAATATACATTCTTAAGCTTTTATTCAGGGAGTGATCACACAATAACACAATAAGAGTCATCACAACAAATCACATATAGGAAAAACAAGGACCCTAATATCTGTTATTTTTATCAAGGAAATATCATGGAATAATATCATCAACAACAATATCAATGTAGTCAACACATACAATATCTCCCAATACCTGAAAATTTCAATTATTCTAATTTATAATCCCTATTATTCCAAAAATTAATATCTAACTATTGAAAAAAATTATGAAATCCCCACACATAACATGTAAATAGTTAGAGAATGAGGGTTCCCTACCTCAAAAAACTTTTCGATCTCACTACACATTGCTTGGAAAAGAAGAAACATCCCATGAACCACAACAACATAAGAAACTAGCAGATTAACGTACACCACATTAATAAATCATAAAAATACACCCCAAAAATACCTAAAACCAAACCAATATCGCCACATGGTATTCTTGGGAGAACAATGAGTGGAAAAAGGAAAAGGTATAATTTCTCACCACCGATTGGAAATGAACAACCACTAGTGTAAGGACCCAACCCCAGTTTCCCGAAGCCTTTTCCTTATATTATTACATTGGCATATAAAAAAGGAATTAACATCCCGAAGGAATGAATTGTTTAGTAGATTTGGAAACAAGATACATAAATATGTTCATCATTACATATTTAAAGGAAGACAATACTAATTTATTCCATTTGAAACATCCATGCCTCCTAGATTATGCCTGTAAAACTCAAAACTTACTTGTTCATGTCTTGGGAAACTGAAACATAATAAAGGGGTGAGATCAATCTCTAAGTTAGATTAATAAATACAACAGAATATAATATAAACATAAAAATTAGGCATGGTGAATAAATGAAAACACATTCCTTTACAAATAATGAACATAAATAAATTATGGAAGGAATATAAACTGAGTAAATAATTCCATAGTAAAACAGAGCAATGGGAATTCTATTAGTCAAAAAACCACATGAACATTAAATTAATAGCCTCATAATGACGAAAGTGCATAGGCCAAACTTTATAAAACATTTCGCCATGGCCACGACCAAGACTTTTAAAAATAATTAAGTCCTCGGCAAAAACCATATATCAATTTGGGAAAGTCCTCAGCCAATTCCACGTCTATTTGTCTCAAGAGACCTACCGATTTATCAAGGGGTATAAGGATCCCCACCCATCACATAATAAGTCCAACGAATTGATCATATTATTAGGGATAAACATAATCAACATATATATTCATATTGAAACTAACATTTGAAATGTATTTATCTTTTCCTAATCATTAAACATATAATGTAACCATTCAAAGTAAGTTGGTGAATGGTTTTAGGATGTCACATCCACAATAAAACTAATCATAAACCATTCAATAAAACATGGTGGATGATATCAATGGATATAAACCTCAATGTGGAACAAGATTCAACAATGGAAAATGACATAGATGAAGATACTTTTAAATGAGACCATTGAAAAATTCTTGAGGAAATAATCCTTAAACATTCCAAAGTGTCACATACCACCTTAAAATATTCAAATAATAACCCATTAGAATATCAAGAGAATAATGGTACTATTTATATAATATAAAAAGGGAATTAAATACACCACAAGATAGAAATAAGTGATGAACAAGGCATATATCTCATAAAAGTTATTGTGAGATGAGAAAAACCCTTATTACTTTTTAAGGGAGAGTTATTTTGGAAAATAATTTATATTCACCATGAAATCATAATATATGAATGAATTTACAATAATATAAAATAATATTAAATTGAAATTATATTTTAGGAAGAAATGACATCCCACTAATGTGAAATCATGTAAAAAAATTTCTTAATATTCTTTAGAAATAAAACATTTTAGAGAAATTTAAAAAAATTATTAAAGATAATTTTATAGCGGAAATGATACTTTGTTCTCTTAAATAAAGAAATAATCCAAAAACAATTTTCATGATAAAATTAATGTTTTTATAAAAATTCTTTTTTCTTAAAGAAGATTATGTGGTACACTTGAAAATGGGTAAGAATTTGAAAATATTCCTTGAATCGTGTTTGTTTATCAGGATAAAAGTTTTGAATGATTCTTTTAAAAAATCTAAATCCACATAAAATAAATAAGGATTATGGATGGTAAACATATATATGACATTCCCACAAAATTTATGAGGATTAAATAATAATACATAATAATTTCATTGAGGTAATTAGATAATAAAAGTAACCCTAACGAAAATGGAGGTTCTAGTGAGAAAACCCTTACAACATTGTAATCAATCAATTCGTATGCCCCAAAAGTAATAATATTAAAATTATAGATTGAATACAATGAAAATAAAGATATTAATTATATGTTAAATCAATGGTAATTATAAATACACCTTACACAAATATTAGTAGTGAAGACGGAAAATATCACAAAAATGGAAGTGAGAGGAAGAAACCCCTTACCTTAAGTCTGAATGTGTTCTAATATTGATCTTAAGGTCCTGGAATATAAAATTAGACTTATTAATAACTTATTTAAGAACCTATTAGAAATTTATTTAGTTTATAATAATTTTTGTAGTTAATTTAGGAACTTGTTGATAATTTATTATATTGAATTTTGTTATTCCGGAGTGTTCATTTTCTTTATTTTCATAATTCGATCACTTGTTCTTAATTAATGGAGTTCATGTGGAATGGATTTAAATCACCAGAATTAAAATCAAATATTATTTATGAACCTACAAAAGTTATAATGTTAATTTCTATCATTTGGTGTAAAGACCCAAAGTTTCATTAATGGAAATCCCTCTTGATCTAATTAAATGTCTATTTATGTTTATATAAAATATCAACTTCTTTGGTTTTATGTTAATAATTTTGACCGTTGCTAATATAGTCGTTGAACAGTGATCACATGATTAGTATAAATATAGGACTTTAACAAATTCAATTTACTCAGACAAAAGAAGCGATGGCCTCATCCAGTAGAATTTCTCCATACGAAGCCCATTTGTCGGAGCTCGGAATAGAGGTGGCGTCCTTGGGATTCACTCTTGACCAAGACCAAGATGAGCTTCATCATGTCAAGCTCGAACGCGACCATCTTCGGGAAAAATGGAAATTGATAGAAATTACCACTCGAGTGATGTTATCGGAGCCACCCCAAGAGTCTGTCACCATCGCACACCATACCCTTAGGTCTTATGTGGCTGTTTTAAGGGGTTATGTAACAAATAAGTAGTACTATTTTTATGTACATTATTTTTGTATATAATAATGAATATAATTTCTAGTCATTATTGATACATTGTAAATAGTTTTTAAAGTACAAATGGTGTTTTTAGTTATTATTTAATTAAGAAATCTATTTTATTAAATTAAGGGATTTTTGAATTAAATAATATTTTAAGAAAATAATAATAATATTATTAAATTAGTTTTTATTAAATATAAATGATATTATAATTTTATGAATGCAATTATAATTTTTATTATGGTTTGAAAGCCATTTGTGTCAAAACCTGTGAATTTTTGATACATGTTGGTTTTTATTTTAAAAGTGAAAATTAACATATTTAGAAAATTATTTAGATAAAATAAATGTTATTTCTGGAATCAGGACATCGAAATTATCCAATGGTGAATTTTTTCATTATTTTCTGAGACAGTCAAATTTTTGGGTAACAATTAAATACCATTTAAATATATAATGTGTTTTATGACATCATAATGACCCAATAGTGATGTAACAAAATACTATAATTTTTATGTTCGACCAATATATGTTTTAACATTAAAATAATGTGAGTTTTGGTTTTTTTGACTTACTTTTGAAAGCATTAATGGACCCCTCCAGACTTATTAAACACCTTGTCTTTTTAAATTAATTTCCATGGGAGTGTGACTCACCTCCACATAAGCAACCTTATTATTTTAAGAAGTTCGGACTTTGGCCTTATAAAATATTGTTTTCCTCTTCTCTTTTCCAAAAACCATGGGCAAAAACCAGGGGATGGTTTTTGGTTTGGATTAATTTAATGTAAGGGGACCCAAACCTAAATAATAAAGAATTCCCTCACCTTTCCTATATAAACCCACCCAAGCTCCCACTTCCTCCTCACTCAAAGCCTTTGGAGTTCGTCCAACCTCTGCCCTACTCTCTCTAGAATCCTCCCAAGGTGACCCAATCTCCCAATAAGCCTCTCACAAGCCTCTCTCCAGCCATTGGAAGCACACTTCCAAGTAAGGGTTTTTCTTCCATTCTCATTTTTGTCAATTTTCATTAAGTTGTATTTCCCTTTTAATTTCAATTATGAATGTTGGGGTATGGTTTCACACCTCCCCCATAATTCCCTCTTATTGTTTTAATGATGGGAGACCCCTTTCTCTATCATTAAATGTATCCCATGTACACCCATTACTATGCCGAAATTCCGAAAGGAACTTCTCTCTCTTCTTTTACATTCAAGTAATAATTTTGTATCATGAATCTAAATTCAATTAAAATTGTTGGTAAATGTATCTATATGAACTCCTTACTGTCCATTACCTATATATATGATGATTAGCCCCTTTCTCTCTCATTAAATGCCTCCCATGTACACCCGTTACTATACCGAAATTCTGAAAGGACTTCTCTCTCTTATTTTACATTCAAGCAATAATTTTGTATCATGAATCTAAGTTCCGTTACAATTGTCGGGAAATGTATCTATATGAACTCCTTACTATCCATTACATATAAATATGATGAGTAACCCATTTCTCTCTCATCAACCATTTTTATGAATTCTTATGTCACACCGTTACGCTGCCGAAATCGCACTGATTTTCTAAGCTAATGCCATTGTGTAGTGGATACCATGCCCATTTCTCCATCAAGGGTATTCACCTTTATAAATATTTACTTATTGATTACAAAGTTTCATGTATTAATTCCACATTCCTTTATCATGGAATAAATGATTTTGTTTTATGAATCTATGTTTTATGATCCATGTGGCACACTTATACATGAAATGAAATGTTTAAGAAGGGTGCGCCCTTATAGCACTCCAATGCATTGGGTAAAGTATAGTATCATGATACGTCATGTGCAATGAGAGTTGAATAATGATAATTCAAGTGCAACAAGGGTTTACTTGTGCTTTATGTGCAATGAGGATTTACTCATGCTCCATGTGAAATGAGACTTGGCTCGTGCTAATTCCATGATAAGTGTTGCTGCCACATTTCCATGTTATGATTATCATGTGTTATCATGCCTTTATGTTCAGGTTTCTTTTATGCTCTACTGATATAGCTATTTTCTAACATGTATTGTACTCCTCATGTTATTCCATGTGTACTCTCTTACTAGGCTTTATAGCTCACCCTTTTCTTATGCATGTCCTCAGGTTATGCCATTCAATGCTAAGTACGAGGGAATTTAGTGGTCATGTAAAGGAAGTTTTCAATAAAGATGTCGTATTTCATGTTTCAAGTTTTTATGTAATGATCCTAATCCCCAAAGACACTAAACCTCTCTATCTTCTTTGTTGTATCAAGTGAGGTTTTATGTAATAAATCATGTTTAAGCTTGTAATAAAAGCAGGGTTGTCATAGTTGGTATCAGAGGATAGGTTTAGTTATTTTTTGGATTAGGAAACCCGAGTAAAGCCTTAGATACAAGACTAAGTATAATAAAAATATCCCTAAGTTTTGGTAAGTACTGAGTAAGTGGTTTATCAAACAAATATATACCTGTCTAGATACGAGCAGGTAGAGGCGGCCCTGACACAGATGTATCCTAGGGGTAAAACCCGAAAACACCTCTTTGAGCTAGACTCGAATGGGAACTGGTGCACGACAATGGGCCTTACTGCACTCTTGGTTGCAACACTCTCGGGGGATATGTTTTGATAAATTCAAAAGCTTATTATGAACCCTTATTAAGGGAATTAAAAAAAATGCCCCTACGAATATATGTTAGAATGTAGATCATGAAAATCTTAGATTGAAGCCTATAGACTCAGGAATTAAGGAAATAAAAGTTTATTTATAAGTCATCAACTTTTTTCATTGGATTACCCTTTATGTGTTACCCCTAAATTTCCTTTTATTCTAGCCAATGGTCGGTAATAGGAGGACTTGGGCTAACAACCGTTGTGAAGATCAGTGTGATGACTGTACTAATGAGATGCCCAATCCAATGGGAGCGAGAATCGCGAACTTTGTCACGCTTCTCTCTCAGCTAAATCAAGTTTTGAATAGAAACATGGGTCAAGAGGAACGTTCAAACCCCCTTAAGAAAAAACAAGTCACTATCGAGAGCTTCATGAGACAAATGCCTCCTACTTTTAGTGGATCATCCGATCCCAAGATCGCTGAACAATGGATCAACTCCATTGAAAAGATATTCTCCATCCTCCAATGTTCTAAACAAGATAAGTTTCTTCTGGCGGATTATCATATAGAGGGTGAAGCTAATCAATGGTGGACGTTGATCACAAATACGAAGCCTGGGGAGGAGATCAAGGCGTTGGAATGGAAGGATTTCTAGAAGATGTTTTTCGATAAATATTTTCCGCGCACCCTCCTGATTAAGATGGAAAGGGACTTCCTTTCCCTCAAGAAAAAAGATGAAGAATCTGTTGGAGCATACGAGGGAAACTTCACAAGGCTTGCACAATACACTTTCGGCTTTTTCATTACCCCCGAATGAAAGGTTGGCCGCTTATTTGGTGGGCTGAAGCCTAGCTTGCGGAAAGCATTATCAATCTGTGACTTCGACAACTATGAGGAAATTGTCCGATGTGCCCTCAAGGTCAAAATGGAGATCAGAGAATCATAGGGGTATCATGGGGACAAGAAGAATAAGGTGGAATTCAATGCTGCTGGTCTGATGGATAAATCCAACGGTGCTAAGAAGATCCAGCACCCCACTTGCCAAAATTGCAGAATGAAGCACCCTGGAAATTGCCTTAAGGGGACCAGAAAATGCTTCAGGTGTGGAAGAGAAGGGCACCTAGCTGTTAACTATCGAAAAGAAAGACCCGCAGCTGAGATAGAGGAGAGGAACGCTCCGTTCAAACCTCAACGCATTGTTCAATGCTACAAATGCAAGGAACCTGGTCATTTTTCAAATCAGTGACCAAATCCAAGGGTTTTCTGAGACAACCAACAACCTCCAAGGCAGCAAGGAAGTGATTTTTCCATCACTTCTGCCAAAGTAAACCCCGAAAACGAAGTGGTGACAGGTACCCTAGTTATTCATTCAAGAATAGAAAACATACATTTTGATTCAGGTTCTACACATTCTTTTATATATAGAAAGTTTAGTAGAACAATCCCAGCACCACCACAGATCAAGGAAGTAAAGATGTCAGGGAGTACGGAAAATGGGGAAATCATTGCAACCATGAATATAAGTCCCCCCCTATTATAGTCTGTGGATTGAATTCCCCGGAAAACCTCATCATACTCCCTCTGGTGGAATTTGATGCAATTCTTGGTATGGATTGGCTTTCCTTATATAGAGCCAACACAAATTGTCGGGAGAGGGAAATCACACTCCATATGGAGAATTGGCCCCAGATTCATTACAAATGTAAGGAGGAAGATGAATCTCCTTTAGCTCCATCATCTCAAGCATGGATATTACTGCCTTATGAATATGCGTATCTGGATCAGATGATTGAGTCCAAGGAATAAATCATCCTTGAATAAATGCCTATTGTGAGGGAATTCGCTGAAGTGCTTCCTGAGGAATTGCCTGGTCTTCCTCCTAGAAGAGATGTTGAGTTCTCAATTGAACTTATACATGGGGTGCTACCAATATCCAAGACTCCATATAGAATGGCTGATGTTGAGCTTGAATAGCTGAAGAAATAACTACAGGAGAGTCTGGATAAAGGGTTTATACACCCAAGTGCTTCACCGTGGGGTGCAACAGTCCTCTTCGTCAAGAAGAAGGATTGGTCAATGCGGCTTTACATCGATTATCGTGAACTTAACAAAATCACGATAAATAACAAGTATCCTCTCCCAAGAATCGATGACTTGTTTGATCAGCAGCGTGGAGAACAATACTTCTCCAAGGGGGATTTGCGGTTGGGATATTATCAAGTAAGGGTGAAGAAGGAAGATGTCCCGAAGACTGCTTTTCATACAAGATATGGGCACTATGAATTCATAGTAATGCCTTTCGGACTCACCAATTTCCAGAAATATTCATGAACTTGATGAATATATTATTTAGAGATTACCTTGAAAAATTTGTGGTAGTCTTTATAGATGATATTCTAATATACTCCAAAACCCAGGAGGATCATGAGGAGTATTTAAAAACTATACTAGAGACTTTGTGCAAGGATAGGCTCTATGAAAAGTACAACAAGTGTGATTTCTGGTTTAAGTAGGTCTCATTCTTGGGCCATATCATCACAAGCAGTGGGATATCTGTAGACCCCTCCAAAACAGATGCAATTGAGGGATGGCCGAGGCCAACATCGGTAACGGGTATCCGTAGCTTCTTGGGGTTAGTTGGATATTATCGACGATTTGTGAGAAATTTCTCACGATTGTCCAACCCACTTACCAAGCAAACTTGAAAGGGACTAATGTTTTCTTGGAGTGATGAATGTGAAGAAAGCTTCAAGGAGTTGAAAAGGAGGCTTATCACTACGCCCGTGCTCACTTTACCCACAACTGGGGAACTTTTTTTTGTTTTCAGTGATGCTTCAAAGAAGGGATTAGGCTGTGTGCTGATGCAGAATGATAAAGTTATATCCTATGCTTCAAGGAAGTTGAAAATCCATGAGCGAAACTATCCAACGCATGATCTCGAGTTGGCAGCGGTGATCTTTGCCTTGAAAATCTGGCAGCATTATCTCTATGGAGAAAAATGTGAGATATATACTGACCACATGAGTCTTAAATATATATTCACACAGAAAGAGCTTAATACGTGCCAGAGAATATGGATAGATCTCATCAAGAATTATGACTGTTCAAAACATTACCACCCTGGGAAAGTGAACAAGGTGGCAGATGCCCTAAGTAGAAAGGACCCAACAATTTTATCAATGATGGGAATTGAGAAGGATCCAATCTTCTTAGACTTGATGAAGATGGACGTGGGAATCATAAAGAAGGGAACATCATCAATCCTTTCACAAATTATTGCTCAACCATCTCTTTTGGAAAGGTTAAAGGATGCTCAAAAGGATGATGTGGGAATTCAGGAAAAAGTGGAATCTATCAAAAAAGGGAAATCCTCAGAGTTTAATGTTAATGAAGAAGGAATTGTGCGGTTTGGGAAAATAATATGTTCTCCATCAAGTCTGGAGTTGAAGAAGGATCTTTTGGATGATGCACATAGTTAAAATTTCTCTATTCACCCAGGGAGCACAAAGATGTATCGAGATCTCCAAGAAAACTTTTGGTGGGATAATATGAAGAAAGAGATCGCTGAATATACATCAAAGTGCATGGTGTGTCAGCAAGTGAAGGCGGAGAGGCAGAAGTCTAAGGGGATGATGCAACCATTGCCCATACCAGAATGGAAATGGGAGAACATCACCATGGACTTTTTCACCAGACTTCCAAGGACATCCAAAGGCAACAATGCAATATGGGTTGTTGTGGATCGCCTTACAAAGACTGCACACTTCATTGCTATTCGGGAGGATTTCTCTTTGGATCAACTGGTATAGATATATATCAGAAAATTGGTAAGGTTTCATGGTGTACCACTATCTATTGTGTCTGACTGTGATCCAAGAATCACCTCTATGTTTTGTAAGATTCTTCAACATGCTCTGAATACTGAACTAAACTTCAGTACGACCTATCATCCTCAAACTGATGGCTAATCCAAGCAGACTATCCAAACACTTGAGGATATGTTGAGAGCGTTCTCAATGGACTTTAATGGAGGATGGGATCAACATCTTCCACTGGTTGAGTTCTCTTATAACAATAGTTTCCACTGAAGCATCCAAATGGCACCATATGAATCCCTGTATGGGAAAAGGTGTAGAACACCGGCATGTTGGGATGAGGTCGGTGAACGTAAGCTGCTTGGACCAGAAATGGTCGAAGAAATGGTGGAGAAGGTGAAAATCATTCAGTAGCATATCAAGGCAGCCTAGAGTCGAAAAAAGAGTTATGTAGATAATCATCAACGAGACCTTGAGTTTAAAGTTGTAGACATGGTGTTTCTACGCATTTCTCTGTGGAAGAATGTCATGAGGTTTGGAAGGAAATGGAAGTTAAGTACAAGGTACATCGTCCCCTTCGAGACTCTTGATCATGTCGGGGCTGTGGCCTATCGACTAGAAATTCCACCTGCCATGGCCAAAGTACATGATGTCTTTCATGTATCCCTCTTAAGGAAGTATATACCGGACCCTTCACATGTACTCTCTTCAGAGGTGTTACAATTGGAAGATGATCTTTCTTATGAGGAGAAAACAG
Organism: Viscum album; assembly: GCA_963277665.1. Taxonomy (NCBI): domain Eukaryota; kingdom Viridiplantae; phylum Streptophyta; class Magnoliopsida; order Santalales; family Viscaceae; genus Viscum; species Viscum album. The sequence continues at coordinate 1,643,002,222 of OY728163.1, read as the reverse complement.
TGAAGATCTTAGATCATAGAGAAAAAGTTCTACGAAATAAGACAATGCCCCTCATCAAGGTGTTGTGGAGAAACCACAAGTTTGAATAAGTGACTTTGGAATCTGATGAAATGATGAAGCTGAGTTACCCACATCTATTTTAGGGTGGGAAAAGGAAAATTTCAAGGGTGAAATTTCTTAAGGGGGGAATATTGTAATGACCCAAAGTTTCATTGATGGAAATCCCTCTTAATATAATTAAATGTATCTTTATTTTTATATAAAATGTCAACTTATTTGGTTTTATGTTAAGAATTTTGATCGTTGCTAATATATCCGTTGAACAGTGATCACATGATTAGTATAAATATAGGACTTTAACAAATCCAATTTACTCAGACAAAAGAAGTGATGGCCTCATCCAGTAGAATTGTTCCATATGAAGCCCATTTTTTGGAGCTCGGAAAAGAGGTGGAATCCTTGGGCTTCACTCATGACCAAGCCCAAGCTGAGCTTCATCATGTCAAGCTCAAATGGGACCGTATACGGGAAAGATGGAAATTGATTGAAATTACCACTCGAGCGGTGTTATCCGAGCCACCCCAAGAGTCTGTCACCATCACACACCTTACCCTGAGGTCTTATGTGGCTGTTTTAATGGGTTATGTAACAAATAAGTAGTACTATGTTCATGTACATTATTTTTTTATATAATAATGAATATTATTTCTAGTCATTATTGATACATTTTAAATAGTTTTAAAATACAAATGGTGTTTTTAGTTATTATTTAATTAAGAAATATATTTTATTAAATTAAGGGATTTTTGAATTAAATAATATTTTAAGAAAATAATATTATAATTATTAAATTAATTTTTATTAAATATAAATGATCTTATAATTTTATGAATGTAATTATAATTTTTATTAAGGTTTGAAAGCCATTTCTGTCAAAACCCGTGAATTTTTGATAAATGTCATTTTTTGTTTTAAAAGTGAAAATTAAAATATTTATAAAATTATTTAGATAAAATAAATGTTATTTCTAGAATCAGGATGTCTAAATTATCCAACGTTGAATTTTTTCATAATTTTCTGAGAGTCAAATTTTTGGGTAAAAATTAAACACCGTTTAAATATATAATGTGTTTTATGACATCATAATGACCCAATAGTGATGTAATAAAGTACTATAATCTTTATTTTCTGAAAATATATGTTTTATCATTAAAATAATGTGATTTTGGGTTTGTTTGACTTACTTTTCAAAGCATTAATGGACCCCTCAAGACTTATTAAACACCTTGTCTTTTTAAATTAATTTCCATGGGAGTGTGACTCACCTCCACATAAGGAACCTTATTATTTTAAGAAGTTAGGACTTTGGAATTATAAAATATTGTTTTCTTCTTTCCTTTACCAAAAACCATGGGCAAAAACCATGGTATGGTTTGTGGTTTGGATTAATTTAATGTAAGGGGACCCAAACCTAAATAATAAAGAATTCTCTCACCTTTCCTATATAAACCCACCCAAACTCCCACTTCATCCTCACTCAAATCCTTTGGAGTTCGTACAACCTCTTCCCTACTCTCTCTAGAATCCTCCCAAGGTGCCCCAAGCTCCCAAGAAGCCTCTCACAAGCCTCTCTCTAACCTTTGGAAGCACACTTCCAAGTAAGGGTTTTTTTCCTTTCTCATTTTTGTCAATTTTCTTTAAGTTGTATTGCCCATTTAATTTCTATTATTAATGTTGGGGTATGGGTTTTCACCTACCCCATACTACCCTCTTATTGTTTGAATGATGGGAGACCCCTTTCTCTCCCATTAAATTCCTCCCATGTACACCCATTACTATGCCGAAATTCCGAAAGGAACTTCTCTCTCTTCTTTTACATTCAAGCAATAATTTTGTATCATGAATCTAAATTCCATTAAAATTGTTGGAACATGTATCTATATGACCTCCTTACTGTCCATTACATGTAAATATGACGAGGAATCCCTTTATCTCTCATTAAATTCCTCCAATGTACACCCGTTACTATGTCGAAATTCCGAAAGGAACTTCTCTCTCTTCTTTTACATTCAAGCAATAATTTTGTGTCATGAATATAAATTCCATTACAATTGTTGGGACATGTATCTATATTACCTCCTTACTTTCCATTACATGTAAATATGATGAGGAACCCCTTTCTCTCTCATCAACCATTTTTATGAATTCTTATGTCACGTCGTTACGCTGCCGAAATCGCACCGATTTTCTAAGAAAATGCCACTGTATAGTGGATACCATGCCCATTTCCCCATGAAGGGTATTCACATTTATGCACATTTACTTATTGATTACAAAGTTTCATGTATGAATTCCACATTTCTTTATCGTGGAATAAATGATTATGTTTTATGAATCCATGTTTTATGATCCATGTGACACACTTATTCATGAAATGAAATGTTTAATAAGGGTGCGCCCTTATAGCACTCCAATGCATTGGGTAAAGTATAGTATCATGATACGTCATGTGCAATGAGAGTTGACTCATGATATCTCAAGTGCAATGAGGGTTTACTCATGCTTTATGTGCAATGAGGATTTACTCATGCTCCATGTGTAATGAGCCTTGGCTCATGCTAATTCAATGATAAGTGTTGCTCGCAAATTTCCATGTTATGATTGTCATGTGTTATCATGCCTTTATGTTCATGTTTCTTTTATGCTCTATTGGTATGCCTATTGTCTAACATGTATTGTAATCCTCATGTTATTCCATGTGTACTCCCTTAATGGGCTTTATAGCTCACCCTTTTCTTATGCACGTCCTCAGGTTATGCCATGCAATACTATGTATGAGGGAATGTATTGGTCATTTAAATGAAGTTTTCAATAAAGATGTTGTATTTCATGTTTCACGTTTTTATGTAATGATCTTAATCCCCAAGGAAACTAAACCTCCCAATCTTCTTTGTTGTATCAAGTGATATTTAATGTAATAAATCATGTTTATGCTTGTAATAAAAGTAGGGTTTTCATATTTGGTAACATGGAAATAGGATGAATCATTAGATGAAATATTAATGACATTCACTTATATTATTTTAGCGGTATTTTGATAATTTAGAACTAGTTTGGTCCTACGATTAGAAATATGTGTGTATACTGGTTCCGGAATATTATTTAGGTTATAATAAATATATTATAGTCTGTTTCAATAATAAAAATGGTTTGATGACCCATAATGAAGTAGAAATTGAGAACAAAACTTCGTTGTCCATGAAGGTTATAAATTGGAACCTCAGGGACATTGATTTCATTTATAAAATAAAAGAGAGAGAGAGAGTAAGGATATTGATTATGGTTATTAAATTAACAGTATATAATTCGATTATATAGATGATACTAGATCAATCATGGTAATTTGGATAGAGGAGGGGAGGATAAGATAACAAAAGAAGATAAGTTTAAATGAAACTAAATGAAAACGAAAGGTGCTTTACCTCTTGAAATAACCACTTTCAGAACCTCCTTAAGGGAAGGGATTTTGAGATTTTGGAAAGACATAGAGTTTCTTGGACAAGGGTTTTTACTAATAAAGGTTATTTGGACAGATCTTTGAAGAGATTCATGGCTTAATGAAGTGAAGATAAGAGGGAGTGTGGGTGGGTGTTTATATTGGAGGAGAGGAGAGTTTTCATAATTTTTTAATCATTAGTTTATTAACATCCCTCAAGACCAAAAATAGTGATTATTCCATGACCAAGAATAGTAATAAATGTATGTGAGTTCGAACCAAGTGAGATTAAATTACTTATGATGTCATAAATAGTGTATTTAACTGATAATTTGTATATACGGTATTTTACTGTATTTCACTATTCATCAAAAAATTCGAGTATTTAAGAAAAATACCAAAAATTCACCCTAACCATTTTTCAATGTATAGAATCCAAAAATGAAGTCAATTTTTGAAAAATAATTTTCTAAATATTGTTAATTTAATATTTAATCAAAATCATAATTTATTCTAAAAAACGGTTTTAAAACATTTATTTACTTATTCTAAAATATAGGTATATCGTACTTCCACTTGAATATTATTTTTATACTATCATAGGTAAGGTTACTATTCATTGGGGGTATATCACTAATCATAAGGGTATATTACTATTCATATGGGTAGATTACTATTCACCAAAAAGTAAGTTTGTCTTATCGGACTCCGAATAACCTACTGATCGCAACAGTGTATGTTAGATTTTCGAAATACACATTAAAAAAGTGACAAAATTATGTTTACATGACTAGGTTATAAAAAAGTGGTGTTTGTAAAGACTCATTGATCCCTTCATTCTATAATAAATCTATTTGTAAATATTTGGGGTGTTACATTATCCCCTCCTTACAAAAATTTCACCCTCAAAATTTGAAAATGAACTTCAAAAGTAAATGGTTGATACATGAAAATTCCCTTATGGAAACCCAGATCAGAAATATGCTTAATAAAATATCCTCATAAAAAGGGATAAGGGTGATGAGGTGGTCACCCCAAAAGTATGCTTTCAAATGAGGTGACATTAGTTGGAAGTAAAAACCTGGACATGGAAGAAAAATATAACTATGAAGTTCTGATGGAACATGATAAAGGACATGTTCAGATGAATTTTGATTACTACAAAACTTTAAACAAAAAAGAGAAAATTTATAGATATTATCAATGATTATGATAATAGGAAAACATTTTATTTATGAATATCTGCATTGATTTGAGGAATTATTCAACTCTATAAGAGTATACATATAAATTTCAACATAAAAAATCATCCTTTTATTGGACTTGAACTAACTATACCTCATCACATATCATGGGTTATTCCATTTGGTGAAGCAATATATTAACCTCTAAAATATCATACAATTATTAAACTAAACCATTTCATAAATGGTTAAAAATTTAAAAAATATAATGATTCAACACATTATAAAAAAGTTCTCTAAATTTCCCAGATGAACGTATAATTAACCCTTAATCAACATGAAGTAGCTCTAAATTTTACATTCCAATCCTGTGGATAACTTCATCATGTTTCCTCTTGAAATATTATAATAAATTGAATTACCGTAAAAACCATATTATAAACATGAATTCTTCTGTATTCCTTAAGTGAGATACATGTTATTGTATATATTTTTTAAATCCAAAAGTAAAGTAAACTCCAATGATGATAGAATAGGACACTTATAGACAAGTCAATAATAAGTTCCCTGGTAGTCAATACTTATCTGAATCAATCATTTATTTATCAGTATCTCAACATCAGATATATATTAAGGGCTGTCTTTCCCTCAATCTTGTTTTTTCCTAAAAATTTTATCTTTCTGCTGAATCGCTTTTCCTTTGTACCATTCATCATACAAACTCATATCCTTAATGAAATAGTACTGTAGTACAATCCTTATATATTTCATAATTCTTACAACTAGTACATTACAAAAAAATATTCAAATGACATGATTCTTGACTAGGAATATTAATCATTCTACTTCATCTGCAGTAGCATCATAACTTGATCATTAACCAAAATCATCATTTGGGGTATATTCCTCTGATATTATGGTAAATTCATTCAAATAGTCTACCAAATACTTGTAGTTGAAGCATTGAATATAGGGAAATCCATTCCTTGTCTTGCAATTATGACCATGGTGTCCTTTTTTTCCACACTTGAAGAAAACTCCTTTTCATCCCAAGCAAATACCAAGGTGTTTCCTTCCAAAATTTTCACATGTGAGAAAATAAATCATTCTCTTCATCCCTTTATCAATGTTTTTCCCTGCCATCTTCTCCTTCTTTTTCTTCCCTTCAAATCCATTAGACTAATAGAATTCTTTACAAAAATTGTCAATACATGATATTATTTCCTCATATGATGAGGGTACTTGGGAGACAATATTTCTTTGAAATTATGGCTTAATACCATCAGAGATAGGATCCTTCTTACTCTTTGCATCTCATGAATTAGGGAAGTTATTATTTATTATGCTAGGAACCATTTCTAATCAATTATATATTATATATTATCTAGAAAAATTATGAATTCTCTATGACCCAAAATAGTGTATAATACAAAGCATAAATTTATGCATTGTAAATACCAGAACCATATAATTTAGTTACTTTGGGGACATAAATACATCATAATGGTTGGTAAGTAAAATATGAATTATCCTAAGCATATCCCCTGAGAGTACCAATACCAAGAGTGTATCAAGGCCCATTGTCGTGTACAAGGATACATCGGGTCAGGCCTGAAACTCATTGTTGGAGTTTTCACTCCTAGGAACATTTCCACTAGAGCCACATCTACTTATTTTTATCCAGACAGGGATGTATTTTCTAGAAAGATAAATATATTCTATTCCTTAACAAGATTATAGTGAATTCTTGTATGTTTGTTTTCAAATACTAACCCAGGACTTTTTCCCCTAATCTACATTCTCTAATCTAGTTTCCAAGTTTGCTACAAAACTTCCTTTGATACCAACTGTAAGGACCCATCCCCAGTTGCCTAGTGCTGGTGCCTTATTTTATTACATTAGAATATAAACAATAAATATGCATCCTGAAGGAACAAATAGTTTAGTAGATTTGGAAACAAGATACATATATATGTTTAGCATTACATCTTGAAAGGAAAAACACTAATTTATTCCATTAGAAATTTCCACGCCACCTAGATTATGCCTGAAAAACTAATAACTTACTACTTCATGTCCTGGGAAAATGAAACATATGAAAGGGGTGAGCTCAAAAACTCAGTAAGAGTAAGAAATAAAATTGAATATAACATAACCATAAACATTATGAATGGTGAATAAATTAAAACACATGCCTTTAAAAATAATAAACTTAAACACATTATGGTAGGAATATGAGCTGAGAAAATAATTCTGTAGTAAAACATAACCATCGGTATTCTAATAGCCAAATAACCACATGAACATTCAATTACTAGCTTCATAATGGGGGAAGTTTATATTTTGGAAATTCTGAAACATTTCGTCAAGGCCTCATGCAAGACTTCTAAAAATGATTTAGGCCTCGGCCAAAACCATATATCAATTTGGGAAAGGCCTCACCCAATTCCACATTTATTTGTCACATCAGACCAAAAAAAGCATCAAGGGGCTATAGCGGGCCACAACCATCAAATAATAAGTCCAATTAGTGATTCATATGAGCAGGGATAAACATAATTAACATATATATTCATATTGAAACTAACATATGAAATGTATTTAACATTCCACAATCATTAAACATAAACACTAACCATTCAGAGGAAGTTGGTTTATGGTTTTAGGATGGTACGTCTGCAATCAAAATAATATTAAATCATTAAATAAAACATGGTGGGTGATATCACTGGAGATAAAACTCAATGAGGAACAATATTCAAAAAAGTAAATTGACATAGATGAAGATACTTTTAAATGAGATCATTGAGAAATTCTTGAGGAAATAATCATTAAACATTCCAAATTTCTCATACCACCTTGAAACATTCAAATCTTAATCCCTTAGAATATCATAACAATAATGGTACTCTTTATATGATATAACAAAAGTTAGTAAACACACCAAAATATATAAATAAGTTGTGAATGAGGCATATATATCATAAAAGTTAAAGTGAGATGGGAAAAATCCTTTTTACTTTTGAAGGAAGAGTTCTTTTGGAAAATCAATTATATTCACCATGAAATCAGATTGTAAGAATTAATTTCCAATAAAATAAAAGGCTAGGACATTGAAATCATATTTTAGGAGTAAATGACGTCCCACTAAAGTGAAATCATGTTTAAAGAGTTCTTAAGATTCTTTAGAAATAAAACATTTTAGAGCAATTAAAGGAACATATTCAAGAGAATTTTGAAGTGGAAATGAACGTTTGTTCTCTTAAATATAAAAAAGATCCAAGAACATTTTTTATGATAAAATGAATGTTTTTATAAAAATAATGATGGATTAAAAAATATTAGGGTGTACACATTATAATGGGTAAGAATTTAAAAATATCCCTTGAATCATGTTTGTTTATCGAGAAAAAAATTTGGAATGATCCTTTTAAAACATGTAAATACCCATAAATTAAAAAAGGATTCTGTATGGTAAACATATATAGGAGATTCCCACATAATTTATGAGGAGTAAATAATTATACATAAGAATTTTATTAAGGTAATTTGACAACAATAGTAACCTGAATGAAAATGGACGTTCGGGTGAGAAAACCCTTACAACTTTGAAATCAATCACTTCGAATGACCCAAAATTAATAATATTAAAATGATACATTTAATAATATGAAAATAAATATATTCCTAACATGTTACATAAATGTTAAGTATACATACACCATACACAATTATTAGCAGTGAATACGAAAAATCTCACAAAAATGGAAGTGAGATGAAAAAACCCCTTACCTTAAGTATGAATGTGTCCTACTCTTGAACATAAGGTCATGGAATATGAAATTATACTTACTAATAACTAATTTAAGAACCTATTACAAATTTATTTAATTTATAATAATAATTTTTATTTTATTTATGCCCTTATTGATAAGTTATTATATTGAATTTCATCGTTCCAGAGTGTTTGTTTTCTTTATTTTCATAATCGGTTCACTTGTTCTTAAGTAATGGTGTTCATGTGGAATGGATGTAAATCCCCAGAATTAAAATTACATATTATTTATGAACCTCCAGAAGTGTTAATTTTAATTTCTATCATTTAATTATATAGAAATAGGATGAATCCTTAGCTGAAATATTAGTGACATTCACTTAGATTATTTTAGCGGTATTTTGATAATTAGAAACAAGTTTTGTCATACGATTAACAATATGTACATATGATAGTTTCTGAATATTAATTAGGTTATAATAAATATATTATACTATATATAAATCATAAAAATGGTTTCATGACTGGTAATGATGGATAAATTGAAGAAAACAACTTTGTCATCCACGAAGGTAATAAATTGGAACATCATGGACGTTGCTTTCATTTATAAAATAAAAGAGAGAGAGAGTAAGGATATTGATGATGGTTCTTCAATTAAAATGATATAATTATAGTATATAAATGATACTATATCTATCATGGTCATTTGGATAGAGGATGTGGGGAGAGGATAATAAAATAAGATAAATTAAAATGAAACTTAATGAAAAACATATGTGCTTTACCTATTGAAATACCCTCTTTGAGAACCTATTTTAAGGAAGGAATTTTTGTCTTTTTGAAATACCAAGAGCTTCTTGGACGTGGTTACTGACTAAGGAATGGTATTTGGGCAGAACATTGAGGATATTCAAGTCTTATAGGAGTGAAGAGAAGAGGTAGTGGGGGTGGGGGGGGGGGGGTTATAGTGGAAGAGAACAGGGTTTTCATAATTTTTTAATCACTAGTTTAATAATTTCCATCAAGATGAGAAATAGTGATGATTCCATGACCAATAATAGTTATAAATGCATGTGATTTATAACAAAGTAGGCTTACATCACTTATGATGTCATAAATAGTGTATTTAACTAATAATTTATATATATGACATTTTACTGTATTTCACTATTCATCAAAAAATTTGAGCATTTTAGAAAAATATTAAAACATCACGGTAACCATTTTTTGAAGTGTAGAAATTAAAAATGAAGTCCATTTTTTAAAAATAATTTTCTAAATATTATTTATTTAATATTTAATTAAAATCATAATTTATTCTAAAAAATAGTTTTAAAACATTTATTTACTTATTCCAAAAAATGTATATCATACATCCACTTGAATATTATTTATATACTATTATAGGTAAGGTTACTATTCATTAGGGTATATCACTATTCCAAAGGGTATGTTGATATTCATAAGGGTAGGTAACTATTCACCAAAAAATATGTTTTTCTTATTGGACTCCAAGTAACTTAGTGATCGTAACTGTGTATGTCAGATTTTTGAAATTCACATCATAGAAGTGACAAAAATTATGTTTACTTGGTATGGTTATAACAAAGTGGTGTTTGAAGAGACTCAGTGATCCATGTATTCTATAATAAATCTATTTGTAAATTCTTGGGGTGTTACAACTAGAAACCATGGATCAAATCAATGGAATAAGGGATGGAAGATCCCCCAAAATGCCGAGGGTTATAACCACAACTATGATAAGGATCTGCTAAATGACGATAAATTCAACTGAGAAAGGGTTATAAAACACTTTTAAAATACCCCTTTCACATCATGAATTATAGATTCTTATATTAAATTCCACTGGGGGCAGTGATTATAGTCCGTGAATCCATTTTAGGTGATAAATCCTTTATATCTCCAGTTTCCATTGAAAATTAATTTTCCTCAGATCTAATTAATATAATTCATTTATTCCATTTTCATTATGTGAATCCATTTCACAGAATCCTCCAACATCATACACAATCATTGAATTCACTGTCTACACAATCTTAAAATCACAATCTCACATCATGAATCCCCTTTCCATGACATTAATTTTATACCCTAGCATATCTACAACACCAACCTCTATAGAACCTCCTCATACCTGCTCCAAAACAACTCTAACCACTAAAAAGAAAATGTAATGGTCCAAAAAGTCCTAGAACATTACATAGAAATACTCACATCTGGGTAAATAAAATATGGTGAAAAATAAACAGCAAAGTTAGCTGGGAATTTGTGCCCTAAAAATAAGTCATTCTACATTTATAAGTAAACATGCTTGCTCAACCTTAAACAATTATTTTTATCAAATAACCAATTATTTTTCATCATCTACTAACCAATTAGATTATCATAGGTCACTACCAAAAGTAACCAAAATCATTATCTATAAAAACAAAAAGATATAAAAACATAATTTCAAGTATTAATTCTTGTTTTATAGAACTATAAGGAAGAAAATAAAAATTAACACACCTATTTGTTACTTTAAGACATAGATTATTTGATATTTATCCAACAATCATGACTTGTTTCAAATTATTTATCCAATTCCAATATAACAAACATGTTAAAAAATAAAATTAACAATATGATCACTAAAAAATAGGTAAAATACATAGACAATACACTATCTAGAAAACAAGAGAAGACCATTATCATAGTGGAAACTAATGTGATCGATTATAAACAAAGTAAATTTATTTTTAAATATTTTTTTTATCTAAATTAAGGTTTATTATATCATTTTCCAATGAGATAAAGTATGATAAATTTACAATTGCACATAAAATAGGAGAAGCAACATATCCCTAACCTTGATTTATATGGTCAACATTCCCCACACTAGAAAAAATGATTGATATTCAACCACCATTGAGGGAAAAACCACCAAGCTAAAGGATGGTTCCTTTAAACCTAAAAACCACAAGCCACCAACAACCATGATCGGAATTTATCCCCCAAACAATGATAATTTCCCTAAAAAATGCTTGAAAAACGTGGAGTGAAGGGTAAAAGAGAAAGAGATGGTAAATGGATAATTTTAACCAAAATCCTTAGATCCTTAATGCCCGGAGGATGAAATCTACAAGGATATTAACTAGGTCACTAAGGGAGGTATAAAATACACTTAACTAGTGAAAAATTCCATCAAAAAAGCCTCAACATGAGTAAACGACCATCCAAACTCTAGGTTTGTCTAAAGTATTTAAGATTTCTTAATAAAGGTAAGAATGACCTAAAATTTCATTCAAGACCCCTCACAATGATTAATGTGTTATCCAGATTATTTCACCTCACTAAGAACTCAACCATGGGTGTGGTGACATCACCCAAGTAGTTTTGAATAAGAGGTCCTCTAAGGCTCAACGCGTGTTTCCACACCCTCGCCTAACTATTTTGGATAGCCTGTTTCATTGAGGGTCTCACCAAGGCCACCATGAATTTCACCATGGTCATGGTGTTTCCCATTTTGAACAAAAAAACCTACAAAGACCTCCAAAATCATCCTTGACACCAACAAGACTCGTAAATGCACTATGGAAAGATAAAAAGGGTTTAGACCATTACATATGTTGCTTATATTTCTATGTAGATGAATAGATTTATTGGAAATAAGGTCTTCTAAAAATTCAATTTTAAGGATGTGAAAGAAACATATGGAAATAATTCTTTGGAACATATATGTTACTAATTAAAGAAGAAAATTCATATGAAATGTGAATTCTAGAAGTGAAATAAATATGACAAAGAATATATAAGATTAAAAATAAAATTAAATAAAGACTTTAGATATAGGAATGAAACATAAAGTTGTAGTGAGGATTCATCTTATGATATTTAATTTGATAATAGTGATGGAAATTTGAAAATAATTGGGTTCTATTCTAAAGTTCCCATAAATGAACTGTGCCTTATGAGAAAAATAACAATAGAATATTTGTCAGATTATTCACTTTATGGGATTTCTTCCTCAGATGACGATGATGAGGATGAAACTTCATAACTTAAACAAATAGATAAATATATAGGACTATTATTGAGAAAAGTAATAATAGGATAAATAAGTACTATGATTAAGATAAATAATTTGTTTACAAAGCTGATGATATAATTACCAAACATAATTTTGAGTTAAATGATAAATCAACTTCTTTTTTAGCTAGTAATGTGAGATGAAGTATATGTCAGATGTTAGGGATACATATCCAAATCTCTCAAATAAGTATTCATAACTCACCACCAAATATTTTTTTTATTAATTTATAAAAGTAAAAGTGTGTGAAAGTCCTACAAAGAATGCAATCAATGTGGTCTAAAATAGTGTGTTCCAAGAGAATCACCTTGAACAAAATGAGTACCCCCAGGAGATAATGATCCCATGTTAAAGAAAATAAGGAGACAATCATCTTGAGAAGCTTTAGAGGAAAGAATGTCAGCCACCATATTTACCACATGCGAAGTATGAAGAATAGACATGTGACTATTTGTAAGGACCTTTCATCTCCCGACTGAATATTCGATGGACCAAGGTATGGGTCCATTACCTGAAAAATAATTGTATATAGATAGAGAATCCATATCAATCACTATTATAGGAATATACCTATAATTACATAAGAGAAAGCCTGTTAACACAACACAAGCTTCCACATGGAGGGAATCTCGAGTCCCAAAGAATGATGAGAAAGCAACCACCATAGATCCCCTAGAATCTCTAATAACACACCCACCATGCATGTACCCCATTCCACAAGATCCATAAATGTTTAGTTTATACCCAAAGGGAGGAGGCCTCCATCTAACCCATGATCCCCGAGCAATAGGTGAGATGTTGAGGGAGACACAAGAAGGAAATAGGGGAATAAGGGAAATAGTTGTGCCCATATATTTACATAACCCACAAAAATCCAGAATAAGCATTATAAAATTAAATATAATACCTATGGAGGACACCATATAATTTAGATGAAACATTCAATTTCTAAAAGACCATTTAATCCAGAATCCATTAGTTAGAATAATGGACATTGAATTCCTCTCGGAACAGGGTCTATCCACACAATCAAACTAGTGATGCATGAACATTTTAGTGGAAATATAGAGATCCATCTAGCTTGTAAACTGAAAAAATGATCTCCAAATCAACTTGTACAACTCACTATTAAAAACAATTCTTTTTATATTCAATATATGGCTCATTGCGGCATAGAAACCTTGATTCGACACTAATCCCCCTTCGTTGGATATGAACATCACACGGAATGACATTAAATCGAACCCACCACACAAGGAAGAGGAATTTCACAGGTAGTTACCTACACCAGAGAAATTCACCCTAAATGTCCTGAGAGAAATCCTAGGATTGAATATTAAGAAAATCATTGAGGGAGAAGTTACTAGCTGAAGATCCTATGAATAAAGATTTTTCTGGTACACTGGAAAACCCTTTGGAATTAAATATGTCCTTATAGATGTCATCAAAGGTTGCCCAAATCCTGTTGGTATGAGAACTAACCTCCATCAATATTATATTAAGATTAATACATCATGGAAACCCAAGAATAAACCATGACTATTTATAAAACCAGAAGCTTATACTCCATTTCCAATGATCCATCAGGCCTGCTAGTGTAGGCTAGGTATATGAGGCTAGATCAATGTTTTAATTTTAGAAGGTCTGGGTCTGGAAACATTCACTTCCAATCCATTGGTTTTTGACATATTCTTTACCCACAAATACTTACCCTCAATTAGCATCCATGAAATCTTGGCAGGAAGACCCTTCATGGTTCCTGATATTCTTTTTAAGTTAAGACCTCCATCTTTTACTGGTTTAGCCAACTTATTCCAGGAAGCCCAATGAAATTTTAATTGAATATGACCATCACAAAGAAATGGTAACAAAACATAATAAATGATTGGTACAACCTTTTTAGTAACCTTGAGAATATATAGTATATACATGGGTACTGATGAGAGGACCTATTTGATCAAGGTGATCCTCCCTCTAAATGATAAGAACCTAATTTTCCAATAAAGGATGCAACCCAAAATTTTATCGGTGGGCATGTTGAAATGTATGAAGAAGAGGGGATTAGGGGACATAGGGGAAACCAAGTAAAACATGGTAAAGGACCCTTTAGACACACCTATAAGAGTTTCTGTTGTTCTAGTTCTTCTATATGAACATTTTATAGGAACAAATAAAAGTATTTTATTCCGATTGATAACTTGTACACTCCAATTGAAGTAAACCTATAAAGCTTAATTAATCCCATTAATAGACCATATACTCCCATTAAAAAATAGAATGGTATCGTCTGCAAACATGAAATCATATATAGCCCCATCATTCTATTTATCATGATAAGGAAGAATATTACCCATTTCATTGTAATGAACAACACAATGAATAAGAATATCCGGATCCATGATAAAGAGAGATGGAGAGAGGGGGTCACCTTTCCTTAAACCTCTAACATTTTTGAAAAATACAAATTTATTACCCATAATGAAAACAACCAAACATGGATAGCTAAAGTAGTATAATAGTAAATAAATTACCCAACCCAAAAACCCATGCTTGAGAGTACCTTGATAATATACTTCCATTCCACTATATCATAGGCTTTTCTCATATCTAATTAGATGGCAACATTACTACCAAAATATTTCATGTTAAGATCATTGATAACTTACTGGGACAAGGTTACAACCTCTTGAATAGATATTCCCTTCCTGAAATTGCGTTTATCCTCAGCCAACCAACATGGAATGTATGGAGCAAGTCCAGAGTTCAGAATTCCTTCCAAGATATTATAGGTCACATTAAAAAGGATGATGTGATGATACTCATTCAAAGATTTAAGGAATTTGACCTCGGGTATAATAATTAATTTATTATCTTTTGCCACACAAGGGAGGTTACCTCCATGAAAGTAATCTTGCACTAAGATGAAAAAGATTCTATTAACCATTCCCAAAGAATCCCTATAGAAAGACGCTAGAAAAGCATCTGAATCAGTAGATCTATCTAGATTTAAGGTCAAGAAGGTTTTGATAATTTCTTTCTCTTTTGGGATAGATTTAAAATGTTCATTAACTTCTTTTGAGACCTGACAAGGGATTATGAAAAACAGATATGAAGGACCACTCAGATAGCCACCATCAATGATTGGGATTAAATAATCCATAAGAGATATAATGTGAGAGTTTTCCATTTTCCCAACAAGATATATTTCATTAGAATATGAACAATTCTCCAAGTGCATGTTAGGCTCTATGAACTTGTATTTTTCTTTAATACACACATGAAAATATCTAGTGTTTCAGTCACCTTAGGTAATCCATTTGACTTGAGCATTTTCTCAAGAAAGTATTTTTTATTTTAGTATTAGATCCTCTAAAAAATCTTCCTTGTGATGAAAATCTATGAAAACATCATCATCCCAGGCATTCTAAAAAAGAAATTTCATGATGAAATTCCAAACTTAAAGTAAATCATAGTTCTATTTCAACTTTGAATGATAGAAATGAATTTTTTATTTTGAAATCATATGTAGATTTTTTTTTATATTTGTTAAAAAAATTTACCTCTTAAAGGAAGAAATTTGAAATGATTTATTGAAACAGACCAACCTGGATTTAACCATAATGGCACTTGAATTAACCCACCAAAAATCTAGAAGTGTGTTTCTGGTTTTCATGAACTGGAGACAAGAACTAGAGAATCGTACAAAGAAACATGAGAAATATTTCATCGTAAAACATATATAAGATAATACATAAACAATAGAAAAAATCAAAATTTGTACATAATATATATCAGATTTCAAATAACCAAAGTAAAAAATAAAATCCAAAAATTGGATAAAAATGTCTTAATGAACAATATAAAGACTATAAAAGACATGTAACATGAAACAACCCATGGGTATATATCCACATGACTGTATACCACCATTATCCTAACCCATCAAAAAAGAAACATGAGCAAGGAGATCCATCCTCTACATGGAACTCTTTCCTTTACATGTATCTTATAAAATAAAGGATAAAACCCCCAAATGAAAATGTAGGTTATGAGAACTAAATCCCAATATGTTACCATAATAGATTATATATAATTTTTATCCATATGAATCTATTAGTTTTGATACCAAAAAAAATAGTTTTATAAAACATTTTAGAAAAGAATTATTTGTATTAAAAAAATTCATTTCAAACCATCATTTGGGTTTATTTTAAAAATGAATCAATGTTCAATAAATAAATAGAATATGAAAAACAATCCAAAAGGAATAATAAATGTAAATAACCATGTTTCCATTCATCCATAAATAAAGTGGCAAGCCAATATAAAATACAAAACACATAATGTATCTAAAAAGAACCAAGTAGAAAATCACAACACATGGGTGTACACAACTCAAATAATCAAGAAACACTATCCAATATAATGATGAACAAATTATGTGTGTAAAAACCACAACCCTATTTATACAGAGTTGGTGGTTACTTATATTAAATTGGCATATGATACAAGGAATCACATCCCAAGGGACTTAACAGTTTTGTAGTCATATAAAACTAGTTACATATTATAACCTCACATTGTAATTGAAAATATAAAAGATAACATAATGAATACTTTTAGAAAATTGTTATTCTCTTAGATTAACCTTTCATATCACTCATAAGAATCTTCTGTGCATCTTAAGGAAAAATAACACACAACAAAGGGGTGAGTTCGAATTCTCATTAAGGATTAAGTGAAATGGTAGATATAAGGAATCAATAAGAATAATAAACATTTAAAAGAAAATACTGATAAACACATGACATTTAATAAATAACTGAGAAACAAATGCATCCGTAGATTATATCATAGTGAAATTATCATGGATAATAAAAAATGAAATCTTATTAAAGAAAATGCTTAATTTTTGGAGGCCATGATCTCATGCATCATGGTACCTCTACCATAAAGGCCATTCAAAATATATTTTACAAAAAATAAGGGATAAACCGATCAGGTTTGGCCAACTTCATATATACTATCAATAATTTCACAAGATAGATTTAAACTTTTGGGTACAAAATTATTAGGTTTGACCAACCGATTAGTCTCATGAGACCAACCGATTCATCGATGGGATATCTATAATTAGGACCCACCCATGTATTTCATGTATAATTCAGTCCACATATTATAGGGTGAAACATAATCCATATAAAAATTAATATAAAAAACTATCATATAAAATTTTAATACTTACCCCAACCAAATGAACACTATCAAAAGTCAATGGTATCAAAATAATACATCCGCAGCCGAATAGGTCAAAAACCATTTAATAAAATATATAATATGGTATAATAAGAAATCAACCTCAATGATGTATAATATTAAAAAAAAGGATTTTGAAAAAGATAAATATACTTTAAATGTGATCATTGGAATATTCTTGAGGAAAATATCCTTTTTACTTTAAAGATCACTTATTTTTAAAATGATATGCAATTATAAAAGAAATTATTATCTTGGAAAATAACTAAGTAAAATTTTAAGTTAATCTTCAAAACATTAATGGGTAATGACATTGGTAAAATCCACTAATGTTGTATAAGTTACGAAAATATTCATTTCATATTTTTTTAGAAAAGTCTCGATGAAACTTGTTTAGAAAATGACAAAATATACATTTTAAAACATTTATTGTAAAAAGTTAAAAATGATAAATAAAATTATTAAAAAATAATAGGATAATTTTAAAACAATTTTTATAAAAAAAATTAGAAAAAAAATACATGGAAGAAAAAGAGATTTTTAAGGGAAACTTTAAAATTTTAACTTTTTAAAAGAAATCCCCTTATAAATATCATTAGAGTGAGAATTAATAAAATGAATAAAATATGTGTATTTTATATAAATCTCCATAAAATAGGTGGAAATAAAATATATTATATACAGAATTCATTTCACACATAATCTTAAAATGATATAATCAATAAAGTATAAGTTTAACCCAATGATTAGAAATTGAATAAGGAAATCCCTTACCACTTTTTAATTAGTCGAATTATATTCCCTATAAAAGTAATAATTACCAAATTAAACATTAAGTACAATTAATATAACTATATTTATGATATTTTATATCAAATATAATTATATACACAACACACAATAAATAACAGGTGAATAAGGCATATATCTTACAAAAGTAAAGGTGAGATGAGAAACTATTACCTCAAACATTCCTTCAGTACTGCATACATTAACCACCAATATAAAGTTTTAAATAATGATACTAATTAATTATAGAACTATAACCATATTTATAGTAAAATATTTTATAATATTATAATATATTACCACCCATTAATTAATAATACTTCATTACTTTTAGTGCTTTGGGTGCGTTCGTTTCATGGTTTCATGATTGGTTCATTTGTGTATAAATATGGATTTTCATGAAAAATGTAAATAAACCTCCATAATTGAAATTAAATTGTATTCATTCACTTACATATGTTTAAATGGAAATATATATCATTTTTATTTCTCAAATGAGGACGATTCATTTCATAAATTTTGATGATAAATGTTATGTTTATTTTGGCGGTTTTTCTGAGTATCACAAACTAGTTTCATTTTATTTAATATTATATTATATATTAGTTATAGAAAATTAAATTGGTTATAATATACCATTTAAAATCATATTTAACCCGAATAATAATTTTATGACCATCCTTGAAGGCGGTAATGTAAAATGAAAAATAAATATTCACTGAGTTGGTTAATCCCCATAATTTGGACAATTGTTTCGTTTCTTAAATAAGATAATGTAATAAAAATTATGGATATAATATATTCAATTAGAAATATAAAATTATTGTATTTAAATTATTCTTTCTTTATTTTTCCTTGATGGATGAAGGAGGTGAGGATAATGTAGAAGAAGAAAAGAAAATAATAGAGGTGGTCTAAAAAAATTACCACATGAATATCACCTCCTTGAAAGATCCCTTAAAGACCTTTGAATTAGTCTTTTGGTGAGACCAGATTCTCATGGTTATATGGAGAGTGGGGAGGATATAATTTTTTAGATATTTTAGTAGATTCAAGTCTTTTTAGGAGTAAGTGGGTGGTGAGGAGTGGTATTCATACTAGGGGGGGGGGGGGTTTAAGTTATTAAATAATGATTATTCTATATTTAAATCCAACCACATTTGGATGGAATTAATTAAAAAGAATTATATTTATAATTAATTTTATAAATTCTGTTTATGTTAGAGGGAAAAAAGAAAATATCCATTTAATTTTTTAGGTATTTTAATCTTTTACCTTTTAACTTTAACTCGTTTCATTATGTCACCTATACCGGTGTAAATATTTTTTTACCATGGTAATTTTTTATGCCTAAAAATGATAATGAAATTACACAAAAAATTGTAACCTATAATTCTTGTTGATTAATATATTTTATAAAATTAAAATCACATAATTGAAAATTTTATATTTCAAATTAAACCCACAGGCATAATGAAAAAACGAGATTTGAAGAAGTGTATTTTTCAAGAAAAATATAATTTTATATTAACTATATGACTAAAAATTAACATTTTATGAAGATAAATTAATATTTAATTATATACAATATATAAATTCCATTTAATAAGTTCCAAATTGTGGATTATTTTAATCACTTAAAAAGTGGAAACATTATGTACTTTAAAACAATTTTCACAAAAAACCCATTTTTAATCCAAAAAATAAAATCATTCTAAACTAAAATATTACGTTGATTAAAAATAATTTAAGTGGTTAAAATATAAATAAATAATACTTATTTACTGGAAACTATATTCAAAACATAATGTGGTTTTTTAAATTTCTTAATTTTTTTGGAAAGAAATGACGTTTTTACAAAAAAAATGTATTTTCACTATTCATTAAAATATTAATCTTTCTAGAAGATTATACAAAATTACTCGTAATATAATTTGGACATTATGAAACAAAAAATGATTTTAATTTTATCAAATATACTTTATAAGTGTTTCAAAAATTAAATAGATTTATTTTCCCAAATAAGGGAATAAAAATAACTTTTTGATTAAAACTTATATTTGAAGAATAAAATGACTTTAATAAAAAAAATGTATGTTTATTTACAATTAATGAATAAATAAATTTGTATTGAATATGAAATTCATATATATTTCATAATATATTTAATTATATTCAGACCATAGAATTTATTATCTTTTTATAACGATCATGTTAAAATAATAATATTTTGGAGTTTGTTTAAGCTCAGTGTTTTGTGCAACATAAAATATAAAACATAGTTATATATTAAAAATCTTGTGGTGTTACATTGGGAACCTCAATCCCTTAGAAATGATACCCCTATAAACCATGGCATCAAGGGATCCTCCCATACTTTTTTCTAACTCCACTAGGGCATGTCTTTGTTTAGAT
This sequence comes from Viscum album, assembly GCA_963277665.1. Classification (NCBI taxonomy): domain Eukaryota; kingdom Viridiplantae; phylum Streptophyta; class Magnoliopsida; order Santalales; family Viscaceae; genus Viscum; species Viscum album. The sequence goes on along the minus strand of OY728163.1, from coordinate 1,642,981,214 downwards.
TTTCCCCATACCCCAAGGTCCTTAGGATGTGCTAACATGTCTTCATCATGTTTAAGAAATTTAATTTATATTTCATAAACATTTTATTTGAAATATATTCCATTTCCAAGAGAAAATACCCACCATTTTTAAATCAAATTCCTCTTTGTAGAATTTTATCAAACACAACATGTACATCAAAATGGGTTTCAATAAAAAACACATTTTTATAAAATAGTTCCATATCAATAATAGATAAATTTAACCTATTATGGATTAAAAAAAATTTAATTACATAAATTAAAACCATAATAAATCACAAAATAAAATAATTCCATGGTAAGTATTTTTGGATATAGAAACCTACCATCATAACATTGAAAACCATAGTGTATTCTAAAAATGGTGATGGGAACGAAGATACCAGGTCCTCACAAACATAGATCCATGAGAAAATCATTAATTTCTCCTCAAAACCTCTATAATTGGTAACTAAATCACTTTAGGATTCTATTGAGATAATGGAAATAGAGATCAATAGTATATTTAGAGAGAAGAGGAAAAAATGAGAGAAAAACCTAACACACCTTGATGGGATCTACCCAAAACAATAAAGGATCAACAAAGAATCAAGGGAGAGTCCTAAAGACTGTCATGGATATACATTCGTTACTTTTTATTTCATTAATATTACATAATTTTTAAAGTAAACAATATAGTAGTGTAACAAATCCAGGATTAAATGTATAGTGAATTAAGAAAATTAGAATTATACATAACCTTTATATAATAAAATATATTTTTTTAATTCCTTATTCTCTATCTTTTTATTGGACCTCACATTATCCTTAGTACATTTAATCACTTGAGTATATACATCAATGAAAGTGGCGAGCTAAAAGACCAGTAGGAGGATGAATAAGGGACATGAGTCAATATAACATGGGTGAACACAAACATCATCATCATCATAAAATATGAATAAGATTATCATAAATATCATGAGGGAAACAATTGGTAAAGTAATGTAATGTGGTAATGCATAAAAATGAAACATCATGTCTAAGTGGTCAAATACCACACATAGTTGTGAAGAAATCTAGTATCATGTTCACACATAACATATGTTCATAATCATAAAATAATATAACATCATGATAAAGCATATTGCACATTATCTCATGAGATATATCATATAAACAAATTCATTGGAGAGATATATAATGTTAGTCCCCCTCATCACATCATAACATTTACATAATCATGCATGCCACATAGAACGTATAACAATCTAAGTTATAAAATAAGACATGAAAATTAAATGGGTTTATGAGAATTTCATAATGAATACATTCATTAACAAACATTGGGGTTAAAAATGATAAAGGAAAAATATTCTTTGAATAAGAATCATCAATCTTGAGTGAATAAGAAACAATCTCAAGAGGAGTAAATATGTGTTTTGGAAAGAGTAGTTTTTTTTGAAAAATATTTATATTTTTTATAAATTCAAGTTGGAAACATGTATATCTACAGGAATAAGATGGAATAAAAATGAAATTATATATAAGTAACATTGATAGAATATCCACATAGAAATTTGGAATGAAAGCGGTATAACCCAAATAAAGGGAGTTGGGTTCAAAAATCCCATAACCTTTATTCTCACTTTATTTCATCACTTTTGTTCCTACTGAATAATAAATTTATATTTATTAAAATATTGATCCAGAATTAAAATGTAGTCATTTATACAAAAATTTATCAATTATAACCATTGGATTGTATTTTTTTAATTTATTTTGACGAAATTGAAGCATTTTGATATCATGAGTTTCTAAAAAATTTCATGTTTTTCTTTGATTTGAAAATTTTTGTAAATGTAATTTATATATTAGTATAATTAATTATATATGAATATAATTCATATAATTACATATTTATATGTTATATATATTTTATAATATCCATCCATTATTATGGTTATATGAGTATACTTGGTGATGTCCCTATAGGCGATTTACCGACCTTTGATGGGACATTATTGGAAGAGTGGGGATTAGAAATGTAATATATATATATATATATATTAGTATGATACTTATAGTTGGTTATCATCATTAATAAAATATTAACTTAATTCAGAATTAATTATTTTATGGTTTATTTGTGAAAGGTTCGGTGGAAAAAAGGAAGAGAAGAGGAAGAATAAATAAAAGAGGAAAGATTGGATCATAACTTACTTAATCCTCTATGTAGATTCTCTTATATGACACTATAAATACATGGTGATTGGATTTGTATTACTCTATACTTTCCCTATGTATTATAATGGTATTTATAAGGATTTTTTTTTAGATCTTGGTCTTTGTAATGGATTAGAGGAGTGGTTTTCCATGGGGAGGGAGAGGGGTTATTTATACATGAGGGGAGGAGTATTTTTAGAATAAAATATCGAATAAAATAAAATATCAAAAGTAATACATTAAATAGTGGATTTTTAACATTATAAATCACATATAAATATAATATAATTTGTTTTAGACTTTAAATCCACTTTATAATTCTAATTAAATATTTGATTAAAAATAAAGTGGAAAGAAAGAAAAATTATTATTTTAAGGAATCACTTTTGACTTTAGTTTTTGGAATGTTTTTTATGTTTGGAAATTAATTTTATTATATTTTATTGTATAATTTATGGAATAAAAATGTCAGGGAAGAACTTCATGTTCTAAAAAATTTTATGTCATTATTACATCATGAATGATGTAATTTAAAATACATCAGTTATGTGAAACATTTTATTTTTACTATTCACCTAAAAATTAAATTATTTTAGATAATTACAATAAAAATAATCCTTGGATAATCTAGATGTTATTATTAAATTTTTTTAATAATTTAATCAATATAAATTTAAAAAATAGGTTTGTTGTAATATAAAAATAATTATTTTTAAAAAATACAATAAAATACAGTTTATTAAAAATTATTTTATATTTTCTTTGAGTTTTTTAATCATGATATTTATTTTTTGGTAATATTTTTATTTTCATAAATTAAACATGATAAATATTATTTATATAATTGTTATTTTATTTTTAGGTAAAACTAATATTCCAATGGTCTATTTACTATTCAAAGCAGTCATGTTACTATTACAACGATCACATTGTTATTCTAGCAGTCACATTACCTCCTATTTATACCACTCCATTATTTCTCTTAATAATAAAATTACATTCTCTCAAGGATCAATATTTCCATTTTCTATAATTTTTCTTGATTTACTAATATTTTTCTTCTTGTTTATAGTGTTTTCAGTGGGGACGATGAATCTAGTTGATTGGGGGATCCATATTTTTCCATTTTAGTTTTTTTATTTTAAATATTTTTTTAGTTGTAATTTATTGAATTTTAAGAGGTTTCATTGATGATAAATGTAATAGTATTTCATATTAAAATAGTTTAATTTTGGGTTTATCTATTTTTTTTATGTGTTTAATATTATATAATATAATCCTATACACTTTTATTCAAGACAAAAATATTACTAATAAACACCAGGTCATTTCATTATTTCCCCCTTTAAAAATTTCATCCTTAAAATCTTAACTCAGATTCTCAATTGAGAATTGATGATGGTACTTCTATTTCATTTTTTCCTCTCATTCCCAAATCACCTCTTCAAATTTATGGTCCCTTTATAATGCTTTGACAAGTTTAGTTGTGTTTTGGCTTATAAATTCTTATCTACAGTCCACGATCTTCACTGAAATTCTTCTCATGAGAGGTCATTCTCAAGTTTCATCATCTTTTGATTCATTACATGTGAGAGGTCAGATATGTACTTCCTCGGGAGAGATATGTGGAAAACATCATGAACATGATCCATATTTGGTGGAAGTGCATGCCAATAGTCCACTAATCCTATATGATCAAGGATATAAAAGGGTAAAATGAACCTTGGGTTATGCTTACCTTTCATTCCAAACCAAATTACTCTCTTACATGGTGATATTCAAAGGAAAAAATTTTCTCCAACATCATACTCCAAGTCCGTTTGACGGTTGTGATCATAACTATTTTGTTAAATTTGAGCAAGTTTTATATATTATTGGATGACTTGAACCATATTTATCATCTATTTTATAGGATTGGGTCCAAGTTGATTTCGTTCTCCCACATCATCCTTAAAATTTTTATTTCTACATTTCTTCCCATACATATCTTCATATGTATCCTTTTGAATACTCAAGTGGAGGTTGTTTTTGTTTGTGAACTCAACCAATAGGAGGTGGTGATCCTAGAATCCATTTAATACTATTAGGAATAATCTTATAACTCCATAAAGTTTTTTAATATACCATTCAGATTTACCATCATTTTGGGGGTGATAGGCCATACTGAAATTCAATTTACTACTCAATGGATGTTGAAGACTTCCCCAGAATTTAGAAGTTAACCTTGGATCATGGTCAGAGATGATCAAAAGTGGAACCCCATGTATCATCACCACATACTTTACATATACCTTGTAAATTTTTTCAAGAGATAAATGAACCTAAATAGAGATAAGTTTGATATTCAGGGTGAGTCGATCCAGTACAGTCCATATCGCATTGTTTCTATTTGATGTTTTTAGGAGACTAGTAAAGAAGTCCATAGTGTCATTATTACATTTTTGTGTGGGTATAATAAATAGTTTAAGCATTCATTTGTAATTATGTCACTATAATTTAACATGATGACATTCCAAAAACCATGATATGTAATAAAAAACTTCCTCGTTGATATTTTCCCAAAAGAAGTTTTCTCTAAGATCGTGATAGATCTTGGTACTTCCAGGATGGATTGAGAAAGATGTGCTATGTACATTATCCAATAGATGTTTCTTTATCCTAGGTGAAAAAGGCACACAAATACTCATTCGAAACAAAAGCACACCATCCTCATTGATGTAGAACTCATGTAGCTTCCCTTCCATTAATGATTTTCATATTCTTTTATAGCTCCAGATTATCCTTTAACACCTCCTTAATATTCTCACAGATGGATGGTTGGGTAATAATTTGGGAATGATAGGATGTATTCCATGATGTTATGATTTATTTATCCATACTTTACATTTTTAATGAATATAAGGTCTTTATCAATCTACATCATAGATAGAGTGCCAGGTTTTTTCTGCTAAGAGCATCAACTACCGTGTTCACTTTTCCCAATTGGTAGTGAATAGATAAAGTATAGTCCTATATTAGATATAACCATATTCATTGAAGAATATTGATAAAATTTTGTGTTTATATATACTTTACACTCTTATTATAAGTATATATGTCACAATTCTCACCATATAGATGGTTTCACCATATTTTCATGTAAAAAATCACAATCACTAGCTCAAGATCATGTATTGAGTAGTTCCTCTCATGGTTCTTCAACTATAGAGAGGTATAGGCAATCACTTTATCATTACACATGAGTACACAACAAAATCATCTCTTTAAGGTAAAATTTTATATCATAAAACCTTCTCCACTTATTTTTAGTGTGAGTGCAAGTGAAATGATTAACTTCTTCTTGAGCTCCTTGAAGCGTTCCTCACATTATTCCATCTAGTCATACTTTACCCATTTTAAAGTTAACTTAGTTTCCCAGATATAAAATCATGAAAATTTATCATAGAACTTTGGTAGTGACTAGATAATCCAAAAAACTATGGATTTGTGTGACACTAGTGGGTTTGGTAAATTCCTCAATTTCCTTTTTTTAAATGTCAACAACAATTCGCTCACTTGTGATCACTTTCCCCAAGAATATGACTTGCTACATCCAAAAGTCACACTTTTTAGACTTAGTGTACATTTTATCCTTCCTTAATATCTGTATGAAAATCATTATATTATCTTCATGTTCCTCCTTTATCTTGGAGTAAATTAAAATATCTTTGATAAACACTACCAAAAAATTTTATAGGTGGTTTCTAATGACTCTATTAATGAAATACATGAAATTTTTGGGGAATTAGTATGTAAAATGGGAATAAATATGACCTTATAGTGCTCATTCCTTATATGAAAAAATAGTCTTCTGGATATTTTACTTATTCACATTCAATTGATGATATATAGAATGAATATCCACCTTTGAGAAGTACTGAGCTCCTTGTAGTTGATCAAACAAGTCATCAATCATTGGAAGAGTATAATTTTTCATTATGATGATCTTTTTGAGATCTTAGTAATTGATACATGACCACACTAATCCATACATCTTCTTGAAAAGGGGAATTGGCTCACTGTAAGGTGATGCACTTTTTTATATGAACTCTTTTTCCAAATTCTCTTCATGCTACTTATTTAACTCCTATAGTTCAATTGGGGCTATCCTATAAGGTCATTTGAGATAAAATTTTCTTCTTGTACAAGTTCTATTAATAACTCTACCACAAAAACTATGAGAAGTATGGGTAACTCTTTAGAAAATAAATCACTATATTCTATCATAATAGGAATTTCCTCCAGGTTGATAGCTTCCTCTGAGTCAAAAATTTGCGTGAGGAATGATTCTTCATAGGGAATCAACACCTACACCATTAAGGGATTTTAAAAAAGATATTCATGATCTTCCTTGCATTTGTACAAGATCTTGGGATTGTTTAGGATATGAAAAGAGATTCTATTTTCCCAACAGTTGAAGTTTTTTCTATATAATGAGAGCCTATCCAGGCCCAATATAGTGTCGAATTACACCAAGGGAAGCATTATGAGTTTGGATGGAAGAATCTTCCCACATACACAAAATGAAGAAGAGTCTAATACTTGGGTTGAAATGATTTCATCATAAGGTGTTTTTAAAAATATCTATACTTTACAAAATTAGAGATTCGATTCAGTAGTTCTATAAAACTTACAAGATATAAAGGAACACATCGAACCAAAATAAAATAAAACTTTTTTCATTATTGAGAAAATAGAAAGTGTAACTTGTGTGACTTTATTTTCATTGTCCACTTCCGTATTAGTGATGGAATAATATTTCCCTTATTTCTTTGTCTTTGGTGGATACTGATGCTGATTACACTCAAAGACTCTAGGTTCAGTTCACTGACTTGAATGATACCCTATCTCCCTTCAATTGAATCATTGAACCATATGTGGTGTGTTAAGAGATAACATCCTTTCCTCCATCATGTTGGTTGGATTCTTCATGTATCTTCTAAATTTATTATATTGGTAGCCTTCTCTCCCACACTTGCATCATTTCACCATCCCATTGAGGAAATTACCATGATTATTCTTCCTGGATTTTTGACATGTGGTTAGTTAGATCATTTTACCTACTTGTTAATTTGAGCTACCAGATTAAAACTCCATTACTCACTTTTTATCTCCATAACCATGTTACCATTATCAAAACTCTAAATCTACTTTGAGAGCACATCAAACCACTTCTTTACAACTCCCAAAGACTTTGATTTCAAGATCATTTCAAAGACTTGATTTTAAACCACTAAAGAATCTATCTATTTTTATATCATTGTTGATAACAAAACCTAAGTTATATTTTGAAATCCTCATGATGTTTTACTTATAATCCATGAAAGATTCGCCTTCCTTTTGATTTATATCTAGGAATTCTATCTACATCTTTGTTTGAAGAGTTTTGGAAAAATACTTGGTAAGAAATATTTTCTTAAAATCTTCCCACTCAATATCATGTATTTTATCCTTTAACTTGGTGTTGTTTATTAATTTCCACCATCAATTGGATTATTTATCCAAACTATAAGCCAAAATAGTTACCTTATCCTTCTCAGAACAATTAGTCACTGAAAATATCTTGTCTAACAAGTTTACCCACTTTTCTGTGATAAGTGGATTGAGAGTTACACTAGAATTTGGTGGTTATTGATGAATAAAATAACTAATGGCTAGTTTATCTGTCTTGGGTGAAGGAATATATTATACATGATTCATGTTATTATTCATATTCTTATATATCTGGGTAATCATCAACATAATGTTTTTAACACCACCTCCCTTGGCATTGGGTATGTCCCTCACACAATCATTTCATTGTTCCTCACATGGGTTGTTGACCTAGTTTCTCTTGGTTCCCACTATTTTCTAAAATAGAAAAGGTTTGAATAAAATGTAAGTTAAAAAATCATGAATAATTTAATATTTCACACAACTAACTCTATAGACATATATTATGGGATCCTAATGTTTATCCTTTTCTAAAAATATCATTTTATGATATTTTTTCAATATATTATCTTATACTTATGGATTTATATCTTGTTTTCTAATAATAATCCCTAAATTAACTAAACCATGCTCCAATACCAACTATATTAACCCTACTAACTATTACACCACTTTAAACATAAACAACATAATAACATTACCAATCTTGGATCAAAATTTTTAGTGTCTCGGGAAAATTAGGCTTATACATAACATTTACATAATAAGACATAAAAATTATTTAATTCCTTATTAATCATATACTCAGGGGCCCTCATGTTATCTTTAGTAAATGTATTCCCCTGATGATATACATCAATTAAAGGGGTGATCATATATCCCAAAAAAAGGATGAATAAGGGACACGAATTGATATAACATCGGTGAGAATAAACATCATCATCATAATTACATAAGAACAGTATTATCATAAACGTCATGAAGAAAAAGTGGATAAAGTCATGGAATGTGGTAGTGCATATAAATGAAATATCATGTCATAGTGGTCAAATACCACACATTTTTGTGAAAAATGCTAGAATTATGTTCATGCATAACATATGTTCATAGTCATAACATCATCCTTTTGAAAGAAGATAGAATAATGTTCATTAATATTTAACATTAACTCAAGGGATAAATCACATTACCCAATGCATTGTAAATATATATAATTCCAAGCCCAACCATCACATCATAACATTTACATAATCATGCATGCCACATAGAATATATAATAATCTTATCCAAGAAATAATACATAAAAAGGAAATGGGTTTCATGAGAATTTCATAAATAGTACATTCATGAAAAAAAATTAGGGTTCCTGAATGAGAAAAGGAAAAAAATTATTGGTATAAGAATCATAAATCTTGAGTGATGAAGAATCAAACAAAAGAGGAGTCAAGATTTGTTTTGGAAAAAAAGAGTTAATTTAGAAAAATACCAATATTTGTCATAAACTTAAGTTGGGAACATGTATATCCTTGGAAAGCTAAGTTATCATAATGAAATTATATTTAAGGATCATTAAAGGAATATATAAAATGAAATTTGGCATTGTATTGGTTTAAACTGAAGAGAGGGAGTTAGGTTCAAGAATCCACTTACCTTTATTATTTCTTTATTTCATCACTTTTGCACCTCCTGAATAATAAACTTATATTTATAAAATAATTTATACATAAGTTAATTATATTCATTTAGAAATATATTTATCAATTATAATAATTGTATAGGATTTATTAATTTCCTTTGATGAAATTGAAGCATTTTGAACTCATTTTTTTCTATAAAATTTCACGTTTTTCTTTGATGTCTCCATTTTCATAAATGTAATTTATACATTAGTATAATTAATTACCAAATATTATAATGAATATAAATAATTTTTTATATATTATATATAGTTTATAATATCCATCCATAAAGATGGTTATATGAGTTATCATGGAAATGTCTCCATAGGTGGTGAACTGACCGTTGATGAGACATTGTTGGGAGAGCGGGACAAAGAAGTTTAAAATTTATATATATAGTAGTATGACACTTGTACTAGGTTATCATAATTAAGAAAATATTAAATTACTTCCGAATCAATTATTTTAATGTTTGGTTGTGAAAGGGTTGGTTGAAAAATGAAAGATAATAGGAAGAAGAAATAAAAAAGAGGGAGGAGTGGATCTGAACTTACTTAACCCTATCTGTTGCTTCTCTTGTACTAAACTATAAATACTTAGTGATTGGAGTTTTATTTCTCCATTATTCCCCTAAGTATTCTAATCGGATTTAGAGGGAGTATTTTGTAATATCTTGGGCTTTGGATTGGATGGGAGGTGTGGTATTCCAAGGGGAGGGAGATGCAATATTTACACTTGAGGAGAGGGGTATTTTTAGAATAAAATATTGAATAAAATAATATACCGAAGGTAAAAAATTTAATAGTGAATTTTTGAAATTATAAATAACATATTAGTATATTATAACTATTTAAGAATTTAAAACCCCTTTATAATTATAATTTATTAGTTTATTATAAATAACAGTGGAAAGAAAGAAAAATTATTATATTTAGGAATCACTTTTGACTTTAAGTTTTGGAAAGTTCTTTTTAAATTCATAAATTAAGTTTATTTTATATTAATGAATAAATTATGAAATAAAATATTTAATTTCGAAACATCAAGTTCTAGAAAGTATTGTGTCATTATCAAAACATGAATGATACAATTTAAGATACACTGATTATATGAAAACTGTATTTTTACTATTCACCAGAAAATTTAAGTATTTCAAGAAATTACCAAAAAAATAACCCTCGGACAATTTCAAGGTACAGATTTAAAAAAATTACATTAATTTTATCATTTTTTTTAAATAGGTAAATTTTAATTGTTAATATAAAATATTAATTTTTACAAAATACTTTAAAATACAATTTTTTTTAAAACTACGATTATATTTTCTTTGAGTTTTTTTATCATGATATTTATTTTTTGGAATTATAATATTTTTATTTACTTAAATTAATAATGATAAATATTATTTGTATCAAAATTTATTATTTTGAGGCTATATTACTATTTCAATGTTCAGGTTTTTATTCCCAATGGTCATGTTACTATTACAATGGTCACATTACTATTCCAATGGTCACAATACCTCTAATTTATACCAATCCATTATTTCACTCATTATTAAACTCAATTTTTCTCAACGTTATATATTTTCATTTTCTATAATGTTTATTTATTTACTAGTATTTGTTTCGTCTTTACAGTGTTTGCAATGGGGGTGATGATTCTAGTAGATTGGGGTGATCCATATTTTTCCATTTTAGCTTTTCTATTTTTTTATTTTTTGTCCAGCTGTATTGTTTGGAATTTTAATTGGTTTCATTTTTTATTAATATAACAATATTTAATAATGAAAGAATTTCTTTTTTGGTCTTTCTATAATTTTTATGTGTATAATATTATATAATATTATACAAAAAAACATATTTTCAAGAAAAAAATATTACTAATAAACATTGGTTTGTTATAATTGAGAGGGCAGTTTAAGATAATGAAGGATTTGAATATGATTAGATATTAAAAAAAGGGGAATTAGGGTAAATTTAAATTTTTATAAGTTCAAATCTAGATGCATGGTTTTTCCATACATTTTAACAAACGGTGAGCTAATCGTGTGGTGGACTCTGTCCTTATAAAACTGAGGCACATGGTTACCTAGGGAAGAGCCACAAGATTTGAAAATATATGAGCCACCCTCTGTACAAGCACCTAGAAACCAAAATGGTTTTTTTATGATTCACACACTTTAAAAATAATTACTAAAACTGTACAAAATGTCACCATAACTTATATGGCATATAATATAGTTACCACACAGTCGGTATTGAAGATGATCCTAAACTCTGTGCCTGACCTATTTCCCATGAAACTCATAAATTTTAACCACTTCCTCTATATAGACTCCCAAAACTAAAAAGGGATGAACCAATCTCAAAAGTAATCATACATGTGACCAATATTGAATTAAAATTCTACCCACTATGAAAAAATTATCTCCCAGTAAAGGCTCTAGAATACAAACATAGAAAGATATAAGGCCATTGATACATAATCAATGCTTCATTATACTATGTATCATGGCCCTCCTTACCACATTTTCATCTCACAAGAACCAATAGGAACATCTTTCCACATTTTACCTTATCATTTCATTCCATTATTTGAACTAGAATTTCAACCAATTGGGGGGTCATATACAATCTCAATGTCCTCCCACTCAATCATGTGGGACAAATCTAGGTAATATTTGTTTTGTTTGGAAACATAGAACATGTTATGGATAGAATTAAAATTATTAGGTAAGTAAAAATGATAATATAACTTCTTGAGTAACTCCCCAATCTCAAATAGACCAACATAATGTTGTTATAACTTACCCTTTCTCCCCAAACATCAATATCCCAACTGAGGTATAACTCTCAGAAAAACCCCAATATTTCTCCTCAAACTCCAACATATAATGATTATGGTTCATATAAGATATGATGAAACTATGATATGTTTTTAACCTTTTCTTGATTAATTACATGATATTTTTATTCCCCTGAATGATACTTGGTCTATCCGTGAACTATTACCCATCCGCTTTCCAATATAGAGGCAATATATAAGACCTCTCAAATAAATTCTCAAAAGCCACTATCCTAATCAAATATTGATAACTATTGTTATTGGAAAACTTCACTAAGGGAATATATTTCTTCCAAAATCAACCATAGCCAATAACACATGCCTGAAGATTGTATTCAATAATTTAGACATCCCACTCAAACTGGCCATCTATCTAGGGATGATAAGCCACGTTCAACTTCAATTGAGAACCCATAGATTCTTGGAATCCACTACAAACCCAGGATGTGAAGTGAGGGGCCCTAAAAAAATAATAACCTATTGAAAACCATGGATCTTAACAATATACCACTCATACAAGTTTGCAAAATTCTCTACCTTCTTCATCTCCCTGATAGGTATGATATGCAAAGATTTCTTAAGTCGATCAATAATCACCAATATCTCATCCTTAACACTAGGAATCTAAGTTATCCTGATCACAAATTCCATGGTTTAATCATCCCATTTCTATACTAGAATGGGTAAAGGTTTTAGTAAACTAGTTTATAACTTAATTTTATAACATTTAAGGCACCTAGAAACAAAATTTATGAACAATCCCCCCATCATTGACCACCTGTAGTGGTCTCTAAATTCATGATACATCTTATTAGCTCTAGGGTATATAGTCCAACTAGATTGGTGTTCATCATCCAATGATTTTTTATCAAATCTAATAGATAAACAAACCTTCCATAGAAGTGAAAAAACCCATTGAGATATCGAAACAACTCACCTGAGGTCTTCCCACAATAAATATTCCCACTAAAGTGCTAAAACTCGACAACCTTAGTCTGTCGAAGTTGAATATGATTATCCATAAAAGATGTAACATTGATAAAGAATAATAATATCAGATTGTTAGTTCACCATTAATCCAATCATATCTCATTGAACAATCTCATTAACCAAACTCTCTTGCTGATTCATTAGATTCTTAAGTCGGTAGTTTCCTGCTCCAAAACATACGTGACCTTGTTCCTTTTTTGGGGGTGTATACAAAATCAAAATTAAAGTACTTGAGGTACTCTACCCAAAATATATATCTCAATTGAATATCCTTATGAGTTAAGATATACATCATAAAATTTTGGTCTCAGTACCCTGTAAACTACTCCATAAAAAGGCAGTGTCACCAAGTCTTAAATGTGTACATCAATACCACTAAGGTGGGATCATGAGTTGAGTTTGTCTTCTCATGTGGGAGCAACTGAAGAGATCCATATTCTATTACATGTATTCCCTTAATCATAATAAAATCCAAACCCATAACTACGGTAGCATTGTAATTGTCATGACCCAAACTCAACTAAATAATAATTAAGAATTGAGTTAAAGTCAATTCACATTCAACTCCTTAAAAGGTTGTTGTTACTGATCATTCTAAATGAACTTCACAAATTAATGAGTTTACTCTTTCATCAATGATTCAATCTTGAAAAATCCTGAAAAAAGTTCCTATAATAACCAAAGAATACTAAGAAAATTCGAATTTAAATAAATTTTATGGGATACTCCTAGGAAATCACAAATAGAATCTTCTTAGGATCCATTGGGATACCCTTCTCAGAAATCACATGGCCATGAAATTTAACCAATTGAATCCCAAACTGAAATTTGAAAATATTTCCAATTAGAAAAGTTTCTATAAATATTATAAATTAAATATAAAAATACCCAACATTATCATATTCCGATCAATAATAAACAAGGATATAATTTATGAAAACAACTATAGAGGAATCCAAGAATCGAAGATTGGTTCTATTAATAAAATCCATAAACATTGTAGGGGAATTAGTATGGCTATATCGCAAGACCTATACTCATAATTACCACAATATATCCTGAACATTATTTTCATAACATCTTTCTCACAGACCCTTAGCTGATAGAACCCCAATCTCAAATCAATTTTTGAAAACCATCAGGCTCCCATGAGCTAAAAAAAGTTAATCAATCCAAGGAAAGGGATATTTGTTTTTTAATATCACCTAGTTTAGTTTATAGTAATAAAAAAAATAGAGATTTATATCCACCTTACTTGTAAATAGAGTTTTTGATTCCCAAGGTGAAACAATAAAAAAAATATTATCCTTATGATCCTCTAGCTAAACCTTTATTTATTTCAATTAAGTATGTTCTATTTGGCATAAAGGTAATGAAATGGGTCTCTTCCTCAGAAGCATGCCTATAAATAATTTTCTTCCCTTTGAGATAGTAACCTAGAAAAATCATTTTCAAAGACATCAGGTTACTAACCCATCCCTATTTTAAGAGGAACACTAAGAAAAAAATCAAAAACATTAAAAAACAACTCTGACAACTAGAATGAAATCATCTCATCACTTAGAGCAACGAGACCTAATATCGAAGTTCTAGGATCCCAATCACTCAAAAATATACGAGTGACTCCATTGGAAGAAAGAAACTATACATGATGATGATTGAAATAGATTTCGAATTTATATACAATCTTTTAATCAATGATAATTATAGGATCAAAGATGTAAATATGAAGAACTAAAACAACACAAAGTTTCAGGGTCATTAATCATCACCTGAAACAATGGGTATTTAAATCCCTACTCTAAATTATTTTCTAAAGGAGTAGAAAATGTCATTATGAAAGGAATAAGATCTGATAGCAAGACCAATGCCTCAATCAGTATAAATGATAAAAATGAATATTCTGCACCAATATTAAAAAAATCCATAATCATAGATTATTCAAGAAAAACTATACCTATCATGGTATCTAGTCCTACCTATGATTCCTATAGTACAAATTCTACTCTATAGATATGTCTAGCCACATCTTTCCATTTCTTTATAACCTAAGAATAACCCTTAGAATGAGGTTTAGATCCCAACCATTTTTCGTCATTAGATCTAAAATGTGATCCCTTGGTGAGGGTGGATCCAGATCTACTGCCTTGGGATGCTACAAAAACACTAAAGATGTCTAGATTTCCCAAATGTGTGATACACCATGGGTGATTCATTACAATCAGGTATGAGGTGTCCCTTCTTCTCACATTGGTAACAAACCACCTAACTCAACCTTTTCATCTATCTTGCACTCCATCCACTAATTCAACACTAGTTCTTTGCTTCATCTTTTGGATATAAAGAAAACTCTGGCTACCACATGTTTTCGTTGATGCTTCAAAGAGCATTATATTCTTAGATATGTCTACTTCAATGATATCTACCTTGTACAAAACTTCCATAAAGGTGGGTAGGAACAAAATAATCAAAATAGATCGAATATCATCCCTTAAACCCATATATAACCTCTGCACCTTGAGACCGTCATTCAAAATAGGCTCTAGAGATATGTGCACTAACTCCAAAAAATGAGTGGTATGATCCGTGAAAGAACAATCTACATTATACAAATTAATGAACTCACAATCCTTTAATAATCACAATGTCTCAGGTTAGAACTATTGATTTAAGGATTTTCTGAATGAAATCCATGTAAGATCTACGTACAACTTAGTTTTCATAATAGAATCCCACCACTTCCTTCCTAACCCTTCAAGAATTTAAGTGGTGAATACAAACATAAAGTCTTCCAGGGTATCAGAAGTTGGAAAATCACCCCTACATATTCAATCCATTACTCTAATTCCAATATTTCCTTTTAACTGTTGATGATAAATAGAATATGCTTAGTAAATCTTGAGTCATATTTCACTCTTTATTCTAGTTCAACATTGGTATCTTGACCCGTGGGCTGCATCATTCAAATTATTATTTCCACTAATATGGGGTCAACCATAAGATTTTATTATGGTATAATCACCATATATACCTCTCTAGTATTCAAGATTGTTCTTATTTGAGGTTCCATAATATATAAAACAAGATGACAGAAAATTATTAGAATACAATTTTCTTCTTTTAATATAAACTAAATTTAGATAACCGAATCCCAAAATGGAGAAAACCGTAAATATGGACACTTATCATCCCCAAAATTCACATGGTAACTTGAGTTTCATCATGAAAGTAATATAGTTAGGCACACTCCCATACAACCTCTCAATTTACCATTGTCATATCTCAAGTCTATCGATAACCCCCAGACATAAGAGGGTGATGTACAAGTATGTGCACATGTTTTCATAATAACCTAACCCATTGAGAGAAATTTTTAATGGAATAAACTAGGTCAACCCATAAATTCACTCAAATTATCCCTCCAATAAGTTCAAATAATGTTCCCTATTGCCATGGGTTGGTGACAAGCACTAGGGTATCATACAATAGAATGTTGGAATTATTTCTCCCTAGAAGAAAACATATGATAAGATATAAACAAAAAAGTAAAATAGAAGATATAAAAAATATATATCATATTTAAAATAACAAATGTAATTTATAACAACAAAAAATTGGATAAAAATGTATCAACTAATAGTTTAAAGACCATAAAATTCATGTCACTCAAAACAACCCATGGGCCAATCTTCACATGACCAAATATCACTAACATTCCAACCCATTGAAAATAAAACATGATCAAGGGGTGACTTCCACTACATGGTTCTCTTCCATTTACGTGTATCTTTCAAAAATGAGGCTATAAATTACCAAAGGAGATACTTGTGTGTGAGCACTAAATACTAATAGGATACCACCAAAGAATCTACACAAAGTCTATCCACATGCATAAGTAAGTTCTTATACAAAATAAATAGTTTCAAAAAAAATAAATAAATGAATCATTTAATTTTTAAAACTTCCCATTAAAATCATCGTTTGGTTTTATATTCAAAATCTTGAAATATTCAATAAATAAAAAAAGTTTGAAAAACAATCCATGAGGCCTAATAAAAGTAAATAACCAAGTTTTTATGCATACATAAATCAAGATACAAAACAATTAAAAATATATAACCATATATTGTATCTAAAAATAAATAATGTTAAAATCACTACACAAGGGTTTAGATAACTCAAATAATAAAGACACACTAGCTGATACAGTGATGACCAAAGTAAAGGATTGGCAGTTCCCTTAGAAAGGCTACCCCTAGAAACCATGGAATCAAGGGAACCTCCCCTAGTGTTAGGTAACTCTACTAGGGAATGTGTTTGTTTAGTTATCATAACCCAAGGACCTCCAAAGTAAAATTATATCATAATCACATTTAAGTAATTAAATTCATATTTCATAAGCATTTTCCCTGGAAATCCATTCCATTTCCAAACATGAAAAATTCCATTACAAATCTAATTCTTCATTGAGGTATTTTTTCATACAAAAAAATGTTCAAATAAATGATTTTAAAAAAATAACCATTTTTATAAAACAATTACAGAGTTATCAAAGATCAATTTCATCTCTCATGGATTTCAAACCATCGATAACATAAATTAAAACCAAAGAAAATCTTTAGAACACAAGCATGCATTAATAAATTCCATTTAATAGAGACACCTACCCTAAGAACATTTAAAAAATCACTAGACTCTAATTTTGTTGATGGAAATGAATAGATTAGGTGTTCACAATCCCATATAGAATAGAAGCACAAAAAATTCCCCCTAAAATTTTTTAGTACTAGAAATTGTATCCATTTATCATTAAATCAAGGAAAGAGAAAGAGGGATTAAGAGGAGTTCTAGAGAGAAGATTTGAAAACAAGATAACACCAAACATACATTAATGATATTCACACAAAACTATCAAGGATCACCAAAGAATCAAATGGAGAGTCCTATAGAGAATTATAAAGGGGATGGTTTGAGATAATGTAAGATTAATATAGGATTAGAGGTTAACAAGACCATGGTCATCAGGGTTAATTTTAATTGATACAATTTTGTATTTGGATGAATAATTTGGAATCATGAATTAAAAAAACATAAATTAACCATGTGGTGACCCATGTCCTTAGAAAACTGAGGCACACAATTACTTGGGGAAGAGACACACAATTTGACAAACCACACAAATGCCTTGCAAACGACTCTAGATAATCACCTAGACACCTACATGGATTTCATAGAAACTATTATAGTTTTAAAAAACATGATCAAAACATGAAAAACTCTAGTGAAACTCACAATTCCATATTGAATAATTATCACATGTTTAATAATAATTGTGTTCTTAAACCATGTACCTAGCCTGTTTTCCACGAATATCTAAAATTTAAACCCCCATCTCTCAAAAGACTATAAAACCTATAAATAGATAACATTTTCTAAAAATTAATCAGAATTATGACCAGGACAAAATCATTTGTATAAGAAATTGAAAGAAAAAAGGATGAATTATAGAGTAGGTTGTAAGGATACTGGAAGATCATATTTCTAGTCTAATTAATTTTTTTCAAAGAGCATATCGTTATATTCAAAGTGTTACATATGTGGAAACTAGAAGAACTAGTTTTCAATGAAAAAACTGTAATCCTTTAGAACTCATCGAGAATTTATTTCTAAGGGGTTTGTTACTAATGAGAAAAGATTATATCATCAAATGTAGTTGTCTAAGGTTATTTTATTACAATATTTATAGACCTACTTACATATGGATACAAATAACTAACTTTATAATAAGAAAAATCATCTGTATACTAGTATATAAACCATAACATCTATTACTTAGTAACATTTACTATTATATATATTTTTTATCCCATATAAGGTTTTGTTACTTTTATGTATATTTTTTATACATTTAAAGTATTTATTTATACTTTAAGACCATAAGAAAAGGGAAATATTTGTTGGGATAAATTTTTCATAGGAAGTGTTGATTTTTCCCAAGATTTCAATTAAAGATAATATATAACTTTGATTGATTTTATAGAACCATATTTGTCTAAATAATATCTTTCATAACATTGAAATATAAGTTCTTGGAGATTTATTATTTCTTATTAATGTTTTGTGAATTTGTAAATACTAGTTTACTCATTTATTTTACATTGAGCTTTTATCATCAAATTTTGGAATGTAAACAACTTTATTTTTTTGGAATTTTGAATTTATTCTTTTAAAAAGATTTCGTACCCTCATCTTTTTGCAGGAAGACATATAATATTTCTGATGATAATCATATCCACAGAAGAGTTTACCACTTATAAAAATCTATTTGGACCCCCAGATCAATTTTTCATTATTTATTGAGGAGTGATGATAAGTTTGAGACCCAATTTCTAGATCACTATTTACAAGTTTTTGAATCATAATGGTATCTACTAGTTGAATAGAAAGGAGTGATATTTTTGAGGAGATAATGATTAACTTGTAATAGTATAATAAGTGTTAATATATGATAAACAAAGTTATTAAATTTATAGGTTAATATAAAATCATATTTTCAACTAATGATTATTAGTTTTTTTAACCTGGCATTGTCCCACAATTCTATTTGACCACTTCATTTTATGACTCTATTGGGGAGAAGAATGTAAAGTTCATGATACACAAGTACCATTTTATTCTTATGTTAAAATGTTATGAAAAAGTTATAGAATTACCAATTAAATGTGAGTCACTTTCCATTTAACATAACATACTAGAAAATATTATATCTTTAGTTAAAGAGAAGGATATGTATAGCCTATTTTGTGTTAATGAAAAGTTATATAAAACTTCCCTCCTGGAACTGGATTACCATATTTGCTTCTCATTGGATTCAGGGATTCTTATTATCAAGGAGGGGTGATAATAAAACAATTAAGATTCAATAAATATATGTTCTCTAATCCCTTTATGGGATGAGGAAGTCTAACATTGTGAAATTCATTTGGGACTATACAAATGAGGTATGTTTTCATATAGGGAAGTTTAAAATAATTCTATAATCAAGAACATTGAGTCATATCTTACTGAAAATATTATAGAATAAGAGAGTAATAGATCACGGTATACAAGAAATAGTTTAGGAAAACCTATTGAATAATGACACATTTTTTTGAATGAAACATGTTTATTATTTATCTAGAAATTGATTTAGTTAAAGGGTAATAAAAGTTACACATCTAGTAGCTAAAAATTAAGAATAGTTTTGAGATGGAAAGAAAATAATATGAGAGTACTCAGGTAGAAATTTATCCTATATATAAGAAGAAGAAATATTATAAGACACTCAATTAGAAATAAAATAGATTGTTTTAAAATTATAAAGAATTTTTTTTAATGAAATTCCAATGAGATTAGGAAAAGAATTAAAAAACAGGGAATAACTATTTTATATTGATGAAACAAGAAGTTAAGGAGTTGAAAATCGATGAGATCAAAAAAAATTAGAAGATAAAAAAAAGAAATTTTGTTTAAATGTATAGAATTCCATAGTTCAATTCTCTTCCTAATAATTAAAATATAAAATGAAGAAATATTGTATAGAAATGATAATTAAATGTATGGAAATATTGTTTAAATTTATGGAAATATTGTTTCTCCCACATGTTACTATGATAGAACTCAATGAAGAGGTTCAAGTGGCACCGATAAAGGATTTATCTTTCTTAGAAGATAAATTTGGAAAAGGTAAATATACATTAATAGATCTTGAAGTCTAATCATAATCTAAATAAAATTTACCACTTCCTTTATATATTGTTGATAAGGTTGGTGCATTGGAAGATTCATAAACCATGGTTATAGATACTCTAATGATCCCCAATCTATTAAAGTCATCAGAAGACACATTTTACAATTCATCTTTGTTGACTTACGGTTCATTCTATAATATCCCAGGTTCTCCGATGAGGTAGTATATTTTTTTAGATAAAATGCTTCTTTATGGTCTATTGTGAGTGCTCAATTGAATTATAGATGTATCATGTTTTTATGGGGCTTGTTTGGAGCCCAAAACCTAGATTTTTGGGTAAAAATAGACAGGTTGCATGGTTAGAGAAAATCATATGGGGTAGGCCATATGGTTACTCCTAAAAATGTGAGGTGGTCCATGCCTCGGTTAAGAGGTGCATGGTTTATGGAAACTATGCCAATGGATACACACACTCATGCGATTTTCTATAGAGACTTGATACTAGAATGAGATAGAAGTTGTGCATGGTTAGGAAAATAGTGTGCACTAATTGTGCATGGTGACCCCTTATGATAATGGAGGGCACAATATTGGTGCACAATTTGGCCAATTGTGTGTTAAAACTATGAAACCCAGTATTTTTGGGTGAAATTCTAATTTTCCTTTAAAAAATATTTAAACTTCAAAACATTTAATTTTATACACTATGGAATATCTATGATGCATGGGGTTCTCCTTTGAAGGAAAATTCATCGATTTTGATCCCATTTCTATACCGAAACTCGAATTCAACCACCAATCATCTTGTTGGACTGGAGTCTGTAAGTTCCTCGATCATCTTGTATTGTTCTGCATTTTACTTTATTTCAATAGAGTTAAGTAAGTGTGTGGTAATAAGACTTTTCTTCTAGTTCTTTATACATTATTCATTTTTCTTCTAATCTTGATCAAATCAAAAGATAATATTGGATGATTACTATACTGCATACCTACGGTAGGTGATTTATAACCTTACTTCAAGGTTTAGTGTTTTATAATCATAGTATCCATTCTGATGCCTACAAAAATTCCCATTAATGACCCTTTAATTTATTAAAATTTTTAATTGAATGAATTATAACATATTAGGGATTCCCACTAGTTACTTTGAGACTATTAATGGTTTTTTTCCATAACCTTGGCTACCCATGGGTCCACTTTTTCACTTTTCCCACTATTATACCACCTAAGGGGTGTGATTTCGTGCTTTTATAGTTATAGGAAGACCTGAATGAATTGAATTGAATTTATTGAGATGATTATGAGATGGTTTGCCTCCTTTTCTATGTTATGATTGATGTGAATTGTTAAACTATTTTAATGTAAATTTTTATATGAGTTGGATGAACTCATTGAATGTTATAAATTGAATTGATTTATGATTGTAATGAATTGAAATGGTAGTGGATTTTTTGGTTGGTATACTTTGGATCCTGTTTCCACTAGATTCCATGGATGTTTGTCCTATAGATCTTAATAGTGGTAGTGGATTCCTGGATGAAATACCCCCTTGGGTATTTATTCCATGGGATACCATTGGCCTTACTACCCCTAGATATGGATTTCTTGGGATCAAACTCCTAGCACCCCACCCAACTATTTACTGAGTTTCCGTCATGATTCTCTCAAGACTCAAGGAGGATTCCTTAGTCTTCTATAACATCAATATGATCCTTTGTGGCTTGAAAATTCTGATTACACGGTGAGGCCATTTTGGATGACCTGATTATCAGGAATGTCTTTGGTAAATGTTTTCTTGATTTTATGGCATGGATGTGGTGGTTCATTGGGAATGTTTTATAGATAGCCCAGGTACGGGTGTCAAATTTCTATTGATAGACTGGATAGGGTGGCTGGTTTATATCTATTTATAGCTTCCTAATTATAGGAGATTAACTATTGATTTTAGGGATTCCTGGTAAACTAGATTGTTCCACTTGACTTTCTCTCTTTACTTTCAGTACTATCATATTTGTTATATATTTCACACTACTTTAACTTGTATTGTACAAACTAGAAATGTTATAGAAAACATTGGTGGTAGCCTACTGAGAGTTATCTCACACCCTATTTTTCCCACCATTAGGTACTGAGATAATCTATATGGATTCAGGTAATGACCGGTTCAAGCGCCCATAGTAAGATGCTTGATTTTTTATATGCTTAGGAGTAGGGGGTGTAAGACCGAGATGAGGCTCAATATGCTAGTTAGGATACTTTATTTTTAGTCATTTTGGTATTTTAAAAAAAGTATTATATTAATGCTTGGATAACCATTTTGGATTCTTTGTCAAGACATGGAAAGGCACATCATTTAGTAAATGAGATATCTTTCAGAAATGTTTATATATTCATGTATTCTATGGTTATATTCTTCTTGGTTTTCAGTTATTATATATTCTTCCACTATTGAATATTATTGTTATTTCTATATGTTACACTCTAACATGATGGAATGGTATCAAAATGGAGACACCGTAGGCACTATTTTCTATTCAGATCCCTCTGAAATTCAAGGATATGTGATTGAGGCCATGTGGCCAACTAGGATTGGGGAACCTTATAGTGGAATTCGGGTCTGGTACATTACAAAGTGGCACCAAAGTAGTTATTTTCTAATTGTCGTAGTATTTTAAGACAATATATAGGGATTAGAAAGGATTTTAATTTGTTAATAAGCTATGCCTAGGAGTAGCTAACCCATATATAGAAAAAATCCAAATTTCTATGAATATAGATTTTTGTTTTATGGATCTTTCCTATTACCATAGATTTGATTCTACTGTTGGGTGATGAATGTGTGGTTCAATGTTTATTTTGCTTCTGGATTTTACTCTTTCCTAAGGAGGTTAGGGTATGCATATCATGAATCATTTTAAGAACATTACAAGATTCACAGGCCATTCATTATGCCATTCCATATATGGTGCATTACTTCACTGCATGAATTTTTTATACGATCCTTGTGTGATATATCTTTTATTGGGATAGATGATATGTGTTTCTGATGCTTTCGACAATATGCATGCATCCATATGTGATGGGCGTGCAGCTGTTTCCCTGCATTCCCGCTTTCCAAAGGAGGACTACATATGTTCTTTAATAATGGATGTTTTCTTCTTGATTGAAATGGGATGATGGGATGTTGGTTCTTCCTTCCATGGATTCCTCCTCAGAACTATTCACCCAGTATGGGTCTCCCTTATAAATTAAGTCATGGTTCGTGAATCTCGTTCTCGGTGCCATATCTTCGTGGAATCTATTTTATTACACTAATTCCGTCAGGACATTCCATGGGGTATTGACATGGTAGAAACCTTAGGTCGGAGTAGATGACAACATCAGGCATGTCGGGGCATCTCTAGGTGCATGGACAAAGGAGAACTTGTATTCTTCCTCATAAGAGGGCATCTCAAGAGCACATAACCTGATGCATCCCATGTCAGTCATGGGGTATCTTATGCCGGAGGTATGTCCCTGAGGTTTTCCTATGCTTCCCATGTTTAACACGGAGTACGCTGCAAGTTTAATGTCTTTCAGATACGGTTACGCCAAAGACATGTCTTCCAAGGTTTACTTCATGCATCTCATGTTTATCACGAGGTAGGCCACGAGTTTAACGTCTTATGGAGATAGATCAGACTGATTATAACATGGAATAAAGTGGATCAAATGCGTGCAACCCTTGGAGGGAACACCAAATGTTGGGGCCAACGTGTGGCTAGCTTCCTGATTGTGGTTAGATAGATTGGGGAATGGGGTGCCATGATCCAATCGGTATGTGGCAGCCTGGGTAAGAATCAGGATGGATGATGGAAGGTACCATGAAGTGGATGTAAAATGTGATGGAACAGTCATGAGGATGACAATGGTTTTGGGCGTGAGCCTCAAAGAGGCTTCCTACGTATCCCCGTGGATGGGAATCAAATTCCAGGTAGTTCATCTGATGACGAATTACACCCGATTTGTGGTTTGAATATCTTACCATTGTATTGGGTCAAAATGGATTACCACTATATGGGGTCGCAACGGCTTACCACTGGATGGGGCCGCAACGGCTTACCACTGGATAGGGTCGCAACGGCTTACCGCTGGATGGGGTCGCAACGACTTACCGCTGGATGGGGTTCACATTTTATCATCATGGAAGACAGGGGTGAACCAATGTGAAAGGGGGTTAGAACTGCTGAGTGTTGGGATTGAACCTCATGGAGGCTTCCTACGCACCTTACCTTAACAAGGATCAAATTCCACATAGTTCTAGATATGGGAGAATTTGGGTTTTATGCTTTGAGGAAGCCCAAGGTGTTGGTGGACCGAAGTGAAGGGGGTCATAGCGACCAATAGGTGGTGGGCTTGAACCTTAGATAGGATTCCTATGTACATTTCCTTAACAAGGATCAAAGACCACATATTTTAGGATATGAGGTTTAGTGCACCTATGTGAAGATGGTCAGGACCAATGGACAGTGGTGGGCTTGAACCTCAAGGAGGCTTCCAACGTACCCTGCCTTGGCAAAGATCAAAGTCCTCGTAGTTCGGAAGAAGGTGGGCTTGAACCTCAGGGGGGATTTCTATGCACCTTGACTTGGTAAGGATCAAAGACCTCATAGTTCTTGGTGGATACAACTTAATGTCATGTGGGACGAAGTTGAACTGACGTGAAGGGATCAAGACAAGTAGGTGTTGGTCTTGAACCTCAGGGAGGCTTCCTACATACCTTTCTATGGCAAGTATCAAAGTCCACATATCTTGGAAACTGTTGGGATTATACTCTAGCCTTCCCAAAGGAAGATGTCATGGTAAGTGCTTGATCTGAGCCCACGTGAGTTGTGTTTTGTGTGAGAAACAAGAGGCATAAAATACCTTATGATCCCGACACAAAGGTGCATCCATTAAGGGTGGTGAATGGGGCTAACTCAAAGAAGCTACCCGGGTGCCGCTATGGATCAGCAATGGTGGATGGGGCTTACGCAAGGAAGTTTTCCAGGTGCTGCTATGGATTAGCAATGGTGAATGGTGATTACGCAAGGAAGATGCCCGTGTGCCACTATGGAGCGACAATGTGGGATGGGGCTTACGCAAGGAAGCTATCCGGGAGCCACTATAAAGCGGAAATGGTGAATGGGGATTATGCAAGGAAGCTACTTGGGTGCCGCTATGGAGTGGAAATGGCGCATGGGGCTTATGCAAGGATGCTTCCCGAGTGCCGCTATAGAGCATCAATGGTGGATGGGGCTTACGCAAGGAAGCTACCTGGGTGTCTCTATGGAGCGAAAATGGTGAATGGGGATTACGCAAGGAAGCAGCTCAGGTGCCGTTATGGAGCAACAATGGTGAATGGGGCTTATGCAGGGAATTTTCTTGAGTGAAACTATAGAGAGATAATGGTGAATTGGGATTACGTAAGAAAGCTGCCCGGGTGCCGCTATGAAGCAACAAGGGTGAATGGGGATTACGCAAGGAAGTTTCCCATAATATCTTCCTCATGTCCGGCCATGAGGGAATCCCAACCCACTGGTGGGTTGAGGCATTCTCTTAGGCGCTAGTGCACAAGAGGGATTACACCAAGGGGCATTGGAATCTTTCCAAACAAAGGGAGACGAAATGTGCGAATTACATGCCCGACATTCGGAACACAATGAGGGTGGCGTGGAGAGAGAGGATTACTGTTGACTGTGTTTGAAACACAGCATCCATATCATATTAGCTTGAAATGGGGACAAACAAATGAGGTTCGACTACTGACCGTGTTCAAAACATAGGACCTAACTCGAAGTGTTTTCCAAATTCTTACGGGGCGTTGGCCCAGGATGGTAGGTGAGCCGAGGCGGCATGGGACCAGGCCATTAGGGGGTCCCTTTAGACATGAAAGAGGATGAAGATCTGAATGAAGGACACAAAAATATTTAGGTGGAGTGATGGAATGTTTGAACAAATTCCAATGCTCTTGAAATTATGCCACTATAATCATGGAATTAGATATCTTATCCTTGACACAAAAGGCATCTCTTATTTTGAATAAAAGGAATCCTATTATTGAATGATAGGGAATGCTACAGTTTATAGTCTTGTAGAGAGGACTGTTGGCATCTTATGCTTAGAGTGTAAGGCATCTTCGGATAGAAGCAAGAGGCATCCTATGTTTCGAACATTGGGTGCACTAAAGTTTATAGTCATGTAGAGAGGAATGCTGGAATCTCATGCTTGGAGCATGAGTCATCACTTACTTAGAGAAAGAGGCATCCTATATTGGTTATATAGGGAGTACTATAGTTTATAGTCATGTAGAGAGGACTATTGACATCTCATTCTTAGAGCATAAGGCATGTCTTGTTTGGACCAAGAGGCATCCTATGTTTGGAACATAAGGATTACTACAGTTTAATGTCATATAGATAGGAATATTAGAATCTCATGCTTAGACCATAAGGCATCTCTTGTCTGGATCAAGAGGCATCCTATGTTTGGAACATAAGGATTACTATAGTCTATAGTCATGTAGATTGGACTTCTGACATCTCATGCTTGGAGCATAAGGCATCTCTTGTTAGAAACAAGAGGCATCCTATGTTTGGAATATAGGGATTACTATAGTTTAAAGTCATGTAGATATGACTACTGGCATCTCATGCTTGGAGCATAACGCATCTCTTGTTTGGAGCAAGATGCATCCTATGTTTGGAACAAAAGGATTACTATAATTTAAAGTTGTGTAGATAGGATTGTTGGCATCTCATGCTTGGAGCGTAAGGCATCTCTTGTTTGTAGTAAGATGCATCGTATATTTGGAACATAGGCATTACTACAGTTTAATGTCATGTAGATAGGACTACTGGCATCTAATGCTTGGAGCCTAAGGCATCTCTTTTTTGGAGAAAGAGGCATCATATGTTTGGAACATAAGGATTACTACAGTTTAAAGTCATGAAGATATGACTATTGGCATCTCATTCTTGCAGCATAAGGAATCTCTTGTTAGAAATAAGAGGCATCCTATGTTTGGAACATTGGGATTACTCCAGTTTAAACTCATATAGATAAGACTACTGGCATCTCATGCTTGGAGCATAAGGCATCTCTTGTTTGGAGCAAGAGGCATCCTATGTTTGGAACAAAAGGATTACTATAATTTAATGTCATGTAGATAGGATTGTTGGCATCTCATGCTTGGAGCATAAGGCATCTCTTGTTTGTAGTAAGAGGCATCCTATGTTTGGAACATAGGTATTACTACAGTTTAAAGTCATGTAGATAGGACTATTGGCATCTCATGCTTGGAGAATAAGGAATCTCTAATTAGAAATAAGAGGAATCCTATGTCTAGAACATAGGGATTAATACAGTTTAAAGTCATATAGATTGGACCATTGGCATAAGGCACCTAGTAATGACTGGTGTTGCGTCTTACGGAAGGGCGACCCATTCTGGTTCAACTTGCCTTAGGAGCCATGTGATAGGGTTTGGAGGAGTTGCTTGAGGAATGGTTCGACTCAAGGTACTCGGGGAATTGATGATGAGAATCTCAACTCAAGACATGGGAATGGATCCAAGATGAATATGTTGACTCAAGGTGTTTCATGAGGTGAGGAGGAGTATATCAAATCATGGTATCCTGCAGGTGGAAGGCAGTTGCACGTAAGGGCGCAATGGAAAATGATGACATCTCAACCTGAAAAGTTCACAGTGAAAATATCCATTTTCATAGGATTGAGGGATGGTTGTGAAGGGACCGACCTGAATGTCTGGGACCCCATCCCGACAATGACCCCGAGCGGGGGTGCAGGGGCACAACCGCCGCAGTATAGACCAGCGGGTGCAGGCCTGAATACTGTTACACGTAATAGGAGAAACACGCAGGATGGGTTGCACACAAGAAAGGAGGGGTTGCATGCAATAAGAGAGGCATGTACAAAATAGGGCAGGCGTGTACGCAACTGAGGCTTTTGTGCAGAAAACACCGGGTCACCACGGAATTGGGGAGATTTGGCGCTTAAAGGGGGACGTGCATGCAATAGGGGCACTAGGCCCACAAAACGGCCAATGTGCGTGCAATAATGGATTCATACACACAATATGGGTATTGTGGGTGCAAACGGGCAGGCGATGTGCAATACGGGATGCGGGCGCGCAATTGGAGAGAAGGGCATCCAAAATGGGAGATGCGCACGCAATAGGCGGCCGCACATGAAATAGGGAAGGAATTGCACAAAATAGTGATGGGTTGCGCATAAAATTGGGCACTCAGCACTTTTGTGCACAAAAATAATGTTTTGTGCTCCAAAGTGGGCAGGTTGGACCCTTTCCATGCGAAAGGGATGTTTTTCACACTATATATAGGTTTTATGCACGAGTGTGGAAAATTCGGACATAGGCGCATTAGAGAGGTGGATGACTTCTGGGGGCCTCTCGGGAATAAGGGGGTGCACTTATATTTATAGGTGAAAACCAAGGAGGCGGTGCACGTAAAATTCTGCGCTCACAAATAGTTTTCTGCGCGCAAGGCGGGGCATGGAAAATTCTGCACGCGCAAGGCAGGGCGCAGAAAATTCCATGTGCATGAGGCGGGGTGTGGAAAATTCCATGCGTAGAAGCGTTTTTCTCCATGAGGTTCCCTTTTTATGCACAAGGTTCTATTTTTACGCGCAAATCTATACTTTTCCCCAAAACCGTCCTGGATGGCTATTTACAGCAGCCCGACTTCGAACAGCCATAACTTCTTATCTGAAACTTCGTTTGGGCTCCACGACCAGTCAAATCAATGCTCGTAGAACAAGATACACCCTAGGATCATTTATGGGAGAATTTAGAAAATTTTGGGGTTGATTTTTTCGATGTCAATAATATTTTCAAGGATGTGAGAAACATAGTTGGTAATTAGAGTGAATTCCATAACCTAAATAGTGTTTTCCTAATTAGGATAAAATAGACACCCTATAAAGTCAAAAATGGCACATTGAGTCATAGACTATTAGTCCTAGGGACTGGAACATGATATGGTATGGATTAAGTGGATTCCCTATTTCATTTCAGGAGGAGTATGGACCCATATTGATTGAAATTGGGGGCTCATTTGGCTCAACTATTTAAAGATAAATGTGAAATAAATATGTATTCAAACTATAAATTTAAAATTGTAAAATAGAGAAATTGACCTAGACCTGGCTTTAGAGTGGGTAGTACGTGGTGTCTCTAGAGATATTCTTGATAGTTTATTTTTACATAGTATTGGATTTAGGAGTAGGAAGAGGAGTACAACCAGGTTATTAAAAGGTTTTGAACAAACCTATGCATTTAGCTATGAACTTTTTGTGATTAATATTTTTTGAGGTGTTTGTTTGGAATCTTATAGACATGATACCACGATGAAATCAATTAATAAACCAAGAGGGTGGTCATGACCACGATCTATATGCGATGGGCCATGGGATAATGCTGTATCCTTTGATAGTTCTAGCTGAGACAACAACTATTTTACCGAATACATGTGATGAGGCATAGTTCTGTAAGGGGTTCTTCTGCTATATTAAGACTTTTCAGTGAGCACCACAACTTTCCTTTTATATGGAAGAGCTAATGCATATTTTCCAACAGCAACATCCTCCCACATTTATGGGGTATGGAGCTCCACATGTTTCTAAGATATGGCTTTAGACTATGTTATTGATATTCAAGCACATAGAGACACCACCTGATAGGAGGGTAAAGCTCCTGACTTATATGTTACATGGAGTATAAAAGAACTAGTGGGACATTATGAACTAGTTTTATATGCTAAAAGATATGGTTTAGGTTTATTTCTAAATTAGGTTATTTGATTACTTCTTCTCAGAGACTTTGAGAGCAGAGTGGGATAGTGAGTTCATGCATTTGAGATAGGGCACGATAAAAATTATGGAATATTCAACACACTTTATATAGTTGAAGTGTTTATAACCAATATACCATGATAACGAGGCATTGAGGGTGAGATGCTTCAAGTATGGTCTCAAACATGCCATTTGATCCCAGGCCAATGTTTTTTAATTGAACTGTATTACTAAAATAGTGAATCAGGTGCTGATTATTGAGCAAACCCCAAGGGAAGATGGTGTACAGAGTAGAGAAATGTATTATTTTAGACCCGTGGGTTGGATTCTAGTGAGATGAAGAAAGGTTTTGAGGCTTTTAGTGAGATTATTACCAATAAATCTATTATTTATCATGGTGTAGTTTTCTATAATCAGTGTAGAAGACAAGGAAACAAGAGAAATCAGTGTTATCAATACCCATTCAAGAATCATTATTATGAAATTATGATCCACATAAAACATTTTTGTAGGAACTTCCATCTAGCAGTCACTGGTAAGGGAATATCCAACTATAAGTTTGGGAGTGGGTTTCATAACTCCATTTCAAGATGGATATAAAAAATTAGTTTTATCTCAAGTAGAGGTGGTGGTTATGCCTGAGGCATTCATGGACCAATTTTACCTAGCCAATAGAGTAGGATTTCTTAGGGTAGTGAGGTTGGGTCACAGGGTTGTGGTTTAGGCTATATGTATCGGTATAGCCAACCCATGAAGAGCAAAGAACTTGAATCTCTATAATGAATGGTACGATCTTATTATCCTATATCTTATAACTTCTCTTTTTTAGTATAGGTGCATCATATAGTTTCATTTATGTACCTATGGTGGAGATCCTTGGGCTCATTGTTCAATATTTTAATGGTGTTATGATGCTTGACACTCTATTAAGGATCATAATGGAGGATGTACATTAGTTCATGGAGTTCCCCTTGAGATAGGCACATGACACTTTATATGTAATCTTTTTTTCCTTCAGATGATGGGGTTTAATTTCAAACTCGGGATGGAAATACTAGTTTATTATCAGGCCTATGTAGATTACTATCACCGTAGGGTGACCATTACATCTCTAGAGGGAATAGTTTATATTCAAAAGGGTGAACGGGATGTCCATGTGAGATGAGATGAACTAGAGCATTATTGGATAGGTGGTTTGACAACCAAAATTTTTAGTTTAAATAGAGATGACCAGGGATCATATTAGAATGGTTTCCCTCTAGTGGTTGATCATCTCAAGGACGTCTTACTAGATGAATTTTTAGTCTTTCTTCTTGAGATACAGGTGGAGTTCTCCATCGATCCAGAAATTAAACAAATTGATGGATAGATAACCTTTTTGATTAGGTCATAAGAGCTTGGGTGTTCTCAAATATGGATTTGAGATCTTGATATCATCAAGTGTGTGTTCAAACTATAAACATACATCATTTAGATTTTTGTAGTGGGTATGGTCTATATGAGTATCTGGTTATTCCATTCAGTCTCACGAACATGCCAACAATTTTCATGGTTCTAATGAACAATTTTTTCCATCCTTATATAGATTCCTTTATAGCTGTATTTCTGGATTATATCTTGGTATATTTTCACAATTTTTACAACCATGAAAAACATCTTGATATCATTTAGGATGCACTAAGATAACATCACTTATATGATAATCTCACAAAGTGCCACTTGTAAAGGGATACAATTGACATTTTAGGTCATGTTATCTCAATGACAGGAGTATCAATTGACCTAGAGAAGGTGAGAGTTGTAGTTTCCTAGGTGTATCCCATGAATGTACTTGAAATATGGATTTTTTTGGGGTAATTTGGATAATATATGATTTTCATAGAGGAATTCTCATTCTTAGAAGAACCTCTGATAGGATAAATAATGAAGGGTGTAAATTATTAATGGTTAGATACTTATGAGATAGCCTTTAAAGAGATAAAAGGGAGATCGAATTCAACACCGGTTTTGATTCTTCTAGAGCTGGATAACATCTATACTATTTATTGTGATGCATTTACTATCAGGATAGGATCTGTTTTGATGTAGGGGGTATGGTCATGGAGAATCAGTCTCATAGTTTGAGGAAACATGATAGGAATCACCCAACACATGATCTTGAGTTATTGGTGGTTGTTCATGCTTTGCGCTATCTGAGACATTACATAGTTGGAGATAATTTTTTGGTGTACACTGTCCACAAAGCCTAAAGTATATATTTACATAGTGTGATTAGATTATGAGGTAGAGAAGGTGGGTTGAGTACCTAAAGTCTTTTTAATTCGATCTAAACATTATTCCTAGAAAGGAAAACGTATTGGATGATGCACTGATCAATAGGACTCGGATATAGATAGTTCAACAGGCTAGTAATAAGTGCAATCATATGATTTTTTATATAAATCCTCTTTGAGGTGGAACATGGGTAGGGAAAGAATTTTATTTCATTATTTTCTATGAAATTTACCCTTCTAGATAGAGTGATGATGAGACAACTATTAGATTCAGAGGTCCAAGTCCTATAAGATAGAATGGCAGGTGAGGACCTGCCTATTTGTTGGACTATGGATGAGGATGAGATCCGTCATATACATAGTCATGTATGCATTATGGTAGACATACATAAGGAGCTTATGTGAGAGTTTAATTCCTCTGTTTGGTTTGTGAATCCTAGCATGAACAATATGTATCATGACTTACACCATTAGTACTCGTGGTTGGGTATGAAATGTGAGGCAGCTAGTTTTTTAACAAGGTGTTCTACCTATCAGTAGGAGATGGCATAACATAAATAACCAATTTAAATTTCATAGTCGTTACCTATTATTGAGTAGAAGTGGGATGATTTTATGATGGATTTTGGGATTGGTCTACTAAGGTCTCCTCAAGGTAGTTTTACTATATTTGTTTTTGTGGATAAAATCATAAAAGTTTCTCAATTCCTATCGATTTAGGAGACCTTTAGTCAAGATGAGAATGGGAGGATGTATATTCACGAGATAGTGAAACATTATAGGGTATCTCATTATAAATTTTGAGATAGGGATAGTAGTTTATGTCTCACTTATGGTAGAGTTTTTAGAGGTAATTGTGTACACATGTGCTTCTGAGCACAACATACCACCCATAGACTAATGTACAGTCAGAGCACACAATTGTTGTGCGTGAGGACATTATAAGGGCATATATCTTATTTTTTAGGGGATATTGGGTGATAAATATACCCAAAATTTAGTTCTCTTATAAAAATTGGTATCATGAGACTATACAGATGGCACCTGATAAGGATTTGTATAGTAGGCTATGATGATCTTTCTTACGCATGTTAGAGGTATGTGAGGTAGCTTTACTGGGATCGTGTCTCATACAGGAGACTTCTGAGCATGTCCAGTTGATCAAAATTAGGATGGATACTACACATTAAAAAAGAAAATCATACTCTGATCACCGTTAATGACCTCTTGATTTTGAGGATGATGATCATGTCTTTTTACGTATCTCACCGTGGTTGAGACATAAACGAATTAGGATATAGGGTAAGATTTCACATTGATATGTAATGTTGTTTGAGAGTATAGATAAATTAGAGATAGTATCTAATTAGTTGTTGTTACCTTAGAGGTACCAGGACATGCACGATGACTTCCTTATATCTCAGATATGCCCTTATCTCTCAGACCTATCTCACACTCTACAGCTGGGTGAGGTGGAGTTACATGTAGATGTTTCCATTAAAGAATATCATATATATATTTTTGATAGGATCATGGAGGTTCTATGTGGCTGGTTGGTTCATATTTTACATGGTCTATGGAAGAATTACTATTTATACGATAATATTAGGGATTAGGAGGCCTATGTACATGCTTAGTGGCCAGAGATTTTCATAGGAAATTCTTGACCACCATTAGAAGGGAAATTCAGGGATGAATTGATTTAAGGGAAGAATATTGTAAGTTCATGGGTTTTTATAGGAGTTAAGGATTTTTTATGATTAAATTAATTTTTATTTCATATTTTGAGTACCCAATGTGATTATGGGTGTATTAGGGGTGTCTGGGGATTTTTTGGATTTCGAAAACGGAATTCTTGGGGAAAATCCAATATGACACGTGGTTAGAGGAAACCATGTGGGGTAGGCCACACGATTACTCCTAACCATAAAGGGTATTCCATTACTCTATTAGAAGTTCTAAGGTTTATGGAAACCATGCATATTTAGATGCACACTTGTGTGATTTTCTACAGACCCTTGACAGTGGGCTGAGACCTGGTTTGTGCAAACTTAGGAAAACCATGTGCACTAACAATGCAAGGTGCCCCTTCAGGTAATGTAGGGACCCCTGTTGGCAAAATTTGTGTACAACTATGAAGCCAAACTATGTGACCTAGTATTTTTCGGTAAAAATTTCATTTTTCAATAAAAAACTATTAAAACCATAAACACTTTTTTTCTTACTTCGCTGGACAACCATTAGGTGTGAAGAGCCCCTTTGAAGGAAATTTCATATCCTTTGATCTAGCTTATCCATATAAACTCAATCATGAGTGCCAATAATCTCATTGGATTCACACTAGTATGTTCCTTAAATATCTTATTCCATTATTCATTTTAATTCTTATCGACATATTTATTTGTGTGCGATCTAATATGCCCCATTTTTAGGTCATGCATATGTTATTTATTTTTCTTCTAATCTGGATGAAATTAGATTTTGATACTAGATGAGTAATCTACTACATACCGATGATAGGTGGTCTATAACTTTACCTTAGGGGTTTATGTTTAATAAGAATAATTTTCGTTATGATTCCTACCAGACTTCTCAGATACACCCTATTAATTTATTAAATTCTTGATTTGAATGAATTGGAAACTATTAGGGGTTACCAATAGTTCCTTTGAGACTGTTAGAGGTTGTTTAGCCAACCTAGTCCACCCATAGGGTGTTAATTTATACTTTTAACTTTGTTATATCACCCATGGGGTGTGTGTGTGTGTGCTTTCATAGTTAGAGTAATCCCTTGATGAATTGAATTGAATTTTTTGTGATGATTAGGAGATAGTTTTCCTTGTTTTATATGTTATGAATGATGGTAATTGTTAAATTAATTAAATGATAATCTTGATATGATTTGGATTATGTCATTGAATATTACAAATTGAATAGATGAATGAATGTAATGAATTAAAATGATAGTGAATGCCTTAGTTGGTATACCTTGGATCATGATCTGACTAGATACTATGGATGTTTTTACAATATATTTTGATAGTGGTAGTGGATGAATTGGAATAGAGTTATCCTTAATTATTGATTTTATGGGATTCCTTGGGCCTTTCTACCCATTGGATCTAGATTTCTTGGGCTCATAGTGGAAATGGTCTATTAACATGATCTTTGGACCCTACCCAAGTCTCTACCATGTTTCCATCAAGATGCTCACATGACTCAATGAGGATTACATGGCCTTCTCTACCCTATATATAGAAATTCATGGTTTGAAACTTCTGATTATGTGGCTTTCCATTATGCATGAATTGATTATATGGCACGGTCATGGAAAATGTTTTATTAGTTGTACGATGTGGCTCTGGTGTATATTTGGGCATGTTTTATAGTTAGATCAGGTATGGGTATCATATTTCAATCGATAGACTGGAAAAGTGGTTTTTTTATATTTTTTATAGCTACCTCGTTATCGGAGATTGACTATTTCTTACAGGGATCCTTGGTCAGTAGGATAGTACCACTTGACTTTATCACTATACTTTTAGTACTATCATATCAGTTATATTCTGCACAATTATTTTTCCTGTATTACACTTCTTGGAAACATTATAAACCCCATTGGTGGTGGTTTATTGAGAGTTATTAGACACCCTGTTTGGGACGTCATTGGGTACCCAAAAAGACTATATGGATGTAGGTAGTGATCATGGAAAGAAAGCACAGTATAATGCTTGATTTGTGCTATTCTTAAGAGTATGGGAGCACATGACCAAGTAGAGGCTCGAGAGACTATCTAGGATTATTTCTATTTCGTATTTTTGGTATTTTTATACTTATATTGCACTAATTACCGTATAAATGTTTTGGATTCCTTATAGAGACTTGATATTACACATCATTTTTCATATAATATTACTTCATGCATTGTTTATATATTCCTGTATTAGATTTTTATCTTCTAGCTACTTTTAATTTATTATATCTACTTCCTCTATTGACTGTTATTATTATTATGCTATGTTACAACCTCACATGAGGGCATATTCTCACCATAGACACAACCTAGTCCCTCACTACTAGTTGAAAGACTATTGAATTTTGAGAGATGTGGTTGAGGCCATGTGGTCATCTGGGATTGGAGCACCATATAGTGGCATCCAGGTCTGGGATGTTACAAATCCAATTATAGTTGTTCATATACTGATGATTCCCTAAAGAGTAATAAATATTTTGATAGTCATAAAACACACGATAAATAATTATCAAAATTTTATCTTGAAAAAGTCAGGCTAGTCAAGGGACTAGAAGATAGAAAATAAAAATATTATGATGTTAAGTACCAAAATAAATATGAATTTGAAGGTGAATAAGATAACTCATACCAAATTTTTTCATCCTTACTAATTTTAACTCAAAATTCTAAGAATGGTAACACACATCTATTTCCTGTGGGATATCAAGTGAAGGTTCTATCTAGAAATCAAGGATGAGTCGACATACAGAGTTAAGAGCTATATTATTTTAATAATTAGTTATGCTAGTAGATGTAATACCAAATCTACTTGATATTAACAACATGCTAAGTTTATTGTATGATCGCAACATGAATTTTCAAATTTTTACAAATTTAGAAGTTTACCATTGATAAAATAGTATATTTGAAGGAATATCTATTCAACATTAAATATGAAGTCTAATAGAAGTATTCTAACATGAAATGGATGATGAAAAATGATAAATCTCTACATGTTGATGTTGTATTTATTTTGGATCATAATGCCAATAAGAGGAAAGAATTAGATTACGACAACATATTAAAAAACCATATAAATTAAAGGAATAAAAGAAAATAACAGAAGAATAGAATAATGAGATAAATAAATTCAAAAAAATCTTCAAAAACACATGATAAGAGACTACATAACTTTAAAAAGTTATTTCTAAATCATGAAAAAATAATGAATTTTTAATTTGTAGACAATATGTTTTTTGAATTTTTGTTACCGATTATTTTATTTATTGTTGATGGGTTTTTTGTATTTATTTATTTATTTTAATAACTCTTGATGATGGTAAAATTTAATTTTAAATAGGACTTCCATGGTTGTTTTCCATTGAGTTTTATTTGACAATCCCAAAGGGTCAGTTTATTTGTTTGATTTATTTCTAAGTGAATATTATCGTAATTTAAAGGAGGAGAGGGAGATCTTCATACTTGGGGGAGTTTTATCTAATTATATTAATTTAGTAAGGGATGAGATATTTTATAATATTATACATTTATTACATATCTTAATATATATTAATATTTATTGAAAATTATATGGAGATATCTAATTTTATTTCTTTTAAATTATTTATGGTGTACTTATTGCTCAACATTTTCCCTTATTCAGTTTTTTTCTTTTGAAAATCACAATAGGGGAGAAATATAATAAGAATAAGTTTCCAATTAAAATTCACCCTATTATTTAGGAGATATTTTTTAATTAATGTATTTGTTAATGTTGCGTCAAAGAAGATACATTTTAAGGGTTGGAGATTGAAATTTTTTTGACATTAATATTAGAGGGATTTTCATCAGAAGTTAAAAAGAGTGTTTTTTTAATTTTTAGTCAAACTTATCTTCTTTGTGTCTTATAATTATCAAAATAGGGTAGATTTTCGAGTAAAAATATTACTTTAAAATCCTTTTTTAACCACAATACACATTATATGTAGTTTTATTTAACATTAATATTGATTTTGATGTTTTATTCGTGTATATTATAACATCTAATTATTTATGTTTCAATCAACTGATGTGGTACATTATTTCGACAACATGTGATGATAAACTAATGAACATCAAATAATAGATAGTGTACCTTCATTTATTACTGTTACTAAGCATGGATTTTGTTAAATTTACTGTTAAGTTACACTAATGTCTATAAGTTTAACTGAGCCTAAAGGAATGTAGCATATGATGAAATGATGCATTTTATTAAATTTTGTTTTAAACTATGAACTACCTCTGTGATTTTGAGTGTTCTCAATTTATAATATTCTTTTTGTGTTTTCTCTTATACCTTCCATTATGGGGATATTCTTTTTAAATTATTGAAATTATATTTTATAATCATTTATCTTCCAATATTCATAAATAGTGATGTTATAGTGACATGAACCTTGTTTCTTCTAAAATAGTTAATTTTGATAAATTATAAGGTTATTGGACTTGTTAACAATTTTTTTGATGAAATTGGATATTGTAGATAGATAAATGTACAATCGATGTCTATTTGAAGAAGTTATTTGTGTAAAACTTTTATATTCTAATTGAGGAGATTGATAAAGTTCTTAGTTGGAGCTTGTATACCTTGATTATGTTTACTAAACAATATACCCTTTGGGGTAAAAGTAAATATTCCTCTTAATAGGAGCTATTGGTAATATAATATACATTTAATATTGTTTTTATTGTTATAAAATACTCCATGCACTTTTTCATTTGGATTGATGATTTAATTTCTGACTATTTTATATATCATCTATGTTATTTAACTCCCGAGAGGTTATTTATGTTGCATTTATACTTTGACAGACATTAATTTTTTTTTGATTTTATAACCTTCCAAGACATGACTTTGTGAGTGGTTGAAATTTATTTTTGTTTTTTTACAATTTAATTCACCACCTCTTGAAGCTTCCACACGTTCACCTTTTATTCCAACATTCTTATAAATAATATTAAAATTGTTGGTCATGTAACTAATATGAAATGTTCTTCCCTTCCCATCACCCAACTGTGATTCCTTTTATTCTTTTGAAAACCAAAAAACACTAATTCTCAAGTGTTCAATTAATAATTTTACAACTATATTGACTTATAGAAATGATAAATCTATTCCATGTGAGGAAAACATAAAATTATCTTACACATTATCTTGAACATAACCCTATTCTAATTATCTATTCACCCACTCCCTCAAGATACTACTCATTTTCTAGAAGATATTTCTTCTTTACTTTTAGGTAGATTTGATTTTGGTCTTAAGAGACACTGGGAACCTTGAATTTTGTTTCTCTCCCACATAGGATAATGGATTTGGCATTAGTATTATTCAATACATTTCAAAATCATACATGTTTAAGCATTATATTAATATTAAATCTTTAGATAGTCCATAGGTAGTTTTCATGAGAGAAATATATGTGTTTTATCAATAAAAAATATTTCACCATACTAAAAGACCATCAACTCTACTTTGGATGATCTTACTCTCAATTAGGCCCTTAAAAATGTCCATCCGAATAAAAAAATATTTTAACCAAAATTATTATTATTTTTTCAACAGAAATAAATTTTTTATCTCTATAATTATATATGAGTAACAAATATTTCTATAAAAACCTATATCCATGCTTTATATTTTTTCGAAAATTCATTGATTTTTGATGATATAATTTTTAGGTTCAATTTGGACATCATTTCGGATGTTATTATATTTTTTGAATAGGAACCGCATCCCCCAACATAGACATGTCTTAATATTCTAATAAATTAACCCCTCTTTGAATATTGTGACACCCAATGTCACCTTTAAACAATATAAGAAGACTATG
This sequence comes from Viscum album, assembly GCA_963277665.1. Classification (NCBI taxonomy): domain Eukaryota; kingdom Viridiplantae; phylum Streptophyta; class Magnoliopsida; order Santalales; family Viscaceae; genus Viscum; species Viscum album. The sequence goes on along the minus strand of OY728163.1, from coordinate 1,642,940,543 downwards.
TAATGATTATGCACAACCACTTTCCTTAGTAGAACTGGTGGGGTAAATATTTCCAATACGGAATTATGATCCATACAAAAAATATATAATAAATGAACCCCAACCTCTAAAAATCCTATATGTTTTTTATCAAATAAATGAGAAAGTATCCACTATACATTTCTTTATTGTGTTGATAATTGGAAGGTGTGGGTTAATTATGATAAACTAGTTTGGATGGACCCTTGTATTCATGATTTTATCTCACTTATGACCTAATTCCAATAGTAGTGGATGAATTACTCAAAAAAATGGAATGTGGTTGTTTCCTTAATACTAGTTAATGAGAATGTGAGTGTGTGAGGGGTGACATTGAGGTTGGGAAGGGAGAATCCCAAGGAGATTTTTTTACACCCCCAGACATTAAAATATTTCCATTTTATAATAAATTTAATTTTGTTGATAGCTTAATTTAAATGTAACACCATGTTAATCTTACTCTACACAAAACACTGATTTAGCTTGAGTTACACGCAAGACCTAGTTTTAATATTAATATTATTAATTTAACACTTATCTCATAGACATTTAATTATTGGTAATGAATATGATTAACTAATACATATATATTCAATATAATTCTTTTTAAAATCATCAAATAATTTTCATAGACATCTGATAAGAACAAATCCAATTTATGCATAAAAAGATATATTTTTCTAAAGGCAGTTCTACTACCTTTTAATAGAACACATACTTTATAATTAAATTTTGAAACTTTAATAAATTTTATTTTTCAAAATAATGTTAATTTTTTAATTTTTAATTTCAAAATAAGATGAGGTATTTTTTATATTTTTTTAAAAAGTATAATTTTTTTATGATTAGTGAAAAATAGTACATTTTAGTTGAAAACTACATTTTTTATTAAATAATTAATAATTAATAAAATATATTTTAAATTGGGTTTCAAGTAATAATAGATCAATTATACATCTATTAATCCAATTTATTTCATTGTAATCATTTTATGATTGAATTTATATATAAAAACTTAATGACATTTTGAACAATTTCACATTAAAATCGAGTTTTCTCTGAATGTCTATGGGATTAACATTAAATTTAATTTTTCTACTTCTATGAATAGAATTTAGAAAAATATATATACATATTTAGAATCATAATAATATGTATAGTATAATGATATCAACCTAGTTTTTTTTAACAAAAATATTATATAATGTATTTAAAATTTATTACAAATATTAAGGTAAAAATTAGTCTACTTAGTGGTTAAACTTTAATCTTTGGAAATGATGACCGAAAAGATTGTCCAAAACAATTGGATACCCATATTTCAACCACATGACCTCTTCGTTCTAATTTTATGAGTTTTTGGGATATAATCCCATGAAAATTAGACATATAATAAGTTATATAAGTAAAAAGATAAAAAAGAACCTTCCTTACATTTAACATTTATAAAACCTTAATATATGGGAGACAATAATATTTCTAGTTATACATATCATTTTGAAGGATAAATGAGTTATTTTTATAATAATTATTTTTCATTAATTTTTATAGATGAATTAGTGAATTAATATTATTAAGAAACACCAATGCAGTGATTATTTTTTTATTAATAAAATAATAGAAATGAAACTAAAAATATTAAAATTGTGGAAAATTGAATGAATTATAGTGTTTCATTATTTGGTAGATGAATATGTAATTTTAAATATCTATAAAAACTAATTATATTTTAAATCCATCGTTACTTTTATATTTATAAATTTAAAATTTGTTTATATTGTTAAAATAAACATTAATGTTATTTTATAATAGTAGATATTTTATTTAATGATTTAAAATTTAATAAAAATACTAATTTGAGAAAATTGATTAGTAAATTATAATTAATATTAAATATCTTCCATTCATGATCCGATTTATATTTTATGATGAATATATTGACACCTAAATAGTAAAAATACTACTAGCACGATTCAGGTTAAAGTAGTGTTTTTATGCATTACATCCGGTTGTTTTTAAATTAATTTTCAGAAAAAATGAGATAATTATTTTTTAAATTAGATAAAATATTTATAATTATGTGGGTTTGTATTTTCTAATAAATATAAAAATAATTCCTTATTAACAGTCAAATTACATAGGTTAGAAAACTAGTTACCATATTAAAAACCAAAATGGTAAAAGTGGGGAAACATAGAAGTTAAGTTAAAAAATTATAAAAATGAAATTTTTTGTGTGTGTTATAGGTTTATATATAGAATAAATTCAATTTAATGTAGTATTATTTAATTTTTTATGGAAATTAAAAAAGGGATACCTCCCAATAGTCTTTACTTTTTTATATTTACAAGAATGCTACTCCCCTCCATTATAAAAAGGAATCCACTCCTCGTACTTCTTCACACATCAAAAGACATTTGGATAATCCAAAACCTAAAAAAATAATATCCCAATATCCCTCCACTCATATTATAATCATCACATTGGTATGAAATTAAACCAAGGAATTATTTTGGTATGAACCAAAAAGAGTTACTTGATGAAGAGGTAACATTCTACAAAGATCACTTTTGTTTCATTTATTTATCTACCCATTAAATTATTATTATATATTTATTATATAATAAAATAAGTATCATAAATATAATAGAATGTTTTTATTTCAATTTCATTACCTAAACTCACACATACTTCTATCAAATTTAGACACAATCATCGTTCGTGGGTATGATAGACTACCACCTCACATACCAATGTTGTTCATTTTTGCATTATCACATTTCAAGGTTGGAATAATGTTTTGTTTATAGTTTATATATGATATATATGATTTATTTATACTTATTTAAATCATATATAACACATACCTTCATGATTTCTATTTTTGGAAATATGATAACATCGTTTGTGGATGTGTAGACTATCGGCTCCCCAAAGCAATGTGATTCATTCACATTCTACATGGAATGTATTTAGGATGGTTTTAATGAAAATCTGTGATAAATATGAAATTAATATGAAAATATAATTATAATATAAAAATATATCATTAACTTTTATTTCTTTTAATACAAAAAGAAAATGGATGTAGTGTTCATGCTTACATATGACCTACCATCTCCATGAATGGTGTATTTCATTTCTTATCTGCAAACACTATGAACTACTATAAATACATATATAATGAATATATATAATTTTTAGATCATGTTTTATATTATTAATATGATGATACCATGATCTGAATAATAGGAACAACAATTACAAGTCAAAATATACTCGAAAAAACTAGAGAATTAACACCCAAAACAGTTAAAATGATGAAATATCACTAAAAAATGATTAATAATGTATTAAAAAGATCATATATGATAATAAAAATATTATTATGTTTATATTTTAAGTTAATAACATTCTAATAACTATTATACATGGGTTTAAAGAGCATTAATCCAAGAATAAGCACAAGGTAAGAGATTCTTGTCTCACTTTTCTTTCAATGAGTCATATTCCATTTTCACCACATATTAATTTTGTGTGGTGTTTCTAATACCCATTATGATATATTATATCATGAATAAGCTTATATAAATTATATTTAATGTTTTACTTTTAATTATCACATCCAAGGGGTTTTAATTTGAAAATTACCAACTAGTAAAAGTTATCTTGCAATCTTACTTTCCTTTGTGATTGTTAACTTTCTTTTAATGAAATGACATTATTGTAATAATATTTCCTTGAAAATTATATTTATTTTTGATTTCCATATTCTGGTATGGTTTATATGATTATTTCCTAAAAAATATACCATTTTTACAAATGGTATTTACTATGGAAGTGATCGATTTACTAGGGAAATATTGATAAATCCATATACTTTACTTAATACTGATATTTGATAAAGAACATTATTAATGGATTTAAATCAATTCTTTGATATATGAGGAATTATTTAGACACGAGATACCTGGGTTGAGTAACTACTAATTCAATCCCCTTGATGCATCAATAGTCTAATGGGATGAATTCAGTTGGACAAACCCATCACGTTTGTAACAATTAAGTTTTAAACTATCTCATGAAAGGTCTTTAGAGTAGAGTTAAGGTTGTAAAAACCAAATATCTTTTAATCACTATTTTTATACCATCATGTGAATGTTCTTTATGTTAATGTTTCTATGTACCTAGGAAACATGGATTGAAATAATTAAGCATTGCCTTTATTTCAGTTATTATTATCCAACGTATTTTTACTATGAAAAAATCTATGGATACATTTTATTATTAGTTTATCAATTAATTAGCATGCATGTTAAAATATATTTTACCTTTCCATATTGATTATTCTCATTTATTCATTGTTTCTTCCACTATATTTTACCCTTACAGAGCACTTGAGCACACCCATATTTTTTCCCAAGGTGTAGAGATAAATTATTGGAATGAGTTTCAAGGATGCGTATTATTTTATTTTCTTCCATATTGTAGTTTTTTATTCCCAATATAAAATGTGTTCAATTTATGTATCTAGTTTTCCAAAACTTCTAAATGGATCAGTCCTTCTAGATTTGATCCTTATAATCATGCTGATGCAATAAATTAAAGTACCAACTTCAGGATTCTAGGTTTGGGAAATGACAGTTGGTATCAAGAGATGTTTTGTATAAACATTAGAAAATAGATTTAGGAAAATATATATTATAGAATATAATAATATGATATAATTTGATGATATTTATACAATAAAATCCCAAATAAACAATGTTTATGATTATGAGATTATCTATACATAAAATTTTCAATTTATGTTATCTATTTTACTAGTTTTGGGATTATATATGTTAAGATATAATCATGTCAATGTCATCATTTATATTTGGTGCCTAAGAAGGAAATATGAACCACAAAAAAGGAACATGATCCAAAGAGTAAGAATGATCATTTCTTTAATGGTATTAAGCCAACAATTTGAAGAAAATTATTCTCATAAGAATTATCTTTATATGAGGACATAATATCATGAGATAACGATATAGAGAAAGAATTATCTAAGTATTATGGCTGTAGAGGGAAGCATGAGAATAAAAGGAAAGTTGGAGAAAATATAGATAAAGGGATGAAGGGAAAGAAGTATTTTCCCACAAGTAATAATTTTGGAAATAATCATCCTCGTAATTGATTAAAAGGAATGGGAGTTTGATAAAAGTGTTGAGGGAAATGCCCATATTCTTATGATTTCAAGGAAAAGAAATTTTTTTCCAATGTACAATACTACATCTTTAAGGATATTGGATACTACTCAAATCAATGTCTCATGTTTCAAAGGAATATACTCCAAAAGCGGTTAATGGATCCTTTTCACACTTTTTCTACTACCGTAGACGAAGAGGAATGATTAATATGCCTATTTTTGGATTCAAGAATTATGTTATTTGAGTATTTTATTAATGAGGTATTGGTCATGATAATTATGAAATATATAAGGATTTTATTGTATTATTTTTCATTAATGATTTGAAAGTGCATGTTGAATGGTACCAAGAAAAGTGATTCAGTAAAAAGATAAGATTTGTGGAAAACACATGGTTGAGTGAAAGATAACCCATAACATGTTCCTCATGATGATTTAATTATGTTTTGATAATGATTTCACTAATATGGATAAATTATATTTGATGTTATAGATAACCTTGGAACTGATTAATGATATTTTGAAAGCATGGTTTATGCTATCATTGATGAAGTTTACAACATTTTTCGATTTAAGGAGTATATCAAATAATCTAATATCTTTTTATGTAATATAGAAACATACATGTTTTTAACAATGTTTTATGGTAATTCCAGTTATTAACATATTCAAATGTTTGGTATGTGATTATTAAGATCCACATCATGTTGTTTGATAAGTTAATTTTGGAAATTCAATGGCCATATTTCTAAAATGTTAGATCATAATATTATAGAAAAGTTAACCCTTTATGAAATAGTTTATGTTTATATTTAGATGAGGTGTTACATGTTAACATATTAAATCAACATATGATGTAACATATGCTAATAAATGAAGTAGAAATAGTTCAAGGAACAACCAAAGGATAAGATTGTTTTTATGAAATATAAACATATATTTACTTATATTCTTAGAAAGTAAAATAATTCCTAAACTCTAGGGAAACAGGTATTGAAACAATTTTTTTTCATATAAAAATCATTTTGAGTATATACATGAACTTTTTAATAACTATGGATTATGTCTTTTTTTTCATCAACTTTTAGATGAACATGTTATTTATCACTCTCCATGAGAACTTGATAGTAATATTTCTCTTCCATGTCCAATTTTTTCAATAATTTCATCCTATTTAAAAAATTAGTTTTGTTGTGACCTTTTCATTTTCATTTAACTACTAATAATAATATATTTTGTTAACAATATTTACCCTGTGGGTTTTTTAGTAATAGTATTTTTAAGTATCAAACCCTCAATTACTGTGATTAAGTTTAAATTGACTGGATGTAATTTAATTAAGGTGTAGATAATATAACTCCCAATGACTTTAGGATATTTTAATTTTAGAACAAATTTAATTTTTTTCTTATATTGATTTATGTGAAACACTATTTGAAGATTACACTACACAAAAAACTGAGTTAGCTTGCATTACACATAAGAGCGAGTTTTACCATTAATATTATTAACTTAACATTTATCTCATAACTGTTAAATTAGTGGTTGTGGATATGATTAAATAAAATATATATATATATATATATATATAATAAATTTAATTTATTCATATTAATCCAATATGTTTTATAGATATTTCATAAGATAAAATCTATTTTACCCATAAAAATTTGTATTTTTTAAAGGTAGTTTTACCATCTTTTGATGGAACACCTATTTTAAAACAAAATTTTGAATCTTATATTAATTTTATTTGTAAAAATAAACTTAATTTTTGAGTTTTAAATTTAAAAATTATATGAGGGTTAATTTTTTGGAACTTTTCTGTGAAGTTTCATTTTTTGATGAAAAATAAAAAATGTTGCATTTTAGTTGAAAATTTCCATTTTGTTTATACAATTAATAATGACTAAATTACATGTTATATTTGTTTTATAGCTATAATAGATCAATTATACATATATTAGTATAATTTGGTTCCTTATAATAATCTTATATTGAAATTAGATATAAAAACATAATGAACTTTTGAACATTTTCACTTTAAAAACCCACATTGTCACCACATCTGCAGGATTAGCTTGAAATTTACCTTTTCAAATTGTGTGAATTGAATTTGAAAAAATGGATATAAATAGTTTGAATCATTATAATATTTATATTCTAATAAGGTAATATTATTTTTCATGAAAAATATCAGTGAAATTGTTTAAAATTAATTATAATGATTTAGGTAAAAATTAGTTTACTTAGTGGTTAAACATTAATATTAAGGGGAAAATGACCAGGAATATTTTCTAAAATACATTGGATACCCATATTAATACCATATTCCCTATTATTTTTAATTTTATGAGTCAATGAGATAATATTCCATGAAAGTGACAGAAATAATAAGTTAAGGAAAAAGACAAAGAAGAACATTCCTTACTTTTATGATTTATAAAGCCTTGAGATGGGAAACAGGTTATATTTTTGGTTATAAATATCATTTTTAAATATAAATGATTTATTTCTTTCTTAATTATTTATCGTTTATTTTCATAGATTAATTAGTTACATAAAATTATTTAAAAACACCAACGTAATGATTATTTAGTTAATAATAAAATAAAATAAATGATACTAAAAATATTAAAAGTGATGAAAATTGAATGAATTATTATGTTACCTTATTTTTATATTGTAATATGTAATTTTAAATATCTAGTAACTTAATATTTTTTAATTCCATCTTTGTCTTGATATTTTTAAATTTAAAGTAATGAAATAATGTCAAAATTGACATTAACATTATTTTATAAAAATGTATATTATATTTAAATATTTAAAATTTATTAAAAATATAACATTATACCAATTTATATATAAATTTTAATAAATAAAAATATTTTCTATTAATGGAACAACTTATATTTTATAATGAACATATTTCCCCCAAAATAGTAAATTATTTGTAGCACAGTACGGGTTAAAGTAATGTTTTCAATGTTACATGCTCTTGTTTTAAAATTAACTTCCAACATGCATGAGATTATTATTTTTTAAATTATATATTATATTTATAATTTATAGGGTATATGTTTTTAATAATTATAACTTTAATTTAGTCTTAAATGTTAAATTATTTAGGTTATAAAACTAGTTACTTTAATAAAAACCAAAATGGTAAAAGTGGAAAAACATAGAAGTTATGGAAAAAAATTTAAATTTAAATTATTTATTTGTGATAGAGGTTTTTATAGACCATAAATTCAATTTATTGCATTATTTTACAATTATGGAGTCACTTGAGGTATGGGATACCTCCCAATATTGTATACCTTTTTATATTTACAAGAATTCCAGTCCGCCTCCATTATAAAGAAGAATTTATTCCTAAACTTATTCACAAATCACAAGCCATTTGGATAATTCATAAACTAATAAAATAATATCCCAAAATCCTTACACTCATCATAAAATCCTATGTTTTTATAAAATCCAACCAAGTAAATATTTTTGTACAATCGAAAAGGAGTTACCTAAAAAAGAGACAACGTTCTTGAATAATCACTTTATTTTTCATTTCGTTATCAAACCATTAAATTATTATTAAATATTTAATATATAATATAATTGTTATCCTAAATATAATTTACTTTTTTATTTCAAGTTTATGACATGCACTCACACAAACTTCCAGGAAATGGGATACACAATCACCATTTGCGTGTATGGAAGACTACCACCTGGCGAACTAAAGTCACATGTTCTTCCATTAAGACCTTTAATGGTTTGAATAATGATGGATTTATATTTTATATATGATATATATTATATATTTTATTTATTAATTCTTATTTAATTTTTATATAATATATAACTTAATTATTCTCATTTCCTGGGAATATGATAACTTCGTTTATGGACGTGTGGACTACTACCTCTTAAAAGAAATGTGATTCATTCACGCACTACATGGAATGTATTGAAGATGGTATTAATTAATATATGGGATAAATATTAAATTAATTTGATAATATAATTACAATGTACATATATATCATTTACTTTTCATTCTTTGAATATGATAAGAAAATAGAAGCATCATTCATGCGTATGTATGACCTACCATCACCATGAAAGATGTATTTCATTTCCAATATCCAAACTTTTTAGAGTTTTATAAATAAATATATACCAAATATATTTAATATTTAAATAATTTTTTACATTCTTGAGAGGATGAAATCGTGATCTAAGTAATAGGGAAATGATTACAAGACAAAACATTCTCGAAAAATAAGAGAACAAACTCCCAAAAGAGTGAAAATGATGAAAGATCATTAAAAAATGGGTAATAAGATATTATAAGAAGATAATATATGAAATTATAAATACTATTATGGTTCTGGTTTATGTTAATAACATTCTTAAAACCGTTATACATCAGGTTAAAGAGAATTTAACTAAAAAAAGCATAAGGTAAGGGATTCTTGTTTCACTTTTCTTTCTATAAGGCACTCACCATTTGGACAACATATTTATTTTTTGTTTTTTATCTACTTCTACTAATGATATATTATATCATGAATAATTTTATCTTAATTATATTTTTTTTAAATTTTAATTATTTCATCTATGAGATTTTATCTTGAAAATTACTAAATGCTAAAAGATATCTTGCAATCACTTTCATTTGTGACCGTTAACATTGTCTCAAAACAATAAATCTATCATTATGTTTTTTACTAGATCATTATATTTCATATATATATATATAATTTTATGATGGATATTATTATTTCCTAAATTATATAAAATTTTAAAATATTTACTTTACTTTGAAAGTTATTGATTTACTAGGGAAATATTTATAAATATGGATCCTTTACTCAATATGGATATTTGATAAGAAAATTTTTCAATAAATTTAAATATATTATTTTATATATAAGGAATTATTTGGACATGAAAGACACAAGTTAGGGGCCATTTAACTCAATCCCATCAATGCATCAGTAGTCTCATTAAAGAATTTAGTTGAACAAACCTTTTGTGTTAGTAACCAATATGTTTTAAAATATATTGTGAATGGTATTGATAGTAGAGTAATGGTTGGCCAAACCAAATTGGTTTATAACTAGTTTGTTTTATAATATCTTGTGAATGGTCTTGACGTTAAAGTTTCCTTGTACCAAGAAACATGGCATCCGATAATTTATTATGGCCTTCATTTCAATTATTATTATACTGAGGATTTTGACTCTAATAAAATCTATGTATTTATTTCATTCTCAGTTTATTGATTAAATGGAATGTCTGTTTAGTTTTTCTATATTTCCATGTTGATTTTTTTAATTCATTAACTATTACTTCCACTATACTTTACCCTTAAAGATCATTTGAGCACAACCTTATTTTGTTTACTTTCCCCAACATATAAATATAAATTCTTGGAATGATTTTGAAGGATATAGAGCAATTTTTGATGTATTATGGTTTCTTATTCCAAATGTAGAAAGGGTTCCATGTACGTATCTAGTTTTCAAAATCTGCTAAACTGATTGATCCTTCAGGATTTGATCCTTGTAATCATTCCAATGTAATAAAGTATGACATCAGATCTGGGCTTCGTGTTTCGATATGTTAAAAAATTCACCTAGAACTTGACCAAGTATTATCACATACATAACATACTAAAAAATGGGATGTTTAAAGTTGATATTAATGATACATAAGGGTTATGTTGATGATAAATAAGAGTTATAATAATTACTAGGGGTATTATTATATTTTTCCTTCTTATAAGTGGTTGGTATAGGGAGTTTAAATAGGATTCATGATTGAGATAGTATGAAATTAGTTATTTATTATTAGTAATTCTAGTTAGATTTGGGAATATAAAGATGAATTCTCCTAATAATGGAAATGGGAAGCTATAAAACATTCTAGATATTGACCATAATTATATAATAGATTTTAGTTCTAAATTGAATCTCATATTTTCTTATTCAAATTATCTATAAATTGTTTCATCCATTGAGAGAGATTCTAGAGATATAATCTAAGATAAAGAGACATATTCATGAAGAACTATTTGATATTGATGCTAAAACTTTATACTAACACGAATGGAGAACCAACTCACATCCATGTAAATGACAGTCGCAAAACTAAAGAGGGGATCCTGGGTAATGACCCATAATATTAAATGGTCAAATGACTAAATGTTATGACTCATGTCAACAAGGTGTACCATTATTTTTGGGAGCCTACCTGATTATAACTCCATAACTAAGTGTGCTTGGTGTGGAGTAGTGATCAGGATGGGTGACCTAGTAGTAAGTTTCCTAGGGTGTGTACGAGTGAGAAAAAACACACTATAAAGAACATGTGTCGGCTTATAGGGGAATTGATTAGTTTGATGACCCGTTTGGGAAAATGGATGGGCCCCAGGTAAGGGAAAACATGTCTATGAGGAAACTGTTGGTTCTCGGTGGGCTATGACTTTCTAACCATGTTAAGGTAGAGTGTCTATGCTATCAACACATCTATGTTTCTACATTGGTATCAAAGAATGAACCAATGTGTCATAGAATTGTCTAGGTTGTGATGTATGGTTCAGAATGAGGATGTTAGTCTCTAAAGGGGAGGGTTGGGGTAAATATAATACCCTATAACAATAAAGGATTAAATTGATAAATGATACGACTTATATTGATAAGGGACACTTTTATTTTTGGGTACCAACTTTATTATAACTATACAGTTAAGTATTATTGGCATGGAGTAGTGATTAAGATGGGTGAACTTCTTGGATGTTTCCTAGGGTGTATGCGAGTGAGGAAAAAGAACATTAGAAAGAAAATGTGTTGGCCTATTTGGACAATCATTAGTCTGATGACCTTTTCAAGTACACGGATGTGCCCCATATAAAGGACCACATGTATATGGGAAAATTTGTGTCACATAGAGTTTAGAAATAAGGACATTGTGATATAGGGGGTAAATGTAATACCACAAAACGATTATGGTTTAAATGACTAGATTATATGACTCATGTCAACAAGGGGAACCGTTATTTTAAGGTGACAACCTAATTTGAATTATACAGTTAAGTATACCTGGTCTGGAGAAGTTATCAGGATGGGTGACCTTCTCGAAAGTCTCACAGGGTGTGTATAAGTGAGAAAAAAGCACATTGGAAAGAAATTTTGTTGGCCTGTGGGGATAGTCATTAGTCTGATGAACCATTTGGACACATGGGTGGGCCCTATGTAGGAGACCACATATCTATAGAGAAACTGGTGGTACATGGAGAGCCTGGACCTGAAAACCATTTTAAGGTGTGGGTTGGTGTGCTATCAAAATGTAATAGTTATAACATACTCCAATACGAAAACCATAATAAAAAACCTATGATTTTTTCCAAAATCACTACGATTTGGGAAAAACTGTTATTCCCAATCAACAATAAATTAGAGATACCAACTTTTTATAGATAAGATCCTATAACATGGATCATAAGATTCAAGACTTATTTTTTGATCCCCTAATCTTATAAAGAGATGAAGGTAATGATGAAATAGTTGTTCATAAAAGGAATGATACAATACTAGATTATATCATTGAAAAAAAATTAAAATTGGGATCACCTAGACACAACTAAAAGAAGAACATCTTTGGTGGTATGGAATGTGTTAGGAGAATATCCAATGATTTAATTCAAAGGACCATGGAAGACTGGAACAATTTAGGTCCCCTAATAGTGATAGTGAGGGATAGGGGGTAAATATATATCTTAGAAAAATAATAGTTATTTAAAAAAATGTATAATTCAATAGATACTAATTATAAAAAATTTATTCATAAAACATAATTTTGGTTGATTTGTGAAGAGTGTAAAGAGAATAATAAAGAAAAAGATAGAGCATAAATATATTATATTAGTTCAAATAAAGATGATTCTATGTCTACTCTTCATACTTCAAACCTAACAATACATATAAACAATAAATAAGATTCAATTTTGAAGGATAGTGAAAAATCTTTACAACCTACCATTTTCATACCTAGAGGAACAAACCCAACACAATCTTTTTATAGGAACGAACAGAAGCCAACCTTCTATGGGATGAATCCCATCCCAAACAAGGAGTGGGATTGTATATATTTTAAAAACCATAGTTATTTAAATAATAATATGAAATTCAATAGATAATAATACTAAACAATTTAAGCATAAAAAATTTGTGAGGTTGATGTGATACGAGTTAAAGTAAAATAATAAAGTATAAGAGGGAGAATAAAGATTTTATAGTAGTTTGGACCCAAAAAATACTATTTATAATCTTCACACTCCCCACTAAAGATTATAGATATACACTAAATAAGACTACCATTTGAATGATTGTTAGAACTCTTTACAAAATACATTTTTTTTAAACACGGAGGCACAAACATAACATAACCTTTTTATAGGTACACATAGAACCCTACCATTATAGGACCCAAACCATCTTAGAGTTTCCAAGAGTTGTTCAAACCTAAACCCTTTCCTTTTGAAGTATTGGAACAACCAACATTTCCTTTAACCCTCCCAAGGTATAACTGGTGAATATTAGTTTTTATCATGTTATTATAACCAAAAACATAACATTTAATGGTGGTATAATCAATATATAAGTTCTGTTGTAACTCTATAAGAACTTGCTAAAAAATTATCCCCCTTAGTGAATGAATAAAATATTGACCCCGGTGAAATATTTGGATGGTTTTGATGTTGTAGTAATAGTTGATTCAACCCTTCACAGATGTAATGTAATGATGTAGCTATAAGAAAAACATAAAAACAATGTGTACAAAACTTTTATTTAAAAAATAATAGCATTTTTGTGTTTAGTGAAAATTTGTATATCAACAATTCTTATAGATTTCCCTTTTATAAATTAAAATAAAATTATTAATTACTTTAGCCAAAACACCATGATCTTATTGAATAGTGATTAATTAATGTTGGTGTATATTTATTCCTCTCAGATATATATAATGAAATGATTATAAAAATTATAAATAATATAGAAATAATATCATGACCCAAAATTATCATAATGACCATTTCATTTACCAGTTATAGAACATAATAAAAAATTATGAAATTCTCTACAAAAATCATTATTTAAATCACCATTAAATCATATATAATAATTGACATTAAATACATTGAATAATCCTTGCAATAATGCAATACAATAACACCTTTGAAATTCCAAACATTAGATTTTTTATAATCATTGTTTCGCAGAGTTTATAGCATTTCATATGATTGATAATTAGTTATAGAAAGTGATATGTAATTCTCTAGTGGTGTTTTTATAATACGTAAGAGTAAATTCTTTGAATGCATAAAGGTAAAACACTGATATGTAAAAGTACTTTCTAATAAATAATACTTCATACCTAGTGTTTTTATAATTATTCCATTTTAACAAGGTTACTCCCACATATAAAAGTAAAATTGACTTTAGATTAAATAAGTAAATGTATAGTCCTTTTCTAATATCAATACACAAAATTAAAACCTTTAATAAGTTTGGATAAATTCTGGTGAAACTGTATACATAAATTTTTTGACTTTTCCAATTATTAGAGTGTAAGGTTTTCTTCCATATATTATAAATACATAATATATTTCTTCTAAAAAATATTATATTCTAATCCATCATAAAAAATATTACTTCAATACATAATATATTTATATTATAAAATCAATACGTAATATAATTTTATGTACAAAATATTCTTCCCTTAGTGAAATTTTCAACACGCAAGATATTTATTCATATATAATTTCCCAAAATTTATAAATGGGGGTTATGAATTTAATAAATTTATAGACATCCAATACATAAATATTTGTTCTATGCATACGATCTTATATTTCATAAAATTACATTCACAAAAAAAATCATAAAATAAAGGAAATGATCCACTCAAAAAAATCTAATCAAATGGAATAACAAATTCATGATTTCTCTAGAAAATGATATATGAGTTTGTTAATTAAGGGATTGGGATTAGAGATAGGGGGTCAGATAATTACACACAAGACACATAATAAGGTGTGGTTATGAACTCCACCTAGGAGGTTTGAAAGAGAATTATTAGTGAAGGGAATTATAAAACATTATGATATGCGAAGTAATATTTTTGTTCCTAGTGGATAAAGAAGATGTTAGAATATAAATACTACTATGTTTACTGTAATAGGATATGAAAATGAATATGAAAGTAAAATTGGGGTTTCACAAAGGTTAAAGGGAGTTAAAAATTTATCCTATGATGAAAATGAGGTAATGAAGTCAAAAGAACTATGTTATACTTGTGGTTAGAATTTTAATATTAGTCATAGATGTCTTTAAAAACGTTTTTAACTGATTTCATGAGAATTTATAGTCTTCTAATTAGGAATATGTTTAACTATAAATTTATTTAGAGATGGAAGGAATTAATGGTGGATTATGAGATACATAAATGTTGGGTATCACTATATCTGTTTAGGATAAATCACAGGAAAAATATTTTAAATCAATTCTTATAGAGAGAAGTATTAATGCATAACCATTGGTAATTTTAGTAAATAGTGTATAATTCTATAATTTCATCTCCAATTAGTTTTTAAGGCACCTCAATAAAATTTTAACTAAAAATAGATAGTTTTTTATGAGATTGAGAGATGGAAACTAGGTGGTATCAATGGGAACATGTAAATCTGTAAAGGTGAATTTGGTAATAGAGGAATTTTAAGTAGATGCTTACCTTTTTATACTATTGTTCCTGATTTAGTGTTGTAAATATCATAGCTCAAAACCAAGGAAATGTTACTTCCTATTGGAAGAACACTATAATCAATTTTCAATATATAGTTAGGACTATAACTTTGTAGGGAGTGAGAAAACCACAAGTATAACTTATAGCTTTATAAGAGTAATTCTGAATGGAAAACATATTGGTGAAAGTATTTCAATGGGTTATAGTCATGGGATTGGAAGTGGTGGATTCAAAATTATGTAAGCAACAACATGATCAATTTCAAGATATTTAAGGATGAAAAAAACAATTTTTTAGACATCCAAAGAATTACCACAGGGGTCACCTGTAGAATTAAAAGATTACTTATGATGGAGAAGAATATTTTTTTAGATATGAAAATGGGTGAATATAGCCATAGTGTAAGTATAGGATTCATAATTAAGAAATATTAACATCAATTGAAACTAGTTTTAAAGATGAAAAAATAGACATTGAGGCATCTTGATGCTTACCTCTAAAAAGGGTTAATGATCCATCGATCAAACATAAAGGAGATAATATTAGGAATATAAAACCTTATAAACATTCTTATTATATGAAAAATGTTCAAAACTAAATTCCAAAAACTATTAGAATAGACATACTATACATGACGCAAGTTCATATTTTTGTATAATAATCTTAGTGAAGAAAAAAGATGGAGGATGGAAGATGTGTGTTGATTGTAGGGAATTAAATAGGTTACTAGTGCCAGATGGATATCCTATTCCAATAATATTATAATTTATGGATGTATTATATGGATCATAATACATTATAAATATAAAATTGATGTTTGGATTCCATTAAAGTAAAATTAAAGGGGGCAGATATTGGTAAGAAAATTTTCAAAACACATGAGGTGCATTATGAATATCTTGTAATGTCATTTAGGTTAAAGAATGAATGATAAATCTTATAGGCTATAATGAATAAAATTTTGAAGACTATGTTGAGGAAATATGTATTAGTATTTTTAATGACATTCTCATTTATAACAGACATTCTATATAAACACATTGATTAATAAAAAATCAACCCTCATAAAGGAAGATTAAAAGGAAAAAATAAGAAGAAGAAGAAGATCAGGAGACATATAGATTTATGTGGTTTGGGAAATGATCCTTACATAAATGGAGGTTCAAAATAATTCTATACATTTTGAGAACAATTGCAATGAAACTTCATAGAATTTCACACACATAGGAAACCTAGCTCAAATGAGCTCATAAAAAAGATAATAAAACTATACCACTAACCACATAGTAATTTCACAATGCTATAGTAACTAGTGTCTAGAAGTCCACAAAGCTATAATGACCTATCAATGTCACTAGTCATATACTGTGATAATGCCATGTCGAAGTACATGCTATTATAATGTCCAGTCACATACTACTATAGTTGGTCGTTACTACTAAAATGTATCTCAAATAACGAGGGAAACAACATTATTTTCAAATAAAAAAGGATTTATTTTCAGAGGAATTTAGGGGAATACATGGGTCACATAATTTTGGCAGGAGTACCTATGGATCCCAACCCAATAAGTTTGAGGTGATAAAGAAGTGGTTAGATCCCATAAATGTAAACTATATAAGGGTTATATTATTCCTTACATGTTAATAAATTATGTTCATAATGGATTATCGTAAAATCACTATATCATCAATTGAGTTGATGAAGAATGAGGGAATCAAGTATTCTATAGAACCTCAAGTTTCATTTAATAATTAGAAAATCAACATGATTACTACACATGTGTTTTTTATTCGGGACTTCTCAAAAGTGTTAATGGTGGGGTGTGATACTTTAGGATTAAGGATAAAGATAATTTTATTATAATGTTTATGACATATATCCTATTTCCATAAGGTTCTTTCTAGTTCTAACATGTCAAAGTCTGTTTATGAAACAGATGATGAAAATAGAATTTTTAATCTATCATTGGATAAATATTCAATGGTAAGGATTTTTTAGGCATATATAGATCATTGAAGACTGAAGAATATGCTTGTTCAGAGGATATTGAAAATATTAATAGAATATGGGTGTATTTGTTTCAATAAAAATGTCAACAAGGGTGTTGGGTGATAGAGGAATATCCTAATTAATATAGGTGAGAAGCTTCCATTATATGTAATATAAAGATCTAATCTTATGTTGGAAGGGGAGTTTAATTGAGATGTTGCTCGGTGAGAAACCTAAACAGATAATTATTTAAGTGTTGGATTATAAATAATCTAACGGAATTTCCAATAGAAGGAAAAAAATTATAACATCAATGTTTTTAAGTGGATTTTAAAGGATATGGATATTGTAAAAGTTTGAAAATATGACGTTGAACAACTATAGCAAGAAAATTGAAAGCTAGATGAAATATTAAAAAACCATTCAAGGATTGTTTATGATGAATAATTCTAAATACATCGAACAAATTCACTTAAATATGGGTTTGGATAAGCTAATATTTATGTTAGAATTATTAGTGAAGTGAATCTACATGAAAACACTCAGAGTAGATTTTATATACTAAAAGAAGACTTTGGAGTTGTACTGAAAGGATTTGTATGTATTTTTATATTATTAAAAGTTTTTTAGTGTCATTTGATATTTTATTGAAGTTATATAATGATCCCTACGATGAAATAAAGAAGATCATATTGATTTGAAGAGTTTCTTAAAATTATATATTGGAAGGAAACAATATCCAAGCCATGATGTTTATAAGATTTCATAAGGGTCATGGGAAAATTACATAAGGTTCATTTGGAAATTAATAAAGGTCATCCAAAATAGTATACTAAGGTTTTAAAAAATGATTGAGGTTTTTGTAAGGGTCATTATGAATTTGTAATAGTCATTCTTAGCGTACAAATAAAATTTGGAAAAGGCACAAACTCACTGAAAATTATAATGGTAATTAAAAAAAAATAATAACAGTCATTTGATATTATAAGAGTCATATCTAAAACTATAATGTTTATAAAATATTTTATAAGATTTCTATGTAACATAATAAGAGTCTTCAAAGAGCCATATATTGGAAAATATATGAAATATACATAAGATTCATCATAGTGGTTTGTAAGGGTAACGTTGAAGAAAAATATAATATTTGGAAAATAACCAGACATATCATACTATGATTCTAAGAATTCATCAATCAAACACATAAGATTAATCTATATATTTTTTAATATTAATACACTTTTATGAAATTATTTTGGACTAAAATATTCTCCAATGTTTGATACTCACTCAAAAAATTAGGTTCATCCAAATAAGTATAAGTGTCATTTTAAAAGCGTCATATGAAAAATTATTGGTCATTTAATCTTATGAGAAAGTGTTTTTTTCATATAAAATTAGAAAAGTAAACAAATCTTAGTGTAGTTTGTGTGGGTGATAATAGTTTTCATAAGGGCCCCCTTAAGTCCAATAGTTAGTGAAATTAATGGAAATGATATTTTAGGAAAATATAGGGAGTTTCAAAATAATAAATTACAAAATACTAGAAAAGAACTTAAATGGATTAAAAAAATGAAATATTTATTCAAGATGAATGAATGATAAATATAGTCATTAAACTAAAAAAAATAAGATCATTATTTGAGGTAATCTATAAATTAAATTCTATTTGATTGTGAAACTTTAGATTCACTCACACCATAAAGAAAAATTCCTTACAACATCTGTTATGTTGTATGTTTTTCACAATGTTATGAAGATTGGATATTTATATATATATTCAGAAAATATTTTGAGAAAAGAATCCCAATATTATTTTTAACATTAAAATGATATTTTATTCAGATGGTATAAAATGATAAACAATGAGGAAAAATGTATACTTAGAATATCAATGAAGATAGTAATTTAAGAGGGAAAGGAATATTTAGAGATCATGGGAGCACAACTATGTGGTTTTGTTGATGAATAATTTAGGATATCAAGGAATCAATATTTATTTAAGGATTTACTATATTAATTATTTTGAAACTACATTCTACTGACCATGAATATAAAAGAGGATAAGAACAAAGAGAAAATGGATATAAAAAAACTAATGATTCTTTCTGATGAAATTTCTAAGTATTGAGGAAGATGATGATCCAGATGAGAATTTGATTGAATAACCTATTCATTTAAATAAATTAAAGAAGAAGAAGAATAATCTGACCTAATTCTATTGATAAAATCTAATTCAATGAAGTAAGAATAATAATAGAAGAAAAAGAATAAGAATTAGGATACATGAATCCTCATATGATATTTCTATATTGTAGAAGGTGATTGAGAAAGAATATAAAGATTTTGAAAATGACAAATGTGCACTACTATTGTTCATTTGTTGTGTTGAGTATTTCATATTAAATAGGTACTAGGTTTTTGATGATCATAGTTTGATTGAGTATTGAGTGAAACCAGTGATAATATTTTTACAAGATATGGGATAATTTAGGTTTACAGAGATAGACAAGAATAAAGTGAATTATAATATTTATAGTTAGTCAAAGACTATGTAGAGTAAAGAGACCATATCACATTCATGCTTTTAATTCTAGTTATAAATTGTGGATTTCAAGTGGTTAGAAGAAGTGTTGTAACTAGTAGTGTGATGTTGTAAATCTTCTTGGGTTCTAAAAATAGCAATGGGGTGTTTTGTAAGTGAATGGTGTACTATGGGTCCATGATGATACCTGTACACCTTACTTTTAATTTATTATATAATTCTATCGGAAAATATGAGGCTCAAGATAATAATTGGACACAACTTGGATGTTGTCACTCACATTGGGGGTAAAAATTATAAAAATACAGTGTGCTATTTTTACTTGATAATCTACATGTCATTAGGAATATGTGTGTTCGGTAAAAAAAATTAGATCCCCTATTATCCAAAAATATAATAGGATATTGAATATGGATAGGGATTAATGATTAATAGGTAAAAGGAATACATTAAAATTAGTCACCCTAACTCACCACCCTCTTAGGTAAATGTATGCTCCATTGGGAATTTCAATAAGAATTAATGAAAACCAAATTCCCTTTTTTTCGACATAATTTCTATTTACTATTGGTTTTTATCACATTAAATATGAATTTCATATTTGATGATATTTTGGAAAATTCTTAAATATAAAATTTTTCTTCCACTCCTGTTATTAAAAGTCATAGGTTTTGACTAGAACTCTAAATTACAAGAAAATTAAAGTGGATAAGAATAAAATAATGTGTTCAAAAGAGTAATATGATCAATCATTACCTTATGGTAATTAGAGTGGTAGTTTAATAGTAATTTTTATTTATTACGATCCGTAAGATGATTTAAATTCAATCTATTATGAGAATGGTTGTATTAAAATTTTTGAAGGCCTATACCTTTAGTTTAGATATTATTTAAATAACTTTCTCACTAATGTAGTCACATAAAAATTTGAGTTCATCTAGGATCTGTATGATATGAAAACATATCTGATAGAAGAGGAAAAAATAATGAAAAAATATTAAGAAACCTAGTTTCAAAATTTTAATTCTCTAATCAAGGAAGTATATGGAAATGAAAAATCTTTACAAATAACTAAAGATAATTTTTTTGATGATTGATAAAAATATTCAATTTTGAATGGATGAGAGAGTTAATAATAGAAAAACTAGTAAAAAAAGTTACATGCATTGATTGAGCCACATAAAGCATCCATGGATGTCAATAATTATTAGTGGAGATTTAATATAAAGGGGTTAAAGAGGTTGAAAATAACTTAAAGGACTGTAGAAATATAATAAAGAAAATTATTGGGAGATGGAGAATTATTGGAATGAAAAAATAAATTCAAATGGTGTTTAAAAACTACCCTCAACATGAAGTGTTGTGGGCTATAAATGAAACTAAAATATATAAAATTAACTCAGTCAGAATATTCCAAAATAACTGAATAAATATGTGATTCCATAAGTGTTTATGATAAGAGTATTTATCCTAAAAAATTCAGTCATGTGGAAAAAATATTGATATAACCAAAAGAACTTTCTGCTATAATATTATAGAGAAAGGTAACCAATGATTTAGATAAATATACTTTTATGGATTCTGTTTTGATGGTTTGTTTAGCATGTAATTTAAAAGCGATAAAAATGTGGGTGAATAAAAATAATGGGAACTACACCACCAAATCAAGGATGAATATTATATAGATTAATAATAAAATATCCTGAAATGGTTCTGAAATGAATTATCAGTCTGTCCAAACTTAGTAATATCAAAATTGCTTCTAGATTTCACCTAAAGGAATGGAAAGATATTTCACTGTCAATTTTTTATTTTTTGGATGTTGGGAAATAATACCATAAAATATTGGTATAATATTTCAACTTATAATAGTTTTAGAGGGATTCAATTTAATGGGAGTAGAGACAAAGATAAGATAAATTCTTCTATTAAAAATAAAAATTCTCAAAAGAAAACAAATCACTTTTCCAAGAATATGTTTGAATATTATGAAAATGATTATGAGTACTGCAACAAAGCTGGACACAATTATTAAGATTGCTGGTATACATTAATCAAAGCATTTGATATTTTAATATGAATATAAGATGATGAAAAAATAAGAAACAAAGAATAAATAGTGATAAGTTATCCATGGAGAGTAAACAAAAGAAATATGTAAAAAGTACACCCAAGAAGAAAGATAAAAAGAATAATAAATCTATATCATTCAAAGAGGATAATATATATAATGTAAATGGTTGAATAAGAATGGAGATGTCTCAAAAACATAGACCTAAAATGAAAGGGGTTTCTATGTTGAGATCCAAGTCTTAGCTCTATTACTCTCATTAAGGAGTTCATGAAGATTCCCATTATTCCCATACTTGTTTATATTTACTAATTTGTATAGATAATTGTAGGTGAATAATTAAAAAGAACAATTGATGAAATCTTTATTCATTAATTACTATAAGACACATTCATTATGGAGTACTTGAAGTATTCTTATAATACTTTAATTGATATTATAAGATATTTTGAGTTTATTTTTGGGAGAAAACCAACCATCATGACTATTGAATATAATCAATTATGGGAGATCTAAGAATATGAATAATCTTCAAGAGTTTTGTTATTTCATATTAATATTAAAATATATTTTAAAAAAAGATGAAGTTAGAGGTATGATAATCACTTTTCCCTTCCTGTTTTAGATTTTATTAAATCTGACTATTAAGGGGGAGTGATTGTTAATTTTTTTTTGAAATGGAGAATAAAATTATATCACTTGAATGTTTATAATGTTTAATATAATGTTGAGTTTTTGTTATGAATTTATTTTAAAATATATACGACCCCTAAGGACTGAAATCAGATTTGGTGTCATATTTTGGGTAGTCTATGGTCTGCTTTGAATTCTCTATTAGTCACTCTTATTTTATACACCAAGAATTTCTCAACTATATTTAGATTTAATTAGTTAGTGCCTCTTTTATACGAGAAATGTGATGCTACCCTTATATTTAGAAATTCAGTTTATATATATATTTCAAATGAAATGTGTTGATAAAGGGGGATAACAAAGAATAAGGTATAACAAAGGGGAGATTTTTTTTTCAAATTGAAGAAGTTGAAGAGATCATACTAATTTTCCCTTTTTATTTCTTTTAAAGAAGGGGGAGAATCATACAACTGTGGAACAAAAATTTATAATAAATTTAGGAAATAATTTTATGGCATTGAAAAAAAAATCAAGGAGATGAATATGGGATTAAATAGGCCAATGGATTGTGGTTATATTTTTTTATTAAAATTTAAATATATGTTTTGAGAAATGGAGGAAGATCCAAATGAATAAAAGTGAGAAGCATCCATTATATTTAATATACTGATACACTATTATATTGGAAAGGCAGATCGGTTTAATTAGAGATTTATAAGTAGGGAAAACATTTGATGATTATAGAGATTAATTTTACAAAACCAAATGAAACGACTTATGGAATGAGAACAATTCCATGAAAAATAGTTTTAAATGGATTTATATATATCTAGATATTTTAACATCTTAAATAGATAAACTTGAATAGATATTGTTACATAAGTGAATAATAGATGATATTTTTACAAAACATTCAATGATGATTTAGTATGATGGCTGGAAAATAATCTGAATAAAATGATTTGGATAAAGGTTTTAATTGGATTATATTAAAGCTATAATAACAAGTGTAATGAACCAAGATGAAAGAATTTAAAGAAGAGTTTATTCACTATAAGATTAATTTGTAATTGTATCGACATTCTTTGGAAATATTCTTAAATTTTTAAAAACCATTCAGAGTCATTTAAGATATTCTTAATGTGATTTGAAGAACCCTAAGATGAGATAATGATATTTTGGATTGATTTAAACATATCAAGGAAATTATTTATGGGATGTCCAAATGAATAAAACCAAAATTTCATTAGATTTTATAAGGTTCATCGTTGAATTTCATAATATTCATTTAAAAACTAATAAATACCTTCTAGAATAATATAAAGTGGAATTAAAAAAGGCATATGGTTTTTAAGGGTGTTCATGAATTTGTAAGATTCATTCTCACCAGACATATGGAATTTGAAAAAGGAATAGACTAACGAAAAACAAGAAGGGTCATTTGAAAAAAAAATACGAGTCAGATGATTTTGTAGAAGAAATCATAAAAATTATAAGGGTCATTGAACATTTTATACGAGTTATCTAACACTTTGTAAGAGTCATCTGAGATTTGAAATTTGGAAAAGATAATAAATACATATAATACTAATCATAGTGGTTTGTAAGGTTATATTTGGAGCAGAAAAAAATATTTTGAAAATTCTAGAGAACTCATATTTTTCCTTGTAAGAGTTATAATTCAGCCACATAATAGTTTAATAAAGATTTCATACAAGTAATTTACTTTTATGAAAACTCCATTGACTATAAAACTGGAAAATATAGGAGACATAAAAAAAATTAAGGGTCATCTGACTAAGTGTGTGAGTCATTTCATATGAGTTATATGAAAATATGTAAGTTTCATTTACTCTTATGAGAAATTATTTTTATATGAAAATTAAAAAATTCATGAAATATCAATACTGTTTAATAAAAGTGAAATGAAATTTTCTTTATGGTTCTAATGATTCCAATAATTAGTGAAATTTGTAGAGATATGATTTCAAGAAAATAAAGGGTGTTTTAGAAGATTAAACTAGTGATGCTGGAAATGCCTATTAATTGATCAAACATACCTAATGAAATTGTGATTTAAGAGGAATGAGTGAGAAATGTGATCTTTATTTTGATCAGGGAAAGATTCGTCTATGATGCAATTTTTGAATGAAATTAAAGCTAATTGTAGAACTCATGATGCACTCACACTTAGAAGAAAACTTCCACACACAAAATTATATTCTCTATATTCATTACACAATTTCAGAAATTGAATATTTGTGGTTTTTTTGAATTTTTTTTAAGAAGAATCCTTATATTATTGGTAAAATTTAATGGATATTTTATTTGGATGAGAAAAAATGATAAATGAAAAGAGAAATATTATTTTTAAAATATAAGTAACGGTATGATGTTATGAGAGAAATGAATATTTAGATATAATGGGTGCACACCCATGTAGTTTGGTTTAAGAATAATTAATTATATCATAGATTTGGAATTAGTTAAAGTATTTTCTATAATAATTGTTTATGAAAGTAAGATGGTGATCCCAAATATAAACAAGTAAAAGAATAAAGAGAAAATAAATTCTATGAGATAACCCAATACTTATATGTGGAGAATAACCTTCTAGGTATTGAGGATGAATACGACCTTATTGAAATTTTATAAAAGATTCTATTTATCAAAGTTAATTAAAGAATAAGAAGAAGAACCAGACTTGCTTCTATTGACAAGATTCATTTTATCAAAGCATGAAGAAACAAAAGATAAAGAGAAACATGATACATGTACCATCCCATAATATATATGTATTGGTGAAGTTCACTAAGAAAGAAGAATTTTTTTAACATATATAATTAGGTTAAATTATATTGATCATCTCCTATATTAAGACTTTTACATTGAGGAGCTACTGTATTTTTGATGATCATAGTTGGATTGAGTGTTCAGTGAATCCATCGATCAAAATATGTACATGATATCAGAGACTACCTATTCAAAGATATTGACTTGTGTGAAGTGAATTAAAATATTTCTATGAGAATAGAGACTATATTGAGTATCGATATTAGATCACCTTGATATAGTGACATTAAATTATGAATTGTTATCTTCTTCAAGATGTTAGAGGAAGTGGTGTAGCTGAAAATAGGGTATTATAAATCCAATGGTATTCTATGAATCACATTTATATGTTCTGTTAGTGTATGATACACTAAAGTTTCATGATGATACCTTCCCACCCCACTTTTAATTGATAATAAGCTTTCAAGGAAAAATCTATGGCTTGGGATAAGAACCAGAAACATAAGGATGTAGTCACCACATTGGGGGTAAACCTTATAAAAATACCACATGTTATTCTTTACCTTTTTTTCATTCCATGTTGTGTTGGGTAAACAAAATTAGATCTAATTTTATCCTGATAGATAATAGGGGTTCAGATTTGGAAATGGTCAAATATTAAAGGCTAAAATTAATTTGATAAAATCAGTTACCCCAATTTACTCCCCCTCTTAGGTGACTTCATGGTCCATTGAGAATTTTATAAAATATCAATGGACCAATGATGTTTGAAGGAAAAGATATTGTTTTATGATTTTGAAGTTATGAAAAATACTATTATACTAAATAATACATTAGATTCCATATCAAGATAAACCAAGGATAGATTATGCATATGTTAGTTTTAGAGTTTATTTGAGAGGAACCCCAATTTATAAAAGATGAGATTTATTATGATGAAAAATTAATGGAAATAATAAGATATTTTCAATGATAATGTATTGAAAAACTAGGGTATACTTATCAAAATGGAATTTTATTAATAAAAATAGGCTAGTCTTATCTAAGATATCAATTTTGATCCTTAAGATACTACAGTAAAACTATTTTTCTTCGATAAGAGGGAACATGTTTTACTTGAATACATATAAACAAATCAAATATGGATTTTACTAGGAAAGTATGAAATGTTAAGTATAATGGGTTATCAGAGAATGTGAGTCATTATAAAGAAATAAATTTTAATATTTATGTGTCAAAGGGTTACTAAAACCATATCCTATTGTTGAATTAGTATGAGAAGATGTTTCTATGTACCTTTTATCGTGACTTCTAAAGTCATAGCGATTTGATGTGATTATTATAGCAGAAGGTTGAGTATGTAAATTTGTCCATAAAATACCACCCAAGCATTAATATTCAAAAAAAAAAGTTATATAAATACTTTTTAATAATGTTTTTGAGTTACATGTTATATCCAATGCAATAGTTAGTAAAAGAGATCCAATGTTTACTAGTTTATTTTGGTAGGAATTATTTTAACTATAGGGAAAAAATTAAAGATGATTTAATTTTATCATCTATAAGGTTATTTCTATACCAAATAGGTAAATATATGTTTAGAGGTATATCTAATGTGTTTATCTTGAAATAAGACAAAATGTTGGGGGATGTGGTTGTTAAGGGACAAATTCAGTTACAATACTTACTGTCAAAACTCTATATGGAATCCACCATTTAAATTTTTTTATGGATGGAAACTCGACATATTATTCATTACACAAAGGGAGAAGCTATAGTTGCAGCGTTGGAAAATTATTTAGTTGATAAAGATAAATAATTGCAATAGATGCATGTATATATATATATAGATTATTAGGTAATGGAAAAGTATAAAAACAATATTTTAAAGGTGGTAAACTGCAAAGAAAGAGATATGATTTGGGCTAGTATGAGACCTAATAATCTTGGGGATACATTTAAAATCAATAAGAAGTTGGTAGCTAGGTTTTATGGTTAATTTTGGATTGATTGGAAAATTTGAACTATTTATTACCTACTCACCCCTATTGAAAAATCCAAGATACATTCCATGTTTCTTGTATCTCAATTGGGGGAAAATTTTGGGAAACTTCTGGGACTAGAATTTTTGGAGGCATTTTTGATGATGCTAGAAAATGCTATGAAATATTTTAAGAATGTTATTATATTTTTTATTTAAAAGATAAATCTTCAATTTTTTTTGTGAATTAAAAAAATTGGTGAACATAAAAATTATTATATACAAATACAATCGTAAAATCCATTTTAGGTGAAAATTTCTGGGCTTTTAAAATATGATAAATGATTATCTTATATGTTTCTCCCAAATCCATTGTACTAAGTATTCAATTAAAATAGTCTATTAATTATTTTATTTTAAAAATATTTCCAACATCGTGAGTTATAAAATATCTCATGGTCCCAATATAATAAAAAAGGGGGTTAAATTTGTCTGTGATGTCCAAAAAATAAAGGAAATGTGTTGACGCACCAAGGGAAGTTACTAAGGAATGAAATCAGATAAATTCAAAATCAAATTAATTCCAAACTAGATGTAATCTAATCAGATAAAGTCAATTGAAATTTCATTTATATAATTTTTATTGGATGACCATATATAAGGTTGTGATGACTATGTGGGATAAGGATGATCATAATACTTATTTGTATAAATATCATCATACTAATGTTGTAAAATAAAGGCAATAAAAAGTGACTTTTGATGCAATTAATTTGATGGAGGAATAGTTTGGGAAAATATTTTAACAAGATTTTACAAATCTTGTAAGGGAATAATTAGATGTATATTCTGTAGATATAAGATTTTCCAAAACATTTACCATAAAAATTTTCATTGGTATAATTTTTTTATGACTCAAACTTCTTTACAAAATTTTCAAGTATTTATTAAATTGGATAATGTTGTAAATATCATTAATTGTGTAAAATATCAAGTGAGGATAATCCAAGATACTCAATGAGGTAAAAAGAAGTATGTTGAAGGTGGTGGATTCTTACAGTTTTGATAATATTCAAGAATAGTATAGATGCTTTGAGAAGAATCATAGTGGTTTTATAGGATTTTTGAATTTTGAGTCTTAAATTGAGCAGGATAATAAATTAGATTTCTCACCTATGCTCAATAAAGTGCTACTATAAATAGGATGAAAGTATAGTATGGAAAAAAATACACTATTCATGTGTGAAAAAGATGAAGTTCTATAGAATTATTTTCCAATAGAGATACCAGATGAACTTATAAAAGACAATGTTTGAGGTGGAAATTTCCAACAAAGTAATATATTTGCTAAAGAATAAGATGTTGGTAATGAATAAAGTTGTTGTGATTAGATGTGATGGAAATACATCACTAAAGAAATTTTTATATCAGTTGGAATCAAGTGTTTGTGTATATATGGGATCATATAAATAGTAAGTAAAAAATTCTTTATAGATTATCAGAAGGCAATAGACACACTTTTCCAAATAGATAAATCAGATAAAGAAATTGGATGAATATTGAATAGTTATAATTTCTATACTAAATTCTGAAGAGTAATTTTATTCCTAATACTAGGAAAGAAAGTGTAGAAAATGTTTTTTAGGAACATAAATAGTGAATAAGAACAGGAAAAAAAATGATGACATACTAAAACTATTGGTGAAGGTTTCTAATGTTTTTACTAAATCTTTATTAAAAATTTTATATATACAGAGATAAAATTAACTATTTTATTAATCATAACACAATAAAAGTGTGATGACACTCCATTATAGATGTAAACACATAAAAATTATTATTTTCTAGTGAATTGTGTGGTATTGGATTTTTTCCAAACCATTCTAAGGACCATATACTCTTACTGGGTAGTGAACCTTGTATATTATCATATTCTATGGAATGTTCTTAGGTGATTGATTTTAGAATATTTTTACTATATAATAAGAAGAAAAGTGTTTTTCATAAGAAATAAATTATAAAATAAAAATTCTACTAATTAACCCTCTCCTATCTCAATGATCTAATATATCTTTTTAGGTCCTCTCAGAAACGTCCCATAAAGAAGTTTTATCACAAGAATGTTTTGAAGATAGAGATTCTATAGTAGTAGTGCTATTGAAGCTGATTCAAGGAAGGATTAAAATGGGACTACTATAGTGGAAAATTAAAACAATATACGAATAAACATGGGAATATGTGGAGGTGTTGAAGGTTCAATTCCCTAATTTTCACATTGAGGGAAAGGTGGACTTTCAATAGGTTCTAATGGAAAGTAACATTTTAAAACTTTTTTTCATTTTAATGCTCTTTTAAAAGTAATGTGAATAAAACTAACATTAAAACAATACATTTAACATTTATTACTTAATACTGATGTTCACACAAATTTTAACACGGTTACTATAACACCCATTGTTGAAATCCCAAAAAAAATATTTAGAGGGACTTTAAACATATAGAATTCATAAAACCAACAATGAAAATCCAAATAAATATAGATATTTATTTGAGAGTTTAATCATTTTCTAGTATAAAAACTAAAATTTAAACCATCTTCAACGCTTGATTTCAAGAAAAATCAACATTGGGAGTGACCTTAAACATGAATTTTCAAAAAAATTAACATTAAATGTCATAAATAATATCGATATAATGGGATTTTCCATGTTGATGTTTTATAAAAACAAATTTTAGAAGGTATATAAACATTATTTTTCAAGAAAAAATGATTTTGAAAGATAATCTCAACCAAAGTTTTCACAATAATTGATATTGAAAGTCCAAAATATATATTGATATAACGGTAAATTAATTATCAGTTTTCATTAAAAAAAGCATTATTTTTCTTAAAATATATTCATATATAATTACCCAAGAGTTTTAACATGAATTACAATTGAAGAAAATAGTAGTAAACATAAAAAATAGAAAATAAATTTTCAATGAAAACTTTAATAGAAAATCATGTACCAAAAGAAAAATACAAATACCTGAAACTTTTAGATGTACATTTACAAATTAATTAAACGTTGAAAATATTCTGTAAATAAACCTCAAAAGTGGTTTTAGTCTTTATCCATATATGATGAAATATATTAAAAAACCTACAAAAATAAAAAAAAATGTTATAATGTTTACAATACAACTTATCAGTTTCAAACATAAGATTTTTTATAAAACTAAAATTTTAAAATCTATCATCTTTATAGTCGTGATAATTTCAAAAATGGACTGTACAACATAATAGTACCATTCCAAAATTCTTCTTTAATAGTGAAACATTGATTTTGAAACAACACATTGAAATTAAAAAACACTATATTTTTAAGACAAAACACAAATTAACTAATATAAAATTAATCTTGCTACACTTTTAAATAATTAATTTTGCTATGTTTTTTCATCGAATAGTGAACCATATTAAACTCTTTCCATTACCTATATTTTAATATATCAATTACCAAAACATTTATATAAAGAAGAATTTAATATTAAATAACTAATTGAATATCATAAAACATATTAATTTAACAAATATTTATTTTTTTTAAAAACTATTCTCAATAAAGAGCCTAAAAAATATGTAATTTATAAAAATATGGGATGTAGTTATTGTGGGGGATGTTTGTTAGTGGGCGTGGGAGTTAAATGCACAGAAAATTATTGTTATTTTCTTGAAATTAGTGTGTTGGGATGGAAGTGTTAGATATGGGATATTAGATATGGGTTATTGGGGGAAGGTGTAGGGGGGGATAATGATATTTTGTTTAAGGAATAAACAATGGCTATTAAAGGGGTTCATATCATTTTTCTTAGAAGCAAATTTCGAGGGGATTATTATTATTCTTCTTCTTTAATTTTTTTTTCTTCTTCCTCCCCTTGTAATTCTAGTTTTGGAAAATTTCTATAGATACAAATATGTCCACTCATGGTGGATCATTGGAATGATGGGTTTATTAATTGGTCAAACCTACTTGAAACGAACTAGTAAATTAGAAATTATAGTCCTCATCTATGCCAACTATGTTATGGTTTTTAGGAGATACTACCATGTGGGTATGGTAATTATCTTACAATTGAAGTATTTTCTTTTTCGTAATATTATTGTATTTGGATGATAGTGATGGATAGTGGACATTAAATAGTGTTTGTTGGGAAAAGGTTAGGGGGAATTAAAATATATATTTTTGGGTTCATCTATGGATGTTAAGGGAGTTTGTTTCCTTGGCCTTAGGAGAAAATTCCCAAAGTATTCTTCTTTACCATATTCTTCCCCCATATGTAATTTTGGTTTTGGAAAATTAATTCGAATACAAATAAATCCACTCTTGGTGGATTTGTGGTATAAGGGGTTTATAAATTGGTCTGACCTATCTAATATCTCGTGAAGGTGGAGAAGTATTATGATATTTAGATTGCTCGAAAGAGTGGAGTAGTGTTTAAGGTGTGCTTAAGTTATTATATCTATAATTAATTTGATGTTGGATTAGATGATGTAGGTCTAAGAAAATATGGATTGGGAAATTAAAGAATAATTAGAATTCCAAAAACATCTCATGCACCTGGTGCATCATTTGGAGGGACGTTTTTTGATGATGGAGGTGATTAAAGAATAGAAAAAGGAAATTAGAAGAATGGGGACACATGGTAGGAATACTTATTTCATAGAAAATATGAAAGGAAATATGTAAGAAGAGTTACTTACACTATTCCTGCTACAAGATGATGCACAACCATCAGTGATCCTGAAAGAATCTATAACTCATTCATCTAGACTCAAAGAAATGATAAATAAGCACCATGGTTGGATAAGGATAGAGTAAACAACCACTTTCATGTATGATTAGATGCATGTTTCTCGAGGATCTGAATTACCTATGTTCAATGGGAGGGATCCAAGGATATGGAACACTCAATTGGAACTATATTTCTAAAATCAATGGCATAGATGTAATCCTATGTCCTATAGACATTCAGCTTGCATATTTATATGAAGTTCATCATTCATGGTATGAACAATCTAAGAACGTTGTGAAAGAGGATAAATGATAAAATATGAGAACATATAAAACTTGGTTACAAAGGTTACATGGTTTACCCATATGATCAATATTCAATACATTCTGTAGTTTTGATGACTCTTTATTCATGGAAATGACTCCTCTTAAAACTAATTCATAATTGAGGAAATTACTATAGTCTAGGGAGTTTCATGATCTATTGAAGATTATTATCTTATTACCATATATTCTCAAGTTCATTGATTTGATTTTTTTATTTTTATAGGTTGATGTGAAGCAACAATGGTATCTTGAATGTTAGATTCATTATAAATTTGACCCAAATTGCATTAAATCATTGAGTGTTAAACACATTGGATCATGTTTTTATAATTACCCATAAACCATTTTTTATATTTTTCAAATAGGCACTTTTTGGGTATGTGGGAACCATACAAATAGTGCCAACTATTCTTGCATACCAACATCCACATAAACGAGTACACACTACATACAACATTAAAAGTTTAAAAATTCAAATTTCAGAAAACAAAATTCAGAAACCCTCCACAATCCACCTTGAACCACGAAAAGTCCCATGTCAACCCACAAAATCAACCATCACGAGGAGACCTCGAACTAAGAGGTTGGTCATAGTGTTGTTGTATGCCATATTCAGAACCATAATATTTATTGTTCACTGATGGACAAGGTTACTGAAAACCTTCAATGACATCCATTTCATAGATATCCATCACCAACCAAAAAAAATAATCATTTCCGTCATCGACCATTCATCACAAAAATCAGAATCAATAACACAGGAAACAAAACAATCATCAATGATACAACCAACACTGCCAACTTCAACACCGTCTGAACATCACCAAGTAATCCCAGATAAAATCGTCCCCAATAGTGGGGGGAGAAATCAAACCAACATCGAAAATCATTATCGAACATCATATGCTACTAAAGAACCATTATGAAACTCTCAATTAGATAAAAAAAATATTTTGGGAATATTAAAGAAATTAGAAACCTTACAATCTCATGTGGACCCTACTTTAGTAGAATCACATAAGGCATCACAATAAATATGATTGCGGTTATACGAGAAGCATATAAAATATACCCTATTTACAATATCTTGGAGAGAGAATTACTAACTGTTATTATCAAGGTGAAATAGTAAAGGTAATCGAGTAGACCAGGGGAGGCTGATAATTTGATTAATATTGAGAAATATAAATTTGGGGTTAACATCGTGGTATTTTTGGATACACCATATAATTGAAATCATCTGTATGATAATGCTTCTGAGATGTCATAAGTCTAATCTGATAGTTTAGAAAGGATTAATTCATGCTATTATGATT
The DNA here is from genome assembly GCA_963277665.1 of Viscum album. Classification (NCBI taxonomy): domain Eukaryota; kingdom Viridiplantae; phylum Streptophyta; class Magnoliopsida; order Santalales; family Viscaceae; genus Viscum; species Viscum album. The sequence continues at coordinate 1,642,906,080 of OY728163.1, read as the reverse complement.
GTTGAACTTCTCTAGATGTTGTGACAGATTTCATTTCTAGGAACGAATCATTTGAATAACTTCATAGTTCTTAATGTTAATTAATCTTTATTAGAGTTAATGGTTTATAAGATGAAGGTGATGATAATTTCTTAAATTGTGAATGACATTTTTAGGACTCCATGACAATGGAATGGCATCGAATGAATAAAACTAATTTACATTAATGTTTTTTTTGGTAATCATGATCTACCTTTTCCATCAAAGGACATTTAGGTTGTTTTTAATCCCCTTGAACATATTTTGACCATTAACTATAGATGACCATCATTTTTTTCTCCATACGTTTCAATGAAAGTTTTTATAATGTAATATTGTATGATGCATCAAATGTTATTGATGTCAAAGAAAAATTAATAGTTATTGCAGAAGATATTGCACTGTCTATTTGAAAAACATCAACAATTTACTAGATTATCTCTCATGAAAATGTTTTTTATTATTTATCTATAATATTTCTATATAATTAATTGGTGGGAGGACGTAGATGTTTATTTTCCAAAATATCACTTGTTATGTCAAGAAATAGATTGGGTTTTATTAGTGAATCTATATATTATCTTATTATGTGGATTTCATTGATTTTACAATTCCATCATCATAATTAAGCTTATGGGTTCCACGAATCTTCTTGTTTATGTTTTATTTTCCGTATTTCATAAGATAATGAGATGTTGGATAGAGACACGATTGATAAAGGGAAGGTAATATGCTGTGGTTTTATTTTCATAGGTATCAATGATGTGGTGCTCAATATTGTGGTTTCTAAGATGGAGATGGAAACCAATGAATCAGAATGGGTAGACATTGGAAGGGGACTTGATGATCACATTAACATGTATGATAAATCAATGAAACATTTAGATTCTTATCATGTTTTATTCTTGTGGAGAAGGTTGATTTTCATAGGGATGACAATGATTGGAATGTGGTTGTGGGTTGATACAGGTAGTCTATGAATTGTAATGGTAATTAGAATTTAGTATCAACGTTTTCATTTTTCTTGACATTATTATGTTGGGATGTATGTTATAGATAGGGGATACTAAAATTGGGTCATTGGGGGATGGTTAGGGGGGATACACATATTTTATTTAATGATTTAGTTGTATCTGTTAAGGGGATTCCATCATTGGACTCCAGAGAACCATCCCAATGGATCCTTATTCTATTTTATTTTTCTTCATCCTCCTCCTAAACTAATGTTATGGTTATAGAAAATATCTATCAATACAAATAATCACACTCTTGATTGATCTATGGTATACATGCTATATCCTCTATTAAATCATGTGAAAAACTACATAAAACATTTGTTGACACTGAAATTCGGAGAAGTGCCACATCAGGTAGATAAAAGAGAAAAAAATGAATCCAGGATAGGAGGAAATTTCGGGCCTAGGAGGCTTTCACGCACAAGATTAGAGGGACACACACAAGTGGCCCTTCAGCGTGCAAAATCTTGCACGCTGAAACCCCATTCTGTGCCTAAGGCGACATCAACCATAGCTTTTCACGCCATGTACGGTATCTGTGCACAAGGCGACGTCAAATGGGCTTTTTCCCACCCAACCCCATTTCCATGTAGAAGGTGATGTAAAATAGTAGTTTGCGCACCCGACCCCATTTCTGTGGATAAGGTGACATTAAATGGACATTTGCGTGCCCAGTCCACTTTCCAAGCACAAGGCGACGTCAAACGGGCGTTTGTGTGCCCGACCCCATTTTTGTGCACAAGGTGATGTCAAACGGGAATTTTCATACCCGACCCCATTTCTACACACAAGGCGACGTAAAATGGGCATTTTCACACCCGAACCTTGCGCACTTCCCCGAGGAATTCGGCTATAAAACGAACTTTATCCCTACCCATTAGGGATGGTAACAGAAGATGAAGCAATGCTCTGCTGCGTGAAAAACACATCTTCCATGACCATGGGAAAAGACCCATGGCCTTCAGGTATTGGATTTTGTGTGATAGGTCTCCCAAGGGGGCTCCTTCGTGTGGGCCCTCATGGGCCTGATCCTCGTGACTCCCTTTTATCTCCAAGTAAATTGCGTGCAAGGGATCCTCTATTGCATGCAAGTTCCCTCTGCATTAGGTGCTCTTGCATGCAACCCATCCTACTTGCGTGCAACCCGTCCTTCATGCATGCAAACCTTTCATCTTGCACGCAACAAGTCCATCTTGCATGCAACATTTCACTCATGCGTGCAACCCCTTCTTCTTGCGCAAAATCCTTGCCTCTTGCATGAAAACCTAATATCTTTCCCCGACTCACCCCTTACACGCGCTCCACATGTCTCCCTCAACATAAGGCGCCCTATCCGAGCCACTCCTATGCGCAACACACCGACTTCACAGTCTCTCTTCCCATGCGGCCCTTCAGGTTTACACGGTGCAATTTCAGAGTCCCTTGGGTGGAGCTTTTCGTTGCGTTGCTTCGCCCCATGCTTCTTCACAAAGGCATGCTAATGGATATTGCTTCTTCGCATATCCACACTAACGTGGACCCCCCAATGAATCACTTCATAACATCCCCCTTGTCATGGAATTTCCAATGCCTTACTTCCCTCAATGGTGGGCGGGTATCGGTTATGTAAGACCTAGGGGGGCAGAGCAAACCCACCTCGTCCGAGCTACAGGATGTTAAACTACCAAGCACCATCATCCTTAGCACCTGACGTTAAACTGTGACCTTGCCCCTTGCCTTGCACGTGGGGTTCCACATCTCAGAAATTCTCTATGCCCACTGGTCTCAGCCGAAGTGAGATCATTCCTCACATGGAATGGCATCCTCTTTATCGAAGCAGTGTCTATCTACAAGGAAAGGACAACCACCCTGGTGTAAGCCCTATGCTTTTCATGAAGGAGGTAGTAACCCTTCTCCTCCTCTCTCTTCCAAGGTTCCAATTCCCTCTCCCACTAAGCATTATCAACACTCGGGCCTCCATCCAGAAGTAAGTCCCAATCTCCATCACCCTCGGGCTACTAAGCATGTATAACCCTATGTTTCCTCTTTGGGCTACTAACCACGTGTAAGCCCCAATCCACTACCCATGGACGCACCTTCCACGATGTGATCTCTAGGCCTTCATTGTCTCTTGTTTCTCACACCAAGATTGACTCATGTGGGCTTAGAGTAAGCATTGATCATGACATCCTATCTGAGCAGCCTAGCATGTAAGCCCCACACACCATTCGAAACTACATGGACTTTGATCCTTTCCATGGTAGGGTACGTAGGAAGCCTCCCTAATGTTCAAGAAAAACCACCATTGGTTATATACCCCTTCACATCATACCACCTTCATCCCACATGACGTTAAACTGTATGCCCCTTTTTGTCCTACGCGACGTTAAACTACATCCACCATCCCGAACTATGTGGTATTTGATCCTTGTATCATGTATAACGTACATAGGATGCCTCCCTAAGGTTCAAACCCATCCAGTGGTAAGCTGTTGTGACCACATCCAGTGGAAAGTTGTTGTGACCCCATCCAATGGTAATATTTTGTGACCCCATCTAGCAGTATTCCATTGAGACCCCATCCAGGGGTAAGCCGTTGTGACCCCATCCAACAGTAAGTCGTTGTGACCCCATCCAGCAGTAAGCTATTGTGACCCCCGTCCAATGGTAATATATTCTCAACCCCATTCAGCAGTAAGCCATTGAAGCCACCAATTGACAGTAAGACAATTTTAGGTGAACTTCGAGGACTTTGATTCCCTGCCACAGGGATATATATGAGGTCTCTTCGTGACTCAAGTCCATCATATTCGTCGTCCTCAAGTCGAATCCATCCCATTCTCCACCCACTTCACTTAACCATCTATCATCCATTCTGGTTCTTACCAGGGCTGACACATCCCATTGGGATCATGCCACCTCATTCCCTATTCCCTTTAACATCAATCAAGTAGCTAATTACACATTAGCCCCAGCATTAGTGTTCCCTCCAGGGGTTTCACTCACATGATCCTATCTAGTCAAAGTTCTGATCAGTCAGATCGATCTATGCTAGACATTGAACCCATGAAATACATTTTGTTAAACATAGGAAGCTAAGGAAAACCTCAGATACATTTCTATGGCATATAATTCAATTCATTTGACGTTGGATTCCTAGGGATTTCACCCCATCGAGAAGCCCTATAATAAGGGGGAAGAAACCCAGACATGCCAGTGTCCCAACGTCCAGACACACAAGGGATTTCCAACATGACTAATCCCTGACCAATGGCCCCTTGGAATGTCCCAACAGATGCAGTGTAATTAATTGGTGTCCATGAGGATATGGAATTGAGGAGAGTTTCACGAACAACATCTTATGTCTATAAGGGAGACTCAGACTAGGTAACGAGTTCTGAGGAAAAATCCACAGAAGGAAAAAACCAACATCCCATCATCCTATTTTGATCAAGGATCAAATTTCCCTGAATAGGTGACAGATGCCGCCTGCCTTTGGAAAGCGGGAATGTCGGGTGAAAAACAACATCACCGTACTCGAACAGACGGATGCGCGCACCCTAACAAAAGTGTCAGAAATAGAAACGGCGAACCCGATATGAATATCTTTTCCAAAATATAGAGATTAATACAGTTCGATACATCAATGGTCCAGAATGTCACTAGATACAACTATCTGACACCAGGTCCCATCAAGAAAATAGTGGACCTAGTGTGAAACTCACCAGAAGTTGTGGTAGTAAAAACGTTGGACATCCCAGTCAGTGAAGTTGTCAGCATTGACACATCTTACCAGACATGGAAGACAGAATGGTGTTCGGGCACTGGTCATCAATTCCATTCCTTTCAGCACTGATTGGTTAATCTCCCTGCTTTTTAGGAACTAAGCTGCTGTTGGAATTCGATCACTGCCCGCCCACCAGCCCTGGGGCAGGGGCAATGCCGACACGACAGTCCCACGTAGCTCCACTGCTTCAGTGAAAATCTCCATGCCTAGAAACATCGAGCGCCCATGCCCCATATCCCCATATAATGGCATTCAGTAGAGTGATATCAATGACATCATACACCAGTACAAGGAAGAGGGGATTATCCCGAATCGAGATATGGCCCGCCAGGATCTAGAGGCGTCTGCACCTCATCACAAATGCCACCTCCAAGGGCCACGGAGGGAGCCACTGCTCCCCACTCCAACTTACAATTATTTTATAACACCCCGAGATTTTATGAAAAATATTATTTTTAATTTCATTAATGTCTTGTGTTATACGCTACACCAAAAGGAGCATTCACAACACACATCTTTGACCTGGCTTGAATTACACGCAATCGCGACCTTCCACGATAGCGTGTGTTGTACGCAACACCAAGTTTCGCTAAACAACGATATGCTATTAAGATATTATTAAAACTAGCCGTTATGAATAGTAATAACCACTTTTTGAAATTATTTAAATTTTATTTTTCAAAATGGACTTCATTTATGGATTAGGAGTATCGAATTTAGCCTAAGGTGAAATTTTGGTAATTTTCGGATAACTTTCATATTTTGATGAATAGTGGAAATTACTAAATTTTAATTAAAAACAACTTTTTCAATCGAAATAATTAATAGTTATAAATTATTAATTTGAGTGGTTTTAAAGTATATTTAGAATATATTTTTACAATTTAATACAATGTTGGACATTGGATGTAATTTCACATTTAAACCAGTTATAAACAAGTGTCAATCTTTTGATAGTTATTATCTCTTAAAAACACGCTATTTGTTGTGACAGCGGAAATTAATTATAAAATTAATTAATGCAACTTATATGTTGGGAATTTTGTAAAATAGAAATCATTTTTGAATTCGGAATATCAATTATAGCCTAGGGTGAAATTTTGGTACTTTTCTGAAAACTTTCAATTTTTGATGAATAGTGAAACCACTAAGTGGTAGGTTAAAAACTGAATTTTGCATAAAACATAATTTTACCGATTCTGTGAATGGAATTTCAAAAATCCGACAGACACGGTTAATATCAAGGACTAAAATATGGTTCAATGAGATAAAAATAAATTTTGGTGAATAGTAACTTTTTATTTTTTTTACCATGGTTAATAGTAAATAGGGTAACTAAGGGTAAATATGATATTATAATTACCCTAACACATGTCCTAATTCTATTGGACAAGTGTAATTCGACCAAAAACAAACTTAGGAATAAAATATGACCATTTAGGTCCACTTGGATTAGATTAGGATATTTATTATTAATTTATTTAAAGAAGGGTTAAAATAGTTAAAATCAAAGTTTAATAAGTAAATAATTTTTAATATGGGGTTATACATAAGATAAATTAGACTATAAATATTCATTAGAAAGCTAAAAAGATTTCCTACATTATGGTATTTTATTTATAATTTTTATACATTAAATAATTCAATTTATTTATGACACAATGATGATGCAGTAATTATCTTATTAATGAAATATTGAAATAATTGATGTTATAATCACCAAAATAAATGTAATTTGAGACTTTTTATTAATTCCACTAATTTTCTAGGTTACTATGATATATTTTTGTTGATTTAATCAACTTGGTTCGAACATATAATTCTGTTATGACTTTCACAAAAATCATATATCAAATAGTGTCAAAATTGACACAAAATAGTTTTTAAATCAAATATTATATTATTAATTGTTATTTTATTCCTAAAAATCTATGGTTCGGCCAAATGACTTAGATAAGGATATATATATTACAAATAAACAATTTGGGGTTGTTTTGGCATGTTATAGTAAGTTTATTAACCATATAGTGTAAGAAAACAAAAAGACACGGTAAAAGTTAAATTATTTAACTTAGAGTTAAATCTAATTAATAAGGTTAAAATAAGAACCTAAACTTGTCTAAATCATATTGGTTGATAGGATTTCGACCCATCCCCACTTTAGCTTCGAAATAAGACCCTTTGGAACCATTATAAACCGATTTTGACTTTAATATAAAATAATATTTTGAGATATTTCTAAGGTGCCCCTCTCTTCCCTTATAAAAGGGCACCTCCTCTCCCACCTCCTCACACCAATTTGAGCACTGAAGCTCGGCCAACCCCTGCAATTTTCTCCTCTCCACTTCCCTAGAATAATCCTAGAGGTCCTTGTCTTCTTCAAAGACCAATCATAGTTCCCTAAGTGGAGGATTCAAAGAGGCGTTCCAAAGAAGAGGTAATATCCATTACCGATCTTTTCAATTTCTTTCTTCTTCAACTTATTCTTCTTTAGTTGTTTCATGATAAAGTAATAATATCAGTATTACTTACATACTGATATGTTATTATAAATATGAAACAACCCTAATTCACCTTCTATCCATCCTACGGAAAAATGAAATCACCGCGCGTGCGTACGTACGGAATACCGTCTCCACGCCGTGGTGTACTCTATTTTCCACCATCACCTTACAAGGATGGGTATAATGGTGTAATGAGTAACTATATATGATTATTATAAAGTTATATTGATACTGAAATAGTATAAATACACTTATATACAACTCCACGATCATAGGAACGATATCATCACTTGTGCGTACGTACGGAATACCGTCTCCACGATGTGATGCGACTCGTTCTACATGATCTTCATTTCATACTTATTATATAAATGAATTGAATGAATGAATATGATATATATTAAACTAATACCATTCTGGAAATGAGGTATCTATAACCTAAAGAAAAGAATAAGAATTTATTCGACAAAACACGCATAAGAACAAAAAGTTATAAACACCCAAATAAGAAGTAGCAATGAAATACTACTACTAAGAAGCTAAGAATATGACCATATATGATATCATATCAATATGTATGATTCTGGAATAAGTCAATAACATTATTTAAACCATTATACAGGAGCTTCGAACACGTACAAAGCAAATCGGACCTAAGGTAAGGGAAAATATCACAATCTCACTTTTATCCGAGATTGTTTTTACTTTGGTAATTACTGGGGTGTATTTTATCATCTACATCCATGTTTCTTCAATATGTAATATTATTTCCATCCTTCTACAATATTTTATATCCAATTTTACCCTTCGGTAAGTTTTTTTGTAAAAGATATGAAAGGAATCTTTTGTCGTTTTTCGTAAGAGGTACTTTTTGACTTTTCCGACAAAAGTAGGAAGAATGTTTTTTTAACATATATGGCATGAATGGATTTTTAAAACAATATTTACAAGAAGCTTACTTTACAAGTTTTCAAGTTTATTTTTAATCAACTTCTTTTATTTTAATGTCGTATGACATGTTATGAAAGGAAAAATGTTTTTGAAGAAGAAATGATATTTTCCTCAAGAATGGAGTTCAACTGTTTTATCAAAATAATTTTCCATCTAAGATAATAAAGGGTTCTGTTTTTATCCCTATTATTACATTGATTTGATAATGTTATGATGGAATTATTTTTATGAATTCCTTTATCTTGTATGAATTGTTTTATGATGTCATGATGTTTAAGATTCCCATTTGTATTACATGGGTTATAAAATGATGTATGGTTTATGATTTTGTGGCACACATAAGAATGGTATCATTATGAGATGGGTGGGACCTATATCTCCCTCCAATACATTGGGTAAAGATTTTATATCTCATGATATAGACATGGCTGGAATGGTAGGTTATACCGGTTCAGTGAAACATGACTGAAATGAGGGTTACTCGATTCAGAAAGGGACTTTGTCCACTAAGATAGTCTTGGCAATGAGTCTTGACTAACAAGAAATGATTCTCTATGATTATGTGTGAATGCCACAAAGTTTAATGTTTTAAGTTATGATTATTGTGATTACATTTCACTTCCATGATTTATCCCATGATTATGAAATTATGCTCTCTTTTGCAGGTTATGATTTCCAAACTGTTATGTTCTTATGAATATGATGTGATTGATATTTCTTTTGTTTACCCTTACTGAGCATTTGAGCTCACCCTTTTATGTTTTATTTTCCCCAGGATATAAAAAAGGTTTTAGGTAAAAAAAAGGAAGATCTTTATGGGAGATATTGAAGATCTTTCACCACGATTAGAATATTACATTCCGAGTTTCCAAAGACACTAAACTATTACGATCCTTGTGTGTGTGTTTTTTTTATGTACTAAGTATTCCGCAAATGTAATGTAATGTCAATATACGTCAGGCTCCGGGTCTCTACAGTTGGTATCAGAGGAAAGGTTTTGTCAACCTTTGGAAACTAGGATGCGAGAACTTTAGTGAGATCCCTAGAGATATTTATAAGGTTTCTCTAGGGATGTCCCTAAGGATAAGTATACGTATAGGATACAGTCCTATAACTACGGTAACGATCTTAGAATTTAACCTAAGAAGTTAGATATTGAGGATACTCCCCCTTTATTATGTTGTTTTCCCTAGCATGATTTTTGCCTCTCACACTATTCTTTTTGGGTTTTAGACGATGGTTGGAACCCGAAGGAACCGTGTTGATCAATGCAATGGACAATGCAATAATTGCCCTCCTGAACAAACAAATGTTATGGGAGATGGAGTGAAAAATCTTATTTCTATACTTACACAAGCTATGAATCATTCTGGAATTCCAAATGAGCAGAGAAGGGAACAATATTCTATTGAGTCCTTCATGAGGCAACGTCCACCTTATTTCAGTGGGACTTCCGATCCACTTGTTGCAGAACAATGGATCAGTACCACTGAAAAGATATTTTCAGTTCTTCAATGTTCTGAACATGATAAAGTCATCTTAGCAGTATATCGTTTGGAAGGTGAAGCTGATCAATGGTGGAATCTTATCAAGAATACGAGGCCAAGAGATGAAATTGAGTCCATGGAATGGGACGAGTTCAAGAACTTGTTTTTCAGTAAGTACTTCCCTCGTATTCTTCGAACAAAGATGGAAAAGGATTTTCTTGAGCTGAAGCAGAAGGATGATGAATCTGTTGGTATATACGAAGCGAATTTTACAAGACTTGCAAGGTATGCATCTGGAATTATCATCCAACCTCAAAGTAAAGTTGATCGATTTTTCAGTGGCTTAAAACCAAGTCTTCGAATGGCATTGGCTATAAAAGACTTCAGTAGCTATGAAGAAATTGTGCGTTGTGCTATCAAGGTAGAAATGGAAGTTGGTGTTACATATCCATCTCAGGGTTTTGACAAGAAACGAAAGATGGAGTTCAAGGAGAAATCTCAGAATAATGGTGAAAATAAGATGAATGTTTCCTTATGCTCAAAGTGTGGAAAGAAGCATGGTGGAGATTGTCTTAAAGGGACTAGAAAATGTTTTAAGTGTGGAAAAGAAGGTCATCGAGCAGCTGAGTGTCTAAGTAGTGGGAAAAGGATTTCTAATGATGTGAATAAAGAAAAGACTGCAGAGAACGCACCACTAACACTTCAATGTTTCAAGTGCAAGGAGATGGGACATTATGCCAATAAATGCCCTAATCCAAGGGTTAGTGATGATCGACATGAGCAACCGCTTAAGGAAAAGGATAAAGGGAAGTCACATGCGATCACTATTGGCGATGTTGAATATGACAACGATGTGGTGGAATGATTCAGTGTTTATGTAATGGGATTCCAAAATAATGTTGTATATAGTATCGTGGAATATTGGAATATTTATGTTTTGGATTTCAATAATTTTATGGTACCAGTAACCATGAAAAGTGATTGAGACATTTTTGGCAAACAGATGATATGATCATAATGAAGGGAGAAGAAGATAATAAGATGTTTGATTGTATTCATGAGCTCATGATTGATATAAGGACTAAGTGATATCATGGTTTGAGTATATAGAATTTTGAGAATTTTGGTATGTGGAAAGTGTTAACTTTTAACTGCATTCATGTTTTCACTAAGGTTCAATGGGTATTCATTACTCAAGAGAATAAATGATTAAGGTATTCACATGTTTATAATTTAACCAACAAGATATATCTTATGATATATGGGGGATAAATGATGGCATTCACGTGATTATTCTATGACATTTCAAGTAATCATTTTCTTTATACTATGAGCTTGGACTGAAGTATTTCAGATAAGCCTAAAGATTAGAATGGATTATGTTGGGAATAAGTTAGGATAAAACGTTTTTCAATATTATTTATGGGATGTTATAGTAATATAGCTTTAGAAAAAGGACAACCTGCAGGACGGGCGACAGCCCATTGCGTCGGACAAGGATGTGGGAATCGAACCCACAACCGAAGTGCGACTGGCCTTTATCACCTACCTCTGGCCTACAGGAAGTCCATGTTTAGTAGAAACTAATTTTATTATATTAAGCAGTATGATATATGAATTATAAGTCCATTTTAGGAACCATATATGATTAATCTCACTATAGAATGACTTATATATATTTAATGACTTTTGCTAACCTTTTGTTTGAGACAGATGGAATGACCCGTCATTCTATCACATGATCTGCTAACACTTCACGAATAACAAATTCAACTTCATTTATTTAAGAGATGAAGTGGAAATTGTTCAAGGCACGAACAACAGTGAGATTGTACCAAAATAAAGTAAGTATTTATTCTAATTCAAATTCTTCAACTTTGGGGAAACGATCTTGAAAACCAAAAATTTTGTCCTAGTGCTCTTATATCTGATTAATCAGATGGTACCTTAGATCATCACAAATTTATGGATTTGTGATTGTTGGATTTTCCATAGCCATGTTCTCTACCACTCTCCATCAGAACATGATGGTTAGATTTCTCTTCCATATCCATATTTTCACCTATGTGGAAACCCATTGATTAGTTTATTTGGGTAACCATTACCTTTCATACTTTTGTTTTTAAAGATTGGTTTTGGTATTCCTTTTTACGATGTGTGTTTCGATTAAAGAAACTTTCGAATAGTAAACCATTTATAACCCCGACGAATTTCGAGGGCGAAATTCATTTTAAGGGGGGTAGAATGTAACACCCCGAGATTTTATGAAAAATATTCTTTTTAATTTCATTAATGTCTTGTGTTATACGCTACACCAAAAGGAGCTTTCACAACACACATCTTTGACCTGGCTTGAATTACACGCAATCGCGACCTTCCACGATAGCGTGTGTTGTACGCAACACCAAGTTTCGCTAAACAACGATATGCTATTAAGATATTATTAAAACTACCCGTTATGAATAGTAATAACCACTTTTTGAAATTTTGTAAATTTTATTTTTCGAAATGGACTTCATTTATGGATTAGGAGTATCGAATTTAGCCTAAGGTGAAATTTTGGTAATTTTCGGATAACTTTCATATTTTGATGAATAGTGGAAATTACTAAATTTTAATTAAAAACAACTTTTTCAATCGAAATAATTAATAGTTATAAATTATTAATTTCAGTGGTTTTAAAGTATATTTAGAATATATTTTTACAATTTAATACAATGTTGGACATTGGATGTAATTTCACATTTAAACCAGTTATAAACAAGTGTCAATCTTTTGATAGTTATTATCTATTAAAAACACGCTATTGGTTGTGACAGCGGAAATTAATTATAAAATTAATTAATGCAACTTATATGTTGGGAATTTTGTAAAATAGAAATCATTTTTGAATTCGGAATATCAATTATAGCCTTGGGTGAAATTTTGGTACTTTTCTGAAAACTTTCAATTTTTGATGAACAGTGAAACCACTAAGTGGTAGGTTAAAAACTAAATTTTGAATAAAACTTAATTTTACCACTTCTGTGAATGGAATTTTGAAAATCCGACAGACACGGTTAATATCAAGGACTAAAATATGGTTCAATGAGATGAAAATAATTTTTGGTGAATAGTAACTTTTTATTTTTTTTACCACGGTTAATAGTAAATAGGGTAACTAAGGGTAAATATGATATTATTATTACCCTAACACATATCATAATTCTATTGGACAAGTTTAATTCGACCAAAAACAAACTTAGGAAAAACATATGACCATTTAGGTCCACTTGGATTAAATTAGGATATTTATTATTAATTTATTTAAAGAAGGGTTAAAATAGTTAAAATCAATGTTTAATAAGTAAATCATTTTTAATATGGGGTTATACATAATATAAATTCGACAATAAATATTAATTAGAAAGATAAAAGGATTTCCTACATTATAGTATTTTATTTATAATTTTTAGACATTAAATAATTTAATTTATTTATGACACAATGATGATGCAGTAATTATCTTATTAATGAAATATTGACATAATTGATTTTATAAACACCAAAATAAATGTAATTTGAGACTTTTTATGAATTCCACTAATTTTATAGGTTACTATGATATATTTGTGTTGATTTAATCAACTCGGTTCGAACATATAATTCTGTTATGACTTTCACAAAAATCATATATCAAATAGTGTCAAAATTGACACAAAATAGTTTTTAAATCAAATATTATATTATTAATTGTTATTTTATTCCTAAAAATCTAAGGTTCGGCCAAATTACTTAGATAAGGATATATATATTAATAATAAACAATTTGGGGTTCGTTTGGCATGTTATAGTAAGTGTATTAACCATATAGTTTAAGAAAACAAAAAGACACGGTAAAAGATAAATTATTTAACTTAGAGTTAAATCTAATTGATAAGGTTAAAATAATAACCTAAACGTGTCTAAATCCTGTTGGTTGATATTATTTCGACCCATACCAACTATAGATTCGAAATAAGACCCTTTGGAACCATTATAAACCGATTTTGACTTTAATATAAAATAATATTTTGAGATATTCCTAAGGTGCCCCTCTCCTCCCTTATAAAAGGGCACCTCCTCCCCCTCCTCCTCACACCAATTTGAGCACTCAATCTCGGCCAACCCCTAACATTTTCTCCTCTACACTTCCCTAGAATAATCCTAGAGGTCCTGGTCTTCTTCAAAGACCAATCTTAGTTCCCTAAGTGGAGGATTCAAAGAGGCGTTCCAAAGAAGAGGTAATATCCATTACCGATCTTTTCAATTTCTTTCTTCTTCAACTTCTTATTCTTTAGTTGTTTCATGATAAATTAATAACATCAGTATTACTTACATACTTATATGTTATTATAAATATTAAACAACCCTAATTCACCTTCTATCCATCCTACGGAAAAATGAAATCATCGCGCGTGTGTACGTACGGAATACCGTCTCCACGTCGTGGTGTACTATATTTTCCACCATCACCTTACAAGGATGGGTATAATGGTGTAATGAGTAACTATATAATATTATTATAAAGTTATATTGATACTGAAATAGTATAAATACACTTAAATACAATTCCACGATCATAGGAACGATATCATCACTCGTCCGTACGTACGAAATACCGTCTCCACGATGTGATGCGACTCGTTCTACATGATCTTCATTTCATACTGATTATATAAATGAATTGAATGAATTAATATGATATATATTAAAATAATAACATTCTGTAAATGAGGTATCTATAACCTAAAGAAAAGAATAAGAATTTATTCGACAAAACACGCATAAGAACAAAAAGTTATAAACACCCAAATAACAAGTAGCAATGAAATACTACTACTAAGAAGCTAAGAATATGACCATATATGATATCATATCAATATATATGATTCTTTAATAAGTCAATAACATTATTTAAACCATTATACAGGAGCTTCGGACACGTACAAATCAAATCGGACCTAAGGTAAGGGAAAATATCACAATCTCACTTTTATCCGAGATTGTTTTTACTTTGGTAATTACTGGGGTGTATTTTACCATCTACATCCATGTTTCATCAATATGTAATATTATTTCCATCCTTCTACAATAGTTTATATCCAATTTTAAACTTCGGTAAGTTTTTTTGTAAAAGATATGAAAGGAATCTTTTGTCATTTTTCGTACGAGGTACTTTTTGACTTTTCTGACAAAAGTACGAAGAATGTTTTTTTAACTTATATGGCATGAATGGATTTTTAAAACATTATTTCCAAGAAGCTTACATTAAAAGTTTTCAAGTTTATTTTTAATCAACTTCTTTTATTTTAATGTCTTATGACATGTTATGAAAGGAAAAATGTTTTTGAAGAAGAAATGATATTTTCCTCAAGAATGGAGTTCAAGTGTTTTGTCAAAATAATTTTCCATCTATGATAATAAAGGGTTATGTTTTATCCCTATTATTACATTAATTTGATCATGTTGTGATGGAATTATTTTTATGAATTCCTTTATCTTGTATGAATTGTTTTATGATGTCATGATGTTTAAGATTCCCATTTGTATTACATGGGTTATGCAATGATGTATGGTTTATGATTTTGTGGCACACATAAGAATGGTATCATTATGAGATGGGTGGGACCTATATCTCCCTCCAATGCATTGGGTAAAGATTTTATATCTCATGAGATAGACATGGCTGGAATGGTCGGTTATACCGGTTCAGTGAAACAGGACTGAAACGAGGGTTACTCAATTCAGAAAGGGACTTTGTCCACTAAGATAGTCTTGGCAATGAGTCTTGACTAACAAGAAATGATTCTCTATGATTAGGTTTGAATGCCACAAAGATTCATGTTTTAAGTTATGATTATTGTGATTACATTTCACTTCCATGATTTATCCCATGATTATGAAATTATGCTCTCTTTTGCAGGTTATGATTTCCAAAATGTTATGTTCTTATGAATATGATGTGATTGAAATTTCTTTTGCTTACCCTTACTGAGCATTTGAGCTCACCGTTTTATGTTTTATTTTCCCCTGGATATAAAGAAAGGTTTTAGGTAAAAAAAGGAAGATCTTTATGGGAGATATTGAAGATCTTTCACCACGATTAGAAGATTACATTCCGAGTTTCCAAAGACACTAAACTATTACGATCCTTGTGTGTGTGTTTTTGTTATGTACTAAGTATTCCGCAAATGTAATGTAATGTCAATATACATCAGGCTCCGGGTCTCTACTTATTTCAAGAGCCTCTCCCCAAAACACTTCAACGACTCTCTACCCTACAACAATGAGGTAGCGGATGTTTAGGCTAGCCCGGTTGGGATCCCATTTCTAGAGCCCTCAAGGAGGGCTCCCAGTAGGCTGCGCCAGCACCGCCACCCAGTCCCATGAGTCGAGGAGCATTTAAGCCATGTGCCTGCATCGTTGGCCCCATTCCGGTTGACCTGATGCTAGTGTCGTGCACAGGCTGTGGAGGACACCCACCAAGGGGCGTCAAAGTCAACAACTATTGTGGTTCTGGACACCGATGATGTATATCATCAACCCCTTGTGTATAATGAGCAGGGGAACCTGTATACCTGGCCTGGATCGAGGACCCAACCACCCCATGGGTAGGATGGGTAAACTCTCTTGGCCTCTTGTGCAGGTAATGGCCGCTGCCAGTACAGAGTACCTCCTTGTACCCCCACCAAGGAGAACGCGGGTCTTCCTCGCTTCTAAGATTGGCATTGAAGTCTGACTCATGCTACCCTCAGTATAAATGGAGTACCTCCCCACAATGGTGATGCTCAACACAGAATCCTCTCTCATTATCATTATATTAGGTATGGAGTCATCTCTCCTGCCACAGACCGTCGGTGTGGGGATGTTTTACATCCGGTCAATCTCCCACATGGAGGGCCTCTCCTTATCCTCACAATAGCGAGGGAAGGTCCTCCTTGCTGTAGCAACCCAAGTGGTGAAGGATAGCCTCGCTTCACCAGCACCCAGCATGGAGGTCCTAATTGTGTTCGGCTTGACTAGTATGAGGAAATTTCTCGCACTGAGGTCGCCCGGGGAAACAAGCATTGGGGTCCTACCCGTGCTTCTATGGGCTCGAGCAGAGGTCCTACCCAGTCCAACACTTCCCAAGGAGGTCCTCCCCATATACCCTTTGATATCTGTCTCGGTGCTCCTCACACCATGGCTTAAATATATGGAATTCATGTCCACCCCAGTACCAGTTTGACCAAATGTCCTTCTCGTGACGGAAATCTGCCATTTCCTGAAGAACCGTCTTTGGGCAAGAGGGTGGGTTGTCGATGCCATAATGGGAACACCGAGAAGATTCAGATTGATATCAAACTGGTTTTATTCTCAGAGTCTGAAGATAAACACGACTCAGGGATGGAACCCTCACCTAGATCCCCCGTGTCAAGGGCTAGGGCAGGAACAAGGTACATCAGCCTTGTACTTCTAGAATGTGAGGTCCATTGGATTCCCACCTTGTCATAACCCGTCCCCCAGGGCCTGTGTCGTGACTACCCCAAGCCCACCTTCCATAGGCCAGGGGCTGGTGACTAGCATCGAAGGCATATTCCATAAAACTGGGAAGTCATTACCTTTATAAAATATAACAAACACAACCAAGAACACAGTAAGATAAGAACTCAAGTAAAATGAATTGTAAACAGAGTGAGTATAGTATGTAAAAAAGGGGCCAAAATATAAGCCTAGCTGTAAAGTACAAGGAAAACTGGAAAGTACAAGACAACTGATAGGTGGAATGGAGTTCCTAGATCATCCACCACAGATCTAACCTGAAGGGTAGGTATAGCTCACGAACGACTGTCTCTATGGTTCGCCTTGTCTAACATCCACCTTTGATCTACCAATAGTCTCGGTACCCTCTTCCTCAGTCAGCATTGTCCTTCGTCTGAACCAAACACAACGAAGTACGAGCAGAACCCGTGTAGGGTTGAGGATAATATTACTCAGTAGGTACCCCGAGACCCTCAAGGTCTCACAAAATCCACAGAGGATAAACCAAAAATAAAGGAAACAACTGATAACCCATCTTTGGTATATTCCCATACATATACATAATTTATCAAGTAAACCCATCTCAATCATGAGGAAAACACAGAGTTCAACTCAAAACCCAAATTTCAACTGTTCCAAAAAGTAAGGAATACCATGAAGGTATGTACCATAGAGGTACGCCACACAGAAGAATACAACCAAGGTATTACCACGAATAAAGGTACCACACAGGTATGAACTTAGCTCACACTAGGTATAACTTAATTACATTAGTAGAGATGATTAAATGTAACTAATGGATCATCTTACTCTATTAAGGGGCTCTGCTACTGACCCACACAGGATCGCTCGGTGAAAAACCACACAGGATAGCTCTAGTTGATGATTCACATAGGATCTCTCTAAGTGTTGACCCATACAGGATCTCTCTATGTGTTGACCAACACAGGATCACACTATGTGTTTTCCCACATAGGATCGCTCTAGGTGTTTACCCACACAGGATCACTCCAAGTGCTGAACCACACAGGATATCTCTAGGTGATAACCAACACAGGATCACTCTAGGTGATGACCCACACAGGATAACTCTAGGTGAAGACCCACACAAGATTTCTCGGTGCTAACCCACACATGATCTATCAAAGTGCTAACCCACACATGATCACTCCAGGTGCTCACCCACACAGGATCACTCTACGTGCTAACCCGCATAGGATCACTCTAGGTGCTGAACCACACAAGATCACTCTATTTGTTGAGCCATATAATATTGCTCTAGGTGCTGAACCACATAGGATCACTCTTCATTATTCACATCAAAGCCAGCTACTGGGTTCCCACACTAAGACTCGTCGTCTCCAAGAGAATTCACTCCAAAATTCTCTAGTTGATACTCCAAATTTCATGAATTCTTATGAAGAAGTTTTTCAAAGTACTGATATGTCATAAAGGTCTCAACGCAACAGACGGTACGTCAATCGGATGCCCGGTCTGTAAGTAATTATCCTTTTAGCCTTGAGGGACCCGGTTGGATTCGGGCTCGATCCAACCCGAACGTATTCCAACTTTATCCAAATATCTAGTGGGTTATAATCTAAGGGACCGTCTCACTCCATGATATCCAGTGCGGTTGACGGTTCGTCAAACGAACGTCTAGTGCCAAAGTTATGGCCAAAAGTGCGTAAATGGGTCGTAGTGGGTCAGGGTCCAGTCCAACCCAGTCGGACAGACCCGACTTGGGTCAACCAGGTCTGACCCACTAGGTCTGGCCTAGCCCACTGAGCGGTCTAGCCCGCGGGGTCTAACCCGGACCGTTGGGCTGTCTAGCAGGCCGTGAGGACAGCGAGGGGCCGTAGGGGCCGCGAAGGCGGTGCAAGGCCGTGGGGGCCAAGGAGTGGCGGTGGAGAGACCGTTGTGTGGTTAGTCCACAGACAACACGAGGCCATGAGGTGGCTTGGCTGCGGACATCTCGAGAAAACGGGGCAGCTCGGCCGCGGGGGTAATGCGAGGGTGCGGGGCGACGCGGCCGCAGACAGCGCAAGGTCGTGGGTCAGATCAGCTGTGGGGGTGCCATGAGGGTGCAGGGCGGCTCAGTGGTGGGCGGTGGTGCAGTGGGGTGAGGATGCTGCGAGTGGGTGTGGCTATGGCGGTGGTGGTCACGGGGCGGCGCTGTTGGACCGTTGCCTTCATTGTAGCTAGCGGTGGTGAAAGCCTCCATTCTCGTTCCCCAACTTAGTTGATATCCATCCTCCTCCATTGCGAAGAACACAAGAAATATCCCAAGAAATTTGGAGAGGAAGGTCCATGTTTTTTTGGAATGCACTCTCCACAATAGAGTGGTAACAAGTGTCTAGTACTTGAATCATAAGAAAATCAAGAATGGGTATGGAAAATAATTCAAACACCCTCCCTACCTCGTTCATTTGATTTTTTGAAGATTGTTTGCGGGGGTAGAGACGATGTTGTTGGGAATAAACGGACATCAGTGACATCAGCGTTTCCTCGATCTTCAGTTCATTAATGTTGAAGACATTCCATGTCAACGAATGTCCTGAGGAAGAATTCGGTGTCAAAGATGGAATTCTTCATTGGTGTTCTTCATTGGAGAGATTTCTTCCAAGGCTCTTTCCTTTGCCAATGATTAATTTTCCCCCAACCCACGAAAAAAAAGTAGCCAATATAATAAAATATTTTGTAACAATTTCAAATTAGAATAATTAATTAATTGAGTTGGAGTATTAATTAAAAGGAGGGTGGCATAATTAATCAAGGGGTAGTTCAAGAGACTTCCCCTCATTTAATTGGGAGTTTCAAAGGGGTTTTTAACCTCAGGTGGTCCCCACCACCATAATCTCTCATGGAAGGTTTTTTCAGGTGTTTCCCACCCCATAACCTCTCATGGGATGTTTAGTTCTGGTGGTCCCCACCTATGAAACATCCAAATGGAAGTTTCAAAAGAAAAAGAAAATAAAATGTTACACGATTTTATTTTATTTTATGATTTCATGAATAAGTGAAAAGCTAACTTCCACCCTCAACCTACTATGGTCGAGGTGAAGGTCTCTTTATGCGAATACCAGTTCTGCAAGTTCAACAGTGCCCTCAGATTTAAATTCTGAGCACCAGTTAAATAGTTAGAAAATCCCACTCGCATGTTTGCTGAACGTACGAGAAATAAAGTTCATAAATTTATTTCAGTCACTCTAGGCCTCAGAATAAAGTTCCATCAATTTTCATAGACTTATAAAATTACCATGTATTTTAAAAAAAAATTACATAGAAATTCTGGGTCTTTACACACCTCCCTCCATAGGTATATCTAGGAGGATGAAAATTTGGCAACTCCACAGGTTACAGTCCTGCAATCACCACCATCATCGCCAGAAGCACTCTATTCCTCGACTAGATATCATGAAGGGCTATTATGCGGATCAATGGTAGATGAGTAGCTGTGTGGTCCACCGCCAACAGTTGTGGTCCCCGCACCAGATACCACGACATTCAGCCCGTCTTACAGCGATGTCATGGCTAGGTCACTTCACTCTTCAGAGGGTAGCCCGAGATGCGGCGATTTATCAGCTTGCTCACCATATTCTCCACCAGCCACCATGCCACCCCATCGGTCTACTTCAGTACTGCTACCCTTTCCCCAGCTACCTCTGGTAGATGAATGGGGAAATGAAGGGATATAACCTGAATCTGATCCCATGAGTTTATGGGATATCCTCATGGCAGACCACATCCGTGAGATGTTTTGGCTTATTGTAGTGTCGAATTTTTGTGCGCCAGAATCCCTCACCCAAGAATAAGTTGATTGTTTTCTCCAGACCCTCTGGGATACTCATTTCCATCTGCCCCATCAGTGAGTGGATTATTATAAAAGTCAATAACATTTCGAAAACATTGGAAAAAAATGTGGTCTGGTTGATTTGGCTGCACTCCCTGTGGCCCAGTGCCCTAAGTCACTAAGTCTTCGTAGGGCCCTCCAGCAACAGTGCATTAAGAGCATCAAGTTACTCTGCAATATTATCAATGAGGCTTCTCCCCATGTATAGATCTATGTATGGGGATAGTATAATTCCCTCCTCTTCAGTCCTATCCAGGGAGAACCTAATTTTCCAGGAGTCATAGAGGATATTCCTGCCGGAAGAGTCATGGTTAACATGGAGGACCTACTAGAGGATGAAAACGAGTTATATTTCCTTGGATAGGACCTTCCCCCCAAGGGAGCTTCACACTTCTTGGATTCTTCAGAAAGAATTACTCATCAAAAGAGTAATCTACTGGGTCTTCCCGTGCCAACCAAGGTAGCAGTCCTCAGCCAAAATCCCCAAAAGGGCAAGGAATGCCTTGGAGCTGTCAAGCCCTCCAACCCATCTGGATCAGTGCAGAAGGTGGAGGATGACCCCAATAAATCCGCATTGCACCAGCAACTCACCGAACAGAAGAAGGTGGTAAATACCTCCTTTATGAACGTACTGAAATGTGACGGCTTGACTACAGTGATCATGGGTCGGGGCAGTAGGGGCAGGCATAGATTCCCCTCAGTGAATTAACTCCAGTAGACCCTGACCATCTTTCCCATGCAGACAGGGTTGAAGCAGGAAACAATGGCAAGAGGGCATGGTATGTCTCACCCAATCCTCCGGAACGGCGCAATAATCCACATGACCCTTCTCAAATTCTCCCAGCTACCCTGTAGGTTGTGCACCTAGCCTCTCCACGAGCCACTTGGCCGCCTTATCAAGTTAAAGAACCCACCAACACACAGGTAGTCAGGGATCCCGTCATGAAAGGAACTACCACCCAGATGTTTCAATAGGGGTACTCATTTCCCATCTCGAGGCATTAAAGACGTGACAGGTGGCGCTCTTTCCGGATGGAAATCACTATCCGGCATGGCTGGATCATATGATAGCACACCTGGGTTTCCAGAATCCCACAGTTTCCCCCTTCAATAGGACAGGGGACCCACCATAGCACCTGAACCACTTTACCTTAAGGTGTGGCCCCATGTTGGGAACTCCAATGCAGGAGGAGGCCGCCAAGATCTGATGGATTGTGTAGACATTGGAAGGGAAAGGATTTGTCTGGTACAACAAGCTCCCCATCGGATTAGTAATAGGCTAGGAGGACCTCCGTAGGCAATTCCTCTTCCATTTCAGTTCCACCTCCTGGAAGATGAGTATCGCGGACCTCTTCAAGTGATAATAGAGGCCTGATGAGTGCATCATCGACTTCATTGCCTAGTGGAAAGGACTCACTTATTTCTTTGACATGCCGCTGACTTAGGAACAATTGCTGATGATGTGTGTAGGAAATGTCAAGATGGAGATGGTCCCATCTTTAATCACCCAGAACTATCCTAGGGGATTTTGAGAATTCATTGATAAGGCCCAGCGCCTAGAGGAAGCCTTACAGTAGGCCAATAAGGCACGTTTTTTCCTCTTGTGATCCCCGTGAGAAGGGCCACGAGGGCCGAGCATACCATAGTGGACCAAATAGAGGCCCCCAGGTTACTAGAGTTACTGCTAGTGGATCCATCTCTAAAACCTCATAGAGGCCCTCTTCCTCAGGCACAACCACTGGCTCAGCAACACCAACATTAGGATCAGCAAGTGCCCCCATGCAATGTGCCGCCATTGCCCATGCAGGATTACCAAACACCACCTCATCGGCAAGCTCTTCCAGGCCCTTTTCAAAGTCAAGATCCATGGCCCCCCTTTTCGGATAGTAGAAACTGGTCCTACTCATTCAACAAGGCATAGGTCCCAGGTTACTTCCGCAGTGCCTTGGAGCAGGGGATTCTACGTTTTCCAGAGTGTAGAAGACCGAAAGAGGAAAACTTCACTGATCACCCTAATTACTACCCCTACCACTGGATCCTAAGGGTACACTATTAATATGTGTTATGTGTTCAATGACTAGCTTCAAGACCAGGTATATAACAACATAGTCTGTTTAGGCCCGACTTCGGCACAGGTGGCATGCGTCTTCATGAGGCCAGACAACAGCAGTGACATCGAGGGCGAGTGGCATCAGGTTTCTAGTCACGAATCCTTAATGTATGATGACTGGATGGCTTTTAAAATAGTCTCTCAGGCCCATGGTGTCATCCAGGCAAGCCTAAATTTTCCAGAGCCTTTAGAAGCTGCTGCCACCGCTTCTGCATCGTCGTCTCAGCCAACCATTTCCCAAAAGAGAAAACACTAGCGTCGCATGGGAAAACAAAGTACCCCACTGATTCCATCATCATCCCATACTCTTGGAAAATTCATTCCCTCGTATATGGAAATACGTCCTAGGACTTGTCCAGTAGTGGACAACTCTTTGAGTGACGGCCAAGGGTACACCTCGGTTAACACCATAGAGCTGGTAAATCCCTACATCATTCCTGGCGATGAGGAGCACTAGGTGGATCCTCCCAACGTCCCCAGTCGTCCGCAGCATTGACAGAGCTTTGGATATATGGGCTGTCAAATTGCCTTGGTCAACACTTCTATCTAGGTTATGCATGAAACATAAACCAGGCAACATGCTCAGTGCATAACTCAACATGCACAACCAACTCATTTCGTGGCATCAGGCCTGCCTTCATTTTTGTTCGTGTTGCTGGATCAGGCAGAGCCACCTTGATCATGCTGTGACAAGCCACACCCTACTACTGGCCGGTTTCAGTCATCTGGCCCTCATCTGGTAGTCACCCCGTAGACTTTGACTAGTGAGCAGTGGGATACTCCCAGCACCAGTCAGTAGCCAGTCAAATAAGCAGGACCCACCATACCTTCTATCATAGATTGACCTCTTATAAGCATAAGTTCATGCCTGGCACAGAAGTATGATGTTCTTTAGAATCATTCAAGTATCATAGCAAGGATATCAATCCCTGATGCCCTTCTCTTGTCATTAGATATGTGTGAGGCCCTCACTAAAGCTTTATGAAGCCCCGTCTAGTTTGAGATGGAAGTTGCAGTCGACGAATCCTTTCATGCTGAAGCAGTCGAGACTGCTTAATACTAGGCCATTATCTCATTCTCTGGGGAAGATGAAGGATCTCCCATAAAGGGGAACATTCACCCTGGTTACATCACTGACCAGTTCAATGACGTGGCGGTTCATCATTGTCTTGTCGACACGGGCTCTAAAATTAACCTAATCCCGACTCAAACACTGTGAAAGCTGGGATTGTCTAAGGATGATTTCAGTCCCTCTAACCTAAGAATCCAAGGTTATGAGAGGATGTAACAGACATCAGTCGGTAAGATCTTCTTGAAGACCGATTTTGGTGGCCTAATTACCAGCACAAAATTTATAGTAGTCTCCCAGGACATCGCCTACAGTGCGTTGATGGGAAGGCCGTGGCTCCACCTACATGCAACAGTTCCCTCATCATATCACCAGTTCCTTAAGTACTCCCTTAATGGTCGAGTGGACATGCTTCAAGGTGACACATATCCATTTTCCTCTTATCAAGCCCTCTACCTAGATGCCAACTACTACAAGACTAAGGACAAGCAGATTCGGACTAACGAGGTCGAGCATTTCGCGGCTGCAACTGACCTGTGGATAGATCTAGATAACGCCTACATCTTTCTAATCCACCGATTGGAGGCTATTACCCCAAACATGGGATAATTCTTCAGTGTTTCTAGGATGAGGGGGGAACACATTCTCAGGCCTATGAGATGCCATAAGATCACCTCGTACTCCTATACAAATCAGGCTCAGGTGATCCTGAAGCCTCCTACCCACTTAAGGTATCATGATGTCCTCCCCATGGAAACAACAATACATCATACATTCTTATTTTATAGGGATTAAATTAAATTTCTAAAGATTAAGTTCCACTATTTCTTCGATATAATCCAGCGTTGCCCCTTGGGCCAAAGGCCAGATGATATCGGATCAATAACCTTAATCGTTATGGTTGCGGCAGCACAGGAGTCCTCCGATGCAGTGACCACTGCCACTTAGGTTGGTACCAGCCTCCCATAGGGATCTTCCGACTCAGAAGACATTCCTCCCACCAAGGATCCCTCCTTTATAAGTGTAGAGGAGGATTTAGATGATTCTCCTCCCTCCTTCGTTTAGGTCATCTCTACCAGAATCGACGAGTTGGTATGGGTGAACCACGGTAGCGAGGCAGACCAGAAACCCACATTGATCAGTGCCGTAATGCCCCTAAAGTAGAAAAAATAGTACATAGAATTCCTAAAAACATAGTTATGTATTCGCCTAGAGTTATGATGAGATTCCAGGACTACATCCTTAGGTATTTATTCACCACCTTGGTCTACTAGAAAATCATCGTGGGTTCAAGCAGCCTCCCAGAAAGATGCACCCTTCTCACGGTATCATGGTAGAGGTAGAAGTTGATAAGATCATTAGAGAAAATTTTGTTAAGGAGGCCCAGTACCCCAAATGGCTATCCAAAATTGTACTAGTCAAAAAGAAGAACAGACAGATCAGAGTCTGCATCAACTTTCGATATCTCCATAGTCACTGTCCGAAGGTTGATTTTCCCCTTACTGTGAAAGAGTTATTGATTGACACTAAAACTGGATTCCAAGCCCTCTATTTCATGGATGGGTACTCTGGGTACAACCAGATCTGAATGGACCCCAAGGAAGAGGAGTTCATAGACTTCATAGCACCACATGGTACTTTCTTTTACCAAGTCATGCCATTCAGTTTAAAGAATGTGGGTGCCACCTATCAGCGGGCTATGCATCACATATTTAAGCCGATCCTTAGAATGTTGGTGGAATGCTATGTGGAAAATCTAGTGGTCAAATCTCGCCAGCATCCGGACCATCTCAAGGACCTCGAGAAAGTGTTCGGCTTCCTCTATTCCCATCACATGATGATGAATCCATTGAAGTGTGCATTTGGGGTCACCTCTGGAAATTTTCTCAGCTTCGTTGTTAGATACAGGGTCATTCAGATCGACATAGATAAGATCAAGGACATTATCTATATGTCTCCTCTGTGCAACATTCGGGAGCTTTGAGGTTTCCAAGTCCACTTATCCTACACATGCCAGTTCATTGCAAATCTGGCCGGAAAGTGTAAGCCCTTTTCTAGGATCATGAAGAGAGGCACACTCTATCAATGAGATAAATAATGTCAGACTGCGTTTTAGGAAATCAAGCAGTATCTACTTCAGCCTCTGGTCTTAATGCCACCCATCACTGGAATGCCACTGGTCCTTTATGTGACCTCCCTAGAATGATCTCTCAGTGCCCTTCTCGCCCAGAAGAACAACGAGGGGACGAAGAACAAACATTACTACCTCAGCCAAATGCTCCTCAATATGAAGACCAGATAATCTCCCATCTAAAAGAGATGCATTGTGCTTGTATTCACAGTACAAAAGTTGGGACATTACTTACAACACCATGAGGTACAGCTCGTGTCCCGAGTAGACCCATCGAAGTACATCCTAAACCACCCTATGTTGATAGGCCATCTAGCTGGGTAGTCAGTGATTCTCTAGTAGTTAAAAATAAGTATTTTACCTCAAAAAGATATTAAGGGGAAAGCATTGGTTTACTCCCTTTCTTCCCATCCAGCTCCTGCTGACCAGTCTGTGGATCTCAATTTCCCCGATGAGGCAATCCTCTCGGTAGACCAAGCCACATCGTGCTGGCATATTACCTTCAATGGTGCTTCCCGAAACCCCACCGAAAGAAGGCTCAATAACTCCATTCGCAACAGAGTATTCCTAGGAATTGTCTTCATTACCCTGGAATTGGTCTTCCTGCCAAACTCAATCTTATTGTCAGAGGGATGCACCAACAATGTGGTAGAGTATCAAGCTCTCATCACTAGCCCGAGCTGGCTCTTGGGATTGATGTGCCCCATTTGAATATGAAAGGGGACTCTGAACTAGTCATCAAATAGATAAACGATGACTACATCATTAAAAATATAGATCTTGCACCATTTTTTGAATGCACTCTCCAGTAATAGGCCTAGTTACCATCTTGGCCAGAAGTTACTCATGTTCTTCAATCTCAGAATGGCCGAGCTGATGACCTGGACAACCTAGCTACATAACTCATGGATCCCGAGAAGCATGATCTGATTTTACATGTGGCACATTGGAGAGTCATTTCTCCTATCACACTGGATGACGACGACGGCCCACGGGTAAGACACCTTACGGCTGGAGCCTCCACATCATGACCCACGGGTCCCCTGGATGCGATGATCGAAGTGACTGCCAACTGCAGATCCCCCTTTGTTGAGTATCTCTATAATGGTAATCTCCCAGCAGAATCGGCCGAGCCTGAGAAAATATGATTCTGTGCATGGCATTTCACCCTCCATGACGGCCCTAGACATGAGAAAATCCTCTACAAGTACGGGTTTGATAGGGTTCTCCTCCGTTGCATTCAACGAGTCGAGATTTCTCAGGTAATGCAAGAGGTTCACATCGGTTCCTATAGGGCACATCAGACCAGGACGAAACTATCCCACCATATTCAAAGACTGGGGTACTTTTTTCCCTCTATGATCCATGAATGCATTGAGTTTGCCAAGAGATTCCATGCGTTCAAAATTCATGCAAACTTTCTTCATCAGATGCCAGAGTCTCGCCACTCCACCAAATAATCTTGGTGATTTATAGTGTGGGGACTTGATTTCATGGGACCATATCCACCGGTGACAGCTCGCCAGTGTAGGATCATCCTGACAGCCACATATTTCATGTCCAAGTGGGTAGAGGTAGTTCCACTCAAAGAGGTCAAGGATCGTTCCATCATTGACTTTGTGAGCTCCAACATAATCTATCGATTTAGAGTCCCTCAGGATTTCATCACCGATAATGGCACAAACATTCGAGCAGCTGAGATGAAGAAGTTGTAAGCTAAGTACAACATCTTTTCTAACCACACCTACCGCTAACATGTGCAATAAAAGGGATAGATCGAGGAATTCAACAAAACCTTCTCTAACATTATGCATAAAATGGGGTTTTAGAATAAGAAGAGTTGGTTGGACAAGTTCCCCAATGCCCTTTGGTCTTATCAGATGACGACTCGTAATTCCACCCAGGCGACCCCATATTCTTTGGTGTACGGAATGGAGGCCATCCTGCCCATCGAGATTCAATGTCCCTCACTATGCACAACTATATATGATCAGAAAGCATCAGATAAAGTGCTGAAATCCATCTCGCCGAGTTGGAAGCGCTTGACGAGAACAGGCTTTGTGCCCTGCACAATCTGGAAAGGGGTCACAACAAGATAGCCAGAGATTTCAACAAGAAATTTCGCCTCCACTCCTTGAAATGTGACTTGGTTTTGGCCCTGAGGGCACCAATGATACCTGGCAGGAAACCACCCAAGTTGGAACCCAAATAAGTAGGACCCTACGTCATTCACAAGGTTTACTCCAATGGAACATACTCACTGGTTACAATGGATGGTGAGCGTAAAACTCTTCCCACCAATGCCAAGTTCCCCAAGCAATACTTTTCATGAGACATTGGGTCCCACATGACCATAAATTGTATGGTCCTACATGACCTTAAACTGGTCGGACCCGCACGACCCTAAACTGCACGACGATTCTGGATGACCATAAACTGTACAGTCCTACATGACCTTAAACTATGCATCATCCTACATGATGTTAAACTGCATCTTAAGAACTATGTATGGCTTGATTACCATCATCTTGGGATACATAGGAACACTCAGATGCCTCGCCTTGTGTCCAGCCCCAGTTTCCTCTTTGATAATCCCCTCCTGGGCATAGTTATTTTGGGGGATCTCACATGGTGTCACGTAGGCTTCTTTGGCCCCACCCATGTCAGGGTTACGATGATTACACCATGTGCCCTCCTTCATTCTTGTAATCCTCCCACATCCTTACCGCAGGACGCTAGACATGATGTCCCTTTTCAAAACTACGTGTGGCTTGATTCCCATCCTCATGGGATACGTAGGACAGCACAAACATTTTATCCATAGGCCCATCCCCAAGCTACAGGACCTCCCATTGGTACGAAACACATGGTGTGGTGTAGGCTTTTCCCCTCATTCACATCGGGCTATTTTTCCACACCACACATACCCCATTAGGACATCCCTCCCTTCATTTACCGTCTGCTTTGAAAATGCAGGTCCCATCATGCTTCACATGCCCCATTATTTGGGCTTCCATCACCTTCTATATCAAAAGCCCCCCCCCCCACAAATGGAACGGATGATCGTCCCATGGGATCTCCTACTGTTACAGGATAACACCCTCGAGGATTTTGAGCTACAAATTGATAAAAGTCCCATTTTGTGAATATGGTCAATGGTTGATGCTCAATTGCTTTCCCCAAATTCTGGTCACACAAGGGTGGATACTGTGTGTAAAGACCCGAAATTTTGAATAAATCTTATTTCCTAATTTTATGTGTTATTTTATTTTATTTTTATACTCAACAAAAATGTTTCATTTGATAACATGATTATAATTAAAATGAGACCATTGGGTTTAGAAGGTTATATGACCATTGGTCAATATGACCGCCGGAAACTAAACGTTTTGATTATTGTCTCTAAATACAAGTAATATTTGTTAATTATTATAGAAAGAAGATTCGATGGCCTCAACCAGTAGTCTTGGACCGATCGAAGCCCATCTAACAGAACTTGGGAAAGAGGTAGCACCACTGGGCTTTTCTATGGACCAAACCCAAGCCGAACTTCATCGTGTGAAGCTATAACGGAATCACCTTTACGAGAAGTTCAAACTGATAGAAATTACTACTTGTGCGATGTTAGCCAAGCCTCCCTCAGATTCTCTCATCTTAGCAGACCTTACACTTAGATCCTATGCTGGTTTGATAATGGGCTATGTAAGGAGGCCGTAACTGCCTTGTGTAATCCTTTGTTTTAAATAAAAATTGGGATTTCTTCTTATGATGAAGTTTATGAATTTTTAAATGACCGGATAAATATAGTATTCATATTTTTGATGAATTTTAGAAAAAGGATATTTTGAAAATGTTTATGTAAACCTTAAATATAAAAATGTGTAATGATTTTCTAAAAATGGTCTTCTACAAATATGTTCAGTACGAAATTTAGAGTCTAATAATATCAACTTGATTTTTGATGAATAGTAAATTATAAATAGTGATTTTATGATTAGGATTAGTAATGTGTCTAAATGGATTAGTAATCTCACTTAAAGAAAGTATTAATATAATCTAGGATCCTTGATTAAGTAATGTGATTCAATAAAATGGTTAAATAATGGTTTCATAAATTATTATTCAAGTATTAGTTTTTTCGAGTGAATAGTGTTTTTAATTATAAATTAAATTAAAAATATTTAAAAAAATTATTTTTATAAAATGTATTTCAGTTTTGAACTAAGAGCACCGATATTATGTTATGGTAATTTTTGGGATTTTTTCTGAGAAAATGAATTTTCGGTGAATAGTGTATTTATTTAAAAAAATAAATTAAAATTATTTAGAAAATTATTTTTATAAAATGTAGTTAATTTTTGAAATCATAGCATTGATATTTGGTTAAGGTGAAATTTTGGGATTATTCTGAGAAAGTTGAATTTTCGATGAATAGCGAAAATACAGTTTTTAAGTTACGGGTGTTTAATGACATCATTAAATGATGTATTAAGTATGTAATCAATATGGTCGACTTATGAATAGTAAGATAAGGTATGAGGTGTCCCAAGTGTCCAATACCATGGGAAAATACCATGGGCAGGCCCATGGTTTTTCCAAAACCACTAATGAGGTGTCCCTTGGCCATTAATGCCTTGTCCCCTCACTTTCCCTATAAATACCAATCCATCTTCTCATCCATTCGACTCCCCACTCTCCCCCAACAATGTTATGGTCTCATTACCTCCCAAGGAGTCCTCCAAAGGTGCCCCCAAACCCTCAAGGTCCCAACCTTTGAGTTTTAAGAGTTACGTTTTAAGGTAAGGGATCCGATCTCTCTCTTTCTTTTCAAGAAATCTCTTTTATGTAATTTCTTTTATGCTCCATGTTCTTATGTTAAAGGGGGTTATTTTATACTCCTCTTACTGCCCTTTTCATGTTCACATAATGAGATATCCCCTCTTACTCTCATTATTTCGTTTTATGAAGTTTTAAGTGGCGCTGTTAGCCTGCAGAAATTTTTGTAACAGATTCTTTCTCCCTTCTAATTTTTCAAGATCTATTTTCATGTAAAGTATTTCAAGTTCCTTTTTATTATGTTGGGGGTATGATCTCTAAATTTATCATACTGATCTTTTATGATCATATGATTAGAGATCTCATTTTATCTCTTCAATTCAGTACTTTGATGTTTTAAGTGGCGCCGTTAGGCTGCTGAATTTTTAAGTGGTTTTTCACCCTTCTCGTTTTGAAGTTCTACTTTCATGTCAATTCTTTCAAGTTCGTTTTTGTTATGTTGGGGTATGATCTATATATCTATCATACTGATCTTTTATGATCATATGATGACAGACCCCATTTGATCTCTTCAATTAAATACTTTGATGTTTTAAGTGGTGCCATTAGGCTGCCGAATTTTTAAGTGGTTCTTCACCCTTCTCCTTTTGAAGTTCTACTTTCATGTCAATTCATTCAAGTTAATTTCTGTTATGTTGGGGTATGATCTATATATCTATCATAATGATCTTTTATGAACATATGATGAGATACCCCATTTTATATCTTTAATTCAGTATTTTGAAGTTTTAAGTGGCGTCGTTAGGCTGCCGGATTTTTGAGTGGTTTTTCACCCTTCTCGTTTTGAAGTTCTACATTCATGTCAGTTCTTTCAAGTTCTTTTTTTTTATGTTGGAGTATGATCGCTATATCTATCATACTGATATATTATGTTCATATGATGAGAGACCCTATTTGATCTCATCAATTCATTTTTGTTGAAGTATAAGTGACGCCGTTAGGCTGTCGAATTTCTAAGGGGTTCTTTCACCCTTCTCATTTTCAAGATCTATTTTCATGTCAAGTCTTTCATGTTCCTTTTTATGTTGGGGTATGATATCTATATCTATCATACTGATCATTTATGTTCATATGATGAGAGACCCTATTTTATCTCGTCAATCCATTTTTTGGATGTTTTAAGTGACGTCGTTAGGCTGCCGAATTCTCATAAGAGAAATCTTATTTTTTTTTTGTCTTCCTTTCAAGTTCTTTGTTTCAAATGGTATATCATTAAAATTTCATTACCATGTTCTTAAATACTTTTTATTTTGTTCCCATACTGTTTTATGTATCATTTTTTAGTGGGTGACCCATGTCCCCTCTCTTTCCAACTTTTTCTAAAACCATGTATCATAGACGTTATGCTGCATAGTTTTCGTCTCAAAATGCCTCCCTCTTTATCTCAAAATTATTTTATGTTATTAAGTGAATACTCAAAGATCTTATTTATACAGGGGTATTCACATATATATCAGAATTTTCTATTTTAAATTCTGGTATTTACATACATGAAACCCTCTTTCCCTTTTCCGTGGGTTTAAAGTGACATAAAGATCATGTCTATAAAGCAGTTTTTAAAACGTTATGATTATGAAATGAAACCCATTTATTTTATGCTATATGGGTTGTTTATGAAATGATTGATGATGATATATGTGGCTCACATGATAATAAAGACAAATTAAGGTTGCGCCCTGATAGGGATCCAATGCATTGGGTAAAGACTTAATCTCTAGAGATGACTTTTTAGACTGATACCTTGGTGAATAACCTTGGAAATTTTTAATGACACCTTGGGGATGGAACTTAATGAAACGAAATTATTGTCAATATTAAATGTTGCAGCCACATATTCAAGTTATGAAAATGTTATTTTTATTATGATATGCCTCATTATTTCATTCTCATGCCTTAAAGTTCTTTTCATGACCTTATTGAAGTATCTCAAGTTCACATGTAAAATGTTTATCTTGTTTCCCTTATTGGGCCTTTTTCTCACCCTTTCTTTTGATGTATGTCCCCAGGTTATGTGATGCAGTATTGAACCTAGGATGAACATGAGGAGAATCCTTTAAAGTGTTTTAGATGAATGTTTTATGTTTTAATGTTTAAAGGTCCTGGTTTCCAAGACACTAAACCTTAAAGATCCTCGGTTTTGTAAAATGAAATGAAAGTTTATGTGATAAAAAGGTAGGATGCTATAGTTAGTATCAAAGGATGGTTTAGTTATTTGTGGAAATTAGGATATGAAAACTTTAGGAATAAGCCTATAGAAAAGTTAAAATATAGGAAATTTTCTTGGTATTTTGGTGAGTATTGAGTATGGGGTTGCCAAGCAAATACATCCCTGTCTTGATACGAGCAGGTAGAGGTGGCTCTGGCACAGATGTACATAGGATTAAAACCCGAAAACACCGCATTGAGCTAGACTCAAACCGAAACTGGTACACGACAATGGGCCTTGCTGCACTCTTGGTTACGACACTCCTGGGGGATATGCTTTGGTAAATTCATAAGCTTAGTATGAACCATTGATAAAGGAACAAAGATAAAATATAATTAATATTCACATAAGAATATATGATCATGGATAACCTAGATGGGAACCTAGGGGATCCCAAGTAAGGGTATACTTTTCTTCTACAAGTTATCCTTATATGTTTTTGGTTCCTTTTCATGATTATTGGCTAAGTATTTAAGCCCCTAATTATAGTTTCTTTTCCTAGTTAATGGAGGGAAATGGAAGAACATGTCCCAACAACCAATGTGATAGGAAATGCGACGATTGTCGTATTAATATGATAGGGATGATTAGGGGATTAAAATATGATTATTATTTTGGAAGACGTTCACTATTTTTGGGACCCTACATGATCGAGGTAAATAGATTACTACGGTATTTTCATTGAGGAGTAAGGTTGACTTATATTTTGAAGAATCGATGAATTTAAGGTGGACTTATAGTAATTTAGGTTTCTTATGGAAATGATTAACCTATCTTGGGTAAAATATGTTTAGGTTAGCTACTTTTGTTATAATATGTTATGAGTGGTTGATGTTGTTTGGATATGAAAAATGAAGTTTATTTTGGAAGACAATGTTATCAAATCCTTCTTGTATTTGGGTTTCAATATTAGTTTGGTTTATTTTGGGGAATCTTAATGACCGTTATTTATGGAATGGTAAATGATGAACTATGGGTAGTACCATGGAACTTTTAATATTTAAAATTAGTTTCCATTCCTATGGGATTCTTTCTTTTTGAAGAGTTGTTTTACCTTACCCTTTCTGTTTTTGGGATAATGTTTAAAGATAGAAGAAATAGATAGTTAATCTTTTGTGGATTATGTGATTCTCTAGAAGATGATTCTTGTGTTTTGATGAGACCAAGTAGTTTTGAATGCTCATAGTTTGGAGAAAAGATGAGTTTTGGGTAGAAACTTATTAAAGGATGAAACTCTACATGAAGATAGGTATATTTTCTTATGTTTTTGTTTTATGTTGTAAATGAATTCCTCAAAATTATGAAAAGGAACGTAAAAAAAAACGTTGTTGGTTTACGTTTCCTACTAGGTAATCAAAGACCGTTTACACACATCATAAGTTTGGGATTTTCTTATGGTTAACTTTCTCCTAATCATGTTCTCTATCACTCTCCCCCAGAACTTGACCCTTTGTTTTTCTTCCATGTCCATGTTTTCCTACATGGAATCCTAGTGTGGGTTAACTCGGGTGACCTTTTTACTTCCCTTTGTTTCTTTTAAAGTAATAATTTTACTGACTCCTTTTCCGATGTGGGACTTTCAATGAAATTTCAAAACCCAATTTTAAAAATTGCGATGACGCAATTTCATAAGGGGGGAAGAATGTAACGACCCGAAATTTTGAATAAATATTATTTCTTAATTTTATGTGTAATTTTATTTTATTTTTATACTCAACAAAAATGTTTCATTTGATAACATGATTATAATTAAAATGAGACCGTTTGGTTTAGATGATTATATGACCATTGGTCAATATGACCACTGGAAACTAAACGTTTTGATTATTGTCTCTAAATACAAGTAATATTGGTTAATTATTATAGAAAGAAGATTCGATGGCCTCACTCAGTAGTCTTGGACCGATCGAAGCCCATCTAACAGAACTTGGGAAGGAGGTAGCACCACTGGGCTTTGGTATGGACCAAACCCAATCCGAACATCATCGTGTGAAGCTAGAACGGAATCTCCTTTGCGAGATGTTGAAACTGATAGAAATTACTACTCGTGCGATGTTAGCCGAGCCTCCCTCAGATTCTCTCACCTTAGAACACCTTACACTTAGGTCC
This sequence comes from Viscum album, assembly GCA_963277665.1. Classification (NCBI taxonomy): domain Eukaryota; kingdom Viridiplantae; phylum Streptophyta; class Magnoliopsida; order Santalales; family Viscaceae; genus Viscum; species Viscum album. The sequence goes on along the minus strand of OY728163.1, from coordinate 1,642,870,485 downwards.
TATGCTGGTGTGATAAGGGGATATGTAAGGAGACCATAACTGCCTTGTGTAATCCTTTGTTTTAAATAAAAATTGGGATTTCTTCTTATGATGATGTTTATGAATTTTTAAATGGCCGGATAAATATAGTATGCATATTTTTGATGAATTTTAGAAAAAGGATATTTTAAAAATGTTTATGTAAACCTTAAATAATTAATAATGTGTAATGATTTTCAAAAAATGGTCTTCTACAAATATGTTCAGTATGAAATTTAGAGTCTAATAAGATCAACATGATTTTTGATGAATAGTAAATTATGAATAGTGATTTTATGATTAGGATTAGTAATGTGTCCAAATGGATTAGTAATCTCACATAAAGAAAGTATTAATATAATCTATGCACCTTGATTAAGTAATGTGATTCAATAAAATGGTTAAATAATGGTTTCATAAATTATTATTCAAGTATTAGTTTTTTCGAGTGAATAGTGTTTTTAAATTATAAATTAAATTAAAAATATTTAAAAAAATTATTTTTATAAAATGTATTTCATTTTTGAACTCAGAGCACCAATATTATGTTATGGTAATTTTTGGGGTTTTTTCTGAAAAAATGAATTTTCGGTGAATAGTTTATTTATTTAAAAAAATAAATTAAAAATATTTAGAAAATTATTTTTATAAAATGGAGTTCATTTTTGAAATCAGAGCATTGATATTTGGTTAGGGTGAAATTTTGGGATTATTCTGAGAAAGTTGAATTTTCGATGAATAGTGAAAATACAGTTTTTAAGTTACGAGTGTTTAATGACATCATTAAATGATGTATTAAGTATGTAATCAATATGGTCGACTTATGAATAGTAAGATAAGGTATGAGGTGTCCCAAGTGGCCAATACCATGGGCAAACCCATGGTTTTTTGAAAACCACTAATGAGGTGTCCCTTGGCCATTAATGCCTTGTCCCCTCACTTTCCCCATAAATACCAAGCCATCCTCTCATCCATTCGACTCCCCACTCTCCCCCAACGAAGTTGTGGTCTCATTACCTCCCAAGGAGACCTCCCAAGGTGCCCCAAAGCCCTCAAGGTCCCAAACTTTGAGTTTTAAGAGTTACGTTTTAAGGTAAGGGATCCGATCTCTCTCTTTCTTTTCAAGAAATCTCTTTTATGTAATTTATTTTATGCTCCATGTTATTATGTTAAAGGGTGTTATTTTATACTCCTATTACTGAACTTTTCATGTTCACATAATGAGAGATCCTATATTACTCTCATTATTTCGTTTTATGATGTTTTAAGTGGCGCCGTTAGGCTGTCGAAATTTTTGTAACAGATTATTTCTCCCTTCTCATTTTTCAAGATCTATTTTCATGTAAAGTATTTCAAGTTCCTTTTTATTATGTTGGGTTATGATCTCTAAATTTATCATACTGATCTTTTATGATCATATGATGAGATAACCCATTTTATCTCTTCAATTCAGTACTTTGATGTTTTAAGTGGCGTCGTTAGGCTGCCGAATTTTTAAGTGGTTCTTCAACCTTCTCGTTTTGAAGTTCTACTTTCATGTCAATTCTTTCAATTTCCTTTTTTTTATGTTGGGGTATGATCTCTATATCTATCATACTGATATTTTATGATAATATTATGAGAGACCCCATTTGATCTCTTCAATTCAGTACTTTGATGTTTTAAGTGGCGCCGTTAGGCTGCCGAATTTTTAAGTGGTTCTTCACCCTTCTCGTTTTGAAGTTCTACTTTCATGTCAATTCTTCCAAGTTCATTTTTGTTATGTTGGGGTATGATCTCTATATCTATCATACTGATATTTTATGACCATATGATGAGAGACCCCATTTTATATCTTCAATTCAGTATTTTGAAGTATTAAGTGGCGTCGTTAGGCTGGCGAATTTTTAAGTGGTTCTTCACCCTTCTCATTTTGAAGTTATACTTTCATGTCAGTTCTTTCAAGTTCATTTTTGTTATGTTGGGGTATGATCTCTATATCTATCATACTGATATTTTATGTTCATATGATTAGAGACCCTATTTGATCTCATCAATTCATTTTTGTTGATGTTTAAGTGACGCCGTTAGGCTATCGAATTTCTAAGGGGTTCTTTCACCCTTCTCATTTTCAAGATCTATTTTCATGTCAAGTCTTTCAAGTTAATTTTTATGTTGGGGTATGATATTTATATCTATCATAATGATCATTTATGTTCATATGACTAGAGACCCTATTTTATCTCGTCAATCCATTTTTTGGAAGTTTTAAGTGACGTCATTAGGCTGCCGAATTCTCATAAGAGAAATCTTATTTTTTTTGTCTTCCTTTCATGTTCTTCGTTTCAAATGGTATATCATTCAAATTTCATTACCATGTTCTTAAATACTTTATATTTTGTTCCCCTACTATTTTATGTATCATTTTTGAGTGGGTGACCCATGTCCCCTCTCTTTCCAACTTTTTCTAAAACCATGTATCATAGACGTTATGCTGCATAGTTTTCATCTCAAAATGCCTCCCTCTTTATCTAAAAATTATTTTATGTTATTAAGTGAATACTCAAAGCTCTTATTTCTACAGGGGTATTCACATATATATCTAAATTTTCTATTTTAAATTCTGGGATTTACATACATGAAACCCTCTTTCCCTTTTTTGTGGGTTTAAAGTGACATAAAGATCATGTCTATAAAGCAGTTTTTAAAACGTTATGATTATGAAATGAAACCCATTTATTTTATGATATATGGGTTGTTTATGAAATTATTGATGATGATATATGTTTCTAACATGATAATAAAGACAAATTAAGGGTGCGCCCTGATAGCACTCTAATGCATTGGGTAAAGACATAATCTCTATAGATGACTTTTTAGACTGATACCTTGGTGAATAACCTTGGTAATTTTTAATGACACCTTGGGGATGGACCTTGGTGAAACGAAATTATTGTCAATATTAAATGTTGCATCCACATCTTCAAGTTATGAAAATTTTATTTTTATTATGATATGCCTCATGATTTAATTTTCATGCCTTAAAGTTCTTTTCATGACCTTATTGAAGTATCTCAAGTTCACATGTAAAATGTTTCTCTTGTTTCCCTTACTGGGCCTTTTTCTCACCCTTTCTTTTGATGTATGTCCCCAGGTTATGTGATGCAGTATTGAACCTAGGATGAACATGAGGAGAATCCTTTCAAGTGTTTTAGAAGAATTTTTTATGTTTTAATGTTTAAAGTTCATGGTTTCCAATACACTAAACCTTAAAGATCCTCGGTTTTGTAAAATATAATGAAAGTTTATGTGATAAAAAGGCGGGATGCTATAATGTGTTGTGAACCTGGTCAATAGTATTTCGCTATCATCGTTTCCACTTTGTGGTCTTCCATAAGAACGATGATTCGCCCTCTCTATCCCATGCATATGACATTAAGCTAGGCATATACCATCCAATCCCTATGACCCTAAAATAAGATCACCTTCATCCTCACTACAAGATGTCAAACTGAAAGATGTCCATGACACTCCATCCATGGCCCAACCTTAGGCCCCATGTACTTCTCAGGCCCCTGGCCCAAGTTCTCACTTAGGGTTGTACAGTGTGGTGTGGGATTGTGTCCTCATTCACGTCGGGTTACTCGATGTGCTGTACACGCCCCTCGTTGGGGTATCTGGCCATTACTTGTGTCATAAAATTTCTATAAATACATGTGGCTCGATTCCCACCCTCATGAGATACGTAGGAATGCTCGAATGTATGGTATTTGGGTCCAACCCAATCTCTTAGAAACCACCCTATCATTTTGGCCCCCTGGCCTGTGTTCTTCCAGAAGAGGGGTATACAGTGTGGTATGGGCATATGTCCCCATTCATGTTGGGTTTATAACAACCATGCCCCATAACTCTCTCTCCTGAGTAGCCTTTTCTCCCTTTACCTTCTTTCATCTCTTTGAGTCGGCTTCCCTTAAGTCAGGTCCCTCTGCCCTCTTTAGTGATTCACCAATTGGCCTATGAGTACTCTGGTCTAGAACCTGGAGTGTCAGATTCTACATGGACATGCTTTCACCCACTTTCTAGGATTTGTGTTCTTCTTCATTTGGGCTTCCATTACCTTTCACACCCAAAGGGACCCCCAAATGGAATGGATGGTAGTCCTAAGGGCTCTCCTACCATTATGGGACAACATCCTCAAGGGTTTTCAGACAAAAAAACGATACTATCCCTGTATTGTGAATATGGTTAGTGGTCGATGCTCATTTTTTGTTCCCATTTCAGGCCACATGACATTGATGCTGTGTTTCGAACACGGTCAACAGTTATCCTCCATTTTCATGCCATCCTCTTCAAGCCTGAAATTTTAGTTACACAATTAACATTATTTTCCTCCCCATCAGGTCCAAATGGAATTTCGACACTCCTGAAACTATCCCTCAGTGCACATTTGAAAATTAGGGGGACAAAATCCACAATAATGGCATCATTCGGGCATCACACCAACTTCCATTTGCCGTGCATTCTAGGTATTGCAAAAACCTCTTCTGCCCATGTTTCCCACACCGAGTTTGACTGATGTGGGCTTAGGGATTGGGTAGAGGTCCTCACTTAAATGGAAGGATTACACTTCACAATGGTCTGAGATCTAAGACATTAAACTAAGATCTCTTTTATAACTATGTATGTATTGATTCCCATCCTCACGGGTTATATAGAAATGCTCGGACATTTTGTATTTGGGTCCAGCTCCACTGAGAGCTAGTCTCTCATGCCCTATATTATCTAACCTTTTCTGGCCCCCTCGGCCCAAGGTATATTTCTTGAAATTGTGCGCGGTGTGATATAGGATTATGTTCTCATTCACATCGGGTATTCTTTATCACGCCATGCACATTCTCTGATGAAACTCATATTTCGTATATATTTCTGAGCCATATGACTTTAAACTATGAAACCTTGTACAACATGAATTTAAACTGTTGTGTATATTCTACATGACATTAAAATGCATGGTTGGTCCCATCACAAGACCCTAAACTATGACATTATCATCCTTTTCACATGATGAAAAAATGGTAATGCATTGGGGTGACCTCATTCCAGGGAACATAATGTTTGGTATCGGTCACACACCATACCATTTTTCAACACCCACACACATCTTGATTCTTGTGGCGATGCCTGGACTTTCTATCCTAGGTCCATCACTTCACCAAAAAACACAACTCACATTCATCTTAAAGGACAAACAAGATCAATCAAATGCTGCTTCTTTTGGTGAATGGGTCAGACCCACACAACCTCCTAGAACTACGTGTGTCTTGATTCACATTCTCCTGGGATACATAAGAACCCCCATACACATTGCCTTGGGCCCAGCCTAAATTTCTTTTTTGTTCCCTCGACCTAAAACTTCCCTAAGGAACACATGGTGATCTGGACTCTAGGTCCTCATTCACGCCAAGTTTCATAATTATCTCACCATGTGTCTCCCACATTCCCTACCATCTATGGTCCAAGTTTTATCACTATAAACTAAGATCACTCGGCGTACTTTCTGCAAGATGTTAAACTAAAGGACATCTCCCAAAAATACATACGGCTTGATTCCCATTCTAATTGGATACGTAAGAACGCACAGACACATTGTCTCTGATTCTATCCCGTGGAATCTAAAATCATTTCCTCTCATTCGACCCCTAGGCCCGAACCTTTTGGGAACATGTGGTGTGGTGAGTACCTCATGGGTTCTCATTCACGTCAAGTTTTGCAACAGCCATGCCATGTGCCCCCCATGTCTTCTCCCAAATTGGTCTAAGTCCTATAAGCCTAAACTATGATCTCCCTATGGGAACTGCACATCATGTCTTGCCACTTTGCCGCCCTGAGCATAGTCCACTAAAACCAACCCCCTTAATGGCCCATCCTACGACCATTATGTTGGAAGCATGCAACATCAGGACCTTTGTCCTTGTAGTGGGACTCGACTCCCTCTATATGGTACATCATACTATCTTACTCAGATGTGTTGTGGCAGTTTCCGATGTGTGTAATTTTTTCAGGGACATTCCATCATTCCATGTCCAGGCTTCGTGAGCCCATTATTTTGATCCTCATCTTCTTCCACGTCTGAAGGGACAAACTTTATGGCCCGGTCTCATGCCACCTTTTCTTACCTACAAACATAGGCCAATGCCCCTGAAAACCCTAGATGACATTTACGATATGTCCCATGTTTCAAATATGATCAACGGTTAACCCTCATTTGTCTGTCCTCATTCAAGGATAACATGATATGGATACTGTGTTTTGAATGTGGTAAAAAATTATCCCCTATCGTCATGCCGCCAACATTATGGTTCAGATCTCAAGCATCATGATTCACATATTTCCACTTCCTTATGTTCAAGTGGAATTCTAACATACTCAGCTTTACTCCTTCGTGCATCTAGGTGCGTTATATAGGCAGATCAACATCAATGGGATGTCATTCACCTAGTGTCTCATCGCCCCTAACATGTGCCTTCCTATGCTAGGAAAGTCCCATCACTACTCCTTATTTCCCACAATGAGCATGACTCACGTGGGCTTAGTAGTTCTGGTTGGATGTGTACTGGTGGAGCCATGCCAGGCATGCCTTTCATTATCCTTGATTATGTTAAACTGTGCCTTCTGAACTATGAATGGATTGATTCCCATCCAAATGGTGTATATAAGAACATCCAGGCACCTTGCTTTGGGCCCAACCTAAATTTCACTTTTAATTCCTTGACAAAAGAAAAAACATTATTCGGGGATGCGTGTTGTGTTGTGGATTCATTATGTCCTCATTCACATCAAGTTTATAACTACCGCACCACATACTCCCATCCTCAGATCTCCCATTTCACCCATCGTCCAATCGTATGATGTTAAACTGCACAAGTCCATATGTCCTCAACACATGCAACTAAACTACGATTCTACAATGAACAAGTTCCAGAAGCCCCATGTTAATCATGGGATGCACTCGATTCCTTGCCAAAGAGGTCCTGATTAGAAGTAAGTTTGATCCAAGATCAGATGGATACGCCCACCTAATGTTCCTTCATCACGGTGGCGTGATTTCTAGAGTGTTGAACTCTATTAATAAAACCCATCACTCCATCTCCATTCATTATGTGACCTTTATTTGGGCCCTCATTCTCTTTCACACCTAATGGAACCCCCTAATAGTATGGCTACTCAGCCTATGGCTCACCTACTATCTTGGGTCCACATTCTTGAAGGCTAATAGATGACATTTTGAGTCATGCACCGCGTTTCGAACATGGTCAGCAGTCGACCCTCAATTTTATCCCCATTTTAGGCTAACACAATAAGGATAATGTTTTTTAAACATGGTCAACAGTTATCCTTCACATTCATTCCATCCCCACAATGTTCCGAATTTTGGGTATTTTGAGTCACACTTCCCACTCCTCTATGATCGGATAGATTCTAACGCCCCTGGCGTTACCCCGCTCGTGCACTAGGGCATGGTGAGGAAGTGACCGTTCAGATGTTCGGAGGACTTTATTCTCCAGTCATGTCTCCCCCATTTCTTTTCAAAAGCCTGAAATAGTTATTTTAACCTTGGTTGCCTGATGTTTTATTGTCGCTCCCACATTCAAATAGAGTAATAGTACGAACATCCCTTGTTTCTCACAAAAGGCATGACCCACATGAGAATAAGAATAGATTTCTATTTACATCAGGATAGTGGTCGAAGTGCATTAAAATAAACAAGAAATTAATCATTTCATGCATACAATTCAGAGCTGGAAGTAACAAAGAAGGATGAGTTTAAGCGGGTCGTCCAAAACAGGGCCCTTAAGGACTGAAATTTTGGAGGACTGCTCCAATACTGCCACCTTCCAACCTATGGCCTCCAGCATCGCTTTTTGTACCCTATGATCATTCTCTTCAGCGGTAGTAGTGGGGCACAATTCGTTATCCTGGGCCTATGCCTGTGATTGTTTAGTCTAGAGACCAATCATTTGGTGATTATCCTATACTATTTTCTTCTCAGAATCTGTGAGTTGGGCCTTCAATCGCTCAATGTCCTCAAATTGGTTTTCAATGAATGCCTCAATTTCCTTCATTTTCTCCTGAAGGTGTTGGACACCTGGTCTGCCTCTAGGAAGGCCTGAGTTTTCTTTGAATCCTCCTAGCACCAGGTAATGTATGAATGCGAAATGCCTTCCCATATCTTCTTTTCCATATAATCACAGATCATTAAAAGAAAATAACAAAATTCTACCCCTCAATCGCAGAGAAATAATAGCCAGGTGCAGAGTGACCCCATCTGGCTTAGCCATTCTGCCTGTGGTTAGCTAACAAAGCATATGATGCACTTCCATGCCTTGTTCTTTTTCATACGACTCTCCTCCGCAGTATATGAGTTGGAATCATCATTTTTTTTGTGGTTCATGCACCTATATTTGAGGAAAGCGATGATGAATTCAGTAGCAGGGTCTTCTTTGGGAACCTCCTCCTCATCAGCGACTTCACTCTCATCGGGCTGGAACTCCACCCTGGTAGCATTACAACTCCTCATTGCAATTTCCAGCTCATCAAGTACTAGGGTAGGGCCACCTAGAATGGTTTCTTCTCTAAAGGCTGACCCAGCCGCTGTCCATCAAGCTCCCGCAGATGTCCCTGACTCGAAGGTTTGTCGTGCCTCCAACCTTGTGATCACTGCGTCAGGAATCAATATCTTGATTAGCTGAATTCTCTAACTAAGAGGAAAACCAAAGAGAAATGACTTATAGGAGCCATGTGTAGTGGTTTCCAATGCCTGTGTCATGGTGGGGGTCACCACCACAGGAGAGCCTTCGAAACTTGTCAACTCGATCACCGACGTCGGCTCCTCTTGAATAATGGGGATGGTGGGAGATTCTCATTCTAGCTCATGGTCACCAAATCCAACTAAAATCGGCTCCCCACTATGCTCTGTCCTGAGGACTGGCCCATAAAGTTGCTCCTTGGCCTCCATAGGCATACCTGTGCCCCCTGTGGGGAATAATTTTTGGGGACTCTCACCCGTGTGTTCCTAAATAATACAGGGTTTGGTTGACAGACTATGATTATGAAAAGATAAAGGCTAGTATAAGGTTTAATCCATACCTCAAGCTGTTCTACTAGTTCTGCATCAGATTTGACGATTTCTCCACTCTCTCGGGAGCTCCGCTGGTGAGTGAGATCTTCTGAAGGCCCCTCGCCACCAAGACCTTAAACTTGTCCCCCTTCTTAATGTTCTTCTTCTTCTTCTTCTTCTTCTTCTATTTCTTATTCTTCTTCTTCTCCTTCCTCTACACATTCATCCATGGATGGAATCTTCTTTGGGTCATGCTCATAGCCAAGCATTACTTTAACTAGAAGATGCAGTTCTTCATATCACCCCCGTTGGAATGCATACATATCCATGGCTATCAGGTGTGCATTCCAATGATGAAAGTTTACCCTATATGATATCCGGATGGGCCCTACGTCTGAAAGATCGAGCTCGGTGCATATCAAACTCCACCACAACTCTTTAGTGGACATGGACTGTCATAGTGTTCTGGACATAGACCACAGAGAAGGGAAGATAGCCTCAGAATTTGGCATTACAAGGTACCTAAGTTTCTTTCCTAGGAGTTCCCTAGTCGGGCCACGAGGCCGTACACGAGACCACCCTTACCTAGAGGGTGGAGGCATGTTCTCAGCCTGCGATGCCCCTACCGATGAAGGACCAGCTTGCACCGTGAAAGCTACACTACCCATTCTTTACTTCACTTCCCCCATGGAACCTCTTCAACCATCCCACACGTTGAGCTCGACACTAGCTTCCGGGATCTGCTAGATGCGTTTCCCAAGAATCACATCAGGATATATTCTCATCCAGTGTTTAGCATACTCTATTTACAGTCCCACACTAACATCGGTGGGAGGAAGAGTGATGATTTCACCCAAGCCTGCCATTGTGAACATGAGCCACAACTAGAAGAGAGTGCATGGATGCGGTACTTCCTGATCCACTATGTATACTTTCTTGGGCATCCGCTGCATGCACCTAAACTGCCTTGTGAACCTGGTCGGAATATACAGTTTAAAAAATATTTTTCCATCAATCTAGGCCACCAGCACACCACCCCGGATGCTCTATAGGTACTCCCTTTGGTCTAGTGGACCCCTCCTATCATCTACCATTTGGCCGACCGGGGTTCAGAATGGGTGTAAGTCGAAGTGGGTGTGGTTGTCGATCTGGAGCATGATTCCTTCATCCCTAAGTACCAATGGGAATATTCTAGTAAAGATAAGGAGGGATGGCTGCATACCGTTACTTGGGGCGAATGGAATTCAGTAATTCATACCCACCATAGTGGGCTGTGACCCGGCTGTGGAGAATCTGGAACAACCATCATATCCTCATAGGCATAATTTCCCTCGACATGCGCCCTAGAATACTATATAGCCTAGCCAACACTAGAACCCCTAGGATAACCTTGTTCTTTGCTGCTATAATCCCAACCATCACTAACGTCCCTGGGCAGACTCAGATCCTCATGTACCTCACAGGAAACAATCATCTGCTCAAGAACGCGACAAGGAACCCGCCATATCGCACATTCGGGTCCAAAACTTTGTTAATGCCAAATCCCCATGATCAGTACTCTCCTATCTCCATAATATTCCAATATTATCCCGCTTTTCCCCTTTGAGATGTGTTTGGGCATTGCTTCCCTCATCCTGGAATCTTCACGGCCGTGTCCTGGGTCACAAAGAGATTAAACCACCCTAAATTTGATATGTCCTTCAGGATATATTTTATTTTAATCTCCTCTTTAGCCAAATCCAGCAGGTTCCATGATAGGATTGGGGTGTCTGTCCTATCCCCCCAGACATTCTCTGTTGGGAGGAACTCGTCATACTGATATCCCTCCAAGGGGATTCCCCCGACATAGTGGAAATCCCATAGGCTGATGCCCACCTCCCCATGATGGTGGTGAAAAGTGTTGGTACCAGGTGACCAACGATTGAACAACTCTGATACCATGTCCTGTTGTCGGTAGAAGTGGAATTGAGACTTCCAAACGACCTCAAAACCCCAATGGACTACATCTCCAGCCCAAATTCCTTGCATGTCTGACGTACCCAATAATCCAACGCCCATTCATTGGTAAAGTTTCTCCCGTATCGAAAATCCCACTCATGCATGCCCTTCGTTTTGTCAGTAATGCTGCTTCTAAAAGTACTCCCATAAATAGCAGGAGATTCCTTGGGGACTGGATCGCTTCCCACAATCGTCCTGGTCTTTGGATTTAGGACATTGATGGCTGTGTTCTGCATTTCCCTTATAGGATGGCCATTGTTGGTAATATGAAATTGTGGAAAACTATCCTCACGTGTCACCCATGACAGAAGTGAGTCCATCTCGAAACCAGTCATCATCACCTCATCCCGAAAAATGAAGTTCCATAGCGGCAGGATACCGGTCAAGATGTAATCCTTTTGAACCATCCTAAGCATGCCAAAAAGCATTTGTTTATCATACCCAACCCTCCTCGCACGAAGGATCTGAGGGTTTGTGATCATTTGGATTCTTCTTGTAGCAGCGACAACCTCCCTCTAGGCATTGGTCTATTGAGTGGCCATTTTCGAAATCTGACTGGATCGAAAGGAAATAATGAAGATCCAGTGTGAAAAAGTGGTGGCAGATGAAAGAAGGTATAAATGCGTGGAAACAATTTTGACGACGTGCCAATCTTAGAGTCTGTATCGGAATCTTACATGCCGATCGAGACCATTTTTGAGCATGAGAGTAAAATGCCTATCACACTGAAAAATTGAAAGTATGGCCTGGGGGGTCACATCCTATTTATAAAGCACCAACGCGCCTTCCGTGAGCACGCAACATTCTTGCTTGAGAAAATTCGTTTTTGTGTGCCGCCGAATTGGTTTTACCTATTGTTCCGCATTCCCTCAGAATCCGACCTTTAGGATCTCTTTCAACATAGATTCTGGAGGGGGGTATTTATTGACACAGAAATTCGTAGAATGTACGCATCGGGTGGATAAAAGACCAACGAATGAATCCGAGATGGAAGGAGGAGATTTTGAGGCCCGAGAGGCTAAGACGCACAAGATTAGGGGGACATGTAAAAGTATACCTCTGACACACTAAATCTTGAGCATCGACCCACCTTTCTATTCCTTAGGCGACATCAACCATGACTTTGGGCACTGGTCTAGTTTCCACACACAAGGCGATGCCAAACAGGATTTTAAGCTCTCATCCCCGTTTCTGCGCATAAGGCGACATCGAATGGGCGTTTGCGTGCCTGACCCTATTTCAGTTCACAAGGAGATGTCAAAAGGGATTTTGCCAACCCAAACCTCTTTCCATGTGCTAGGAGACATCAAATGGGCGTTTTCTCACCCAACCCCCATTTTGCACACAAGTCGACGTCAACCAGGAGTTTGCGTGCCTGGACCCGTTTCTGCACATAAGGAGACATCAAAAGACTATTTGTGCACCCGTCCCCGTTACCACACACAAGGTGTTGTATAATGAGCGTCTGCACGCCCGACCCCCTTTGTGCGCCCAAGCCGATGTCAAACAGAAGTTTGAACGCCCATCCCTTGGACACCTCCATAAGGACTCTGACTATAAAACGAACCATATCCCTGCCCTTAAGGGAAGGTAATAGAAGATTAAGTGATGGTCTACTGTGCCAAAACCACTTCTTCTATGACCGTGTGAAATACTCCATGGCCTTCAGGTGTTGGATTTTGTGCGACATGTCCCCCGAGGGGGCTCCTTTGGGTGGGCCCTCTTGGGTCTGATCCTTGGGACTCCCTTTTCTCCCCAAGTCATTTACATGAAATGGATACACTTTTGCGTGCAAGTTCCCTCTATGTTAGGCACTCTTTAACTCAACCCGTCCTTCTTATGCACAACCAGTCCTTCCTGTGGGCAAACCTTCCATCTTGTGTGCAACTGGTCAATCTTTTGTCCAACATTTCTCTCTTGCACGCAATCCCTTCATCTTCTAGGAAATCCTTTCCTCTTGCATGCATACCTTCTATTTTGCCCCGGCTCACCCCCATACACGCGCTCGATGTGTCCCCCTCACCTCAAAGAACCCTGTCTGAGCCCCTCTTATCCACAACACAGCTATGTCACACACTATCTTCCAGTGTGTCCCTTCAGGTTTTCATGGAGCAATGTTAGAGTCCCTTGGGTGGTGCTTTCCATTGAATGTCTTATCCCCATTCTTCTTCACATAGGCATGCTAACAGCTATTGCTTCTTCTCCTAGCCACGCTAACGTCGACCCCCAAATGGATAGCTCCATAACATCACCCTATCATGGAATTCCTGATGCCTTCCTTCCCTCAATGGTGGGTGGGTATCGGTTATGTATGTCCTAGGGGTGCGGAGAAAACCCACCTCGTCTGAGCAGAAGGACGTTAAACTGCCAAGTTCCATTCTCCTCAACACAGGATGTTATACTGTGACCTCGCATCGTGCCTTGCATGCGGGGTTCCCTGTCTCGTATATTCTCTACGCCCACTGGTCTTCACTAGAGCGAGATCATTCCTCACATGGAATGACATCCACTTTATAGGAGTATCTTTTGTCCATGGGGAAAGGGTGAACACACTGGTGTAAGCCCCTAGCTTTTTTTTGTAAAAGGTAGTAACCCTACACCTCCTCTCTCTTCCTGGGGCCAAAACTCCCTCCCACTGGATCTTGTCACCACTCGGGCCTCTATCATGGAGTAAGTCCCAATCTCCATCACCCTTGGGCTACTAACCACTCGTAAGCCCCGGTATCCTCTTTGGGATACTAACCATGTGTATGCCCCACTCCACTCCCCACAGGTGCACCTTCCGCGATCTGATCGTCAGGCCTTCGTTGCCTGTTGTTTCTCACACCAAGCATGACTCATGTGGGTTTAAAGTAATCATTGACCATGAAATCATATCTGGATAGCCTAGTGTGTAAGACCCACACACCCTTCCAATCTATGTAGACTTTGATCCTTGCCAAGGCAAGGTACATTGGAATCATCTATAAGGTTCAAGACCAACAACCATTAGTTCTGACCCTCTTCACGTCGGATCACCTTCATCCTGCATGTCGTTAAAACGTATGCCCCTTTCCACCCTTAACAACATTAAACTACATCCATCATCCCGAAATACGTGGTATTTGATTCTTATCTCTTGTATAATGTTGGTAGAAAGCCTCTCTGAGGTTCAACCCCATCCAGTGGTATGCCGTTGTGACCCCATCCAGTGGAATGCCATTGTGACCCCATCCAGCGGTAAGCTGTTTTGAACCCATCTAGCGGTAAGCTGTGGTGACCCCATCCAGTGGTAAGCTGTTGTGGCCCCATCCAGTCGTAAGCCATTATGACCCCATCCGGCGGTAAGCTGTTGTGACCCTCTTCCAATGGCAAACCATTGTCAACCCCATTCGGTGGTAATCCATTGAAGCCCCCAATTGACGGTATGCTATTGTCAGGTGAACTATGAGGACTTTGATTCCATGCCATTGGGATATGTAAGAGGTCCCTTCGAGACTCAAGCCCAACAACACTGTCATCATCGAGTCGACTCCATCCCATTCTCCACCCACATCACTTAACCATCCATCATCCATTTTGGTTCTTACCCGAGCCGCCACATCCCAGTGGGATCATGCTACCTCATTCCTCATTCCCTTTAATAACAATCTGGTTACTAACGATGCGTTAGCGACAACATCGGTGTTCCCTCTAGGGGTTTCACTCACCCGATCCACTCTAGTTAGTGCTCCAATCAGTCTGAAACGTCTCCGCTAGATGTTAAACCCACAACATACTCTATGTTAAAAAATGGAAGCTGAGGAAAACCTAAAATACATGCCCATGGAATATAATTCCTTACATTCGATGTGGGATTCCTTAGGCTTCCATGCCCACCAAAATCCCTATAATAAGTGGAAGAAACCGAGACGCTCCAGTGTCCCAGCATCCAGACATGCCAGTGATTTCCAATATGACTACTCCCCCAACTGAAGGTTTCTGCCCTCACCAGAACCCTAGGAATGTCCTGACATAAGCAGTGTAATTAGTTGGTGTCCATGAAGATATAGCACTGGGAAGAGTTTCACGAACAACGTCTTAAGTCTATAAAGGAGACTCAGACTATGTAACGAGTTCCGAGGAGGAATCCACGGAAGGAAGAACCGACATCCCATTTTCCCATTTCGATCAAGGAGAAAACATCCCTGAACAGGTGTCAAATGCCTCCTGCCTTTGGAAAGTTGGAATGCGAGGCAATAAGTAGCGTCGTCGTCCTCGAACAGATGAACACAAGGGCCTTGACAAAAGCATCTGAAACAACATCTAATGTACATTAAAATATAAAAATTTTAACATTGATGAAAATATAATTAATATTAATTAATAATTATATATGTCTTCTTAAATATCATGAAATGGAAGAACCCAACTCCTAATATCTATATCTATTAATATTATTTATATATATATAACTCTATAGTATTTATTCAAATATTGCAAAGACCTTGAAATGTATTCTGGATCCAAAAAACCATAAATAAAAGTGCTCTCTTTTTGTATGAAAATAGTTTGGAAATGAATAATTAAACAAGTAATAAATTAAGTCACTATAATTATAGTATCCTGCCTTTTTATAACAAAATTTTTCATTACATTTTACAAAACCGAGGATCTTTAAGGTTTAGTGTCTTGGAAACCAGGAACTTAAATCATGAAAACATAAAACATCCTTCTTAAATAATTGAAAGGATTCTCCTTAAATTCATCATAGGTTCATTACTGCATCTCATAACCTGGTTAAATACATCAAAAGAAAGGGTGAGCAGAAGGCCCAGTAAGGGAAACAAGGGGAAACATTTAACATGTGAACTTGAGATACATCAACAATGTTATGAAAATGAACTTTAAGGCATGAGAAAGAAATCATGAGGCATATCAAAATAAAAATAACGTATTTAATAACTTGAATATGTGGCTACAACATTTAATATTGACAATCATTTTTATTTCACCATGGTCCATCCCCTAAGTGTCATTAAAAATTACCAAGGTTATTCACCAAGGCATCGTTAAAAATGGTCATCTCTAGAGATTAAGTCTTTACCCAATGTATTGGAGCGCTATCAGGGCACACCATTAAATTTGTATTTATTATCTTGTGAGCCACATATATCATAATAAAACATTTCATAAACAACCCATATATCATAAAAGAAATGTGTTTCATTTCATAATCATAACATTTAAAAAACTACTTTAAAGACATGATCTTTATGTTACTTTAAACCCACGGAAAAGGAAAGTGGGTCTCATGTATTTAAATCCCAGAATATAAAATAGAAAATTTTGGTATATATTGGAATACCATTTTAGAAGGAGTATCTTTGAGTATTCACTTAATAAAATAAAATAATTTGAGAAAAAGAGAGAGACATTTCAGATGGAAATTCTGCAGCATAACGGCTATGCATCGGGGTTTTAGAAAACATTGAAAAGAGAGGGGAAATAGGTCACCCACTCATAAATGATCCATAGAATAGTATAGGGAACGAATATAATAGATATAAGAACATGGTAATGAAATTTGAAAGGCATACCATATGAAATGAAAAACATGGAGTGAAGACAAAAATAAAATTTCTTTTATGAAAATTTGGCAGCCTAATGGCGTCACTTAAACTTCAACAAAATGAATTGAAGAGATCAAATAGGGTATCTCATCATATGAACATAGAAGATAAGTTTTATAGATATAGCGATCATACCCCAACATAATAAATAGTAACTTGAAAGACGTGACATGAATGTAGAACATTGAAAAATGAGAAAGGTGAAAAAATCCCTTAAAAAATTCGGCAGCTTAACGGCGCCACTTAAACTTCAACAAAAAATGAATTAACGGGATCAAATAGGGTCTCTCATCATATGAACATAGAAGATAATTATGATATATAAAGAGATCATACCCTAACATAATAAAAAGGAACTTGAAAGACTTGACATGAAAGTAGAACTTTGAAAAATGAGAAAGGTGAAAGAATCCCTTAAAAATTCGGCAGCCTAACGGCGTCACTTAAAATTTATTAAACAGAATTGATGAGAGCAAGAGGGGGTCTCTCATCGTATGAAAATGAAAAGGGCAGTAAGAGGAATATAACAAATCATCCTCCAACATAAGATCATGGAGCATAAAATAAAAGACATAAAAGAGATTACTTGAAAAGAAAGAGGGAGGTAGGATCCCTTACCTTAAACGTAACTCTTAAAACTCGAAGGTTCGGACCTTGAGGGCTTGGGGGAACCTTGGGAGGACTCCTTAAGAGGTAATGAGACCAGATATTCAATGGGGGAGAGTTGGGAGTGATAACTAAAGGAGTAAAGGGTGGGTATTTATAGGGAATGTGAGGGGACAAGGCATTAATGCCCAAGGGACACCTCACAAGCGGTTTTCTCAAAACCATGGGCTCTTGCATGGTATTTCCAATGGAGTTAGGCCACATGGGTCCCCCCACACAATACTTCATCACCTTTGGTTGGACAACCCTTAAAATATCTCACGAAATCATCATGACATAGTAATGATATCATTAAACATAACGAAACCCTAGAACTGTATTTTTACTATTCACTGAAAATTCTAATTACTCAGAAACATCCCAAAATTTCACCTTAACCAAATATCAATGCCCTGATTTCAAAAATGAACTCCATTTTATAAAAATAATTTTCTAAATATTTTTAATTTAATTTTTAAATAAATATACTATTCACCGAAAATTCATTTTTTCAAAAAAATCCCCAAAAATTATCTTAACATAATATCGATGCTCTGAGTTCAAAAATGAAATACATTTTATAAAAATAATTTTCTATATAATTTTAATTTAAATTTTAATTAAAAAACACTATTCACCCGAAAAAACTAATACTTGACTAATAATTTATGAAACCGTTATTTAACAATTTTATTGAATCACATTATCTAATCAAGGTGCCTAGATTATATTAATACTTTGTTTAAGTGAGATTACTAATCCATTTGGTTACATTACTAATCCTAAGCATAAAATTACTATTCATAATTTACTATTCATCAAAAATTAAGTTGATCTTATTAGATTCTAAATTTCGTACTGAACATAATGGTAGAAGACCATTTTTTGAAAATCATTACACATTTTTAATTATTTATGGTTTACATAAACATTTTTAAAATATCCGTTTTCAAAAATTCACCAAAAATATGCATACTATATTTATCCGGACATTTGAAAATTCATAAAATTCATCATATGAAGAAATCAAAATTTTTATTTAAAAAAAAGGATTACACAAGGAAGTTATGGTCTCCTTACATAGCCCCTTATCACACCAGCATAGGAACTAAGTGTAAGGTGTGCTAAGGTGAGATGATCCAAGGGAGGCTCGACCAACATTGCACGAGTAGTAATTTTTTTCAGTTTGAACTTCTCATGAAGGCGATTCCGTTCTAGCTTCACACGATGAAGTTCAGCTTGGGTTTAGTCCAGAGCAAAGCCCAGTGGTGCTACCTCCTTCCCAGGTTCCATTAGATGGGCTTCGATTGGCCCGAGACTACTGGATGAGGCCATCAAATCTTATTTCTATATTAATTAACCAAGATCACTTCTATTTAGAGACAGTAATTGAAATGTTTAGTTTCCAGTGGTTATATTGACCAACGATCATATAATAGTCAAAACCCAACGGTCTCATTTTAATTATACTGATGTTATCAAATGAAATAGTTTTGTTGAGTATAAAAATAAAATAACACACAAAATTAGGAAACAAGATTTATTCAAAATTTCAGGTCATTACAATCTTCCCCCCTTAAGAAATTGTGTCCTCGCAATTTTTAAAATTGGGTTTTGAAATTTCATTGAAAGTACCACATCGGAAAAGGAGTCAGTAAAACTATTACTTTAAAAGAAAGAAAGGGAAGTACAAAGGTCACCCATGTTAACCCATACTAGGATTCCATGTAGGAAAACATAGACATGAAGGAGAAAACAAAGGGTCACTTTCTGAGGGAGAGTGATAGAAAACATGATTAGGAGAAATTTAACAACAAGAAAATCACAAACTTATGATGGGTTAAACGATATTTGATTTCCCTATAGGAAACTTTAACAGACAACATTTTTGTTTTACGTTCCTTTTCATAGTTTTGAGAAATTCATTTACTACATAGAATAAAACACAGGGAAATATACCTACCTTCACGTAGAGTTTCATCCTTTAATAAGTTTCTACCGAAACTAATCTTTTCTCCAAACAATGAGAATTCAAAACTACTTGGTCTCATCAAAGAACAAGAATCATCTTTAAACTACTTGGTCACGTAATCCAAAAAAGATTAACTATCAATTTATTCTATCTTTAAACATTATTCAAAAAATAGAAAGGGTAAGATAAAACAACTCTTCGAAAAGAAAGAATCCCATAGGAAGGGAAACTACTTTTAAATCATCAATGTCCCATGGTACTACCCAAAGTTCATCATAGACCATTCCATAAATAACTGTCCTTAAAATTCCACAAAATAAACCAAACTAAGATTGAAACCCAAATACAAGAAGGATTTGATAACATAGTCTTCCAAAATAAACTTCATCATTCATCTCCAAACAACATCATCCACTCTTAAAATCTTATAACAAAAGTATCTAAACTAAACATATTTTCCCCAAGAGAGGTTAATCATTTCCATAAGTAACCTAAATTACACTAAGTCCACCTTAAATTCATCGATTATTCAAAATATAAGTCAACCTTTACTCCTCAAATAAAATACCATAGTAATCTATTTACCTCGATTAAATAGGGGTCCTAGAATAGTGAACCTCTTCCAAAATAATAATCATCTTTTAATCCCGTAATCACCTTTTTTTAATAAGAACAGCTTCAATACATCAACATGTGGTACATAAAAATAGATTTTTTCTTAATGATATAAAATCATCTTAGGTAGTGACTCGATGATCTTAGAAAACATAAAAGATATGCACATAGAGCACGAACTAAAATACAACACGACATAGACAATTATTGCAAAGAAGTTGCATGAACTTTAGTCATCATGATCTCTCTCAGCATACGACTTTCATTGTTCCCTTGTCCTTGAAAATTGTTGATGCTCATCATTCTTCTCATCCATTTCAAGAGATCATTTCCTAGGATAATGTCCAACTTCTCCACATTTACGACATTGAAAAGTATATGGTACATTAGATCGAACCTTATCTCCATTCATCACATTATCCATTTTTTAAAGCAATTGGATACTTTATGCCCTATCTTACCACACTTAAAACATCTCCCGTTTCCTTTGTGACATTCTCCTTGGTGCCTCTTCCCACATTTTTTGCAAAACGAAATTGGGTCTTTTTTCCAATATCAACTTTATCAGTTGAACATCCTTGAGACTTTGTCTTCTTCTTCCTTGATGAATTTGGGCATTCAACTAGGTACCAATTATTAATTGTGATTTTTGATAGCTGGTTTGGCATAATCAAAATATGTCCAAATTGATCTCTCATCATCTCTATCACATTAATAGGGAAATCGTCACATTTCCTATCACATTGGTTGTTGGGACATGTTCTTCCATTTCCCGCCATTAACTAAGAAAAGAAAGTATAATTAGGGGCTTAAATACTTAGCCAATAATCATTAAAAAAACTTTAAGAATAGAAGGATAAATATGTAGAAGGAAATTATACCCTAACATGTGATCCCCTAGGTTACAATCTAGGTTATCAACGATCTTATATTATTATGTGAGTTATTATTTTATTTTATCTTTGTTCCTTTAATAATAAATCATACTAAGCTTATGAATCTACCAAAGCATATCCCCTAGGAGTGTCGTATCCAAGAGTGCAGCAAGGACCATTGTTGTGTACCAGTTCCCATTAGAGTCTAGCTCAAAGCGGGGTTTTCAGGTTTTACCCCTATGTACATCTGTGCCAGAGCCACCTCTACCTGCTCGTACCGAGACAGGGATGTATTTGCTTGGCAATCCATTACTCAATACTCATCAAAATACAAGGAAGATTTCCTATATTTAAAATTTTCTATAGGGTTCTTCCTAGAGTCTTCATATCCTAATTTCCATATATAACTAAACCATCCTTTGATACAAACTATAGCATCCTGCCTTTTTATAACATAACTTTTCATTACATTTTACAAAACCGAGGATCTTTAAGGTTTAGCGTCTTGGAAACCAGGAACTTAAAACATGAAAACATAAAACATCCTTCCTAAACACTTGAAAGGATTCTCCTTATGTTTATCCTAGGTTTATTACTGCATCTCATAACCTAGGGACATACATCAAAAGAAAGGTTGAGCAGAAGGCCCAGTAAGGGAAATAAGGGGAAACATTTAACATGTGAACTTGAGATACATCAACAATGTCATGAAAAAGAACTTTAAGGCATGCGAAACAAATCACGAGGCATATCATAATAAAAATAATGTATTTCATTACTTGAAGATGTGGCTACAACATTTAATATTGACAATCATTTCCGTTTCACCAAGGTCCATCCGCAAAGTGTCATTAAAAATTTCCAAGGTTATTCACCAAGGCGTCATTAAAAATGGTCATCTCTAGTGATTAAGTCTTTACCCAATGCATTGGAGTGCTATTAGGGCGCACCCTTAAATTTTTCATTATTATCATGTGATCCACGTATATAATCATCAAACATTTCATAAACAACCCATATAGAATAAAATAAATGGGTTTCATTTCACAATCATAACGTTTTTAAAACTGCTTTAAAGACATGATCTTTATGTCACTTTAAATCCACGGAAAAGGAAAGCGGGTATCATGTATGTAAA
Organism: Viscum album; assembly: GCA_963277665.1. Lineage (NCBI taxonomy): Eukaryota > Viridiplantae > Streptophyta > Magnoliopsida > Santalales > Viscaceae > Viscum > Viscum album. The sequence continues at coordinate 1,642,848,536 of OY728163.1, read as the reverse complement.
TCCTAGAATTTAAAATAGAAAATTTTTGTATATATTTGAATACCCCTTTAGAAGGAAGATATTTGAGTATTCACTTAATAAAATAAAATAATTTTAGAAAAAGAGAGAGACATTTGAGATCGAAATTTTGCAGCACAACGACTATGCATCGGGGTTTTAGAAAACATTGAAAAGAGAGGGGACATAGGCCACCCACTAATAAATGATCCAAATAACAGTAGAGGGACAGAATATAATATATATAAGAACATGGTAATGAAATTTGAAAGACATACCATTTGAAATGAAAAACATGGAGGGAAGACAAAAATAAGATTTCTCTTATGAAAATTCAGCAGCCTAACGGCGTCACTTAAACTTCAACAAAATGAATTGAAGAGATAAAATAGGGTCTCTCATCATATGAAAATAGAAGATAATTATGATATATATAGAGATCATACCCCAAAATAATAAAAATAAACTTTAAAGACTTGACATGAAAGTAGAACTTTGAAAAATGAGAAAGGTGAAAGAATCCCTTAAAAAATTCGGTAGCCTAACGACGCCACTTAAACATCAACAAAAAATGAATTGACAAGATCAAATAGGTTATCTCATCATATGAAAATAGAAGATCAATATGATATATATAGATTTCATACCCCAAAATAATAAAAAGGAACTTGGAATACTTGACATGAATGTAGAACTTTGAAAAATGAGAATGGTGAAAGAATCCCTTAAGAATTCGGCAGCCTAACGACGTCACTTAAACTTTTTTAAAAAGAATTGATGAGAGAAAGAGGGGGTATCTCATCATATGAACATGAAAAGGGAAGTAATAGGAATATGAAATATCATCCTCCAACATGAGATCATGGAGCATAAAAGAAAAGACATAAAAGAGATTACTTGAAAAGAAAGAGGGAGGTAGGATCCCTTACCTTAAACGTAACTCTTAAAACTAGAAGGCTTAGACCTTTAGGGCTTGGGGGAACCTTGGGAGGACTACTTGGGAGGTAATGAGACCAGAGCTTCATTGGGGGAGTGTTGGGAGTGAAAACTAAAGGAGGAAAGGGTGGGTATTTATAGGGAATGTGAGGGGACATGGCATTAATGGCCAAGGGACACCTCACAAGTGGTTTTCTCAAAACCATGGGCTCTCCCATGGTATTTCCAATGGAGTTAGGCCACATGGGTCCCCCCACACAATAATTCATCACCTTATGTCGTCCATCCCTTAAAATATCTCATGACATCATCATGACACATTTATGATGTCATTAAACATACCGAAACCCTAGTACTGTATTTTTACAATTCACTGAAAATTCAACTTTCTCAGAAAAATCCCAAAATTTCACCTTAACCAAATATAAATGCCTTGATTTCAAAAATGAACTCCATTTTATAAAAATAATTGTCTAAATATTTTAAATTTAATTTTTAAATCAATTAACTATTCACCGGAAATTCATTTTTTTCGGAAAAATCCCCCAAAATTACCTTAACATAATATCGATGATCTGAGTTCAAAAATGAAATCCATTTTATAAAAATAATATTCTAAATAATTTTAATTTAATTTTAAATTAAAAAACACTATTCACCTGAAAAAACTAATACTTGACTAATAATTTATGAAATCGTTATTTAACCATTTTATTGAATCACATTACTTAATCAAGGTGCCTATATTATATTAATACTTTATTTAAGTGAGATTACTAATCCATTTGGTCACATTACTAATCCTAAGCATAAAATCACTATTCATAATTTACTATTCTTCAAAAATTAAGTTGATCTTATTAGATTCGAAATTTCGAACTGAACATAATTGTAGAATACCATTTTTTGAAAATCATTACACATATTTAATTATTTAAGTTTTACATAAACATTTTTAAAATACCCTTTTTCTAAAATTCACCAAAAATATGCATACTTTATTAATCTGGACATTTAAAAATTCATAAACATCATCATAAGAAGAAATCAAAATTTTTATTTAAAACAAAGGATTACACAAGGGAGTTATGGTCCCCTTACATAGCCCCTTATCACACCAACATAGGACCTAAGTGTAAGGTGTGCTAAGGTGAGAGAATCCGAGGGAGGCTCAGCCAACATCACACGAGTAATAATTTCTATCAGTTTGAACTTCTCACAAAGGCGATTCCGTTCTAGCATCACACGATGAAGTTCAGCTTGGGTTTGGTCCAGAGCAAAGCCCAGTGGTGCTACCTCCTTCCCAAGTTCCGTTAGATGGGCTTCGATTGGCCCGAGACCACTGGATGAGGCCATCAAATCTTCTTTCTATATTAATTAACCAAGATCACTTGTATTTAGAAATAGTAATCCAAACGTTTAGTTTCCAGTGGTCATATTGACCAACGATCATATAACATTCAATACCCAATGGTCTCATATTAATTATACTCATGTTATCAAATGAAACAGTTTTGTTGAGTTTAAAAATAAAATAACACACAAAATTAGGAAACAATATTTATTCGAAATTTTGGGTCGTTATAATAAGTTACATTTATTTAAATAAGAGAAATTAAAAATTGAAATTTATTTATAATGAATACTACTAAAACATTGGTATGAAGATGTCATAACCAATAATGTAATCCATGATATATTTTTGAAATATTCTTAACTCATATTCTATCCCACATCTATCAATATTAATTAGAATTTCACAATACAATATCAACATAAAATAATTCCAGGATAATCCTATTATCCCATAAGAATCTTGAGAAGTATATAAATGTGTTGGTTACTGATTTTTTTTCATTTACAATGATTACATTTATTTCCAACACATTAATATAATGTAAAAGTATGAAAATATGACATGTAATTTCAAAAAAAATTAAATAAAAAAATAATTTATACATCAGAATTTAATTGACGATAGAGACTAATAGGATAGAGTAAAAAATGACTCATATTATCTCTAATTTTCCTCCTCTTAGGCATGCAAAAAAACTTGAGTAGTTGGATTAATAATATCGTGTAATACTAATCTTAACCAACCCAAATAAATAAGATTATGATGCACATAATCCAAAAATTATATATGATTAAATTTGCTATAATATGTATATATGGACCCTGATATGCAACTAATTTTACAGAATCATGTTTGATTGAGGAGGTGAAGGATCTTGGTAGGTAGGATGTGCAGTCTATGTCTACCTTCCCATTTCTACCAACATACCCTATCTAGATGACTTAATTTGATCATTTATTAAAAAATAATCTCTCTTAGCTCAACCTTTAAGGAAAATATTTCACCCCTTTATTTTTCATCTTTTGATGTTGTACAAGGATTTTAATTGTTGTTTTATAATACCATCATCTGCCTTATATCCTCTTACATGACTCAAGTGTTCTTACTTTCTTAAAGTTCTAACCAAAATGATAATCATACCATTAGTGATAAATCTCCCCTAAATCGCTTTCCCCTAAAGGGAGTCCTATAATGATATATATAAATTTTATATTAGTCTTATAAATTAAAATTATATTAATATTCAAGAAAAAAATAATTAATTTCTTACAATCTCATCAACTACTTTTTTAATGGATTGGTATGAAACTTCCCCATTTTTTATCATTTCCCTATTCAATTTTCATGGTGAGTGGGGGTAGATGGAGGACCAAAATAAACCTCTTCAAAGTCACTGCTAGATTTAGATCCTAATTAATAAAAAATGTTGGAAATAATTTGTTCCTCTTGTAAAGAATACCATCCACATGATAAAGCATTGGGGTTTAAATTATGTGTCAAGATTTCATGGTGAGATCTCTTAGAAGCCATTTACCTAAGAATACATGAATAATTCATCAAGTAATTGAAAAATAATTTTATGAATTGATTTAATACATAGTAATTATCACACCAGAAACGATTCCTCCTACTTGCTGATGATAAATTGGGCCAATGTCTCTGCATTTAAAAAATCATCTTTTAGGCTTGAGTTTTATATATTTTCATCATTAAAAATACAACATGAATTCATATTTTGAATTAAAATATCTCTATTTAATTTCAATAAAATAAAACCATATATTCTAAATTAATTTAATATCATGAAATTAGAATGTCATCTATAATTGAATAGATTAAAAATTTATCATGTGAAACATATAGTATTTGAAGAATTGGAATAAATAAATCAATTAAGATACTTTTCCGTTATAGAGTAATTTTTTTACCTTTAACCATATGATCGATTCTCCTCTAATTAGGATATAAAATACCAATATTAAAATGGATCTACATATCCATATAACTTATAATTTTTTTTGGATTCATGTCAAATGGGTCATTATTATCCTCAAATTCAATTCACAACCTTTACTCCCCATGATCAAGTGAAAGATTTGGTAAATTATAACCACACATCTACCAAATTTTGAAATCTATTCATTGGAGAATAATAATACTCTATTATAGGCTCACCAATCATTGTAAATATAATGTTTTCCAAAAAAAATTTAATTTCTTTCCATAATTTAATTATTAAAAATATATAAATATGAAAAAACATACATATACATCAGCATATGTTCCTCCACCTCGGTGTCCATAATTTATATAGATGAATGTAATGAAATTCTATATACCTTTATTTTATTAGAATTAAGTTTTTATTAAAATTTAGAAAATTGATTTTTAGTAATATAAATTATGTTATATATATATACATATATAAATAAATCCAATATAATAAATATGTAGTCAAAATAAATAATTATAAAATATAAATACTAATAAAATAAATAAACTAATACAATATAATAAATGGATAAAATATTCATATCAACAATAAATAAACGAATACAATTAAAAAACGCAATCATTTAATAATTATTTTAAAATACAAAAAAATAAAAATATAACTCATAAATGAATGTAGGTGTAGATTGTACACAAAAAAAAATTGAGGAAAAATAGAAGTAAACAAACATTATATTGAATTAAATTAAGTGGGAGTGAAGTCAATAATAATTTGATGTATGTAATTTAAAATTTATTAAAATATAATAAATCTTTTAAAAAATAATATAAAAATTTCACTCAAAAAAAATTAAACACTAGATGTATATCAGTAATGACATTGGGAGTTTCTATCCATATGTGCAGTCTTATGACCACTCATCAGGAATTAGTGATGATTGATTTAACACCCAATCTACCCATTTTAGTATTTCTACCCATAGGTGTATCTGTGCCACATCCACAACCACTTATCAGTATCTAGGAAAGGATACCATTTATTAAAAAACCACATAATCTCTACATTGTAAAAACATAATAATATTATCCTCTATATAGAGTTATCTACAATATCTATTATAGAGTTATTTTCTCTAATTTATGTTTCCCTAGATATTGGTCAAAAGGTTTAATAACCAAATGAAATATACTTTTTTTACCAGTGTGATAAGAAATTATGGGAATTTGAGCATGAAGGGAAATGATTGGGAGGCTCTTGAGGGAGAATACATAGAAAATTCACTCATAATTCAACTAATAATTACCTTATAAATCACTTTCCAAAGTAGGGGTATATATAACTGTGTTGTAAATGACATACAAGGGTAATCATATCTGCTTGGGTATGTGTTGTATTTTTCATTCTTATAATTTTTTGGTCAAGGGACAGTAAATAGGGGTTGGGTTTGAGAGGGAGGGGAAAATAATTATTTCGATTTGGCAAGCCTAACAAGCCTTGGTCCTATGGACAATAGTTCTCCCATGAGTGGTGATAGAGATCTCTAGAACATTCTATTTAATGATTTTAATACTATAATAGATTTGAGTTAGAAATTGAATCTAACACATTCATCAAAATATCTATCACTTGCTACCATTATTTGGATAATTTAAACAATTTATAATAAAATTAGTTTTTGATAGTTATGATTTTGATTTCAATAACATGATTCTAGACACATTATTTCAATTTTTTTCTAATTTTTTTTCTACTAGTGCATGCATTAAACTAGAAACATTTGGACAATAAAACATTAAAATTGTTCCCTAAACCTACTTAAAATCATATATAAATGGTCATCACCTAGATAATCTGTCAAAAGGTACTTAAAATATTAATATTGATTCTTATTATACTTATTAAGAGACTAGAATTTCCAAATCAATTTGGCACTGGCTGGGGAAATTCATCTTTACATCCTAAAAAAGTTCCAAGATTTAAATTTTCTTCAAGAGAAAACCTTCACTCTTCTTCATGATTCCCACTGGGAGATGCACTTTGGATATTTTTATTCAATCATAGAATATAATACTCAAATTTTGGTTAATATTTTTTAATAAAATCTAAACATCTTTACATTATTTATTTTTAAAATGACTTATTTTCCATTCTTAGTGGTCCATAGGTCTGCAAAATTGTTGACACACTTAAAAAAGATAACATGATTGTGAATTCTATTTCCAATCATAATTTATTATACCATTAAGATGACATCTATAGAACATGAAATAACCATCCCTACTTTTTTAGAGGTCTTATCCATATGGACCAAATTTACAATAATTCTATTTTTTATTTCTTTTGATAAAGATCTTTAAAAAGATCCCGGATGCATGTTCAATTCTACTTGACACTACTTGGATTCACGATTTATTTAGTAATGTTATCAATTTCCCTTAGGTTACCTCTTAGTGAAATCTCTCATGTTTTTTTACCTATCCCTAGGTGAGATTCAATTTTCATTTCTTTATTTCTCTTTTCAGTATGTTTAATTTTTATTTTGGTTGTTACATTCTATTTTTTGTTGTAATTCTAACAAAATTTTTCTTTTTTTGAATCACTAATTTTGTGGTTTTCTCCCTTTAATACATGTAGAATCCCTAACCCGATTAGCCACCTAAATAGTGCTATTAGGCTGGGTTCCACTGTCCTTAGGTATACCTCTCCAAATGAAAAAGGTTTCTCACTAGTAGTGAGGGTCTAAACATGTATAGTAGGGAGGATATACACTCTAGGGATGATAATATACTGATCCGAGTAATAATATATAACATGTAGTAGAAATAAAAGACTCAACAGAATCAAACTAGACAAGACAATGGTGGAATCACATGCAATAGTAATAAACGACGGAAGTAAAAAATATAGAAGCAAAAGAGATAAAAAAAATAGATCAGTATATCTCTTGTAGAAACTAAAAAAACAAGGAATTCATACCAATATAGGTTGTACAGTACCATATCAATATATAAGGGTCCCCCATGGACAACCATAATAGTTATATGCATATATAGGTAGCATGCTACAACTGAATGAAAATCTAAACAAAAGGACAACTATAACTAGGAATGGACTCATGGTCCCATTCCAATATTTTTAGAAAGTAGTTACTTAGATCCAGCTCATATGGTTGATCCTTTTTTTAAACATAAATTCATAATTTTTACACTCATCCTGAAGAACCCATATAGGGTGTGAGAACAAGTCTCACTAGGATACCACCCAGAGGTGAGTACCTAGAATATTTGTTTAATAATACGTGACAAAACAAATAAAAGTAGTATGATGAAATAAACAAACAAAAATCCATTGGGGATCAACAACCACCAGGGTGGTGTCACCTGCTTTGGCCAATGATGGAATCTAAAATGTAATGTGGGTCCTTAGCCCATGGCCCAAGGTAACCCTGAAGTCAAAAGAAAAGGTGAACCCTTAGGTTTCACTTCAATCAAGTAACCCATCACCTCGTGCCTACTAAAACCTCATTCCTCAATATAGTACTGACATCTCAAAGGCATGCTGAAATAACACAATATGGTCCCTCGAACCCCTGCTCGAAAGCACACGTCAGATCAAAGCCCAACAACCAGAGTTACATTGATGAAATACCTCAAAATAATTTTGGACCCTCATCCTCAATCACGACAAGCCACATCCCCCAACTGATAGCCTCTTTGCTATTAACTAAAGGCTCCTCACCTTCCATGTGGCTTTCACCTTCCATGTGGCTTTCTATGACATGAAACCACAAACCATAATTACCTTATACGGAACTAAAGTGGGCCACTACCCATAGGTGTGGTCAAAACCACCACATAAATGGATTCAACTGGTGTGTACACAACACAATTATGTGATTTGGACATCACAGGTTAGCGAAAATTACTTATAAAATCCCTAAGCCACCTAAATAGGAACCTCATGCCCCTATGGCCATGTCACTCAAGTCTGAAGGCCTTTCCATCCTCACATCATGGGTCACACCCCACCTAATAACCTCGCTACCTCAAATGATGTCCTTGACACCCAATCCTATGGTAAAACCACTCAAGATATCCAGTCCAAGTCCAACCAGACGATTAACATCGCCTCAATCCAATGGCCTAGCCACTCCAAATCATCCCATGCCAATCCCATCACTACCCCAAGGGTATAATTTCATGAAATTTTATTATTACAAGAATATGTACACACATATATATACATATATATTTATTTATAAACCAATTTACAATGAAATAAATTCAATACAATTGAATTTCACATCTCACATTAAATAAACAACTCAATCCAAACAATACGAATTAGATAACTCTATTTCATATAATCAATCAACTAATTTCAATAATAAATTCATAACTATTTAATTTCACAACATCAATTTAACTAAAATTTCCAACGTAAATTAAATAAAATTTTATTATATAAAAAAACCAAGAGTCACTACCCAAGGTGCTGATAGCCTCTAACATAGCCTCACATTCTTGAAATCAGAAAGGGAATTCCTAGGGGCATCACATGTAACATACCAGGTATGTAATGAATAAAACATTTTCTTATTTATTAATATTTACGAATTAAATATTAATTTTACTTTAAAGGGGTTTCTATGTTCGATAGCATACATGATACGCAACAAAGAGTTTCTTTGAAATCTTACGTTGCACACTAGTAATAAAATAATATTATTTTAAATGGTAGTTAACATGTAGCCGTTGTATTGGCGGGAATGGATAGAAATAACTAAAATAATATTATATATGTTTTTTAAATGTTTTTACATTTATCCAATAAAAGATAAAGGCTTAAAATACGGAAAGAATTCAATTTTAGGCATTTATACCCTAATTTTCACTAAAGGTTCACTTATCGCCTTTTGATGGAGAACTGTCATTAAATATATTTTTGATCACTCTTATACATTATATTGGACCAAATATAACTTTTTTTTAGAATCGGGACATCAAAATTTACTTTGTGTAAATTGTTTGGTATTTTTCCGATAAAGTTCATTTTTTAGTGAATAGTGTAAAATGTTGTATTTTAATTCAAAACCTCTTTTTAATATAATTTATTTATATGATTAGATTATCTTTTGAATTGGTTTTAAAGTGAAATTAGAATATATTATTACCATTAAATTCAATAGTGGTCATTGGAATAAATTTTACTTTGAAATTGGACTTAAACTAGTGTCAATCTTTTGAAACTTATTGTTTCATAAAAACACACTATTTGCTCTGACAGTGGGAATTAATTATTAAATTAATTAATGCAACTTATATGTTTTAAATTTTGTAAAATGGGCTTAATTTTTTTATTCTGAATATCAAATATAGCTTAGGGTGAAGTTTTGGTATTTTTCTGAAAAACGTCAATTTTTGATGAATAGTGAAACCACTAAATGGTACTTAAAAAACTGTTTTTTCGTTTAAATGAAATTTTACCACCTCTGTGTTTTGAATTTCAAAAATCCAACATAAATGGTTATCATTAATAACTAAAATGTGGTTCAATGGGATTAAAATATTTTTTTTGTGAATAGTAACTTATTAAGTTTTTAATCGCGATTAGAGGTAATTAGTGTAGTTTATGGTAAAAATAATGTTTTAATAATATGAGATGAGCTTTACACATGTCCTACCCTTATTGGATGTGTCATGGCCGACAAAGACAATCCATGGGTCAACTTGGGGACCCCATGGAGCCACTTTGGTTGGGAAATGACATAAACAACTTTTTATTTAATGTAAAATTAAAAATGACACAAACATGAGTTGTTTTACTAAAAAAATTTTACATGGGATTATACAAGTGAGAGTTTTGACTCTAAATAGTCATTAGAAAGATAAAAATATTTCCTACATCATTATATTTTTTTATAATTTTTATAAATTAAATATATTAAATTATCTATGACATCATGATGATGCAGCGATTACCTCATTAATAATGGATTTAAATAAAATGAAAAGATAATGTAAAATCTATGACCTAAAAATGTCCAAAACCTATTGGATGGGTATATTTAGAACCCTTATAACCTTATCCTCTAATTATATCAATTTGGGACCTCTTAAATCCGAATATCATTTTAAAATAAAGTGAATTTTCTTTACATTCCAAGAGTGCCCCTCCTCTCCTCTTATAAAAGGCCCCCAACTCTACCAACTTACCCACACTTCCAAAGCCTTTGGCTCAGCCAAAACCTTCCCATTTTGTCTCTACACATCCCTCTATTACTCCTTGAAGCCTCACTTTGGGCAGAAGTCTTCCCAAAGAAGCCTTTGAGCTCAAATCTAAGAGAGTTACCCGATTTTAAGGTGATGTCTTCACTTGTGTTATTTTGTTTTATTTTTCTTCTCCCGCCCCCTAAACTATTTTTATTCATTTCTTTTGTAACAACTCCAATATCTTCAATATACTAAGATGTTGTTATAATATTATTTCTAGCTACACTTACACACATCTACATATAATGGTTAAAGAACATACTTTTTCTGTGGTTGGCGAATTTCTGCCTCACGAAACGATGATTGTTCAATCTTCTTTTAAACACCTTTAATTGTGGCCATTAAGATGTCACTCTATTTATATATGATATATATTATTTTTATGTTTTCCTTATGCTTATTTATTTTTCATTTGTGGTTTACCTTTATGTTTTCCATTGTGGGTAAACACGATAATTTCATTTTAGGAAGTGCGGACTACCGCCCCCTCAAAGTGATGTGATTCGTTAATGCCATATGTGGGACGTATAAAGGATGGATTTAAAGTTATTATATATGATGTTATACTGGAATTATAATATACCTCTATATCATTATTATTTCTTTCCATTAATGTATGAGATAGAAATGAAAGTAGCGTTCATGTGTCTGTACGGCTTACTGTCTCAAGGAACGGTGCATTTCATTTCTTATCCCCAAATGTAATGCACTAGTATAACTACATATTTATAATGTATATATATAATGTATGTTACATATAAATGATGAATACAATTCTAGAATTAAAATATACATACCTCTCATTTAGTTTTAATTCCATTAATATGACAAAGAAATGAAAGTAGCGTTCATGCGTACGTACGGCTTACCGTCTCCATGAACGGTGCATTTCATTTCTTACCTCTAAATTATTATGTAATATTATAAATACATGTATATTCTGGATATATATGATATATATGATATCCAAATCATGAATATCATTCTGGATATAATGAACCTTTGACCACACGAACAACATGTAATTGTAAGAAGTTCACTTTCGACTTAAGAACCAAATATCGACAAAACAAACATTATTAACATAAATGATTACATAATGTTTATAAAATGGAAATAAGTGATATAAAAGGAATAATGAACTTGAAAAAGGTTCTTAAGCAAATAGAAATTAACTCAAGTTTATTATTCAGGACGTTAAAGAACGATCGAGTCAAGACAGACCCGAGGTAAGGGACTTCGTCTCAATCTCCTTTCACTGAGGCATATTTCGTTTTAGAAACATCTTTATTTTATATGGTGTATAAAACCCTTTGACTTTTACTTTTATATAAAAGGAATCTTTTTCTACGAAGCATTTTACAAAACGACAAAAAGGAATGTTTCTTTTAACGTACGCGGTGACAACGACCTTTTTCCGCCGCCGCGAGTATTATTTGGTCTTTGGCTTCCTCAACAAGCCGTAATGTTTTTAAAATGAAATAAATACCATATACTCTTTTATGTATTTTGGTATTGAAAATTGTTTTTATAATGGATTTGTTATGTCAATATATTTATGTGATATATTGTGATCAAAGTGTGGAAATGTTTTCATTCCATCATATTTTATTTATGTTTTATGATTTTATATTGGTACATAGACATTTGATGGGTGGTTACGTGATAAACCATATGACGGGTGGATCCGTGAATACCAGGAAGGGTGGTTACGTTATAACCTCCAATGCATTGGGTATGGAAGTCGACAGTATGGCTATTCCATTAAGTATGTATGGAAGTAGGCCGTATGGCTATTCCATTAAGTGATATGAGTGGAAGTCGACCGTATGGTTATTCCATTTAAGTATGTGTATGTCCCAAGTTACCTTTATATATTATGTGATCTTTATATGGGTTTTATGGTAATATTTTGGTTACAAAAGGGTAAGTAATGATATTTTATTTTAGGGAAGAGTTTTTACTACTTCATATAGGTTAAAAGTATTACTTTGATAAAGTATACATAGTTTACTTATTGTTTTGATAAACTAACTGTTTTCATTCTTTGTGTATCCCTTACTGAGCTTTTTATACTCACCCCAAGTTTTTTTTGAAATGTTTTTCACAGGACTTAATGTGGAATAGGGTCAAGGATGGGATCAAGGTAATTTCATGCTATATAAAACATGGAACTAGACATGTTTCTTTTTAAGAGTTTTTTTATTCTATGGAAACTTAGTAGAAGTGTCTACTTTGTAATCTTTTGAGATGTAATAGTTATGTTCTAATTATCTAAAACTCTAAAACTGAATAGATCCTCAATCTGAATTATTAATTTAATTCAATATTATGTAAGGTTTAAGGTCGGGGCCTTATAGTTGGTATCAATGGTCGATTTAGACAACTTTAGGAGTTAGAAAATTGTTAAATTATAAATTAATTTATGGTATGATTGAAATGATATAGGATTTACAGATTACCATGTTTCTTCACCTAAGGTATTTCAGTGTTAAGAATGGTTTTTTGTATAGGAAATAGAGAAGCTTTTTTGGGAAGGCATACTGAGGGAAATGACCTTCCAAATCAGTATCCTGAGATGGTCAGAATCAAAACTACATAGTTTGTTGCAGTGATGGCTCAGTTGACTCGGGTTACTACCGGAGGAGTTGAAAGGAATATTGGTGAATGCTCTAGTTTTGGAACTTCCTTCCAGGAATGGTGAGTTTGTTATATATAGTTATTCTTCGTTGAAGGGACTTGGTTGTGTCCTTATGCATAATGATAAAGTAATTGCTTATGCTTCACGTCAGTTGAAAACTCCTGAGGTAAATTACCCTACACATGATTTGGAATTAGCTTCTGTTGTTTTTGCTTTAAAAATTTGGAGGCTTCATTTGTATGGAGTAAAGTGTGAAATATATAGTGATCACAAAAGTTTAAAGTATATATTCACTCAGAAAGAATTGAAAATGAGACAGATGAGATGGCTGGAATTAATCAAGGATTATGATTGTACAATTCACTACCATCCGGGAAAATCAAATAATGTGGCTGATTCTTTGAGTCGAAAAAGTAATGCTTCATTAACAATGTTGCGTGTGGAAAGATATCATTTGGTTTTTGATTTGATGAACTTTGGCATAGAAGTTGTTGGTGCATGATGTTCTTCTGTTTTGTTTCAGGTATCTGTGAAATCTTCTCTATCAGACAGAATTAAGCAAGCACAGAGGGAAGACAGTGAGTTGCAGAAAAAGGTAGAGCTGGTTCAGAAGGGTATGTTTCCTGAATTCAACATTGATAATGATTGTGTTTTGAGGTTTGGGAAGAGATTATGTGTGCTTTGTGATTTACAGTTGAAGAATGAGTTGTTATGTGAGGCTCATAGTTCCCCGTTTTCAGTTCATCCTGGCAGTACTAAGATGTACAGAGATCTGCAGGAGTATTACTGGTGGGATGGAATGAAAAGGGATATTGCTGATTTTATTGTGAAGTGTCTGACTTTTCAGCAGGTTAAAGTAGAGCGGATGTTACCGAAAGGGATGCTTCAGCCTTTACCAGTGCCAGAGTGGAAATGGGAAAACATATCCATGGACTTTGTTGTGGGATTACCGAGGACATCTCGAGGTAATAAGGCAATCTGTGTTATTGTTGATCGCTTGACTAAATCTGCTCATTTCCTTGCTATACGAGATACTTTTTCACTAGATCAACTTTCCAATATTTATCTTAATGAGATAGTCAGGTTACATGGAGTTCCTCTCTCCATTGTATCTGACCGTGATCTCAGGTTCACTTCTATCTTTTGGAAAGGCCTTCAGAATTCGTTGGGTACTGAATTAAATTTTAGTACATCTTTTCATCCTCAATCAAATGAGCATTCAGAACGAACAATTCATACATTGGAGGATAATCTACTTTCTTGCTCTATGGATTATCAGGGAAGTTGGGACCAACATCTTTCTTTGGTTGAGTTTTCTTATAATAACAGTTTTCATTCCAGTATACAGATGGCACCATTTGAGGCATTATATGGGAAGCGGTGTCGAACTGCAGTATTCTGGGATGAAGTGGGTGAAAGGAAGTTGATGGGACCAGAATTGGTAGAAGAGATGGTAGAAAAAGTTCAGTTGATTCAGAAACACATGAGAACAGCTCAAAACAGGTAGAAGAGTTATGCGGATAACCGGAGGAAGGATCTATCTTTCGAGGTAGGTGATCATGTTTTTCTCAAGGTTTCTTCATGGAAAAGTGTGATGAGATTTGGTTAGAAAGGAATGCTGATTCCAAGGTTCATTAGACCATATGAAATTCTAGACAAAGTTGGATCAGTTGCTTACCGAGTGGCTTTACCTCCGAGTTTATCTCAGGTACACAATGTTTTTCATGTTTCGATGTTGAGGAAGTATATGCCAGATCCATCTCATGTTTTGGGTCCATAGGTAGTTTAGCTATAAGAGAACCTATCTTATGAAGAACAACCAATCCAGATTCTTCACCGAAGAGAGCAAGTGTTGCAAAATAAGGTAATTCAACTGGTAACGGTTTTGTGGAAAAACCATATGGTTGAAGAGGCAACCTGGGAATCTGAAAATGCTATGAGGGATAAATACCCCCACATATTTTGATAAGTGAATAAAATTGCGAGGACGCAATTCCCAAAAGGGGGGAAGGATGAAACATCCCAGGTAAATAATGAATAAAACATTTTCATATTCATTAATATTTACGAATTAAATATTAATTTTACTTTAAAGGGGATACTATGTTCCATAGCGTACCTGATATGCAACAAAGAGTTTCTTTGAAATCTTACGTTGCACACTAGTAATAAAATAATATTATTTTAAATGGTAGTTAACATGTAGCCATTATATTGGCGGGAATGGATAGAAATAACTAAAATATGATTATATATGTTTTTTAAATGTTTTTACATTTATCCAATAAAAGATAAAGGCTTAAAATATGGAAAGAATTCAATTTTAGGCATTTATACCCTAATTTTCACTAAAGGTTCACTTATCGCCTTTTAATGGCGAACCTTCATTAAATATAGTTTTGATAACTCTTATATATTCTGTTGGACCAAATATAACTCTTTTTTAGAATCGGGACATCAAAATTTACTTTGTGTAAATTTTTGGTATTTTTCCGATAAAGTTCATTTTTTAATGAATAGTGTAAAATGTTGTATTTTAATTCAAAACCTCTTTTTAATATAATTTATTTATATGATTAGATTATCTTTTGAATTGGTTTTAAATATAAATTAGAATATATTTTTAACATTAAATACAATAGTTGTCGTTGGAATTAATTTCACTTTGAAATCGAACTTAAACTAGTGTCAATCTTTTGATACTTATTGTTTCATAAAAACACGCTATTTGCTCTGACAGCGGGGATTAATTATTAAATTAATTAATTCAACTTATATGTTGTGAATTTTGTAAAATGGACTTCATTTCTGAATTCAGAATATCAAATATAGCTTAGGGTGAGGTTTTGGTATTTTTCTAAAAAACATCAATTTTTGATGAATAGTGAAACCACTAAATGGTACTTAAAAAAACTGATTTTTCGTTTAAATGAAATTTTACCACCTCTGTGTTTTGAATTTCAAAAATCCGACATACATGGTTGTCATTAAGAAGTAAAATGTGGTTCAATGGGATTAAAATAATTTTTTGGTGAATAGTAACTTATTAAGTTTTTAATCGTGATTAGAGGTAATTAGTGTAGTTTAAGGTAAAAATAATGTTTTAATAATATGAGATGAGCTTGAAACAAGTCCTACCCTTATTTTATGTGTCATGGATGACCAAGAAAATCCATGGGTCAACTTGGGGACCCCATGGAGCCACTTTGGTTGGGAAATGACATAAACAACTTTTTATTTAATGTAAAATTAAAAATGATACAAACATGAGTTGTTTCACTAAAACAATTTTTACATGGGGTTATACAAGTCAGATTTTTGACTATAAAAAGTCATTGGAAAGATAAAAAGATTTCCTACATCATTTTTTCTTTAATTTTTAGAAATTAAATATATTAAATTATTTATGAAATCATGATGATGCAGTGATTACCTCATTAATAATGGGTTTAAATAAAATTAAAAGATAATGTAAAATCTATGACTTACACATGTCCAAAACCTATTGGATGGGTATATTTCGAACCCTTATCACCTTATCCTCAAATTATATTAATGTGGGACCTCTTAAATCCGAATATCATTTTAAAATAAAGTGACTTTTCTTTACTTTCCAAGAGTGCCCCTCCTCTCCTCTTATAAAAGGCCCCCACCTCTACCACCTTAACCACACTTCCAAAGCATTTGGCTCGGCCAAACCCTGCCCATTTTGTCTCTTCACGTCCCTCTCTTACTCCTTGAAGCCTCACTTTGGGCAGAAGTCTTTCCAAGGAAGCCTTTGAGCTCAAATCTAATAGAGTTACCCGATTTTAAGGTGACGTCTTCACTTGTGTTCTTTTTTTTATTTTGCTTCTCCAACCCCCTAAACTCATTTTATTTATTTATTTTGTAACAACTCCAGTATCTTCAATATACTAGGATGTTGTTATAAGAATATTTCGAGCTACACTTACACACATCTATATCTAATGGTCAAATAACATACTGTTTCTGTGGTTGGCGAATTTCTGGCTCACGAAACGATGATTGTTCAATCTTCTTTTAAACACCTTTAATGGTGTCCATTAAGATGTCACTCTATTTATATATGATATATATTATGTTTATTTTTTCCTTATTCTTCTTTATTTTTCATTTGTGGTTTACCTTTATGGTTTCCATTGTGGGTAAACACAATAATTTCATGTTAGGAAGTGCGGACTACCACCCCCTCAAAGTGATGTGATTCGTTAATGCCATATATTGGACGTATAAAGGATGGATTTAAAGTTATTATATATGATTTTATAATAGAATTATAATATACCTCTATATCATTATTATTTCTTTCCATTAATGTATGAGATAGAAATGAAAGTAGCGTTCATGCGTACGTATGGCTTACCGTCTCCGTGAACGATGCATTTCATTTCTTATCCCCAAATGTAATGTACTATTATAAGTACATATTTATAATGGATATATATAATGTATGTAACATATAAATGATGAATATAATTCTGTAATTAAAATATACATACCTCTCATTTAGTTTTAATTCCATTAATATGACAAAGAAATGAAAGTAGCGTTCATGCGTACGTACAGCTTACCGTCTTCATGAACGGTGCATTTCATTTCTTACCTCTAAATGATTATGTAATATTATAAATACATGTATATGCTGTATATATATGATATATGTGATATCCAAATCATGAATATCATTCTGGATATAATGAACCTTTGACCACATGAACAACATGTAATTGTAAGAAGTTCACTTTCGACTTAAGAACCAAATATCGACAAAACAATCATTATTAACTTAAATGATTACATAATGTTTATAAAATGTAAATAAGTGATATAAAAGGAATAATGAAATTGAACAAGTTTCTTAAGAAAATAGAAATTAACTCAAGTTTATTATTCAGGACGTTAAACAACGATCGAGTCAAGACAGACCCGAGGTAAGGGACTTCGTCTCAATCTCCTTTCATTGAGGCATATTTCATTTTAGACACAACTTTATTTTATACGGTGTATAAAACCCTTTGACTTTTTCTGTTATAAAAAAGGAATCTTTTTCTATGAAGCATTTTACAAAACGACAAAAAGGAAGGTTTCTTTTAACGCACGTGGTGACAATGACCTTTTCCACCGCCGCGAGTATTATTTGGTCTTTGGCTTCCTCAACAGGCCGTAATGTTTTTAAAATGAAATAAATACCATATACTCTTTTATGTATTTTGGTATTGAAAATGGTTTTTATAATGGATTTTTTATGTCAATATATTTATGTGATATATTGTGATCAAAGTGTGGAAATGTTTTCTTTCCATTATATTTTTTTTATGTTTTATGATTTTATATTGGTACTTGGACATTTGACGGGTGGTTACGTGATAAACCATATGACGGGTGGTGCCGTCAATACCAGGACGGGTGGTTACGTTATAACCTCCAATGCATTGGGTATGGAAGTCGGCTGTATGGCTATTCCATTAAGTATGTATGGAAGTCGTCCGTATGGCTATTCCATTAAGTGATATGAGTGGAAGTTGACCCTATGGTTATTCCATTTAAGTATGTTTATGTCCCAAGTTAAATTTATATGTTATGTGATATTTATATGGGTTTTATGGTAATCTTTTTGTTACAAAAGGGTAAGTAATGATCTTTTATTTTAGTGAAGAGTTTTTACTACTTCATAAAGGTGAAAATTATTACATTCGTAAAATATACATAGTTTACTTGTTGTTTTGATAAACTAACTGTTTTCATTCTTTGTGTATCCCTTACTGAGTTTTTTTGCTCACCCCAAGTTTTTTTTTGAAAAGTTTTTCACAGGACTTAATGTGGAATAGGGTCAAGGATGGGATCAAGGGAATTTCATGCTATATAAAACATGGAACTAGACATGTTTCTTTTTTAGAGTTTTTTTATTCTATGGAAACTTAGTAGAAGTGTCTACTTTGTAATCTTTTGTGATGTAATAGTTATGTTCTAAATCTCTAAAACTCTAAACCTGAAAAGATCATCAATGTGAATTATTAATTTAATTCAATATTATGTAAGGTTTAAGGTCGGGGCCTTATATCACACATTTTTAAAAAATAAATTTAATATGCAATAATGGCGTCGGACTCAAAATCCCACAATGCACTAAAAAATGCACTGCACAAATATTCAAGAAATATGTAGGCACATCCGATATTAATCTCCAATTTGAATTAGATTGAAGTAGATGTGAGTTTCCATCTAATTCCTAATAGTAGGGTGAAATGTCCCTAATGGATTTAGAACTCCATGAGGTGAAATATAAAAAAATAATAAGAATTCATGTGGTTAGACTTATTGGGATGCATCCGTTGCACCTGAGGTATTTGAAATTTGAGGTCAGATAGAGAGATGGGAGAAAATACACCAGAGGAGAGGAGGCAGAGGTTTCCTCATATGTAGGGTGTAACCAATGATAATAAAGAAAAGAAAAAATTAAAAAATACCCTTTATAGGCTGCATGGTTTACCCACACAATTTTATAAATAATGTGGTAACCAAACATGCTACAGTGTTGAGGTAGTTCCTATGTGGAAGTACCCGTGCGACCTTCCACACAATTTTCTCAAACCCTGAACAAACCCAGAGGAAGCCTTTTCAATTACTGCAGACACCCAGTAATGATTGTGTGCCTCTATTTCATAGTTTATGAAAACCCTATGGCGCTGAAAAACTAGGAGGCATGGTTTCCTAGAAGGGGTCTCACATTTTACCCAAAATCGTGCGCCTAGACTTGCAATTCCAAAATAATCCATTTGGACTCCAATACTCCCTTAACCCATTATTAATACACAAGGCTTCATCAAAATATTGAAAGCCATGTAAAAAAATGATATAAATATGATGGAACTATCAAAATTGAGTTTCAATCATTAGATTTGAAAATGGCACACCCAGTTATTAAAGAAAATTAAAATTTGGAGTGATTTTCATCCCGACCCAAAAATTTAGGATGTTAAAATCTATCCCATTTAACATATCTCATCCATGGTCTATAAAAAAACCCATATATGGTACCGAACATTCCCATCCTGGTAAAAGCTGACCAGGACTACCTTGGTTGCAAGGTTATCTGCGAATTACCTCGGGGGGGGGGGAGCGATCCCCACATTAGGAATTTACAATCCTGGTCGATCCAAACAAAAACATCAAAATAATCAAAGGTCCATCAACCTATTCATGGTCTCGTGGTACTCCATTGATACATCATAACTCCCTAACCTCACCAGGTTCTCCTGTGTCACTCTCGACACCCATTCACAACCCGCACTTTATCAGTTCCCACCTCAAGCCCATGACACCCATGGCATAATGAGCTCCCACATCAATACATGTGGTCAAATAACTCATGATACATCACATCTCATTCAAGTAATTCACAATATTAGTTCCTAGATTCCTCACACATAAAATAGGTCCCACATCTCCCTGATGGTTTGGTGCCTCGTACCTCAAGAATATGTATCCAATGATGCCCCGGTTCCAAGCACATAAAAAAGCCCACATCCATCGATGTTAAATTATAAAACATGGTGCCTTACACCATTTATATATATATATAATCATGAAACTAAGATGGTTCCAAACTACTAATCAATGATTGGTTAGTTCAAATAAAACATGTTCACGTCATGCACCCAAAGGAACATTCCTCAACAAGACATGCAAAAAAATAAAAAAAAGAGAATCATGACCGTGCCCACAGTGTACCTCTCACTATCGCCGACTCACTAGCCTACTTAGCCCATGGTATCTCCATGACATTGACCCAGCCTATAGCATGAACACTTAATGCCTAACCTAACTACGGTGCTACACCAGCCAGTAGCCATTGAACCTAGTTCTGGGTCCCACTACCTTTGTACCGACCTTTGTGTGTAGTAGAACCTCAGAAACCCTCACATTGTACAATTCCTAAACTGACCTCATAAGCATGTGTATTTCCCTAAGCCTAATCACTGACAGAACAAGAAGGCCTCCTAGATATCCTCTCAAGATTTCCAACCTGCCAACATGCCCGACACTCCTTTGGAGGCTGCTCACATTGAGTTCAGACATGTCCTGGCATCCCACACTAGAACAAAATAGCAGGAGAGCCACTATGAGGTGGTATGGTAAAGTCTTTATAATAACCTCCATGCTAAAAATCATCCTGACCTCACTTCTTACCATCTGAAGCATTACTACGGAAGTCACCAGAATCAACTTCACGGGTAGAGTAGGATATATCCATAAAATTTCTATTGGCAATGAGCACCTGGTTCACAACTTCAGAGAATGAGTCCAATATAAAGATGTTTACTTGAACCAAAATGACATGCCATAAACCATACTTAAATTTCCTAAACCTATAGGTTCCATTGCTCACTATGATGGGTGAAATTCTAGATAGATCAATGTACTTCACTGCTTAGTCCAGGATGGACATGTCTCCTTGATGAAGGCTTAGGAACCACTGATTCCTTTTCACTCTTAGTGTCTTTAGGAAAAAGTTCTCGAAGAACCTGTCCTTGAAATCCTTCTCAGCTTGTCCCTCGTGTCTACCAGCCTGAACTTGCACATCACACCAACTCTTAGATATACCTACCATCATATACATTAACGGATTATCCCTCCTCCATAGAGGCATCTCAAGTTTCTTAGAAATCATCTACATTATCTCTATTCAGTTCTCAACCACTTGTAGACCACCCTCACATTGAAAAAACGGAAAGTGCTACGACAAGAACTATCACAACAAAGTCTCCATTGATGTCTCTTCTCTCTTAAAACCCCAGTCAATGTGCTGGAGAACCCATAGTAGGCTCGCTCAGAGATGATCATTGAGCCCTATCAAAAACACTGTCAAGTCTGGAAGTTATCTTTCCTAAAATAGAAACTGATCCTATCACTGAGACTATACTTGTGAATCATGATCTTCCTGGCCCTAAGGGGTCTGAACCTTCTTGTGGTCCTATGTTAATGTTCCATTACATATTTTATGTTCCATTTGATTCACCCATGAGGAACCCATCAAATAAATAAATGTAACTCTCCAACCCCAATTACCTAGAGTCGGTGCATTATTACATAACATTGGCATGATACAAGTAATCATGTCCTGAAAGATTAATTATTTTAGTGGCCTTGTAAGTACTAGATACATTCATAATTTTTACATTACATCAAGAAATAAAAACATTAACAACATATTGTCCCCTTTTGAAAACACTCATATCCTTATCATATCCCTACAGGTCAACCATAAAACACTTATTCACATCCTGGGAAAGATAAAACATAGAAATTTGTGATCTCAGATGCTAAATAAGGATAAAAATATAACAAAAACTTTCATAAATAATCATAAACATTTAAGGCATTGTATAAGAATAAAAGAAAATCCTTTTAAACATAAAATTCAGCATAATATGGAAAAGGTAAAATCAAATAATTTTATTTACTTATTCCCATGGATATTCTACTAGTCTAATAATCACATTAAATATAAATATCCACTTTCATAATGATGGAATGCATAATTTTGGGCTTCATAACCACATAGTCAAGGCCTTGCGCCAAGACTAAAAATATGATTTTGTTAAGGCCTTGTGCCAAGACACTAGTTTGCCTCATGAGAACTTCCAATTCATCGAGGAGCTATAGAGGGCTCCACCCATCACTTACTATGTCCATTTCATTTCTCATATGAAAAGGTTGAAATATAACATAAAAATTCATATATAAACCCTGAATGGAATAAAAATAACACATCCACAGCCAAACATTTCACAAAACCATCAATACCATTGATAAGATTTTATCATAATGAATCAACTTTAAACAAGCATAAAATATAACGAAGAATGTTGACATAGATGAAAATAATCATTAAAACCATTTGAGAGAAACATGCCCTTTTTCTTGAAAACATTTAAAAGTCTCACTATTTATCAAGAAGCTGTTTGAAATAGATTTTTGAATCAAAGTGTCCCATACCACTTTGAAACTTTTAAAAAGAATTTTAATTTTAAAACATTCATGTCCATATAAATAAATCCTTAAAACTGTTTTTAATACATGGACATTAATGAGAAAGATTTAGAAAAATAATTTTTTTAAAATATTTCAAATGATATTTTAGTTAGAGTTCCTAACCAAATGAGAGATGCTTGAATATAAATAATTGAGGTAACAAAAACATTTTAATATCATGATAATAAAGGTATTCATGATATACTATGTCAAAGTATAGTATATGCACCAAATAATTGTGAATTGGTGCATACCAACAAAGAAGTGTCAATAGAATGTAAGTTGAGAAGAATTACCTTATAAAGACAGTATCATTAGGTTAAGGATAAATCAATGACATAATTATTCATGAAAAATATAAATACACTTAATATTATTTGATATTAAGTGTAAATAAATCAGAGGACATTCACACGTATTCTTGTAAAAAGAACACCAATGACTTGGATGTATAACTCAATGAATATAGATTGAGTTAAAATTACTCTTATCAATTTCATATCAATGACTTGATAATTTTTCAATTGAGTGGTTATGTGCATCAAAAGTATATAGACACAAAGGGGAGTGTAAATTATTACATAAGTAAAAAAAATAGTGATTTAGCACATAATCTTGGTGTAAAATAATCAACGATGTTTGCGTAAAACCGAATGAGTGGAAATTGAAATTTGATATTCCCTTACCAATATGGTAAATTATGAAACATACACCCCATAAAAGTATTATAATACAATGATGATGTAAATACCCATAAATTAAAGTATATTAATCAAAAAATACAATCATGGGTAGTAAAAACACCACACAAAATGTAATAGTGGAAAATATAGCATGAATCTCATGGAAAAAGTGAGATGAAAACCCCTTTCCATGTTGTAATCAATTGATTAATATGAAAAAAAATTAATAACAACCAAATGAATCATATAATAACATGAATATAAATATAATACTGATAATATATATCAAATGGTAGTACACAATACACCGGATGCAATAAATAAATAGCGAATAATGGAAATCTCACGAAATTAAAAGTGAGATAAGAAATCCCTTAAATTTTACTTTTCCTTTGTCAAAGGTACATTAAATTATGTATAATATTCAAATAATGGTTATTAAATTATAAAAGAACTATATACATAAATATGAGATCATATATGATCCCCTAATATTACTTTGTTAATAAAATTTTAGTGGCATCATCATTTTGGGTGTTAACTAATCTGTTTTCCTTTCTGTGCACGATTACGTAAGCTATGTTAATTAGGGATAGGATGTATTTTATTCATATGAAAAATGATATTATGTTTTTAAGTATTATTTTTAGTTATTAAATGAAAATTATTCTTGAATTGTTACGATGGGGAATGTATCTCATCGCGTTCATGGAGACGGTAATCCGTATGTATGCACAAGCAACAATATCATTATACAGATAGTGAAATTGTATGAAATTGGATAGTATATCATATATACAGAATAATTAACATGTTATATTTATTATTTACATTAGTTATACACATTATTATACCCATCCAAGTAATTAAGTGTTTGAACAACAAACTACACCACGACGTGGAGACGGTAAGCCGTACGTACGCATGTATGGTGACTTTGTCATTCATATGATAGATAGAATAATGAATATGGTTGTACCATTTTTATAATAACATAACAGTATATAGAGGATATTTCAGTTATTATTTTATAATGGAAACAACAAATAAATAGGAAGTGGAACAAGAAAATAACTTGAAAGAGGTGATGATATATTTACATCTTCTTCAGATTCTTCCTTTTGATTGGATCATAAGGGATCCTTCGGTTGGATTTATGACCAATGGAAGGCCTCTATGATTAAGGGAGGAAATTTGGGAGGATATTTGGTCAGGTTTTGGCCGATCCAAATGGCTTTGGATGTGTGAAATTAAGAGATGGGGAAGTACCCTTTTATAACAAAGGCGATTGTCACTTTAGGAAAAGTTTGAAATATTATTTTATAATAAAAACAGTATCAGTTTATAATGGCTCCAAAATGATTTAAATCTAGGATATTATTGGGATGGGTCCAAAACCTCTCAACCAATAGGTTTTAGAGAAGTATAGGTCACCATATTAACCATATCGTTTAGATTTAACTCTTAGTTAAATAGTGTGACATTTACCATGTCTCTTTGTATTTTTATATTATATAGTTAATAAACTAACTATAACAAGCCACAATAATCCCAAGTGGTTAATTATTAATATATATAACTTTATATAATTTCCTTGGCCAAACCTTATATTTTTATAAATATTATATCAATTGGAAATATAGTCTTTTTTTTTCAAAAAAACTCAATTGTGTCAATTTTGACACTATTTAGTATGTGGTTTTTTTGAAAATAATAACAGCATGATTACTTCAAAAAAATTTATTTAATCAACCCTAACATGTCATATTAAGGTATAAAATTAGTTTAATTCATCAATATTCTCAGATTATATTTATTTGGATATTTATAATATCAATTATTTTAATATTTTATTTGTAAGGTAATTAAAACATCATAATTCTGTAATAAATAAAGAGAATTATTTAATGTCTACAAACTATAAATAAAATCACATTATATATGAAATCATATTACCTTTCTAATGAATATTTATAGTTGAATTTATATTATGTGTTACCTAATATTAAAAATGATTTAGTCATCAAACTTTGAATTTAACTCTTTTAACACTTCTTTAAATAAAATAATAATAAATGTACAACTATAATCCAAGTGGACCAAATGGGCTGATATATTATTCCTAAGGTTGTTTTTGGTCGAATCAAACTTTTCAAATAGAATTAGGACATGTTTTAGGGTAATTATAATATCATTTTTACCGTTTATTACCCTACTTACTTTTAACCGTGGTAAATAAAAGTCAAAAGTTACTAGTCACCAAAAATTATTTTCATCTTATTGAACCACATTTTATATAACGATGTCGACCATGCCTCTTGGATTTTTGAAATTCAACTCACAGAAGTGGTAAACTTATGTTTTATGCAAATTTGAAAATGTTCATAGAAGGTGGGTAAAAGACGGTAAAAAGTTCAATAAAAGTTATATATCTAAACTTTTTATAAAATGACTCCATTGAATTACATTGAACATATATAGGTATTATGAATATATTTTGACATAAAATGAATTACATTAAAAAAAACTAATTATTTAAATAAAAAGTCGGTTTTAAACAATAACGTAGTGTTTTTCACTATTCATCAAAAATTGAAAGTTCTCAGAAAAATACCAAAAATTCACCCTAAGATAATTTTGAAATTCCAAATTCAAAAATGAAGTCCATTTTGAAAATTTAAATTTATAAAATTTCAAAAAGTGGGTATTACAATTCATAAGAGCTAGATTCATTGGTCGTGGTGTGTTAAAACTCCAATTTGTGTACAACACATGCTACTAAATTATTCAAAGTGAAGCATACTATGGAAGATTGGGGTGTTAAATTCTCCCCTCTTTAAAATAATTTCTTCCTTGAAATTTTTAGAATATTATTGCATAAAAATATTCAGGGGGTTATTCATCAAAAGTTCCTCACGTTCCCATGTTGCCTCTTTCATCTTATGGTTTCTCCATTGAACTTTTAACAGACGAGTCATCCAGTTTCTCAAAACTTATTCTCTAGTATCAAGAATTTTGACAGGCTCTTCAAAATAAGACATATCAGGTTACAGTTTTATTTCCTCATAGGTGAGTACACGCGTTGGGCTAGGCATGTATTTTCTCAATAGTGATATGTGGAACTCATCATGAACTTTGGAGAGACATGGAGGTATTTCCAAATGATAAGTTACAACTCCAATTCATTCTAGAATTTCGAAAGGTCCGATGTACCTGGGACTCAATTTACCTTTCTTACCGAAATGTATAACACCCTTCCATAGAGATACCATCAAGAAAACATGGTCTCTTACTTGAAATTCAAAATCCTTCATTCCATTATCGACATAACTCTTTTGCCTACTTTGGGGTTCTTTGATGTGGGTTTAGATAATCTTAATTTTTTCCATTGTTTCCTCAACAAGTTCTGGGCCTATGAGTTTTCTTTCACCAATATCATTCCAAAACATTGGTGTGTAACGTCTGTTTCCGTATAACACTTCATATGGTGCCATCTGAATACGTTAATGGATGCTATTATTATAGGAAAATTATACCATAGGTAAATATTGATCCCACATACCTTGAATGTCATGTGAGAAAGATTTCAATTTGTCTTCTAAGGTTTTAATAGTCCGTTATGATTGTCCATTTGTTTGAGGGTGGTAGGCAGTGTGCAAACGAAGTTCAGTATCTAGGGCCTTCTGAAGACTTTTCCAGAATCTTGATGTAAAATGGGGATGACAATCAGAAACAATCTATATTGGTACTCCATGAAGTCTTACAACTTCATTAATATATAGTATTTCCAGACGTTCAAGTGGTAAATCTTCTATTATAGCAAGAAAATGTGCTGACTTGGTAAGATGATTAACAATGACCAATATGGCATCATTCCTTCTAGGAGTCTTTGGTAGTCCCATGACAAAGTACATCAAAATACTATCCCATTTCCACATAGCTATGGGAAGATGTTTCATGACTCCTACATGTTGTTAACTTCCAGCATTCAATTGTTAACAAACCATACATATTGACACATAAGCAGCAATATACCTCTTCATGTTGTCCCACCAAAACTTTTCCTTCAAATATTTATACATCTTGGTGATCCCAGGGTGTATGAAGAAATTGAAGCTATGAGCACCATCCAAAAATTCCCTTTTTAGATCAGGTATGTTAGGAACACAAAGTCTCTTTCCAAATTTCAAATTTTCATCTTCATATATGAGGTCACCCAATCTCCCATAATTCACATCTTTAATCATCTATTGAAACTCCTCCTCATCCGTCTAAGAACTCTTTATCTTTTCTAGTAAAGACGGTTTAGAAACCATTTGAAAAATAATTGATATTTCACCTTCCATGGTTATTCCCATATCCATCTTTACTAGATCCTTGAAAATAGGATCCCTTTCAACACTCATGTTGTTCAAAACTCCATGATCCTTTCTAATCAAAGCATCTGCCACCTTATTTGCCTTCCCCGGGTGGTAGTGTATTGTGAAATCATAATCCTTGAGTAGTTCAAGCCATCTCCTTTGCCTCATGTGGAGTTCTTTTTGTGAGAAAATATACTTTAAACTCTTATGATTAGTATAAATCTCACATTTTCACCATAGAGATAGTGTCTCCATGTTTTCAGGGCAAAGATTATAGCTTCTAACTCAAGGTCATGAGTATGATAGTTTTTCTCATGAATTTTTAGGTGTCATGATGCATGTGCAATCACTCTATCATTCTGTATAAGGACACAACCGAGTCCTTTCATTGAAGCATCACTATAAATAACAAACCCATCATTCCCTGATGGTGGAGTCAATATAGGATCATTGACTAATCTTATCTCCAGTTCTTCAAAAAAAAATTCACACTCTTTTGTCCATACAAATTTTGCCCCTTTAAGTGTGAGCTTGGTTAATGGGTTAGCCAACAAGGTGAAATTCTGGAATAAACATCGATAATAACCTAGTAAACCAATAAAACTATATACCTTGGTTATACTCGTCGGTGCTGGACATTCTTGGATTGTCGTGGTCTTTGAAGGATCAACAAAGATTCTATCCTTAGAGACAATATGGCCAATAAAAGAAATCTCTTGAATCCAGTATTCACAATTTGTAAATTTCCCATATAATTCATTTCTTCTAAGAGTTCTTAGGATAATATGCAAATTAATTTAATGATCTTCATAGATTTTGGAGTATACCAAGATATCATCAATAAATACTACTACAAAGCCATCAAAGATATTCCTCGAAAACTCTGTTCATTAGATCCATGAAAATAGAGGGTGCATTAGTCCGCCCAAAATGAATTACTGTAAACTCTTGATGTCCGTACCTGGTTCGAAATACTGTTTTCAGAATGTCTTCCTTCTTCACACACAAAATTTGATATCTAGATCGTAGATCAATCTTTGAAAAATATTGATCTCCATGAAGTTTGTTGAATAAATCATCAATGTGGGGTAGGGGATACTTGTCCTTTATTATTATAGAATTGATCACCATGTAGTCAATGCATAACCTCATAGATCCATCTTTATTCTTAACAAAAAGAGCAGTGGATCCCCATGGAGAAACACTAGTGTGAATAAATCCCTTAGTACTCAATTCCTATTGTTTTATCTTTAATTCTAATAATTCCATAGTGGCCATTCTTTAAGGTGTCTTTGACATGGGCCTTGAACCAGGAATTAAATCAATGGAAAACTCAATTTCTCATTCTGAAGGATGTTCGGATAAATCCTCTTGAAACACATCAACATATTCTTGCATAGTAGGTACGTCCTCTATTTGAACATTCTTCTCCTCGCCCATAATTATTTCATTCTCTTCGTCCCCAATAATTGAATTTAGTAGATCTACTGGGGGGATCTAGATAAGAATCATGTGGTGTGTTTCTGCTCTAAAGATAAGGCACTCCTTATCATCATTGAAAATTGTACCCTACTTCTTCTTACAATAAATTTTCACATCATGGTTTGAAATACAATGCATTCTAAAGATTATATCAAATTAAATCATGGGTATGACAATGATATCAGTAGATAAAGAACATTTATATGCCCTAATGGGAACTGATTCATGAAACTTTGTTGTGATGATACTTCCCTTAGGTATTTTGACTAACAAATCCATTTTTAATTCAAATTAAAAATATCTAATTTTTTAAGAAAAATGGGAATATATGAAATAATGCGATGATCCAGAATCAAATAAAGAATTGGATAGACTTGAGGAAACAATTAAATTACCTCCCACCATGTCTTTCAGAGCTTCAACCTCAATAGTAGTGATCACGTAATCTTGGCCTTGCTCCCTTAGCCTTTTCTGAGGTGTGTTCCCTTGGAGGTTAGGAAAATAATTTTCATAATGACCATTTTCTCTAGAATTTTAGCATTCAACATTGATAGTATCTTTCTTCCCCTTGAAATCATGAGCATGGTGGCCTTTTTCACCACACCTATACAGATTCACTTTCCCTTCAGGAAATTCAGGGGTGTTTCTTCCCACATTTACCGCATGACAGATATTCAAGAGTGCAGCAAGGCCTTTAAATTAAATGAGAGTTATCTTAAGCATATCCCCCGGGAGTGTCGTAACCAAGAGTGTAGTAAGGCATGTTGTCCTTCACCGGTTCTCATTCGAATCTAGCTCAAAGAGGTGTTTTTAGGTTTCACCCCTAGGTACATCTATGCCAGATCATCCTCTACCTTGTCGTATCCAGATAGTGATTTATTTCTTTGAAAACACACAAAATATATACATTACCAAAATTATAGGATGTTCTTCAATACTAATACTCAATTTCTATCTTAAGGTAATGTTCTCTAATCAGAGTTTTTCTTAATCATGATTCTAAGGATTGTAATAAACATTCTCTGATAACAACTGTAACACCCTAACCCCAGTTACCCATAGTCGGTGCATTATAACATAACATTGGCATGATACAAGGAATCATGTACAGAAATACCAATCCATTTCTTAGCCTTAGAAGTACTAGATACATTAATAAGTTTTACATTACATCATGAAATAAAAACATCAAAAAAATTTGCTCCCTTTTGAACAGACTTATATACTTATCTAATTCCCGCAGTTCAACCATAAATAACTTCTTCACATCCTAGAAAAAATAAAACAGAGAAAGGGGTGAGCTCATAAGCTCAGTAAGGATAACAATATTGCAGAAACTTTCATAAATAAGAATAAACATTTAAGGCAATGTATAAGACTAAAAAATAATTTTAAACCTAAACTTCAGAATAATATTTCCAAGATAAAATCAAATAATTGCATTTAATTATTGACATGGATATTCTACTAGTCGAAGAATCACATGAAATATCAATAGCCACATTCATAATGATGGAATGCATAATGCCAGACATCATAACCACATAGTCACGGGCTTGTGCCAAGACTACAAATAATATTTTTTCAAGACCTTATTCCAAGACATTATTTTGTCTCATGAGACCTACCATTGCATAGAGGAGCTATAGAGGGCTTCACCCATCACATACTATGTCCAATTCATTCCTCATATAAAAAGGTTAAAACACAACTTAAAAATTTGTATATAAACCATGAATGGTTTAAAAATAACACATCCAAAGTCAAATATATCAAAAAACCTTCAATACCATTGGGAATATTGACTCATAATGAATCAACATTAAACAAACATAAAATCCAATGAAGGATGTTGACATAGATGAAAATAATCATTAAAACATTTGAGAGAAAAATCCCTTTTCTCTTGAAAACATTTTAATGTCTAACTATTTATCAAGAAGCCCTTTAAAAATAGATTTTTGAATCAAAGTGTACCATACCACATTGAAACTTCTAAAAGGAATTTTTTGTTTAACACATTCATGTCAGTTTAAATAAAATCTTAAAATCATTTGTAAAATATGGAAATCATTGTGTAAGATTTAGAATAATAAATTTTCTAAAACATTTAAAATGATATTTTAGTTAGAGTTCCTAACCAAATGAGAGATGCTTGAAAACAAATAATTGAGACAATAAAAACCTTATATTATCATGAGAATAAAGGGATTCCTAATATACTCTGTCAAAGTACTGTATATAAACCAAATAAATGTGAATTGGCACATAAACACAAAGATGTCTCAATGGAATGATAGTTTAGATGAATTACCTTATAGAGACAGTATCCTTAAGTTTAGAATAAATAAATGACATAATTATGTGTGACACATATAAATACACTTAATATCATTGGATATTCTATGTAAATCAATCATAGGACATTCACATATATTCTGGTAAAAACAACACCAATGACTTGGATTTTTAAATCAATGAATAGAGATTGAGTTAAAATTACTCTTATCAAGTTCATATCGATGAATTTAGAATTAATAAATGGAGTGATTATGTGTATCAAAATTATATACACACAAAGGGGGGAGGAAATTACTACATAAGTAAATAAATAGTGATTTCACACATAATCTTGGAGTAAATTTATCAATGAAGTTTGCGTAAAACTGAATGAGTGGAAATTGAAATTTGAAATTCCCTTATCGATTTGGTAACTTAAAAAACATACACCCAAAAAATGAAGGATCATCCAATTATGATGTAAATACCTATATTTTAATGTATATTTCTCAAAGAATACAATCATAGGTAGTACAAACACCACATAAAATGTAATAGTAGAAAATATAGCATGAATCTCACGGGAATTCAAGTGAGATGAAAACCCCTTTCCACATTGTAATCAAATGATCTGTATGACAAAATTTTAATAAAAACCAAATGAATCATATAATAACATGAATATAAATATAATCATGATAATATATATCAAATTTTAGTACATAATACACCACAAAAAATAAATAAGTGGCGAACAATGGAAATCTCAAGGAATTATAAATGAGATAAGAAACCCTTACATTGTACTTTTCCTTGGAAGAGGGTACATTAAACTCATGTATAATAGTTAAATAATTTTTATTAAATTATAAAAGAACTATATACATAAATATGATATCATATATTATCCTCTAATATTTCTTTGTTAATAATATTTTAGTAGTATCATCGTTTTGGGTGGTAACTGATTCGTTTTCCTTTATATGATCAGTTACGTAAGCCATGTATGTTATGGATAGGATGTATTTTAATCATATACGGAATGATATTAAGTTCTTAAACATTATTTCTAATCATAAATTGAAAATTATACTTGAATGTCTACAATTGGGAATGAATCTTATCGCCTTCAGGGAGGCGGTAATCCGTACGTACGCACGAGCGACAATATCATTATATTGATGGTGAAATAATATGTAATAGGATAGTATATCATATATACATAATCATTAACATGTTATATTTATTATTTAAATCAGTCATACTCGTTATTATACCAATCCAAATAATGAAGTGTTTGAATAACAAACTACACCACGGTGTGGAGACGGTAAGCCATACGTATGCACGTATGGTGACTTTGTCATTCATATGATGGATAGAATAATGAATATGGTTGTACCATTTTTATAATAACTTCACTGTATATAAAATACACTGGATTTATTATTTTAGAATGGAAACAACAAAGAAAGAGGAAGTGGAAGAAGTAAAGAACTTGAAAGAGGTGATGGAATATTTACCACTTCTACAGATTCTTTATTTTTGATTTGATCAAAAGGGATTTTTATATAGGATTTATGACAAAAGGATGGCCTCTAGAATTAAGGGGGGAATTTTGGGAGGGTATTTGGGTCGGGGTTAGACAAGACAAATGGCTTTGGAGGTGTAAAAATAAGAGAAGGGTAATTACCCTTTTATAAGAAAGGGTAGGGTAACTTTAGGAAAATCTTGAAATATTATCTTATAATAAAATCATTTCGGTTTCTAATGGATATAAAATGATTTATTTCTAGTCTATGGTGGGGATGGGTTGAATACCTCTTAACCAATAGGTTTTAGATAGGTTTAGGTCACCATATTAACCTTGTCTTTTTTATTTAACTCTTAGTTAAATAGTTTGACATTTATCACTTCTTTTTTTATTTTTTTATTATTTGGTTAAACAACATACTATAAAAAGCCAAGAGAACCCCAAGTGGTTCATTATTAATATATATAACCTTATATAAGTCCTTTGGATGAACCTTATATTTTAAAAAATATTATATCAATTAATAATATAGTATATTTTTTAAAAACTCAATTGTGTCAATTTGGGCACTATTTAGTATTTGGTTTTGGTGAAAATCATAATAGCATGATTACTTCATAAATAAAATATTTAATCAACCCAAACTTGTCATATTAACCTAAAAAATTATTTTAATACATCAAAAGTCTCAAATTACATTTATTTGGATATTTATAATATCAATTATTTTAATATTTCATTAATAAGGTAATTACTGCATCATCATTTTGTCACAAATAAATTAAACTATTTAATGTCTATAAATTATAAACAAACTAAAATTATGTAGGAAATATTTTAATATTTTTAATGAATATTTATAGTTGAATTTATATAATGTGTAACCCTATATTAAGAATGATTTATTTATTAAACATTATGTTTAACTCTTTTGACTCTTCTTAAATAAAATAATAATAAATGTCCTAATATAATCCAAGTGGACCGAAGGGGGTCATATTTTTTTTCATAAGGTTTTTTTGGTCTAATTACACTTATACTGTAGAATTAGTACATGTTTTAAGGTAATTATAATATAATTTTACCCTTAATTACCCTATTTACTTTTTACCATGGTAAATAAAAGTCCACAGTTACTATTCAAAAAAAATTATTTTCATCTAATTGAACCAAATTTTAATTACT
This sequence comes from Viscum album, assembly GCA_963277665.1. Classification (NCBI taxonomy): domain Eukaryota; kingdom Viridiplantae; phylum Streptophyta; class Magnoliopsida; order Santalales; family Viscaceae; genus Viscum; species Viscum album. The sequence continues at coordinate 1,642,813,798 of OY728163.1, read as the reverse complement.
AATGTCTACTGTGACTCTAGGATTTTTGAAATTTAAGTCACAGATGCGGTAAAATCATGTTTTCTGAAAATTTCTAAATTCTCCCAGAAGGTGGGTAAAAGATGGTAAAAAGTTCAATAAAATTTTATATATCTAAACTTATTATAAAATGAATTCAATTAATTACATTGAAAAAATATAATTATTATATATATATATTTTTAGCTAAAATAAATTTAAAAAAAAACCAATTATTTAATTAAAAAGTCCGTTTTAAACAATAACGTAGTGTTTTTCACTATTCATCAAAAATATAATGTTCACAGAAATATACCAAAAATTCACTATAGTGAAATTTTGATATTTTTAATCCAAAAAATGAAGTACATTTTGAAAATTAAAATTTATTAAATTTCAAAAAGTTGGTATTACTATTCATAACAGCTAGTTTCATTGGTCGTGGTGTGTTAAAACTCCATGTTACGTACAGCGCAAGCTAATGCATTTTTCAAAGGGAAACATACCATGGAAGCTTGGGGTGTTAGAACAAATGTAAAGAAAACCCATATATATGAGAACTATATATATAATGTAGATAAAGAAAGTAGTCAATGGTATCCCATGCTCACTACCCTTACTCTCCTCCACCACAACCATGACACACGACTTATCGAACTCATGGCCTCTTTACTAACCCTTGATAGATCGAAGTATCATATATTTTCTAGTCCATGCCCATCCTGACAACCATATTTTCCTCAAACCAATGGTTGAGTCTCCCAATCCTGGTGATTAAAATCACCTCAACTATAGTACCAACCTTCTTCTAAAAGAGCCAGACCCATTTAACATCACATTCCATTATATATATATATAAACACATGGAATATCACATTGAATATATCAAAGAAATACTATCATAGAATTTTACATCTTAATAAGGAATTTGATATTTATCACATGGTATAAACACTTTATAAAGAAAATGTGCAATAATAAAATTGAAATACCCTAAAATGTGATTATCAAAATCCAAAAAGCAAGAAATCCCACCTTAGCCCACCGGGACAAGGGAAAATATTTCCTTTATCTCATCTGGTCAAGGGTCCTAAATCAAATCCAATAACATCATAATTCAAAATAATCCATTGAGGCAGAAATCATGTAAATCGTATTTCAAGGAAAATAGAATGACATTTCCCACCCTGGGAAACTAAGTCTATCCCTTGCACAAGGGGATGAAGGAACCCAAGAATGAGATCTTAACCCAGTTTCAACATCACCTATCTCCAGTATACCATTTCCCAAATAGTAATGTAGTATAAAAGAGAAAGGTGGTCTCAATCTCATTAGTATCCAGTCAAAATATGACATTAAATCCAAATCAAGAACATCCTCGGATACCACATATAATATCCTTGATCCGAATAGCCACCCAAACAGTTAAATCTAGTCGGGTTCCATTGGCCTTAGACACACCTACCTAAATTCAAAAGGCTTCAGACTAGTAGTGATGGTGTAAAAACATATAGTGGAGAGGTTATACCCTCTGGGGATGATAATATAATGGTCTGAGTAATATTATATAACATGCAGTGGAAATAAAAGACTCAGGGAACGTGAACCAAACCTGCCAATGGATGAAACACATGAAATAGTAATAAACACTAGAAATAATAAATATAGAACTAGTGAAAGATAAATAAACAGATCAACATATCACTTGTGGAAACTAAAAAAACAAGTCTTGCATACCAATGCAGTTCATACCATAAAATGTATATATAGAGGGGTCACCCATAGAAAACCACAGTAGTTATATATATATATACAGATATATGTATGTATATCTATACAATCCGCATGTTAAAACAAAACAAAAAAACAAAACAAAAGTAAAACTCCAACTAGGAGCGACCTCAAGGTCCCATTCCAATTTTTATACAAGAAGCTATTGAGATCTAGCTCCTGAGCCCGATCCTTTTCCTGAATGTAAAATCATAAAGTCTAGACACGTCCCAAAGAACCTATATAGGGTGTGAGAACAAGTCTCAGTAGGATACCTCCCAGAGTTGCAGACCAACCATATATGTTTAAGTAGGCATGCAAAAATTGATTAAAGTAAGTAGTATGATTTCATAAAAAAACACAAAATCCACCGGGGCTCCCCAACCACCAGAGAGGTGTCACCTATTTCAGACAACACCGAAATCTCAGAAGAAATGAGTGTCCATGGAACATGGATCAAGGAACCCCTGATATCAAAATCCCAAATGAACCATGAGTTTCCTCCCCAATCAAGTATCCCAACATCTCATGCCTCCTGACACCGCGTGCCTCAATATAGTACCACATTCTAAAGGCCTGCCAAAACAACACAATCTGGTCCCTCAGACCCCTGCTCAAAACTATATTCTAGCTCAAAGCCCAACAACTGAAGGCACATTGATGTCTGTCCTCAAAATAGATCTTGGACCATGGCCTCAAACACAACAATCCTCAGTCACCAACGGATAACCTCGCCGCTATCAATTGAAGGTTCCTCACCTTCCACATGAATTTATATAGTAAGAACCCCCAAACCATAATAACATAATACACAACCACTATGGGCCTATATCTACATCAGTGGTTAAAAAAATCTCATCAATAGATTCAGCCTGTGCGAACAGTACTAAATTCAGTGATTTGGACATCACTGGTGATCAAAAATCACCAATAAAGTCCCAATGAAACATCAACTAGCACATAATATCTTTTTGTGCATGTCACTCAAATATAATGGCCTTTCCATCCCCACATCATGAGCTATGACCACCCTGATAGCCTCATCACCTCAAAAGATATCCTCTACACCCAATCATGTGGTCAAACCACTCAAGCTATCCAGGAAAAGCCTAACTAGATGACAACATTGCCTCAATACGATGACATATCCACCTAAAATCATCATGGTATTGGCCCATCATGACCCCATGGGTATCATCTCATGAAATTATCTTATCAAAAGCATATATATATATATATATTTATAAAATAATTTTCTATGAAAGAAATTCAATATAATTGAATTCATATCTCACATTAAATAAACTACTCAATCAAACCTATATGAATTGGATTACATAAATTCATTTAATCAATCAATTAAAATTCATTAATAAATTCATTATTATTGAATTTCATAGCGTAAATTTAACAAACATTAACAAATTAAATCAAAACAATTCCAATTATATAAAAAACATAGCCCAAACTAGATACCCAAGGTGTTGATGACCTTTAACATGACCTCACATGCTTGAAATTGGAAAGGGTATGCCTAGAGACATCCCACATGGTGAACAATCAATTTATTATTCAATAACAAGGTATCTCTCCAAACCCAATGGTGTGCTAAAAAGCTGCACCACCAAAATGCCCTAGAAAAAAAATATATGCATTACCTACCATGGACTCATAGATGTAGGAACATGTGATATAATGCTCTTATTAGAAGTGGATTGGAGTAGATCTGAGTTTCTGTCCAATTCCCAGATAATAGCGTGAAACAGACCTAAAATATTTAGTACTACATGATTCAAAATATAAAAGAAAAAGAAAAATTCGTGAGGTTATCCTTATAGAGACACATCTGATGCACCCAACGGATCGGAAATCAAAAGTCAAATGGAGTGATGGGATAAAATACATTGAATGATAGGTAGATTAGGTTTCTTCCTATGTAAAACGCGACCAAGGAGACAAAAAATTATTGAAATAAGAAGAAAAAATGATAAAAAAACATAATAGACACCCTCTATAGGCTTCACAGTTTACCCACATGGTTTTCCAGTCTGTGTGGTAACTATGCATGCGAAAGTGTTGAGGTATTTCTTAAGTTATTGTACCCATGCAGCCTTCCCCAAAATTTTATCTAACCATGCACAAATAAGGAGGAAGCCTCTACAAGTAATATATAAACCATTTCATGACCATAAACCTCCTCCACATGGTTTACCAAAACTATTCGGCGGTTCAAAACCGGGCAACATAGTTTCCTGGAAGGGGACACACATTTTACTCTAAACCGTGTACCCAGACCTGCAATTCCAAAATATTTAATTTGGACTCCAATGCTCCCAAAACCACTTTTTAAAACACGAGGATTCGACCAAATCTTGAAAACCATGTAAATATATGATATAAAATTGTTGGATCTCTGAAAACTGTGTTTTGATCATCAAATTAAAAAATGGAACCCCAATAATTGAAAAATTCAAAACGATAGTCATTTTCAACCCAACTCAAAAACCTTGGATGCTACACTACACTTCATTCACATAAACACAATCATTTTACCCATAACCATAATTGTGGTCTTGAATTAATGTGATACCTATTATACGAGTGTTTTCCTGAGAATATAAATCTTAATATATATTTATATATATATAATGTATGAATGTAGTATTAATATTAGGTTCCTTGACTTGTGGGTTAATCCCTAACTCGTATATGGAAGGTTTGTGGTTTAATTATTTGATATGAAAAACTATCAGGATTTTAATAGAAGGTTCATTCCATGGGAGGGTGGTTTGGGCCATGGGTTATTGGGTATGAAGGCTAGATTTGAGCCTACTATAATAGTCATGTATTTAAGGGGACATGGAATGAGACATATATGTGGAAGGGTTGGGCAGGTCTGGAAAGCATTATTGGGGTTTCAAATGTGGTTATATATGCAAGGTTTTATGTGTTGGGTTAGTCTAGGTACGATTTATTCTTGTTTGGTTCAATATTGGTTGGGCCAGGTGGATATTTTTTTTAAATCATAAAAAATAGTAAAAACCTCATATCTAATTAAATATTAGTAGTTCAATCTGTCACTAAAAAGTTCACAACTAAATGATTCTTAGTGACTTTTAAAACCATCATGAAATTACTCTTGACACATGTAAGCATAATAATTTTAGGAAACCACTTTGAATCAATTAGAGGTGGTGTGAACTATGATTAAATAGAAAAATACCCACTAAACTGCTTTTTTAGTATAGTGACACATATCTTAATTGAGATACCTATAGATCCTTTTGTTCATGGCCTAGAAAGGGGAAGTAAATAAAGTATGGGATTACATAGTTCTAGTAGAGAAAGCATGTTTTCATCTTTTTGTATTTTTGATGGTTTCATTAGGAGTAAATGATGTGGGTTGTCATCAGTTTCTCTTTTAAGAATATTCCACTCATGAAACCTTCTATCTTACCTTTTTAAATATTTTTTGGTCCACTAAATTATTGAGTATTTACTATTTGGATGATAATGTATTTTTATGGTTGAAAGATGTTTTTAATGATGCATATATTTTTGTGCATGATTATATAATTTTATCTTATTTAGAATTTTCTAGGTACACACCTTAGTGGACGAATACCCCATTGGTGTAGATGTTTTATTTTTATTTTATTCTTCCAACCGAACACCTCATATCATATTTTATGTAGGAAATGCCATTTTTTAAATTTAATTAATATGATAGTAAACAACATCTTCAATGTATCTTTTTATCGCTTGTTATTTTTTCCTGCCTATCATGATTGGGAAGTGAACCTATGGTACTGTGATGACCTGATCTCAAATTAATTTGGTATTTCAGTCACTGTCGTGAAAAATTGTATTAGATCTCTCATAGGGTTACTAAGCATGGAATTTGAGGGTTTCTAATAGATCATATCATTAGGAAATAGAAATTAACCTATAAATATACCTAGAAAACATAATTAAGGTGAAATCTTGAGTTACTAGAGTTTATCTAGGTTTGATTTATTTTTTTATCAGTCCTTCACATTTTTTCAAGTCTTATGAATTATGGGAATTCATTATCAGGTAACAATTAGTAGGATAACATGACATGATATGTTCCCTCAATTATTTTTTTATTTTTTTATTAGGATTAGTTGAATATTCACATTAACTAGAACATCAAATAATAAATAAATACTATTTTTTAATTTATTTATTATTGATAACTATGTTTATATAAATCAATAATTTGTTTAATTGATCCAAAAAACTCTATAACTATTATTAGGTGAAATTTATATTCACAATTTAATAAATATTATAAAATATTTTTAAACAATGACATAAATCATGAAATACTTTCACCAAAATAACATATATGTGTGGTGAGGGAAATATCACCTAAAAATTATTTTTATAATGTTATTTCAAGATTATTAGAGCTTTAAAAAACATGATGGGTTATTTCTTTTTACTATTATAGTCTTATAATATGTATTCCGAGACCAAGAATTATAATATAATTATTATATTTCATTACTTCAATCTATCTATAGAATTTCTTGGTTAACTGTAAATTTATATACAAGCCTTTATTTTTTTAAAGATCCATATATATGTTAGAAACTTAATAAAATATTTTTCCTTATTTGGTATGAGGGAAAAAACTAATAAATATAAATAGAAAGGGAAACCCCCAAAAATTCATTTATTATACTAAAATGTAAAATTAAATTCCATAAAATGAAGGAATTGGTTTTCCTCCCTAAAATCATTGGAAAATATTTGATGGAAACAAAAATGGTATTTATGGGAAAAAATATCCCTTTTAAATCCTTGAAATCAAAACTTATCATCTTCTCCCACCACTAATGCTGAGATGAATACCATTCTCAATGCCCCCATCACTATTTCTTTGACTAAAAACAATACCCAACAAAAACTCCTTTTGTTTTATGGAACACCATACCTACTTAAAACTACACTTATTGTGGAGGTGGTTTCAATGATATAAAAGGGTGATGTATAAATATTAAAATCATCTTAGGTTTAGTACCTAAACCTAACCCTCATGTCTACTGTGTGGTGCCTTCCATGTGATATGGTTGTATCTGGATCATTAAAAAACTAGAAAAAATAAATATCCTCATTGAAAATAAAAAGTTTGGATTATTTATTTACCGCTAAAATAATATTGACAAAAATATTTCTATATTGGGGGAGGCTATACTAGTGCGGTAAAGTTCATGATTAGAGGGGGTGTTTATAGTTGGCATTTTCTAGACACTCCACATTTACAGGGGAATTTTCAGCACACATTTCTCGGAGGAGTCTGTAGGAGGATTTTTTTAAGGTGTGATTATAAGGGGATTTTTGAGGGAGTGTTTGGAGGAGACATTTTAAGGCAGAGTTTCCTAGAGCATAGCCATTTTCTATGAGCATTATCATTAGGACTTGTGATTCTAGAAGTATCATTCCATTAGAAACAACATCATGAGATGATTGCTGAAATTATGCATTAAAAATTTTAATTATTTGAAAAGAAGTTATTTCAAATTTTAAAATGATTTAATGTGGGAATATATTATGTTATATGGAATTAAAAATCTAAAATAGAAAGGAAATAAAAATTTATAGTTTGAATTTGTATTGGAAATTTATAATTCAAGCTCCCAATGTCAATTCCAAATGAGATTTCCCTTGTAGTGGATATTTCAAATTGATTTCACGAATTACATTTAAAAGATTTCACTGCTAATTTATACTACAAATTCCACTGAAACTTTCTCCAATTAAATCATAGATGACATATCTACAACGTATTGTCACTATTAATTACCAATTGAAATTCTATGTTTGAATTTTCAAAATATTTAGAAGAAGTGAATTGGTATTTTTAATGGATTTAAAATGAAATTATCATATTATTTTTTGTTGAATGAAATTAAAATTGACTGTAAGATGAACTTTCAACATCGAATTTATATTCCATAAAATAATTGGGAATTTATAATAATAATTTTTAATTTATTCAAAATAAATAACCCCATAAAAAATATTACAAAAAAATGTGATTTGAAACTTTGTGAACATGAATTGTAAAACTCAGAATGACAACATGCAACCTGAATCTTGATTCTCTACATGATACATAAGACATAAATTAATTTTATATAAATACTATCCAGAATTTGTGTGACCTTTATGTGAGGGATCATAAAAGTGATTAGATTAAAAACTCAAAGAGTAGAGAACAAATTTTCAGTGATAGAGATTATGTCCCAAATTAGGAAGAAAGAAAACCATGTGAAATCATTTCTAAACATATTTGTACATGAAGAACAATAATTGAAATGGTTTTTAAATCATTATACAAAGTCTATTCATTTTATATATCTTCTAAAGGAATTATTGGTTTTAATGTACATAATCAACATGTTAACAAAAATAAAAAGGATAAAGTCTTTGTAACATAAAAATTATATACAAGTAGAAAATAAGGATGCCTATGATTTGAAAAACATGATTTCAATGTCAAAAGACCATTTTCATAAATAAGGACTAACTGTCCAACATGAATGAGGGTTGTCTACGTGTATAATAACCAGTATGTGTGCACACAATTTTTTGAGGAGTGTAACCATGATTTACATTATCCTGATACCATGAATTTCAAAATTTAAAAAATGATACATCAGTGATGCACAAGGTGTCAAGTTATATGTTAACGATAAATCTAGTCTAATGCCCAATGATTTTTTTTCACATGGAATAGTTATTGCAGGTGGCCCAGTGAGTCTTAGATATACATAAGTGGACCCACTGGATAATCTATGGTACAAAAGGAAAAGGTAATTGAATATATGTGTTATTGATGGTATTTTACAATTCCAATAGAAGTAATCAAGGGATAACACATCATTCTTTTACTCAGTGAAGCTTGATATGTGCGGTCAAATAGGGAACATTTTTTGTGTTTATCCGAAAATAAAGGTGGATTATGAGAATTTTGGAAACACCATCGTGTATGACACTACCTTAAACAAAAATAAGGATTACATGCCTTTGGGAGTGTTTATAGGTGTAAACCATCATAACGAGATTGTAATTTTTGGTTCATCATTGTTATATGATGAGATTACAGACTCATTTAGTTGGTTGTTTAGTATATTTGTTGATTTTCATGGGGGAAAAATCCTGAGACAATTTTCATAGATCAATAAGATACTATTTCTAAATCCAATGGTTTTACAGTACATAAAACAAGATATTACATTCACACATAGCTTTTAAGGAAAAATATCATGAAAAAATTGGGACTTGTAATGAAATATGACTTGAAAATGTTGGAAAAATTAAAAAAAAATGCATGTATGGGTTTGCCACGATTTGAAAATTTGAAGCAATATGGAATCAAATCTAAGTAGATTGTAGTGATAGAATTTTACATGGATAAAAGATATGTACAAAGTGAAGGAAAAAGAATCTCATTATTTTATGAATAATGCATTTAAATTATAAATTTGAAGCACATTGTTATGTGAGACATTCAATTGTGTATTAAAATATTACCTCAATTGTAATCATATTGTCTTGAAATTCTTCAAAACAATTGATCTTGTGTTAGAGAAGAATTAGTATTGATAAATTAAGGCTGAATTTTATAGAAGGTAAAATCTCCTACACACAAAATTTTCATATAATTCCATCATGGTTCAAGAAAGTCATATGTACACTCAGAAAATATTTGATCTTTTTTAGCATGAACACCAACTATGTGGGGCTTGATTTCTTATGTCTTATAATAGAATAGTTTCTCCCAAAAGGTATGTTGTCACAAGGAAATGTTCCTTAAATTAGTTTACATTTGAAGTATACCAACAATCACCTAGCATAATAGGTTTTACTTTTATGAAATTTGAGTGTTATGGATTTTTGTGTTGTTATGAACTCAAAATATTGGAAAGGTTGGATGGAAGTGCATTATAGAGTTGTGTATCCATAAGATATTGACAATAAATTCTCATGACATCCACTTGATAGAAGTCACATTTAATCTTGTCAAAACATATTTGGTAGAAAGAAAGTCTAAATGTTACCAACAATTCACATGAATAGAAATAAATCTTGTAATGGAATCTTGTGAGTTTGAACACGGATATAGAATTGGGATGTCACATAAAAAAAATTATTCCAGGGAATTGTATGAAGCTAAAAATAATGTACCTTAATAATGTATTAAAAATAATGTAACATGAAACGTCAAAAATAGTCTAAAACATCATTCCAAAAGAAAGATAAAAGTAAAGGTGGTGATAGGATCAAAATTTTTTATGGAAGGAAACGAAATGCTTGATAAAAATGTAAAATAACAAAAATCAAGAGTCTAAAAAACTTGTATGGTACTGTTATTATTATCTTCTGTTATTGAACTAATACATGTTATACTATCATGAATAAATAATGTTATAATTTTATTCTAGGGAATGGTTGAAGAACCATCGAATATTGGAAACAATGATGATCCTATCACATATCTCAATGTATGTGAATATTTTATATTATGTAACAAAACATGGATATTGAAACCCAAATCATATAAATTCAAATATTGAGATATCTAAAAGCTTATGTAATAGTTATGTAATTATTTTATTATGTTATTGAACCAATTAATTAAATGCTATAATTCATAAATAATGTTATAATATTCTTGTTAGGAAATGGTACAGAACTATCAAATGATGAATACAATGGAGATCCTATAATAGATCTTAATGTACGTACATATTATACCATATATGAAAAACCCAAAAATTTAAACACAATTCATAGCAGTAGATATATTTTTCATATTTTAAATCTTATAAAATAGTTTTATTATTTTTATTTTTAGTTATTAATATATAATTAATCATGAAATTAGGATGATCCAAAGATAAATTTTCTTCTATTGAGGTGTTAAAATTTTGAAACCACTACAAATGGGAATGAAAACTGAAATTTGTAGATAGAAAAATCCTTTGATGAATTATAGAATTTGGTTTATACACAACATTAACTGAATATGTCCTCAAAATATGTAATAAATTTGGAAAATGATTTTTTAATAATTGAATTTGTTGCTACAGATAGGGAAATTTCAATTGGAAACTTGTATAAAATCAAAGTGGAAATTTCCCATCTTAGTTTATAGTGAAAATGTTTAGTGGAAAATTCCAATAAGAATTCACAGTTATAATATATACTCACAATAAGTTTCCATCCAGAGAACTGACAGCATAGACAACAAAGTGAAGTTATAGTGTCACCCTTATCATTCAATCCCATATTAAATGAATATCATCTTTATCAAAATGTTCATCCACATCAGATAATAATCATTGCCTCCCACTATGTACCAACAAACGAATTGATGTAAACCAATGTGGATATTTCCTCTGAGTTTACCATGGATGTTTCCACTATAAGTTTTCAATGGAAATTTAGAGTTGTAATTTCTATACATAGTAGGATTACATTCAAGGAAGTGATAGCGAAGAGTAAAAAGTTAAATTATAGTGTAACACCTATCATAATATGATAAAATATAAAAATATTATATTTATTAAAAAGTTCATCCAAATAAGAAAATAAATATTTCCACCCCCTTTTTCTGACCCACTCAATTCATGCAAACCAAAGAGATAATTTACACAAAGAGTTTATAGGGGGAGTTTCCAGTGGAAATTTCCAATGGGAACTCCCAGTTAGAATTTCAATGCACAAGAGGATTCCAAATGAATGAATGAAAGGACAGTACAAAATATAAATAAACATTACAACATAACATCTACATAAAATCATAGAATACATCTATATGTTCATCCACATCATAAAATAACTGTGCCCACTGAAAAAAAAATACAAGTATTTATGTTTTAAAAAGATAACCAAAATTATGTTTCAATTAATAAATGACCCCCAATCCCATACCCACACAAACGATCACAATAAATGACAATAGTTATGTTTTTTAAACAATATACATATACTTATTTTAGTGAATAACTCATTTAACTTTCTTCCATGTCTCTTACAGAAATCAAATACTTCATACTATCAGCATTGACCTCTAACATTATCCTTTTAGTATCAATTAAGAGATAATTGACCAAAAAATCATTAGTCAACAACTTCCTTTTCATTAATATGCACCACCATGGAAACTATTGTTTTCAAACATCCCATTACATAACAAATGATGGCACCATAATCCAAGATAGCATCTCTCTATTGCGAAGACTTCTCAGTTGTCATATCACATTTATGTTACATCAACTTTTTAGTAAGAACTTAGTAGAAAACTTATTCCAAATATTATTTCTACAAAAAAATTCAACGGGAAGACCATATTTCAATGTATTACAAATTTTCATGGACATTTACTAACATCTTACCACACTGGGTACATCTTTAATAAATGGACCACTTTCTCTTATTCCTCTAATAGGATTTATAGAGTAATAATTTCTAAACACTAGTTTTTTTTCAAATCCATGACTAACAAAGTCCAATTTATATTACTAGAGTTTACAAGACAAAATAAATATTTGGAGTTCTTCATATAGGAAACTGCTACCTCATTCAAAAAGCTATCCTTTAAGTTTTCGTTTGATGAATAAATAACTATAAAAAAGAGAACAAAAAATAAAATATAATAATTTAGTCTTGGTTTACTTGAAACATGAAAAGATGAAAAATAAAATGTGGAAAAATATAAGCAAAAAATTTTAAAAAAAATAGCAGTATTATTGTAAACACGCTCTACATGAAGGAACAACATTCCAATTGTGCATTACCAACCATACTGTGAAGCTGGAATCTTTCTTAAATAATCACTGTATATGTGTCAATAACCTATTTCCGAAAAAAATAACTCAATAAAAGATAAAATAAAAAATGAGACTAAAAAAATTTGTATAGCACATATCATATTGGGCGCAGATCTCTTATTTAAAAAATTGATAATGTTTTTCATATTAATTTGATATGATTTTTTCTATAGATTTCCAGACTAATCTTCAGTTTTTAGGGAAAGTCGTTTCTATTTTTACTAAATATTAAAATATAATACTATATATTCTAAATATAGTAATTAAATAACAGTACCTGTCCCCATCAATAACAAGTAGTATTTTCATGAGCCTTGTATCATGTGGTTTCACTATATTATGTTGCTTTACCCACCAAGAAATTACCTGGGATAGCTTGGGGATCATTTTTGGCATTTAATTTGTTGTCTCTTGTGGATATATATAAAGAGAATGACACTTCAATTCCATTTCCCTACTTTTCACACCTACAATCAAAGAGGTCTGTATCTTTGATGTAGAAAACACAGTGAAAGACTACACAAGGAATTTTGGTTCTTCCATACAAAATTATTCATTCACATCCTCCTCCTTACTTAAATCTACATTACTTTCTTCTTTAACTAAATCTACATGAATTTCTTTTGTTCTTTCCTCAATAGCAGTGACTGAAGTTTTCTTTTTTTTATTTTCAATTTCTTAAATCTTAACATCATTTAAAATAGTTCTTTTTTCCTCACTAATAACTGATTTCATCTCCTTCTAATCCTTCATCTTTAACCTTTATATCAAAACAATAATCTATCTATTCTTCATTTTTAGTTGGGCCTCATGTTTTTAACCTTTTAGTAATGTTTGAAAATATCCATGTATAAGAACACACTCTCTTCATTTGAAACAGTTGGCACTTATGATTTCATACTTAAAAGAAGCTTTTTTCTTCAAATACTAACAAAACATGTTGTTTAGCCACACAAAGGGATTGATTACAGTTCGGAACACTGTCTTGGGATGTTTGGAGACTACAATGGATAGTGAAAACATAAATGAAAATTTGATAAATTAATATGAAATTAAAGGATTGTTCAGAAATATAGTATTATAATAGTACCTTTACACTTTCTTGTAGAGCATACCAACATCTTGAAAACTACACCATACAAATAAGGGTGAAACCTCTCTTTCTAGAACAACATTACCAAAACATTTATTATACCAATAAATTAACATTTAATATTATTTCGGATACCTCATCCAACTTGGAAAAAATAATCAGTAAAATAAATTTCAAGTCCTTACCAATAAACTGAAAATACAACAAAAAACTTTTAATAGAGTGGTGTGATTTTTTAACTGATTTTATAAGCTTCTCATCAATACCAGCTGCCCAATAATAAATCCTCACTTTGATACATCTTCAAAATATATCATAAAATTACAATCTACATAAGAACCAGAAGTTTGGAAAAATAATGCAGCATATGAAAAAAATAAAAATAAAACATTCCACACCAAAGAATTATTGCTCCTCACTAGGTTCAACAATCTCAAGAAAGGATCTCTATAACACACCCTGAGACAATAGTCATCCATAATTGTCAAACCTCCTCCTCAAAAGTGATGAACTATTTGGCCGTAATGTATAGGAAATACACAAAGGTAATTCTCTATCCTCAATTCCAAATATATGGGTGTCATGAACAAAGTCAGGTCACATCCAACCGATGGACGATTCGGTCCATGAAAAATCCCAAAGAGAGTTTTCGATCCCCATGGGTTGGCATGGGTGCTTGGGTATCAAAATATAAATTCTAGGAATTATTTACCCAAATATATAAATATAAAACAACCATCAATACAAACTAAAATAAAACTGGAAGTTTAAACCAAACAAGCCTTTAACCAAAACAAGAATTTGATTAACATATATAAACTAAAACCAAAACCTAAAATGCCACTAAGAAAGGTTTCCAAAAAAACTACCACCTGGAAGGAGGAAACCTCCCTCATTTTATCTCCACAACACCGCACCAAGGATATCTAGAAACCTGAACCACAATCTCTAAAAGCCTTAATCTTACCTGCATCAGACATAACCAAATATACTTACAACCAAATGTGTATGTTCGATGTGAGTTAATGCCCAGTAGGATTCCACAATGAAAATATTCCATTTATAATTATTGAAGGACAAATATAGTTGCATGTTCAACAAATGAAAGGAAATACACACTTAAACAATTTTATTGAAAATAGTTTTATAGAAGACATCTTTAAAGGAATGGAATTTTTAAATAAAGACACCTTTTATTTTATAGTGTTTCAAATGTCACACCATATACCGATGGTGAGTGTAATGTAATCAAGAGAACCAACTATGTGAAAGGACCTATAGGTACTAGAAATTAGTGGGACCCTAGAGCCTCACGTCTCAGTGAAAAATGGTATTAGAACCACAAAAACTTGTGTTCTCATGCACTAGCTACTAGTAGGGATCAAACCCATAACCTAGTGGTTTTCAAATATCATCCAAATGTTTAGTTAGTGTTGTAGTCATCAATCCAACTGAGCAAAACCATTCCAATTCAACTTCATTATCACTCACACACTAGTCCTAGCTCTCCCACCTAGTCCTAGGGCATGCCATTTATGCACAACAGGTTCCAAAATCACATCATATGTCATTTTTCAAATAAAAAAAATGAGGCACTATCTATACCCAACAATAGAATTTCACACACAAAATACATTTTTATGTAATAATCACACCAAACACCTTTAAAAACATAATATGCATCACTTACATAGTTAAATAAACAAACCACATAGTCAAAAAGACCATTTCCATGGTTAAAAACCACTAGAAAAAATATATGAAACAATTTCAAAATATGATGCGTGAATCGAAATACAAAACACACTTAGAACCTCATTTATAACCAAATGAACACTGACACAACACCAACACACAAATTCAAGCCCTTGTACATTTTAACAGACTAACTGTAAATTTATTAAAAACTAACAAATAGATCAACATGGGGTTTCACAGAGAAATGCCCTCATATTGCATAAACATGCTAATAACAATAAAAATGTACATTAAATATCAAATAAATCAAAATATCCACATTCAAAGATAGTTAAATAATTTGGTAAATTAATTAAATGTACAACATAATTCATTAAGAAATACTTATACATGGAATCACCTACATCAGCATAGAAAACCTCAAAATGTTAGCGCAAAATTTCTATCATACACCAATCACACTGAAATGGACATAAAGAGAACCCTAATAGAATAAATTAACCCCAAAAAATAAAAATAGTGTCCTAAAATTGTAAACCCAGGAGAAACAAAACCCTAAGGGGGAAGAAGAAGATTACAAGAGTAGAATTCACACATGGAGAGGGGTCTTCAAGGTTGACTGAGAAAGAAGGGGGATGCCGGAGGTGATCTGTAGCAGATGAAGGGTCTCTGACGGTCCTACTGAGGTGGGGAATGCAGTGCAAGGATGGGCAATGTGAGGGGAAATAAGGCGTGAGGCGGGTCGTTCGGGGCAAGGTAGCCAGAGGACCATTGGTGAAAGGGCTGAAAAAGGGAGAATGATAATGGTGTGAGGTGCTGCTAGGGTTAGGGGTCACATGATCATAGGGGGGGAGATGTCTATAATGAGATTAGGGGACAAGGGAGGAATAATAGAGGGGAAATAGTAGAAAAAAAGGAAGAAAAAGAAAATAAAAAAAGATTAAAAACCTACTAAAACTAAAACCACTTAATTATAATAATAATTAATAATAATAATATAAATAATAATATTGATAATTCGATAACAATAAAAATAAATTTATAATAAATTAATTGGTATATTGATAGAAATACTAATTATAATAAAAATATTCATAATATTAATAACAATATCCTCAAAACAACTCAAAAATATTTTTTCCTCATTTCAGTTAACATTGACTTTATTATTCATTTGATTAATTAATTAACTACTCGTGCACAAGGAAGGCCGCACAATGATCTGGTGAAGACACCTGGCTTCGTCCGTGCCTTTCGCATGTGTAAGATATTTCCCAGCCAAAACACCCATTTATTAGAAAAAGAGCAAAAATTTAAACCATGTCTGGCTCAAACATAAAAAAAAATTAAAGTGAGATAAAATTATAAAATAAAAATAACAATAAAAATTATTACTGATGTCTGAAGTTCGGGTGTGACAATTCTCACCTCCATGAAGAATTTCTGCCCTCAAAAAGTCAACTACAAGGCAGATCAGTGTATAAAAATAGGTACTATGAATCAACCCATAACATCGGCTCCCAAGTATCATGCTATTCATTCCCATTTTGCCAAAGGATACAAAAAAAAATGGACTTCCCACAAAGTACCTTCTCTTCAGAATCTAATATCCCCACTAGACACACAAACACTGATAAATAAAACTCTATTGCCAACTCTTCCCAATTCAACACATGATAAAAGTCCAGATTATTCCTTTAAAATGGGGATACGTGAAATACATCATGAACAAACATCAAATGAGAAGGTAAATATAACATGTATGCCACCATTCCAATCCCCTCAGTTATCTCAAAAGGCTCTACCTACCTCTGTGTCATCTTTCCATAGTTTCCCATGAAATAGTGACAGAAGTGAGGGGCCACCTTCCAGAACACCCAATCACCAACAAAAACTCAAGACCCTGATGCCTCTAACCATTATAAGATTTTTTGTGACTCTAAGCCGTCAATAACCACTGCCTGATCAACTTGAATTTCTCAGATTTCTCTCATACAAGACTTGATCCCAAAAGTGAGGTATCTCTAACCTCATCCCAACATAAAGGAGACCAACATGGATGATCATAGAGAACCACGAAGGGTTCCATTTGAATTGAGGGTTTATAACTGTTATTATAAGTGAAATTTACCAATCCCAAATGGTTATCCCACTATCCTCTAAAATCCAACCCAGAAGCATGAAGCATGTCCTCTAGAATATGATTTTCCACCTTCATCTAACCATCTGTTTGGGGATGGTTTTTCGTGATCATTTTTATATACAATCCCAATGACCATTCACGTCCTTCAAACAATTGAGAGGTAAAGTGGGAGTCTCTATCAGAAACAATTACTAACATCACACCATGATGTATGACCACCTCTTGGATATATAATCAGCCCAGCTCATCCACTTTAGCTGTATATTTTATTAGAATAAAGTTGGATGATTTGGTCAAATGGTCATTCAATAACCGAAGAGCATTTATTCCCTAATGTGTAAGAGGAAATCCAATAATAATGTCCATGGAAACCACATCCCACTTCTAGGTAGGAATGGGTAATGGTTGAAGCAAACCAAAGGGTCTTTGATGCTCTAATTTCACCTAATGACAATTATAGCATCTCAATATGAAGTTAGCTATGTACCATATCATACATAGCCACCAAAACTGGTGACAGATATCATAATAAATCTTGGTAGTACCAGAATGGATGGGCCACTGAGACTAGTGGATATCATGCATCACAACCTTCCGTAGAGATAACGACACCACTGCATGGCCCTTGAAGCACAAGATCCCATCAGGACACAAACACCAATCGAAAGTAGTTTCCCCCCATGAAGAAACTGTATAGACCTCTAACATAGCTCATCCCCAGGATATTCCCATTGAATTAAATCCTGAAGAGTGGGAGTTAACATAATGCTTTCCAAGAATGTACCTCCACTATGGTCCATGGTCTCCAAGTGAATCTGGGAAAAGAGCCCCATCAAATTCCACTAATCACTAGAATTCCTCAACAAAACCATTGGTACTTTCCTTCTCAAGGCATCTTCCACTACATTACCCTTACTCGAGGTATAGAATATATCAAATTCAAAACCCTACAAATAATCGATTCAAAGGTGCTACCTTAGATTAAGATCCTTCAATGAGAAGATGTAGGCTCAGATCTTATGGTCCAAATAGACAAAAAATTTCTTCCCAATGAGATAGTGATGCAAAGACTTCTCGGTTTTCATCACCACTGCCAACTCTAGGTTGCGATTTAGGTAATTCTTCTCATGCGGTCGGAGTTGGTGAGAACCATATGCCACTACATTGTTATCATGTATGAGTACATACCTGAGGTCCGTACCTAATGCATTGAAATAAACTATGACACCCTTCCCAGACTCTATAATTATAAACACTAGTGCAGTAGTTAACCACTACTTCAACTCATCAAAGGATTCCTAGCACATTGGGCTCCATTCGAACATCATCACTTTTTGGGTGATTGCGGCCATCGAGGAAGAAATCTGTGATAAATTTTGAACAAATCACCTCAAATAACCTACCAAGCCATGAAACCACGTGATCTAGAACATATTCCTTAACTGTACCCATGGCATAACTGCATTGATTTTCTCAGGATCCACTGAAACCCCTTGATACAAAATTACATGGCCCAGAAACTTCACTTCTCTAATCATGAAGGGACACTTCGAAATATTAGAATAAAGGTGATGAACCCAGATAGTTCCCAACAAAATTTTCAAATTATGCTCATTCTCTTCCTTATATTCAGATTAAACAAGGATGTCACCCACAAATACCCTGACAAATGATTCGAGATACTAGTAGACCACCAAATTCATGAGCACTACAAAAACCAATAGATCATTTTTTTAATTCAAAATGCATGACCAAATACTCAATATATCCATACCTACTTCAGAAATCCATCTTCGGGATGTCTAATTCTCTCATCTGGAGTTAGTGGTAACCCAAATGCAAGTCTATTTCGGAGAATCACTTTTCCCCTTTCAGCTGGTCAAACAAATCATTAATCCAGGGAAAAGGGTATTTATTATTGATGGTTTCCTTATTCAACCTCTAGTAATCGATGCACAACTGGATAGATCCATTAACATTCCTTTTAAAGAATAATGGGAAGCACAAGGAGAGACTCTCAGTTGAATGAACCCTTTAGATTCTCAATTTTCATGTTGTATCATTAATTCCCTCGATTCTATGGGGGCCATGGGATATAAGGGAAGAGATATATGTTATTTTCTCAATTCTAGTTCAATCGAGAAGTCGACGTTATTCTCTAGGGGTAATCCCAAAAAATCATATGGAAATACTTCTATAAACTCCTCAACTATAGGAGGTAATCAACTTTGATGAGCACCACCATCGTCCTCTAATGCGAGCAATGATAATTGATAAGAATGGTTTCCAAAAATCCAGAATTTAAGGCCCCATGCAACCCTACTGAGGATTCCAATCCACAAGAAATACCTGAGGACTCCCATATACTACCACAAAACTAAATCACCACTAATAGTAATCAATATGCGCTTGAAATCCCACCAGCCAATCCATGTTGAGGATCACCTCAAACTGGTCCATATCTAGGACCAAGAAATTTCATTCCATCTAAACTCTTAACATAGTAAGCAAACACGACAAAACCCTAAGGACTTTCTATTTCTTACCCAACGGTGTTACCAACTCCATTACAAAAGATAACAACTCCGTTGGTAGGTTCAATAGAATCACAGGATAAAAAGATATAAAAGAGAAAAATGCACCGGTATCAAATAATACTAGAGCTAAAGAAGATGCAATCAGAATGGTACATTAAATAGTCAGAGGTCTTATATCAGATCATACTAGTGTCTGATCCACAATATATAGATTCCTGGTCCTTGCATGAGAATGACCACTCACCTGTGGCTCTGCCCTAATCTAGTTCTTCCTAGGAGATGATCCGGTCCTGCTTCCACGACCACAAAACCGAGATCACATTGTCCCGGTCAGCTCCAAATGAACTAACACTCCCCTGGAAGCCATAGATCTTGCCCCACTCTGATAAGGGAATGTGTCCCTACAAAATCACTACCCGTGTCCCATGACCCCACATCAATAACAAGGCCAAAGAGGGGAGGGACATACAGGGAAGGTGTGTCCTACCTTCCCAAACTGATGGTACATAACAGACCCTACACTAGAATCCACAAATGAAGTCTTCCTAGGAGGATGTCTTGGTCTTCCAACACCATTCTTCCCTTACTCATCATGCTTCCTCTTCTTCTTAGATAAATTGCTTCTACCAAAAACTGACATATCCCCAAAGGTTCTAGACCTACCCCTGAGATCAATCTCCACTATACAAGATCAGTCATCCTCCTCAACATAAGTCTTCAACTTGAACATGAATACCTAATAATAAATATATGGTTGTAAACCCTTTTCAAACCTTCGAGCATTCTTCTGTTTTTAGAGACTATTTCAGGTGCATATTGGACTTGTTCGATAAAGCGATTGGAATACTCCATCACGAAATGTTCCCACTGAACAGGATCCATGAATTCCTAGGATCTAGAATATTCCAATACTTTAGGGTATTATTGGTCATTGAAGACCACCCTGAAGTCTTTCATGTTTTTTTCTCATGATTCCCATCTAGGACCACTGAGTCCCACCACCTTTGATAGGGACCTTGCAGCAGAAACGAAACACATTTCACTCTTACCTCTTCAAGACTATCTAGGAACATGAACATTGTCTCTATCTTATCAAGAAATTCTTCCACTTCCTAAGGCTCCATCCTAACTTGGAATGAAGGGGGTTTATTCTTGTGAAATTACTAGGACTTTTCATTTTTTAGAGTAGATTCATCTTCTCAAACTAGAGTAGAAGTAGGAGCAGGATTCACTCCTTTTCCTAAAGCCTGAATAGCCTAGACTACAAATTCCACTATCCTCTAATCAAGAGGAGAGGGAGAGCTCTCTCCAAATTTCTCCCATGGGTGTGAGAGAACTCTCCAAGGAGCTGTGATACTACAGGAGGCAACAATCACATAAGAAATTAATTACTGAATAAGGACAGAAAAATAAAATTTCAGCAAGAACAATTAACATCAGTAAACCAAACATGCAGAAGAAACATAATTACTAAAACACTTCTCCCCCACCAAATATCCACATATAGTATAGAAACTACACGTCTCAGGTGTGAGAGAATTCAAACAAACAATCTCGACATCCCATGGTGACTCTAGGTCTGTCACAAGGTGTGATGGAAAAGCACCCAACTCACAACCAGAACATTGAGTTTAGATAGTCTTAACTCATATCTAATAAGTGTCTACCCAAATAAAATGACTCAAAGGGCTTAAACTGACCCTTGATACCAATTTTTCACAAATCAAGTTGGGTCACCATCCAACTAATGACCGACCCGGTATGTGGAAAAGCCTAAATGGCATTTATGATCCCCACGGGTGGGCACAAGTGTTTGAGTATCAAAATGTAATGTATGGGAATGATTTACCCAAATAGATAAATATAAAACAACCAACAACTTAAACTAACCGAAAACTAGAATTTACAATGAAAGAAAACTTTAAGAGAAACCATAATTTATGTTACATATCTAAACTAAAACCCAAAAAGAATCTTCTAGTAGATGGGTTGACCAAAAAGCCACTCAAAAATGGCCACCTTGCAAGAGGACACCAACCTCACCCTATCTCAACAATGCCTCACTAAGGATAGCAAGAAACATGAACCACCATCTCCAAAATCCTTAACCTTAACTCCATTAGACATAACTAAATCTAATTACACCCAAAGGTGTATGTTGGGTGCGAGATAATGTCTAGAAGAATTCCACCAAGAAAATATTTCACGCATAAATACTAAATGAAAAATACAATATCAAAATTAACAAATAATAGGAAATATATACTTCATTGTTTTTAAGGAAAATAGTATTAAGGATGACAACTTTAAGCGAATGTTGTTTTTAAATTAAAACACCTTTTCTATTATATTGTCTCAAATGTCACACTGTATGCTAATGGTGAGTGAAAAGTAATCAAGATCACTGAATATAGGAGAAAACCTATAGGTACTAGGGAATAGTGGGAACCTAGGATCTAACATCTCGGTTAAAACTGGTATGAGAACCACGAAAAAATTTGTTCTCATGCACAAGACACTAGTAGGGATCACACCCATAACCAAGTGATCTCCAATCATCACCCAAAAGTTTAGTTAGTGTTGTATTCAACAATCCAGATAAGTGATAGCAGTCCAATACCACTTCCTTATCACTCACACACTAGTCCTAGATCGTCCACCTAGTCCCTGGGCTTCACATATGTTCTCAAGAGGTTATAAATTCATATCATATGTCATTTTAAAATAAAAAAAATCAAGGAAATATCTATACCCAACATCACTCTTGCTCCCAAAAATTCCATTTTGAAGTAATAAGCTCACCAAAAACCATTGAAAACTTAATTTTCATCATTTACATAATTAAATAAACCAACCACACAGTTAAAAAGACCATTTCTCTGGGTAAACAAACCACAATAATTTTTTTTAAACAATTTCAAAATATGTCTTATGACTAAAAGTACCAAAACCCACTGAAAACATTTTTTATAAAAAAACACACACTAATGACATGCCCAAACACAAACTGTAACCCTTGCACATTTTTTTTGTCTAACTGCATAATTTATCAAACACTATTAATAATTTTAACATGGGTTTTCATAGAGAAATGCACTCTTACTACATAAATGTGCTACTAAAAAATGAACATTAGATATAAAATAAAACCAATTTAAACCCTTGCAATATAATTAATAAATTTGTTAAATTATTAAATTATGCAACTTAATTTGTCAATAAATACTTATATGTGGAATCACCTACCTCGGTGTAGTTAACCTCAATATTTTGGGGTGAAACTTCTACAGCACGTTAATCGTACTACAAGGGTCCTTAAGTGAACCCTAATTCTATAAATTTACACCATAAACATCAAAATAGATTCCTAAAATCATAACCCCTTTAAAAAACCCTAATGAAGAATAAAAAGATTACCAGAGTAGAATGCACCTATTGTGAGGGGTCTAGGAGGATGACCGAGCAAGGAGGGGGCTGTCAAAGGTGAGATAAGCTGACCAAAGGGTCATCAGTGGTCTGGAAAAGGAGGATAATGCAGAAAAAGGTTGGGTGGTGTGAGGGGAAAGGCAGAGTGAGGTAGAGTGTTCAGAGAGAGGTTGATAGAGGACCACTGGTGTGATGGCCATGAAAAGGAGAAGGACACTGAAGTGAGGTGCTTCTAGGGTTAGGGGCCGCACGATCCGAGGGTGGGTGATGGATTTATCATGATGAGGGGAGAGGTGGGAGGAAGAAGAGAGGGAAAAAAGAGAGAAAAAAATAAACCAAAAGAAAATAAAAAAAGATAAAAACCCTAACAAAACTAAATCCACTAAATTATAATAATAATTACAAATAATAATATAAATAATAATATTGATAATTTTATAAAAACCAACATAGCTTAATAATAACTTAATTATAATATTGAAGAAAAAAACAACAACAACAACAATAACAATAATAATAATAATAATAATCTTATTATTTTTACTATTATTATCTTTAAAACAAATCTAAAATAATTTTGTTTATTTTTTCCTTATTTCATTTAATGTGGACTTTATTATTCATTCGGTTAATTTATTAAATGACCATAGAACGGGCCGACCATATAGTGATTTAGAAAATCTACTCATCTTTTTTCCATGCTCTACCCATGCGGTAGACATTTCCTAGCCAAATAACACCCGTTTATCCACAAAAGTGAAAAAAAATTAAACTGGGTTTGGACCGCACCTCAAAAATACATTTTAGAGATAGAAACAATTATAAAAATAAAATTATTTCTGATTTACGATGTTCGGGTGTGAAAATGGTAAATGTCAGCAACTCTCAACTCCATCATCCTACCATCATGTCAAACATTCTTAAATCAATATTTCACCTCTATGGTATAGATAAAACAGAACCATTTGTTATTTTACAATCATTAAATGAAACTAGGTTATCATGAAACACTTTAAACAACTAAAAAATGGTATCCTATGAAGATATTTCATGTGATTCTCAGAAATATTAGGCCCAATATCATTAATATTTTTCCAAAATCCAGTCATAGAATACATGTAGTAGCTACTAGCTGATGTAGAGACTTCTTCTACCATAAAAATAAAATATCCCTAAAAATTAGCATTAAATATATTTGAATGTTAATTTAAGGGAAAAAAGTGACAACATATAAATGCTGATGAAAATTCAAACTATATAAATGCCACATGGATTTGAATCAGTACATTCAAATCAATGGAAAAATAAAAATTCACTATTGAAATACCAATAGAAATTGCCTATGAAAATTTCTACTAGAAATCCTACTAAAAATTCCCACTAAGAATAGTCAATTGTTTCAAAAAATTATTTATGTAATTTGAAAATATAGTTTAGATGTAATATTACCAAAACAATTCCCAGTGAACATACCAATGGAAATTCTAACTAGAAATTCCCATATCAAATTATAAATTAGTTCCAATTTTTTATTTAGGTGAAAATTTATATTGATAATGACTAGTGGAAATTCCCAGTGAAAATCCTACAGAAAATTACCAATGGAAATCCCATTGGAATTTTACATAAAAATATCCTATAGAAACACTGGGAATTGTTGTTTTACAATTTCAACTCATTAATCATTTAGTTGGAAATTATAAGTGAATTATATAGCTAATTTACACTCTTATTTATAATTTTTGGTGAAAAGTTACACCCGGAATTTATAGAGGAAATTTCAAGTGGGAATTTCTTGTGAAAAATTTCTAGTGGAAACTTATAGTGGCTATTTCTTGTGGTAAGCTCAACTGAGATTTCAATTCCAAAATTGTAGTCCCAGGAAAATTATAGACGATTCAATTGTAAATTTTTAGTAGTTATTAAATGTAATTAAATTTCACTACATATTTCTAGTGGGTATTGAAAGTTGGAATTTCCATGGGGAA
The DNA here is from genome assembly GCA_963277665.1 of Viscum album. Taxonomy (NCBI): domain Eukaryota; kingdom Viridiplantae; phylum Streptophyta; class Magnoliopsida; order Santalales; family Viscaceae; genus Viscum; species Viscum album. Next base: position 1,642,788,278 of record OY728163.1, on the reverse strand, counting down.
TTGTAAGTGGGAATTGGTAGTGGGAATTTTCAGTGACTGTTTCCACTAGAAGTTGCAAGTGTGAATTTTAGTGAGAAATTCAAGTGGGAATTCCCAGTGCCAATTTCAATAAAAATATCTAGTGTAAATTTCCATGAAAAAAGATAGAATTCTAGCTATAAAATTTCAACACAATCTATAAATTTTTCTGTAGTTTCAAATTATAATTACATAGGAATTTGAATTTCTAGTGGGAAATTCTTGTGGAAATTGAATATAAGAATTACTTGTGGGAATTCCTACTGGGAATTTCTCGTTATAATTTCCATTGGGAAATTTTACAGGGAATTTAACACCAGATCACTGGGAATTGTTTCTCATATACTACAAGTAACACCACTATAAATTGTTTAGTAGTTAAAAAATGTAATTGTTTTTGTAACACACCAAGCTTCCACGATACGTTTCCCTTTGAATAATGCAATATCATGCGTTTTACGCAACTTCATGATTCTAACACACCGTGACCAATCAAACTATCTGTTATGAATAGTCATAACCATTTTTTGAAAATTTATAAATTTTATTTTTTAAAATGAACTTCATTTTTGAATTCAGAATATCAAAATTTGCTTTGGGTGGATTTTTGGTATTTTTCTGAAAAATTTCAATTTTTAATGATTAGTGAAAAACACCACGTTATTGGTTAAAACCGACTTTGTTATTTAAAAAATTATTTATTTTATTTAAATTTATTTTATGTCAAAATAGATACATAATACCTATATATGTTCAATGTAATTCATTGGTGCCATATTTTAATAATTTTAAATATATAAATAATTTATTGAACTTTTACCGTCTTTTACCCACCTCTGATGAGCTTTTTCAAATTTTGATAAAACATAATTTTACCACTTCTATGAGTTGAGTTTCAAAAATCCAAGAGACATGGTTTATATCAGTAAGTAAAATGTGGTTCAATAAGATAAAAATATTTTTTTGGTGAATAGTAACTTTTGACTTTTATTTACCACGGTTAAAAGTAAATAGGGTAGTTATGAGTAAAAATGATATCATAATTAACCAGACACATGTCTTGATTCTATTGGATAAGTATAATTTGACCAAAAACTACCTTTGGAAAAAAATATGATCCTCTTTGGTCCACTTGGATTAGATTAGGACATTTATTATTATTTTATTTAAAAAAGTATCAAAAGAGTTAAATTCAATGTTTAATAACTAAAATTTTTTAATATAGGGTTTCACACAATATAAATTAGACTATAATTATTCATTAGAATGATAAAAATATTTCCTAAATAATATTATTAAATTTATAATTTTTATAAATTAAATAAATTAATTTATTTATGACACAACAATGATGAAATAATTACCTTATTAATGAAATATTAAAATAATTGATATTAAAAATATACAAATAAATGTAAATTGAGACATCTGATGAATTTCACTAATTTTATAGGTTAATGTGACATGTTAGGGTTAGTTAAATAAATTTTATTTGACATGATAATGTTTTTATGGCTTTCAAAAAAATCAAATACTAAATAGTGTCAAAATTGACATAATTGAGTTTTTAAAAAAATACTATATTTTTAATTCATATAATACTCTTAAAAATCTAAGGATCCGAAAAAGGACATAGATAAGATTATATATATTAATAATGAACCACATGGGGTTTTATTGGATTGTTATAGTATGATTATTAACCATATAAAATAAAAATACAATGAGACATGATAAATGTCAAACTATTTAGGTTAAAGGTAAATCTAAAATATTAAGTTAAAATGAAAAACTAAACCTATCTAAACCTATTGGTTGAGATATTTTAAACCCATTACCACATTATCCTCGAAATAATTCATTTATGAGCAATTATAAACCAAATTTTTTTTATTATAAAATAATATTTCAAGCTTTTCCTAAAGTGACCCTCACCTCTCTTATAAAAGGGATCTTCCCCTTCTCTTAATTTCACACCTCCAAATCCATTTGGCTCAGAAAATACCTACCCAAATATCCTCCCTACTTCCCTCATTTCAACGTAGTGGCCTTACATTTTTTTAAAGGATGGGGACGATGCCTCATTTATTATTAAAGAAAAGCAAAGACCTCTTTAACTGGGTAGAGGGAGACCCATTACATAGCCTGAAGGCCCAGTGGGCATTTATCCCATTACATGGCCCGTAGGCCCATTTTTTTGGCCCAAAACCCATTCTCTGAATACTAATGCTACAGTACCCTGTGCTGCTACAGTACTGCACAGTACCCACCGCTGCTATAGTACTCTGCCACCGCTATAGTGACCTGCCGCCGCTAAAGTACCCACCACTGTTATAGTGTCGTCACTACTACAGTACACTACAGTACCTACTCCCAATGGGTTTTGAACCTCCATTTTTCATGTAGGATTAAGGGGTCCATACAACTAATCCAAACCCCACCTACATGTAGAGGCCTTACATTGATTATAAAGCCATCTTAAGTATCCCTTTTCATCTACTCAAAAGGAAACACCTGAAGTAGAAGTAATAATTTCACCACCCTCTTTCATGATATTTTCTACATCCACTTCTTCTTTTTTTGTTATTTCCATTCTAAAATAATAACTCCAGTATATTATATATACTGTAACGTTATTATAAAAATGGTACAACCATATTCATTATTCAATCCATCATATGAATGAGAAAGTCACCATACGTGCATACGTACGACTTACTGTCTCCACGTCGTGGTGTAGTTTGTTATTCAAACACATCATTATTTGGATGGGAATAATAATGAGTATAACTGATGTAAATAATAAATATAACATTGTATTGATTATTTATATATGATATACGATCCAATTACATACAATTTTACCATCAATATAATGATTTTGTCGCTCGTGCGTACGTACAGAATACCGTCTCCACGAACGCGATGAGATTCATTCCCCATCATAATCATCCAAGAATAATTTTCATTTCATGATTAAAAATAATGTTGAAGAACTTAATATCATGTTGTATATGACTAAAATACATCATATCTATAACAAACATGTCTTAAGTAACCGAGCATTTAAAGGAAAACATATCAATTAACACCTGAAACGATGATATTACTAAAATATTATTAACAATGCAATATTGGAGGATCCTACATGATATTATATTTATGTATATAGTTTATGTATAATTTAATAAAAATGATTTAACTATTATAAAAGAGGTTAACATACCCTCAACCAAGGAAAAGTACAAAGTAAGGGTTAATTTCACAATCTCTTTATTATATGAGGTTGTTTTTACATAAGTTTCTACTGGGACCTCTTTATTATCCACATCCATGTTTTCTTAAAAAATGTATTTCAATTTTTTTTACTATTTACTAGAAAATAGGTGAAAATAATTTATACCCTTATTTGACCTAATATGTTTTAAAAGTAATCTTTCCTTTGTTTTCCAAACAAGGGACTTTATGACCTTTTCGATAAAATTAAGGTAAGAATGTTTTTTAACTTATATGGAGAGTGTGAATATTTTCTTCCATCATAACGTCGTCCAATCGTCCCATACAGTCTTATAAGAATATTTTCAAAATAATAATTTTCTTTTATAATTATGTGACTTTTAAATGGTTTCAAAATTGAAAGAGGTATTTATTTCAAAAAGTTTTCATTTCATTTATGTCAATATCCTTTGATGGATTCTAAACTGGTTTGAATTTGATTTTTTATGATACAAATATTCCATATTATATTGAAGGTTTTGTGATATATTTGACAATGAATGTGTTATTTTTTTTACAATTCATGGGTTATGGATAAAGTAATGACATTTCGTATGCTAGTTTTAATATGAATGTTTAAGTTATGTTTAAACATTTTGATATGAGGAATGCATTGGACTTAGTAAGTGATAGGTGGAGCCCATTGTAGCTCTTTGATGCATTGGTAGGTCTCATGAGATAAACTAGTGTCCTAGCACAGTTCCTTGACAAAATCTTTTTTGTAGTATTTCTACAAGGCCTTGACTATGTGGTTATGAAGTATGGTATTATGCATTCCACCATTATGAAAGTGGCTATTGATATTGAATGTGATTATTCAACTAGTAGAATATCCATGTGAATAACTAAATGGAATTATTTTATTTCATCTTTGCCATGTTATGCTGAAATTTACGTTTAAAAGGAATTTGTTTTTGACTTATACATTGCCTTAACTGTTTATGCTTATTTATGAAAGTTTCCTTAATATTGTTATCCTTACTGAGCATCTGAGATCACCCCTTTCTATGTTTTATTTTTCCTCGGATGTGAAGAAGTATTTTATGGTTAACCTTAAGGGATAGGCTGAGGATATAAGTGAGTTCAAAAGAGGAAAAAATGTTGTTGACGTTTTTATTTCATGATGTATTGTAAAACTTATGAATGTTTCTAGTACTTCCAAGGTTACTAAACTGATCGGCCTTTCGGGACATGATTCCTTGTATCATGAACATATTATGTAATAATGCCCCAAATCTAGGTAACTGGGGTCAGGGTATTACACTTGGTATCAGAGGAAGTTTAATAAAAACCTTGGAAACTCGATTTAGAAAAACTCAGATTAGAGAACACTACCATAAGATAGACATTGGGGATTAGTATAGAAGAATTTATTTGAATTTTGGTACTGTAGAGATTTTCTGAGTTTTCGAAGCAATACATCCCCGTCTAGATATGAGCAGGTAGAGGAGGCTCTGACACAGATGTACCTTGGGGGAAAACTTGAAAACACCGATTTGAGCTTGACTCGATTGGGAACTGGTGCACGACAACACGCCTTGCTGCACTCTTGGTTACGATACTCCTGGGATATATGATTTATGATAACTATAATTTTCTTTATAAACTATTATGAATGTTCGATGAGGATATACCTCCTCAAAGATTTTTTTTATGACTATGGATTATATCCATAAACTCTTCAATTTATGTTAAGTGTTTTACAAGTTCAGAATTATGTATTGTGATTCATAAACAAATATACTGTTTTCCATTGTTTAGAAATAGCGCCTAGTGGAAGGAATGGAAACCATATAAATGCATGTAATACATGTAGGGATTTTCCTCCTACTCAAGATAATTATAGTGGAGCTAGTGATGTAACTGGTGCTGATCAGCTTATCACCTTTCTAGGACAACTCACTCAGGTTATGAATAATAACCTTACCCGTATGGAGCACCCTAATCCACAACATGGAAGATAAATATTAAACTGCTTCATGAGGAAAGAACTACCAAAATTCAATGAGAGTAAAAATACATTTGTAGCTAATCAATGTGTAAGTTACTTAGATAAAATATTTCATGCTTTGGGGAGTAGCAAAATGGGAGAAGTTTTCATGGTAGTTTATCACCTCAAAAGAGATGCAGATCAATGATGGTCATTGATTCAAAAACGAAAAGAAGATGAAAAAGTATTAAACATGGAATGAAGGGAGTTTAAAGATATTTTCATAGGAAAACACATTCCTCGTGACCAACGAGCAGATATGAAAAGACAATTTCTGAGTCTGAGAAAAAATGAGGATGAGAATGTTGCAAAGTATTAGGATAAGATTACATGGTTAGAAAGGCATGCTGAAGATTATATCTGTAACCCAAGGAGTAAGATTGATCGATTATTTGATGGGTTAAATCCATTTCTCTGGTGAACATTAGTCTCACAATCCTTCTTATCATATGAAGATATTTTCTCATGTGATATCAAGATATAAAAGAGAATTCCTTATGTCTTATGACATTAAAGAAAAGCAGTGGAAGAAGAGATCTGCTGAACACTCTGGAAATGGAAATAAGGGGAAGAAGGGAAAAGTTGAATATCCATCATGTGGGAAATGTGTGAAGAAACACCACATTACATTTCAGAAGGGAATGGGAGTCAATTACACGTGTGGTGAAAAAGGCCACCAAGCTTGTGATTGTAAGTGGGATAATGAGGTTGTCAATGTTGAATGCTAAAATTTTAGAGAAAAGGGGAATTATGAAAATGAATGTTCTAAGCACCAAGGAAACTTTCCCCCATTAAGGCAAAGGGAGTAAGGCCAAGCTTATGTGATTACTACTATTTAGGTTGAAGCTCTGGAAGATGCAGTGGAAGGTCATTTAATGGTTTCCTCAAGTTTAACCAATGATTTATTTGATTTTGGATCATCACAATGTTTCATATCTTCCCAGTTTTCTAAGAAGATTGGATAATTCCAACTTGATTTAATAAGGGAGTTGTCAGTCAAAACTCCAAAGGGAAGTATCATTGCAATAATGTTTTTTGAATCAGTTCCCATTAAGGCATATAAATGTTATTTATCTTCCAATCATATCATTAAACCCAAGATTTAATTTGATATAATACTTGCTATGGATTGGATTTCATACCACGATCCAAAAATTTATTGTAAGAAGATGGAGGTTACAATTCTCGATGATGATAAGGAGTACCTTATCTTTACAAAAGAAACATCACCGCCTAATTCTTTTCTAGATTGACCCCCAGTAGCTTAACTAAATTCAATTATTGGGGAGGAATAGAAGGAAATAAATATGGGTGAGGAAAGGAATGTTCCAATAGAGGATGTACCTATTGTGCAAGAATATGTTGTTGTGTTTCCAAAGGATTTACCTGGACATCCTCTTGAATGAGAAATTGAGCTTTCCATTGATTTAATTCCTGGTTCAAGGCCCATATCAAAGACCCCTTATAGAATGGACATAGTAGAATTAGTGTAACTAAAGAAAAAACTAGATGAATTGAGTAATAAGGGATTTATTCCCCCTAGTGTTTTTCCAAGGGGAGTACCGGTTCTTTTTTAAAAAAGAAAGATGGATCTATGAGGTTTTGTATTGACTACAGGGAGATAAATGGAATAAAAATAAAGAAAAAGTATCCCTACCGAAAATTGATGATTTATTCAATCAAAATCATAGAGCTCAAAATTTTTCAAAGATTGACCTTTGATATGGATATCACTAGTTGTGTGTGAAGAAGGAAGACATTACAAAAATCGAATTTCAAACTAGGTACGGGCATTTCATGTTTATAGTAATGCCTTTTGGATTGAATAATACACCTTCTGTCTTCATGGATCTAATGAATGGAATTTTCAAGTAATATATTGATGACATTGTAGTGGTATTTGCTGATGATATTTTGGTATACTAAAAAAAGATAAGAAGATCATGAAAATCACTGGTTCATTATCTGAAATACTCTTATAAGAAATAATTTATATGGTATGTTTAGCAAGTGTGAATTCTAGCTTCATGATATTTATTTTCTTGGGCATATTGTCTCTAAAGATTTAATCTATGTTGATCCTTCTATGAAAAAGGCAATCCATGAATGGAAAACACTGACGATTATAACTGAGGTACACAGTTTTATTGGTTTAGTAGGTTATTATTGGCGTTTTGTCTAGAATTTTTCCCGATTGGAAAACCCATTAACCAAGTTCCCACATAGAGGGGTTTAATTTTTTTGCAAAAAAGAGTGTGAAAAATGTTTTGAAGAACTTAAGAGAAGATTAGTCAATGCTTATATATTGACTCAACCATCGGGGAATGATGGGTTTGTTATTTAAAGTGATTCTTCAAAGAAAGGACTTGGTTGTGTCCTTGTGCATAATGATAAAGTTATTTCCTATGCATCACGAAAGCTAATTTTTTTTTAGAAAAACTATCCTATTCATGACATTGAGTTAGAAGCTGTAATCTTTCGTCTGAAAATATAGAGATACTATCACTATGGTAAAAAATGTGAGATTTATACTGATCACAAGAGTTTGAAGTATATTTTCTCCCAGAACGAACACAACATGAGGCAAAGACGATGACTTCAACTACTCAAAGATTATGATTTTACTATACACTACCACCCGGTAAAGCCAAATAAGGTTGCATATTCATTGAGTGGAAAGGATCATGGAGTTTTGAACAAGATGAGAGTTGAAAGGGATACTATTTTCATGGATCTAGTAAAGATGGATATAGGAAAAACCATAGAAGGAGAAACATCAATACCTTTTAAAATGGTTTCCAAACCATCTTTACTAGAAAGGATAAAAAGTTCTTAGATTGGTAGTGAGGAATTTCAATTTAAAATTAAAGCTGTGAACGATGGGAGATTGAGTGACTTCATATATGAAGAAGGAATTTTGAAATTTGGGAAGAGACATTGTGTTCTTAACATACCTGATCTAAAAAGGGAATTTTTTGGATGATGCTCATAGATGCAATTTCTTTATACACCCTAAGAGCACCATGTTTTATAGATATTTGATTGAAGATTTTTGTTGGGAAAACATGAAGAGGGATATTGCTGATTTCATGTCAAGATGTATGGTTTGTCAACAAGTGAAACATATAAGACAGCATCATGGAGTATTCATGAAACCTATTCACATACCTAAGTGGAAATGGGATAATATTATGATGAACATTGTCATTGGGCTACTAAAGACTCCTAGAAGGAATGATGCAACATGGGTAATTGTTGATTTTCTTACCAAGTCAGCACATTTTATAGCTATAAGATAAGATTTCCACATTAACGTCTGACAAGACTATATATTAAGAATATTGTAAGACTCTATGGTGTAATTCTATCGATTGTTTCTGATCATGATCCCTGTTTTACATCAAGATTTTGGAAAAGTCTTTAGAAATCCCTGGATACTGAACTTTGTTTGAGCACTGCCTACCTCCCTCAAACTGATGGACAATCATAATGGAGTATTCAAACCTTAGATGACATGGTAATATCTTGCTCACTTGACTTTCAAGGTATGTGGGATCAATATTTACCTCTGGTAGAATTTTTCTATAACAATTGATTCCATTCAAGTATCCAGATGGCACTATATAAAGAGTTTTATGGAAAGACATGTCACACACAAACTTCTCGTGATGATGTTGGTGAATGAAAACTCGTAGTCCCAAGACATATTGAGGAAACGATAGAAAAGGTGAAGGTTATCCAAACCCACATCAAAAAGCTCAAAGTAGGCAGAAGAGCTATGCCGATAACTGAAGGAAGGATTTCTAATTTCAGGTCTGGGATCATGTTTTCTTGAAGGTATATCTATGGAAGGGAGTTTTACGATATAGTAAGAAATTTAAATTATGTCTTGGGTACATTGGTCCATTTGAAATTATAGAACGAATTGGAGTTGTAGATTATTGTAAGGGAATTCCTCCAAGTCATTCCAAAGTTCATGCTGTGTTCCACGTATCACTATTGAGAAAATACATGCCTGACCTAATGCATGTACTCACCTATGAGGAAATTGAACTGGGACCTGATCTGTCTTATTGTGAAGAGCCTATCAAAATTCATGATACAAGAGAACAAGTGATGAGAAACCGGACGACTCGTATGGTAAAAGTTCTACGGAGAAACCATAAGATGGAATAAGCAACATTGGAAATAGAGGAACTTATGATGAAGAACAACCTGAATCTTTTTGTGCAGTAGTAGTCTATAAATTTTGAGGAAGAAATTATTTGAAGGGGGGAAGAATGTAACACCCCAAGCATCCATAGTACATTTCCCTTTGAATAATGTAATAGCTTGCATTGTACGCAACATCGTGATTCTAACACATCACGACCAATCAAACCAACCATTATGAATAGTAATACCCACATCTTGAAATCTTATTAATTTTATTTTTCAAAATGGACTTCATTTTAAAATTCATAATATCGAAATTAGATTAGGTTGAATTTTTGGTATTTTTATGAAAACTTTTAATTTTTGATGAACAGTGAAAAACGCTGCATTAATGGTTAAAACTGACTTTTTATTTTAATATTTTTTTATTTAAATTTATTTTAGGGAAAAATAGATACATAATACCTATATAAGTTCTATGTAATTCATTGGAGTCATTTTATAAAAAGTTTAGATATATACAAATTTTATTGAACTTTTACCGTCTTTTACCCACCTCCTAGGATCATTTCAAAATTTGCATAAAACATAATTTTACTGTTTTTGTGGGTTGAATTTCAAAAATACAAGAGACACAGTTAATATCAGTATGTAAAATTTGGGTCAATAAGATGAAAATAATTTTTGTCGAATATTAACTTTTGACATTTATTTACTACGATTAAAAGTAAATAGGGTAACTAAGGGTAAAAATGATATCATAATTACCCTAACACATTTCCTAATTCAATTGGATAATTATAATTTCAATAAAAAAGACATTATTAATAACATATGATCCTTTTTGTTCCAGATGGATTAGATTAGGACATTAATTACTATTTTATTTAAAGAATAGTAAAAAGAGTTAAATTCAAAGTTTAATAACTAAACCATTTTTAATATTGGGTTACACACAATATAAATTCTACTATAAATATTCATTATATATCTAAAAATATTTCATACATAATTGTATTTTATTTAAAATTTTTATACATTAAATAATTCGATTTATTTTGGACACAATGATGATGCAGTAATTACCTGATTAATGAAATACTAAAATAATTTCTAATATAAATATCCAATTAAAAGTAAATTGGAACATCTGATGAATTCCACATATTTTCTAGGTTAATATGACATGTCAAGTTTTGTCAAATAAATTTTATTTGAAGTGATAATGTTTTTATTGCTTTCAAAAAAATCAAATACTAAATAGTGGTAAAATTCACATAATTGAGTTTTTAAAACAAATTATATATTATTAATTCATATAATGTTCCGAAAAATCTAAGGATTATAAAGAGGAAATATATAAGGTTATATATATTAATAATTAGCCACATGGGGTTCTATTGGATCATTATAGTATGTTTATTAACCATATAATATAAAAATACAAAGATACATCGTAAATGTCAAACTATTTAATTAAGAGTTAATTCTAAAAGATAAGGTCAATATGATGACCGAAACCTATATAAATCCTGTTGTTTGAGATATTGTCGACCCATACCCACCGTATCCTCGAAATGATTCATATTAGAGCCATTATAAACCGAAAATAATTTTATTATAAATTATTATTTCAAGCTTTTCCTAAAGTGACCCTCACCTCTCTTATAAAAGGGCACTTCCCCTTCTCTTAATTTTACACCTCCAAATCAATTTGGATTGGCTAGCCTCTGCCTAAATATCCTCCCAAATTATCTCACTTCAACTTAGAGTCCCTTATTTGAGCATAAATACATCCTAAGGAGCCCTTTTAAGCAACTCAAAAGGAAACACCTGAAGTAGAGGTAATAATTTCACCACCATATTTCATGTTCTTTTCTTCTTCCACTTACATTTTCTTTTTTTGTTTCCATTATAAAATAATAAATCCAGTATATTCTATATACTGTGATGTTATTAAAAAAATGGTACAACCATATTCATTATTTTATCCATCATATGAATGAAAAAGTCACCTTACATGCATACGTATGACTTACCGTCTCCACATCGTGGTGTAGTTTGTTATTCAAACACTTCATTATTTGGATGGGTATAATAATGAGTATAACAAACGTAAATAATAAATATAACATGTTATTGATTCTGTATATATGATATACCATCCAATTACATATTATTTCACCAGCAATATAATGATATAGTCGCTCGTCAGTACATATGGATTATCGTCTCCACGAACGCGATAAGATTCATTCACCATCATAATCATTCAAGAATAGTTTTTATTTTATGATTAAAAATAATGTTTAAAATCTTAATATCATTTTGGATATGAATAAAATACATTCTATCCATAACAAACATGGCTTATGTAACCGAGCATATAAAGGAAAACATACCAAAAAAATTTTATTACTAAAATATTATTAACAAAGCAATATTAAAATACCATATATGATATCATATTTATGTATATAGTTTTTTTATAATTTAATAAAAAATTATTTAACTATTATACAAGAGGTTAACGTACCCTCAACCAAGGAAAAGTACAAGGTATGGGTTATCTACTGGGACCTCTTTATCCTCCACATCTGAGTTTTTGTAAAAAATGTATTTCAAACATTTTTACTATTTACTATACAATGGTTTAAAGTCATTTATACCCTTATTTGACCTTATATGTTTTGAAAGGAATATTTCTTACTTTTTCCAAACAAATTACTTTATGACCTTTTCAACAAAATTATGGTAAGAATGTTTTTTTAACTTATACAGCGAGTGAGGCTATTTTCTGCTGTTATAACATCATAGAAGCTTCCCATACAATATTATAAGAATATTTTCAAAATAAATTCTTTCTTTTATAATTATGTGAATTTTAAATGGTTTTAAAATATAAAATGGTATTTCTTTCAAAAAGATTTCATTCCATCTCTATAAACATCCTTTGATGGATTTTAAACTTTTTTGATGTTGATTTATTATGATACAAATCTTCCTTATTTTATTGAAGGTTTTTGTGATATGCTTGACAGTGGATGTGTTATTTTTGTACCAGTCATGGTTTATGGATAATATATTGACATTTTATACTCTAGTTTTAATACGAATGTTTCTGTTATTTTTAAACCTTTTCATATAAGGAATGCATTGGATTTAGAGAGTGATAGGTGGAGCCCGCTATAGCTCCCCGATGCATTAGTAGGTCTCATGAGAAAAACTAATGTCTTGGTACAAGGCCTTGAAAAAATATTATTTTTAGACTTGGAACAAGGCCTTGACTATGTGGTTATGAAGTCTAGCATTATGAATTCCATTATTATGAAAGTGGAAATTGATATTTCATGTGATTATTCGAATAGTAGAATATCCATGTGAATAAGTAAATGGAATTATTTGATCTTATCTTTTCCATATTATGCTGAAGATTATGTTTAAAAGGATTTTGTTTTAGTCGTATACATTTCCTTAAATGTTTATGCTTATTTATGAATGCTTCTACTGTATTGTTATCCTTACTGAGCATCTGAGCTCACCCCTTTCTATGTTTTATTTTTCCCAGGATATGAAGAAGTATTTTATGGTTGACCTACATATATAGGATAAGGATATAAGAGTGTTCAAAAGGGGAAATGTTTTTGTTGAAGTTATAATTTCATGATGTAATGTAAAACTTATTAATGTATCTAGTATTTCCCAAGTAACTAAACTGATCAATATTTTGGCACATTATTCCTTGTATCATTCCAATGTTATACAATAATGCACCAACTCTAGGTAATTGGGTTGGGGAATTACAATTTTTCACTGTAAATTTATAGTGGAAATTTCCAATTTGAATCTCTAATGGGAATTTACAGTAATAATTTCTAGTTAGAATTTACACTATGAAATACAATTGGAAATTAAACACAAAATCACTTGAAATTTTCACTAGAAAATTATAGGTGATACAATTTTAAAAAAATTTGTTGTTAGAAAATGTAATTTATTTTCCTTACAAATTTCATGTAGATATTGATACTATCCACTCATAATTTCCACTAGAAGTTTCAATTAGGAAATGTTATTGGAACTTTCCATTGGTAATTTAAAATGATATTTATCAAAGTAAATATTAAATTAGTTGAATATAAAAGTTTACTTTTTGAATTTATAAATGAATTTTACATGGAAATTTGATTGTAAATTTTTGTATGGGGATTTTTTGCTGTTAATAGACACTAGAATTAACACTATGAAATTCCAACTTGAAATCCCCAATCATAATTCCCACTAACAATTCCCAGCAGTATTTCATAAATCCAAATCTATACCTCTATTTCATCAAATCAATTAAATAAAAGTTGTGCTGAATACTAATTGAAAATTACCACATAAAATGGAATTTTCTAGTAGGAAATCACAATGTAAAATGAAAAACACATTTTAGACTACAAATAAATTAAATTATAGTGAGAATTACCACATCCAATTCCTAACACAAATCAATTTGGAATTCTACTCAAATTTAACATTATTGTAATTACAAAAAAACAATGTAAGATTCAACTAAAAAATTGGTACTTTATTATCATAGAATAAAGAAACCAAAACATCAAAATTAGACTATTCCATTAACCCACACAAACAAAATGAAATAACACAATATTAATCATTCTATCTCTTTGTTTGTAGAATATTTACAAACAACCAAATGCCACTATATCCCAGTCATTTTAATAAATAAAAAAGAATCCAACAAACATAAATCACAGAAAACACCCGCTATCGTTTTTTCTATTTAGTTTGAAACTAAACTTAGATGAGATATTCACTGATGGGTTCACCAAAAGGTTTGTTAAGGGATTAGATGAGGGATTCATGTAGGGTTTCACTGAGGGGTTCACCAATACATTGAATGAGGTGTTCAAATATCTATTAATTATGGAGTTTCCATTGTGTTCACTGATGGTTTCAATTGATATCCTCACTGGGGATTTCCTTATGGTTTCAGCGACAGATTCACTAAGGTATGTGATTGATAGGTTAACCAAGGGTATCAGTTGAGAGGTTTGTAAATGGTTTCGACAGATGTGTTTTTCTATATCTAGACAGAATTCCTGTTATATTTTTCAAATCCCATTTCTAATCAAATGGCCCAAGAAATTCTTAGACACGTGGAAGGCATCCAATATTCAACGAAAGGGTTAGGTTTATGGATAAATCTAAGATGATAATTTTTAGAGGTATAATTATATTGAGTGGGGAATTACTCTTCTCCATCTAGAAACCATTTTGGACACCCTTATCCTAGCTCTATCATAGGGGTTGTGATATTAATAATTTCAATGATGGGACGGTGATGACAGGGGCTATAATAATTAGAGGGGGCTCTAATGAGTAGAAAACCATAATAGGGATACAAATATGGGTTTGGGAAAACAATTTGTTACAACTATATTGGGATATAACATAGAAGATGTGGCAGTCATGGAAGTTATTGGCTAGTCTAGATGTTTTCCTTATTTTTTTATTTGTAATTAATATTTTACTCATATCATTTACCTCATCTTTTCACACCAAACCAAAAACAATTTTTATATAAAATTTCATTTCTATTTCTAATTCTATATCTTTTTATTTCTATAAAAAATGTTTCCCTTGTATCAAGGGCCTTGAGGTTGTGAGCTCTCTCTAGAATTTCATTCTCCCATCATCCTTTTTCTATCCTTTCCTTTTTCTCCAACCACACTTTATTATTCACACAGATGGGTTTTCTTGGTACCTCCCCCAATGGAATCTCTATATATATAGGGTTTACTTATACATTGTTGGATTTCTTGCATTCTAATTGGTTGTAATTTGAAATCATGGATCTCTATTGATGAAATAATTTGTCTCTTTATTTATTTTTTTAACATGACCCACATGCTAGACCACATATTAGTCTATTGAGAGAGTTTCATATGGTGGTTTGGGATATGTGGGCTGATCCTTCATCGGTTTCCTAGGAGCATGATCAATATTTATTTTATATTTTTTTAATCCTATTTTCTTTTTGTTTTTAAATCATTTTTGATATTATACTTTGACTCTATATCATCTCTTACCATCTTATCGTACACAATATACACTATTTTTTCTAGTGTTGTGGGTTTTAAGAGGGTTTGGGATGTTTTTACTGAGATATGTATAGTTCCAAGTGGTGTTTTTGTTGTTGGATTCAGTTTGGTGAAGGAGGTTCATGGTGTTTGGACCCCTAATGATGATGATGATGAATTAGTGATGATTTTTTTTTCAGATGTGTTGGTATGGTGTATTCGATGGTGTTGGAAAACAAGATGTATTGTATAAGTTTGTTTTTGGTGTTCATGGATGGATTTTTTATGATGGTTCATCAATTCCATTTTCTAGTTGGTTTTTTGTGTTCTTCTAAAATTTATTTAGTTTCAGTGGTGGTTTTTGATGGTGGTGGTTGTTCTTTAAGATTCATGGTTTTTATTTTTTTATTATGCAGTATCCTTTTTGTAATTTTTTTCATCAATGTGGGGATTCTTATTAAAATAAGGGATCATACATTTCATATAATATGGTTATATTTTCCTCACAATTATGATGCGATTAATGTGTATTATAGTGGACAAAGATATATTATTTCATGGTAGATTTTTTATTCGGAATTTTATTTTGGGCTTGGAGTTCTCATGACATTCATCAAGTGGTTTTTTCGATGATAGAAATAATGAAATTTCATATTTCATGGTTCTAGTTATGATGATGTCATTTTTATGTGTTTTCTCTAATTTTTTATGTCATCATGATTAAGTTGCGGATAAGATGAGTTTCTTCCTTTAGGTGGTGTGTAAGCTCCATCATCAAGTGTCGCACAAGGATTGAGTATAACATGGTAGAATCCCGACAACCTCATGTGGTATTATTTGAATTTTGGGTATATGGTTCATTTAATTTTTGAATTTATAATTTCATATTATATATTTTTTGGATTATGTTATATTTGGTATGGGGTGGTTGTGGTTTAGAAATAGTAAATGGTGGTAATTTTCCATAGAACATAAAGAGTATCCATGTTAACAAAATAATAAAAATGGTTTTGTTGGAGTGTTTGAGTAAACAATTTTTCATACATATTATTAAAATACATTCATAGAAAGTTTATTCGATGAGTATTTTTTAGTAAATAATTATAAACAAGATTTCAATGAGAATTATTTCTGTTTAAAGAAATGAATTGGTCGATTCAATTATTATTTATAATTTATGTATTTTTAAGTATAATTTTTTCAATAACAGTAATAGGAAATATAACATGTTATTAAGGTATATTTTGTTATGAAATTAAATATATGATTATACAAAATGGGATTTTGTGACATGTATACATCCACTACTACAAAATAGGCTTTTAATAGTGCTAATAAGGCCTTTAGAAGTGCTAAAAAAGTGCTGATAATTGAGGTGCTATTGAAAAGGGGTAACTTTTATCATCACTAACATAATGTTGATAAATTCCCATTTTATCAGTGACAAAAAATTGATAAAAGTCAAAATAATAAAAAAATTAAAAAAATAGAATCAGAGGGTAGACCCACCTCTCTTTCAACAACGCTTGATCCCCATTTCAACTATGATAATCACCCCCAACCCACTCCTTTACCCCCACCCCACCCCTTTAATAGTGCAAGGAAGCCCCACTACATTAATAGCACTAGGGCCTGTTTCACCCGCCTTTGCGTTTCCTTATCATTGCTTGGTTTCAAACCATGGACCTCCCCATCGTGTGCATGTGCCTGTTCTACTCTCCTACATTTATTTTTTTACATTTTATGATATATCTATATTTTTATATATATTTAGTTACATTTTTTATCCACACACACACACACACAAATATATATAAATACGTATGTAAAATATGTTTTGTGTGTGAATGTGTTTATAAATACACACACACACACACATGTATATATATATATGTGTGTGTGTGTGTGTGTGCGTGTGTTCATATATATATATATATAATTATATATATTTATATTTATTTACATATTATATATATTTACATTTATATACATATATTAGAATATATATTTTTAAATATAGAAACAAATATATTTATATATATATAACCATTATATATATAATAATTTTATATGTACATGTATTTAAATATTCATAAATTTTGTATTTTAAATAAAATTGATATTATTTTTTATTTATATAAGGTTTATATATTGATAAATATATTTTATATTTATATAGGTTTAATTATATATTTATAATATTAAATTTTTTGGGAGAATATATAGAAAATATGTATATATTGATATATATTTGATTATAAAAAACAATACCTTATGTAAAAGGATAAAAATTTCTAAACCAAAATATCAATATGTATGTAATTCCTAGGAATAAATTTAGACCCCACTAAAAATGGGAAAAAGTCCCCCCATTGAAGAGGTTGAAAGTCCATCAAATGCTAAAACAAATAGGGGTACCGTAATGAAAAACTCCGTTTTGGAGGACATATGGGATTTTTATGTCTAATAAGAATATGATATAGGGTTCTCCTATGACTTTAGTGCATAGAGATCATTGTAGGCTTCATTTTGATATGTGGTAGAGCCCAAACGGACACCTGAATCAAAAGTTATGGCTGTTTTAAATTTGAGTTATATCTTCAAATTATTTTTGATCATTTATTATTATTTTTGATTTTTTTATATATTAAAAATTTTATTAAATGATCATTAATCTATAATAAATAGAAAATTATTAATTTTAAAATTATTTTTAATTATTTTATAATCCATTTTTACTAATTATCATATTATTATGTTTAAATTTCTACTTATCCATATCTAAAACATATTTAAAATATATATTATATTTATATCAATATAAATACATTAATACATATATATATTATTTTGGATGAAGTATTTTATTAAATATACCATTTATCAGCACTAGTAAAATAGAACTGATAAAGGGTGGTCTTCAATAGTTTTTCTAAAAAAGCACTGATAAAGGGGATCTATTTAATAGCTCTAAGAAAGAACTAATAAAGGGACCCCTATATCAATGATTTTTTAGTGGTGTTAAAGGGTGGAGATATATAAATCTATTTTTCTGGTAGTGGTCTATTTTTCTAAATTCCCTTCAGTCTATCACTTCAATTCACTCCACTAGGCCACTAGTCAATCATTTGAGGGTCTCTGTCTATCTGGGGTAACATCCACTGGTGGATGTGATGGTAAGATGGTGGTCTACAATGAAGTATAAGGTTAGATGATCATATTTATGGATGGTCACTAGTTGTAGAAAAATAATTTCAGAGCACACCCATAGCCTCAACATGGGGTGGATATGAAATGCTGGAGATGCTTCATCGAAGTTTTGTGATGGAAGATGACAAAATTATATGATGGATACAACATTTTAAACCTTTGTTCCATTAGGAATTAAAGAAAATAATCTAGGTAATTTGGGCCATGTATTTTGGGGATTGAGGGCCTTGTAATGGTTACCTCTAAACATATTTAATAATATAGTTTATCTAGAAAATAAAATACCAAATTAGTTTGGAGAAAAATAAAGTAAGAAAGATATATTATAGTTTATAAATATTTTTTACTCATTATTTCATTAGAAAATTTTTTGTGGTAGTTAATTATTTTATTATTTCATTACATTAACATTCATTTAAATATTATATGATTCATAAAACATTAATTTAGAAACCATGCCTAAAATTTGAATTCCAAATTCATAGAAAGTATAAATTTTTGGTGACTCTACCGTTATGAGTGACATACCATTGAAATAACATTACATATTGTATACTTGGAACTTACATACAAATTAAAATTATATCAAGTAAAGACTATGTTTTAATGATTATGTTAATTAGTTGAAATGATTTATTTTGATGAATTTTATTTTTTTGGAAGATAATTTATGTTTGATGGTAAAGTGATTGTTTTATGTCTCATCTCCATTTTATAATTTTATTTCCTTTATGATAAGACTAATTGTTTTATGAATCAAATGTTTTAATAAAATGGTTTGACTTGATAACATGTATGTTTGATAAAATGAAAATGGTAATATACTACATGGTTAATTTAGATTAAAACATTAATTTCATTGATGTAAAATTTCTTTATTTTCTTATAATTACTCTTTTGTACCATATGGATTGACTGGGTTGTAAATCATTGAACAACTTTTAAAATTTGGTTAACAGTTGAATCAGGGGTGATGTGATGACAAGGTTATAAAATTATACTAGTATTTTATAGACATTTGTATATATTCTCTAAAATTTCAAACTAAATGAAATATTTTTTTTAATATTACGTCATTTTTGATCATGAAAGAGGTTTTTTCCAAAGATCAAATATATCAACCCATATATCTAGTCACTATAGATGAATTAGAATACCATAAATCCTAATGCATGTTCTTAATGTCCAATAAGTGTCAAGGGTATCCAATGGAAAATAATAGTAATGATATACCCTCTATGATTACATAAAAAGTAAATGAGATAAAATATAAATCAATGAACTAATACGGTGATAACTTAAATTTACAATGTAAATTCTGAAAATAAAAACCTAGAAATATGGTTTAAATAACTAATTCATTAGACATCACATAAAAATTGCACTGTATAATTATCCCCATCAGGAACATGATAAATTTGAAAGCCACCACCATTATAGACACAATACCGAGTCCATGGTCCAAATAAAAAATAATAGGAAGGATAATTCCATACATGTAATGAAATCATGAAAGACAAGAATAGATACACACCAATGTGATTATGTATGATGTGAGTGAAAGTCTAGTGGGATTCCATAAAATATGATATATATTCCATTTCCTCTAAAAAAACATACATTCTAGTTAGAATTAATGTTCTAATATTTTTCATTCTCACATTATCTTATTTGGTAACTTTCTAAGGATAATATATGTCAAATTTTAGAGGACGAGAGTTTGATTCATCCCATAAATTATATTTCTATCTAGTACCAAACTATCAAATATATTTTATGTCATTCATGAAATGATTCATTTTAATAATATATACTACAATTTTGTGAAAGTGATTAACTAACACCAATCATTTTTTGAAGGAACACTGTGAATTGGAATTATATTATCTTTTATTTGTTCTAAATCCTTAGTCACTCTATAGTTTGAATTCATGGTGTATAATTTTCACTATATAGGGGGATGAATGTTTTTTGGTGGAGTAATTGATCCTATAAATGAGTTTTATTACATATCCATGTTATGGGAATCCAAACTCCTATACTTTATTGTTATATAATTCGGCTCATCTTACCTTTTAAGATTGTGTGATGAGGAATAATAAGGTTATAATTATAATTGTTATTTCATTACCAATGGTATTAATTTTTAGGTCATGAAATAACCATCATCATGTTTGGTAGTGTGTTTTCATATGATTGAGTCCTCTAGGTGATAGTTTTTTAGTAATTGTTTGGTGTGAAAATTATCCATGAGGGGTGTAACATGCCATGATTTTTAATGTATTTACCTTTAAGTAAATCTTGGGCGTTCAATTTCTTATGTTATACACAACATAAAACAAAAGTGAAAAATGTTTTATTATGGTGTAATATTACAACACAAAATGAAATACATTATGATATAATTAGATGAATCAAAATTGAAAAAATAAAAAAATTGTACAATTTTAATGGTTGTAATTCACTAATTAAAATACTATTGATTATAAAGAAACTATTTTTATGAATTTCTTATTTTTTTAAATTATTAAATTTAATTAATAATATAAATAAAATTAAGTAATTAAATATAAGGAATTATTAATAAAATTAATTAATGACATCCAAAAAATATTTATGTAGCTAAAAACAATACCAATTTAATTATTTATGGCGAAACAAAAATATTTGATTAAATACATTATTTTATTAAATATTATATGTTCAAAAGCTGAATGCCTCGTATTTAAATTACTAAACATAAAAAAATTATTATTTATATATGTAAAAAAATTAATAAACAATTTCAAATTTATTCTTAATTAATTATCAATAAATATAAAAATATTTAGTGTAAAAGGCCTATATTTTAAAGATTTATTTTTATTCTATATATTGTGTATTTTCATTTTAAAAAATTAGAATAATATCTATTGAAGAGTAAATTTAATGAAATGAAATTTTTATTTATATATTCAAATAAATCACAAATAATTTAGTGATTATTATTTTATATAAAATAACTATAAATTGATTTCTAATCTTAAAATACATTTTTTCTAACAATTTTTTTTACGAATGACATGTTATTAAATTGAAATTGATTCATTCCACTTTAATAAATTGTATCTGAAAATGTGTATAATAGTTTTAATCTTTACTTTCAAATTGAGTAATATGGTCAATTTCATTTTTGGACATAAAAAAAAGTTTTTAAGGTAAAAGTTAGTTACTAATGTAATGGTTGAAATATGATAAAACAGTTCAATTAATGGATAACGTCATAAATATAACAAAAAAATTATTTATAAATGGATGTAGAATGGATTTATCAACTTCCATTGATCTTAAATTCTTTAATTTTAAACTTTAGACCCACCTTCCTTGAATATGAAATTCCTTTTATATTAAGAAATTGACATTTACAAAAATGTCACACATTCTCAATTATAAAAGGACCTCTCCCCCAACCTGTATAAAAAATTCATTAAATTTGAATTACACCCTATAATATAATATATTTATTTATATAGGAATACTGTCACATTATTTTTTACCCCATAGTCTCTAGAGTATTCACTATATCCTTCAAAAATATGAAGGTTCCCAAGTGAGGATATGATTTATTCTTTATAAGTAATGAGTTATTATACATAATTATTATACTTTAATCCTCCACCTATTATTAAATATAAATTATTTTTGAAATCATTAAGCTTATGTAAAATTGATATTTTTACTATATAATTAATTTTCTTACTCATTGAGTCATGGTAGAAAGGTTTTGTTTGGGTTGGTTTTACCAACAATGTAAAACATGTTAAAACATTTCAATCATGAATGACTAATGAAACATAATTAATAGAGATATTATCTAAAAATGATAAATTTAACATTATTTAATATTACTAGAGTGATAATATTCTTAATTACATTAACTAATTAATTAAAATATTTTATTCATTTAATAATCAAAAAAGATATTTTTTAGTGTTCATGTGAACCATAACCATACATTTCATGATATCACCATGGGACACCATAAATAAAAAAAATATCATCATTATTTATTTTATGAAACCATTACCAATGGTCAATAATCAACATCTCTAAATATAATTATGCATGAAAAATGGAACAGTTGGCACCCAAATAATAATTTTAACAAATATTGATGAATGAATGGATAAGATATTTTTAAATGAATGGTATAATGAAAAATTAATAAAAATATGGTTATTTTATGGATTCATAATAAACCTAAATTTATTAAATAAGAAGTTATAATCAATCTGACCAAGCAGAAGACTGAGGAAAGTGTTTTTCATCTCAATTTTTTCTCATTGAGATATGTCCTATTAAATCCACCTTATTTCATTATGTGGTGTATATAATTCTTTATTAATGTAGTTTATTATATATTTTAGGCAATTAATGGGGTTAAATATTCCATATATCTTTCATTCATTCTATTTCATTTGATTCTTACATTATAAAAGCTATAAGGGGAATTCTTAACTCTATTTCATTTCAATGAGTTATATCATTTATTTATTGAATATGATATTCTAAAAAGATATTTATTATAATATTTGATTTTTTAGGTTATATTTACACTTTATGTAGATTTAAATTGCTTTAACAGATTATTTTCCATGATAGACTCTTACTTCTCATGATTTGATCTTTTTAAGGGTTTCTCATATCAAATTTCCTTCATTGTAACATGTTTCATATTATGCACATATTTTTATTTATATGGTGTATATAATACATATTGGATATATTTTATCATAGATATATTTTTATTCATTGTATTTAAAATTAAATATCATTTTCTATCTTTAAATAGATTTTGAAACAAAGGTAGCCAAATATGTAATGGTGTATCTTCCAATCCCACTTTTAAATTTAGATTATCAATGTTTCAATTAATATTTTGGGAAATTATATTTTTTTTATATAAAAATACACTGATATTTTTTTTGAACATAAGGTTATATATGAATTTTACTTGTATTTCTACCATTAAAATTCCTTTGGCTGACTATTCAACTGAAAAGTTTCATGTAAGTGATGGTGACCTTATCACTTTTTTTGGTCATAAATATTTCTCTTCCATGTCCAAAATATAAACATCAATGATTCCTCGTTGTAATTTTCTATTATATTTTACTTTATTTATAATTTCTATTATTAATTTCAAAAAAAGTCATTTTATATTGATTTTACCCTTTACAAAGTGTCAAATGAATCTTATTTTTTAATTTTTTTTAACAGACAACATTTCCCAATGTCTTCTTAAATTTTATTTATGAAACATCCTTTCCATGTTTTAGTATTTTCCATGGAAAATTTTATTTACATTTTTTTAAAATTATTTATTTTTTTAATAAACTAAATCTAAAAGGGAAACCTTATTTTTCATTATTTCTCAATGTAATTCTAATTATATTTAAAATTATTCTTTATATATATTAATATACATTAATTTTTCTAGTACCTCACCAGGGATGTGCTCTAATGATACTAATAAAGATAATATCTTCAAACATTTTATTATATAATTGAATAATTTATATCTGAAAATATTCAATTTTAAAGGTAATTGTCACATTATAATGTTTTAGTAGTAATTTAATCATAATTACAAAAATATCCTAATTTTGAATTTTTAATTGTATTTATTTACATTATTATTTCAATAATAAAATATAATTTGATTATCAAAAATTAAAAATCCATTTCTTATATAATTATATGTTCATTGGGATACATTTCATAAAACTGGAAGAAGAGCTGACTTAAATTACTAGAGGCCCAAAATGTGTTCACAAGTTGGGCCATAGAATTGTGCCGAGTTATATAGATTTTCAAATATGGGCCCAAATATTGTAAAAGGAAAATGTTAATGGTATTAATTTTTTTTGTGAAGAATAATATTATTCCAATTATATTTTAATTCAAATATGGATATGTGTTATTAAACGTAGTCCATGGCTATAAATTCATAATAAATTGAATAATAGAAATTTAAAGAGTCTTTCGGCCGTAAATATTTTATTTAGTACCCTAGTTGTATCATTCACTACACATTGACAAATAAGCTAATTTTTTGGGTCAAAATAGGAGATATATGTGAATAAATTAATGATGAAATTTTTTTCCAATTTAGACAATTTTTATATCTACTACGAATAAAAATTTGGAGGATGATTTTAGAGTGAAATTTGGACACTCTTTTACCTATAAAAATAAATCCCCTCACCATTTAAAGGTGTTGGAATTAAAATTGGACATTTTGGTATTTTATCACATTATTTTATATTATAATAGTATTATGAATTGTTAATACATATTATTATTTATCATTTCCTAATTCTTTAATTTTTATCTTCTTTGCTTACACACAATACCTTTCTTTACTCTATGCAAATGGAGAACTAACTTCTGTGTTTGTTTGAAGGAATGTAGAACTGGTTTCTAGAGTTATATATCATTAATGTGTATTTAAATTATATTATGATAATTTTAGTGAAGGTTAAATTGAATATAGTAATATATTACCTTGTTTTATCTATAATCTGATTACTTCTTCTTGTTCATCAATACTCTTTCCCTTTGGTATTTAAGTAATACATATGACAGATTATAAATTGAATAGAGTTGGATAGTAAAGAGATCTCCTATATATATTTAGGTAGAGTATTAAAAATCATAAAATTATATTATTTTATGTTTGTAACAATTCTAACGAGAGTTCATAGAGTGATAATTATTGTTCACTACATTGAGTAGAATATTTGGTGTTATTCGAAGAATGACGGTAGCTCTACTGTGAACTTATTAGTGAAAGTGTCATTTATTTATATCCTCATAATATTTCAACTTAAAATTATTATTTTTTTCATTCATATATAAATATACATAAACACCATATTCATTTTACAACTCCCCAAATTATATTTGTATATTATTATGGGGCATGTTAATTAGAATATAAATAGCAACAACAGAAAATCTGTGTTCTTTGATAAGTCTATTAAAGATGGATAATAGGGTGATAAAATTTTTATATTCATAGAAAAATATGAAATATTTTTGTTAGGTATTAACGAAAAATACCTATCATTAATTTGGAAGCATTTTCTGGAGCTCAGGAACTTGAACAAACTATTTTTTCATAAACATGCAAAAAATCATAAATTGAAAAAAAACTAAAAAAAATCCATGATGAATTAAAATTCATATAATTTTTTATCAACTAAATACATGTATTTTCAAAAAGAATAAGAGTTTAAAAATGATGAAAAATTTCAACTGCATTAACTTAAAGAGAAAATCAAGAACCTAGAGAGAAAAATAGAATGGATAGTTTAATATGTATAAAATTAATAACTGGCGTAAGAACCATAAAAAGTAGTAGAATATATTTATGCACATTTTTTTCAAGTTTTTGAACCCGATGAGGTCTAGAAGAAATAAAATGAACATCTAATCATCTTTTATTAACTATTTACTGAGGGTTTTTTTTGAATAAAACATGTTAGATGATGAAATAATGGGGCATGAAAATGATTTGAATGATTATTAGTCACATTTTATATAACATGAAATGGTATGTAATTCTACCATCCATGATAATGAAAAATAATCACTACTCTACACATATCTTAATTTATAAGTCAATGATGAACATTTACATTTTGAGATAGAGTTACAAGTAGCTTTGCAATAGGAAATCAATTTCTATGAATATTTACTCAAAGGGTAAGATGCCTATATCGATTATTATTATTTTAATTATATTTAAATTGATATTTTAACTAAATTAACCTTAAATAATAGTTTTTATACAAAAAATACTACTTTTTTCCCTTTCATGTTCTGAAATAATCCACAAAAGTAGTGATAGAAGACAAATATCTATAGGAGCATGTGGTGATATGATTTCCTCCTCTACAAAAATAGACATACCATATAAAATTAGAAGCCACAAAATCTAATAAGGAAAACCCATATATTCTATTACCTAACACTTTATATTTATTTTTCTCCCTTTATTCTATTAGGGGTTGATACTTTTCTTATTTTCATCCAAGTATCCCATGGTTGGAATCCACTTATGGAATTAATGAGAAATAACAGGTGGTGGTTCATATCAATGAAACAACATCCACCATAATATTGGGGATTAAATTATGGAATTGACTAAATTGATGTATTGAAAACCTAGAAACCACTTTAGGGGTCAAATGAAGTTATATCCAATTTTCCCATTCCCTTTATTTTTCTTAATTTTTCTTAATTTTCATTTCGTTTCTTTATTTATTATAGATTTAAAGTAGTAGAATATAGGATCTTAACTCAATGATTCCACTAAAAAACATATCCGGTTTTGTCTATAATTTTATTTTATTTATTTTCCACCCAATTTAAATTAATTATTTAAATAACTATTAATTTAATTTGAACTAAAAATAGTGTGTTTAAAGTAATAAGTGTGTGTGTGTTGGGGGGGGGGGTGAACATATTTTTACAATTTTTTTTGTCTATGATTCTAATTTTTTATGTTTTAATTTCTATTTTTATTGTTGGGTTTTTAGATTCATTAGATGAATCAAATTTTTTGTAAAATTAATTACATCTTTGTATTTTTGGAACAATACATTATTTAAATGATTTATGAATGAATTTTGTTTCCCTATTTACAATATTTTCATTTGATGAATTTTGATTGAATTTAAAGCTCATGTGTAATAATATATTCTAAATAAAAAATATTTCCAAACTTTAGAATATTATAAACCTTTTTGACATATTATTTATAATGTGTCAAGTACGATTGAGGAATCATTTTTAAAGATCTTTTTAAATTCAACTCTTATTTTGGAATACCGTTACATTGGAATTTTGTTAATCCCTTAGTAGCAATGAAATTATTTGTTAAGAAGCCACATTATAATCCATTTATCCCTTTCCAAACTAATCTTAATGTTAATGGCATGATTATTATTAAACTCAAGTGTAGGGGGGTTATGGTTGTTTTGTGAAAACATAAAGAATCAATTTGATCTGAAAATAATTTGATAGAATATTTTTTAATACTCGGTTGGAATAAATTTTATGATATTAAGATGGATAAGAGACCCAAATATTATAAAAAATGAGATCTAAGTTCATTGATACATGAAGACAAAAATCTACATATTTTTTCCTCAATAATAAGATTTTGAAGAGAAATTATTGATATTAGATAAATCTGAAACAATGCTATAAATATGGGAAATGTGGAAAAAAATTTATCAGTGATAATGAAATTAAATGATGTGTACTAAGTAATAAAATAAAGTGGTGCTTGGTGGTGATTAAGTTTTAATCAGATTGAGGAGTACACCATTCTCAATAAAAAAACCCTTTAATGTATTTACATCACTTTAGAGCTTAACCCTCCTCTATAGGTCTCTAAATTTCTTATGTTTAAAACATGGGAAATCTTATCCTTAGAACAAATAATATAAAAAACCTTATAATTGACATTTTTATTACTCTATGTAGTGGATATTCTATGAGAATATAAATCTTATGGAGATCATGAATGATAGTTATAATGAGAAAATATCTACAAAAGAATTATTATTGAGTGGAGAAAAAAAATACATTTATAGGGAGGTAGATTAAACATAAAATTTTTTATTAGAATGAGATGGAATGTAATTTTATGATTTTTGAGGAATTATGTAATTTTAAACTAATATTTTTGGAAAGATATTTTTCTTAGATGTGATAATTGAGGGGAGTAGCCATATATTCCCTGGAAAGTTAGTTTTGAACTTATTATAGATGATTGATTGGGAGTGAAATGTCTTAGTGTGAGGGATTAATAAAGATAATATTTTCAAAAAAATTATTACATAATTAAATGTTTTATGTCCACATAATATTTCATTTTAAGGGTATCTATCAGATTAGTTTTTATAAGTTAATTAAGATTAATAGAAAAAATGTTTTTGTGGATTTTAACTTTTTTATTAAATCTATTATTTCACCTATAACTTTTTTATCCAAATTAAAAATTTATTTTTTAATAGGATTCTATGTTTATTGGTATACATTTAATAATACTGGACCTAGATCTAAATAAAATTAGTATAGGACGAAAAGGTTCTCACAAGTCGGACCTTAGAATTTGTTCCCACTTCTATATATTTTCAAAGATTGGCCCATATCTCCAAAAATATTAAATTATATGGTCTTAAAATTTTTATAAATAAATATATTTTACTGGAATTGTTTTACTAAACCATGAAAATTGGTTATATAACCTCCTTAATCTCTATAAAATCATGGTAAATAAAAATAGAGGAATACAAAGAGTCTCTTGAACATAAATAATTTCTTTTGTACTATGGCTATATTTTTATAAACTTGTCCATATAAGATAAATTTATTAGTATAAACATAGGAGAGATAGAATAAAAAATTTAGAGAATTGAATTTTTTCTAATTCATCTATTTCATGATTCTACCACATATGAAATTTTTGGGGGAATATTTTGGATAGAAATTTGGCTTCTCTTTCTCCTAAAAAAAATTATAACCTCTCTATTTCAATGTTTTTACACTAGTTGGCCATTTTGGTAGTTTTATAGGTTCTTTACTATTGTAATAATATTTTTTGTTATTCATTATTATTATTATTATTATTATTATTATCCTTACTATTATTTCATTTTTATATTTTTTATACCATACTTTTCTTAACTCTATGAAAATAGAGAACTAAATTAGTCATTATATCGATGTAAAGTAGTGGTGTCTTCTCGAGTTCTTTTGCTTTCATTCATCTTTTTATTATATTATAAGAATTTCAGTGATGGTTTAATAAATTAAAATGGGATATCTCCCTATTTTATATATCATATGGGTTCTTCTTCTTATTCATCAACATTACTTTCCTTCATTATATGATTCATACATATGATGGAGTATATCATGAATAGTGTTGGTTGATGTGGAGTTATCTGAGACATCTTTAGAAATATTATTTCTCTGTATAAAGAGATCTCAATGTGGGGTAGTAAAACTTCGAAGAAGATGGTGTAGTGTGATAATTCTTGATTATTACATTGTGTAGATTATTAAGATTTATTCAAATAATGATGGTAACTTTATTATGAACTCCTTAGAGAATGTTTTATTAATTTATAACCCCATTCAGGTCCAACTTATTCCCATTATTGTTTCATTCATATATAAATAATTACTAAAATCATATATGTTTTCCAAACCCCAAATTATATTATTATATTTTTAGTGGTATATTAGATATAATATAAATAATGATAATAAAAAACCATTTTTTCTGATAATCCTTCATGAGATCAACCCTATGGTTATCACTATATTTCATTATTAGGAAAGTAAGAAATAGTTTTGTTATATACTAATTATAAATCCCTATAATGAGATACCATCCACCCCCTATGGATGTTTTATAATCATGCTTTTTGGAAAATTTTATCGGTTTATCTCTCATGGGTTAAATATGTAATGATTTTATTACGAATGTTTTTATGTTCATGTATCACACATATGTATGATTTTCATTGAATGTAGGGATGGTATTATATATCCCTACAATGCATTTAGTAAATCATTATATCTCATCAAAAAAGATTATGGTACATTATTGGTTAGCCCAAGCCCCCAAAATTATGGAAAAGTGATAATCCTAGTCCATTATGTGATGATTTTATTAGTAGTTCACTTTAATGTATGTTTTGTGCTCATATTTAGGTAATATTATTATGTTATGCGTCATGAATTTATCATGTTGACATATCATTGACCCATGTTACTCATATTTTATGATAAAATAATTATATAATGATTTGTGATTTTTGATCTATGTTTTTTTAAGTATTATTTCGTAATGTTATTTTCAGGCACCTTAATTTTTTTATCATACCCACATGTTCAAATTATGCAAACTTATCATGTTATGTTCATGTACCTTTATTATGATCTCACTAGTTTCTTATAATTATATTCCTATATAAATGGAGAAATTTATTTTGTATGAACATTCAATAAGGATATCTTGTATACATATTTTTTTGGAAGATTTTGAAGACTTTTTGTAAAATAAGGAATTATTGTTCTAGTGGTAAAAATGTCCATTTGGTCATAAGTTATGGATTTTTAGGATGGATAAGTTCAATATGTCATAATTTTTATAAAATATAGTGTACCAGGAATATGTTTTTAACACTCGATCTAGGAGTACGAGTATGGGGCGCATTAGTTGGTATAAGATCAGATAATAGAGAGTTGTAGTGGTTGGGATTTTATCAAACAAGAATAATTTAAAAATTGTAGATACAATTATATGTTAAAATTTTCATGGGTTTCCATAAATTAAAATGAAAAAATACCCTTTTAGAAGTATTATGTGACTGTATTTTTAAGGCAATTAATTATAGTTTTGGGATATGTTTCAAGAAGAATGACTTTTTGAGGTATAAATAACCCTAAGAGTTAATATGTAATTTGATTTCAAGGTAATTCAAGTTCTTCTGGGAAAAGATTTATATATTTTTGAGAGTATATATGATTAATTTATATACTGATCTGTATGAAAATAAATGTTTTTTGAGGGATAAAGGTTAATTTTAATTTTGGGAGCATGGGTTTCTATAATTTTAGGGCTTAGAATATAGGTTCAAAGTTCTTAATAAATTTTGTTAAATGATTTTTATGTATTAGGTTATTGATAAAGTTTTTGGAAATCATGGTTTAACTGGACGAGTTTTATTTTGAACTAGTAAATCAGAATATATCAGGGGTTGACATGAAGGTGACATAAGACACTGTGATTATGATTGATTTTTTATATTAATATGTTTATTGATTATTATTCTAACCATTTTGGTTTTATTATATGATTAATAATTGGATACTAAAAATGATTTTGTGAAAAATATGTATCTTGAAAATCCTATAATAAGTTAAGGATACATTTTAGGCCTAAATGGTTATTACAAATTAAAATATTGTCATATTCCTATTATGAGAGAAAACATGAGTTTCTTTGTATTATCCAAAATATAATGGTAGATACATAATTAGAAATTATATCACGAGACATGATTATGTTAGGAATATCCTCATCAATTTTTAACAATGAGAGAAAATAAAATTTTGAGGACATGATTTTTGAATGGTTGTCAAATGAAACACCCTATGATTTTAGTATGTATTTATCTATAAAAAAATTTATGTTCTAGAAATATTGTCTTATATGAAATGGAAAACTAAAGTGAACAATATTTTTTATGTTAGAATATTATAATAAAAAATGAATCACATTTCAATATATTTAAATGAAAAATAATTGTTATAATAAATTACTTTGTAAAATTAATTCGGTTCTAATTCACTTAAGGAAATACCACTTATTCTAAAAAAACTTATTTTTTATGAATTATGTTTTCTATTGAATTTATTAAATTTAAGGTATGATATATATCAAATATATTGATAAAATTAATTTAATTATTAATAAAATATATTAATAATTTCCAAATAATAATTATGTAGATATAAAGAATATCAATTTAATTACTTATGCATAAAAAGCGTTTTCATTAAATACATTACATTATTATATATTATATGTTTGAGAGATAAATTGATTATATTTTAAATATGAAACTTACAAGAATATATTCTTTATATATATAGTAAAATTAATAAACATTCATTAATGTATTATTAAATAATTATTCATAATGTTAAAATTATTTAGTTTTGAAATAAATATCTTTCAAAGAATTGTGTTTTGATATATATATTGTTTTTTCATTTTAATAAATTAGATTAATAATTATTAGAGAATTATGTTATTGAAATTAATTTTATATATATACATATATTCAAATAAATTAAACATAATTTAAGAATTATTACTTGATAAGTAAAAATTATAAAATAATTTTTATGCTTAAAAAAATAAATATTTTCTTACACATTAGGCATTCTTAAATTTAAATTTATTTTTATCACTTTTATAACTTTAATATTTTCAATTGGTTTTCAAATTTTCAATCATCATTTTTAAATTTTTTAATAAGGTCAATTTATGTTTTACACAAAAAATAAATTACAAAGGTAAAATTTTATTACCAAAACAAATGTTAAAATAAGGTTAAAATGTAAAAATTTGGATATGGTCATAAATAAAAAATAATTACCTGTAAATTGAAAGTTAAGTTATTGATAATTTTCTCCTAATATTATCATTACTAATTGTCAAATTTGGATCCACTTTTCTAGAATATGAAATTTCTTTTAAATTAAAAAACTTTTATTTACAAAAATGTCACCCGTTTTCATTTATAAAAGGAAACCTCAACCACCATTACTAAGTCAGACATAAAATAGTATTTCGTCCCTATATTCTACCAAATTTTATTTTCTAAGAAGACACTCACATGTGTGTTAGCCTTTATTCTCATGAGTATTGAGATGACCAAAGAATAACATATATAAATATTAAATAATTTTAGACGAATATTTAATACAGGTCATAATATCACAAACTCAAAAACCATAATGGTTTAGAATTTTTGGAGACTCGATAGATAATCAACTTATTTCATGAAATTTGTTCAAAATATCCCATGAAGTTATTCTCATTTAGTATCCTTATTAGTCAGGTCCAACTTAATACCTTTCTTCATTACATAGGGAAATTGAAATGTAAGAGGGGTGAGTTATGATTCGTAGAAATGATAAATAAGAGAAGTATAAACAAGTGATCGTAATTTAGATTAAGAAAAGTAGATTGATATGAGAAAATGATTATAACTTATAAAGAAAAATCAGAAAATAAATAGACTATAAGTCAAGAGGCATGGGATAAGATTTTTTCATAACAAAAGACCTGAGTCATAAGTGTAAGTACTTAATATTTAAGAATATATTTTTCTTTAAAAAAATTTATTTTTTTGATATCTTTTGTTACATGCAACAATGTGTTTTATGTAATCACATTATTTTACTAAAATATTATTATTTAAATACGACCGTTATAACCTTGACGTTAAATTAGTGGGTATGAATAATATCAATTAATTTATTAAATATATAAACATTTCCAAATCCAAATAAATTATTTGATAAATTAAAAGTAAATAATCACTCATGTTTTTTAATGTAATTTTATTTATAAAAAATATATTTTCTCTAAAAATGTATTTTATTAATTTCAGTGAAAAAATATTATAAATTATATAAAGAAAAATTAGAAAATATATTTACTAATAATAAATTCATTGTTTAAACGAGCATATGAAAATAAAAATAGGTTGGAATTTAGTTTTTTTTCCTGAAATTATTGATTTTTAAATAAATAGTAAAAACTATTGATTTTTCAAACACAATCATTTATTTTCATTTAATTGAGTAATTTAAAAGTCCCGTAATATTTTTGATAAGGTAATAAAGTTAAAAAATAAATTTAATTTATCATAATTTAATTAATTTCATTTAAATCATATATTTTTAATATTTTTGTATAAATATAATTTAATGCATAAGATTCGTTTTTTTTCATAAAACTATTTTTAAGTGGACAATATTTTTATTTCAATTACATATGAAATACAGTAATAGTAAAAATTTAAAAGGAAATTTTTAATTATATATTTATCTATATGAATCTAAATTCATATATGGAAGATTACAAGTCATAGAGTTTTTGTATAATTTTCTTTTCCTTGAAACTTGTATTTTCATGAAAATAGTTTTTCATTGTGTTTTGCGCAATTATTTTCAAATTAATTTTTGACACTGTTTTAAAATTTAATTTTTAAAATAAACACAAATTTTTTATTCAAAATTTAATAATTCTCACCAAGTAAATTTTTGAGAATTTCGTAATGTGATAAATTTTTCGATGAATAGTGAAACCACCAATTTTTTAAAAAAATGACAGTTTCATTAAAATAATTTAAAAGTTAAATTTTGATTTAAATTTTTTTAAATGTAATAGTTGTTAAATTATATTATAATTAATCAAATTTATATTATTTTAATCATTTTTATGTCATATTATGATATAAAAAAATTTATACTTAAGAAAGAAAATTACACAATAAAATTTTCTTCGCCCTTGCGAGTTGGATTTAAAATTAGATTCCACCTTTTATATTAATTTAATTTGGTAAAATGGATTCAATATTTATAATAAATATAATTGATATTTTTTAATTATGTCAAATTATTAAATTTCATAATTAATTATAAAAAGAGTATAAATTAATAACCATAGTTAATGATAAAATGGGCTTACTAGGGGGTTGTTAAACCCAAATATAAGAGAATGTTAGATATTAAACATGTATAAATCCTATTTTATGAGCATTTTGTGAGATTAAACTATCCCAAATTTGAATTTAAGGCCATTTTGAAACATTTTTCTAAGGAATAAATATATCATTTTTCATTCTTGTCGGAAATTTCCAAGTGGTTTTCAAGTGGGTCCTCTCCCCATCTTATAAAATGACACATCCTATCATGTCCTCTCTAAACATGTAGATAATTTTTTTTATACCAATAACTGACCAAAAACCACAATTTAATCCCTCCCCATGAACTAGATTACTTTTTTTTCATAAAACCTTCCTAGGAAAGATTTATGTATAAAACTAAAGAGGTTCTCCATTAAAGAGTTATATTTCTTAACCATGCGTTTTAATTTTATTTATTCTTCCACAACCATAAAATATTTTCCAAACAGAATGAAATAATAAAAAACAATTCATAGATATACTTACGTATCCTTATATTAATATAATAACCTATATCCATCTCCTCCTCCATCAAATGGAAAATGAAACTGTTGGTTATGTGTATGCAAACTACTGCCTCATAAACCGATGTAATTTGTTTTACATAGACACCTATCATAGATGGATATAATGATGAATTTAAATTATATATGTTATATTATTGAAAAAATAAAAATTATTTAATTATAATATCACATATACCTTCTTACCTTCCGTTCTGTGGAAAAATGATAACATCCTTTATGCATACATGTGGACAAACGCGTCCACAAAGTGATGTGATACGTAATTTGCATTATTTTGAAATGGATGGTAATAAAGATAAATTTAATGAATATTATATATATATATATATATATATGATATGAAAATTATTCTTTGAAGTTGAATTAATATTTACCTTCCATTCAATCCATTCGTCGAGAAAATGGAAATAACCATTATGCAGATATAAGGCCTACCATCTCTATGAATGTTAAAATCCATTTTATATCCCTAAAGTTTATGGATTAAAATAAATATGTATATAATGAATTTATATGATATATATATAATAATTAGAATTCTTAATATTATGTAACCATAATGAAATTACATGGACTAAAACTACCGAACCAAAACCAATGAGTTATTACCTGAAATAGTTATTTTATCTAATAACTGTTAATAAAAACGTGATAAATGGTTATAAGTAAATAATATATGGTATGATATATATGAGTATATTTATGGAATATATTTTTCAGAAAATTTTATTTATTATATATGTGGTTCTAATGCATATGAAGGGATTCATGAATTGAGATACAAGATTTCATCTAAATTATCATTTATTGTAGAATATTTTATTATTATGTACTTAATTTATTTTATATGGTTTATATAAATCCCCTGGATACGTTTTATGTCATGAAAAATTAATACTTAATGATATTTTATGTTTTAATTCAAATTATTTCATATACAAGGATTTTTCTTGAATGTTACCAAATTGTAAGTGATTCATAAATCAATTTTCTTTTATTGGGTTATACGAGTTCTTAATTGATTACATAATGACAATATTATATATGAAATTTAATTTTTTTATTTACGTTGTATTTCCTGTTTTTTTTGTATTTAATTTTTTTTACACAAGATCACTTCACTGATTAATTATAACTTCTACATTTTTATTATGGTAAGATTTCTCAATCTCAAATCTTATTCTTTGGGATATAGGTAATGTTATACAACTATATTCTTTTACTAGGAGTATCTACTACCCCTTTGATATGTTATGTACTGAATGTATTTATATTCAGGGTATTTAGTGTTTCTTTCAAGTTATTTTTTTATTGGGGATTATGATTCCAAAGTTACTACTGTGGTAAGGGTTTATTTAACAATCTCATAATTATTTGGGATTGTTGATCTTTAAGTCTCTTTTGGGATTATTTTTTGATATTTATAGGTTAAAACTAATAAATTTTATTATCCTTTTTCTAAATTATATGTTTTTAATTCAATTTATGATTTTAATTAACCAAAACAAAGTTTTTTAAGAATAATAGACTTCATTTCCACTTTCATTTAGTATATTTTTATTAAAAGACAATGTTTTCTTAATATGTTTCCAAACATTATTTTAATATTTCTCTATAATTTTTTAAATACAAATTTACCCATGTTTTAATCTTTACAAGATTGTTTAAAAATGATATTTTTTTCTAAATAAGTTATCATTGACTTTTAACCAAAAGTATGAAAGGAATAATTATTTTAACATGTATGATATGATTGATATTTCTCATAGTAAAGACCACTCAATGATTTAAATCTTCTTTTATAAGTATCCAAGGTTAATTTTAAAGAAATTTTTTTCTTTAATATTTGGGAGATTTTTATATTTTAAAAAAGATACTTCAAAATTGAAACGATATTTTCCCAAAGAAATGTTCCAACTGATATTTTAAAATCATTTCCAATCGAATATGGAATCCTTTGTTGTTTCCTAATTTTTAGTTTGGATATGATCACATGATACCATCCTTATTATTTTTATGGATGGTTTATGATTATGATGAAAAGTAATTAATGAAACTCATGGAATTTTCATGAGTTATGATACAAAGAACGTTTTATGATATTATTACACACATATATATAATATATATAAGAAGGGTTCTAGTTATAAAGGGAATAGTGGTAAATTACATAGTTAACTTTTGAGCTAATGATTTATGTATCCATGTTACCAAATATAGTAAACCGTTATGTTCCTCATAAGTTTTTTTTTGTATAATGTAATGAACATTAATCTATTAATAAGTAATATCAATGTATGAAAAGTAGGGGTTTCAATAATAAGAGTGAGATATCATCACTTAAAAATTATGGTCCATGATTACATATCATAAACATGATACATAAGTTTTTAGCTTACACAAAAGTCTATAAAATCATTTCTTAAGTCAAGGATCACCACCAATCCATCATAAAATAGTGGAAAATGTCTTATAGTGTATTTTTTTCATTCCTCATCCCAAAAAAATAGTGGACATAGTCCCATAGTGGATTGAGTAAACTCTCTATTTTATTTTATATTATATAATGGGATATTCAGATTTACCCAATGCATTATAGGTCTATATAATATCAGTACCACCCATCACATAATGACAAAATAAATATTTGGGCCATAAGATCACAAAAATGGAGAGAATTTAATCATATCATAATTAACTTATAGGATAAAATGAGTTTCATAAAAACATCCTTTGAACATAATCATTTTAAGACATCCATGAGAAGGAATGTGGTTGGTATCATTAGATAGTATCCCCAATGAATCATAATATTCCATAAAGGATATTGAAACCGAAAAAATATAAAATAATTGGAAATATTCTTGGTAGAACAAGATAAAACATATTTTTATTTGGGTTTCTTGTAACGAACTACAAAATTCCAAAACTGTGGGAATAATATTTTCTTTGAAAAAACTATTGATGATTTTAATGGAATATTAATTATAAATAAGGGAAATGAATGTTGTAAAATATTTTAACATTTAAAACCCTAAATCCATCTATATAACCATCCATGATAAGTGGTGATGAGAAATTAAATATATTGATTCATGGAGGAGTTAATTAGCACATAAACATGAGATATAATTTCAACATCCATTAGGTGAATATAATTTAGATAATGGTTATCAAACTAACATAATAACATTGCAAGGTATTTATGATACTGATTTCATCACATTGTGATTGATATAAATGATTAAGAGGAGGTAGATGAAGAAATAAACATTAATGAACTCTGTTAATATAATAACCTATCCATTGGGTATCATCATTTGGGTTACACCTCAAACATTATTTGGTTGGTATTTTTGTTTGAGAATAACATATAAGACATGTATAGGATACATGCAAAGTGATTCTGAAATATATTTGTTCTGATAAGGTTTTTCATGTCTAAAGAGAAGAGACAAGAGTAGGCTCTCTTTTATAAGTGATGGGATTGACACCCTTATAAACACCCTTAACTTTAAAATAACATATATTAATTTTCATGGAAAAGTCGAACCAACGAAGACCGATTTTTAATATATGGTTATGGGAGGTAAACATAAAATCAATAAATCAAATAAATATTCATTTTTATGATATTAGAAGCCATACCCCTATGTTTACACCCTTTCTTACCATTTTAACCTTTATTGTGATGACTTAATTGTTCCCATGGTAACTATTCATTATTAATTAAATTGAAATGAACCTTATAAAAAATTAGGAAGTAATAAATCCAAATATGGAATTATTTTTATTATATTTTATTTCTAAATAGGTTAAAATTTATTCTAATATCTATGCACAAAACTAGTAACATCCAGTCCTAGAGAAAACGTATTTTTAAGTATAAAAATGATTTTAATCTCATTAATTTCTAATTAACAACCATTAAATGAATTTAAATTTATATTATTAAATAAATTAAAAGAAAATTTAATTAAAAATAATCATGAGTAGTTATTTGTTTTATTTATTTACAAAAAACATATTACACACAATAAAAATAGATTTCTGAAAATTGTTGTATTTTACCTTCAAATGATTTTAACTTCATATACAATGAATTGATAAGAAATGTATGGATAATAATTAATTTTTATAAATTTATAATAAATTCTATTCCAAATTTTTAATAATCAAAATAATAAAACTTATATTTTAAATATATATATATTGATGTTTGTATTTTTTTTATTTTACCTCGAATTATTCGACTAGTATTTCTTATCGTTAATTAACAATTTAATTTAAGTATTTAATTGATTTTATTAAATATTAATTCAATTTTATAAATAATTCTTATTTATAGAAATCCAAAAAAATATTAAATTTAGAAAAAATAGTTATTTCAACAAAAATGTTCAAAACAATTTCTCAATAGTTAATGGTACTTCCTTATGTAAATTTAACCTTTTTAAAAATTTCACTTATTTTATCAATTTAATTAAACTATATAATAGTTTATTTCATTTTATATTTTAAAAAATAATTATTCACTTAACTTTGGTGATTCATACATCGCAAGTTATTTCACACATTAAATTTATTAAAGAGAAATATATTCTATAATCTCGAGTTGTTACAATATACCCCATATACAAATTTCACTCTCAAAATTCCATTACATTGATAGAAAATAATATGTTTAATTAAACCTCATTAAATCCTTGGTTTATAATGTAGTTTCCTCAAATTTATGGTTTCACCACAAAACTATGATCAGGTATGTAGTCTTGTTCTGCAACACATTATCTCTTCAATATAGAATATCTACCAATTGTCGGTCATATGAAGGATCATGCTATAAATATACATCTTATGAGTTTAGTACATGTTCAAGACTAGTTATGAAGTTACTCCAAATTGATAAATAGAACACATTATGAACTGAATATTTGTTTGGTGGATGTTCTAAGAGATAATATACCATATTTATATGACCAATAATCTCATTTGGACTGATATACTTAGGGATAAACTTCCCCATTATTTTCAAATATAATAATGATATTCCAAGGTGATATTCATAAGAATACCATGTCACTAACTTTAAAATTGTTTTCTCTCTGATTATTATTAATATAACTTATCTATTGACACTTAGTTATTCTGATTTCCCACTGAATGGATTTAACGTTATCTGCTATTTTCTTAGCTAGAATAGGTTCTAATAGACTGCATTCTCTAAATTAATCCCAACATGTCATAGTGTTTCACATCTTTACATAAAATGATTTATGATAATTCATAAGAATTAATTATTGAAATATACTTTTTTAATAATATTTTACCGTAGGAAGTTGTTGATCCCTACAACCATAAAACTCTACAAAACAATATCTTAATATATCTTCTAGTGGTACACCTTAGGAGTTTAAAATACATTTTCATTAAGTAATATTCTGTTTGATAGCTTATGCTATATGAAAAACAGAACTAAATTGAATAATAATTTACTAAAACTCATGGTGTACTGTAATACATTATAAATATACAATGGGAAAACAAATAAATTAACACTCATTGGAAACCAATTTGAAATAAAGTGAAAAAATGTTAATTTTAAACATATGATTTTTCTTTATATTTTTTATTTTAATTTAAAAAAGAAATTTAGGAAAATTATAATTTAAATTTATGAAATTAAATAATTTTTTTTAATTTATAATGTAAATATTATCTTAGGTTAAATTTTTTGGGATTTTCT
Organism: Viscum album; assembly: GCA_963277665.1. Taxonomy (NCBI): domain Eukaryota; kingdom Viridiplantae; phylum Streptophyta; class Magnoliopsida; order Santalales; family Viscaceae; genus Viscum; species Viscum album. Next base: position 1,642,746,933 of record OY728163.1, on the reverse strand, counting down.
AGAAAGATTAATTTTTGGGTGACTAGTGAAAATATAAGGATTTTACAAAAACTATTGATTTTATGAAATTATCATGACATAAAAAATGAATTGAAATTTTATGTAACATTTTTTATAGAAAATATATATTTTTAGTAATTAATATAATTCATTTAAATGTATAATTTTGAACTTGAAAATCCATGTTTTTTATTTTTGAAATCTAAGTGATGTTTTTATTAAAATAAAATCCATTTTTTGTTCTTAAATTTCAATAATGTATTCAGAAGGTTACATTTAGTTTTATATTATTTTAAGTTTAAAATAATACTACTTTCATTAAAAATAATCCAATTAATTCCATGAAATAAAAATTATATATTATTTTGGTATAAAATTTTTTTATGCTTAAAAATGAATTTTTATAAAAATAATTTTTGTTGGGTGTTGTAAACATATTTTAAATTTAATTTTAACTACATATAAGAATTGAATCTTAGAAAATATATTTCATATTTTTAATCACTGTGTTCATATTTTGTATCTATATTAAATTTTTTAGTCATAATTTATAGTTACCATTAACACCCACCCATTGATCATCGACAAATTCATAAAGGAATACCTATATATGATTATTATTTTCACCACAAAAAGAAAGAAAGATGAATATGGCTGAGAACCATTGATATCCTGAGCCATCAGGGGACTTGTGATCTTGTGACCATCATAAGGTCATGTAATGACTCCACACATAGTGAATAACCTACAACAGACCCATCAGAAACCATTTTAAAATGTATTCCTTCTCTTGGGAAGGCTCATTGTATAAATAATAATTGTGTGATGTCATCTGAATAAGATCTCCTAGGAGGTACAATTAATTTTCAATAAATTCCTAAAAAACCATTCAAAAATTCTATAAATATTGGTTAGAAATATCCAAAAGGTGGAACCCTATTGCAGTTGTAAAACTCACATGACAGATCGCTAATGCGAAGAATTATTTACCTTACCAACATTCAAAAAAAATTGAGAGACCCCCATTCCATTGTAAAATAAAACAAATGAAATGAAAAGGGAGGAGGAAGGAGCCTCTAATTATCATAAAAGACATTTGACACACCCCTGGTAGCCTGCAAGATATCGCGATGTCCTAGTGGCATGCCCACCACATTTCATGAAATCCATTTCACTTGTCATCCTCATCGCATGAAACACTTCAGGTACGTGCATAAAACCATGAACATCTCCTTTGGCTCCCTAAGAATAAATAAAAGGATTTTCCTACCAAATTATAGGGCATTTTCATAATAACTTTATGAAGGATCTGGATGCAGCGGAAGCATGGTGGTTGGGAGGGACAAAATTTTCCTTTAACATTTTTGTTGAGAAATTCAGGATCAAAACGATGACAAACACCAGTATCCATAGATTAAGATCAACGATCTAGAAAATGAAGAAAAGGGTTCCAAATCCGAGAGAGTGGATCTAGCGCATCATGTTTATAATTTATTTAAATAAATAATGCAGAAATTAAATACCTGGATTTTTTGTACTTTCTTGGCTGATGATGCTGATAGTTCGGAATGACCCCATGGATTGTCTCATTTCTCTTGTGTGGATCCAAAACATAATCCATCTAGGAATGATCCACATGTACTCTGATGGACTCTGATCAACACCACTTTATTTTCAAGTGATAGCACGACAATGAGAGTGTCTTGTGTCATTCATTATTGATCTCTTATTCATCAGCCTTGAAGAACGTCTCTCATTCTTAAGAGGGGTGAGGATATGATTCGAGAGAGTATTATTTTTTGGATTAAATATTCTCTCACCACTACCAATTTGGTTCACTTGGAGTAATAACACAATAGATGTTCTGGTCTATTTAATAACACTGGGTTTCAACTACAATATTTAATTGCTTAATAATAATTAAATTCATTTATAACGTTAGGGAAAAACCATGCCAAATAATAACAATAACAACACCATTATTTGTTGTGTGTCGATTTGCGCAAAATAGAATCACAAATGAAATCCCAAGACACATAATGATAATAGTGTTATTATTATTTTTTCTTGTGATAACTTGTTAAATAATTATTTACCCTCTTGCACATAATTATTTTACTGTTAGACCAGCCTTGGTCTTCTTGAAATTTACATCCATTTATTTAACACCTGAATAAAAAAATAATTTATCCTCTAAAATAATTATTTTATTTACAAACTAGAAAATAAATATTTATTAAATGTTCAATAAAATAAATATATGTATTTTAATTTATGCGATAATTTTAACTTAAATAAAATTATTCCAAGTTTTTTAAAATATTGTTTTTTTCATTAATTAAAATCAAATAAAATTTGATCGATACCATAAGAAACACTTAGTGTGTGACCCTCTAGGATTATTTCTTGTTTAAATTAGGAGATCTTTCTTAAAGTCTAAGTGTACTATCTAGCAATGGGTCATTTCAACCAAGACAAAGAATATAAAACCATAATGATGAAATCCACATATGAAAGCTCACTGGGAAATATAATTCATTTGTCTCAATATCTCATCAAGAAGGTTTCATGATAGCGTCATCAACCTATTTTCTTGATACATCTTTCTTTGAATACTTTAAATAAACTCATTGATACACCATGGACAAAGAATTTAAGGGATGGTTCTATTTCAATTGAATGGTAGAGTTATCAACTTACATAAATGGAAGGGAAAAATCCTTCCTTGACTTATCCATTATTAACATGTCATTCATGATGCACCCAACTTACCCTACTTCCCACCAACATATGGAGTGATGGTTTTAGTCAGTAAATCAAAGTGTTAGAGTTATGACACTCATTAATGATAATATTAATTTCTAAGTACCATTACACTTGCTGGTAGATAAGAATATCCATTGACAACAAAACATACAGAATTCCAACTAGTCGGTCAATTCTAATAGTATCCCATCTTAGAGATTACCATGTGAAAAAATCAAGAGAATAAGTCTCATTTGATTACGAGTACTTTCTTCTAATGGTCTGTATACTTTGTGTCCCATCATAGTATGTCATCCAACCGAAGAAATATATTTAAGAATATTTTCATAGAACCTCAAGGATCTCTTCATAGTAGGGAAGATCTATGAACTTATTAATACGAAAAACACTCAAGGAAATTATTACATTATAGTCATGAAGAACAATGAAAAACATATAATAATATTTTTAATATTAAAATACATTAAATATTAATGTAATCAATGTAAAAATAGGTGTTTCTAAGACACCAACTCCCACAAACTCCAACTTATACTATATCAAAATACATACGACTTTCAGTCCACTAGACCTCACATGATGACCATGTTTCTGCTGAGTCAAGGCATTAGTCAAGAGGTCCACCACGTTGTCTTTTGTGGAAATACTACTCACTACAACTTCACCTCTCTGAGAAAAATCCGCCAAGAGATGATACTTCTGTAGTATGTTCTTCGTCCATTGATGTGACCTTGTATTTTTGGAATGAGCCACTACTTCAGTATTATCACAATAATGTGTGATGAAATCTTTACTACTAGGTACCACATCTAGCTCTTGCACGAATCTCTACATCCACAATTATTCTTTAACTACCCCAAAAGCTATGATATACTTAGAATATACTATATAATCCATGACCACACCTTTCTTTGTGCTCTTCCAGCTCATATCACCTCTATTCAAAGTGAAGATGGATCCCATTTGCAGCTTCATGTCATCTTGATCTGTTTATAAATTAGCATCTTCATATCCTCTGATGACTAGTTTCTCATCTCCTTTATAAACTAGGAACCTGTCCTTAGTACGCCTTAGATACATAAGGATAGTCTGTACTACCATCCAATGGGAATCACTAGGATTCGATTTATATCTTCCTACCATACATCATGAATATCTAATATATATCCCAGTATATATAATAACATACATGACTTACCCAATCGCTGAATCATACTAAATCCTTTCCATTCTATTTCTTTTTTCATGTATACGAGGACACATTTTCATGGAAAGATGATTTCTATGTGGCACTGGAAACAATCCTCTCTTGGATTTTTCCATACCTAATCACTTTAGTAACATCTCAATTTATGTACTTTCACATAGTCCTAGAAATCTATTCGATCCATCATGATGGATTTTGATCAAAATAAATATGCTGCCTCACCCAAGTCATTCATGATGAAAAATTTATTCAACCATTCTTTAATATACTGTATGACTAACATTTCATTTCTAATAAGTAATATGTCATCAACATAAACTATTAATAATAAAACTAAACTCCCACTAAACCATTTGTTTACATAATGTTCAAATTTGTTCTTTATAAAACCAAGTTCTGTTATGGATTTATCAAAATCAATGTTCCATGATATGGATGCTTCATTTAATCCATAAATGGATCTCGAAATATTTCATATCATATTGTAATCCTTTGGAGTCACAAACACTTTATGTTGTGTCATGTATACATCTTTATAGAGGTTCCTCTTAAGAAAGACAATTTGACATCCATTTTCCAAATATCATAGTCATGGTAAAAACCAATGGCCAATATAATTCTGATCTGTTTTATCATTTCAACTTGTGAAAAGGTTTCGTCAATGTCAATTCCTTGATGTTGTTTGAACCCTTTTTCAAACAGTTTTTTATAGGTATTGACATGTATTTCCATGTCTAGTTTCTTCTTGAAACCCCATTTTCAACCATCAGGGTTTACATCAACTAGAGGGTCTACTAAAATCTAGACTTGGGTTTTTTAAATGGAATCCATTTCAAAATTCATGGATTCTTGCCACATGGAAACATCTGTGTCACTTACTACATCTACACAGTACTATGTAGGAGTACAAGTGGCAAGAATCCATGAATTTTGAAATAAATTCCATGTAATAGTAATTATGTATCTCAAATATATCTTTCTTCCATAGGGATTTGTGGAATCTTATCATGTACCAACTCTTTTATACCTTGAGCATTGAATTTATCAAAGTCTACCTCACTCCAATTATCTCTTTTGGAGATGTTCTACCTCTCAAGGAATATAGAGTGTCTTTCCACTATAACCTTTTTTCATTGGGGTTCAATAAGTAATATCCCTTTGTTTTCTTGGTGTATTCTATAATGGTACACTATGAGCCTTGAGGTGTGAGTTTATTACCAAAATAGGCCTAACAAACACTTCACTTCCCCACACATGTAAATTTGATTACATGGATTTTATTCAACTCCATAGCTCTTATGGAATACCATTTATCAATTTAGTTGGTACTTGGTTTAGTAAGTGTCCCGTTGTTTGTAACAAATATCCCCAAAAGGATAATAGAAGACTTTCATGACTCATCATTGATCTCACCATGTTTAACAAGGTGTGGTTCCTACTTTCACTAACACCATTAAACTGGGGTGTGTAAGGAGGAGTGAGTTGGGATGGGATCCCAAACTCTTGTAAGTAATCAATGATGTCTTGATTATGATATTCTCTAACTTGGTCTAAACATGTTTTTATAGTCTTCTTACCAGGATGGTTCTCATCTTCATTCTTGTATTCCTTGAACTTATTAAAAGAATATGACTTATACCTCATTAAGTAGAAAAATCCATATATATTAAAATAATTATTAAAGGTTATGAAGTATGTGAACCCACCCCATTATTCAACTAAAAATGGTCCACACACATTAGTATGGACCAAATCAAGAACCTCTTTGGCTCTTTCACTGTTGACACTAAATGGGTCTTTGGTCATTTTTCATTGTAAGGATGCATGGCATACACCAAGTGGTTTTAGATCGAAAGAATCTAAATATCCATATTGATGTAACTTTGTTAACAATTTCTCATTTTCATGACCTATCTGGTGACACCATAGTTGGTTGCGGTATGAGTCATGTAAAGTAGTTTTTTTGTTAATTACCATTACATAAGTTATGTAATCTAAAACTTAAAGAACATTATATAAATGTTCCCTACCAAAAATAATTCTATTTTTATAAAAGAATAAAAATTCATTTAGAAACGTGAAAATAAATACTTTTAAAGCTTGTCTGTATACATAAATTATGTTTATGGTTACAAAAGGAACATAATAATAGTGCTTGAAAACCAAGATCATCCTAGTAGGACTCATGAGGTGGTAGTCTTGGAAAACTAAAACAACAAGTCTATCTCCATTGGATGATCTTAGTTCTACTTCCCCTTGATCAATTTTTCAGAATCTACCTAGTTCATGTATTTGAATAAATATGTGAGCATGACAAGATATATCCAATATGCAATTTATAGAAAAATATTAATTGCACTTGATATCAAAGGCACCTTAAACTTCCCCTTGCTTCTTTGTCTAGGTGCAATTTTTCTTCTAGTGGCCCTTCTTTCCCCACAGAAAACAAACAACTTCATATTCCCTTCACCCCCCCTTTGATATTCATTTTACAGGAAGGGCATAGAGAAGCTTTGGGCTTAAAGCTCTTGGATTTCCCTTTCATCTTATTCTTTATAAGAACAGAAGGCTTTTCGTGCTTCATATCTTTTCCTATATGGTGAATGAGGATAAGAAGGTCATATAGATACATCTCAATATTGTTCATATTGAAATTAACACAAAATCTATATAAGATCATAGGTACTGATGTGATAATGAGATCGGTACCTAGTTATTCAGAAAGTTTAAACCCTAGATACACGAGGTGCACAGTTTATCCAATGAGCTTGACTACATGAGACCCAATTGGGGCACCATCTCTAAGCATACTCTGAAAGAGTTCCATGGATATCTCAAATCATTTCTATCTTTATCCCTCTTTCTAAAGACCACAAAGGTTCTCAATTATTCTATACACATCCATATTTTCATGTTACTTCATGAGTTCAATAGATATTGATGAAAGCATCAAACATTGAACATAGACCACATTATTCATATACTATACATAGACCAGGAAATCCTCATCACATGCCTCTTTCATAGGTGGACCATATAATGTTGACCCCAACACATATGACTTCCGTTTATGGTGTAGAGAAACCCAAAGGTGTCTAAACCATTCATGAAAGTTACTTCTAATGAGGATGTTGTATTTATCCTTAATTGATCATAAGGAAAGTGTGGTTGATGAGCTTTTATCATTATTCAAAAATTAAAATATAATATTATTAGTACTTTCTTGATTAAATTTTATGAGAAATAATAAATTATTATTATTAGGTATCCAACTATTTTATCAAGTCCTTATGTCCCTCACCATTGAACTAAAAATGTCTAGTTTCATAGAAATTATAGTGTTAAGGATCCATATTCTCCTTTACATAACCCAAAAAGGGTTGATGAAGCTATTTTATGGTATTTAGGTAGGCAGGTATTTTCCAAATGTGGGCTTGTAGGTCCTTGATCTATTGAGTGGACTCCCCAATCCTAAAATCTTGACTTGAATTTCCTCAACAAATTCCTCAAATATTACACCAAGTCTATCAGTGGATACCCCTCTTGATGAAATATGGTTATGTCTACCTGAATCCTTTATAAGGGATTCCTATATAAAAGTATGTTTCCTAACAAGGGTTGGTCAAACACATAATTTTATTGAGTATTGACCTTAATCAAGAAACAAAAGGCTTCATCTGACTTAATATTTTATTGAGGGTTTCTAATATGTAATGTGTAAAATGATTATTATATTTATCACATGTTTTTTAATATTTAGTGGAACTTACTGAAGTGATTAATCTTATCTTGATAATATTTATGCTTAATACTAGTTTATTTAATTTCCATCTTCCATGATTTTCTAACTCATTAATTATTTGATCACAAGAACACATCCATAATGATATACCATGAATGTAAGAAAAATAAAGTAAAGTAAAGGGAATTATCATGATATTTTCTAATGGTTAGTTTATCTAAAAGTTGATAATCTATCCCAGACCTAGGAGAGAAAAACCATGAATGTCTTAGGCTTGTATTTATAGCTTTCTACCAGTCCACCTTTGTATCTTCTTGGATTAGTTTTACCTCGTCCCCTTACTTGAACTGCCTCTAAATTCTTGGGAGTTACATCCATTACATATGCTTTTTAACTCACGTATAGGTGAGGGGAAAAAGAGGGGTTTATATAAAAGAAACCATGGGCATGCAGGCCCTATATATTAATGTGGATTGATAGCCCGCACACCAACAATTATAATTTAAAATATATTAAAAGAAAAGCAATCTCATAAAAAGGTAAGGTCTAGATCATGATCATCCACATACATGAAACAAATTATTCATTTAATAAAACTCGCAATAGATTATTTAATCATTCTTATTAAGATAAATCACACATGAATCGATTAATTATTATCTTTACATAATCAATCCTTTTATCTTAATCCTTTTCTAAATTTCCCTAAGATTTTCATGCATAAAATTGGAGGTAACATGGTGGACACCTGTTATAATATACATGTTATGTAATTTTGAACATTACACAAACATTAATGTTTTAATTCTATGTAATGTTGTAAAGTACATGACGTGTAGTTCTTACTACATGTCATAGTCTTGTCTGAAGTATATGCATAGGGACTCAGCATGTGAGGTGAACTTAAGAAATCTTAGTGTACACGACATGTATAGTGGTCCACATGCTTTGTTGTCTCTGGGTTATAATGTTACCGGTTGGCTCATCCATGTATGTGATGCACAATTTGGCCCTTGACTTGAAGGGACTACACGTCGTGACCCGTGGGCCACACACCATGTAATCTGGCTGACGGTTCCCCAATATGTCATGGTAAACATGCAATGTATGAATTAACTACACCAAATTTCATTAATGTACATGGATTTATTATTTGTTGAATTAATCCTGATGAACTGAACAGAACTGCATGATGTGTAATCTAGATTACATGGAGTGTATGACATATTACAAGTTGTGTAAATCCTAATACACGATGTATACTATTGTGTCACCTGGAAAGAATTGTCAGCACCTCCTGATGAGATCCTCAATTTAATTTTAATTAAAAAAATTAGTTTCTGTTAGATCTATGAGAAATAGAAAGAGGAATAATAGATCTCTAAATTCAGATTACAATAATGATTAAACATGAATTGTGAATCTAAATTATTAAAGTCATAATCATTTAAAAATTATCTAAATAATTATAAATAATTATGTGACCCACTCCAATACCACTTGAAGGATCCAGATGTAATGTAAGTGTGGTGGTTGGGAGGGCCCAACTTTTCCTTTTCTATAGTCGATGACCAGTCTGGGATCAATACGTCAATAAACACTAGTATCCCTGGATTAAGATTGAAGATCGGTAAAAAAGAAGAAAAGGGTGCCAGATCCTAGAGAGAGGATCTTGTGCATCATGTTTATAATTAATTTAAAAAAATTCTGAAAAAAGTTAAATACTTGGATCTTTGTTATATTCTTTTTTGATGATGTTGATCATCCAAAATAAACCTTACTAATTGTCGTGTTGAACTTGTGAGGATCCATAGTAGAATCTCTCTAGCGGTGATCCACACGTTCTCTGATGGCATTCGATCGACACCACTCATTCTTTAGGTGCTAGTGCTATGAAGCAAGTTTCTTGCGTCAGTCTTTCTTGATCAAACGTTCTTCAGTCTTGAATAACGTCTCTCATTATTGAGATGGGAGAGGAGAAGATTTGGGAGAGAAATTGTTTTTTCTTAACAATTCTCTCCCCATAGGTAATTTGGTTCACCAGGCATAATGGAACAATAAATATACCTATCTATTTAACGACATTGGATTTCAGTTACAATATTTAATTTCATAACTACAATTAAATACATTCATAACCATAGGGAAAACCAATGCTTCATATTAACAATAACAACACCATCATTCATGGTGATCCAACTTGTGAAAAATAGAATAACAAATGAAATCCCATTCCACATAATGATAATAATGTTATTATTATTTTCTCTTATGACAAATCGTTAAATAAATATTTACCATATTTTAAATAATTATTTTACTACCGGACTGACCTTGGTCCGATCTAACTCCACTTCCATTTATTGAACACCTGAATAAATAACTAATTTATTCCCTTAAATAAATTTTTTATTTACAAAAAATTAAATAAATATTTATTAAATGTTCTATAAAATAAATATATTTTATTTAATTTATGAAATCATATTATTTAGAATAAAATTATTCCACATTATTGAGAAAAAAATTTATTCCATTAATTTAATTAAAATAGAATTTAATTGTGATAATAAGAAACACATAGTGTGTGACCTACTAGGATTCTTTCTCATTGGAATTAGGTGGGCTTTGCTGAAGTCCAAGAGTAATATCTAGAAACTGTTTGAGGCACCCAGGAGAAAGAACATAAGTACACAATAAAGATATAAAAATACGAATTCTCATAGTTTACTATAATTTTTTTTCTCAATATCTCATCAAGAAGGTTTCATGATAGTGTCATCATTATGTTATCTTGATACATATTTCTTTGAATACCTGAAATAAACTCACCGATACACCATGGAAATAGAATTTAAGGTGAAAGTTCTATTTCAAACAATGGGCCAGGATATCATTTTACATAAATATAAGGGAAAAATCCTTCCTCATCTTATCCACTAATAACATTTCATTCATGACGCACCCAACATACCCTACTTCCCACCAATAAATGGTGTGAAGGTTTTCATTAGTAAATCAAATTGCCAGAGTTGTGACACACATTAATGATAATCTTAAAATATAAGGACCATTACACATTCTCACAAATAAGAATATACGATGACACCAAAACATGCTTAACTCCTAATAGAGGGTCTATTCTCATAATCTCCCTTCTAAAAGATTAACAAGTGCAAACATTATGAGAAAAAGTCTCATTGGATTATGAGTACTCGTATCTGAATGTATGTATACTATGTGTCCTATAATAGTATTTCATAAAACCACAGAGCAATATTTAGTAACATTATCATAGCACATCAAGGTTATCATCATTGCATGGAACTACTATGACCTTATTAATATGAAAAATTATCATTTACATTATTATATTATAGTCATACAGAACAATGAAAAATATGAAATAAGTATTTAATATTTAAATATATTTAATATTCATTTAATCAATGTAAAAATAATTGGTTATAGGACACCAAATCCAAAACATTATTGGTCATGTGGTGCATCATCAAGAGGTAGAGTAATTTCCTTTCACATTACTCGTGTAATTGCACATGAATCGCTAACCATTATTAAATAAAACAAAAGGAAATAAAATTGGGAGGTGGTGGAAGCCTGTCAATGTTGTAAAATGATTACAACGTGATAAAGAAGTCCATAGTTTGGTCCCAAGAGACTCCTAGATAAGCCACCCTGATCTCACAAAGACCCCTACACAAGCCACCCTTACTTCACAAAATGTCCCAGGGAAGGCACTGAGCATCTCACAAAGTCCTTGAAGTAGGTACATTGATCCCACAATTTACTTTAAACATGTTAGTATGATAATATAATAGTCCTTTGGTATAACCACATGATAAAACCCCCCATTAATTGGAAATAATATAATAATGGAGTCATTCATGAGGGGAAATCATGACCGCTGAAATTTAGGTGAAGCCCTCAAAGTGATCAACAACAAAGGATCATGAAGATGCATAGTGCCATCCCACTTTTCATACTCCATCCTAGATCTACTCTACGTAAATCATGAAAACCAGTGAAAAACTGAGGTGGTGAGGCATATAAATTCCCCACCACATCCTTAGAGAAATAGGTTATATTTTTTTGCATTCAAGCGTATTAGTAGACCCCAGCACCAGAGTAAATTTCTCGAAGAAACTGACCTCATGACTGAATAGTATTATTTCAAGTAATATACCATCAAATTGACAAATTGATCATGATATTTGTATAAAGAAAGTAGTGTGATCATTCTAAGATCACAAAAAGTTCTCTTGGTAGGAAATACTAAGAACCACCCACATGTCTGCTAGATTGAACGAGACATAAAATAAACTAACAGTGAATAAAAATAAGGTATTCACAATTAAAAGGATAAAAACATAAATTCAAAATTATTAAACAAAAACATTTTTTCTGGCTATAATGTGCTTCGCGTGAGCCATACAAGACAGGTGAAAACAATGGGACATGTCACCTAGAACTCACAATGATCCGTTGGTATGCTACTCTGGTCATGTGATGTCTTGCATACATGTCAAAGAAAGTCACATGGTCCCCCATGGGAGTGCCACTTTAGTCTCACAGAGCCCTCCAGGAATGTCTCCCAAGCATCACAATGTCCTTCAGATACATCGACTTACTCATTCAATGGCACCAGATCATGTCATCCAATCCATGATGAGACATCTAGGAATGTCAACAAGAATCTTGTGATTCCCTCTAGGAAAGTTAGATAAGGCTCATGTTTCCCCCTAGGAATGTCTTCTAGGGCTAATGATTCACTCTTGGAATGTCATGCAAGTCATGCGACTTCCTCCAGACATATCGACCAGGTCTCGCGATGCCCTCTAGGAATGTCCACTAAGACATGTGACACCCTCTCGGACATGTCATACTAACTCTCATGAAACCCTCCATGTGTGGCATCCAACTCTTTCAATGATACTATGGAATGCTGGATAGATATGTGACACCCTCTAGACAAGCAGGCTATGTCACAAAGGCTACATGAGAGTTGATAACATTGTCCATCCTCATTGTATAAGCCATGATCAATAGAGAAACCTCAGTGAATAATCCCTAATCAATGAAATATTATAATTATGATTCCTACTAAAATAGAGATATGTAAGAATCCTTTATAAATTCTGAGATCCATGTAAAATATCTAAATAATGATGACATTGATCATTTTCCTTCTCCTATTTCTCACACAGAGCATAGCTCAAATGGGATTAGGGAGGTACAATAGTCATATCATTCACATCACGAGTCTCCACTGTCCAGGGGAACATATGTATGTAATCCCCAATGAGTGTAATGACAAATTTGCCTCAACATAATGGAATATAACTCATGGACAATCCAAAGGGAATGATTGAGCTATGAGAAATCTGATTCCTATAATAACTATGATATGTAGTAATCATTATTATTTTCCAAGATCAAATAAAACTCCATTTAGATGTAACCCTTATGTCAATCCCATTTCAACATTCGAGACCCAATCTTTTTGATGGTCTTGTCACTCTACCTCATCCATCAACAAACTAAGAAATTAAACAAACTATGATGACTACGACTCTTGCCATAACAAGGACACTTATGATGTCTTTATATGGCTTGAGCTATATAATAAATCCTATTAGGAAATTCCCAGTATATAAGTCTAAGATCATGAGCAATAAAAAATGATCATTTTTCATCCCTTGTTTCTCACACCATGAATAGATCATGTGGGATTAGGGAACTATAATAATATTGTCATCTACACCATGATTGTTCACAATGATAAGGGAAACCTTAGTGTATAACCCCCAAACAAATGAACCATGCAAAATATGATTCTAACCATGAACAAGATATATAGGAAGTTCCTCCGGGACTTGAGCTTAAACACTTAGTGTCCTAGAGTACCTATATATGTCAACACTACATGGTGTTAAACTGCACAGGTCGATCAAACAATGTGGGTTTTGAATCCTTCAATAACTACGATACATATAATTCTTCATGATGGCTCAATCCGCACTTTGTAATATTAACCACCTCTTTTCATGGAAAAAAATTCCAAATAATATAGTTATATGGATTAAAAACATAAGAAACCTCCCATTATTTGAAAATTATATTGAACCTCAAACTGATAAAGTTGGATTCACTAAAGAGATCATGGCCGTTTTCAATTGAAAGAGAATTAACCCATGATTGTTTTGCTCCGGTAACTAGTCCCATATCAGGATTTGGAGTAGATTCAAAATCATATACTAAATCTATAAGAGAGTCCTAGAGTTGGAAAAAAATTCTGAAAAAAGTGTGTAATGACACAATCCTCCCATCCTCTCAACCACTCCGAGTCCCCAAGATTCATTGGGCTTGAAAACTTAGGTAGTCGCCTTCCTTTGGAAAGAAGGTATGTAACCTTTTAAGGATGAGGGAACCATTGATAGTTTCCATTAATAAATACAATGTATCCTGATTTTCATGATTCTGAACAACAAAAAACCCCCACAATCAGATTTTCAGGTTGATCCCATCCACACCTCGAATCCCGATGAAAAAAATGGTGAACCTAGTGTAAAACTCTATAAAAAAATGATCGGGTTACAATCCATTGAGAATTTTTTTTAACTTGATGTGATACCCTATTACAGAAAGGCATGATAAAGTCATAGAATTCCAAAAAGAGTTTTAAGTTACTCAAATGTAGTTCAAGATTAATGTAAGCAACAATATCTTAAAGAATTCATTTGAAATGAATATTTTCTATGTTTAAATCAGTCGTTAGTGGGATAACCATTATTTTCCATGTGAAATAGGATTGGAAACATACTGAAAATAGATATTGGTCTTACAATTATTTAAGATCAGAATGAAAGTAAATCTCCAATGATTGACTTGGAGTAGAAACCTAAGTTCAAGGGTACAAGATATACTGAGGTAGATCTGATTTTTCCTCAGAATTAGTCAATAATTAAAATATAGACATGATATTGAAAAATAAATGTTGGAACAATTCAAGAAAATAATTGTTTTCAGTGACACATTAGATAAATCTCTATAAGTAGACATGCAAAGGAATAAAAGGAGATTAAGTGGTGAATTTAGTTCTATATGACTAAGTGATGGATCAAACACATTTTCCATGATATGTACTTGAATTTATATTTCTAGTATATAATATAGTATGAAAATATCAATTATATCCAATAGAATTGCATGTGAAGCACTCTGAACTATCATATTTTACTTTGGAAAGTAAAAATGATATGTACATGGAATGTGGAGATGATAAATACTAGTTATGGTGGGACACAAACTATTCTTCCTAAGATAAATTTGATCTAGTATCATAGTTAGGCTAAGGGGTTGATCAAAACAAGATCATATAAACTAGTTGCAGCCATACCTACAAATACAGTGTATGTTGTAGTTTATAAGGTAGCTAAGAAGTAGTTAAACTCAATGATTTTTTCATGTTCTTGGAATCTCACCTTTTATGTAATGATTTATCATAATGTAAATTATGATATTCTTACTAGTTAATATGTCAAGTTTTGATAGTGGATAAAATGGATATACTCTAGGATTCAATCTCTTAATAAGTTTTACTCAAGGACGTGAGGTCACATGTAGTAGAATAACCATGTGGTAGAAACATCGTAGACCTAGTAACTAAAGCCTTTACTCAGTAAAAACATGATATTTATCATGTGATTAGATAAAAAGGTTCATTAGCAAGTTGTATCTAGTTCAAGTGGGAGTGTTGTAAAAGCATGTTCCCTAGACCCAACTTGAACAATACTTTTGATTACCATATTATGTATACAGTTAGCTATACATGATGTTTAATTACCATTATAGTGTAGATATTTTTGCATTCACTATCTAATAGTAATTTCCATAAATTAATTTTCAGGACAAAATATTATAGAATGTCCCAGGCTATAATGAGAACATCAAGAATCTGTGATATTAATCTTAAGCAAAGGACTTATATCCTAGATACATCTTACTAACTTGACACAATATATGTCTAACTATCAGGTGTTGGGGGCTCATAATTATTGAAACTTATTCTCATAAAGATAACACGTAGTGATCTCTATAAGTTAGATCATGAGGACAGAGCCGACAATCGGAACACCATATATTTTGGCTGCCATTGGTTGATCCTATCTTTGTACATGTTTATTGGTCTCCTGACTTGAGAGAATTACTAGTGTGTACCATTTTTTTGCATACTTCAATACAAAGTAAAAACCATGACAATGAAATAATAGTGAGGTAGCTTTTGTTGTGTGTGTCATTGGTGGTATGAAATTAGTTGAATGGTTAATAATGGATTTATCCCTTCTATTTCATGGAAGATATATATACCAGGCCTAGTTGATCAGGATGATACTACCTTAATAAGTATTTGGACAAAGTAGTCTAATGGTAAATCCATCTAGTTAGATCATCAAATAATAAAGCAAGAAAATGGTGAAGACAAAAGTGTGTGTCTTTCTTTATGAGATATTTAGATACAAATAGATTACAGTACATAGTACATGTTCATAGGTTAGTTGTCATTACTATGAAAATTCTTATCTCTTTAGGGGACTTAATGAGTTATTAGACTCCACTCTTGGTCTATGGATTTTATTTACTAGTATCAAGATAAGGTTATAGAGTCTCACACAAAATAGCATATTCAACCATCCACCCTAATCATTCGAATAGGTATAATGTACATGGTGGGCCCCACAATGAGGTTAGAGTGTTCTCCAAGTTAGCGATCACTGATAAATAAATAAAATCATATTATTAATGTTAGGAATAATTTTGATTGAATTTATTTAATGTATTTACAAGTTAATTAAATATGAGAAAATATTAATCGAACGAATATTATTTTAATTTTTTTTATGTTCAATTAATATTAAGAAAGAAGTACGAGTCGAGATTCATGACTCTAGTTTATCATGTAATATATATTAAATACATTACATGTATGTGATAAACTAATAAATAATTTTTATGATGTTTAGTTCATCATAATTATTTACTTAGTGGATGTTTAATAAATATGGTATGAGGAACCCATCTTGTTATTTTATACATCCACTATATATAGGAAGAGAGAGGCTCTTGGTATTTACTATTCATAGTAATAATTCTGGATACTATATCTCCTCTCCCACTTCCTAGAGAGATAAATAATCTCAATCTAGACTCTTGGGTCAAGATCTCCCTCTAGAATCGAAGCCTTATTGACGTTTGACACTTCAGTAGATTTTGAAGCATGTGTGGATGATCTAGAAGGATCCTGTTATAGATCCTTCAAGAAATGATCACCAATGATGAGTTGAAATCGAGTGAAGATTCAAATGTCAACATATATATATTAGTTTTATTTATATATACTTTCAATATATTCAATATCCTCAAACCATACCTGTTCTCATATCATCAGTGATGACAAGTTACATCATGTTGTCAATGAACATTTTAAAATAATCGACCCAAAAACTTATGTAGTACACCCCTGTACCTTCACAAACAAGTAGATCTTACAAAACCATCAAGACAATCGGAGTACCTCATGGTCTATGTTCTAAAAAACTAACAAAGTATGGTTTTTATTTAGACTAGATAGGGACCTGAATAAAATAGATTCTTTGGGGAAGTTCTTGTGAAATGGGAACTTGTGATGAGGACCCGTGAATAGGTCTCATGATCTGGAATCATGAATTAGTTTTACGATGAGGGAACATGTTAAGGGAAAAGAGAGAGTAACCCTAAAATAAGGGGTTTTTAGTGAAATTAATGTCCATCTATCCTCCTATATATAGGGAATTCAATTTAATACCAAGAATTTCTGGGTTTACCAAACGTCACCCAAGACACCAATTTACAACATCACCAAAGGCACAGGAGGGAGTTTACATTCATCATAACCGAGCCCTTATAACAATGGGTGACATTCCTAAGGGGGTTATTTTTTGGTTCCCAACAAATGAGTATCAAAAATTTGACAATGGTATAAATACCTAAATATGGGTATGATTTTCCCTATATGTGGAATGGAAGGATAAGATAGCAAATACCAGTATATCATGTGATCCCTTAGGGGAATCACAATCACGTAACATTATAAGGTCATTATATGACTTCACACATAGTTCATAACTGAATTTAGTCCCCACATGAAACCCTTTTGACAAGTCATTCTACTCTTAGAAGGATCTTTAGACAACCAGTGATAGCGCACAAGAATCTGAATAAGCTCCCCTAGGACATGGGATTTGTCGTCAGTAGATGCCTCACAAAACCATCTAATTTTTTTTTGAAATGGGGGATAAATATCCAAAATGGTGGAAGCTTCTTGTGGTCGTAAAACATATACAATGCCTCGCCGATTGGAAGAATTATTTACCTTAGCAAAATTTGAGAAAATTCATGATACCCCCATGAATTTGTAAAATAAATCTATGTAAATGAAAGGGGAGGAGGAGAGAGAGCCTCTTACGGTCATAAAAGATATGTTACACACCCCTGAAAGTTGGAAAGACACCACTATATATCAATGACATACCTACCTCATCTTTTGAAAGCCCTTTGTCCTATCATCCTCATTATGCGAAAGACCGTGGGTATGTCTAGGAAGCCATGTGATTCCTATTTGGATCCCTATGGATAAATTGATGTATTTTTCCACAAAATTACAGTTCATCACCATAAAACCTTTATTGGTCATACATTTATTCATCAAGAGGTAGAGTGATTGTCTTTGGAATTACTCATGTAATTGCACATAACTCCCCAACCATTGTAAAATAAAACCAAGGAAGTAAAAGGGGAGGAGGTAGAAGCCTCTCGCCATTGTAAAATTCTTGTGATTCTCTAAGGAAGTATGCAATGTGGTCCCATGAGACTCTTGAAAAAACCACCATGATATCATGGGAACCCTAAACAATACATCATTTCCTGATGAAATATCCCAAGTAAGGCATAAAGCATCTCATGAAGGACCTTAAACAAGCACTTTGATCAGGCATATTCCCTTAAACATGCTATTTTGACAATATGGAAGTCCTTCAGCATAACCGAATGATAAAACAAAATCCCCATTAATTGGAAATAATACAATAATGGAGGCATTAATAAGAGGGACGTGTGGTCATTTAATGTCATGAAATACCCTCACATTAATCCATGATAAATGTTGGTGAAGTCCCATGGCACTATCCCCTTTCACTGACTCCATCCTGGATCATCTCTAGATACGCCACAAAAACTGGTGAATAATTCGGGTTATGTGGACTATAAATTATCTTCCCCATCATCAGATAAAGATGTTGTCTTTTCACATCCAGGATACTCATTACACCCAACCACAATAGTAGATTTATCAGATAAAATAATATTGTGACAAAAAAGTCTTCCATCAGGTAAATTCATGAGAAGAGCTGGAGTGATCATGCACCATGCATAAATCACTTCTTGTGATCATTTCTATATCACACAAATGGGACATGATAGGACATAAAACAAACCTCCCATATGTCATCTAGATCATGCAAGACTTAAACCAAACTGACACTGAAAAAATTTAAGGTGTTCTCAATACAAAAAATATTATAAATACTAGGTGAAAGACTTAAGCATAAACTTGTTCTCTAAAATTGATGCATTTCGAGTGATCCTTGCAATATATGCGACAACGATGGGATTTTTCAAATATATCTTGCAATTCCCCTTTGGTATGCCATCTTCATCATGTGAAGTCTTCCAGACATGTTAGATAAAGTAACACGTTCCCAACAGGTGGGATAATTTAATCTCATGAATCCATCTATGTATGTAACCCAAGCCTCGAGGAATCCTTTAGATACATCTCCAAAATTATATAATAGATCCATCTCATGTCATCCAAGTCTTTAAGATGCATCTGGGCTGGTTAATTAGGATCTCATGATATCCTATGGGTATGTGGGTGGAGGATTGTGATGTCTTCCGGGCATGTTGTCTAGGACTCACAATGACCTCTAGGAATGTCAGTTGAGACTCATGAAACCCTCTATAGATATCATCCAAGTCTCTTGATTCCCTCTAGGAATTTCATCCAAAAAATTCTACACCCTCTGAGACAAGTCATACTGACTCTCAAGGCACCCTCCATGTGTGTTATCCAGCTCTTACGATGATACCTGGACAAGAAAATGGGATAATGAGAAACCCTCTAGATAAGGAGGCCAGGTCACACGGGCCTCACATGACTTGATAACATTTTCCATCATTTATGTGTATGCCCTGATAAATAAGGCATCCTCATTGTGTAAGATATGATCAATGAACTATGAGAACTCTGATTCCCACCATAATTTTGATACATAGGACACCTTCCTAAAGTGTGAGATCCATATCAACTATCCTAAGGGAGATGATATTGATCATTTTCAATCCCTTGTTTTTCACACTGAGATTATATCATGTGCACTTCGGGAAGTGAAATAGTCATATCATTCACGTAACGAGTCTCCATCGACCTGGGGTGCATATGTATGTAATCCCTAATGAGTGGCATGAGATATTCACCTCAACATAAGGTAATATACCTCAGGGACAATCCAAAGAGAATGATTGAACTATGAGAACTATAATTTCTACAATAACTAGGATACACATGATGCTTTACTAAAGAATAACCTCAAATAAACATCCAATTCGATGTAAACCATATGTGAATTACATTTCAACCATCAGGATACAATCATAACAATGGGTTGATCACTCTACCTCATCCATTAGAAGACTAAGAAATTAACCAAACCACGATTAATCTAATTCCAACCACAACTCGGTTATATAGGATGTCTCTCTAATGCTCAAGCTCTATAATACATCCACTTAGGATAGTTTAAGTTCATAAGTCCCACATCATGATAAATAAAAATGATCATTTTACATTCCTTGTTTTTCATACCAATCATAAATCATGTGGGATTAGGTAACTACAGTATTCATTTCATCAACACCATGAATCTTCACAAAAACAAGAGAAACTTCCGTGTATAATCCCAAAACAAATGAACTATGAAAACTCTGATTGTATCCACAATAGAGATATATAAAACATTCCTCCATGACTCAATCCTAAACACTTGGTTTCCGAGAGAACCTATAAAATTCCTCTCCGTATGATGTTAAACCTCATAGGTCCATATAACTACAAGGGGTTTGATTCCTATAATATCCAGGATATGTAGGACACCTCGTGATGGCTTAATCCCCTCCTCAGAATATTAAATGCCACATTCTATGGAATCACATTCCAAATCACTTGGTTATATGAATTTAGCACATAAGTGACCACCTATTATGGGAAAATGATAGATACCCTAAAAAAATACAAATTGATTCACTAAATATTACATAGTATTTTGTACATGCAAGCGAATTAACCCATATCAATTTTGGTAGGATAACAGGTCGCATATCAGGATTATGAATAGATTCACAAATTTATATTAAATCTATTAGAGAGTCCCAGAGTAGGAAAAAATTCCCCCAGAAAAGTTTGATGATACCAAACTTCTATCCTCTTGACCATTGTGAGTCCACAAGAGTCATTAGGCCTGAAACCCATGTGATCTTTTAAAATTGGAAAATTGGTCTATACCTAATTATGAATGAATGAACCATTGGGAGCTTCTATTAATAGTTAAAATGGTATCCCAATGTTTATGATTATGATCAAAATAAAACTCTGACAATCAAACCATTGTGTGTATCCAATCCACGCCTCAAATCCCATCAAAATAGTTACCATGGTAAATTTTTAGCACCACAATAAGGATTAAAAGTGTTAAATAGGGGTGTTAAACTAAGTGAAAAGGATTCAAATTTATCTAAGACAAGTCTAAATATGATTTTAATTAGTATATTTTCTACTTAACATGTAACAACCCAACTCTAGTAACCAAAAAACAGTGTTTACATTGTTAAATTAGTACAATATACAGGGGATCTCACCATGTATTATTGATCAGTTTAGAAGTCTTGGAAGATGCATACATGATCCCCCTATTAAATTGAAAATATAACAAAATAGAAGAAGAAAAACTCTTTAATACTTTAAATAATTAATAATTTCCTTATTCATATCACAGGGATTGTAAAATAAATAAATGGAGAGCTCATATTCTCAGTAAGGGTCACATACAGTGGAATCTATTATGAGTAAATAAGGTATAATCAATATAATAGAGTGGCTAATAAAAAAACATTTAATTCAATCAATAACTGGTTTTTATTGAACATTCATGGATAATATCAACATTAATGTCTATTGGATAGTGGAAACATAATTCCTAATAAAGGAAATTCAAAAATTCAGACATTCAGGAATATTTCATCAATGTTTAGACCAATTTATCTTGAATCATACTATTAAGGATTCACATCCATGACAAAATTATTAATAAATGAGTATGTGTAAACTATATACCCAAATAATATGGAATACAAATTTTATTTATCATGATATCTATATATAAATAAAATGGATATATATATATAACTGGGATCCACCCATCACTTACACGTCTTATGAATTCCTCATGTATTGATTGATCAATACAATTTGTTCTCAAAATACCATATACATAAACATTTATCCACATTAAATAATGAATAAAATATATTTTCCTAGTAAATTAAAGGATTATTATTGATAAACATCCTTCCTATAACTCCCGTTGATTTCATTGTAAGTTATTTTTTAAAAAATTCAATAGCTTGCGATATACGCAACACTGTGTTCAAGCGCACCATGACTTACCAAACTAGCCGTTCAAAAAGATGTAATGAATATTATTAACTAAATTTTGAATTTTATATACTCCATATAATTTTAACATCCCTACTATGTGTTTCTTAGAGATAATATAAGAAAAATAATAATTTTTTTAGATAAAAGAAGCATTTTAAGAAAATGCAATTTTACCACCTTTTAATGGAGAACCATTTTTAAATACTTTATTTGAAACTTTTATATATTAAATTATACAAAATAAACCTATTCATTATAATAGTAACATAAAAATTAGTTTAGATAAATTTTCAACGCATTTCAGAAAACTTTCATATTTTGATGAATAGTGAAAAATACTAAATTTTAATTGAATTTTTTTTAATAAAAATAATTTATAGTGTTAAATTATAAATTTTAATGTAATTTAAGTATAATTTGAATACAATTTTATCATTAAATCCAATTTTTTTCATTATAAGTAATTTTAATTTTAAATTGTACATAAACACATATCAATCTTTTGATTGTTTTTACTTTTCAAAAACCTATTTTCTGATTTTGACAGCGGGAATATTTTATAAAATTAATTAATACCACTTTTAAATTTTTAATTTGTTAAAATAAAAATAATTTTTGAATTTGTAATATTAAAATAAACTTGGGGTGAATTATTGGTATTTTTCTAAAAACATTAAATTTTTGATGAATAGTGAAAACCCTACGTTATTGTTTAAATCCAAATTCTTATTTAAATAATTATTTTTAATTTAAATTTGTTTTAAAATAAAAATAGATGCATAATAATAATATTTTTATTTTGTAATTCATTGATTTTATTTTATAATACAATTAGATATATAAATTTTTATTGCACTTCTTACCACCTTTTAGCCACCTTCTAGAGACATTTGCAAATTTACATAAAACATAATTTTACCTCTTCTGTTAATTGAATTTAAAAAAATATGAGAGAAATGGTTGACATAAATGTGTAAAATTTGGTTCAATAGGATTGAAATAATTTTCAGTGAATAGTAACTTTTGAATTTTATTTACCACGTTTAAAAGTAAATTGGGGTAAGTAAAGGTAAAAATGATTTTATAATTACCCCAAAACATATACTAATTATATTAGATAAGTGTATTTGGACCAAAATCCACATTAGAAATAAAATATGTTCCTTTTTGATCCACTTGGATTAGATTATAACATTTATTATAATTTTATTTAAAAAATAGTTTAAAGTATTAAATTCAATGTTTAATAACTAAAACATTTTAAATATAGGGTTACACATAAGATAAATTCGACTATAAATATTCATTATAAAAATAAAAAACTTTACTACATAATGGTATTTTATTTATAATTTTTAAACATTAAATAATTAAATTTATTTTTGACACAATGATGATGGAGTAATTACCTTATTAATGAAAGACTAAAATAATTGATGTTATAAATTTTAAAATAAATGTAAATTGAATATGTTGATGAATTAAACTACTTTTATAGGTTAATATGACATTTTAGGGTGGATTTGATGTATTTTTTTTTGAATTAATAATGTTTTGTTGACTATAAAAAAAATACAAAATAATGTCAAAATTGACATAAATGAGTTTTTAAAACAATTACTATATTATTAAATGGTATAATATTCATAAAAATATATGGTTCAGCCAAATAACTTATATAATGATATATATATATATGACTGATGAACCACTTTAGGTTTCTTGGCATTTTATAGTATGTTTATTAACCATGTACTATAAAAGTACAAGATGTCATGGTAGAAGTTAAACTATTTAACTTTGAATTAAATCTAAAATATAAGGTTTATATGATGACATAAACTTGTATAAACCCTATTGGTTGAGATTATATCGACCCATACTCACCTGAAATATAAATAAATCCATTTAGTTCCATTTTAAACCGAAAATGATTTTATAATAAATTAATATTTCAATATTTTCCTAAAGTGGCCCTCACCTATTTTATAAAATGTTATTGCCCCTTCTCTAAAATTTACACATCCAAAGCCATTTGGATCAGTCAAAACCTACTAAAATATCCTACCAACTACTCTCACTTCAAACTGGAGGCCTTACATTGATCGTAAAACCAACCTAGCAATCCCTTTTGATCAAATCAAAAGAAAGAACCCCAAGAAGAGGTAATAATTTCCCCACCTCTTTCAAAATTCTTTTCTTCTTCCACTTCCTCATTATTTTTTGTTTCCATAAAAAATAATAACTCTGATACCTTATATATACTGTGATGTTATTATAAATATGGTAAAACCATATTCATTATTCTATCCATCATATGAATGAAAAAGTCACTATATGTGAATACGTATGACTTACTATCTCCACGCCGTGGTGTAATTTTTTATTGAACACTGCATTATTTGGATGAGTATAATAATGGGTATAATTGATGTAAATAATAAACATAACATGTTACTTATTCTGTATATATTATATAACATCCAATTACATATGATTTCACCATCAATAGAATGATATTATCGCTTGTGCGTATGTACGGATTACCATCTCCACGAACACGATGATATTCATTTACCATCATAACAATTCATGAATATTTTTAATTTTATGATTTAAAATAATTTTCAAGAACTTAATGTAATTATGGATATGAATAAAATACATCCTATCCATAAAAACCATTACTTATGTAACAAAACATATAAAGGAAAATGAATCCATTAACACTCGAAACAATGATACTACTGAAATATTATTAACAAAGATATATTGTAAGATCTTATATGATATCATATTTATGTATGTGGTTCTTGAATAACTTAATAAAAAGTATTTAACTATTATACAGGAGGTTAACGTAACCTATACTAAGGAAAAGTACAAGGTAAGTGGTTTTCATCTCACTTCTTATTCCCATGAGATTCAGCTATATTGCCACTATTTCCTTTGGTGTGGTGAATGTACTACCAATGATTGTATTATTTTTGTAATATACATTAATTTATTGGTATTTACATCTTCATTGTATGATCCTTCTTTCAATTGGTGTATGTTTTTTAAGTTTCCAAATAGGTCTGGGAAGTTCTAATTTCAATTTCTACTCATTGGGGTTTACGCAAACATCATTGATTAATTTACTCCAAGAATATGTGTGAAATAAATATTTATTTTTTTAAGTAGTAATTTATACTCTCCTTATGTGGATATAAGTTTTATACACAAAATAACTCCTTTGATAAATTCTCATGTCATCAATATGAAATTGATAAGAGTGATCTTTACTCAATTTGCATTCACTGAGTTAAACATCCAAGTCATTGGTGTTTTTTACAAGAATATGTATGAATGTCCTATTATTGATTTACAATTAATATCCAATCATATTGAGTGTATTTTTATTTCTCACACATAATTATTTCATTGATTATTATTTAACCTAGGGATACAATCTTTATAAGGGATTTCATCTCAATTTACATTCCATTGAGACTTTTTTGTTGATGTGCATCAATTTACTTATATAGTGTATATACTATACATTGAAATAGTGTATCATGAATACCATTATTCTCATGATATTATAAATTTTTTATTACCACAATTATTTTTATTCAAGTGTCTCTCATTTAGTTAGGACCTCTAACTAAAATATCATTTTAAATGTTTTGAAGATTTTTTCTTCTAAATCTTTCCCATTAATGTCCATGTTTTAAAAATGGTTTTAAGTATTTATTTATATGGACATTAATGTTTAAAAATTAATACTACTTTCAAAATATGAAAATTGGTATGGGATACTTTGATTCAAAAATCTATTTTTAACAACTTATTTGATAAATAGTGCAATTTTTTAAGGTTTTAAAGAAAATGGGATATTTCTATCAAATAGTTTTACTAATTATTTTCATCTATGTAAATATACTTCATTTTATTTTATTATTGATTGATGTTAATTTATTATAATACAATATTCCATATAGTATTGAATGAGTTTTGTTTGACTGTGGATGTGCTACTTTAATACCATTCATGGTTTGTGGTTAAAGTATTGATTTTTCGTATGCTAGTTTTAATAAGGATGTTTTGATTATGTTTCACCATTTTCATCTGAGGAATGAATTGGACATAATAAGTGATGGGTGGGGCCCTCTATATCCCTTTGATGTATCAGTAAGTCACATGGTACAAACTAGTGTTTTGGCACAAGGCCTTGAAAAAATCTTCTTTGTAGTCTAGGCATAAGGCCTTGACTATGTGGTTATGAGGTTTGGAATTATGCATTCCATCATTATGAAATTAGATATATATATTACATGTGGTTATTCAACTAGTAGAATATCCATGTGAATAAGTAAATGTCATTATTTGATTTTTATTTTCCATATTATACTGAATTTTTGGTTCAAAATTCATGTGTTTTAGTCTTATACATTGCCTTAACTGTTAATTCTTATTTATGAAAGTTTATAATATATTTTTATCCTTATAAAGAATCCAAACTCACCCCTTTATTATGTTTTATTTTTCCAATTATGTGAAGAATTATATTATGTTTTACCTATAGGGATAGGCTATGAGATATGAGTGTGTTTAAAGGGGAGAAAATGGTTATTTATTTCATGATGTAATGTAAAACTTATGTATGTATCTAGTACATCCAATGCTACTAAACTAATCGGTATTTTGAGACTTGATATCTTTTAATCATGCCAAGTTTATGTAATAATTCACAAACTCTAGGTAACTAGGGTCGAGGCGTTACAGTTAGTATTAGAGGATGTTTAGTACAAACCATGAAAACTAGATTTTGAATAAATCTGATTAGAAAACATTACCCTAAGATATAATTTGAGGATTAGTTTAGAAGAACTTCCTAGAATTTCGGTAATGTTAAGATTTTATGAAATTTCTATGAAATAAAACCCTATCTTGAAATGAGCATATAGATGCATATCTAGAACAGATGTATCTTGGGGTAAAACCCAAAAACACAGTATTAAGCTAGACTCAAACAGGAACTCGTGCATGACAACAGGCCTTTCTCCACTCTTGGTTATGACACTCCTAGTGGATATGCTTTGGATAATTCAAATTTTCATTACAATCTGATTTGAATTATTTTAAAATAAGATGAGAATAGATAACATTGTTTAATACTGAGGTGTTCTAGATTGAAAATAAGGTGTCATGATATTCTCTAAATGATTTTATAAATCACACTATGATTATTGTTTATAGTAAATCGCTAGATTCTAAGGAGGTTGTAGTAACATTTAACATGATGTAAAAGGTGGGAACGATGGTGGAAATGAGAAAATAAATGGAATGTTGATAGGTTTAAAAGTTATCTTTTTCATGCTGAAGTTGGTTTCCAATAATATTATCAATAAAATATACATTAACAAACACCCAAACTCATCAAAGAAGAGAAAGGTGGATAATAATAAGAGCTTCATCATTAGAGATTATAGAGAAAAGAATGCTCTATTTCCATCACGCAGGAAATTTGGAAGGAGACACACAGGAAAGTTTCTCAATGAAATAATGAAAATCTTTATGTGTGGAAAAGAAGGACAAAAAGTAAAGAATTGCGGAGGAAAAATGACGTCTATTATAGAGGAAAATAAAAATGATCGAAAGAATCCATTTACAATCATTAGACATAGATGTAGGGGACCTGTGCAATACCCAAGTCAATGCCCAATTATATAGGATAACCACTAGGTCATGGAAGAACCTATGTGTAAATTAATGGTTAGGGAAATGTTTAAAAGTATTAATTATCTTTGTTGATGGAATTACATTAGAATAATTTTCTCTTGTATGTGTAACCCAATAGTATGTTATGTGAATATTCGATTTGAGGAATAATTCTCTTTTCTTATGTGGATATAGTTATAAAGAACCATTTGGGTTTATATGATCCTTAAATTTGAGGCAATTAATGGTTATTAATTTATGGGATGAAAATGTGAGGTATGAGATAAAATTTTTGGTTAAATTATGTTATAGTTTTTAGGATAAATTTATATCATTTTGGTAATGTAATAAAATATATTTTTTGAAAATAGACAACATATAGACCGTGTGACAACCCGTTGCGTCAGACAAAGCTACGGGAATCAAACCCACAAAAAAAGACTGAGATTTACCACCTACCACTAGACTATGTGAAGTCCCCCATTAGTGTGACTAATTCTTTTTAGTTAAATGGTTTTATTTATCAGTAATAAGTTTATTTGGGATATTATGTTTTATCAAATGGATATCCTTAGTATAGGAAAATTATTTGGTTATTAAGTGATAAATGTTATTTTGTAAGACGTTCAGTCGGTTAAGAACACTATATGACTAAGGAAAATATAATACTATGAGATTTTATTTGAGGATTAGTGGTGGATTATTTATTTTGGAAGAATCTATGATTTTATAGAGATTTAGGTTATTAATGGAAATGTTTAACCTATCTTAGAGAATAAAAGATTGGATAATTAAACTTCAATATGAGACTTTAAGATTAGTTGATGTTATTTGGATGTAAATTATTAGATTCAATATGAAAGACTATGTGATTAAATTCATCTGATTTTTGGGATTCAATCATAGTTTAGACTATATTGAAGGATTTTAAAGAAAATTGTTTATTGAATGATCATTATTAATCTTTTGGTATTGTTTGTTTAATTTTGGAAATTAATATTAGTATTTCATTCTATAAAGGATTATCCATTTTGGGGATCATCTAATATTTTACTAAACATTTTGTTTTTTGTTAATATTTAATGACAAGGGAAATATATAGTTCATCCTTTGTGGATTATGTGATTCTATAGAAGTTTACTCTAGCACTTCAGGTGTGACGAAGTCATCTTGAATACTCATTGTTTGGAGAAAAGATGTGTTAGTGGTAGAAATTTATTAAAGGATGAAACTATATTTGAAAATAATGTTTATGCCTTTATGTTCATAGTCAATATCATGAATAAATTCCTCAACTTTATTAAATGGAACTTAAAACAAAAAAAATTCGTCAGTTTAAATTTTCTTACTGGGGAACTAATGATTGTTTAACCCATCATATGTTTGCGATTTTGTTGTTGTTAACATTATATTGATCACATTTTCTATCACTCTACATCAGAACATGACACTTAGTTTATCTTCCTTATCAATATTTACCTACATGGAATCCTAGTATGGGTTATCTTAGTTAACCTTTATTCTTCTCCTTCATTATTTTAAAGTGATAGTTTTATTGACTCTTTTCTGATGTGAAACTTTAAATTATGTTCCCAAGAACAATTTTAAAATTATGAAGATTCAATTTCCAAAAGTGGGGAAGAATGTAACACCCCAATATTTCATAGTAAGTTGTTTTTAATTTAATTCAATAGCATGCGCTAAACGCAACATCGAGTTCGAGCGCACCACGACTAACCAAATTAGTCGTTCAAAAAGGGGATATGAATAGTATTAACTTCATATTGAATTTTATATACTAAATATAATTTTAAATTCCATATTATGTGTTTATTAAACATAATATAAGAACAAATATGATTTTTCAAATAAAGGAAGTATTTCTCAAAAAATTAAAATTTACCTCCTTTTAATACCGATCAATTTTTAAATCTAATATTTGAATATTTAATGAATTAAATTAGACAAAATAAACTTCTTATTTAGAAGCGGGACATAAATATTTAGTTTGTATAAAATTTTTGTCCTTTTCTGATAACTTTCATATTAGGATGAATAGTGAAAAATACTAAATTTTAATTGAAAACAACTTTTTTAATCAAATAAATTATAGTGTTAAAATATACATTTGAATTTATTTTAAGAATAATTAGATTATATTTTTATCATTTAATCCAATATTGGTCATTGGATGTAATTTTACATTTAAATTAGACATGAACACATATCAATCTTTTGATAGTTTTTACTTCTCCAAGACCAACTTTCTGGTTTTTCCAATGGGAATATTTTTTTAAAGTAATTAAAAAACATATATGTTTTGAATTTGGTAAAATAGAAATCATTTTTGAATTTTTAATATCAAAATTATATTTGGGTGAATTTTTTGTATTTTTTTAAAAATGTTCAATTTTGATGAAAAGTAGAAAACACTACGTTATTGTTTATATACGACTTTTTATTTAAATAATTATTTTTAATTTAAATTTATTTTAAAGTAAAACTAGATAAATAATACATATATTAGTCCAAATTAATTAATTGAAGTCGTTTTATAATAATATTAGATATGTAAAATTTTATTTTACTTTTTACCATCTTTTACCCACCTTCTAGGCACATTTACAAATTTGCATGAAACATAATTTTAATACTTCGGTGAATTGAATTTAAAAAATAATAGAGACTAAGTTAACATCAGTAAGTAAAATTGGTCTCAATAGGATGAAAATAAATTTTTTTGAATAGTAACTTTTAAATTTTATTTACCGCAGTTAAAAGTTAATAGGGAAAGTAAAGGTGAAAATTATATTTCAATTACCCCAACACATGTCCTAATTCTATTAGATTAGTGTATTTCATCCAAAATCAACCTTAAGAATAAAATATGATCTTTTTGGTAAACATGGATTAGATTAGGACATTTATTCTTATTTCAGTTAAAGAAGAGTTAAAAGTGTTAAATTCAATGTTTAATAACTAAAACATTTTTAATATAGGGTTAAACAGAAGAAAATTAGACCATAAATGTTAATTAGAAGGATAAAAATATATACTACATAATGGTATTTTATTTATAGTTTTTATACATTATATAAGTAAATTTATTTATGACACAATGACGATGCAATAATTACCATATTAATGATATTCTAAAATAATTGAGGTTATAAATATTAAAATAAATGTAAATTGAATATTTTGATGCATTAAACTAAATTTATAGGTTAATATGACATCTTAGGGTTGATTTAAGGTATTTTGTCTAATTAATCATGTTTTTTTTAATTTCAGAAAAACCAAATACAAAATAGTGTCCAAATTGACATAAATTAGTTTTTAACAAAAGAATATTATATTATTAAATGATATAATATTCCTAAAAATATAAGTTTTGGAAAAATGAATTATATAATGATAGATATTTCATTAATGAACCACTTAAGGTTCTCTTGGGATTTTTAGTATGTTTATTAACCATGTAATATAAAAATTAAAGATGACATGGTAAAATTTAAACTATTTACTGAGAATTAAATCTAAAAGATAAGGTCAATATTGTGACCTAAACTTGCCTAAAACCTATCAATTGAGAATATTTCGTCCCTTACCCACCTTAACCTCAAAATAAATCCATTTGAATCCATTATAAATTGAAAATAATTTTATAATAAAAAATATTTCAATATTTTCCTAAGGTTTCTCTCACCTATCTTATAAAAGGGTACTTACCCTTCTCTCAAATTCTATGGCATCCCTTCTTTTTATTTCATAACTTTTCATTTCATTTTACAAACAGAGGATCTTTAAAGTCTAGTATCTTGGAAATCAGGAACAATAAAACATGAAAACATAATACATTCTTCCAATACACTTATAATGTTTCATCATATGTTCATCCTAAGTAAAATTGCTTCATCTCATAACCTGGAGACATACATCAAAGGAAAGGATGAGCATTAGGCTCAACAAGGAAAGCAAGGGAATCAGTTTACTTGTGATATCAAAAAGAACCTAATGAAAAACATGAAGACATGATAAATGGATGTAGAGGCATAAAATAAATAAAATAACATGGGCCATAACTTGAATATGTGGCTAAAACATTTAATTAATACATTCATGAACTTATCACCAAAGTTCACCCCCATGGTGTCAAAAAAATTACCAAGGTTATTCACCAAGGTATCGTGAAACTTGTCATATCTAGAGATTAATTTATTTACCCAATGCATTAGAGCACAATCAGGGTGAACCCTTAATATGTCTTTGTTTTCATGTGATCTACATAGATCATAATCATACATTTCATAAATAACCCATAGAGAGTAAAAAATGGATTTCACTTCAAAATCGTGACGTTTTAAAAGTGCTTAAAAACAAGATCATTATGTCATTTATAACCCATGGAAGGGATTGAGGGTTATATATATGTCAATTATAGAATCAAGAATATAATTTTTATGTCTTTATTAACACACATATAGAATAAATAGGTTTGGGTATTCACATAAATAAGGTAATAGACTTTATTGAGAGAATGAGAGAGAAATTTTGAGACGAAATTTCTGCTACATAATGGTTATATAATGTGGTTTTAGAAATTAATAAAATGATAGGGAACAAAGGTAAAACACTTAGATATAACTCATAATATAGTATAGGGACATAATAAAATAGAAACAAGAACATGGTATGGATATTTGAATGACATACCACATGGAAAGGAAACATGAAAAAAAGAGAAGATGTAATTGATTTTACGAAAATTCATCAGCCTAACAACATCACATAAATATCTAGAAAATAATTAGATGAGAGCAGAAAGAGTCTCTCATAAGTTGACCATAAAATGGAAAACATGAATGATATAGAGGAACATACTTTAATATAATTAAATAGAAACTAGAATACATAACATAAAGGATGTCTTCACTTAAAAGAGTAGGGAGAGAGGTTCCCTTAACTTGAAGAGTAACTTCAAACATTTGATGTTTGGGACCTTGGGGGGCTTAAGGGCACCTTGGGAGGACTCAATGGGAGGTAAACCGATCAAAGAATTGTTGAGAGGTTTTTGGAATGAAATGAATGAAGGAATGGCTTCGTAATTTTAGGAAAAGTGAGGGAATGTTTAATTAATTTCCAAGGGACACCTCATTAGTGGAATTTTCAAAACCATGGGCTTGACCATGGTATTTTCCCAAGGTATTGTCCACATGAGACACCTAATGAAATATCATACTATTCACATGTTGACTAGATTTATTACATCAGGATTATATCCTCAATGATGTCATTAAACACTCGAAACTCATAACTGTATTTTTACTATTAACTGAAGATTCAACTGTTTCAGAAAAATACCAAAAATTCACCATAACCTAATATCGATGCTCTAAATTCAAAAATGAACTCCATTTTATGAAAATAATTTTCTAAATATTTTTATTTTAATTTTCAAATAAAATCATTATTTATTCCAAATAAAAAACTTTGAATCTATAACTTGTTTTGTAACACCTTAAAAAAGTAATCAAGGTCCCATAAAATTATTATATAACCACAAGACAACAAACTAACAATTTATGAATACATTTTATGAATATTAATTTCCATTTTAAATTATTAAATATAAAACTATAAATAGAGTATTTATGACATACAAAAGACTAAAACTTATACTACGATCATTTTTTACTTTTAAGATGTCTAACTTATATTTATACATTCATGGGTGAAGTTTCTATTTTTTGGATGATTTACTGTTCATTAATATTCAATACTATTCATAAGGGTATGTAAGTATTCATACATTACTATTTATTAAAAATCAAGTTGATCTTATTAGATTGTAAATTTTTTACTGATCACAACTGTAGAAGACCATTTTTTGAAAATCATGTCACATTATTAATTATTTAAAGTATACAAAAATATTTTAAAATATCCCTTTTTCCAAAATTCAAAAATAATATGGAACTTCATCCTACATTTATCAAAAAATTTGAAAATCACCAAAATTTACCATAATAAGAAATACCAATTTTATATATATAAAGGGATTAAAAAATGTATCTAAGGGATCGTTACATAGCCCCTTATAACACCTACATAGGAACTAAGTGCAAGGTGTGTTATGGTGATAGAATCTTGGGGCTGCTCAGACAACAATGCTCGAGGGGTGATTTCTCTCAGCTTGAACTTCTCGCTTAGGAATTTCTGTTCAAGCTTCACATGTTGGAGTTCAGATTTGGATTGGTCAAGAGAAAATCTCAGTGAACCCACCTCCTTCAAAACACTGACAGATGGGCTTCGTATGGCCCGAGTCTGCTGGATGAGGCCATCAACTACTCTTTTTGTATTAGCCAAGATCACTTATATTTATAAACAATAATTATAACTTAAAGAGTTTAGTTTCAAACAATCATATTGACCAACAGTCATATAACAGTCAAAACACAACAGTCTCATTTAATTATACTCACTTCCTTAATTAACGGATATAGTTTTGTGGATTATAAAATGAAATAACCCCCAAATTTAAGAAAAAAATATTATTCAAAAGTTCATGTCATGACATTCTTCCCCCCTTAAGAAAAATTTCCGCCAGATTTTTTTACTCGTATCCTAAGAAGAGAAAATGTGTGGGTACTTTTTCCTCATAAACTTCTATGGTTCCCACATGGCTTCTTCACATTTTTAGTTCCTCTACAACACCTTAATAAGGTGGGTAGTCCTGTTGGGTAGAACCTTGTCTCTACGATCCAAGATCTCGAACAACTACTCCTCTTAAGAGTGGTCATGTTCCAATTGTACCACCTCTGGATAAAGTTCATGTGAAGGGCCAAGTATGTACTTCCTCAAGATGGATATGTGGAAGACATCATGAACTTATGATTGATTTTGAGGAAGTACAAGCTAATAGGCCACTGCTCCAACGTGATCAAGGATTTCATAGGGTCAATATACCTTGAGATGGGCATACCTTCCTACCAAAACCTTATGAATCTCTTCCAAGGTGAAATTCAAAGGAAGACTTTGTCAACAACATCAAACTCCAAGTCCCTTCAAATGTTGTTGGCATAGCTCTTTTGCAGACTTTGAGCAGCCTTAATGTGTTACTGGATGGCATAGACCTTTTTTTCATGTCTAGCACAAGATCAGGCCCAAGAATATTTCTCTCACAAGCATCATGCCAATAAGTTTGTGTTCTACATCATTTACCATATAGAGCTTTATAGGGTTCCATTTGAATGCTAGAGTGGAAGCTATTTTTTAAGAGAACTCAACTAAAGGGATATGTTGATCCCATTCACCATTAAATTCCATTGACCATGTTCTCATCGTATCCTAGAGTTTTTGAATAGTCCTTTCTGATTTTCCATCAGTTTGGGGGTGATAGGCCGTACTAAAATTCAATACAGTGCTCAGTGCATGTTTAAGACTTCTCCATAATTTTTATGTGAACATTGGATCACGATCAGATACGATAGTAAGTGGAACTCCATACATCCTTACCACTTCCTTCACATAAATCATGTCAGGTTTATCAAGAGATAAATCTTCATGAATAGAGATAAAATGGGTAGTCTTGGTGAGACGGTCCACAATAATCCATTTAGCATTGTTTCCTTTGGATGTTCTTGTGAGACTATTGATGAAGTCCATGACGATATTATCCCACTTCCATGATGGTATGGGTAGTGGCTCTAATACCCCTTCAGAAAGTTGTTGCTCTGGCTTTACTTGCGGACATAGTAGGAAACATAAACTGTATTCAACAATCTACCTTTTCATATTATCGCACCAATAATTATCACGAAGGTCCCTATACATTTTTGTGATTCTAGGATGTATAGAGAAAGTAGAGCTATGAGCTTCATCCATCATCTCCTTATTTATTTTTTGGAATAGATGAAACACATAGTCTTGTATGAAATTTCAGTACACCTTCTTGATCAATATTGAACTTAGGAAACATACCATCTTTCACACCCTCATACATCTTATGTAAGAAAGGATCTTCATTATAAGCTTTCTTGATCTCCTATAGTTGTGATGGTTGAGAAATAATTTGGGTTAGGGTTGATGATGTCCCTTGGCTTATGATTCCCATGTCCAGCTTTACTAGGTCATTGATTAAAGGATTTATTTGAACCCTCATCATAGAAAGAACAACTAGGTATTTACTACTTAATGCATCATCAAATTTATTTGATCTTTCGGGATGATTATGAATTAGAAAATCATAGTCTTGGAGAAGTTCCACCATCTCATATGTCTGATGTTCAATTCCTTTTGTGTGAAAATATACATCAAACATTGATGGTCTGTGTATATATCACATTTCTCTCCATAAAGATAGTGGCACTATATCTTTAGATCCAATCCGACTTGAGCCAACTCTAGATCAGGTGTAGGATAGTTCTTCTCATGAGTCTTTAATGGTCATGATGTATAAAAAATGACTTTTTCAATTTGCATGAGGACGCACCCAATCCCTTTCAGAGACGCATCACTAAAAAATAATGAACCATTCTCTACTTTAGGGTATAGTTAACATCAGTGTAGTAACCAATCACTTCTTCAGATCTTGGAAACATTCCTCACACTCCTTTGTCTAGATGAACTTGACCCCTTTTCAAGTTAACTAGGTTAGTGGATTTGAAAGTCATGAAATGTTTTTCACAAACCTCCTATAATACACTACTATTCCAAGGAAACTATGAATCACAGTTATTATTGTAGGATGAGGCCACTCCTCTACAAATTTTGTTGTTGCGGGGTCAATTGTGATTCGTTCATTGGTAATAATGTTCCCCAAGAAAGCAAATTTTTGGCAACTGGAATTCACATTTGCTGAACATCCCAAAAATCATTTTCTTTCGTAGAGTTTGCAAATAAACCTTAGATGACCCTCGTGCTCCTCAAAAATTTTGGAATATATCTGAATATCATCAATAAAAAATATCACAAAGTTATCAAGGTAGTCCTTATATAATCTATTCATTAAATCCATAAAAATAGCAAGTGCATTAGTCAGTCCAAAGGGCATAACAAAAAACTCATAATTCCCATATCTTGATCAGAAGTCAGTTTTTGGAATATCTTCTTTCTTCAACCTGAATTGATGATAACCTGAACGAAGTTCAATCCTAGATAAGAATTGATCCCCAAAAAGTTGGTAAAATAATTCCCCAATTCATGTAAGAGGTTATTTGTTATTCACTATGATCCCGTTCAATTATCTATAATCATTGCATAGCCGCATTGATCCATCATTTTTCTTCACAAAAAGAACTACTCCTCCCCAAGGAGACACACTCGAGTGGATAGAACCCTTCTCCTAAATTTCTTAGAGTTGTTTCTTTAACTCCTAAAACTCCATAATTTCCATCCTATATGAGGTCTTTGATATCATATGTGATATAGGTATGAGTTCAATATAGATCTTTACCTCCCTTTCTCGGGGAGGTCTGGATTACTCCTAATGAAATATGTTAATGTATTATTGGATGATGGGGGAAATTTTCAATCCTCGAACCCCATTTTCCTTTTTATTCTTCACCGATCAAATCCATAAAGAAGGATATAGGAGGTTCTTCTAGACAATGTTCAGGTTGAGATATCTCTCCATGGAAGATAACTGTAGGTTTTTCATTCAAAAATACTGATATTTCCATGCTTTTGCATTTTATCTTAGCATTATACATTGAGAGACAATCCATCCCAAGTATAATGTTGAATTCACTCATGGGAATGACTACTAGATTTTCAATAATATTGTGCTCAATAAAGTTAATACTATAGTTTATAAACACTGAAGATGCTTGGATAATCCCACCAGGAGTCTTAACTAATAACCCTACTTATAGAAAATCTGGGGTTGATTCTAAATTCTTTGAGAACATGGAGAAAATAAATGAATGCATAGAACCAGAATCAATCAAAGTACATTCTATCTTTGAAATAACAACATGAGTGCCTTATACCACATCATTTTGTGCTTCAACTTCATCCGTAGTGATTGAAAAAGTACGACCTTGTTCCCTTGGCCATTGCTGAGGCTGATAGTGATTCCCCTCCACTGCCCTAAGATTTGGACAATGATTGGAAATGTTCCTAAGTTGTCCACACTTATAACATTGGACATCAGGTAGGGAATGAACCATCTTCCACTTGTCATTAGTTTTGGGAAGTTGCGGCTTCACATAACTATGACAATTCCTCTCAATGTGGCCATCTCTTCCACACTGGTAGCACTTCCTGCTTTTGAGCATCCAGTTCACCGAATACTTATTCCCATATTTATTACATGCGGGATGTTTTACATGCTTGCATCCTCTTCCCTAATCGAATCTCCTCCCAAATCTTGGCTACATATATATTTTCTTGTCAATATATTTATGAGACCATTGTGTCTCACCAATCTCCAGTTCGACTTTCATCTCACTTCACACAATCTCCTTATAGCTATCGTAATCTATGTTGGCTAGATTCTTCAACATATCAGGTCTCAATCCTCGAAGAATCTATAAACCATACCATTTGGATCCATGACAAAGCTATAGGTGTAACGTGAAAGCCTTATGAAGTTCATCTCATAGCTTCTAACAGATTCATTCTCCTTCTGCTTCAGCTCGAGAAAATACATCTCCATTCTTGTTCTCATCGATCGAGGGAAATACTTTTTGAAGAAGTTCCCTCTAAAATCCTCATACTCCATGTCTTCAACTTCTAATCTTAGCGTCATGTTTTTAATTAGTTCCCACCACACATCATATTCTCCCTCTATGTGATAGACAACATGTGTTACCTTCCATTTCTCTGAACAAAGGAGCACAAAAAAGATCTTCTATATAGAGATGATCCACCGTTCAGTAATCAATGGGCCAGTCAATCCACTGAAGGTTGGAGGTCATTGACGCATAAAGAACTCAATAGAAATTTTTTCCCTTCATGGTGAGATCATTCTCTCAGCTGGATTCAAGTTATTTCCCATAACATGAGTCAGTTGGTTCATCATCCGCATGAAATTTTCCATTCTTGCTTCCATATGAGGGTCGTCAGTGCATGGTCTATTGCGGTCACCATTTCCATGGTTCCTAATATTGACCGCCATTTTCTAAAAGAATAAAACCTTAGTGAGTAACATACTTTATATACAAATCTTTTAACTATAATGGATTTTATGTCTTAAAACATCATTAAGAAATTATATTTCTCTATAAATCCTTCATAATGATTCATAAAAAGCTTATGATATACCAAACATATCCCCAAGAGTGTCATAACCAAGAGTGCAGCAAGGCCCGTTGTTGTGTACCAGGACACCCGGGTTAAGCCTGAAATTCCTTGTCTGAGTTTTCACTCCTAGGAACATCTGTGCCAGAGCCGCTACCTACTCGTATCAAGATAGGGATGCATTTTCTTGATAAAACACTTACTCAATACTCTCCAAAATACTAGGATGTTTTCTCGTATTTAATTTCTTCTATAGGGTTCATACAAAATTTTTCATAGCCTAATTTCGATAAATAACTAAACTATCCTTTGATTCCAACTATGGAATCCCTCTTTTTTATGTCATAACTTTTCATTACATTTTACAAACAGAGGATCTTTAAAGTCTAGTATCTTGGAAATCAAGAACAATAAAACATGAAAACATAAAAAATTATTCTAATCCAATTGTAAGACTTCATCATTAGTTTATCCTAAGTAGACTTTCTTGATCTCATAAACTGGAGACATACATCAAAGGAAAGGGTGATCATAAGGCCTTTTAAGGAAGGAAAGGGATTCAATTTACTTGTTATATCAATAAGAACTTGGTAAAAAACATAAAGACATGAGCAATGGAAGTAAAGGAATAACATAATGAAAATAACCTAATACATAACTTGAATATGTGGCTACAACATTTAATTTCGACATTCAGGAACGTATCACCGAGGTTCACCCCTAAGGTATCATAAAAATTACCAAGGTTATTCACCAAGGTATCGTGAAACTTGTCATCTCAAGAGATTAACTTATTTTCACAATGCATTACAGCCCTATCAGGGCACACCATTAATATGTATTCATTTTCAGGTGATCCACATAGATCATAATCATACATTTCATAAATAACACATAGAGAGTAAAGGAAATGGGTTTCACATCAATGTCGTGTCATTTTGAAAGTGCTTCAAAATAACATCATTATGTCATTTATAAGCCATGGAAGGGAATAAGGGTTATATGTATGTCAATTATAGAATCAAAAATATAATTTTTATGTCTTTATGAACACCCATATAGATGAAATAGGTCTAGGTATTCACATAATTAAGATAAGAGAGTTTATTGAGGGAAACAGAGTGAAATTTTGAGATGAAATTTCTGCAGCATAACGGCTATAGAACGTGGCTTTAGAAAATAATTAAATGAGAGGGACAAGGGTAAAACACTCAGATATAACTCATAATATAGTATAGGGACAAAATAAAATAGAAACACTAACATTGTATTGATATTTGAATTACATACCACATGGATAGGAAACATGAAAAAAAGAGAATATGCGATTTCTTTTACGAAAATTCGGCAGCCTAATAGCGTCACTTAAATACCTAGAAAATCTGTTGATGAGAGTAGAGACGGTCTCTTATCATTTGTCAATAAAATGGACAAAAATAATGATATAGAATAACATACTCCAATATAATGAAATAGAAATTAGAAAGCATAACATAAAAGAAGTGATGACTTAAAAGACGAGGATGAAGGGTTCTCTTACCTTGATGAGTAACATCGAAAGCATGAAGGTTGGGGCGTTGGGGTGATTTAGGGCACCTTGGTATGACTCCTTGGGAGCTAAAAAGATAAGAGCTTCATTGAGTAGGATATTTGAATGAAATAAATGTGGTAATGTGTTGGTATTTATAGGAAAATTGAGGGAATATTTAATTAATTTTCAAGGGACACCTCATTGGTGGTATTTGAAAAACCATGGTATTTTCACATGGTATTGGCCACTTGGGACAACTAATAACATATCTTACAATTACTAAATCAATGATATTTATTAATTCATGATTACATCATCAATGATGTCATTAAACACCTGAAACTCAAAACATTATTTTTACCATTCACTGAAAATTCAACTGTTTCAGAAAAATCCCAAAAAATCACCCTAACTCAATATTGATGCACTATATTCAAAAATGAACTCCATTATATGAAAATAATATTCTAAATTTTTTTAATTTAATTTTTATATAAAATCACTCTTTAATCTAAATAAACTACATTAAATCTATAACTTGTTTTGCAACACCATAAAAAATTAATTATGGTCCCATATAAGTATATTATAACAATAAGACAATAGAGTAACAATTTATGATTATATTTTATGAAAAAACATTTCCATTTTAAATTATTAAATTATTTATAAAATGGTAAACAAATTATTTATGATATACAAAAATACCAAAACATATACTATGATCGTTTTTTCACTTTTAAGATGTCTACCATATATTTATACATTCTTGTGTGAAGTATCTATTTTTTTGGATGATTTACTATTCATTACTATTCATAAGGTTATGTTAATATTCATACTTTACTATTTACAAAAAATCAAGTTGATCTTATTAGACTCTAAAATTATTACTGATCACAACCATCGAAGACCATTTTTGGAAAATAATTTCACATTATTAATTATTTAAAATATACAAAAATATTTTAAAATACCCATTTTCCATATTTCATCAATAATATGGAACTTCATCCAACATTTATCTGGAAATTTAAAAATCACAAAAATTTACCATAATAAGAAATTAAAATGTTATCTATACTAATGGATTGCAAAATGTATCTAAGGTCTCATTACAAAACACCTTATAATACCAGCATAGGACCTAAATGTAAGGTGTGCTATGGTGATAAAATCTTCGATTAACTCAGACAACATTGCACGAGTTGTGATTTCTGTCAGCTTGGACTTCTACCTTATGCATTTCTATTCAAGAATCGCATGTTAGAGTTCAGCTTGGTATTGGTCCAGGGAAAAGCCTAGTGAAGCCACCTCCTTCCCAAGCTCTGACAGATGGGCATTGTATGACTCAAGTCTACTGGATGAGGCCATCGACTCTTCTTTCTGTATTAACCAAGATCACTTGTATTTATAAATAGTAATTGTAACGTAAAGAGTTTAGTTTCAAATTTTCATATTGACCAACAGTAATATAATAGTTTAAACCCAATGGTCTCATTTAGTTATTCTCACATCATTAATTAAAGGTTATAATTTTTTGGAGTATAAAACTAAATAACACACAAATTTAGGAAACAATTATTATTCAAAAGTTTGGGTTGTTAGAAATTAACACATCCAAAGGAATTTATCTCAGCCAAACGCCAGTCAAATACCCCCCCAAATACCCTCACATAAACCTAGAGGCCTAACTTTGATCATAAATCCAACCTAAAGAGCCTTTTTGAACAAATGAAAAGGAAGCACACGAAGAAGTGGTAATTATTTCACAACCTTTTCAATGTTATTTTCTTCTTCCACTTCCTCTTTCATTATTATTTCCATAATAATATAATAAATCTAGTACCTTATACATATGTTTATGTTATTATAAAAATGGTATAACCATATTCATCATTCTATCCATCCTATGAATGACAAAGTCACTATATGTGCGTACGTACGGCTTACCGTCTCCACGTCGTGGTGTAGTTTTTTATTCAACACTTCATTTTTTGGATGGGTATAATAATGAGTATAATTAATGTAAATAATAAATATAACATGTTAATGATTATGTATATATGATATAACATCCAGTTACATATGATTTCCCCATCAATAGAATGATATTTTCGCTCGGGCGTACGTACGGATTACCGTCTCCACGAACGCGATGAGATTCATTTCCGATCATAACCATTCAAGAGTAATTTTAATTTTATGATTTAAAATAATGTTTAAGAACATAATATAATTCTGGATATGAATCAAATACATCCTATCCATAATAAACATGACTTAAATTACAAAATATATAAAGGAAAACAAATCAGTTAACACCCGAAACAATGATACTACTAAAATATTATTAACAAAGAAATATTAGAAGATCATATATGGTATCATATTTATGTACACAGTTATTGTATAATTTAATGAAAATTATTTAACTATTATAAAAGAGGTTGACATATGCTCGACTAAGGAAAAGTACCAGGTAAGGAGTGTTCATCTCACTTCTCATTCCCGTGATATTCTTGCAATATTGCCACTATTTATTTTGGTTTGGTTTATGTATTAACCATAATTGTATTATTTTTGTAATATAAGTTAATTTGTGGTTATTTCAATATTCATTGTATGATTATTCTTTCGTGGGGTGAATGTTTCTTAAGTTACCAAATTGGTATGGAAATTTCTAATTTCAATTTATACTCCT
This sequence comes from Viscum album, assembly GCA_963277665.1. Taxonomy (NCBI): domain Eukaryota; kingdom Viridiplantae; phylum Streptophyta; class Magnoliopsida; order Santalales; family Viscaceae; genus Viscum; species Viscum album. The sequence continues at coordinate 1,642,703,209 of OY728163.1, read as the reverse complement.
CGGGTTTTACGAAAACATCATTGATTATTTATTCCAAGATTATCTGTGAAGTCAGTATTTATTTTTTTATTTATGTAGTAATTTACACTCCACTTTGTGTGGATATAATTTTGATAAACATAATTACTCCATTGATAAATTCCCAATTCATCGATAGGAACATGATAAGAGTAATCTTAACTCAAATTACATTCATTGAGTTAAACATCCATGTCATTGGTGTTTTTTTAATAGAATATGTGTGAATGTATTGTGATTGATTTACACTGAATATGAAATCATATTGACGGTATTTATATTTATTACACATAATTATGTCACTGATTTATCCTTAACCAAAGGATATGGTTTTTATAATGGATTTCATCTCAATTTACATTCTATTGATACTTCTTTGTTGTTATGCTGAAATTCACTTTTATATGGTGTATATACTGTAATTTGACAGAGTATATCATGAATTATTATATTCTCATGATATTATAATGTTTTTATAACCTATATTATTTTTATTCAAGCATATTTCATTTGGATGGGCATAAAAGCCTCAGTCCAGTTGGTGAGGGCTCGACAAGTGCATCCAAGATATCCATGTTCAAAATCAGGTGGAGACCTATTTCCAGGGAACTATAGAAGTGCGGTAGCAGGTACTATAGAAGTCACAGTTCATTACTATAGAAGCCATAACTATTTATCTATTTGGACTTTCAGGCCACCAGTTTGGGCCTCGAGTCTTTTAAGGCCTTCGGGCCACCCATGGCCTTCGGGCTAGTAAGGCTTTTGGGCCCCCTCATGGTATTTGGGAAATATGAAGGCCTTCAGGCCACCTGAAAGTGTGTTGAAATGATCAGACAAACTCCACAAGGAGTATACATCATATGGGGATTCAGAGAAGGCACATTTACCAGAGTATAATCTAAGAAGATTTTTCAGAAAGAGAGGGTATATAATTTCCATTGGGACCAGCCTGTGCTTGCACGTGAAGCCTTGGTGAATTTTCATGTGGAGGTCGAGAGCTGATATCATGATGAAGAAGCAAGGAGGTGGAGTTCCAATTATATTCTATATATTTATTAAGACCTACAGGTCATGTAATCTTTGAGCATACTGTCCTTGTAAGGTTTCCCCCTCATCCCCTGAAAGGTGGTGATCAAAATCAATAAAATAGAAGGTCGTCGGGACATTTAGGAACTTGGTTGGGAACTGTAACTAGAATATAATTTTAAATGATTTAAATATTTATTCTTCTAAATCATTCTCATTAATTTTCATGTTTTAAAATGGGTTTTAATAATTTATTTATATGGACATGAATGTTTTGAAATTAATATTCCTTTCAAATGTTTCAAAGTGTTTTGGGAGTATTTGATTCAAAGATATATTTTAAACGACTTTTTTGATAAATAGTGAGAATTTTATATGTTTTAAAAAAAAGAGATTTCTATCAAATAGTTTTACTAATTATTTTCCTCTATTTAAATATACTTTATTGTATTTTATTCTGGATTGAGGTTGATTTATTATAATACAATCTTCCATATTGTATTGAATGAGTTATTTTTGACTGTAGATGTGCTATGTTTATACCATTCATGGTTTGTGGTTAAATTATTGAAATTTTGTATGCTAGTTTTAATATGAATGTTTAGATTATTTATCACCATTTTCATATGAGGAATGCATTGGACATAGTAAGTGGAGGGAGGGGCCCACTATAGCCCTTAAATGCATTGATAGGTCTAATGAGACAAACTAGTGTCTTAGAACAAGGCATTGACCAAATCTTATTAGTAGTCTTGGAATGAGGCCTTGACTATGTGGTTATGATGTCTGGTATTATGCATTCCATCATTATGAAATTAGCTATTAATATTAAAAGTTATAATTCGACTTGTACAATATCCATGTGAATAATTAAATGGAATTATTTGATTTATATTTTCCCTATTATACTGAAGATTAAGTTTAAAAGTCATGAGTTTTAGTCTTATACATTACCTCAATTGTTTATGATTATTTATGAAAGTTTCCACTATATTTTTATCCTTACCAAGCATCTGATATCACCCCTTTCTTATGTTTTCTTTTTCCCAGGATGTGAAGAAGTATATTATGTTTGACCTGTAGGGATAGGCTAAGGGACCTGAGTGTCTTAAAATAAGACACATATTTTTTTATTTTATTTCATGATGTAATGTAAAAATTAAGAATGTATCTAGTACTTCCAAGGTTACAGAACTAATAGGTATTTCGAGACTTGATCTCTTGTAATCATTCTAGTGTTTTGTAATAATGCACCGACTTTAGGTAACTAGGGTCCGGGTGTTATACTTCAACCATATATAGAAGATTAATATTGTTTAGGAAACATAAAAGTGGTAGAAATTATGCCATTTAAATCTGTGGTACTTAAAATATAGACATAATGTATAAAATAATGTCCAATTTAATGATATAGTGTGATATGGAATGTGATCATGTGAAAGTTAATAACCACAATACATGAATTGGTAAAGGATAAAATATTACCATCAATTCATCAAAAATGAATCTTTGGTATTAATATATAGACATTTGGCCATAGTAAGGAAATTGGAATCAAAACATTTAAATTAACTTCCTTATGAATTTGTGTAAAGAATAATTTAGTAATAACTTTCAAAATTCTTTTCATTCTTTTAAGAGAATAATACACCTTTCTTTCAAAAAAGTTAGAAACAATAAATTTAGGAATAATGTGGAGAGTATTTTTTTGGAAATAAACATGTAAAATTATAAAGGAAGCTTCAAATAAAATAGTATTTATAATGGTGGAAAAAATTCTTCATTCAGTGTATTCTAAAACAAATATTATATTCACACATTTGGTAAAAAGTACCTCATTAAAAATAATATTTTTAAAATAAATCCCCTTACATGTGACTTATTTGTCTATTTTTTATCAATCATTAGAAGAAATGAAAAAATCATATAATAAATAAAAATAAACAAATGAGAAGTAAATATATTTGTTTTAAGAGATTATGATAATATAATTTTTCCAAAGGAAATATGATCATAAACAGTACTAAAATAAAATGAGACTGTATCATGGATCCCTTATCGTAGGTCTACAATTAGTTATACAAGTTTGACCCACAAATATAATGAATTTAACTTTTTTGAATTATATATTAAGAAATTTTTTAATCTATATTCCATTTTCAAGGTCATTTTATAATGATTTTATATGAATTCATTTAATAGTTCTTGCTAACATTGACCACATAAGGTTGTTCAGTTAATTTCTATAAAATTACTTAGGTATATAATTCATGGATACAGAAGTTATTTATTGGATTCATAATATATATAATGTTAATAATGCCATGAATATAAATTCTATTCATTAAATAAAATTTTAGAACCATCCATGTATGGTGGTAATAAAATAATGAATCACATTTCTTCATAGATGTGGTAGTTTAAACGTATGCATGAGCGATGTTACCATTTTCTAATAGATGGATGTGTAAGAAGGTTGATGATATATTATATTTATATAATATAAATTATAGAATACATATCATATATATTTTATTAATTATACCTTTATAACCATCCATGTAAATCAGTGATGAAAAAAATTACACCACTATATGGAGATTGTAGATCGTACATATATATGGGTAAAGTTTTTTCTTTTCATAGTATATAAAAGAGGTATAAAATTGTTTGAAAAAAATAAATACAAAATCTAACTATATTTTCTATATTGAATTTATTATTTATTAACAAAAAAGGTATATTTATATTGAATAAAATAATAAATAAACATTGAATGAATTGGGTGATACTATTACCTCTACTTGGAGAGACCTATTTTGGATTACATCAGAATGATTCGAAAGATGGTTATGGGATAAGAAAAGGAGACCAATAAATAAAGGAGGTAATACAGTATGGTTTTTGGGTATGGATAAATATGTATATATGGCTAAAATTTTGTGAATATGGGATAAAAAGTGGTGCCATTTTATATGAGTGGGGAGAGACACAAATGGAATTACTTAAAATAATATAATTGAAAGTCATTTTCTTTTAAAATTTGCTCCAAATTGTCATATATTCAACGATTAAAAATTTAATTTCCAAATAAAACCTACCAATGAATGTTAATAATGTCTTTTTTGTTATCCTTAAGCCTTATCCCATTATTTTAAAACCTATTAACCCATTTTACCCTTAACCAAGATGATAAATATTTTCAGTGGTTATTATTAATTATGACAAAAAAAGGTGACAAGATTACTTAATTTAATTATTTGGATTCAAAAGATATAACCCATTTTATGTTATTAAACTCCAAGAATTTGTAGGAATCACTTTTAATATAAGTTCATAAAACGTAATGAACATATTTTTTTTTGAAAAATTTTTATTTTAAGCATACAAAATATATATCACAAAACAAAGTATGAATATAATTATATTGGAATTAATTGGATTATGTTAAATAATAGGAAAATCTTTTTTTCTAAACAAAACAAATTAGAAAGGTACCTTGTAAATACATGATTAAAAAAACTGAAATTATTCTGTATTTGAAAAAAAACATAGATTTAGAAACTGTTAACCATGTGTTTATAAGTTTAAAATTATATTTATATCTGAATTATATGAATTATTTAATATATATTTGATAAATAAAAAACGTTTCATAAAACTTCATGTTATTCGGAGGTCATTTTAATTTCCTTAAAGTGACAATTTTTTAAAATGGGCAAATTTAAATATTCACCAAAAAATTAACTATTTCTGAAAAATTTCAAAAATTCATACTAATATAATTTTGACATGTTAAATTAAAAATTTTAATTTATTTTTTCAAATTAAAATTTTAATGTTGGTTATTTTATGTTTTAATCACATTCTGGGATAAATATAAGTGTATTATTATATAGTTTCTTTTCAAAAGAATATATTACTCACTATAATTGAATTTTGGGTGTTACAATCTTTCCTCATTCCATAATTTAATTCTAGAAAATTCTATAATTTCCTATAATGTATATATTTTGGTAGTTATTCATCTCTAATTATTTTTGTTCCCATACTTCTTCTATTTTATTATTTCTGTAATGTACCTTCATCAATTGAGATGTACACTTACACAACACTTGTTCTCTAGTGTTAAAAATACAGATAGGTTCTTTATAATAAGATAAATCGGGTTAGAATTATATCTCCTTATAGGTGATATCATACTATGGTTCTATCATGTCATTCCTTAATAAATAGATAAAAAATACATAATTAACTTTATAGAGGCTAGGTGGCATTTTCACATGGTAATAAAATACTCTAGTAATTTCTAAAATTTCAAATGTCATGATGTACCTAAGAATTAGATTCCATTTTTTCAACTTTATAACTTATTTACATGGAGATACATGAAAACATGGTCTCCCACATGAAATTTTAAACCCTTCAGTTGTCCACATAAATCTTTTTCTTACCTAGAGATACCTTAATATGATACTGAATTTTTCTCACATTTTTCTTTTTAAACTCAATAAGTTCGGAGCATAAAAGTTTCTTTTCATTATCTTCATACAAATAAGTTATTACGTAACATATTTTCCTATAAAATATTTTGTACAATTCCATTTTAATACTTTAATGGATGATATTATCATCAAAAAAATTTATTAGATGTATATAATAATCCCATGTACATTGAAATCTAAGTGAGAATGACCTCAACATGTATTATAATGTATATATAATCCTTTAATACTCTCTATCTGTTATATGGTGATAAACAATTCTTAGTTATATATGAATTTCATTATCCATCTAAATAATATTTTATAATTTTTAGGTAAATGATGGGTCATGATAAAAAATAATAACAAATTTTTGCAACATAAAGTCTCATAACTTCATTAATATATAGTCATGTGAGGTGGTCATGAGTTAGATCTTCCTTTACAGATATAAAATGTACAGACTTGCTAAGATGATCAATAATAACCTACATCAAATTATTCTTTCTTAGAGTATTTGGAAATATTTTGAGAAAGTTCATAGTGATATCATTGCATATCCACATAGGAATATGAAGAGGTTTCATGACTCCTTTAGAGTGTTGTCTCACATGCTTTACCTATCGAAAAACAAAGCATTTGATATATAGACCGTAATTTCATATTTCATATTAATCTACCAGAAATGTTCCTCTAAAACTCCAAAACATCATGGTGCTACCAGGGTGTATGGAGAAATTTTATCAATGAGATTCATCTAATAATTCTCTTTTTAGATCATACATAGATGTAACACGTAATCTCTTTCTAAATTTCAATATACCATCTTTATATTTGATGTGTACCAACATCCCATTATTCACAACCATGATTTTATTTTGAAAATTCTTATCATCAAGATGGGAAATTTTTATTTCATCCAATATGGATTTTTTGACAATAATTTATAATAGATATGATGTTTCCCCTTCCTTAATAATTCCCATATTCAACTATACTAAATCCATTAATATATTATCATTTTCAATCCAAATTTTTGTAAAAACTACATGATATTTCCTACTCAATGCATCAATAACATTATTTTCCTTCTCAAGGTGATAGTGTATTGTGAAATCATAATCCTTGAGAAATTCAAGCCATCAAATTTTCCCCATGGTGATAACATTCTTTGAGAAGATGCATTTCAATTTTTTTTGACCTGTATATAATTAACATTTTTCACCAAAAAGGTAATTCCTCTGTATCTTTAATGAAAATATTACAACTACTAACTCATATAATGGGTTATATAATTATGTTCATGACTTTCAACTTCCTTGATTTATAGGAAATTACTCTTTCATTCTATATAATGATACATCAATGTCCCTTATTTGATAGGAAACTAAATATAACAAATCCATCCCTTCCCGGTGGTGATGTTAGTATTGATGCATAGAAAAATATCCTCTTTAGTTATTCAAAACATTCATTACATTCTTTTGACCATATGAACTTAACACCTTTATGTGTCAACTAGGTTAAAGTGTTATCTAATCGATAAAAAAATAGAACAAATACCTGAAAATAACCAATTAATCCAACTAAACTATGAACCTCAGTAATATTTGTTGGCATTGGACATTATATAATTTCTTTTTTATTGGTATGGTTTACTAATATTCTATCCATAAATGAAATATGACCAATAATAGAAACTTATTGAATCTATAATTCACATTTTCTAAATTTTCCATATAACACATTTTCTCTATGCGTCATAAGAATGATTCCAAAAACACTATCACACTCATAATATCTTTTAGAGTATAACAAGATATCATCATTAAATTCCATTAATAAATAATCTAAATAATCCTTGAATAAAATTTTCACCAGATCTATAAAAATAGAGGGTGAATTATTTAATCCAAATGTAATGAATATTAATTTGAAATTCTCATACCTCATTTGAAGTTCTATCTTTTTAATATAATAATTATTTACTTGTAGTTTATGATACCAAACACAATGATAAATAAAATATTTTTCTCCTTCAACTTAATCAATCAATTCATCAATGTGTGTTATAGAATTCTTGTTCATTATAGTAATGATAATGGTTTTCCTATTATCAACAAGAATCCTCATAGACCCGTATTTATTCATAATAAAAAGAAAGGGGGATCTCTTTAGTGAAACACTAGGGTGTATAAATCACTTATTGCATTTCTCGGGTAGTTATATATTCAGTTCCTCTATTTCCACTGTAGATACCATGTTGGGAGTCTTACATATACATTTATTCATTAGTGATGAGATAAAAAAACACAACTTTTTTGCTCAGTTTAATGTCTAAGTAGATCTTCAGCTGACACATTTATGTGTTCGTGAACTATAGGTACATCCTCTATTCTATGGATAACATACCCTTTCATAGATCATGTCTGCTCCTATTTTCTAAGAATTTAATTAAGGGAAACTGATAGTGGATCTTGACCTGATTCAAATGATGTAGTCTCCCCTCTAAAGTCAGGGATTCCACATCTATATCAAGAATCACAATCTCTTTCTCTTGGAAATAGATTTTTTTTCATTACAATTATAAATCTAATCCATGGAAATTATTATTTCAAATTCAATAATGGGTATAATAATCTAGTTTCCAAATAGGGGATACTTATGTGTCCTAATAGTAAATGACTGACACATCTTTGTTGTAGTAAAAATATAAGCAAATTGGGAATTTGTGACTGCTTTTTTGGCTATACATTATGGTTACAACCACCACATTTTATATTCCATCGGTTCTTACAACAATCTTTTTAGTATTATTGATAATTAAACCATGATGATTATTTTAAAATGAAAAAATTTATGCAGAACCACTTTAGATTCCACAATTGGCAGTGGTTGAAATTGCAGCCAATTAATAAATAATACGTAGAAGTTCAATCCATAATTTTTATTATCTCAATAGTTATAATTTGAATTATAATTTAACTTACATTAAAACAATTTAGACCTCCATAGATTTTTTTCGATTGTTTTATAGATTGTAGGTCTTAGCAGAGGTTATTTGGGTTCTATAAGTGATTTAAACTTCTAAACAAATACACACAATGGTTTACTTATAATAGAGCTTCTATAATCCAGCAGTGATAATGTAATAAATTTTCAAATTTATAGCTATAATTCATGCTCTTGTTCCATAAATTAAATAAAATTAAAAAATTATTTTTCAATAAACTAAAATTAACATTATAAAAAAAATCAGAAATATTAAAGTATTTATTACACATAAAATATATTAGATGAGTAAAATGGGGATAAAAACACCCATAAATGATTTCAAATTTTACAAAAACCAAAGTATACATCAACATAAAAATAAATAACACATCATAGACCACCAAGAATTACATCTTTAACACTATAACTTATTCAAAATGTTACCCACTTCTCATCCTAATAACTTACATCCTTTAGTGACTACCATTATACTATTGAAAAACAAAAATTATTTTGTATTCAAAAATAATAAAAAATTTAAACAAAAAATAAATGATTTTATCTGTTGATATTATCTCTTCAACCTACAATGTATAAGTGGGAACTATCCTTATGGAAGTGGAAAACATACCTGATGGGGTTAAGATTACCACTAGTGGTGTATTTGTATATGAATTTGTAGAGTGAATATGATCCACATTCCTTTTTATCCTTGAAATTCTCCCTAATAAATTAACTGTGAAAGAAGTTACAACAATTGATAATTATACAAGACAATAATAAAAATTAAAATTCAAAATTTCTAATATACGAATTTTGAATAATTTGAGGGTATTAATTTTTTTCATGTTTAACTGTTTTGATTTTTTATTAAAACATTAAATTATTTATATATAATAACCTATGTATGCCTTTTTATTTTACACTCATTCAATTATTTTATTACCATGGAATGCATAATAGTAATTATTTTACACCATATACGATTATCCATCAATATTGAATTCATGATTTTTCAGCATAAATATTGTTCACAAATATATATATTTGTGAAATTAAATTGCAAAAAACATCAATGAAAAAAACTCTATTATATAATGAATCTATTTTTTTTAAAATAAAAAAAAAATATGACATACCATGTTAATAGATAATCGGACATGCATTGGTTTCATTCATAATTAGTTAAAACCATTCATCATTAATATGATATCTGTATCATCTCGCTCTATTAAAATAATTATAGTTTCATTTCCATAATGAAAAAACATATCAATACATTCCTACTGATAAGATTTTCTTTCATCAAACCATTCTTCAATGTCATCAACCATATTAAAAAATTATGTCAATTCTACATTGACTAAACCTATCAAACCTTCATTGATTCCACCATCAAAATAATAAACCATTTAGCATGTGAATAAAAAATATATCGATCATGTCATTCACTCTCAGTTGTATTAGTTAAATGATTTACTTTTTCATAAGTAAACTATAACAAATCTTTCATTATACCTCTGTGAATATTGACCCACTTTCATGTGAATAAAACAATAGAAAAGTGGCACTAATAATTTAATTTGATAATTTAAATCAACATTCCATAATATAAAAAATATATTTCTTTAAATATTACTCTTTTTTTGGTTTTATAAATTATTCATGATAAGATCTATAAAATTTGAAGCAATTAATATTATAGGCATCAGATATCATAGATTTCATTATTGTACCTCGAGCTAAATTTTTGAAATTTGTAGAAAGTTGAGCTCAATTATAAACATTCATGATCTATAAAAAGGACACAAAATATTTGTATTTTTAAAATATTAGTATCCACACATTACAAATATATACCTGATTATGAACTCACAGAATGTGAAATCCAATCAATAGTATCATTTTTCACAATATTTATATTTACTTTTCAATTTGAGTTCAAATTGGAATTTCTTTCTTTTTTTATCTTCATTTCTACAATGAAATGTTTCATGATATCGCTATTTAGTAGCATAAATCTTTGTTCTTTTTTAAACTCCACATGTGTTAGATAAAATGAGGATATATTTCCAATTATATAACATAACATTGAAAAATATTATTGATTTTCTACTAGACTAAATATAATTTGAGTTCTCATAGCACATCTAAATCAATTGAATCTTGTCGAAATATAATTTAAATACCATGAAGAGAATGTGATACACTATTATAGCAAGTAACATTATGATGTATGTCCTACTAGTTGTGATTTTTTCTTTAGTTAAGACATAAAATTACCAAGGTATAAAATAAATCAACACAAAATAGACTAATATATTATAAAAACAAAATTTAATAATGATTTTTTTAGAAAAAATACCTATCTATGTGATACATCCATCTATAATGTATGAGTCCTCCATATTTAGTTTCCTCATACAAATACATTGTCAAATGAATCTTCACACTAAAATAGGATGGAGAAAATATAATCTCTATGTGTCAAAGTGTCCTAAAAATTATTCACTATAAATTTTCAAGCTCCATGGGGTTTAATTTTTTCTCACAATGTTTCTTAGTGATCATGAAATACATAACTATGACTACATTAATTTGATCAAGTAACAAGATTCACAATTCCAATGGTAGAATATTATCTATTAAAACATGTGAGTCATGAATTTTCAATCATTTCACCTTAGAATTTTGTAAGTCAGCACATCACCAAAAATTTTAGAATATCCATCAGGTATATTAACATTTTTAATTATTCAAAGAAACACCCTTTTTCATTGTTTTTAATAAAAAAAATTGTAAGTTACTTATGATTCTCATTTTCCATAAATCGTGTTTAATATTGAATTCTTCTAAACCATTGAAGGAATTAAGATAAAATTTGGTTCACCAACAAATTATGTATTGTAAAAATCAAATTATAACACACATTCTTCAAAATGTTCATAACATCAAGACCATGACATAACAACTATAGTTACCAATAAGGACATATAAAAAATATTTTTTTCTTCTGTTATTGTCTTCCAATTCCATATGATGTTGTACAAAATCTTTTACCATCATAATTAGAATGATTGTATTCCCCAAATTCTATAACAATAGTTGATAATTATGTCAAAAAATTTGACCCAGATAAAAGTTTTATAAGGGGCGCCATATATAAATTTATCTGTCAAATTGGAACTTATTAAATAAAAATCTATTATATGCATCCAAGAATCAAATATGACACATAAAAAGACATTTAATGTGGTAAATAATCTTTTTATAGTTAAAATAAATGTTATAAATTTGACATTCTAAACCAGTTTGAGTATTCTAACTCAAAATATTCTCATGAACTTGAAATTCATTGATGGTCCACATGAGGGAATCATGAATTTTAAACTTTTTTTCATTGATATAACATTTTAATCCACACCATTATTCCATAAATATTTCAATTCTTGTATAAGAGGTTGAATATAATCATCATTTTCAATTCAATGAATTTGTTTTATTAAAATAATTATTGAAATAATAAAAAAAAATTATTAATACACATATATAGATGAAAATTTTGAGGGATCAAAATAATTTTCCATATGATATAATTAGTACTTAAAGTCTCAAATGGATTAAATCCATCTGTAACCAATCCCAAACGCACATTTCTAGGATCTGTAGTGAAACATTGATATAAATAATCAAAATATTTCTATGTTTCTAAATCACATGGATGCCACATAAACTCATCATTGTTATTTTTCATAAAATGAAACATCACATACTTTTCGGTTTTAGAATATATGTATATTCTTTATAATAAAGTTTTTATAGGAAAGTAATGTAAAACCATCATAATAATTTTATTTCTCCACTTCTTTGAGGTATCATGTTCATTCGATGTTTCATCATTTTTCATTTTTCTCTACCTACAAGTATGACATCTTTTACACACCTCTATGTTCGAATATGTTCCCCATTGTGACTTATAGTCATTGGGACATGCATGTGTCTTCATATAATTTATACCTAACATATCAATAACATTTTTTTGTCTCATTAAATGATTCAGGGATCTTAGAATTCCAAAAATCATCATGCCACAACTATAATATCATGGAAATTGTTTTATTCATAATTTCTCATAAATACATGATATGACATGACTTCAATATTAAAGATAACTTTAAATATTTTTCACACCCCTCATTCAACTCTAATTTTACTTCTTCTATAAGTTCATAAAGCTCATTTCATTTATCAATTACGTTTCTCCTATATTAATATATGGGAAATCAACTTGGGAATTATGATCCACATTTTGTTGTACTATTATACCCAAAAAATCATTAATTATGTTTTAAATTTAATTCTCTATTATTAGGGAAAAACATGATGATTATGAAGTAGAAAAGAGATTGAAATATATGTACAAGTCGATTCACCATTCCAAATCCATCAAACATATACAATAACACAATGTTTCAATATATTGTCTTTATAAACTTCATATATCTTCAGTCATTGTCTAAAATTACAAGTAGGACATATATATTTTGTTCTTCAATCGATAAATATATTTTCCAGTGTGAATCTAGAAATGTCTCCAAACATTTAAGATATTGATGTGTATTTGGATGTAATGTAAAAAAAGTTTCATCCCATCATGTACTGTTACCAATTTTTACCAAAAAACACATAACAAATTAGTGAACTAAAATCATGTCTAAAATATTAAATACGTTAACTTTATCACCATTATTAAACTAATAATAAAAACATTAAATAATAATAAATTGAAAATGATTATAAATTTTTCCATCATATATATTATCTTTCATAATGAAAATATAAAAATTGAGAATTTTTTTTACAAATTCGATAAATATTAATTATACTATCATTAGGTACCAAAAAAATAAATATTTTAAATCAATAAAACAATGGTTAAAAAATAAATGAATCAATCGTTGTAAAAATTTCCATGATTCTGAAGGAAAACTCATCACCTTCCATGATAACTACTAGAAAGGTTTTCAATATAGGCTTAAAAAAACTTAGATACCAAAATCTAATATTTAATAGCAACCTGAACCATTTAGGGTTTGGAAAACAAATTATGTGCCAGGGGAAGAGGATAAACCAAGAATAAGAGGAGTATAAAGGAAAATTGTGGATGAATAAGATCGTACATCAGTGTTCTAGGGTTGAATCATGAAGAAACTGACATGAATTAGTGAGATAGAGGAGATGCAGAGGTTGATGAAGGTTCATGACATCGTGGGTGAAGGAGGTTCAAGGTCCTAAGGTGCATTCAGGGAGAGGTGTAAAGGAGACTTATGTGATCGATTTATGTTGTTATTGAAAAAATTTAATTAACCACTATTAATTATTGGTGTTTCTTTAAAAAACATATAATGGATTATAATTTTCTTACATAGAAATTAAAATAATATAGAATATTATTCATTAAATTACATAAAAACAATGAAAGAAACATATAGGTTTAGTGTCTTTAGAAGCTTGGAAACATAAACAACGGGTTTATAAAACATCTATATCACCTCCCATATATTCCTTCATCACTACACCCCTTTTACATATCTTAATTAATAAATTTATTCATATATCAAAAAAAACATAATAAATAGTGAGATCAGAATATAAATATGGGTAAAAAATTGATATATCAATCATATCATATTCATAAGACATATTAACACAAAATAAACATTTGAAAATTAAATCCTGTATATTAATGATCATGATATCATGGCATGGGATAAATCATAGAATTTCATAAAGAATCAAAGAACATATTCCATGAGAGAGTAACATATGAAATGAAATTGTGTTATAAAAATAAGCCTTGAAAATAATTTTCATAATATTCAAGGCTCACTTTTGAGACCATCATTGCAGATAATGTGTCATACTAAAATGAGTTAACTCTTTGTCCGTTGTTTTATTTCTGAACCAGGTTCACTTTCTATTCCATTCATGTATATCTCATGAGATATAAATCATTACCCATTGCATTGGATAGAGATATAGGTCCCAGCCATCACATAATTAAAACTATACATATATGTTACATAAGAACATAATTCATTTATCATATCATAACCAATAAAATTAAATGGTTTTCATAAACATTATTCCATCATTACATAACCCATCTAAAATAAATGGGTTTCAAAAATATCATTCCATAATAAAAATTAACCAATCTTAGAAAGAATAGGGATATTATCCTTGAAAATATTCCCATTATAGAATAGGTTACAAAAAATAATATTATTGTAATTTAAAATAATTTTGAGATATCACTTGAAAAAAATTCTAGAAGAAAATATCCTTTATTAATTGAAAACATTTTAGTTTTTTTTTAAATAATGTCAAATTATAAAAGAAAAAATTTTCTTTGAAAATAAACTCATAATATTGAAAGGGAAAATTCATTTTATTAATGAATAATGAAATAATAAGAATAAATTAATGTTGTATAATGGTTTAGAAAATATTCCTTATGTACTTGGGTTGAAAAAGTCAAAATGCAACTCATTTGGAAAAAAAATTACTTTAAAACTATTTAGTAAAAATTCATACATGGTTGAAAATAACTTTAAACAATTGTATAAAAATATTAAAAATATTTTGGAAGACATTTTTATTAAACAAGGACATGTAATATAAATATTCCATAATAGCTACTTATATATATAATCTCAAAAAATAGTGAGATTGCATAATTGACCCTTACCTTAGGTCTAATTTCTTTTTTAAGTATATGAACCTCATGTATAATGGTTTTAATAATTTTATTAACTTCTAAAATAATTATATTAAAAAAAATTATATCAAAAAGTATCCTCTTATATCTTATTCACCCGTCTGTTAATAATATTTCATTATTACCCCTCTTTCGTGTGTTAACTGCTTCAATTTTTTATGTATGTTTTGTCATATTTTTCATCTTTATTGCGAATAGGATGTAGTTTTTTCATATAAATGATGATATTAAGTCAATATATATCATATTTATCCATTATAAACATTTATATAATCATTATTGAAGGGTGATCATGGAAAATTAATTGAATCGCATCATGTAAATAGTAGGTCTTACGTACACACAAGCGGTGGTATCATTCCCTTAATGGAAAAAGGGAAATAAATTGGATGTGGTATATATTTTTAAAAAATAAATATCATTTCATAATTATTATATATATATATCATTACCATAGTTATACCTATCCAAATAATGAAGTGATGAAAAATATATTACACCATAGTGTGGAGATGTTAAATCGTACACATGCACGTACGATGCTGTTGTTTTTCATATGATAGATAAATTGTAGAATATTGATTTTATTCATAATAATATTAACATATAATCATGTATTTTATACTTTATTTAATTATTAATAATTGAAACAAAAAATTAAGAGGAAGTAGAAGAAGAAATAATCTTGACAGAGTTTGTAAATAAGAGTACCTCTTCTTTAGCGAATTTCCTTCGATATCCTCTTAAGGACTCAAGGTATGGTCTCTTGAGAATACCAAAACCTTTATAATGTGTATATGTAATTATATTAGATAAATTATAATGGTATGGTTGATATTGAAGGCTCAATGTGATGTTATGAAGTTAGGGAGGAGGTTCCATTTTATAATTGATGTGAGTGGCACTTTTGGAATTTCTCAAAATAATAATTTATAATATATAAACTCACAATAAAACTACATAAAAAGGGAAATTTAAATAAAATATAATATGAAATAAATTTTAATCTCACCAACAAATATATTATATAGATTTTTTGGTATTATTTTAAACTTTATCATTTTGATTATCCCTTAGTTAACCTATTTTAATATTAACTAATGTAATAAAATTTGCAATATTTAAAGGTTGTTTTTTTAATTTTGTGATTTAAATTAGACCATAAATGAACCATATATAACTTTTTAGACCAAATTATGATTACATGATTATTTTTAAATATGATTTGTTATTTTTAAATAATTTAATAAAATTTTATTTTGAATAAATATCATTTGTGTAAATTTTGAAACTATTAATTACATGGAATTTTAAATATATCAACATAACTATTTAAAATCAAAAAATAATTTATATTATCTATATGTGGTAAAGGACATCTATAAAACTCTTTGATCACATTAATTATTTAATATTATGTTTATTTTAATATTTGGAGTGACATTTATTTGATAATTACATTAATAAAATAATTACCATATCAGGGTTGTGTAATTATTTAATATAATTATTTCATCACTAAAAATTAGAAATAAATTACCATGATAAATATAATTATTTTTAATCCTATAATAAAATTTAGTGTCAAATATATATTTTGTTTACACTATATGAAAAATGATATAGTATTTAAAACATGAACGTGATATATTTAAATTTTTATTTAATAAAATATCATAAATATCATAATCTCATATATGTTGCCGATAAATTAAAAAATAAATTTTTATCATGAAAATGTTATTATTAAGTTAAAAATGTACATTTATATAACATATAATTATCCTTATGCGGAAACATAAGAGATATTTAAGACAAAAAAGTGACATTTTGTGAAATTATATGATTAAAATATTATATAAATCATATTAATTGAAAAGTGTTCAATAAAAAAAATATTTTCAATAATTATGTTTTAAGGGTAAAAGTATTATCATACAATAAAATTTTTGCATGTGTTAGAGACATTTTATAGTCTTTGTCATTTTGTTTTAACCAAAATTACATAATTTAAACTTTACCATGGTAACAAAATTTACCTTGGTTACTATTTATATTATGCAAAAATAAAATTAAACTATTCACTACATTTGTAACTTATAAATATAAATTTCGTATCTATTTTTGAAAATAAAAAATAAAAAATTTTCTTAATTTAATTTAAATTAAAACCAATAAAACACCATAGAAACGGTTTTTCAGAAAATTCACTTTTAAAAAACTAATATGTTTTTTTATAAATATAGGTATATAATAATTTTAAAAAACGATAATTTTATTTTTTAAATAAAAGTGAACTAATTAAAATTTAAAACTAATCCAAAGAATAATTTTACTTTACAATGGCTTTAAATGAAAATACGAATTTAAAAAAATCCTTATTTTTACTATTATTTAATAAAATAAACCTCTTCTGGAATATTAATTTTAAGATATTTTTTGATATGATGAATTGAAATACTAAATTCATTTTTTCATAGAAATTTTCTATTACTTATAAAAATTAATACTCATTCATTAAAAGAAAAAAAACTCATCTTTAAAGAAATATATTTTTGATGAATAAAGTGATTTTACTAAATTGTGTCATTATCTTACAAGGAAGAACTAATACATTCATATTGAGTTGGAGATTTATATTTATTTCATAAATTAATTATTCATATTTATTCCCACGAATTTAATGTCTAGGTTATACTAATAGTGTATTGTGTTTTGTATGAACTCACAATTGCATGCAACGTAAGCTATTGAAGAAGACAAATTATTTAAAGAGAAATGTTTCATAAAAAATATTTTAGTATTACATTTTAAACCCATTAAATTTAATTTCTACCTATAAATTATTCAATTTTATAAATAAAAATGAGGATACCTCTACTTCATCACATCCTTAGGTTCCCACGTAGCTTCCTCATATTGGTGGTTTCACCATAAAACATTAACCGAGCATGTGGTCTTGATTCTTAAAACTTTTTATATATAATCCAAAATCTCTATCAGTTTTTCTCCATAAATAAAGTATTTATAAAGTGGTATAACATATAAGTTTAGTACATGTGAAGGATCAGGTATATACTTTCTTATAAGAGATACATGGAACACATCATGGACATGAAAGAGATTTAGTTGAAGCGTCAATCAATAAGATACCTTCCTAACACAATCCAAAATTCGAAAAGGATAGATATACCAAGGGATTAGATTTCCTATATTTACAAATCTCTTCAGTCTCTTATAGGGATATATTCCTAGAAATACTATTTCACCCACATCAAACTTTAGTACTTTTTATCGATTTTCACCATAATTTTTTTTTCATATCTGAGTTTCTCTTTTGTGTTGTTGAACAGACCTAACCATCACCCCCATTTACTCAACTAGATCAGGTAATAATATATTTTTTCCCTAACTTCATTCCATCATGTTGGATTTCATTACATCTTACTATATAAGGATTCATAAGGAACCATTTGAATATTGGAGAATGTTATTTTTTCGAAAACAATTCTTCCAAAGGTATTTATTGATTCCAACAACCTTTGAAAACCATATAGAAATATCGCAATTAATTTTTTATATTTTAAATTTTTCTATCAAACTGACCATATATCTAAGGATTATAAGCAGTGTTAAAATTTAAAAATACATCCAGAGCCTACTGAAGGATTCTCCATAACATCAAGGTAAACCTTAGATCTCAATCTGATATAATTTAACGTGGTACTAAATGAAATCTCACTAATTCATTAATATATATTATGGAAAGATGATCAAGCGGGAAATATTATCTAATAGTAATGAAGTGTGAAAACTTTATAAGGTGATATAGTATAACCCATATAGAATTATGTCTTTCACATTTTCTGGGAATTATAATGAGAAAATCCATGGTGATTTTTCCCATTTCAAATTTGGTATGGGTAATGGTTAAAAAATCACCTTATAAATGTTTTTCTCATCCATAAAATTTTGAAAATTTATGCACTGAGAAACACACTCTATAATATCCCTCTTCCTGATATCCCAATATAAATAGTATTTTATGCCTCTAAACATCCTGGTGATTCAAGGGTGAATAGACAATGATGAATGATCAACCTCATCCAACCACCATTCATTAAATCTAGTATAAGAGGGGTATAAACATGGTTTCTAAACCTTATTATTCCATAAAAAATAATTTTTAACTTGGGAATATTTCTAACCATATTTTGTTGATCTACATCTTCCTTTTTCACCTCTTAAATATTAATGAGTATTGATGGTTGAAAATTTATTTCAGAAAAATAATATTTATCCCCTTCCATTATAATTTCCATATTTATCCTTTTCAAAGCTATAAATATTGGATATTGTATAATCCTCATCATAGATACACCATCATGGTGCTTTCGACTCAAAGTATCTTACACCTTATTTTCATTCCTAGTGTGGTAATGTATTAATCTATTACAATCTTTAATCAAATAAAACCATATTCTTTGGTAAATATTCAAATCATTTTGAGTGAAAATATAATTTAAACATTTATGATCATTATATATGTCACAAAATTCCCTATAAATATAATTCATCCATATCTTTAATGTAAACAATTATGCCATCTTACTCCATATCATTAGTTGGGTAATGTTACTGATGGATTTTCAATTTTCATGAGGCATAAGCTATCAAAAAATCATTTTTCATGATAGCACATCCCATCCCCATCTTGGATGTAAAACTATACATCACAAACCATTCTCCACTACAGGAGAGTGTGAGCACATATGTACTGATTAATATTCTTCTCAAATCCTTTAAATTCTCTTCACATTATTCCATTCATAAGAATTTAATTCCTTTTCGAGTCAACTTGGTGATAGGATTATATAATCATGAGAAATATTTCACAAAAATTGATAATATCCAGAAAAACCAAGAACAATTTAGATATAAGTTACCTTTGTTAGTCTTGGACAATGTTGAATAACTTCTGTCTTAATAGGATCCAAAAATATCCCCTATATTGAGATTATGTGGCCCAAAAATGAATCTTTTGGAACCCAAAATTCACACATGGTAAAATTTTCATATATCTTAAACATTCTCAGGGTATTTAGTAAAATTCTCAAGTGATCTTGATATTATTCCATTCTCTTTGAGTATACATGAATATAATCAATAAAGACTTAAAAAACTGATTTAGATAGCCTCTAAAGACATTATTCATTAAATACATGAAGATATTGGGGTAATAAGTATGACCAAAAGGTATAAATATAAACTCATATTGTCCATACCTTGTATTGAATTCCATTTTGGTAACATCCTCATTCTTGACTGTATTGGCTCGGACCTCTCCAGTCCATTACTTTGAAAATGTGGTGTTGGAGGTGTTCCGGGAGGTCAAGGTGACTTATCACCATCACTTTTCCAAATTTCCAATTCTGTGAACAGTGTTTCCAGTTTTATGAATAGTAATGGTAGGTGAACAGTGTTCTATCGGTGAGGTTTAGTGAACATTGTTCTATCAGTGAGGTTCTAACAGTGACCTTCTAACGGTGGACTTGAACAGTGTTTCCAGAACGGTGAGGTTCTAACAGTGACCTTCTAATGGTGGACTTGAACAGTGTTTCCAGAATGGTGGGGTTCTAACAGTGACATTCTAATGGTGGACTTGAACAGTGTTTCCAGAACGGTGAGGTTCTAATAGTGACCTTCTAACGGTGTACTTGAACAGTGTTTCCAGAACGGTGAGTTTCTAATAGTGTTAATCTAACTGTGGACTTGAACAGTATTTCCAGAACAGTAGGTGTACAGTGTTTCCAGAATAGTGAGGTCTATCGGTAATATCTAATGGTGAGGTCTATCAGTAACCTCTAACGGTCAGGTGTATCGGTGACCTGTAATGGCGAGGTCTATCGGTAACCTCTAATGGTGAGGTCTATCAGTAACCTCTAATGGTGAGGTCTAACAGTGACCTTTTCTTTCCTTTTCCAAATTTTGAGTATGTGAACAATGTTTCCAGCTTCCAACAGTTTCTTCACTTTGACATTTCCTTTGACGTAAAATACATTTAAATCCTTATTTTAAGGACTCTTAAGGCCGATTAAAATGCCATAAATCCTATATTAATTATTACTATGGCTTGGGATGTTTTTACTTGGTCATACCGCGTGGGTTAATGTGACCCGCTTTTAATTTGAATTAAGCGTATCTTAAACCTTCACCCCATTAAATCTTCAAAAAGGGACGAGATATCATTCTCCCATGTTCTTCTTCTTTGTTATTGGCTATGAGACGCTAGAAACTTTCAATTCTTCCCATAGGAGTTGTACAATCAAACTTTACTCCAAGGATTGGTTCTGCTCTATTTTGGATGCAACCGAGTTGTATTGGTCAATCTTCCATATAATGTATGTTTTATCGTCATTCATTTGGGGATCATCTTCTCTTGTTTCTCCCTTCATTTTTATAGCATGTAATCTCCAAGGTTCTAATGGATTTTTCATGGGGTTTGGTTGCTGCTTTCGTACTATGGCATCCTCGTGTGGATGCAGTTATTGCGAGAGGAGGATCGTGACCTGTTGTGTGGATAAAGAACGTGGGGAACTGTTTGAGGTAGGGGATTCATTTCTTCTCTTTTATTTTATGTTTGACTGTATCATTAGCATGCTTCATCCCAGTGGATCACAATGGAAATGACATAATAAATATTTGAACAGGATAAATAAATTGATATCTATCGTATGTTACTGCCTCTTGTTTTGCTAGATAGTGTGTTATCTATGCTTTCTTGTTTAACTGTTTGTTCTTGATGGAAATCGGTAATGAACGTATACGATGAGTAATTGATAAGTGTTAGCTAAAGATAAAGAGGCATGAAAACGAATCTGGTTCTTGTTGTAATTTGAGGTTAATCAAATTAGTGCAGTAAGTATGTTTATTTATTTTTGATAGCTTACTTATTAGGTTTCCTGAATTTTGGAACCTACAAATAACAAATCTGTTAATTCAATATGGATTAAAGAACTGATTGTTTGATAATGACTTAATGGGTTCTGAGTTACCATATTGTTTTTTAAAGGGCCAAGAGTATAATTGATGTGATGTTTTTTCATGATGTTTGTACTGTGATGTGATCCGGGATGGCTATTGTGATATGTGGGGGATTTGAGGCTATTGGTTGTGGCAGAAGATGACGCCTAGAGTGGTGAGATGCATCAGTTTATGCATGTTGGTATCAGGGAGGACACCGGTGGTGATGGAATGGGATGGATGTGTTTGTTGGATGGTTACTGACTCTTATTGGGTGTTTATCTGCTTTACTTTTCCCCAATGCTCAAGGTAGCTGGTCTTTCTTACCCTTCATTCTAAAGAGGCGAATACATGTGGGGTATTCCACGTGATCTCCGTGTTTAGCTTCCCAAGGGAGGATGGGTCTAGGCTCTTGCTAATGGTGGCAAAGACTCGACGGGTAGTACAACTACTCACTATGTTGATCCCCTTTGTGTTTAGTAGCATAGAATACTTTTCTAGAATGCCTGGGAATATGGGAAAGTAATTTTTTAATGATTAATTGAATAAATGGTGTTAAATCATGGGGTTGGAGTTACTGGAACATAATGATGAAGTTGTAATTTAGAAGGTACAGTGGATATTGGGTGTGATGCTAATGAAGTTTAATGTTAAATTGTTCATGGTTAATAAATGTTTAAAGAATTAATTAACGTATGGTGGAACTAATAAAAAGGTAATGAAGTATTATAATAAATCTCTTTAAATGGTTGTGTGCTTAAAGGATACCCAGTCTTAGAAGTATCGGCTCCGAGTCTGAGAGACGTTAGCTGCAGTTGTGTCTAAGACTAGGTAATGCCCATTGTGTGGTTGTGAGATATAATAAATTCTGTACTTTTTTCGTTTCTATACGCTACTCCACCCTGTCAGTAAGGGAAACTGACACCCCAGGGATTCTAATCCTGGGAGGGGTGTAATCCCCAACATTCCGGTGGGAGGATGAATGACTGACTACCCCCTTTCACCCCACTCTCTTCTCTTAGTAGATACTTGTGCCAATAGGCACATCGGTTATTTTCCCCATATATGTGTGTAGAGGGCTATAATGGCTTGTGGTTATTTCACACACATATATTCTGGATATAGTATCTTATGGACTACTATAGGTGTAACCTGTATAGGCTATGATGGCTTGAGGATCCTTACTCAGTGTATGGGCTGTAATGGCTTGAGGTATAATACTCGATGTATGATACACGTTATGTGGGATGTGGTGGCTCCTAGAACATACTTGGTTACTTTTGGTTGTGAGGATGGTGTGGTACTTCGCCCAAGTGTCTGCGGGCATGCCTTTGTGGTGCACGAGGTGCATATTGTGGTGTTTTTCCAAGGTGTCTGTGGGCAAGACTTTTTGGAGAGAGATTCTTAAGACGTGTGATGTTGGGGAAAAGTGGAAAACCAGTGGGGAAGTAGTAGCGGGGTAACCTTGATATTCTTTACTATATGCTATATTCTTTTATGCGTTACTTGGTGAGAGTGGCCATGGAGAGGTTGGGAACTTAGAATACCTATTTAGGTGATGGGTTAGTTTCACTTGTTTTTCACTGTGCTTTAGTATGCTTTCTTTACTTTTACATGAGAGGATTTGGGGAGGATCCTACTGAGTATATTGTTATACTATCCTTATGTATATATAAACTATTTTTCAGGTCACTTGGAGTAGGTTGGAGATCAAGATAGTTTCTACTAGTTTGTGGTTGCAGGATCTGTTTGGGCTTGTGGGTGCTGTTGTTTTTACATTCTGTTTGGTACTTGTAGTTTTCCCTTCTAGTTGTAGTAATTTTACATGAAATTTCATATATGCACTTGGGTTTCTTTTATGTTCTAGTTCTGATTTGGAGTTGATTGGTATTCATCTTATCTCTCTCTTTCGCATGTGTTCTCTTAGAGGGTTATGCCTCCCATTTGTGTGATTACTATACACTCAGTGCTAGTCGCCAACCTGGGGCCTAGTGGAGGCAGGACTCGGGGGTCATTATCTCCCTTCTCACATTGCCGGCCTAGGCGGGGTACACATTGTGGGGAGGTGGTCATGACAGTGTGGTATCATAGGTACGATTGATGGATAGGATGGAGGTTGGAGTTAGGCACAAGTGAGGTTGCATGGGTTGGTAGGGCAACAGTGTCATTCATGTTTAGGAAGTTAGGTAAACATTGGAGACCGGCTGAGACATAGGAATTTATGGCCCCCTATGATCTGATGTACGAACCTTTATATTTATAATGTCTACTAAACAAGGTGATACTAGTTGCACGGTAGAGACCTAGGAAAGGATCATGTATCATTCTTTTTTGTGCTTCTGTTTGAATAGGTAGACCTTGGGATAGGTTAAAATAAAATGAATAAAAGAAAACAATAAATTAATTAATGTTGAGACTTATATATTCTTGTCTTAGGAGCTCTAATGGGTTTTTATTTTACAGGTATGGCTCCAGGTCGACGTCTTCATCAGGTTTGCGCAGAAAATGCCCAGCAGGCTGTTCTAGCAGAAAACCGCAGGGTAGAGGTTGACGACGACGACACTTGGAGGAAAAAACTCTGAGAGTTTCAGCGCTAGAGTCTATAGAAGTATGAGGGATCTGTTTTAAATGAATTCACATAAGACTGGTTGGAGGAGGTTGAGATAGGCTTCAGTTCGATTCGTGCTCAGAAGGAGCACTGGGTGTCCTTGGTTGTGAAAACACTACGTGGAGCAGCGAGGAAGTGGTGTTTCTTGTACCTCAGGGATCATGACGAGTTAGCGATCTCATGGGAGGAGTTCTGAGACAAGTTTAGAGTCGAGTTTCTTTCTTCGACCGCGAAGGCGTCCAGTCGCCATGAGCTTCTTACACTTCTATAGGGGACCTCCATTGTTCAAGAATATGGAATCCATTTCAGAAAGCTTCTGCGATATGATTCAGACCTACTTCCAGATGAGGAGGACATTTTGAGGCATTTTGAGGAGGCTTTGCATCCAGAGATACAACTCTATGTCACCCCATTTATGCTAAAAACATATCTTGAGGTACTGGCGAGGGAAGAGGGTGTCGAGAGGACTTTGGAAAGGATAGGATCATCATGGGAGGGGAATCATCATGATTCTTTATGAAGCAGAGCTGTGGTCCGGGGTTCCCAGTTTTCAGGGTAGAAGAGTTTTCGTTCACCTGGGGGTAGGTCTCAGCCCTTCACATCTCGATTCTCTAGAGTCAGCAACTCTCAGGCCTATTCCAAGGTATCATGCTCTTGTTTTTCTTGTAGTGGTCATGGACATCAGTAGTGGGAGTGCCCGACCTTTCAGAGTGGCCATCTTGCACCAGGCGCTACGCTCCAGGTCCCTCTGTTGAGGCAGTTCCATCCAAGGTAGCAGCAGCCGGTTGCACCAGCTTTAGATCATCATAGGGTAGATGGGGTAGGTAGATGACATCCCCATGATGCTCCTCATCCTCAAACAGCAGAGCGCGGCCGTGGTGGTGGTCTTCATCAGGGTCAGAGAGGCCATGGAGGAGGTCGTGTCAGCTTCATGCTCTAGAGTTGCCAGCTCCAAGCAAGCCAGACATCGTCTGAGGTACCTTTTTCTTGTTTTCTACCTTGTTGTATGCCTTTTTTGATTCCAGAGTGACACACTCCTTCATATCCCCTACCCTTGTCCATGATTTGGGACTTGAGGTAGAGAGGCTTCCAGTACCCTTGGTGTTGACTACTTCGGGTTGGAGGTTGAGGCGACTTGTTTGAAGTATGTAGAGATTGTGAGCTAGTGTTGGGGCATCACTGCTCTTGGGGAGATTTCCTATGTTTACGAATACAACCATATGATGTCATCCTCAGCATGGATTGGTTGTATTCGGTGCAGGCTATCGTGGATTGCTATGGGAAGAAGGTCATCTTCATCGGTGCAGATGGAGAGTAGGTGGTGTTTCATGGGGAGCGAGATCCTTAGATGGGTCATAGGCATGTTCCTTCCTTATCATCCATGATGATTGAGATGATGTTGAGATCATCATAGGTTCAACAGCTGGAATTTCCTAGTGTCATTGAGGCGTACCCTAATGTCTCTCCAGAAGAGGTTTTAACATTACCCCCTAGACGAGAGATCGAGTTTGGGATCAAGCTACAACCATGAGCGTCTCATATCTCTATGTCTCCATATAGGATGGACGATTATGATTTACGAGAGCTATGTATATAGCTTGATGGTCTATTACAGTGTGGTTTTGTTCAGCCAAGTGTGTCACCATGGGCTGCACTAGTTTTGTTTCTTGAAGAAGGCTGATGGCACTTTCGGTTGTGTGTCGATTATCGTCACTTAATCAAAGTGACAATATATAATCTCTATCCTCTTCCATTGATATATGATTTATTTTATCAACCAAAGGGTGCAAGTTGGTTCTCAAAGATCGACTTGCGGTCAGAATATCATTAGATGCGTGTAAGGGTTGAGGATATCCTGAAAACTGCCTTATGTTGTCATCATAGTCATTATGAGTTCGTTGTAATGTCGTTCAGCATGAAACATTCTACAGTTGTGTTAATGGGATTGATGAATGTTGTGCTCAGTGAGTTCCTAGAAAAGTTTGTGGTAGTCTTCATCGACGACATCCTTGTGTACTCCATATCTGAAGAGGAGCATGCAGAGCATCTACGAGCCATTTTGGGAGTTCATCATAAACATCAGATGTTTGGGAAGTTGCAAAGTGTGAGTTTTTGGCTCAAGAAGTCTGTTTCTTGGGGCATGTTGTGTCAAAGCAGGGTGTAGATGTGGATCCATTGAAGATAGAAGCAGTCATGTCTTGGGCAGCCCCAAGATAGTTTCAGAGGTGCGAAGTTTCATTGGGCTCGCAGGATACTACAAGAGGTTCGTAGCCAACTTCTCACGAGTAGATACTCCTCTGATAACTTTCAATAGAAAGGATCAGGCATTCGTATGGACTGATCAGTGTCAGGCAGATTTCGAGTATCTAAATGAGAAGTTAGTAAGTTCTCCAGTTCTTTGTCTTCCAGCTGAGGGAGTTCAGTTTGATGTTTCCTGCGACGCTTCACATCTAGGGTTTGTATTTTTCCTCATGCAGAAGAGGTCAGTTGTTTCTTAAAGGGCCACGGCATTTACATCCCCATGAACGTAACTATTCCACTCACGATCTTGAGTTGGCATCCGTGGTGTTTGCTCTGAAGTTGTGGAGACATTATCTCATTGGTGAGAGATTTGTGGCTTTCACCGATCATCAGATTTTGAGGTATGTTTTCTATCAGCGGGACATGAACTAGCGACATCGTCGGTGGATGGTGTTCTTGCAGGAATACGACTTCTAAATATCGTATACAAATGGAAAAGGGAATGTTGTTTCTAATGCGCTGAGTTGAAAGTCATGTAGTGATGCAGTGCGTGAATCCGGTGATTCCTGGAGTGTAATGGAAGAGATGTCAGTATTAAATCTTGATATGGGAGATTTTAAGGGTAGAGTTTGTCTTTTTCAGATGACGGTATAGTCATCCCTGATGCAAAATGTGGAAGAGTCCATGTTGGTAGATCTTGAGGTAGAGGTCTGGAGAGACCGAGTTGTTTGTGGTGAGGCCCTTGATGGTTGGTACGAGGATGAACAACACCGAGTGTGGTTCCAAGGAAGAATTTTAGTTCCCTTGAAGATGCACGAGACAGTCCTCAAAGAGTTCCACAGTTTGCATTTAGCAGTACATCCTGGTGTGAAAAATATATACCGATCCTTGAGGAGTCAGTTTTGGTGTCCTGGGCTAAAGCGTGCGGTTTCAGAGTTTGTGTCTCGATGTATAGTTTTCTAGAAGGTGAAGGCCAAACATCATGTTCCTAGTGGTCTTCTCCTGCCATTAGAGATTCCTTAGTGGAAATGGGAGGACATCTCAATGGTCTTTGTTATAGGTTTACCTCGATCTCTAGGAGGACGTGATTCTATTTTGGTAGTAGTGGATCGTTTAACAAAATCAGCCCACTTCATAGCGATCAAGGAGTCGATCTCAATGGAAGTTTTTTCAAGGATGTATCTGGAGGAGGTGGTAAGACTTAATGGAGTCCCTAGGATGATCATTTCTGATCGAGATCCTCATTTTACCTCCATGGTGTGTAGAGGTCTCCAACATGCTTTTGGTTCTCAACTATGCCGTATCACTCCTTTTCATCCTCAAACGAATGGTCAGACAGAGTGAACCATCCAGACTCTAAAAGACATGTTATTCTCTTGTGTTCTTGATTTTGGAGGCTAATGGATGAGGCACTTACCCCTGGTGGAGTTCTCTTACAATAATAGTTTTCACTCCACCATCGGTATGGCGCCGTTTGAAGCCTTGTATGGCCGGCCTTGCCGTTATCCATTGTGCTGGACTGGGGTCGGAGGGTCGGCAATTCTCGGACCCGAACTAGTGCAGTATAAAACAGAGATGGTACATGTGATTCGTGAGAGGATGAAGACAACACAAGATCGTCAGAAATCATATGCCGATCAAATGAGGAGACCCTTGGAGTTTAGTGTTGGGGATCATGTGTTTCTAAAAGTGACTCCCCATCGTGAGCAGTGATGGTTTGGATGTGGAAGTAAGATTTCTCCCTAGTTATTTGGGCCTTTTGAGGTGTTATCTCTTGTTGGAGTTGTAGCATATTGAGTAGTACTTCCCCCACAAATGATTCAGATACATGATGTTTTCCACGTGTCACAACTCCGGTATTATCTTCATGATGAAACTCACATCATCGATTGGGTAGAGATCGAGGTTGATGATGATGAAACCATTGAGGAACAACCTGTGGAGATCCAAGATCGCAAGGAGAAGGTGTTCCGTGGACGTTCTATTCCCTTGGTTCATGTTTTGTGGCAACATGGTGGCATGGAGGAGAGTACCTGGGAACGTGAGTCACAGATGCATGTCCAGTACCCAAAGTTGTTTTAAGTTGTTGTGCTATGTTTTTTTATCCTTTATTTTATGAATCATTCATGTGATGTTAGGATTTAATTGTTTGGATATGGATTGTTTCTTCCCTTGCTCTTAGATGTCGTGATTTTTTTCCAGCTTTAGAATAACTCGGGGTGGTTTTTCCCTGAGATGTATCTTATGCGGTGGTTGTTCGGACCCCTCTTTTCTTTATGTTGGTTTTAAATTCCTGAGGATGAGAATGTTTTGAGAAGTATCTGATGTAATGGCACAGACCTCTCCGGTCCATTACTTTGAAAATGTGGTGTTGGAGGTGTTCTGGGAGGTCAAGGTGACTTATCCCAAACTCTTTTTCAAATTTCTGGTTCTATGAACCGTGTTTCCAGTTTGATGAACAATAACGATAGGTGAACAGTGTACTATCGGTGAGGTTCTAATAGTGACCTTCTATCGGTGGACTTGAACAGTGTTTCCAGAACGGTGAGTTTTAACAGTGACCTTGTAACGGTGGACTTGAACAGTGTTTCCAGAATGGTGAGGTTCAAAATGTGACCTTCTAACGGTGGACTTGAACAGTGTTTCCAGAACGGTGAGGTTCTAACAGTGACCTTCTAATGGTGGACTTGAACAGTGTTTCTATAATGGTGAGGTTCTAACAGTGACCTTTTAACGGTGGACTTGAACAGTGATTCCATAATAGTAGGTGTATAGTGTTTCCAGAACGGTGAGGTCTATCGGTAACCACTAATGGTGAGGTCTATTGGTAACCTCTAACAGTGAGGTGTATCAGTATCCTCTAACGGTGAGGTCTATCGGTAACCTCTAATGGTAAGTTCTTTCCGTAACCTATAACGGTGAGGTCTAACGGCGACCTTTTCTTTCCTTTGCCAAATTTTGAGTATGTGAATAGTGTTTCTAGCTTCTTATAGTTTTTCCCCTTTGACGTTTCCTTTGACATAAAAGACATTTAAAGCCTTATTTTAAGGACTCTTAATGCCGATTCAAATGCCATAAATCCTATATTAATTATTCATATGGCTCTGGATGTTTTTACTTGGTCAAATCTCATGGGTTAATGTGATCCTCTTTTAATGGGTATTAAGCTTATCTTAAACTGTCACCCCATTAAATCTTCAAAAAGGGATGAGATATCATTCTCCCCTATTCTTCCTCTTTTTTATCGGCTATGAGATTCTATAACCATTCAATCCTTCCCATAGGAGTTTCAAAATCAAGCTTTACTCCTAATATTGGTTGCGGTCTATTTTGGATGAAACTGAGTTGTATTAGTCGATCTTCTATATAAGGTATGTTTTATCGTCGTTCCATTGGGGAACATCTTCTCCTATTTCTACCTTCCTATTTATAGCATGTAATCTCCAAGGTTCTAATGGGTTTTTCATGGGGCTGGGTTGGTACAGTCGTACCGTGGAATCCTTGGGTGGATGTAGTTGTCGCGAGAGGAGGATTGTGACCCATTGTGTGGATAAAGAACTTGAGGAACTATTTGAGTTAGGGGATTCGTTTCTTATCTTTTCTTTTACTTGCGACTGTATTGTTATCATGCTTCATCCTAGTGGATCAGAATGGAATTTACATAACAAATATTTGAACTTGATAAATAAATTTATATCTATCATTTGTTATCACCTATTGTTTTTCTTTATTGCGTGTTATCTATGCTTTATTGTTTAGCTATTTGTTCTTGATGGAAATCGGTAAAGAACTTAAACTGAGAGCAATTGATAAGTGTTGGCTAAAGATAAAGAGGCATGAAAACGAATCTAGTTCTTGTTGTAATTTGATGTTAATCAAATTACTGCAGTATGAATGTTTATTTATTTTCGATATCTTACTGATTAGGTTGCCAAATTTTGGAACCTACAAATAAAAACGCTGTTAATTCAATATGGATTAAAGAACTAATTATTTGATAATGCCTTAAAGGGTTTTGAGTTACCCTCTTGTTTGTTAAAGGGACAAGAGCCCAATTGATGAGAATTTGTTTCCTGCTATTTGTACTGTGATGTGAGTCTTGATGGCTATTGTGATATGTGGGGGCTTGTAGGCTATTGGTTGTGACAGCAGATGATGCCTGGAGTGGCGAGATGATTTGGTTTATGCACGTGGGTGTCAGAGAGGACACCATGGATGATGGAATGGGATGGATGTGTTTGTTGGATTCTTACTGACTCTTATTGGGTGTTTATCAACTTTACATTTTCCCACTGCTCAAGGTAGCTGGTCTTGCTTGCCCTTTTTCCAAAAGAGGCGAAGACATGCGGGGTATGCCATGTGCTTCACATGTTTAGCTTCTCAAGGGAGGATGGGTCTAGGATCTTGATATAGGTGGAAAAGACTCGATTTGTAGTACAACTACTCACTGTGTTGATCCTCTTCTGTTTAGTAGCATAGAATGCTTTTCTAGAATGCCTGGGAATATGGGAAAGTAATTCTGTAATGAATAATTGAATAAATGGTGTTAACTCATGGAGTTGCTGGAACATAATGACGAGGTTGTAATTTGGAAGGTATAATGGATATTGGGTGTGATGCTAATGAAGTTTAATGTTAAAATGTTCATGGTTAATTAATGTTTAAAGAATTAATTAACATACAATGGAACTGATAAAAAGGGAATGAAGTAATATAATAAAGCTCTTTAAATGGTTGTGTGCTTATAGGATACCTAGTCTTAAAAGTAGAAGCCCATAGTCTGAGAGACGTTAGTTGTAGTTTTGTCTAAGACTAGGTAATGCCCCATATTGTGGTTGTTAGATATAATATATTCTGTACTTTTTAGGTTTATATACACTACTCCACCCTGTCAGTAAGGGAAAATGACACCATGGGGACTCTGAGCCCTGGGGGTGTTTTCCCCAAAATTCTGGTGGGAGGAAGAATGGCTGACTACACCCTTTGGCCCTGCTCTCTTCTCTTGGTAGATACTTGTGCCAATAGGCACAATAGTTAGGTTCCCCACATTTGTGTGTAGAGGGCTGTAATGGCTTGTGGTTATTTCACACACACATATATTGGATATAGTATCCTATGGACTACTATAGGTGTAACATGTATAGGTTGTGACTTCTTGAGGATCCTTACTTGATGTATGGGCTGTAATGGCTTGAGGTATAATACCCGACGTATGATAGACATTATGCGGGATGTGGTGGCTCCCAGAACTTACCTGGTTACATTTGGTTGTGAGGATGGTGTGGTTATTTGGCCAGGTGTCTGCGGGCAAGCCTTTGTGGTGCACGAGGTGAAGATTGTGGTGCTTCGCCCATGTGTCTGTGGGCAAGCCTTTTTGGATAGAGATTCTTAGGATGTGTGACGTTGGGGAAAAGCGGCAAACCAGTGGGGAAGTAGTAGAGAGGTACCCTTGATATTATTTACTATATTCTATATTATTGTATGCAGTACTTGGTGAGAGTGTCCATGGTGAGTTTGGGAACTTAGTATACCTGTTTAAGTGACGAGTTAGTTTCACTTGTTGTTCGATGTGCTTTATTATGCTTTCTTTACTTTTTCACGAGAGGATTTGGGGAGGATCCTACTGAGTATACTGTTATACTCACGCTATGTATATTTAAACTATTTTTTAGGTCACTTGGAGCAGGTTGGAGATCGAGCCGGTTTCTACAAGCTTATGGTTGCAGGAGCTGTTCGGGCTTGTGGTTCCTGCTATTTCTATATTCTGTTGGGTACTTGCAGTTTTCCCTTCCATTTGTAGTACATTTTCATGACATTTCATATATGCACTTTGGTTTATTTTATATTCCAGTTCTTATTTGGAGTTGATAGGTGTCTATCTTATCTCTCTCTTCCGTATGTGTTCTCGTAGAGGGTAATGCCTCCCATTTGTGTGTTTACTATACCCTTGGTGCTAGTCGCCAACCCAGGGCCTACTGGAGGCAGGACTTGGCAGTCATTATCTCCATTCTCACATTGTCGGCCAGGAGGGGCATACTTTGTGGGGAGGGGTCATGACATTGAACCTCAATTAATGATATCTAGAATAAAGATAAATCATAGAAAATAATTGATCTCTATATATTTGATCAAATAAGCTATCAATATGGGAGATATTATATTTTTTCCTAATATTGATCTTGTTTAGTTCTCAATAATCATTACGGATTCTCATTGATCCATCTTTCTTCTTAACAAACTGAACATGTGAACCCCAAGGTTACTCACTAGGGTATATGAGTCCCTTATCAAGAATATATTGATGTTTATTCTTCAATTCCTAAAACTGAATTGGTTCCATTATAAATAGAGTCTTTGGAATATGAATAACACACAATATGAGTTCTATTGATAATTCAACTTCACGATTCAGCGGAAGACCTGTAAATTATTATGAAATAACACAAAAAACTTCCATACAATAGGTGTATCTTTGATGATTCGTTTCTCCCTATACATTCAAAATATATTACCTTCATTTATAGTAATTTTTACCAACATGATGGAAATAATTTCCACTAGAAGTTCATATTCATCATTGAATCGATAAATGATCATATATTCATTCAGAATAGGAAATTTGGCATCCATTCCTTAGAAATTTACATGAGATACATATAGTAAAATACAATCTATGCCAAGAACCACATCAAATTTAACTAAAGGAAGGATCTGAATATTTTTAGTTATAAAATTCATATAAACGTAAATTAGAGAAGATTTAAAGACCCAGAAATTTCAAGGAAATTGTTTTTCTTAGTTCTGTTGAATTTTACAAGTCCGCAGTTTCTGACGGTGCCTGATTTCGAGGCCTGGTGTGCTCAGAATCAATTTCTGAAGTTTTGTTCGGGTACTTTCAATAAACGTACGTGCAGGATTGTCTATCATTTGAACTGGTGCTCGGAATTACAATCCAAGGGCACTGATGAACTTTCAGCACCGGTATTCTCTTAAGGGGACCTTTATCACAATTGCGTTTTATGTGGGCTGAAAGTTATAATTTGGGGATTTATCTTAAATTTAATAAAATTGTGGTAATACAAAATTTTATTCTAAGAGGTGGTTATTTCGTCCAAGAGGAAGTTAGGGGTGGGGCCCACACCCCACATAACCTCCCATGAGAGGATTTAGTGTGGTGGGGCCCACACGAACCCAAATCCTTTCACCTCCCCTTAACTCCCTTAAACTACCCATTATTTAATTTGTCAACATCTCTTATTTATTATGGTTGAGTCTCTCCACCTCCCACCCATTGATTATGCCAACCCATCTAATTTATAACTTCATTAATTATTTGTCACCTCTTTTGAATCAATTTGAATTGCATGGAAATTCTATTTAAGTGGGGTAGCTTTTATAATATTGGTTGGCAAATATTTCGGTGGAGAAACCACTGGAGAATTAGAAGAAAGGAATTCCTCTCTCGACGAAGAAATCCGTTCTTCAACGAAGGACATCTCCGACGGAGAACATGAAGAACTTCTTAGAATTATGCTTCTCCCTCAAACGCACCCTGACGTCAAGGAATCTACGTCGTCTTCAGATTCTCTTTCTGCGACATGAAAACGACTCTTCCTCCAACATTGACGGGATGACACCATTTTCCACAACACTCGTCTTCCATGACTCTATGACGTGTGACGTCAATTACGAGGTATGGGGTTTTTTTTATAATTATATATATATGTGTGTGTGTGTGTGTGTGAATTATAACCTCATACTTGGGAGATTAAATGTTGGATAATTGTTTGAGCATCTAACGCGGAGGGTACAGGCTAACGAACAACACCAAACACTCCGCCAATTTGTTCATGATGTGCGGATTGTTGGGTGATGGATGAATGGAAAGGAAACAATGTTTTGAGGTCATTGCAGTTAAGGGAATGACTCGAGTAGTACGTAGGCGTAGACGGGAAGCAAAACAGACCCTCGGAATGACTCCGGTGGCCCGCGGAAGAGTGCGGTGGCGCGGGTCGCCGGCATGGTAGCGCCGGCCACCAAAGGCGGTGGCTGGTACCGGCCGGCC
Organism: Viscum album; assembly: GCA_963277665.1. Lineage (NCBI taxonomy): Eukaryota > Viridiplantae > Streptophyta > Magnoliopsida > Santalales > Viscaceae > Viscum > Viscum album. The sequence continues at coordinate 1,642,667,969 of OY728163.1, read as the reverse complement.
GCCTGGGGGCAGCGGCGCCCCCCACGTGACGCCGACGGAAGACCTCTGTGGAACCAACTGTGGCGGTGGAGCGGAACCCGTGTTCTCGGGTTCCGGGGAAGACAGGCAGCGCCAGCTGGCACCGCCGTTTCGAGAAACCAGGGGGGGCACCCCCCACTCCGCTTGGACCGCTGGCCGAGCTGTGGCCAGCCGCTAGGCCGGGCCGCCCGTCGTGTTGGTCGGGCAGCCGGACACGTGGGTCGAGCCATAGCCACCAATCCAGGCCACGCCCTACCGGGCCAGACCCGGACCCGAGTTGGGTCGACCCTGTGCAGGCCGACCTAGGGCTGGGTTGGGTCGGGTCTGATCGGACCCCGACCCCCCTCTTCGGACCACTTTTGGTTTTTCACCCATAACATGAACTAAGAACCACCGATCGATGCACCATCAGTTGTATAGGATTCTTTGGATCGATTCGGTCATTTCGGTATATTATACTTAAGGTTTTGGAAAAGTTTGGGTACAACCGGGTTGGTTCGAACCCGTAAGCAACTTGGCCCTCGGAGCGGAAACACTTATAACATAAGGACTGGATGTTTGTTTGATGTGACATAAACTACATTGGATTCCTTTTGATGATATAGTTATTTTGGAATACTCGACATGAGGTTCAGACATATTTGGAGTACGGTCGGGTTGGTTTGAGACTAGAAACCAACCGAGCCCCTAGAACAGAAATGCCAATAACTCTCAGACCGGGCGTCCGATTGACGTGCCCTCTGTCACATTGGGCTTCTTTTGATGAGGTGGAATATAGGGATATATCAACTCTGGAATTTGTGATAGTTGTTGTATCAACCCTTTGCTTGAGGATCAGACCCTCACAGATTTGAGCATGCTGTGCGTGAGAACCCAAGAGCTGGCTGCGACTGCGACGACTACCGTACTGGGATCCTCCGTGGGTTCGATGATGATGAATTCCATAATAGGATCCTTCATGGGATCAAAAACGATGAATTTCGTACCAGTATCCTCCATGGGTTCGATGAAGATGACTTCCGTACTGGGAGCCTCCATGGACTCGACGATGATGACTACCTTACTAGGATCCTCCATGGGTTCCATGATGACATCTACCATACTTGAATCCTCCGTGGGTGAGACCATGATTGTAGAGACCCGAAGCTTGACATACATTGACATTACATTACATTTGTGGAATACATAGTACATAACAAAAACACACACACAAGGATCGTAATAGTTTAGTGTCTTTGGAAACTTGGAACATAATCTTCTAATCCTGGTGAAAGATCTTCAACATCTCCCATAAATATCTTCCTTTTTTTACCTAAAACCTTTCTTTATATCCTGGGGAAAAGAAAACATAAAAGGGTGAGCTCAAATGCTCAGTAAGGGTAAACAAAAGAAATATCAATCACATCATAAACATAAGCACATAACTTTTGGAAATCTTAACCTGCAAAAGAGATCATAATTTCATAACATGGGGTAAATCATGGCAGTGAAATGTAATCACAATAATCATAACTTAAAACATGAAACTTTGTGGAATTCACACATAATCATAGAGAATCATTTCTTGTTAGTCAAGACTCATTTCCAAGACTATCTTAGTGGACAAAGTCCCTTTCCGAACTGAGTCACCCTCGTTCCAGTCCTGTTTTACTGAACCGATATAACCTACCGTTCCAGCCATGTCTATCTCATGAGATATAAAATCTTTACCCAATGCATTGTAGGTAGATATAGGTCCCACCCATCTTATAATGAATCCTTTCTTATGTGTGCCACATAATCATAAACCATACATCATAGCGTAACCCTTGTAATAAAAATGGAATTCTTAAACAACATGACATCATAAAAAAATTCATATAAGATAAAGGAATTCATAAAAATATTTCCATCACAACATAATCAAATCCATGTAATAATAGGGATAAAAACAGAACCCTTTTATTATCTTAGATGGAAAATAGTTTTGATAAAATACTTGAACTCCATTCTTGAGGAAAATATCCTTTCTACTTCAAAAACATTTTTCCTTTCATAACATGTCATACGACATTAAAATAAAAGAAGTTGATTAAAAATAAACTTGAAAACTTATAAAGGAAGATTCTTGGAAATAATGTTTTAAAAATCCATTCTTGCCGTATAAGTTAAAAAAACAATCTTCGTACTTTTGTCGGAAAAGTCAAAAAGTACCTCGTACGAAAAACGACAAAAGATTCCTTTCAAATCCTTTACTAAAAACTTACCGAAGGGTAAAATTGGATTTAAACTATTGTAAGTGGATGGAAACAATATTACATATTGAGGGAACATGGATGTGGATGATAAAATACACCCTAGTAAATACTTGTGAATAAACAATCTCGGATAAAAATGAGATTGTGATATTTCCCTTACCTTATGTCTGACTTGCTTTGTAAGTGTCCGAACCTCCTGTATAATGATTTAAATAATGTTATTGACTTATTCCAGAATCATACTTATTTTTATGATATCATATATGGTCATATTCTTAGCTTCTTAGTAGTAATATTTCATTGTTACTTGTTATTCGGGTGTTTATAACTTTTTGTTCTTATGCGTGTTTTGTCGAATAAATTCTTATTATTTTCTTTAGGTTATAGATACCTCATTTCCAGAATGGTATTAGTGTAATATATATCATATTAATTCAATTAAATTCATTTATATAATCATTATGAAATGAAGATCATGTAGAACGAGTCACATCACATCATAGAGACGGTATTCCGTACGTATGCACGAGTGATGATATCGTTCCTATGATCGTGGAATTGTATTGGAGTATATGTATACAATTTCAGAATCAATATCACTTTATAATAGTCATATATTGTCATTATTTACACCATTATACCCATCCAAGTAAGGTGGTGGTGGAAAACAGATTACACCACGCCGTGGAGACGGTATTCCGTACGTACGCACGCGCGGTGATTTATTTTTCCGTAGGAAGGATAGAAGGTTAATTAGAGTTGTTTCATATTTATAATAACATATCAGTATGTAAGTAATACTTATGTTATTACTTTATCATGAAACAACTAAATAATAATAAGTTTAAGAAGAAAGAAATTGAAAAGATCGGTAATGGATATTACCTCTTCTTTGAAACGCCTCTTTGAATCCTCCACTTAGGGAACTAATATTGGTCTTTGAAGAAGACCAGGACCTCTAGGATTATTCTAGGGAAGTGGATAAGGAATTTTGTCAGGGGTTGGCCGAGCTTGAGTGCTCAAATTGGTGTGAGGAGGAGGGGGAAAAGGTGCCCTTTTATAAGGGAGGAGAGGGGCACCTTTGGAATAACTAAAAATATTATTTTATTATAAAGTCATGTTCGGTTTTAAATATCTCTAAATTGATTTATTTCGAGGATAAGCTGGGGATGGGTCGAAATACTCTCATCCAATAGAATTTAGACAAGTTTTGGTTCCTATTTTAACCTTATCATTTAGATTTAACATTAAGTTAAATAATTTTACTTTTACCCTGTCTTCTTGTGTTATTACACTATAAGGTTAATAAACATACTATAATAAGCCAAACGAACCCCAAATTGTTTATTATTAATATATATAACCTTATCTAAGTCATTTGGCTGAACCTTAGATTTTTAGGAATAAAATAACAATTAATAATATAATATTTGTTTTAAAAACTATTTTATGTCAATTTTGACACTATTTAGTAATTGATTTTTGTGAAAATCATAACAGAATTATATGTTCGAACAAAGTTAATTAAATCAATACTAACATGTCATATTAACCTATAAAATTAGTGGAATTCATAAAAAGTCTCAAATTATATTTATTTGGGTATTTATAACATCAATTATGTCAATATTTTGATTAATAAGATAATTACTGCATCATTGTTGTGTCATAAATAAAGTAACTTATTTAATGTCTAAAAATTACAACTAAACTACAATTATGTAGGAAATAATTTTAGATTTCTAATGAATATTTATAGTGGAATTTATCTTATGTATAACCCCATATTAAAAATGTTTTAGTAAATAAACTTTGATTTTAACTCTTTTAACCCTTCTTTAAATAAATTAATAATAAATGTCCTAATCTAATCCAGGTGGGCCTAAATGGTCATATTTTATTCCTAAGTTTGTTTTTGGTCGAATTACACTTGTCCAATAGAATTAGGACATGTGTTAGGGTAATAATAGTATCATTTCTACCCATAATTACCCTATTTACTTTTACGTGTGGTAAAAAAAGTAAAAAGCTACTATTCACCAAAAAATTATTTTCATCTCATTGAACCAAATTTTACTTACTGACATCAACTGTGTCTCTCGGATTTTTGAAATTCCACTCACAGAAGCGGTAAAATTATGTTTTATGAACAATTCAGTTTTTTAACTACCACTTAGTGGTTTCACTATTCATCAAAAATTGAAAGTTTTCAGAAAAATACCAAAAATTAGGCCTAAGCTATATTTGATATTATGAACTCAAAAATGATTTCTATTTTACCAAATTCAAAACATATCAGTTGCATTAATTAATTTAAAAATTAATTCCCGTCGTCAAAACAAATAGCGTGTTCTTTAGAGATAACAACTATCAAAAGATTGACACTTGTTTATGTCTGGTTTAAATGTGAAATTACATCGAACGACCATCATTGTATTAAATTGTAAAAATATATTCTAAATATACTTTAAAACCACTCAAATTAATAATTTATCACTATTAATTATTTCGATTGAAAAAGTTGTTTTTAATTAAAATTTAGTAATTTTCACTATTCATCAAAATATGAAAGTTATCCGAAAATCACCAAAATTTCCCCCTAAGCTAATTTCGATATTACGAATACAAAAATGAATTCCATTTTGAAAAATAAAATTAAAAAATTTTAAAAAGTGGTTATTACTATTCATAACGGCTAGTTTTAATAATATTTTAATAGCATATTGTTGTTTAGTGAAACTCGTTATTGCGTACTACACACGCTATCGAGGAAGGTCGCGATTGCGTGTAATGCAAGGAAAATCAAGGATGCGTGTTGTGCAAGCTCCTTTTGGTGTAGCGTACAACACAAGACATTAGTGAAATTAAAAAGAATATTTTTCATAAAATCTCGGGGTGTTACATTCTACCCCCCTTAAAATGAATTTCGCCCTCGAAATTCGTCAGGGTTATAAATGGTTTTCTATTCAAAAGTTTCTTTAATAGAAACCCACATCGTAAAAAGGAATACCATAACCAATCTTTAAAAACGAAAGTATGAAACGTAACGGTTACCCAAATAAACTAATCACTGGGTTTCCACATAGGTGAAAATATGGATATGGAATAAAAATCTAACCATCATGTTCTGATGGAGAGTGGTAGAGAACATGGCTATAGAAAATCCAACAATCACAAATCCATAAATTTGTGACGATCTAAGGTACCATCCGATTAATCAGATATAAGAGCACTAGGACAACATTTTTGGTTTTCAAGATCGTATCCCTAAAGTTGAAGAATTTGAATTAGAATAAATACTAACTTTATTTTGGTACAATCTCACTGTTGTTCGTGCCTTGAACAATTTCCACTTCATCTCTTAAATAAATGAAGTTGAATTTGTTATTCGTGAAGTGTTAGCAGATCATGTGATAGAATGACGGGTCATTCCATCTATCTCAAACAAAAGGTTAGCAAAAGTTATTAAATATACATAAGTCATTCTATAGTCAGATTAATCATATATGGTTCCTAAAATGGAATTATACTTCATATATCATACTGCTTAATATAATAAAACTAGTTTCTACTAAATAGGGACTTCCTGTAGGTCAGTGGTAGGCGATAAAGTCCAGTCGCACTTCAGTTGTGGGTTCGATTCCCACAGCCTTGTCCGATGCGATGGGCTGTCGCCCGTCCTGCAGGTTGTCCTTTTTCTAAAACTATAACATCCCATCAATAATATCGAAAAAATTTCTATCCTTAAACAATACTAACTTATGTCCAACATAATCCATTCCAATCTTTAGGCTTATCCATAATACCGCAGTCCACTCTCATAACATAGTGAAAACGATTACCAGAGATTTAATACCATCGTTGATCCCCATATATCATATGATATGTTTTGTTGGTCACATTCCAAACATTCAAAGTCATTAATCATGTATCCTCTTGAATACCCATTGAGCCTTAGTGAAAACATTAATGTAGTTAAAAGTTAACACTTTCCACATACCAAAATCCTCAAAATTCTATATACTCAAACCATGATATCACTTAGTCCTTATATCAATCATGAGCTCATGAATACTGTTAAACATTTCATTTTCTCGTTTTCCCTTCATTATGTGCATATCATCTTATTTCCAAAAAATATCTCAATCACTTTGAATACCACATTATACCAACACATGAATATTCCAATACTTTATGATACCACATTATTTTGGAATCCCATTACATAAACACTTAATCATTCCACCACATCGTTGTCATATTCAACATTGCCAATAGTGATCGCATGTGACTTCCCTTTGTCCTTTGCCTTCAGTGGATGCTCATGTTGCTCATCACTAACCCTTGGATTAGGGCATTTATTAGCATAATGCCCCATTTCCTTGCACTTGAAGCATTGAAGTGTTGGTGGTGCGTTCTCTGCAGTGTTTGCTTTGTTCACATCATTAGAAACCCTTTTTCCATTACTTCGACACTCAGCTGCTCGATGACCTTCTTTTCCACACTTAATACATTTTCTAGTCCCTTTAAGACAATCTCCACCATGCTTCTTTCCACACTTTCAGCATAAGGAAACATTCATTTTCTTTTCACCATTATTCTAAGATTTCTCCTTGAACTCCATCTTTCGTTTCTTGTCAAAACCATGAGATGGATATGTAACACCAACTTCCATTTCTACCTTCATAGCACAACGCACAATTTCTTCATAGCTACTGAAGTCTCTTATAGCTAATGCCCTTAGAAGACTTGGTTTTAAGCCACTGAAAAATCGATCAACTTTACTTTCAGGTTGGATGATAATGCCAGATGCATACCTTGCAAGTCTTGTAAAATTTGCTTCGTATATACCAACAGATTCATCATCCTTCTACTTCAGCTCAAAAAACTCCTTTTCCATCTTCGTTCTAAGAATACAAGGAAAGTACTTACTGAAAAACAAGTTCTTGAACTCGTCCCATTCCATGGACTCAATTTGATCTCTTGGCCTCGTATTCTTGATAATATTCCACCATTGATCAGCTTCTCCTTCCAAACGATATACTGCTAAGATGACTTTATCATGTTCAGAACATTGAAGAACAGAAAATATCTTTTCAGTGATACTGATCCATTGTTCAGCAACAAGTGGATCAGAAGACCCATTGAAAGAAGGTGGACGTTGCCTCATGAAGGACTCAATAGAATATTGTTCCCTTCTCTGCTCATTTGGAAGTCCAGAATGATTCATAGCTTGTGTAAGTATAGCAATAAGATCTTGCACTCCATCTCCCATAACATTTGTTTGTTCAAGAGGACAATCATTGCATTGTCCATTGCATTGATCAACACGGTTCCTTCGGGTTCCAGCCATCGTCTAAAACCCAAAAAGAATAGTGTGAGAGGCAAAAATCATGCTAGGGAAAACAACATAATAAAGGGGGAGTACCTTCAATATCTAACATCTTAGGTTTAATTCTATGATCGTTAGCATAGTTCTAGTACTATAACCTATATGTATACTTAACCTTAGGAACATCCCTAGACATACCTTAGAAATATCTCTAGGGATCTCACTAATGTTCTCGCATCCTAGTTTCCAAAGGTTGACTAAACCTTTTCTTTGATACCAACTGTAGAGACCTGAAGCTTGACGTACATTGAAATTACATTACATTTGCAGAATACATAGTACATAACAAAAACACACACACAAGGATCGTAATAGTATAGTGTCTTTGGAAACTTGGAATATAATCTTCTAATCCTGGTGAAAGATCTTCAACATCTCCCATAAATATCTTCCTTTTTTACCTAAAACCATTCTTTATATCCTGGGGAAAAGAAAAAATAAAAGGGTGAGCTCAAATTCTCAGTAAGGGTAAACAAAAGAAATATCAATCACATCATATACATAAGCACATAACTTTTGGAAATCTTAACCTGCAAAAGAGATCATAATTTCATAACATGGGGTAAATCATGGCAGTGAAATGTAATCACAATAATCATAACTTAAAACATGAAACTTTGTGGAATTCACACATAATCATAGAGAATCATTTCTTGTTAGTCAAGACTCATTTCCAAGACTATCTTAGTGGACAAAGTCCCTTTCTGAACCGAGTCACCCTTGTTCCAGTCCTGTTTCACTGAACCGGTATAATCTACCGTTCCAGCCATGTCTATCTCATGAGATATAAAGTCTTTACCAAATGCATTGGAGGGAGATATAGGTCCCACCCATCTTATAATGAATCCTTTCTTATGTGTGCCACATAATCATAAACCATACATCATAGCATAACCCATGTAATAAAAATGGAATTCTTAAACAACATGACATCATAAAACAATTCATATAAGATAAAGGAATTCATAAAAATATTTCCATCACAACATAATCAAATCCATGTAATAATAGGGATAAAAACAGAACCCTTTTATTATCTTAGATGGAAAATAGTTTTGATAAAATACTTGAACTCCATTCTTGAGGAAAATATCCTTTCTACTTGAAAAACATTTTTCCTTTCATAACATGTCATACGACTTTAAAATAAAATAAGTTGATTAAAAATAAACTTGAAAACTTATAATGGAAGATTCTTGGAAATAATGTTTTAAAAATCCATTCTTGCCGTATAAGTTAAAAAAACATTCTTCGTACTTTTGTCGGAAAAGTCAAAAAGTACCTCGAACGAAAAACGAAAAAAGATTCCTTTCAAATCCTTTACTAAAAACTCACAGAAGGGTAAAATTGGATTTAAACTATTGTAAGTGTATGGAAACAATATTACATATTGAGGGAACATGGATGTGGATGATAAAATACACCCTAGTAAATACTTACGAATAAACAATCTCGGATAAAAATGAGATTGTGATATTTCCCTTACCTTATGCCCGACTTGCTTTGTAAGTGTCTGAACCTCCTGTATAATGATTTAAATAATGTTATTGACTTATTCCAGAATCATAATTATTTTTATGATATCATATATGGTCATATTCTTAGCTTCTTAGTAGTAATATTTCATTGCTACTTGTTATTCGGGTGTTTATAACTTTTTGTTCTTATGCGTGTTTTGTTGAATAAATTATTATTCTTTTCTTTAGGTTATAGATACCTCATTTACAGAATGGTATTAGTGTAATATATATCATATTCATTCAATTCAATTCATTTATATAATCATTATGAAATGAAGATCATGTAGAACGAGTCACATCACATCGTGGAGACGGTATTCCGTACGTACGCACGAGTGATGATATCGTTCCTATGATCGTGGAATTGTATTGGAGTATATTTATACTATTTCATAATAAATATCACTTTATAATAGTCATATATATTCATTATTTACACCATTATACCCATCCAAGTAAGGTGGTGGTGGAAAACAGATTACACCACGGCGTGGAGACGGTATTCCGTACGTACGCACGCGCAGTGATTTATTTTTCCGTAGGATGGATAGAAGGTTAATTAGAGTTGTTTCATATTTATAATAAAATATCAGTATGTAAGTAATACTTATGTTATTACATTATCATGAAACAACTAAAGAAGAAGAAGTTGAAGAAGAAAGAAATTGAAATGATCGGTAATGGATATTACCTCTTCTTTGAAACGCCTCTTTGAATCCTCCACTTAGGGAACTAATATTGGTCTTTGAAGAAGACCAGGACCTCTAGGATTATTCTAGGGAAGTGTAGAAGGGATTTTGGCAGGGGTTGACCGAGCTTGAGTGCTCAAATTGGTGTGAGGAGGAGGGGGAGGAGGTGCCGTTTTATAAGGGAGGATAAGGGCACCTTCGGAATAACTAACAATATTATTTTATTATAAAGTCATGTTCGGTTTTAAATAGCTCCAAATTGATTTATTTCGAGGCTAAGGTGGGGATGGATCGAAATAATCTCATACAATAGAATTTAGAAAAGTTTTTGTTCCTATTTTAACCTTATCATTTAGATTTAACATTAAGTTAAATAATTTTACTTTTACTGTGTCTTCTTGTGTTCTTACACTATAAGGTTAATAAACTTACTATAAGAAGCCAAACGAACCCCAAATTGTTTATTATTAATATATATAACCTTATCTAAGTCATTTGGCCGAACCATAAATTTTTAGGAATAAAATAACAATTAATAATATAATATTTGTTTTAAAAACTATTTTATATCAATTTTGACACTATTTTGTAATTGATTTTTGTGAAAATCATAACAGAATGATAAGTTCAAAAAAGGTTAATTAAATCAATACTAACATGTCATATTAACCTATAAAATTAGTGGAATTCATAAAAAGTCTCAAATTATATTTATTTTGGTATTTATAACATCAATTATGTCAATATTTTGATTAATAAGATAATTACTGCATCATTGTTGTGTCATAAATAAAGTAACTTATTTAATGTCTAAAAATTACAAATAAAATACAATTATGTAGGAAATAATTTTAGATTTCTAATGAATATTTATAGTCGAATTTATCTTATGTATAACCCCATATTAAAAATGTTTTAGTAAATAAACTTTGATATTAACTCTTTTAACCCTTCTTTAAATAAATTAATAATAAATATCCTAATCTAATCCAAGTGGGCCTAAATGGTCAAATTTTTTTTCCAAAGTTTGTTTCTGGTCGAATTACACTTGTCCAATAGAATTAAGACATGTGTTAGGGTAATAATAATATCATTTCTACCCATAATTACCCTATTTACTTTTAACCGTGGTAAAAAAAAGTAAAAAGCTACTATTCACCAAAAAATTATTTTCATCTCAATGAACCACATTTTACTTACTGACATCAACCATGTCTCTTGGATTTTTGAAATTCCACTCATAGAAGCGGTAAAATTATGTTTTATGAACAATTCAGTTTTTTTAACTACCACTTAGTGGTTTCACTATTCATAAAAAATTGAATGTTTTCAGAAAAATACCAAAAATTAGGCCTAAGCTATATTTGATATTATGAACTCAAAAATGATTTCTATTTTACCAAATTCAAAACATATCAGTTGCATTAATTAATTTAAAAATTAATTCCCGTCGTCAAAACAAATAGTGTGTTCTTAAGAGATAATAACTATCAAAAGATTGGCACTTGTTTATGTCTGGTTTAAATGTGAAATTACATCCAATGACCATCATTGTATTAAATTGTAAAAATATATTCTAAATATAATTTAAAACTACTAAAATTAATAATTTATCACTATTAATTATTTCGATTGAAAAAGTTGTTTTTAATTAAAATTTAGTAATTTTCACTATTCATCAAAATATGAAAGTTATCCGAAAATCACCAAAATTTCACCCTAAGCTAATTTCGATATTACGAATCCAAAAATGAATTCCATTTTAAAAAATAAAATTACAAAATTTTAGAAAGTGGTTATTACTATTCATAACGGCTAGTTTTAATAATATTTTAATAGCATATTGTTGTTTAGTGAAACTCATTATTGCGTACTACACACGCTATCGAGAAAGGTCGTGATTGCGTGTAATGCAAGGCAAATCAAGGATGCGTGTTGTGCAAGCTCCTTTTGGTGTAGCGTACAACACAAGACATTAGTGAAATTAAAGGGAATATTTTTTATAAAATCTCGGGGTGTTACATTCTACCCCCCTTAAAATGAATTTCACCCTCGAAATTCGTCAGGGTTATAAATGGTTTACTATTCAAAAGTTTCTTTAATAGAAACCCACATCGTAAAAAGTAATACCAAAACCAATCTTTAAAAACGAAAGTATGAAACGTAATGGTTACCCAAATAAACTAATCACTGGGTTTCCACATAGGTGAAAATATGGATATGGAAGAAAAATCTAACCATCATGTTCTAATGGAGAGTGGTAGAGAACATGGCTATGGAAAATCCAACAATCACAAATCCATAAATTTGTGACGATCTAAGGTACCATCCAATTAATCAGATATAAGAGCACTAGGATAACATTTTTGGTTTTCAAGATCGTTTCCCTAAAGTTGAAGAATTTGAATTACAATAAATACTAACTTTATTTTGGTACAATCTCAATGTTGTTCGTGCCTTGAACAATTTCCACTTCATCTCTTAAATAAATGAAGTTGAATTTGTTATTCGTGAAGTGTTAGCAGATCATGTGATAGAATGACGGGTCATTCCATCTATCTCAAACAAAAGGTTAGCAAATGTTATTAAATATACATAAGTCATTCTATAGTGAGATTAATCATATATGGTTCCTAAAATGGACTTATACTTCATATATCATACTGCTTAATATAATAAAACTAGTTTCTACTAAATAGGGACTTCCTGTAGGTTAGTGGTAGGCGATAAAGGCCAGTCGCACTTCGGTTGTGGGTTCGATTCCCACAGCCTTGTCCGACGCGATGGACTGTCGCCTGTCCTGCAGGTTGTCCTTTTTCTAAAACTATAACATCCCATCAATAATATCGAAAACATTTCTATCCTTAAACAACACTAACTTATGTCCAACACAATCCATTCCAATCTTTAGGCTTATCCATAATACTAAAGTCCACTCTCATAACATAGTGAAAACGATTACCAAAGATTTAATAACATCGTTGATCCCAATATATCATATGATATGTTTTGTTGGTCACATTCCAAACATTCAAAGTCATTAATGATGTATCCTCTTGAATACCCATTGAGCCTTAGTGAAAACATGAATGTAGTTAAAAGTTTACACTTTCCACATACCAAAATCCTCAAAATTCTATATACTCAAACCATGATATCACTTAGTCCTTATATCAATCATGAGCTCATGAATACTGTTAAACATTTCATTTTCTCGTTTTCCCTCCATTATGCGCATATCATCTTATTTCCAAAAAATATCTCAATCACTTTGAATACCACATTAGACCAACACATAAATATTCCAATACTTTATGATACCACATTATTTTGGAATCCCATTACATAAACACTTAATCATTCCACCACATCGTTATAATATTCAACATTGCCAATAGTGATCGCATGTGACTTCACTTTTTCCTTTGCCTTCAGTGGTTGCTCATGTTGATCATCACTAACCCTTGGATTAGGGCATTTATTAGCATAATGCCCCATTTCCTTGCACTTGAAGCATTGAAGTGTTGGTGGTGCGTTCTCTGCAGTGTTTGCTTTGTTCACATCATTAGAAACCCTTTTTCCATTACTTCGACACTCAGCTGCTCGATGACCTTCTTTTCCACACTTAAAACATTTTCTAGTCCCTTTAAGACAATCTCCACCATGCTTCTTTCCACACTTTGAGCATAAGGAAACATTCATTTTCTTTTCACCATTATTCTGATATTTATCCTTGAACTCCATCTTTCGTTTCTTGTCAAAACCATGAGATGGATATGTAACACCAACTTCCATTTCTACCTTCATAGCACAACACACAATTTCTTCATAGCTACTGAAGTCTCTTATAGCTAATGCCCTTCGAAGACTTGGTTTTAATCCACTGAAAAATCGATCAACTTTACTTTAAGGTTGGATGATAATGCCAGATGCATACCTTGCAAGTCTTGTAAAATTTTCTTCGTATATACCAACAGATTCATCATCCTTCTGCTTCAGCTCAAAAAACTCCTTTTCCATCTTCGTTCTAAGAATACGAGGGAATTACTTACTGAAAAACAAGTTCTTGAACTCGTCCCATTCCATGGACTCAATTTCATCTCTTGGCCTCGTATTCTTGATAATATTCCACCATTGATCAGCTTCACCTTCCAAACAATATACTGCTAAGATGATTTTATCATGTTCAGAACATTGAAGAACTGAAAATATCTTTTTAGTGGTACTGATCTATTGTTCAGCAACAAGTGGATCAGAAGACCCATTGAAAGAAGGTGTACATTGCCTCATGAAGGACTCAATAGAATATTGTTCCCTTCTCTGCTCATTTGGAAGTCCAGAATGATTCATAGCTTGTGTAAGTATAGTAATAATATCTTGCACTCCATCTCCCATAACATTTGTTTGTTCAGGAGGACAATCATTTCATTGTCCATTGCATTGATCAACACGGTTCCTTCGGGTTCCAGCCATCGTCTAAAACCCAAAAATAATAGTGTGAGAGGCAAAAATCATGCTAGGGAAAACAACATAATAAAGGGGGAGTACCTTCAATATCTAACATCTTAGGTTTAATTCTATGATCGTTAGCGTAGTTCTAGTACTATAACCTATACGTATACTTAACCTTAGGGACATCCCTAGACATACCTTAGAAATATCTCTTGGGATCTCACTAAAGTTCTCGCATCCTAGTTTCCAAATGTTGACTAAACCTTTCCTTTGATACCAACTGAAGAGACCCGAAACTTGACGTACATTGACATTACATTACATTTTCGGAATACATAGTACATAACAAAAACACACACACAAGGATCGTAATAGTTTAGTGTATTTGGAAACTTGGAATATAATCTTCTAATCCTGGTGAAAGATCTTCAACATCTCCCATAAATATCTTCCTTTTTTTTACCTAAAACCTTTCTTTATATCCTGGGGAAAAGAAAACATAAAAGGGTGAGCTCAAATGCTCAGTAAGGGTAAAAAAAGAAATATCAATCACATCATATACATAAACACATAACTTTTGGAAATCGTAACCTGCAAAAGAGATCATAATTTCATAACATGGGGTAAATCATGGCAGTGAAATGTAATCACAATAATCATAACTTAAAACATGAAACTTTGTGGAATTCACACATAATCATAGAGAATCATTTCTTGTTAGTCAAGACTCATTGCCAAGACTATCTTAGTGGACAAAGTCCCTTTCTGAACCGAGTCACCCTCGTTCCAGTCCTGTTTCACTGAACCGGTATAACCTACCATCCCAGCCATGTCTATCTCATGAGATATAAAATCTTTACCCAATGAATTGGAGGTAGATATAGGTCCCACCCATCTTATAATGAATCCTTTCTTATGTGTTCCACATAATCATAAACCATACATTATAGCGTAACCCATGTAATAAAAATAGAATTCTTAAACAACATGACATCATAAAACAATTAATATAAGATAAAGGAATTCATAAAAATATTTCCATCACAACATAATCAAATCCATGTAATAATAGGGATAAAAACAGAACCCTTTTATTATCTTAGATGGAAAATAGTTTTGATAAAATACTCTAACTCCATTCTTGAGGAAAATATCCTTTCTACTTCAAAAACATTTTTCCTTTCATAACATGTCATACGACTTTAAAATAAAAGAAGTTGATTAAAAATAAACATGAAAACTTATAAAGGAAGATTCTTGGAAATAATGTTTTAAAAATCCATTCTTTCCGTATAAGTTAAAAAAACATTCTTCGTACTTTTGTCGGAAAAGTCAAAAAGTACCTCGTATGAAAAACGACAAAAGATTCCTTTCAAATCCTTTACTAAAAACTCACAGAATGGTAAAATTTGATTTAAACTATTGTAAGTGGATGGAAACAATATTACATATTGAGGGAACATGGATGTGGATGATAAAATACACCCCAGTAAATACTTACGAATAAACAATCTCGGATAAAAATGAGATTGTGATATTTCCCTTACCTTATGTCTAACTTGCTTTGTAAGTGTCCGAACCTCCTGTATAATGATTTAAATAATGTTATTGACTTATTCCAGAATCATACTTATTTTTATGATATCATATATGGTCATATTCTTAGCTTCTTAGTAGTAATATTTCATTGCTACTTGTTATTCGGGTGTTTATAACTTTTTGTTCTTATGCGTGTTTTGTCGAATAAATTATTATTCTTTTCCTTAGGTTATAGATACCTCATTTCTAGAATGGTATTAGTGTAATATATATCATATTAATTCAATTAAATTCATTTATATAATCATTATTAAATGAAGATCATGTAGAACGAGTCACATCACATCGTGGAGACGGTATTCCGTACGTACGCACGAGTGATGATATCATTCCTATGATCGTGGAATTGTATTGGAGTATATGTATACTATTTCCGAATCAATATCACTTTATAATAGTCATATATAGTCATTATTTACACCATTATACCCATCCATGTAAGGTGGTGGTGGAAAACAGATTACACCACGGCGTGGAGACGGTATTCCGTACGTACGCACGCGCAGTGATTTATTTTTCCGTAGGATGGATAGAAGGTTAATTAGAGTTGTTTAATATTTATAATAACATATCAGTATGTAAGTAATACTGATGTTATTACTTTATCATGAAAAAACTAAAGAAGAATAAGTTGAAGAAGAAAGAAATTGAAAAGATCGGTAATGGATATTACCTCTTCTTTGAAACGCCTCTTTGAATCCTCCACTTAGGGAACTATGATTGGTCTTTGAAGAAGACCAGGACCTCTAGGATTATTCTAGGGAAGTGGAGAAGGGATTTTTTCAGGGGTTGGCCGAGCTTGAGTGCTCAAATTGGTGTGAGGAGGAGGGGGAGGAGGTGCCCTTTTATAAGGGAGGAGAGGGGCACCTTTGGAATAACTAAATATATTATTTTATTATAAAGTCAAGTTCGGTTTTAAATAGCTCCAAATTGATTTATTTAGAGGCTAAGGTGGGGATGGGTCGAAATACTCTCATACAATATAATTTAGACATGTTTTGGTTCCTATTTTAACCTTATCATTTAGATTTAACATTAAGTTAAATAATTTTACTTTTACCGTGTCTTCTTCTGTTCTTACACTATAAGGTTAATAAACTTACTATAAGAACCCAAAAGAATCCCAAATTGTTTATTATTAATATATATAACCTTATCTAAGTCATTTGGCTGAACCTTAGATTTTTAGGAATAAAATAACAATTAATAATATAATATTTGTTTTAAAAACTATTTTATGTCAATTTTGACACTATTTAGTAACTGATTTTTGTGAAAATCATAACAGAATTATAAGTTAGAAGAAAGTTAATTAAATCAATACTAACATGTCATATTAACCTATTAAATTAGTGTAATTCATAAAAAGTCTCAAATTATATTTATTTGGGTATTTATAACATCAATTATGTCAATATTTTGATTAATAAGATAATTACTGCATCATTGTTGTGTCATAAATAAAGTAACTTATTTAATGTCTAAAAATTACAAATAAAATACAATTATGTAGGAAATAATTTTAGCTTTCTAATTAATATTTATAGTCGAATTTATCTTATGTATAACCCCATATTAAAAATGTTTTAGTAAATAAAATTTGATTTTAACTCTTTTAACCCTTCTTTAAATAAATTAATAATAAATGTCCTAATCTAATCCAAGTGGGCCTAAATGGTCATATTGTATTCCTAAGTTTGTTTTTGGTCGAATTACACTTGTCCAATAGAATTAGGACATGTGTTATGGTAATAATAATATCATTTCTACCCATAATTACCATATTTACTTTTAACCGTGGTAAAAAAAAGTAAAAAGCTACTATTCACCAAAAAATTATTTTCATCTCATTGAACCACATTTTACTTACTGACATCAACCGTGTCTCTCGGGTTTTTGAAATTCCACTCACAGAAGCGGTAAAATTAAGTTTTATGAACAATTCAGTTTTTTTTAACTACCACTTAGTGGTTTCACTATTCATCAAAAATTGAAAGTTTTCAGAAAAATACCAAAAATTAGACCTAAGCTATATTTGATATTATGAACTCAAAAATGATTTCTATTTTACCAAATTCAAAACATATCAGTTGCATTAATTAATTTAAAAATTAATTCCCGTCGTCAAAACAAATAGCGTGTTTTTAAGAGATAATAACTATCAAAAGATTGACACTTGTTTATGTCTGGTTTAAATGTGAAATTACATCCAATGACCATCATTGTATTAAATTATAAAAATATATTCTAAATATACTTTAAAACCACTCAAATTAATAATTTATCACTATTAATTATTTCGATTGAAAAAGTTGTTTTTAATTAAAATTTAGTAATTTTCACTATTCATCAAAATATGAAAGTTATCCGAAAATCACCAAAATTTCACCCTAAGCTAATTTCGATATTACAAATCCAAAAATGAATTCCATTTTGAAAAATAAAATTACAAAATTTTAAAAAGTGGTTATTACTATTCATAACGGCTAGTTTTAATAATATTTTAATAGCATATTGTTGTTTAGTGAAACTCGTTATTGCGTACTACACACGCTATCGAGGAAGGTCGCGATTGCATGTAATGCAAGGCAAATCAAGGATGCGTGTTGTGCAAGCTACTTTTGGTGTAGCGTACAACACAAGACATTAGTGAAATTAAAAAGAATATTTTTCATAAAATCTCGGGGTGTTACAATGATGACTTCTGTACTGGGATTCTCCATGGGTTCGACAACGATGACTTCTGTACTTGTATCCTAAGTGGGTACGACAGAGTAGATGGTCTTGTATCCTAAGTGGGACTGACAGATTAGTTGGTCTAGTATCCTATGTGGGTCAGACAGCTTAAATGAATCAATGACTACTACTGATCATCTCTATCCTTATACGAAACATATAAATACCTGTGGGATATGAGTCTTGACTTCCAATAATTATCATCGATGTGATTGACCTAACTTCCTTTGTGGGCAGGGATGTGCTTGGGCTCGATAGTTGGAGTCGAAATGTAGTTTTTAACTTAGGTATATGTATGGGCATATACCTATGTAGGGTTTGTTGATACTTTGTGATGGTATCTCTCTTATGTGGTTTATGCTTCATGGATTCTAGGAGACTTTCTGTGGTCTCGGGGTCCCTAATGAGTATCGTATACTCACCCCTATATGGACTATACCCCAACTACATTGTGTTGGATGCAGATTACATACAGCACTGATCGAGGTAGAGACTTGTAGAGCTAGACGGTACCCGGAGGTGGACCCCTTGGTGAGACGTACACGGAGCAGTCAGACGGACCCGAGGTGCTGAGGAGGCCATCTGTACCCACCCTTCTGGTGGGATTCCCAGAGGATGACTCAATGGTTGCTATTTTACTTTACTGTAGTTGTACTATCTTTTTCAGTTGTACTGCACTTAATGTTGGGCTTTTATTTCTGGCCCCTTTCCTTTCAGGACTTACTTTTGTATTCAGTATTACTTAGTGCTTAATTTTGTTGCATACTCTATTGTGTTTGTTTACTTTTATAAAGCAAATTCCTTCCATTTTTATCGATATTTATGCCTATAGTGCTAGTTTCCATCCCCTAGACTATGGAATGAGGGCTTGGGGTAGTCATGGCACGAGCCTTGAGGACGAGTAGTGACAAATTGGTATCAGAGGGAGGCTCATATGCGTTCTTAGTACTCTCTTTTGTTTCCCTAGTGTTTTTTGTAGCTTTACAAGGACGTAAAGCCCTGAGGTGGGGGTAATTTAAAGACTTGTAAATTTCAAGGAAATTTTTTTCTTTATTCTTTGTAATTTTATGAGTCCGTAGTTTCTGAAGGCACCTGATTTTGAGGCCCGTTGTGCCCAGAATCAATTTCTAATGTTTTGTTCAGGTACGTTTAGTAAACGTACGTGCGGGTTTTTCAATCTTTTGAACTAGTGCTCAGAATTGAAATATGAAGGCACCGATGAACTCGCAGTGCCAGTATTCACTTAAGGGGACCTTTACCACAGTTGCGTTTTATGCGGGTTGAAAGTTATAATATGGGTATTTATCTTAAATTAAATAAAATTGGGGTGATACACAATTTTATTTTAAGAGGTGGTTATTTCCTCCAAGAGGAAGTTAGGGGTGGGGCCCACACCCTACCTAACCTCCCATGAGAGTATTTAGTGTGGTGGGGCCCACACGAACCCAAATCCTTTCACCTCCCCTGAAATTCCTTAAACTCCCCATTATTTAATTTTAAAACACCTCTCATTTATTATGGTGGAGTCTCTCCACCTCCCACACATTGATTATGCCAACCCTTCTAATTAATAACTTCATTAATTATTTGGAACCTCTTTTGAATGAATTTTAATTGCATGGAAATTCTATTAAAGTGGGGTATCTTTTATAATATTGGTTGGAAAATATTTTGGTGGAGAAACCTTTGGATAATTAGAATAAAGGTGTTCCTCTTTCAATGAAGAACACCGTTCTTCAACAAAGGACATCTCTGATGGAGAATGTGAAGAACTTCTTTGAATAAAGATTCTTCCTTGGACACACCCCAATGTCAAGGAATCTACATCGTCTTCAGATTCACTTTCCGTGTTAGGACAATGACCCTTCCTCCAATGTTGACAGGACAACACCATTTTCTAGGACACTCATCTTCCACGGCTCAACGGCGTGCGACATCGAGTACAAGGTAGGGGGTTTTTGTATGATTATATATATATATGTGAATTATTCCCTCATACTTGGGTGAATATATGTTGGATAATTTTTTGAGCCTCTAACGTAGAGGGTACGTGCTAACGAACAAGTCCAGACCCTCTGTCAATTTTTTCATGATGGATGGATTTTTGGGTGATGGATGAATGGAAGGGAAACACTATTTTCAGGCCGTCGCAGTGAAGGGTAAGCCCCGAGGAGGCCGTAGGCGCAGACGGGAGGCAAAACAAACCACCAGAATGACTCCGGTGGCCCGCAGATGAGCACGGTGGCACGGTACTGGCCGGATGCCTAGGGGCAGCGGTTCCCCTCGCATGCCTCCAGTGGAAGACCGCCGCAGCGCGGAGCAAAACCCGCATCCGCGGGTTCTGGGGAGGACATTTGGTGCTAGCTGGCGCCGCCGTTTCGAGAAAATGGGGGGGGGGGTGCCCCCCCTGCTCCGCTGGGCCAAATGGCCGAGCCACGACCTACCGCTAGGCCAGGACGCCCATCGCGCGGGTCGGGACTCCTGTCGCGTGGGCCGGGCCGCCTATCACGTGGGTCGGGCCGCCTGTCGCGCGGGCCGGGCCGCCTTTCGTACGGGCCGGGCCGCCCACCGTGTGGGCCAAGCCGCCCCCGTGCGGGCCGAGCCACAACCATCGGGCCGGGCCGTACCCTACCAGGCCGGACCCGGACTCAGGTCGGGTCCCCCCAGTGCGGGCCAACCCATGGTGGGTTGGGCCAGGGCTGACCCGACCCAGACCCCCTCTTTTGACCACTTTTGATTTTTCGGCCATAACTTGAGCTACACACCTATGATCGATGCACCATCAATTGAATAAGATTCCTTGGATCGAGTCGGTCATTTTGGTATATTATACTCAAGGTATTGGAAAATTTTGGGTATGGCTGGGTTTGTTCAAACCCGTAACCAACCGGGCCCTTGGAGCAGAAACACTTATAACTTAAGAACTAGACCTCTGTTTGGCGTGCCATCAACTACGTTGGATTACATTTGATGAGAAGGTTGTTTGACATACACTAACTGAGGTTAGGACATATTTGGAGTACCGTCGGGTTGGTTTGAGCCTAAAAATCAACTGGTCCCCTGGAACAGAAATGCAAATAACTCTCAGACCGGGCGTCCGATTGACGCGCCATCTTTCACGTTGGGTTTCTTTTGATTAGACGGAACCTTGGGATACATCAACTCTAGACTTCGTGATAGTTGATGTATCAACCCCTTTTCTCGAGGAGTGGACCCCCTCGATTCAAGTGTGTTGTGTGCGGGAACCCTAGAGCTGGATGCGACTGTGACGACTACCGTACTAGGATCCTCCATGGGTTCGATGACGATGACATTCGTACTAGGATCCTCTGTGGGTTTGACGACGACGACTTCCGTACTAGGATACTTCATGGGTTTGACGATGATGAATTCCGCACTAGGATCCTCCGTGGGTTCGATGACGACGACTACCATACTAGGATCCTCCATGGGTTCGACGACGATGTCTACCGTACTAGAATCCTCCATGGGTTTGACGATGATGAATTCTGTATTGGGATCCTTCGTGGGTTCTACAATGATGAATTATGTTCTTGTATCCTGAGTGGGTCCGATAGAGTAGCTAGTCTAGTATCCTGAGTGGGTCTGACAGCTTAGCTAGTCTAGTATCCTATGGGGGTCCGACAGCTTAGATAAATCAGTGACTACAACTGATCATCTCTATTGTTATATGAATGATATATATACCTATGTGAGCTGAGTCTTGACTTACAATCATTATCATCGATGTGATTGAATTACCTTCTTGTGTGGAATGGGTTGTGCTTGGGCTCGAGAGTTGGAGCCAAACATTGGTTGATAACTTAGGTATATGTATGGGCATATAACTAAGTAGGGTTGGTTGATACTTCATGATTGTATCTCTATTCTGTGCTTTATCCTTCATAGATTCTGGGAGACCTTCCGGGATCTCGGTATCCCTACTGAGTATCGTATACTCACCCCTCCACGGGATATTCCCACACTACATTGTGTTGGATGCATATGAAGGACAACAATGATCAAGGTAAAGACTTGTAGTGCTGGACAATACTCGGAGGTAGACCACTTGGTGAGATGTACACAGAGTAGTCAGAAGGACCCGAGGTGCTGAGGAGGCCATCTGTACCCCCCCTTCAGGTGGGATTCTTGGAGGACGACTCAGTTGTTGCTGTTTTACTTTACTACAGTTGTACTAGCTTTTTCAGTTGTACTGCACTTACTGTTGGGCTTATATTTTTGGCCCCTTTCCTTTCAACACTTACTTTTGTATTCAGTATTACTTAGTGCTTACTTCTGTTACATACTCTTTTGTGTTTGTTTACTTTTATAAAGGCAATTCCTTCCCCTTTTTATTGGTAGTTACGCCTTTGGTGAAAATCGCTAGCCCATGGCATATGGTCGGCGGGCTTGGGGTAGTCACGACACGGGCCCCAAGGACGGGTCATGACAGAAGAATTATAAACTTGTGATCTGACTATTATTCCATATGATGTTTTCATAGCTAAATAAAAATCTAATTGTTATGGTTATATGGAAATACCATTAGAAAATTCAATAGAAATAAAAGAGTTGGATGTTTCAGAATCAAATAGAAAATTACATATTTTTCAATGGATGGTAAGTGTATCTTTCACCACATCATTGTTGTACACCACATCTCCAGTAGTGATATAATAAAATTTTCATTTCCCCTTGGACATAATAGGTTCCTAATACTGATCATCATCGATAACCCTCAGATTTGGAAATTGGTTAGAATAATTAACATTTTACTTGAAATTAAACCATTGATGTGTGGGAGGTTCATTATATGTATCCTTTTCTCTATTCTCATTATTAGCCATATTTTTTCATTACTTCGACATTCAATTTCCCGATGGAATTATTTTCCACACATAAAACATTTACTTGTCTCTTTAAAATATTTTAATCCATGTTTCTTTCCTATGTTTTAGCATAATGAAAATAATATCTTCATTTCACTATGGTTGTAGATTTCCCCTTGGATGCTATTTTTTTCTTCTTATCAAAACCATAATATTGACGGGTAACTCCAATCTACATATTAACCTTGAGAGCACATCATCTGAATTTCGAATATCTATAGAATTACCTTACGGTTAATGCCCGTTAGAGACATAGTTTCAAGCCACTAGAGAATTGATAAAATTTAATTTTAGGATGGATTGTAATTCTATATGTTCACATTGAAAGTCTTCTAAAATTTTCATTATAGGTACAACAATATTCATCATCCTTTTTCTTAAGCTCAAGAATATCCTTCTCTATATTTTTTCAAATAACAAAATGTATTTACTTATTGAAAAAATAATCTCTTGAACTCCTCTCATTCCAGGGATACAGTTTCATTTTTTCCCCCATATTGATGATTAGATTTCACCATTGTTCTAGTTTAATTTCCAAATGATAGAATTCCGAAATGAATTTCTTATGTTATAAACATTTGATATCTGAAAATATATTTTTAGTGGGATTGATATGTTTTTAAACAACTAGTAGATAAGAATACCTAATTAAAGAAGGTTGATTATTCTTTATGAAGGACTCATCCAAATTTATTTCCATCCCATGCTCATTTGGATGTCCTGTATGATTCATATCTTGAGAAAGTTGTGTGAGCATAAACAAAAAGTTTTTCATTCAAATTCCTATAAAATTCTGTTTATTAGGAAGATAATAATTGCATTTCCCATCACAATTAGCATTAACGCGGTTATATTAGGTTCCAACCATCAACTGAAACTAAAAAAAATTGTTTGAGTAACACTAATCACAACTGGAAAACAACATAATCAAGGGAAATTACTTATTAAATTTGTATTTAAGACACCTTAAGTTTCATCCTATGTATCTTATGATCATCACCAACATTATTGGATTTTAACATATACTTAGACTTATACTTAAGGTTATTACTAAGGATTTTTCATCCTTATTACCAATGGATATCTAAACCATAATATGACAACCCCTATAGTTACCCATACTTTTCATACATACATATTACATATAAATGGATAGATATTCATTACATAACATAAAAATTCCCCCTAGAACCAAATTTTATAATTTTACTTACATATATCTAAACATAAATAATGGATTCAAAAAACATCTATATCATCTCCCACTTATTCCTTCATAACTAGAACCCTTTTTGAAACATCTTACCTAATGACTTTCTTCATATCCTGGGGAAATTAAACATAATAAAGGGTGATCTCAAAAGCTCAGTAATAGTAAAAAATAAATATATTAATAATTTCATAATTATAAGACATAAGAACATAAACAAAACATTTAAAAATTATATCCTATATATACAAGATCATCATATCATGTAATGAGATAGATCATATAATTTTTAAATAATCAAAGAACATATTCCATGATAGCATAAAATAAGAGATGAAATTATTGAATAAACATAAGAATAGGAAATAATTTTCATATTAGTCAAGGATCACTACGAAGACCATCACAGTGTAAAAATTTCCTTAATGAACCTTGATCACTCCTCGTTCCGATCCTATATTACAGAACTAGGTTCAAATCATGTTTTAGTCCTATATGTCTCATAATATATAAATATTTACCCTATGACTTGGAGGGAGACATAGGTTACATCCATCACATAATGAAAACCATAAATATTTGTTTGAAAAGAAAATAATTCACATATCATATCAAAACCCACAAAAGGAAATCGTCTTTATAAACATATTTTATCGTAACATAAACCATAGATAAGAAATAGATTTCATAAATATCATTCCATTATAAGAATAAAACAACCATATAAAGAAAATGGATAATATCATTGAAAATATCCCCAATAATGCATAATTAACATCAAAAAATGTTATCGTAAATGCAAAATAATTACGAGATATCACTTGAAAATAATTCTTGTGGAAAATAACTTTTGGCATTGAAAACGTTATCTTTTATTAAAATATCATGAAATTTTAAAATAAAAAAATTTGTTTGAAAATAACCTTGTATGATTATAAGGTAAAATTAAATTAAGTAAGGGGTAATGAAATTGGAAAGAATCAATTCATGTTATATAAGTTAAAAAAATTCCTTTCATACTTTTTCCAGAATGGTCACAAAGTACCTCATTTTGAAAATGAAAAAAGAATTCCTTTCGAACCATTTATTAAAAATTCAAAAATGGTTAAGAATGAAATTAAAAAATTCTAGAATAAAATTAGAAATGTTTTGGAAATATTTTTTAAGAAATATGGCCATTTAAGACAAATATTTCCCATAAGATTCTTATATATAAATAATCTTGAATAATAATGAGATTGTGGAATTAACACTTACCATAGGTATGATTTTCATCATACTTATCTAAAAATCCTGTATAATGGTTCAAATAATGTTATTAATTTATAAAATAATAATATTAGTACTTATTATATCATATATTTTCATCTTATATCACATTTTCACCAATTTGTTAATAACATTTCATTATTACCCTTCTTTCGGGTGTTAACTACTTCATTTTACTATGCATGTTCTCCATATAATCCCCCGTTCTTGTGAATATGATATAGTTACATCATATATAGAATGGTATTAAGGTATTATATATCATATTTATTCATTATATAAATTTATATAATCACTCTTGAATGGTGATCATGGAAAATAAATTACATCACATCTTGGAGACGGTAGGTCGTACGTACACATGAGTGATGATATCATTCCCTTAATAGTGAAAGTATAAGGGAGTGGATGGTGTATATATTTTTCCAGAATAAATATCAAGTTATAATTATTATATATCAATTATTTCCATCATTTTAACCATTCAAATAAAGTGGTGATGAGAAATAGGTTACAATATGAGGTGAAGATGGTCAGCCATACGTACATATGCCCACAAAATGTTTTTGTTTTTTTTAGGTTGGTTAACAGGTGGAATATGGTTGTTAAATAATCATAATAACATCTAATAATATAATATATAATGGTTTTATTACTTTATAATCTAAATAACACATGAATAATAAGTATAAGAAGAAATAATCTTGAAAGAGTTAGAAAAGAAGATTTTCTTTTTTTGGAGAGCTTCCCTTAAATATCCTATTAGGGACACTATGTATGGTACTATGTGAATAAAAGAACATCTAGAATGTGTATATGGAATTTTAGCAGATAAAATTGGAGGTTATGGTTTATATTAAAGGCTCAATGTGATGCGAATAAGTGAGTGAGGAGGTACCCCTTTATAATTGAGGTGAGCGATAGTTTTTGAATTTCACAAAATATTAATTTATAATAAATTCAAACACAATAAAAATAACTCCAAATGATTTTTTTTGAAAATATAAGATTTTATAAGGTTTTAATCACATCAACCAATATATTTTTGACAAGTGTTGATATTATTTTAATATTTATCATTTTCAATAATCCGTTGTTAACCTATTCTAATTTTAACTATGGTATCAAATTTTTCAATATTAAAAGGTTGTAATTTTTATATATGTGATGCCAATTAAACCATAAATTTCTAATTTAAAACACTTTATAAGACATTATAATTATTTTGTATTTTTAAAATTGATTTATAATTTTAAAATAATTTAATAAAATATTTTGTCGAATAAATATCATGATTATCAATTTTGACACTATTAATTACATAGACTTTTAAAAATATCCACATAACAAGTTAACATATAAAAAAATATTTTATTTTATCTATAAGAGGTCAAATTCATCGAAAAATGTTTTTTATAACATTAATTATTTCAAATTATTTTTATTTTAATATTTTTAGTGAAATTTATTTTATATTTATATTAAAAAAATAAATAGCATATTATTATTGTGTAATTATTTAATACACATATTTTTTCAAAAATATATTAAAAATAAAATACCATGATGGATATAAATATTCTATATTTCATAGGAATATTTATATTTTAATATATCTTTTTCATTACCCTATATTAAAAATTATATAGTATTTAAAACATGAATGTGACTTTTTTAAATTTTTATTAAATAAAACATTATAGATATGATATTCATATGTAAGAAACCCAAAATATAAAAAAATCATTAAAATTTGTTTATTAAGTTAAAAATTCACTTTTATTTTCGTTCATAACATACATGCTTCCCCATTTGGACACATAAAGGAAATTTATGACAAAGAAAGTGACATTTTGTGACATTCTTGTATTCAAACATTATATAAGTAATTTTCATGGAAAAGTGTCCATTAAACAACATAATTTAGAACCTTATTTATTAAGGGTTGAGTTATATTTATCCAATAAAACATTGTCATGTGTTAGAGTCGTTTTATATACTTTATCGTCTTATTTGTAACCTAAATTACACAATTTACACATTATCATTGAAACAAAATTTACCTTGCTTAATATTCATATTAGAAAAAACATAATACGACTCTATTATCTAAATTTAGATAATATGAATATATATTTGGCATAATGTTTTCAAAAATTTAATAATAAATAATTTTCATAATTTAATTTAAACTAAAATAGGTAAAATTCCATAAACTTTGTTTTTTCATAAAATGTCCTTTTTTAAAAATAAAATTCTTTTTTATAATAAATCATTACATAAAATACTCTTCAAAATCAAAAATTGGAGTATTTTAAATTAAAATTATATAATTAAAATTTAAAACCAATCTAAAATATAATTTTACCTTGTAATGACTTTAAATGAAAATATTATTTTCAATAAAAATCATTATTTTCATTATTCCCTAAATAAATAAATGTGATTAGAAAAAAATAATTTTAAGATAATTTTGACATTTTGAATAGAAAAAAAAAATTAACATTATAAAATAAATTTTATATGAAGTCTAAAAATAATATTCATTCATAAAAATAAGAAAAACTGATTCTGGAAGAAGACATATTTTTAAAGAATAAATTGATTTTACTAAAATCTAGTAATTATTTTCTAGGAACATACCAATATATTCATATTGAGTTTTAAATTTATATTTATTTAATAAATTATTCATTCATATTTATTCGTACACATTTAATATCTAGGAAATAATAATAGTGTCTCTTGGTTCTTTTAGACTTAAGATTGCATGCAACACAAGCTATTGAAGAATTAAAATTATTTAAAGAGAAATATTTAATAAAAAATATCTGGGTGTTACAAAACCATAGATAAATATTTATAGATAGAGTTGGTAAGAATAAAAATTAAATGTTTAATAATATATTATATTCAATAATTATTGGTGGTTATTATAAATCAGCACTAATAAACTTATCTTACTATTTATTTTTCTTTTAGAGTAAGATTTACACTTGGAGTTTTTATTAAAAACATCCTTCTTAGAGATCTAGGGATATTTCAATTTTATTTTGAAAAAAATATAAGATATAAAATATTTAAAAGATACAATATCAAATAATGAATTTAATAAATTTGAGCTTATGGTCAATTTATCTTCCACTAAATCTTTTGGAACTTTAACCTCAATTACAGTAATCACATAATCTTGACTTTTTCCCCTTTTCCTCTTTTGTGGGAGGACAACTTGATGCTTGGGAGATTGGTTTGAAAAATTCCACAAATCATTATATCTGAAGCACTCGATAAAAAAATTTATTTCATTCCCTTCAATTCATGATCCTTATGACCCCTTTTTCTTCACTTGAAGCAAATTAATATACCCATTAAAGAAGTACCTTGGAGTTTCATTTCATAAATTCCAAATATTAGAAATATCATATTCCCTTTCTTCTTAATTGAATAATTTATTTATTTTATTGGTGCACATTTGACCTCTTATTTTAATAATTTCCCTTGAATATATCAGGCCTAGAAATTTGTTTCTCTCTTTTTATGACATTTGATAGCATATCATCATATAAAGAAAATGTTTATGAAACCAGTGCCTGTCAATTAACGAACATAAGACCTCTAAGTAAGTGGTCTATATTTTTTCGGGTCATATATATAGTCTGTACTATTTCTAGATAGTCATATAATGTTATCCTTATACTATATAAAAATTTATTCTTCATTTTTATTTAATATGAAGAAATTCCTCTCAATATCAGTTCGTTTCTTTCTAGAAAAGTATTTATAAAAGAATAAAATTTAAAAGATATATGTTACATGTTTTCAATTTCATTAACATATTTGGTTTTCTAGATCAATGACCATTAATTATCAACATCTAATTTCAAATAATACACGTCCAGAATAACCATTTCCCTTATATTAATTCCCAAATTGAGAAAAATATTTTCAATGGACTTAATCAATTTTTAAACTACCAATGAATTATTTGTTAAATTAAAATGTGAAGGATTATATCATATGATGTGATAGAATATATGTTAATAGTGTTTTGTAACAAAATCATTCATCACACCTAAATGTTACTCATAATAACCTGAGTCAGCTTCCCTAATATGGTCATGATCTACTCAGCTTCTACACCCATTATATTTTCTTACTTTTCGGGTCAATACTTACATTGTTTATGGGTTTTATTCCCATTATTATTTTAGTCTCCATCTCTAAATAATTCCAAACACTAATTTAGATCATAATCAACATAATATTGATCCTTAAAATAAAAATCCCTATAATGGTAAATGTTGTCAAATACCCTAATTGATTATCATAATTCTCATATTAGTTTTTTTTCATTTAAAATCTAGATTCCAAGGATTATACTAAACTTAATCTGACACCAACTGTAACAACCCAACTCTAATTATCTAGAACCAGTGTTTACTATATTACATAATTACAAGATAACAGATATATCATCACACCAGATCAATTTGTTTAGTAGTCTTGGAAAACTATATATATATATATATGATTTTTATATTATTTTGGATGTATAAAAACCTTGAATTAGAAACATTATTACAACCATTAAATCTTTAATATAATACTATTTTATATCATGGGGAAAGGGAACAAATTAATGGTTAGATGAGATTCTTAGTAGGGGTTACGTATATTAGTAACTATTATGAGTAAATAAGTTATAATAAATATGCCAGAGAGGATAATAAAAACACATATCCTTCAATTAACAACATGAGTTAAATGAACATACTTGAAAAATATCATCATATAAATTACATGGATAATGAAAAATAAATTATTTATAAAGAAAAATAATAAATATAGACATTCATGAACTTTCTATCAAGGCCTTGATATAGTTATCATGAATCTTACCATCAAGGATTCTCAACTAAGACATCATTCTTAATAAATGAGTAGGTGTAAATGAAACGCCCATCCAATATGGAATGCCAACTATTTTGTCACATGAGAACCATCTATCCATCATGGGAAACTAGGACCCACCAATGACATGCATTTCTTATTCATTACTCTTTTTTTCAATAATCTATATAACTAATTCTCAAAATTCTTATACATCAACATTTATCTATATTGTATACTGAATATAGAAAATTTACATTTTCAATGAAATAAATATTTTCAATAAAATTAACTCAATTGACACCATATTTAGAGGTGTTATACAATTGATACAACATCAAATTGGTAGAAATTTCATCATTTAAATCCATGAAATTAAAGATATGGATGTGGAAGATAAAATAATATCTAATGAATTTATTGAGAATGATAAGTAATATGATAATGATAAGGTTAATAACTAAAAACCCTGAATCAATAAAGGATAAAGTAATTCCTCCAATTAACTATAAATTAATGATTTTTAGTAAGACAAATCTTTTTATCATAGTAATGAAATTGTAATTAAACCAATAAAATAACTTCCTTGTATATTTTTATAAAAATGAAATTATAAATCCCTTTAAAAATCTTTTTCATTTATTTAAGAAAATAATAATCTTTTATTTCAGTATATTTTAAAACTAAAAAATCCTATAATGTTAAGAAATGGGCTTTCTTTGAAAATAACCTCATAAACTTATAATGGATGATTCAAACAAAATAGTAGTCGTGATTATTGGAAAAGATGATCATGTAGTGCATATTAAAACAAATATTCCATTCAAACATTTGGTAAAAATTACCTCATTAATTAAATGAGAAAATCTTTCCTTCTAAACCTCTTTATAAAACAATTCTTGAAATCATTTTGAAGATAATATGTACATGGAAAAAACTAGTTGTAAGGAAAACTTCTAAATATTTTTTAAAAGATATCCCGTTACATGTAATTTACTTATTCATTATTGATCTAAAAATATAATGAATAGAAAATAAACATGTAATCCTTAAACATAAACATATGAGAATAAAATATATGAATTTTAATAGGTTATGATCATATAATTTCATAAAGGAAATCCAAACGTAGACAATACGGTAATAAAATGATATTGTATCAAAAATTCTTTACCATGGGTCTTGTTTAGTTAAAGAAGTTTGATAAAATAGTATAATGAATTTTAATTTATTAAATACATTATTAAGAACATTTTTAATATTTTTTTCACTTTAAAATTCCTTTTTTAATGATTTTAAATCTATTCATTTAATAGTTCCTGCTTCTGTTTACTACTTAATGTAGTTCAGTTAATTTCTAAACAAAATACGTTGATATATTTTTTTTGTGGTCAATAGAGTCATGTAATGGTTAAATAATCTCCAAAACATTAATAATTTCTTGAAAATAATTTTTATTAATTCCTTAAAATTATTGAATCATCCCTTCATGGGACTAATATAAAAACGAATCACATCGCTCTATATAGGTGGTAGCTTATACATAAGTTTGAGCAACATTTTCATTTTATAACTATTGTAAGAAAAAGAAGGTAAATGATATCTTATATTAAAAAAAATATTTATTTCATAATTATATTATATATTTTATTAATTCCACCTTCATAAACATCCATGTAAAGTGGTTATAAAAAATACATTAAATTGTTATGTGAAGATGGTAGGTTGTACGTATGAAGGATCAATGTTTTCATTTTCCAAAGGCTATAATAAAGGTAGAAAATGGTTTTATCATAATAATAATAACATATTAGTATCTTTTCAATAATTGATTCATTATGTTATGATTGATTCAGTATATTTGGAGGAAGTAGAATAAAAAATAATCTTTGAAAGATTCGGGTGAGATGATTACCTCTTTTATGATATATAAGCTTTGGTGTACACCTTAATCATTCATAGGATGGTCTTATAATGATAAGAGAAGACAAATAATTATCTTAGGGAATATAGGATGTGTTTTGAGTAGGAATTATCTGATCTTGAGTGCTCAATGTTTTTTTAATAATGGTGGAGAAGAGGTGTGCATGTATAATTGAGTGGAGGAACACACATCGAAATTATATAAAATATGTTAATAAGAAAATCCATTTTAATGTGAATATGGATAAAAATTTTCATATATTAAAATATAATATGGTTTGTTTATAAATATAAACAACTAATAATTTTTAATAATGTATTTATGTTATCTTGATGCCTTATGCCTTTATTTTTAACCCTTTTAACCCATCTTACATTTAACCGAGGTGATAAATATTTACAATGGTTACAATTCATTATGAAGAAAAATTAAGTTGAAATATTTATTTAATATTAATTACTATTATTCAAAATATGTAATCCAATATACATGATCCAACTCCTATAATTTGAAAAAATTAATTTTAATAAAAGTTCACAAAATTCAATGAAAATAGTTTTTAGATAAATGATTACTTTAATCATAAAGATGATTTTTAGAAAAATAAAGTATAATATTTATTACAATTGAATTAATTGGGTTATGTTAAATAAAATGTGTATTTTTTATTTTAAATCAAACAAAAACCAAAGGGTACCTTGTAAATACATTATTAAAATAAAAGAACTATTTTTTTTACGTGAACAAAATTATTACATTGATTTAAAAAATGTTAGAAATATATTTATATGTTCAAAATTATATTTTTATATGAATTATATAACTTATTTTAAATATATTTTCTATATAATAATATTTCATAAACATTAATTTTATTTATATATCATTGTATTTTCATTAAATTTACAGTTTTGTAAAATCAATATTTTTCAATATTCACCTAAAAATAAACTATCTATAAAAAATCTCAAAAATAATTCTATGATAATTTTAGCATGATAAATTTAAAAATGGAATTAATTTATTCATATTCACTTTATAAAATTTTTTAATTTAAGTTTTAATAACATTCTTGAATAAATATAAATGCATTATGCTATAGTTTGTTTAGAAAGAATAACTTACATAATATAAATGAATTTAAAGTGTTATATATTATATGATATCTAAAAAATGTGACTAAATTTTATTTAATTTTCCCAAAAAATACATTTATAATATTTTAATGTTCTTAGTATTTAAAAGGGTGTCAGTCCTCTCACTTATAAAAGGGAACCTCGTTTCCTCACTTCTGTACACATATTATACACCGGAACATGATCAGGATCTATCCAAATGTATCCAAAAATATCCTTCCTATGTCCAAGAGTTATTGGTAGCACAAATATAAAAATCCTATAAGGATTAAGATGTAACTAAAAGAAAGATATCCTAGGAGGAGATATAAGTCTTAATTGAATTATTTTGAGTTATTTTTTTTCTTTACCCCATTAAAATATATTCTAAAAATCATAATATAATAAAATAAATATATTAAATATATTAAATTATTATTAAATTTATTTTAAAATACTTTTCTACCTCTTTTCCATCTTATGCGAAATGGAAATGTCGCACGTGCATATGTGTGGACTTCCACCTTAATGAAGCGATGTGTTTCTTTGTCAATCATCGCCTCATATGGATGGTTGTAAAGTTATATTTTATTGATATATATTATTTTTATTTAAATAATTATGACTATTTCAGGATAAAAATTTATCTACATTCTTACCCTCCCATCGGTTGGAAAATGGAAATATTGCTCATGTGTACTTTTGGATTAACACCTCCATGAAGCATTGTGTTTTGATTTCCATTTCCACATATAATAGATGGTTATAAAGATGGATTTAGTGAATAATTATTATATTTTTAATATTATTATGATTTTATAATGGTAGAATTTTATCTACTTCATTTCTTTTAGAAAAATGAAAATGTTACTCATGTGTATGTACACACTACTACCGACGTGAAATGATGTATTTTATTTTACATATCTTCCTTAAAAAGATTATTCCAAAATATATTGGATATATAAATGTGGTGATTATGACATTTTTATGATTTTATATATGATGGAAATATAACCCCTTTGACCACGACCAATACATTGAATCTTTTTTTAGACTAAACGCCAACAAAATGTGAAATGTAAACACAACTAATTTAATAACTAAATGATACATGATAATAAATGAAATAAAATAATTAATGATAGTGTAATGAAGATGAAAAAGTATCTTATGAAAATAAATAATTAATATAAGTTTATTTTTTTTGGAAATTATATGTCATATGAATCAATTCGGGACTTGAGGTAATGTATATTTTCCTTAGAATCTCGTTTTAAAGGATTATGTAAGAAATGTATCAATGTATGAAGGTTCTCAAAAAAGCTATAATGAAAAACATGAACATTGGGGAATATAAATTGGAATAATTCTCACCTATTATACAAATTAAATTGTATATAACACTCTATGTAGTATATAATTAGTAATTCATTTAGTGTACAAAACATGATTTGTGCCCCATAAAGTATATTACATTTCCTGATATAAGAATTCTACACCCACTAACCTTAAAATTTCATCAAAAAATATAATACTCCATGGTTAATATTATTTAGGGATAGATAAATGTTTTACTTTGTGAGGATAATGAATATTCTACCTCACGATACATATATCAGTGTGTGTGTTTGTGTCCATAAAACATGAAGGAATGATAAAGTGGAGGCGACCTTTTGTATAAAATGATATAATTTATATTATTAACATTACTTAATAATAATTTAATAATATCACACATGAGATCTTTCCTTACATATCACATGTAATAGACCTTCATATCTATCTTATGTTTACTATACTTTGATGGGTTTTTTAAACTTATTATAACTCTATATAATTTCTACCATATCACTATGTGACCATCTGATGAAATCCTCCCAATAAACTCCTTTAGGAGGAAGTTGTATGAAGGAATATAGTTTTAATAATGGAGATACTTAGGAATAACATTCCTAATGTTAAACTCCTTAATCATATTAAAACTCTTTAACTTCAGAACATTAAATGTTATGATTTTAATATTTTTGTTTTATATTGAAATATTTATAAGAAAATCATCATCATTCTTGGAACCCCTTCCATAAAAAAAATTCAGGAAATAAATATTTTGTTCTAATATTTGACTAATATAATTATTTATTTTTTAACCCTAGTATTCACAAAGTGAAAACATAATCCCACTATCCTCTTAAACACTATATTCTTTTGAAAATATCATGCTTGTATTCATAATATAATTTTTGGTCTATAAATAAATTTTATTTACTTTTAGTGGTGATATTTAATAAATAAACTATTGTATATGTATATCATATATGTCATTATTGTTGTTTATGTTATTTTCCGAAAAAATGATATTCATTAAAATATGCCACTGAAGGTGGTGTAACATCAATTCGTTATATTTTAACAAAAAACTGGATAAACTATTTTATCCAAGATAAAACATTTTTATCATTAACATCTTCTCAAAACTTTTTATATAATCTGATTTATCAATGACAATTTACACATAATTCATCATCTCATATTGTTAAAAACAACTACTTATTAAACAAATCTCTTATCATATAAGATAAATGAGATAGCTATACACATAATTTATTTGTATTCATACTGAACTTGATATTTCCCTTTTCATTGAAAAAATTATTCAATATCCCTTTGTTTCAATATTTTTATACAAACTATAATAACTATCAATTATTACCTTGATTTTGAACTATTTTATACTCATGAAAATTTTAAGGTATACATTTGGTATGATATAACCTTAAAAAGTAAGGAATTAAATTATATAACACAAATACCTAGAATGTAACTTCCATGGAATTTCTCTAATCCCATTAGATATTCCATGAAATTACCTAATATAAAATTATTACTCTCATTCCTAATAATTAACTTAGTTTTCAGTATATTTTATTAGATACTTGACGAAAATGTTTTGGATTCTCAAACTAAATTTTCTTATTCTAGTTTATACATTCATACACTTATACTCTCAACACAACACCATAACCTAGACAACACATACCCATTACAATTATCATCAACAACTATTAAAATATTGAGTAAAATTTTCATAAACATATACAAAATGTCATAAAATTTATAAAAATGATTGAATAATGAATTCCATGTCCAAATAAAGCATTAGAGAACCTTGATTGAATCATTATATGCTTCTTACATGTATCGAGATCCACTTGTTGAATAACATCAGTGGAAAATTTATTCAAGAAGGTGTTTCTATAATATATAGAATTTTTCTTACTTAAAGTTTTATTATGTTATCATCCTTATAAGTTTATTATATTAATCTTTTCATTTCTAAAGAATAATCTCATGGTTTGGTTTATTTATAATGATGGTACTATTTTATATATTATGAAATATTTCTTTAACAAGTATCATGTTTTAAATTAATTTAATACAAATTTTTGTAAAAGTAATCCCACTAAAATTATGACCCCTTTTAAAATCATCATTTTTATTAGTGGTCAAAGATCTATATTTTACTAATAAATGAGTCCACTTTAGTGTTCCCCTCTACAATTATCCATTTTGGTAGGTCATCATGTCAACATCATTCCTTTGATATCCTTTATATGGGATTCTCATCTACATGTAACATAATTATCATAGTGTGATTTGGTTACGTAATTCTTAAGGTTATCAATTTACTTTATTCCATACATTAAATAATCTATGGGAACCCATTTTTAAAAGTATCCACTTGGATCATCAAGATCATAAAAGGTTTTAACTTTGGAAGGAATCTGACACTTAATATTATTTCTAAGGGAATTTAATATCACCTTCTTATTTAATGTGTTACCTTTATGTTTTCATGTTATGATGATTTAGTTTGGAATCTCATTACTTTCACCAAACCAATATGTTTGGACCATATTGATGTGTAACTATTCACACAACTCATATATCGCATTTCTAACCCCAATTAAAATCTGAATATATTTATACATACTAAAATTCATCACATACATATTGTACATGAATAATTTTCATATAAAGGATTAAAATTATATAAAGTCAACAATCCACACATGAGTAAGCCTATATCCATAGGTAGGCAACCCCCAATTTTCTAGGAAATGAATTAGCCTCCTAGTAAGAGACTAGTTTGAACAAAAATCCCTCTACCTTATAATACATTAAAAAAGAGTGATTACAATACTATCATAATTATAACACCTAATTTTTATTAATCATAAATCACATTTATATTATAACTCATAACCTAATAAAATACAAATTCAAGGTATAATAAAGCAAAATCAATTATCATACCATCCATGTAACACCATCAAAGAAGGTATGAAAATTTATAGAAGTAGTATAACCCTATACACTAACACACAAATTTAATCATAATATAAACAATTTATATCTATGACTAAAATAAGGAATAAATAAATAGATTATCAATTCATAAATTTAAATAAATGATAAAAAATTTATGAACAAATCATTAATAAAAGATAATTATAAACACTATAATATTAGCTATCCTGATGGACAATCCATAATTATCAATATAAAAAATTTATATTCATTTCTATTAGGAACTCCATTTTATTATTAATTATATGAAATTTAATTTAAATATATGATATTTATGTGAAATATAATCTATTTATATATTAATTTCTTTTATGTAAACTATTTACATAATCAAAGTATCAAATATTGATTATTATTTAAACCTTGATCAAAACAATCATCAAAACTATTTTTTATTTTGTTTAAATAATTTTCAAAAATATTGGTTTAATTTGAAAAAATATTTATTTTGATTATAAAATATTTTTTATTTATGATTTATTTTTTAATTTATAAAATCATTATAAAATACACGTATAATTTCTTTATAAACAATTTATATAAAAATTATATGTCATGTCAAATAGTCTAAAAAAGTATTTAATATTATCAATTAATATTATGGGATATTAATTTGATAAATGATTCAAAAAAATTTATCAATTAGTTATAATCATTTTATAATAAATTAATTTTTAAAAATTTATAAATAAATAAAATACCCCAAAATACATTTTTATATAATTTATATACATTTTACAAATTATAGATTATAACTAAGAATTACAATATAGAAAAATCTTTTTTTATAAATCATATACAATGATACATTTGGATCACAAGTCATGATTTATTGTGTGTGAAAGAGATAATATGTCATATATTATGATGGATAAAATGTGAATCACATAAGAATACATCAATTAATAGTGGTTTTATAGGATTAAATCAAACAGGTAAGACCTATAGCTTAAGAA
Organism: Viscum album; assembly: GCA_963277665.1. Lineage (NCBI taxonomy): Eukaryota > Viridiplantae > Streptophyta > Magnoliopsida > Santalales > Viscaceae > Viscum > Viscum album. The sequence continues at coordinate 1,642,628,702 of OY728163.1, read as the reverse complement.
ATGGATCTATGTAAAATTAACCTAATCACATAGTGATTTGTACAGGAATAATTGAGCACACATATACGATTAAAGTTTACACGCATGTAGGATAAACCAGGTGGTATTAAATAATCAAGAATAACATTAACTAGTATAGAAAATGGACTCTGTAATATTATATTAAGCATTATGTCGTATTTTCGCAGTAGGTGAGCCCCTGTATACGATTAACTTCATGCAGCGCCTGTCTATCTCCACCTATGATAGGCACTGTGGGGATTATTCCATTGCATCTCAAATATGTGGATGTAGTGATTTACAATGATTTATGAATATGATTAATGCAGTGAACAAACTATTTAGCACTCCAAGATGTCATTTAATAAAATATACATTATATCATATTAATGAAATGATACTCTATTTTATGGGACTTATTTAGTGCCATCGAACACTACGATTGGGTTATATTGTATTCTTATATAATTAAAAACACATGATTTGAACTACATCGTGGCCAGTGATATCCTATATTGTATTCCACACCTAAAAATCCATTGAAAAAATATAATATTTATTTTATAACATGAAATATGATTTTAAATGTGACTTCGTATCTCAATATGGAAATGCTCTGATACAACTATTGGGTTTCAAAGGATTAAACGACTCTTGTTTATCATAGTGGGAGAAAATTTCAATCCATAAACTCATATAACCATCCATGAAACCAGAAACCATGAATAGAAAAATGAATAATTGTTTTCAAGATAATTACTCACTTATTTTTTTATTTTCTAAATAAAAATACACTTTATATAAAAATGATTTAACTTAATGTTTTTTAAGTAATTATATTTATGTGGAATGAAATTATGATAACTATAATACTAGAGAACTAAATCTTCTTTTAAAAAATATGGTCATATAAATTTTCATTCTAGATTAAATCTATCATATTTAGAAGCACTATAGCTGTACTTATTTAAATCATTGGTGGATGAATAATTTGATGTCGATACAATTATAACCGAATCTAATTTTTGTGGAATTTGACCATTGGATTTTGTTACAACATTCCTTATAAATATAGTTTCACCACAAGTGTCAGAAGTACGAGTAAAAAAATTAGTAAAAATCATTCTAAAATATATTTTTTGTGTTGAATATTTGAAATTTCTTATTTTTGAGACTTCTTCAAATTTGTGTAATCTTTTTCTTTAGAAGTGTTTCTATTAAGATATACTATTTTAAGGTTTTCAGTGTAATGATATTATCATTTTTCACTATAATTTTTTGTCTTCTGGTCTAATGTGATTGATAGATTCCATGTATTATAAGACAAAGGATTTTTTAATCGTATGATTGATTTGTTTTTTCTCTAAGGAAACAGAGCTCAAGTACTTTTGATGTGAAAAAATGCGATGCTACAAAAAATTTTGTCGAGATCTTATACGGATAGAAAGATAGACCTTCCAGCATATATATAATTTGCTATACCTTATAATAGGTTCAAAGTCATAGATAACTAGGATTCAATTAATAGATCCACATAACTATTTGTCTTGAAATTGTTGTTTTAATAATATAATTTTAATAGAGTATTTGGTCTTCTTACAAATAACCTGTGTTTTTTTTTCTGAATTTCGGTTTTGTTAACTCATTCATTAATTATTTTAAATTACTAATTACTTTTTTTTCAATATTCTAAGTTTATTTCATATAGTATATAAATTTTTTACTATGACATTTAATATTATTGGTAATATGAAAAATAGACCATCTTAATACTTGAAGAGGATGAAAATTACTAGTTTACACTAAAAATAAAATTAATCATCTATTATATTTTATTTTCTATTATACTCAGTGAAAAAATTTGGTATTGCATATGGTATTTAACTTGGTTATTAAATTATCATAAAATCTTTCAATTTATTCTATTTTTCATCAATTTATTGGATTTTCAAATAAGTCTCCTTATACTGTCCATGTTGGGAGAGTACAAAAATTGTGTGATGGCAAGAGTACCAACTAAAGCACTAAAAAACATAAATTTAACCAGATAACCTTTATTTTATAGAGTTTATTATGATTACTTGCATGATAATATGAAATATCATATAATTAATATAGGAGTATAAAATTTTATCATGATGATAGTAAAATATTGAGTTATGTAGAAGTATATCATCGAATTCTCTCATAAATAAAAACTACAATTTTAGGTAAACCATAATGTTATAAAAAAATTACTATATTCTAGGATCATGAACATGTATTACTACATATATTCGTGTTAAATAGTAAATTTAATTTACAATATGTTCAAGATAACACATTTTAAAACATAAAAAGTTTTAGGAACTCCCAGAGATGTGCTTATCACTGAATATCAATCCATTGATATTATTCTGAGAGAAACGGTAACTCAAATGCATAAATTATTTATAATAATTATAAAAATATTATATTCTTTGGGGAAAAGTTTTTTATAATAAGATCAACTCATTTTAATGTTTATTGATTTAAAATCTAAACCATTGGAGTCTAAGAGGATAGTAATCAATGACACTAAACATTTGAAAAGCAAAACCTAGATTACTTAATTTGAATATTAATGAAATTTGGGAGTAGAATGAGATGAGATGCTGAATAGATGAAAACAAATAAGAGAGTATAATTTTCTTTTACATTATGTAACCCTAATCACAATACCTTTAGTAGATGTAATAACATATCTAAATCTCTTATCTCAAATAGGAAACATAATAATTTAGATCAAAGTGATTCAAAAGACAACAACAAAGAACCTTCCCAAATTTCAAGATGAATGAATATGCTAGATAGAAATTAAAATTTAGATAATTTTTATCATAAGTGATGGAAATAAAAAAATACAAGAAAGAATATTTGAAGTTATATACATTGAATACTGTAAATAAAGTTATATTAGACCTAATTATCCAGAACTGAAGAAGAAAAGAATATTAGAAGGTGTTATATAAATAGAGGAATGAAAATATTGAAATATTTAGAATCCTTGTGCACTACTGAAGGTGAAACATATTCATATTTTTCATTGGAAGATAATAGAATAGAGGACTACAAAACGATTAGATTCTATTAAAAGTTTCTAGGGAATAAAAAAACGTTCATGGAAAAGGTAACCAAAAAATCATTAACAAATCTAATTCTTCTGTCTAAATTTAGTTATTATATTGTAGAAGAATATTCAACTTTCTTATAAGATGAAAAAGATAATCTATTAGATTTTGAAAATGTAAATTCATTAGGATATATAAAAATGTTACCAATTATTGCTGAAATGTTAAGATATGTAACTCCTGAAAATAAATAAAATGAAAAAATGAAAAAACATTCGTTTTTACTAAAGAAAAACTTACAAATAATGATAAAGGAATTTAGAAAAAACATACAAAGTTTTGAATATTTCAACCAAATTATATTCAAAAAGTAATTATTATTTTAAATCTATTGAACTAAATTTAGTTAATTTAAAATCCATTAATAAAAATTTAGATAATTATAATTTTATTCTTCATCTTAAATATAATGTTTTTCATTAAAGAAAATTTTATCTAACATTACTTATAGTAAATATAATTTAGATAAAATTTATAAAAAAATAATACCCTCAATAACTGAAAATTAAATTGGTTATACATTTGAAAAATATTTTTTTCAATCAAACTACCATATATTTAAAAGTAAAAATTTTTGTGCTAACTATCAAAGAGGTAGTAAATATAGTAAATTTTGTTATTTAAACAAAGTTCAGTGTGTTATATTCCCAAAAATGTTTATTTCAGAAGAACTGAATACTGTACAACATAAAATAAATTCAGGTACATGGGTTCTTAAAATTTTATTTTCTAATGAAACATGACATGAACATGTACGGGTACTAAGGACAAAGTTTTATCTTTTTCAAGAAAAAAATCCAAGTAACACAATAAGAAACAAATGGTACATGGAAATGGTTGTTATTGACATATAATTGGAGGGAAGCCCATATTTTGATATTTAAATAAATTAAAAGTAGGATGAGTTACATTTGGAGAAAATTCAATGGGTAAAATCATTAAAATTAGTGATATTTGTTTTCATAGAAAAGATTTAATTTCAAAAAAAATTATATTATTTATGAAATAAGAATATCCTTATCAACATATGTTAGTTATGTGATGATGTATATATTGTAAACATAAAAAATGATAAATATTCGATTCAAATGTCAGAAGGTGATTTTATTTTATCTGTTGATAGACATAAAAATGTCTACATAATCAACTTTACATAATTAAATCACCATAATTATCCTTCTTTAAATGTGATGAATTGATTATATTTTTATGGAGTAATATATCAGGACACTATAACTTGTAATATTTAATTAAACATTATAGGATACAACATATTGGGGATCTATTAGAAATTTAAATGATTTCAACTGGAGTCTGCGATCCTTGTCAATTTGATAAGAAACATAAGCCATGTTTTCAATCTAAAAGTGGATTCTAAAATGATAATGATTTAAAGATAGTTCAAATGTATTTACTTGGTGATAAAAATTATAATTAATAAAGGAAAATAATATGCATATGTCTTATTTTATGTTTAATGTTGATTTACCTTCTCTCTATAAAAGATAATTCTCATGATCAATTTAAGATATGATTTGATTCTATTGAAACTGATAAAAGCCTACCATGGGTTACTATCTAGAGTGATCATTTTTTTGAGTTTGTTACATTGGATTTTGAAACATTTTAGAGTAAAAAATTTATTACTCATAATTTTTATACAGCTAGAATAGAAAAATGGTGTAGTTGAACAAAAAACTAGAATTATTTAAAAAATTACTCAAAAATTGATAAGTGAGTATTTTGTTGCTAGAAATTTTTGGGATGTGGTTATTAGAAATATTTTATACTATAGATTAATTTTTACTTAGATAATTACTTTATAAAACGCATTATGAGTTTCAGACTGGAAGAAATCTGTAACATTCTTACATCAAAATTTTTGTGTATAAAGTATTCAAGCTAAATAAAAAGATCAATTATATAAATTTGATCCAAGAATTACTGAAGACATTTTTATAGGTTATTATACAACTAGTAAGGGTTATATAGTTTTTAATAAAAGATGAAATTCTATTGAGGAGATGGTCCATGTAATATTTTACTAATCAAATAAACTTATTTTTATAAAACTATCAGAAATTCATGATACTCATGATGTTTTAAAAAAACCTTCTATTAGTCAAACAGAATAAAATTTACAACTACTGATTTTAAATCCCCCATAAGTAGGACTATTGGATTCTCAATATCTATATGTGACATTAATAGGTGATTTAAAATATTTAGTTGAAGATCATTTTACTACTCTCCTCAAAAATTACTCATTTATAGAAATCATACTTTTGGTTGTATTATAAGATATATAAGTCAACCATTTAAAATTAGAAGTACCTTATGAAATCAATGTGATTTTCATACCTTTATATAAAAAATTTAACCAAAAATAGTTGATGATGATTTAGGTGGTGAAATTTTTATAAGTTCCATATAAGAATATCCAAATCAATTTTAATGGAACCAGGTTTGTAAGATAGTTTATTGTCCTATAGATCTGTATGTAATTACTGTATAATTGTTTTTTAGAAAAAAATTAGTGAAAATGAAATTTTTATTATACATAAAAAATACTTATTTCAAAACGAAATTCTTAAGAAGAAGACATATAATATGGTGAATATTTTTCACCAGTAGCAATATTTTAATTTATCAGGATATTATAATTCTATATAGCTCCTATAAAATTTACATTTTTTCTAATTCAAGTGAAAAGTGATTTACTTAATGGTTATGTTCTAGAGGTTTTTTTGAATAACCTCCTTATTTTGATGATCATTAATTTTTGGATAAATTATTTAAACATACTAAATCACTCTAAGGATATAAATATGACCAATATATTGGTATGATAGCCTTATGAAATATTTAAATCAAAATAATTTAGTTAAAGGATGTGTTTATCCAACCATATATTACAATATTTTTTTAAAAATAACTATTAATTTCTCAAATATATATTGATGAAATTAATTTTAGTTCAGCTCAAAAATCCCTTTCTAAGAATTTTTCTAAAGTTATGAAAAATGTGTTTGAAATGAGGATGATGGTAGAACTTAATATTTTCCTTGGTTTTCAATTTTATAAAAAACTAGAAGGAAATATTTTAACTTAATATAAATATATTAAATATATTATCAACCCTTTTGGTTTTGATAATGCATCAAGAATAAGTAGTTTGATAGCAACATATATCGAACATGGTATTGGGAAAACTGGTAATTAGATGATTAAAACATTATAGAAGTATAATAAATGTAAACTATATCATACTACAAATCTATGAAAAATAATTTTTTTAGTATGTTTATGTTTTGTATTTAAATATTATCTAAAATAATCTTATTAGAATGTTGTAAAACACAATTTTATGATACCTTAAAGGTACTTCAAGAATTGTATTATTTTGTTCTCCATAAATTGATTTTGTTTTATAAATTTTATATGATGCTGATTTTGGAGGCTATAGGTTGGATAAAAAATCTACTTCTAGAATATGTCATTTCTTAGTAGAATATTTAATCTCATTTTCTAGTATTAAACAACATTTTGTAGCACTTTTTACTATAGATGTTGAATATGTATTACAGATAAATTGTTATGGATACAACACACATTCTTGGTTTTTATTTTGAGTTTTACTAAAATGATAATTATTTATGTTAATATTAATTTTATTTAATTTTATAGAAACCCAACACACCATTCCGGAGAAAAAAAATAGATGTAAGATATCATTTCATTAGTGATCACACATAGAAAGGAGATATTATCCTCTAATTTATCAAAATAGAAAAAAATTTCCACCTAATAGTTTTACTAAATATCTTTTATATGAATGATTTAAATTTACTAAACTGAGGTTGGGAATGATAAACATTAATTGATATTAAATCCACTTCATGTTCATCTATCCACTTATATTTAAAACCCATCTAGTGGGGGGGGGGGCAGAAATCATTTTCCAGTTTTCAGTCAAATAATTTTTTAAACCAATCTATTTTTCAAAATTATCATTATTCAAGCGTATATATATTTTAAATGTAAATTTTTTCACACTTATTTTTATGTAAAATTATCATTTTTTTAATATTTATATTTTTTAATTTTTTTTGTGATCCATCTTTTAAAGAGGAAGCTCATCTATTTTTTAAAGACATCTTCACAGGATTTAATATTTTCAACGTCTTTTATTATTCTGTTACTATTACTATTTATGATTGGGGGATATATTCAAATTACATAAAAGTAACTTTATTAATTTTTATTAGGGGAGCATCTATTTATTTTTAAAATATAAATTTTTTTCTTTTTAGATAATTTTTTATTTAATTATTAAAATAATATTATGATATATTTTTTGGCCATTCATAATTACGAATGTCATTAAAAACAATGTTTATTTTAAAGGAAAACATTTTTGATGATAAAAACCCCAAATTACTATATAAGGATAGAAATATAAATTCATTTTCACATTCAATTTAATTTTTATATTAATTTATTAATACTGAAGATTTTCTTAATATAAATATAATTATAAGAATTTATTTGAAGAAGCTCAAAAGAAAATACATGAATCTTATTGTTTTCCTTACCAATGTATTAAAATCATAATATATAGATAAATCACTCTCTCTGATTATTGTTGAGAAAGGTGATGTTAAGAGTATTATAATGATAAATTGTATGTTTTATTGTAAAGAGATTTCTGATAAGAACCTTAAGACTGGTAAAGAAAGTTAAGTTCAACGTGAACTCTCATTTTAAGAACAACCAACTAGATAATAAAGAGTGGTCATAATGGAGTTGATGTAGAAAATTTTCATTACATCAATCATGATAAAATTATTATTTTTTTATTATATAAAGAGCTGCAAAAGTTTTGAAAGTAACTCAAATAATATAATCAGATAATTCTTATGAAAATTTAAATTTTAAATTTAGGGTTTTATTTTATCATATGTATTTATTTATAAACAAAATGGGGGTAAAATTAATAATTTTTTTACTATCTTTTCTATATTTATTTTTTTTCTTATCCTTTTCAAAAACATTTTCAAATGGGGAGTAAATTTTGTTTTTCTTATAATTAATTTATTTTAATTTTGTTTCAAAACAAAGGTATATAAATTCAATATAAGAAATACTATAAGGAGATTTATATTTAATTTTATATCCCCCTCTTTAATGTTTCTTTCATGTATTGTGTTTTAAAATTTTTTGGATATTGTTGATTAAATTTGTAACTTCTTTATTTATTTGTGAAATTATGATATCCTTTATATATAAATGATCTTACATAATGTATTTAAAATATGTTATCATTTTAACTAATGATCTTCTAGTCAATAAAATATAGAATAAAAAAACTATTTCATGAAATTATTTTGATACGTAGTTTCATTCCAAATTTCTTTAATTAAATTTATAAGAATTTTTTCATTACTAGTTTAACTCATCGGTAGTTGGATAAGTATTTTTTGATGTAGTTATATGTGACAATGAGTTTTAAAAAATTAAATCATTGGGATTTGTTACAATGATCCCTTTAAATAAAACCACACTTTGAGTATTAAAAGTATTCAATAATTTCAAAAATTATTATTATTAATGTTATTCCTTTTTAAATATTTGAAATTCTTTATTTCTAAGAGAAATTTTAACAAGTCTAATAATTTTAATTCTGATAGTTTTTTATATTTACAATGGTAAGGTGTGTATTTTCAAGAACATAGAATTTTATTTTGTAATTGTTATTCTTTAGATCTTATGTTACTATGGGATTCCATAGAAAGGAAGATAGAGGGTTTACTGATCATCTAATCAATGGCTTCCATGGATATGAATTTAGATCTCATTTTCTTGTAGTCTGTAGATGTGAGCTACTATCAAAAGTTTTAACAAAAATCATTCAAGGATAAAAATACATGCCTTATTATAGTTATAAAATTAGGGATGGATTACGACTAGATTAAATTCATGGATACATTGGATTCACTTGATAGATCCTCCATACACATTGGTTTAAAAGTATTCTTTTAATAAATATTTAAAATAATTATTTTGTTTCCAATACAATAATATATATTTTAGTTTTTAATTTTCATTTGGATAACTCTTTAATCAGTAATTTTAAATACTAATCAATTTATTTATTCTTTACTAACATTATTTTATATTGTATATAATTTACATATATTATTTTTTTGTTTTATTGGTAATAAAAAATCCAATCAAATTAATGCTTAAAAAGGATGAAAATTGTATTTTTTTTAAAATAAAATTCACCCCACTTTTATTTTATTTTTCAATATAACTCATGATATCAAAAATTTTCTTATTTTCACCCTTGATCATTGAAAAATCTATCTTCGTCATATGATATTGATGAGTACTACTCAATGGAAAATAATGGAATCTATTATCTACGGTGTATCTATGGGTTGAAATCATCACATGATGTTTGGGTGGGGTTCTTGTTCTCACAATAATATGCAAGTTCCATTCATGGTAAAGAAAAAATAAAAATAGAGATTTGAGAGAGAGAGAGAGGATTGGATAAAGATTCACATAAATTCACACACCTATTGTATGAGTAACGCCTCTATATAAATCCTTCGGGGAATCTCTTCATGTGAACATGAATTATATCATACATTACAAGTCGATTAATATAGTTACATCAGTTATAACATTCGACGTAGTAAATCTACCAAGAATTTCACCTTACGATACATCTCTAATAATGATAACTTATTAGTTGAAGATACAATGATCAGATTCTTGAGTATATTACAAACTTTTAAATGAATCATAGTATAAAATTCATGGAAAAGGAAGTGTCAAATTATTAGTATAATATGCATTATGATATGCCAAATTAGGTTATACAATTTTTAAAAAAAACGTTCATTTCCTACCACAAAACATGGATAGATTGTATACTATGATATAGGCCATAATAAATAATATTTTTTTAGGATTTAGGGAATATATCCTTAAATTAGATGAAATTAAAATGGGTTTGGTGAAAGTATAACATCAGGAAAATAATATAGGGGTACCATGTTCTAGGTGTTGTTGGGTGGTGTGTAGTGTTGAGACCCATCAACAGTAAGCCCGGAGTCAATGTCCAGTAAAATTATATTAAAATGATTACAAAGAATAAAATACCCAAGTACCAATTAGTTTATAATTTTTGGTAATCTAAATACATGCATGATTCATTGATTACAAATGAATATAAAAAATAAAACATATTTTTTTTATAATAACTTTTCTCCATCTAGAATATCCTTATATATATTTATTAATAAACTTAATGGAATATTGGGGAAAGGAAATGAATTATGGGTGATCTCAAATTCCCAGTAAGGGTTAAGTATAGTAGAAACAATAATGAATCAATGAGAAAATCAATATGGAATGGTTAATAATTGAACACACATTCCATGTAATCAATAAACTGAGAGTGAGCACATAAACAATATAGAAAAGGTAAATAAATGAAAATATAATCCATGTAATAAACAAATTGAGAGGGAGTGAATAAAAAATATGTAAAGTTAAATAAATGAATACACATTCTATTTAAATAACTGGATAAGGAATAATCAATATGGCAAGGTAATTAACTGAACATACATGAAATTTAATCAATAAACTAAGAATGAAAATCCATCAATAGATATTTTCAAAGGAAAATATCATGGATAATAATAACAACTAAATTATAAATAAAGTAAATTATTAATTATTAAACGTCATGTTTCCCAAGAACATGATACATTTACCATCAAGATCTATCCCTAAGACCATTTATAACCTACTGGGTAAAAACCCTTCTGATTCATGTTAAGAGCTTTCACAAGACACTTCTGTCAAGATCTATCATCTATAGAGTTTAAATATTTTGGGAAACAAATGTGAAGTGTTTTTCACAATCTCATTTCATATCATGAGGCTAATAATTCATCGAGGATCTTACATTGACCGGTCCCAACCCGTGTAGTGTATGGACAAAAAATTCCTCACATATCAAATAATTGATTTAATTCATAAAGAATGTGAATTATCAAATATACATATTTATTAATGGATTAATATTTATCAATAAAATTAAAAATTATTAAATAAATATAAAAATATTCACCATGTGTAAAAATTCTATACATTTTAGCCAATAATCATATCCATGATAAATGATATGGATATTTAGGAGAAATGTAATTTTCAATGATCAAATGAGTGTGACTATTTCAAGGGGCTTTAAAATGATTGAAGGAACTTAATATTAAAACTATACTTAGATAAATCAATCATAATAAATCCCAATAATGAATAAGGATGGTATCTATATGACACATACCCATTGGAGTAATAATAAGGGTTGTTGTCAATAATGAAATAAAGGAAGATCTTTAAATACATTATTGAGAAAAATACCCTTTTTGTCTTGAAAAAAAATTATTCAAAAATAAATTTCCGAAACATATTCTATAAATATATATTTGAAACATTTCGATGGAATCTTCATAGAAATGATAATGGGTAATTCTGTACATGTGATACTAGGTAAAAAGTGCACTCCTTTTACATAATTAAAAAGTCAAAAAAGTTCCTTGTTTGGAAAAAGATAATAATATTCCTTTGATTTATTTGTTCAAAAAAGGGGAAATATTTTGATTAATAAATAATTTTAAAAAGGGTATAAAACATTTTTGAAAGCATTGGTATGAGATAAAATAGATCTCCATTGGAAGAGAGAAATGGATTCAGGTTTTCTGAAAAACAAATTTATAAAACATTTTAACAACCAAAGAGTGATAAAATTGTACTTTTACTTGAAAATACCATTAATAATCAAAGTAGAATAAAACTAAAGGTTTTATCAAACAATTATTATATAATTTTCTTTAATATAAATTCAATAATAAATAACATCGATAAAAATGATATTGTGAAATAAACCCTTAAAATGAACATAATATGGAATTGTGAATTAATCAATGAATTAATTATGTGTTTAAACGATAAATCCACATAAAATAATTTTAATTAATTAAATAGATATTAATATTCATTAAAAAAATAACTATATAATATTAATGATAATGAGGAAGTAATATAACCCAATGAAAAGGAATTGAGTTATGAAATTTCTTTACCATTTGGTTACTTTAAATTGAAATCCCCTTAGATAAAATAATTCAAATTAAAACTAAAAATAAAATTAATAATGAATTATTCATAATATGAAATGTAAAAGGTGAATCATATACATTATATAAAATAAACTAGGTGCATAACATTATAACATGCCATAATGAATTGAAATTGAGAGTGAATCTCTTACCATGTGTTTCATTTTGGGTGAACATACATTAACCTATTTTATAATGGTTTTAAGCATATTATTAACTTATAAAATAACCATAGTCATGTTTATAATATTATATATTATCTTATTATAATATTTTATTACACTTTTGATAACAATATTTCGTTATTTTCATTATTTTGTGTGTTAATTTCCTAGTTTTGTTGTGAATTGTTATTTTTATTCCTTTTAATTAAATGATTATTTTACCCTCCCTGGAATTTAAATCACAAGGAAAATATCATATATATTCATTATATATGTATTTATAATAGTCCATAATATTTTTAGATAGAAATGAGTTTCACTGTTTATGGAGATTGTAGGTCGTACAAACGCATGAATACTATTTTCATTTTCTTATTGTATTAAATAAAAAAAGTAAAAGACATATATGTATATTATAATTTAAGTATAATTTTAATTTAAAATTTATCAAATATTATAACTAGAATCTCCATTAATACATTTTGTGTAATGTTTGAACAAATCACATTGCCTTAAGGAGATGGTAGTCCACACATCCGCAAATGATGTTATCGTCTTCCCACAAAATGGAAAACATGAATGAATGTGTTATATAAAAAATAGTGAAAAATAAGTACATTATATGTAAAATATATATAATATATAAACTATAAATACATAATTATTTATAATCTATAAATGTTTTAATAGAGGAACGAATGACATCAGTTCATGAGGTGGTAGTCCTCCATACACACGAATGATACTTGCTTATACCATTTGATGGAAGTGTGTGTGAGTAAATTTTCTACCATTGAAATAAAAAATATCATTATATTTAAGATAATATTTTTTAATAATGATCAAGATATTATGATAAATGAAAGAAAGGATAAGAAAATTATACAAAAGTGATTGTTGAAGAATGTTGCCTCTTATTCATGTAACTCCTTTTGGTTTATTCCAAAAGACATAGTTGGTTTGATTTATTAAAAATGAGAGGAATCTAGGAGTATAGGATTTATTTTTTAAGATATTTGGTCTGTATTTAAGGAGAAAATGTGATTTAATGGCATGAATAAATGGAAGGGGAGAGTTCCTTTTTATAATGGAGGAGGAGTGAGAGTCTTGAAAATGGTAGAAAGAGGGATTTCCACCCACATTCTTCCCTATCATGTAGATCCAACAATGAATAATATTCTATAAAAGGGTTTATATGGTATAAAAATCATAATAAAATATGTTTTTTACTTGTTTATAGGGATTTTTGGTTCTTATGTTTATAGTTTAGTGCCTTGTTAAGCTAGTTTTTATCTTAATCGATATAATTAATTTTAATTGTTGTCACTAATATTTTTAGTCAAAAAATAAGTTGAAATTATTTGAAATTATAAAATATTATGACTCCAAATATTTAATCCATTTTTAAAAATTCCAATCTGATTATTTACTGAAATTAATTTAAAATTAATCCCACAGATGGGATGACAAAACAGGTTTTTAAAGTGAAAATGTTCCAAAGTTTCAGATGTTTTTATATCCAATTTCAATGTGAAATTGATTCCAATGACAAAAAATGGTTTAATTGAAATATAATTTTACTAAAAATTCAATAAATCTAAATTTAAATATATTTTAAATATATCTCTAAATTAGAAAAAAATTATTTTTTAGTTAAATTTCAATATTTTTCACTATTCATCAAAAAAATGAAAATTCAGAGAAAAATACAAAAAATTCACCATAAGATAGTTTTTATGTTCCTATTTTAAAAACTAAGTTTATTATTAAGTTTCAATTTTATAAAACTATGAAAATTTAGGTTAAAAATTGCTATGCCAATAAAAGGAGGAAATATACCTTTTGAAAAATGAATCCTTTTATGTATGAAATAGGATTTGTTTCTTTTATAATGTCTATCATACCTAGTGTATAAATGTAAAAAAAATTGATTGAAAATATAATATATATATATATATATATATATTTAATTAATATCATTCAATAATATCAATTAATTTTATTTATGAAGACAAAATTCATTTAGGGGCATAAAAATAGTACTTTTATAAAAACGTTTACTTTATATTGAATTGATTTTTATTTTTATTTGTAATTAATTAGTAAAAAATGAATTAATTTTATATTTTTGAAAACCATATATTTTTATAACTTATTTAATCTTATTCATAAAACATAATTTAATGACTAGGTTATATATTATAATTTTAAATAATAATTTTAATAATATTCAGTAAAATAATGTCTTGCTTATAACACAAACTATCAAAGAAAGTATTTTTTGAGTGTAAGGAAAGATAAATAAGTATCTCATGCATTATATGCTAAAATATATATTTAATTTCTTTTAAAATAGTGAATATATTTTAAATTATTAGTATGTTATATTCCCTTATAAACATGGTGTTTTGTGTCATATACACTATCGAATAAAATGTTCTTACATTAAAATCTTGGGGTGTTACATTCTCTCTACAAATACTCCTCCAAATAATCTTTTTAAACAATTTGAATGTATATCTTTTAGGGTTATATTGGGATCCATCAAATCATAAAAATCACACATTATTTGAGGGAAAATTTATATGTTCAGAAACAAACAACAATAATTCAAAATGAAATGGGTGCAGGAACAACACATCAACAATGATCTCAGCAAATCCCACATGCCACCCGAGGAACCTACATCAAGGAATGTCATGTCATGTCCACTCAATGTCAGAATAATCACATCTACATCATCACATCTACATCATCATCTACTCATTCCAATTCACTTAATCGATGTAAACCACCATAAATCAAAACCCATACTAAGTCATCAAAACCTACTACCATTATCCCCTCCATTAATATATAGAAAAAATTGTATTGTTATAATTAATAATAAAAGACCCATAATCATATCCCTTATTCAAAAACATTATCCACCCCACAAAAATCTAACCATCGAAAAATAGTAAACATACCAATGAAACTATCACATAAAATAAAGTTGAAAAAAAGAAGCACCAACACCGCTTTGAACGAGTACAAATCACCACTACTAAACACCAAAATCACTGGAGATAGACCAAGAAAACATTTTAGATTGAAAATAAATCTTTCAGAATAACCAGATCACTAGAAACATTAAACACTATCGATACCCAAAACACTTATTTCGACACACCATGCACCCGATGAATGGTATCCACCATGAAAACGGAAAGTTTGCATAGAAAAAACATAAAATAACAAAAAAATGATAGAATGGCATAGAATTCATCCATGAAGAGAGAAAAATGCTACAATAGATCTAAATCCTGCACACAACACAAAACACCTGAATGAAATGAAATGAAATACATCAGGAAAATGAATTCTGATGTGAACCCACCACACCTCCTCCAGGGTAGATTTATAAAGCATGTGGTCTTTATGAAGAAATGGAGGACGATATAAAGATTCTGATGGATGGATGTACTACCACTAGAACTACAAGGAACCCCTACGAATAACATCTAGAACAATCGATACAGAGGACTACCACCTGATAATTATGCTCTGAATCGATCCAAACCATAAGATCTTAAAAGTGGGTGACATAGTGAGCGAAAAAACCACACAACCGGAAGAAAATTAGGCAAAATGAGAAGAAAATGAGATCAATGGGACAATAAATGAAGGAAATCCAGAGATCAGAACTTTCAAAGAATTCAGAGGCAATCAAAAATGGATGAGGAGCTAGCCAAAACTGAAATGGGAAAGTGAGAAAACCCTACGTGCCTAAAAGAGTTCCCTTAGAGATTGAGGAGCAATTTCTCAAAAAAATTTCAAGTGTTGTATTCTACCTACATTAATTAAGTTATGTATTTGCAATTAAATTATTATATTTGTATTCTATTATTTAATATTTGAAAATTAATGTTATATCAAACCCACATCGTAAAATATTTTAAAAAATATCCTACCAATAAGAGATAATGAAAATAAAAAAAGGTTACATAGAATAACATATAACTTGGTTTCTAGGTAAAAAAATATTAGTGGGAAGTGAAAATATTGACTTAGAAGAAAAACATAAAAAAATATATGGAGTGATTAAGTTCATTGATTATAAAAAATTGAATTATTAATTGAATGTTGAGGTCCTCAAACCCATTAATCTATGATGATTTAAAAGGCCAATGATTGAACAAAAACTAAGGTATTTGGACAACATTTTTTTGATCATTTTCCTAATGTTGAGTAATTATCTTACTACCAATGATTACAAGGAAATATTATATATATATATATATTTCCTAAAAATACTTTCTATCCATTTTTTGTACCTTGATCAGTTATCAATTCATCCATCACTTCAATAAATGGATATCCAATAATTAACTTTAATGCCTAAATAACTAAAATACACTTTTAACTGATCGTAAGGCCCATAAAAGAGTGAAATTTCATTTCATTTGTCTCCAACTATTCTCCAAATCCAATATGTGTAATAAATTAGTCTCTTAACCTAAATGTAATACTTCTAGTTCATAATTTTATTTATCATCAAATTGTTTAAATAAAAACAATGACATATTAACCATGATGTCACATAGGCCTGTTGTTGTTGTTAAACACTTATGATCCTTCAGTCATGGTTTTAAGTCCTTTAACCTTATCAGATGTGATGGGTTGTCACATATCATGCACATTGTCCTTTTTCTAAAAAAATATTAATATATTTCATAATATGTTTCTAAAAATGTGATTGACCTCCTTGTAGTTTAATATTAAATAATCTTTCCTCTTTGGTTTTCAATAAAACATATTTTTTTAATGTCTAAAAGTCTTATTTTTATATTAACCCAAAATTTTATCAATACCATTAATCTCATGTCTCTAAAATTTAAAGGAATAATTATTCAAATAAAATTTCTACTTAAATAATTACTAAAATAATGAGTTATATGTCCATAAATTGCTCTGAAAATATCCTTAATCTTGTTAGACACCAAATAAATTAAGCATGCAAAACATATTTTTAAGGCTTAAGACGTACAATAAATCTTAATCTCATAATCCTATGATGGTATCCATTTACCTTAAGTTGATTAAGACATATATTCTTATTTGATAATCCTAAATGTTTATCTTAGGGTCATATTCTCTAATATTTATTTTTAAAAATTTATTTCATAAGGTTTCTATGAAAATTCCTCTCATATCAACTACAGCGACCCAACCCCAGTAAGGCTGGAGATTGTGTCCACTAGAATTACATTTCCCTGATTACCAAGAATCAAATCTCGAAGGACCATTCATTTTAATAGTCTTTGTAATGTAGATACATAAAAGAGTCTTTTATTTCAAATTAATACATTTATTATGGAATATAACATTTTTTTATGATAACTTTATTTAATTTATCATATCCTTGTATGTCTTTCTTAGTAAACTCCATTGAATCCTACAGAAAGGAATAAAAAATAAAGGTGATTTAAAATGATCAGTAAGTGTTATATACAGTGGAAACAATAATGAATCAATGATAATAATAAATATAGAAAGGTAAATAAATAAACACACATGTGAGGTAATCAGTAAACTAAGTGGTAGTGTATAAAAAATATGGAAATGTAAATAACTAAACACACATTCCATGTAATCAATAAATTGGGTGAGAGTGTGTAAACATTATGGAAAGCTAAATAACTAATCACAAATGCTATTTAAATAACTAACAAGGCATAATCAATTTGGAATGGTCAATAATTAGACAGACATGCCATTTAATAAATAATATGAGATCAAAAATTCATCCATAGATATTGTCAAAGAAAAAATCTAATGGATGGTATTAGAAATTTAATTCTTAATGAAGAAAACATTTAATTATTGGACATCCTGTTTCCTAGGAACATGATACCTTTACCATCAAGATCCATCCTCTATAAAGTTTAAAACATAATGGGTAAAAACCCTTATGATTTGTGTAAAGACCATTCACTTGAAACTATTATCAAGCTCTATCCTAAAGACAATATTAACTGATTGATAAAAAACATGAATGGATTTTTCCAACATATTTTATATCATGTGACTACTGATTCTTCAAGGGGATTATATTAACAGGTCCCCTACCCAGGTATATAATTTCCAAATTACTCCTCATATATTTAATATTCATTTTAATTCATAAATAATGTTCCTTATCAAATATCTGTATTGAATAAAGGATAAATATTTATCAAAATTTACCTTAATTATTAAAAAATTGTCAAACTAAATACCGTATGTAAAAATGGTATATAGTTTAATAAATAATCATATCCATGAAAAATTATATGAATATTTAAGGGAAATTTAATGTTCAATGATCACAAGAGTGTGAATATTTCAAGGGGACTACAAAAATGATTCAAGGAAGGGATTTCTAATACTATCCATAGATAAATCAATCATAACCCATCTAGAGAAAGAATAATCATGTTATCAATGAAACATTTACCGATTAGAGTAATAATAAGGGTTGTTTTCATTGTTGAAATAAAGGAAAAAATTCACATAAATTCTTGAAGAATTTTTTTTTTGTTTATATTTCCTTTGAAAAAAAAATATTTAATGATATCATTTAAAAAAAATTCTTTAAATATATATATGAATTATTTTGAAGCAATCTTCAAGGAAATTATGGTGGGTCCTATTAAAACTATTTAAGAACCAAAGAGTGGGAAAATGGTAATATTATTTAAAAAATATCGTGAATAACTAGAAGATAATAAATTGAAAGGGTTTATTAAAAAATATTATATAATTTACTTTAATATAAATTCAATAGTAAATAATCTTGATTATAATGAGATTGTGAAATAAACCCTTAAAATGAACGCAATGTTAACATGTGAATTAATCAATGAATTGATTATGTGTATCAACTTTAAATCTATATAAAATAATTGGATGTAAATAAATAGATATTCAAGATCAATATACACATAATCACAAAATAATAACAAAACCAATGGAGTAATATAACTAAATGAAAAGGAATTAAGTTATGAAATTTCATTACTACTTGATAACATTAAGTTAAAATCCACATAGATTATATAATTAAAATTGAAACTAAGAATATTAGGAATAATGAATTACTCATGAGATAAAATTTCAAAGGGATGTATATACACCATATAAAATAAAATAGAAGAAAAAATACAAAATGCCTCAATGAAATGAAATTAAGATGAAATACCTTAGCTTGTATTTTTTGGTGAAAATCCTTTAAGCTAATGTATAATGGTTTTAATAATGTTATTAAATTATTTCAGAACTATATTTATATGTACAATATTATATATGATCTTCTTATAATATCATATTACCTATTTTAATAATCCTTAATTATTTTCATTATTTCAGGTTCTCATTGCCTAATTTTCTTTTGACTTGTTATTTTTCTATCCTATTTATTATAAAATGATTTTGTTATCTCTAGAATGTAAATAATTATGTAAATAAAATTTATCTTAACTATATATTTATATATAATAGTACATAAAATTCATAGATATAAATGAAATGCACCATTCATGGAGACGGTAAGTCGTACGTACACATAAACATTGTTTTCATTTTCTTATCGTATTAAAGAATGAAAATAAAATGATATTTAATTATATTATTATTAAATTATAATATAAATATAATATTTATCACATATTTTAATTAAAATAATCCTTCACACATTCCTTTTAAAGTGTGAATGAATCATATCTCTTTGGGGAGGTGGTAGTCAACATATCCAAAAATGATGTTATCATATTACCAAAAAATTGAAATAATAAAGTAATGTGTTATATAAAAATTAGATAAATATTGACACATTAATAATTTATTATATATCATATATAAACTAGAAATCAATCATTATTTATATCATTTAAATGTGGTAATAGAAGAACAAACGACATCGATTCATGATGTGGTAGTCCGTCATACACAATAACGATGATTACATATCCATTTTTATAGAAGTGTGTGTGAGTGTAGATCATAATATTTACATATGAACATATTATTATATTTAATATACATAGGTTATTATATCATAAATATATAATAATAATTAATGGGTTGGAGATGTAAATGAAAGATGTGATCATTGAAGAATGTTTCATCTTATTTATGTAATGTCCTGGGTTTTTGGGGTCCATTACTTTGTGAAAACCGCGTGTTGGGTTTTCTGGTCTGGGAATCACGGTGATGTAGGCCTACCGTGTAGAGACCAGAAGCTTAACGTACATGGACATTACATTACTTTTGTGTAATACTTAGTACATAACAAAAACACACACACAAGGACCGTAATAGTTTAGTGTCTTTGGAAACTAGGAATATAATCTTCTAATCGTGGTGAATGATCTTCAACATCTCCCATAAAGATCTTCTTCTTTTTGACCTAAAACCTTTCTTTATATAATGGGGAAAAGAAAACATAAAAGGGTGAGCTCAAATGCTCAGTAAGGGTAAACAAAAGAAATATCAATCACATCATATTCATAAGAACATAACATTTTGGAAATCGTAACCTGCAAAAGAGATCATAATTTTATAACATGGGATAAATCATAGTAGTGAAATGTAATCCCAATAATCATAAATTAAAACATGAAACTTTTTGGCGTACACACATAATCATAGAGAATCATTTCTTATTAGTCAAGACTTATATCCAAGACTATCTTAGTGGACAAAGTCCATTTCTAAACCGAGTTCATTCCTCGTTTCAGTCCTGTTTCACTGAACCGGTTTAACCTGCCGTTCCAGCCATTTCTATCTCATGAGATATAAAATCTTTACCCAATGCATTAGAGGGAGATATAGGTCCCACCCATCTCAAAATGATACCATTCTTATGTGTGCCAAAAAATCATAAACCATACATCATAGCATAACCCATGTAATAAAAATTGGAATCTTAAACATCGTGACATCATAAAACAATTCATATCAGATAAAGGAATTAATAAAAATATTTCCATCACAACATAATCAAATCCATGTAATAATAGGGATAGAAACATAACCCTATATTATCTTAGATGGAAAATAATTTTGATAAAACTCTTGAACTCCATTCGTGAGGAAAATATCCTTTCTACTTCAAAAACATTTTTCCTTTCTTAACATGTCATACAATTTTAAACTAAAAGAAGTTGATTAAAAATAAACTTGAAACATGTAAAGGAATCCTCTTGGAAATAATGTTTTCAAAATCCATTCATGTCGTATAAGTTAAAAAAACATTCTTCTCGTACTTTTGTCGGAAAAGTCAAAAAGTACCTCCTATGAAAATTGACAAAAGATTCCTTTCATATCTTTTACTAAAAACTCACCGAAGGGTAAAATTGGATATAAAATATTGTAGAAGGATATAAATATTACATATTGAGGAAACATGGATGTGGATTATAAAATACACCCCAGTAAATACCAAAGTATAAACAATCTCGGATAAAAATGAGATTGTGAAATTTTCCCTTACCTTAGGTTCAATTTTCTTCGTAAGTGTCCGAACCTCCTGTATAATGATTTAAATAATGTCATTGACTTATTCCAGAATCATAGTCATTGTTATGATATCATATATGGTTCACTTATGACCTTATTTTACCCGTTCTTTTGTAAATTCCATGTTAAAGAGCGTTTTAGGTAAAATCGTTTCATTTGTCATCCGTGTTTTGACTCGTCATTATTCATATGATTACTTAGATCATGATTACTTAATTCCAGAATATAAAACATGATTTATATATAATATATATTCATAATATACATATATCTAATAGATCAGTAAATGGAAAGAAATACACCGTTCATGGAGACGGTAGGCCGTACGTACGCATGAACGCTGTTTTCGTTTCCTTATTGAGTTGAATGGAATTAAGTAGATGAAATACATATATATATATATATATATATATATATACATATACATAAATCCAGTATCATTATTATTTCATATATTTCATGATTACTTATTATATATAATTATAATCATTTATGAATGGTTAATCATTGAGAATTAATCTCATCGCGTCGTGGAGATGGTATTCCGTACGTACGCACGAGCGATGATATTGTTCCCATGATCGTGAAATTTTATTGGAGTGTATGTATACTATTACAGAATCAATATCACTTTAAAATAATCATATATAGTTATTATTTACACCCTTATACCCATCCAAGTAAGGTGGTGGTGGAAAATAGATTACACCACGGCGTGGAGACGGTATTCCGTACGTACGCACGCGCGGTGATTTCATTTTCCATAGGATGGATAGATGATGAAATAGAGTTGTTTCATAATTATAATAACATATTAGTATATTAGTGACACTGATGTTATTACTTCATAATTAAACAACTAAATAAGAAGAAGTGGAAGAAGAAATAAAGATGAATGAATCGGTAACGGACATTACCTATTCTTTGAAGCGCTTCTTTGAGACCTCCTTTTAGGGCAATAAAATTGGTCTTTGAAGAAGACCAAGACCTCTAGGATGTTTCTATGAATGTATAGAAGAGAATTTGGCAGGGGATGGTCGAGATTTAAGGCTCAAAGTGGTCTGAGGAAGAGAGGGAGGAGGTGCCCTTTTATAAGGGAGGAGAGGGGCACCTTTGGAATAACTAAAATAATTATTTTATTATAAAGCCAAATTCGGTTTTAAATAGCTCCGAATTGATTTATTTCTAAGATAAGGTTGGTATGGGTCTAAATCGTCTCATCCAATATAATTTAGACAAGTTTAGGTTCCTATTTTAACCTTATCATTTAGATTTAACATTAAGTTAAATAATTTTACTTTTACCGTGTCTTCTTGTGTTATTATAATATAAGTTTAATAAACTTACTATAAAAAGCCAAATGAACCCCAATTTGTTTATTATTAATATATATAACCGTATCTAAGTAATTTGGCAGAACCTTAGATTTTTAGGAATAAAATAACAATTAATAATATAATATTTGTTTTAAAAACTATTTTATGTCAATTTTGACACTATTTAGAAATTGATTTTTCTGAAAATCATAACACAATGATTAGTTCGAAAAAAGTTAATTAAATCAACACTAACATGTCATATTAATCTAGAAAATTAGTTTAATTCAAAAAAAGTCTCAAATTACATTTATATGTGTATTTATAACATCAATTATGTCAATATTTCATTAATAAGATAATTACTGCATCATCTTTGTGTCATACATAAATTAACATATATAAAGTCTAAAAATTAAAAATAAAATATCATTATGTAGGAAATATTTTTAGCTTTCTAATGAATATTTATAGTCGAATTTATCTTATGTATAACCCTATATTAAAAATTATTTACTTATTAAACATTGATTTTAACTATTTTAAGCCTTCTTTAAATAAATTAATAATAAATGTCCTAATCTAATCCAAATGATCCTAAATGGTCATATTTTATTCCTAAGGTTGTTTTTGGTCTAATTACACTTATCAAATAGAATTAAGACATGTGTTAGGGTAATAATAATATCATTTTTACCCTTAATTATCCAATTTACTTTTAACCATGGTAAATAAAAGTAAAAAGTTACTATTCACCAAAAATTATTTTCATCTCATTGAAACACATTTTACTTACTGACATCAACCATGTCTCTCGGATTTTTGAAATTCCATTCACAAAATCGGTAAAATTAAGTTTTATTAAATTTGCAAATTCTCCTAAGCGGTGGGTAAAAGACGGTTAAAAGTTCAATAAAATTTTTATATATCTAAAATTATTAATAAATGAATCCAATGAATTATATTGAACTTATATAGGTATTATATATCAATTTTGACCTAAAATAAAATTAAATAAAATAAATAAATATTTAAATAAAAAGTCGGTTTTTAAATAGTAACCTAGTGTTTTCACTATTCATAAAAAATTGAAAGTTTTCAGAAAAATACCAAAATTTCACCCTAGGCTAATTTCGATATTTTGAATCCAAAAATGAAGTCCATTTTGAAAGATGAAATTTACAAAATTTTAAAAAGTGGTTATTACTATTCATAACAGCTAGTTTTAATAATATTTTAATAGCATATCGTTGTTTAGTGAAACTCGGTATTGCGTACTACACACTCTATCGAGGAAGGTCATGATTGCGTGTAATGCAAGGCAATTCAAGGATGCATGTTGTGAAAGCTCCTTTTGGTGTAGCATACAACACAAGACATTAATGAAATTAAAAGAATATTTTTCATAAAATCTCGGGGTGTTACATTCTACCCCCCTTAAAATGAATTTCGCCCTCGAAATTCATCATGGTTATAAATGGTTTACTACTCGAATGTTTGTTTAATAAAAACCCACATCATAAAAAGGAATACCAAAACATGGCTTTAAAAACTAAAGTATGAAATGTAACGGTTACCCAAATAAACTAATCACTGGGTTTCCACATAGGTGAAAATATAGATATAGAAGAGAAATCTAACCATCATGTTCTGATGTATAGTGGTAGAGAACATGGCTATGGAAAATCTAGCAATCATAAAGCCATAAATTTGTGACGATCTAAGGTACCATCAGATTCATCAGATACAATAGCACTAGGACAACATTTTTGGTTTTCAAGATCATTTCCCTAAAGTTGATGAAATTGGAATTAGAAGAAATACTTTTGTGATTTTGGTATAGTCTCATCGTTGGTCATTCTTTGTACAACTTCCACTTCATCTCTTAAAGAAATGAAGTTGAATTTGTCATTCATGATGTGTTAGCAGATCATGTGATAAAATTATGGGTCATTCCATCTATCTCAAACAAAAGGTTAGAAAAGTTATCAAAAAAATACATAAGTCCATCTATAGTGAGATTAATCATATATGGTTCCTAAAATGAACTTATACATCATATATCATACTGCTTAATATAATAAAACTAGTTTCTACTAACCAGGGACTTCCTGTAGGCCAGTGGTATGCGTTAAAGGCCGGTCTCACTTCGGTTGTGGGTTCGATTCCCACAGCCTTGTCCGACGTGATGGGTTGTCGCCCGTCCTGCAGGTTGTCCTTTTTCTAAAACTACATTACTATAACATCCCATAAATAATATCGAAAAAAAACTTCTATCCTTAAACAGTACTAACTTATGTCTAACATAATCCATTCGAATCTTTAGGCTTATCCAAAATAATTCTGTCCAATCTCATAATATAGTGAAAATGATTACCAAAGAGTTCATACAAGAAGCATGTTAATACCATTGTTTATCCCCATATATCGTGAGATATGTCTTATTGGTCACATTCCAAACATTCAAAGGCCTTAATCATGTATTCTCTTGAAAAAAAATGAATACCCATTAAACCTTATTGAAAATATTAATGCTGTTAAAAGTTAACTCTTTCCACATACCAAAATCCTCAAAATTATATATACTCAAACCATGATATCAATTAGTCCTTATATCAATCATGAGCTCATGAATACTGTCAAACATTTCATTTTTTCCTTATCCATTCATTATGCGCATATCATCTTTTTTCCAAAAATATCTCAATCACTTTCCATGGTTACCGGTACCATAAAATTATTGAAATCCACAATAGACCAATACATAAATTTTCCAATATTCCACGATACTATATACAACATTATTTTTGAATCCCATTACATAAACACTTAATCATTCCACCACATCGTTTTCATATTCAACATTTCCAATGGTAATCACATGTGACTTCCCTTTGTCCTTTTCTTTAAGTGGTTGCTCATGTCGATCATCACTAACCCTTGGATTTGGGAATTTATTAGCATAATGCCCCATTTCCTTGAACATGATGCATTGAAGTGTAGTAGGTTCATTATGTGTATCCCTTCCACTGTTTGCATAATTAGACATCTTCTTCCCATCATTGTGGCATTCAAATGCCCGATGACCATCCTTTACACATTTGAAACATTTACTTGTCCCTTTAAGACAATCTCCACCATGCTTCTTTCCACACTTTGAGCATAAGGAAACATTCATCTTCTTTTCAACATTATTCTGAGATTTCTCCTTGAACTTCATCTTTCGTTTCTTGTCAAAAAAATGAGATGCATAAGTAACACCAACTTCCATTTCTACCTTGATAGCACAACGCACGATTTCTTCATAGCTACTGAAGTCTCTTATAGCTAATGCCCTTTGAAGACTTGGTTTTAAGCCACTGAAGAATAGATCAACTTTACTTTCAGGTTGGATGATAAAGCCAGATGCATACCTTGCAAGCCTTGTAAAATTCGCTTCGTATATACAAACAGATTCAACATCCTTTTTCTTTAGTTCAAGAAACTCCTTCTCCATATTTGTACGAAGAATACGAGGGAAGTACTTATTGAAAATTAAGTTCTTGAACTCGTCCCATTCCATGGACTCAATTTCATTTCTTTGCCTCATATTATGGATAAGATTCCACCATTGATCAGCTTCACCTTCCAAACGATATACTGCTAAGATGACTTTATCATGTTCAGAACATTGAAGAACTAAAAATATCTTTTCAGTGGTACTGATCCATTGTTCAGAAACAAGTGGATCAGAAGACCCACTGAAAGAAGGTGGACGTTGCCTCATGAAGGACTCAATAGAATATTGTTTCCTTCTCTGCTCATTTGGAAGTCCAGAATGATTCATAGCTTGTGTAAGTATAGAAATAAGATTTTTCACTCCATCTCCCATAACATTTGTTTGTTCAGGAAGAGAATCATTGCATTGTCCATTGCATTGATCAACATAGTTCCTTCGGGTTCCATCCATCGTCTAAAACCCAAAAAGAATAGTGTGAGAGGCAAAAATCATGTTAGGGAAAACAACATAATAAAAGGGGAGTACCTTCAATATCTAACATATTAGGTTATATTCTAATATTGTTACCGTAGTTCTATAACTATATCCTATACGTATACTTATCCTTAGGGACATCCCTAGACATACCTTAGAAATATCATTAGGGATCTCACTAACATTTTCGCACCCTAGTTTCCAAAGGTTGACCAATCCTTTCCTATTATACCAACTGTAGAGACCCAAATCTTGACGTACATGGACATTACATTACTTTTTCAGAATACTTAGTACATAACAAAAACACACACACAAGGACCGTAATAGTTTAGTGTCTTTGGAAACACGGAATATAATCTTCTAATCATGGTGAAAGATCTTCAACATCTCCCATAAAGATCTTCTTTTTTTTACCTAAAAAATTTCTTTATATCCTGGGGAAAATAAAACATAAAAGGGTGAGCTAAAATGCTCAGCAATGGTAAACAAAATAAATATCAATCACATCATATTCATAAGAACGTAACATTTTGGAAATCTTAACCTGCAAAAGAGATCATAATTTCATAACATGGGATAAATCATAGTAGTGAAATGTAATCCCAATAATCATAACTTAAAACATGAAACTTTGTGGCATACACACATAATCATAGAGAATCATTTCGTATTAGTAAAGACTTATTGCCAAGACTATCTTAGTGGACAAAGTCCATTTCTGAATTGAGTTCATTCCTCGTTTCAGTCCTGTTTCACTGAACCGGTTTAACCTTCCGTTCCAGCCATGTCTATCTCATGAGATATAAAATCATTACCCAATGCATTGGAAGGAGATATAGGTCCCACCCATCTCATAATGATACCATTCTTATGTGTGCCACAAAATCATAAACCATACATCATACATAACCCATGTAATAAAAATGGAAATATTAAACATCGTGACATCATAAAAAAATTCATATCAGATAAAGGAATTCATAAAAATATTCCCATCACAACATAATCAAATCCATTTAATAATAGGGATAGAAAAAAAACCCTATATTATCTTAGATGGAAAATAATTTTGATAAAACTCTTGAACTCCATTCTTGGGGAAAATATCCTTTCTACTTCAAAAACATTATTCCTTTCTTAACATGTCATACAATTTTAAACTAAAATAAGTTGAATAAAAATAAACTTGAAACATGTAAAGGAAGCTTCTTGGAAATAATGTTTTAAAAATCCAATCATGCCATATAAGTTAAAAAAACATTCATCTCGTACTTTTGTCGGAAAAGTCAAAAAGTACCTCATACGAAAAACGACACAAGATTCCTTTCATATATTTTACTAAAAACTCAACGAAGGGTAAAATTGGATATAAACTATTGTAGAAGGATATAAATATTACATATTGAGGAAACATGGATGTGGATGATAAAATACACCCCAGTAAATACCAAAGTATAAACAATCTCGGATAAAAATGAGATTGTGATATTTTCCCTTACCTTAGATCCGATTTGCTTCGTAAGTGTCCGACCTCCTGTATAATTATTTAAATAATTTCATTGACTTATTCTAGAATAATACTCATTGTTATGATATCATATATTGTTCACTTATGACTTTATTTTACCCGTTCTTTTGTAAATTCCATGTTAAAGAGCGTTTTGGGTAAAATCATTTCATTTGTCGTCCGTGTTTTGACTTATAATTATTCATATGATTACTTAGATCATGATTACTTAATTCCAGAATATAAAACATGATTTTTATATAATATATATTCATAATATTCATATATATAATAGATCATTAAATGGAAAGAAATACATCGTTCATGGAGAGGGTAGGCCGTACGTACGCATGAACGCTGTTTTCATTTCCTTATTGAGTTGAATGGAATTAAGTAGATGAAATACATATATATATATACATAAATCCAGTATCATTATTATGTCATATATTTCATGATTACTTATTATATATACTTTATAATCATTTTTGAATGGTTAATCATTGAGAATGAATCTCATCGCGTCGTGGAGACGGTATTCCGTTCGTACGCACAAGCGATGATATCGTTCCCATGATCGTGGAATTTTATTGGAGTGTATGTATAATATTACAGAATCAATATCAATTTACAATAATCATATATAGTTATTATTTACACCCTTATACCCATCCAAGTAAGGTGGTGGTGGAAAATAGATTACACCACGGCGTGGAGACGGTATTCCGTACGTACGCAAGTGCGGTGATTTCGTTTTCCGTAGGATGGATAGATGATGAAATAGGGTTGTTTCATACTTATAATTACATATCAGTATATGAGTGATACTGATGTTATTACTTCATAATGAAACAACTAAAGAAGAAGAAGTGGAAGAAGAAATAAAGATGAAAGAATCGGTAACAGACATTACCTCTTCTTTGAAGCGCTTCTTTGAGACCTCCTTTTAGGGCACTAAAATTGGTCTTTGAAGGAGACCAGGACCTCTAGGATGTTTCTAGGGAAGTGGGGAAGATAATTTGGCAGGGTTTGGCCGAGCTTTAAGGTTCAATGTGGTGTGAGGAAGAGAGGGAGGAGGTGCCCTTTTATAAGGGAGGAGAGGGGCACCTTTGGAATAACTAAAAATATTATTTTATAATAAAGCCAAATTCGGTTTTAAATAGCTCCAAATTGATTTATTTAGAATCTAAGGCGGGGATGGGTCAAAATACTCTCATCCAATAGAATTTAGAAAAGTTTAGGTTCCTATTTAAACCTTATCATTTAGATTTAACATTAAGTTAAATAATTTTACTTTTACCTTGTCTTCTTGTGTTCTTATACTATATGGTTAATAAACATACTATAAAAAGCCAAACGAACCCCAATTTGTTTATTATTAATATATATAACCTTATCTAAGTCATTTGGCCAAACCGTATATTTTTAGGAATAAAATAACAATTAATAATATAATATTTGTTTTAAAAACTTATTTATGTCAATTTTGACACTATTTAGTAATTGATTTTTGTGAAAATCATAACAGAATGATTAGTTCAAAAACATTTAATTAAATCAACACTAACATGTCTTATTAACCTATAAAATTAGTGGAATTCATAAAAAGTCTCAAATTACAATTATTTGGGTATTTATAACATCAATTATGTCAATATTTCATTAATAAGATAATTACTGCATCATCTTTGTGTCATAAATAAATTAACATATTTAAAGTCTAAAAATTACAACTAAAATATCATTATGTAGGAAATATTTTTAGCTTTATAATGATGATTTATAGTCGAATGTATCTTATGTTTAACCCTATATTGAAAATTATTTACTTATTTAACTTTGATTTTAACTATTTTAACCCTTCTTTAAATAAATTAATAATAAATGTCCTAATCTAATCCAAGTGGGCCTAAATGGTCATATTTTATTCCTGAGGTTGTTTTTGGTCTAATTACACTTATCAAGTAGAATTAGGACATGTTTTAGGGTAATAATAATATCATTTTTACCCTTAATTATCCTATTTACTTTTAACCGTGGTAAATAAAAGTAAAAAGTTACTATTCACCAAAAATTATTTTCATCTCATTGAACCAAATTTTACTTACTGACATCAACCGTGTCTGTCGGATTTTTTAAATTCCATTCACAAAAGCGGTAAAATTATGTTTTATGCAAATTTTCAAATTCTCCTAAGACGTGGGTAAAAGACGGTTAAAAGTTCAATAAAATTTTATATATCTAAAATTATTAAAAAATGACTCCAATGAATTATATTGAACTTATATAGGTATTATGTATCAATTTTGACCTAAAATAAATTTAAATAAAATAAATAATTATTTAAATAAAATGTCGGTTTTTTAATAGTGACATAGTGTTTTCACTATTCATCAAAAATTGAATGTTTTCAGAAAAATACCAAAATTTCACCCTAGGATAATTTTGATATTCTGAATCCAAAAATGAAGTCCATTTTGAAAGATGAAATTTACAAAATTTCAAAATGTTGTTATTACTATTCATAACGGCTAGTTTTAATAATATTTTAATAGCATATCGTTGTTTAGTGAAACTCGGTATTACGTACTACACACACTATCGAGGAAGGTCGTGATTGCGTGTAATGCAAGGCATGTCAAGGATGCATGTTGTGCAAGCTCCTTTTGGTGTAGCGTACAACACAAGAAATTAATGAAATTAAAAGAATATTTTTTTATAAAATCTCGGGGTGTTACATACCGGTAGCCTTAGCCTACCCGTAGCAGGCCTACCGGTAGTTCGGTCTACCGGTGGCCGCAGCATACCGGTAGCTCTATCTACCGGTAGCTCGGTCTACCGGTAGTTGCAGCTACCGGTAGCTCTGTCTACTGGTAGCTCCGTATGCCGGTAGCTGCAGCCTACCGGTAGCTCAGTCTACCGGTAGCTGGAGCCTATCGGTAGCTCGGTCTACCGGTAGCTGCAGCCTACCGGTAGCTCGGTCTACCGGTAGCTCCAGCCTACCGGTAGCTCGGTCTACCGGTAGCTCATCCTATAGATAACTGGAGCCTACCGGTCGCTCGGCCTAGCGGTAGCTGCAGCCTACCACTAGCTCGACTACCGGTAGCTATCACCCACCGGTAGCTCTCAGCTACCGGTGGCTCTGGCCTACCCCGCGGGGTTTTCCAGTGGCATTCCTTTTGCTCAATTAGGGTTTTAAACCCTATTCTGACTTGTTTAAGCGTGTTTTAAAGATGGGTAATGCCCATAAATGTTTTAATTAATTAATTAATTAATTGATGAGTCAGTTTAAACCACCCAACCCCATTAATGACGTGTGGGGCTGTGTGGCCAACCCACGACCCTGCGCCTCACGCAGTTTCGCGTTCTTATCCCAACCGACCACAACCCTTATAAACTAAAGGGTTAGGCATGGTTTCTTATTTCCTCGATCTCGGCTTTTCACGAACAGCTTTTGGTGCATCGGGCGAGCCGCATCGTTATCTATAACGTTCCGCTCTCGGCCTAAGCGTCGATCATCTATCAATAAGTAGGGAATTTTCTCCTTTGTCTCTCTCTTTTGTGTATCATGCGGGGTGTGCGTGCTTTTGTTTCCGTAGAATTGGATAAAATAGACCTAAATAAATATAATGAATGGATTCTATAAGGAAAGATGGGGGGGCTGTGAACGTTGATGTTGTTTATATTATGATCATCTTTCCGAGTTATGATGGCTTACGCCTTCTGAAAATCGAGGCCGTTGGTGGTAGTTGTTTGTGCACTAATGAACCCCTCATAGTGTTTTAAATGGCTTGTTTTGTAATTGTAAACTCCTACTATGAAAAGTAAATTGGTTAATCATGTATACCCGGCTGAATAAATTGAAAGCACCAGGATCGATCCTTCTGTGATAACCCCCGGTTAAAACACACGAAAATTGAAATCATGGAGCGTGTAAAATCATTTAAATCTGAAAATACCGAATGGGACTATTTTTCTTGATGGTAGTGGTTTGTTTGTTCTTCTTCCATGGTCCAGTTGCTGGAGATGTGGGAGGGGATGGGATCCCCTATTTTCTATACTCTACATGGTTGTGGAATTCAGGTGGGATCCATTGTTGATAAAAAACCTTTTTGTGGGAGGGGACACGGGGCAGTGTCTCGGGGTTGTCTGGTTCCAGTACTTCGCGGGTTCTCACTTTTCATTTGTTGTTGTGACTTTACAAGAAAACCGAGTGTGGATGCTTAGTTGACGTTTGGCTGGTTTCTTTCCCTTGGTTATTCTTATGGTTTAGTTTCCCATTACTGCTTAAACTTATTTAAAAATTATTACTGAATGTGAAAACAAGAATGGGACAAATGGGTTTTGTTGGTGAGAGTTGTGACTCGGACTTGAGCGCTGTTGTGATCTATAGGCTGTTTGAAGAAAAACCTAACTTTGGGTGAGCGCTTTCTACCTATGTATATACTTGTTGTTTTTTGTTTCTAATTCGCGCCCCAACCAAGTTGAGCACTTAGTGCCGAACACCCCCATTTCATGGGGGATGGTGTTTTTTCCAACACTATTCTTAGTGGCTGGTTATTAGCTACTTTTCTTCTCCCTTTCCCGGATAGCCCAATTATCTTCTGGCAGGCTGTGATGGCCTGAGGTCCATTATTAGCCCAATAACCTTCGGGAAGGGTAGTATGGTGATTGGACAGGTGTGTGCGGCAGGTGGTTTCCCAAGTGTCTTCGGGATGAGGCCCAGGTGTCTTTGGGCGTGGCAGTGGATCTTCTAGGCCAGGTGTCTTCGGGCGTGGTGGTGGTTGTTCTGAACTAGGTGTTTGCAGGCGTGGGTACATGTGACAGTTTTGGGCCCAGGTGTGTGCGGGCGGGATTCGGCAGTGGGACTACGTGTGGTTGTGGCCCAGGTGTGTGCGGGCGGGTGTGGCAGTGGGACTGTGGTGAGAATGGCGGGATTAGTTTGATGCATAGGATGTCTCAATAACTAGTGGGAAAGTGGCACGGGGTACCCAAACATCGATGTGATCTTATTATATATATTACTTGACTTGCGTTATTTGGGGAGTGTGTCTTGGTGAGGCTCGGGTGGATATTTTACCTTGATAGGTGTTTGGTTTAATCCTTTTCTCACGAGACGTTAGTAAGTTCCCCCACTTGTGCGCGAGAGTCTTTGGTTTTCCCTACTGAGTGTACTTGTATGCTCACCCAATGTATATAAAAATGATTTCAGGATTCTAGGAGGACTTCGGGGATCGCACAGGACCATACTAGCTCGGACCTTTGGGCAGTTGCAGTTGCTGTTTTTCTTCCTTTGGTACATACCCTTGTAGTCACCTTTTTCACTTTGTGGCTTTTACTTTTCAAATATGCATGTGGGAATGGTTTACTTTTTGATTTACTTTTCTTTTTGTTTTGGATTTGTTGGGTTCTATCACCTTATCTCCCGATTCCGTAAAATAGAAAAAGGGTAATGCCTTCCATTTAGTGTGTGATTCTATACCTTTGGGGCTAGTTTCCACTCTGGGACCTATTGAAGGCGGGTTTCGGGGGTCATTATCTCATCTTCAACTTAAAGAAGGAAGGGCCTGGAAGTCTGCTGACCCTTCCCTCCTTTTGGTGAAGGCGGGTCGTGACAGAATGGTATCAAAGGTGATGTATGAGAGATA
The DNA here is from genome assembly GCA_963277665.1 of Viscum album. Classification (NCBI taxonomy): domain Eukaryota; kingdom Viridiplantae; phylum Streptophyta; class Magnoliopsida; order Santalales; family Viscaceae; genus Viscum; species Viscum album. The sequence goes on along the minus strand of OY728163.1, from coordinate 1,642,594,199 downwards.
GGATGGAGTATGAAGTTAGGCACAGTGAGGATTGCATGGGATGGTAAGGAAACAGTGTTGGGTGACCTCGTTGCGTGAAATTAGGTCAGGGAAGACCGGCTAGGACACAGGATTTTAGCGCCCCCCGTGATCTGATGCAAAGACTCTGGACCTACCGAACGACCAAGTGAGGCCACAATGATTGCAGGGTAGAGAACCTAGGAAAGGTACATGCATCATAATGACTTGTGTTCTGGTGTTTCTGGGGTTTTTTGGGAATTAAGAATTAAAGACAATAATATGCACTGCTTGGGGTTAGGCATTCCTTGTTTACCTTGCAGCTATGGCACCTGTAAGGCAACCACGTGTAGTACAGAAGATCGAGGCCACACAGACTACTTTGGCCGATCGACAGAGAGCTGATCGAGAAGAAGAGGACGACCAGTTGCAGAAGAATATTTGGGCCTTCAAGCGACAGACCCTTGAAAAGTATGAGGGCATCACCTCTGACATGAAGAGGGAAGGCTGGCTAGAGGAGCTTGTGATAGTTTTCGGCCTGATTTGGGCCCCGACCGAGTACTGGGTTCCTCTGGCCATCATCCAGATGCAGGGAGCAGCGCGTCAGTGGTGGGCGCTTTACCTGGGGGATATGAGAGAGGCTGAGGTGGCATGGGCTGATTTCGAGAGGGAGTTCCGGGCGGAATTCCTCTCTTCGACGATGAAGGTGGAAAAGAGACAGGAGCCACTCTCCCTCCAGCAGGGGAGTATGTCTATGAGGGATCAAAGGATCATGTTCAAGTACCTCCTACATTTTTCTCCGGAGCTCTTTCCCGACGAGGAGTCTCGGTCAAGATGTGTCGAGGAGCTGCTCCGACCCTCCCTCCAGTATGTTGTTACCCCCATTACCCTTTCGACATACATGGAGGTCCATAAGAAGGATGAAGTGGTGGATAGGATGCATGCTCTAGGAGGAGTGACATGAGAGGGGATACGGTTGGGACCATCGAAGGGGAAGGCCGTCAGCACCAGGCCTCCAGTGTCAGGACCCTCTATGTTCCGACCAGCAGGGAGCAGGCCGCAGTAGTTTCAGTTTCAATCCCCTGGTCCTCTCCCTTTTCCTTCGGGCCTGGGACCACGGTGCTTCGTCTGTGAGAGCCCTGGACATCTCCATAGTTAGTGCCCGGACTGGGTACAGTACGGCGGTGGGAAACATCCCCACCACTCGCCCTAGGAGTAGCTTCCAGCCAGGCCTTTGCAGCAGCAACAGGGACAGCGAGCTCCCGCTCCTCCGAGGGCAGTCATAGGAGGAGGAGTCCGACCTCAGGGCGCTCCTTAGGGACCTCGACCGGGGCATGGTCGGGGAGGTGGCCGACAGCAGAGGGGCAGGGGAGCTGGGTGTGGACAGTTACACGCTGTAGAGGTAGCAGTTCTGGCAAGGCCGGAGGTTTTTTGGGGTACGATCAGTTTGTTTAGAACCCTTGCTTATGCCTTGTTCGATACCGGAGCTTCGCACTCCTTTGGTGCACCCAGTCTAGCCCATTCTTTGGGTCTAGATGCCGAGAGACTCCCAGTGCCCCTGGTATTGAGCAAACCAGTTGGGGGTCATACCGACTTGTTGTTTGTTTTTCGAGGATGCACACTGATGATAGGGCCACATCAACCAGTTAAGGATATTCTTATACTACAGATACAACCATACAATGTCATCATAGGCATCGACTGGCTATTCTCTATGTGTTTCGTCATCGACTGTTTTCGAGGAAGGGTCGTGTTCTCAGACTTGGGTGGCTGATGTGTTGTTTTCACTGGCGAGCGGAGCAGTCAGAAGGGCGACAGGCAAGAGGAACCCCTCCTCTCCTTGCTAGTTGAGCTGTCAGTAGGTCCAGTAGATGCTGAAATGGTGGAAGTTCTAGAGATCCTCTGTGGGTTTATGGACTTCTTCCCTGAGGAGGTGACGACTCTACCCTGTCGATGTGATATCGAGTTCGGGATAGACCTGCAGCCCGGCGCTCGTCCGATCTCGATGGCTCCGTACCGGATGGCACCTTCAGTGCTGCGGGGGTTGCAGATCGAAATTGACGATCTGATGGAGAGGGGTTATGTTCGACCGAGTGTGTCACTATGGGGCACTCCAGACTTGTTCGAAAAGAAGGAAGATGGTGGCCTCAGGTTGTGGATAGACTATAGGAGGCTAAATCAGGTGACGATCTAGAATCTCTACCCTCTTTCATGGATAGATGATCTTTTCGACCAGATGAATGGGGCATGATGGTTCTCGAAGATCGACTAGTGGTCTGGGTATCACCAGCTGAGAGTGAAGAAGGGAGACATCCCAAAGACGGTGTTCAGATGCAGGTATGGACACTTCGAGTTTGTGGTTATTCCCTTTGGCGTTACCAACGCCCCAGCTATGTTCATGGGGTTTATGAACTCCATCTTCCGGGATTACTTGGATCAGTTTGTGGTTGTGTTCATCAATGATATCCTGATCTATTCGAGATCAGAGGAGGACCACGCGGAGCACCTAAGGATAGTTTTGGAGGTCCTCCGACAGTATCAGCTCTATGGGAAGTTGTCGAAATGAATATTCTGGACACAAGAAGTGTACTTCCTCGGGCACGTGGTGTCCGAGCAGGGGGTAGCGGTGGACCCGTCAAAAGTTGAGGTAGTTGTTTCTTGGGCAGCACCCAAGAATATGGCAAAGGTCCATAGTTTCCTCGGACTGGCAGGTTACTATCAGATGTTCGTACCCAACTTTTCTTGAGTAGCATCTACTTTGACAGCTTTGACCAAGAAAGACCAGGTTTTTGTGTGGAGCGAGTAGTGCGAGTCATCCTTCAACTATCTGAAAGAGAAGTTGGTCAGTGCCCCAGTGCTGAGACTACCATAAGAAGGGGTGGCTTATGAAGTGTTCTGTGATGCTTCAAGATAGGGCCTGGGATGTGCGTTGATGCAGCGATAAGTGGTGATCTCTTATGGGTCCAGGCAGCTATGCCCTCATGAGTGTAATTATGCCACCCACGACCTGGAGCTTGCAGCGGTCATTTTTGCGCTAATGTTATGGCAGCACTACCTCATCGGAGAACACTTTGTGGTCTTCACGGATCACAAAAGCGTGAGGTATATCTTCTCCCAGTGGGACCTAAACTTGTGACTATGGAGATGGGTGGAGTTCCTCCAGGATTACAACTTCGAGATCTCTTATACTGAGGGAAAGGGAAATGTAGTGGCTGATGCCTTGAGCAGGAGGACGCGGAAGGATGCGATCCTAGAGTCGGCGGATGCCTGGAAGGCTATGGGGGAATTGGCTGCCTTACACCTGGATGCAAGGATGGATAGCAGTAGAGGCTGCCTATATCATATGATAGTACAGCCATCTCTGTTTCAGCAAGTGGAGGAGTCTCAGTGGGGAGACCTGGAGTGGGAAGTGATGCGTGACCGAGTTGACCAGGGCAATGCTTCGGAAGGATGGACAGAGGATGATCAGAACTGGAAGCTTTTCTAGGGAAGGTTGTTTGTTCTGGAGGCAATGCGCAGAAAGTTTATCAATGGGTTCCACAACTCACCCTTGGCGGTACACCCAAGAGTTTCCATGTTTTACGAGGGACTGAAGAGGCAGTTTTGGTGGCCTGGAGTTAAGAGAACGGGGGAAGAGTTTGTGGCCATTTTCTTAGTTTGTCAGCAAGTGAAGGCTGAACACTGAGTTCCAAGAGGGCTAATACAACCTCTAGATGTCCCCGAGTGTAAGTGGGATGACATCTCGATGGATTTAGTCACGGGACTACCCAAGGTCCAAGGGGGATACGACGCCATCTGGGTGGTTGTGGACAGGTTGACGAAATCAGCTCACTTTCTGGCGATCAGGGAGTCGAGTGTAGTGGATGCTTTGGTGCGAAGGTACATGGATGAGGTGGTGCGGTTGCATGGGATTCCGAGGTCTATAGTCTCGGATATGGATGCATGATTTACCTCGTGAGTCTGGAGAGGATTGCAGCATGATTTTGGCACCCAGCTACGCCTTAGCACTGCATTCCACCCCCAGACAGATGGACAAACAGAGCACACTATCCAGACCTTGGAGGATATGCCGCGGGCATGTGTTCTGGGCTCAAGGGGATCATGGGTGCGATACTTGCCTCTGGTAGAATTTTCCTACAATAATAGCTACCACTCTACCATCGGTATGGCCCCGTTTGAATCTTTGTACGGGAGGCCATGTTGTTCACCTTTGTGTTGGACCGAAGTAGGAGAGGCAGGCATCCTTGTCCTGGATGTGGTGCAGAGCACGACAAAGAAGGTTCATCTCATACGAGAAAGGTTCAAGGTGACCCAAGACCAACAGAAGTCGTATGTCGATACTATGAGGAGGCCCTTATAGTTTTTAGGTTGGAGACCACGTTTTCTTGAAGGTCTCCCCTCGTCGTGGGCATCGGAGGTTCAGCAAGCGGAGTAAGCTTTATCCCAGGTTCATTGGACCCTTCAAAGTGTTGCGACGGGTCAGTGAAGTGGCTTATCAGCTAGTGTTACCACCACCACTACTGAGGATACATGATGTCTTCCATGTGTCTCAGCTCCGCCGGTATCTGCACGACGATTCACACGTCCTTGATTGGGGTGAACTGGACATTGAGTACGACGTGACTTTTGTGGAGAGACCAATAATGATTGAGGATCACAAAAATAAGGTGCTTCGTGGGTGAACCATTCCCCTGGTTCGTGTGTTGTGGATACATGGTGGTCTTGATGAGCGTATGTGGGAGAGGGAAGCACAGATGCGTACCCAGTACCCAGAGTTGTTTTGAGATTTTGTTCTTTGTTATAACTGTTGTAGTAGAACGTTTTGTCCTTTTGGCTATGGAATGTACTGGTTTTATTTCCTCTGGATGTGTGTGAAAATCTCTGGCTATGGGGGAGGAAAGGACCCTACCCTTAATCAAGATGCATTAAGGTGGATGCGATTAAACCTGTGCTGGTGAGTCAGTGCCGCCCAAAGCGAATAATATCTTGACATGGGGGTGGAGACTCCCCAACCCACATGCCTGGGCAGTTTGGCATGGTATGTTGCTTGGTTCTTGATAGGGAAGTGTTTTTAGTTAGCATGGGTTCACTCCTAATAGGTATCATTCAAGGTGGTTGTTTGGACCCTCTCTTTCCTTCTGGTTTGTTTTGATTCACGAGGAAGAGAATCATTTAAGAGGTATCTGATGTAATGGCCCTGGTATTTTGGGTCCATTACTTTGTGAAAACCTTGTGTTGGGTTTTCTGGTCTGGGAATCACGGTGGTGTAGGCGTACCGGTAGCCTTAGCATACCGGTAGCAGGCCTACCGGTAGCCGCAACCTGCCAGTAGCTCTGTCTACCGGTAGCTCGGTCTACCGGTAGAAGCAGTTATCGGTAGATCTCTCTACCGATAGCTTGTTCTACTGGTAGTTGCGGCCGACCGGTAGCTCGGTCTACCAGTAGATGCAGCCTATCGGTAGCTCGGTCTACCGGTAGCTACAGCCTACCGGTAGCTCGGCGTACAGGTAGCTGGAGCCTACCGGTAGCTCGGCCTACCGGTAGCTGCAGCCTACCGGTAGCTCGGCCTACCGGTAGCTACAGCCTACCATTAGCTCGGCTACCGGTAGCTGTCACCCACTGGTACCTCTAAGCTACCGGTGGCTCTGGCCTTGCCACGCGGGTTTTTCCAGTGGTGTTCCTTCTTGCGCAATTAGGGTTTTAAACCCTATTCTAACTCGTTTAAGCGTGTTTTAAAGACAGGTAACACCCATAAATGTTTTAATTAAATATTTAATTAATGAGTCGGTATAAACCACCCGACCCCTTTAATGACGTGTGGGTCCGCGTGGCCATCCCACGACCCCGCGCCTCACGCGGTTTCGCGTTCTTATCTCAACCATCCGTGGCCCTATTAAACTAAAGGGTTAGGTGTGGTTTCTTATTTCCTCGATCATGGTTTTTCACGAACCGCTTTTGGTGCATCGGGCGAGCCACATTGTTATCCGTAAGGTTTCGTGCCCAACCTAAGCGTCGATCGTCTATCAACAAGCAGGGAATTTTCTCCTTCATCTCTCTCTTTTGTGTATCATGTGGGGCGGGCATGCTTTTGTTTCCGTAGAATTGGATAAACCAGACCTAAATAAAGATAATGAACAGATTCTACAAGGAATGAAGGGGGGTTGTGATCGTTGATGTTATTTATATTATGATCATCTTTCTGAGTTATGTTGTCTTACGCCTTCTAAAAATCGAGGTCGTTGGTGGTCGTTGTCTGTGCACTAATGAACCCCTCGTAGTGTTTTAAATGGGTTGTTTTGTAATTGTAAACTTCTAATGTGAAAAGTAAATCGGTTAATCACGTATACCCAGCTGAATAAATTAAAAGCACCAGGATCGATCCTTCTGTGATAACCCCTGGTTAAAACACACAGAAATTGAAATCATGGAGTGTGTAAAATCTTTTAAATCTGAAAATACCACATGGGCCTATTTTTCTTGATGGTAGTGGTTTGTTTGTTCTTCTTCCATGGGCCGGTTGCTGGAGATGTGGGAGGGGATGGGATCCCCTGTTTTTTTATAATCTCGATGGTTGTGGAATTGTGGTGGGATCCTCTGTTGATAAAAAACCTTTTTGGGGGATGGGACACGGCGTAGTGTCTCAGGGTTGTCTGGTTCCAGTACTTCGTGGGTTCTAACTTTTCCTTTGTGGTTGTGACTTTACAAGAGAACCGGGTGTGGATGCTTAGTTGACGTTTGGCTGGTTTCTTTCCCTTGGTTATGCTTATGGTTTAGTTTCCCAGTAGTGATTAAACTTATTTAAACATTATTACTGAACATGAAAACAAGAATGGGACAAATGGGTTTTATTGGCGAGATTTGTGACTCGGACTTGAGCGCTGTTGTGATCTATAGGCTGTCTGATGGAAAACCTCACTTTGGGTGTGCGCTTGCTACCTATGTATATACTTGTAGTTTTGCGTTTCTTATTCGCGCCCTTCCTAAGTTTAGAATTTAGTGCGGAACACCCCCATTTCATGGGGGAGGGTGTTTTCCCAAAACTATTCTTAATGGCTAGTTATTAGCTTCTTTTCTGCTCCCTTTCCCAGATAGCCCAAGTATCTTCTGGCAGGCCATGATGGCATGACGTCTATTATTATCCCATGAACCTTCAGGCAGGGTAGTGTGGTGATTGGCCAGTGTGTGCGGTAGGTGGTTTCCCAAGTGTCTTCGGGATGAGGCCCAGGTGTCTTCGGGCATGGCAGTGGATCTTCTAGCACAGGTGTCTTCAGGCGTGGTGGTGGTTGTTCTAGCCATGGTGTTTGAAGGCATGGTTACGTGTGACAGTTTTGGGGCCAGGTGTGTGCGGGAGGGATTCGGTAGTGGGACTACGTGTGGTTGTGGCCCAGGTGTGTGTGGGTGGGTGTGGCAGTGGGACTGTGGTGAGAATGGCGGGATTGGTTGGATGCATAGGATGTCTCAATAACCAGTGGGAAAGTGGCGCGGGGTACCCAAACATCGATGCTCTCTTATTATATATATTACTTGACTTGCATTATTTAGAGAGTGTACCTTGGTGAGGCTTGGGTGGATAGTTTACCTTGATAGGTGTTTAGTTTACTCCTTTTCACACGGAACTTTAGTACGTTCCCCCACTTTTGCACGAGAGTATTTGGTTTTCCCTACTGAGTGTACTTGTATGCTCACCCTACGTATATAAAATAGCATTCAGGTTTCCAGGAGGACTTCAGGGATCACGCAGGACCATACTAGCTCGATCCTTTGGGCAGTTGCAGTTTCTTTTTTTCTTCCTTTGGTACTTACCCTTGTAGTCACCTTTCGCACTTTGTGGCTTTTACTTTTGAAACATGCATGTGAGAATGGTTTACTTTTGGCTTTACTTTTCTTTTAGTTTTGGAGTTGTTGGGTTCCATCATCTTATCTCCCGATTCTGTAAAACAGAAAAAGGGTAATGCCTTCCATTTAGTGTGCGATTCTATACCCTTGGTGCTAGTCGCCACTCTGGGACCTATTGAAGGCATGTTTCGAGGGTCATTATCCCTCCTTCAACTTAATGAAGGAAGGGCCTGGCAGTCTGCTGACCCTTCCCTCCTTTTGGTGAAGGTGGGTCGTGGAAATTCTGGTAACTCCTTTTGGTTTATACCAAAATAATTTCATGGTGTTATTTATGACCATAAAATATATTTTGGACTTGTTTCTAGGTTATTTTAGACCTTATGTTTAAGCTTTAGTCCCTTGTTAAGTTAGTTTTTCTCTTAATTATTGTAATTAATTTTATTCAAATTACCTAATATTTCTGGTAATAAAATATGTTGAAATTATTTGAAATTTAAAGTTATTATTTTTAAAAACATGGAATCCATTTTTCAAAAATATATTCATAGATGTTTCAGATAAGTAATTTAAAATTAATCACACAAACGAGATGATGAATCGAAATTTTAAAGTGAAAATGTTAAAAAGTATGATATATTTTTATACCCAATTTCAGTGTGAAATTGATTAAAATTACATAAACTGGATTAATTAATGTATAATTTCACTAAATATTCATTAAAAATAATTAAAATATAATTAATTCTTTAAATAAATTAGACCAAAAATTAGTTTTCAATTAAAATTCAGTATTTTTCAATATTCATCAAAAATGAAACCTCATTGAAGATACTGAAAATTAACACTAAAACATTTTTGATGTTCCAATTTAAAAAATAATTTTTATTTTTTCATGTAAAATTTATAAAATTTATAAAATTTATAAAATTTGGTTTTAAAATAGGTGAGCCATTAAAAGGCCGCAAAACTAACTTTCGAAAAAATAGTTTTTATGGGTAAAATTGGATTTATTCTTATATTATTCCTATAAAACCTACTAGATAAATTTTAAATCCTATTTATTTAATATTTCATATATATATATATATCATTAATATCATTGAATATTATAATTTAATTTAATTTATTAAGGAAAAATTCCTTTGGGACCATAAAAATAATTTTTTATAAAAACATTTACTTTATATTCAATTTCATTCCATTTTTATTTATAATTAATTACTAACCAATGAATTAATTTTTTATTTGTGTAAAACATATATTTTCATAATTTAGTTAATAATATTCATAAAAACAAATATAATGGATATGTTATATTAACTAATAATATTAATAGTATTTTGTAAAACTTTGTTTTCTGTGTAACCAAATCAATAAAAGAAAGTATTTATTGCATATACAATAAGAAAAATTAGTATCACATTCATTGAAAGATATAAAATATATTCAATTTAATTTATAATCGAAAATATAAAATAAATTCTTAGGTTTTTATTGTCCCTTCTTCACTTTGTGTTGTGTGTCACACATGCTATTGAATATAACGTTCTTACATTAGAATATTGTGTCATTATATGTAGTGGAAAATAAAATAGCCACTAGGTATGCAATGGTCTTATACCATGTACTTTATATAACTAAATAAGATTTTATTGGGGTATTATAGCCATATTCACCCTAGATTACACCCTATGCACCCCTTTTCTTGGGGTTTATTCTATTTTTTCCATCATGGGGCCCAAAGAGATATTCCCTTAGTTATTCTTTATCTCCCATCAAAAGTACATATGATTACTCATCTATATCATTTTATGATAATAGAAGGGCCTAATGTCCCAGTAAAATAGGGGGTATTCCCCCTTTTCTAACTTCTACTATAATTTGATGTAGTAAACTCAATTCCTTATTCTCTATTGGTCCTCGTTTTGGAGTTTTCCCTTTATATTGGGATTACATCTTAATGTATATCGAATAAGTTAATCTGTGGTAAATAAAAGTAACAACTTTTTTTTATTTTTATATTTATTATACTTTATTTTTAGTGAATAAATACATTTATTCCAATATTGTATATTGCTTAAATTTTTTAATATAGGTATATTGTCTTCCTTTGGGCTTGAAAGGCAGGTTTTACACTGGTCTTGGTAGGTGAACCACTCCCATTTTGTATGTTTTTTAATTCTTGGTCTTGTGGAGGTATAATTATGAGTGAATTTAATTTCTAAAAAATAGTTTTTATAAATAAACATTTTCTAAGGTGGTTTTATTTATAAATAACACTCAGTTGATTTAGTTGAACATGTTTTTTCACATTAACATGTCTTAAGGTTTTTTACCTCACATTATATATAGTTAGTCTACTTAACGTGCTTATTTTTTTCATTTTTTATTTTACACATGGTTAGATGCTAAGATATGTCTAGTAGCAATATATATCTTGTTTTATATGTGTTTAGCATATTACATGCTTGTGTTTCATATGCATGTTTTATTATATTATATTATGTGGTTTTTTTCTTCAAGTTGGTTGCTTGGAATGCTTATTTATTTGTCATGTTAATGATGTGGAAGGTGTTATTTATAATTGATTTACAATATGTGTTTTATATTTAGTATTAGATACATGATAAAGCCTATTGTTTTTTATGTGTAGCATATATAAAAGGTTATTTTTCTTTTATAAATTGTTTAAATAAGTGTTTTGGTCGATGATGAATTTTTTAATAAATGGAACGGGTAGTGAGATTTCTCTAACTTGGTATACACCTTTCCTCTTTCCCAAAGGGATGATGTACAAGATCAACCTAACTTGGTGCACAACATTCCCTTTCACATGGGATGGGTTGGTAGTGACTTGACTCATGTAATTCTTCTACTTGGACTATGTGCTAGGATCAATGTAGGTTAAAAATGTTTGGATCCATTTGAATTCAAGAGTAATTCTTTTATTTAGTTTTACATTCCTAGAATTATGTAAAATGTGAGAATTAAATTGATCGTCATATTTTTTATTCACATACCTTGGATTTTTGTTTCATGCAAATGGACTAATGAAAATTTTATAGGGGTGGGGTGGCGATCAAATAATGGGTATGTAATCCTTACACACAAAACAATATAAAAACATTGATATTACATCTTTTTTTTTATTTTTTTAATACGTAGCAGTGATTTATTATTTTTCCAGGTTTTTAGGGGTAGTTCCAAAAATTTCTACAATTTGTTGTATTTAGTGGAAATATTTTTCATTTAGCTACAATTTTCATTGTTTTAAACTATTTAATTTATAATTGATAATTTGTGATTAATATTTTTGTATATATACTAAAATTAAATAGTAAATGATATAAATATTACATAATAATATAATTTAAAATAAAAATTGAAATTGAAATTGAAATTTAATTACTAAAATTATTAAAAAATGAGTCGTGATAGGTGTGCCCCACTCCATTTTTAATTTATCAAGGGAATGAATTGGCATAGAGTTCCATGACACACACCATTGAAAACTTTCCTGCACAGTTTCACACAATTATTTAATATATTAATATATTATTTCATTGTAATTCAATATATATATATATATAATGGGGAAAAATTTGAATAAAAAGAGGTACCCTCGACACACACTATTCCATTTGAGACTCACTACATGAATGAAAATGAATAGAGTTTCATGACATGATACATTACAAAATATTAACAACTCTCTTCAATTAAATATAATTTGTTTAAATTAAATATTTTGTAATCAAAATATTTAATTTAATTAAAAAGTAGAGTAAAAAATAAAATTTGATATTTTATAATAAATTAAAATATTTTTAAAAATTAAAATAAACAAAAAATATAATTAAGATATCAATTAGTATATTTTTATTTGTAATTAAGTTTCAGTTAATAAATATTTCACTATATTAAAATTTTATATATTTATATATACATGAAATAATTTTTCATTTGGTATATGTATATGTAAATAATTTTAGTTAATTTGAATTTTTTTTTGAAATCATATAATTGGAAATGAAAATTTTTTATTTTTTGAATTTTATAATAATTTATTTTGTTTAAATCTATCATTATAATGCCAAAAAATTTCTCTTTTGACCATTTACCTTTTTTTATCACCTCCCATCATCGTTGTTAGTGATGACACCTCTAATTTGGGTAATCTTGATTTCATTTTAAGAATATTTTATCATTTCCAATTTATCTTTATTATAACATTTATAGAGTTTATTGAATAATTTTCTTGCATTGATTTATAAATTCTATAAACAAGTTTGTGTTTTTACATGTGAAATCATTGTTTTGAATGATATGAAAATATTACCAAAAAAAGTTTACAATAGATATAAAAGTAGTAAAGAAATAACATGTGGTGAACAAAAAAATTATTAAATGGACATGAAAAATAAATATACAGAATAGATAGAAAATTTATAATTTATAAGTGCATGTGAATACAATATCATGAATATTTTGAATTTAAATGAAATATGGTGATTTTTCAACTAGCTAGAGTAAATATAATCGAAATAATAATTTTTAATTATAATTTTAATTGGAAAATTAATTTATATAGTTAATGTGTATATGTAATGTCGATTGGATTAGTTTTATTTAAAGCAATGTTAGTGTATATAATTAACATGTAATTTAATTTAAATTAATAGTTTCACAAAAATTGACAAACAATTATATGGGTTATTATATTTTTCAAGAAATTATAGATTGATTGAAGCTTGTTGAGAACCAATTTATATCATCTATAATTTATATATTTCTCTGGTGCAAGATAATCTACATTATATACATTATAATTTGATAAATGGAATAGATTTGAAAATTTCTTATGATGTATATCAAGAGCATGAAAGGATAAGTTCAATATAATTTTATGTTGAGGTTAGTAAAATTCTAGATACCACCATAATTGAATAAAATATAATAGAACACCTTTTATTTGTTATGGAGAATGTGTTTACATCATATTAAACTATACAAGGTGTATTTGGTGAATAAAATACAAGTATATCAGAACAAGGATTTAAGATGATAGTTCCTATATATGTTCTTATTGTAGTTTATCTATATATGGTTGTGATAAATGATGATGATGATTATGAGAATGAGGAAATATTTGATAGAGAATATCAGAAAGTTTATAAGAATGATCTAAAAAGAAAAAATACATGATCAGTGAAGGTGTCAAATGATATTAAACTAGTGGTGTCTGTGTTTTTTTAGGATGTGGTGGAGCCGAAAATTGGGTTTCAAGGTATATTCAAGGGATTTTATATTAGAAGGATTGATGATGAATTGTTTTTTGGAAGAAAATTTAATATGGAATATGTTTTTATACTTTATAATAAAATACCATGCGAAGATACATTGCAATTATCTCCTGGATGACTCTAAAAGATATCCAATTGCAATAAATTTATATTGTATGGTGACATATATACGATTTGATTGGAAGCTACCATTTTTATAAATTCAATATTTTGTAAAATTACAAAATTTACTAGAAAAAAATACATTTTGAATCTCATGCTAATTTGAGATCATCACAAATTAGAATCGATATTTATATGCTCTATTATTATTGTTATGATCAGAGTTAATCAGGATATTGTGTCGAGTTAATAGAGATAGGCATGATAAGTGAGTATGATTGTAAAATATCATACAATAAATCATGGAATGTAAAATAGAAATCTATTGATAAGGATTACAAAGACTGAGAAAAATCATTTATGGTGTCACCATATTGTATCGATTGATCAATTTTGTTAAACTAGTCAGGAAGTTTGTCAATTTAAAATAGTGGACCATGTGGGGAATAATCATTTTATTTTAGACAAAGTCAAATTTCATTGGATATTCTAGGCCTTCCTTCCATGCATCAGAACATTCTCTCACAAAAAAAATCATACAAGTAGAAAAAAATTTAATATATATAAAGGTAACAGACTTCTCCTCATTTTCACCACTTAGGATGAAAATAAACAACCCTTTCCATTGGAATTTTCAATAGTATATATGGTGAATCTAGAATCATGGAGTTTTTTCTATCTTATATACATGTTCATGGCCTTAATAGGAATGATATATTACTTATTTCATATCATTTTATTATTATTATAGAAGCATAGAATATTTAGGATGGTGGTTGGATACCTACCATCAATACAACATGATACATATTGGAAAAAACGTACTGAAATAATTTCATGATGTAAACATGAGAAAAAATATCCTCAAATTTGGTATTGGATTATTTCTTATATAAATTCAATACTTATACTAATTTAATTTCATTTGGTAGTAATTTAAATATTTATTTTATGCCATCACTTATTATGAACCAAGAAAATAATTTTATTTTAAAAATTGGATGAAATAAGAGGAATGAATGAGGATGTTTATAACTAGATGACGCACATTGTAAAGAAAAAACATCCTTTAGAATTTGGTGAAGGTAAGAGATATAAGATCATGGAAATGAACATATTTCAATACATAAACCATGTCTCCATTGGGGATATAAGATTAAAAATCACATGAACTGTTTCACATAAATTTTATAGATGCATTAAATTCTTTGTAAATAGATTAGAGGATGTATATAATGATCTACTTCATGGTCATCGACACACAATACTTTTTATAAAGGAGTTTTTAGTCTATCAAACCAATTCTACATCATACCAAGTACATTTTTTTCAAAGGACATGAAGTTTCGTTGACATTTAATAGGGTTATGATTCACTAACTGGTGTAGTGAGTGGGTAATGATTATTTTACTAGATTAAAACACTTTTCAATGTGGTTATTTCCATGATTATAGGATTCCTTTACCAAATGTACTTCCAGTATGTTCCTTGCTCACATGTACTTATAGCATGTTAACATATTCAACATTTAAGGGATATTTATTCCAATTTGGTGTATAAAATCAACACATTGTGGGATTTATACACTATATAATGGATATTGATTGGAGATGTATCGATATTCAATACCCCGCAGTAGCTTCCAATTTTAGTTGCAAATTATAACGATCGAGGCATAACATACATAGATATTACATCATTTTATATTAATATTAGTACATTAGAAAAATACATACCCAAGGACTGTAATAGTTTAGTGTCTTTGGAAACTTGGAATAAAAATATTCTATCCCAATGAAAGATCTTAAACATCTCCCATAAATATCTCACCCTTCATTAATTCTTCCTAAAACCTTTCTTCATAAACTAGGGAAAGAAAACTTTAGAAAGGGGTGAGCTGAGATGCTCTGTTTGGGTATATAAGGGAAATGTGTAGGTATAACATGAATGAAATGGTATGGAACATGAGCATAACATTTGAAGATCATAACCTGCATATTGGAAATCATAATAAATATTGGAATTTCATAAGACATCAATAATAAAGAAATATTGAAAATTATCCATGAAATAATAATATAGGAATAAGATATAGAATTGTTGAAAACACATAAGAAAATAAAAAAAACATATTTCAAATATGCGTACCACGGCCTTTGAAACATGTTATTATTAGGTTAATCACTAGTGTTCAAGCTTGGGGCTTGGGATGCTATCTCATGTAACCTCTTGTTTCATGATAAGGATGTCCTCCTAGGTAACCTCTTTTTTTAGTCTTGGGATATCATCTCATTTACCCATTTGTTTCTGGATTGGGATTTACTCCCGTATACCCTTGTGTTTTGGGCTTAGGATTTCCTCCTGTATACCCTATTATTTTGGGCTTGGGATGTCCTCTTGTATATCTTCTTGTTTCGAGCTTGGGAAGTCTACCTGTATACCATCTTGTTTCAGCCTTGGGATGTACTCCTCTATAACTTCTTATTTTAGGATTTATATTCCATCTCGTGTACCTTTGATCTTATAAAACATTTATCATTACCCAATGCATTGGAGGGAGATATAGGTATCACCCATCACATAATGAAATCATACATACTTGTTCCCAAAACATTCATCACATCCTGACCCATGAAAAGAGATGGGTTTTAAAAACAAAAAATCATAACCCATGAAATGAAATGGGTATACTTAACATTTTATCATATCATAAACTATGAAAAAGAGATAGGTTTCATAATCATATCATCAAATCATAACGATTGAATAGAAACAGATTTCAAAAGAAAATAACCCATGGAAGGGAAACCAGTTTCGTAATAATTATTCCATCGAAACAGAAACCATTAAATAATGAATCTGAATTGATCATTTGGATCATTTCCTATATTGTATTGATTATCATCAACATATGTCATCATATATTGAAAATAACATGGAAGGATATTTTGAAAAAAAATCACAAGGAAAATATACTTTCTTCATTGAAAAACACTTTTTAAAGTATAAAACCTTTTGAAATCTATTTTCTATTAAAATAATTTTAAAACATAGAAATAAATCTTGAGTTCATTTTGAAATCCTTTTCCATGAAATGTTTTAAAATAATATTGAAAATATTCTTAAAACATTTTTCCTTGAAAACACATAAAATAAGATTCCAAAAATTTTAAAAACATTTTTCATTGAAAACACATTGAAAACTTATAAATAAATCATGAAAATGTTTTAAAATCAATTTTTCATCAAAAATCATGAATTAGAATTTAAATTTTTTCGAAAACCATTTATTTAAAAATACTTTAAAAACTTATAAATAAGACTTGGAAATATTTTGAATACCATTTTCCCTAAAAATTTATAAAAGATTCTTGAAAAATTTTTGAAAACCAATTAGTTGAATATATTTTAAAAAAACTTATTTAAATATTAACTTCTTAAACAAGCTAATGAATCTTCCTTGAAATGATAGTGGGTAAATTTGTAAATTCTATACGAGGTCAACAAAAATTTCCTTTTTCATGGTAAGAAGGGTAGAAAAATGCCTTCTTCGGAAGGAGACAAGAATATTCCTTTGAAGAAATTGGTAAAAAAAAAAGGTAAAAATTTATTTTATATATTATTGGATATTAGTAGAATATTCATAGAAACCCTTTTTTGAAAACATTAACATAGATTTGTGACCGAAGGGAGAGGTAAATTCAGACATTCTTAAAAACGCATTATAAAATAAAATATGTACCAAATAGTGGAATAATGGTACCAATACATCAATATATCATGAATATATATAGGATAATAAAATGCATGATTTTTCTTGAGAGACGGATCATAATATTTCATCAAAGGAAGCATAAACATAAATAGTCTCGATAAGTGATGAGATTGTTTTAATAAACTCTTACCACTTGTTAACATTGAACCATACTCACCATGTAAGAAAATGAAATTAAATGAAAATTAAAATATCATAAAAATAATTATATTCATTATATAACATTTCAATGGAAGTATATAAACCTCATGGAAATATATTGGTGTATAACATGGAATGTGTCTTAAATAAGAAAATTAAGACAAAATCATTTTTACCGATTTGTTATCTTTTGAAACATATTCCCCATAAATGAAATACAATAAAATGGATATTCAAATACCCATAAATATAAGTATAAGAATAATAAATACATATATGGTTAGTATACACATCACACAAAAATAATGGGTGGTGGTTAAATAATATATCTCACAAAAATAAAAAGGGAGATGAAATTCCCTTACTTTATATCTTTACCTCATCGCAATCATTAAAACCAACTGTATAATAAATATAAATTTATCATAATTGATTTATAGAAAAATATTTATATAAATAATTCAATATATGGATTTATTATGACTTTATATTTCCCTCTTTTTATCAATTTCATTTCAAGGATATGATTCTGTTAATATTCACTTTGTTTTTTGCTTGTGTTTTAATTTGATATATCATTAGTCCTTAAACTTATATCATGATTCAAATAATTCAAAACATTATAGAAATTTAATTTATATTCCATATATTTTAATTATAATAATCTATATAATGTATAATTATGTAAAGGAATACATCATTCATAGATACGGTATGTCGAACGTACACATGAACGATGTTTCCATTTTTTTATTGTCGTATTGAAAGAAATGAAATATATGAATTAAATGAAATATATTTATACATATGTATAAATATCATTATTAAATTACTATTATTATGTCAAATGTGTCATATATTTTCACTAAACCCACTATTAATACATTCCCTGTAGTGTGTGAATGAATCCCATCACTTTGAGGTGGCGGTAGTCCACACTTCCTCAAACAAAATTATCATATTTACACTAAATGGAATGTAAAAAATACATGTCTTGTAAAATTAATAAAAATCATAAATAAACAATAAATATAATATATTAGATATATATAAATATATTTTCCATCATAATTTCCACCATGAAAGGCGATAAAGGAAAAAATGAACAATCATCGTTTAACGAGACTATAGTTCATTGTACACAAAAGCTGTATGTTAGTTGCAGATTATATGGATCTATGTGTTGGTGTAGGTAAAACCCTTAGAAAAAAAATCCTACAATATTTAATATTCTTTTTTTAATATAATGTAATAATGAGAGTGGGGGTTACCTCTTAATCAGGTAACTCCTTTTGATTTCTTCCAAAATGATTTCATGGATGTATTTCTTCAAAATTAGAGGCTTCTATGAGTAAGGTAATAATTTTAAGAATTTTATTTGTAATAAATTTGATCATCTTAATAGGTTTGATATGTTTGAATAAGAGGGAGAGGTGACGACATTTTGTATGGAAGGAAAATGACTCACTTTGAATTTTTTAAAACATGTAGGTTGTACACATGTTATTACCTAAACAAAGTCATACCAAACGAAAAAAATAAATACTCATAGGTTTACAGACTAAATATATTTATAAAATGGGATTTGGAAAAGTTTTTATGTCATTTAGGCCCTTAAGAATAAGTTCTAGTCACCAATTAAGCTTAATTTGACCTCAATCGCTACGATTAATCTCAATCACTTTTACAAGTCATTTTGGTCAAAATTTAACATGATATAATTAGAATATAAATATTATAATTATTACAATGGTGTATGTCCATTTAAAAAAAATTGAATATGTGAAAGAATTTAGATTAATGCTAATCCCACATACAGGATGGAATAACATGTTTTTATAGTAGAAAAATTTTCCAAAGTTAGTTATGTTTTTATATTCAATTTCAATATGAAATTGATTATAATGACCAAAATATTATTAATATATGTATAATTGATCTAACATGACCTGGAAACAAATTTAATGTTTAATTTAAGATTAATTGTTATTTAAGAGAAAATAAAGTTATTAACTAAAATGAAGTATTTTACAATATTCATCAGAAAATGAAGTTTTTCAGAAAAATCGAAAAAAATAACTCTAAGCTAATTTAGACACTCTAAATTGAAAAAATGAAGTATGTTTTATCAAATTCTATTTATATATTTTTCTAAAATTAATTTTTTTTTCTTCACATAAGGACATGAAGAGTAGTTCATTAGAGAAAATATTATTTTTAAACATATAAATACTTTACAAAAAATATAGAATATAAATTATAAATATGTTTTATTTATGTAAAAACATTATAAAAATATTTTAAAAGTAGTGATTACTATTCCTATTACTATTTTTTAACAATTTTTTATAACTAACTCATTTAAATAATTATAACAATAAAATTTTGTTTCGTAGTAACTCAGTATTGCATTTAACATACGCCATGTTTTGGTTTCATGTAGGACGTGCCATGTTGGTGTTGCATGTAGTCCAAGACAATTTAGGGTTACATGTAGTATAATACAAATTTGTCTCATATGAAAGGAATGTTTGACTTAATGTATTAATATATATATATTTATATATATTTCCAGTGTCACATGAAATGAAAAATATAAAAAATATTAATTAATATGAAAACAATATTTCACAAAAGCTCGAGGAATTACATTTGTTCCACATCAGAGGTGGTGTGTTTTCAAGTGGTGCAGAGATGGCATGATAAGGATCATCACCAATCATTTTTTATTTAGAGATGGGATCTTATTGAATTTACCATTCCTTTGGTTTGACCTATTCAACATAATTATCCTTTAATGATGTTCGAATTAACCCTATGGGGAACTGTTGGTCCTAGAAGGTGATTGCGTGGGGGTCAAGTGCTCATGCAACCGGTCCTTATCAAATAAACTCTATTTCTTCACTATTTGAACTAATTTCTTTTAGCACCCTATCACTCATCTTTTTGAGGTGCTGGTGGCTATTGGCATCCAGGTGGCCCTGCACGGTTTGATCAGGGCCTCTCAATTAGGGCTGGTGTTGGGGGTGTCTTAAGTGTGACAGAATATGCTTTATCTTTTCCAGTTCTTTTCACAAGGGCCAATGGTTCCACTCAAGACTTAAAGATAGTCCTTTTCAAAGATATTTCTATCCTTTGGGAAATGGTAGAGAGGTCTCTAAACCCACTTGTGTACTTCACTGGGATGAGATACATTCACAATTCATCCCGAAGGTTATCGATGCCAATGGAGAGCATCTCATCCTTGGGAGTGGTTGGTTCATGGAATATGTTAGGCCATTCCATAATTCAATAAAGTCTAATACACTCTCGTTCTGTCTTTTCATGTAGTTCATGAGATCACTGACCATCGTCTTGGGAAACATCAAGCCAAAATAGAA
The DNA here is from genome assembly GCA_963277665.1 of Viscum album. Taxonomy (NCBI): domain Eukaryota; kingdom Viridiplantae; phylum Streptophyta; class Magnoliopsida; order Santalales; family Viscaceae; genus Viscum; species Viscum album. Next base: position 1,642,573,666 of record OY728163.1, on the reverse strand, counting down.
GAGAAACTATCGTTGGAGGTCCTCCCAGTCCATAATTGAATTAGCTGGCATTCTAATATACCCTACAAAAACCGATCCCTATAGAGTTCGTATGAAGCACCTGTGTTTTACGGATTCATTGTGCTCTAGAGTTCCCATCATGGGGTCATAGTAAGACGCATAGATCATCAAATGATATTATGGATCACTGGAGAAATTGAATACTGAGAATACATGGTTCTCAAAGTTTGGTGGTGGCAGAACATTTCTCACACACTCAGGGTTGGGTTTTTTCTCGGGTTGTATCAGAGCACACCACCCCTCCATGGATTCTAGTCATGTTATTAGCTACTCAACAGTGTTTAATATCCATTTATGCATATCTTTTCAGGCTTGAGATTGAGTTGGTGAGGCAAGCGCCAAGATTGGGTGTGCCGACACAACTGGAATTTTTGGTGGATGCCCAATTGGGGCATCATTTGTGATTTGAACTAGGTAAATTCTGGTTGCATTCCCAATGGGGGGAAATAATGATATCCTTATAGGGAATGGTTGAACAACCCTCCTAACTTGGATTCGTTCACTAGAATGAGTGCATGTGGTATGGAAACCTCCTCTGGGAGCACCTGATGGCGTTCTATAGAGGGGACACATCTGGGGAGATAACTCCTTGACATTAATTCGTCTACACTCTTTCATTTATTATTCCTACTTAGTGATACATTACTTAAGGGTGAGGGGCGAACTCTCATTGGGTGGAGGAGGTGGGTCATAGACGACCATAGATTTATTTATCTATGTATTTGAGTTTTTTGGGGGAGGTAATGTCATACTGACTGATGGGGAACCCAGATTTAGGGCTGCCCTCTGGTTCTGGGTATGCACACTATCAAGTTCGGTGTGGAATTCCTCTGGGAGGGAACCATATTCCTTTGTATCTTCTGCCCCTGCTTCATTTTCTATACGATCTGTGTGGTTAATGCTTACCACGTTCCCTGAGGCATACCACATTTTGGGTGGAGTACCCAGTTCTGAATGGTAGGAAGGATTCTTGCACCCTTTATTGGACATTCTCTATCCATTCTGCAGAATTATTTTGGATTCTTGGTGAAGATTAACTTGAAGGGAGCCCTGGTCTATCCTCATAACACGCATTTGTCTTGGAGGGTGTTAACCATAAGAAGGGGTGAAATGGGTAACTCTTATGTCCATCGTTCTTCTTAGAAGGTGGATGATAGACATCCTCTGTGTGGGGATTTGAGGTAAAAATTTCATGGGCTTGTGGGATGGGGTTGTTCCCATTCTCTGTTTGATGCCCTACATCCCAGATTGGTTGGTCTTATGGGGACACTTTGATTTAAAAAGGCCCCCAGACCTATGAGATAGGGTTGTTCCCGTATTGCAGCGGTAGCCGATGCAGGTGTGATCTGAGTGCAGCATTGGGCCTATATGGGGTCTATGGTCTTTCAAAGACACGAGAACTGCTTGTCGGTTGGATTCCATTAGGCAGGAAGCCAGCTGGATTTTCATGATCGACTGACTCAGATGCATTTCGATGTCTTGATCTCTTCAGCCCTAGCACTTTTGAGAATTAATCTAGGACTTTTTCATTGAGTATCCCATCTTTCCATAGTAGGGGTTTCATTTGACTATTATCTCTGGGTGATGAAATTGTAGAATTTCATTTCTATTGGGGCCTATTGGACGCATCGTGGGGTGAAGTGTAATGCTGCATGTTCTCCCCACCCCCGAATGTGAACTCTAGCAATTTCATTTCCAATGAGGCCACACAATTTATGAAGTGAAATCAGGCATGCTAGTTAAATTTTTTTTCTTTCACCTTTTTGATTGTGGATGCCTTGCAAACAGAAGGGCTTACAAGTCAATCAGAAGGCGGAGTTCTGTTATTATGCTGATATGGTTTTCATACCCTTCGTATGGTTATAATTTTTCATTCAAATGTAAATTATTTGTCCATATATTGAGGTGAATGTCATACATGAATTCCCTGGACAATTACCCTGGTATATCGAAGTGAGAAGTGGTCATAGGCTAACACATCACTAGTATGTTATCCCTGGATAGTTGTCTTCTCACAAGCCACATATCATGTTTTTGTTCTTGTGGAGGATCCTCTACATGATATGACCAAATTGACTTCTTCTTGGTGATTTCATTCTAATCAATCAGGATTGTGGGGCCTCATTGATTCGCAGACACCGTGGTGGTGGGTACGATGATGAGCGTGGACCCGGGCCATCCTCTGGTTGAGAAAGAATATCAATCGTTATAGATGGAGTTCCTGATGTGTCTAATTTATTTCTATGTTTCTCCAAATTGGAGGCCTTTCTCACATTTGTTCTGGATAGGTGAGGAAATTCTTTCCGACATGTATTTTGGTTGTGAGGAGGACCCTCACAAGTGGCGCTGTGATGGCGAGGACTACCATGGCAACTTGATGCCCAACCGCAAGAATTTTCCAAAAGGTGCGTACACTAGGGACGGTCTTCAGGGAGGGTTGTAGAAAGGTGAGGACCTTCTTTCTACTTGATGTCACTTTGGGGAGGTACTTCACATCAACCTTCATTTCAGGGAGGGCCTTCACATTGACGGTCATCATAGTAAAGACAAACATCATGACTTGATATCGGGATGCAAGGAGAATTTTTGTTCCTTACATATGGGGGAGGACCTTTAGGGTGTTCCAAAATGAGGGGAGGACCTTCTTGTTGCTTGGTGATACTGTGGGGAGGACCTTCACCAAAACATTCATTGCGGAGAGGGACTTTGCAATGATTTTTACCATGGAAAGGACTACCATCGTGACATGATGTCCAACTACAAGGAGAAGCATATTTGCAGTGTATAACTTGGGGAGGACCATCAGGGAGGATGAAAGAAAGGTTATAACCTTCTTTATTTCTAATCTTCAAGTCGAGGGATGGGATACCCAGACACTTATTAGGAGATAGGGTCTCGTGATCAATCATTATTGACCCACAAAGTAATCCCTCACAGGTGCTCTGTGGAGAACCTTTAAAGAAACTGGTAGCTACATTATGGGGAGGACCCTTGAAACTTCTAATACCAATTCCATAATTTGGTAATGGATTGACATGGTCTCTAGACTTTGTTGATATATGTTTGAGGGCATCGAGAACCCCAGCTTCCAGTAGTGTAGGATCATGTATGTGCACTTCATTTTCTGGTTACCTTGGGTGCTTTTCATTTTTGGGTGCTCTCTTGAGGGTAATTGGGGCCATCTACTGTTGGTAATGGATTTCATATATGGGTTCTCGTATTGTTGGGTCCCATGATGTCATCGGGATATACTAACGAGCATCATGAGTTTTGGCAGGTATATATGTCTGCCCTGGAGTGGCCACCATGTTGGATTGATGTCCCCCAGTCGAAAAAGGTATTTGTTCCAGATATGGCTGTCCATATGTCACGTTTTATTACTGTCGACCATACTGGACTGGAGCAGGGATGCATAACTGCTCCGAAGTGACTAACTCGTTTTGCAAGTGAGTTATTCCGTTCGAGGAAATCGAGTTGTGGGCCCGATTTCTTGCCTTTTCTGCCGATGCAATGATATCCTGGCATATTTGGAGGATATGGTCTAGATTATACATTTGAGATTCCATCATACCTAGGATATTCTGAGATAAATCATTGGATAGAATGGGTATGAAGGCCCATTTCGATGTCGGGGCAGGAGTTTGTGCCTACTCCTAACCTCCACGAGATTCCAGTTTATACTGTCAGTTCTCCTATTCCAGGACAAAGGAACAAGTTTGCTTTTGGTTATCTTCTTCGGTTTCCACCATATTTGACTGGTGATATTCAAATTCAAGAGTGGGGATTTTCATCAGTTCGCTTTCCACTGTATTTATCTCATGGGCTTTGTATGAATCCGTAAGAATTTGACTCTTCTCATATTTTATTGCTGTCCTATTTGGATGGAGGGCTTCTTGTGCATCAGTAGGTATTTGTGTGCTACCCTATTTAGATGGATGGATTGAAATGCATCAGTAGGTGTTTGTTCCTGCGTATAGCCAATTTACACCATGTTTTGGTGGCATGGGTATTATGCATCGACAGATATTTTCATCTGCCAATAGCTTTCCACTTTGTCTTCATGGAGGGACCAACAAGCACTATTAGAGACATGCATATTCTCATATTGTGCCACCCTATTTCTGGGGTGTGATTGAGTGATGATGGCAAAGATTTGTGTCTTCCTTTTGAACTCCATCTTGTTCATATGACTGATCTTCTCCTTAAGAATCAATTTTATATTGTGTCCTTGGATATATATTCTCCACCCATGGTCGAAAGCCCGAGGGGCTCGGGTCTCTTGGACTTCGGCAGGTTCCCTAGGAATATGGTCCCCCTCAGTGGGAGGAGGTATGGTCATCCATTGTCAGCAGTGATGCTCTATAGCAGGTGCCTGTGGGTAGGTCCCTTGTGCAGCTGAGATGAATTCTTTAGTATTTAATTCATTTTCCACCCTCAGGTAAGGGAGGTAGTCGTTGGCACATTCTGGGGACAGGCTCCCGATAGTGTTTGAGATGACCACCAGAGATACCAAGTGCAGAGGTGACAAGAGAGGTTGAAGATGTGGCTTACGGACCTTCATAGACTAGAGGTATTGTCTTTTAGTCTCATGTATGGGAAATTACCATTTTAGTGGTACAATTTGATCAAAATTTTGGACACCTAGTATTGAAGTTGTTGGGTAGGCGAAGGGGTTTGGCTCTTCATTGACGCCTCGGCCGCTTGAGTGGTCGCTGATGTGTGTGCCTTCATGGATCGTGGGGATGTCATTTGGATCGAAGGTCGCTCTGCGGGAACCTGTAATATGTGTATGACATACATACCACTAAACATCGTCAAAGTTTAATTCCTTTAAACACATGCATATTTTGCGATTCGTCTTGGCCCCATCCTCTTTTCATTTTTTTTCTACGGGGCGAAGGGGCCTGGGTGGGTAGAACCGCCACCTTAGTTAAGGATTCACGTCGAGTTCACCATTTTTGTTCCACCTTCGAGGTTGAAATTTTATGCATAGTAGGTCAAACAAAATGGTCTGACGTGCAATTTCCTTCAATTTTTTTATCATTGTGGGTAGAACCACCACCTTGGATAAAGATTCACGTCGGGTTCACCATTTTTGTTCAGCCACTGAGGTGGCGCGTTATACGCATACCAATGAGGAAAAAATGGTTTGATGTGTAGTGTCATTTTTTCTTTTATCATTGGGGTAGAACCGCTACCTTGGTTAAGGATTCACTTTGGGTTCACCATTTTTGTTCCACATCCAAGGTGGCATGTGTTGCGCATACCGGAGTGAACAATTTGGTTTGACGTGCAGTGTCCTTTTGTCTTTTATCATTGTGGGCAAAACCACCACCATGGATGAGGATTCACGTTGGATTCCCCATTTTTATCTACCTCTGAGGAGGTTCGTTTTCCACATACCGGGGAGGAAAAAATGGTCTGACATGAAGTGTCCTTCTGTCTTTTATCATTGTGGGTAGAACCGCAACCCTGGTTAAGGATTCACATCGGGTTCACTATTTTTGTTTTGCATCTGAGGTGGTGTGTTTTGAAAATACAATGGAGGAAATAATAGTGTAACATGTAGTTTCCTTTTGTATTTTATCATTTTGGTAAAACTGTCACCTTGGTTAAGGATTCATGTCGGGTTCACCATTTTTGTTCTAACTCTGAGGTGGCGCATTTTGTGCATACCGGGGCAGAAAAAATGGTCTGACGTGTAGTGTCCTTTTTTATTTTATCATTGGGGTAGAACCGCCACCTTGGTTAAGGAAGCACACCAGGTTCACCATTTTTGTTTCTCCTTTGAGGTGGTGCATTTTTGGGCGGTGTGTAGATGACACAATAATGATCAACACCTATCTATTTTCCCATAGAGATGGGCTCCCGTCGAATTTACCATTCATTTGTTTTGACATCTTCAACATCATCATCCTTTAAAGTAGGATGAATTAACCTCTGCAGAAAAATTTTGGTCCTATTAGGTGATTGCGTAGGGGTCAATCGCTCATGAAACCAGTCCTTCTCAGATATAACTTCCTCCTATGGTCTCAAATAGGTTTATTCGTGGAGCCCAGAATGCCCAACATCGCTGGTATCCATGATGCATGGACCTTATTTTCAAAGTCAACTACTCGTTGGCTGATGAATTGCCCAACGACACATGAGGACTCTATTGTTCGAGAGGATGGGAGGTCAGGCTCACCGCATCCTTCTGGGGGAGGATTGTTACCCGTTATTGGACTCTCTAATAGATTTAAGTTGTGTTAATATGTTTATGAATCCTTGGTTCATTCCTGAAGAGTGTGTCCATAGGCTACCCTTGGTTTTCAAGATTTTCGTGAGCGTGCATATGTTTTTATGCCATGGAGGTGATGTGGACTTAGCTATATTGCAAGGAACTCTAGAGTTTATCATCCTCATGGGGGATGGAAGGTGGCTGGATTTTCGGATCGGGCCCACAAAGAGGGATTCCTGCGTATCCCTAGGAGAGGAATCAAAACCCACATAATTTAGATTGTGTGGGGCTTACTCATGGATGGTGCCCATTTGAAGAACATGATTGGGTGGACCCTTTTCAATGGGCACTCTTTTAAGCTTGGGCCTTCTGGAAGGTATCCTATGTATCCTGATTTGACCAGGAATCAGAGTTCTCATATTTCATAAAGTGTGGTGATATTTTAATCCTCACAAACCTCTGATCCCACGTGAATCCTTCTCAGTGTGAGAAACAAGAGTATTTGAAGGATTCAAAAATGCACATGTCTCCTCCCCTATTGGTGGGGGTGGGAGAGACCACGACGGAAGAGGTCGGGGTGCCCGATGGCAAGGTTGCAGAGCGACGAACCATTCAACGTGAAATGACATTGAAAGGTCATGTAACCCAGCCTCAGAGGATTGAGGACTTACCTCAAATGGAGGGCCCCCAAGCATGTTCTGGGAAGGGGTGGAGTTTCTTCCTCATCCAAGGGGGGAGAAACCATAATCCCTTTGACTGATCATTGTTCCTCATTGAATGGAAAATCAAGTGATCACCCCTAATCTCGAGAATAGGGAGTTTCACATTGGAATCCAAAGGTTGGACTCCTGGTTACAATGGGATTGTAGCCTTACAAGCATTCCAAAAGTGCTCAACTTTGTTGGAAGATCCTTCATGACTCCGCTTATCGTGGGTATGTAGACTCAATGGGGTGCGCTAATGCACCAGATGGCCTGATCATATGGATCCAGTAGCATTGGCCTAGCACCGGAGAACTGGTCAACATATGTATTATGATGGAATGGATGGTAATGGAGGGGTCAAGTTGGAACCAGAGGGGATGATACCTAAAAACACCCCATTATGTGTACTGATTTCTCATGTGGGATGGGGAAGGATCCATGTACCATAGTGGTACCCAGGAAGGAGGGCCATCCACGTACCAGTGAGGTACACAGACATGGTTATCACCAATCATGTACCAAAGTGGTACGCGGCCCACCATGCCGCTTTGGGTTACACCTTCATACCAATTGGGTACGTGGTGTCGGGTTCATTCCACATAGCGGTACACTGCGCGGAATGCCATATTTATGGAGGGTCGTGGGAATTACCATTCACGGGTACTTCATCCGTGAGAAGTCTTTGGTTTTCATTTAACCTGTTTGTTTCATAGTTATTATTATTATTATTCAATTCCCTATTTTTATGGTTCACGATTGGCTTTACCTACAGAAGAAGTGGTTTATGGTTCGTGCTTCACCGTTGAAACAAGAAGGAAGCTTGAGTACAACCTCTGAGTATTCATCAAGATTTTGTCTCCATTCCTTCCTTTTATCGGTCTTCTCTCTACCTCCTTTTTTTCTCTATTTCTTATTATCTACTGTGCTCCTATAATATAAAATCAAAGGGATTTTATCTACTAGGAATGCGATACAATTTGTGGATGCCCATTGGTGCAATTTTCTAACCCGCAGAAGACTCGATCAACTAGGGTCTTCGAAGACTTTGGTTCGCGATTATGGTTCACAAGACCCTACTCGTATGCTTAATTTGTGAACTAAGTGGTTCAAAGCATGGTATGATGATTTACTTTTGAACAAAACTCCTCTGGTTGATGTGGTTCGTGGTTTTCCCTGCTCGCTGGGCATCATTTCATGGGTCAGCAGTTTGCGGTCATCCCCCAATACCTAACAGTTCGCAATACATCTTCTTCACATACCATTCATGTTGATGGTATGTGGGAATTTTGAAAACATGAATTCCTTCAAAAAAAATACAACTCAATTTGAGTCACCTCACCTTAATAGAATTATAGAAGTTCTTAATTCCTTCTGTAAAGTAATCTTGAGGGTATTTCTTTTCCTTAGTAGAATTTTCAGGACACTACAACATTATACCCTCGTAAAATTGACATTTTCCCCTTGAAATAAATCGGTATTATCAATGGTTTAATAATTGATATTTAATTTCATAGAAACCCACATCTTAAAAATGAATAGTAAACATTCCTATAAAATTGGAATGTCAGAAACATAACGGTTACCCAAAGTGACTTATAACTTGGTTTCCACATAGGGTAACATAAGTTGGGAGTGATGATTAGACATGGAAGAAAAGTTTTAATATTTATATAGAGTGATTTAGGTCATAAATCACAAACATGTGAATGATAAATAAATTTTGAGGGCCTCAAAGTCATAAATATGTGATGATTTAAAAGGCCATCACTTCAAAAAACAATTTATGGAAGAAATTTTTTTTATCATTATCCTAAAATTTGGTAATTCTTTTATTGACCAAGAATATAGAGAAATATAAATACATGATATATTTCTAGTAAAAAATAATTTTTTTTTTTTATCTATTTATAATTCATCCATTACATCATGAAATGGATTTCTATAAATTAACTTTGATGCTCGGAGTGCTAAAATACATATTTATCAGATCTCAAGGCCTATAAAATAATGAAAAGTATAACCATTTGTCTCTAATTATTCTTCAAAATCAATATGGCTAATATGTTAATATGAAAATATAAAATGTAACACTACTATTTCATCGTATATAATTATTTATAAAAAATAATTATACATAACCAAGACGTCATACAGGCCAAAGGTACACTTGAAAACCTTATCATTCTTTAGTCATGGGTTCAAGACCCCCAACCTTTCCAGAATTGATTGGGTTTCACTAGACATACACGATGTCCTTTTCTAAAACCACACTAATAAAATACCCGAAATATGATGGACATCCTTGAAAAAAGTTTAACTACTAAATAGCCTTTTATTCAAGGTTTTCAATACAAACTCTGCACACAACTACATACTTCAAATTTTAACATAAACATTTTAGGAATTGTTATCCTTATAACCCTTCTGAAAGATGAAAATCCCAAACCTTGGAAATAATGTCATGGAATCTGCATAATATTGATCCCATATATATCAAAAAGTACTACATGTTTATCACATTCCAAACATGGGAATACCCTCAACATATTTTCTATTAAAACACAATTATAACTTAAATTACCTAGAATACTTCTAGAAAACATGCATGCTTCTTTATTACATAGAATATTGGTCATATTCCATAAATCCACGAAGTTTTAAACTTCATCTATGATATGATAAACTAATATTCAACAAGTTATTAATTAGTTCCATGGTAATCAGTACCATCCAATTTTGTTATATCAAACCTTTCTTTATCCAAAAAAATTATCATAACATAAGTAACATATTAAGGGTTAGCGTTCCCTTAATCTTGTGTTTTTAATGGATATAATCTTTCCATTAAATCACATTTCAATTCCAGTAAAACCATTAAACATATTCTTGTAAATAAATAGAGAGAAAAATAAACTGGACAATCCTTATATATTTCACCTTTCATAATTCATGAATCCAAATACATAAAAACTTCGATTATTAAATCTTTAATCCATTAACAAGGCTACCTCGTCCAATTATATAACAACTATTTTCATTCAAATTTCATTTTTAGAATCTTCATAATCATAAATTTAACCCTTATTGGAACCTTTTATTGATTCTTTTTAGGATCCTTCCTCTTGGGACATTGAGTTTTATAATGACCATTTATTCATCACATAAACACATAACCTTCAATGATATCTTATAGGGGAAAATATTCTCATAAATTTCAATAACCAAACTAATCATTTTTCAATTGAAGTCACCTGCTTTGTGCCCCTCTTTTCCCCAATCAAAACATCTTCTTTTTCCTCTAATACATTAACTTAGGTGATCCCTTCAACATTTTTGTAAAAAAGGATACAAAAACTTCTTTACTCTATTGTATCCATTACTCGAAATTTCAAAAAATTAATTCTTTCTCTTCATTGGGGAGTTTTAGATTTTGTTAAGGTACACATTGTCAATCATGTTCTGTGAAAACTAATCGGTTATGATCATAACATATTTTACTCCCATGATCGTACCACTTGACTACTCATCATTAAATTGTCTATCACATTGACCATTAATTTAGTTCCATCCAGTTCCTACCATTTACTAGAACCAGATGCGTAGTTTGTGCATTACTTATCATAACAGAAAACCACATAATCATGAAAATAATTAATTATAGGATTTATAAATCATGACATCTTTATTACTATATGACACCCTAGTTTCATCCTATATTTTTCATGGATAACTTATATTTAAATCCTTCATGGTGTTTTGTGAAGAGTTTTGTGAATTCCTAAATAATATCCCCCAGGAGCTTCAAACCAGGTTTGCAGCAAAGCCCGTTGTCATGTACCAGATCACCCCGAGTTAGGCCTGGAAAATATTTTTAGAGTTTTTTACCCTTGAATAATTTGTTCCAAATCCACATCCAGTAGTAGTATTCAAAAATGGATTTATTTCTAGGAAGACACTCACTCTTTCCCTAACCAAAGTTATTTGACATTTTACTAAATGTTAACTCATCCTTATACTTATCCATAGAGACATACCAAGACATATCCTTTGAAATATAATTAAGTATCTCACTAAAAATTAATCATAGTTATTTCTAAAGGTTGAATAAACCTTTACTTTGATACCAATTATAACAACATAGGCTTAACATACATGGATATTACATCATTTTAGATAAATATTTAGTACATCACATAAATACATTCATGAGGACCATAATAGTTTAGTGTCTTTGTAAACATTGAAAAAAAAAATTTATCCCAGTGGAAGATCTTCCACATATCCCATCAATATATCCAACTATTATAATTATACCTAAAACCTTTATTCATAACCTGGGGAAAGATAACAATAGGTAGTGGGAGCTCGTATGATTAATAAGGGAAAATAATGGAAATGCATAAGCATAACATGAATGAAGGGGTTTGAAACCTGAGAAAAAAATATAAATATCACACCCTACATATTAGATATGATAATAATGATTTCCTTCTCATAATAATTGTATCCTAAATAAATAATGAATATAATCCATTAACGGATACATAAGAATAATACATGGAATTTTAGAAAACATACATTCATAAAAAAATCCAATGTCAATGAGTCCCACCAAAGAATTTTTATCATGTTAGGATTGGGTTAATCACCTGTGTACTTGGCTTACGCTTGGTATTCCCTCCCATGTATCCTCTTGTTTCGGGATTGAGATGTAATTCTGTGTACAATATTGTTTTCGGCTTGATATCTCCTCCCATTTACCACCTTGTTTTAGGATTGGGATGTACTCCCATATAACCTCTTAGTTTTTTATTGGGATGTCCCCCCTTTTACCCTCTTCATTTGGGCTCAGGTCTCCTATCGTATACCCTCTTGTTTAAATTATGGGATGTCCTCCCGTATACCCTCTTATTTAAATCATGGTATGTCCCCTCATATACCTTATTTTTTAGGACTTCAGATTCCCTCCTGTGTACCCTTTGAACTCATAAAACATTTATCAATACATAATTAATTGGAGGGAGATATAGGTCCCACCAATCACATAATGAAATCACACATGCTTGTTCCAAAAAACATTCATCATATCATGATCCTTGAAAAGATATGTTTTTTGTAAACCTCAAATCATAATCCATGAAACTAAATGGGTATAACAAATATTTCATAACATCACAACCAATGAAAAATAGATTGGTTTCATAATCATTTCATCAAAGCATAACCTATAAAGTGTAGCGGGTTTCAAAATAATATAACCCATGTAAGTTAAATTAGTTTCATAAGAAATATTCCATCAAAATATAAATCATTCTATAATTAATATGAATAGAACCATTGGATCATTTATTCGAAGGGATTGATTAACATTAATTGATTTCATCTTAGAGACAAATAACATGAAAATATATCTTGAAATGATTTCCTAAGGATAAAATCCTTTCTTCTTTGAAAAATTATATTTAAATAATAAAATATTTTGAAATCCATTTATTTTAAAATAAATTGAAAACATAGAAAAATTCTTGAAATCATTTTGAAAATCTTTTTCCTTAAAAAATTATAAAAGAATCTTGAAAATATTTTTAAAACTTTTTCCCTTGAAAATGTATAAAATAATATTCAAAAAAATTTAAAAAAATTTTCAATGAAAACAAATTGAAAATTTATAAATAAATATTGAATTTTTTAATACCTTTTTACTTTAAAAAATATTCAATAATATTGAAAATGTTTTAAAAACCATTTCATGAAAATTATATTGAAAACATATAAATAAGGCTTGAAAAAATTTTGAATGCCATTTTCCTTGAAAACATATATAATAAGCTTGAAATTTTTTTGATACCCACTTATTTGAAAATAATTTTAAAAACTATTCCTTATAAATTAACCCTTTTAGATTTCAAATAAAGCATTACAGAAATGATGGCAGGTAAATCTGTACATGCTGTACGAGGTAAAAAACATTCTTTTTTAAGGTAAAAAGTGTAGAAAATTTCCTTATTTAGAAAGAGATAAGAAGATTTATTTGAAAACATTGGTCAATGAAAAAAAGGTAAAAATTTATATTAACTATTATAGGATAATAGAAGAATATTTGTGGAAACAATATTTAGAAAACATGAACCCAAATTTCTAACCGAAGAGAGAGGTAAATTCATAAATTCTTAAAAACACTTTCGTGACTATCATATGTACCAAAGAGTTCAATAATGTTAAAAATACATGAATATATCACGAATATAAATATGACAATAAAATTCCTGAATTTTCATGAGAGACAGATCAAAATATTTTATCAAATGAAGCATAAACATATACAGTCTCAATAATAAATGAGATAGTTTCAATAAACTCTTATCTCTTGGAAACTGTGAACCATAAATCCCATGTAAAACAATCAAATTACATGAGGATTAAAATATCATTAAAATAATGATATTCATGATATGAAATTTCAATGGTCGTATATACATCTCATGGAAAAATATAGGTGCATAACATGGTATGTATCTCAAAGAAGGCAAATTGAGACAAAATCATTTCTACCGATTTGGTAACTTTGGGAACATAGTCTACATGAAAGAAATATTTTAAAATAAATATATAAATACACATAATTTTAATTATAATAATTATGGAATACATACATGGGTAGTTTACACACCACACAAAAGGAATGAGTGGTGAATAAAACATGTATCTCACATAAATAAAAAATGAGATGAAATTCCCTTACCATGTGTCTTCACTCTCATCATATCATTAAAAACACACGTATATTAAATATAAATTTATTCTGAATATTTTAAATATGCATAATATTATATATAATACTATATATGTATAGATTATGACATTATATTACTTGGTTGTTAGTAATTTAATATTATGGTTACGATTCAGGTAATATTCACTTTGTTTTTCGCTTGTGTCATAATTTGTAATATCATTGATCCTTATACTTTTATCATGATTTAAAGAATGTAAACCATGATATAAATACCATATATATTAATTATATTTTTATTATAATAATATATATAATATATATGTGTGAAATAAAATACACTGTTCATGGAGACTGTAAGCCATACGTATGCATGAACATTGTTTTTGTTTTTTATTATCGTATAGAAAGGTGCAATGTACATGACATATATGTATATATATGTATATTGATAATTATTATATTAGAATTAGAATATCACATATATCATATATATTCACTAAAACCATCCTTAATTCATTCCATGTAGCGTCGGAATGAATCACATCGCTTTGAGGGGCGGAAGTCGACACTTCCTCAAACGAAATTATCGTATTTACACCAAATGGAAAGAAAAAAAGAAAAATATTTTAAAAATAATAAAAAATAATAAATAAATAATATATATCATATATTACCTATATAAATAGTGTTTTCATCATAATTCTCACCATGATAGGTGGTAAAGGAAAATTTAACAATCATCATTTAGTGTGGCGGTAGTTCACTTTACACATAAATATTGTATTTATTACCCATTAGATGAATGTGTGTGTAAATGTAGGTAAAAACCATATAATAAAAACATCATAGTATATTTAAGATAAATTTTTTTATAAAATCATGGAATAAAAAGAGTATATGGGGTGGAGAAGGAAAATAAAAGAAAGGAGCTTGGGAGAAGTTGTTACATCTTAATTGGGTACCTTCTTTTGGTTTGTGCCAAAAGGATTCTATGGATTTATTTTTACCCAAAGAGTGGATTCATGGAGGAAGGAAAGAATTTTTAGTAGTTTATTTTTAATACCTTTTCCAATCATAAGTGGATTTACTGGTGTGAAGAAGAGAGAGATGTGGCGACCTTTTATAAGGAAGGAAAATGACTCACTTGAAATTTTTGAAAACAAGTTATTTGGGCACATGTTATTTCCTAAAAAAAGACCTAAAAACAAAAACAAATTACGAATGAAAGGTTTTTTCAAAGAATGTTTCTATTCAATTGGTTCTGGACACGTTTTTACATCATTTGGGTCCCTAAGATTAAGGTTTAGTCTCTAATTATTTTTAATTTGATCTTAATCACTGTGAATAATTTTATTCACTTTTACTAATAATTTTTTATAAAAAATTAACATGATATAATTATAATTCAAATTATACACTGATTAAAATGGCTTATGTATGTTTTTTGAAATTAAATTCACATAATTGAACAAATTAAGATTAATGCTAATCCCGTAGATGGTTTGAAATAACATGTTCTTAACATAAAAAATTGTTCAAAAGTTTGTTATGTTTTTATATTCAATTTCAAAGTGAAAATTATTATAATAACCTAAATTTTATTAATATATGTATAATTTATCTAATATAACCTTAAGATAAATTAAAATTATAATTTATCATTAATAATTATTTTATAGAAAAGAAAAATATTAACTAAAATGTAGTATTTTACACTATTCTACAAAAAATGTATTTAAGAAAAGTAAAAAAAATCAATTAGATAATTTTGAAAATATAAATTCAAAAATGAAGTTTATTTTATCAAAATTAATTTTTATGTTTTGAAAATTCATTGTTTTTTCTTCAGAGAAGGACAATAAAAGCACATCATTATTGAAAATAATATTTTAAAACATAGAAACACTTTACAAACAAATATGTTTTTAATTATAAATATGATTTATTTGTATAAAATAATTATAAAAATATTTTAAAATTAGTTATTATTGTTCATAATACAAATTTTCAATGCATAGGTTGTAACTAACTCATTTAAATAATTATAACAATAAAATGATATTTCATAGAAAATCAGTATTGCATATAACATACGGCAAGTAGGTGTTGCGTGTAGCACATGACAAGTTGGTGTTGCATGTAGCACAAGAAATTTTAGTGTTACATATAGCACAATCCATGTTATTGTCGTGTGAATGTATTGTTTGTCTTAGTGATTCTATAAATATATAATGCTATTTCCAATGTCACGTGAAATGAAAAATAAAAAAAAGATAAATCAATTCGAAAAAATATTTCACAAAATCTTGGGGTGTTATAAAAATCTATCATGGTTGCGTGAAAATGTTCCTCATAAATCTACATACAAGTGAAATGAAATGGATTGGGCCCTAGGGAAAAACAACCAACAAAAATTAAGAAGGGTTAGGGAGGAGGAGCATAATCATAGACAATTTTATTAGGAAAAATAGCATTAAGGGTCCATCATCATGATTAAAATGATTTTTTAGTATAGATGGCTATTTTAATTAGTTTATTTCTCATATATAAAGGTTTATTGGATTAATAATTTCATTTTCTAAAATTTTACTCTACAAAACATAAAAATTATTTAAAATATTTATATTTTTATTATTTTTTTAGTCATTTACATAGATGAAACTGATACATCTATATCCTATCATTGAGAATCCATCACTTCTTACTATATAAGGTGAGAACATATCACAAAATTTATGAGATAATAGATGAATTACAAATAATGAATGTCCATATGCCCAACAACATTCCCCATGGGATCCTACCTAATCACATATTCCCTTATTTGCATCAATTTGAATTTTATGTGTTGAGAATGTGTGTCTATATACACATTTATAGTTTTCACAATGGTACCATGGTTTTGTTAAAATTACCAGAGACACATACATTTCATATGACTCATTGGGATAATAGAGATTTTAGTAGGAAATTTCTCAATATTTTTTTTCTTCTTGTGGATGGTGATTCTGTTATGTATCTGATGATATAAAACTAGGATTATATTTTACATATATATATTTAGGCATATCATTATCATATTTACTAAGGACCTATTTAATAGGTTGTTATAGATTCCCTTTATGGGCACCTATTTCATCCCTATAGATCCAGAGTGAAATGAGTTGACATTATAAACATATACACAGGCATATATTCTATGATGGATTGATGACACTTTATTTCCACATCACTCTTCTTTATCTGTTCATATAATTCCCCTACCTAAGATTTAATTATTTTAGCATGATTGAAATAATATTTGGGGTTTGGAATTTCATTCACATTTGTAAAGATAATTTTTAAAGGTGTCATAAAAAATAGTAAAAGATTTATATATTAATTATTATGAATTTCAGATCGAGTTGATTCCCCACACTTTCTCCTTAGAATTTGACTGATTTACCTATATATGCATTGTATATTGTTCCTCTAGCTGATAGGTACATTAAATTTGAATATTCACTTTTATTAGAATCATAGTTTCCAATAATAAACTTTAAGAAATTTTGTTACTTGAAATTTATAGGTGGTGAAAATCAAAGACACACACACAGACACATATAACCCCACAAATTTTAATTCATATTATTATGTGATTATCAACCACCTTTCCATCGATAAGGTATATAAAAAATGATATTTATATAATTATGTTTTTTTACGAATTGAGAAGAATTAGTTCTCTACATGTAGATTTGTTGGATTCTATATGTAGATGAGATAATTGTATATACACCAAATTACTATACCGAGATTCTATATTATTTTACTATTTTGGTACCACTAATTTGTTTTGATATTATTTCATAACACTAAACCAATGGGGTTATGAGATAATTTAGATATTAATATCCTATTTATGTACCACTATTGGGGGTCTCAGAGGTGCACAGTATATGACTTACTAGAAATTTGTATCGGGATTTACAAATTTTCCACAAGCTATATATTAATGTGGGATTCACATGAAAAATAATGTGTTACTAGATATGTTGGATGTAATCTTTATTATGGACCTCACATTGAGTACATTATTTGTAAAAATTTAAAGATCAGATAATGTATCACACAACCGAGAGGGTCATACTATACAATGGTAGTTTTTATTTATCACACTTCTTGATTAATTTTTATTAATTTTTTATTATATTATTTTATATTTATCATTTCAAAACCTTTTTTCTAGGGTGATGGGATTTATTAGGTTCATGGTATGATCATAATCAAGACATGTGATATATTAAGTTTTGATGAGTTGGATTTAGTTCTTCAGTTGATGATCGGTGTGCTACACATTGTTGATATTGTATTTTTGTTTTCAATGTGTGCTCTTCTCCCTCATCCAATGTTCTTTTAGCATGTGCATGTTCCATTAGACATAAATTAGGACTGAAATCCATGTCATTATTTTCCAAATCATTATACTATTCAGAATGCTTCAAATATCATTACAGAGCCACCAACTAGACCTTCCTCACTATACACAGTGAAACTTCATATATTCCCCATGTACCACTTCTTTGGAGTGAGGAATTTACTTTCACATTGATTGGGACATGAGATGAGAGAACTGTGTATTGTATTTTACCCATTAATTTGGCCTCAAAGTTTGATATTATGACCCCATACCATTTATAACTCGTGTAGTTCAACATTCTCTGTGTGGGGGAACTGATTGAGTGGCCCCACTAAGTGATTCTTCTATCCCAAATCCAACTAGTTTCTAGTTTATAGTACAAAACTCAAGTGTATGTGAGGTAGGTTCTAGTTATATTATTATAACTACTATTGTGGATTTCACATCTAGTCATATAGCATAGTATACTCTAAAATAAATTGAATTAACTATTCAATATGGGTGTATTATTAGAGAGTCGAGGTGTGGGATAAGAAGTGGATTTTAACCACATCAACAACAATGATGTATTTCCTTTACATTTCTATAGATTCAAAATTTTAATTATGTATAATATTATATATTATTAAAAATATTTATTGGTGTTCTTTTGGCCTATAGATCTAAATTATATAGTTACATCAACTCTTCTTTTTTACATGATCATTAACCTTTACCAAAAGAGAGGGTAATATGACCACTCGTCATTTAGCTACATGAGGACTCTCGAATGACCCACATTTTTTGTCGGATTTCTTCCCCAGTTGGTTGTGTTATCTTGTTTTACCTGTTCCTTGATTTCTTAATATATGAGTAACTTCTTTTTCTCCAAAAAATGTATATTAACATTATTTCTCAAACTAAGATTCACATCAAATATATTAACATATATTATTTTATTAAAAACTAAGGCTGTATTGAAACAATAAAAAATTACATATATTATAATATTATATATATATATATGACAATTAACATATATTTTATTATAAATATTAACATAAAAAAAAGTTTCTTTTCATAATAAAAATAGGTGTGACCTCAGTTTATTTCGATATTATCATATATATCTTAATAAAATTACATATGTTAAATATATTATAGTATATATATAGTATAATACAAATAGTAATATATATTAACATATATTAATAATATAAATATTTATACAAAATATTAACACATAAAGGTATATATATATATATGAAATATTAATGTATATATACTAATATATAATTTTGTATATTATAATAAAATATATATTAAAATATATTTTATAATATAATACTTTAAAAAAATTATCATTTATTATATAGATAAATATATATTATAAAATTTTATTAAATGATTTAATTTTTAAATAAAACAAGTTATTAACATATATAATAATATAATAATATTAAATTATATATTTTAATAAAATTATATATGCAAAAATATATTATAATAATATATATATATATATATTAATACTAATAATAATATATATGTAATCATATAATAATATGATATATATATGTCTTTAGAATGTAATAATATATAAATAATTGTATATACTTAGATATATTATAATAAAATATATAATATATGTATATTATAATGTAATATTACATTAATATTAACATATATTATGTATATTATATATATATATATTATAATATATTAAGAAAAGATTTCATTTTTATATAACAAATTTTTTTAAAAATATAATACTAATATTATCATATATTATAATACTAATATTAACATATTTTACCGAATTTTATTAAAAGATTAAATTTTTAAATCCCAAAATTTATTTTTAATGTGATAAATGGTGGGTGAAGCCTTTGAGAACTCCCACCATTCAATATAACCCCATCAATAGATCGAAAAATATTTTCCAAAATATAGTTGATTGAGAATTTGTCTTTCGTTTTCAACTTATAAGAAAATTTTCCCTAATTTCTATCCATTAACTAAGGATAAATGTATAAAACTTCCTCATTTTGACAAAACCCAAGATTTTACACTATTTGTTTCAAATCTAAAAAATATAATATGGGTATTGTGGTATTCATTGAATTCCCTCTTAGTAGACTCAAATGGAACATAATTCTTTCATTTTAAAGTCTTCTCTATATTTGTTAACACTCTATTTTCCTAGTGTGTTATCTATGAATAATTCACTAATATTGGGAGATATTGTCTTTAGAAATTCAATCCTAAATTGTTTCATAATTGGATTATTGGAGGCCATTTTATAATCTTCCCAAACCTCTTCAAATATTGTGGCTTGAACAATTTGAACATTCCTATAATTGAGATTTCAATATTTTTGTGGGAATGATTTGTTATATAGAGTAATCTTGTGTTAGTTATCATTTATCATAGTCAAGAGTTTGATCTAAATGGTGTATTTATCGAATTTTGATATGCTTCTCATCTCTTAATATTTTTGGAATCTACAGGTTGATGTAAAGGTGTTTCACTCTAATCACACCTCATCATATCATGCTTCTATATTACCCAAAATCTCCTCTCAGTTCCCCTTAATACCTATGAAATTTAAATTTCATGAATTTTGGATTAACCAAACATACATTTTTTCTCTTATTTAAACCAATTATGGTGTTATAACCACTTATATTTGGTTGTTTGGTTTCCACAAAAAAAATCATGGATGTTTTTAAATCATGGAATAAAAACATTTTTGGTAATATTGTTTTACGATATTTATAAATTTTATGTAGAGGTTCTAATAAAATAAAAGACTTTCAATTTCAACAACTATGATCATAAGCCTTTAAATCTTAATAAATCTAATGATAACCTCTTTACCACTCATATGAATGAAGAACACTAGTGGAAATAAAAAAATATAGAATTCAATGGTTAATGGATGGTGATCTTAACATCAATTTTCCCACTCAATTAAATAAAATCCCAATATCTCCCACATATGAGGTATTAGAAAGAATTATGTAAATAGTTATCACACATCACCCGGTTCATTTAAATAGGTGAAGAAAGATTTTTTGGACCTCAATTTAGGTATAACCCCCAATATGCATGATTTGGTTGGAAATATTTTCAAATATTGCTCAGAAATCTTTTCCCATGACCAAATTTTAGTTCCTAACGACTTTCTAGAAGGAACTTTTTCACCTTTCAATATTTATTAGCATTAATATTATTTAAAAAATAAAACCTATCTAAATTTTAATATTGTCTCCTTATATCCCCTGATAACATCTTTAAAAAAATCTCACTCACATTGTTGCTACTAGGCTTGGCAACCTTCAAGATTCTATAATTTCCATACAACAAGACATAATTATGCTTGATAAGTAGATATAATAAAACATTCTTATCACAAAATAACTTTTAAATTTCTTTAAAAACAATTATTGACCACAAAATTATTCTTAATCTAAACATGTACAATGCCTTAGAACCCCTTTCTTAGGATGTCAAATTTATTGTTCTAAGAAGAATAAATTAAATAAATGAATTTCCAGGTTAATCACCTCTCTATTAAACCTTAATTGGATACATATTCACATAGATGGTGCTTGGGTGGGATATTTGAACCCTTCAAAAGCAGTTAATAACCTCTTAATTAGTGGTAAAATATGTCCCTTAGTTACTCTGAAGAACTGAAACTACATCTATAATGTGATTTATTCTGATTAAATTTTTTATTTTTAATATAAGTGACCATAATTAAGTTAAAAAAATTTCATGATTTATTATAAGGATATATTTATCCACCTATCTTTTTGAAAACTATAATAAAATATAATTCTTTATAGACCAATTATTCCCTTATTGAGTCAAAATAATACATTCAAATATTTTTCATCTGAAAATTGACAAACCCGTTATACCAAGTTTTATTTAACATGAATTATGTTGTGGAAGTTTTAAGGGTAAAAATTAAAAGTTATAATAATTCATGTTATGGTCAATTTATGTAGTACATTATTTCCAGAATATATGAAGATACAGTAAATGCTATCTAGTGAAAGATAGTGTACCTTTTGTACTTGTATTAATAGATCATGATGTTTGTGAAAGTTTCCATTGGAATTAGTTACACTAATGCCTATAAATTGAAACAATATTTGTGGAATGAAACATATGATGTGATGAAACAATTGTTAAAATTTCACATCGATCTATGTATGACCTATGTGCCTTTAAGAGTTCTCTATTTATAAAATTTTTCTATGTGTTCAATTAGAGCATCCATTACAAGGATCAATATTGTAAAATATTTGTTTTATATTATAATTTTAAATATTATAATCATCATGATTGATGAGTTTTTGATTATATGAACCGGGATTCTTCCAAACTAGTAAATTTTGATGGTGTTCATTTTTCTTAGTCTTTCTATTGATCATTCTGATTAATGTGGTGAGTTGTGATGGAGCTACCAACTATTGACATTGAGTCAAAAAAGTTCCCAGTGTGGAATTGTATATTCTAACCAAGGTGATCAATGAAGGTACAGATTAGAGTAACTATACATTATTTTTTAGTTATCACATCTTTTACTTCTTTGAGATAAAAGTGAAGAGTTCCCTTGATAAGAACTATTATTAATATAATATTTTTTAAGAGTATTTGAATTATTATCCAATATTCTATGTTTTTGTTAATTTGGATTATTGATTTAATTTTTGACTATTTTATATCTTGGTTTATTCATTTAACTTATGAGAGGTTATTTCTACTAAATTTATACTTTGATATAATTTTATTGTCGAGATTTCATAAATTTGAAAAAAAATTGTTTGTGAGTGGTAGATATTTAGTGTAAGTTTTTTCACATTAAATCACTCGCATCTTGAAGATTAAATATGTTCAATTACTGGGAAAAAGTTTATAATATAGTCAAGTATCTACATATTTTTTATTATATATTTTGTATCAGTTTTCATGTATAATAATTTGATCCTTTCTCCCCCTTTTATATTTTTTATTTGTTTGTTAGAGAACGTTTCAATTTCCTTTAAACTATCTATGTTGTAGAGGAGAGATTTTTTTATATGATATATGTTATTCTATTTAGAAGTTTATAGAATCTAAAGACAAACAGACCACCTATTTTTTATGGAGATAATTATTATTACCAGAATGATCATAAGTAAACATATGTTTTCAATACTAGAGTTATTAATTTTCTCATACTTATCTGAGATTACAATATTTATAAATAGTCAGTTCAAAATTTCACTTGTGAGGATAAATAATATTTTCAACTTAATATTCAATTTTGGAATAAATTTTTTGGTGTGATTTATAGGATTATATACATTCATGTCTGACCATGAAAAAAAAGTAGTATGTGGAAAAAATTTTAATTCAAAAAATTTTGGACTATTGAATTTTTTGAAATGAAAAGAGAAATGATTTGAGTTTATTATTAGACTTTTGACATCTTACCAAGTGAAATTGTTACTGAAATTCACTTGAGATTTATAACATTTTTAATAGTTTTCAGTCTCTTAGTGAGAAGGAATTATCAGATGGTCAAGATGTTAAAAAATATATTGACACTATACCTATGTAATGAGAATATAAAAGAATGCCAATTACAGATATTAAGAAAATCACAAAGATTTTATTGGATGGATTGATTAGAACACATATGCAGTATGAAAAAATAGTAAATTGATGTTGAAAAGTAAAGGAACAAGAATGGAGTTGTGTTTAATAAAACTATCATAGGCGTAACATTTGGATTTAATTTTTAAAATATGAGTAAATTCAAGATAAATTCTAATCATAATTCAGATTCTAGTTTTCATGATATTAGTGAGAGTGAGATTTTTAGGAACCCACCCCTCAAAGGTACCACTCATTGGCCATTAATGAGATAAGGGAGATAATTATGCTTGATGCCTTCCCCAAATAGACCATGGGTTAGAGACAAGAATTGAGTGTATTTGATTTTAAAAAAATGGGAGCAATTACCCTCTAAGAAGAAAGTGGAATGTGAGATAAGATATTAAATACAAAATAATCTTTCTCATAAAATAATAAAACATTCTAACACATTCTTATAACCTCATACAAATGAATGACTGAAAAAGAAACTCAAAGATCCAAAGGAAAACCACAAAGATCAAACAACTCTAGAAAATATCCCCAGGATAGTAATGCTCAACCTATTCTCAGAGAAGCTACTATAGACCTGAAAAATAGTTTTATATATGCATGGATAATATAACAGATATACTCAGTTGGATCCTCTAAAGATCCTCTCATACAAAATATAAATAAAGAATACTAAATCCAAGTGAACAAATAAGTGAAGCTAATTTGTCAAAAAATTAGGGATACTAAGTTCCCAACCTCACTAAGGCTCTATCACCAAGAATCACATCCCTGAAATAACATAATATCCTATTTAATACAAATGATGCTACCTCGCTACTATTTACCAAATGGTTCCCCCCTTTTTTCCCAATGTCACACATCTTGAGCAACATCTCTCCAATATAGTATCCTACCTAAAAACACTTTGGAAAGTGTAACATATCATGAACCATGTGAATCAAATAATCTCTCCATAAACATCTTTATCTTGAGATAGTAACTAATTAGTTTCCAAGAGTCACCACATCCTCTACATCATATATTATACCTTAAGAAATCTTAAAATATACAAAAAAATTCTATAAGAATTATTAGGATACCATATCTAGAGATACATGTGTTTGAAATTACTACATGAAATTACAATTAACTACAAAAATATATGGGAAATATAGCCATCGTGTATACTATTTCATAAAACTATTAGGATAAAAGAGTGGAAAAAATGTTGCAGTTGGTTGTTTTTTACTCACCAACCCAGAGTTTGGGGAAACCCCTGATAGAGTCCACTTGGTTTTGGTATCCATACGTAAATGGATGGGGTAGAATATTAAGTTACATAAAATGTAGAATATATATAACTAACAACCACACTATGGTAAACTACCTATCCCTAACCTCTACCATATTTATCATCTATCAGACACCCAAATTCTACTACAAAAGACCAAATATTCTATAAGTAGGAAATAATTTAGAAGACATACATTTATTTATTTCTATTAACTATTTAAAATTTTATTAATTAATAAACAAACTCCATACCCTCTAAGAATAAATCCACTATTCCACTGTTCCTCAAGTGTTATTATTATTTAGCATTCCAACAAGCGCCAAATCCCATGTGATAAAAAATTTAATATCATTCCATAATCTTATGTACTATTGGACTCATCCTAAGATGACATAAATAAATATTCATAAAAAATGCACAAAAAAGATTCTTCAAGAAGTGGGGAAATGAAATTAAAAAACAAGAAACTCGACCATCCACCATTCAAACATATTCCTTATCAAATAATCATAATATTTTTTAGAAGCAAAAAACAATGGGTAAACCCAGATTAAAAGAACCCCATTAGTGTAGATCAAATCAAATACATGACTATTCATATCATAATGAAAAAAATATACCAACATAACATCACAAGAATCAAATTCATTAACCACTAGGTTCCATCACTAAAACCACCATGAATGTTACCATGCTTCCCCCCATCCCCAGAATCAAATTCTTATACAAGCATGAGAATCACCACCCATTTTCATCAATCCAACATCCATCCTAGGATCACTTCATGTCAAATAATAAAGATCACATCCATAGAAATAACACAATTCTATAAGTAAACCAAATATTCATCAGAGTGTTTATTCCCTAGAAACAAGACATCCACTCTTCATAAGAAAATTGGCTCACTTGACCCAAAATAATTATTTTTATCAAATAGCCGTATTAAATTATCTGGTTAAATTTTCATTGATTTATACCATTAGAAACTTAAATCATCTACTATAAACTACTAAAATATAATAAATCACACTTTTAAGCATCACTTCTTGTTTCATAAAAATTATAAGGAATAATAAAAACAATTAATTTTCATCTTTGTCACATTTAATCATTAAGTGTAGCCATATTCTTTGATTTTTATCCAATAAGAAACATAAGTTTTTAATTATTTATCAAATTATAATTTATGAAACATTCACAACAATAGAATAAACAAATTTTCTTCCAAATCATGGGCAAAAATAAAAATATATAATACTATCTATAAAAACCAGAGGAAATATGTTATCATAGCTGTAACTCATGTGATTGCTTAAAAACTGAAACCGTCCCTTTCCTTAATCATATTTCACAATTATTAAGGTCAAATTACACCATTATCCAATTAATAAAAGGATTACAACATTATGTTTACACATAAAATAAAAGAACCAACAAATCACCATTCCCGATTTAGAATCTCAATATTCTCCACAAAGGAATGGACAATTGAGGCTCAAAAACCACCAAAAAAACAACATCAATTTGAAGGAAGGTTCCTCAAAACCTAAAAAATACAAGACAAAAAAACCTTGAAACTCATCCCATAAACAAATAAAATTTAAATAATGAACACTTTATAAATATAAGAATGGATGGTGAAAGAAAAAGAGAAGGAAATGGGGTACATAAAATTAATGGTATTCGATCATCAACGCCGAGGGGTTAGAGACTTCAAGGGGATTCTCAATGGTATAAAATGTTGGTATAACTAAGAATTACCCAGTAGAAGCCTTTATCATTGAATCCTAAATATTGTAAAATGATCATACATTCCTCTAGTTCATCTTGAGCATTTTCAAATTAAAGGAATGATTCAAGAGAGGTGTGTGGATTGAGTAAAAGATGTAGGAATGAAAGAAAACTAAATTCAATACAAACTATAAAGATTAAAACATTTTACCCATTGAAATTGTAAATATCCACAAATATTAGTGGATGTTTCAGCCATTAAAAACCAAGGTGACTTCTATCATGACTCACAACATGGTGTGGTCCAAGTCGTGGCGGTTCGTTTATTATCTTCCATGGCCGGCCACCATGGTCTAACACCAAGTTCCAGTATATTCTCCCACACCAAAATTCCCAATATGGGCATAGTGAAGTATCTCATGCTATTTTGGTTAGGAGTTCCTGAAAGAGGACACACTCAGCACTATGCACTCACCTGGCCATTTTTTCTAGCTCATATCGCATGTGATCTCACTAGGGACACCATATCTTGCACCACGACAATGGTGTTTCCAGTTTCAAAACATGAAGCCCCCAAAGACATGTCAACTCTTATAAAATCCTCTAAACACATATTCAATAGCACCATGACTTGGTAAAACACCAATGAATAGTTATGTAGGTCCAAAACATTACATTATATACCAATCACACAATTCTCATCCCAGAGAATTAAACTAAACCATGAGATAAAAAAAATAATGGGTTTTAAAAAAATCATCCCTATGAGATACCTATCAAGAATATCATTATCACAGTAGCACATCCATGACAATTAAATAAAAAAGGCACAATGATTTGAAAAACTAACAACATTCTCCTATAAACTCTCATGGAGGAGATACTTCTAAAATAAGAGTAAGGAAAACAAAGGAATGAAGGAAGAAAAAACCATATCATAAACTAAAGAAAAAACATCACTATAAAAAAATAATACAAAAGAAGATCTATAAATTGAACTACTCTTGAGAATGAATTCATATATATGAATCACATCCCCATGTGCTCTCCCCCACACCATTGTTTCACCACTGGACACAAACAGTAGGAATAACACACCCATTCAACACCTTATCATGGAATTCCTATATCTACATTGGATACTCCTTGAAAGTAACATCACTTTAAAAGTCAATATCAACTAAATAGATGATGTGAGAATCATCATGAATATATAGGAAAACCCATGAAACAAGGAAGACATAATCTATCTAGCTCATATATGGGAGATGTTTTATTTACTATGCAACAACTCCAACATGACCCAACACAACATGAGACCAAAAAAATAGGGAGAGATCTTACACACCTGACTAAAACATCACTTCCCATGATGAGGAGTTAGATTTAAGAAAAAATTTTATCTATCATCAAAATATATAGGTCTCCTCTTATAGATGATATTGGAAGTATAATGATCCTTTACTACCATCATCCTCTCAGGAATCGCCTGAACCATTTCTATGATGCTTTATACTAGATTTGTTTTGAGAATTGAATAATATCTGACCCCATTCTAGAAAAAAAGGGAATTGAAGGTTTGGACATAAAAAAATAAATGGTTACATACCAATGGTGGATAGAGAAAAAAATTTGTAATAAAAATAAACCAAAGGCAGGTGCCTCATCCTCAAACCAAAAAAAAATTAGTGACATAATCACAAAACATGTATTCAATGGTATTGAAGATCTACTATATCTGACTATCCTTATGTGTTTGAAAATTAGTGTTACGGTAAAAATGAGAGCTAAAATCATGATGAAGACCTCCCCAAATCCTGTATGTGAAATGAGAATCACTATATGAGATTATCTTCCTTGGGACTCTATGGAGTGAAATCACCTCTTCTATATATTACCTAAAAAAACCTCAATTAATCATAACTATTTAATTGATTAGAAGTGATTTGATTTCATAAAATGGTACACTATCATCCATATAGAATCATAGCCACCCCAAGATCAAGAAAAACTAGTAAAATCCATCAAAATTTACTCACATTTACATTGGGGAATGTCTAATGGATAGAGAAAAGTACATGGAACATGGTGTTCATCCTTTACCTTATTTAAGACAAAACATCTAAAATGAACTCTAGAACTGAATGATTCAACCTAGAACAACAAAAATGAACTCTTAGAGCATGAAACATCTTTTTTACGATAGGATATACCACCAATGGTGAACTATTGAACTCATAGAGAACAACCTCATGCATCAATGGAGAACAAAAAGACTCCACTGAAGAAATACCTAGTATTGATCACCCTTAGACCATCCACATGGGCATAACCACAAACAACTTGAACCTACCATAATTTCACTTCAGAATCGCCCTACTGGGACTCCTCGACATGATACATCAAAGATGACTACACCATCATCAAAAATGGAATACTCTACCTCCAACCTCTCCCATATCAAGATAAATCAAGGGAGATCTTACATCACTCTCCAAGAATATCCATTCTCATGAATAACATCACTTCATGAATTTCTATTTAGCACAACAACTACGGAATTTTCCTTTCCTAGTGTATAGTAAATATTGAAGTCAAAATATTATAAGAATTATATCGACTGTAGCTATAAACATTTTATGTCAGGATGGGAGAAGAGATACTTAAAGATATTATGATTGGTGAAAACCATAAAGTACTTGTTGATGAGATATTACCACCACTAATTCAAGGAAAACACAGCTGATGCCAACTTCAAATTATGTGTGGAATATTTTTGTTCATGGGATCCTAACATCCAAGTCCCATAATAAAAAACATCACGTTGTTGAATTAAGAAACCACCCAAGCCAAGACATGAATCATCAAAGTAGACCTCAAATAAACTCCATTTTCTAGAAAATAATGAAATGGGGTACTAAAAAACATATCTTTTAGGTACTAAAAATACATAAACATTATTAAATCTAAAATAATTATTTATCATTAATTGTAAAATAATTCATAAGAGTTGTAATATGAGAGAATTCGAGTATGAACCTCCAGTAATAGCTTGCATTGTCGATGAAACTTCACACATTTACAACATTCTTGGGTGATTTCCAAGAAATGAATACCTTAATCACCGAAAGATAAAAAAAATACTCCACATTGGGAACTAACATGTCTCATGAAACAAACTTCACAAGTCTAGAACTCACACTTCTACACTGTAACGTCTTGACCTAGATGCCATTGAACTATGCCCCAAGATGGTGGGCCACATGTCCCTATGCATGCCTACCCGTATGAAAGAGGCTACCGATTAGATGTGATGGACCATTATGTATCTATGGGGATAAGATTCCTTTCTGTCAGAGTAAAACACAACAAAATATCACATATATCAATAACGTAATCATCATATAAATATTTATATGAGGATAAACATATAGAAGGTTTTAATAATAAATTAGTCCAACGTAGTGTAACGTACAATATGATGATCATTTCATGTATATAAAAATTAGGGAAAAACTATATCAGAATCTGATACAATACATGTATCAAACGGTAGAAGAAGACCAAAAGAACTATCTCAATAGATAATTGTGAGCCATGTCTGGTCCAATACTCCCATGCTCCTAATAAATAACCAAATCAAGTATCGTAAGATAGGATATTTCCCTAATACCTACCAACATCCATGAAGTTTGTCTGGGTACCTAATGGCAGGTCAAACTAGGTCTAAGATAACACTTAGTAGGCCACCACCAATGATGTCGATAAAAATTATAGTCTGTATAATATAAAAAGAAGAAATGTAAAATATATCATAGTTATAACAATAATAAAAGTAAAGGGTCTAGTAAAAACGTGATCTTGTCTCACCAAGAATGGATTCCTATAAAATAGAAAGCAAGCTCCCATAAAAAGGGAACATATAAAGCATAAGTGAACACATAGCTATGAAATGTAATAAATTTTCATACCATGATGGTTTGGATCCATGTCATAGAAGACCAAGACATCCTTCTTTTGTCTTGGGAGCATCTCATTGGAAAATCTATAAAGAATTTTTTGGAGTCCAAAGGGCATGTTAATAGATAATGTCCAGTGCATGACCAAGATAGTGAGATCTAAGGGGTAAAAAGTCCCTTAAAATCTTTTGGAATCAGGATCCAAGGTTTAAATTGGTCCAACGAATCCACTACGTCAAACAATATCTATGTAGTAGAAATTTTCATTTAAATATAATGGATTCAAAATCCAAGGAGTTGATTCAAGGAATCCACTACCACTGTTAATATGTAACGTATTAGACTGACTAAACACTAAACCAATAGTCGAACTGGTCACAAAATGACCTCAAGCTTATCTCCCCATATGCAAGAGGATTTCGAATAGCATCGTGGGTGTTAATGTAGTTAACAGGGGAGATTATACCCTCATACTCAGAGACAGAAAATAGTGAAAATATTGTAAATATCAAGCAACATTAGATTCAATATAATGCAATGATAATGCATTGAAACAAAAACATAATATTAACTGAATATAAATTATGTTTTGTAGAGACCCAAAGATTAACGTACATGGACATTACATTACGTTTGCGGAATACTTAGTACATAACAAAAACACACACACAAGGATCGTAATAGTTAAGTGTCTTTGGAAACTCGGAATATAATCTTCTAATCGTGGTGAAAGATCTTCAAAATATCCCACATAGATCGTCCCTTTTTTTACCTAAAACCTTTCTTTATATCCTGGGGAAAAGAAAACATAAAAGGGTGAGCTCAAATGTTCAGTAAGGGTAAACAAAAGAAATATCAATCACATCATATTCATAAGAGCATAACATTTTGGAAATCTTAACCTGCCAAAAGAGAGCATAATTTCATAACATAAGACAAATCATAATAGTGAAATAAAATCCAAATAATCATAACTTAAAACATGAAACTTTGTGTCATACACACATAATCATAGAGAATCATTTCTTATTAGTCAAGACTCATTGCCAAAACTATCTTAGTGGACAAAGTCCCTTTCTGAACCGAGTTCACTCCTCGTTTCAGTCCTGTTTCATTGAACCGGTATAACCTACCGTTCGAGCCATGTCTATCTCATGAGATATAAAATCTTTACCCAATGCATTGGAGGGAGATATAGGTCCCACCCATCTCATAATGATACCATTCTTATGTGTGCCACAAAATCATAAACCATACATCATAGCATAACCCATGTAATAAAAATGAGATTCTTAAACATCGTGACATCATAAAACAATTCATATAAGATAAAGGAATTCATAAAAATAATTCCATCACAACATAATCAAATCAATGTAATAATAGGGATAGAAACAAAACCCTTTATTATCTTATATGGAAAATAATTTTGATAAAACACTTGAACTCCATTCTTGAGGAAAATATACTTTCTACTTCAAAAGCACTTTTCCTTTCTTAACATGTCATACAATTCTAAACTAAAATAAGTTGATTAAAAATAAACTTGAAAACATATAAAGTAAGCTTCTTGTAAATAATGTTTTAAAAATCCATTCATTCCGTATAAGTTAAAAAAAATATTCTTCTCGTACTTTTGTCGGAAAAGTCAAAAAGGACCTCGTATGAAAAACGACAAAAGATTCCTTTCATATCTTTTACTAAAAACTCACCGAAGGGTAAAATTGGATTTAAACAATTGTAGTTGGATGGAAATAATATTATATATTGAGGAAACATGGATGTGGATGATAAAATACACCCCAGTAAATACCAAAGTATAAACAATCCCGGATAAAAATGAGATTGTGATATTTTCTCTTACCTTAGGTCCGATTTGCTTCGTAAGTGTCCGAAACTCCTATATAATGATTTAAATAATGTCATTGAATTATTAAAAAATCATATTCATTGTTATGATATCATATAATGTCCACTTATGACTTTATATTACCCATTATTTTGTAAATTCCATGTTAAAGAGTGTTTTGGGTAAAATCGTTTCATTTGTCGTCTGTGTTTTGACTTGTAATTATTCATATGATTACATAGATCACGATTACATAATTCTAGAATATAAAACATTATTTATATATAATATATATTCAGAATATACATATATATAATAGATCGATAAATGGAAAGAAATACACCATTCATGGAGACGGTAGGCCGTACGTACGCATGAACACTGTTTTCGTTTCCTTATTGAGTTGAATGGAATTAATTAGATGAAATACATATATATACACATAAATCCAGTATCATTATTATGTTATTTGTTTCATGATTAATTATTATATATACTGTATAATTATTCATGAATGGTTAACGTGGAGAATGAATCTCATCGCGTTGTGGAGACGGTAGTCCGTACGTACGCACGAGCGATGATATCGTTCTCATGATCGTGGAATTTTATTAGAGTGTATGTATACTATTTCATAATCAATATCACTTTACAATAATCATTTATAGTTATTATGTACACCATTATACCCATCCAAGCAAGGTGGTGGTGGAAAATAGATTACACCGTGGCGTGGAGACGGTATTCCGTACGTACGCACACGCAGTGATTTCCTTTTCCGTAGGATGGATAGATGGTGAAATAGGGTCGTTTTGTACTTATAATAACATATCAGTATATTATTGATACTGAAGTTATTACTTCATAATGAAACAACCTAATAAGAAGAAGTGGAAGAAGATATAATGTTGAAAGAATCGGTAACGAACATTACCTCTTCTTTGAAGCACCTCTTTGAGATCTCCTTTTAGGGCACTAAAATTGGTTTTTGAGGAAGACCAGAACCTCTAGGATGTTTCTATGGAAGTGGAGAAGAGAATTTGTCAGTGGTTGGCCGAGCTTGAAGGCTCAAAGTGGTGCGAGGAAGAGGGGGAGGAGGTTCCCTTTTATAAGGGAGGAGAGGGGTAACTTTGGAATAACTAAAACTATTATTTTATTATAAAGTCATATTCGGTATTAATAGCTCCAAATTGATTTATTTCAAATATAAGGTGGGGATGGGTCGAAATTATATCATCCAATAGAATTTAGACAAGTTTAGGTTCCTATTGTAACCTTACCATTTAGGTTTAACTTTAAGTTAGATAATTTAACTTTTACCATGTCTTCTTGTTTTCTTACACTATAAGGTTAATAAACTTACTATATCAAGCAAAAAGAACCCCAAGTTGTTTATTATTAAAATATATAACCTTATCTAAGACATTCGGCCGAACCTTAGATTTTTAGGAATAAAATAAAAATTAATAATATAATATTTGTTTTAAAAACTATTTTAAGTCAATTTTGACACTATTTAGTAATTGATTATTGTGAAAATCATAAGAGAATGATTAGTTCGAAAAAAGTTAATTATATCAATACTAACATGTCATATTAACCTATATAATTAGTGTAATTCATAAAAAGTCTCAAATTACATTTATTTGGGTATTTATAACATCAATGATGTCAATATTTAATTAATAAGATAATTACTGCATCATCATTGTATCATAAATAAATTAAATTATTTAACGTCTAAAAATTACAAATAAAATACCATTATGTAGGAAATATTTTTAGATTTCTAATGAATATTTATAGTTTAATTTATCTTATGTATAACCTCATATTAAAAATGATTTACTTATTAAACTTTGATTTTAACTATTTTAACCCTTCTTTAAATAAATTAATAATATATGTCCTAATCTAATCCAAGTGGGCCTAAATGGTCATATTGTATTCCTAAGGTTGTTTTTGGTCGAATTACACTTATCCAATAGAATTAGAACATGTTTTAGGGTAATAATAATATCATTTTTACCCTTAACTACCCTATTTACTTTTAACCGTGGTAAATAAAAGTAAAAAGTTACTATTCACCAAAAATTATTTTCATCTCATTGAACCACATTTTACTTACTGACATCAACCGTGTCTCTCGAATTTTTGATATTCCACTCACAGAAGCGGTAAAATTAAGTTTTATGAAAAAATTCAGTTTTTTAACTACCACTTAGTGGTTTCACTATTCATCAAAAATTGAAAGTTTTCAGAAAAATACCAAAATTTCACCCTACGCTAATTTCGATATTTCAAATCCAAAAATGAAGTCCATTTTGAAAAATAAAATTTACAAAATTTCAAAAAGTGGTTATTACTATTCATAACGGCTAGTTTTAATAATATTTTAATAGCATATCATTATTTAGCGAAACACCATATTGCGTACAACACACACTATCGCGGAAGGTCGTGCTTTCGTATAATGCAAGTCAAGTCAAGGATGCGTGTTGTGAAAGCTTCTTTTGGTGTAGCGTACAACACAAGACATTAATGAAATTAAAAAGAATATTTTTCATAAAATCTCGGGGTGTTACATTCTACCCCCCTTAAAATGAATTTCGCCCTCAAAGTTCGTCGGGGTTATAAATGGTTTACTACTCGAAAGTTTTTTTAATAGAAAACCACATCATAAAAATGATTACCAATACATGGATTTAAAAACTAAAGTATGAAATGTAACGGTTACCCAAATTAACTCATCACTGGGTTTCCACGTAGGAGAACATAGGTGAAAATATGGATATGGAAGAAAAATCTAACCATCAAGTTCAGATGGAGAGTGGTAGAGAACATGGCTATGAAAAATCCAACAATCACAAATCTATTGATTTGTGATGATCTAAGGTACCATCTGGTTCATCAGATATAAGGGCACTAGGAAAACATTTTTGGTTTTTAAGATCATTTCCCTAAAGTTGAAGAATTTGAATTAGAATAAATACTAACTTTATTTTGGTACAATCTCACTATTGTTCGTGCCTTGAACAATTTCCACTTCATCTCTTAAATAAATGAAGTTAAATTTGTTTTTCATGATGTGTTATCAGATCATGTGATAGAATGAAGGGTCATTCCATCTGTCTCAAACAAAAGGTTAGAAAAAGTTATTAAATATATATAAGTCGATCTATAGTGAGATTAATCATACATGGTTCCTAAAATGGACGTATACTTCATATATGATACTGATTAATATAATAAAACTAGTTTCTACTAAACAGGGACTTCCTGTAGGACAGTGATAAGCGATAAAGGCCAGTCACACTTCGGTTGTGGGATCGATTCCCACGGCCTTGTCCGACGCGATGGGCTGTCGCCCGTCCTGCGGGTTGTCCATTTTCTAAAACTATATAATATCAAAAGTAATATCCTTAAATAATACTAACTTATGTCCAACATAATCCATTACAATCTTTAGGCTTATCTAAAATACTTCAGTCCAAGCTCATAATATAAAGAAAATGATTACATGAAATGTCATCAACTAAGCATGTGAATACCATCATTTATCCCCCATATATCTTCTTGGTCACATTCCAATCATGTGAATACCTTAATCATGTATTATCTTGAAAAATGAATACCCATTAAACCTTAGTGAAAACATGAATCCTGTCAAAATTTAACTCTTTCCACATTCCAAAATCCAAAAATTCTATATACTCAATCCATTACATAACCTTCTCCTTATATCGGTCATGAGCTCATGAATACTATCAAACATTTAATTTTCTCCTTATCCCTTCATTATGCGCATATCATCTATATTCCAAAAATATCTGAATATCCTTTAATGGATACTGGTACCATTAATCATACACTTTCAAAACTCAAAGAAAGATAATAGTGTAACAATCCTTAGATGTATCTTTATTCCCTAGTACCATGAGATTACTTATACAGCATTACACATGATAAACATGTAATCATTCCACTGCATTCTTAAACCATTGACTGAGCTTCAACAATTCTTTCATCTCACATATCATTTGTAGTCTCTTCATCATCATCAACATAAATACTACCTATATGACCATACTAATTCTCTTCATGAGACTTTACCTTAGGGCATTGGTTTGCATAATGCCCGTACATTCCACATTTAAAACATTTAACCATTGTTGATGTCGTAGCAATACCATTATCCTCATCATGTGTGTTAACTGAACCTTTTCCTTTGCACTTACTGGCTTTGTGTCCTTCTTTTCCACACCCAAAGCATCTTCCAGTTCCTTTGAAACATTCTCCTTGATGCCTCTTCCCACATGATTTACATAGGGGAAATTGAACTTTCTTTCCTCTATGATCATCATAAAACTCCATCTTTCTATTATTAGCCGAGTCAGGAAACTTACCAAATTTTACTTTATTGATCATATTATGAGATTGCTGATTCGGCATAATAATGATGTTTGGACTTCCTAATCCCATTTCATTTGGTTGCTCATGAAGAATATCATTCCATTGTCCATAATATACTCCATTATCGTGAATCATCTTGTTTCCACCCATTTTCTAAAACCCAAAAAGAATATTGTGAGAGGAAAAAATCATAATAAAGGGGGAGTAACTTCAATATCTAACATCTTTGGTTTAATCTAATATCGTTACCATAGTTCTAGGACTATATCCTATATGTATACTTATCCTTAGGGACATCCCTAGACATACCTTAGAAATATCTCAAGGGATCTCACTAAAGTTCTCGCATCCTAGTTTCCAAAGGTTGACTAAACCTTTCCTTTGATACCAACTGTAGAGACCCGAAGCTTAAGGTACATGGACATTACATTACTTTTGCGGAATACTTAGCACATAACAAAAACACACACACAAGGATCGTAATAGATTAGTTTCTTTGGAAACTCGGTATATAATATTCTAATCGTGGTGAAAGATCTTCAACATCTCCCACAAAGATCTTCCCTTTTTTTTACCTAAAACCTTTCTTTATATCCTGGGGAAAATAAAACATAAAACGGTGAGCTCAAATGCTCAGTAAGGGTAAACAAAAGAAATATCAATCACATCATATTCATAAGAGCATAACATTTTGGAAATCTTAACCTGCCAAAAGAGAGCATAATTTCATAACATTGGATAAATCATAATAGTGAAATGAAATCCAAATAATCATAAATTAATACATGAATCTTTGTGGCATACACACATAATCATAGAGAATCATTTCTTATTAGTCAAGACTCATTGCCAAGACTATCTTAGTGGACAAAGTCCCTTTCTGGACCGAGTTCACTCCTCGTTTCAGTCATTTTTCATTGAACCGGTATAACCTACCATTCCAGCCATGTCTGTCTCATGAGATATAAAATCTTTACCCAATACATTGGAGGGAGATATAGGTCCCACCAATCTCATAATGATACAATTATTATGTGTGCCACAAAATCGTAAACCATACATCATAGCATAACCCATGTAATAAAAATGAGATTCTTAAACGTCGTGACATCATAAAACAATTCATATAAGATAAATGAATTCATAAAAAAAATTCCATAACAACACAATCAAATCAATGTAATAATAGGGATAGAAACAGAACCCTTTATTATCTTAGATGGAAAATAATTTTGATAAAACACTTGAACTCCATTCTTGAGGAAAATATCCTTTCTACTTCAAAAACACTTTTCCTTTCTTAACATGTCATACAATTCTAAAATAAAAGAAGTTGATTAAAAACAAACTTGAAAACTTTTAAAGGAAGCTTCTTGGAAATAATTTTTTAAAAATCCATTCATGCCGTATAAGTTAAAAAAAATATTCTTCTCGTACTTTTGTCGGAAAAGTCAAAAAGTACCTCGTATGAAAAAAGACAAAAGATTCCTTTCATATCTTTTACTAAAAAATCACCGAAGGGTAAAATTGGATTTAAAAAATTGTAGGTGGATGGAAATAATATTACATATTGAGGAAACATGGATTTGGATGATAAAATACACCCCAGTAAATACCAAAGTATAAACAATCTCGGATAAAAATGAGATTGTGATATTTTCCCTTACCTTAGGTCCAATTTGCTTCGTAAGTTTCCAAACCTCCTGTATAATGATTTAAATAATTTCATTGACTTATTACAGAATCATATTCATTGTTATGATATCATATATGGTTCACTTATGACTTTATATTACCCGTTCTTTTGTAAATTCCATGTTAAAGAGTGTTTTGGGTAAAATCGTTTCATTTGTCGTCTGTGTTTTGACTTGTGATTATTCATATGATTACTTAGATCACGATTACATAATTCCAGAATATAAAACATGATTTATATATAATATATATTCAGAATATACATATATATAATAGATCGATAAATGGAAAGAAATACACCGTTCATGGAGACGGTAGGCCGTACGTGCGCATGAACGCTGTTTTCGTTTCCTTATTGAGTTGAATGGAATTAAGTAGATGACATACATATATATACACATAAATCCAGTATAATTATAATGTTATTTGTTTCATGATTACTTATTATATATACTGTATAATTATTCATGAATTGTTAACGTGGATAATGAATCTCATCGCGTCGTGGAGACGGTAGTCCGTACGTACGCACGAGCGATGATATCATTCTCATGATCGTGGAATTTTATTGGAGTGTATGTATACTATTTCAGAATCAATATAACTTTACAATAATCATATATAGTTATTATGTACACCATTATACCCATCCAAGCAAGGTGGTGGTGGAAAATAGATTACACCACGGCGTGGAGACGGTATTCCGTATGTACGCACGCGCGGTGATTTCATTTTCCGTAGGATGGATAGATGGTGAAATAGGGTTGTTTCATAATTATAATAACATATCAGTATATGAGTGATACTGATGTTATTACTTCATAATTAAACAACCTAAGAAGAAGAAGTGGAAGAAGAAATAAAGTTGAAAGAATCGGTAACTGACATTACCTCTTCTTTGAAGAACCTCTTTGAGATCTCCTTTTAGGGCACTAAAATTGGTTTTTGAGGAAGAACAGAACCTCTAGGATGTTGCTATGGAAGGGGAGAAGAGAATTTGGCAGGGTTTGGCCGAGCTTGAAGGCTCAAAGTGGTGTGAGGAAGAGGGGGAGGAGGTTCCCTTTTATAAGGGAGGAGAGGGGTACCTTTGGAATAACTAAAACTATTATTTTATTATAAAGTCAAATTCGGTTTTAAATAGCTCCAAATTGATTTATTTCGAAGCTAAGGTGGGGATGGGTCGAAATAATATAATCCAATAGAA
Organism: Viscum album; assembly: GCA_963277665.1. NCBI lineage: Eukaryota > Viridiplantae > Streptophyta > Magnoliopsida > Santalales > Viscaceae > Viscum > Viscum album. The sequence continues at coordinate 1,642,533,774 of OY728163.1, read as the reverse complement.
TTTAGACAAGTTTAGGTTCCCGTTTTAACCTTATCATTTATATTTAACTTTAAGTTAGATAATTTAACTTTTACCGTGTCTTCTTGTTTTCTTACACTATAAGGTTAATAAACTTACTATATCAAGCCAAACGAACCCCAAGTTTTTTATTATTAAAATATATAACCTTAGCTAAGTCATTTTTCCGAACCTTAGATTTTTAGGAATAAAATAACAATTAATAATATAATATTTGTTATAAAAACTATTTTATGTCAATTTTGACACTATTTAGTAATTGATTATTGTGAAAATCATAACAGAATGATTAGTTCGAAAACAGTTAATTAAATAAATTCTAACATGTCATATAAACCTAGAAAATTAGTGTAATTCATAAAAAGTCTCAAATTACATTTATTTGGGTATTTATAACATTAATTATGTCAATATTTCATTCATAAGATAATTACTGCATCATCATTGTGTCTTAAATAAATTAAATTATTTAATGTCTAAAAATTACAAATAAAATACCATTATGTAGGAACTGTTTTTAGCTTTATAATGAATATTTATAGTCGAATTTATCTCATGTATAACCCCATATTAAAAATGATTTACTTATTAAACTTTGATTTTAACTATTTTAACCCTTCTTTAAATAAATTAATAATATATGTCCTAATCTAATCCATGTGGGCGTAAATGGTCATATTTTATTCCTAAGGTTGTTTTTGTTCGAATTACACTTATCCAATAGAATTAGGACATGTGTTAGGGTAATAATAATATCATTTTTACCCTTAACTATCCTATTTACTTTTAACCGTGGTAAATAAAAGTAAAAAAGTTACTATTCACCAAAAATTATTTTCATATCATTGAACCACATTTTACTTAATGACATCAACCGTGTCCCTCGGATTTTTAAAATTCCACTCACAGAAGTGGTAAAATTATGTTTTATGAAAAAATTCATTTTTTTAACTACCACTTAGTGGTTTCACTATTCATCAAAAATTGAAAGTTTTCAGAAAAATACCAAAATTTCACCCTAGGCTAATTTAGATATTCTGAATCCAAAAATGAATTCAATTTTGAAAAATAAAATTTAAAAAATTTCAAAAAAGTGGTTATTACTATTCATAGCGGCTAGTTTTAATAATATTTTAATAGCATATCAATGTTTACCGAAACACCGTATTGCGTACAACACACACTATCGCGGAAGGTCGCGCTTGCGTGTAATGCAAGGCAAGTCAAGGATGCGTGTTGTGCAAGCTTCTTTTGGTGTAGCGTACAACATAAGACATTAATGATATTAAAAAGAATATTTTTCATTAAATCTCGGGGTGTTACATGTTCATCACTAGTTTATACAAATAATGAATGTGATATGATCAAACATAAGTAAAAATAGTAACATAGAACATGCTTTACAATTATCTACAATATAGTTCTAATGTACAGGGAGAACTAAAAATCCCAAAGTTGATCTTCATAGGTATACTAAGCTCCAAATCAGTCAATTACTACTAACTCCTCTAATACAAGAAAAACAACCCAAGCGAAGGTCCATATCCCAAAAAATAATACGGTCTACTCTAGAACAAATGCTAACTGTGTAGGGTGTGAGATAAAATCTCAGTAGGCTGGAACCCACAGGGTCAAGGCCAATCCAATTTATATAATATAAAAAAATGGAAGTGTGTAGGTAAATAAGTAAATAGTAAATTCAAGTAAGAATTCACATGTCATTAAAACTACTAATCCAGTGACAGTAAAATAGCCTTTTAAGGATCCATAAAAAATAAATTCAAGCTCATATAACATGAAAACTACAATAAATGAACAAATAAACAAAAAACCCTTGTTATACAATTAGAAGATTCAGATCATTCACAATCGATCCATATAATCAAACATTTAAAAATTTACCATGGCCTAGACATAAAGTTAAAAGTATTATATATCTCATAGTCATGATGCATGTCAAAGTATTAGACCATGAAAGGCTAGATCCATGGTTTCAAAGACCAAGGCATCCACATCAAGTCTCATGAGCATATCGATGGAATCTTAGTAATGGTACAAGTTGAAATCCTAGGAGCATGTCATATTAGACACATCCCACATGAGTCTATGAAAACTAGATACTCTGGGTAGCAGGCCCTGAGGCATTCTACGGACTCAATAACTAAGGGGCATACTCAACCCAAGGAATCCACTACCACATTCAAGATCCATGGAGAGTCATCCATGTAATCTATAAAATCATTCAACAATTTCATATCATTTTCCATTCAACACCTTATGAGTCTACCCACTCATATATAACAATTTACATTCAATTCAAACAATGAGAATACCCACTCATTAAACACAATACATAACCAAATATATCTCATGTTTATACCAACTCATGCAACCCAAAATTATATTCAAAATATCTAATGAGCATACACACTCATTTTTTATAATTCATAAACATAGAACTTAATGAGAATATCCAAATATTTATTACAACATCACTTTTAAACATTACCCATGAGTTTACCAACTCATCTCCAATTTTTTTAATGAACCTTTTAAATAAAAAAATTAACCAAAATAACCATTATTGTATTCTAGTTCAATATACCCATTTAACCCAAGAGCATCGACATGAAATGGAGTAAAAACATTGCCAAACTAACTAAACCAATTACCTTTTGTTCTAAATAAGATTCATCTAACTAGGAATCCCTAGGAATATACCCCTTGGGTGGTTCAAGCATAGGAAATTCGGATAAACTAGATAAAGAAGGCACTTAAGAGGGGAAATAGTTCCATAAATGTGTATAAAGTAAAACTCCATTTTCTAATTCAATTAGATACCATGTCTTAAGCATGACTTACATCACACTGTGTCATTAATACATAGTAAAAATACAAACCATTAATTCAATAATTCATTAAACATGTAATCAATATTTTTTTGGATTAGAAGAGAGTAAACCTATATTGGAGGGGTTTTATTATAAAAAATTACTTTGTTTCTCAAAAAAATCATTTTTGAAATTTATTAATTCTATTGATGAATCACATTTCAATTTATCAATGAAGCATTATGTAGGTAACGAATGAATTCTTATATTATGGGGTGAGGTTAGGGACTCTACCTCAAGAACTAGACCAAACTGAACTAATTGTGCATTTGACACCTTTGATGAAGATCACTCCACACTTTAATGCACATACGCTTATATATATACACCCTTTAATCATATCTACACATTACCCTCTCCATGAGTCAAAATGAACATGGAGGATATATATATATATATATATACAATTACCTATGTATGAGGGTGAAAGTCTTTGAGATGAAACCCAAGGATCTAATTAACCCAAAGGGAACAAAAAATCATCAAAGGGACCCTTGATAAAATAGGCAAGACCACGAAGTAGAAGTAAGACCATACCTCAAATGGTGGGAGAAAACCGACTCAACTCGAAGCACGTCACTTTTGGTGGCAGATGTCAGAACATGCATGAATAGCTCTCGAGAAACATTTCTCACCCCTTGGACCAGAAGAAACACAAAAATATGGATTAAACCTTGTCCTAGGGTTCATAAGAAACTCAATGGATTACAAGGAAGAGAAAATTGGTCAAATGAATGATGGAGAAGGGGTCTAGGGATCATACATTGAAAGATTAAAGAGAAACTGAGAAGAAATTGAGGGAGATCAAAGCACCAAGAGGGACTTGGGGGAGGCATCATGAATAACCAGGGGAGCCCCGATTGGGGGGGGGGAGTCATAATATGGATATGGGGAGGGATAGTGGTATTAAGTTTTAACTAAATTTATTTTAAGTTTAATTTAATTTTTTTAACAAATAAAACACTGATAAATTGGTCCACACAATTTGGAAAACCTTTTACTAACTGTGTACCCTCCACTATACTTGTATAGGACCCGACATGGGCTGAACACTGATTAGAAAACCGTGTACCAACCATGCGGTGAATTTTGCTGAGGTACTACCCAATTTACACCAATTTTGTTGTCTAGGAACATGGTTTGGTAAACCATGCATAGCCCATGCGATAGCCTCTTCCCACCTAAAAAGGACCACACGGTTTCCTGGTGGGGGCCGCATAGTTTTCAAAAAAAACCATGTGCCCTCTAAAGATACTTCATAACCTGATTTTCCTAGTCCAGTGCTCCCAAAACTATTGGAGATAGTTGTGAAAACTTTTCAATTATTTACCCATTTCCAAAAAACAACACTTTTAAGTGTGCTAACTCTTGAAATTTCATTCTGAAGCATTGTTTGTAAAATAGACCATCCATAAAATCCAAAAGTTCAAATTCTCATGGAATTCCATCAGATCAAAAAACATGAGATTCTACAATCTCCCAAACATAGAACATATCATTCCTAAGGAGCCTTTAGGAATAATAGAAACACTACCCCACCTAAAAGGGTTGTGAAGTCTTATCTGAATGGCTGTATTTCGTTTCCAAATGCCAAATGAACCTTAAGGAATTTTTCAAGCCTAAGGTGTTTGCGACTTCAATACTTGCACAAAATCTCAATTTACAATTGTAACATTTGAGAAACACTTAACCGAGCCCCGTTAACTCAATACGTTATCTTATCATCATCTCTTTAAACACCATATCATCAGTGCATTCTACCAAGGGTCTTAGAATTTGACAGCCAACTGAAAACCATGTATCCTCTTCCATCGGAATTGCCTATGAGGGAAAATATTATGAATTCTAGTAATTCCTATCATGTGATTTATTTAACTGGCGGAACTTGATTACATTCAAGGTCATATCGGAGTTCTCACTAAAAAGGAAACAGTTGAATCTTGTTCGAACAACAAATCTGGTCATGCATGATTTCTTCGGAATACATTATCGACCCATAGACCAAACTCACCATAAACTAGCAATGTGATTTTAAAATGGTTTCATCACCAATAGTATACATAGAAGTAGAATAATAACACACTGATCCACTCCATTTGACTTATGTTGTTGCTACACGGCTTAAACCACCAACACATTTCTAAATGAACCACATTGAATTACCCCATGGCATCCAGTTGTTAACATAAGAATGAAAACCGAAGTCCTTACCTGACATCTGGTGACATTACAAGATAAATCCATCACTATACCATTTAAAATTTTCATTCCTTAGCACGAATAAAAGTGTAACCTAGATCCAAACCATTAGAATTTGTTACCATTTTAAACACACCTTCAAGTCTGACTACAAGTCTGAGGTAACCACATATTCATAAAAGTGGAGTCCATGGCACTAACACAAGGTATTCCATACTCCAATTTATAAGTACGATGTTTGTACATGGACAAAATGTCCACATCAAATCATCGATTGAGCCCAGAGTGACATACACCTGGCAGTTACGCGAGAACAAAACAACATGTGTCTAAGAGCCCATCCAAGGTGTTCCTATAGAGAACCCAAGTATCGCTATTTACTAACCAAGCCTCAACAAAAAAAAGACATCTAGAATACAAAAAATATAGAGTTATGAAGAAATACCTATATATTTTATACATTAGTGTTCCATTAGACCAACACTCTCTTTGTGCATATATGATAATGTTAAGATAGGGGAAATGATATTCTCATTCAGAAGAGTACACTAAGAGGAAACCAAGGAGATCGGTTGAATCACTACTAGTCCACTTTTGGGAAGAAGCTTGACTTCACCTTCTAATGCATCGACATTAATAGATCATAATCCTTTACCACTTGAGATGTCTTGTTATTGCTAATAACTAGCCACCAATGTCCTTCCAAGAAAAGTAGTGTTTCCAAATATTTTTTACACAGCCAACCTCACCAACGCCATGCTACCAAGAAAGAACTAACCCAAATATAAACATACAAGCCGGAAAGGCATTTGAAAAAAGAAGTAACCATTTTAATGGTATTTCTTAACTATGTTACTTCTACCCAAAAAGAAACATTTAATATAACTGATGTGATGCTTCCCACCATAGGAGTGTCCATGTCATCGAAATAATGGATAGACAAACAAGATTATCCTAAGTACACTACATTAGATTAACCTTAAATGAATTTATAACATTCTCTAAACCACCATCACTACATCAAAGCAATTTTCAAGAATGATGAAATCAAACCGACCAGTATATCAAAAGACCTAAGTCCCAGATAGTCCTCCCAAGTAGTGGGGTGGTCTTATGTTTTTAACGCCCATGTAACTCTACTCCAAAGATCACCCGATAAGGTACTCAACAACATAGGGAAAAAATAACTTGACCTAACTCAACCGGTTTGTCACATCATATAACAGTCGATGGTTTACGAGTTTAAAAACCCATACTACCCCAAGTTTACATTAGAAACGAAACATCATGAGTAGTATCTATAGGCTTTCCACCCTATGAAATCATGTATCAGATGTCTCACATCAAAGCTGGATCAAAATCACATCATCCCATATGAGACATACCATGGAGTACATCACTAAAGAAATGAGTGGTTCACTCGATATCCTTAGGAATTGACCATGCCTGAGGCATGTATAACCTACTGAACTGAGAATTCTTCATTTTTCATTTCCATAGTGAGGGTCAATATTAAATGAGAACCCATCTGAACAAGGGATTCCTTTTAAAACTGAAGGTTCTACTAGGGACAATGACACCTGAGTGACACCAAAACTAAAAAGGCCCAAAACATTAGCAAAAAATTTATATCTTTAAGGGTGCTACCTACCATGTGCTAGCCCATTATGAACCATACACTCCAACCCCACGACTAGGTCATGCAGAACATATTTTACTAGGCTCAAGATCCCCTTTCATTTTATTCATTACTAAAAGGATAATGTACTAGGTAAAACACTTGCACGTCAACTATAAGGAGACTCAAGAAAAGATCAATTCCCCTTACATAAGGATCTAAACAAGTAAACAAATTCAGGTTCCATTTTAAAGTCATTATGTTTATTTACATTTAAATATTTAAACATCTAAAAGATTTATTTCAATACATCAAGTACCATTTTAAAACAAAAGACAAGGCACTGGATTTTTAACCAACAACCCAAGGTAAAAAATAGCAAATTTATATTGAACATCCTTTTGAAGCATCAAACACTCACTGAAGTCTCATAATCATTGGGAAATTTATAATATAAATTTATTTTAATAATTAAAGGGACCCATGAGGGTTCCATTAAACCGACATGGGTTCTTTCCAAAGCAACCCAATAGCAGTTGTTTAACCATAGAAAGCATAAACACCCATAATAGATCATCTCATTAAAACATGACCCAACTTACCTTCTTTGGTCAAGATGATCATTTTGAAAGTTAAGCAATTGATTTTAGATCATAATTAAACATCTCTCACATTAAACCATTTCAGAATACATCATCATCATAAATGTAATATGGTTTTCTATTTCCCAATTTATGAAGCACTAATGCACTTTATAATTTAAAATTTGGCTCCCACTATTTGAAAACCAACCAATTTATTATTTTTTAACTTTAGTATCCCTTTTTTACAATAGATTTAATATATGTGTTAAATTTTCAAAGTTATAAGTTTCCCATACGCATTACAACTAAAAATGAGATCTTATGGTAGATAGAACCAATAAATTTTAGCCCATGAAACCATTTACACATCAAAACATATCTAGCATAGTATCATAAGTAGTGACACAAAAATCATTCTATAACCCAAAATAATTGAATATCAGTAAAAAAAATAGACTACCAGGCATTATGAATTTTACCAAAACAAGTATAACTATGCAAGGTATAACACCAAAGAACACAACCGAAAGTAGTAGGCAACCTAATAATGAAACTACATGGAATGACATATGCATTGAATGTTTATTCATATTTGCCTAATATAATGTCGGTAATTCTCCATCCTCACCATACTAGGAAAATGGAAAAATATTATAAATACCTAAAATCAATTAGTAGTGCAATATACACCAATCGTCCAAGGTGAAATAATAATCAACTGTGATATCAAACACCATGAACAACAATTCCGAACCATAGAAACATGGTAATTTCCCACACATGGGGTGATCAGTCCCAAGAAAATTTATTTAACAAGTGCCAAAATGTTCTGAGTCTCTTGTCTACAAACATAAAATTGTAAGACAATAGGAAAATATGCTCTGATACCACTTTGTAATGTCCCAACCCAAATGACCACTAAATCGGTAGATATATCTATTACCACATAGATTCAAGCATGTCTCCCAATGAGCTAGAGTATACTGAATAATAGAGAGGGTGTTAAGTTAGTTTAGTGTGAAGACTATACACTCATACGCAGAGTCTAATGGCAGTGAACAGATATTAAATTGTAAGAAATAAAAAATATTGTATAAAGAAATGATAAATTAGCAGAAGAGAAATGTAATATAAAATAAATATAAATATTTTACATAAGTGGGTTATACAAATAATTCATGAAAAATGATGATATATAAGATAAAAGAGTAACATAAAACAAGATTCAAAATTCTGTACAATACAGGTCTCATATACATAATGTACTGAAAAACCCAAAGGCGATCTCCATTAGAATGATGAGCTCCATCTTATTCATGTTATCCTTACTCATTTGGTTTAAGGAAAAGAACACAATCCAAGGTTTATAGTCTTAAAGACAATAAGGTCTATGGGGGAACCATTGGTACCCAAGGAAGGTGAGAGATAAATTCTCATTAGGTTGGAACCCATGGTGTCAAGCCCAATTCAATTTGTGTAAGATAACAATAAGGCAACATTCATGTAAATAGTTAAGTAGTAAATGCAAGTAAGAATGCCCATAGAATATAAACTACCAAGATAATAAAAATAAAATATCTCCTCAAATATCTGTTCACAATATAGTTATGATCCTATAATATGATAGCTACAAATAATGTAAAAATAATCAATATATCCTTGCCATACAATCATAAAAGTCAGAACATTCACAGACGATCCATATAATCACACATGTCACAATTTACCACTAACAATCCATATAATGGAAAGTATCATATACCTCATGGTCATTCCATATGTCAAATCATCAGACCACAAAGGGATTAATCCAAGGTGTTGAAGACCAAGGAATCCTCATCGAGCCCCATGAGCATCTTGATGGAAACTCAGTAAAGGTACTGGTCAGAGCCCTTGGAGTATGTCATACTAGAAACATCCCATGAAAGTCCAATTAAGCCAGATCCAAGGGGTATCAATGCCTGATACATCCTATGACATCAAGACCTAAGGGGCATAATCAACTTATAGCATCCACTTATAAATTCATGATCCAAGGAGAGCCGTCTGTGGAATCTATAAAATAATTAAACCATTTAATATCATTTAAAATTTAACACCATATGAATATAGCCACTCATATATAACAATTTACATTCAATTCACACAATGAGTACAACCACTCATTATGAACTATACCTGACCAAATACATCTCACAAGTTTACCCACTCATACAACCCAAAATTATATTCAAAATATCTAATGACCACACCCACTCATTATTCACAATTCATAAACATGGAACTTAATGAGTATACCCACTCATTTATTACAACATCATATTTAAGAATAACCCCTGAGTTTACCCACTCGTAACATCTTTTGTTCAATTAACCCTCTAAACAAAAAAAAGATCCATTATGAGATTCAAATTAAATATACCTATTTAACACAAGAGAATAAACATGAAAGGGATTCAATAGATCTTCAAAGTAAGAAAACCAATTCTCATTAGTTCTAAATAAGATTCCTCTAACTAGAAAAGAATAAGAATACACCCCTTGGGTGGTTCAGGAATGGGAAATTCAAATAAATAGGGACAAGAAGTCACATAAGAGGTGCAATGGTTTCATAAATTTTTATAAAGGAAAACTGTATTTATTAATTCCATTATAGGCCTTGTCTTAAAAAATAATTATAACACATTATATCTTAAAATCATAAGGGAACTAAAAATCATTAATCCAAGAATGTATTAAACATCAAATCAATAATTTTTGGCATAGAAGATAGTGCACCACCATTGGTGGGGTTTTTTATAAAACGTGACATTATTTCATAGACAAATCATTTATCAAATTTGATAATTTTATTCAAAAATAACTTTAAATTTATCTAAATACCATTAATAAGGAAACTAATGCATTCATAAATTAATGGGAATGGATAGGGACCCTACCCAAATAATTGGACCAAACCGAACAACTCTGGCATTCGACACCTTTGAAGAATATCACTCCAAATTTTCACACACACACACACACTCTTATATATATATTTATATACCCCTTAATACTATATACACATTCTACTCACCAAGAGTAAATGCGTACAAGGAGGATATATATATATATACATGCATGTGTATGTGTGTGAAAGTATTTGAGATTCCACCCAATGATATTACAAACCCAGAATAAATTCAAATTCACCAAAGGGACCCAAAATAAAATAGGGATGATGAAGAAGTGGAAATAAAACCTTAACAAAGATGGAGGCAACCAACCAAATTGACCCAAAACACATCACCTTTTATAGATGTTTTCAGAACATGCTACAAGAGGTCTTGAGAAGCCTATTTCACACCCGATGACCAGAAGAAACAAAAAAAAAATCCAGATTATCCCTTCACTTAGGGTTTTATCTAACCTCACTGGGTGATGGGGATGGGAAAATTTTCAAAACTAACAGAAGATAAGGTTATAGGGATATTAACTTAAATGATCGAAGAGAATATGGGAAGAAATCAATGGAGATTGGTGCACTAAGAGGGAGTTGGAGGGAAGCCCCGTGTGTGAAAAAAGGTAGAAACAAGGGGGGATACATCACAATATGGAGGGTGTAAGGAGAGTAATATTTTGTTTTAATTTATTTTATTTTAAAATTAATCTAATTTAAATTATTTTTTAATACTTCTACAATGTGCCCCATTTGGAAAACCTTATGCCAACTGTGTGCCCTCCATAGGACACTTGGAACACACCACATAAGATTACTACAAGGTTTGGAAACTGTTCACCAACCATGTGATGAATATTGTTGAGCTACTTCCCAATTTCCACTAACTGAGCGGGCTAGGTACATAGTTTGGTAAACTGTGTGTATCCTTTTTGATAGACTCTACCCACCTAAAAAGGGACACATGATTTTATGTTGGGGGATGCACTATTTCATACATGTCATGTGCCTTATGAAAATCCTTCAAAACCTGATTTTACTCGTATAGAACTACTAAAACTCATCAAGAAACCTGAGAAACATCTCTGCACTTCACCAAAGTTTAAAAATCCACACGTTGAAGTGTTACAACTCTCAAAATTTTATTCTGAATCCTGGTTTGTAAAACGAACCATCTAATAAATGAAAATGTTTAGATTCACTTGGAATTCCATCTAGTTCAAAAATATGGGATTTTACACAATTCATCAATCAGTTCATAATCCATTTCATAACCATAGACAAGTTGTGAGTTTATCTAACCCATTTCCACCTTTTCCAATTAAATAATTAAAACATTTTAACATCTTGTAAGCAAATGGAAAGTGGTTATAACCTTCTATGAAACATTTAACCAATTATGATTAAATTTATTATGGCTTATAAAACCAATGGTGAGCTTACAGACATCCCATGGGGTGGTAAAACATACGGTAAAACCAAGGGAATACCCCATGCATTTCATAGGTTGAGGAAAAATGAACTCTAACCATAAAATGGTACTAAAGGGGAAACCTAAGAGGCTCCAAAAAATTCAATTCTAGAATTTAATTAATATTATGGTCAATTCTAGAAATTCTAGAATTCTATAACAGTGTGAAAATAAATAGAAACATGCAATCCATAAAGGAAAAGGTATAGACCACATACTGTATGTCTATAGTAGAAGACTCTTACAGTATCAACCTATGATTTAGTCCTGAATTGGAAAAAAATGATGAATGGATCAAAATCATAGAAATAGGTTATATTAGATTTATACTAAATAACTCTGTCTATATAAAGACAAATGATGAATAATAAAGGATGAATGAATAAATTACAACTATGGATCTAACAAGATAAACATAAGTTAAATCAGGCATCATATTAGACAGTTACACCAAATCCGATATTAGGATTGAAGAGGATCACCAATGGGTCAATATAAGTCCACCATTGGAGGAAAATATAGAAATAAGAGGAGGGTTTGATTTTTAATTAATTTAAGGAAAATGTTACTTTTTTCCAAAAAACACTAGGTCTCACGGTTTGGTTTCAAGGTTGGCCATGCTAGGAACCAACCATCCTCCCTTCTCTACGTCAAGTTGGACCTTACATTGTAATATTGAAAAGTTAAAAAAAACCATGAAAATTACTATGAATTTACCCTCTATCAAAAATTACAAAACCCTCCACATAGGAGTACACCTCAGGTTTCACGGTTTCCCCAATTATGCCTCTTATTGATACCGTATGTCTTGCCCTTAATAGTTTACACAAACTGTGTGGCCTGGGTGAAAAGGTTTATCTAACTGTCAGGCATAAATTTTTCCCCAATTGTTGGGTTTCTAGCTCAGAATAAGCCCCAATAAACTTGAAAACTCTCATAGACCTATTTAGCATTCGAACTAGGTCAAAACCAAGCATTTAAACAAAAATTGAAAACATATTCACCTCAAAAAACATGGTATCTTATATAAATCTTCCAAAATTGATGATGATGATAAATAAATCCCAAAATAGCATGTTTATGCTCTACATGGTCCATATTAGGCATAGTGTAAACAATGATTTAGTTTCGGAAAACAACCACAAATCGGTCCAAAAATACATAGAACATTGTGTTCATAAACTCCATTAATGAATCTATAGAATTACTCACATCAAATAACATTATAATTAACACATCATTCCCGTTAATACATCACAAAATAGTCTTAAGAATATTATCATTTTTTACTCACATACAATGATATCCTGATTATATATCGATCTTATAGAACCAATTAACTTCTTTTATATGACTGAAGACATTTTTAACCCATGGAAGAGGGTATAGATTATTCATTATCACCTTCTTTAAGTAAAGATAAATCAAACATAGACACATACTCTAATCGACCATATTTACAAAAAAAATTGGTGCACCCAAAGGGGACACACATTGCAGAACAAAACCCCACTTCATGAGATCATCGATTCACATCTACAGACCCACAAATTAAAAGTATCTATCTTATATAAATACATTGAGATCAAATAATAACTCTACTATATGTCTATCCAAAACTCAATCTCCCATTAAGGGGGTAGAACTACAACCTTTTCAACGAATACAACTGGGTACTCTTCTGTAACCCAAGGAAACACCATTGGATTGACCTCTCAATAACACAACATCATGTTAACTATCAAGTTATTCAAGTAAAAAAACACACATCCAACCCATCCAAATGTTTTTCTCTCTATAAAACATTACAATCTCTCTATCAACATTATAGAACTAAAACTATTTACTAATGTAATATAATATATCCTATACTTAATATAGCTATTCTATTCCATGGATGATGTTTTATGGTTACATATACAAACATAATAGGTATACTGACTCTCACATTTCATACATTAACATTCCATATTTTTTGAAGAATACTTAATACATTACACAATCACACTCATAAAGACTGTATTAGTTTAGTTCCCTTGTAATCATTGAACATAAAATGCTAGTCTAGGGAAATATCTTATATGTTTCCCACTGAGATTGTCCCCTTTAGTAACCCTACCAATTTTTTTTTAAAAAAACAGGAAAAAATAATGAAAGGGTGATCTTGGACGCTTCGTAAGGGTAATAAAGTGAGATATGTAAGCATAATCCTGAATATAAGGGTATAATGACATTATATTAACATTATAAAATTATAAAATACATATCAAGTATCACATACATGAATCATTAAATAGATTATGACATTTCACAAGACATGAATCATGAGAAAATCAAGAGCATAATCCATCAATGCATAATAGAAGAATAGTAAATGGATTTTTTGGCAAACACATAAACATGTAATATCATTCCCTATAAATCAAGGCACGTTGACAAAACATAATAGGGATATTCATGGGGACTACACCTACTGGGAAAGACACACCACTATCCCCAGTCACATTAATTTATTTGTAATGTATTAGGTTCCCCCATCTTCCCATAGTGGACCGGGTTTCCCTATATTCCCAGAGTGGATTGGGTTTCCCCATCTCCCCATAGTGGATCACGTTTTTTCATCTTCCCTTAGTGGATCAAACCCATTAAATTTTTTTCCATAATTATCTTATGAGAAATAAATATTTATCCAATTATTTTGAGGGTGATATAGGTCTCACCCATTACATAATGAAAACTATACATTTTTCTTCCATAAGAATATAAATCATAACAGAACCCTTAAAAAGTGTGATTAATAAGCATTTCATCATAACATAACTCATGGAAAAGAAATACAATTCATAAATATCAGTCCATGATAATCATAAACAACATAGAGAAAGAATAATAATGGTATAAAAGGGGAATATACCTTGTAAAAGAAAGTAACATCAAATAACATTATCATAGAAGGGAAATGATTTTGGAAGATCATTTGAAATAATTCATGAGGAAAATATCCAGTCTATTTTGAAAAATAATTTTTTATCATAAAACATTTAGAAACAAAATTAATTGAAAATTAACTTGAAAAATAGAAAATAATATTTGAAAACTATTTTAAACATATTTGAAATCCTTTTCATGGAAAATTCATAAAATATCATTTATAACACTTTCAAAACATTATTTGATAACATCGACTTGAAGCAACATATATTCTAGATTGAAGATAGAATAAAATTAAATGAATATTATAATATCCTGAAAAAATGATATTTATGATACAAAATTTCAAATGGAAGTATATAAACCACATAATATAATATTGGAGAATAACATAACATGTGTCTCAAATAATGATAATTGAGACAAAATTACCTTGCCAATTTAGTATCATTCAAAATGTAAAACCCATGAAAGATAGATCATAAAATGGATATGTAAATGCCCATAAATTGTTGAATAATAATCACAAAATTCATTAATTGGTAGTATATTAAGGACATATTAGAAATAGGTGGTGAACATGGCTTGTATCTTATGGAATATAAAAGTGAGATGGAAATCCATTACTACTTGTGTCAGTTTTTAATCACGAGATCCATGAAAGAATAAAATAATTTAAAACATATAATAACATGAAATAAATGAAATTCATTATATAAAAGTTCTGATTTTATTATATAATCCACATAAAATAAATTAATGGTTTAATATGGAATGTATCTCATAGATATAAAATGTGAAATGATCTTCTCTTACCTTTTATCTTGAATCTCATCCTGGTTGTGATAACCTATTCAATAATAAAAATTAGTTTATAATAAATATATTATAGATAAATATTCATATATATATATATAATACCATATATGATTTAATTATTACTTTGAATCGTCAACATATTAAGAATTCCATGTTTAAGTTATGTTTTAGGCCATAACCGCTTTGTTTTTAATACATGTTTTGACTTGTTATTCTTCATCCCCATACTTAGATCATGATTTCATTATATCTAGAATGATAAAAATGATATAAATATCATATATATATATTCATTATATTTTCTTAGGGTTATCTATAAAATATATAAATAGAAAATTAAATGCACTATTCATAGAGACGGTAGGTTGTACGTATGAATGAACGATGTTTCTATTTTATGTCAAAACGAATGATTGAAAGTAAATGAGATATATGTCAATATATAAATATACTATATTTAAATGATAATTATTATGTCATATATATCATATAATTTCAGTAAAACCATCTTTAATACATTCCATATAAAATGTGAACAAATTACATTGCTTTGAGGAGATGGTAAGTCACGCGTCCACCAATGAAGTTTTTGAGTTTATAGTAAATGGGAAGCATGAAGGTATGTTTTATATAATAATTATAGAAGCATAAATAAATCATAAATATCATAAATATCATATAAAAATATATTTTCCATCATATCACTTTTCCATGAGAGGTGGTAAATAAAAAATTAACAACATAATTTCATGTGGCGGTAGTTCGTCGTAAAAAAGAACGGTAAGTTCGTTACCCATTAGATGGAAGTGTGTGAAAGTGTAGGTAAAAAATTATAATTATGAAATCTCAATATATTTAGGATAATTATTTATTTATATAATCATGAAATATGAATAATTTAGGGTGTTTAAGGAATAAATAAAACAAAAAATTTCATTGATGAATGTTTCCCCTTCTTTGGGTATCACCTTTTAATTTGCACAAAAGGTCTCCATTGGATGAATTTTTCTCCAAATTAAGGATTATAAGATGAATTTATCGAATTTGGGAGGTGATATGGATATAATTTTGAAGAAATAAATTGGTTCTGAAGTGTGAAGAAATGATAATAAGAGGCTCCCCTTTATAAGACAAGGGATGGGCACTTTTTGAATTTCACAAAATAATAAATTATAATAAATTAAATATCAATAAAAAAGCCTTACAAAGAAAATTTATTCAAAGATAATATGATATAAGGTATTAATATAATCAAAAAATAGATTTTAGGTATGTTTTTGAATTATTTTAAACCTTATTATTTTGATTAATGGTTAGTTGAGCCATTATAATTTTAACTATGAAAATGTGGTTTTTAACACTAATAGGATTTAATTTTTGTACATAAAGATTAAATTAGACCATAAATGTAAAAATTTATATATTTTAGACAATATATCATTTCATTTTTCTTTTTTAATGTATTTATGATTTTTAAATAATATAATAGAATATTATTTTCCTAAATCATCATAAATTTCAATTGTAACACTATTCACAACATTGATTTTATGAAAATAAATCAAGAAAGATTAATTAAAAAATTCATTTAATAGACCCCTAATATTTGATATTCAAATATAAAAGGCATGGATCACATTAATTAATTTAAATTATGTCTATTTTAATATTTCTGATATCATTTAATCGACTGTTTCATTAATTGACTAATTACTTCCTCGTCATTTTGAAATTATTTATTATAATTATTTCATCACTAAAAATGAAAAATCAATTTACATGAGATATAAAAAAAATTATTACATAATAATATATATAGTTAATTAAAGCTTCAATTTAACCCCATATTAAAAATATTATACATATTATAAGTAAGGGTGTGAAACTTTGTCACTCCCTTTGTGTTTGTTAATATTTATGTCATTTTAATGAAAAATTATAACTTAAATTATTCAATTTAGATCCTTATCTATTAAGTGTAGAATTAAATTAATCCAATAACATTTTATAATGTTTTATGTTATTTTTATAATATTTTTAATATTCTTTTTACCCTTAATTACCCGATCTACCCTTAAACGTGGTAATCACAATTACTAAAGTTACAAATCATATTGTACAAAAATAAAAGGGAACTATTTAATAAAATTTTAAATTATGATTAAAAATATGGAATATATTTTTATTAATTACAAACACATAATTTTCTTAATTTTATTTAAAATTAATCACATTGACAGAATGAGAAAATGAGTTTTTAATGTGAAAACATCCAAAGGATTGAAATAATTTTATATCCAAATTCAATGTGAAATTGATTAAAATTATCTAATTGGATTAAATGATAAAAAAATTATGTAATTATTCTTTAGAAAAATCAAATAAAAAATTTAACATTAAAAATATTTTTGATGGAAAATTAGTTTCAATTAAAATTTACTATTTTTATAATTCATAAAAACATGAATGTTGTTATAAAAATATGAAAAAATCAAGAAAACTAGATTTTATTGTCTCTATTTCAAATATGAAATTTATTTTTTCATATAAAGATTATAAGTTTCAATGATTATATTTAAAATGTTTTCTCTATTAAAATGCGGTAAAATTACCCCGTTGAAAAATATATATTTTTAATCATAAAATTTGACATATTCTTATCTTAGGCCAGTAAATTCTATTAGTTGGGTGTCAAAAAATTTCTTTGAATATTTAATATAAAAATTTTATTAAAATAATTCAAAAATAGTATTTATTTAATTTATTTTTATATAATGGAATTTGTACATACAAAATAGTTTTACTATAAATAGAATTCCATTATTTTGAAATAGATCCTCATCTAAAATCAAGCTAATTGATGACCAAGGATTAATTATATATACATATATGTATGTATGTATGTATAAATTATATTTTCATAATTTTGTTAATATTATTTTGAATTTACATTCCAATGGCTCAGTGGTAACTATCATAATATTTTAAAGACAATATAAATAATATATTATTGTTCAATAAAACATAGTCTTGTGTGTAACACAATATATTAAAATAACACTATATTGTGTTTAATACATGCCAAACATAATGATACATGTATTGAAAGATAATTTAAGTGTTTTATGTAGCACAACATGAACTTTTTCTTGCATACAAAGCAATAATAACATGTTACATTAATATAAAACATGTTATATTCAGTGTTTCATGAAATAAAAGTTATCAAAAAGTATAAATTAATTTCAAAAAATATTTCACAAAATATTTGGGTGTTATATTGTATGCCCCATGAAATGAATTTATACCATGAAATTTATCAAGGATATTTATAGTTTAAAACATTAAAGTTACTTTCATAGAATCCCAAATCGTAGAAATGAATACTAATATTCCTTTCAACAAGGGAAAGTTGGAAACTTAACGTTTACCCAAAGTAACTCATAACTAGGTTTACACATATCATAAAAAAGATGATAAGTGAAAACATGGACATGGAAAATAAATATAACTATCATGTTCTGATGGAGGGTGATAGAGAATATGTCCAAGAGACTGTTAACAATCATACGATCATAAATATATAATGATCTAAGGGACGAATTGATTCATCAAAAAAGAAAGTATTAGGATAACATTTTTGGTTTCAAGATCCTTTCCCTAGGTTGAAAGAATTTTCATGAGAATAAATAATTACGTGATTTAATTAAATTTCATTAAAAACACATCATTTTGTAATTCCTTGATCAATTTCCACTTAATATGTTATTCTAATATGTGGAAGTGAAATTGTCATAAGAAGATCATATAATGATAGGTTATTCAATCTGTTAACATAGGTTATCCAATATGAATAAATCATCATATGGAGATTTAATAATTTAATATCTAAAACCTCATCTAAAGTATAATAAAAAACATTCCATAAATTGTTAACATTATAACCCTTCTAAAATATAAATGTCCAAAATTTTAGGAATAAGGTCACTAAATTTCTCGAAAATAGATTTTCATTGATCCCCAATATATCATAAATTTTCTATTCTTATAACATACCAAACATTTGAATACCTTCATCATGTAATCTCCTAAAACATCGTAATTACTATAAATCCATACTGAAAAAATTCATTAGTTCTTAAAACAAATATTATTGGACATATTCCTTAAAAAATTGTCAAAAAATCCATCTGTGATAGATTAATCCACGTTTTATCATATCCTTAATTCCTTCAAAGGAAATAAATATTCATAGGTATCGCACTATATTTTCTCTTAATAGTTTCTAAAGTTCGAAAAAACCTTTTCTCTGATACCAACAACAGAAAACATCACCTTTCATATATTAAAATTTTATAGTTTTTTGGATAATACTTACTAAATTATACCAACACAAACCCGAATACCATATTAGTTTAGTGTATTTAGAAACATTGAACACAAACTTATTTTATGGTGAAATTTCTACAATGTTTCCCACAATGATATTCCCCTTTAGTAAACCTATCTAAAACATTTATTTATAACATGGAGAAAATAAAACAAAAAAAGTTTGAGATCATATTCTCATTAAGGGTAATAAAGGGAGATATCGAAGCATAATCATGAACATAATAGCATGATAACATGAGATTAATTTTATAAAATCATACTCTACATATCAAATATCATATACACGAGTCATGACATAAATAATGGATGTTCATAAGAAATGAATCATGATTAAATTAGGAGAAAATCCATGAAATCATAATAGTAGAATAAGACATAGAATTTTTTACAAACACATAAACATGTAATATCATTCCATATATGTCAAAATTCATTTCCAAAACATAACAAGGATCTTTAAAGGGACTACATCTTCTGGGTGGGACATACCACCATACTTAGTTAAAATATTTTCCTTATAAGGGAATGGGTTTCCCCATCCCCTATAGTAGATATGGTTTCCCCATCTTCCCATAGTGGATTGGGTTTCCCCATCTCCCCAAAGTGGATCAAGTTCCCCCATCATCCCATAGCAGATCATGCCTATCAAAATGTTTCCCATCATTTCCCCATGGGACTTAAATATTTACCAAATTCATTAGAGGGAGATATAGGTCACACTAATCGTATAATTAAAACCATTCTTTTGGGTTCCACATGAATATAAGTAATATCAAAACCCTTAAAAAAGTGGGTTTCTTAAACATTTCATTACAACATAACTCATAGAAATGAAACAAAAATTATAATAATCAATCAATCATAGACATAAAACATTCAAAGAAAGAATAAAAATGGTATCCTTCAGTCATATCACTATTAAAACATAAGTAACATATAAAAACATTGTCTTATATGTAAAATTATTTTGAAATATCAATTGAAATACATCATGAGGAAAATTTCACTTATATTTTAAAAAAAACTTTTTAAAATTATCCAAATATTTAGAAAACATTTTTCATTGAATAAAACCTTAAAATTGATAAAATAATCTTTAAAAATTATTTTAAACATATTTTAAATCCTTTTACTTGAAAATTCATAAAATATCATTTATAACTCATTTAAATCATTTTTAGAAAACAATGATTTGAAGGAATAGAAACTTCTGATTTAAGAGAGAATAAAACTACATGAAACTTATAATAACATGAAAATAAGGATATAAATGGTAAAATATGTCAGTGGGAAGTATATAAACCTCATAAAAGAATATAATTTCATAACATAACATGTGTCTCAAAGAAGAAACATTGAGACAAAATTACCTTATTGATTTGATAATTTTTTAACCGTAAACCCCATAAAAGAGAAATTATATAATGGACATGTAGATAGGCACAAATTTTTATAAAAATAAATATAAAAGGAATTAATTAGAATTATATTCAAAAAAATATAATAAAACGGTGGTGAACAGGAATTGTATCCCATAAAAAATAAAAGTGAGATAGAAATCTCTTATTACATGAGTAGCTTTTGAATCATGAGATCCATGAATGAATTAATTTAAATAAAAAATATAATTAAATAAAGGAAATTAATGATATAAAATTCCATAGGTTAGTATATATACCACATAAAATAAAAGAGTGGTTAATATGATATATATCTCATAGATATAAAAAGCGAGATGAAATTCCCTTACCTTATATCTTAACACTTGTTGGGATCGTAAAAACCTCTTATTTAATAAATAAAAGTTTATTTTTTATATATTAAAAATCCATATTCAAATATATAATACCATATAATATTTAATTATGACATTATATTACCCACTAATTAACAAGTCCATGTTTATGTTATGTTTTAGGTAAAAGATGCTTTGTTTATTGTATATGTTTTGACTTGTTATTATTTGTCCTCATACTTAGATCATGATTTCATTTTCTCAAAATGGTAAAAATGATATAAATATAATAGTTATTCATTATATAAATATTTATATTTATGGTTATCTATAAGAGATATAAATATACAATGAAAAACACTATTCATGGAGACGGTAGACCATACATGCACATGAACATTGCTTCTATTTTTGGTCATATTGAAATAAAGAAAGTAAATTTAGCGTATGTATATATATATATAACATAATTATGTTATAATTATTATGTAATATATATCATATAATTTAAATAAAAACTTCATTAATACATTCCATGTAAAATGTGAAATAATTATGTCGCTTTGAGGAGGCGGTTGTCCATCGGTCCACAAACGAAGTTATCGTATTTACACAAAACAGAAAGCATGAAGGAATATTTTTTATAATAATTTAAAAAAACATAAATATATCATAAATATAATATATATAATATAAAAATATATTTTATGTTATAATTCGTAGCCATTATAGGTGGTAATGAAAAAATGAACAACACTGTTTCATGAGACGATAGGTCACCGTACACAAGAATGGTAAGTTCGTTTCCAATTAGATGGATGTATTTGTATGTTTAGGTAGAAAACATATAATAAAAAACAGTATATTTAGGACAGTTATTTTATTATATAAAAATGTTATAAGAATATTTGAGGGGGTTCAAAGAAGAAATAAAATGAAAATGTTCGTTGATAAACATTACCTCTTCTTTAGGAATCTCTTTTTATTTTTTACAACAGTAAATCATTTGTTGGATTTATTCCTAAATATTGCTTCTATGATGAAGGGAGGTAAGTTGGGAAGATATTTGGACAGATTTGTTTTCAACCAAATTGGTTCTTAAGTGTGAATAAAAGAGAATAAGATGTTCCCTTTTATGAGAGGGGGGTGAGTTTTTGAATTTCTCCAAATATTAATTAATAATAAATTTAATATCAATTAAAATACCTCCAAATAATATTTATTCAAATATAATAAGAGATAAGGTTGTAATATCATCAAAAAATATATTTTAGATTCATTTTTTTAATTATTCTAAACTTTATCATTTTGATTAACCCTTAGTTTATCCATTTTCACTGTAACTAGGATAATAAAGTTTATATTATTAAGAGGATTTAATATATATATATATATATATATATGTATATAAAGTATCAATTAGATCACAAATTGAAATGTTATGTTATTTTAGAACATATATAATTCCCTTTTCTTTATTTAATATTTTTATGATTTTTAGATAATATAATAAAATGTTATTTTTATAAAATATCACATTGGTCAATTTTGACACTATTCATAACATTGACTTCATGAAAATCCATTCTATAAGATTACTTCCAAAAAACCATTTAATAAATCACTAATATGTCATACTAATCTAGAAATTTTTTTATTTATTTAATTAAGCCAAATTTTATTTCTTTTAAAATCTCTAATATCATTTAATTGATTGTTTTATTAATTTAGTAATTAATAAATTATCATTTTTTATTTATTTATGTTAATTATTTATTCACTAAAAATTAAAAAAAATTATATAATGTATATAAATTCATTATATTTTAAAATAATATATTTAATTGATAATATATTCTATTTAACCTCATAGTACAAATATTATACATATTAAAAGTAAGAGTGTGAAATTTTGACACTCCCTTTGAGTTTAATATCATTTAGGTAATTTTCATGGAAAAGTTTCCATTAAACTATTAAATTTATACCCTTATATTTTAATGGTATAATCAACTTCATATAATAAAATTTGGGAATTTTTTATGGTATTTTTCTAATATTTACAATATTATTTTTACCATTAATTTACTATTTTACCCTTAATGAGGGTAATAAAAATTAATAGTAACTATTCATAATATCAAAGGATAAAAGGGTCCTATTTAGTGAATTTCGACATTATGATTAAAAATATGAAATAAATATCTCATAATTAAAAACAAATAATTTTCAAAAATTTATTTTAAATTATATTTATTGACGGAAAATAAAAACGGGTTTTTAAAGTCAAAATATCTAAAATATAAAAATATTTTTATTACTAAATTTAATGTGAAATTGATTACAATGACATAAAATAGATTTAATGATAAAAATTTAATCTAATTATATTGTAAAAAAAATAAAATATGTAACTTAGCCCTATATATTATTTTGATGAAATAAATGTTTTGAGGTATAATTAATATTTTTCACTATTTCACAAAACAAAAAACTTATAAGAAAAATATAAAAAATTAATCCAAAATAAATTTTTATATCCCAATTTAAAATAATAAGAAAATTTTTTCATATAAAAATTATAATAGTGTCAAAATTTAGATTTAATATTGGTTCCCAATTAAAGGGCGGAAAAAATACCTTATTGAAAAAGAAATATTATTATTCATTTAAACAGATTTATTCTAATCTTATTCCAATCAAATATATTAGATGAGAATAAAAAAATAATAGAATATATTATAAATAAATTTTATTAAAAACATTCACCAATAGTGGTTGTTTAATTTATTGAGATAAAATTTTGTTTGTACATAGGAAAATAGTTTTCTTAGAAAAAGAATTTCTTTATTTTTACATTTCTATTAATTTAACTTATAGATAAATGATGACCAATGATTTATTTTATATACAGGTATAAATTTTATTTTTATAATTTAGTTAATGTTATTTATAATTTCTATTCTAATTATTAGATGGTAACTATAATCATATTTTAATGAAAATAATAATAATATATGGTCGTTCGGAAAACATCGGTCTTGCATGAAACACAATCTACCAAAAGAACTCAGAATTGGGTGTAAATCAAGACAAATATAGTGTTACATGTACCAACATCTAATATAAGTGTTTCTTAGGGTGCGAACATAACATGGTGTTGGGAACAAAGCAAGAATAATTTGGTGTTATGATATAACACAAGTTATATTCGGTGATGCATGAAATTAAAAATATAGAAAAGATTAAATAAATTCAAAAAAATATTTTAAAAAATCTTAGGATGTTATTGGAAGTATCCCTAACAAATAAACTTCAACAAAAGTATACCAAAGTATCTATATACTTCATAATAATATATTCTACCTCAAACTGATCTAGTCAATACCAAAGGATGGAAGTCTCTTTACCTAAAGTACCAAAGCATAGACTACTGAAGAAGATATAAAAGAGTGTATGACTCCTTGATAAAAAAAAATATTTCCCCTAAGTATATAACCAGAAAATAGCACCTCTAATGACTATTAGGTAAACTAGAGGTGGAATATCCAGATCATGAATCTGACCATTAAATTCTTTATGGACTCTCTAACCCTGATGAATACTACATGCATGGTAACAATATGCTCTATAAGGAAGAGTATTATCATAGTCATATCATCTACCTACTCCATCTATCAAATACCCGTCAAAATCTGGAGGACCGTATAGGTTTTACCTTGGTTGAAACTACTAGTGAAACCTAAAGTGGAAAACCTTCTCCACATCACCTACTTAGAAATGTTAGTCACTCTTGCCACGAATGACCATGACCTCCACAAAAAAGTAGAAAATTGATTACTTGGAAGAGGACCATGTTCCACCACCCTAGGAGAAACGAGATGATGTGGGATGAGAATTACCACCATCTATCTAAAATCTCTTCTATCCAGGAAACTGGGAACTTCATAACTCAACTATGTTATTTGGAGAGTCTTAATGATGCCCTTATCATGATGATATTGTCCTAGATAGTTTCATCTCAATGACCTATTCTCTGGAAACCAACTTGAGATACATAGACGATATAAGAATGGTGACCAAGAAATGGATATCTAGTTGTAAGGTGTCATAAAAATGCCTTTCCTTAGATACATCATTTTTAAATTGGTGTGAAGAAAATCAGAGAAGGATTATGAAACAGATCCCAAACACCAACACTCTAGATCTCCCATGTCTATGGGAAAAAGACTCTTGGAGACTGGCCACCTTTTTGATAACAGAAAGAAACTTGACTTGAATGTGGTCTCTGAACTTCTCCCATGAGAAATAAAACTCATATTGACCCTAAAGGAACATGAACAACCACGCCCTAGATTCCCCAAACAACATCATAACCACTAACAAAACCCTATACTCTTTCTAAGTATAGATCAAACCGAAGCCTATCTTCACCTCCTCCAACTAGTACTATATTAATAATTATAAAACTAAACCCTCATAATTATATATACTATGTAATTGAAACTCTCAGAGTTTCTACATCTATGTGTCATTATCATTGACCTTGATCCTGTGATAACTAGCTGCAAATTCTGTAGAATATATTTGGCATGAACCTGAAGAGGACATTTACATAGATCAATACATATAGAATAAAAATGTCCTGGGACTCATAAACCCATAATTTTGAATTTTTAGGACTAATTATCTATGTTTTAACCAAATCCCATGGTCTACCCATTTCAAACATCTCCACAAACTAAAAAGATGCATGATCCTTTACTAGGTCTCTACCTCACTACCAGTATTTATTCATTTAGTAGGCATAATAATCTTTATGGTCCTTGAATCAGATAATATGGAGCCCTAAATACCTATATTCTTACTGCTCTCCCATGTTTACATCACATGGTAAGCTTAACTCACATTATTTCCCTTCTAACCATTCTCATCGTCACCAGTTCCTACCTCCAAAATCCTTAGTATCCCTCAACCTATACTTCTTATACAAATATATCATGACTGCTCCCACTAATCTACCCCTAATAAGACAATAATGAGTAGAGGGAGATAATGAATCTTGATTCCCACCTCTAATAGGCCAAGGGTTAGTGACATGTACTAAGGATATATTATACAAAAAAGGGTAGAAATTACCCTATAAGATGAGAGAGTAGTGAGATATAAGATTATAACCCCCAAAAAACTCATTCTCATAAATAAATAAAATATCCCAATACATGTATGGAATTCCATAGAACTGAAATACTACAAAAGTAACTACAATAATCAAAAGAAAACCTTGACATTGAACTTGTAGCCCAAACTACCCATGAACAACACCATGAGATATTAATGTCTAAACCATTCTCTAACTAGATCATGTTGACCTATAAAATAGTTCATATATATATAGGGTAAGAATAATTGGTGTACTCAGTAGGATCCTCCCCAAATCCTCTCATGGAAATGATAAATAAATCATACTAAACCCCATTGAACAAAAAACCGAACATAATTTATCACCTAATAAGGTATATTATTTCTTAGCCTTATCATTGATCTCTAAAAAATTAAAACATTTGATTAATAATATAATATAAAATATAATATCAAATAAAGGAACCATGCTACCACTTCCCCACTAGTTTTCTACTATTACCGTACATCACACATATTGATCCATATCTATCCAATGGAATACCCTTCCAAAAAATATTTGGGTAATTTTATTATATATTCATCCCATGGATCACATCGTCTCATAAATCACATATTATTTTCATAAGATTCCATATCTCTATATAGTAACAAAGTAGTTCCCAGGAGACACCACAACCACATGTCATCAATTATACCTCAATACATCACAAACCATACAGATCATACATTTAATAGTCCACATCATTATATATTCGGAGATAAATTTTAGTTAAATAAATGAAATCCATTAAAGAAATTTAAAAACATAAATGGTAATGGTAACCACCATGTATTATAATACATAAAAATATTAAGAGAAGACAGTCAGGAAATATGGACAAACACAAATACTCTTCTCAATATCGGAGATATTGGGTAAAACACCTTCCCAAATTCCATTGGGTTCCAGTTGCCCTTCCAACATGGGTGGTGTAGAGTATAAAGTCCCATAACATAAAAAATATATTTAACTCAATACCTCACTATGCGAAACTACCCATACTTAACCTCAACAAAATGTATTGTCTTTTAAACACCTGGCTTCCACTACTAAGGACTAGATATCCTATAAGAATACAAGCATTTAAAGAGACTTATATTTGATTATTTTTGTTAAAAATATAAATTTTGATTTATTACCATCCCAATCATATACCATTGAGGAAGATACCAACCATTGCATGCTTCCTATAGAGTTATCCTCCTTTAGAATTCCAAAAAACACCAACATCGTGGGTTAAAACATTCATTATCATTCCATATTTCCAGGAACCCTATGAGTATTCATAAGATACCATAAAGAATGATGAATAAAAATTTAAAATAAGATATGTTAAGCAGTGGGTAATATAAAGCGGAAAAAAGTAACCCTACCATCAATACATTAAACATATTCATTACTGAGCACGCATCCCACATTTTAGAAAAACAACAATAGGAAAGTTCAAATTCAACCCACTCCATCAGTTCGGAGTACATACCCTATCCCACCATGCATAGATATAAACATAAAACTATGCATTATTATATCAAAGGTGTCAATGACTTCTATTACTTGGTTTCATCCTTGACACCACCATGTGTATCACCATGCATCTCGCCAATTAGGACTTAACTTTTTCAACATACCCAGGAATCCCCACGCATTCTCATCAAACCATCATCCATCCTATGATGTCATCATATCCCATATAAAGGGTCACTTCCAGGGAAATCCAATATGTTAATAAGTAAAAAACAAATCCAGTAGGGCATTGAGGCCCTAAAAATAAGAAATCCTACCTTCACAAGAAAATAGGCTCCCTCAACCATAAAAAATGATTTTATAGAAACCCAATTGTTTACCATCTTGAATTAACCTGTTCAAATATCGAAGGATACTACCATAAAGAAACATAAAACACCATTTATCAACAACTAAAAGAAATTAAATCATTCTTTTAGGAATCACTTCCGGCTTTTTCAAACTGCAAGGATGAAAAGAACAATTAACATTCTACTTTTTTACTTTTAAACATTATGAATTACTGACTTCACTGATATTTAACCAAAAAACATTACCATATTTACATTATATGTCCTATTAAAACATAAAAACCATGTTAAACCATATGATAAATAAAAATATAGATAAATTATAAGAAAAATGCATAGATAACACACTAAATAGTAAAACATGAGGAAAACAATTATCATGGTGGAAACTCATGTGATCACTTACAAAAAACCAAAATCCATTCCTTGATATGGTTTAATCATCAATAAGGTTAATTACACTATTATTGATTGAGATAAATAATGAAAAATTTATAATTCCAAATAAAATATGAGAAGCAATGAATCCCCTACCTCGATTTAGAAGTTCAAAATTCTCTGTACCAAAACGATTGATAGAGGATCAACCACTATCGAAGGAAACAGAACCCAGATGAATTAATGTTCAATAGAACCTTACCACTATAAGACAAAAACAAAAACACTCAGAATGTATCCTCAAAACTATTAGAACTACTATAATTAATACCCTATAAAAAAAAGATTATAGGGAAAAATGAAGAGGATGAAGAAAGGTGTATTATTAAATGAGAAGCATTAAATACTCCACGGCTAGGGGGTAGAATCCATAAATAGATGATCAAGATCCTCCAAGAGAGTAATAACAAACAAATTACCAGGGGAAAATTCCAACAATTAATTATCAACATGAGTATATAATTATCCAAGCACTATGTTCATTTAGAGTATATAGAAATCAAAGGATTGAATCAAGATAGGAACATGTATTTATTAATATAGTTAGTAATGGCCTAAAACAAAATTAAACACCCCTAATTAATATACAAAAAAATTATCCTTTTAATTTGTCAAAATATTTGATGATCGATGGTAGTTTTTATCATTTAAAATCAATCTCATCCACCACCACCACTTTCACCATGGTGTGGTCCAAGTTGTAGTGGTCCCATTATTTTCTACCATGGATAACCACTATAGATTTTTCATTAAATACCACATTTTTTCCCTCACCATAGCCTCTAAAATATAAATTATGTGGTCACCTAATCCATTTTGGGAAGGAGGTCCCATGTGGAACTATATTGGACCCCATATCTTTACCTAATTACTTTGACTAGCTCGTTTCATATAGGGTCTCACAAAGGACAACATGGCTTAAACCATAGTTGTGGTGTTGCTCATTTTGAAACAACAATCCCCAATGTCCTCTAAACAAATGAAAACTCTTCCTCAACACCACTAATCATTGAAAACCCTTAAAGGAAATTTTAGGATGGTTCGAACCATTATAGATATTTTATAGTTTGTTAAGAGAATGAAAAAAATTATTGAAAATAATGATTTATGAAGGGACCATCAGAAGTTATGGAAAGAGAAGTATGATAATGATTATTTGGAACATATATTTAAGTAGTGAAATAATCCCTTTTATATCTATCATGAATACCCCATGGTAAATAAAAAGGCAAAATATTTAATAAGATTAAGAAGAAATAAAAAAATTATTTTTCTATATGAATTACAAATTTATAACTAGTTATGGTCTATCTTTTGATAGTTTATTGGATGATAGTGATGAAAGATGGATAATAATTAGATACTATGAATAAGATCCCAAAAAAAACTATTCATTATGAGTGATTTTTAATATTGAGTATAGATGATCTAGTTAAATATAGGTTCCTAAGGTTGTGTATTCCACTATAACTATATTGAAGTAGATCAGGATACCATGAGCATAATCTCCAATTAAAGAAATAATCTACATACTGGAAGAAAAAATATAACATATGGTACCTAGAAACATTTAATATTATGTATATATTTATTCTAATATATAAGGTTTTGTTACTTTTATGCGTGTTTGTACACTTTAAAAGTTTTATTTATAAATTAAATCCTAGGGAATATGGGAATTCTTTTGTTTATGTTTTTCACATGAAGTGCTTATATTTTTAGGAGATTTTAATTGATGATAAGATATCACATGAATTTATTTAGTAAAAACATCTTCATTTGAAGAATACCTACTATAACATCAATAGATAACTTCCAATAGGTTTATTATTTCTTATATGATTTTTTGGAATGCTAAAATATATATTAATATACATATAAATAATTTATTAAATTTCATGTATAAAGGATAATAATATTTTTGACTAAGGAGTTTACATTGTTTTATCCATGAATCATAAAAATATTATTCTTGACAGGTGTTTTTGATGTATCTAATTGCGAGAAGAAATGAAAGTTAATGATACATGACTACCATTTCATTCTTATGTTGATGTTTTTTTCAAAAGTTATTGAATTTACATTTAATGACTAGTCACATTTCATTTCACATAGAATTTAAAAAAAATTAATATATGTTTTATGTAAAAATATTTGGATAACCTTTTTGATATTATGGAAAAGGAAAATAAGAAAACCCTCTCAGAACCATAATCTGAAATTGGTTTTCAATGGATTCATAGATTATTTTTATTGAGGAATGATGATAAGGATCCTATTAATATTCATGATGTAAATGTTCTGTAATCCCTCTATAGGTTGATAAATTTTATTCTTGGGAAATTAATTTGGGACTACACAAAAAATCAATGTTTTAGTATGTTAAAGTTGAAAATACTTATATATTTAGATCAAAAATAAGAATGATGTATCAGTTCTAAGTACACTAGAAATGTTTAAGAAAAATACGTTTAATAATGAGACCTTTTCCTAAATGAAACATGTTTATGATATAGATGAAAATAGATTTTCTGAATGTTGAACACAAGTTATGATTTTTGTAGCTGAAAATAAAAATAGTATTGTGAAAAAAAAGAAATATTCGAGACCCTAGATGATAAAGAAAATAGATTTTTTGATAAGTATAATGAGAAATTACTATGAAAGGATAATGAGAGAAGGGCAGTGGAGGCATGACAGAGTTAATGGGTCTGGCGGCCGATGGAGAGGTAGAGCCTGGTGGATCTTGTAGTGGTGGAACGTGAAGGTTTCAGCCAATAGAGGTTGGAGTAGTGGTTTGGAACGAGCGGGAGAAGGGTTGTGGAGGCATTAACAGTCGGGCGGGTCTAGTTTGTTTATGGCGCAGGGTCCTGGTGGTGAGCGGATCTGGGATCCCGGTGGTGGGATCATACTATTCGATAGCTTCTAGGGTGATATGGGTTATGCCTTACTCTAGTGAGGAGGTGTGGAGAGGACCTCAGACTATGGTGACTCTATAGCACTTGCGGGGAGGATCTCACGATATGGGGGAGCGACAGCGTCAACTAGCGACTGACGATGATCTCAACCTGGAATCTCCTGTCTGTCAGTGACTGTACTAGATTTGGACTTCTTTGACTTCGTGAGTGGGATGGTTTTTTAATGGTGGCTATCTTGGGATGCTGCAAGTTGACTTTGGCTGGTGAAAGGCTGTTTCATGCTGTATCGGATTGGGACCACTGCAAATGGTGTTCTGGCATGTTATTTTCTATTTAATATTTGGGTGGATTTATGATGTGAGAGTCATGGCAGGGGCTTTCGTCTTTTATAGTGTTGGTATCATTTCTTGATTCATTTCGGGTTTATGATTTAGTGTCATTGTGGTCTTTGATTTTGGGTGACATTTTTTCACTTTTGTGGTGTGATAGTGCTTGTGTCACGTTTATGTCTTGTTTATTTTATATTTTATTAAATAAATTTTTATGACCGAGCTTGCATGAGTCCTGAACTTTCCTGGTAAATTAGAAGATAAAATGAATAAATTTTCTTTGCAAGTAAATAAATCCAATGTTTTCTCCCACCTTTTCGATCAATGAAGCCAATAAATTTGTTAAAATTACCCTAAGAATGGTTTTATGCTTCTTGGTAGCTGAAATAAGACAAGGGAAATATAATGAAATAGAATATAAAGTTTTATCTTTACCAGAAACACTTTTACCTCTGCCTTTGGATATTTGTGATAAGGATGGAACACCTAAAGAAATAGAAAACTCGGTTGAATCTACTTTGGGGAATTTTAATCCAATAATGTTATCACAAGACTCATCATCAAGTTCATATTAATTGTCTTACAGTTCATCTAGTTCTATTAGTTCATATGATGATGAGTCCTAAAAGTCTAATAACTCATTTTATGGTGTAAAAAAATTAAAGGAACCATTATAAGATGTTTCTCTTATGCAAGCCAGGTTAGTCAAGCTACTAGAATATTGAAAAGAAAAATATTTATATGTTAAGAACCAGAATGTATCTGATGATAAAGTATAAGAAAATCAATCAGATAGTTTTTTTTAATATTTTTTAATTTTAACTTGGAAGACTAAAAAAGCGAGTAAACATCAATTTCAGGTGGAACACCCAGTAAATGTTCTATTGAGAAATCAAGTATATATCGAATTATTGTGTTTTTAGTCATATCATCCAAAAAAATGGTAATGATAAACAATTTCATATATTTCCAACTTAAGATCAACTGTAATCTATGTTCATTTCAATATCATAACATTGGTTTTCAAATTTCACAAATTCAAATTTAGAACATTGATCAATAAGTGGAGTTAAAAGAAGACATATTTGGCTTTAATATAAATTCTAACAGTAGTCCCACAATTTTAAATTTATGGAGAAATACCTCAAATCACTAGATGATTAATTTGAATTTCTATTGGAAAATAATTCTTACCTAATAATGAAATTAGATATGGAATATATATTATAAAAAAAATAATGTAGATTAATGGAATAAAAGTAAATATTTAATGAATATAATTAAGAGTAGAATGATATAAGTAAATATTTTGAAATTTTTTTTAGAGGATAATGAAAGTAGAAAAACTAATTACCAAATCATGAATAAAAGAAAACAATTTCATCTTCCAAACATTATTTACTTTTAATTACTTACCTGCTTTATTTTTTTTCTTGTTAATGTTTTCTAAATTCCTTTATATGTTTTCTAAACACCTGAGGGTTTTAAAATTTAGTTTTACATGTTCTATCCACGGTTGGTTTTCCCTTATGTTATTTTGGATATCCCCAAAGGGTTGATTCATTTTTTTTATTTTTTTTTAAATTGGAGAATATCGTAAGTTAAAGGATTATATGGATATCTTTATTCTATTGGGGGTTTTTATTTTATTCAATTAATTCAATAAGGGGGATAAAATATTTACAGTTATTTATTTATTTTATATCTTAAAGGTGAGTATTATTTTTCAAAAATTAAATAGATATCTCTACATATAAATCTTATAGATTTTATGCTTTGTGTTTTTAATTAACATTTTATCTACTTTAGGATTTTTTTTAAAAATCCAAAAGGGCATAAATATAAAAATAATAATTTTTCCTTTTATTTAGTGAGAATTTGGTTTTACTAATTTATTTGTTAAATTTTTATTATGTTAGATACATTTTAATGGTTATATATTTTATGAATTTTCATCATTAATCTCAGATAAAGATTTATCAGATGATACACGGAGTTTTGATTTTTATTTTCTATAAAAATCATTTTCAATATGTCTTGGGATTTTCAAAATGGGGGTGATTTTTAAGTTAAAATTGTACTTTCATATCATTTTTTGAGAACCAAAATAAAATTTATACTGAGTTATATTTGACTTCAAGGTTGTTATTGAAATTTTCTATGTGCATAGTATAAATTATTATTATTCATGTTCTAATCAACTGAGTTGGTACATTATTTTTGGAACAAGTGAAGACACACTAACATATATCTAATTAAAGAGAGTGTCTGTTCTTTTATTTTTTTTATCGGGCATGATGTTTTTAAATGTAAACGTTAAGTCATACTGAATCCTAAAAGTTGAATTCATCTTGAATGATTGGAACATACTAGGTGATGAAACGTTTTATGAATGTTTTAATTAATATTTTTACAAAATATATTCCTTTTAGAGTTCTCAATATTAGTCTTTCTGGGTGTGTTCACATTGAGTTTCTATTATGATAACTAGATCTGAAAAACCAATATTTTTTTTCATTAATCGTTCATGTTGGGATATTTATGATTAGTGAGGTTCTTGGGATATAAACTTACTTTCATATGAATGGGTGATATTTAATGATGTATAGTGTTCTTCAATTTTTTAATGATCATGTTTACTGAAGAGGATATGAATGATAGATATATCTACTACGAATTTTCAGTCAATGATGTTCCTGGTGCAGAAAGTGTATCTTTTAATTGTGGATGTCGATAATGTTTCTGGTTAGAGTTTTTATACCTTGATTCTGGTTTTTGAACATCCTTCCACTTGGTGTAAAAATATATTTTTCTATTGAAAGGAATGATTGGAAGTATAATATCCTTTTAATATTATTTTTATTATTATCCAACACTCAATTTTTTTAGGTGGGTTATTGATTTAATTTCTGATTATTTTTTACCTCATCATAGTTTTTTAACTCATAAGTGGTTATTTATACCCCATTTATAATTTTATATACTCTTATTGTTCCTCTTTTATAACTTTTATAAATTTAAATTTATGAGTGGGATAAAATTTATTATTGGTTGTTTCCACTTATATTCACCCCCATATGATTTTTTCATATATTCTCTTATAAGGAAAACATTCTTATGAATAGTGTTAACATTATTAATTGGCTAAATTATATGAAATTTTATTTCCATCCCATCACCTATATAGGATTCCATTAATTATTAAGAAAACAAAAATAGACCTATTATCTAATGGTCATATAGAAATTTGAATACTAGATTTACACTTAGAAATAAAAACACTTTTCATTGGGGATGTATATTATTTTTCATTATTTTAAGTAGTTGATCTTGGGAGAATAAGTAGGGGTTAGGTTTGGGAGGTTAGGACAGTCAAATATTTTTTTGGATGACTATATAGCCTTGGATATATAAAGAGTATTTCTCCTAATAATAGTGGTGGTGATCTCTAGAACATTATAGAGATTTAATGTAATTCAATAAAATATTATAGTCTCAATTGAATCAAAAAATTTATTCTTCATATACTCTGTAAATTGGTGTATTTATTGTGAGATATTCTAGAGGGAGAATGTAGAAGATATATATATATATATATATTTTTTAAGAAGAGTTTGACGTTGATCCTGAAACATTATAATCACATGAATGGATAACTGAATCAAAACCATGGAAATGAAAATCATAAAGGAGAAGAAGAGGATCCTACGACTGTAAAACATTAAGAAAAAGCTTATGAAAATAATATCAAAAATCATTAAGAGT
This sequence comes from Viscum album, assembly GCA_963277665.1. Taxonomy (NCBI): domain Eukaryota; kingdom Viridiplantae; phylum Streptophyta; class Magnoliopsida; order Santalales; family Viscaceae; genus Viscum; species Viscum album. The sequence continues at coordinate 1,642,497,729 of OY728163.1, read as the reverse complement.
TGAGTAGATACATTGTGAATTATAATGGAGATAATAGTTTGAGAATCTAGCAAAGAGAAGTTGGATGTTGTAGAGGACGGAGAAAGTAGTTTGAAACGAAAAGTTTAAGAAATAAATTAGATCAATTTGTCATTAACATATTCTAATGGAATTCGATCAATGGAATGGTAATATTTAATAACAATCTCTAAGAAATTAGATATACCAATATTTTTTTATAAGATTTTATAATGTGGATCAAAATAGTTAAGAATTATTTTTGGATTCACTAATATCAAGAATGAGTTGAGGGTATTGATGTAATAATTTTGAATAGAAGGGATGGAACAATGTTGGATTATATTATTGAAAATAACTAATAAGGGAATCACCTAGATGCAACTTAGAGGAGAATTATTAGGGAAATATGGTATGTGGTAGTGGAAGACCCAATAATATTCCTAAAAGGACTACAATAGACTTTCATAGTTTATGTCTCATAATAGTAATGGAAAGGGATGGGGGTGAATTATCTATCTTAAATATATTGAGTTATTTAAAAAATAATGTTGAATTCAATGGATTATGGTTGGGGATTTCTCTAGTGAATTCAAATCATAGTTTTAATCATTGACAATGATAATGATATTTAAAAGGTAAAGTTTTCATAGATGCACACCAAAGGATCAGTTTGATGGTTTAAATAATGTAATGGATAACTCTAGAGAAATTCAATGGTCTGTAAAGGGTTTTACCTCACACTAGTGAATACATATACCAATTTCCTACCTTTTTGAAGTCATTGCTGTTCATAAGTGATGTTTTATTGATGTTGTAGGTGGTTGTTTCTTCATATTGGTTTTTATGAAGGGCGGTTTTGGTGGAACCTATTAAGGCTTTAATTTTTTTGAAGCCATTATCCACTCAAATTATTTCTCTGATACAACATTCCTCCAACCCACTCTTAGTCTAGTCTGGAGTTGTGATAACAAAGAGGTTTTGGGATGTATGGTTCTAGGGTTGATGGTGTTCTAGGTTTGACTTGAGTTGTATACTCTATTTTTGATTAATTTTCCGACATCATTTTATTTGTTTTTTAGAAATGGAGACTTTAATATTGTAGGTTTCATAGTTGGGATTCATGGTATATTGGTGTTGGTATCAATTTCTATGTTAATGTTCAATGACACTGTCTCTTGTGGTTATAGTATGTTCTACTAGTTTTATTTAGTTTTTAAAATTTATTCATTTTACATTTTTGTCTAATGTTTCTTCCTTGAAGTCATAAATATAATTTTATTGGGTTTGTTATTGTTGGATGATGGATTTTGGGTTATCACAAGTGAAATTGAAATGATGAATGAGCTTGATTTTCTAGTGGCTTGGCTTGAGGTGTCTCATGGATGCGGTTCTCAAAACCCGAGGTGATTAGTTAATTTTGGGATGGATGAAAGGACTTTGTGGATTAAAAAATTTGAATCCTTTGTTTTGGTTTATTACTATTTATAATTTTAATTTTAATTTTTAAATTTGGATATTCCATATCTTGGTTTCTATTAATTGAATGAGTGGTTACCACTAAACCATAAAGTGGATTTCGGAAAATAAATAAATTAATATATTTAGATGGTGTGTAATTGATAATAAGAATAAAAAATTTGAGAATAATATATATGTAGTTGATGTGTGAAGAGTGTATGTAGACTATTAAATAATAACATGTAACATACAAATTTTATAGTAGTTTAGATACAAATGATCCTATATACAATCATTACACTCTCAACCAAACAGTATTTATATCCACTAAATAAACATATGTGTTTGAAGAGAGTCAAAAATATTTAAATCCCACCATTTTCACACATTAATTCACAAACACAACAAAACTGTTATATAGGTATGAAAATACTAAACCTTTTATAGAAGTGAAACCGTCCCATAAAATAGGTGTAGGTGTGTGTGTGTGGGGGGGGTTAATTGTCTATCGAAAAAAATTAGAGTGATTTAAAAAATATTTCGGAATTCAATGGATAATAACAATAAAAAATTTAAGTGTAAACAATAAGTGCAGTTGATGTGTGAAGAGTGTAATTAGAATAATAAAGAACAAGTAAGAGTATAAAAATTTTATAGCTGTCCATATCCAAATAATCCTACATCAAATCTTCACACTCTCATCCCAATATTATGGATGTCCACTAAGAAACTCCACTTTTAAATGAGAGTGACAACACATTACAACCATCATTTTTTTAAAACTAGAGGCACACACCAACCTAAAAATTGTATTGGTACATATAAAATATGATATTTTATGGGAGACCCATTCCAGACTTTCTCAGAGAAGTCCTAACCTAAACCCTTCCCTTTTAGAATTTAGGAATGACCAACATTGAATTTAGACACAACAAGGTATAACTTTTGAACATTCTTTTTTATCAGGTTATAAAAACCAAACACATACCATTTAATATTAGTATAACCGGTACATGATTTTTTTTAGGAATCAATATGAACTTTTAGTAATAAATGATACTATAAAATTAATGAATAAAATAATGAAACTATATAAATATATTTGTTGGTTTTTATATTTGAAGTAATAGTACAATTGGACCTTCACAGATGTGGTGGAATGATTTAACTTTAGGGAATATAGTATACCAATGTCTAAATAGTGTAGATTTCAATGTTTTTATAACTTCAGTGTTTAGTAATTAAATATATATCAACACTTCATATAGATTCTCTATTTATAAATGGAATAATAATGACTAATTTATTTTTATTAAAAACCATGATCTTAATGAAAAAGACTAATTCATGTGGGTTTATCCATAATCCTTCCAAAACCTATAAATAAATAATTAAAATAATTATAAATAATATAGAAATAATATCATTACCCATGATTCCCACAATGGTCCTTATATTTATCAGTAATATAATCTATTAAAAAATTATGTACTTATGTATAAAAACCTTATTTAAATCCTCAATAAATCCTTCATAAAAATTATTATAAAATACTGTGAATTATTGAAGAAATCATGTGAAATAGTGAGTCATTTGAAATTAAAAGTATTTTAATTTGAATATAATCCTGATTAACTAGATTATCTATCATATAATATGATTGATTATAAATTTAATACAATTATAGCTAATTCTCTAGAGGAATTTCGATAAAGTATAGGAGTGGATTATTTGAATATGTAATGGAAAATATTTAATATGTTAGAGTAATTTTCAATACGTAAGGGTTTATACATAGCTGCACTTCCAAGTTTTTCTATCTTACAGAAGGTTCCTCCCTAATGTAATAGTAAAAATAACTTTAGATTATATATATAAAATACTCTTCCCTTTCACAATTTCAATAAACAATAGTAAAAATATTAAAATGCAAGGGTAAATTTTGGTGACCCTGCATATATAATTTTTTTACTTTTCCAATTATCATAATATAAGGTTTTATTCCTGATATATTGAATGCATAATATATTTATTCCATTGTGTAATATATTTTATTTCATGATACATAAGATTCATTCAATACATAATATTCCTCCCTTAAAAAATCAATACAAAATATAAGTATTAGAATGTAAGATTCATCCCACCGTAAACTTTTCATAAAGTAAGATATTTATTCATACGTAATATTCTAAACTTCATACGTGAATTTTATGACATAGATAAATATAAAAACATCCAATATATAAATATTTTTATCCATGCATAAGATCTAGTACTTAAAAAAATTCCTTTAACCAGAAAATTTGAGAAAATAATAAAAAATAATAAGGAAAATAATCAATATTAAATTATTATAGATAGTATTAAAAATAAAAAAAATAAAATAATAAGATTAGAGATGTATTTTAAATATCCAAAACAAAATAAATAATGGAAAATAGACACTCATTTTTTTGAATTAATGGATTTATGAATCCCTTATTTCATTGATAAATGGTATATGAGTTTTTTTATTAGGGTATTGAGACCTCATATAAGGAGTAATATAAAGAAATATGAGCTGAAAAAATAAGGTGTGATTACTATATCAATCTAGAAGGGATTAAGGAATGTTGTTGGTGAAAGGAATTATAAAAAATTAAAAGATTTGAAATAAGGATTTTATTCCTAGTAGATAGAGAAGAAGTTGAAATATAATTACTGTTAAATTTATTCAAACATAAGATTTAAATGAAAAGTATAAAAAAAGAGGTTTTTCACCTATATGGAAGGGAGATATAATTTTATCCTAGGAAGAATATGATGAATTTTGTTTTTGAAAGAAATATGTTAAATTTGTTGGTTGAAGTTTATTGTTAGTGATAGATATTTAGAGAATGGTTTTTAACTAATTTCATGGGATTTTATATATTATTGCACCGAGGAATAGTTTGAACCAAAAATTGATGTAGAGAAGGATGGAATGACTAGTGACTTATGGGAGAGAGAAATGCTAGGTATGAGTATATGTGTTTTGGATAAGACACTTAGAAAATGTATTAAGTCAATTATTTTTCGAGGGTAATATTGAAGGGGTTCCATATTTAATTTTATTTATAGTGGTGAAAGCCATAATTTCACATTGAAGTGGTTACTAAGGTGCCTTTGAGGAATGTGTAATTAAAAATAGACCATTTCGTATCAGATTTGGATATGGACACCAGATGGTATCAAAAGGAATATTAAATTCTAGAGCATGAATTTGTAAAATGAGGAATTTGATGTAGAAGATTTCATTTTTTATACTATATATACATATTTAGTGCTGGTAATATCAAATCTCAAGACCCTTGGATTTTTTATAACCTATTGGGAGAACCTAGCACTGGATATTCAATAAAAATGTAAGAACATAACTTTTTATGGAGTGAGACAACCATATAGATCACCTTTATCATGACGATAGTACATTAGAAGGAGGAAACTATTGGTAAGTGTATTAAAATTGGTGAAAATTTAGGGATTGGAAATGGAGGATTAAAAATTAAGGAACCGATAGTAGGATCAATTTTAGGAGGTTTTAAGGATAGAAAAAATATTATTTATTGAATCTATGGATTACCATATGGATCACATGTAGCATGAAAATATTACATTAGTTAGAGAAACAAAATGGTGTAAGGGTTGTAATGGGAGAAAATTGAAGGAGTGGAAGTGGAAGATTCAAAATTATGTATGAAATATTAAGATCATTTACAATAGGCTTTAAGAATGAAAAATTGTCTTTAAATAATACAGATTCCTACCACTAAGGAGGGTTACTGGTCTTTCCCTAAAACATAAAAGAGTGGATCCTATGCATAGTAAACCATATAAACATGCTTATTAAATAAATAATGATATCAAAAATAATGTTCAGGGACTATTAAAATTTGTATTTTTAGACACAACACAAGTCTATATTCGTTTCTTATAATCTATGTGATGAAGAAAGATAAATTATATAGGATGTTCATTGATTAAATGTAATTAAATAAGATAATGATTCTAGATAAATATCCTATTATAATAACAGACAAATTGATGGATGAGTTACATTGATAAAAATATTTTTCAAATATAGAATTGAAGTCTATATTCCATCAAAGTGAAAATAATGGGGGAATATATTAGTAAGAAAAATTTAAAAACTCATGAGGATTATTATGAATATCATGTAATGCCATTTGCGTTAATTAATAAAATAAAAATATTCTATTGTATAATGAATGTTGTTTTCAATACTACGTTGAAGAAATATGTATTAATTTTTTTGATGGCATTCTTGTTTACAATAGAGTTTGGGAAGAAAACATGGTGTATTTAAAAATTGTACATAAAATAATGAAGGAAAATAAATTATTTTTAAGTAAAAATGTGTTCTTTTGTGAGGTAGTTGGTGGAATACTTGGGGAACATAATTTTAGAAGGATTATATCCCTATCTCAAGATGTTTTATATAGAAATGAAGTAGTTAGAACTAGGAAATATAAAGGATTTAAGGGGAATTTTATGCCTTAAATGGTACTATAAGATGTTCATAATGTATTATAAGAAAATATATATGCATCCTTAATAGATTTTATGATTAATATATTAAAATAAACAAGACTAATATACATATTATTTGTATTCTATAATTCATAGAAGTGTTCATGGTGGTGTGTGATGCATCAAGATTAGGGATATGGACAGTTTTATCTAAATTGGGAATACCTATAGCCTAGTTTCATAGGGTGATTACTAATTCTAACCTATAAAAGTTTATTTATCGTGTATATGATGTATTTAGTACTTTCAGTGCATTATTAGAGACATTATTTACTCGGGAATGTTTTTTAGTATTATATTATTCATAGAGTCCTAAAGAATATCTTAGTGAATGTGCATATCCCAAGGGACTATGGATTTATTTTTGGTTAATAAGAATGTCAATATGTGTGTTGGGTGATAGAGAAATATCCCATTAATGATAAGTGAGAAGAATATATTTCATTTAATATAAAGATCTATTGTTATGTTTTTATGGAATTTTAAATCAGATATGGCATGGTGAGAAGCCTAAAAATTTAATTATTGAGGATATAGATTGTTAATAATTAATGAAAAGTGTTAATATAATGATAAAATTACTATCTTCAATAGTTTTAGTGGAATTAAAATGATATGGATATTGTAACATAATGAAAACATGACTTTTAGGATGAAAGGTTAGTGTAGTGAATGTTGGATAGTATATTGAGGAACTATTCAATGATTGTTTAGTATGAAGACAGAAAAATACAGTGAACAAAATCACTTGTATAGAGGTTTGGAAGAAGTTTATATTGAGCATGGAATTATAGGTGGAGTGAAGCTACATGGAAACACTCAAAGAAGACTTTATATTCTATAAGAAGTTGTTGTACATGTATTAAAGTTATTTAGAAATATTCTTATATTTTATAAAGATTTAAGATTTATATTGGATGTTCTTGATGTGATTATAGGTTCCCTAAAATTAAATAAAGAAGTTATGACTAATTTAAATAGTTTCATGAAAGTATTTAATTGAATTGATGATATCTAATTCATGAAGACCATATTATTTTTATAGGTTTGTCAAAAAAATTCATACGTTTTATTTCAAAATTCATAAAGGTCATAAAAAAAGATTAGTATTTCCCAAAGGTATGATATTTTCATAAGGGTCTTTATTAATTCATAAGATTCAATCTCAATAGACAAATGTAATTTTGAAAGGCTATATACTCAATGAAAATTCTAAAGTTCCATCGATAAATTCTTAAGGGGCTTCTAATTTGGTCAGATTCAAATAAAAAACTATGTAGGCCATCAACCATTTCATAATTTTCACTTGACACTTATTAAGAGTCATAAAAGAGCCATAAATTGAAAAATTCATGAAATTAATGTAGGGGTCATCATCATGGTTTTTAAGGGTAACTTTACAGAAAAATGTAAGATTTGGAAGAGCCTAAACGAAATCACACAATTCTTTTTAAGGGAAATTTTTCATCCAAGAAAGAGATATTTTTATATTTTAAAAGTGTAAAAAATATTATAAAAATATTTTTGAACAAAAAATTTGTAGGGAAAAGACTCTCTAAAAACATAGGGATATCAGACTAAGCGTAAGACTTATTCTATACGATTCATATGAGAAAACTGAAATCCATTTACTCGAATAGAAAATTTTCCCAAAAATACAGCAAAGGAACAGAATCATAGTATAGTTCATAATGAAGATAAAAAGTTTCTTAAGGGTTAATTAAATCCCAATAGTTAGTGAAATTTATGAAATTCATATTTTAGAAAAATACAGGGATATTTGAAAGATTAAATTATGTGATTATAGAACAAAATTTAGTGGATTAAAATTCACAAATGAAATTGAGATTCAAGATAAACAGTTGAGAAAGATAATATTTAAACAAAGAAAAATAAGATCAGGTTGTGAAAAAATATATGAAATAAATTTATGATTATTGGGAAATTTTTGATATATTCACAACAAAAATAAAAATTACACACCATAACTATTTTACTTTATATTTTATGATACAATTCTATATATTGAATATTTTTAGGATTTTTTTGAAAATATTTTTTTGAAAAAGAATCCAGATATTATTAGTAAAGTAAAAATATATTGTATTCAGGTGAGTTAAATTATAAAATAAATAAGAAAAATTCATTACTAGTATATTAGTGAAGAAAGGTAGTTTGGAGAGAAAGGAATATTTAAAGATCATTGTGGGACACCCACATCGTTAGGTTGAGGAATAATTGAGGATATTATGAATCTGAGATTTATTGATGTATCTTCTATATTAATTATATACAAAGAATATTCAGACCCCAAATATAAAATAGTTTAAGAGGAAATAGAAAATGGTTGTTAATAGAGAACCTAGTAATACTAGGTGAAAAAAATTTGGGCATCTAGGAAGAAGAAGATATCAATGATAATTTTACGGTAGATCCTATTCCATAAAGTAAATTAAAAAACAAGAATAAAAAGAATAAAAATGTGACATGATTTTTTTGATCATATCTAGATCTTCAAACAATGAAGATAATTATATAAATAAGAATAACTAGGCTACATGAACCATCCTATGATATTTATATATTGTAAATGGTTATTGATAAAGAAGTAGAAGACTATGATGGATACTTACATACACTTATTTTTTCATTTATTCATTCATGACTTTTTTATTGAGAAGAAACTTTGATTTTTATGGTCACATTTGGCATGATTATTTAGAAAAAAACTAGAGATTATATTTTCTACAAGATATAAGAGATTTGATTTTTATAGAGATACAAACCCATGAATTAAAGAATAGGATTTATAGGAAGTTGAAGAATCTATTGATTAAGGATATTAGATAGTTATGATATAGAAACATCCAATTTTGAATTGTTATCTTCATCTATTGCTTAGAGGAATTTTTGTAAGTAGTAGTGGGATGTTATGAATACAATGGGATTATGATAAGTATAATGGGAAGTTGTGTATGTGAGGGGTGCACAATGGTATCATGATTATATGTACCAACCTAATTGTAATTTATTATAATATTTTACTGGAAAATATGTGGCTATTGATAATTACCGACCACGGTAAGGATGCAGTCACCCATATCAGGGGAGAAACATGTAAAAATACTTTATGTTGTAGTTTTCTTTATTATTTACATTGTAAGATAAATATATATGTTGGGTAAACAACTATATCCACTATTATCCTAGAATATCATATGGGTTAGAATAGGGATACACTACTGAAAAATGGGTCTATGCCCACGGTTTTTCCTAAAAACCATGGGTATAGGTATAGTGTGTGAACCTATACCCACAGTTTTAGAAAATTGTGGGTGTAGGACCTCTATACCCACGGTTGTGCCAAAACCTGTGGGCATAGTTTGCATTTAAGATTTATACAAACGGTTTTGGAGAAAACTGTGGGTATAGTGTATTTTCAAAAGACCTATACTGACGGTTCATCAAAACTATTGGAATTGTTTTTTTTTAAGACCTATACCCACGATTCTGAAGAACTGTGGGAATAGATTATGGCGGGGAAAGAAAATTAGGCGGGACACAAAAAAATTTGGCGGGAATAAATTTTGTCACGACCCGCCCACGGGGTCCATGCCGTGACTACCCCAAGCCCGCCTTCCATAGGCCAGGGGCTGGAGACTAGCACCAAGGAGTAAATCCTGATAAAAAGGGAAGGCATTGCCTTTGTAAGGTAAACAAACACCACAGAGTAAGCAAGCGGAAAGTAAACACTAAACAAAAGCAGTGTACAACTGAAAGTGCGGAAAAGTAAATGGGCCAGAATACAAACCCAAAACTGAAAGTAAAGTACAACTCGAAAGGGAAAACAGCAACTGAAAAGTAAATGCCGCTACACCGAGCTGTCCACTGGAAATCCCACCTGAAGGGTGGGTACAGATAGCTCCTCTGCTCCACAGGTCCCGCCGTCTGCTCCGTGCACGTCCCGCCCAGTGGTCCACCTCCGGGTACTGTCCCACTCTGAAAGCCTCAGCTAAGGTCAATGTTGTCCGTCGTCTGCAACCAACACAACGTAGTGCGGGCAAAGCCCGTGCAGGGGTGAGTATAAGCTACTCAGTAGGGACCCTGAGACCCCTGAAGGTCTCTCAAATCCACAAAGGATAAACCACGAAGAAAGGTACAATCACGAAGTAACAACCGATACTGCTTAGGTATATGCCCATACATATACCTAAGTCATCAATTCAAATACGCTCCAACCTCCGAGCCCAAGTACAACTCAGTCCACACAGGAAAGTAAACGTATTCCCCACAGGAAAGAAAAACGTAATCCACACAGGATTGCACAACACAATCCACACAGGAAAGCATCAGGATTCAGCTCACACAGGTATACTTCTTCAAAGGACGATAAAGATGATCACTGATCCATCTAATTCGTCGGACCCACGAAGGATCGATAGGTAACTAACCCCCGCAAAGACCCACACAGGATCGGGCCCACACAGGACCTGTAGGCGCTGGTTCACACAGGACCGCTGAGCGCAAGGACCCACACAGGATCGGACCCACACAGGATCGGGCCCACACAGGACCTGTAGCACTGATCCACGTAGGATCGCTGAGTGCTGAAGTCGTCGTCGTCGAATCCACACAGGATCTCTGTACTGTCGTCGTCGCAATCACAGTAGCAGTAGTAGCAGTAGCAGTCACAGTAACAGTCGCAGCCAGCACTAGGGTTCCTGCACACAGCAAGCTCGTTCGGAGGGTCCGCTCCACGAGCCGAGAGGCTGATACATCAACTGTCACGAAGACCAGAGTTGATGTATCCAAAAGTTCCGTAACGTCAACAGGAACTCAACGCAACAGATGGCGCGTCGATCGGACGCCCGGTCTGAGAGTTACTGGCATTTTCGTCCCCGGGGCCCGGTTGGTTTTTAAGGAAAAACCAACCCGACCGTACTCCACCTACGTCCAAACCTCGGGCGGAGTATTCCAAAAGATCTGTCTCACTAAGAGGAACACAACAAAGCCGACGGCACGTCAATCGGACGTCCGTAGCTCAAGATATTAGCGTTTCCGCTCCGAAGGCCCGGTTGGTTTCGTGAACGAACCAACCCGGCCGAACTCAAGGTAATCCGAAACCTTGAGTGCGATATACCGAAACGACCGTCTCGATCCAAGGATCGCGTTGCCGCAGACGGTTCGTCAATCGGAGGTCCGAGGCTCAAGTTATGGCCAAAAGACCGTAAAGGATTCGAAACTGGGGGGTCCGGGTCCGGGCCGACCCGGCCCGACCCCCCCCCCCCCCCCCCTGGGTCGGCCCGGCCGGCCGGCCGGCGGTGCGGCGGCGCGGCGGCCGCGGTGGCCTGGCGCCGCTCGGTGGCTGCACGCGGGGGGCTAAGCCCCCGCTTCTTGGGAAGGGCGGCAGCGGCTACATGCCGCGCCCCCCCCCCCCCCTTTTTTAAAACGCCACCCCCCCCCCCCCCCCGCCCACGTGGGGGGCCTGATTGTGCGGAACCGGGGGGCCGGATGCCCCCCCCCCCCCCCCTCAAGAAAACGCTCCCCCCTCATAAAGAGGGGGGGTTTATGTGTTGGCCGGGGGATTAATTCCCCCGGTTTAATGCCATCCGGCCGGCCAGCTGGCTGGCCGGTTTTCTCCAACGGGACCGGAAATTCCGGTCCCCCTTCGGCTTCCGACGCCGGCGGCCCAGCCGCCGGTCTTCTCTTCCGCCGCGGCCCGGAACCGACCGCGGTTTTCGTCATCCGGCGCGGTGCGACGGCACCGCGCCCCTCCGCCGCACCTTGATTTCTTCAACGCGGCGCGACGGCGTCGCGTTCCTGATGTTTCTTCCATGGCACGGCGCGACGGCGTCGCGCAATAAGGATTGGCGAATATCCGCGTGGTGCGACGGCACCACGCCACCTTGATTTCATCCACCCGCAAGCAATTCAACAAGAACGATGGAGGGGGGTTCGGCCGTGTTCGTGCGGTCCGGCCCCCTCACGTTAAAATAATAACTCAAATTAAAATATTCAAATTCCTCACGTTAGTCAAATGATGAATAAATCATAGAAATTATAAGACATAAAGGTATCTTGAGGAATTCATAACATTCCTGCGTAGGGAGTAACCCTCATGGTTACGTTTGGAATACCCATCACAGTATATTCCCTAAATATATTTGGAGAAACCATAACGTTTAACCCCTTCGCGTTACCCAATGCATTGGAGACCTATATCGGGCTCACCCGCCCTTAGTTTATCACGGAACCACCCGTCTTCATAACAATTCCCAACAACCATAACATAATCGTATCACATAAAACATGCATAAAGGAAACATAACATTTCCACATTTCAATCACAAGATATCAATACAACACATTGATATAATAAAAATTTTATGAAAACCATTTTCAATAACAAAATAAAATAAAAGTAAAGCACGGTATTTATTTTTCATTTAAAAAAAATTATGTCTTGTAGAGGAAGCCGAATCTCAAATAATGGTCACGGCGGCGGAGAAGTCGTTGTCTCCGCATACGTACGACATAAAAACATTCCTCTTGACGTTTAGTAAAACACTCCATATAAAAAATATTCCTTTTGAATAGATGTAAAAGTCAAAGGGTTTATACACTGTATAAAATAAAGTTGTGTATATAACAAAATATGCCTCAATGAAAGGAGATTGAAATGAAGTCCCATACCTCGTGTCCGAATTGACTCGATCGTTATTTAACCTCATTAATAATAAACTTGAGTTAATTTATACTTGATTAAGAAACTTTTTCAAGTTAATTATTCCTTTTATATCACTAATTACCGTGTTATTAACACTATGTACTTATTTAAGTTAATAATGGTCATTTTGTCGATCATTGGTACTTGAGTCAAAAATAAAATCTTTATAATTACAATTTTTTCATGTGGTGAAATATCCATTATATTCAGAATCATATTAATGATTTAGATGTCATATATATCACATATATCCGGTATATACATGAATTTATAATATTACATAACATTTAGAGGTAAGAAAATAAATGCACCATTCATGGAGACGGTAACCCGTACGTACGCATGAACGCTACTTTCATTTCTATTTCGTATTTTATGGAATGTAATCATGATGATATAAAGGTATATTTAAATTATAGTATAATATCATATATTATGTCATTTACTCCATCCTTTATACGTCCCACATATGGCATTAACGAATCAAATCACTTTGAGGGGGCGGTAGTCTGCACTTCCTAAAATGAAGATATCACGTTTACCCATAATAATTACCATAAAGGTATGCCATAAATGAAAAATACATAAGCTTAAGGAAAACCTAAACATATTATATATCATATATAAATATAGTTACATCTTAATGGCCACCTTTTAAGGTGTTAGAAGAATATTGAACAACCATCGTTTTGTGAGGCAGAAATTCTCCATCCACGGAAACAGTATGCTCTTTAACCATTAGATGTAGGTGTGTGTAATTTTAGCTAGAATAATTCTTATAAAAAAATCATAGTATATTTAATATACTGTTTCTGTTACAAAATAAATGAATAAAAATAGTTTAGGGGGTTGGAGAACCAAAATAAAACAAAATAACATTATAGACGACTTTACCTTTAAATCGGGTAACTCCTCTTGGTTTTAACCAAAAGGGTTTCTTGAAGATATTTCTGGCTACGGTAAGGCTTATAGGATGAAGAGTGGGATGTGGATAAATAAAATGAGCAGAGTTTGGCCGATCTAGTGGCTTGAGAAGTGTGGGTAAGGAGGTAGAGGTGGTGGCCTTTTATAAGAGTGAGGAGGGGCACTCTTGGAAAGCAAAGAAATGTTACTTTATTTTAAAATGAGTTTCGGATTTAAAAGGTCCCACATTGATATATTTCAAGTATAAGGTGATAAGGGTTCGAAATATACTCATAAAATAGGTTTTTGAAAAGTTTATGTCTTATATTTTACATTATCTTTTCATTTTATTTAAATCTTTCATTAATGAGATAATCACTGCATCATCATGGTGTCATAAATAAATTAATTTATTTAATGTATAAAAATTATAAAAAGAATACTATGATGTAGGAAATATTTTTACCTTTCCAATTAATATTTTTAGTCTAAGATATCATTTACACAGACCAAACGAAAAATATTTTACTCGGATGATACATTCTTTAGTGATATTCTCCTTTCTTTAAAAATAAAATGATAGTGTCACTTTCACCCAAAAGTGATTTCATGGGGTCCCAAAGTCTGGCACAAGGCATCCCATGGTCGCCAATGACACAACCAGTAGCATTAGAACACATTTTTGGGTCATTTTTTATTATTATGATATTATTTTATTATCCTTAACTACCCGATTACATATTAATCAAGATAATTAAAGATAATTACCGTCATTACTATTCATAATGTCCAAAAACAAAAGAGTATTAATTATATAATTTGGACCTTCTGATCCCAAATATGGAATCCATTTTACCAAATTTCAAACATAGAAATTGCAATAATTAATTTAAAAATATTTCCCGTTGTCAAAACAAATATCAGGTTTTTTTTAAACAATATCTATGAAAAGTTTGGAACTTGTTTATGCCCAATTCCAAAGTGAAATTAATTATAATGACCACCATTAGATTAAATGGTAAAAATATATTATAATTACACTTTAAAACCAATTAAAAAGTTAATCTATCCATATAATAAAATTATATGAAAAATCAGTTTTGATGTAAAATGCAGTATTTTTCACTATTCATTAAAAATGAACATTGTCAGAAAAAATACCAAAAATTAATACAAAGTAAATTTCAATGTCCCAATCATATGGAATAAGATTATTTTGACAAATATAACTTATAAAAATGTCAAAATATAGATTTAAAAATGGTTCTCCATCAACAGTTGGTAAAACAATCTTTTAAAAATAATAGAGAATTCTATGCTTAAGATTGTATTTATTCTAATTTTATGCCTTTAAAACACTTTATAATTCATAAATAGACATAGATATGAAAATCCATAATTATTTACTTACTTGGGATGTTACATCCTTCCCCTCTTTTGAAAATTGTGTCCGTTTAATTTATTTACTTATTGAATAAGTGGGGGTATTTGTCCCTCATTGTATTTTTAGATTCCCATATTGCCTCTTCACTCATGTTGTTTTTCCACAAAGCCTTTACTTGATGAATCACCTTATTTAGCAACACTTTCTCCCTGTGGTCAAGAATCTGGACCGGTTTTTCCTCATATGATAGATTCTCATCTATCAGGACTACCTCTAGACTCAAAACATGAGATGGATTTGGAATGTACTCCCTTAACATTGAAACATGATAAACATTGTGTACCTAAGATAAAATCCGAGGTAAATCCACTCGGTATGCAACTGATCCAACTCTCTCCAGAATTTCATATGGTCCAATGAAGCTTGGACTCAGCTTTCCTTTCTTACCAAATTGCATCACACTTTTCCATGGTGATACTTTGTGAAAAACATGATCACCTACCTCAAAAGAGAGATCCTTCCTCCTGTTGTCCGCATAAATTTTCTGCCTACTCTGAGCTGTTCTCATGTGTTTCTATATCAGCTGAACTTTTTCTGCCAAATCTTCTACCAATTCCAGTTCCATCAACTTCCTTTCACCCACTTCATCCCAAAAAGCTGGAGTTCGACATCGCTTCCCATATAATGCCTCAAATAGTGCCATCTATATATTGGAATGAAAACTGTTATTATAAGAAATCTCAACCAAAGAAAGATGTTGGTCCCAAAATCTCTATTTATCCATCTAACAAGAATGTAGAATATCCTCCAAAGTCTGAATTGTTCGTTCTGACTGGCCATCTGATTGAGGATAAAAATCTCTAATAAAATTTAATTCAGTACCCAATGACTTCTGAAGGCCTTTCCAAAAGTTAAAAGTAAACCTGGGATCACAATCAGATACAATGGAGAGGGGAACTCCATGTAACCTAACTATCTCTTTAGGATACAAACGAGAAATTTTATCTAGGGAAAAAGTATCTCGTATATAAAAGAAATGAGCAGATTTAGTCAAGCGATAAACAATAACCTAGATTGCATTATTACCTCGAGGTGTTTTCGGCAATCCCACAATGAAGTCCATGGATATATTCTCCCATTTACACTCTAGCACTGGTAAAGGCTGAAGCATCCCTTTTGGTAACTGCCCATCTGCTTTAACCTGTTGACAAGTCAAACACTTCATAGTAAAATTAGCAATATCTCTTTTCATTCCATCCCACCAGTAATACTCTCGATTGTCACGTACCAGATCTGGTCGCCACCATTAATGGCACCAAACCCGGCCCATGACAAGGCCCGAAGGGCATTCCCTATCCCCACGGGCTGGCACAAGTGCCCGGGTATAAAACAATATGATTTGGGAACGATTTACCCGAGTATGAAAGCATAAAACAAATAAAACAATCAATAATAAGAATCTGAAATTTCCATACTAAACCATTCTTAACAAAACCAGATCTGAATACATATGTTTAAAGACACTACAAGTGGTCCAAATACAAATAATGACAACATCAAGACATCCCCAATCACTTCACACAAAAAGGGTGTCATCACCCGCAAGCCTTCTCCACAACTCTGCCCCAACGATGGGGACTAACACCCTGAAGCGCCATCACCCTTAGCCTTCCCTTTACCTAAGTCAAGCATAAGAATTTCTACTTACACCCAAGGGGTGTAAGTAGGGTGTGAGCCTAAGCCCAATAGGATACCACCAGAAGATTCCAAAGAGGATGCAACACAATGGGAACAAAACTAGCAATTTTAACACACAAGGTGAAACAATGTTAAAAATTTCAAGAAAAGCAACTTTCAAATGAAAACAGTTTTCAATCCAAGAATTTCAGAATGATAACACCTTAAATAAACATGTGAGCTACTGTAAAGTACTGCCGAAATATCCCACAACAAGGGTAAATACTACAATTCTAATGAGCACATAAATTGGGAACACCCCTAGGCAACTAGATAGTCTCGGGCCCTATGTACCTCGTACCTCGGTGTAAAGTATCCAAGTCACAATCCTTTCCCGTGCACGAGCCACTAGTAGGGAAAAAACCCATAACCTAGTGGTCCCCAAATAACATCCACATAGTTCAGTTAGTGTTGTCTTTATCCATTTGCTCAGTGAAACAGGGACACAACCCATCCGGTCCACTAGCTGTACTAGTACATATCCGCCCACCTAAGTACCCGGGATTCCCCCTTTTGTGCTCAAACAATTTCAGCAAACAACACACATACTTTTTCATGTAAAGTATCACTACTGGTCACAAACAAATAGTACAGTAGCTACACACATTTTATATCATTTGAAACAGTCAATAAAATATTTTGATCTTCAATAAAACAACCTCTCAAAACATCACATTGTTTTGCACCCAAAACTCTTTAAAATATCCACTTTTCACAGTATGTTAACACTTTTAAGTCATCAAAACAAAATTTCAGTTCAACACAATTTAATAAAACCAAAAATTCAGTTATGGGGCAGCCCAATGTGAACCAAGAAATTATATATTTTAAAAACCACCATTTTCACACCAACATGGCACTTAATGCCCATTTGCTTCTCAAACACAATTTAAACAAACTTTTGCAGCCACAACCAAAAAGAATAGATATTTAAAACATTATTTTAATTCCTAATACAGTTCAATAAAATCAACTATGTAATTAGAGTTCATCCCAAAATGAACCAATAAAAGACTTGCATGAAAAGCCCTCAATTTCAACAAAAATTGTAACATAAAATTCATTTGCATTGTAAATGCAACTAAAACAAATTTTTACAGAAACATTAAAATTCAATAAGAATTAATTCACCCTCAACACAGCAAGCAAATTCCCAAATAATTGCACACACAATGGAATCACCTACCAAAATATTCAAGAACCGCAAATCCTAGTGCGGAACATCAACCGCACGACCACCGCGCCACAAGGAAGTGATATCAAACCTAAAACCAGATTATTGAACCATGAAACCCAAAATTAAACCCTAGGCACGAAGCCCTAGCTTCTGGAAATTTGGTGATTCAAGAAAAAAAAAGATAAATCTCAAGGAAAAGGAGAGAACTAGAAGGATAGTCACTTACTTGAGAAAACTGGACGTTTTTAGAAACCAGAAAAGTTAGGCCCTAATTCGCGACAGATGCGATCTCCAAAGAGGGGGAAACGAAGCTGGGGGTGCGGCCAGGTACAGCGGGAGAAGGTGAGAGGTGGAATCACCGAAAAAGAATAAACATTGAATATTTTATAAAATAATTACAAAACAATTTTAAAACTGGAAATGGGCTTTCGGGTTGGCCCAATACCTAACTTGATCACCCAAATCCAAGATGCAAATGAATTTTTAAGGGGGCCAAAATTCATTGGTGGTTTTAATAGTTAAATTAATGTCATTTTGGAAGTTGAATGAGTTAAAAATGTTGAAAAACGAGGGAGTTATTAAACAAACAAAATTTATTGTCAAAACTGGAAATGGGCTCTCGAGTTGACCCAAATTATGGAAACCCACCATTTCCTTCAAAAATGCATTGAAAACCCCCCAAAAAAGCAATAATGTAAATTAAATACAAAAATACCTTTAAAATATGTCATGTATGTGACAATTCTCCCCACCATGAAGGACTTTCCGCCCCGGAAAGTCAACATGATTCTTGGTTGGTAAACAAGAATGGATACTCTTCCTCGACCCATGACTTTCGCTCCCAAGTCTCATGTGTATCATTCCCATGCTGCCATAAAACCCGGACTAAAGGAATAGACTTTCCTCTAAGTATCTTCTCCTGGGAGTCCACTATTTTCACCGGCCTCTCAACGATAGACAAGTCAGGCTCTATCTCTAGTTCTTCCCAACTCAACACATGGGATGGATCTGGATTGTATTTCTTCAACTGGGAGACGTGGAAGACATCATGGATAGATGTCAACTGAGAAGGTAAGGCCAACCTGTATGCCACCTTACCAATACGCTCGGTGATCTCATAGGGTCCGACATACCGTGGCATCAGCTTACCTTGCTTCCCCAATCGACGATGGCCCAGACGAGGGGCCACTTTTAAGAATACCCTATCACCCACAGTAAACTCTAGGTCTTGACGCCTCCGATCAGCATAAGATTTATGACTACTCTGAGCTGTCAATAAGCGCTTCCTGATCAATTTGACCTTCTCATAAGTCTCCTGCACAAGGCTCGGCCCCAATAGTGAAGTCTCTCCTACCTCAGCCCAACATAGGGGGGACCGACATGGCCGACCATAGAGCGCCTCAAAAGGGGCCATTCGAATTGAGGATTGGTAACTATTATTATAAGCAAACTCAACCAATCCCAAATGGCTATCCCAAGAACCTCCAAAGTCCAAGACACATGCACGAAGCATGTCCTCCAAAATCTGATTCGCCCGCTCTGTCTGACCATCCGTCTGAGGGTGGTACGACGTGCTCATCTTAATCTGAGAGCCCAAGGCCTTTTGAAGGCCTTCCCAAAATCGAGAAGTGAAGCGGGGGTCTCTATCCGAGACAATAGCTGATGGTACACCATGGAGTCTCACCACC
Source organism: Viscum album (assembly GCA_963277665.1). Taxonomy (NCBI): domain Eukaryota; kingdom Viridiplantae; phylum Streptophyta; class Magnoliopsida; order Santalales; family Viscaceae; genus Viscum; species Viscum album. The sequence continues at coordinate 1,642,478,083 of OY728163.1, read as the reverse complement.
TCCTGAAGATACAAATGGCCCAACTCATCCACTTTAGATGTATCTCTGATCGGAATGAAGTGGGCTGATTTGGTCAGACGATCAATCACCACCCAAATGGAATTCTTACCCCGAGGTGTACGAGGTAAGCCAACAATGAAGTCCATGGCAACCTCGTCCCACTTCCAGGTAGGAATGGGTAATGGCTGGAGCAAACCGGAGGGCCTTTGGTGCTCTGCTTTCACCTGCTGGCATGTGTAGCATCTCGAAACAAAGTCTGCTATGTCTCGTCTCATACCAGGCCACCAAAAATGCCGACGGACATCATAATACATCCTAGTTGCACCTGGATGGACAGCCCACTGAGACTGGTGGCTATCATGCATCACTGCCTTCCGTAGAGATAACGGTACTACTGAACGGCCCTTGAAGCACAAGATGCCCTCGGGAGATGACGACCAATCATAGGATGTCTCCCCACCATGAAGGAACTGCTTAGACCGCTGAAAAAGATCATCACTGGGCTGTTCCTGCTGAATCAACTCTAATAGAGAAGGAGTCAACTGGACACTTGCCAATAATGCCCCTCCACTGTGTTCCCTAGCCTCCACATGCATTTGAGAAAAGAGCCCCATCAATGTCCACTCATCACTAGACTTCCTCAAAGCCTGCACTGGAACTCTTCTGCTCAAAGCGTCGGCCACCACATTACCCTTTCCTGGGGTATAGACAATGTCAAAGTCGAACCCCTGCAAGTACTCGATCCAGCGGCATTGCCTCAAGTTGAGGTCCTTCTGCGAGAAGATATAAGCCAAGCTTTTGTGATCAGAGTAGACCACAAACTTCTCGCCAAAGAGGTAGTGACGCCATGTCTTCAAAGTATGCATCACCGCTGCCAACTCCAAGTCATGGGTAGGGTAGTTCTTTTCATGTGGTCGGAGTTGGCGAGAGCCATAAGCCACCACGTGATCATCCTGCATAAGCACGCACCCAAGACCCATACCTGAAGCATCACAATAAACCACATAACCCTTCCCAGCCTCAGGAAAAATCAGCACAGGGGCGGTAGTCAACCGTCTCTTCAGCTCCTCGAATGATGCTTGACATTCTGGACCCCATACAAACTTCACCCCTTTCCGGGTGAGCGCAGTCATTGGTGATGCAAGCTGAGAGAAATCCTGAACGAATCGCCTGTAGTAACCAGCTAGGCCAAGGAAACTCCTGATCTCGAACACATTCTTCGGCTGCTCCAATGACATAATCGCACTAATTTTCTCAAGGTCCATTGAAACTCCGTGCTATGAGATCACATGCCCCAGAAATCTCACCTCTCTGATCCAGAAGGTGCACTTTGACAACTTTGCATAGAGGCGGTGATCCCGTAATGTACCTAAAACGATCCTCAAGTGATGTTCGTGTTCCTCCTCAGAGCTAGAGTATACCAGAATATCTTCCACGAACACCACAATAAAGGAATCGAGATACTGATGAAACACCCTATTCATGAGTGCCATAAAGACTGCTGGAGCATTGGTCAATCCGAAGGGCATGACCAAATACTCAAAGTGGCCGTACCTGCACCGAAAGGCTGTCTTTGGGATATCTGACTCCTTCACCCTGAGTTGATGATACCCTGAACGCAGGTCTATCTTTGAGAACCACTTTGCTCCCTTCAACTGGTCAAACAAATCATCTATTCTGGGCAAAGGGTATTTGTTTTTAATTGTTACCTTATTCAGCTTTCGGTAGTCAATGCAAAGACGGAGGGATCCATCATCCTTTTTTGCGAACAACACAGGAGCGGCCCAAGGAGAGACGCTCGGGCGAATGAATCCTTTGGATTCTAAGTCGTCCAGCTGCATCTTTAATTCCCTCAACTCGGTGGGGGCCATGCGATAAGAGGGAAGAGATATCGGCTGTGTTCCCGGAACCAGATTAATCGAAAACTCCACATCCCGCTCTGGGGGGAAACCCGAAAAATCATCCGGAAATACCTCTGGAAACTCATTCACTACATGAGGTAGTGAACCATTAGAAGAAATACCATCTTCTAGCATGGGCGAAGATAACTGGAAGATAACACTTCCCAACTTTGGGAGTGGAGGCCCTGCGCGACTTGATCGTGGATCCCATTCTCCATGAAAAACCTGACGACTCCCATCAGGTGATGTGAAACTCACCCGCCGTCTGTAGAAATCGATGTGTGCCTGGAAGTTTACTAGCCAATCCATCCTGAGTATAACATCAAAAAGGTCCATATCTAAGACCAAGAGGTCCCACTCCATCTCGACCCCTGACACAAAAAGTGCACACGAGGGGCACCTCAGGCCCTGCTCCTTCTTCTTTCCCAATGGTGTCACCAACTCCATCGCAAAAGACATCAACTCAGTTGGCAAATTCAGCATGTCCACAAAATGTCCAGAAATGAATGAAACAGAGGCACCAGTATCAAAAAGAGCAGTATCTATAGAAGATGCAATCAGAACGGTACCTCGAACTGTCGACGGTCCCGCCTCTGATCCTGCTGGTGTCTGATCCACTGCATGGAGGTGTCCAGTATCTGTCTGAGAACGACCGCTAGCCTGAGGCTGTGCCCTGAACTGGCTCTGCCCAGAAGATGATCCAACCCTTCCACCACGACTTCCAAATCGAGATCCCCCAGTCCTCGATGGCTCAGACTGTGCTGACACTCCTTTTGAAGCCACTGAACCAACCTCACTCAGAAGTGGACGTGCCACACCACAAAAACGCTGCAAATGCCCCATACCTCCACACTGGAAACAAGGCTTCGGAGGAAGTGGACATGCTGGTCGGATATGCCCAGGCCTCCCACATTGGTGGCACACGACCGATCTTGCATCAGAAGCAGCAGAAGAAAACTGCCTGGAAGAGTGGCCTGAACTGCCCCCTCCTTTCTTCACATGATCCTCCCGCTTCCTTTTCTTCTCTGAGGAGCTACCACTTCCCACTGCTGATACTGAACCATAGAAACCAGCCCTGCCTTTCCTATCAATCTCCACCATGCACGCTCGATCAACAACCTCAGCATAGGTCCTCAGCTTAAACAAGAACACCTGGGAGTGTATATCTGGTCGCAAGCCTTTCTCAAACCTCTGGGCCTTCGCCTGCTCATTAGAGACAATTTATGGAGCATATCGAACCAACTCAGCGAAACGGTTGGCATACTCCACCACAGATAGATTCCCCTGAACAAGCTCCATGAACTCTCTAGAACTTGCATAAGCCAATACCTCAGGGCAGTACTGTTCATTGAAGACAGCCTTGAAATCACCCCAGCGCATCTGCTCATTCTTCCCTGCCTGAAGCACTGACTCCCACCACTTACGGCTTGGACCCTCTAATAGGAAGGAGGCACACTTCACCCTGATCTCCTCGGGTGTTTCCAGGAACTCAAACATACGCTCGATCTTCTCGAGCCATTCTTCTGCTTCCTGGGGTTCTGAGCTGCCTCGGAAGGTTGGAGGCTTATTTTTCAGGAACTCCTGGGCCTTGTCCTTTCTAGGACCAGTATAATCCTCTCTAATAGGAGCTGGAGCTGGAGCTGGTCCATATCCTAGAGCCTGGACAGCCCGGACCACGGCCTCGACTAGCCTCTGATCAATCGGCGTGGGAGAACTCTCTCCAGCTTCCTCATGTGGGTGCGTGGGAGCTTTCCGGGGAGGCATGTTGCTACAAAATGCAACAGTCACAAAACAATGGTCAATACCACAATTCTGAAAATTGTAATCAAATACATCAAATATAAACAAACCAAACACAATCTTGTAATAAAAGAACCAACTACTCCACATTTGCCTGATGTCCACATGTGGTCTACAGCCCACACGTCTCACCTGGAAGTGAAGTCAATCAGTAAATTCCAACATCCTCTGGTGACTCAAGGTCTGCCATGAGAGGTGCGGGCCAGGCACCCTACTCACAACCAATACCCCGAGCCCCGACAGTCCTAGCTCCTGTCTATCCCGACTCATCCCAAAATAGCAATATAACCCAAAAACTTTAACCTCCTCTGATACCATTTTGTCACGTACCAGATCTGGTCGCCACCATTAATGGAACCAAACCCGGCCCATGACAAGGCCCGAAGGGCATTCCCTATCCCCACGGGCTGGCACAAGTGCCCGGGTATAAAACAATATGATTTGGGAACGATTTACCCAAGTATGAAAGCATAAAACAAATAAAACAATCAATAATAAGAATCTGAAATTTCCATACTAAACCATTCTTAACAAAACCAGATATGAATACATATGTTTAAAGACACTACAAGTGGTCCAAATACAAATAATGACAACATCAAGACATCCCCAATCACTTCACACAACAAGGGTGTCATCACCCGCAAGCCTTCTCCACAACTCTGCCCCAACGATGGGGACTAACACCCTGAAGCGCCATCAACCTTAGCCTTCCCTTTACCTAAGTCAAGCATAAGAATTTCTACTTACACCCAAGGGGTGTAAGTAGGGTGTGAGCCTAAGCCCAATAGGATACCACCAGAAGATTCCAAAGAGGATGCAATACAATGGGAACAAAACTAGCAATTTTAACACACAAGGTGAAACAATGTTAAAAATTTCAAGAAAAGAAACATTCAAATGAAAACAGTTTTCAATCCAAGAATTTCAGAATGATAACACATTAAATAAACATGTGAGCTACTGTAAAGTACTTCCAAAAGATCCCACAACAAGGGTAAATACTACAATTCTAATGAGCACATAAATTGGCAACACCCCTAGGCAACTAGATAGTCTCGGGCCCTATGTACCTCGTACCTCGGTGTAAAGTATCCAAGTCACAATCCTTTCCCGTGCACGAGCCACTAGTATGGAACAAACCCATAACCTAGTGGTCCCCAAATAACATCCACATAGTTCAGTTAGTGTTGTCGTTATCCATTTGCTCAGTGAAACAGGGACACAACCCATCCGGTCCACTAGCCGTACTAGTACATATCCGCCCACCTAAGTACCCGGGATTCCCCCTTTTGTGCTCAAACAATTTCACCAAACAACACACATACTTTTTCATGTAAAGTATCACTACTGGTCACAAACAAATAGTACAGTAGCTACACACATTTTATATCATTTGAAACAGTCAATAAAATATTTTGATCTTCAATAAAACAACCTCTCAAAACATCACATTGTTTTGCACCCAAAACTCTTTAAAATATCCACTTTTCACAGAATGTGAACACTTGTAAGTCATCAAAACAAAATTTCAGTTCAACACAATTTAATAAAACCAAAAATTCAGTTATGGGGCAGCCCAATGTGAATCAAGAAATTATATATTTTAAAAACCACCATTTTCACACCAACATGGTACTTAATGCCCATTTGCTTCTCAAACACAATTTAAACAAACTTTTGCAGCCACAACCAAAAAGAATAGATATTTAAAACATTATTTTAATTCCTAATACAGTTCAATAAAATCAACTATGTAATTAGAGTTCATCCCAAAATGAACCAATAAAAGACTTGCATGAAAAACCCTCAATTTCAACAAAAATTGTAACATAAAATTCATTTGCATTGTAAATGAAACTAAAACAAATTTTTACAGAAACATTAAAATTCAATAAGCATTAATTCACCCTCAACACAGCAAGCAAATTCCCAAATAATTGCACACACAATGGAGTCACCTACCAAAATATTCAAGAACCGCAAATCCTAGTGCGGAACTTCAACCGCACGACCACCGCGCCACAAGGAAGTGATATCAAACCTAAAACCAGAGGATTGAACCATGAAACCCAAAATGAAACCCTAAGCACGAAGCCCTAGCTTCTGGAAATTTTGGGATTCAAGAAAAAAAAGATAAATCTCAAGGAAAAGGAGAGAACTAGAAGGATAGTCACTTACTTGAGAAAACTGGACGTTTTTAGAAACCAGAAAAGTTAGGCCCTAATTCGCGACAGATGCGATCTCCAAAGAGGGGCAAACGAATCTGGGGGTGCGGCCAGGTACAGTGGGAGAAGGTGAGAGGTGGAATCACCGAAAAAGAATAAAAATTGAATATTTTATGAAATAATTACAAAACAATTCTAAAACTGGAAATGGGCTTTCGGGTTGGCCCAATACCTAACTTGATCACCCAAATCCAAGATGCAAATGAATTTTTAAGGGGGCCAAAATTCATTGGTGGTTTTAATAGTTAAATTAAGGTCATTTTGGAAGTTTAATGAGTTAAAAATGTTGAAAAACGAGGGAGTTATTAAACAAACAAAATTTATTGTCAAAACTGGAAATGGGCTCTCGAGTTGACCCAAATTATGGAAACCCACCATTTCCTTCAAAAATGGATTGAAAACCCCCCAAAAAAGCAATAATGTAAATTAAATACAAAAATACCTTTAAAATATGTCATGTATGTGACATCGATGATCTCTATACATCTTAGTACTGCCAGGATGAACTGAAAACGGAGAACTATGATCTTCACATAACAACTCTCTCTTAAACTATTAATCACAAGGCACACATAATCTCTTCCCAAATCTCAAAATACAATCATTATCAATGTTGAATTCAGGCAACTTACCCTTCTGAACCAGCTCTACCTTTTTCTTCAACACACTATTTTGCTTCTGTGCTTGCTTAATTATGTCTGATAGAGAATATTTCATTGATACTAGAAACAAAACAGAAGGACATCTTGTAGAAGCAACTACTATCCCAAAGTTCATCAAATCGGTAACCAAAGGAACATGTTCCAAATGCAACATTGTTAATTAAGCATTACTTTTTTGACTCAAAGAACCAGCCACTTTATTTGCTTTTCCTGGATGGTTGTTAATTGTACAATAATAATCCTTGATTAATTCTAGCCATCTCCTCTACCTCGTGTTCAATTCTTTCTAAGTGAATATATACTTTAAACTTTTGTGATCATTATATATTTCACACTTTACTCCATACAAATGATGCCTCCAAATTTTTAAAGTGAAAACAACAGCAGCTAATTCAAAATCATGTGTAGGGTAATTCACTTCATGAGTTTTAAATGGATGTGACGCGTAAGTAATTACCTGATCATTCCTCATTTGGACGCAACCATGTCCTTTCAATGAATCATCACTGTAGATAACAAACACACCATTCCTAGAAGGTAGTTCCAAAACTGGAGCATTCACCAATCTTCTTTTCAATTCTTGAAAACAATCATCAAATTCTTTTTTCCAAATAAAATTAACACCCTTCCGAGTTAGCTTAGTCATTGGACTAGATAACTGGGAAAAATTTCTAACAAACCATCGGTAATAGCCTACCAAACCAAGGAAGCTACGAATCTCAGTTACATTTGTGGGTCTTGTACATTCTTTAACAACCTTTTTTTGGTAGGATCAATAGTTATTCCATCTTTAGAAACAATGTGACCAAGGAAATAAATGTGTTGCAACCAAAACTCACACTTTCTGAATTTCCGATACAATTTCTTTTCTTTTAAGGTTTTCAAAATAACCCTTCAATGTCTTTCATGTTCCTCTTTACTTTTAGAAAACACCAAAATATCATCAATGAAAACAACCACAAACTTATCCAAGAACTCATGGAATATTCTATTCATAAAGTCCATGAATACAGCAGGTGCATTGGTTAGCCCAAAAGGCATAAATACAAATTCATAATGGCCATATCTTGTACGAAACACGGTATTTGTAATATCTGCTTCCTTTACCTTCAAATGATGGTACCCCAATCTCAGGTCAGTCTTTGAAAAATACTGAACTCCCTAGAGCTGATCAAACAAATCATCGATATGAGGCAAAGGATATTTTTTCTTAACAGTGATGTTATTCAAGGCTCTATAATCAATGCAAAGTCTCATTGAACCATCTTTATTTTTAACAAATAAAATAGGAGCACCCCATGGTGATGTGATAGGTCGAATAAAACCTTTCTCTAATAAATCATACAATTCCTCCTTCAACTCTAAAAGTTCAATTTGAGCCATTCGATAAGGGGGTTTTGAAATTGGCTTAGCATTAGGAACTAACTCAACAGTAAATTCAATTTCCCGATCTGGTATTATTCCTGGAAAATCATCAAGAAAAACATCAGGATACTCATTTACCACTGACACATCATTAATCTGAACAGTTCCTTTGTTTTCAACAATATGTGCAAGGTAACATTCATTTCCATCTTTTACAAGTTTCTCAGCCTCTTGATATGTTATCAATAGTAAGGGTTTATTCTTGTACACAAACTAAAAGTATTTCTGAAAATAAAGTTCTTTAGCCCTACAGTCAATCATAGCATGGTAAATAGAGAGCCAATCCATACCCAGGATAACATCAAACTCTACTAGAGGTAAAATAATAATGTTTTCAAGTAGGTTCTTTCCACGGATAAGGATAGGAAGATTCTTATAAATTCTTTTTCCCTCAACATTTTCCCCCAGGTGTTTTTACCACAACTTCAGGAGTCATTTCTTGAGATGGTATTCCCATTTTACTAGAAAAGTTTTCAGAGATGAAAGAATGTGTAGACCCTGAATCAAACAACACACTGGCATAATCTGAAAAAACAAAAAAAGGTACCTGATACCACTTCATTTGATGGCCCAACATCTACTGAAGTAGTTGCATAGTATTTCACCACCCCTTTCTGCTTATAGTCTAACTGCTTCCCATCACTTGAGCTCTTTGTCGGACACTCGTTTTCATAGTGACCCATCTCATTCCACTTACAACATTTCACTAACTATAAATCAAATTTGGTCTTACCATCACCTTGATCTTTTCCAGTGCAATCACGAGCCTTATCTCCCATATTACCACATCAGTAGCACTTTCCAGAATTCAGAAGACATTCTCCATCATGCCTTTTACCACATTTATAAAAAACTAGAAACCTAGTTTTCTTACCATCAGACCTTTTTGAATAATTCTTCCCTTTCTCCTGCCACCTCGGTCTCTTCTTCTTTTGGTTGTTATAGAACACTTGATCATCAGAAAACTCCATTTCCACCTTCTCAGCACATCAAAAAAGCTTTTCATAACTTTTGAACTCACGAGAATCTAATGCCCTTCGATATTTTAGCTTTAATCCTGAGTAAAAATGATTGATTTTACTATCAAGGTCTTGGATAAAATTTGGAGCAGACCTTGCCAATAGAGTGAACATTTCTTCATAAGCAGCCACTGTCTCGTCCTCTTGCCTAAATTCCAAGAATTTTTTTCCATCCTATGTCGAACAGCCTTAGGAAAATACTTCTCAAGAAACATAAATTTGAATTCATCCCAATCGAGAGCATCAATCTCATCAGCGTCCCTGATATTTTTAACCATCGACCACCACTTATCTGCTTAACCCTCCAAACGGTAAATTGTAGGACTAACCTTTTTATTTTCTGAACACCCCAGGACATCATAAATCTTCTCTGGTGCTTTAATCCAACCTTTAGCTAGCACAGGGTCAGATTATCCTCTATATGAGGGGGGTGTTGCCTCCTGAAATGTTCCACCACTGACATGTTCATCTGCGGTTGATCTGGCTGATCTCGTGCATGGATACCACCACCATTTATCGCTTGAGTCAACTACGCCATTACTACAACATACTGTTTAGTTCCAATTCCGACCATCTCAGGATGCTGATTCGGAAGTTCATTTCCTTTTGTATTCTTTCCTAGCACTGCTTCCTTGTTTCCTCTACAGAAAACCATTCTGAACAAACATGTCTTAGATGAAGCAACATGGTAATATTAAAATGCTATATCATTTCAATTTTTCCATCAAAAAAATATTTTTGGATAATCATTTAATAGAATTCTAACTCCTAAAGTTATCTAAACTGACCTTCGATACCAACTATAAGGACCCAGCATTAAACATTACTTAATCTTGAGTTATTTCAAGAATAAACATAGAGGATCTTTTCAGGATTAGATTTTGAGAGAATTAGATCATAAATCATGAATTACATTCCACATTTATACAAAGTGGTTACATAAAATATAGTACACATTTTTTACATCAACGGAAACATATTTATAATAAAACATGGATTCTTTCTTGACACTTCCTTGAAACTATCATCACATCATGTACCTTTCCCTTGACCAGTGAAAAACATTTCAAAAACATGGGATGAGCATAAAAATCTCAGTAAGGGATATAAAAGTATGAAATTAAAATTATAGTCCATGTATAAAATCATGATGTACTCATAAAACATAAGGATTTTAACATACCTCATCAAATCATGAATAAATCATAGAAATCATAAGACATAAAGGTAACTTGAGGCATTCATAACATTCTTACAAAGGGAGTAACCCTCATGGTTACATTTGGAATAGCCATCACAGTATATTCCTTAAATCTCTTCGAGGAAACCTTAACATTTAACCCCTTTGTGTTACCCAATGCATTAGAGAGCTATATCAGGCTCACCTGCCCTTAGTTTATCACAGAACCACCCATCTTAATAACAATTCTCAAGAACCATAACATAATTGTATCAAATAAAACATGCATAAAGGAAACATAACATTTCCATATTTCAATCCCAAGATATCAACACAACACATTGATATAATAAAAACATTATAAAAACCATTTTCAATAACAAAATAAAATAAAAGTAAAGCATGGCATTTATTTTTCATTTAAAAAAAAGCTATGGCTTGTAGAGGAAGCCGAAACTCAAATAATGGTCATGGCGGTGGAGAAGTCGTTGTCACCACATACGTACGACAAAAAAACATTCCTTTTGTCGTTTAGTAAAACGCTTCATATAAAAAATATTCCTTTGGAATATATTTAAAAGTCAATGTGGTTTATACACCGTATAAAATAAAGTTGTGTATAAAACAAAATATGCCTCAATGAAAGGAGATTGAGACGAAGTCCCATACCTCGTGTCCGACTTGACTCGATCGTTCTTCAACCTCTGGAATAATAAACATGAGTTAATTTATACTTGAATAAGAAACTTTTTCAAGTTCATTAATCATTTTATATCACTTATTACCATGTTACGAACACTATGTAATTATTTTAGTTAATAATGGTCATTTTGTCGATCATTGGTACTTGAGTCAAAAATAAACTCTTTTTAATTACAATTTGTTCATGTGGTAAAATATCTCTTATATACATAATTATATTCATGATTTAGATATCATATATATCATATATATCCAGTATATACATTAATTTATAATATTACATATCATTTAGAGGAAATAAATGAAATGCAACGTTCATGGAGACGGTAAGTCGTACGTACGCATGAACTCTACTTTCATTTCTATTTCGTGTTTTATGGAATGTTATCATAATGATATAAAGGTATATTATAATTCTAGTATAATATCATATATAATATCATTAACTCCATCATTTATATGTCCCACATATGGTATTAACGAATCTAATCACTTTGAGGGGGCGGTAGTCCGCACTTCCTAAAATGAAGATATCATGTTTACTCATAATCGAAACCATAAAGGTATGACATAAATGAAAAATAAATTAGCTTAAGGAAAATATAAACATATTATATATCATATATAAATATAGTAACATCTTAATGGCCACCTGTTAATGTGTTAGAATAATATTGAAGAATCATCGTTTCGTGAGGCAGAAAGTCGCCATCCACGGAAATAGTATGCTCTTTAACAATTAGATGTAGGTGTGTGTAAGTTTAGCTTGAATACTTCTTATAAAAACATCCTAGTATATTTAAGATACTGTCTTTGTTAAAAAATAAATGAATAAAAAAATTTAGGTGGTTGGAGAAGCAAAATAAAACAAAAGAACATTATAGAAGACTTTACCTTTAAATCGGGTAACTCCTCTTGGTTTGAACCAAAAGGGTTTATTGAAGAGCTTTCTGCCTAAGATAAGGCTTCTAGGATGAAGAGAGGGATGTTGAAAGATAAAATGAGCAGATTATTTCCGATCCAATGGCTTGAGAAGTGTAGGTAAGGAGGTAGACGTGGGGGCCTTTTATAAGAGGGAGGAGGGGCACTCTTGGAAAGCCAAGAAATGTTACTTTATTTTAAAATGTGTTTCAGATTTAAAAGGTCCAAAATTGATATATTTTGATGATAAGGTGATAAGGGTTTGAAATATACTCATACAATAAGTTTTTGACAAGTGTATGTCCTAGATTTTACATTATATTTTCATTTTATTTAAATCTTTCATTAATGAGATAATCGATGCATCATCATGGTGTCATAAATAAATTAATTTATTTAATGTCTAAAAATTATAAAAAAATACTATGATGTAATAAATATTATTATCATTCCAATTAATATTTATAGTCTGAGATATCATTTACACATACCAAAATAAAAATGTTTTACTTAGGTGATACATTCTTTAGTGATATTCTCCTTTCTTTAAAAATAAAATGATAAAGTGTCACTTTCACCCAAAAGTGATTAAATAGGGTCCCAATGTTTGGAAAAAGGAATCCCATAGTCTGCCATGACACAACCAGTAGCATTATGACACATTTTGGGGTCATTTTTTATTATTATGATGTTATTTTATTATCCTTAACTACCCGATTACTAATTAATCAAGATAATTAAAGATAATTACCGTCGTTACTATTCATAATGTCCAAAAACAATAGAGTCTTAATTACATAATTTGGACCTTCTGATTCCAAATATGGAATATGTTTTACCAAATTCCAGTCATAGAAATTTAAATAATTAATTTAAAAATAATTCTCATTGTCTAAACAAATAGAGGGTTTTTTGAAACAATATCTATGAAAAATTTGGCACATGTTTATGCCCAATTCCAAAGTGAAATTAATTATAATTACCACCATTGGATTAAATGGTAAAAATATATTCTAATTAAACATTAAATCGAATTAAAAAGATAATCTTACCATATAATTAAATTAGATGAAAAAGCAGTTTTGATGTAAAATGCAATATTTTTCACTATTCATTAAAAAAATGAACATTGTCAGAAAAATAACAAAAATTAATCCAAAGTAAATTTCAATGTCCCAATCACAAATAATAAGTTTATTTTGAAAAATAGAGCTTATAAAATTTTCAAAATATAGATTTAAAAATGGTTCTCCGTCAAAAGGCGGTAAAACATTCTTTTAAAAATATTAGAGAATTCTATGCTTAAGATTGGATTTATTCTTATTTTATGACTTTAAGACACTTTATAATTCATAAATAGACATAGATATGAAAATACATAATTCTTTACTTACTTGGGATGTTACAAACTATCTATTTGAGGATGATACGCAATGCTGGGAATCAACTTTGTATGATGATATTACAGAAGACTTCCCAAGAACATTGAGGTAATCCTAAGATCCTGATCAGATACAATGTAATGTGGCACTCCATGAAACCTAAAAATTTCCTTAATGTATATCCTATAAATATGATCTACATAGATATATTTTTCAAAATTGATGATGTGTGTTAAATTAGTATGGGGTAGACTACAACCCATATTGAATTATAAACATTCATTGTTTTTTGGAGTCCAATGAAAAAATACATGGTGATTTTTTCGCATTTCTATTCTGGTATGGGTAATAAATACAACATCAACATAGATTTTCTTTATTTCAGCCTTAAAATTTTGGAATACCAAGCACTGAGATAAAAAATCTACAACTTCTATGTTCATGGTATAACTCAAGAAGTATTATTTCAAATATACATACATCTATGTACTTCCCAGATGAATAGATAATTAAAACTATAAGATTCATCTGAAAACTCCTTAAAATTTGGTATAGAAGAAATCCATAAATGGTTCCTAAACCTTATCATTCCATCATGATCATGTTGAAACCTAGGAACATTTATAAGCATATTTTTCATCTAATCATCTTTATTTTGTGCATCTCTAATAATTATTTGTATAAATGGGTGAACATTCAATTGATCAAGAAAAGACTTTTTCACTTCCATCTAAATTTCCAGATCCATACTTTTAAAATATAATAAAATGAATATTTTTTTATCCTCATTATGGATAATCTAGCATGACCTATTAGACTCAAAGCATTAGACACATTGTTCTCTTTCCCTATGTGGTAGTTTATTGAGCATTCATCATCTTTATTCATCTTTAACCATCTTCTTATCTATATATTCAACTCCTTTTGTGTGAATATAAACATTAATATTATATAATTGATATATATATATCACACTTTTATACATAATTATAATGCCTATATATCTTTAATGAAAAAGATACTGCATCTAACTCCAAATCACGAGTTGGGTAATTTTGACCATAAATATCCAAATTTCAGAGACACATGCAACAACCATGTAATTTTTCAAATAAAACATCCCAATCTATTCTTGAATGCATCACTATATATTAAAAACTATTCTCCACGTGTAGGTAATGTAAGGATATGTCAATAGCCTAATATTCTCATTAGTTCCTTGAGATTTTCCTCACATTCATCTATCCAGAGGAACTTGGTTTCCTTCCGAGTTATCTTTTTCATAAGATTAGATGGTCCTGAGAAATTATCTTCAAATCATCAATAATATCCAATTAATACAAGAAAACTATAGATCCATATCACCATGGTTGGTCTAGGCCAATATTCAATAACCTCAATATTTGATGGATCTATTGATATACCCTCCCTTAATATTATATGACAAAAAATGAAACCTTTTACATAAAAATTCACACATTGTAAATTTTTCATATAGTATATCCTCCATTAGAGTTTTATTACAATTATAAAGTGAACATAATGATCTTCCTTATTATTTTTATAGATAATAATATCATCATTAAATACTACCAAAAACTAATCATGGTAATCTCTAAAGACTCTATTAATTAAATCCCTGAAGATAGAAAAGACATTAGTAAGACTGAACGACATGAATATATATTCAAAGTGTCCATACATTGTCTATAATTCCATATTGGGTATATCCTCCTTAATGACTCATAATTTATGACATCCAAAATATATTCCATTCATGGAAAAAGTATTAAGCTCAAAAGAGTTGATCAATCAAGTCATCCATATAGGGAAGAGGATACATATTCTTGATTGTGATCTTGTTCAAATCTCGGTAATAAATATAGAGTCATATAATTACTTCTTTATTGTTAGAAAAAATAATAGGTTCACCTCATGGTTACACACATGGATGAATGAATCCCTTATCCAGATTTTCTTGGAATTGCTTCTAGAATTCCTGTAACTCAATTGGGGCTATTCTATAGGGATTATTTTTAATTATTTTGGCACCATGAATGAGTTTTATTGACAACTCAACTACATGTTTTGCTGTAAGTCTAGAAAAATTTTTAAGAAATTCATCAAAAAATTCCTTCATCATATTAATATCATCAATTTTGTGTTTATCTCAAACTATTTGAGAAAAAAATACCTTTTGAATGTGAATTAAAACTCATACAATAGATGTGATCTACATTATAAATTTTTAATTATTTTCACATCGATTGAGGATCATAGATTGGTTTGGGATTTCAAATGTGACTTCCCTACCTCAAAAAATTATGTGTGATTTATATAGAGAAATAAAATCCATTCCCACGATAACATCAAATTCAATTAGAGGAAGAATGATAATATTTACTTGAATGAAATTCCCACCAATGTTATCCAGAGAGGTATCATAAACTTTATATGAAATCATCATACCATTATGGGTTTTCATAGATTATTCTACGTAAAATCATTCAGGTGGCATCTTTATACCCTTTTAAAATTATTTAGTTATTAATAAATGGTTAGATATAGAGTCAAATAATACATTCACAAATCTAGAGTGGATTGTAAGTGTACTATTCACCATATCATTATTACACCCCTCATTATAAATAGTTATCAAATGATATTTCTACTTTTCCCTCATCTTAAGAGGTTACTAACATTGATCATCATTATTAACCCTTGAGCTTAAGAACTATTTATCATAATGACCATTCTCCTTACACATTAAGAACTGAAGTTTGGGAGGTTCATAATGTGCCCCATTCTCTCTATTCGCATTGTTAGTTTACATATTCCCATAAAATTGGGAATAAATTTCCCGAAGACATTACCTTACTCACTTAAAAAAATTAAAATTCCATGTATGATATATTACACCACGCTTCTTCCCACACTTTTGGTATAAAGGAATGTTCATTTCCTGCTCTGCATGGTTTTTTTGATTTTCCTTTAAACTCCATATTCCTTTTATTGTTCAAATCAAAAGATTGATACATAAATACAACCTCAATATCAACCTTTATAGCACATATTACAATCTATTCATATCTAATGATGTCTCTTATGGATAATTCCCTCTAGATACTTGATTTTATGCCAATGAAGAATCAATCATAATTACTTTTATATTGGATGATAAAACCATAAGTCTACCTTATATGTCCTGTAAAATTTACCTCATAGGTTCCAATGGATTCGTCATCATTTTTTACTCAGGTTATGGAACTCATTCTTTATATTTGTATGAATAATATGAGGAAAGTATGTATTTAAAAATAGGTTCTTGAACTCTTCCAAGTCTATAGAGTCAAATAAATCTTATTTTATTGTATTATTGATAAGAGTTCACCATATATCATCTTCACCTTCCTAATGATTGACAACCAAAATTAAATTTTCATCTTCCAAACACTGGATAATTGAAAATATCTTTTCAGGGGTACTGAACTATTTTCCAGCAACTAGTGGATCTGAATGCCCACTGAAAAAATGTGAACATTGCCTCATGTTGGACAAAAAACTTTTTTTCCCATCCATCATTCATTTTATGTCCAACAAGATTCCTATATTGAGAAATTTATGTGTTCATTACAACAATATTTTTCATTCAAGGTCCCATATCAATTGAATTAATAGGTGTACAATCATTTCATTTTCTTTTTAACTTAGTATTAATGCAATTTCATTAGGATCTAGCCATTAACTGAATCTAAAAATTTTATTGTAATAAATAATAGTTAAAGTTTAAAATCACATAATCTTGGAAATTCAATTATATGTAATCCAATCAAGGACATATTATTTAATATGTGACATATTTTATTTTTCTTAGGTCATTCATGGTATTATTTTATTTAAATCCATCATAATGGTTCATAAAGTGTTTTTGAATTTCTAAAGCATATCCCCCAGTAGTGTCGAACCAGCTTTGCAGTAAGGCATGTTGTCATGCACTTGTTCCCGATTGATTCTAGATCAATATGGTATTTTTGGGGTTATTACCACTAGGTAAATCTATATTATCACAACATACAATAATAATATATATAAATGGATATATTTCTAGGAGACCACTTGATATATACATTACCATAATTTAGGGTCACTTTCATACACTTTGACTCATATTTATACATCTCCTTAGACATTCCCATAGGGATATCACTATGTTTTTATCATCCTAGTTTCTAAAGGATAACTAATACATGCCTCTAATACCAACTATAATGAACATGGATTCACATAGATAGAAATTACATCATTTTTTATGAATATTAGTTATATTACATAAACACACACCTGATGGCCATAATATTTTAGTGAATTTAGAAACTTGGAACATAAACACTAGTCCATATGTGTGCCACCTCAGTTACCACTACGTAATTCACACCTATAAAACTTCTTAGATATATCATTCATAATACATATTTTCATAAAAAAGGGAAAGGAAACATAATAAAGGGTGAGCTCATATGCTCAGTAAGCATAAAAAAGAGAGATAAGTAAGTGTAACATAAAAATAAGGATATGAGAACATGAGAATAACATTTGAAAAAAATTCCATATATATAAAATATGATACTCTTGAGTCAGGTAATGAATATTGGTAGCTCAAAAGACATGAATCAAAATGGAATCAAGGAACATGATCCTTGAGAGCATAACATTGGAATAATACATAGAATTTTTGGAATACAAATAGTCATAGAAAATGATTTCCACATTATTAAAGGCTAACTAACATGGAAATCATAGCAGACAAGGTCTCTTAATAAACCATGGTCACTCCTCATTCAATACATTCCTTACAAAAATAGGTCAACGCCCTATTCTAGATTGGTTTTACTAAACCTAGTTCACTTCTCATTCAAACCCAATCTTACTGAATCAGGTTCACATCCCATTCCAATCTTATCTTAATGGACCTGGTTCTCTTCACATTTCAGTCCTTCCAATCCCATGAGATATAAATCATTAGCCAATGCATTAGAGGGAGATATGGGTTTCACCCATCACAAAATAAATGACATATTTATTTGTGGCATAAGATCATAAAAATTAATTATATCATAACCCATGAAATGAATGGGTATCATTAAACTTTCATAATATCAAAACCTATGGATGGAATATAGGATATATAATCTTTTCATCATATCACAACCCATAAAAAATTGGGTTCCATATGTATTTTATCATGTTATAGCCCACGGAATAAAAATGGGATTCATAAACATCATAAAATAAAAACATAAACCATTCCGAGAATGAATATAAATGTTATCATTGGTCATATATTTAGTAAGGAATAGGGAACAGAAATGGATGTATTCTGGATGGAAAATTATTTTTGATGATCATTTAAAACATTTATTAAATAAGACGACCTTTCTGATTTGAAAAAATTTAAAATATAACAAATTTTTAAAATATAATTATTTTAAAATAACCCTAAAATTTAATAAATAAATCATCGATGAAATTATTTTTTTGTGATTTTGGAAAAAACATCATTCCACAAATGTTAAAACAAATATTTCTTTCACATCTTTGGAAAAATACAAACGATCATTATTTGGAAAATGAAATTTAAATTCCTTCTAAATTTTTTTGTAAGAAGTCAATAATGGGTAAAAAAATTTAAAAAAAATCATCAGAGAGTAGTGAAACATTTTTGAAATTTTTTTTCAAAAAAATTGGTTTTGGAAGAGAACATATTACTGAAGGAGGAGAAAAATAATGTTAGATTTTCAAAAAAAACATTTTCTTAGAATATTTAAGTACCGAAGAGTGGTAAAATGGTATCGTTACCTAAAGATGTCACGAATAACCATTGGATAAGAAACTTTATGGAGATTATTTGGAGGTAGATAATTATAATTCAACATTAGATACTTAATCATAAATAATATTGCTAAATAATTATCTTGTAACGTAAATTCCAACCAATTTGGAAACCTTGAATCATAATCCCCATGAAAAAATAACATAAAATAAAACATAAAATATCACCAGGGTGAATAAATTCCGGATATTACAATTCAATGTAATTTTACATACAACTCATGATATATGATTTCTTTATGACCTTTTATAAACCATTTATTAAAAATTCTATGTTAGAGTTTCTTTTTGGTTAAAAATGCTTTGTTTTCATATGTGTTTTGATTTTTACATTTTTGGTCCTCTTGATTTGATCAGGGTCACATAATCAATGAAATTAAATATTTGAAATAAATATATTATATATTCATTATATATGTATTTATAGTAATTCATAAAATGTTTTCGTTGAAAATGAAATACATCGTTCATGGAGACGGTAGGTTGTATATACACTGGAATGTTATTTCCATTTTATTATTAGATTAAAAATAATTAAAAGTAAATTAAATGGTATATATATTATCATTATATATTCATGTTTATTCCATATATTCCACATATATTTATTAAACCCATCCTTAATACATTCAATGTAAAGCAGGGAAAAATCAAATCTCTTCGGGGGGTGGTAGTCTGTCGTACACATGAACGACGTTATCATATTCCCCCAAAATAGAAATCATGACGGTATGTGTGATATAATAATTAAATAGTAATAAAAACATCATGAATATCATATATAATATATAAATAAATCATTATTACCATCCTTGATAGGTGGTAACTAAAAAATGATTGACATCGGTTCGTGATGCGGTAATCCACCGTACACACAAACAACAATTTCACAAACCATTTGATGGAAGTGGAGATGGTTGTTGGACATTTTATTAAAATAAAAACATTTATTATATGGAATATATTGTGGTAAATTCTTAAGCATGATATAAAAATAATTTAAGGGTTTTGAGGAATAAATAAAACAACTGTGCTCATTGAATAATGTCACCTCTTCATTGGATATACTATTATGGTTTTCACAAAAATAATTCCTATAATGGCTTTAAAACCAATCCATGGATAATAGGATGAGGTTATGAAATTTTGGAAGTGATTTTTTTAGGTATTGTATGAACAAATATGGTGTTAAGATGTGAAGAAGATAGGAGAGTGGGTGGCCTTTTATATGTGGGGGAGATGTCAAAATTGGCATTTTTGAAAGGAATTGAGTTCTGCCAAGTTTTTCATTTGTCTCAAGGGTCCAAAATTGACTATTATAGAAACATATAGGTTTAATGGTAGAAATATGGTTTTAGAATAGTTTCTATACATGTGTATATGATATTTTTACCCTTATCATTTTAGTTTAACCAATGATAAACCCATTTTTATCATAACTTTGGTAATTGAATTTTACAAAATTCACTATTCAATTTTCCCAAGAAGTAATTTGAAATGATTAAAAAATATAAATTATTTAGAGTCCAATGGAATCAATAATATCAAATTACATTCAAAAAATTGAAAAAAATTAAAATTAATCCCACAGATGTGATGAGAATGCGGTTTTTAAGGGAAAATGAGGAAAACATTTACGAAAAAACTTATATCTAATTCAATATAAAATTGATTCCAACGAAATAAGTTGGATTAAAAATTTTGTAATTGATATAATTATAATTTAAATCCAATTTTTTAATATAATTCAATTTTAAAAAAATAATAAACCAAAAATCAGTTTTCAAATAAAATTATGTATTTTTCACCATTCATTGAAAAAATAAACTTTTCTGAAAATTAACATAAATTTACCTTAAGATAATTTTTATATTAAGAATTAAAAATTGATTTTTTTAATCAAATTAATTTTCTACAGTTATAAAAAAAATAACTCATTATTTTTTACAAAAAAGACATAAAAACCTTTTTTAGAAAATATAATTTTTAAAATAGATATAGACTTTTTTTATTAAATAAGTAATTATTTATCTATCTGTTTTATTTAAATAAAAAAATTATACATAGCATTTAATAATTAGTTATCACTATTTATATCACTATGTTTAATGGATAAGTTATAAAGGTTGCACGGAATAAACTTTATTAATAATATATCATTGTTTTGTTAAAAATTAGTATTGCATATATCATTGGGGTTCACTGATGTGTGGCTTGAAGTAAGGCGACGGTGATGAAGGTGAATTTTGGAGTGATCGGTAGCATTGTGTTGGTAAAAGCGGTGATGGGAGGATGGTGATAGGGATTCTGGCATGTCTCACCGGAAAGATATGACGTTTGAGGCTATTGGTGTGCGTCTCGAGGCAGGCGCAGGACTCGAGACTCACGTGGGATGATGATGGTTTTTTTTGTAACTTTTTGAAATTTCAATTTGTGGACTAGCGCAGATTTTGTTCTTTTGAAATGTAAACATTTGAAATGTAAGGTTTCCTGCAAACCCTGAAAGGGGCCTTTTGAAAATGGGAAAAAATTGATTTGGAGGAGTATTGCATATAACACAAGCTAAGACAGTTTTGCATGTAACATAAGATTAAATTGGTGTTTTTTTATAACAAAATCCATCTAATAAATTTAATTTATTCAAATAGGAGTTCATTAAAACTTAGGGTGTTATATGGGGAAGTCTTGTGGTAGAAGGATTCGGATTATAAATGATTTTTATTACATATCCTTATTGTGGTATAAAAAAACATGTAGTCTAGTGTCATAAAATGAGACTCATTAAACCATTTATTTTTATGTGATAAGGACTAATAATGAGTCTTTTACTGTTGTTATTGTGACATACAAAACCCGAGTACCACTCAAAGGTTCCATGAGCCCAGTTGGCAATATAGCCTCAAGCACATCTCCTTGAATGCCAGAGGTTATAGACTAGCTGCAAGGGCCTTAAGTGTGTCCATGGGAAGAATATTCCATTATTACTAGGGTGTCTCACAACTGGTAAATAAAATTACAGGTAAATAAAAAAATTATTATAATAAATAAATGACACAGTAGAACAGATACTATAAACACTCGACCAGTAACCCAACATAGCATAAGAAACCATAAATAATAAATAATAAAATCAACTGATAGTAATTCTAAAATATGGAAACAGAATTATGCACAGAAAATGATGATAAATGTAAGCTCTCTATAATGATAGAAAATAGGTGTACATGACAGCAGGCCATATATCATATTTGTAAGATAAAAATAAAGTAAAAAAATATCCAGCATCTCAAGAACAATTCTGTCCATCTACTACCAAGATCCATTTTAATGAAAGAAAGCATATCAGGTATCCAAAGTATGATGCTTCCCCTTATCTACACCTACATACATAGAATTTTCATGGATACCATCGGATACCCAGATAGGGTGTGATATAAATCTTAGTAGGCCACCAAAAAAGTAAGATGTACCATATAATATCTGAAATATAAACAAATAGTGTTCAGGTGTATATAAATTAAAGCAGTACATCAACATAAATAACCAGATACCCACACTAGCCTTATTTGAAAATTCCTCTGAATTAGAGAACATTTAATTAATTAATTTATGTATAGTTCATATATTTAGTCACGTGAGTTATAACTAACACTAACATCATATCATGATAACAATTTTAAAGGATTAAAGATATAACAAGGAATCATTTAGTGATGATAATAATAATGAAGATATTTCAAGGTAATGACCAAGGCATACTTTACCTCATCTGTCAATCGAACTCAGTAATAACCTATATACTAGATATAAGGTGTCTTCGTGCAATCTAAGGGGCATCTGACAAGGCATTACAGTATAATATAATCGTGAAAGATTCCAAGGATCTCATCCAAAGTAAATCAGGTTGGAAATGAATGGGCTTGATGTGTGTACCCATGGAACCACAAGTCAAAAAATGTCATGATGAATCCAAGGAGTGTATCCAAGGAATCCTAATATCTTAATGATAATGGAGTGATCTTATGAAATCATGTCGGGCATCTTTTGGTAGACACAGATAGGGTTCCCGGGTGGTTATTAGACTAGGAAACTGACACCATTGAATTGGAAAGGAATCCACAAGTGCTCCAAGAATTACCTCATGAATAAAAAGCTATCTCAAGTCTGAACTCTCCTATAAGATAAACAAGTATGTTTGAAATAGTAACCTTATAAATGATTCTTTTAATAAATTAGTCAATGTAATACTCATTCCATTTCATAATACATATGTTCCATTCCATTTTTCTTTCATAAAAGTGACAATTCTAAAGGAAAATGCAACCATTTATTAGTTTATATTTATAATCAATTCATTAGGTTTACTATGATGGATTCTATTATTCATGTAAATGGATGATACATACATGCAACTAAACCATTTAATTACATTCATTTGGGACATGTGATATGTATCAATATACTTTCCATTTATCATTTGAAAATTTTTGTTGCTTATATTGAAACACTTTACTTCTAAGGGCCATGTGGAAGCATACATGTTATAATCATTAACAACTCATTCATTTAGTTATGAAACTTATGTTTATAAAGGTAAGGTGTCGGGACACCCAAACAATGGTGTACATAATAAAAAATAACCAGTAAATGATTATTTAAGGGAAACACCCTTATTGGGGAGGTTAATGTTATGGTAATAGCCTCTAATGAGGGTTAACATATATAAAAGGGGCTCTTGAGTATGAAAAGTATGATTGAAATCATGACATATAAATTAAATAGGCAACGCTGAATGAAATCATCATGTATACAATGACGTTATTTTATAACATGAAGTGACTTATGGAATGAGTCATAGATCACCTACCTTAATCTTGTACATATATCCTCATCCATTATAAGCCTCTTGTTTGGCCTTGATCATAAGAAAATTGAAGAACATATTAATGACCTAAAAATATGGCATAAGATCCTGCCTCTAAATAACATCATTGAAGACAATGGAAATGAATAATAGCTCAAGATAGGGTACTTATTGATTTTGATCCAATGAGATGAATTAAGATTTAATAGGACTTCAGATAAAGGATAAGAAGAAAAACATTTCAAATAGGGTTTGAGATTCAAAATGGGAGCGAAGAAGATTCCCTATCCACTGGAATGAGAAAAAAAGGATGTGGGTTAGGTTTGACATTCATTAAGGTAAATTTGGTATTCTTACCTAAGAAAAATAGAGGTGTGATATTTGGGTGCATGGTTGGATAAACCATGTTACAACTGTGCATGGATCACTTCCTAAGGAGGGTACCCTCACGGGTATGTCAAATGGTAATGGAAACCATGTACCAACCATGTCAAATACATCTGCTACAATTTACTGAGATACTCTCATGGGTGTATCCCTCTAGCTCCTGGTTAGGGGAAACCATGTGCCCTAATTCACCTCATTATATAGCACCCCTCATGTTTAGGAAAACCGTGTGAATTGGCACACATTGTTATGGAAACCATGTAAACTATCATGCATAGTTTCTACTAATTGTATAGCCAATGTACTTTTTCCACCAGTTAGTGTTTCAAGCTCTGAACAAGCCCATACACCCCTGGGAAAATTATAAAAACATTAGGCATCCTTATTTGTTTCGAAATTAATAATTAGACTAAAATTTTAAGGATGTATACCTGATATTAAAATCAGGTTCTTTCTGTCCCCCCTAAAGGAACTCATCCCTGATTTCACCTTCCAAGGGAAAAAAATATCATATAAGGACAACTTCATCCACTAGGCATGTACTCCATCCACCTTCTCCCATGTCTCATAATGTACATGGTTGTTCCACCAAAACACGTATACTAGAAATATAGACTAACCTCATATAGCCTACATGCTCTAGTCAATGATGCATATAAGATACTCCTCAAAAGAATAATCACATCTTACTCAACCTCCTTGAGTGAAAATGTATGATATGGGTCATCATGATACAGAAAAATCTTTGAATCATGGAAGACATAGTACATAGCACAACACCTATGAGGTAATAGAAACCAATAATCTATCAACTCAACTATCCCTTGAATCTCAAATTGCCTGACATAATGAGGAGATAACTTCCCTTTCCTCAAAACCTATCTATTCTCAAGTTTGGGTGATACACATAAGAAAACATTATCCCCTCACTTGAACTCTAATGGTAATCAATGGTGATTGGTATAATATTTCTATATAGACTGAGTAATAGACATATTATTCCAAATCAACTGAAACTACTCCAATGTCTCCTACATTAAATGAGGACCTAGTAGAATTGCCTCACCAACCTCTATCTAGAATAGGGGTGAATCGTGTGACCTACCTTACAAGGCCTCATATAAAGTCATCCAAATCATTGAATGAGAGCTATTATTAGAGGGAAACACGATGAGAGAAAAATAATGCTCCCAATAGCCTCCAAAATCAAGAACACATTATTGTAGAATGTCTTCTAACACCAATATCATTAGTTCTAAATGATCATTGGTCTGAGGTATAAAGGATGTGCTAAGAATAAACTGTGCACCCATAGCCTTCTGTAACCCCTAATTGAACTGTGATGTGAAATGATCATCCCTATATGAAATAATAGTATGAGGGACCCCATGTAATCTTATGAACTCATGGGAATAATGCCTTCTTAGATCATTAATTGAGAAAGTATCCCAGATATGAAGTGATGGGATACATTCTTTATTGGATCCATGACTACCCAAACTACATCTCTACCATTAGTTGTACTCGATAAGATAACTAAAAATCCATATAGTCATCCTTCTATTCCCATTATAAGACTTAAAGTAGCTATAACATGTGAGTAGCTCACAGGTGATCTGCCTTAACCTACTAAAAGGTGGAACACCTAGTGATAAAACATATTATCTGACCATTCATCCCAGGTGACCAAATACTAGTGTTTCATATATCAATACATCGTGGACATTACTAGATGAAATTTCTACTGATAAGTGTGATACTCACACAACAGTTCATCTATAATATCTATAGGAACCCGAACTCACTATTGTATATAAAGAATAACTTATCCATAACCAGACCAATCTAAAGGTAGATCCTCACCGATAATAATATCTCATAGAACCAACCGCTTAGGGTATGAGAACTACCTTCTCTTTAGCTTATCAAGGATGGAAGGGGTAAGTATCATGGATAGGAGATATTTCTGGCCATGACTATCTTGAAACTCTAGATTTAGCTCAGAGATAAGGGACTTCAATTTCCATTCATCTTTGGCATCATGTATTGCTTGTGGTTGAGTTTTCAAACTCAGAGCATCAGTTACTTTAATTTTCATTCCAGGCATATAGGAAAGATCAAAGTAAAAGGAATGAATTTATTCGACCCATATTAGATATATAATATTCAAGTCACATATTATAATTTTATATTTTATTTTCTTTTGGTTTTTGTACACCACAAAGCGCTCATTCATTAGACAATGTCTCTAAGAGCATAAGGCATGGATAACTATTTCTATATCAAGGTCATGATTTGGGTAATTCCTATCGTGAGGCGTCAACTACAAAGATCTGTATGTAATGAATCTATCCTTCTACACCAACACTTCTCCTAGAATTATTCCTGATGCATCACATAATACTTTATAGCCTCTACCAAACTATGGGAGAATTAGAATTGGTGCTGAAACAACCTTAGTTTCATCTTCTGAAAGGATTTTCCCCATGATTATTACCACATGAACCTGAAAATCATATTAGTAAGTCCAGTAAGTTGTGATGAAAGGAATCATAAGAACTTTATAAAATTTCCATAATAACCATCCAACCACAAGAAACACTATATATCAAACACATTCATGGGTTGATCATAGTAATCAATGTCACTCACCTTCTCTGGTTCAACAGATACTCTTAATTATGTGATAATATGATCCAATAAGTGAACCGTGTTGATCTAGAGGTGTCACTTATTAATAATGGAATAATCCTGATGCTCTCTCAATGTATTCAGAATGACCTCAATATGCTTAGCATAATATCTATGAGTGTGAGAATACATCAATATGTATTCCATGAATACCATGAAAAAATAATCTATACAGGGGTCGAACACCCTATTCATCAAGTCCATGAGAACAGAAGGTGTTTTCATGATACGAAATGAAATAATGAGACACTCATATAGACCATACTTGTTATAAATGGTTGTACGAGGTATGTATAAAGGCTGTAATTTCACCAGATAGTAACCTGATCTGATTTTGATCATTGAGAATAACCTAGATCATCATAGATAGTCCAAGATATCATCTATTTGAGTAAGTGGATACTAGTTCCTGGCCAAAAGCTAGTTCAACCATTAGTAATCCATGCATGGACAAAGGGTCCAATTCTCTTTCATGGAAAATAACAAGGGTGAACTTGGGGAAGATGTATTGCATCGGATAAAACCCTTTGCCTCTAAATACTCTAAATAATATTTCAGATCCTAGAGCTAAATAGGTTTCATCCTATATTGAGGAATGGAAACAAGAGTTCCTTAGAACAAGCTCAATTGTAAACTATAACACTCTCTTAGGAGGTATAACAGAAAAATCATTTGGAAAGACGTCTAAGAAATAATCTACTATGGGTAGGAAAACTTCTATTTTTACCACCAACACCTCCATTAAGAGACTATAAATATAGGTAGTCACTCCACCGTGCCCATTATGATCTCGTCCTACTCTAATATCCTAACATTCTACTCACCTTTTTTTGATAACAGTAGTCCTTTGGTAACATAAAAAATACCCTGTAGTGATAGAAGATTACAAAGGCATGATATGGAACCAACCAATCCATGCTGATAATGATGTAGAAACCAATAATTTTATGAAAAAAGAGGTCCCATAAAAATAGATAGCTGCCTTCCCCTAGGGGACAGTCCTTGCACTGGCATATTCCCTCTAACTGTACTCCCAACATTGTATCTTGGGTCCTTAAACTACAGTAATATAGAATTTTATGGATGATAATTTCCACGATAGATAAAGAGATGAAGGTGTGTGAATCAAATATATCAAAAAATGTAGATAATATAGTGTATTCTACTATAATATTACCTCCTACTATAGATGATCAAATATTTTGGTCCTCAAGTATTTATTGTAATGCATGCAATTGACCAGATCTATGGCCTTGTGCTATAGCTGGACTACCCTGAGTATGACCACACTACTTGAACTGATGATCAAGATTCTAGATACTAGGTCCATGATCTCCTCCTCACCCATTCTTACTGGTTCTACAACAACTCCCCCTGAGGTGGAACAAAATAAAATTCCCCTAAATGTGGAGAAGGTTTAGATCCTCTTCCACTAGGACCATATGTAATGGTCTGATAGAATCTATGATGATGCCTCATATGGACAAAAACACAACACTCTATAGGATCTCTATCACACTAAGGCTTGATATTAATCTATCATCTATAATGATGGAAAACAATGAATCTACCACTGTAGTTACATTAATTGCCACTACTCTGATGTGAAACCATGAGGGAAAATTTCCTGCTACCAAAAGAACTACTATCCTTCCTTGATACTGATCCAATGTTTTTAGTACTATCACCTTCCATCATGTTGAGCTCAGTGGTAAGAGCCTGATTATTTATCTCGTAAAAATTGGGTAGGAGAAATACATTCATCTATGTCTGAATAGAGTATTGGAGCCCTTCCTCAAAGTCTCAATCACATGACATATCATCACCAGATAGAATCACTGAAAACCATTTCAACTCAGTAAAATGCACTGAATGATCCATGATTAACATATCATCCTTATCTAGATTCGTGAAATATTTTGATCAGTCATCTCTAAGCATCTAAGGAAATAAGTGATCACCTAATACACTCTATAAGTAATCCCACACCATACCCTGATGGAGAAAATCCTAGGTAATTACATCCCAACAAATCATGGCTAAATCATGAATCATATAGGTAGCAAGATATAGCTTCCAATCTAGAGGCAGCTTCAGTTTATCAAAGATTGATAATGTGGCCTCTATCCAAGACTTAGCAGGTTATGGACTTATATCCCCCAAGAAGGAGAGAGGATGATGTTGTTGGAACTCACATGTTAGAACATTCATTGTAGGTACAAGTCATGAAGAACCTTTCATGGACTTCACTAGATTCATAAAACTCTCACGAAGAAGAGCGTTAGTGCCAAAATAAGGTATCAAAGGAAGGGCCTCAAGTTTCACTCTTGGAGGCTCAAGGACCACCCCATCTAGAGCGTGTTCATCGTCATCTTCATGGAACATGACATGAGTATCTTTTGGTGTAATACCTCTACAAATGACAATATCAAGAAAAATAGCAGGATTTAAGAGCATATAGAAACTCTAGAAGAAAAATAAGATTAGAATAATGGTTCACTATGAAAGATATACTTCCCAAACCACCTGATTAACGGTTTTGGAATTGGTGTGTTCTCAGGTTTAAATTATAGGGTTTCCAATAGGAGAAGGTTCAAGTATACCATATTTCTTTATTCACTATAAACCATTTCATTTCGTAAGTCAAGATTTTCCTTTTAAGTTAAAGTTACTTATGTACTTATCAAGGATTGAATTAAAATGAATCACCATTCCCAATAAATAAGGTCCCATAAAGAATATCACTAAGATCGATGCCCATTTAATCTCTATATAACCCTCTATACTTTTGGCCTCAGAATGTAATTGGTAATATAAGATGTCTTGACTTGGTAAATTTCCCATTCCAAGACATG
Organism: Viscum album; assembly: GCA_963277665.1. NCBI lineage: Eukaryota > Viridiplantae > Streptophyta > Magnoliopsida > Santalales > Viscaceae > Viscum > Viscum album. The sequence goes on along the minus strand of OY728163.1, from coordinate 1,642,448,177 downwards.
AGGGCCCATATACCTCATGAATTGATACTGGATATTAATGAACCGTAGCCAAAGAATAGAACAATCATAATATAACTACCATAGCATCATTCAACAATCACGAAAATAAATTTTAATGAAAGTAGTTAAATGTTCCTATATGGCATGTTATATGCAATGCATTTGAATTATTGGTGTCTATAATTATTTATGTAATAATAATCATTTCCCTAATTTAATTGAGAAAATTATGTAATTTAATAATCAATAATAATAATAATAAACATCACAAAGAATGTGCATCACCCAATAGTGAAATGATATCAACTGTAATAAGTAGAATATAGAACAATAATTATTATTTTATAAAACTCAAAATTTACCCCAAACATGGGTCAGATACACCCAATAACAACTTATAACCATGTTAAAAATAAATCTTAATATTCTATATATTATCTCAAAATAGTAAATCAAGAATGGAACCCCATTTGATACCACTTTATGATGTCATAAACCTAGGTTTCACTCAATGGTGCCCCGGTCTTGGTTGGCCACATGGCCTCAAGCACATCTCCCTGAATTCTTGAGGAATCCTCCTAACAAGGAGGACCTTGAGTGTGTCTTTGGAGAGACTATGTCCTCATTACCAAAGTTTATCATTGTGTGTAAATATAATAACTCGTAAATAGAAGAACTGACATAATAAACAGATCGGAATAGTGAAACATACATTATAAACACTGGAAGAGTAACTTTCCATATGAGAAGAATACAAGAATAATATAAAACAAAAGAAACTTTTAGTAATTATGAAATATAGAAACTGAATTATATACAACCTATGAGGATAAATTACATGCCTCTAAAAAGATAGAAAATAGGTGAACATAGATGTAGGAAATACAAGAAATACAAAAGATAAAAAAGATAACAAAAAATTTCTAGAATCTTAAGCATAGGCCTGGTCATCTACAACCAAGATCCATCCTAAAAAAATAAGAAATTAAGGTGTCCAGCATAATATTCTTCCCCTTATCAACAAATGAATGGATATAATCTTCCCGAGTACCATCATCAGCTCAGATAGGTTGTAAGATAAATCACAATAGGAAACCACCAACGATGTATATACCATCCAGTCTATGTAATATAAATGGAAAGTGTGAAAGTATATATAAATGTAAATCAGTAAAACAATTTAATACCAATATACTTACTTCAGCCTCAGCTGGTATTTTCCCTATACATGATATCATTTAATTAATTCATTTAACATAAGTTTATATATTATTTCATGCGAGGTATAACCATCACTAACATCATATCATAACAACATATCTAAAGGATCAATGATATAATAAGGGATCTTATAGTAATGATATTAATAATTAATATGATTCAAGGTAATAACCAAGGAATCCTTGATTGTAGGGGTCAAGGCAACATAGTAAAAACTTATAGTCTAGCTATAAGGGGTCTACAAGTAATCCAAGAGGAATCACCCTAGGAATTATAATAAAATATAATTCTAATTGAGTTTAAGGATCTAATCCAAGGTAAAATGGGTAATCAATGATGAGTCCAAATGGGCGTTACCATGGATCCACATATTCATAGAAGTCACATTGGATCCAGGGATTGTATCCAATGAATCATGATATCTAAATGATAATTGAGGGATCCTACATTATAATTTTGGTCATCCTCTTGTAGATAAGTATCAATTTCCAAGGTGTTCATATCCCTTGGAAACCGGCACTCTGGATTCAGAAATGTGTACCTGAGTAATGAAGGCATTCCCTAAACAATCCAAGTCTAGCATGAGATGGACCTCTCATATATGATAAACATATCCATATTCAATAAGTACCATAAACTTGATTCATTTAATAAATTAATCCACGTAATACTCATTCTGTTTAAAAATATATATGGTTCATTCCATTTTCTATTTATAAAAGTGATAAGTATGAAAGGGAAATTTAATAATTTTTTAGTTTATAAGTCATAATCAATTCATTAGGATCACTCTGATACATTCTATTATGCATGGAAAGGGGTTCTATTAACATGCAACAAAACCATTTAATTATATTCATTTATAATAAGTGATATGTATCAATATACTTTCCATTTATCATTTAGAAGACTCCTTAGTCATATTGAAACACTAAATTTTGAAGGAATAAGTGGAAGCATATAGATTCTAAGAATTAAAAACTCGTTATTTTAATTATAACACTTACCTTTATAAAGGAATGGTTAAGAAACACCAGACGGGTGGCACATATAATCACAAAGAACCCCTAAAAAATATTTAATAAAAACACCCTTCTTTGGGTCATATGTGTTGGGGTCACGACCTTCAATAATGGATAATAAATATAAAAGGGTCTGTAAAGTATGAGAAATATGGTTATAAGAATGAAATATGAATTAAATAGGTACTTCCTGAGGAAATTTAAAATATCTCAATGAAGGAAGTTTATAAAATGGAGGGACTTAAGGAATTAGTCATAGACCACCTACTATAATCTCATACAACTCTCATTATCCAGTATCAGCCACTAGTTTTTCCTGGATCAGAAGAAAACTAAAAAATTGATCAACACACTAAAAATTGGGCATAAGATCCTATATCAAAATAACACCTTTGAAGATAAGATAAATGAATAATGGATCAATATGAATCGTATTCTTACCAATGTAGATCCAATGAGATGACCAAGGATCAAATCAGACTTCAGATGAAGGGTCAATAGCATAACCTGTTAAAGAGGGCTTCAGTGATCTCAATGGGATAAGAGGATTTTCCCTATACATTGGAATGAGAGAAGGAGGATATGAGTTAGATTTAACATTTATTAAGGTAAATTTGTTGTTTTTAACCAATAAAAACAAAGGTGTATGGTTTGAAGCATGGTTATCCAAATCGTGGGCCAAATATTCTTGGCTTACAACTTAAGGAGGGTCCATGTATGGTTAGGTTGCACAGTTAGGGAAAACATGTTCCAACCACTGAAAATACTTATTATAATTTATTTTGAGATAGTCACATGGTCATGGGTCCCCTATTTCATGGTTAAGGAAAATAGTCTTTTATACATGGCCCCTCTATCCAACACTCTAACAATTTGGGAAACTGTTAAAACAAGCCTGTATGATTTCTGTTAACGATATGGCCAGTGAAATTTCTCACCGTATGAGGTTCTAAGGTCAGAACAAGCCCTAGAAACCATCAAAAACTTCATGATATCATTAATCATTCATATTAGGTCCAAAACAAAGAAATAGACTAAAATTTTAATAATCCATACCTCATATAAAATTTGGGATCTTTCAATTATTCCATGTCCAATGGTGTGAATTTTAATACCAAGCATGCAATACCATCATTTCTCGTAGGTTTTGGTCATACAACTTAGTCCCTTAGGTGATTGTTTTTTTAATTTTTTGGTGTAAGACTTATTCATGAGGGGTAAAGCACATCCTGATTTTAGTATGTATTTCCCATTAAATTAATCTTATTTGTTCGATTTATTACATTACACTCAACACTGAACTAAATTAGAGAATGTTTTAGTGTGGTATAATATTAAAATAAAAAATTAAATACACTAAAATATGGATAAATAAAACATAATTTTAGAACTATTTTTTTGAAAAATTTTAAGGGTTCTTATTCACTTCAGAAAATACCATTGAATCTAAAGAAATTATTTTTATAAATTACATATTTTTTATTAAATTTGTGAATCTTTAGGAATTATATCAATAAACTTTATTGATAAAATAAATTTAATGATCAATAAAATAAATAAATAACATACTTGGAATAATTATGTCAAAATAATGAATACCAGTTTAATTATTTATGGATAAAAATGATATGTTTAAAAACCATGTTTTTTTATATTCCTAAGTTAGATTTATCATATTTCAAGTATTAAATTTAATGAAATTTAGTTTATAAATATTTAAAAATAATAATAAACCTTGATTAATTTATTTTTAAGTAATTAATAATAAATATAAAATTATTTAGTGTTAAGAGGCCTATTTTCAATGAATTTTTTTTGTTCTATATGTTGAGTATTTTCATTTTAAAAAATTAGATTAATTTCTTTTAAATAATGATTTTAATAAAATAAATTATATATATTCAAATAAATTACCAATAATTTAGTGAATATTATTTTTTAAGGTATAAATATAAATTCATTTTTATGCTTATAAATACATTTTTCTAAAAAAAATTAATGACTTACGAATTTCTATATTAAAATTGATTATTATCTCCTCTAGATTTTGAATATATTATAATTCATTCCATATTCTTAATAATAATTTTTAAATTTAGTAATAAGGTAAATTTAAATTTTATACATAAATAGTGTTATTAAGGTAAAAGTTTGTTACCATGGTAAAGGTTAAAATAAGGTAAAAAGATTATATTAAGTGATGTGTCCATAGATAAAAACCTTTATTTCTAAATAGATTTATATGGGGTTTATCTACCTCCCTTAATCTTAACATTTCTAATTTTCAATTTTGATCCACATGACTTGAATATAAAATTCATTTTATATTTAAAAAGTGAACTTTATAAAAAAGTCACTCCTTATAACTTATAAAATAAACCCTCCACTACCCTTTCTATGAAAATAAAAAAAATGAGTATTCTTACATATAATATGTTATATTTATTTCCTTAAGAATCCATTCAAATTTTTTATCCCCTAATACAATTAAGATTACCTAAATCATTTAAAATATGAATGCTTCCAAGTGAGGATATGATTTCTTATTCAAAAAAAAATGAATTATTATCCATATATTTTTATAATAATTGATTATCCATGTCATCTTATATATAATTTATCACTATAATTACATGTTTTTTAATAATTATCTTATGTAAAGTGATATAATTACTATATAATAAATTTTATCACTCATATAGTTGTTATAAAGTGTTCTTGTTTGGGTGAATTTTACCTCCTACATGAATGATGTCTTAACATTTCATTCATGAATGGATATGGAAACATAAATACTAGAAATATTACATAAAAATTATTAGTTTAATATGTTTTTATAATTATATAATGATAATATAACAAAGTATATTAATTAATTAATTTGTTTTATTTTTCATTCATTAATCACTAAATATAGATTTTTTAGATTTTCATGTGAATCATCACCATAAGTTTAATTAAATAACCCTGGGACTCTAGAAAAAAAATAAAAAAACATATTTGAACATTATAGAGGTTATTAAACCTTGACCAAGGGGCAAGGAGAAACCAAAAAATATAAATATGTATGGAAAATAGAATAGTTGGCACCCAAATAATAATTTTAACAATGAATGGTAAATTAATTGATAATAACTAATTTTAAATTTATGGAATGAATAAAAAAATAAAAAAAGGGAAATGATGAATAATAAAACTAATTTTATTATACTAGAAGTTGGAATGTGTCCAACCAAGAAGTAGTCCATGGTAAGAGCTTCTTAACTCAATTATCTCTTATTGAGATATATTATATATTCACTGAATTATTTCTTTATATAGATCATATAATTCAACATGAATACCTTTTATCATATTTTTTATGCAATTAATGTGATTAAAAAATCTATATATTTTTTTTTATTTCAATTTCTTTTGATTCATGCACTACAAAATTTATAACAGGATTTTTAACTCAATTTTATTTTATCAAGTTTTATCCTTTCTTCAATTACTATATCATTATAAGAATATGTATATTATAAATTATGATTATTTTATGTTTTATTTGAAATTATTTTATCTATATTTACATATATTCTATATAATGTTTTCCTTGATAGATTCTTACTTCCATTGTTATGGTCTTCATAATGGTTTATCATCTAAAATTTCATTCCTTGAGACATGTTTGATATTATGATCCTGTTTTCAATTTCATTGTGTATATACTACCTTTTGGATATATTTTATCATGTATATATTTTTATTAATGGTATTTGAAGTTCCATTGTATGTTTTATATTTATAGTTCTTTTCAATCTAAGGATTCCAAAGCCATAAGATTTTCATTTACAATCTCATATTGAAATCATGATTGTCTACATTTAAATTAATTTTCTGTGAAATTAAATGCTCTCTATATATAAAATATTAATATATTTTCTTATAATATGGTTATATTTAGAGTCTAATTATATTAATATTATTAAAATTCATTTTTTTATAAGTTAACAGGAGAGATTCATGTAAATGAGGATAAACTTAACTATTCTCATTGGTCAGTAATATTTCTCATATGTGTCTATATTATACATATTAGATTACTTATTTTCATTTTCTATGATCTTTTAATTTCGTCACAAGATTTCTAAATGAATATTTTTAATACTTTTCCACAATGTTTATTTTCTATTTATTTTACTCTTGAACATGTGTTGAAAGAATCTTCCTTGTAAATTCTTTAATTATGAACACATTTTCCTTCTATATTTTTAAAATTTATTCCTGAATCTTCCTTTACATGATTTCATTATTTCATAAATTAAATTTCATTTCCACTTTTTTATAAATTATTTATTTTTTTTATTAAAATATGTATAAAAAGAAAATAGAATTTGTGGTTATTTCACAAAGTATTTCATAATGCTATAAAAAGATATTTTTCATATATATCAGTACTCTTTAATGTTTATTATGATTCAATGGGGATATAGTCTAACGATAATGATCAATATAATATATTAACATAATTTATTCTATAATTAAATATTTTATATCCTACAAATATTTTATTTTAGTGAAAATTTTAACATTTTATGATTTTAGTTGTAAATGGACTGTAATTGCCAAAATGTACTAATTTTGATTTTTAACTATTTTATTTACTTTCTCAATTTGGCCATAATTTTTCTGATTATCTAAATTGAAAAATTCTTTTCCTTATATATTAATTATTAATTAGTAATAATTTCATTAATCTATACTATGAGATCAATCAAACTAATAGTGTCCCAAAGGAGCTCACAAGTCATGTCTTGGAATATATGCCCAATTTTAAAGATTTTCATTGATGGTCCCAAATATTCTAAAATAATAAATTAATCAATCTATGATTTCACTAAAAATATAAAAGGATGAGAATAATTTTACTCAACTATGTACACATTGAAAAATTAGATGAAATTTTTTGGGTTGACAGAGTAGAGGTATAGAAAAAAAACATTCAAGAATAATACATTTCCTAATTCAGAATTTTTTTGTGTCTGACACACACACAATTTTTGAGGATGATTTTGGTGGGAAATTTGGTGTCATGACCCATCCCTCAAGGCCCATGTCGTGACTACCCAAAGCCCAACTCCAATAGGCCAGAGGCTAGTGACTAACACCGAGTACGCATATCTCGCAATTGGGAGACATTTTCCAAAGTACCTGTACATAGGCACACATCTCCAAGAACGAGTATTGAACTGAAAACACAAATTAAACATGTATGTACACCACTAAAATACCCGCATATAGTACAAGCCCATTCAAAATTAAAAGTACACCACTAAAATACCTGCATATAGTAAATGTAAAAAATAGGTATGTAAACTGGGCCAGAATACAAGCCCATTCAAAATGAAAAGTACAAGCCCCTGGAACTTTTCCGTAGAAAAACCTACCTAAAGGGTAGGTACATAATCAAAATTATGAATTCATTGATGTAAGCCTCATCTATAGGGCCTCTATCTATGGACCACCTGGCCCTAGTCCACCAAGGACTCCATCAAAGCATCGATTTTCTGTATAATACAAGACACGTGCGGGCATAGCCTGTGTATGGGTGAGTAAAACAATACTCAGTCGGGACCCCAAAAAGAAAAAAGAAAAATACCACATAGGATTACATTATGTATACCACAAAGGAAACACATGAAGCATGCCATCAAGGAAACACATGAATTACACCACTATGGACACACACAAAGCACACCCCAAAGGAAACACATAAAGTACCTTCAATACGGTCGGCTCACACATGTGTAAGTCTAAAGAACAAAGACAAGGATTTCTAATTGTAGTACATAGATCTATTAGTATACATGAAACTAGAAATTACAAAGTAACATGGAGTATATATGGTGCATGAAGTGTTAGTGTAGCATGGAGAATCAATTGTGCACTAAGCGTTGGTGGAGCACGAAGCGTCGATGGCACCTCCACTAGTGATGGAACTCGAGACGTCGATAACAAATGGAGCTTCAATGGTGTATAGAGCATTGATGGTGCACGGAGCATTAATGGTGCACAAATAATCAATGGAACATAGATAATTGAGTGTGCATGAAGAGTTGATGGGTTATGCATCCCCTAAGTCACATAGTCATTATGATCACATAGTCACAGCCAACCGTAGTATTCCGCTCATTGAATGATTGTTCTGAGAGAACCTACTACTCATTCCATTAGGGAATAATGAAACATTCACAAAAAACTCACTTAGAGTATCTAAAAATGTTCTGTCTCATTTCAAGGGTCCCAACACTAAAAATGTCTTATCAAACGGATACACAAATTGAAAGATATGGACAATTGAGTAAAAAGGGTTTTGTATGGGTGAGGTCCGACCTGACTTGGTTTGGTCGAACCAAACCGACCCGGTCATGCTGACCCAACCTAACTCAGCTAGTATAGGCCAGCCCGAACCTGCCCAGACCAATGGGTCGGCCCGACCTACGGGGCCACAGGATCAGCACGTTTCTCCAGCCCAGCCAGCGTCGCATGGGCTAGCCTTACTCGTCCGGACACGGACCACCCCGGTTGCATCCTTCTCAACACCACGGTCACCCAACTGCTTGGACATCTTGCTCCCCCTATCAATGTGCCATCACACCACATTTTATGTGGCAATCCCACCTTCCTCTTCTAGTTTTGCAGCATCGCCGCTACCGCATGATCTCGCCGATATAGCCCTCGAGCCACCTCCCGTCGTAGTCGCCACAACATCCAAATGTGGGACCCACCCTCATTATGGTCGCAGCTGGACTATGACTGTGCACCCCGTCAAAATCCCATTAGTCGAGTTCCCCACCAGGATGTGTACTTCCCTCACCACTGACTGTCTTTCTAGAGGCTCGTCGTACATCGCGCTCTCCACTATAAGTTGTTTCCTTCCAAATGTGCTCTTATCACACCTTCACACTATCAACGCGGGTCAAAACATTCGGTCTTGAATAGTTAACAATGGATCGTGGGTGCAATGATCAAGCGTTTATATAGGGTTTCAATGGGAGAAGAATTCAGGAAGAACATGCTAGATTTAGTGGGGATATATTAATCACATATACACCCAAATAATGGATCTTATCCTCGTTCATGTGGGCCTTGATCCATAATTGTTTGTGGGATAATGAAGAAACAACAACAGATAAATCATCAAGATTTAATCCGCATTTTAAACTCATGATAAACATTCCCCCCATAAGATCTAGCAAACTTTAGACTGATATATTCATGGGTTTGTCAATGTTATTCATTTTATTCGAAGAATGGGAAAGGAAATTTCAAAGATATCGACACCCTACATCAATGATTGGATCAGTTGTTGTTGAAGAACATCGGTATGTGTCATCATCAATCCTCAATCCACCGACATTTGACATTTGGATAGAGCTTCCTTCTGCTTGACTCAAGGGAATTCTGGGGTTATGGAGATAACCGTAAACACCTATAACATGACTTATTAAAAAGGAAAACCACCACATCATCAATACACAACATTCAATAAAATATTTTGATTAAATACATTAATGAAATTCACGTCAGAAAAATAACTTTCACCCTCGACCTGTGCCGGTCGATGGTAGGCCTTGCCTAATGTAAATTCAAGGTTCTATACACATTGGTGACCTAATATTTCCACTCTGGGAACCTATTTATATATAATTCTTTTTAAAAGATAAATCTCCCCTGTATTTTAATTCAAAACTAATCTCTATTCAATGAATCATTCTAGACATACAAAGCCTTGGAATCTCATGTTGTCTTAATACCTAGTCTTCGAATTTTTCCAATTAATTTATAAAAAAATTTCTGAAAATATGATTCATTACATTCCCCCTACCTTAGGGATTTACATCCCCAAAATACAATATGAAGGCTACACAACAAAAATATGAGAGTACTGAGAATGAATCTGAGAATCCCACTCCCAAGTGCTCTCCTAGAGATTCCCATAATTCCATAGAATGTGCACTAGAGGAATTAACCACCCCTGAGGGATCCTCTCCCATCGATCCTTTACCTCCACCGAGTATTCTGTAAAAGTCACCCCATCATCAATTTCTATAATGCCTAGTCTATGACATCCAATGATCATGAACATATCTCATATGCTATGAAATATAGAAGAAATCATGCACCCAGTACAACATTGGGGGTAAAGATAGGTGGTACTACACCTCACTAACTCTACTCAGAATCTAAAGGGGGATGATGTAACTCATAGATAACTTTTCACCCCAAGATAATATCTGAAATTCCCATCGAGGTGAGACCCGAAGAAACACATGGTCTCCCTCCTTGAACTCCAGAGGCCTCCACCTCCAATAATTATATAAATTCAGTCAGCTTTGTGTAGTCCTCATCTACTCCTAGATGATCTGCACCTTCTCAGTGGTAGAATATACCAACTCTGGACCCATGAGTGCTGACTCTCCTAGTTATTTCCATAAAAATGGTGACCAAACTAGTCACTCATACAAGGCCTCGAACGATACCATAATAATGGTAGAGTGTTAAATATTGTTATACCAAAACTCCACTGGAGGAAGGTGGTCATCCCAACTACTTACAAATTCTAGGAATTAAGGAAGTAACATGTCCTCGATAACCTATATGGTCCTCTACATCTGGCCATCTTCATAGGGATAAAACGCCATGCTCTAGCTCAATTGATCCCTAAAACCCTCCTGCAATCCATTCCACAACCGATATGTGAGACAAGAATCACGACTTGAGATGGTCATTGATGTAAATCCATGAATATGAACTATATGTTTGATTTAGTGGTGTCCTAATATCTCTACTGAGCTCTGACCAGGAATCTGTAAGAAGTGGACCGACATGGAGAGTTGCTCAACAATCACCTAGATCGTATCAACTCCCCTAGATGTACATGGTAAACCCATCACAAATTCCATCAATATTCCATCCATCTTCCACTCTAGAACCTAAATTGGTTGGGTCAAGAATTCTAGAACATGCTGCTCTGCCATCACTTATTGGAAAGAGAGTCATCTAGAAACTAACTCTCCCACCACCTTATTCTTACATGGTTTCCAGAATAGATTTTGGTGATCTAGATACATCTTTTTCCCACATGGATGTAAATCTAAATGTGATTTATGGAAATCCCTCCAGAACACATCCCAGAACATCTCTGGCACTACTGTGCATCCTCTAAATAGAATGACATTCTCCCATCCTTTAGAGTATCCATTAGGGGCATGCCCTATATCCATCAGAGAATGTATAGTCACATAGTCAGTTTCTCTGAGTTGTGCCTCTACGACTTGCTGTAAGAGTGGAGGGGTAACTAACATCATCAAGAGATAGGCTACTCCATCTACATCCATAAAGGATATCTGTAACATAGAAATCTTTTCAGATGCCTCACTCAACAACTGCAAGATGGGTCTCCTACTAAGAGGGTATGCCACTACATTCCCCTTCCTATGAGTACAGACAATCTCAAATCCATTGTCTTGAAGGAAATTTAGCCATCATCTCTATCTCAAGTTTAGTTCCATATGAGAGAAGATATGTGTGATACTATTTTGGTTAGAGTAGATGGTAAACCACTCTCCCATCAGGTAGTGTCACCACATCTTCAATGCGTAGAATACTGCTGCTAGCTCAAGATCATGGGTCACGTAGTTCTTCTCATGTTGTCTCAATAGGTGTAACCCATAGGAAATACCTGCTTGCCTCTGCATCATGACACAACCAAGATCAGTCCCCGATTCATTACAGAACACTACGTACTCAACACGCTCATCCAGTAATCTCAAGATAGGAGAACTCGTCGAACTCTATATCATAACCTAAAATCACTATTGGAACTTCTCTTGCCACATGAAAGGATGCCCATTCCATGTTAAGGTTGTCAAGGGTGCTACCCCTCTAGAAAGGTCAGGCACAAACCTCCAATAGTACCTTGGAAAACCCAAGAAACATTGCATGTCGGTAACACTCTTGGGTAGATCCCAATAAAACATCGCCTCAGTCTTCACCGAATCTGTTAAAAATCCCACCTCTGAAATGATGTGTCCTAGAAAGTGGAACTATCTAATCCAAAATTGCCACATCAAGATTTTCCCATTAAGTTGGTGCACTTGGAATCTGCCTAGGACCATCCTCAAGTGTATCGTGTGATCCTCCTTGAATGCCTAATACACCAGGATGTCTTCAATGAAGACCACGATGAACCAGTCTATGTAAGGATAAAAGATCATATTCATGAGCCAATAGAAACTTCTGGGGCATTCTTCAAGAAAAAAACATCTCTAGTTACTCATAGTGTCCGTACCTACACTTGAAGGCTATGTTTGGTACATCTTTATCTTGTACATAAAGCTGGTGATATATAAATATAAAGTCTATCTTCAAAACCCACATTGCTTCCTTTATCTAATCAAATAGGTAATCAATCCTCAATAGTAGATAACTATTCTTCACCATCACATGGTTCAGAAGCCAGATTTCCACAAATAATATCAAGATCTCATCTTCCTTCTTAGAAAACAAAACTTGGGCCACCCAGGGTGAAACATTGTGTCTTATGAATCCCCTCCTCTATAAGTCTTTTAGATGAACCCCCATATCATGTAGCTCCTTGAGAGCCATCCTATATGAAAGTGAAGATATTGGTGTTGTACCTCGATACAGATCAATGCTTATGTCCACATCCTTGTGAGGAGTATATCCTAGAAAAATCTTCTGGAAAGTTGTCCTTGTACTCATCCGCCACTATTGGATACTAAGGAATCATATCATATATTGCACTGAGGGTCATGGTAGCCAATTGGTTTGTAATTATCTGCTCTCTCCGATGAGTGAGTCCATCCTAGACTACTTGGGATTCCTTTTCTAAAAAAATAAAATTTGGTCCCATATCTACGGACACAGCACACTCTGTGACTAAAACAATCAATATAGGCATGAACTAAAGATAATCAGTTCATACCAAGAATTACATCATAAGACCACTATGCTTCCACCAAGAGATACCAACTATAACTATTTCCCCCTTGAGTAAGGGAACGTTGTCATCACCAGTGTGTGATCATCGAATCCCCCCCCCATAAAAGTCTATCAGTGTAGTGACTGATTCAATGGTTCCACTGGAATCTCCGAGTCTCGAACAATATTTGTGGTGGGAAAAGATTGAATGACACCTATGTTTATCCAAACTATATCTAGGGTGTAAAATAAATAGATTGTACCTATAATCATCTCTGGATCACAGGGTTTGTAATCCTCAATTTTTTGAAGTTGGCCTCATCCCTGTCTACTAGCACCCTGACCCTGTGGTGGACCACCTGAGGGTGGGGGTGGCAGTATGTCGAACCTCTGCCCACCACCTACTGCTCCACCTTCTCCTCTTCTACTTCTAAAACCTGTGGTACCACCATGTTCTTACCTTCACCTCTACCTTCGAGGTCACTCAACCATCTCCTTATCGATCGTACAATGGGTCAGACAATCTCTAGCCAGATTTCACCGACCGCCTCATGAATAACACAACATGTCCTTCGGCTGACTCACTATACTATGGGAGTCTCTCACTGCTGACCCCTTGTCCTAGGTTTGTACCCTAAATTATCTGATCCACTTGGATCCCTACATCAGATATTGGATACCTACTGTTAAAGATTCAACAACATAATTCAAAGTGGTAGCCCCCACTCTTGGTGTCTGCTCACCAAGAATGATTTCTTAGAGAAGGTCTCACTAAAGTACCCCAGTATATGTTGGGATGATAAGGGATATCATGGAAATCTTGATATCTAGGTGTTGTCCCTACTTTAAGGTTCAGGCCCTGAAGAACAGGTCTCAAACTATATATGTGGAGTAGCGAGAATGATATGTAAATCTCATTGAGTACTCTGCTACTGTCTGGATACCCTGTTGTAGATGTAGTATCTCCTTTATATGCATATATCATAATGTCACTGAAAATAACTCCTCTCTAAAGAGACACTTGAAGTCTATCCAAGTGGGGGAATCTCCTCATACATATTGAGCACTAAGCTTCACTATCCACCAGCTGAGCCATGTAGATGGATCGTCGTTATGACTGTTATCTAGTAAAGTGGTGTCCGTACTAGGAAGAAGGCATACATAACCTCCTTCATACAATCCTCAGCTACCTAGGGGTCTGGCTCACCCCTAAACATGGGTTTTGGATGCCTCTGGAACTCATTCAATGAAATCATTTTGTGTGCATCCTCTACTGGTGGCACAGGTAGTAACTGCGGCTCTCTAGGTTGTGGCATCACTATTACACCACCCGGGGGTTCTATCTCTGTTACTTGTCCTTATACCAATGACTCATCTCTAAGAAGATCATTTTGGTGACCATGTAATTGAATCCTAGATGGTTATCTACATAGAGGAATCCTTTAATATATCATGAAGTACCACAATCAAAAGAGTATACCTAGTGAACAAACATTAATTCAAGAAGAACATGAGAACACACTCAATCCTATATGATTCATGTACCATTTATTTTTCCCTGTAACTATTTTTTCATGTACCAAGTCAAAAATATGAATTTAGAGCACTAATGTATGGCTACTTTTGTCATCTAACCAATATTGGAGTCTCTAATCTAAAATCCAAACTTGAAACACTTTACAATGTTGTACCAAACTAATCTCACATACTCTTAGTTCGATTAGGTATAACTGACCACATCTGATACCACTCTATCATGACCTATCTCCTGGGTCCCATGTTTTGACTACCCCAATCCTATCATTAATAGGCTACGGGCTAGCAACAAGCACCGGGTAGGCATATCCCTCAAATGGGAGACAATTTACCATGTACTTGTACACATGCACACGCCTCCAAGAAAAACTGATGGACAAAAAACACTAACTAAAAATGAATTTATACCACTAAAATACCCACATAGCATAATGATACAAAACTAGAAAGTACATAGGGCCAGAATACAAACCCAAACAAAAGTAAAAGTACTAGCTCTTGGAACACATTTGCAGAAACCCCTACCCGAACGGTAGGTACAAAAAAATTATCTAAAGTTGCTAAAGTAAACCTTATCTATCAGACCTCTCTAAGAACCACCTTTCCCTGGTCCACCAAGGAATCCATCAAGGAATTGATCATCTTCACAGGACATGACATTTTCCGGCTTAGCTCATGTAGGTGTGAGTAAAACAATACTCAAAAGGGACCCTGAAACTACAATGGAAAAATACCACTAAAGATTACACAAAGTATACCACAACTGAAATTGATGAAGTTCACCACAAATGAAACCACATGACTTACACTGCAATGGAAACCCATGAATTACACCAGAAAGGAAACACATGAAGTACAGTTAATACGGTCAACTGACACATGTATAAGCCTAAATCATGAAGAGAAGGATCTCCATTTTTATTCCATAGATCGCTCAGTATCTATGAAACAAGAAGTGTCGATGGAACACATAGAAACGATGGTGCACAGAGCACCAACGGAGCATAGATAATTGGGGGCACACGAATCGTTGATGGCGCACAGAGCATTGATGGACCACGGAGCTTAGATGGCACATAAAGTGTCAATGGTGCCCGGAGTGGTAATGACCCCTAGGACATTGATGGTGCTTGGAGTGTCGATAGTGTATATAGCATTGATGGCACACAGAGTGTAAATGGAGAATAGATAATCTATGGTGTACGGAGCGTCAATGGGTCATGTAGTCCCCAAGTCACATAGTCACCAAGATCACATAGTCACATTCAGTCATAGGATTCCACTCAAAGCACACTTATTCTGAGAGATCCTAATCATTAATCTATTAGTTCATAAACAAGAATCCACAAAACCCCACCTAGAGTATCTTAAAAGGACGGTCTCATTTTAAGGGTCCCAACACCATAAACATATTGTAAAATGGACACATGGTTTGAAAGATATGGATAATTTTGTAAAAAGGGTCTGGTCTAGTCTGGGTCTGACCAAACCTAGTCTGGCCTACCAGACACGACCCGGTTAGTCTAGGATGGCACAAACTGGCATGGACCAATGAGCTATGTGGTCTAGATTCTTGGGCTCCAGAGTGACCCAGTTATCTAGCCCATCCCACCCTGGCCATGTCCCTATGATCCATGTGGTCTCCCAACCACATTTCTAACCACCTCTACTTGTCAAAACAACACTAGACTGTGTTCCACATATTCGATCCACTTTCTCTACCTGATCAAATAGCCTCAGAGTCGCTGTGAGATCCTTCCACCGCGGCCTCCAATCTGCGTCCCTCTGTAGCTATCGCAGCCTCTAACTGTGGAATTTGGTCACCACCCATAGCATTCACCCTTGTAGGGCCCTCCTCTTGTGTGGTCCTTCCTAGACCTTGGCTACATGCCCCGCCACCGGTTTGCCCACCATCGGGTTGTCTGTCTAGCGCCCCGCCAGAACCTAGCCTCCGACAGGGCCTTGTGATACCCTCACAATCGACCATTCAACCAGTAGTCCACCATTCGTCACGCCCTCCGCTGTAAGATTCTTCCAACCGAATGTGCTCCCATCCCACCTTCATATTGTTGTCTCGGGCAAAAACATTCGGTCTCAAATCGTTGCGCAATGGATTGTGGGTGCAATGATCAGGCATTCACATAGGGTTTCAATGGGTGAAGAACTCATGAAGAATGTGATATATTTAGTGTGGAGAGATTGAGGACATAAACACCCAATGAATGGATGTTGGCCTTGTTCATGTCAGCCTTGATTCATTCGTGTTATAAGGATTATGAAGAATCAACAACATATAAATCATCAAGATTAAATCCCCTTTCAAAACTATAATAAACATCCCACCTGCAAGAACAATTGAACCTTGGATCTACCTATTTGTGGGTCGGTCTACATTCTTCATTTGATTTTAAGAATGGGAAAGGAAATCACAAAAAAAACAAAAACCTACCTAGAGGATTGGATTAGTCATTGATGAAGAATGGAGGTATGTGCCATCTTCGATCATAGATCTGTCTGTATTCATCATCGGGAGAGAGCTTCTTTCTCCCTGCCTCTAGGGAATTCTAGGGTTATGGTGATAACCCTTAATTCCTCTGACTTGTATTATTAAAAATTAAAACCACCACTTTATCAACATAAAAAATTCAATAAAATATTTTTATTAACTATTTTAATGATGTTCACGTTCAAAAAATAACTTTCACCCCCAACCCGCACTAGTCTTGGTTAGGCCCACCTAAGGTAAAGTCGTTATTCTAAATGCAATGGTGCACTCATATTTTTTATCTATTCACCCATTTAGATGTTATTATAGTTAAAAGATAAATAGATCATGAGGTTCAATTGAAACATAAACATTATTCAATGAATCATTCTGAGTATACTCTGCCTCAGAATATCATGTCGTCTTAGCACCAAGTCACAGAATTTTTCCAATTAATTTCTAAAAATAAATTCAGGAAAATCTAAGTCATTAAATTTTACCATTAATTTTCCTATACAAATGCATCCCCTATATATTCCATTGGGTTGACAATATAGATAGAAAATTTGGTCAATTTTTAAGTCTTTTATGTTTTAATAGTATTATTAATTTTCATTATATATTAGTCTCATTTTTTCCTCTAGTTCTTTCATTTTTATCATTTTTGTTTCCCCCATAGTAATTTTATTAACTACATGAAAGTGGATAACTAACATTGAAGATTTTTTTAAGGAAATTAGTGGTGGTTTCATGAGTTATTTCACTTTCAAGTGTCTTTTAATACTATTCTAGAAATTTCAATGATGGTTAAATAAATTAAAGTGGGAAATTTCCTCATTTTCTTTATCATTGTATTTCTTCTTTTGGTTTATCAATATTCATTTCCTTCAAAACATGGGTCATGAAAATGATAGAGTATGACTAGAATATTGTTGGTCGATGAAGATGTATCTTTGATGGATTTAAAAAGAGTATTACCTCACATGGAGAGATCTAGTTATGGGGTAGTAATAATTATAATTGTCATGTGTAGGGGAATAATTACTTATCACTACATTGATTAAAAGATTGAGAGTCATTCAAAGAATGAGGATTGCTATATGTTCTATGTGGCATGCATGATTTTGTAAATGTTATATTATGAGGGGTGGTACCAAAATTATATAGACCTCTAATGCATTGGGTAATATGATACATCTCATGAGATGATGAATATTATGTATGAACATGGCACTAGCTTTGTTCACAGTGACAATGTTGTGATTATGCACATATTTTATTTGAGAACATGATTCTATAATTGTTCAAAAATATATGTGGTATTTCCCTATTAATACATGATGTTTAATTTTTATGAGTTTCCATAGTCCATACCATTATTTATTTCTTCATCTCAAGGTTATAATTGTGATCCTTTTCTTAGTTTTATGATAATGATGTTTATCGTCACCCATGTTATACTGATTCATGTCCTTATTTATCCTCTTATTGGGATTTTAGCTCACTGCTTTCATTGATTTATATCCTCAAGTGATTATTTTTACTACATATAATGATAACTTTACATGGATAATGAAGAAAAGTATTAATAAATGTTTATCTATTATTGTTGTGAATGTTTTGTATGTGCCTAATTTTACCAAGAAACTAAAACATTAGATCACGATTTTGTAACACTATTATGTTTTTTTATCATTAATATTATGTAATAGTCATTTAATAAAAAGTTGGGTCACTATATTAAATCCTTATCATAATATTTTTTACCACAATTAACTCATTTACCCTTTACTAGGGTGATAAATTTTACCACATTTACTATTTATAATGCCTAAAAATAAAAGAGGCTGATTTACTGAATTTAAACCTACTAATTCAAAATATGGAACTAATTTTTCAACATTCAATTTATATTAGTGATATAAATTCATTTTAAAATAATTCTACAAAACGTGATAGAAAATAATTTTATAGAAGAAATGTTTTCTTAATTATAAAAAGATTTTTTACCAAAATCCATATAAAACAAATTTCAATAAAACTAATTGGATTATTAATAATATAAATGAAATAATTTTAATTTTAATACCATTTTAAAATTTAATGTAACTTTTCAACTTCTTTAATCAAAAATACCTTTTTAATAAAAATCTATATTTTTCACTACGAAAAATCCAAATTTTCAACTAATTCTCCAAAAAAATCTCTAAGATTGTTTTTACAAGATGATTTAAAAACTAATATAATTTTATTAAATATAATTTTATAATGTTCTAAAAATTAATTTTATTATTCTCTCACAAAAATAAATAAAACCCATTTTTTGAGGAAAAAATATTTTTGAATAATAAAATGGCTTCACTAAAAATTAAGTGCTTATTTCCTAAGAATTAAATAATAAATTTTTAATAATTAGGATGTTTATAAATATATAATAATTTTTTTAATCATATTCATGCTTTCTAGTTCATTGACTATGTTATAACTGATATATTTTAATAATAGTGTTTTGTGGTTCATTAAAGCTCGGTGTTGTGTTTCTTGTATGCTATCGAACGTAGTATTCTTTTAAAATATATGGATATTTAAATTATCATGATATTTAATGAAATATTATTATTAGTGAGGATTTATGAAATTTTAAATAAATTTAGGATGAATGATATTTTCTTTTTAGGTGATAATTGGGTGGTGTTGTCATTAATACCGTGGAAAGTATGTTTTGATCATTTTGTGAGAGATTTAGTGGGAGTGAAATGATTAAATGTAGAGGATAGATAAGGATAATATTTTATCTTATTTTATTCTATAATTTAATTATTTATATCCCTAAATGTGAAATTTTAAATAAAATTTTTAATTTCTTGGTTTTTGTAGTGAATTGTGCTTAGTCGAAAAAAGTCCTAATTTTTATTTTTTAACTGTTTTTCTTAACATTTATATTTTGTAAATAACATTATATTTTTTATCCAAAATTAAATATTTAATTCCTTTTATGATTTTATTTTAATAGGGATACATTCCATTAAACCGGACGAGGATCTAAGTCAAATTATTGAGTCCCAAACAGGGCACATATGTGAGGACATGGAATCTGTTCCCAATTCTGGATATTTTAAAAGACATACACATATATCATGAAAGATTAATTAAATAATATTAAAAATTTAAAATAGTAATATAATATGACTAGGATCATTTTATTCAACTATTTTCATATATGATTCAACTTTCTTAGTCACCACAAATTCATAGTAAATCGAAGAAGGTGAATATGAAGAGTCTTCAGACCATAAATTATTTATTTATTTCTCTTGATATATCAATCACTAAATATTTCCATGTAATATTAAATTTTGAGGGTATAAATTGGAGAGATAGAAAAAAAATATTAAATTAGAAAACCTTTCTCAATTCATCCATTTAATTTGTCTTCCATGAGTGAACTTTTATAGGAATATTTTAGAGGGAATTTTGGCCACTCTTTTTCCTATAAAACGGTATCTCCTCTATATTTCATGGGGTTGGAATTCTAGTTTCCATTTTGGTATTTTGATGGTTCTTTGATATTTTAAAATTATTATGAATTTTTAATATATATTATTATTCATCCTCTCATTATTTCATTTTTAACTTTTTTTCTCCTCCATAATACTTTTATTAACTCGATGGAAATGGTGAACTAACATTGATGTTTTTTCGAGGGAAAGAATCTACATTTTATTCATTCCAAGCTCACTAATGCACCATTTTGTTATATTTTAAGAATTTAATTATAGTTAAATCAATTATAATAATGTTGATTCCTATTTTATTTATTATCTAATTTCTTATTACCATTTATCAATATTCCTTCCCTTCGTTATTTGAGTCATGAATACGATAGAGCATGACTTTAATAGTGTTGGTCAATGAATAGATATACTAGTTGGATTTTAGAAGTGTATTTCCCTATATTAATTGATATCTATGTGGGTTAGTAATAATTAAAAAGTGAGAGAATAGTTTGATAATTCTTGATTATTATTTTGAGTAGAATATTTTTAGTTATTCATAGAAAAATGATATCTCCATGGTAAACAACCTATAGAAAGTGTCAATTATTTTTAACCTCATTTTTATAAATTATTAATATTTTTCACTCATATATATATAATACACATTTAAAAACCCACCTAAAGTATATCAGTATGTTATTTAGAAGTATATTGGTTAGAATATAAATAGTGACAATAGAAAATATGTGTTGTGTGAGAATCATCCTTGGGATCCACCTGAGGGTGAGAACCATGCTCTATTCTTAGTAAGCTAAGAAATATACTATTTAGGTATTCATGAAAATTACCTCTCACCACATAACATATACATCCTTTCCCTGCATAGCTTATAATCAAATTTTTATGGTAATTTTAATGAATCCCATTTATTTATTATAGGTTCACTAAGTTGTGATTAGATTATGAATGTTTTTATGTTCATGTGGAACACATATAAATAGTTTATCATTAAAAGATGTTATGGTCTGATATAGACCTCTAATGCATCTATTAAATATTTAAATCTCATGAAAAAAGGTTATGGTGCACGGTTGGTTGGCCTAGGTCAACTATATTATGGAATGGTCATCAGCCTTGTCCATTATGGGAAGAATTTCTTGATGGTTAACTTTGATGAATCTTCTATTCTAATATTCAAGATTTATTCTTTTATTATGTATCGTGCGTATATCATTTTACATGTTATTCACTCATGCTACTCTCATTTTAGGAGTAAAACATAATTTAATTATTTATGATTCAAAATAAATGTTTTATGGGGTATTATTTACTAATGTATGGTTGATTCACCTTGATTATGCTTTCATACCCACGTTTTCATCTTATACTCACTAATAATCCTCGATGGTAACATCTTATGTTTACCCTTACTAAGAAACTAAGATCACCCTTTTCTTATATTTTTGTTCCATCAGTAATAGAGAATATTATTATGTCTCATATGTAAATAAGGACATCATGTGTAGAGAATTTTGTGGGAGATATTGAATACTTATTATAAAATAAGTAATTATTGGTTTAGTGGTAACAACTATAATTTGGTTGTAATTTATGGGTTTTGTTAGGTAAATTTATTTCCAAAATATCTAAAACACTATACCTAAAAGGTCTTGGTTATGTAAGTTATGTAGTCATTATTATATATCTCGTAATTATTTATGAATATTTTTCGGTTTTCATAGTTTTTATCAGTTATGTTGTGTAATGAACATGCTTTTAACACTAGATTTGTGAGTATAGTCCTTGGAAACATTAGTTGGTATCAGAGAAGATCTTACAAAACTATAGTTATTCGCATGTTATCAAAAAATGATAATTTATTATTTATATATTCTATGATGGGTTTATAATTTTCTGGGAGATCAAAAGTTCAGAGGCAAAAATACATTTTTTAGGTCATATGTTATTGGATTTTTAAGGCAATTAGTCATATTTTGGGAGACGTTTTAAAGAAATTCTATCTTTAGGTATAAATAAACATTAGGGTTAACAGGTAATTTGATGTCATGTCAATTAAGGTTATTTTCAGAAAATATTAATATATTTTTTTGGAAATAAATGATTAAGGTATATATTAATATTTAAGTGAATAATTGTTTTTTAGGAGTGTAGGCTAATTTGAATTTTTGGAGCATAGGTTTCCATAATTTTTTGGTGTAGAATATATTAAGAAAGTAATTAATAATGTTCGGTTAATTATTTTTTGGGATTAGTTTATTTAAAAAACATAAGGAAAACAACGATTAAGGGAAATAGTTGTATTTTGAACAAGTAAATCTAAATATATCTTGGGTTGAAATGATTGTTTCAAAGGATAATGTGATTATGATTGATTTTTCACATTAATATGTTTATTAATTATTAACATAACCAATTTTGTTTTAGTATTTGGTTAATAAAAGGATAATGAAAATTATTTTACGAATGGTATGCCTCTAGAAACACCTATAACAAATAATAGAGGCATATTTGGCATAAATGGTTGCAAAAAATTAAAATCTATACATATTCCTATTAAGAGAGAAAACATGATTATTTCGTCTTATACAAGATAGTAATGTAGAAATATCATTATAAATTTTATCTCTATTAATGACTATGTCAAGAATATCCTCATATATTTTCATCCATGAGAGAAATTATAATTGTGAGGTCATAATTTATTTAACTGGGTTGAATGTAACACCTTTTTATTTTAGTATGCATTTCCCATTAAATAAATATTATTTTTTTGATAACTTGTGTTATATACGACATCGGGCTAAAGTGAATTTTTTTTTTATTATGGTAGAATATCAAAATAAAAAAGGAAATACATTATAATATAGTTAAATGAAAATTAATTGTAAAATTACATTTTATTGTAAAATTAAAATTTTTCTAATTACCTTATGAAAATACCATTGATTTTAATATAATGGATTTTCTATACTAACCATTTTAATTGAATTTATTGCATTTAAAGAATGATATCAACAAATTTTATTAATAAAATTATATTAATTTTTATGCTAATTTAAAAATAATTTCCAAGGAATTGTTAAGTATCTATAAGGAATACCAATTTAATTATTTATGGTTAAAGAAAAAATGTTTTGTTTACAAACATTGTTTTATTTTATATTATATGTTCAAAAGTCAAATTTCACATATTTTAACATTGAAATTTAATTAACTCCAATATTTATTTCTCTAAACAAATAAATAAACATTCATTAATTTATTATAAATTAATTCGTAATAAATATAAAATTATTTATTGTTGAAAGACCTAACTTTCAATGAATTGTTTTTTATATATGTTGTGCATTATCATTTTAAAATATTTGATTAATAATTATTAAATAATTATTTTAATAAAAAAATTATATATATTTTAAAATATATTACCAATAATTTAATGATTATTACATGTTATGTTAAAAAAATAAATTCATTTTTATGCTTAAAAATAAATTTCTATAAAAGAAGTTTTTTATAAATTACAATTTATTAAACAAAAATTTATTTTTATCACTTTAATAAATTGAATAAATTAAAATGGTTCTGTCATATGGAATCATTAATTAAATTGTTTTAATATGATAATTTTTATTTTTATAAATTAAAATAATTTACTAAGTTAAAATTTAGTTACAGTGAAAAATGTTAAAATAAGGTTTGATGGTTTCAATATGGATAAGGTTATAAATAATAAATAATTATCATTAAATGTACATATAGGTTATTTATAAGCATCCATAGATCTTATATTTACTAATTTTCAATTTTGGATCCATTTTAGTTGAATATGAATTTAACTTTATATTATGAAATTGGTATTTATGAAAATACCACCCATTTCCACTTATAAAAGGACCCATCCACCACCCTTACATAGACACACATAAAATTTGAATTCATTGTTATAATCGACCATATTATTTCTTTAATAATCCATTCATGTGTTTTTTCCTCTAATATCAAGAGGATTTAGGAAACCCAACCATAACATACATAAATATTACATCATTTTAGATGAATATTTAATTCATCTAATATTAATATGCACCCCCAAAACATTGAAGTTTTATTATAATTAGAGACTAGATATATAATAAAATTATTTCATACAAGATCTTAAACAACTCCCACAATCCTCTACTCACATACTATCCATATTAAATATATCTTACTTAATATCTTTCTTCATAACTAGGGTAAATGGAAATATAAGAAAGGGATATCTTAGATTCTCAGTAAGGGTAAACATGAGAGATATCAATTTGTGATTAGAAGTGATAATAATATAACCGTAATAGTATGATATTATGATAAAAATTTAAAAATATATTAAACAAGTCATTTACCATAAATCTTGAGTCATTGTAGAAGGATTTATTATAAAAAAAAGACATCACTCATAATATAGGGTCATTTTCATGGAAATAGGGAATAATAAACATAATTTTAAATATTAGGTGAGGTTAGGTATAAATAAAATCAATCAATCAAATATATATATATATATATGTTTCTGGTGATATTATATGCCTTATGCCTTAGTTTACCCCCTTTCGACCCATTTTATCCTTTACCTTGATAACATAATTTTTCCAATGGTAAGTGTTCATTATAAATAAAAATAAAATTGAAATTAAAAATTAAATTAGTTATAATTATTCCAAATGAGGAATTACTTCTAGAATATTAAACTTGTAAAGATGTCAAAAATTATCTTTCATATCCATGCAAAAAACAAGTAAAACCCATTTTTAGATAAAATGTATATTTAGGTATAAAAATTGATTTTAGTCCCATTAAATTATAAATAAAAACCATTAAATAAATGTAAAAGTGTTTTATTGAATATAATTTATTAATATTTAAATAAAATCATTCATATGTAGTGATTAGTTTTTTTGTTAATATAAAAATACATTATATATAATAAAAATGATTTTCTAAAAAATATATCATTTTTCCTTCAAATGACTTTATATTCGTTTATAACCCATTTTTAATAAATTTATGCATGATAATTAATTTTAATACATGTATAAAAATAAAATTCCAGTTTTTTAATTCAATAAATAGGATTAATTAGATTTAAAATATAAATATATACAAATAAAATAATGTTTTAAACAAAACAATTCCATATAAATAATATTTATTCAAGTAGTATTCCTTATCTTTTTATAATAATTTAATTAATTTAATTAATTTATATTTTTAATTATTAAATCTTTTTTATCAATAAATTTTATAAATATCATTCCACAAAATATTTAAATATAACAAAAATAAATAATTCAACAAAACAGTTCAAAAAAAATTTCAAGAATTAATGGTGTTTTCTTACGTGAATTTGATCCATTTAACAAAATAATTAATTTATCTATTTAATTTCATTATTTAATAATGTATTTAATTTTATGTTTTAAAAAATTAATATTCACTTAAGTTCAATATTGTGTGAATCGATAGATATTTCACAAATGATATTTATTAAAGAGAACTATATTCTATAATCAAGGGGTGTTATAATATACCACATTATAATAATTTTTTCCCAAAATATAATTTCATAATGAAAAAATGAGGATTCTGATTTCTCATTACATCCTCATTTTCTCACATAGATTCCTCAAATTTATGGTTTCACCACAAAACATTGACAAGGTGAGTTGTCCTATTCTGCATCACTTTATCTCTTAGATCTATAATCTCATCAAGTTTTTCATCATATGAAAGATGATGATACATGTTAGAAAAAAAAATTATTGACAGTGTTTTGTGGTCGATTATTTTTGTTGACAAGGTTTGACATTTTTAAGAGGTTTTTTTGGTCAAAGGAGGCATGATTGTTTCCACGTTTTGGGAGAATATGGCTAAGAATAATTGTAAGTTAAGAAATTAAAAAGGATCACATGGAGTACATAACTCATACAATTTTATGTGGAGAACATATGTTCTAAAGGATTGTTTATTTCACGAAAGATGTGTTGGATCACATCATAAGATAAACCATAGGTGATCATATGATCTCATGAAGTAAAATAGATCATATGAAAACAATTATAGGCCAAGGTGGACTGGTTTCACTATCAAATATAATTAAGATAAGATAAGAAGATTGATGACCATGAGGGCCTAAATGAGATCATGTTATCCACATGAATGAAGAAATATCACCCAATCTACATGAATGAGGGACAATAAATCTATCAATGTGAATGAAGGAGGTTCTTCTGATTCACATAAATATAAGCGAATATTTTTATTGATTGAATGATGTAAGATCTTAATAAAATATATGTTTAATAGGATCATGAAAAGGATTAATGTGAATAACATGATAGAAGATAAGATGGAAATTACCTTGTCATCGAGCAGTCACTCAAAATCATGTGACAACATAACTGTCAATGGATATCAGGATTGACTCACAAGATGTAATTTAAGATAATAATGTTGACCAAGTCAGAATAGCATTTTACATATGACTTGTAGAGGAGTTTGATCATGTAAGCTAGAACTGATTATGTGAAGCTCACAAGGCTAATTCTAAGCTAGATTAATGGATGAATGACTATGATTTATTGAGTTATGGTTGTGGATTAATGCCTATAAATACCCCTTAACACATCCTTGATTAGTTAATAAATTTTATTACAAGGTTTGTTCAAAAGTAAAGTTCAAAGAACGTATTTCACACAAAAATAATTGAGCTACTCAATTACAGAATCTATGTATGAATAAATGCATAAGAATATTTACATAAAGAAAAGGAAATCATGAAATTGGGTATAACTTCTAGGGAGTTATTTGATGGGTGTTTTCATGAATAAGAAAATATGTCAGAGTTTTGCAATCAACATAAGAGGAATAGGATCTTGAACTAGAGCCACAAAATCTGTGTATGTTGATGGGGATCTTACGAAGGTGTCTTGTGAAGGGTTGTTGTATGAAATATAAATGATCCAAGATAAAAAATTCAAAAAATCTAGTTGTCATAAAATTTATGAAATTGGATAAAAAAACCTTTTTCTGAATCAATTATGAACTAATAATAAAGAGATTCTACAGGAGTGGTAGTCTGTTTTCTTCAACAAGTAGAAAACAATAATCTTTTAAATGGTGAATCGTTGAAAACTTTGAGGGATAGTGAGTTTCTATTGAACCTTGTAACATTAGATCACTTTTTTGGGTTCATTAAAATGGAAAATTTCTTTCAATACTCCTTATAAATAGCACAAAAGGTCTAGCTAGATAAAAAATATTATTTTGTGTTTATGTTTTAATTTGAATTTATTCATTACTATAGGAATGAGATAGAATAAATTTTTGTTTAATGATTAAAAAAGATCTAAAGGGGAATTTATTTTAATCTATCATACTTTGATACCGACCACACCCCTTAGGGTTTTTAACCTAGTTAGGATAAAAATTAATTCTATATCAAAGGGTTAATGTTGTAGGTTATCTCTCAACATAATCAATGGAATCTGTTAATCAGAAATGGATTTGGATATTGGATGGGAACAATTTTTTGGTTATTTATAAAATGAATGTATCACTAAATTCAATCATTAGGTATATATTTTTTATCACTACAATGCATGTGTATTTTGGATTGTATTGATATTTAATCTTTACCATAAGTATAAAGAAAATAATTTGTTGTTTCCACCAGAGGAATCAATTCCTTAGGGAGAACTTTTTCCAAAAAATCTATACAAAGTTAACATCATGTAATTCATCACATTCCATGTTGAAAAAGATAATAATTTTATATTAAAGTGATTTAAAAGTTCAAGAATATAAATTTCATGTTATTTGTAAAAAATATGAGTACATTATAATGGAACCCAATGAGCCTTTTATATTGAATCCTTGGTAAAGTGAATGTTTTTGTGGAAGACATGTTTGTTATCAAATAATCTCTCAATGATTTAAATATCGTTATCAGAAACATTAGAATAATTCCATCTTGGTTCAATATGAAAGTCTCTATATATGAGTATAATGATCCAAAGGATATGACATTGAATCGTTTGCATTGTACTCTTATTGATTATGAGATGAGAAATAATGATAATGAAGCTATGGAAAATAGAAGTCTAAAGAGGTGGTATTATAGGCCATGAAGAATATAACTATATAATATCCCCAATATGAATACTTAGTGGATATATTTATGTCATACTTTTCTTGAAATATAAAAAGGGAAAATGAAAAGTTTAAAGGTAAAAAAAATAATTCATTATTTTATTGCATAAATGATTGATATCTTCCAGTAAAGTGTCCTAAGAAGCTTCAAGATGATGATGAAAATGATGATATAATTATCAAGAAGTAGTATTCAACCAATGTGAAACATAAAAAAATATTAAGTGAAATTTCATCAAAAAAAGATGCTTTTCTTATTAGAAAATGACATTTTAGTAGAATCTAAGTTGAAGAGATGTAGGATTACCTGGATCATAGAGAAATTTATATGGGAATAGTTGTAGGTAAATCCCTAATAAGGGAATAAAGAGAAAATAAAAAAAGATAATTTGATGAAATAGTTTACCTCCATGCTGAATTAAAAGATTCTCTTGAAGAGATATACATTTAGGGGTCTAAGATGAAGACAACCAACATACTGGTTCATGATTCATAACTCCATATACATTAATAGGAATAAGATACATATGATATGATCATGAAAATTTAAAATAAAAAATTTAAAATCCATAAAACCCTGATAAATTCATCAACTACAAGATCATATTTGAATAATAGAACAAGTTTAGTGATAGTTTGACTAACTTATTAAAATATTGTTTCAAAATTATCAAATAAAATTTTGAAGAAGTAGTTGGCCTATGAAGAAACTAAAAATGTATAGGAGAATCTCTAGGATCCAACTATGATATTAGAAAAGTAGGTTTAATATGTTATAGAAAATGGGAAATTATAGTATAGAGTTCCAAAAAAATAGTCATAGGAATATTTGGATAAGAAAATGAAACATAAAAATGACCAAGCTTGTATGGGGATTAATCACAAATAAGAATCAATAGTGATTGGTGTAAGACCACAAGAACCCACTCTAGGGTTGAAGAATGACTTGTGTATGAATCAGAATCCAAAGATTCAAAGAACCCTAGGGTGGAACAGTTTTGTAAAAATGACATGCAAGAATATGCATCATATTAGGTTTTATTGTTTTAGAAAGATGTGACATTATCAAAATGTATTTTCCATAGCGAATAGGTACAGACAGGTGAAAGATAAATGGAGGTAGCTAAAAAGAGTTCAATATTCTAGGAATTCTATTGATGGTCACTTTTTTGGTGTGGAGTATTGAAATACATGCTAGAACTTTATTACAAATAATGATAAGGAATGTACCAAAGTAGATCCCAAATGTTTTAGGCAATAGCTATGGTATCATCAAACGAGATGAGAATGAAAAATTAATTTATATCATTTCAAGATTTATTTTTCGATCATACTCTATGGGAGATCAATAATATATATCAACATTAATTATGAGTTGAACAAAATTGTTAAAAAAACAAAAGAGATAAGTAGGAAGTCGTTATAGTGATTTCCTACAAAGAATCATATTACCCTAGAATATAGGTATATGATATTTGATACACCTCCCATTTGACGGGAAATAAGGTTATAATGAATTTAATTTGGTATGAAAAGGAAGGTATTTCCATATTTGGAAATAATGAATGCCAAAAGATTATTGGATCAGGAAAAGACAAGTTTGGGGAAAAATATATGAGGCATACAGATCTATTGGTTGTTTAAGGTATCATACATGACTTTTTAAGTGTTCACCAACTGTGTTACTCATGAAACACAATAATATTTACTGAGAAGGTGTGTATAATCAAGAGAAAATAAGGTGCAGTTTTTTTGTAGGAAACATGTAGGATGTTGAACATCAACCTTGTCAGTGGAGAAGAAGATATGATAATTCAATCAAAGGAAGAAGAAAACATGTTGTGGAATAATTTATTTGGAAATATTACCAAAATATCCATTAATTATTTGGTGAAATGTGATGCTACACAATATCTACCATGTTTATCACATGGTCATACTCATATGTGTGATACTTACAAAAAAGGAAAGATCACTTGAAATACACATAAGTAAAAAAAGGAAAAAAATTAATTATATTTATATAACTGATGCATATTGAGGTGTTGTGACCTATTCCTACAAGTTTTATTAATGGGAAGAGAGAGTATGTCCTATTAATTAATGATATTGTTGGATTTGAATGCGTATGAATTACCACCCAAAAGTCCAATGTGTTATTTTTCATAACAAATTATCATAGGGATGTTGAAAATATGCTAGGTCAAAAGATCCAAAAGTTATAAATTAATAATGGAGAATAATTCACAAACTTCCAGGTGTAGGATTATCTCTATAAACATGGGATAATGAACTAAGTTTCAGTGGAATGAACTCCTAAAAAATAGATTGTTTGAAAGAAGAAACTAGATTAGCAACAACCTGGACATAATAATTCTTATTGATAATGAAATTCTAGAGATGTTTTGGTGAGAGTAAGGGTTTACACTATTCTACATTTCTAATAGATTCGTATTGTTTCAAAAGAAAGAGAAGACTCCATTTGAGATATAGTATGGAAACATGTAGACATTGAAGTATTTTTGAGTCTTACAATGTAAGTGTTTCATTTTAAATAAGGAGAAAGATAAAAGGATTGAATCCTATTGAGATAAAGGGATATTTTATGGCTACATAGAAAAATGAAAAGAATATAAGTTATTTAATATGTAGTTGATAAATTTTTTAGAGAGGAATGAGTTTTTTCTTTTTTAAAATGAGTTGCATATTATGAAAATACATAAAAAATCATAGGAGGATAGTGATAAAGAGAGAAGAAGTTTAGTGGTTTCAAGTACCTGAGGAAGATTCAGAAGAAGATTCAAATGATGAAAAGGATGAATATATACTTGTATCTATAAATAAATAAAAGAGTTGAGATAAAATTTAAAGTAATACAATAAATAGTTATCAAATAACACTAGTAAAAATAAGGGGATTGAAGAAGCTGCATCAAGAATATTTCTTATCATAGGTAGATAAATGTTTTTTGAATAAATTGTAAGAGATGATAATTAGGTTCTCGTGATGAATGTAGAAATCGACCAAAACAAAAGGATGCAAACATGGGATATTTTTTGAGGTTGATAGAATATAATGTCATAAATTCCAAATGGTACTTCCACAATAAGTTAAATGAAGATATCAAAATAATTTGATATAAATCTAGAATGGTTTGAAAGGGATACTCGGAGATATAGGGTAATAATGTTTATGACGCATTCACACCCATTCCAATGCTGGATACAATTCAACTATTCTTTTACATAATAGTGAAAAGTAATTTAAATGTTTTCAATATGGATTTCAAGTAAGTATTTCTAAATAGGGATCTAGAAGAAGAAGTGAATATTGAAAAATTAGACGGTTTTCACATTCATGAGGATGATAAAAAACTTTTTTAGTTAAAGAAGGATCTATATGGGTTGAAGTACACACCAAGAACATGGAATTCATGACATGTTTAGTATTTGAGGAATCATGGCTTCCATCATGGTGGAGTTTATTACAATATCTATATCAATAATTAGATTAATAAAAGGATGATGGAACTATTTTAGTGACACATTTTTTATGTATTTACCATTTTAATATTTATATATATATATCTGTATTTATCCTTGGAGTCAACATGGTGTTTGGGAGTCTTAGAACCCCAGAATTAATATACTAAAAATATAAATATATTATAATGCACGCATGTGAATCGTTCCAATGTTTCTATATTTTCCCATTATTTAGGATCTCATATGAGAAATCCAACACCACAGTTGAGTCCATAAGGATATATTTACCCTAGTCATTAAGTAAGGTTGGTTGGTACTAGACATTTGGTTGAGGTAGTCATTGGTGGGAGAGTTTAATAAAATAAATAATTTTATTATTATTTTTTTAAATGACCTAACCTAGATAATACTCTATAAATACCAAATTATAAAAAATATCATGGGTTATCCACTTAACCATGGGATTATTTTATAGGAGGTTTATAAATTCTTAATTTGGGGATAGAGATCAGACAATGAGCGATGATCATATCTTGGAGGATCGAGAGGTAGTGAATGTAGCAGGACTTCCTTGTCACTAGAGAATCCATTCTTTACTAAAGTTTAATCCTAAATCAAGGTATAGAATTTTTTATGTTTTAAATCCTATTTATATAACGAATCATAAATTAATTTATCTTCTTTGATTTATATCATTTTATGTCTCACATTATTCCATTTAATTATATTTAATTGTTGATTCCAATTTATTATTTCTATATATTTATATCACCCATGAATATATCATTTATGAAATTGATAGCCACAAATTCTTGGATAATGAAGTATTTACTTTATTATTATGAATTTATCCCTATTTTCTTTATGTTCTATATCATTGGACCATGAGGTCTTAGTATGAAATTGTCAGGGGGGGTTGAGAGCAGTCAGACCCCCATATTTGTGGAAATTATGTGAAAAAAATGTAGTGATTTTTTGATATATCATGATGGATCAAAAGTGACGTTTTTTCATAACCCAGCCCAATAGGGCCTATGTCGTGAAAACCCAATCCCACGTATAATTGGTCAAGGGCTACAAACTAGAACTGAGTAAGTATATCACACACACAGGAGGCATTAAATTAATGTACCTATGCTCGTGTATCCTTTAAGATACACTTCGAGCCTGTTACAGGGATCACACTATGTGTGGTAGGTGTCACTTAGCGTGGGATCATTTTCCCTTTTGTAGAAACTATATCCCCACCAAGGGGGTCCTACATAGAAACTAATTTTTTATTACATGTCATTTAACATGGGATTTCCATATCCCACTAGTTCCTTCTTACCATCATCCTCCATGTCATTTCCAACATCGTTCTCATTAGAGATTAGGGATCTGGGATTTTCTAACCATCCTATCACTAGATATTAGGATATGAACTTTGATTATACTCATTAAATAATGAGACATGTCATCTGTATCCACACCATTGAATCTGGGAGGAATAGGGACCTCCAATCCATTCTGATTCTCCTCTAATCATCCTCTTCTGTCATCACACCATGATAACACCCTCGATCACGAGCCGTAACAACAGTATTGATATATTTCACAAAATAGTGTTCCCATAGTGATCAAATACCAGGAATTAGTCAATCCATAGGAATAATAAAGTACTAATGATGAACATGTGGAAAAAGAGGGAAAAATATATGAACCAAATGATTTGAGGATAAAACTCATCCTTTTTTCATTTGGCCTCGATCCATTTTCCCATAAATATATATCTAAGAGGGATATAACATATTAAAAAATGAATACATTACAAATAAATCAACCATAAATGTTTGAATTCATTCTTATTTTTGGAATTGATCTTTGTTCGACTCGTATAAATATGTGAAGGAATTACACAATTCAAATATCCTACATAGAGTTTGTATTGGTCACTAATGAAAGGCTATCAAGAATTTCTATCATTGGAGAGATCAATGAACTCCACTGGTGCATGATCCTTAATATGAACTCTATATGATTTCAACTTCCAACAAATATCCAATGACTCCTCTCCAATGGATCCTGCCAATCTCTAGTTTTTTCATCTAACCATATGGATTAATGAATAGTCATGCATTTATAGAGAATTTTAGGTCATGAAAAATAAATAAATTAAATTAATTTCCTTTAGTTAATTCATCTAAAAATTCACCCATGTCCAAGTCCAACTTAAGCATCTGATACGCTCCATGGTTATGTTATGCCTCAGGTAAAACCCATAATTTAAACTCAATGAAGGACTCACATTTCCGATCTAATCCTCTATTCATAAGTTATTTGAGTTTTTTCGGAAAACTAAATGTGTGTGATATTGATATATTTAATATATGTAAATAATTAATTTCGAGCACATTGGACCATGGAATCTCACATTATCCTATCGCTTTTCTCTGAAAATAATCCACATAATGTTGTAAATTAATAGATGTAAAATTGAAGTCATTACATTCTCTCAACCTTAGGGTTTTCCATCACAAAAAGTGAAAAACTACTAAAAATATGAGGGTACTTGGCTCACATATGGGTTTCCTACTACAATGTTAACTCCATGGAGCCAGACTACCTCTTACACATATAAGAAATCCAATATCTATATGGAAATATACTCTTGAATGGATAGGAATCTGGCCAACATGGTGAGTCGATCTATGATCACTTGGATGGAATCATAACCCATGGATGTATGTGGTAACCCTATCATGGATTCCATTTATATCACATCCTACTTACACACTAGCACCTCAACGAGTTATGTTAAACATTCTATAACATGGTGCTATGCCTTCATTTGCTGACAAGTGAGGCATCATGAGACAATCTTTCCAACACAAATCATCATTATTTTCCACCAAAACTAACATGATAGTTCTTAGTACATCTTTTACACACCTATATGTTCCAAAAAAGTAGATTTATGAAACTCCCTCATCACCTCCTACAACAACATCAATGGTACCAACGTCTATCCTCATAAGAGGATAACATACTCCCCACCTTCAGAATATCTATATGGATAATGTAGTGGATATCTAACTACATAATGTCTTATGGTCAGAATATCTATACTGAGATTCCCTAACATGTTGTAAAATTGGTGGGGTAACAACCATCGACTGAAGATATAGAGTACCATCATTGTCTACTAAGTACAACTATAATGAGGCTAACTACTCTGACACCTCAGCCAACAACTGAGAACTATATATCCTACTGAGAGAATATTCCACCACATTCCCTTTCCCAAGAGTACATAAAATCTTGAACTAATATTCTTGGAGGACCTTTATCCATTAACTATGTCTCAAGTTAAGATCATTCTATGATAAGATATACTTGATGCTCTAATGGTCATATTAGATGATATGAAACACACCCATTAGGTAGTGTCACCACATATTCAAGGAAATTAATACCAATAAAATTTTATGATCAAGGTTCATATAGTTATCCTCTTGTGGTCTCAACTACTTGGACTCATTATAAATTCCATCCTACCCCTACATCCAAACACAACCAATTTTTTCATGAGGAATCACAAAAAACTACATACTCATCACCCTCCTCTAGAAATCTAAAGATATGGGTGCTCATCATCCTCTGCCTTACCTCTTTAAAACACTGATGAGACCTTTACTTCCACACAAAATACTATACCTTTTACCTCAATGATGTCAAGGGTTGATGAAACTCTAGAGAAACTTTCTAAAAACCTCTCGTAGTACCCTATAAGCCCAATGAATCTCTACACCTCGGTAACACTCTTGGGTGGATCTCAAGTGAGCACAACCCCTACCATTATTAGCTCTACTACCACTCATTCTTATGATATGATGTCCCCTGGGAAGGGGACCACTCAAATTAGAAGCTGACACTTCAACATATTCCTATAATGGTGATTCTCTTTATGTGTTTCTAGGACCATCATCAAGTGTCTTACGTACTCCTTCATAGACAATGAGTACACTAGGATTTCATCAATGAAACCACCAAAAACTAGTCTAATAAAGAATGAAATATTTGGTTCATGAGTCCCATGAAAACATATGTTTTGTTTTTATAAATCAAAGGGCATAAACAAGTACTTATAGTGACCATAGTGACATCTAAATGCCACCTTCAAGATGTCATCATCTCGTACTCGCAGATGGTGATAGGTTGATATAAGTCCATCATTTGAGAAGCATTGAGCCCCTATCAACTAATCTATGATGTAATATATCCTCATCAATGGATAATTATTATTTAAGGTCACCTAGTTTTATATCCTTTAATCTACACAAAACCTCAAACCCTCATCTACCTTCTTGGAGAATAGCACTGTAGATACCTAGGAGAAACACTGGGTATCATAAAGACTGTGTCTTGTATGTCCTCCAACTACAACCGCATATCTCAAAGATATATAGGATAAATATAACATGATGGTGGAGATATCGTGGATATACTAGGGTGTATGTCAATGTAGATGTCCAAATACTAGTGGGGAGGTAATCCTAGAATATCCTTAGGAAATATTTTCTTATACTCTACCACCACCACAGGGAACCGGTAGCCCATAACTTCCACTGCTCCAATAGTCATGCTAGAAAACTAGTGAGTAATCTGTTTCACTCATCTATACATGATCCCATATTTATCTTCCAAGCTTATATTTCAACCCATAATTTAAAAAATCATCCCATTAATATGGACACACCACATCCTCTAACTAAAACATTTAATTTTAGAATGAACAAGGGATATCCAGTCCATACCAATGTTGACATCATCAAGCCTCATTACTATTTTAAAGAGATCCCACAATAAACTATTGCCTCCAAGAATCAGATCACATTATTTGTAGAAGTGTGAAATGATCGATTCCCCTTCTATTAGAGTCTCCAATCCCAAGGTTAGAGCCATAGTATCAACCAAAATCTCCAAGTCTCAAACTAGAGAAGTGGAAAGAAAGGAATGACTCACAATCATGTCTATTAGTACTACAAATTAGGTAGAAAAGGCACAGATAATATATCATATCATCCATTGACACTCATTTTT
The DNA here is from genome assembly GCA_963277665.1 of Viscum album. Classification (NCBI taxonomy): domain Eukaryota; kingdom Viridiplantae; phylum Streptophyta; class Magnoliopsida; order Santalales; family Viscaceae; genus Viscum; species Viscum album. Next base: position 1,642,410,646 of record OY728163.1, on the reverse strand, counting down.
ACATGCCTTCATAGCCTATAACTGGCATCATCCCTTACCACCATCTCTCTGAGCCTTTCGAGGACCACCTAGGGGTGGTGTGGGTAATAGTTAAAACCTATGACCAACTATTGCTAGTCCATAGGACCCTCTTCCATGTATTCCACCTTATGGAACCCAATAACACTGCATATTTCTCTGACACAATGGTCCCTTTACCTTCCCCTGATCACATATACAATGGGTCATACAATCACATGCCATATGTCTCCAACCATCATAGGTGAACCACCGCCTCTTCCTCATCTAACTCAATCCATCCTGGGATCCCTACACCACTAACCCTCTATCATATAATCATCTCCTAAAGTGTCTAGAACTTCTATATCCCTGCAACTATCATTGGATACCTACTTCCAAGGTCTCACCTACTTGGTTCCCACTACCATCACCCATTATTAGTGTCTGCTCTATTATAAATATCTATACCAATAAGGCATTCTCGATTACTCCAACAAAAATGTGAATGAAAATAGATATAACTAAATTTATAATATCGCGGCATAATCCCTACTCAATGTTCTATGGTCTGATGAATAAATATAACACCATATCCATTGAGTACCGTGAGAGATCTGTAAAAATCATTGACTACTCTTCCATGGTTATATTTCCCTGCTCAAAGGTCCATTCTCTAAAGAACATATATAGCACCATATCCATGGAGCACTACGAGATATATATAAACCTCACCGAATACTCTTCCATGATAGTAATACCCTACTATATTTGCATAATATCTTGGATAATCTATGATCAGAACATGACTAGTTAGAAATCCTCTCAAAAGAGACAATCAATGTCAGACTAGGTGAGAGATGTGTTGTCATGTGATTAACTCAAAAGACTCTTCCATCACCAAGTGGAACTCTAAATAAGACTCATTTTGAGGACTAACATATAATACGATGGGGTCCTTACAGGGTGGAAAAATGAAGTGATGACCTCAATCCAGTCCTCATCTTCCTGGGGGTTTATCTCTCTAAAAAACATGATGGTCACTACTTCTGGAACCCATACATTTCACTCAGCTTGCATGCATCCTCATCCAGTAATGCCCATGTTAACTTCTACTCAATGGGTGGTGGTATTACTAGTAAACCTCCCAAAGGTACTATCACTAGAATATGACCAGACATTGAAGACTCGTCACTTAGTGGATCATCCGCATGATCATGTAGTGTAATCCTTGTTGGTTGTTTCAATATAGTAATATTTAAATAAATAATATTTACCACGATCACAAAGTATATCGGGGAAGATGATTAATGAAGGACATATAAAAAATAACTCATTACTATATGATGCATGTACCAATTCTTTCCCTATAACTAATTTCAATATTCATTGAGTCAAAATTCAGGTGATTAGAGTCCTGATGTACTGGTACGTCAGCTTTTACACCAAAACTAGAGTTATTAGACCAAAATCCAAACTTAATATAGTTAACCTTTCGGCAATAAAATCCAATAATATCTCAAAAACTCGCGAACTAAGGTAGAAAAGACAGATCTGATACCACTATGTCATGACCCGACCTAATGGTACCAGAACCATGACCACCCCAAGCCCGCCTCCAATATGTCGTTAGATGGATACTATCATTGAGTTGGCATATCACACACACGGTAGGAATTATTATAATGTACCAACACACAAACGCCTTTCCAAGCCCATAAAATATTGAAATATAAAACAACTGAAACTAATTCACGAATACATCTATAATACCACTATTAGAGTATGATAACATGTACGAATATCAATAAAGGGTCAAAATATAGGCCCATCCACAAGGTAGAGAGTCCAACCTGATTATAAGGAAATGACTACTATCAAATTCAATAACAATGAAAACACCTTGGTCTACCTTTCACAATCTATGCTTCATTGTCTCCATATCCTCCCTGGACACCATAAAATTCTTCATCGTCTTCATGAGACACAACATTTGTAAGAGGAACCCATGAAAGTTTGATTAAAAAATACCTAGTATCACACCTTAAAAACAATAAACACATAACATTATAAATAGTAAACTCATAATAAGGATATATAAATCAATGCATAAATACTCCATATATACTCAGGAAGGACACCATACATCCAAGAAGTCATAATCAAACTTCCAACCATAATATTCTGCTTAAAGCTTCTCAACAAATATTATTCTATGAAATCCTACTCCATGAACCATTCTACCATCAGAAATTCTCATCCAAAAGTTCAGTATCACTGGTACCCACCTAAGAAATCACAATAGTCTTATAAGACCCTGATATTTAGCTAGGGGATCACACCCAAGGCCTCTATGAGACATCAAGAACCCAATATGGATCAACCATAAATATAGGTTATTGTGTTCCAATGATATTGTGAACCCTATCGATACAACCAACTAGATAGAGAATAATCTCCCTACACATGGATATCATGTCGATTCAACAAACACAAACTAGGTTATAATAATAAATGATAGAGGAACACACACTTGTCTCACAGTTGGTGTAACATCCCTCCTCCTCATTGGATTGAGAATGTGGGAGGATGCTACTAGGTGTTAAGTGACATCCCCAAGATGCCGAAGGCTAGAAATAAATGTTGAATTGTTTCAATAAAATTTGGGAATGATTTAACCTTTAAGAATAATAAAATTATCCAATAAAACCAAACCAACAAACCACTAAATAATTCATGATGAAAATAAAGAAAAATCAACGAATTCATTTATATAATAACCCACCAAAGTGTACTACAATAGAAGCCAAAGTAACAAAAAAAACTAAATAGTGGAAGATGAATAATATAACATCAATATGAAAACAAGACTCGATGCTCCACAAGCTCTATGATCAAATTTCACCATCCCAAGTAACATGAAGAAGTACTAAAGATGTGGGATACTTTACCTTTTCTCATGTCCCGGTAGATGACAACCTCAGAATCACCAATGTGACAAAGTAGGGGTGAGTATAACACAAGGTAGGTTTTCTCCAATGAATCCCCTACTCTTTACACTATGGTAAAACATGTTAGCAAAATTTATATAAAACAGTTTATATAGAACAATTTCTAAAGTAGTTTATAACTAAAAATTAACATAATGAATAGTAAATTGTTTTCAAAGGAAATCACATAAAAATTTCTATAAGTCATTTACCATTATTTTTTAGTATCACCATTTCATTCGACATATCCACACAAATGACCACGCATGAACCTTGGAAGATGTTAAAAGGCCTGACCCTTATCCATCACCAAATAATGGGGGAGACTTCTTACCCTTATCCGTCCCAAATGAACCTGAATTTTTAATGGGGGATATACCTAACCCTTATCCATCCCAAAAATGATGTGGGAGACTCCTAACCATTATCTATATCAGATGCACAAGAATACACACAATGCTTTATTCCCAATCATAATGCCAATACAATCACACCAACCATTTCAACAAAAGCATACCAATATTGAAAACCATTACAACAAACCATTTCCACATTTTTACAATAAAACCATATCTTTATTGAAAAGATTTCAATGAAACCATTTACTACATTTCCAAAAAATATAAACGTTAAAATCAACAATTTATAATCAGAAAACTCACTTAACATTCCATAAAAATGCCCAATTTTTTACAATTCCTCAAACTGTCACAAAAGAGGGTTTCCAACAAGACGTTGACATCAATATCAAAGAAAATTTCCATAGAAACCATAAATTTAAAACTAATCCTTAAGGTTATAAATATAGGAGTTGAGATTGAATCCACCTACCTCGAGAGTATTGGCGAAAACAGTAAATGGTTGAAGAACACCAATGAAACTAGGTTAATTCTCCACGAACCCGCCTTATATCTCTTCCCCTAAAACAATAAATTCCAAATAAAAAACTTATTCAGCATCCAAAACCATATATCTACCCATAGTGGGATTATATATAAGAAACCAAGAAGAGGGGTGAATTATATCTAAGAAAAACAACAAGAATGATGAATAATGAACACTTTCCATGAGGAATTGGCTTCTAATCACCCAAAGAAACCTTTGGATCACCTATAGATCGACGAGATAACCTTACTTGACCTTTGGGGAAGAAAAATCTATATTTAGTTCTATATAAGAGGGAAAATGAGGTACTTAATGGAAAAAAATGCGATAGATCAACTTCTTAAGAAGGTGGTTTTGACTCACGCACAGTTTAGTCACATGGTTAAGAAAATTGTGCAATAACCATGCATTAGATACTACCATAAATATGGCCCCTAGAATGGTCTCCTCACATGGTCTCCAACATCATGCTCCAACCATGTTGATTCCAATGCCTAAAACTTCCCAAACCACATGGTTTCTCCTAGGTTTCTGCATGGTTTTGAAAAACCATGTGTCGCTCAAGAGACTTCCCTATAGCCGTAAAAAAACATTTAGATTTATCAATAACTCACCTATTTACTTTATATACATAAAATTTTAAATAAATGGATTCTTACTTGAAACTAAGGGTGATACATTCTCCCCACCATTTGTTTTTCCATCCCTGAAAAGTAAAAAACAAATGGTGTCTGGAAAGAATTCCAAGCATTGCTCTTTCAATTCCTTATCATGTTGCCAGTTATCATCCAAAACATGGCCATGTTTCCACAAAACCCATAATAGAATGATGATTTTTTCACACATGACTTTCACTTTATTATCCACAATTTCCATTGGGATATGTACCAAGGAATAGTACGAATCTAGGTCAACGTGATCCCATCTAATAACATGGTTAAGATCAGGATGATAATTTTTTAGATGTGATTCATGGAACACATTATGCAACAAAATGAACCATGGTGGAAATACCAACAAATATTTCATATCTAAAACCTATTTCTATATCTCTAAAGGTCTTATGCATCAAATAGATAACATGCTCTCCTTCCCAAAATATCAATGACCAAGCCTTGGATAAATCGTTAAGAGTACATGATCACTCACCACGAACAAAAATAGTCTTGAATGATGATCCACATAATATTTATGAATAATTAGAGTCATATCCATTCATTTACTGATCAACTTAATCTTCTCCATTGTTTCTTGGATGAGGATCGACCCAACTAGTAAAGTTTCTCCCATTTCCACCCAACATAGTGGTTAACGACATGGACACCCATACAATGCTACAAAAGGATCCATACATATTGAGGATTGATAGTTATTATTATACAATAAGTTAATTAAGGGTATGTGATCTTCCCATGAGCCCCCAAAATCCATTAAAAAAGCATGTATCAAGTCTTCCAACATTTGAATCATCCATTTAGATTGTCCATCTGTTTGATGATGATACGCTATACTCATAGTGAACTATTCCCCAAGGGATTTCTATAAGGATTTCTAGAAATATGTAATGAACCTTAGATCTCTATCTGACACTGTAGAATCTAGTATTCCATGTCTCTTCACCTCTTCATGGATATATATTTTGGATAGATCCTCCAACAAATGAGTTTCACTAATAGGGATGAAATGATCGTACTTGGTTAGATGATCCACTATCGCCCATATGGAATCATGTTTTCGTACCATTATTGGGATACCTATAACAAAAATCCATAGCTAGATGCTCCCACTAACACACATGGATAGGTAAAGACAGCAACATACATGTCGGTCTTTAATGCTCTGCCATAACTTTCTGATAGGTTAAGCACTTTGAAACAAACTCAGCCACCTTCTATATCATATTGTTCCACCAAAACTATGCTTTCAAATATTTATACATCTTCTAAATTCCTAGATTAACAACCCATCTTGAATGGTGTTAATCATGTAGAAATTTCTTTTGAAAATCCATAGGTACAATCATCTAGTTCATGAACCACACGACTGAACTCTCATTCAATCTCTATATCTCAAGCTCTTCCCACTATTTCAATATTAACTCATTTGAACACATTCATCATCAGACTTATGTGCCTCCATTACCATCTCCATCAAATCAGGAACCATAGAAATGTAAAAGAAAAGTATAAAATCATTTTGGTCCTCACATTCCACATGCATATCGACTAAGACTAACATCAACTACCACTTTTCTAAAGCTTCTTTTTCTAGTTGAGCATATGGATTTCTAATTAAGGCATCTTCCACTGTATCGATTTTCCCTGTGTATACCTCAATTCAATGTAAAAAATATGTAGATAATCTATCTATATCATTTTTTCAATATTCAAATATCTTTCTGAGAAATCACGTTTCAAGATCTTATGATCCGTGAACACTATAAATTTCTCACCAAAGAGATAAAGATTCCAAGTATTCAAGGCATGGACGATTCCAAATAACTCCAAATCATGTGTTGGGTAATTATTCTCTTGCACTCTCTATTGCCTTGATCCATAGGCAACAAAATCGTCACCTTCCATCAGAAAGCATCCCAAAACTGATCTCGAAGCATCACAATACACCACGTACCCCTATCTTAATTCTAGAAAAATCAATATAGGTGATGATGTAAGATGAATTTCCAGCCCTTGGAAAGACTTCTATCATTCCTTAATCCATTGGAATGCAACGTTCTTCTTTTTCAAGTCTATCAGAGTTTATTTTAGTCATGAAAATTCATGAACAAAGTGTTAGTAATAATTGGAAAAACCAAAAAAACTTCAGATCTCAAAAATGTTCTTTAATAGTTTCCAAGGGATAATAACATTTATCTTATCTGGATCCACTAAAACACCACTTTTAGAAATACATGTCCATGAAATCATACCTATTATATCCAGAAATCACACTTTTATAATTTGGCATACAAATGATGGTCTCTGAAGATTTCCATCTTGTCACCAAGTGTTGCACATGCTCGGCCCTTTTCCTTTAATACACCAATATTTCAACAAAAAACACCATAATAAAAGTGACCAGATATTACAGAAATATCCAATTCATCAATTCCATAAATACTAATAGTGAATTCATAAGACAAAAAGGAATTTCCATGTATTTATAATGTCTATATCTACTTCTGAATGTTGTTTTCAGAATATCCTATTTCCAAACTCACAATTGGTGATATACTAATCACAATTCAATTCTGGAGAACCACTAATCTCCCCTCAAGTGTTCAAATAGATCATCAATTAATTTTATTGGATATAGATTCTTTATTGTAACTTGGTTTAGTTTATGATATTCCTTACAAATCTGAATATTTCCATATTCCTTCTTTACGAACAAGACTGGTGCTGCACAGAGTTATGTGCTTGGCTGAATGAAACCATTTCTTTCCAGCAATTCCAACTGTATTTTCAACACCCTTAATTTCCTTGGTACCATCCTAGAATATGGAAGGGAAATCGTATTGGTCTCCATAAGAATATCAATCATAAAATTCACTTCTATTAAAGGTTGTAACCATGAGAAGTTATTAGGGAAAACATCTGAGAATTGATCCATGACTACTAAAAAATTGTGGTCCTTGATATCTTTTATTGATACCAATGTCAACACCTCCAAGTGGTAGGATATCATTCCCACTATTGGTTCCAGCATGCCCATTGCACCTATCCTTAAAACCCATTATCCTCTAAAGATATTCTCAACACCATACTCAGTTGTGAGACTAACTATTCTTATATAAGAGTCTAAGTGAGCCTTAAACGTTTTCAACCAATCCATACCAAGGGTTACATTATAGAAATCAATTTCTGACACCGATAAGTTCCATTTTAGTTCAGATCCATCAATATCTATAGAACATGTTTTACACAGAAAGTCATGAAATTCTCTTTGACCTAGAGGAGTATAATGTTTTATCACATAAGGAATAATCTCACGTTTTAATATTATAAAATCAACTGCACAAGAATAAATTAAGAAATATGATGCATCAGTATCAAACAACACTTTCATAAGGGTATAATTCAAAATAATCATACCTCTCACCATCGATGGTCCAACCTGATCATCTGTAATCATCTGCTCAGCTCCATATAATTTATTCATCATTTCACTCAACTTCTTATTTATTTACTGAGATTTACCTTATTGAGAAGTCATGGAATTCCTAGAATCACCATAACTAGCTCTACTATACCAATGAAAATTATTCTACAATCCTTTCCCAGTAGAAGCATACGATGCTTGAGAGACTTGAGAAGTGTCTCGAGCACCTGAACTTGGAGCATTGTGACAATATCACATTATATTTCTCATCTTTTTGAAATTATGGTATTATATTTGTGGTTTTTTACACCCTCGATTTATGTGGTCAAAGGAACCACATTGAAAGTGTCCCGCTTTTTTGCGGTTCTCATAGTAAGATTCACCAATCCAGCTGTCTGATTCTGATTCCTGATCCCACCTTGGATGTAAGTGTCCCGCTTCCTCTTGCTCCTAGTATTTGAGTTTCCATGGGTATGAACATACTTCCTTCTCCCATAGGTCAAGATATGTCATGTTCATCCACCATCTCTCTACTGACCATCTTCGTGTAGTTGGTAATACAAAGCACAACTGTCTTAGAGAGAATAACTTTCCTTAGCCTTGATTCAAAGATGTCTTCTTTTAAGGATATTATAACAAATATTTCATGTTTAAATCACTCTATATTCATAAATGTATCTACATACTTTGTTAAAGTTATACTTTCCACATTAGAATGAAAAATTGTTCCATCCTTTGAATCTTGAAACTGTAATGATAGAATTATTTGTTGATAAAATTCCTCAAAATCCACACAATTAAGGCCTTGATCTACTTTATTCTACACCATTAGATCCCCCCACTAGCATGCAAGGTCCTTGATTATATACCTGTACAACTTGACTTTAAACTTCACAGGTGTGCCAATGAAATAAACAATACGATTCATTCTATTCAGAAACACCTGAGCCTTTTCTAGTTTAGAATCACCCATGTATAAGGATGAATTATATTTCTGGATCTAGATGGAATGGTCCCCTTATTTGGGTCCATCCCTATAGTTCACGATGTATGAAACTTTAAATTCATGGATGATACTTTGAAACAGATATTGGTTCACCTTCAGCTCAGGTGAAACCACATTCTCCTCAACTTCTTCAAGTTGGTTTAAATGAAGCCTACCATGTTCCATTTTCTAAAAAACCACATCTCTATAAGTCTCACTCTCTAGAAAATAAAGTCTTAGAGTTTAAAATTATAACACATAAACTTCGATAACATTTCTTTCCAAAAATAAACATTTTTCATGTTCAACTACTTTTGAAATATTTTAACTTTCATTTAAAAATCCAACCGTTTTCAAAATATACCAACTATGCTCTTTTCAAAGTCATTTATTTGAAAAAATCATCATTTTTTAAAAATCAACATAGTGAATCAAATCATATATCATTACTAAATATTAAATATTCAATCCTAGTGGAAATTCATTCTTCTAATTCATGTCATGCTCCTCTCATTGGCTAAACCCATGATAATGAAATTTTAATATCCTTTATGTGTCTTTAAAAAACTTATTTTCCCAACTCCCATGTAACATGGAGTTCAGTATGAAAATTATAGCTTTGAATTTTTATGCTCTACATTTCATGTCCCAATAATACTATTCCTTTCTAAGATTCCATCCCAATTACTAGACAATATTGAATTCAACACCAAAACCGAGAAAACTGATAACTACTTGTTCCACAAGGAAAGGAACAAGATGATACCAATTATCTAAAACATGATTTTGGACTGAGAAAATCTGATAATATTTTTAACATTCCTTCTTCTCCACGTTCGCTTGAGAAGGTGGGATGATGCTTCTAGGTTTTAAGCGACATACCCAAGATGCCAAATGCTAGAAATAAATGTCTAAGGGTTTTGATACATTTTGGGATATTTACCCTTTAAGAAATAAAACTAATCCAATAAAACCAAACAAAAAACCATTATATGATGCATGATAAAAATTACAACAACTCCACCAATTATTTTATATCAAAACCCACCAAATTTTACTACAACTGAATCCAAACCAACATCAATGTAAAGAGAGGAAGTTGACTAATAAAAATCCAAGTTGATCATAAAAATCCATCCTTCATGGCTCTATGCTCCAACATCACCAAATAGCCCAAGTATCAGGAAGTAGTGCTAAAGACATGTGATACTTTACCTTTTCCCAGTTCTCAATAGATGATATATGTAAAAGAACCAATGTTACAAATAAGGGGTGAGTATAAAATTAAATAGGTTTTTCCTAATTACTTCTCTACTCACTTCACTAGGGTTGAACAAGTTATCAACATTTATATAAAAAAATTTATATAAAAAATTTATAATATATTTTATAACTAAAAATTAACATAATTCATAGAAAAAAATTTCAAACGAAAAAACATAAAAATTTATTTAAATCATTTAACATTACTTTTTATTTTCACCATTCCATTACACATATCTACACAACTGACCATGCATAAAACCTGGAAGAGGTAGAAAGCCCTAACCCTTATCCATACAAGAATGGTGGGGGGAAATTCTCACCCTTATCCTGCCCAAATTCACATTAATTCTTAGTGGGGGATACACCTGACCCATATCCATCCAAAAAATTATGGTGGAGGCTCAGGACCTATATCCATCCCAGATGCACATGAACACACAAAAATATTTATGCAAATTTACAATTCCAAAACAATCACTCCAACCATTTCAATAAAACATACCTTTATTGAAAAAAAATATAATATAATTTATCTAAATAAAAAGATATTTTATTGAAAACATTTCATTGATACCATTTACCACAATTCTATAAAATATACATTTTTAAATCAACAAACCAATTTAACTTTCCACAAAATGACTAATTTTCCCCAATTCACCAAATTGTCACAAAACCAGCATTATAATAAGGAATTCACACTAATATCATAACCAATTTCAATCAAAGAAATCAATTTCAAACTAATCCTTCATGTTCTCAATAGAGGAGTCAAGAGTAAAGCCACCTACCTTGACAGTTTTGGAGAAAATGAAAACGTCATGAAGATTACCAATGAAACCAGGTTAATCTCCACACACCCACCTTAGATATATTCTTCGAACACAAATAAGTCCAAATATAAACTTATTTGGAATGAAAACACTTAGATATACCAATGGTGGGTATAGATCTAAGAAACTGAGAAGAGGGGTGAAGTAGATCTATGAAAAACATCAAAAACGATGAGGAATGAACACTTACTATCAGGAATCATCTTCTAATTACTAAGAGAAGCCTTCTGATCACCTTTGAATCGACCGGAGAACCTTCACTGACCTTTGGGGAATAAAAACCCCAATATATGGCTACAGATGAGGGAAAACTAGTCACTTAAAGGAAAACACATTTTAGATCCACTTTTTAAGGATGTGGTTTTGACACACGCACGGTTTAGTCACATGGTTTGACAAACCGTGTGCTAGCCATGTGTCAGCTGCCCCCTTAAAGATGACACTTGTCATGGTCTACTTGCATGGTCTCCTCACATGGTCTCTAAAACCGTGTTCCAACCATACTGAAGCCACTACCTCAAACTTCCCAAACTACATGGTTTCTCATAGGCTGTCGCAGGGTTTGGACAAACTGTACACCCCCTGTGTGCCATCCCTATACCCTAATTTTCTTAAAAGTTCTACAAACCTCACCCATTTAACTTATATATTTAAAATCATAAATAAATGGTTACTTACCAGAAACCGGGGGTGCTGTAGTGGGACACCACAAATTCTATATGAGATTCATCATCCCGAGGGATAATAATCTAGAGATGTGTACGTAATGCCACATTGTACCCTCATGGTGATAAACCAAGGGTACACACTCAACTGATATTATTCCAAAATAATTAAATAAAGGTACCCAAACACCATCAATAGAGGTAAATGGTGTGTACTTGGGGTATATGGCTTCTCCAGTCAACCCTTGGTCTCCTCGTGTGTCTCTGTGTCACACGACATGTAAATATAAAAAACATATAGTATGTAAGTAATAATACATGGTGTCTAGATGTATCCCAACACACTATAAATCTCTATTTTATTTTCCCATTTATTTTTCGTCATTCTATTGTACTAACCATTACACACCTAGATGTGCCCATGTACACCTGGTCATGTACTATGGTCATGTATGTGTAATTCGGCCAATATGTGCTTTCGTATCCTCCATGATACATGGTGATCTTCTAACACAGGTCACCTAAAATGTGATAGGTATCACACAGTGTGTGATTTTTTTCTCCTTATAGAAACCCTAGCGTTGCATAGAGGGGTCCCACACAGTTTTTAATTCTAGATTACACACCGTATAACCATAGATTCCAATATACTATTGGTTCCTCTTCTGTGTCGTCCTATGAATCATCATCGTCGTCACCCTCACTTGAGATTAGGGATATGGGGTTGGATGCCCATCATGTCCCTAGATTTTGGGATCCAAACTTTGAATCTACTTGGGAAATTCCCACATGTGCCATCTATAGTCACACCATTGAATCCATGATGATCGGGAATCACCAATCCAATATGATATACCTTTGATCATCGTCTATCATCATCATACCATGATCTCAACCTTAATAATGAGCCTTACCCATGCTATTGATCTGTGATGCCAAAGAACAGTAAAAAAATGTTCAAATACAAAATATTGGTGAAAATGTTGGCCAAAGAAGAAATTGCGAAGAATCAAGGGAGAAATACCTAAACAAAAAGATTTCAAGATTGAAAATTAGCCTTTTTACATCAATCCATTTTTAAATATATATATTAATGAAGAGGAAAATTACCAATGAACATAATAAATCTATCGCAAATAAATATAGCATCGATGCATGAATCGATTATTGTTCATGGAATTGATCTAAATTTGACTGGGATAAAATAATGGGGTGTAATTAAAAAAATATAATGTCTTACCTAGATTTTTTATCAATTACAAATAATGAATGGTCCTATGTTTCAATCATCAGAGAGATCCACAATTTCCATTAGCACATGATCCTCGATCTGATCTAGATCTGACGTTGTCTAGAAATAATCCTCTAATAGATCCTCTCTAATGGATCTGCACAATATCTCTATTTCATATCTAACCATAGTGATTGAGTCATAGCTATGAATTTATAGAGTTTTTTATGTCCAGAAAAATTAATAAAATAAATTAATTGTATTTACTTAATTTTTTTCAAAATTCGACCATAACCAATACCAACTGAAGAATCATATTTTCTCTAAGTTTATATAATTCATAGGGTAAAACCAATGTTTTTAAATAAATGGCAGCATCAAATTTTTAATCCAATCCTCTCTTCAAAAATTATTCCAATTATTTAGTAAAATTGTACAAACCAGATATTAATATATTTAATATATTTAATATATTTAATATATTTTAAAAATTAATTTTGGTTACACCATTCCTTGTAATATCATGTCATATAAGTTCTTAGCTCTGAAAATAATCCATATTATATTATAAAGTAATACATGGAAAATCATATTCATTACATGATTTTTGGATCTGGGATTAGGAGCGGTGTTGGGAAATGGGAGGTGCATATAATGTGTAGCGACTCATCATAATTTGATTGGTTTTTTATTTTTGACCTCTGGTGGCCTGGAATAGATGTCTAGAGGCATAACCATTTTATTTAAGGTGTTCAGACAATGGATTTTGTGGTGGTGAAGGTGGATTTTGATCCACATGAGGAAAGTAATTTCTCTATGAAAAACTGGACTACACAGCATGTACTTTAAAGAACACATTTTGTGTAGTACCCTGGATGTGGAAAATAGGGTTTCAGGAAAAGAAAAATATCACACACTATGTGGACCCAGCACACACCATGTGACCCAATGTTGGTGGTTCAGTGTTTACTCTAAGATTACATAGGTGTGGACATAACCAGTCACATAAGAATAATCAGAGTATATGAGAATGATCATGTACTCAGACAAGGCCAGGATACCCATACATGGCCACGTACATGGGCACGGTCCAATGTAATTGGGAAATGACCAGAAGAGCATGGGTAGGGCCCAAGTGGCTGATAAATTCCATGTAAAACTAGTACATGCTATATAGTGTGAAATTAATTCCAAATCCATGTCCAAGGTAGAACACATCAATGTAGAGTTGTGAGGTCACACACTATGTGGACCCCCATGCACACTGTGTATTATATACAAGAAACTTCCTCCTCTCATATCTACTTCTGTGGGACTCATATTTTGCCCTAAAATTTTCATGTACTAAGTGTGTTTTCTTGTATAATGGGTTGGTATCCTTAATGTTATCATGTGAGATATTATGTGTGGTTTTTTTAGTGTGATCCATTATTAAGAAATACTTGATGACGGAAGTAACCTGAATAGAATCCTCATAGATATGTCTAAGCTAGTACTCCACTATCACACTCGGGTGGGGGTCCCCTATATTTTTTATATAGATAAAGATAGTACTCCACTGCAGTTGGTGATGGTCCTCTATCTAGGGATTGGTACTCCTATATCTTCATGCTCCGATTGTGAGCTGGTCCTCTGTAAGAGTAGTGGCCCCCTTGGCCGTGAAGCATGACATCATGGGGAGGGCCACTCCACATAGATTCTAGTGAGTTCTTATATGATGTTGGGCATCATATATGGATCTATTGGAGAAGTAGGAAGACCCTTCAACTTTTTTTGGGCTCTGATATTGAGATCCCCTTTCTCTATATGGGGGTTATTTAGGGCATAAATTTATTGGGGTTTTGTTTACCTCTCTATATGGGTTGAGATGAATTATTTTCTATATCTCTATTGCTCCATTTTTTGTTTTTGGTGAATCCTAATAGGTATGTATAAACTCACCCCAAAATAAAATTTCCCCCACGTTTTGTGTGTTGTGCAGATGATAGGAATATCAAAAAAGATATCAGTGGATCTTAGAGATACATGGTTTTATAGACCATGTTTAGGTGGTAGAACATGGATATCAGGAGCATTGATTTCTCATTTCTCTTTTTTATTCTATTATAGTCCAGTTGGAAATTATTTTCTGTTTTTTCATGTATTGTTTCCTTTAACTTCCCCATTAGTTTATTATGGTTGTACTCTGATGTATTTCCTAGATATTACTACATGCATGGCTTCCATATAGGCGTTACTATCTTTTATAAACACTATACACTATTTTATAGATATTGGTGTGTGTATGTGTACATTTACTATAAGTTAAGGCAAACCATTTTATTTTTTGCATTATTGACACATTTTTTCAATTCCTAGCCTATTGGATTTGGAATTGGGGTTATCACAGTCGGCCTTCCACTGGCTAGGTAGGCCCCAATGGTTCAGGTCATGACTATGTGGTATCTGAGAAGTTCATTCAGTGGGATGGTGTTTGTATTTTTTTTCCTTTTGAGGATTAGTTAGGACTTATGGATATATTAATTAATTTTCTTGAGTGAGGCTATCAGACGAAGGACCCCAATGTCAATGTGTTGGATTACATATCAATTCACCAAGACTCTGAGTACCTATTTTATGACTTTACATACATAATAATTAATTGTGTGGAATATTGGTACATGTATCATATAGGATTGAGTCCTGTGTATGTTCTTGTTGATTCATTTCCCCCTATATATGGTAATCAGACTATGGTGTGTCGTGAAATCCTTCAATATTCCTCCTTGAAGATATCCAACCATGTTACTGATATAGGACCATGATGATAGTTTTTTGAATGAGTATCCCTCTATTCATGGTTCATATCATTGAGTGTTTACTCTAGGATGGCAAGAAGAAGAACCCTCATCTATTGAGCAGAAGATAGTTCCAATAGGGAAGGTTGATGATGTGTGAAAGCTCAATGCGCTATGTGATTTCTAGTGTTAGAGACCACTAAGGTTCCATGAGGATCATACATGAATATGGTGGAGTAATGAATTGAGTCTATGGTTCAAGTATTTATGATGTTTTATACCTCAACTGATCATATGTCTATGTGGTCAGCTAGTCTTTTCCATGAGTAAATAGGGTTTCGGTGGAGTCTCTTGATGTATACAATTGATGAGACTATGCTCTCATGGTTATATTTACATCCACTATTTAATGATGATAATTATCCCTCATTCTTATTATCAATTTCGATCTAGTAACTTATTGAGACATAGTAGGGTGAAATGATCATTTAATATTATTACATGAGGCTTACTAATAACATGAAATAATTCTTGGATATGGTGTGTGATGATTTCTTCTGGGCGAGGAAGTTTGATAATGGTCTCTACATTTAAATTTGTTCCAGTGTGGTCTTCCTATGTCTTCCCACATATGATGGGATGATAGAGTAGTACCTAGTGATTGAGAGATTCCTTTCATACTAACACCAAGTGATTGGATCCAGTGGTGGGGATTATGAGGTATAGTCATCTATAGTAGGTAGCTTGCATCAGACATCGAGGTCTTAAGATTGGAGAAATTCTCATTCTCATAAATAGACTGATAGATCTATGGATACGTTATTACATAGATTATCCATCAAGCCTAGTGATTTTTAGTGTTATTTATGTGATGATAGGGGATGCGTGGAATCTGATGTCTCAACCCACCGCACTAATCATGATTGGAATGTGGTGGATGGACCACCATACAAGAGGTAGTGTTGTGATTAGGGATCTTCCAAGCAAGGTTATGGAGGACCCCAGGGCGGTGATGATTGAATAGGTTAATGTGGATATATGGAAGGAGGATGTTCTAATAGAGGGATATGATATGAGCTACTTAAACCACCACCGCCAAGTGGGCCATTCTTATCTTCTGGAGCTGGGGGTAGGGTCTGCTCGAAGCTTCATGCTATGGAGGGAAATGAAAAAACTACACATGAGATGATTCAAGGTATGATATTTGTAATTTATAGTGTTTAACTATTACTGTTATATATAGTCATGAGTTATTCATGTATCACCATATTCATTGTGAGAGAGATGGAGCTTTCGGTTGAGACATTAGGCGAACAACTACCTCTAGAGGTTTCTAAAGGGAGTGATTCTTCAATACCGAATATCTATTGAAAGTACAATAATTTTCTTGGTGGATATATTTTACCATGGGTACACTTTTCCTTTTAGATAAAACCTTATGATTTCATCTCTGTAATAGACTGGTTATCCAGTGTTCATAACTAGATTTTTTGTCCTTGTAGATGAGTTGGATTTCTTATGAAAAATGTTATGAGATTACCTTTTGAAGGAGAGAGATATCACATAGAAGAGTGAGTGATACTTTGGAGAAGGAAGATATAACACACCAACCATTAGTTTGATATTATATCCCCTTGTATAGTCAAGTATTTATGCATCTATATTATTTTCATTGTAGATGAATATATGGATGTATTCCGTAAGGATGTTCTTGGACTACCTCTATAGTGGGAGATGGACTTCAACATTGACATTCACTCTGATAATGCATCAATAACCTCTATATCATATCGTATGGCCCATACTGAGCTCTGGTTGCTGAGGGTGTAGTTGGAGGAAATTCAAGATAGGGGTTTTGTTCGACCCATTGTGCCCGCTTTTGAAACTCCAGTTTTTTTTGGGAAAAAGGAGGATGAGAGATTGAGAATTTTAATTGATTATTATCACATGAATCGAATAATGATTGAGGAAAAAGGCCCCATTTTGTGGATTGAAAAACTCTTTGACCTTTTATTTAGGTTTGAGTTGGTTCTCGAAGACCAATCTTTGGTCTGACTTCCACCATTTGAGGGTTCATGAGGATGATATTCCAAATGTGTCATTTTGATTCCTCTGTAAATACTATATGTTCCTGGTGATTCCTTTTAGTGTGAATAATTCTCCCACTATTTTTATATATCTTATAAACTGATTCTTCCATCCATATGTGGAAAGATTTTAGGTTTCCTTCCTTAAAGAAATAATCAATTACTTTACAGCAAAGGAGTAGCATGTAGATAATTTGAGGATTTTCCTAGACTTACATTGAGAGCACAAAATTTACAGTAAGCTCTCTAAGTTCCATTTTTGGATATGTGAGGTTCAGTTTTAGGGACATGTCATTTTTTAGTGTGGTTAAACTATAGACACTATGAACATTGATATGGTGATTTATTTGGATCCACCAAAGTGTGTGATAGAGGTGTAGAATTTTAAGATCCCGGGTTTTGAGCCTGTGAGAATTTGAATTTGTTTTATATTATTCTAGAGTAGGGTGTTCAGATGGCGTGTGATTCCGAGCCCCGGTGTAGCCAAAATTAAATTTTAAGTGTGTTCAAACTAGACACACCAAATAAACAGAATAAATCTTAAATGGATGCATGAATTGGAAAATAGAGGTCACCGTTGAGTCCAGAGCATGCCTTTTACCCTAAGAGGGCTGTAACTTTTGCGGGCATGGCCCTTCTGTGGAAAACGCCACTAGGGGAATTTTCGTAATTTAGCGGCCTCAGGCGTGAACTTTATAACTTCTGAATGGAGGCTTGAATTAAAATTCTGATACCACCGTTGTGCTCAGAATGTTGATTTTGCCCTATGAGCAGGTTAACCTTGACCCCATCGAGAGTTCAGGTATGGGCCCACTGTTGGGTGTTTAAAATTTATTAAATTTTAGTTAATTTTCCCTACTTAAACACATCCACCCCCTATCCTTCCACCATTTTCTCTCTTGGTTGGAAGCTCCCAATAGGATCTCCCCTCCCCTTCCTTCAGGATCCACCTCCTCCCCAATAAGGTGTTTTTAGTTCCGAGGAAGGTGGATAGATCGTGGAGCATCGGGCTATGCCCTATGAGGTAGGATCATTGTGTTTTCGTTTTATATTCCTGCATCTTCTTTGAACTCAACATATAGCATAAAAATTCAATTTAATTATCACGCGAAGTCCATATTTGAGTAGGGATCGATCCGAGAATTCCAATGATTCTTTCGGATAAAAACTTTAACTCCCGGGGTTTCTGGGGTGACCGTGGGAAGTTTTCCGACCAAAACCCTTGTTTTATGTTGGTTCTAGGGTGTTCTGGCGGATTCGCGCGGTGGTCCAGCGGGTGACGATGACAGCACAGGCTCCCCAAGTGGTGGCGCAGCTCCTTGTAGGTCGGCATGAGCGAGCGGGATGGCGGCCCGGCGGTCCGGGCCATGAGGGGGCGTGCTGGTCGGCTTCTCTAGTCGGCGTACGGTGCGAGACCGGGGTTGTCGCGATCCTAGGAGCAGACAGAGACCTGTGAAACATGGGTCCCATGGAATAGAGCGAGACCAGCTTAAGCCGATCCAAGTGAATCAGTGCAGCCCACACGGTGAACCGCGGGCCACGGTGGACCGGGCGGTCCAGGCGGCCGAGCCGCAGACCGCCGGTCTAAATGGGTGGACTAGCCGAACCGGTCCGACCACCCCGTCTCCGTCTATTGGCGTTAAAAACGCCTCTAACTCTCAAACCAAGTATCAAATTTGCATTCCTTCTACGACAACATGTTCCCCGGATCGAGACGGAGGTTTTGAGATGGTCTCAGGAATTTTTAATTCCTGAGATGGTGGCTCAGTGGCGTGACACGTCCGTTAAGTGTTATTTAGCGCCTCACCGAGATTCTTATTTCAAATGGCATGAGAACATCTAGAGTGCGTTTTAGGCGTAGTCAGCAGCATTGTGACCCTGGAATCTATATGAAGTTTTCCATGGTGTTTCAAGCATTGAATTTGGAGTTGAGGTGTGGGCCCCATGTGCCGTCTTTTAAGTTGTGTGTAGCGTAGTGCGACTATTCATTAGACGTCCATTCAGGGTGAATGAATAGTCGATTTGGCGTGTTTCTATGAGAGAATCGTGATGGTGCAGTTTTCCCGACCTTTCTTGGAACCGAGGCCTAGGCCACATCAGATGTCGTAGGGGCATAAAGCGGTGTTGAATAATGATTTCATTGGGAGTCCATTTCAAGTAAATAACTAGTCTATCTCGCATGTTTTTTCTGCAAGGACTGCAAACGTGAAATTTGTTTGGGTGTGTGGAGCCTCATTCAAGATCACATTAAATGTGGAAACCTTAAAGGGCATTGGTCGGAGGTTCCTTTGACGCACTCTGAAGCAATGCACGGTAGCGATGTTAGTGACACCCAGTGATGGCACGGGCAGTGCGGAGTTATCGGACTAGACCAGTCTTGGGTTTACCCTCCAGTAGGGCTAGACTATGGATAACCCACCGGCGTATCAGGGTTTACTCTCCACCAGGGCTGGGTAGTGGGTTACATGTTTACCTTACTGTTTACCCTCCATTGGAGCTAGGAAGTGGTTTACCCTTTGACCATAGGGTTTACCCTCTAGCTGGGATGGGTAGTGGGTTACCCGACGACCTCTTTGTGTTTACCCTCCAGCTGGGCTAGGTAGTGGGTTACCTGACGATTTCGTTCAGACTCAGACCTTTCTATGAGGATAGTCAGTGACATATCTCCGTGATTACCGAAGTGGTACCCTAGGTTGTATGGTTCAGCGATGAGATGGCTTAGACATGTGGTACACTTGGGCATCAGTGATGGACATCCTTAGAACAGTTGGTGACTTTTCCTGGGCTGATCTTGGAGATGGATATCCCCTTACATACTCGTTTGGGTTTCTTATTGAGAATCTATATATATACACCATGATTTTGTTCCCACTCCTTGGGTTCAGTTACTCTCCTTCTAGGAGGAGCGAAGATTCTAGGGGTATGCCACACGCTTTCCATTTCTAGCTCTTTCTGTTTGGATGAATCTGCTTCCTTTCTCTTCTTGGGTTGAGCTACACTATATTTATTGTACTCTTTCACTATCCTTTGTTCTCTCTACTGGTCGTCTCTTTAGTGCCTCCTTTTTCAATCCCTCAAGCTTTCGGGGAATCCTACTGAGTATCTTCATACACACCCCTGCTTGGGCATTGCCCGCACCTGGTGTGCTCGTGTAGACGACGGACAGGTTAATCGTGACTATAGAGGAGCGTAGAGGGCATAGGAACTTGGGACACATACCAGGTTCGTAGTAGTGTTTTCATATGTGGGACTCCCCAGTTGTTTACTTTTGTTTACATGTTGGTGGGTTGTGGCACCTTTCAGGTTGGGTGCGTGTTTTTCCCTTTTTTAATTCAGTTTCCTTGTCTTTACTTTTTAGCACATTACTTGTTCTATTTAGAAGTTGATGCATGACTGTGGTTGGGTTATAGTTGTTTTTCCTTTGGATTTATTTTTACTATGAAATTTTGTATTTATTGGGCTTTGTGTGTGTGTACAAGTACTTAGGTGATGGCCTCCCCAATATCGTTATGCCTTCAGTGCTTATCGCCAGCCCCTGGACTATAAAGGCGGGCTTGGGGAAGTTTCGGCCTGAGACCGGTAGGGTCGGGTCGTAAAAAAGTGGTATTAGAGCCATGGTTAATTCTTGGGGGTGTTGTTCAGACGTCCCTAAAAAAAGGAATTGGTTGCGATTTAGGGAAATAGTGTCAACGTGTCTCGAGAGCATCTCTCAGGCCAGGGAGTCCAGTGATGTTATGGGAGGTCGACGTATCTATTCACCAGGACCCTGATGACCTCCTTGTCGACTCGGCACGCTGAGACATTTGTTGCAGGGAACTTTGAAACATGAAATAGGTAGGATTGAGTCTTTGACTGTCCTTTTTGAGTCAGCTCCCCTTTGTGATTACTGTTATATATATGCTCATCTGATTGCGGTAATCTTTGATAATTTTTAGGATGCCCCCATGACAACAACCAGCCAGGTTACCCTCTCCATTTCGTGACGACGACCTGGCGAGTGACAAGGCGTCAGTTCAGGGACCACAAGGCGTCAGTTCATGGACCCTCACATGATCCCCTTCCACCCAGTGGTTCAACATCAGCCCCTCCATCTGAGGAGTGGCGGTTAGTACCGGCAGCACAGGTCGATGTTTAGCGTAGGCTGGGTGAACTCCGAGACTTCCAGCATTAGCGGCCACAGATGTTTTGTGGGGACCCAGATCCCCGGGCAGCGAAAGACTGGCTAGAGTCCATGGAATGACTTTTCAAGCTGGTACGGACACCAGCAGACCAGATGGTAGCCCTGGCTGCCAGCATTTTCCTTGGGATGACTGGGCGTTGGTGGGGGTTGGTTACGCAGACCCAAGACGAGTCGTCTCTCACGTGGGATATCTTCCAGAAACTCTTCTGTGAAGAGTACTCCCCCTCTTTTTTACACTCCATTCGGATTCAAGAGAATCTGGAGATGAAGCATGGGGGGATGACCGTGGTGCAATACTCAACCCGATTTAATGATCTAACAAGCTACTCGCAGGATATGATCCGCGATAGTTACTTCCGGGCGTGGAAGTTTGAGCAGGGTCTACGCAGGGAGATCTGTGATAGCATAGTGCCCACGTGCATCCCTACTTATGTCGGGGTGCAATAGAGGGTGCTCATGGTAGAGAGATTCTTGGCTGAGGGATGCCAACTAGCAGGGCCTGTGAGTAGCCGCTTCAGAGAAGAGTCTTCGGTAGCAGGAAGGCGACAGAGAGCGGAGCCTCAATCGAGGAGACCCTTTCGTGAGTAGACTCAGGGGCAGGGTTGTACACTGTTGTGGCATCGTAGAGCACTTGGAAGTCAGGATAGAGTCAGTGAAATGCTTGTCATAGATAGGGTCACCTTGAATAGGACTTCTTGACCATGCATACCGAACAGTCATGGCTGGCAGTGGGAGCACCGCAGCGTCAGAGGCAGCACCATGACTAGGGATCTCTTAGGAGAGGACAGGTTGGTCCCCAGGGAGGCGGCACAGGCAGAGCAGTAGAACTTGGAGGTTGGGGATGGAATTTCTAGTTCCTTCCACCGCCACCACTGGGTGGCCCACACCAGGCTCAAGGAGCTGGTGGTAGGGGTTACGGAAGCTTTGGGCTATGGGTGTTCATGACCCCCCAGCACATGAGATGGTCCGAGGTACGGTTTGTGTTTAATATATACATTCTACGGTACTAGTATACACAGGCGTCAGCCACTCTTTTATATCCCTACTTTTTGTATGGGATTTGGAGCTCCCAGTAGAGACGCTCACACCTGTGCTTAGCCTCAATGTTCTTATGATTAGTGCATTGTTAGTGACCTTTGTTTGCAGAAAGTGTGAGCTATCGTTCGAAGGAGAGAGTTTCACATGGGACCTACTAGTAATCACGATGTAACCTTATGATGTAATCATGGGCATGGATTGTCTTTCTATGGTTCATGCCCAGATCGACTCTCGTCGCAGATGAGTCAGATGCATTTATTCTGATGGGACGAGGTTCACCATCCTCGGTGAGCGAGACCACATGGCAGAGCAGACGGGTACTCTGAGCAAGAGACCATGACCTTTTTATCATTTGTTGGTGAGCATGGCTCCTGGAGTAGCAGACGCTATAGGCACCTGGATCCCTACCATTGTAGAGTACTACATGGACGTCTTTCCCAAGGATGTCATGGGACTACCTCCGAGGCAAGAGTTGGAGTTCTGCATTGACAAGCAGCCAGGGACTACCCCGCTATCATGTGAGGCTTATCAGATGGCACCCAAAGTGCTTCAAGAGCTATGAATTTAGTTGGATGACCTTCATGAGATGGGATTCATCAGGCCTATTGTGTCCCCCTGGGCAGCTCTATTTTTTTTGTGAATAAGGCAGATGGGATCCTACGGATTTTTGTGGATTATCATCACAGAAATCAGGCCACGATGAAGAATAATTACCCTTTGTTGAGGATTGAAGACATCTTCGACCAATTGAGAGGTGCGAAGTGTTTCTCCAAGATTGATCTTCGATCCGGCTACCACCAATTTCCGGTTTGTGAGGATGATATCCCAAAGTTGGCTTTCCGTTGTCGTTATGAGCACTTTGAGTTTTTGGTGACGCCCTTTGGTGTGATGAATTCTCCTTCTGTCTTCATGGCTTTGATGAACCAGATCTTCCAGCCATACTTGGACTAGTTTGTGGTCATCCTTATTGATGACATACTCATCTACTCTACGACAGAGGAGGAGCATGCGTATCCTTTGAGGATGGTCCTAGACTTACTCCAGGAGCACCATCTATATGGGCAGCTCTCGAAGTGTCAGTTCTGGATTCATGAGGATCACTTTCTGGGGAATGTCATTTCGGAACAGGGTTTAGCCGTAGATCCTGCAACGATAGAGGCAGTGCCTGCTTGGGATCCACCCAAGAATGTGTCTGAGGTGCGGAGCTTCCTTGGTTTGGCAGGGTACTACAGGAGGTTCGTGGAATATTTCTCTAGGATTGCTGCCCCTTTGACCACATTGATGTAAAAGGGACGACCGTTGACCTAGACTGATCAGTGCCAGAAGGCCTTCGAGGAGTTGAGGTAGAGGCTGACTAGTGCTCCAGTGTTGAGGTTTCCAGAGGAGGGCATTGAGTTCATGGTATACTATGATTCTTTAAGAGCTGTGCTCGGGGGCGTGCTAATACAACAGCTGGTAGTGATTGCATATGGTTCGAGGCAGTTGCGGCCCCATGAAAAGAATTTTGCTACTCATGATTTGGAGCTGGCTGCGGTGGTCTTTTCTTTTAGGTTATGGAGACACTACCTCCTCGGTGAGCATTTTGTGGTCTACTCAGACAACTAGAGCCTCATGTACATCTTCACTCAGAGGGATCTGAATCTGAGGCAGAGGCACTGGCTGGAGTTTCTGCATGACTATGATTTTGAGATAGTCTACACTCCAGGGAAGGGAAACGTAGTAGCAGATGCCCTTAGTAGGAATTCCCAGGCTCGTCTAGTGTGGGAAGCTTCAGAGCAGTTGGCTTCCCTACAACTGACCTTGGTGGAGCAAGAGGGTACGACTTTTCTGTAGTCGATGATGTTGACTCCTTCCCTCCTTGAGCATGTGATAGTGTCGCAGCTGGGGGATGTCGACAGCGAGGTACTGCATGATTAGATATCCACAGGCGACGCACCTGATGGGTATTCTAAAGGAGGGTATCATGAGATCTTATTCAAAGGGGGGAGATGTAGTACCAGTGGAGATGTGAGAGGAGGTGATGCAGGGAATTCCACACTTCTCTATTGGTTGTGCATCCCACTGTGGGGAAGAAGTACAGAGACCTTTAGCGGTAGTTTTGGTGGTCTAGCATGAAGTGGAGTGTAGTTGAGTTCATTTCTCGATGTCTTACCTGTCAGCAGGTGAAGGTAGAGCATCAGGTTCTGGAAGGGTTATTTCAGCCCCTCAATATACAGGAGTGGAAGTGGGATGACATATCTATGGACTTCATCATGGGGCTTTTCTGCATAGCGAAGGGCCATGATTCCATTTGGGTGATAGTGGACCGACTCACGAAGTCGGCGCACTTTCTTTCCATCAGGGAGTAGAGCTCAGTGGAGAGTCTAGGGTAGATGTTGGCTCGGGAGATCGTCTTCCTTCAAGGAGTACCCTCAACGATCATATCTGACCGTGACATGTGGATTACATCGAGATTGTGTCGAGGCCTATAGGAGGTATTCAGGACACAGCTGTGAATGAGTACAGCTTTTCACCCACGGACGGACGGGCTGACTGAGCGCACTATCCATGTGTTGGAGGATATGCTCAGGTCATGTGTGTTAGACTTTGTCCTATGCTGGGAGAATCAAATTCACTTGGTGGAGTACATGTATAACAATATTTACCACTCTACTGTCAGCATGGATCCTTTTGAGGCCCTCTACGGGAGACCCTGCAGGTCACCGTTGTGCTATACGGAGGTTGGAGAGACCTCCCTCATGGGCCCAAAGTTGGTTCCAGCGATGACAGAGATGGTGCAGTTCATTCGTGAGCAGGTGAGGATGGCTCAGAGTAGATAGAAGTCCTACACAGACCATCATCGTAGGCCATTGGAGTTTGAACAGGGGGACCATGTCTTTTTGAGAGTCTCCCCACGATGTGGAACACGGAGGTTCGACTAGGGAGGCAAGATATCCCCGAGGTTCATCGAGCCCTTTGAGATCGCGTGCAGGTTTGGTAAGGTTGCCTACCGTCTTGATCTACTCCCATAGCTGGAGAGAGTGCATGATGTCTTCCACGTGTCGTAGATGTGGAAATACATGCACGACCCCACGCATGTCATCAGCTGGGGAGAGCTGAACATTGATGATGGAGCCACCTTTATGGAGTTCCCGATGGCGATTAAGGACCTACAAGAGTAGACTCTTCATGGATGGACCATTCCTTTGGTTCGAGTGTTTTGGAATCACAGGAGGGTGTAGGGGAGCACCTGGGAATGGGAGATCCATATGCGGGCTCAGTATCCCGAGTTTTTTTTGTAGTTTTATTTTTCAAGGAAAAAAATTTGAAGGAGGTAATGATGTAAGAGCCTGAGTTTTGAGCCTGTGAGACTTGGAATTTTTCTTGATGTTATTCTAGAGTAGGGCGTTCAGACGACATGTGATTCCGAGCCCTGGTGTGGCCGGAATTAAATTTTAAGTGTGTTCACACTAAACACACCAAATAAATAGAATAACTCAAAAAAGGTCATTTGAATGAAAAAACCAAGGGAATCGTTGAGTTTATATCGTACCATTTACCCTAGGAGGGGTGTAACTTTCGCGGGTGTGGACTTTCTGTGGAAAACACCACCAGGGTCATTTTTGTAATTTACCGGCCTCAGGCGTGAACTTTATTACTTCTGAACGGAGGCTCCGATTAAAATTATGATACCACTATTGTGCTTAGAACTTGGATTTTACCTTAGGAGTGACTTAACCTTGACCCTTTTGAGAGTTCAGGTATGGGACCACTGGTGGGTGTTTAAAATTAATTAAATTTTACTTAATTTTCCCTACTTAAACACATCCACCCCACCCCCTCTCCTTCCCCCATTTGAGTTCTCTGGTGGAAGTCCCAACAAGAACTCCCCTCAACTTCCATCAAGACCAAACTCCTCCCCAGCAAGGTGTTTTCAGTTCCGGCGAAGGCGGATCAATCGTTGAGCGTCTGGCTACACCCTGTGAGGTTGAATCGCTGCATTTTCATTCTAAATTATCACATCCTCTTTGAACTCAACTTATAGCATCAAAATAATGTTTAATTATCTAGTGAAGGCCATATTTGAGTAGGCCTCGATCCGAGATTTCCAACTATTCTTTCGGATCAAAATTTTGAATTCCCGGGTGTTTGGGGTGACCCTAGGAAGTTTTCTGGCCAAATCCTCTGTTTTCTGGTGGTTCCAGAGCGGTCCGGCGGCTCCGCGCGGCGGTCCGGCGGGCGACGGCGGCGGCGCGGGCTCCCGAAGCTATGGCTCAGGCACCCCATGTGGCAGTGCGGCTCCTTATCAGTCTGCACGGGTGAGCAGGTCGGCGGCCGGGTGGTTCGGGCCGCGGGGGGGAAGTCGGCCGGCTTCACCGGTCGACGTGTGGCACGAGACCGGGGTCGTCACGACCCCGAGAGCAGACCGAGACCCATGAAACGCGGGTCCTGTAGAAAAGAGCTGGATTCGATTAAGCCGGTATGGGTAAAGTAGTGCGGCCCGCGTGGTGAACTTTAGTATGTGGTGGACTGGGTGGTCCGGGCGGCCGAGCCACGGACTGCAAGTCTAAAGGGGTGGATCGACCAAACCGGTTCGGCCCACCCCATCTCCTTCTATTGGCGTTGAAAACACCTCTAACTCTAAAAAAAGTATCATATTTGCATTCTGTCTATGGAAATGTGATCCTCGGATCAATACGAATGTTTTGAGATGGTCTCGGGAATTTTTAATTCCTAAGATGGGGGCTCGGCGGCGTGACATGTCTGTTAAGTGTTATTTAGCGCCTCGCTGAGATTCTTGTTTCGAATGTCGTGAGCACATCCGAAGTCCGTTTTAGGCACCATCAGTGGCATTGTGACCATGGCGTCGAGACAAGGTTTTCCAACGGGGTTTCACGCGTTGAAGCTGGAGTTGAGGTGTGGGCCCTATAGGCCATCTTTTCAGTTGTGCGGAGTGCATTGTGAATTTTCATCAGACATCTGTTCGAGGAGAATGAATAGTTTATTTGGCGTTTTTTTCTGAGAGCATTGCGATGGCACAGTTCACCCGACCTTTTTTGAGACTGAGGCGTGGGCCCCACAGATTCTTTAGGGGTATAAAGTGGTGTGGAATAACTTTTTCATTGGGAGTCCATTTCAAGTAAGTGACTAGACTATCTCACGTGTTTTTTTTGAGAGGATCGCAAAGGTGAAATATGTTTGGACATGTGGAGCCTCATTCGAGATCTCATTAAATGTAGAAACATGACAGGGTGTTGTTCGGAGGTTCCTTTGATGCACTCTGAACCAACACACGGTAGTGATGTTAGTGACACCCAGTGATGGAACACTCAGTGCAGAGTTATCGAACCAGTCCTGGGTTTACCCTCCATTAGGGATAGGCAGTGGGTTACCCACTGGTGTATCAGGGTTTACCCTCCAGCGGGGCTGGGTAGTAGGTTACTCGTTGACTTTAGGGTTTACCCTTTAGCAGGGCTGGGCAGTGGGTTACCAGTTGACCTTAGAGTTTACCCTCCAACTGGGCTGACCAGTGGGTTACCAGATGACCTCTTAGGGTTTACCCTCTAGTTGGGCTGGGCAGTGGGTTACCCGACAACTTCTTTCAGACTCGGAACTTTTTATGAGGATAATCAGTGACTTTTCTCTGTGATTACCATAGTGGGACCCTTGGTTGTATGGTTCATCGATGAGATAGCTTTGACGTGCGGGACAGTTGGGCATCAGTGATGGATATCCTTAGAACTGTTGGCGACTTCTCATGTGCTGAGCATAGAGATAGAGATCCCCTTACACACTCATTCGAGTTTCTTGTTGAGAATATATATATATACACCTTTCTTTTGTTCCCACTCCATGGGTTCAGTTACTCTCCATCCAGGAGGATCGAAGACGTGCAGGGTCTGTCACGTGCTTTCCGTTTCTAGCTCCTTATATTTGGATGAGTCTGCTTCCTTTCTCTTATTGGGTTGATCTACACTCTATTTATTGTACTCTTTCACTATCCTTTGTTATGTATACTTATCACCTCTTTAGTGCCTCCTTTGTTACTCCCTCAAGCTTTCCAGGCATCCTACTGAGTATCGTTATACTCACCCATGCTTGGGCTTTTCCCACACCTGATGTGCCCTTGCAGGTGACGGATAGGTCGATCATGACTATGGAGGAGCGTAGAGGGAACAGGAGCATAATCCATGTATCGGGGTCATAGTAGAGTTTTCAGGTGTGGGACTCCCCAATTTTTTACTTATTTTTACCTATTGTCGGGTTGTGGCACCTTTCAGGTCGGGCGCATGTTTTTCCCTTTTTTTGTTCAGTTTCCTTGTCAATACTTTTCAGCACTTTACTTTTTCTATTTAAAAGTTGATGCATGACTGTGTTTGGGTTATAGTTGTTTGTCCTTTGGTTTTATTTTTACTATTTACTTCGGTATCGAGTGGGCTGTGTGTGTGTGTACAGGTACTAAGACGAAGGCCTCCCCAAGATAGTTACGATTTTGGCGCCTGTCACCAGCCCTTGGCTATAGAGGTGGGCTTGGGGTAGTTGCGGCCTGAGTCCGGTAGGGTCGTGTCATGATAAGAATTTTCTTATCTTGGTTAGGTAATATAAGAGAATTATGGATTCATTTTTAGGATTGTATCCCATTTTAATTCCCCTGATACTGAGAGGTAAGTTGATTACATGGACATATTAGTGTTAGAGAACTTTAGAGGAGCTAAGGTTGAGGTTTACCATTACTTCTGTATTTCAATTATTAGAGGAATGTGTTGAGTTCATAGTGTTTTTATGCCTATGGACCTTGGATCAAGTGCAAGTAGATGCATAGGTAGGCATTCATCACATATAGATTGAAGTATTTGAGACCCCATACGTAGAACTACTGGACTCATGACCTTGAATTAGTTGTGGTAGTCTTCGTATTAAAGATATGTGGGCACTATCTTTTGGTTGAATGATTTATTATCTACTCAGACCACTATAGTCTTTTGTATATCTTCACTTAGAGAGATCTAAACCTAATACCATGGAATTTGTTGGAGTTCTTATTGGAATATGTCTCTGAGATATTCTATACTCCTATAAAGGGAATTGTTGTGGTAGATTCCATTAGTAGGAAGTCCCACTCTCTCATTGTGGAGGAGGCATATATGAAATTGGCATTATTATGGATGAACCTTGTGGAGGTGATATGTTAAGTTTTTCTTCAG
Organism: Viscum album; assembly: GCA_963277665.1. NCBI lineage: Eukaryota > Viridiplantae > Streptophyta > Magnoliopsida > Santalales > Viscaceae > Viscum > Viscum album. The sequence continues at coordinate 1,642,380,427 of OY728163.1, read as the reverse complement.
TCGATGGTGGGGATATCTCTACTTCATTATCGTGTAAGAGAGGAATAGATTATAGACATTAACTACAAGGTTGTACATGATAATATATCCTTAGAAGATGGACCAAATAGATTTTATGAAGGAGGGGAGCACATCAACCATTTTTACGGAGGAACAATGGTTCTTGTGATATTGTGTGAGGAGGATGTGATGGAGTTTCACACATCCCCCTTGGTTGTACAAATCATTGTGGAAAATAACTACAAAAGGCCTTAAGTTACGGTTTTGGTCTACTAGAATAAGGTGAAGCATTGTAGAGTTCTCCTCTTAGTGTCTCATTTGTTAACAGTTACAGGATCATCAACAGGTTTCATCAGGATTGACATATCCTTTTGAGATCTTGGTGTAAAAATAGGATGAAATATCCATTGAATTTTTTATGAGGATTTTGAGGACAATGATACACTACAATTATATGTAAGAAATTATTGACCGACTCACCTATTTGAAAAACTTCCTTTCCATCCAAGGGAATATTTTGGTTGTGAGATTAGAAAATTTGTAAGTGTTGTAGATCATAAAATGGCATGGGGTACCCTCACGATCTTCTCCAAACATGACGCTAAATATATTTCATGGTTGTGGATAGGCCTATGTGAGGATTTTTTGACCTAGTTGCGGATGATTATAATGTTTCAGACCCAAAAAGAGGGCTAGTCCAAGCAGACCATCCAAGTGTTCAAAATATATTGATGGCATATGTATTAAAATTTATACAGAGTTGGGAGGATCATTTAACATTTGTAGAGTTTTCTTATAATGATAGGTATAACTATAATATATGAATGAAACTTCTATAGTTCCTTTACGGGAGACTCTGAATCATTCCATTATCTGGGGTGAGATTAGTGATACATCTCTTATTAGGCTAGAGATAGTGCAACTAATAAAGGATAAGGATTAGTTAATAAATGATCATATGAGGACATCCAAAATTATACATTAATCTTACACATATCAACATAATAGGTCCTTGGAGTATGATAAGGGAGATCATGTTTTCTTACGACTCTCCCCACGATGAGGATTTTAGAGGATTGAATAGGGAGGAAAGTTATCCCCAAGGTTCCTCGATACATTCAAGATACAATAGAGGTATGGTGAGGTTTATTACTACCTATCAATGTCCCCATAGCTAGACCAAGTGAAAAACATCTTCCATGTGTCATAAATGAGGGCATATGTTCATGATTCAACTCACTTTATTGATTGTGGTAAGCCAAACATCGAGAATAGAGGCACCTTCACGTAGTACACATTGGTGATTGAGGATCAGTGGGAAAGGATCCTAAATGGATGGACCATTACCTTTTTTTGATTTATATTATATCATGAGAGAGTATATGAGAGATCATAAGAGAGTGAGAGTTAAATTAATACTCGATACACCACCTTTTTGTATATTATTATTTTCAGGGTGAAATGTCTTGAAGGACGAAAGACTATTAAAACTTCAGTTTTGATGGATTTTCCCATTGGATATTTTTATGTATATATATAGATAAATACTCAGTGTTTGTGTAGTGTTTATGAGTCTCAGATCCCTAAAAAATATATTAAAAATATTAATAAGTTCTAATGCATGTGTTCACCTCATTTCCATGTTTTTTTTATTTTCAAATTGTATGGGACCTTGGATGGGAAATTCAAGAACATGGTTACGTCCAGAATGTTGGGTTTACCTCATGTATAACCTAAGGATGGTCAACATCAGGAATCTATTTGATAAATTGATTGGTACGTACGTTTAATAAAATAAATAGTTTTATTTATTTATTTTATTTTAAATGACCTAACATAGTGGATCCTCTATAAATAGAAAATTACAAAAAAAATTAGGTTTACCTATATAACACTGGGATAGTTTTAGAAGATTCTTAAGTGTTCTTCATTGTAGAATCCATATCAGATGAAATATGATGATTAGATCAAGGTGAATCGAGAGACAACAAACACATTTTCTCTTCCTCATCATTAGAAAATGTGTTATTCACCAATGATCGATCAAAAATTGATGTATAGAAAATTATATGTTGGATCTCCACCATTTTTATTTTTTCAAGAAAGTATTAATTTACCATATTGGATTTCCATGATTTTCTGTTATTATATCAGATAGTTTGAATAAATTGAATTATTGAATCGAATTTATTCTGAATATACATTTATATCACCCTAGGACATCATTTTTATGTGTCAATTGTCCATTAATTATTCTCTAATAAATTATTTTCATAATGTTTGTGCATTTATTTCCACTTTTCATCTTTTTATTCATTATTGATCCACTAGGTCTTGGTTTGAAATTTTTGGGGATGATATGAGCGTGATTGAACCACAAGATTCATGGAAGTTGTGCGGACAATGAATGGGTGTTGATTTATATACAGATTGGGATGTATCATGGGTGATTCCTTTTGAATATAAGATCTTGAGTGGATATGAGAGGAGCATGGGACACATTACGACTCATTATCAGTTGACTGGATTCTTATTTTCATCCACCATAGGTGGGGGATCAGTGTTCATAGGTGTTACACCCCACTTTTGGGTGGTCAAATGATGGGTTTCATAGTAGTGATGGTGGATCTAGATCCCCATGAAGAAACTAGGTTTTCTATGAAAAAATAATCTATATGCACTTTAATATGAATAGAACATTTTGTGTAGTACAATAGTTGTGGTGAATAGGGATTTGGGTGAAGAAAAATAAAAGAAACCATGTGGATGCATCATATGTCGTGTCACACTATGATGGAAACTCGATATGTACTCCATTATTACACTTCCAACAACAAAACCAAACAAATGTGCATACATGGAGTACATGAGCTTGAATATATACCCATACATGGCCTAGATTCCCATACATGGCCTTATGCATATGCATAAGACCATATACACAGGCATATCTAGAAGTGCACTAGAAGGGCCTGGGTGATTGAGACACACTATGTACAACCCAAAATTTTCATGTAGTGTGACATGGTTTCCCAAACCATCTATAGAGGATAACATTTTAAAGAGTCAAGGTAAGGTCACACACTGAGTGGACCCCCATACATGCCATGTATTCCCTACAGAAACATCTTCCTCTCATATTACGTTATTTGGTACTTATATTTTGGAATGAGAGTATCCTATAATTTTTGTTTTTTACATTGAAAAAGATGGTATCCCACATTGTGGAATATGATTTATGATGTGAGGTGTTTTGAGTATAAAACATCTTTTGGTGAAACTTGAAAATGTCAATGATCAAGGCTGGATCATCATAAAGATGTTGGGGATGGTACTCCCCTGTCGCACCAAGGTGCTAATCCCCCATACTCTTTATATAGGTAGAGACTGTACTCCCTGAAACTATGCATGTTTCTTCTATATACAGAGTGGTACCCCCCCATATTCTTGATTTAGTGATGAGTAGGCCCCCCATGAGATTTATGTCTCCCTTAGATTTGAAGTGTAGTGACAAGGGCTTGGCCTCTCCACATAGATTCCACTGAGGTTGTGTATGATTAATAGAATCCAATATGTACCTATTAGAGCTTCAGTAAGACTCATAGACTTTAGAAAGTCTATGATATATAGAAACTATTTCTCTCTCAACTGAGTTTCTTTTTTAGAATATATGTTGGGACCACATTGTGTATGAAGATTGTATTTGTTGTCAACAGTTGTCAATATTGGTCAAAATGAATAAGGACTCCAATGTTAATGGAGATCGACTGAAGTAATGATGCCTAGAGAATTTTTATGAAATCATATCATTGAATTTTATTGTTGTGAAATTCTCTATGAAGTAAATTCAGACGATTGTTGAGCTGATCCTATGTTCAAAGCACGTGTATCAAAAGTGATAAATTGTCTACAAAAATGAAGAATGGTGATTAAAATCAGATGATGATTTGTTGATATGTATTTTAAAAATATCATAAGTTAGGATAACTTGTGATGAAAGCCTTATTAAAGAAAGGGTAAGAAATGATGATGCCAGTCATATACGGTTTTTATTGGAAGGAATGATGATGTTGTAAGATAGCAAAGTTTCAGTACTTTCCATTAGAACTCTAACGATGCTAAATATTGTCATTCAAAGGATATATATGATGATAGTGGATTTCGTGATGAATGATAAAGAAAGGATATGGGAAGTAGTGAAGAGAGAAATGACAAAGGAATAGACAATCTGAAGGTGACACAAAAGAACAGTTTAAGGTGGTGTTGTTTTCCAGTGTTTTCTAAATTTTAGGGCCTGAAAATCAGGAGATGAAGAAATATGTTTTTGGTAATGGATGTTGTGCGCAAGATTGAAGATGGTTTATATTTTTTTCATGCAAGGAATGATTCATGTTTAGAACATCTAAAAATGGAAATGGCATGGAGTATGTGGAAAATTGGGTAGAGTGGACAAAAAATAAAGGCTGCACGAAATATAGGCATGGTGTGAGAAATAAAGGATTGGAGTTTTTCACGCAAGAGTTGTTTTGAGATCAGAAGCTCGAAATTGGAAAAGGCATGAGGTGTGTGAAAAATTGGAGCATTGCATGAAATATAATGTTGAATGAATGATTTTTTACGTGCATGGACACAGTTTTATGTACAGGAAGTGGTTTTATGCTTAGGGTCAAAAAATTTTATAAATTTGAGGTGAACCCCTCTCATTATTCATACTTGACACCTAGACAAATTCCAGGCTCTGACACATGAAACAAATGAAGTATTGAGTAGTTTTCGAAAAAAGAAGTGGTGCACGAAAAAGATAGTGTTGCATGAAAAATCCAGTGCTGCGTGAAAAAAAAGAGTGTTGCGTGAAAAATCCAGTGTTGTTGGAAAAATAGATTTTTTCACGAAAAAGTGAAGTGTTGCACGAAAGTCCAATGCCTCTAAAAAATGAGAGTTGTGTGAAATACCTTTTTCGCGCCAAATGGTATTTTTACGTGCAAGGTTTGAATTTTACCCACTAGTCACCTAGAAGGGTGCGTGAAAAATTTGAGGGTACCACGGGCCTTTAACAAGTGCTATGAAATCATCAAGTGTCTTGCGGAGAAGGAGAACCGCACCCTCTGTGCAACGAAGAAAGCACAAACAAGTGACTAGTTTTCTCAATCCCTCGTGGTGTTTTGTGAAGGAGATCTCGTGAGTACACAACTGGTGAATACTCACCCGTGTAGTGCTTCACAAAGATAGATCCACGAATCATCCTTAGTTCTATGAAGAAGAATCACGTGTCCTCTATGTGAAGAAGAAGACCTGTTTAGCTCTCTTCTTGCACGAAGGTGAACACTCTCTGGTTTCATGATTTATATACACTGTTTGCAGGGGTGTTTTTTCTTGTGTGACAAGGAGATAGATTTGAAACTAAACTCATGTGCGCACAAAGAAAGAAGGAAGTATAGTGATATACTCATGTGTTGGTATTGAGAATTGAAGAAAGTGATTAAGACACTACAGTACTATTCCTAATTATACTCTTTCAAAGAGAAAGAAGAGAAGAATAAGAAGAACAGAGTATACCCAACTAATGCTGGACAATTATTCAGGGTAGTTTAATTCAGATGATGCTATGTGAGCTGATCCTCAGTGTTTGAATAATCACATTCGTGTATGTGATTCTAGCTAAAAAAGAATAAGTTTAGTGTAGTTGGTTGTTGCACTAAGAATAAGAAAGAAGAAATATAGTGCAGTTAGTGTGGCACTAGAGACGAAGAGAAATAAAGGAGGAAAAATTGTTTGCCTACTACTTTCCAAGTAATAAAGTGAAGAGCACTAATGCAGACCAAGAGCAGAACCTACCTTAACAAGAATGAAGAAGATTGTCTCCATAGGTAGTATAAAGAACCTGTTGGAGGCTGCAAGTCAAACTTGGTCATCACCAGTCAAGGGAAGAGGATTTTTTTCCACCCCCTTCAAAGTGTTTGGACTCACACTAGCTATAGTATTTCTTTCCTGTCCAATCCACTATAAAAGCATATCATATCATAGTGTATAATCCATGCACTAGTCATATCCATGCATGGCAAGGATGTAGCTACTCTTATTGAGTGGTGAACCTTGTAAAAATATCGTGGTCATATTTTTATTTCATTCTATTATTGCATGCATCAGGGAAAAGAGAATAAGAGAATCAAGATCCTAATAGATCCAGAGGTACAAGGATAAAAGTTGGAATTGGTTTAAGAAGTCCCCAACACTGATTCACCCCCTCTCAGTGTTAGGTATATCCCAAACTAGTCCTCTCAATATATTAATTAGGTTTTGTTTCCATCTTTTTATATGTGGAGCTGACTTCTTTCATATCTTTTTATTTTTCCCTTTTTGGTTTATAGGGAATCCTACTCAGTATGTATATAAACGCCCCTAAATGGTATTTTCCTGCATGTGTCATGTATTTTTTTTTACAATGGGAAGATCAATAGAGATATCAGTAGAGATTAGGGATACTTATGTGTATAGGCCGCTTATGGTGGTCAGATGTGGAGATCAGGAGCTGGACTCTCCCTGGATTCCTCTTTTTCAATTTTTTGTTACGTTGGGACTTATTTTCTAGTATGGTGTATTTTTTTCCCTTTCTTTTTGTCATTGGATTATTATTTTCATACTTTGATTTATTTTCTAGTGATTATTTCTAGTGTGGTTTCCCTCTATATGTTATTGTCTTTTATTATACCACTTCAGTTTTTTCTAGATATGGTTGTGTGTGTCCATACAAAGCGTATATACTAAGGCCTCATATTTTGTGTTATGAATTCTCAACACTTATCTCCATCCCCTATCCTATTAGAGGGGGGCATGGGATAGTAACACCTAGCCTTCCACTAGCCATATGATCCCCAGTGGATGTGGTCTGGAAACATAGTATATGTTGAAAACATGATCTTTGGAGGGTCAAACAAATCACAGTGCCAAAAGTTTGAATAATTTATCAAATATAAGTTCACAATGTTAATGATTAGTAATTTAATATTTTCTCTTGGTTGGAAGGTAACACAATGAAGAAATAACTAATTTATTTCTCAATAAAAATATGATAAGGACGTTATGAGAAGATTTGGAATAAAAAAATCAGATTAGATGATAACTATAGATGCAATATGGATGAAATTTTCAAGTAATGATGAAGGAAAATAAGCCAATATCTCATAGTACATATAGATCATTAGTATCCTACTATAGTTAATAGTGAAATGACTGGATATAGTTGTTCCACATTCTAACCAGCACAACATCAAAGTAATCCAAAATGAATACACATAATTTTTTTCAAAAGAATAATTTGGTGTATCAAAGTCATGGCGGATTTCAGTTCACCATATAATAAAAAATATCAATAATATTTATTAGGTTTTACATATGCATATTGGCTCATTTTAGTAGATGATCGGAAGTTGACATGATTTGGTGCATTCTTCTTATTGTACTTTTTATTTCATGGATATTCAATAAATAAGATTTCATTTCTTTGAGAACTACATAATTTGAATATAATGTGGCTATATAATATTTTACGTTGTTACTGTGGATGTAGAAATAGCTTAACGATATGGTATTTTAAGTGAAGTCTTCGATCAAAATCCAATATGATAATTCATGTTTTATAAATCTAAGAAAAAATACAATTCATTAATAAAGGATGAAGTACATTGAAATAAGATATCACTTTATCAAGGTGAAACTAGACCTCGACCATGTGAATCTAGAGTATATGACTACTGAACAATAGGTTGTAGAAATCCTGTTGAAGTCATTACCCAAAGAATAATTTAACATCATCAACTTTCTATTGGAGTTTAGTCGACTGCCAACACTTGAATAGTGTGGATGTGGGTCTCCCTGTCGTAGTAGTAGGATGATTTTTCACCTATCTTTTGATATGTATTCCTTACCATGTTGTAGACACCAAAGGAATGACCTTTGGTTTTATCGATAAAAGGGGTGATGTCTGGACAAATAAGGAGGAGATTATAGGATTAGTGAAATATGGGGAGTTTAGAATATAGTGATGATTAAAGTAGTCTATCAATGAAGAAGAATCATGAAACGAAGTGGCCTTTGGGGTTATGGTGCCAATAGTTGACATGTTTCATTTAGGAAGTGATATCAAGGGTTGATCACGTTTTATATTTTAGTGTTAATAAGGATTCTAAAGGATGGTTTAATAATGAAGTAATTTATCAATGAACATTTCATGATAATATTATTTATCACATGGAGCTAGTCACATGTGGTCCTAGAGTACATGTGGAGTAAGTCCTTGACCGCTATCTAGTGTTATGGAAGGAAAATGTTTTTTCTTGTGCAAGACTTGTCAAAAAGTTGGATCTTGAAATTTTGAAGATTATTCAAAAACCCCAATCATGTATATTTTTAGAAAAAACCCTTCTTGATGGTGTTTTTTGGCTGATTGTGTTTCTTGATAAGGTTGTAAGTTATTGCTGAAGACTTATTCGAAAGAAGGTGTGAATGTTTCAATATTTTGTTAGAATTTGGATAAAAATAAGTGTTATCTTTTTAGTGATAAAGGATCAACTGGAGCATGTAAATATAAAAATAATTTGTGAATTTCATATATCCTAAAGGATCTCACCAAATGAGTAAGTCCCAAAGGATTTCATAGTCTGATTACAATGTGTTAGATTATGAAATCGCTAAAATTGGAGGTGGTAACATGATAAAATTATGTAAAGTGAATCTTGTAAAAAAACATGGAATGGGTTTGATGTGTCTCATAGACTCTCAGAATCATCAAATTACTATATTATCACAATAATGATAGCCCAAATAAGATCACTCTCTCTTTATGAATAAAAGAAGACTATATGATCCATGTAAATGAGGGAAGATAATGTTATCGTTGTGAATTAAGGAAGGTTATGAGATGAACATGAATATAAGAGTTTCTTATGATATAATGAAGGAAGGAAGATCTCTTGATCACAAATATTCAGGAGGATCATGTGAAGGAGTCACACAATGTGCATGAAGGATGAAAGACTAGAAATAATAAAATCCATCTTTTGGTCTCTCAAAGTTAGGCAATAGCATGACTGGCAATGGATCTTGTGATGGACTCGTGAAATTCAATTGTATACAATGATTATAAACAAGTAATAAGGGCTTGTGACATATGAAATTATATAGGGGTCTATCTCATAATCGAGATTTGATTATAAGAAGCATGTATGGATGATGTTGAGGTGTTGTAATGGATGTATTTATGTTATTTACAGAGTTAAGGTGGTGATTTTTTTCCTACAGATACCCTTAAACCTATCCATAATAGGTTAATAAATTTTTGTAAGTTTTTTGGAGTAAATAAAAGTATTAAATAAGGATTTCACATTATGTTATTGGAGTTATGGTATTTCACAAGTCACGTACGAAGAAACACATAGAGAGGTTTGGATAAACCAAATAAAATCATGTGATTGTGCATGAGTGAAAGGGAGTTATAAACTGAGTATTTTCCCACATTATAAGACCTCTAAGAGTCATGTGATATGAATAATATGATCAATATCTTACATTGGAGTCAAATGATTCACTTATTTTGAAGGGGGTCTTTCAAAGGGGTCTTACAAACAGGTCTTCCATGTCAATTAAGAACACCAAGAGGAAAAGCATCACCTAATGGTTTTTGTTATCCATTTGATAAAATAGAGAATAAAGACTCATATAATTGTGAAACTACTCATAACAGATCATCTAAAGATTCTAGTTGAGGGTTAGTGTGTTCTCATCAGTGGAGAGAGAGTTGTGAGCATTCAAATTGTGAATGGTTTTAAACCATGATTGATTGTTATTCCACTTAGAACCTTATAAAAATATTGTAATTTAGAGGATTTGGTATATCGTAACATTAATTTTGAATTATACTTGGATGTATCCCAATGAGGGTGAACCATGTAAAAAATTCATGTATGTTTCATGTTTTAATTTCCATTTATTATTTTATATGGGAATGAAATAGAAGAATGTTTTTCATAATGATGAAATAAGATCCATAGGTGATGTTTTTTAATCTCCCATACCCAAACTCAACTCTTCTAAGGATATTAACATGATTAGGTTATTTTTATGACTATACAATCTATGAGTTCAATACATGTCAATGATTACTTATGAACATCTTTAAAAGTGATACATATAACACATCATGGTCTTGAGAGAGATTCTTTGTAAGTTCCAAGAGGTAAACTAACATATTGATATGATCAAACATCTCTTAGGGACCAATGTACCCAGGTATCAACTTCCATTTCATTCCAAATATTGTAATGATATTCCAAGTAGATATTCCTAAGAGTACCTTATCGCTAAATTTCAACTCTATATATCTCCAACAATTTTCCAAATAAATTTTCATTAATCTCTATGCTACTAGGATGTTTAAATGAATGAATCTATCTTTCATTTCCATTTTCATAACTATCTTAGTTTCTAATAGCTTGCTTTCTATAAATTCATCCTAAAATTTTAGTGTTCTTCACTTAATATTATAGTGAGATATAAAAGGATCCATATGAATACTCAAGTGAATGATATTGGGGTAAAAATTTTGACCAGAGGAAGGTGTTTATTCCAAAAACAATTTAAGTTAACAGAGTAGGATCTTAACAAATATTCTACTATAACACCTTGATATTTTAGAATATATTTTATTCAAATTATATTTTGTTTGATAGAATATATATTTTTTGAAACTATGAACTAGAGTGAATAATAATTTATTAAATTGAATGTAAAACATATATAAATTATGAATATAAAATGATAAAAAAATAAATTAACACTCATTGGTAAATGATATGAAATAAAATTAAAAACACTTTATGTTTAAAATTGTTATTTTCCAATGAATGTTTTTTATTTATATTTTATATTCTAATTTAAAAGATAAATATATGAATTTAAATTAGATCATTTCATGAAATAAACCTTTTTTTATTCACGAAGTAAATATTAGTTCAAGGTGATTTTTTTTAAGTTTTATAAAAAGATATATTTCTAGGTGAATAATGAAAATTCAGATTTTACAAAAAAAAAATCAATTTTATGACATTATCATGATATATAAATGACATTGAATTTAATGAAAAAAAATTTAAAAAAAATTATATTTAATAATTATTACAATTTTTTTAATTTTATTGTTTTGAACATAAATACATTTTTTAAAATTTTGGAAATCTATGTTATGTTTTTATTAAAATGTTATATTTTTTGTTTTTCTCACTTAATATATTATTTAAAAGGTTATTATTAGTAATGGCATGGTTAGAAGTTAAAATAAGTACCCTTTTATCAAACATAATACAGTTAATTACGTAGGAATCAATACTATATAATATTTTTATATTAAACCATGTTATGATAAAAAACATCATTTTTATAAAAATGATTTTCATTGCAATCTTGAAAACTTATTCTAAAAGTAATTTTTATATCCTATAAAATTTTTACCATTGAAAATTTATTTCACATATGGAATCAATATGATTGAATTTGGTAATTAGGTTAATTATATTTTTATTCATAATTAATAGTTATCATGGTAAAAGTTTTTCATCGTTCTTAGGGTTAAAATGGATAAAAAGTGGGATTAAACTAAGATATGAGGCTCCAAATATCCTTAAAACAAGACAAAATATGACTGGATTAGTGTATTTTTTTTCTCATATTGAAACAACCCAACTCCAGTAACCTAGATCCAGTGTTTACTTTATTACATTGGTATAAGATAAAAGGGATCTCATCATGTATGATCAATAAATTTAACGGTCTTAAAAACTAAATACATGAATGATTCCCATATTACTTTGGAAATATAAAAACATAGTATAATAAATATTATTTAGGCTTTAAGATCAATTGTAATATCCTTATAAATATACTAGGGAATGGAGAAAAAATGATGGGCGAGCATAGATATTTAGTAAGGGTTTCATACAATGAATGTCATCATGAGTAAATATGGCATAATCAATATGACATTCTGGACATTCAAAATCACATGTCATTCAATAAAAAACATAATTTCAATAGATATCCATTGAGGAAATCAACATAGATACCACATGGATAATGAAAAATGAATTCTTAATAAAGGATATGAATACAACTAGACATTAATGAACTTTTCATCAAGGACTCAGACAAGTTATCATGAATATTACAAATAAGGCCCCTAAACCAATACATCATTTTTAATATATCGGTAGGTGTAAAACATATACACATATAATAAGGAATGCTTTCCATTTTGTCTCAAAAAAACTATTGATGCATCAAGGGGATATTTATAAGTAGGTCCAACATGTTACTTCCACATCCTATGTATTCCTCTAATATTTAATGATCAATATTATGCATTGTGAAATTTTTTTATATAAAAACATTTTACATATTGAATCAAGAATAAGAAATATTTCAAAATTGAACAAAATTAATATTCTCAGTAAAATTACTTCAAATAATACAATATATATAATTGGTATTCAGTTGAGACAACATCAATTTTGTATAAATGATGTTATATAAATACATAATACATAAAATACAGTCATGTATGGGGAAAATAATGCCAAAATAAATGATTTATTGTGATAAAAATATTACCTTCAGAACATTAATGACCACAAAACAATGAATCAATAAAAAATGATAGAAAATCATAAATTCATCAGAAATGAAGGTTTTTTAGAAAAACAACGTATTTTGGCAATACTAATGAAATGTGAAAAAAAATCAAATAAATTTATTATATCATTCTGTAAAAATGATGTCATAAATAACTTTTAAAATTTATCTTATTCCATTAAGAAAATAATATCATTTTATTATAGTATATTTTAAAACTAAAAATCACAAGAATATTGAGAAAAATAGTTTATTTTTAAAATAACCTTGGAATCTTATAAAGAATCTTCAAATAAATTATTATTCATAATGGTTGGAAAATCCATTTGTGTCGTTTATGTTCATACAAATATTCCATTCACACATTAGGTAAAAATAACCTATTTCAAAAAATGAATAGAATATTCCTTTTAAAACATTTATAGAAAGTAAAATATATGTAAAAATGACTTTAAAAAATATTTTTAGAAAGGTAAAAAAATTATTGAAAATATGTTAAATAAAATATGGACATGGAAGAAAAATAGTAAGAATGAAAATGTGAAAATAATATTTTTAAAAGCAAGTACCTTACATGTAACTTACTTATTGATGCTTGACCAATAATAGAACAAATGGAAAATAAATATATATAAATAAACATAAATAATGGAGAATAATATATTTTTTTATTAATATATTACGACCATATAATTTTCCCAAATGAAATTTGAACCCAAATAATCCGTATATAAAATGAGATTAAAATATAAATCACTTACCTTAGGTCTTGTCTTAGTTATACATTTTTGATCATTTTATATAATTAATTTAAATATATTTAAAAATTTCTTTAGAATTTTTTTATTTATATTCCATTTTTATGTATCTTCTATAATCATGTGGAGTCCAATAATTGAATAGTTTTATTATATGTTGACCACTTAAGATTGTTCATTTAATTTCACAACAATTAATTTAGTACATTGTTCATGGTTAAGGGAGTAATGTAATTGTTCCATAGACTCTATAATGATAATAATTTAAGGAATTTAATTTTTTTCATTATATAAAACTTTATAATCATCCATACAAGGTGGTAATACAAGAATGAATCACATCACTTCATGGATGTGGTTGTCCACACGTACACACGAGTGACATTAATATTTTCCAATGGATGGAATGATAATAAGGTGGATGATATATTATATTTCCATATTTATAATTATTCAATAAATATAACATATATTTCATTTATTAAACCTTTAAACCATATATGTAAAGTGTTCAGGAAAAATCAATAACACTACTACTTTGAGACGGTAGACCATATTTACGTATGAGTAATGTTTTCATTTTTTTAGGACAGAAAGGATTGGGGAAACTTTTTTTCCATAACCATAATAACATATTATCATATTTTTGATACTGAATTAATTATGTTATGATTAATAAAGAATATTTAGAGTAAGCATAAGAAGAAATAAACATTGAAAGATTTGTTTGATAGGATAAAATCTTCTTTGGGATACCTCCTTCAACTTACACATTAAGCCTTAATTAGATGGTATTAGTGAATGAAAAAGATATGAATAATTAAGGGGATAAATCTAAAAAGATTTTTTGGTAGGGGTAGAATGATATAGAGGAATTAATTTTGTGAATAAGGGAGGAGAATATGTGTTATTTTGTATATCGGGGAGAGAAAGACGTGAATTAATTAAAATATTCTAGAAATATAATGTCATTTTATTGTGAATGTGGATCCAAAGAGTTATATACAATAATATTATAATTATAAGGAAAAAAACAAAACAATGATGTTAAATAAATTATTTTGTGTTATCCTGAAACCTTATACCATTATTTTTAACCCTTTAACTCCATTTTACCCTTAATATAAGAGGAAAATATTTATCGTGGATACTATTCAATAGGAAGAAAAAAAATTAAGATGAATGTATTACATAATATTAGTTATGTTTATTATAAATATGGAATCAATTTTACATGATTTGACTACTTTAAGTGGCTAAAATTACATTTATTTTAAGTTCACAAAATGCAACGGAAACAATTCTAAGAAAAATGTTTGTTTTAAGCATAAAAAATATTTTTTTAAGAAATAATGTGTAATATTTAAATCAATGTAATTAATTGGATTGTGTCAAATAAAATTTGAATGTTTATATTTGAAATGAAACCAAAAAAAATTATATTGTCAATACTTTATTAAAATTAAAGCACTAAAAATAGTTTTATTTGAACAAAAACATTACATATATTCCTAAAATGTTAATAATATATTTACAAGTTAAAAATTATATTTTTATATGAATTATATTTTTTTAATATATATCTAGTCTATAATTTTATATAAACATTAATGTTATTATTTTATCATTATAATGTCAGACAATTGATGGTTTTGCAAAATCAGTATTTTTCACTATTCTCCCAGAAATCATCTATTTTTTGAAAATATAATAAATTAATCATAAGAAAATTTTGACATGCGGAATTCAAAAATGGAATTAATTTCTTTAAAAATAAATTTAAAAAATTTGGTAATTTATGATATAGTAACATTCTAGGATAAATCAACGCACATTGTCATGTAATTTCATTAAAAAGGAAAATATACTTACTATAATTAAATCTCATGTGTTACATTCTTCCTACAAAAATCATTATCCTAAAAAATTTCAAAATTTCACCTCATAAAAAAATTTGGTTATTTATTCATAATAACATATTTGGGTTTCCACATTGCCTATTCTATTTATTAATTTTTTTGATCACCTTAAACAATGATGTTGTTTCATTCCACAACACTTGTGCTTTATTGCCATAAATCTGGATAAGATCTTCTGTGTATGTTAAAAATGGTTCCAGTTTTATTTTCTAATAGGTGGATGCATGTGATGGTTCTTTGATGTACTTAGTCATTAAATTTATATGGAACACATCATTAACATTAAAGAGGGTTGGTGTCATTTTTAAATGGTAAGCCTAAAATCAAATTATTTTCAAAATTTCAAAAATCACTATGTACCTACGACATAACTTCCTTTTATTGAAACACATAATAACACACTTAAATTGAGAAACCCTCAATAAAAATAATCCCTCACTTGAAATTTTAAATCCATACTTTTATTATCCACATCACTCTTTTTACTTATTGGAGATACCATGAAATGACGGTGAATAGTTCTCACTTCTTTCATTGTATCCCTAACGAGTTCTAATCCTAAAATCTTCCATTCACCAACCTCACCCCAACGATTTGGTGTATGACATATTTTCATATAAAATTATTCATATGATATAATTTTAATACTCTAATGGAATCTATTATTATATAAAAACCCAACAAAGGTAAAAATAGATTCTATGTACCTTTAAAGTCAAGTGTGAATGAACTAAACATGTCTTATGACTTATGAATATTACTTTCAAAATGTCTATTAGTCTGGGGATGACAATTAGTTCTTGAATGTAGATTTATGTTGATATCCTTTAAAATAATATACTAGAATTTTGATGTAAAACATGCTCATGATTTGATAAAATAGAAATTGGTTCTGCTTAAAGTATCACAACTACATTAATATAGTGTTTCTTTATGTGCTCAAGAATTATATCTTCCCTTATAGTGAGAAAACGTGGGTAATTGGTAAAACCATTAGAAATAACTCATATAGAATCATTATTTCTTAGAGTCTTTGGAAAATATATTATAAAGACCATAGTAATACCACACCATTTTGTCATTAGAATATGTATACGTTTCATAAATAATATATAATGTTCTCTCTCAACCTTTACTTATTGGAAAACTAAGAATCTTGATAAATTGTCTATAATTTCACATTTTATATTATACCATAAAAAAATATCCATCATATATTGATAAATTTGGTTATATGATGGTTTATAGAGATATCTAAACTATGATATTAATATAATAATTCTATTCTTATCCTAGGCATTGATATAATTAATATCCTATTTTAAAATTTCAATTTACCATCTCCATAGTTGAAGTCTACTAGCTTTCTATTATTAATGGATTTGATTTTCTTTTGAAAATTCCTATCATCGAGCATGGAACTTGTTATTTTATTCAATAAGGTTTCTTAGGAAATAATCTGTAATAGATGTTATGTTTCCCATTCCTTAATGATTCCCATACCCAACTTCACTAAATCCATTGATATAAGAATATTTTCAATTATCATTTTAGTCGTAAATCCATGATATTTCCTACTTAATAAATTATCCACATTATTTTTCTTCCCAAGGTGGTTGTGTATTGAGTAATCATGCTCCTTTATAAATTATATCCCTCACCATTACCATGTGTTGAGATATTTCTGTGAGAATATGTATTTCAATCTTTTTTGATTCGTATATATTTCATATTTTCACCACATGGGTAACGCCTATATATATTCAAAGAAAATATTATAACTTCCAACTCTAGATCATGTTTTGGATAATTTTTTTCAAGAATCTTTAACATATTTAATTCATAAGAAAAAACTCTATCATTATTAACAAGGAAACATATAAACCCCTTCGTTGATGCGTTAATATATATAAAAAAGTCATCCCTTCATTGTGGAAAATTTAATACTGGTGAATTGAACTATCTCATATTTAATTATTTAATACATTATATATATTATATTGACTAAATGAACATAACCATTTTACATGTAAACTCGATTAATAAATTCTATAATAAGGATATTTTTTGAATAAATCAGAAATGATGACCTATTAATACAAGGAAGTTATGTACCACAATTATATTCTTTAGAGTTGTATATTCTATCACTAACTTTTCCTCTAAATGATTGGATAATTTGTATCCTTAGAGAGAAAATATGTAGGAAAATAAACTTCCTAAAGCTGTAATTCAAATTTACTAAATTTTCTATATACCTAATTTTCTATATGATCCATAAGAATGATCCACAAATAAATATTATTGCAATCATATATTATATAATATATAATGATATAATCAATAAAAGACACAATGAACTTATCAAGATAATCCTAGTATACTAAGTTCATCAGATCCATAAAAATGAAGGGTCCATTAGTTAGTTGGAAGGGAATTAATATAAACTTTCAATGTTAATACCTTGTTCATTATTCTATCTTTGGAATATCTTATTTCTTTACTCACAATTGATGATACCTAAAATAAATATCAATATTTGAAAAATGTTGTGCTTCATGATGTTGATCAAACAAATCATCAATATAGGGAAGATAATAAATTTTATTTATGGTAATCTAATTTCTTCCACTATAATAGATACAAAACCTCATAGACCCATATTTATTATTAACAAAAATAATAGGGGATCCCCATGGTGAAACACTGGGGTGTATAAATCTTTTATCAAATAAATACTATATTTGATTCTTTAGTTCAACTAAGTCAAATATGTTTATCCTGTAGGAATTCATATAAATTTGTTTTTTATCAGAGATATTTTCAATAGAAAATTAAAAATCATGCTTAGCTGATTGTCTCAGTAGTTATTTAGGAAACACATCAATATATTGTTTCACAATATGTATATCCTCTATTCTAATGATACATTTCATATGCATAGTTTTTTTCTCTTCAACTATTCAAATAATTTTATTAATAAGAGAAACTGGAGTTGGATTCATACATGATTAAAATGATTTATCCTCCCCTATAAATATAAGGTATTACACATCAATATCATGAATCACAATCTGTTTCTTTTAAAATCAATTTTTTACATTATAATTTGAAATAAAATCCATACCAAGTATTATATAAAAGTTAACCATAGTTCTAATAATCATTTGTGTAAAGAGGGTATGTCTATGTTTCATAATGGGAACTTACATACACATCCTCATTGTAGTAATTTTTCTTCTAAGAGACTTCATTGACAACTCCCTTATTAGGGTGTTGAGGAAATATATAATTTTCTTGGAAAACATGAAATCTATAAAATTTTGAAAAGATCCAGAGTCAAATAATTCAATAACAAAATTTGATTTTATGATCAAATTACATGAAACCAAATCTTTAAAAACTTCATATTCAGTTGTAGTAATCACATAAGCTTTTCCTTTTCCCCTGGGTGTATTCTATTGGTGGTTCCCTTGACTCATAGGACATTGGTTTTAATAATTCCCCATATATTTAAAATGGAATCTCTATATAGAGGTAATTTCTTTCCTTATATTTAATTGATGAGCTTAATTACCCCTTTCTTAATACATGAAACAAACTAATGTCCCTATTATCTAATAACCATGTTGTTTCATTTGAAAATTATCACATATTTGAAATATTGTCTTCCCTTTTTTGATGGGTTTCTTTTTTATGGGGCTCAGTTGACATCTTATTTTCTTGATTTCCCCTAAAGATATAAGACCTAGAGAATTCATTTTCTATCATTATGGAACTTGATAATATATCATCATTGGGTGAAAATGTTTGAGAAACAAGTTCCCTCTGGAGACATTGATCTATACCGTCAAAGGAACTATAAATATTACTTTTCATATTACATTTAAAGTCAGCAATATACCTATATAATGTTGTAATGTTAGACTCATACTCTGTAACAATCTATTATTATGTTTGTGTTAAATTGAGGATCTTACTCTCCATTTTATCTCATATATTTTGAGAAAATAATATCTAAAATAATATAAAACTAAAATTTCTCAATTACATACATTATATTTCATCAACCTATTTAATGGCATGGATCAATAACCACCATTGATCGAAATATCTTTTCAAATAATACACTTCCATAAAAACATTTTCCCTTTCATTTCATCCCAAATCATGTAATATTTTTTCAAGTGACATAGTACATTCTTAAACTACCAATGGATTAATAGTTCCATTAATGTAAACTTTTTTCCGATAGAGTGATCCAAAATATGTGAATTATGTTTTATAACTACATATTGTTCCATAAGTGAATGTTTATTCATCAAAACCTAAGTCGGTTATCCTAATATGTCCATGATCTACTTAGATCCAACACCCACTATGTAAGATTTCTTAATAGGGAAATCCTTACATTGATTATGGTTGTTGATTCTTATTATTCCACTAAGAGCTACCTCAAAACAATTTCACACACTAAGTTAGCTCATAATTATTATAATACTATGAAATAAAATAAAAATCTTAATAAATCTATTTTTTTTCAAATATCATAAGGTATTATCATAATTCTCATGTCATCCATGTATTTTTATTATCTAGTTGACTAGGATTCTAATAAAATTTCTCTAATAACAACTATAACACTCCAACTCTAGAAATCCAGAGACAATATTTACCTTATTACATTAGTATAAGATATATGAGATCTCACCATAAAAGATCAATCAGTTTAGCAGTCTTGGAGAACTCGATATATAAAGGATCCTAATAATACAATGGAAATATAAAAATACATCATAATAATAATTATATCATCCGTGAAATCATTCATTATATCTCTCTTCATATCCTTGGAAATGGAAAAAAATAAAGAGTGGGATTAGATGCTTAGTAAGAATTTCCTACAAGGAGATCTATCATGATTAAATATATAATAATCAATGTATAAGAGTGGAAAATCAAAACCCATTCCATTCAATCAACAACATTAGTTCAATGAACACATGTCGTTAATATTGACATAGAAATCACATTGATAATGGAAGTTAAATTATTAATAAATATAATTCACAAATACAAAAAAATAAAGAACTTTCTATCAAGTCCTCTCCAAATTATCATGAATCATTACATCAAGTCCTCTCAACCTAGTCATAATTCTTAATAAATGAGTAGATATGAACCAAATACCCATATAACATGGCATGCATGCTAATTTTTCTTAAAATACCCATCGATGCATCGATCAGAGATTTACAAATAGGATCCACACACCACTTTACCCTCCTATTTATTCTACATATATTTAATGATCAATGTAATTCAATCTGAAAATTCATTATACATCAACATTTATCTGTATTGAATTAAGGACATGGATTATTTTCCCAATCAATGAAATAAATATTCTCAATAAATATCCGTCAACCATTAATTAATATAAAAGTTGTATAGATTTGGCAAAACATCAAATAATTAGAAATTATTTCATTTAAATCCATGATATTTTAAATATTTACAGGAAGGATAAAATAATTTCTAATGAAATAATTTAGTGTGATAAGAAATACGATCATGAGAAAGCTAATTTCCACCAAATCATGAATAAGTAAAGGATAAAATAAAACCACCAATTTATCATAAATGAAGGTTTTTTGTAAATATAAATTTTTTTGGAATAATAAGGAAATTGGAACAAATACATAAAATATTAATTTATCACACCTTTATTTAAAAATGAAGTCATAAATCACTTTCAAAATTCTTTTCATTACTTTAAAAAAGTAACCCCCATTTCATTATACATATATTTAAACTAAAACTTACTACAATAAAGAGAAAAATATTTTCATTGAAAATTACTTTGAAAACTTATAAAGGAATCTCCAAATATAATAATATACATGATAGTGGTAGAAGTCATTTGGGATGTGTACATTAAAACAAAATTTCAATTCATGTCGTAGGTAAAAACTAACTCATTCGAAAAATAACTAGAATATTCCATTAAAAAAATTATAGAATGTGAAACATGGGTAATGATGAATTAATAAAATATTTTGAGAAAAGTAAAAACATTCATTGAAACATTTTAATGAATATACTGACATAGAAGAAAAATATTTTTAAGGAAAACATAAAAATATTATTTTTAAAATAAATTCCCTCTACATGTAAAATACATATTGATTATTGATCCAATAGGAGATGAAATGAAAAAAAAAACATGTAACACCAAAACATAACCATATGGGAATAAAATAAATGGGTTGTAAGTGGTTAGGATCATATAATTTTCCCAAATAAAATATAAACATTAACAATCTTGGAATAAAATGATATTGTAACAGAAATCCCTTACATTGGGTATATGCTTAGTCATGCATATTTGATTCTCCTGTATGATGAATTTTAATTTATTAAATAGTTAATTAAGAACCATTTTCATCAATATTACATATGTTATGGTCCTTTTATAGTAATTTTAAATCTATTCGATAAATAGTTCACGCTTGCATTGACCACATAAGTTTTTTTGGTTAATGTGTCTAAAATTACTTTGGTATATTGTTTATAGTTAAATATGTTATGTAATAGTTAAATAATATAAATATTGTTAAAATTTTCATGAATATAATTTTTATTCATTATGTATAATTTTATAATCATCCTCACAAATAGTAAATAGAATAACAAAGTAGATCTTTACGTGGTGGTGGAGGTCCACACGTACAGACGAGCAAGGTTATAATTTTCTAATAGATCAAAGGTAAAGAATGTAGATGATAATTATATTAAAAAATCATAATTATTTCATAAATATAATAAATATTTTATTAATTCAATCTATATAACCATAGATGTAATGATATGGGGAAAAATAAATTATGTCATTATGTGAAGTCAGTAGGTCGTACGTACGAATGAGCGATGTTTTCATTTTCCTTAGGATGGAAAGGTGGTGGAAAATAGTTATACCATAATCATAATGACATATTAATATATTGGTGACATTTTATTAATTATTTTAGTATAGATACCACATATTTATAGGCTTTACAAGAAGAAATAATATTTGAAATAGTTGGGTGAGATGATTGACTCTTCTTTCAGAGGCCTTCTTTAGCTTACACCTTAAACCTTCCTAGGATGGTCTTAGGGTAAGACTGGTATATCAATAATGGAGGTAAGGAAGGTAGTAATTAGATAAGGTTAATTTATAAATTCAACAAAAAAAATATCTTTAAGAATGAGTTTTTTTATCTTGAATCCTCATCCCTTTATTTTTAACCCTTTTATCCATTTTTACACTTAATAGTGGTTATAAATATTTACCATTGTTACTATTCATTATAACCAAAAATTCAGTTGAACATATTACATAATATTAATTATGATTATTCCAAAAAGTAAATTTATTTTACATTATTAAACTCCTAGAAGTGGAAGAAATTAATTTTAATATAAGTTTGAAAAATACAATGAAAATCATTTTTAGAGAAAAGTTTATTTGAACCATTAAAATGATTTTATAGAAAAATAAAATATAAATATGACTAAAATGGAATTAATTTTATTATTATAACTCTAATTATTCTTATTTTTCTTTAAACCCAAACAAAAAACTGAATGGCACCTTATAAATACATGATTAAATGAAAAGAACTAAAAATAGTTTTTATTTGAACAAAAACGATACATAGATTTCTAAAATGTTTTGAATATTTTCCAAATTTCCAAAAATAAATTTTTATATAAATTATTTAAATTATTTAATATATATATATCATAAAAAAAAATTATTAACTTTCATGATATTATTAAATCATTATAATTCCATAAAAGTGACAGTTTTGTAAAATCGGTATTTTTTAATGTTCACCCAAAAAACAACTATTTATGAAGAATCGATAAAAACCATCCTAAGATAATTTTATGATTATTAATTCAAAAAATGAATTCATTTATCCAAATTTTATTTTTTAAAAATAGTAATTTAGTTTTTAATCACGTTCTAAAATAATTCAATGTTTATTATGTTATGTTTCTTTAGAAATAAAATCTTACTCACTATAATTGAATCATACATGTTATATAACTTATTCCATTTTCCAAAGTGTACAACATTGGAACTAAATTTCATGAGAAATAAATTTATTATATTTTAAATTTCTTAATATTTACAATGGTTCCATTCCTATCACTATTAATAGAGTCCCTCCTCTCCCCACATCTCTACACACGTTGACCACTATATATTAATAAATATCTACCTAAATCCCACATAAAATCTCCTCCAAATATCCTATAGGTCCTGGTATCACCAAAATACCAATATGATATGGCTTAATATGTAATAAAATGGAAGATATCTTAGGAGGAGTTATAAGTCTTAACTGATTTTTTTCAAGATTATTTCTTTATTTACATATTTATAATATATTATAATAATCGTAATACAATTAGATAGGTGTATTTACTATACTAAAATTATATAATATCGATGGAAAACAATTTTCTACCTCTTTTACATCCCATGGTAAATTGAAACATCGCTTCTGTGTTCGTGTTGACAACCACCTCCATGAAGTTATGTTTTTCTCATCACTGACTCACATAGATTTTTATTAATATTAATTTAATGGATATATATTATTTTTATGACATAATTATGTTTCTATAAATATAATATATTTTCTTCCTTATTACCCTCCATTTTTTTGGAAAATTGAAACCTCACCCATGCATACTTGTGGACTACAACATCCATAAAGCGATGTATTTCGTATTTTATTCCCACCTCACATGGATGGAAATAAGGACGTATTAAATTAATAAATATTCTATTTATGATATTGTTATAATTATTTTATTATAATTTATTTTTTTCTTTATTTAATTTTCATCCATCATAAAAATGAAAATGTATGTCTTCTCTACGTGCAGACTATTACCTCCATGAAACGATGTGTTTTATTTTTCATGCCCACCATACATGGATGGTAATAAAAGTATATTGGATATATAAATGCCATAATTATAACATGTTTAATATACTAGATATTATGTAAATATGACCATGGTGTCCATGATCCACACACTGAAGTTGTTTTAGACCAAATGACCTCAATACGTATAATGAAAACATAATCAATTTTGTAACTAAATGAAACATAATAATAAATGAAATAATTATAATGTAATGAAAATTAAAAAGGTTATTAATATACTAAATTATTTATGTAATTTTATTATTTTTGAAATTATAATACATACGAAGTGATTCTGGCCTTGAGGTAAGATATTTTTTAAAAAATATTGTTTTAAAGGATTCCATAACAATGCTATATAAGTATGCGTGTTTTCATGAAACGTATCTTAAAAACATCATTAATTGGGGAATATAAATATGAACCATGTTCCCATTATATACCAATTAAATCTTATATGACACTCTATATGGTATATACTTAGTAGGCCATCTAGTTCAGAAAACATGTTTTTTGCCTCAGGAACATATTCCATATCCTGATACTAGAATCTTACTCACACCTTCCTTAAATTTTATCACAAACTATAATACTAAAAGATTAACATTAATTATGTAATACTCAATTTCATACATTAAGAGGTCAATGATCATTCTACTTTATGATACATATATCAATGTGTGTGTGTGTGAAACCAATATGAAAGAATGAAAAATTAGAGAATTCCTTTTGTATAACATGATATGAATTATATTCTTAATATTATTTCAGAATACATTAAAAAAATACTTGAGAACATGTCTAATATATGACATATGATATAATTACAATTTAGTCTTATTTTTTCTACACTTTTTGGAATTTTTATAATCTTTTTATATATTTATATAATTCCAAACATATATCTATTTGACCATATGATAAAATAATTCAATTAAACTCTTAATAGAGTAAAATATATGAATAAATCTAGTTTTAATAATGGTGATACTTAAGAATCACATTCAAATTTTTCAACTCCTTGAACATATTGAAACTCTTTAACTTTACAACATAGAATTTAATGATGTTAATATCTTATTTCCTATAACTATTTATAAGTACATCATCATTATTTGTGGAACCCTTTACACAAAACCTTTTCATGGAAAGTAAAATTTCACTTTATATTTTGACTAATATAATCCATTATTTTTTAATTCTGAAATTATCTATGTGTAATCATGCACCTAATATAATCTTAAATACTACATTCTCTTCACAATATTATATTAATATTTACACTCTTTTTAGTTTTAGAAATAAATTTTATTTCATTTCAGCAAGGGTAATTAATATATAAAATATTGTATCCATATCATATATGGAATTACATATGTTTAGATGATTTTCTTTAAAGTAATATTATTCATTATAATATTCCACTAAAGGTGTTGGAATATCAAATCCTTATATTTCAACCATACAACAAGATAAAATATTTTGCAATAGATAAAAAAAATTTATACTTATCTTATTTTAGAAACATGTTATAAAATTCTATGAATAAATTTTCATTTATACCGAATTCATTATCTAATATTATATACTAAAAATCTTTATTAAAAAATAACATCTCTTATAATATAAAATAAAATATATAGTTATATACATCCATTATTTAGATTCTTATTGAGCTTGATATTTTACTTTTCCTTAAAAACGTGATTCAATAACCCTTTACAACAACATTTTAATACAAAATATATGCTTTATTAATTTTTAACTTGTTTTTTCACTCCAATATTCTAATTGAATATTTAAAGTATACATTTTTTCTCACATACCCTTAAAATAGGAGAATTAATTTCTTTTACACAAATACCTGGCATGGATATTCAATAGATTTTCTCAAATCCATTTATATATTCTAGTAAAT
This sequence comes from Viscum album, assembly GCA_963277665.1. NCBI lineage: Eukaryota > Viridiplantae > Streptophyta > Magnoliopsida > Santalales > Viscaceae > Viscum > Viscum album. Next base: position 1,642,354,164 of record OY728163.1, on the reverse strand, counting down.
TCTATAATATTAAATTATTACTCTTATTTCTAATATATCCCTTAGGTTTCAATGTCTTTGATTTGATACATGAAGAAACATTTCTAGATTCTCCAAATAAATTTTATTCTTCTAGTTTAAACATTCACATTCTAGCATTGACAACAAAATACTAAAACCTATACATCACATGACCATTTAAAATATCCTCAAAACTATGATAATATTGAATAAACGTTTCTTAAACTCATCCACACTATCCAATAATTTAAAATAATGATAACATAATGACTTTTTTGGCCAGAAAAACCATCAATAAAACATTATTATATATTTCTTATAAGTATATATATCTACTTTTTAAACAACATAAATGGATCATTTATTTAGGTTTATGTTTCTAAAACATATAGAAATTTTCTTACATAAAATTTTCTTATGTTTCTGGTATTAGTAGTATCTTATATTAAGTATTTCATTTTAATGGATTAATATAAATGTTTTTTTGTTGATATTAAGGATGATATTTTATCTATAATAGAATAATTTATTGAATAAGTATCATATATTATATTAATTTGATATAGAATTTTATTAAATTTGATCCCACTAAAATGAAAACCCTTTTTAAAATTATCATTTTCATTAGTGGGTGATGATCCATATTTCAATAAGAAATGTGTAAAACTTAGTGTTACTCCCACCACATAGTTATTTAAGTTGGTCATCATGTCAACATTTTTCCCTCATTATCCTTCCTAGGGGTTTCCCAACTAAGTTTAACTTAAATCCCATAGTGATATTTGGTTATCTAAATATTAATTATAACCATCTCCTCTATTCCTTAAACAACATAATTCATGGGTACCTTACATTAAACTTACCCACTTGGATAATTGAGATATTTAAAAGTATTCAATTTGGAAATAATCTTACACATAGAATTATTTTTATGGCAATTTAATATCACTATCTTATCTCATGTAATCCATTTATATATTGATGCTTCTGATGATTTGTTTTAGAATCTCATTTATTCCACTATATCAAATATGTTCAGAACATATTGATGTGTAACTCTTTACACATCTCATATCAGGTGTTATTAACTAAAATTGAATGTCAAATATATTCTAACATATCTAAATGCATCATTTTCAGAAGTTGCATGGATATTTTTCATATAAATGATTAAAATTATATAAAATCAAAAATCATTACATGAGTAGGCCTCAAGCCATAGAGAGTCAGCCATAAATTTTCTAGACATGACTTAAGCCTCTAGAATGATGATCAGTCTGACCCAGAGTACCTATACCTTAGGATACAGTACTCAAGAGTGATTATAATCCCATCATAATTATGAAACCTAATAATTAAAACTCATAATTAACCTTTAAATTCTATATTATAACCTAATACAAGAAAAAAACATGGTACAAAGAATCTAAATCAATTATCATACATAGCATGTGACTATTTAGAAGTATGTATAATAATTTTAGAAGCATTTTAACTCTTTGAACTAAAGAATACATTTTTTTCATAATATAAACCATTAATATATATGAATAAATTAAGTAATGAATAAATAGATAAATAATTTCTGAATTTAAAAATGAGGTTGAAAAATTATGAACAAATCATTAAAAAAATATAATTATAAAAAATATAATTTTAGTTATCCTTAAGAAAATTCAATAATTATAAATATAAACACTTTATATTCATTTCTAATTTTTATCCCTTTATATTATTCATTATATGAAATTTAATTTAAATATATGATATTATGTGAAATTTAAACAATTTTTATTCTAATTTCTATTATGTAAACTATTTACATAATCAAAGTATGAAATACTAATTAATATTTAAACCTTGATCAAACCAATCGTCAAAAAAACTGATATGGTTTAAATATTTTATCAAATAGATATTTAATTTCAAAAATTTAAATTAATTAATTATGAACAAATCATAATTTTTAGTATAAACACTATTATATTTATCCTTTATTTTTTAATTTATAACCACATTATAAATTACACTTATAATTTTCATATAAAAATTTTATATTAAAATTACAAGTTAGTTCATATAGCTTGAAAATTTTATTTAATTTTAATAATTAATATTATGAGATATTTATTTGATAAATTTTAAAAAAAACATTTAATAATTAATTATATAATTTTTATAATTAATTAATTTTTTTAAAAAACGTATAAATAAATTAAATAAAATAAAAAAACTCTATAGTTTCTAAATATTTAAAAATACATATTTGATCTCTGATTTAAAATATTGAAACATACCATTTTTCTTAATATTCATATTTAAGGATACATGTTAATTGTAAGTCTTGATTTTTTGTGTGCGAAAGTGATAGACTATCATACCTTGAAATAGATAACATATGACTCCAAAAATAATACATAAGAATTTGGCGATTTTGTTGATTGAATCAAATTGAGAAGGCTCAGGTCTTGGGAAATGAACTTATGTTACAGTAACCTAGTCACATGGTGATCTAAATAATAATAACTAAGTTCCCATATATGATTAAAATTTTCACCCTTGCAGGATTAACCTAGTGAAATTATTCTATCTTTTGTAACATTTAATAATCTCAGTTGTGGATTATAAAACATTATAATAATCAACAAGTGACATAACCTAGTAGGTGAGCCCCTATATAAGATTAAAATGACTTGGATCCTGGCTATCATATCCTATGACAGGTTATATGATGATTAATATGATTAATCTCATATGTGTGGACATTGTGACATTCTATAAGTGATGGATATGATTAAATTAGTGAAAAACATACATAGTTATCTATGTTATAACTTAATATGATATACATTGCATCATTTTAATGATACAATACTCTAATTTATGAGACTTCTTCAGCACTATTGTACACTATAATTGGGGTGTATCAAATCCCAGATATATTGAAAAACTAAATATTTGAACTACGTCATAGAATATCATATCATATATCATATTCTACAACCCAAAAATTTAAAGAAAAAAATCATTACAATTTTTTAACATTAAATATTCTTTGAAATATAACGTTAAATTTATTTATTTTAAAATATGATTTCAAAAATAAAATAACATGGAATGGATCTGATAACTTTTTTAGGTTTCAAAGGATTAAACAACACACATTTAACACAATGGTAGAAAATTAGAATCTATAAACCTATATCACCTTTTTTGAAACAAGAAACATTGCAGATATGAAATGTAGAAAACATTTTGTGATTTAATGACTCACCTATTTATTTATTTTATAAATCAAAATATACTTTACCTAACAATGATCTATATTGATATTTTTCTTTGAAATATTATGCTTATTCAGAATGAATATTCGGTATGTGAAATACTAAGGAACTGAAAATATTTTATGAAAATATTGTGATTTTATATTCCATGGAATATTACATCCAAAATATTTAGAATAACTACATTGGTTCTTATATAAATCATCAGATGATGGATATGTTGTTTTTGATGAAATTAAAACTGACTTCGAGTTTTGTGGAGCTCATCCATTTGATTATTCTACATTTATGCCTACAAATAGAGTTACACCTCGAGCATTTGAACTAAAAACAAAAAAAATTAAGAAAATGAATTATATAATTTTTTTTAATATTTTCAATTTCTTGTTGATGGGAGCACTTCTTATCAGTGTAATATTCCCATTCAAAGTGTTTATATTAAGATATTAAACTACAAGTATTTCATTATAAACCTCTTATAATATTAAAATTTAATGTTCTTAGTATAATCCTATGGGATTGAGCGATTCCATGGATAGGAAGATAGGGGGTTTTTATTATCTAGTGCACAATTAATGTGGATTGGAAGATGGAGCTGAAGTTCTTCAAGTGTTTGAAAGTGTGATAATACTAACAGTTTTAGTAGAGGTCTTTCAAGGGTAGGAATGAAAACCATATGGTAGTAATAAAATTAGGGATACCATATGATTATTTTTAGGTCATGTATACAATGGACTTATTTGATATATCCACATTAAACTTTTGATTAAAATTTTGATTTTAATAATATCTTTTTTAAGGAGTATTTGGTTTTCTAATCAATACTCAGTTTTTTTTAGATTTCTATTTTTTAACTCTTTCATCATTAATTTAAATTGCTTATCATTTTATTCTTATTTTGTTAATTTTATTTTATTTTATTTATAATTATATTACTATGATTTTTAATTTGTTTGGTAATATGATAAATTAATCAAATTCACACCCAAAGAGGATTAACTTTTCAGATTTGTTTTAAAACAAAAATTCACCCCTCTTATATTATATTATCCATCATACCTCGGGAAAAACATTGATATCTATTTTAGTATTTATCTTGATTCTAAGATTAATTTATAAGCTTTAAATTTATCTTGTATTTCCTTTAGTTTATCATATTTTCAACTCAATCTCCTTACAGAAACCATGTTACTAGAATAAAGATATTTTTATGCAAAGAGTACCAACTGGAAAACTCAAAAACATAAATATTCCTCGAAAAAAATTATGGAGTTTATTTTGATTACTTTTGTTATCATATGAAATTCTATATCACTAATAACATAGTTCACCATTTTATGATGGTGGAAGGAAACCAAAAAGAAATAGAGAAGTATATCATCTAATTATCTCACAAGGAAAAACTAGAATATTTGGTAAACCATAATTTTCATAATACATAACTATGTTCTATGACTAGGAACATATATATCCAAGTATCATTATGTGAAAAAAATGAAATTTGGAAAAAATTGGAGACAAAAAAAATTTAAATTACAATGTTTTAGAAACTCATAGAGATTTGGTAAGAGCTGAATATCAAGAAACTTATTTTCTAACTGGTGAAAAAATAACTCAAATGCATCAATGATATCTTGACTATAGTAAAAAAATTATTGTCCTTGGGTGAAAAGGTGTTTTCAGATGACCAAATCATTGAAATTATTTTTGATATTATTCCAAAATAATGAGAGTCTAAGTGGAAAATAATTGATGAAAATAAGTATTTGAAAAATTTAGCCTAAATTACTTAATTGGAACATTAACAAAATATGAGAGATGGATAATATGAGATAAAGAAAAAGTTAAATGAAAAAATGGAACAGCATTTTCATCTACTTCAGGTAACCCTAGTCCCAATATCTTTAATACTTATGATAAAACTTCTAATTATCATTTTATAAATAGAAAAAGAAATCATTCAAATCAAACTGATTCAGAAGACATAAAAAATTAAATTTCCCAAATTTATATATAAAATACTAAGCTTATTGGTAATTGAAACTTCTCAAATGTAAATAAAAAGTATAGTAAACATAGTAATTACAAGAAGGAATCCTTATAATTTATATACTACCAAAGTAATAATGAGGGTCATATCATAAATAGTAATCCAAAATGAAAGAAGAACAATATAGATTGTGTAATGTATTATGAAAATAAAGGAAATAAAATATTTACATCTCTGGAAACCTAAAGCACTAGTGATGATGAAGCATCTCCAGATAGTTCATCAGATTATAGTGGAACAAAAAAACATAAAAAATTTGTATTCAATTAAAATATTTTGAGGAATGAAAAATAATTTAGGGAAAAAACTATATAATACCTTAAAATTTTAAGTCCTGATTTTAAATATGATTATGTGTATTAGTTTTTTGAGGGAAAAATTACATTAAACACACACACACCACACACACAGTCCCTAAAGGGAGGTAATATCCCCCCCAATGGATAAACCACCCATTAAGACTTATTTATTCAATACATGGCTCGAAGACTCAGTTGGCTTGAAACCTACTAAAAATATAGATTTCACTTCATCAGAAGATGAAAATATAATATCTGAGAGGCTGATATTTTTAGTTTATTTTAAGATGAATAATATTTACCTACTAGAAATGAAATGGAAAGATGTGTAACGCTAATGAAAAATAAAAAAATAAACTGAAAATTTATTATATGTTTAATAAATCAAAACATATTGAGGGTAATAATAAAAAATTTCAAAACATTCAACTAAATTAAAATCATAAAAAAAATTCTTATATAAATAAAATTTAATAATATTTAGTTGATAAAAAATAAATAAATTAAAATTTATTAAATCAAAATTTGATAATTCAGCATATAAATGATGTTTTTTTAATGAAAATTTTATCTAACTTTACTCTTGGTAAATAAATTTTTTATAAAATTTTTAAATAAATTAGTCTCTCTAAAACATCAAATCGAAGTGGTTATAATTCTACTAAAAAATATTTTTAATCAAACTATTTTATATTGAAAATGGATCCTTTTTTACTAAATTTCAAAGATAAGGTCATTGAAGTATGTATTTTCATTTAAATAATGTTCATTCTTTTGGGTACCATAATTCTTTTATTTCATCAGAACGAGGAACAATACAATATAAAAATTCTAGAAGGTTGTGGGTTCCTAAAATTTAATTTTCTAACGTAACTAAACCCAAGCATTTTTGGGTACTAAGTACTTAATTTTATATTTTTCAAGAAAAGATTATATATATAAGAAGTAAAAATAAGTGGTATATAGATTGTAGTTTTTTCTTGACATTTGACTATAGAAAATTATAATTTTTTAAATTTAAATAAATTAGAAGGAGGATGTTCTATATTGTTAGACAATTCACATAGTGAAATCATCAGAATCAGTGATAATTAATTTCTCAGAAAATATTTTTTTTAAATGTTTTATATGGTTTAGGACATAAGCACAACCCTATCACCATAAGTCCCTTATGTGATCAGGGATATCTTATGATCTTTAGGAATGATAAATATATTATCCAAAGTTCAGAAGGTAATCTAATTTTATTTATCAATATACATAAAAATTTATAAAACTCGAGTTAAAATAATTAAGTCATCATAAGTTTCCTTATTTATTTTAATACAATGACTTATCTTGGTTTTGGAATAAGATAATTGGGCATTGTAACTAAAAACATTAACTAGACTTTATAGGAAATGAAATTATGGGGATTTACTTGAACTTAAGTTTAATTCATACAGAGTTTGTGATCCTTGTCAATTTAGTATGAAATGTAAGACATGTTTTAAAGTTAAAAGTAAAGCCTCAACTTCTGAAGCATTGAAATTAGAACACAAGGGTATATATTTTTCAATAAAAATTGGATATATTATAGGATAATAATGTGTATATGTCATGGTTGATGATTACAATAGATTTAAGGAATCTTCATTCAGATGACATTATTCAAGATATAAGCCAACAAGTTAGTAAATCAATTTGAACATCATGAATTACAATTACAATATGAACTTAAAACATTATATTATGATTTAGGTGATCTAATTTGGAAAATGAGAATACACTAAGAGTTTAATAAATATCAATTTTACTAAGATTATACCCTAGTTAAACATCCTATACAATAATCAATAATTAGAGTAAAATTAAACTTTAGAAACAAATGTGTTGAAAAGGAATTATTATTTGAAATAGATAAATTCTTATTTCTAGAGTCATTTGTTAAAAATAAGTCAGAGACTATGGTGAAACTTTTTCACTATTAGCTAGCTTAGAATCTATCAAGATCTTATTAGCCTTTTCCAGTCATCTGAATTGTACTTTAGTTAAAATGGTTTTGAAAAGTGATTTTATTAATGTTTATGCTAAATAGGATGTTTTTGTTGAAAAAACTCTTAGTTTTGAAGATATTAAATTTTTGGAAAAGGTATTTAAACTTTCTAAATCACTATATAAACATTAAATACCCCAAGGGACTATAATGATAGAGTTACAAGTTATTTAATTCAACATAATTTTGCTAAATGAGGTACTGATATAACCATTTTTAAAAATAAAATTTTCAAAAAAAATCAATGTTGTTCAAATATATATCGAAGAAATTATTTTTTATTTAACACAAAAATAGATTTCTGGTATTTTTTATAAACCTTTTAAAAATTAGTTTGAAATGATCAGGATGGGAGAACTCAAATTTTATCCTTGGATTTTAAATTTTTTAATAAATAGAAAGAAATATTTTAACTCAACATAAATCTATTAATGATATACTCAAATGTATTGTTTTTTGACCATTCATCGAATATAATCAATCATATAACAACTTCTATTAAATTCGATCTTGATAAAAGTTGTAAATTGGTATATTAAAATATTCATAGAAGTATGATAATATGTTTACTATATTTTACTTCTTGTTAACCGGGAATAATATTTTTAGTATGTTTATGTGTAATTTTTTTAGGAAAATACAAGTGAATATCACTTGAAAGTGGTAAGATGTATTTTCTAATTACTTAAAGGTGCTTCAAAACATAGATTATTTTATTCTTAAACAATTTTATTTTCTAAAATATTACTCAAATACTAACTTTAGTGACTGTAGTTTATAATAAAATAATATACTTACAGAACACATCATTTTGTTAGGATAATATTTATTCATATGGTAAAATAATAAACAATATTGCTTAATTATTTTAACTATTAAATAAGAAAATATATAAGCCAGAAGTTTCCATGATCAATGGTTTTAGATGCAATATAAATTCATGGATTTTGGTTTTTTTATTACAAAAACAAATATTATTTATGATAATACTAGTGTTATTTCCATATCAATAAACCCAACACATCAATAATAATAAAAATCATATATAAAAACAAGAAAACATAATTTATATATATCTTTTGTATTCATTTATTTTATTTTTAAACATACATTATACAATAATACACTTGGTTTTGATGAATTTTCACTAGAATTAGGAATTCAAGACTCAAATGAATAATGGATGTAAAATGGTAAAATTCAACATTAAACATCATGAATCTAATATACATGATGTGTATCCCTTTAGAAGAGTACCTTGGTTCCAAAGCCCATCCCATGAATTCAAATTAAAATATTTGTACCATGTAAACAACATGAATCCAAGTGACAGATTCTGAAGGTTTTGAATCTGAATCCTAATAGAGATACATGACCTGAACATTACACAAAACCCTAGGTTCAAATAACAAATCCCGCAATATATAAAATCCCTAAAATCTATGAGATCCAAAATATTCATAGATATTTTTATAACTGAACTATATGATGGGAAAACCATTTACGCATCATGTAAGTGTCAAGGTTGAATCCACTTAAAGAAGATACATGACATGAAACATTTAAACATTGTTTAATGATTTGTTCTATAAATATATGTCCACCCTTGAAGAGGGAAGTGAACTTGGATGTTATTGAAAATCCATTCCTTTAAGCTTCCTTTCATTCTTATTTTCTTATAAAAAAATTTCTATTTCTTTTTTACCATTTTAATCATTCTATTGTTACCACTTACTATTATAATACTCATTATTTTTTTTTATGAGTGAATCTAATTATGATCATTGTTTAACTTAATCAACCAATAGGTTAATCATTTTTCATTCATTCAAGTCTATATTTGACTACATCTGTGTGGTTTAAATTGTGTATTTCATTAATTTAATGACCCTAACCTAGTCGTAGTTGATAAATCTTAGACCAATGGATTTTGATACTTTCTACCTTGAATCCAAGTGTACTAGACCTAGGTTGTTATCTATCTTGGGGACAATGAATATTTGTAACATAGATATATCCAATTAGTTAGACCAAGACCAATTGGTGACCTTTTCACCACTTCGTAACTCAGACCATAGGATTATACCAATTTAGATTTGGGATTACTGTTTACCTAAAACCTAAAATTGACACTTATCCCTTGTCTCTTTATTAAATAAAAACCCAAGTTGTGTAGAGTTAATAAAACCCAAACATGGGAGGGTTCACGAGGAATCCTACCATAATTTTCTTACCGCTAAGTCTATTTCCTTGAAACAGTACCTATGGATTCAACCCCACACTTCTACTATGATACACTTTTATAGATAAGTATTTTTTTGGGAATATAAATTCTAATTTTATAAATTATTTCATTTAATCAATAATATTGTATGGGCCTGTCAAAATTTAGCACCGTTGTTAGGGGCATTGTTGTGTCTTACAATAGTAACCTTTATCCAACACATTTTATTACCTCTCCATATTTATTTTACACCTTTTTTTTAATAATAGTTCACACTAAATAGAACTTGGGTCTTCTCTTCCTCAACCTAGTGCATGTGTTAGAGCTATCTTACTCGCTCAAAGATCCTTAATGCTCAAGAACATCTAAATTTTGATCTCAAGACTGGGAGATACCTATCTACACCTGAGTCATAAGTATGTATGAACAAAATAATCTTACCCTAACACACCCCTAAAACCTCCAATATGAACCAACTTAACATCATTGAGATCGAACAATGCTATAGGGGGGAACCATCATAGACTATGGTTTCTCATTTATTAGTGGTGATACTCCTAGAATTGTGTGCCATCATATTCAAGCTCATTGTTTTAAAATTAATCCTAGACTCATCCATGTGATCCCAAACATAGTGTAATTTATTACACTTCCAAGAGAAGATGTTGATGAGATCATTCCCAATTTCTTAGACGTCTCTAACACATTTCGCCAACATTGAATATCCTTTAACACCATCAAACTGTAAGTCTTTTCCATCACCTTGCGTAACAAATCAAAGTATTGGCTTAAAAACCAAGAGATTGTGTCTACCATGACATGGGATGTTTTATAAAACAAGTTTTTAGATAAAACATTTCCACCCATAATAACTTTGATGTTCAAAAAATGAAATTCGTAACTTCAACCAATAATATGGAGAGTCGGCATGGGATGCATGTGATTGCTTTAAGGAGATTACCCATAACATCTCATATCACAAAATCAATGTGTGTCTAAAACTCAAAACTATATATCATGGATTCCAACCAGCTACACTCATAGTTGCGGATTCCACCACAGATGGTGGGCTCATGCTCAAGATGCTCAAAGTTGTTAGAGTAGTAATAGATGAAATTCCCTAGAATTTTAGTCTACGGAAGAGTGATCGTGGACCTCCCAATTGTGGAATACATCAGGATGAAGAGAATAGCCACCTAATGGCTCAGTTTGACGCTCTCACGAAGAATCTTGATTCTTTCTAGCTACCTTCTCTACCACCATCACCTCCAACACCTTTTATAGAAGTCTATGTTTTTGAAATTTATGGAGGACCACACTCATATTATGACTATAAGGAGCATATAGAGGAACCTAAAATTAAATATTATAAATAAAAAAATTATAATCATAAAAATCAACATTTTATGAAACCCCATCAATACCGACAATATTTATATCAAAAGAGACTGGATCAATAGCCACAAAAACACAATCAACAATACTTCCAACGTATGAGTGTTTATGAACCACCACATAATCTTATACCACCTAGGTACACTCCATGTAATCCAACTCCAATACCACAGTAAAAAATACCAAAAAAACTATTCCCCTATAGAGTTTTGTAGCAATTATATTAAGCTCTTATATGACCATCAAAATAAGACCCATTGCTATAGTATAATCTTTAAAAAATTCTCACCTCATTTATTAAAAAAGAATAAAAGTGGGTGACTTCCCATGAAACTGAAATGCATAATCAAAGATAATCCCTCCAAAAACTGTTGTACCACTTAGTCCAAATATCAGAGAACCTATCAGACTAATTACTGGGTACTATTTTTGGTAATACCAAGACACACCCAAGAGAGGAGGAAAATTTTATGGATCTTAAGTGTGAAAAAATGGTGGACTTTTAGAATTCAAGAATAGGTGAAGGAAATAATATTGAAAAACATTAAAATCTATGATAGTAAGGATGACAATGATAGAATAAATAATGGTACTCAAGAGAAAAATATGGAATAAAATATAACTGAAAAGGTTCGAATTATATAGGAGATGGAAAAAAGAAAACATTTATATAGAACCACCACCATACAAAACCACTCTCCCCTTTCCAAAGAGTTTGAGACAAGGAAAAAGAGAGGGATAATAATTTTTTTAAAAGTTTTTTAAATTAAAGATCAAAATCCTTTTGTAGGAGTAATCACAAAGATGTGTGCTTATTATGGGTTTTTGAAGGAGTTTCTCTCAAGGAAATGTAAACATAGACCTAGGATCCATCTCCTTAAAAGAAGAATTTTTCTTAGTTGTTCAATAAAAGATACCATGAAATATGTGAGACCCAGTAAGTTTCTCAATTCCCTACATGATTGAAACACAGAATTTTATAGTAGGATTATGTGATCTTGGTGACAGTTTGAATGTCATGCCCATAAGTGTCTTAAAGAAATCAGGGCTCATAGAATTGAAACCAACAAGAGTGGAACATCAACTTGTTAACTGGTCTTTTAAGTACCTTCAAGTAATTTTTAAGGATTTTTTAGCAAAGTATGGTAAATTCAACTTTCTTGGTGATTTAAATATCTTAGATATGGAGGAAGAATGATATGTTTTTATAATTATAGGGTAATTGTTTCTCACCACTTAGAAGACATTGATTGATATAAATCAAAAATGGTTGATATTCAAAGTCAGTAAAGAATAATTTGTATTAGACTGAGCAAAATCCATTAAGAAAAGAGGTGAGTTAGGGGATTATCATGACATAAATATTAATGATGAAAAAGATGATTATATGACTAGTAAGAATGATAGAGATACCATGTCCCTAGATAAATATTATTATAATGATCACAGGGACGGAAATTGCATTGAACCTCTAACAAGGGATACTAGATCTAAATTAAATCATTTCTAGATCTCTAAAATAACTGAATTGCTGACTGAGAGGAAACCTAGGATAAGTAATATGTTAGATTAGATTAGAAAAGTATGTTTATTCTAGGAATGAGTTAAAATTTCATGGATATAAGAATAATAAATAAAATTTAATAAAAAAATCAAATCATTTACAAAAATACACGATATAAAAATTTCAGGATCAGAAAATTATATGTAATTTCATTATTTTAAAACCATGTATTATTTACATGATGTGAGAATATCATAATGGTTTTAAAATCCATGAATCATAGGTTCATAGCATACCCCCAACACTCAAACACTGCTCCCTCAAACAATTTCCATCGCCATTGAACCCTCCTATCGTTCCCTTCTCCGTCATTGGTAATCGTTCCTCTCTCTCTTCTTCTACCCTTTTCAATCCCACCTTCCACAATGGAATAAACTAAAACTATCAAACACATGACACAAGGAGACAATCCTCTACCACCTAGGTGACTAACTCTTTCATCACCAAAACCAACCACATATCCTACACCCATACCATCAATGTCAAATTCCTCCACCCCTTCCACCTTAATCCAATATGAGGACTTATCCAGACTATCTTAGAGTGCTGCTCCACACCTTCAACTGCAACCATGTGTCTACTTTTCTACCCCCGATCATTTAGTTCGATTGGTCGGTTTGTAGGAGAAGACTATGAGGAAAATCAAGAACCTATACATGACTATACTCAAGAATATATATATAAATGAAGTGTTACTTTATCTAATTTTCTAGATGAACCTCTCCATAATCATCATGGTCCATTAGAAGACATAGCAGAAGTATTTCTTGGAGTTATTGTTCATGTTAGAGATCTATGGGGTTTATTCACCTTCTTCCTTCGTATTAGGCCTTGGGAGATCACCTTGTGAGATTTTCACATCAAGATTAGTGTCTAAATGAATGATTTCATTAATTATCCTATATACACAACCATTTAACATGATCTGAGAATGTGGAATGTATCGAGGAGTTTTTTATTGATCACTCAGGATCCAAATATCTGTTATGACCCTCATATAGTTAAAGGAACCCAATGGAGGGTTGTTTCTCTACAAATCTTCTACTAGACTATGACTCATTCATGGCTCTCCAGAGGAGATTCAAATTGTAGAAATAGTCATCTTGCGTTGATTGACTTTTCCACATCCATGGGTGGCCATTGCATCAGCAAGGCCCCCCAGTTCGCTTTATACTACCAGGCCCAGGTGTGGAGGGCTTGGGGTAAGCTTATGTGTGGTAGCTGCATCAGACATCTTGCCTATTGTATCGATGTATTCAATTGTGTTCAACCTATTTCCTCTCTTGGGAAGGTGTATTTCATTGACCTCATCATGTTCCACAATATGGGGATCTTGATGACGATCGAGGTAATATACCAGTGGGTTCTCAAGTATGGGAAGGATGCGCATGAGGCCCTTGATCACCCTCCTGAGTCCCTTCCCCCACACATGTGGTACCTACCCTGATAACCCAACCACATCCACTACTTCCTGATCTTACCCTCATTTCTCCAATACTCTAGATACACCATCCACTACCACCACAGCCTTTCCACCTACCACCATGGAACCTACCCCACCATTACTACCTTACATCTGGTCGGTTCTTTAGTGTCTTCTGGAGAACCTGATATTGATTTGTTTCCACTTATACATCATATTCACTAATTTACCCCCTTTTATCACCCCCACCCCAACACTAGCCTCTACATTCACCCACACACAACCCTCTATAGGCCCTGATCCATCATTAATTCCCACCCCACCTCCCACCCAGATCAGACTACCTCTTGAGCTTACTGACCCTACTACCCATTAGGAATTTGTCACATAGTGGGAACGATGTGATAAGTGACATGCACTTATATACACATTTTTGTTTCCTATCATTGGTCCAATTTCCTAAATTTTGGATATAATATATATTGGAACCTCCTTACCACCTTTCATGACTAAGCCTGCTGCCAGCACCACAACACCTCCTAAGGTGGTCAATGAACCTACCCACCTCTATATTTGAGATATATATGGTAGAGATCGTCTTGAAAAACACACATTGGGAGTGGAATAATGATGCAGATAATGAAAATATGGTCATCATTATTTAGTAATGTCCATATAACCCTCCCCTGTTGAACATTATTTTTGGGTGTCTATTTTTATACTCTATTTGTATTCCATATTCCCTAAGGTATCATTTATCATATCTATGCATTGGAAATATTTTTTATTACAATGATTTAATATTTTCATATTTACTTATCCATTAATTTATCCATGTCAAGGTATTATCCATCTTCTATAGATTTAATGAGTTTTTGAGGCCACCATATAGCCTTCCGTATGAGATATATCAATGTGTAGTAGACATATAGAGGCATGTTGAGGATATTTTTATCTAGATCCATACTATAAAGTATCATACCCCACAACCCACATGGATTCTCCTACTACCACATGGGAATTTCTATCGACCCAACCCAGATATGGTTAAACCTACAATGCTCCCCTATGAGCTCGATAACACCAACACTAGTTCCTATAAGTGGAAGAGGACATCAAAACAGATTGAAGACACTGAATGATTCTTTTTTCCAACCATCTTTATGAAAAAGTCATTATTAGTTATTTATTGGAGGCTACACATATTTTTGGTTTTATACATGTTCAATATGTTCTTAGGACCTCTATTTTTTTCTTTTCTAGAACTTTTTATTCACTGGTTTTTCAAAACACCATTATAGTCAATTCATGAATTTATTTGAGTTTATTTCTCCTATTGTTGATGAAATTCAGATTCTCTTTTTCTAATTCCATATTTATTTACCCCTATATATTAATGTATTATCAACTGCATGTATCTTTTTTTCTAAAAAATAAATGTTCAATAACTTGACATCACCATCCAAAAATGTTTTTGATAGAATTAATTTCATTGTAGGTAGATCTCCGTTCTCTAATTTAAAACTCATAAATTTCCGTTTCATTTATTTCTATTCAATTCTTTCTGTCTATCCCATGCTTCTTTTTAGAATAGTGTGGAAACTATTTCATTTCAAGTGCAGGAGAGTCCTTATAAAGATTTATTGTCTATAAAATTCGTTTTTTTCATGTTTTCATTTGTCTATGAGACATTTTTCATTAATATATTTTATTAACTTGAAATCTCATTACACACATTTAAATAAAAGTCAATATTTTGTTAGAGATTTTTGGAATCTATTTTAATTCCTATTTATAATTTTAGTAGGATTGTTGAGTTAAGTAATTTAATTCCAATTTTAGATTCTTAAAATTTCATTTCATTGAATTGTTAATGGATAATATGGCTTGAGTGATTTTTAGTTATTTTTTATACTCCCATTCCAAAGAGGAGTCTAGAACTATATCTTTATATTCCTTTCTGTGTATATTTTTTGAGACATACTTAGGGAATGTAAACATATCATAATATTAAATGGAATATTATCAAGTATTGGACAAATACAATGTTTAAATTATTAAAGAAATATTATTTGAACCATTTTTTCTAAGACCCTCATTTACATTTACCCATATTTAGCCTGTAGAAGTCATGAATTACCTGTTTAGGATGGAACCATTATACCCTTCTAAACCTGCTCTTGGTACCATGTATGATTTTCTTTTAAACAAGTGTAGGGGGTTTTCATCTCTTATATACCTAGGATATAGATACAGAGGTGGAAAATAATGTTATTTTTACCAATTTTATATTAAATGGTTCATAGTTACATTTGAAAGTTTCTATGCATACCATGTTTTTTTGACAAAAAAAATTATTGTACATTAGGAGGGTAAAAAATCACTATTTCTAGACTGATGATTCTTTTCAATTGTCATACATGGTTAGGTGGTGGATGTGAGATCTATCATTAACATGATTTTCAAAAAATAAAATTAAATTAAAAAGAGAAAAGAATAGGGGAATTTTTTATGTTTTCTTGACATATTCGTGGACCCACTTTGAGCTATTGGGAGCACATAGACATTTTTGTCTTAGGGGAGTTTCTTTATTACACTACTTATAATTATCATGCAATATTCTATAGAGATTACACACTATTTTTGATATTGATGTTTACTATCTAACTTCCTACCCTCATTATTAGAATCATATAAACCTAATTACTTAATCCCTCAAGATTAATTTTGTATTTATCCTTAAGGAGTAAAGATGTTATAGCCAATGAAAACCTATTGTTAGGAACATGTATCTAGGGTATGATAATCACTCAAACTAAAATTTACCTTGAGTGATGAGAAAAATTTTATTCTGAGGAAAATTTAAAATGGGTAAAGATTCTAAGGAACAATTCTGATATTGTAATTAAAGTAAGAATGAATCTAAATAAGAATGTAACTATAACGCATGACTGAGTTTCTCTATAGGAGTTATTCTGGAGGAATTTATTTTTTCACTCATTATTAGTTTTGTTTTATTTTTTTTAATTCATGTTTCTTTTTTAATTCTTATTAATTTGGAATCCCTATTGAGATTTTTTTCTTCAAGACAAGCAATTATTCAAGTGTGGTGGAATTTGACAAGTTGAATTTATATATACCTTTCAGATTCACTTATTTAATGTTTAATCGTGATTTATTTTTATAATACACAAATTTTTGATGTTTTATCATTAGAATTTGGAATTTAGGACTCAAATTAGGAATGGGTGTAAAATGGAAAAATTCAACATTACAATTCATGAATCTGAAGTACAGTACATATATCCTTTAACCAGAGAACCTAATGATAAAGGAAAGTTTTTGAATCTGAATTACAAGACGTAAACTGTTACATGATTTGAATCCTTGTTACACATCATTAAATATTTCAATTTGAAACGTAATTAGGATAAATGACATGAACATTATACATGATGTGAGAAGATTGAATTATGAATCTCATTGCAAATACAATCTATGAAATATGAGAGATCAAAGGTCATGAGAGATCATCATGGATCTGTAGTACATGAAGTGAAAACCATTTAATCTTTGATTAAGGGTAGAGGTGGAATACACTTAAATAGGTTACATGACATGAAACATTTACATGTATTTAATGCTTGACTCATTAAATATATGGTCACCCCAACGGGGATAGATAGATTTGACTCCACTAAAACTATTTTTATTTATTATATTTTTTCTTTCATTTATCTTTGAAATATGTTTTATTCCTTTATGTTGCCATTTTAGTTATTATTTTTTTACCTATTAACGTTCCAATACTTTTTCCATGTGTTTTTTGTTTCTACATGTGATTTTAATTTAGATTCTTATTCAACTTCATTTGTTGTTGAATTATTCATTTTCTATTCATTCAAGTTAGTATTATATTTTGTTCATATGGTTTGAATTACAGGTTTACTTATTCTGGTAAATTTATTTATTATGTTAAGAATGTTTCCTATTTCCTAACTTTCGTTTAATACCATCATGCACTGCAAATATGATTTTGGTTGGGGGTCAAGAGTAAGTGTGGCTTTTAACCTAATGAATTTTTAAATCAAAATGGTAACCATGTGGATATTAATCAGGTTAAAAAAATTAATCCGGCTATTTTAATATCCCTGATAATGGGATATGTAATCAAAGTAACCTGACTTAGTAAGATTTTAGAAATCTAGGACCAACAGCTTGTGATACTTTCTGACTTGAAGCCAAGTTGGTTGTACCTATGTTTTTTTACTATCATTTGACCAAATAATATTTGTGTCTTAGGTATATCCAATGGGTTAGACCGATACCAATTACTGACCTTTTCAATATTTATCAAACTAGACCATATAATTACACCAAGATAGATTTAAGATTACTCATTTTCCTAAACACAAAAAATGACCTTTATCCCATATATTTTTCTTGAATTAAAACTCTAGATACATAGTCTTAATAAAACCCAAACCTAATGGACTTCTTGAGGAATCATAACACAAGGATTTTACCACTAGGTTTCCTACCTAAATGTTTCACTATTAGTTTTCCCTCACACTACCACTATGTTATTCCTTTATAACTAAGTGTAGTTTTGGAAATATAAATTTTAATTTGATCAATGTCCACGAGTAATCAACATTTTCTTATAGTCTAGTCAAACACACCGTTTCCACAAGGGATCATGCCAAAAATAAGATATTATTCTTAAATTTATCAAAATAGAAAATAAACATAGTTATTCTTTTAAAAACCATTTACATTTTATATACTGTAATTTAATAAATAGAATTTGTAAATTATAAGCATTAATTTATCTTTAATCGACTTCTTCTTTAATTTATCTCTTTATATTAAAATAATCTTGTCAGTAAAAAAATATGGGATTTTTTTTGTTTTTGAAAATTATCACTTCTTCTAACATATGTGTTTTATAAACATATTTTTTTCAAAAAATTATCATTTTTCAAACTTATCTCTCATAACACCATGAGATTTTAGATGAATAATATTATGTTCGATAGCTTATACTGCAAAAAACATCGAGCTTAAAAACCCTCAAAATATATTATATAAACATGAATATTATAACCTAGTTATTAAATTATAAGGTATGAATAAGAATAAGTAAATTATTTAAAGTATATGTATTAAATATGTATAAAAGAAATTCATTAGTAATCTATAAATAAAAAAGACTTTTGAACGTGAAATAATTATTTTTCTGAAAAAATATTTTTAATCCTAAAATGTGGTTTTGTTCCCATTATATTTTTTATAAAATTAATATATTAAATATTAAATAAAATTGTTTATCATTGGTATAATATTTTTTAGGTTGGGATACGAATAAATCCATTTCATGCCCTCAAACTTGTCTTCACTAAAAAATAATTTCTACATGTTCTGCGGACTACTTTTGAAGTTAATTTTTACAAATTTCAAAAAAGATATTTGAAAAAATTAAAATAATTTTTTAAATCATTATATCGATATTATCATTTAATTACTTTTTTAAATTTTATCAAAATAATATTTTTTTAATGAATAGTGGAAAAAGTAATATTTTTTAAAAAAACATTTCATTTTAAGTATTTACATGTTCACATTTATTTTAAAAAACATTTAAAATAAAAATTACTTCATTTTAATATAAATAATCCAATTTAGTCCATTTTAATCAATTATATGTAATACTTTGATATAAAAAACTTTTCCTTTGGAAAACTGCATAATCATCACACCTACTAGTTCAATTTTACATTAAATTGTACCGATTATATGAATTGAATTTAGTAAAATGGATTTAATATTTGGAATCAACTTAATTAATATTATAAAATACGTTAAAATTAATTTTGTTTCATAATGAATATTAAAAATAGTTAAAATTAATATTTGTGGTTAAAGTACAAAAACAGGTATACGTGGGGTTAAACTATGATATAAGGGATAAAATGACCAAAAAATTATATAAATACTATTTTGTGGCCATATATAGACCTTATATCATCTAATATTCTATAAGGATACATTTTGGATCCTTTTAACATTTAAAAAACTTGGGAATAATTTATTCTTTTCCAAAAATCGAATTATTTCCTCTCCCCCACTTATATAAGGGAACTCTCTGTCCTCTACTATTAACACTTCAAAAGTCATATCATTTGGCCCATTGATAAAAAATTATCTTCCTTATAGATATAAACACAACATATATTCATTATATTGATCAAAAAACCATTCTAGGATGGTGTTAGTTTTAACCGAAAGAGGTTATCCGAAGAAGATGTATAGTTCTTAACTTGTGTTTTCAATTTATTTATTCCTCTTACTCTTTAAAATATTCCCTATCGATGATTAAACATTAAAAAATGTATCTAAAATATACATATATTTTATAATTTATTTTAATAGTCTATACATATTTCTTCTTCCATCAAATGTGAAAAAAAATCATTGATCATGTGTACGGAGGACAACCACCTCGCGTACCGATATAAATCATTTTCTATACCATCCACTTATAAATAGATATATTGATGTATTTAATATATTTATATGATATTTATGACATAATTATTCTTATGAATTAATAATATCACATCTACTTTCTTACCCTCTCAACTGTTGCAAAGCGATAATGTTGCTAGGGCGTAGGTGTGGAAAACCGCCTCCATGAAGTGACTTGATTCGTTTATAATTTATTTTATACATGGGTGTTAATAATGATAGAATTTTTTAATAAATATTATTTATATGTCACAATAATAATTCAGGAAAATGTGAAATATTATTTAACTTTCTTTCAATCCATTTGTTAAAAAAATGGAATCATCGTTCATGTGTATGTATGACCTATTATTTCCAATAATGGGGTAATTCATTTTTTCATATAATTATATAGAATAGTATAAATAAATATATAATTAATATTATTATATTTATATAATTATTACCATTCTAAGGATTATGAAATCATGATTTAATTATAAAGACCAAAACTGTTGAACGAAAACACACATGAAAAATGGAGCAGTTGTTACTCAAAAATGTGATTTCAATAGGGAATTGATAATAAATGGGTGATAAAATGATATAAGTGAATCATATATTGTATGATATATATTATTATTGTAAAGACCCTAAATATTTGAATAAATGTTATTTCCTAATTTTGTGTGTTATTTTATTTTATTTTTATACTCAACAAAAATGTTTCATTTGATAACATGAGTATAATTAAAATGAGACCGTTGGGTTTTGACTATTATATGACCATTGGTCAATATGACCACTGTGAACAAAACGTTTCGATTTTTGTCTCTAAATACAAGTGATCTTGGTTAATTAATATAGAAATAAGATTCGATGGCCTCACCCAGTAGTCTTGGACCGATCGAAGCCCATCTAATAGAACTTGGGAAGGAGGTAGCACCACTGGGCTTTGCTCTGGACCAAACCCAAGCCGAACTTCATCATGTGAATCTAGAATGGAATCGCCTTTGCAAGAAGTTCAAACTGATAGAAATTACTACTCATGCGATGTTGGCCGAGCCTCCCTCGGATTCTCTCACCTTAGCACACCTTACACTTAGGTCCTATGCTGGTGTGATAAGGGGTTGTGTAAGGAGACTGTAACTACCTTGTGTAATCCTTTATTTTATATAAAAATTGGGATTTCTTCTTATGATGAAGTTTATGAATTTTCTAATGTCCGGATAAATATAATATGCATATTTTTGATGAATTTTAGAGAAATGATATTTTAAACATGTTTATGTAAACCTTAAATAAATAAAAATGTGTAATGATTTTCAAAAAATGGTCTTCTACAATTATGTTCAGTATGAAATTTAGAGTCAAAAAGATCAACTTGATTTTTGATGAATAGTAAATTATGAATAGTGATTTTATGCTTAAGATTAGTAATGTGACCAAATGGATTAGTAATCTCACTTAAATAAAGCATTAATATAATCTAGGCACCTTGATTATGTAATGTGATTCAATAAAATTGTTAAATAATGGTTTCATAAATTATTAGTCAAGTATTTGTTTTTTCAAATGAATAGTGTATTTTAATTAAAAATTTAATTAAAAATATTTAGAAAATTATTTTTATAAAATGGATTTCATTTTTGAACTCAGAGCATCGATATTATGTTAAGGTAATTTTTGGGGATTTTTCTGAAAATATGAATTTTCGGTGAATAGTGTATTTATTTAAAAATTAAATTAAAAATCTTTAGAAAATTATTTTTTAAAATGGAGTACATTTTTGAAATCAGAGCATCAATATTTGGTTAGGGTGAAATTTTTGGATTTTTCTAAGAAAGTTGAATTTTCGATGAATAGTGAAAATACAGTTTTTAAGTTACAGGTGCTTAATGACATCATTAAATGATGTATTAAGTATCTAATATATATGGTCGACTTATTAATAGTAAGATAAGGTATGAGGTGTCACAAGCGGCCAATACCATGGGCAAATACCATGGGCAAGCCCATGGTTTTTCCAAAACCACTAATGAGGTGTCCCTTGGCCATTAATGCCTTGTCCCCTCACTTTCCCTATGAATACCAAGCCATCCTCTCATCCATTCGACTCCCAACTCTTCTCCAATGACGCTATGGTCCCATTAACTCCCATGTAGTCCTCACAAGGTTCCCCCATGCCCTCAAGGTCCAAACCATTAGGTTTTAAGTGTTACGTTTTAAGGTAAGGGATCCTACCTCTCTCTTTCTTTTCAAGTAATCTCTTTTATGTCATTTATTTTATGTTACATGTTATTATGTTAAATGATGTTATTTTATATTATTATTACTGCAATTTTCATGTTCATATAATTAGAGATCCCCTCTTACTCTCATTATTTCATTTTATGAAGTTTTAAGTGTCGTCATTAGGCTGCCAGAATTTTTGAAACGGATTTTTCTCCCTTCTCATTTTTCAAGATCTATTTTCATGTCAAGTCTTTAAAGTTCCTTTTTATTATGTTGGGGGGTGATCTCTATATCTATCATACTGATCATTTATGATCATTTTATGAGAGTCCCTATTTGATCTCTTCAATTTAGTATTTTGATGTTTTAAGTGGCACCGTTAGGCTGCCGAATTTTACGGGATTCTTTCACGCTTCTCGTTTTTAAGATCTATTTTCATGTAAAGTCTTTCAAGTTCCTTTTTATTATGTTGGGGTATGATCTCTATATCTATCATACTGAACTCTTATGTTCATATAATGAGATACCCTATTTGATCTTGTCAATTCATTTTTGGTTGAAGCTTAAGTGATGCCGTTAGGCTGCGGGATTTTCATAAGAGAAATCTAATTTTTGTCTTCCTTCAATATTTTTCATTTCAAATGGTATGTCCTTAAAATTGTATTACCATGTTCATATATCCTTCATATTCTGTCCCTATACTGTTTTATGGGTCATTTATGATTGTTTTACCCATGTCCCCTCTCCTTTCAATGTTTTCTAAAACCCCGGAACGTAGCTGTTATGTTGCAGAATTTTCGTCTCAAAATGCCTCTCTCTTTTCTCAAAATTATTTTATGTTATTAAGTGAATACTAAAAGCTCTTATTTCTACAGGGGTATTCACTTATATATCAAAATGTTCTATTTTAAATTCTTGGATTTACATACATGAAACCCACTTTCCCTTTCCATGGGTTTAAAGTAACTTAAAGATCATGTCTTTAAAGCAGTCTTTAAAACGTTATGATTATGAAATGAAACCCATTTCTTTTATGATATATGGGTTGTTTATGAAATGATTTATGATGATATATCTGGCTCACATGATAATAAATACATATCAAGGGTGTACCCAGATAGCGCTCCAATTCATTGGGTATAGACTTAATCTCTATAGATGATCATTTAGATTGATACCTTAGTGAATAACCTTGGTAATTTTTAATGAATCCTTGGGGATGGACCTTGGTGAAATGAAATGATTGTACATATTAAATGTTGTAGCCACATCTTCAAGTTATGAAAAACATTATTTTTATGATATGCCTCATGATTTTTTTCTCAGACCTTAAAGTTCTTTTTCATGACATTGTTGATGTATCTCAAGTTCACATGTTAAATGTTTCCCCTTGTTTCGCTTACTGGGCCTTCTGTACACCCTTTCTTTTGATGTATGTCCCCAGGTTATGAGATGCAGTAATGAACCTAGGATGAACATAAGGAGAATCCTTTAAAGTGTTTAAGAGGAATGTTTTTTTTGTTTCATGTATTATGTTCCTGGTTTCCAAGACACTAAACCACAAAGATCCTCAGTTTTTTATAATGTAATGAATGTTTATGTGACAAAAAGGCGGGATGCTATAGTTGGTATCAAAGGATGGTTTAGTTATTTGTGTAAATTAGGATATGAAAACTTTAGGAAGAACCCTATAGAAAAGATTAAATATAGGAAATCTTCCTGGTATTTTGGTGAGTATTGAGTAAGGGGTTGCCAAGCAAATACATCCCTATCGGGATACGAGTAGGTAGAGGCGGCTCTGGTATAGATGTACATAGGGGTACAACCCGAAAACACCGTATTGAGCTAGACTAGAATGGGAACTTGTACACGACAATGGGCCTTGCTGCACTCTTGGTTACAACACTCCCAGGGGATATGCTTTGGTAATTTCATAAGCTTAGTATGAACCATTATTAATGGAACAAAGATAAAATAAAATAAAGATTCACATAAGAATATATTATCATGGATAACCTAGATTGGAACCTAGGGGATCACAAGTTAGGGTATACTTTCCTTCTACATGTTTATCCTTCTATGCTTAAAGTTTCCTTTTAATGAATATTTGCTAAGTATTAAAGCCCCTAATTATACTTTCTTTTCTTAGTTAATGGAGGGAAATGGAAGAACATGTCCCAACAACCAATGTGATAGGAAATTTGATGATTGCCCTATTGATGTGACAGAGATGATGAAAGATCAAGTTGAACATATTGTAATTATACCAAACCAACTATCAAAAATAAAAATTAATAATTAGTACCTAGTTGAATGCCCAAATTCATCAAGGAAGAAGAAGACAAAGTCTCAAGGATGTTCATATGATAAAGTTGATAAGGGAAAGAAGACCCAATTTGCTTTGTGAAAAAACTGTGGAAAGGGGCACCAAGGAGAATGTCACAGAGGAACCAGGAGATGTTTTAAGTGTGGGAAGATAGGGCATAAAGTAGCCAATTGCTTTAAAAAAATCTATAATGTGATGAATGGAGATAAGGTTCGATCTAATGTGCCTTATACATTTCAAGGTCATAAATGTGGAGAAGTTAGAAATTATCCAAGGAAATGCTCTCTTAGAATGGGTGAGAAGCATGATTAGAGTCAACAATCTTAGAGGACAAGGGAACAATGAAAGTGTTATGCTGATATGGATCATGATGACTGAAGTACATGTAACTTCTTCGCAATAACTGTCTATGTCATGTTGTATTTTAGTTCATGCTCTATGAGCATATCTTTTATGTTTTCTAAGATCAACGAGTCACTACCTAAGATGATTTTATATCATTAAGTAAAACATCTATTGTTATGTACCACATGTTGTTGTAGTAAATTTGTTTTAGGGGATTAGAAGATGATTATTATTTTCGAAGACGTTAACTATTTTGGGAACCCTATTTGATTGAGGTAAATAGATTACTACGGTATTTTCTTTGAGGAGTAAAGGTTGACTTATATTTTGAAGAACCAATGAATTTAAGGTGAACTTATAGTAATTTAGGTTACTTATGGAAATGATTAACCTATCTTGGGGTAAATATGTTTAGGTGAGCTACATTTTTTATAAGATGTTAGGAGTGGTTGATGTTGTTTGGAGATGAATGATAAAGTTTACCTTGGAAGACTATGTTATCAAATACTTCTTGTGTTTGGGTTTCAATCTTAGTTTGGTTTATTTTGAGGATTTTTAAGGACATTTATTTATGGAATGGTCTATGATAAACTTTGGGTAGTACCGTGGAACTTTGAAGATTTAAAGTAGTTTCCCTTCCTCTGGGGTTCTTTATTTTGGAAGAGTTGTTTTATCTTACCCTTTCTATTTTTGGGATAATGTTTAAAGATAGAAGAAATAGATAGTTAATCTTTGGTGGATTATGTGATTATCTATAAGATGATTCTGGTTCATTGATGAGACCAATTAGTTTTGAATGCTCATTGTTTGGAGAAAAGATTAGTTTTGGTAGAAACTTTTTAAAGGATGAAACTCTACTTGAAGGTAGGTATATTTCCTTATGTTTTTGTTCTATGTAGTAAATGAAATCCCCAAAATTATGAAATGAAACGTAAAAAAAATGTTGTTGGTTTATGTTTCCTACTAGGTAATCAAGGACTGTTTACACACATCATAATTTTGGGATTTTCTCATCATCAAATTTCTACTAATCATGTTTTATATCACTCCCCCCCAGAACTTGACCCTTTGTTTTCTCCTCCATGTCCATGTTTTCCTACATGGAATCCTAGTGTGGGTTAAATCGGGTGCCCTTTGTACTTCCCTTTCATTCTTTTAAAGTAATAGTTTTACTGACTCCTTTTCTGATGTGGGACTTTCAATGAAATTTCAAAACCCAATTTTAAAAATTGTGAGGACACAATTTCTTAAGGGGGGAAGATTGTAATGACCCGAAATTTTTGAATAAATCTTGTTTCCTAATTTTTTGTGTTATTTTATTTTATTTTTATACTCAAAAAAATGTTTCATTTGAAAACATGAGTATAATTAAAATGATACCATTGGGTTTTGACTGTTATATGACCATTGGTCAATATGACCGCTGTGAACTAAACGTTTCGATTTTTGTCTCTAAATACAAGTGATCTTGGTTAACTAATATGGAAAGAAGATTCGATGGCCTCACCCAGTAGTCTTGGACTGATCGAAGCCCATCTAATAGAACTTGGGAAGGAGGTAGCACCACTGGGCTTTGCTCTGGACCAAACCCAAGCCGAACTTCATTGTGTGAAGCTAGAATGGAATCGCCTTTAAGAGAAGTTCAAACTGATAGAAATTACTACTCGTGTGATATTGGCCAAGCCTCCCTCGGATTCTCTCACCTTAGCACACCTTACACTTAGGTCCTATGCTGGTGTGATAAGGGGCTATGTAAAGAGACTGTAACTGCCTTGTGTAATCCTTTGTTTTAAATAAAAATTGGGATTTCTTCTTATGATGATGTTTATGAATTTTCAAATGTCCGGATAAATATAGTATGCATATTTTTGATGAATTTTAGATAAAGGATATTTTAAAAATGTTTATATAAACCTTAAATAAATAAAAATGTGTAATGATTTTCAAAAAATGGTCTTCTACAATTATGTTCAGTAATAAATTTAGAGTCTAATAAGATAAAATTGATTTTTTATGAACAGTAAATTATGAATAGTGATTTTATGCTTAGGATTAGTGATGTGACCAAATGGATTAGTAATTTCACTTAAATAAAGCATTAATATAATCTAGGAACCTTGTTAAAGTAATGTGATTCAATAAAATGGTTAAATAACGGTTTCATAAATTATTAGTCAAGTATTAGTTATTTCGGATGAATAGTGTTTTTTAATTAAAAATATTTAGAAAATTATTTTTATAAAATGGATTTCATTTTTGAACTCAGAGCATCGATATTATGTTAAGGTAATTTTTGGGGATTTTTCTGAAAAAAATGAATTTTCAGTGAATAGTGTATTTATTTAAAAATTAAATTAAAAAAAATTAGAAAATGATTTTTTTTAAATGGAGTTCATTTTTAAAATCAGAGCATCTATATTTGGTTAAGGTGAAATTTTGGTATTTTTCTGAGAAAATTGAATTTTCGATGAATAGTGAAAATACATTTTTTAAGTTACGAGTGTTTAATGACATCATTAAATGATGTATTAAGTATGTAATCTATATGGTCGACTTATGAATAGTAAGATAAGGTATGACGTGTCCCATGTGGCCAATACCATTGGCAAATACCATGGGCAAACCCATGGTTTTGCCAAAACCACTAATGAGGTGTCCTTTGGCCATTAATGCCTTGTCCCCTCACTTTCCCTATAAATACCAAGCCATCCTCTCATCCATTCGACTCACAACTCTACCCCATCGAAGCTCAGGTCTCATTACCTCGCAAGGAGTCTTCCCAAGGTGCCCCCAAGCCCTCAAGGTCCAAACCATTGAGTTTTAAGAGTTACGTTTTAAGGTAAGGGATCCTACCTCTCTTTTCTTTTCAAGTAATCTCTTTTATGTCATTTCTTTTAGGCTCCATGTTCTTATGATAAAGGATGTTCTTTTATATTCCTATTACTTCCATTTTCATGTTCATATAATTATAGATCCCCTCTTACTCTCATTATTTCGTTTTATGAAGTCTTAAGTGGCACCGTTAGGCTGCCGAAATTTTTGTAACGGATTTTTCTCCCTTCTCATTTTTAAAGATCTATTTTCATGTCAAGTCGTTAAAGTTCCTTTTCATTATGTTGGGGTATGATATTTATATCTATCATACTGATATTTTATGATCATTTGTTGAGATACCCTATTTTATCTCTTCAATTTAGTATTTTAAAGTTTTAAGTGGCACCGTTAGGCTGCCGAATTTTTAAGGGATTCTTTCACCCTTCTCGTTTTCAAGATCTATTTTCATGTCAAGTCTTTCAAGTTCATTTTTATTATATTGGGGTATGATCTCTATATTTATCATAGTGAAATCTTATGTTCATATTATGAGAGACCCTATTTGATCTTGTCAATTCATTTTTGGTTGAAGCTTAAGTGACGCCGTTAGGCTGCGGGATTTTCATAAGAGAAATCTAATTTTTGTCTTCCTTCCATATTTTTCATTTCAAATGGTATGTCTTTAACATTGTATTAACATTTTCATATATCCTTCATATTCTGTCCCTCTACTGTTTTATGGGACATTTATGATTGTTTGACCCATGTCCCCTCTCTTTTCAATGTTTTCTAAAACCCCGAAACATAGCCGTTATGCTGAAGAATTTTCCTCTCAAAATGTCTCCCTCTTTTCTCAAAATTATTTTATGTTATTAAGTGAATACTCAAAGCTCTTATTTCTACAGGGGTATTCACATATATAGCAAAATTTTTTATTTTAAATTCTGGGATTTACATACATGAAACCCGCTTTCCCTTTCTGTGGGTTTAAAGTGACATAAAGATCATTTCTTTAAAGCAGTCTTTAAAACGTTATGATTATGAAATGAAACCCATTTATTTTATGCTATATTGGTTGTTTATGAAATTATTTATGATGATATATTTGGCTCACATGATAATAAAGACATGTAAAGGGTTCGCCCAGATAGCGCTCTAATGCATTGGGTAAAGACTTAATCTCTAGAGATGACCATTTAGACTGATACCTTGGATAATAACCTTGGTAATTTTTAATGACACCTTGGGGATGGACCGTGGTGAAACGAAATTATTTTCAATATTAAATGTTGTAGCCACATCTTCAAGTTATGAAAAACGTTATTTTTATGATATGCCTCATGATTTCTTTCTCAGGCCTAAAAGTTCTTTTTCATGACATTATTGATGTATCTCAAGTTCACATGTTAAATGTTTCCCCTTGTTTCCCTTATTGGGCCTTCTGCTCTCCCTTTCTTTTGATGTATGTCCCCAGGTTATGAGATGCAGTAATGAACCTAGAATGAACATAAGGATAAGCCTTTCAAGTGTTTAAGAAGAATTTTTTTTTCTTTCATGTATTAAGTTCCTGGTTTCCAAGACACTAAGCCTTAAAGATCCTCTGTTTTATATAATGAAATGAAAATTTATATGACAAAAATGCGGGATGTTGTAATTATGGTTGTTTAATAGATTTATAATAATTTTTTTTACTATATAGTATTTTAATACAATTTTGATGGAAATTAGACCTCATGTAATACTTTCTTGTCTCACTTTTAATTCTAGCATAAATATGTCATATTAACTTATTATTATTTCTTTGTTTATATACTAACTGTTTAATATGTTATAAAGTTTCATTTGATGCTATTTATTTCATGGGGCCTGTGATTCATAAGTTAACAAAGTGGTGGGTTTTATTTCATAATCAAATAATTATTCAAGGTTTTTTATGATTAGGTCACCCCTGGAAGAATAGTTTTATAATTATATATTAAACCCAATCTATTTTTTACCCTATGTATATTCATAATCATTAAAGAAATATTAAAATGATCACTTATTTTTTTCTTTAAATAATTGGGATTTTTCTCAAGAAAATATAATGTTATTTCTCTATCCTGTCTAAAATCCTTTCACTTACATATTCATTATTTATAAAAATGTTTTAAAATAAGTATTTAATGTTATCCTATGATGGTTTAAAGTAGTTTTTACCGATGATTTTATTTTAAAAAAATTATTAAAATAAATCTTCAAGTAATTTTACAAATAAGTTACTTTTTATCTATTTAACAATACTGTAAAAGGAAATATTTTTAATGTCCTTGGCATAAATGAAATACCCCCACTATCATTTAAACTTATTGTTGTGAAGCTTCTTTAAAATTTTACAAGATTCATTTTAAATAAAATATTTTCCCTAATATTCTATATTTTTTAGTTTTTGAAATTTATTTTCAAAGTGAAAGGTATTTTTTCCTCAAAAAAGGTTAATTTCATTTTTATAATATTTCTACTCCTCAATGACAGCAAACATTATTTTACCTTATTCTACATTGAGAATATATTGTAATGATACCATAATTATTATTTATTTCTATGTTTTATGTTCATTTTGTTTTGGATGTATTATTTTCATACAATTCTATAGAGTATTCTAAATTATTTTTGATTATTTTTATTTGATTGGGGAAAGTAATAATATTCATATGTTATTTTTACAATATCAATTTTAATTTTGATTATGTTTATTAATTATAGAAATTATTAAAAAAATTATTCCATTTTTTCAATTTGAATTTTTACCTTGATTATGTTCTCGCCTTTATTATGAGCAATGAATTAGAATTAGTACGTGATTGGAGAGGCCTATAATATCCCCACGATATACCGATAGTTATCATGAGAAAAACTATATTGGGTTTTTTGTATTAGGCCTTATTCATTTATGCAAGATGTAATATAATGAGACCATGATAGTATTTTTATGATTTTCAACATTATGAGTTCCCTCATTATGAGATTAGTTATTGATATCCAGGATTTTTTAAAAGCTTTGGGTTGATGCCTCATTGTGTTATTATTAAATAAAATAAAATACCTCTTTTCACTAGGTAGAGGGAGACCCATTATATATCCCAAAGGACTAGTTGGCATGTAGGACAAATATAACTAGTTATAATATCCATGGATAAGTTTCACAATCATGTGATTTTTTATATCGTGTTATTTAATCATCATTTATTCCTTACGTATTATTATTCATGTTCAATTTATTGATTAAATGGTACATAATTCAGTTATTTACCTTTCTATATTTATTGCTTCTTATTTAATATTCATATATGGTGGTCTACATATACCCTTACTGACCATATGAGCTCACCTATTTTTTATGAGTCTTTTCCCCATGATGTTATGAGGATTATTTTGATTGATATGAAATGATGTGATAAAGGAAATTATGTTGTTATGAATTATAATAGTATATTTTATTTTATGTTTTCAATAGTATTTTGAGATTAAATCAAGTATTAGTTTACCAAGACTACTAAACTATTCAGACCTATGGGATGTGATTTCTTGTATCTCGTGCCATTGTAATAAAGTTACCACTAACTCTTGGATACTAGAGTTGGGGTATTTACATTTTATATCATTTTAAGTGTAGTATAAACCTTGGAAACTGTATTTTTTATGACATTTGTTAGAGAACATAACCCCATGTCTCATTTTGAGGATAATTCTATATATAGGATAACATCCGAATGTTTTGGTACGGTAGAGATTGTTGATATTTCTTTGAAATGCATCTATATTTTTATACTATAAGTGTATTTGAATTTAGAACATATTTAACTATGGTTAATAACTTAAAAATGGTTTCATTTGGATTTGAATTATTCATCACCTATTGCACTAAAGTGGTATTTACTGCACTGAATTTGTAATGACTCATGTATTTATAAAATAATAATTTTTCATTTATATTAATATTTATGAATAAGATATTAATTTTTTTAAAGAGGACACTTTGTCTGAAAGCATACTAAACACTCAATAATGTGTTTCTTTGAAGACTTACGATGCAGACAACTTTGAGTTATACCTAAAAAATAATATAATAATATTATTATTTGTAATGGTTATTAATGAATAGTCATTGTATTGGTGGGAATGAATAAAAATAAAAAAAATATGATTATTTAATTTCTTTACATTTATCCAATAAATTTTAGAGTCTTAAAAAAATAATGAATCTGATTTTATGCATGAAATACTCTAATATTTTTAAAAGGTAGTTTTACTTTCTTTTGACGGTGAACCCTATTTAAATATTGTTTTTTCACTTTTATATTCTCTATTTTACAAAAAAAAATCTTCTTTAGAATCAGGACATCAAAATTTACTTTGTATGATATTTTTATATTTTTCTAATAAAGTTCATTTTTTAATGATTTTTAAAAAATACTGCATTTTAATTCAAAACTATATTCTAATATAATATATTTATATAGTTATATTTTACTTTAAATTAGTTTTAAAGTAAAATTGGATTGTATTATTATCATTTAATACAATTTTGGTCATTTTAATTAGTTAGACTTTAAAATTCGACATAATCAGATGTCAATCTTTTGATAGTTATTACTTCTTAAAAACCCTCTTTTTGGTTTGGACAACAGAAATTAATTTTAAATTAATTTCGGCAACATATGTGTGTTGAATTTGGAATAATTAATTCCATATTTGGAATCATGAGGTTCAAATTTTTTAAATAGGTACATTTTTTAGACATAATTAATAGTAACTTCAGTAATTATTTTATATATCGTGGTTAAAGGGTAAATCTTGTAAATAAGGGTACAAAATAATATTACAATAATATTAAACAACCCTAACACATGTCTTAATCCAATTTGATTAGATATTTCCGACCATGGTCATCCTTGGGTAGATTTTGGGACCTCATGGAGCCACTTGGATATGAAAATGACATTTTATAAGAATTAATTTAAAGTAAAAAAATATAACACAAACATGTATCTTTTTGTAAACTAATAATTATATGCAGTTATATAACTGATATTTTAAACTATAAATATTAATTATAAATATAAAAGGATTTAAAACATCATTTTATTTTTTTATAGTTTTTTGAAATCATATAAAAAATTTATTTATGCCACAATGATGATGTAGTGATTATCTTATTAATGAATGATTTAAATAAATGAGATTATAACTATTAAAATAAATTCATTTTTAAACTTTTTAAGCCATAAAAATTTTTAAGGATGAGTATGACTTTTTATAATTTAATAAACCATGTTTTTTCGTAATAATAATGTTTTTATAGATTTTAGAAAAAGTCATGATATGAATAGTATAAAAATTGACATAGAAGAGTTTTTAAAACAAATATTGTTTTATTGAATGATATAATAGTTCTAAAAATATAAGATTCATAAAAATGATTTATATAATGTTTAAAATTTCATTAATTAACCACTTCAGGTTTTATTGGCATTTTATTGTAACTATATTAACCATATAGTATGAATATAAAAGAAGACATCGTAAGAGTCAAATTAGTTAACTAAGGGTTAATGCTAAAAGATAAGGTTAAATTTGTGACCTAGACATATCTAAAACCTATTGTTTGAGTGTTTTTAGAACTATAAGTATCCTATCATTGAAATAAATAACTTTGGGACCATTTTAAACAGAAAATCATTTTATAATAAAATAATATTTCAATACCTTCCAAAAGTTCCCCTCCTCACTCTTATAAAAGGGAATCACATCTACCCATTTAATAACACCCCTAAAGCTCCTTGGATCATCCACAATCTATCCAAATAAGTTCCCAACATCCCTGTATTACTTATAGAAGCCTTAAAATAGTCATACGGCTAGTCAAGGAAGCCTTTAGGCTCAAATCAATGAGAGTTACATGTTTTATGAGGTAATGTCTTCTCTAAAGTTCCTTTCCATTATTTTACTTCTCCACTACCAATTCTATTCTTATTATTTTATTTAATAACAAAAAAAACATATCCTCAATATACTAGTATGTTTTTATGTGATTTATTCTAACTACACATACACACACCTCAATCTAATGGATACGAACATCCTTTTTTTGTGTACGGTGAAATGTTGCCTCATGAAATGATGATTGTTTTATTTTCCCATACCACATTTCAGGGTGTCCATTATGATGGAACTGTATTTATATGATATATATTAATCTTATATTTTCTATATTTTAGTTTTATTTTTTATTTACAAACATACCTTATGCGTTCTATAATGTGTAAATACGATAATTTCATTTGAGGAAGTGCGGACTACCACCCCCTAAAAGTGAAATGACTCGTTCGTTCCATACATGGAACATTTAAAGGATAGAATTAATGAAATTTTTTAATGTATATAAAATATTATATTCTACTATAATTATAATATACCTATGTATAAATAATTTTTCATTTCTTTAACAAGAAAAATAAATGAAAGTAGCGTTCATTTGTACGTACGGCTTACCTCCTCCATGAACGGTGCTTTTCATTTCTTATCTCCAATTGTTATGGACTACTATAAATACATATATAATGGATATAAATACATATATAATGGATATATATAAAATTTAAATCCTGATTATCATTCTGGAGATGATTTAATTTTGACCACATAGACAATTTGTAATTATAACATGTTTATTTTTGACTCAAGTACTAAATATTGAGAAAATGACCTATATGAACTTGAATAATTGTAAAAAAATTATAATAAGGTAGTAAGTGATATAAAAGAAATAATAAACTTGAAAAGGGTTCTTAAT
Source organism: Viscum album (assembly GCA_963277665.1). Classification (NCBI taxonomy): domain Eukaryota; kingdom Viridiplantae; phylum Streptophyta; class Magnoliopsida; order Santalales; family Viscaceae; genus Viscum; species Viscum album. The sequence continues at coordinate 1,642,318,828 of OY728163.1, read as the reverse complement.
AAAGTAGAAATTAACATAAGTATATTATTCATGGAGATAAATAACTAACAAGATAAGTCAGCCTCAATGTAAGGGAACTCTTCCCCCACCTCTTTTAGTCAAAGACTTATTTTATGTTATGTCTAAGAATTTCCATTTTATTATCTTGGGATATGTTCTTATATATACTTATTACTGTAAATTTTATGTCTAATTTATGAGATACACTTTTCTCTCTCATCAACTAAATTTCTGAAATTTTAAGTGATGTTGTTAGGTTGCCGAATTTTCATAAGGGACTTCATCTCAATATCCTTTCATTAAGGCATATTTTGGTTTATACATGACCTTATTTTATATAGTGTATAATTTTACCCTTTTATTTTAATTTCATTCAACATATTTCAAATTGAATCTTTAGTTTTACGAATTATTTTACTAAACAACAAAGGGAATGTTTCTTTTTAACGTGCGTGATGACAAAGTCCTTTCTACCGTAGTGAGTATTATATGATATTTGGCTTCCTTAACAAGATGTAATGTTTTAAGTTGAAAATAAATACCACATACCATTTTAAGTATTCTAGTATTGAAAATGGTTTTGATAAAGAATTGATTATATAAATATCTTGAAATTATATTTTGTGATTGCAATGTGGAAATGTTATCTTTCCTTTATTCTTGTTTTATGTGTTAGGATTATGTTATGGTTCTTGGGAATTGTTTACATATACAATTGGTTTTGTGATTAAACTAGGGTGGGTGATCCTGAGATAAATCTCTAACGCATTGGGGAACATGACAGAGGTAAATGTTAATGTTTCTCCTAAGAGATTTAGCGAATATACTACGATGTGTATTCCAAATGTAACTCCCTATGTAGTTGTGAAAGCTACAATGTAAGTATGTTACAAATGCCACATGTTACCTTTATGATATATGATTTTTATGTTCTATTCATAAATATTATTATTTCATGAGGTATGTAAAAGAGCTTATATTTTCTGATTGAAAATTATGGTTTCGTTGATTTTTATGTATTGATATAATAATGTTTTATTTTATTATTTTGTATCCCTTACTGTGTTTCTTTTCTCATCCCATGTTTTTGAAATGTTTTCTAGAGGGTATAAGGAAGGTTAAGAGAAATTAATAATTCAATATGATTTATATCAAGAAAAAAAAAATTGTTTTATTTTTAAGGATTTTTATTTTGTTAAAAAATTGGATAGAGAAAAAGTTTCTACTTTGTAATTTTTAAGATGTAATGTAATAGTTATGGATTAATTCTCAAAAACTATAAACCTAAAAAAGATCCTCAATGTGAATTCTTAACTTAACTCAAGATTATTTAATTGTTAAGGCTGGTTCCTTACTGTTGGTATCAAAGGTCAGTTTAGATAACTTTGTTGGTTAGGGTGTTATCTAGGTGTAGGTAAAGGATCCCATATAACCAAGAGGATTATTATCATATAAGAACTTTTAGAGGTTTATTTTAAAATAGTTTGTTTGGATAAAAAATAGAACAATGGATATATTATGATGTTAAGGATTAGAATAATATAAAAATTTTATATTATCTTTACCCTAAAGTGGATTCTTTTTTATAATAATATTTTTGTTTCATGTTTAAGTGTAGATTTGTTTAGTAGATTAAGGATAATTTGTCAAGATGGAAGGAAAGAGATGCTTCACAACCTTCTTATCCATCCCGAACTATTTGATAATCACTATTATAGAATAATAAAGTTTGAATTATTTTGATAGCTTCTTGAGTATTCAAATCACCTATAATAAATTGTTTGAGTTATCAAACACTTAATATTTTCTAAAATAGTTTTACGAGTCATGGTATATTTTTCATATTATTTTAAGATCTCAATTTTTCCATCTTTTTTGAAAACTGAAATTACAGAAGTGGGGCAAACGTATGTTTTTTGAAAGTATGACAACATTCTGAAAGAGAAGTGGGACATCCTGAAGATCATGATACCAAGATTCAAGGTATGATTTAATTTCTTATCTGTAAATAATGAAGAATCCTTGGATTAATATTTATAAATGATGAGGCTATTCGATCTACAAGAATGATGTATTACGAAGTAAGGTGAAAATGACCATTTAATGGGTTATGAAGAGTGTTGAATGGGTATTAAGTCTAGATATAAGGGATTCAATAGTTATGGCAGATTGTAGGATGATGAAATGTTTAAAAGTATTAATGTTCTTTGGATGATGGGATTACATTGGAAGTATTTTCATAATATGTGTATCCTTGATGGTTAATATTTGAAAATTCTATTCAAGTAAGAATTACCTTTTCTTGTGTGAACATAATGGATAAAGTTAAGGGTTTTTATGATCTTTTGTTTTTGATGAGATTAATGGTTATTCCTCCAATGGCCCGAAGGCCTTCAATTTTTATTGATATTTGATAATCCACCATTCCAGGGGTAAGGTGGAACCCTTACAAGGCCTGTAGGTGTAAATAGTACATGGCTTATAGGCCATAGAGGAGTTCATTGCTCGTAGGCTTCACACATTACATACAACCCAGGATAACTACTAGGAACTACTCCTCCCAAGTATCTTCATTGTGAAATCATCTCTCCACCATCACATGGCGATTCAGTTAGGCTTTCCTGTGCATGAGCCGACTTTTCCCAATGGCAGGTTACATACCCTCTCATTCTTACAACTTGTTTAGCTTATTCTATGGTTAAAGCTCCTTACTCATCCTCCTTTTGGAGCTTGTTCCTTATAGGTTGTCTTGTTTTCATATGCGCATAAGGTGTCATGAAGGCCTTGAGGTGGTCTGATGTCCTTACTGACCAGAAGGTATGGGTTTCCCAAAGTCCTTAAAGGACTAAGGGACCAAATCGGTGGCCCAAAGGCCCAAATAGGGGAATAGTCCTTGCTGCTACAGTGCCAAACAGTACCTGCTACATTACTACTACAGTACACAGAAATATGACTCTACCTGTATTTGATCTCGGGTCACTTGGATGCACTTAAGGAGTCCTCACTAACCGAGATGAAGCTCATGTGTAGGAGATTAATGTTTAATACATTTGTAATGCAAAATGAAAGGTATTAGATAACCTTTGAGGATAAAGAAAGTTATGGTAATTTTTGAGGAAATTATCTTATTTTTTAAGAATGATATGGTATTAGAAAATGTAAAAACCATAGTATAGGTGACAACCCATTGTGTTCGGAAAGGCCATAGGAATCGAACCCACAACCGAAGGGATAAAAGGGTGCATCGCCTACCACTAGCCTACGTGAATTCCATGTTTAGTATAACATATTATTTTTAGTTAAAAGATTTTATGTATCAAGAATAAGTTGATTTTGGAACTTATAATTTATCAAATGGATATACATACTATCAAAAAATGATTTTGGGATTTAGTGATAAATGTTTCTTTGGAAGATGTTCACTCTTTTGGGAACATTATATGCTTAAAGAAAATTGAATACTATGGGGTTTTATTTTAGGAGTAATGGTTGAATTTCATTTGGGAGGAATCTATGTTTTTACTATATACCAATGGTGATTTGGGTTATTTATGGAAATGATTAACCTATCATAGAGAATATGTGATCAGTTTAATTACTTTTCAGTATGAGACTTTAAGAGTAGTCAATGTTATTCGTTAAGATTTATCATGGAAGAATATGTGATCAAATCCTTCTGAATTTTGGGATTCAATATTAGTTGGATTATTTTGAAGAATTTTAAGGACAATTTTGTATTGAATGGTATTTATTGAAATTTGGGTATTTTTTGTTCAATTTTAGAGGTTAATAGAAATATTACATTTTATAAAGGATTATCCATTTTGGGGATTATCTAATCTTATACTAACCATTTTGGTATTGGTTAATGTATAAAGACATGGGAAATATATAGTTCATCTTTTTTGGATTATGGGATTCTCTAGAAGTTTATTCTAGTTCTTTAGGTGTGACCAAGTCTGCCTGAATACTCATCGTTCTGGGAAAAGATGAGTTTGGGGTATAAATTTATTAAAGGATGAAACTCAACTTGATAAGTAAGTATATTTCCATATGTTCTCAGTCAATCTCATAAATAAATTCTTCGACTTTATGAAAGGTAACTTAAAACAAAAAAAAATCTATTTACTTTTCCTATTGGGGAATCAAATACCGTTTAACCTATCACAAGTTTGTGATTTTTCGGTGGTTAACTTTTTCCTGATCATGTTTTCTATCACTATCCACCAGAACATGATCATTAGTTTCTCTTCCATATCCTTATTTTCCTACATACCATCATAGTATGGGTTATCTCGTGTGGCCTTTTTACTTATTTTTCTTTATTTTAAAGTGATAGTTTTATTAACTCTTTTTCTGATGTGGTATTTTCAGTGAAGTTTCCGAGCCAAATTTTAAAATTGTGAGCACGCAATTTCCAAAAGGGGGTGGATGTAACAACCCATGTATTTTTAGAATAATACATTTTCATTAATATTAGTATTTATGAATAAGATATTAATTTTATGTTAAAGTGGTCACTTTTTCTTATAGCATACTAAACACACAACAAAGGGTTTCCTTGAAATCTTATGGTGCACAAAACTTTGAGTTATACCAAAAAAATAATATAATAATATTATTACTTCAAATGGTAGTTAACACCTAGTTGTTTTATTGGTGGGAATAAACATAACTAAAAAAAATATTCTTACTAAATTTCTTTAAATTTATCCAATTAATTTTAGATTCTTAAAATAAGAACGAATATTATTTAAAGCATGAAATACTCTAATATTTTTAAAAGGTCCTTTTACCTTCTTTTAATGGAGAAATATATTTAAATATATTTTCACTTTTATATTCTGTATTTGAAAAAATAAATTTTTTTTTTAGAATCAGGACATAAAAATTTACTTTAGATGTAATTTTGGTATTTTTCTGATGAAGTTCATTTTTTAATGAATAGTGAAAAATAATGCATTTTAAAATCCAAACAGCCTTTTAATCTAATTTATTTATATATTTATATTGTACTTTTAATTTGGTTTTAATATATTGTTGGATTATATTTTTATAATTTAATACAATTTTGTTCACTGGAGGTAATTTCACTTTGAAATTGGATATAAATAGATATCAATCTTTTGATAGTATTTACTTTTTAAAAACTCACTTTTTGGTTTTGACAATGGGAATTAATTTTAAATTAATTACTGTAACTTATATGTCTAAAATTTTTAAAAATCGATTCCATATTTGGAATCATGAGGTCTAAATTGTGTAAATAGGAACATTTTATTTTTAGACATTATGAATAGTAACTTCAGTAATTTTTTTATTTACCATGGTTAAAGGGTAAATCTGGTAAATAAGGGTAAAAATAATATTATAAAAATATTAAACTAACCTAACACATGTCATAATCCTATTTTATGGGATATTTTCAACCATTTACATCCTTGGGTCGATTTTGGGACCCCATGGAGCCACTTGGATGTCAAAATGACATTTTATAAAAATTAATTTAAAGTAAAGAAAAATGTAACATAAACATGTATCTTTTAGTAAACTAATTTTTATATAAGGATATATAAGTTATATTTTAGACTATAAATATTAATTATATAGATAAAAATGGTTCCTACATCATGGTATTTTATTTATAATTTTTAGACATCAAATAAATTTATTTATTTATGACACAATGATGATGTAGTAATTAATATATTAATGAATGATTTAAATTAATGAGATTATTAATGTTAAAATAAATTTATTTGGAAACTTTTTATGCCATCCACAAATTTTAGGTATGATTATGACATTATATCATTTAATTAATTTATTTATTTCAAATTTAACATATTGTTATAGATTTATGAAAAATATATTATATGAATAGTATAAATATTGATATAAATGAGTTTTTAAAACAAATACGGTTTTAATAAATGATATAACAGTACTAGAAATATAAGATTGATCCAAATGACTTATATAATGTTTAAAATGACATTAATGAATAACTTTAGGTTTTATTTTGATTTTATAGTAACTATATTAACCATATATTATTAATATACAACAAGATATAGTAAGAGTAAAATTAGTTTACTTAGGGTTAAAACTAAAATAAAAGGTTAAATTTGTGACATAGACTTGTCTAAAGCCTATAGGTTGAGATTTGTTAGACCCCAAAGCATCTTATATTTGAAATAAATTACGTTTGGACCATTTTAAATTGAAAATCATTTTATAATAAAATAATATTTCAATACCTTCATAAAATTCCCATCCACCCTCTTATAAAATGGAATCGGCTATACCAATTTAATCACAAAACTAAATCCCCTTTTATCATCAAAAATATTCCCAAATAATCTCCCAAAATCCCTCTCTTCCTCATAGAATCATTACCTTAGGCATAATGAAATTCAATAAATTCTTTTGTCTCAAATCAAAGGGAGTTAGACATTTTAAGAGGTAGTGTCTTCTCTAAAGTTACTTTCCATTATTTAACTTATACAATACCTTTTCTATTATTATTAATTGATTAAATAACCAAACCAGTATCCTAAATATACTAGGATGTTTTTATGAGATTTATTCTAACTACACTTATACACACCTCCATCTAATGGATACAAACATATTTTTTCTGTGTATGGCGCACTACTGCCTCACGAAACGTTGATTGTTCGATTTTCCCCTACCACATCTTATGGTGGCCATTATGATGGAAATTATTTATATGATATATATTATATTTATATTGTCTCGATTATACAGTAATTTTTAATTACAATCATACTTTAAGCTTTCCATAATATGTAAATATGATAATTTCATTTGAGGAAGTGTGGACTACCGCCCCCTCAATGTGAAATGACTCGTTAATTACATACATGGAATGTATAATGAATGGTGTTAATGAACTTATGTAACATATATAAAATATTATATTATATTGTAATTATAATATACTTATGTATATTTTAGTTTTCATTCTTTTAAATATGAAAAAGAAATGAAAGTAGCGTTCATGTGTATGTACAACTTACTGTTTCCATAAACGGTGTTTTTCATTTCTTATCTCCATTTTTTATAGAATATTCTAAATACATATATATTGGATCAAAATAACTATATAATGATTATATTTGATATTTTAATCGTGAATATCATTCTATAGATGATGTACTTTTGACCACATGGAAAATTTGTAATTAAAACAAGTTCATTTTTGACTCAAGTATCGAACATCGAAAAAACGACCAATATAAACTTAAATAATTATAAAATTGTTAGAAAAAAGTAATAAGTGATATAAAAGGAATTGTAAACATTAAAAAGGTTCGGATGATACTAGAAATTATATTATTTTTATCATTTAGGGTGATAAAGAATGAACAAGTCGAGTCAATCTCAAGGTAAGGGATCCCTTCTCCCTCCTCTTTTAGCCCATTATTTTCCATTTCATATTGATTATGGTTGTTGATTCATGATATATTCTATTATACATAAAACATTATGATCATTTTATCTTACTTCTATTTTTCCCCTTTCTCATGAATCCATGAAGGGTATAATGTTTTATGAGCAATGTTATGCTAGAGGGAATAATTTTGTTCTCAAAAAAAATTATGGTGTAATTTGTTTCATCAAATGTAATGTAATACTCGAGTATGTATCTATTTTACCAATAATAACAAACTATATTGTAAATTAGGATGTTATTCCTTAAACTATATACCAATTTAATAAATTATGCACCGACTTTAGGATAGTGGGGTCAGGGTCACTATAGTTGGTATTAAATAAAGATTAGTAGAAAACATGGGAAATAGATTTTTGATGACATAGATTAAATAATATGACCCTATGATATAATTTGAGGATAAGTAAAGAAGAAAATATTAAATTTTTTGTAATTTTTATACTATTTGTTTACTTGAAATAAATCCATGTTTGGATACTACAAGTGTACATGATTCTAGAATAGAAGTACCTAGGGGTAATAACTCTATAAAGGGAATGTCTGGCTTGATACGAGTGTTACCTGGTACATGAAAATGGGCCTTACTACAAACCTGGTTTAAAACTCCCAAGGAATATTCATAGGATAATTCACATTTTATTTACAAACCATTATCAAGGATTTGAATAGATAATGAAAATTAATTACCTAGGTTAAAAACTGGTCCAAGAAAATCCTTATGGGGAAATTAAATAGATTAAATATTTATCTTTTCGGATTTAAAAAATTAAATTTTAGAAGTATTTTTACCAATATTATTTTGGTTATAGGAATAATGAAACATCATTGGATTATGTTATAATAATATATGTCTTAATTAACTTAAGAGTGATGGATTCAATCAAGGGTTAATGAGTTTAATATTGATCATATGATAAAATACATAAATACCTCTTTTTGGTTTTATGTGAATGGAGTCTACAATGATTAAGTACATTTTAAAAACATTTATGGAAACTATATATTTTAGTGGAAAAATTACTTGATCATAATTCCTTTACATTTTATAGACATAATTTTAATGGTATTTATATACTTTAAGATTAATATGATAATTAATTACATTATAATAATAGTAAAATAATATTATTAGACTATATAAAAACACTATTATGGAATACCCTGGAAAAAAGGTTATTTAATGATTAATTTTATTTCAAGTATTCCAACTGAATTGTTTTGTGAATTTTATAATAATTAAATTAATAAAAATTACAAAAAATACTACTAGAGTGTTGCGTAGAAATCCATCTTTTTAGGTAAGGCTTCATGGATTCAACCCATGGCTAAAGGATGATAATGGTTTCATGATTATCACCAACATACGCGATGTCTTAGTTAATATGATGTTGTTTTTATTTATTTGATTTGAAAAATAAATATTACTGATGAACCAGTGGTGTTATCTTTGAGGTTAATAGATTTATTTATTATATTAGATAACTTGTGCTAACCATATTGGTTCAGGAAATAGTTAAAGATAGACAAAAATAATTTACACTCTTTTATGGATTTCTCAATTCATTAGAAGTGAATTTTAGTGATTTAGACAAAAAAACCCATTTTTAGTTATTCATTTCTTATAGTAAAGGATATATTTAATGTTTATTGAAGCAAAATAGAAGGTTGAAATTGTTCTTATGAAATATAAACCTAACAAGTGAGTGTATTTCATTATATTATTAGATAGTAAAATAATTCCTCAACTTTTGGAAAAGGATCTTGAAACAAAAATTTTATCTTATTAACTTGATATATAATGAATTATATTTTCTTTTAAGTTATCACAAATTTAGTGTTCTGTGGCTCTTCACTTTACATTGATCATTCACTTTCTCGTGATAAATTTCCTTAATCACTCTATAATTATTTATGATTTTATTTTCTGTCCATGTTTTCATTTACCACATATATTCACCTACTTGGAATCCTAATTATGTTTTATTCAATATGAACTTCATAAATAATTTTCTCTCTCATTAAGAGTATTTTTTATTAACCCTTCATTGTTTTTTATTTTTAAAAAGATGAATTTTCAAATATAAACCCCTTAATTGCCAAGATCAACTTTAAATTTTAAGGATACAATTTATTTAATGTGGGGAGAATATAACATCATAAAAAATCTAAAATAATAAAATATCATTTAATAGTATATATTACACACAATAATGATTTATCTTTCATTACATGGAACAATGAGTTTCTTATATATCATTCATTACACTCAAGACCGATTTTTACCAAATAACAAAATACTCGTAACATTAATATTTAATATATCACCTGGAAATTAGAGTGAGAGGAATAAATATGATTAAATAAATTATGAATATATATATTATGCACATTTTTTAGTAATCTATTGGATATAAGTAAAATAAGAATAATTTAAAAGAAAAATAAAATTCTTTCAAAAAAATGTATTTTTCACATTGCACTCATAATTTAAAATTAATTTTTCCACTAATATAAAATTTATTTTAAAAAAAATTAAATTATAATATCAAAATTATCTAAGAGTGGTTTTTTGGTATTTTTCTGAAATATTTCATTTTTTGATGAATGGTGAGAAATATTTAATTTTAATTGAAAACAGCCATTTCATTTAAAAAAAAAATTTAAGGTTAACAAATATTTTTAATTTGTTATAAAGGAAACTTAGTTAGATTATAAATAAATAATATCAAGTTTTTAATTAGAATCATTTTTTATATTGAATTGAATTATAATAATGTTGTAATATTTTGAACATTTTCATTTTAAAAACTAACTTTCTCATCGTGTCTGTTGATTAATTTTAAATTATTTTTTTCACTAATATAAATCGAATTTGTGAAAATTGATTACATATTATGAATAATAATAAGTTCTAATTTATAATAAGTTCAATATATTTTTTGACCAAAATGAATAATGAATGTGGTAAAAATTAATTACCACGACTAAGGTGAAAATGAGTTTACCGGTGGGATTAAACTAAAAAGATAATATTGAAAATGACCTAAAATATTATCTTAATTTTATTCAATGATATTTTTTATACCTTTTAAATAAAATTCTTTGAAATATAAAAATCTCTTTCCACTTTCCTTTAAACATGACCCTTATAATAAGTTAACTAAAGAAAAATACAAGAAAGATACCTTTCATCCTTTCAATATCTACAATGTTTTGGAAAAGGGGAAAATTGATTTAGGTATACATATTATATTAAAATATAAATGTTTTTTTAACATAATAAATTATCTTAAATTTTTAGAGATGAATTGTTTACATAAAATGCTTAAGAAACGCCAACAACATAATTATTTAGTTAATAATTTACTAGAATAAATGTTACTAAAAATATTAAAAGTGAAATAAATTGATTGAATTATTATATTCCATTAATATTTTAGATGAATATATAATTTCACACCAGTTTGATGTTAATATATTCTTATTCCATTATTGTATTGATATTTTTTAATTGAAATTAAATTGACAATATTAAATTTGATATGGATGTTATTTTATAATTAATGATATTTTATTAAATGATTTAAAATTAGACAAAAAACTATATTCTGAAAATTTATTTTAATATAATAATAAATATCAAATATTTTCAATTCAGAGACATATTTTCCCTTATAATTACTATATTCCCCCCCCCCCCAAATAGTAAAAAAACTATTTTAGTGTGGTTAAGGTTAAAACAATGCTTTTTCACATATATGTGCTTATGATAAAATAAATTTTCAACACAAAGAGGATTTTTAATTGATAAATTGAATTTTATACATATATTCAGTGGGTATAAATTCTCTAATAAGGATATATTTAATTTTGTCTTAATGAATAAATTTCCTAGGATAGAAAACTAGATACCATAGTGAAAATCAAAATGGTAAAAATAAGGAAACATAGAAGATAAGGAGAAAAAAGTTTAAAAATATATTTTATTATGTGTTAGAGGTGTGTATCAAAAATATCATCCTTCCACCCCATTAATTATAAATATTTTATCCACTTCAAGAATGTTGAACATTCTAATATTGAATACTTTGGGGTATTTACAAAATTGACACTCCTCAACTATAAATGGGCACTCACTCCCCTCACATATTCACACCTTCACACCTATTTGGATTGGAAAATCCATAAAAAATAACTAAAAAATTTATCTCCCTTATTCTGGACTCCTTATTTAATTTAGGAATTCATCTTTTGAAGGAATTAGTGAAAATATAAGGATGATACCTGAAGAAGAGGTAATGTTCTTCATTGAGTGTCTTTATTTAATTTCTTTCTCCACCTGCTTCAATTATTATAAAAACATGCTGATATAATAACCAATTTATCTAATATATACTAAGAAATTTTTATAATAAGGGAAAAATGTATAACCCCCTCCACTTTCAATAAATGTGTTACTAAATCATCATTTCTATGTATGGAGGACTATCACCTCCTGAAGTTGATGTCATTATTTCTTCCATTAAAACATTTCATATATATATATATTGTTGTCTTCAATTCTGTATGATATGTAATAATTTAACTTGTGTGTATAGTGGACAACTGCCTCGTGAAACGATGTATTTTATCTTTCACTAATCATTCACATGGAAAGTGATAAGGATAAATTTAATGATTATTTGTAACATACATGAAATAATTATGATATTACATAAATATTTATCATTATAGAAATATAATATATATCATTTTCTTTATTTCCTTTTCACTCATGTAAATATGTTAATATTGTTCATGTAGGTGTGGACTATCACCTTCACAAAGTGATGTGACCATATTTTTAATACCAAGACTAATAGATTATATATATATATACATAAGTATAAATTATTGTATATAAGATACTATTATAATTCATTAAAGGTAAAATATTACTTACCTCCTTTCTGAAATGAACATTGAAAAATAGAAATGTTACTCATGCGTATGCACATCCTATCATCTCCATAATCATATTGTACTTAATTTATCATAATCATCATTCATGACTGGTATTAAAAGTATAGTCGATGTAAAAATTAAATAATTATTTCATGATAATTATTATAGAGTTGATATAACTATATAATATGGAAAATAATTGGATATTTCATTATAAAACATGTGTGAGAATATAATGTAATTAACAACTTAAACAATGAAAATAATGAAAGATTGTAAATTAATGGGTGATAAGATGTTAGAAAAGGATCATATATGACATTATAAATATTAATATGGTTATGATATGAGTTAAACAAATTTTTAAAACCAATATAAATGAGATAAAATTGTTTTAAATAAAAAATAATCATAACGTAAGAGATTTTATAACTCAATTTCCACTCATTTGGTTAAAATTTTACCTCATTGATTATGACATGATAATATTTTTTGTGTAATGAATTTTATTATAATATTTTTTTACTTATAGTTGTTTTAGGTTTATTAAAAATTGAGACACATAATAAATACATTTATTAATTCTCACTTCAATATTATGATCATTTTATGGGATTATTTCACAATCTCATTCTAATCAATATTATTTATTCCTAAAAATAATTTGAAGAAAATTACTTGAAAATTTCATAAAAATCCCATTTTATTTTATTCTAATCTATTTATTCATGATATTTTCATATAATATTACCATTTTCCCACTATTTTGTAATAAAAATATTTTAGAAAATATTTTTAATAAAATTTGACTTCATTTCTCTCTTCATTCAAAAATGTGTTTTCTCTCTAAACCATGTTTTCTAAAAATATTTTAAAAAATAAATTCTAACAATTTCATAATAATTTATTAAAGAAATTGTTACTCTAAATAAATGTTTTTATAGGAATATTTATGTCTTTTTTCAAAATCAATACCCATTTAGATGTTACCAAAAATGTTAAAGGAATATTTCTTTTAACATGTATAACATGTAGGGAATTTTCCAACATCATGACCTAAAAAATTTTTAATGATTAATTTATAGGTTTTAAAATTTATTTTCAAAGAAAATTATTTTGAAAATGATTTTTGTTTTTAAAATATAGTTTTAAAGAAAACTACTGTCCAAATGTTTTTTTAAATTAAAAACATATTTTTTTCAAGAATTTTTTTAAAGATATTTTTATTGTATTTATATTCATCAATGAAAAATTCCATTTATTCTTAATTAAGTGGGTTTATATTAATACCATCCTTATTCATACTTAACATGATTTATGATTTTTTTACCAAGGGTAGTACTAACATTCACTTCCTTGTTTCAGTTTGTAGTCATTAACCTCCCCTTAAAATATTCACTTTCTTGTTATTAGTAGACATTAAATTTCTCTTAAATGACCATATTTTGGTGCGTTGGATATTATTATTTCCAAAACCTTGTACAATTTTTACATACGGTGTTTAAATAAAATATTATTTGATTAACTAGGGAAATACTAATAAATTCATATCCCTTATTCAATATAGATTTTTGATAATGAACTTTTTTTATAAATTAAATAATTTTTTTGATATATGGGGAATGATTTCTACATGATATAAATGGGTTGGGTAATGATTATAGAAATCCCTTTGATTCATAGTTAGTCTCATGAGATTAAATAAATTAGTCAAACCCTATACATATATAACGAGTTAATTTTAAACAATCTTGTGAAAGGTCTTGATAACAGTATTTTCTAAACTGTCTTGTCAATGGTCTTGATAGTAAAGGTATCATGTTCATGGGAAACATGACATAGGATAATTTATAATTACCATCATTTCAGTTATTATTTTTTATGAAATTTTCACTATGACATTATCTAAGGATGAGTTTATTTTTTAGTCAGATATTTAAATGGCATGTATGCTCAGTTATTTACCTATCAATATTGATTATTCCTTATAAATTTATTTAAATATAATGTGTTATTAGTTATTTACCTTTCCATATTTATTATTCTTATTGATTTATATTGACATCAATTGTACTTAACCGTTACTGATTATTTGAGTTTACCCTATTTTTGATTCATTTCACAGGAATCCATGAAGTGTACTATTTTGATAAGCAAGGACATTCTAGAGGGAATGATTTTAGTCTCAAAAAAAATTATATTATAGGTTTTTTTAAAATGTAATGTAATTATCATGTTTTTTTTCAGTTTGACCAATACTACTAAACTCTACCATCCTTTAGGATGTGATTCTGTGTAACTTATGACAATGTAATAAAGTAGGCACTATGTCCAGGATACTAGTGTCTGGGTCACTACCATAATAGTTTTATATTTCAATATTAAACCAAATATATTTATTTTCTACACTATATTTTCATGAATTTTTCAATTAACTATATCATTTTTCTATTATTTTTACTTAAAATTATTGATAAAATGTTTTTTTATAAAAGTTGAATTTATTTCTCTATTCGGTAAAAAATACTTTCTCTTCCATGTCCATGTTTCCTAAAAAATATTTCAGTTTTTTTTAATATTCTCTTATTAATTTTTAAAATATTTTCTACCCGTTATTGGATATTTTTTTTTTAAAAAAAAGGATGTATTCTTATTTAGTTTTGAATGAGGTACTTTTTGACTTTTTTCAAAAATGGGAAAGGAATATTTTTTAACGTACTAGGCATGAACATAATTTCCAACTAACATGAACACTCATTGTTTTGAATCATATTTTATAAGTTTACAAGATTCTATTAAAATAAATTATTTCTGCTAATATTCAGAAAAAAAAATTAGTTTTTTAATGTGAAAAGTATATTTTCATCAAGAATATTTTTAATGGAATTTCTATGGTATTTTTATTTGACAATGGAAACAGACCACATTTTACCTTAT
The DNA here is from genome assembly GCA_963277665.1 of Viscum album. Lineage (NCBI taxonomy): Eukaryota > Viridiplantae > Streptophyta > Magnoliopsida > Santalales > Viscaceae > Viscum > Viscum album. Next base: position 1,642,303,467 of record OY728163.1, on the reverse strand, counting down.
GATTTATTGGGAATATACTATAATGATACCACCCTTATTATTTCTTTAGATCATTTATGATCAATTTTACTAGGATGTACTATTTTGATACCATTCACTGTAGTAATCTGGATAGTTTATCATTATATTTTTTTTATTGTGGAAAGTATTCACATTCACATGCTAGTTTTCCAATATGAATGATTATTTTTATTTTTTTATTTTTTTTGTAAATTTTTAACATTTTTATGCAATATTTTCAACAAAAAAATTTACATTGATGATGTTTCACCACTTTCATATCAAGAATGCATTGGATATAGTGAGTGATTGGCAGTCCCTCGGTAGCGCTTCTATACATTGGTAGATATCGTGAGATAAACTATCTTGGGTATTTAGAAGAGGCCTTACCTATTTGTATAAGATTTCTTGAAATGAGACCCTGACATTATGGTTTTGATGTCTAATATTATGTATTTCATCATTATCAGATTATTTATTAATTTCCCTGTGATTATTAGATTAGTTAGAATATACATGGATAAGTTTTAAGATCATGTAATTATTTATATGTTTTTATTTTTTTCATCATTTATTCCTACCATATTATTCTTAATGTTCAAGTTATTGATTAAATGGACTATGTTTTAGTTATTTTCCTTTCCATGATGATTATCCCATATTTATTCATTATATATTCTGTTATTCACAAACCCTTAATGAGAATCAAAACTCAAGCCTTATACTATATTGTATTTTATATTTTCAATTGTAATGTGAGATTCTAGTTTGTATCTAGTTTACCAAGACTAATAAACTATTTGGTTCTTTAGGATGTGACCACTTATATAAAATTCCAACATAATAAAGTAACCACCAACCCTAGGATACTAGGGTTGGGGTCATTACATCTATTTTCAAACATACTGTTTTTAACTTATTTTTTACCAACTTATCTTATTTTTCAATCACTGTATTTTTTTCCAATTTTTTGCATTAGAAATTCCTTAAAATAGAATAACCATCAACTATTTTATTGGAATACAGCTTCATGGAGGTTTAATCATTTCAACCGTGTATTTTACTATTCCATTCTTATTATTTTTTAACATATGGTATATATTCAAAATTCTATAAAAATCATATAATTACTTTTTATAGGGGGTTTCAATTTCATTTCAAAAAGGTAACATTTTATTTCACATTAGTACAAATTTAAATTTAATTCCTAAAATAGTTTTTATAACATTTTATTTTTATGTTAATCTTTTTGGAAGTATTTAAGAACCACTATTACATTAATGGAAAGAATTTTGGATCATAATAATTTTAAATGTCTATATAAAGACTGTAATCTCAATGATTTTTCACATTAATTTTCTTTACATCCTATATGACCCATAATGTAGTGTTTCTCAAAAACAATTATCTTTCTATGAGTTTATCTAAACAATATCATAATAAAATCCATGAAGCATAATGTTTTCTCTTCCAAAGTAGTAAAATCATCAAATATATTGAAATCATTCTCTTGGATTACAAATGAATAAGGTGAAGTTTAAATTCTGCTTATAAAGATCATATCTTTTAGTATATGAATATTTATGGAAATATCATTAATATTGGGAGAGAAAGGTAAGTTCAATATAACCTCACTTTATAATATGAATTATTTAGATAGAAAAAAATAGTTGAAATGGAATTTATGTAGACCCATTAATTATATAAACTATGCTAGAAGTATTTTTCATGAAGATCTAAATAGCTAAAACAATATTAGAAGCAACCAAAAGATATAATTTAATAATTATCAATAATAATCAATTATCCAATCATTATTATATTTTTTCTTCTATATTTTTTTGAAAATCTCATAGGGGTAGAAAGTTTATAATTTCCTTTTCTTTCTTGAATATTTTTTCTTAAACTTTTCCAAAATAGAAGTACAATTTTTCTTTATTTTAATGAAGGTTATTTAATTTTTTTTTCAAAAAAAGGGAGGGAAATTATCTCTCATAACAACTACGGGGATATTTCGGTTTAATTTAAATGATACTCTTTAAATTTTTTTAAACATATTTTTTTATAAAAAGGTGGATATTTTTGAATCGATGACAACCTTCTTTATTTATTTCAAAATTAAATATACACTCTATATAAAAAATTCTAAATTGATGTTTTTTATGTAATTATACTTATAAATAATGATCATATTGTAACTAAAATACCGGATAACTACAACTATTTCATGAAAATGTGATGATCGAAATTTTTATGTAAGATTAATCCAAAAAATTTAGAAGCACTAAAGTAGTAATAATGTAACTCATTTGTAGAAGAAGTATTTATTTTTTATATAGTTACAAATGACAATGAGTTTTACATAATTCAACATCAATATATATTTTTAGTTATACCCATAAATAGATCCACAACTCAAGCATCTAAATTATACATAAAAATATAGGAAAATCATTATAAAAGTTATTTTTTTTGAAGATTTAAAAGTTCTTATTTCTGGGAGAACCTCTAATTAGTGTGGATTTTTCTGAGTGCTTATGATAAGTGATATCATTGTATGATTTCTTATTCTAAATATATTATTATTTTACATTGTAATTTTTATTTTCCACATCATTCATGATCATGTCCTTCTATGGAAATAAAGATAAAAGATTTTTTAAATCATCTAATTGAGCGATTATTTGGCTAGGAATATAGAGATCAATTAGTTTCGGTATGTGGAAGTGATCTTTTATTGGAAGTTTTTGTCAAGGGATCTCATAGATAAAAATATAGATGCTCCAAAAATTATAAAATTGAGAAAACCATACAGTCGATTTAAATTCATGGATACCATATATTAATTTGATAGATCCACCTTACACTTTGGGTTAAATTATTTTTTTAATAAAATTATTTTAAAAGAATATTTGGTTTTCTAACCAATATTACATGTTTTACTTTTGAATTTCAGTTTTTTTAGATCTTCATCAGCAATTTAAAATACCTATCACTTTATACCATCTTTTCTATATTTATTTGATAAATTTTATTATCTAATTACTCTAATTTTTAATTTGATTAGTAATATGAAAAACTGATAAACAAAATACTTAAAGATGATGAAAATCATAATTTTTTTAAACTATAATTCACCCCGGTGGTATTTTATTTTCCAAAATACCCTGAGACTGAAAACAATTTGTGTAATTTAAAACATATAACATATAAAAACTATCTCTGTTATATGAGATTGATGTGGATCACTCGAAGGTAGCTGAAGGAATCCCTTCTCTATGGTGTATCCATAAATTAAAGGAGTCACCCAATGTTCATGTTGGTTTCTTCTTCTCACCATGAAGATCTAGTGTCAGGAAAGGTAAATGATGAAAAAATAGGGATTTGAGCGGAATATTGGTTTAGATAAAGCTTCACATAAACTCACACTACCTTCATATGGATATTTCCTCTTTATAAATCTCTCAAGCACTGTCCTCAAGTGATCATTCAATAACTCATATGTTACATGTTATGGAATGTGATTGCATCAGTTATAAAATTTAACAAAGATAATATCCCAAGAGTCTTGTATTATGATAAATATTTTATAATCATATATTATTATTTGAATATATAATATTCGAATACTCAATATTTTTGTAGCCTTTCTAAATGAATCGGGATATACAATTTAGGGAAAATTAAGTGTCATATTATCACTATATCATCCCTTATGATATTCCAAAATAAGTCAAAAGATATGCCTTAAAACCATTCATGTCTTACCATACAGCATATAGAGATCATATATTATGATATATACAAAAAAATATTATCTTTTTATAGGATATAGAGATATCCCCTTCAAGTTGAGGAATGAAAATGTGTTTGGTGAAATTAAAGCATCGGGAACCCGATATAGGGGTATCGTGTTCCCGGTGGTGTTGTCCAGCTATAAGGTCTTAAGAGCTCTTCCCTTGGTTCCACTTCATATTCCACAAATTCTACCATTATTACTACATCTAGATCATTGTTAGATAGTATTAGTGGATAATTACTAAGAAAACTAGGGGATTACTCATATTCTTGTTTCTACTATAGTTTGATAGATTAAACAAAATACCTTAATCTCTATTGGTTTCATTTTTAGAGTGTTATCTCTTTATACTGGGATTTCATTTACATGTATATAGTAGAAGTTAATCACTATTAAATCAAAGGTAAGAACACTTTTTCTTTTCTTATTTGTTTTAATTTCTTTATTGTAACTAAATAAAATATTTTCTATATTCTAGATTGGTTGAAATTTTTTAAAATGGTATATTATCATCCATTGGGCTTAAAGTATAGGTTTTACAATGGTCTAGGTAGGTGACCCCCCGCCCCAATTTTTTTTATTTTTGTAATTCTAGTACTAATATTAGTATGGGTCTAAGTGAATGCAATTTATAAAAAATGTTTTTTATAAATATAAATTTTTCTAAGGTGGTTTCCTTTGGGAAGAAAACATTTTTGGTTATGTTGAACAATGTATTTTACATGAACATGTCTTGGGATTTTTTTTGCCACATATTATATAAACTTAGTCCACTTAACATGCTTAATTGTTTTCATTATTTTTTCACATTTTTAGATTCTGATATATTTATAGTAGTTTTCAAAATCATTTTTATATGTGTTTAGCTTGTTACATGAATTTGTTTAATATGAATGTGTTATTATATGATATTATATGTTTTTGTGGAAAAATTTTGTTCTTTTTATTCTAATTTCACTGTCATGTTAGTTGGGACGAAAGTGTTATATATCATATAATTATATTGTGTGGTTTATATTGAGTATTTGTTATATGCCTATGCCTATTGTTTTGTTATTTTTATCATATTGAAAAGATTTTGTTTATATTATAAATTATTTAAATTGTTTTATCAATCAAATTATGAAATGTTTGTTAAATTGGGTGGCTTGTGGGATTACCCTAACTTGGTATACCACTTTCCCCCTTCCCAAATGGGGATCTAAAAGATTTCCCTAACACCATTACATTTCCCATGGGATGGGAGTGTAGTGCCTTGAATCACATAATTATTCCACATTAATTTTGATCTAGGATCAATGTAGGTAAAATATGTTTCAATAAATATGACATTGAGAGTAATTCATTGTTGATATATTCCAAGCCTTGCATTATGTCACGCGTGAGAATTTAATTGTTCACTATATTTTTTAATTCATCAATCTTGGATTTTTTTGCATGCACATGGACTTATGACATGCTTGTAGGGGTTGGGTGGGGACTATAAAATTATTATGTTATCCTCACACACAATATAATATAAAAACATTAATTTTACATTGATTTTAATAGCATTTGTTCACTGTTTAACACTAGTTTCTCATTTTGCCTAGATTTTTAGATGATATTCAAAAAACTATATCTATTTTTTTATTTAGTGGAAATATGTTTAATTTTGTAAAAATTTTCATTATTTGACACTTAATAATTTAGAATTTATAATTTATAATTACTAATTAATAATTTATATTTTATAATTTTTAATTTATGCATAACATATGTTTATATACATTAAAAATTAATTAGTAAATGATAGTAATATTACATAATACTAAAATTAAAAATAAATGAGTAATTCCTAATTAATAACTATTAATTATTGGATAAATTTTTTCTGTTATTTGATATTTAATATTTATGGAAATTTTAAATATCATTATTTTCTCTTTAAGAAATAACTATAATTAATAATAAATATAAATATAAAAATGGTATTTCCTATAAATATATAATAACTAATAATAAATAATGAAATATTAATTATTAATTTCTTATTAGTGACACTATTTTATGTATTTATATATTTATATATACTTGTACATATTTATAATTTCTTTTATACATTTATATATTAAAATAAATATGTTTTTGTATGTATGTATATGCATATTTATCTATTTATAATTACATTTATAAATATTAAAAATACATAAATATATACATACATACATATATATATATATTATAAAAGGTACATGACATTAAAAACCTCAAACAATGCGCACACTCAAGTATCCCTAGGGTTAACCCCTATCCTTCCCCACAAGGGGTGACAAGTACCCATTAGACCTATTTTATTATAGATTAATAGTCCAAAGGTAAAAGTTCCAATGGAATAAAGGACAAGATTAATGTAGCCTAAGGGCCCATAAAAAAGATTGGTTGAGGCCCTATTGAGTAGCCAAACATCACTCAAAGTCACTGGACTTGTTACGTCATGTCGCCTCTCCTGCCAGCACCATCACATTGTATTGTTATGTTATGTTTTGGGAGTTCACTCTTCTACCAAACACCAGAAATATATTGGAGTATAGAGTTTGTTTAAGGGTTCCAATACACAAAAAAATCCTTTCAACCCTCTCACCTTGTAATCCCTACATGTCACCATATTGTGTCTCTTGTCAATCACATTTCGTTTTCCACCTAGTCACACATGAAATAATTATAGTAGTCATAATGATACATGTCTCCCTAGTCCATTAATTATTGCATCATGTTTACTATTATCACATGAGGGAAAGGAACTCCTCCAACCCCGGTTAGATATCCAAATGGTGTATAGGACTAAATGATAAGATTCAACACACTCATATCTCTTAAGAGCCAACCACCCGTCAATGTATGTGTGTTTTCATCTCACATCGAATGAACTGTTACGTCAAGTTATCCTTCCTAGTCCCATTATGCTACCTAACATCATAAAATTGGTGGTCCATATGCCTAATGACTTTAAATCCCAATAAATGTCTAGAAATCCTTAATAAGGTGAATAGTGTTGATTATAATGTATGCACAACATTGATGTTTATATATCTGCAAAAATTCTTTCCCCATACAGATTTGATCTTGGGATCCTTATGAAAGATTACAGGCTACATAAAATTAATCCAAACCCCAACAACTATGAATACATATAAATTTATTTATATTTTTTTATTTATAGTTACATGTTTTTATTCGGTTGAAAGGATTTTAAATGGAACATATTCTCACACTCAGGAACCCCATTGGGTCAAACCTCATACCTCCCCATGAGAAATAACAAGAACCCAATTGAAATATTTTATTAAATATATTGTCTCAAAGGCCCAAGATTGATATGGACACAAGTCCTTGTTGAGTATGTCCCAAAGTCCCTTGAAGTAGATAACCCAAAGGCCCAAAGCAGCATCTTGCATCACTCCATGTCACAAATCTTACATTTCTACACTCTCTACATAGTAATCATCACACCCTAACTAGTTTGAATTTTAATTAATAATTAATTATTCATAAGTATAACTTTTAAAAATAATAAAAAATTATCTTTTGTTTGTTATTTAATATAAAATAAAAAATTTAATAGTTATTAACTATTAGTTAAAACATAATTAAAATTAATGATTACTTAATGATATATATAAATATAAAAATTTACATATATATATATATATAGTAATTTGTAATTAATTATTTATTTCTATCTATTGATTATAAATAATATTTTATTTATTTTAGGATTAATATGTAATTATATATATTTGTAAAATTATTTATACTTTTATATATTCAAATATATACATATGTATGTTAATATATACATATATATATATATTATAAGGTCATGGATGTTACAAGAAAACATAATATCTCGCACACTTCCAGGCCAGTAAGGACAAGTCACACCCCCCATCAATGGTTTACCCACTTCATAGTTTTCCCGTTGTAATTTTTTAGTAGCTAAAAGACCGGATTTTTATCAGTGTAATGATCCTTATTTTTAGGACTAAAGACCCCTATTTTTATGGAAGTAAATCTGATGTAGGTTTCATAAATTTTGAAACCAAAGTTTGTCATTATAGATTTGTCTTATCCACATAATTACAATTTACCTCTTCTCATGAAATACTACTATATCTTACCCACTGGTCATATTTTTTACTTAAAGTGTCCCACCATAATCCACTCGTAGTATGAAAACCATGAATAAATACTTTCCCAATCCTTTGTGGTATTGAGAAACTAAATCCACTCATTTTTTTTCTTCTAGAACCCTACTTCTTCCTTGTATGATAATCCCATGTTTTTAATCAATTTTATAGCACCCTACCCCTACCACTTCCAAACTAATTATAGGCTTCTGTGTTTTTTTGTTCATTTTTAAAGATTCACACATATAAAATCATAAATTTTTATCTTCCAATCCATTTGAAGCATTACAGATCCATACCTCATTCATCACAACCTTACATACAAAAGTTCCTAACAATATATGTGAGGTTTTATAGGCTCTAACACTTCACATGGAAGTTTAGTTATATTAAAATTGTGTAACATATTTTTTATTTCATTGTTTATACATTTTTCCGTTATATTTTTCAAGTTTGATTAATTATCACTATTCAACAAGAACTATTACATTTCAAACATCTCCAAGGGCATCGTAAGATGTATAGTTCTATGGCATGCACCTTAGAGCCATAATACATACCATTGTGCACTATTAATATCTCTAATAAATTAAATATAATTTAATAAATTAATAATTTAATTTGGGAAAACAAAATGCTTTTTATTTAAAATTATTTAATTTAATAAAAATATTAAATTAAAGAATAGATTTTGTTTTTTTAATAAATTAAAAATTGTTAAAAGTTAAATTGAATATGAAATTTATCTGAACTAATAATTATTATTTTTATTATTAAAAAGGAATTTTATGTTGTTCAATATTTCATTATATAACAAAAAATATTTTTTCATTACATAAAATAAATAATTGTATTCATAATTTTGTTATTAATATATTATTTCATTTTATGAAATATATAATTATATATATTAATATATTATTACATTTTAACTAATATATTATTGCATTGTATTTAATATATTGTTAATATATCATTTCATTTTAATTAATATATATGTATATTTTTTCATTTTATAACATAAATTATTTGTTAATTAATTAGTATTTTTTCAATTAATATATTATTAAATTGTAAAAAATATATATTAATTATAAATTTTGTTATTTATATGTAAATTTTAGATATTAATTGTTTTTTACAATGCATGGTGAAAAATGGATTGCATCTTGTGACCATCGATGACATTGATCGTCTTCAGGATTGGTAGAGTTTTAATGAAATGAGAAAAAAGGAAAAAAAATCCACACTATACGCACCCTACTCTGTTTGTGATTTTATAAGGGCATGTCAAGGCATAGAGTGCCATGACACACACATCATAATAATGTCATGTTCCATTTCACACTATTAAAAAAAATATTAATTCATTACTGCATTGTAATTTAATATATATATATATATATATATAATGAGAAAAAGAATCATATACAAAGAGGATCCCTTGGTGCATACTATTCAATTTACACCTCGCCAAAGGCATGGTGAGGCACAGAGTGCCAGGACATGAACATTGTGCACTAATAAAAAATTTATTCCATTAAATATAATTTAATGTGTTAACAGTGTAATTTAGTTAAATTAAATGTTTTATAATAAAAAACTTTTAATTTAAAAAAATTGTGTGAATAATAAAATTTGATGTATGTTAATGAATTAAAAAATATATAAATTGAAAATGAAATAAAATTTTATTATCAATTCATAATTTTTTTATTTATAAATAATTTTTTTATTAAATATATATATGTATTAAAAAATTATATATCTACATATACATGGAATATATGTTCGTTAGTTATATGTATATGTGAATAATTTTAGGGAATGAGTATAAAAGTAGTTTGTGGGGGTAATATATTTAGATGATAAGAATTATAATTTTTTAAATTTTATACCAATTTCTTATGCTTAATCAGACGATTCTCGTACTGAATAATCTCGCTTTGGATTATTAACCCATGTTGTATCACCACCAATCATCACTGTAAGTTCCAACCCCTCCAGATTGGGAAATCATGATTTTATTTTCATTATATATTATTATTTTTAATTTTTATTTATTATAACTTATATAAAGTTTGGGGAATACTTTTCATATATTGTTTTATATATTCTATAAAGGAAGAATAATTCATTTATGTGTGACATCATTATGTTTAATGTTATGTATATATACAAAAAAATTTATACAGTCAATATAAAATACGTAATGAAAATTGATGTAGTAAAAAAATATTATTAAATATAAAAAAGGCATTTAGATAATATATAAAACATTAATAGCATAGAAGTGGATGTAATTACAATATCATGAATATTTTAAATTAAAATTCAATAGGGTGATTGTTTTATACTGATTAAGGGAAATATAATTGAGATAATAATATTTAATTATAGTTATAATAGGAAAATTGATATATATTATATGTAAATTTGGTTGGTTTAGTTTTATTTAAAGAAATATTGATGATCACGTTTAAACTATAATTTAATTTATATTAATAGTTTCCAAAAAAGGCCAAACAATTGCATGTATTTCTATATCATGGATGTGAAATAGTAGAGTATTAACATGAGATATCAGATATTGGTGCTCCTATAAGATTAATAAATCTTACAAGATGTGATATGTCGAAAATAATTAATATTAAAATCGTGATTCGTTGAATCTTGTTGAAAATAAATATATAACATCTCTTGTTTGTAGATTTTCTCGATCTTAGGAGAATCTATATTACATGTATTATAATTCTATTTATGGTGGTGATTTGAGATTTGATTATGATTTATATCAAGATCATGAAAGACTAAGTTCAGTGGGATTTTATGTTGATGTAAGAACAATTGAGTATACCAACCAAATCGAACAGAATATACTGAATGATAATGGTTTTTTATTATGGTGCATGTGTTTACATAAGAGCTAGTTGTTCAAGATATATTAGGTGAATAAAATAAATATAGACAATAATAAGGATTTCAAATGATAGTTCCTATTGATGTTCTTAAAACATCTATTGTTGTAGATAATTTTCATATTATTTCAATCAATAATGATGATGATTTTGATAATGAGGAAGTATCTAATAGATAATATTATTTGATACTCGTTGATGATCCATAATGATAACACACATGGTTAGTAAAAGCATAAAATAATATTACACCACGGGTTTTTGGGTTTGATTGGGATATGGTGGAATTTAAAACTGAGTTTCACGGTATTTTATTTAAAATTAATGTTGTGGGAATTGATGATGGATTTTCTATTGGAAGGAAATTTTGGAGAAAATACTCATTTTAGAAAGTTATAAAGAGATATCATGTGGGGATATTTGTCAATTGTCTTATATATGATAATGGAAATTCAAACTATTCTATATAATTTCAATAGTATAGTGACACATAAAATATGTTATTGTGAGCTAACCTTGTTATAAATTCAAATTTTTTAAAAAATTAAAAAGATGACCACATGACTGTTTGAATCTGCTGCTAATATTATATCAAATACACCATGAGTTGATATTTATATGCACTATAGTTATTAGTATAATCACAGTTAACTATGATATTCTATCTAATAAATAGATAAACACATGGAGAATTAGTATGAATAAAAAATCTCAAACAATAAAGAATGTATTAAAAATATAAATCTTTTGAGAAAGATTATGATAATTGAGATACTTCCATTCAGGTGTTACATTATTCTTTCAATCAATTATTTTAAACTGGTTAGTTTATTTTTCATGATCATGGTGTATTTTTATTTATTTATCTTTTATTCATTTTTATATTATACCATTGTTCCCCTAGTAATTTTTAAGTAAAATGGTGGTTTTAGGATGAATAGAAGGTGTCACCCGATTGGCACATGTTTAGTAAAAACACTATTCTAGACCTTTTAAAACCATGAAGTATAGATAGTGGGTCTATCATATTTTTGCAACTATGATCATGGTTTTGTGATAGCCCCCAGAAAACTATGAATCCCCCCTTTCCCTTTGGAAGTAAGTGGTTTCTAGTTGGTTTATGGTCTAGTAGATAATGCAGTAAAACTCTTTCGCCCTCCATATCTTAAAAAAATTAACATTCCTTTTTTCACCCTATTTTTAACCCAAATCATTGTGTTTTTTGAACATTCACATTCCAATATCCCTAAGAACATATCCCCCTTTTTCTTTCTCCCTTTGGACTCTAATTTTTTTTATGTAAGCATTGCTCTTTATGGAAACCTCACGTACATCCCTCATTTTCTTCATCCTTGGCCTCTTCTTCCATTATTTTTGGGTTTCCTTCTCTTTGTTGGTTTTGATGACTTAGTATGGGTTTAACATAGAATTTTTGGATCGGAAATTGATATTAGTGGTGTATTTTTTTCTTATGTGGGATCTCCCCTCACTTTGGATTGTGCTTCACAATTGGTTAGTGGTCATTTTTTAAAGAATAAGTAATTTTTTCCTATTTTTCTGTTTTTAGATGATTTAAATGATATTGATTTTATTTCAAAAAAAATCATAAAATGGTTATATGTGTTAAGGTTTGGTTTAAAGGGTTTTTAGTTTGTGTGTAAAACACGTGAAATGGTTCACATCTTTAGTGATGTTTAAAAATTGTGTATTATGTAATTTAATGTGATGGTATGTTTAGAAGGGATTGAAATGGTTTTGAATGGTTTTTGAAAATTGAATAGAGCACTTGAAACACTTGGTATCTAGGTGGGTTGTATAAAGAATAGTACAATTTATGATATGGTAGGGTGTAACCTAGTCTTCCTTATAGGATGATTCTATAATGGAAACTAAACATATTGAAGATATTGGAAGTGCCACTAGAAAATTGGCAATGACCTATTTAGTGGATCATACATGAGGAGATATATTGTTGAGACTGATCGATAATATTATTAAGATCTTAGAAAAAATAGGATCTAGATATTTAGGGGTTGTTACAAGGTTTTTATGTTATTTTTACCTTATTTCAGCTTCTTTCACACTATTTATCATTCTTTTGAAAATCAAAACATGATTAAAAAAACAAAACTATTCCAATTCCTTTAATACAATCATTTTTATTTACCCTATAATAGCTATAAATGTAAAATTTAGTGAGATCCAACTACGAAATTCTTCTCAAATACTACATATACCCTTTGGGTGTGTGAAAATTTATTATTGTATGATATAAGTAAAGGAAATGATTTCTATGAGAGTCTTAATATATTCCCTTGATAATGTGATATTCTGGAATGTTTTGGTGGTGGTGATGTGGTGGGTGGTGTACCTCAGGCCATAAGTATGGTGGTGTTCCTTTGGTTAGTTTTTCCCCTTTTGTGCATTTTCGTTTGGGTTAAAAATGAAAATAGAACCTTATCACATTTACATATCTCTTTTTTGTAGCCTTGGGTAGATGTTGGTTATGATGTGTATTTACATGTTGTGTTTTTGATGTTTACCTATGAGAGTTATGATATTTGGAATGGATGTAAGTATTTTTTATGAGAACATTGTTCCCAATTATTTTTTTAATTCGCAGAAACTAGTTTCCAACACATGGGGATAAAGAACAACCTTCGGTTCATTCCACATGTAGGGTCAGGTGTCAGGTTGGATTTCATCCAAGACTGGTTCATGAAAAAGTTGTATAATATAATATTTTCTCTTCTTTTGGTTCATGTAATTTTGAAAATTATAGATTTATAGGATCTATAGTTGTCAAGGATTTAGGTTATGGTTAAGAGTTGGGTGTCTAGCCAAAACACCTCATTCTAGGCATTGGGTTAGCATGGGATATCATGAATCTGTTTGGACTCATCCATTGGGCCCAGTGATCAGGATGAAAACATCATATACACACCAAGGTTTGGTGGAGTTTTTTGAGTTGTGTTTTGGAACATTTTGGTTCTACAATGATTGATGTGGGTATTTCATCATGTTTTTAATGGTTCTCCATGGTTTGTTTCATTGATGGTCCTTTTCTCTTGTTTGTTGTCATGTATAGAATCATACCTCTCTAGAGACCTCATGTATAGACATGGGAGGAGGTTTGAGAGAGTTTTACATCACCATTTGTTAAAATATTAGTTAAGGAAGTGGTTCAGGTTGACTAGGTTGTGAACCATTGAGTAAGCTCTGATACTGCTCCGGTTAGAGAAGATAATTCAGGATAAAGAAAAGATTAAGCTTAGGAGTTCCATAATCATATACCCCCTTAATTACAAGAATGAAATCATCCTCATGAAGAGGAATACTTGGTGTAAAAGGTTGATAGGATCTTTGAGTTCCATGGGACTCTATTTTTGTTAAGGTGAAGTGTCAGTGTTTTTTAGAAAGCCCTAGTCACCAGCGGTTCAAGTCAGTGTTTCAGGTAGGGTATCATGAGAATTTGAGATGGAAAGACTTCAAAATTATTTTTAATGCGTATTACTACACTGAGGTTCTAGATGTTTTCAAGATTTATGAATTTATGGACCACCATAAAGGGTAACGTTCAGTGTTATTGTATGTAAAATTCTTCACGAATCTTGTCTGATTTTCCATTGATGTGGTTTCTAATGAAAGTTTGAAATCCTGGTTGTTTTGAAATGGGTATTAGTTAGATATTTGATTTTAGGTATTATTTTTTAAGGTAATTACCTATGTTGAGGTGGTTGATCATGCTATGATGGTGTGTGTCAATCCGAATGGTATGTTAGGTTGGTCTGGGTTGCTCCCATCATAGAGCCATAGAGGGGTTGGATCATATGAGAAGAAGATGAAGTGTGAGGAGTAGGGAATGATGGTTGGTAGTTATTATAGTTATCCACCCCCAACTACTTCAGTTAGTTGTTGTAAGAGGTGGAGAAACTATGTGCCTCCAATGTGGTAAATATAGACATGTGTGGCCTTCATATCCAACCCCACCCAAGTTGTGTCATCATTGTGGACGCAATTGTCACTTAAAATAGTTTTCGGTATTTTATCTACTTTGTTAGAATAGTGAATGGTCTATAGTTCCCAAAGGAACTATAGCTACATCTGATACATTCAGGGCTATAATTTCTCATTATGGTGGATGTGGTGGTAAGTATAGTTCTTATTTTGGCCAGATTCATCTTATGTAAAGCCCTCAGATCTATATTTGACCATATGTAAAGACAATTGTAATGTACTTTCCTGATACTGACTGGGAACCAATAAATTTTTATGCAAGCCACATGATAGTTTGTATTTTTTTCTTATTCCATCATCTATAGAAATTTCTCTATTCAATACATATTATTCTAACTTGTTTTTTTACTCATATTCTAGATTTGTTGAACCCCCCATTTGAACTTGGCATGTGTTCCATTGAGTTATTTATGGCTCTAGATAGGAGGAAAGAGTAAGGATTAAAATTCACATCTTGTTTTATCTCCTTGTCAGAGGTTGAGATGAAATGTAATTTTTTCATTTTATATATCATCCTTTTAAACTTGATCCCCAGGATGGATTGGATTATGTCTTTTAAGTTCCACATTGATTTCTATCATCGGTGGGTGACTTTTATATCCCTTGATAAAAGAACTTGATTGTTTTAAGGAGGATGAGATATGTGGTTAGGTCGACTCAAAAATCCACTTATTGAGCTAATAAATATTTCTTATTAGGTGTCTTACCTCTTATTAGAGGATGGCGATAAGGGTTTGCAGATTTGGTTGCCTTCTATAATGGATGAGTTACCTGAGGTATTCCCATAGGATTTTTCAGGTCTACCTCTAATGTGAGATATGGTGTTCACCATTGATTTGGCCCTGGGGAGACAAACAATATCTCTTCCATCATATAGTATGGAACCAATGAATTTGATGGATTTAAATATATATCTATATGATTTTAAATCCAAAGGTTTCATTCATCTGATAATCTCCCCTTGGGTCGCTCCCATTCTTTTTACTAAGAAGGTTGATGGATATATTTGGATGTGTAATCCTTAATGGATCTTTAATAGGGCCCTCATTAAGAATAAATACCATTTGACTCATATTTATGATATCCTTGAATAGAATAAGGGGGAAAGGTGTTTTTTAAAGATATACCTCCGATTAGGGTATCACCAGGTTGGGTGAGAGAAGTTACAATACATACATATATAATAGGTATGACCATTTTGACTATTTAGTAGTGTTGTTTAGATTGACCAATTCCCCCACAGTTTCATGGAAATGATAAAATGGGTGTCCCATGTGTGTGTGTGTGTGTTTTGACTCTTTTTCAAGGTGTTTTTAGATGACATTATGGTTTATTCGAGATTAGAAGAGAATCACATGCATTATTTGAGAGTTGTTATGGGCTCACAGAAGGATTAATATCATTATGCTAAGTTTTTTATGTGAAATTTATAGATCAATGAATTTAATATTTTGGGTAATTTCATCTCAGAATGTGGATTTTTATTTACTCCAAATAAATTTATGTGAGTGATATCATGAAAGAAGCCAAGGAATTTCATTGAGAACATAAATTCGTTGGGCCTAGTAGGGTATTACAAGAAGTTATAATGGAACCTCTCTTGACATGATGGGGTATTACAAGAAGTTGTTTTGGGACCTCTCTTGACTTGATAGGGTATTATAGGAATTTATTCTAGGACTGATGATACCCCTCACCTAAAAGTGGTTAAAGTTATTGTTGAACCTTAAATGTCAAAAGTATTTAGAGAAGCTTAAAGAGTGATTGAAAACTCCCCCTATCCTAATTTTACCTGAGGCCAAACATGGTTATTTGGTCTATTATAATTTTCCAAGTTTGGTTATAGGATTATTGATTATTCATTCTGATCATTTCATGGTATATGTCTCTCAGCAACTCTAACCCAACATGAATAATTTCTCAAACTACGACCTTGAATTTATAAAAGTAATTCATGAACAAAAAGGCTATAATTGCTACCTTTTTCGGGATAATTTTATGATCATTTCATACCACCCTAGATTGAGTTACATATTCTTACAAAAATATCTAAACCTAATGCAATGATGGTGGATATTGTACCTTCATGGGTTAAAATTTGATATCATCTACACCCTATGTAAGGGAAACATACTCACTGATTATTTTTGGAGGAAGATAAAAACTTTGGATCTAAAGGAAACCATTTATGAGTGGAATCCAATGGGATATTTGGATTAGATTCCCTTATATTCGATGGAATGAAGTGGTGGTATGTTTTTGGATAGTATGTAGCTAAAAAATTCTCTACAAGAGTTTATTCGGGTTGAATAAATGAATGATTAGTTATTCCAAAGTTCTAACCAGTTTCTAAATGGTGGTAAGGATCCCAGTGGATTTTGAACATGTTATAAGGTCATTCATTTCTTCAAGGTTCATTTAGTCATGTCATTTTCACATTGGAATGTGGTTATGTAAGACTTTCATAAATCGTAGTGGGTGGTCCATCCTTGATCCATGAAGATTCTTTATAATGTGTGACACTAGTTCATATGGTCATGTAAGACATGTGATATTGCTAGAGTTGTATCCCACTATTATACTTTTCAAAAGGTCAAAGATAAGAACTAGAGACTCATAGGAATACTAAAAACACTTACCATTCCTACCTAGAAGTTGGATGAGGTATCCATGTATTTCATTATAGGGTTACCCTATACAAATCGAGGAAGGAATGAGATTTGGGTGGTTATCGACCATCTGATCATGTTTTCCCATTTCATTTAGATTAAAGACTTGATAAATGTGGATGAACTAAGAAAATTTTTTATTCAAGATATCAATAGGTTTCATGGTGTTACATGTTCTATCTATTTTTATAGAGACCCTAATTTTACCTCTTACATTTGGCATGTACTCTAACTGAAAATGGGGTCACATGTCAAACTAAGCATGGCCTCCCATCCATAAACCAATGGTCGAATAGAACATGAAAACTAGATTTTTTAGGTCATTTTATATGCCTACATATTATTCTTTAGAGGATCATGGGATAACTATCTTAGATTTGTGGAGTTTTATTATAATAAAATCTAACAATACTTGATTAAAATGGATCCTTTTGAATCATTGTATATTATAATTTTTCATTCTCCTATATTCCAGATGGAAATAGGCGAGACTTCATTAATGGGATTGAACATTGTTCAAGAAATAAACAGTATGATATATATTATAAGACATCTTTTGTTAATATATAAAAGTCTTTATAAGTCATATGTTGACCAATGATGTTGGGATGTGGATTTCTCAGTGGGTGACCGGGTGTTTCTGAATCTAGCACCTCATCTGGGTCATCATTACTATGGTAAGCAGGGGAAGATTATGCTGATGAATGTTAGAAATTTTGAGATCATAGAGAAGATTGAGAAGGTATCATAGCTTATATATTTTCCTTCTAATTTTATATCTATTCTTGATGATTTACATGTCTCATAGAAAAATATATATATAATCTGTTTCAATCTCAAGTACTGAGATGGGAATAGCTTGATCTAGAACTCAATCACTCTATGATAAATAAATAAATTAAGTTTTTTGGATTCCTAGGTGAAATTTCTTCAATGGAAATTCATTCTATTATTCTAGGTCCTTTGTAAATGTGATTGTGATATGAATGAGACATGGGAAATGAAATCTTATGTCGACGAGTGGTACCCTCTTTTTTTCTCTGATCAAATTGTAGATTAACTTTATGAGGATGGAAATTTTTCATGGTGGAGATAATCTAAATGATAATGGTGTATTTTATAATATTTTTTTAGTTTTTATCTTGTCCCATAGTCATTTCAAAAATTATAAGAAATATAGGTGGTTTTTGGGCTGAGTATAGGGTGGTGCACAATTAGTGTAAACCATGTTCCATCCCGTAGAAAACTATGTGGCCTAGATAATGGGTCTCCCTACATCATAAATCTAGGAACATGGTTGTGAACTAACCCTCTGTATACTATGTTTCATCTACACTACTTTGGACAGATGTGTTTCATTGTTTGAGGATGGTCTTTCAAACCATACATCCAAACCATGCTGCCTCATATATCTAAAAAAATTCAAATCCCCAGTTTTCCACTACATTTTTATAACCGAAATCACCCGTATTTTACATCATTCACATTAATACTACCAGAGGAATGATCCCACTCTTCCCCTCTCCCTTTGGGCTCCAATATTTGGTACATTTGATCTTGTATATTTAAATAAACCTCAGGTAAATTACTCTTTTCTTCATCTTTAGCCTCTCCTTCCCTTAATTTTTGGTTTCCTTATCTCTGATAGTTGTATTGACCTGTTATGGGTTGAAACTAGAATTTATAGTTTGGATCTTGATGTTGGTGGTGTATTCTTTCTTTAATATGATATTTTATCACTTTTTATTGTTGTTCACACCTAGTTAGTAATGATTTTTAAAATAAAATATAGGTGGTTCTCTGTTTTGTTATTATTTTGGTGAGTTAAACATGCATGATTTTATTTTAAAATGTTTTTATTAAATTGTTCTATATAAAAATATATATTTTTATGTTTTTTTGTGTTTTTAAAACTCTTTAAATCTTTCACCTCTTGAGTGATTATTATAAATGATATATTATGTCATGTAATGTGTCGGTATGTTGAGAAGTGATTGAAATAGTTTAGAATGGTTTTGAAAATGGAAAAGAGAACCTAGAAACCATGGGTATCTAGGAATGTGGGATATGAACTAGTACTTTGGGTGAGAAGATAGGGTGTGACCCATTATTCCTGGTTGGATAACACCACAACAATAACTAAACATGATGATGGTATTGTGTGTACCACTAGAACCTTGGTGATAACCTCTCTAATGGATTTTTCAGGACTATAGATATGGTTGTATCTAATCACCAAGAGTAAGAGGATTATATAACCTATGTGACCAAGTTTATTAGGTTTTTTCCTAAGGTTATTATGTTATGTTTACCTTCTTTGGTCTTTTTCGCACTGTTTATAATTCTTTCAAAAAATAAAACATTTTTTAAAAAACTAATTTTTTTACTTTCCTTTAAAACCATGATTTTTATTATCATATAATGGATATGTATGGAATATTTAGGGATTTAATATTGGTAAAGTGATCTCACACCCTACATATACCCTTTTGGTATATGAAAATTTCATGTTTTCTGATACATATAATGCCAAGGCCTACAATGGGAGTGCCAGTGGATTCTCTTGATAGTGTGATCTTATGGCAGGTGTTGGGGGTGGTTATGTGGTGGATGTTTCCCCCTATTATATGAGGAGGATCGTGTTTATTTTATTATTGTTTCCCCTTTTTTCATTTTCTTGTATAAAATTTTAAATTGAACCTTGTCACATGTACATGTCTCTTTTGTATATATTTGGGTAAAAATTTGTTTCGATGTGTATTCACATGTTATATTGTTGACATTTACCCATCATATTTATTATATGTGATTTTATGTTGGTATTAATTATGGTAAAATCATTCAAAAGGATGTATTTGAAGTCCAAGCATTAGTTTGTAGCTCATGGGGATTGGGAATTCCATTCAGTTTATGTCGTAGGATGGCTTGGGTGTGGGATTGGATGGTAGCCTGAACTATTCATGACAATGTTTATCAATTTGAAATAGTAGATAATGTAGTGAATAATTATTCAATTTATAGAAAGTATAATTTAGTGTGATATTATGGACCTTCCATCCATGTATCATAGCTTTCCCTAATTGTAAACAATTCACACAAGTGAATGACACTTTTCTATATAGATGCGTAACATATTTCTAAAAATTTATACTACTCAAGAAGAAAATAAATATACTTTACCCTTGATTTTTGTAAAAGTAGGGAAGGATAATATAGACATTAAAAGTAGGTTTATATATTTTCTATGGTATCATTTCACCAATATTCAATATATATGCCTTATTTGATATCATTATCACGTTATTAAGGAAGCAGTGAATATTGAGGTTGGTGGTTGTCTACCCACTAATTCAAAACATTATTACCATGTGAGACATATTTCGATCAATGTAAATAAAATATTTCATGAAGAAAACATGGAAAACATTCCTCAAATTGGGTATTAGATCATATATTATGCTCATTCACTACATATAATAATTTTATATCATTGAGTAGTTATTTAAATTTTTCTTCTCTACCTTCACAACATATGAACCAAGATAATAATATTTCCTTTAGAAATTGTAGAAATAAAAGTAATGAATGATAATTTATATAAGTACACTATTCACATTCTAAATAAGAAATACTCATTGGTATTTGGTAAAGGGTGGAAATATGGGAACATGACTACATACATTGGTCAATACATCAACAATCTTATCATGGGGTGTAGAAAATTACTAATCACATGAATTATGTATTAAAATTTTTATAGATTTGATAAATACATTATTGATATAATAGAGGATGTGGATAATGAAATATTTCATTTACATCGATAAACCAACAATATTATAAAAGGTAATGAGGTTATCCAAACTTCGTCTACATCATACTAGTTGCATAATTCCCATAAAAATTGAAGTCAACTTGAAGTTAAAGAGTTTCAAAATCCACCAAGTAGTTTTAGTGGTCATTTGATAACCAAATTACTAGAAAAGCACATTTTTTTAATTTTTTTACTTCCAATATTATAGGATACCTTATTCACATGGACTTGCAGTATGTGTCTTACTCACATTTACTTGCATTATGTGCCCATATTCACCTATCTTGGGAGCGTTATTCTAATATGGTGTATAGTACTAACATGTTTCAATATTGTTATAGTATATAATGGTTCCTAATTAGAGATTTATTAGTATTTAATACCCCTCAATAGCTTCCAATTTTAGTCTTCAATCCATCATGGTTGTGTGATGAAGGTCATCTGAAAGATACACACATGATAAAGAAAATGTATTAGCCTCAAGAGAAATATATGAGAGAAATATGTTGTAGGTGTATAGAGGAGGAACATAATCATATATAGAATGATAACATTTAGGGTTCATCATCATTCCCAACATTGTTTTTTTAGTTTAGTTGATTTGTGTATTTTTTTTTCCGTATATAAAGGTTTATGAGATGAATAATTTCATTTTATTAATTTTAATTTTAATTAACATATATATTATTCAAAATATTTCTGTGTTTGTTATTTTTTATCCATTTACATAGATAGAATCAATATAGCTACAAATAAGCCCATAGGATCCATTTCTTCTAACCATAAAGAGTGCACACATATCACAACATTTATGATATAATGGGGAATAAAAAACATTAAAATTATTTCATTTCCACCACTTTCCTTATGGGATCTCTCTAGATCCCATAATCTCTTATTTAAGTCATTCTGAATTGTATGGGTTGAGAATATATAGCTATATACCCACTGATAGTTTTCATTTTTATCCTTTATTTAAGATATGGAGACTATAGAAACATACATTTCATATTCCTCAAGGGGAGATAATGATTACATTAAATGATTTATCTATATTGTTGGGTCTTCCTGTGGATGGTGAGGTTGTTATGTGTCCTATAATTTACAACTAGGTGTAAATTTTACAAAGATATTTTGACATACCATTACCAGATGCACTGTGGACCTTTATAGGAGGTAAGTCATAGATGCCCTAGCTAGACACCCATTGTTTCCCATTGATGTAGATATAGATGATATGACATTATATATATATATATGAATACATAAATTTTTCAATTTATTGATGATACTTTATTTTCAGATAACTATCAATCACATGTTTATCTAATATACCTATCTATAATCACGGATTTTGAGCATGTTGGTCATCATAGTTGGGTTTTGACTTTTTTTAAACGTTTTTGTGGGAGAAATGTGCTTGGAATCATGGATAACAATAGAATATATCACTATTTTTTATTATTTGTGTCATGAACCGTCCTCGGGGCCCGTTCCGTGACTACCCCAAGCTATCCTTCCATAGGCCAGGGGATGACGACTAGTACCAAAGGCATAAATCCTGATAAAAGGGAAGACATTGCCTTTATAAAAGAAATCAAACACCACAGAGTACGCAAACGGAAGTAAACACTAAGTAAACTGTAAAACAAACCTGCTGCAAGTACAAGGGGTCAGAAATACCAGCCCAAAGGAACGGTACAGCTACAACTAAAAATAAAGTACAACTCAAAGGACAACAGCTGAAAGGTGACACGCTGCTCCTGGATCATCCTCCAGCTTCCTACCTGAAGGGTAGGTAAAGATCTCCTCCTCAGCACTCCACGTTCGTCTGTCTCCTCCAGGTACCGACTCGTCATGAGATCCCCTTCTGGGTACCGTCCAGCTCTACAAGCCTCAAACACGATTAGTGATGTCCGTCATCTGCAACCAATACAACATAGTGCGGGCGAAGCCGGTGCAGGGGTGAGTATAGGATACTCAGTAGGGACCCTGAGACCCCCAAAGGTCTCCCTGAATCGACAAAGGATAAACCACAAAGAAAAGATACAATCACGAAGTATCATCCAACACTACTTAGTTATATTCCCATACATATACCAAAGTCATTAAATCCATTTCATCTCCAACTCACAAGCTCAAGTATAATCCAGTCCACTCAGGAAGGAGAAACTTAATCCACACAGGAAAGTACGAGTCATTCCACACAGGAAAGCATAATCCAATCCACACAGGATATCAAGTCAATCACATCAAAGATAATGATTGAAATTCAAGACTCAACTCACACAGATATCCATTTACGATGAGGGGTGGAGATGATTAGATGCAGCCTCTAAATCATCTCCTCTGTCGAACCCACGTAGGATCAAAGTTTAGTAGTCGTTGCTGCTGAACCCACGGAGGATCCAAGTATAGTAGTCGTCGTCGTCGAACCCGCGGAGGATCTCGGCACGATAGTCGAACCCATGGAGGATCCTAGTATAGTAGTCATCCTCGTCGAACCCACTGAGGATCCCAGTACAGTATTCCTCCTCATCGAACAAACGGAGGATCCTAGTATGGATGTCATCTTCGTCGCAGTCGCATCCAGCTCTAGGGTTCCCGCATACAGCAGGCTCGATTCCAGGAGGGTCCGATCCACGAGCCAAGGGGGTCGATACATCAACTGACATGAATTCCGGAGTTGATGTATCCCAAAGTTCCGTCTCGTCAATAGGAACACAACGCGACAGACGGTGCGTCAATCAGACGCCCGGTCTGAGAGTTATTGGCTTTTTCGTCCCGAGAGCCCGGTTGGTTTTTAAGTCAAAACCAACCCGACCGTAATCCAACTACGTCCAAACCTCGAGAGGAGTAATCCAAAAGAACCGTCTCACTAAGAGGGATCCAATAAAGTCAACGGCACATCAATCGGACGTCCGGAGCTCAAGTTATAAGCGTTTCTGCTCCAAAGGCCTGGTTGGTTTTGTGTTCGAACCAACCTGGTCGTGCACAAAGTTTTCTGAAACCTTGAGTGTAATATACTGAAACGACCACCGTGATCCAAGGATCACATCGCAACTAACGGTGCATCGATCGGTGGTCCGCAGCCCAAGTTACGGGCGTTTGAACGAACCTATCCGATTTTAGGGGGGTTTGGGCCCGGACCGACCCGGCTCGAAACCCCCTGGGTCGGCCCGAACCGGGTCGACCCGAATTGGGTCCGGTTACGGCCCATTAGGGCGCGTCCCGGCCTGGCTGGCGCGGCCTGGCCCAGCTGGCGCGGGGGTCCAGACCGGAGCGGGCGGCCAGGCCCGGCACGGGCGGCCCGGCCCGGCGCAGGTGACAGCGGCTCGGCATGCGGCCGAGCAGGTGCAAAGGGGGAGCGCCACCCCCTTTTTGTGGAATGGCGGACCCAATGGGGTCCGCCCTAATTGAACCTGGGGGTTATGCCCCCTGGTTTGCTCGGAAAATGGACGGCCGTTTGGCCGGCCTTGTGAACCGCCGCGGGACCCATGAGGGGTCCTGCCTCCTGGAGCTCTGGCGGTCGGCCGTGCCCAGTCGCCGCCTGCTGGTGACCACCGCCACCATGACCTTAGGCCTTGGACTTCCTTCGACTGACGCGGCACGACGGCGCCGCGCCCCTCCGCCGCGGCCCGCCCCGGCCGCGACCCCTTTATGTTCCGGCACGGCGCGATAGCGCCGCGCTTATTCGCCGTGGCCCAGCTCCGGCCGCGGCCCCTTTCAGTCCCTCACTAGTGCATCATAACGGCGTTGCGCTTCTTCCGCGGGTTCCTCGACCTCGCACAGTACATCGGCATCACCTCCATTTCAAGCCACGAAGATAATCAACGACAAAAATGGGAGTAGGTTTGTCCATGTTCATGCGGTCCGACCTCCTCCCATTATTTTGGATAACATGCGGCCATCAAATTAAGGAATAATCGTCCAATATTCTCGAATTAAAAAATAAACCCATACCTCGTAAAGTCGTCGCACGGTGTGGAGCTATGGAAAGAGGCAAGCGTCGCGATGATCGGATATCACGGTAGATCGGTGCTGATTTGGTTGACATCGGAGGAAGATTCATCGTCGATGGCAATGTTTCCCGCGGTGGTGTCTCCTCCCTTGATGCGGAGGAAGAAGAAGAGAAGGCACGTCATCGGTGACTTCGCGTTCTCCGCCGAAGGCATTCTTTGTCAAGAACGTTCTTCGTTGGAAGGAGGGAGCTCTCCTCCAATTTCTCCAGAGTTTTTCCCCACCCAAAATATTTCCTCCACAAATATTTTACAAGGCCCCTTTAATAAAAACATTTCCATGCAAAAAGAAATAATTCAAAGAATTTTTGACACTCCAAAATAATTAATAAAAGTATTAATTATATGGGTTGTCAAATTTGATAGAGAGAGGAGGGTGAAAGGTTTAAAATTCAAAAAGAATTATAAACACCCAAATTAATTCAAGCCATTAACTAAATGGGCTGGCACACATTAAGAGAGGAGAGATGGAATCATTAATGCTTGGGAGGTGGAGGGTTTTAAGAGGTAATAATGTGAGGGGTGGGGCTCGTGTGGGTCCCACCCCAACTTCCTCACATGGAAGTTAAACTACAAAGTAAAATAAATTTGTAACACAATATTATTCACTTTACCACAAAATTAAACAACTCTTCCCGAGAAAACGCAACTCTGGAAAAGGTCTTCTCAAGAAATTACCAGCGCTGCGGTTTCAACGGTGCCCTCGGAATTCGATTCCGAGCACGGGTTCAAAATTTAGAAAAACCCGCTCACTCATTCACTGAACATACCCGAGCTAAACTTCGGAAATTGATTCCAGGAACACCGGTCCTCGGAATCCGGTGCCATCAGAAATTACGTACACGTAAAATTCCAATGAAATTAAGAAAAAAATCCTTGAAATTTACGGGTCTTTACATTACTCCCACTGTAGGGATTTACGTCCCCATAAAGCTACATCAAAAACTAGAGAAACAAAATGGAACTGAGAACGCATCCGAGCCTTCCGCTCTCATGTGCTCTCCTGGAGGTTCTCGAGCTACAAGTGAAAGAGCACCAGAGAAATCTGCTGTCCACATAGGACCTGCTCCTGTCGATCCTCTATCTCCACTAGAACCTCCACAAAAAGTCGCTCCATCATCGATGTCCATCTCCTCGTGGTCGATGATATTTGTCGGGTCATGCACATATCTCCTCAGCTGAGATACATGGAAGTCATCGTGCACCTGGTGCAACTGAGGTGGATGGGTCAAGCGTTAAACCACCTTGCCTACCCTATTGAGGACCTAGAATAATCTGATGAAGCGTGGAGATAACTTTCTGCCCCGGCCAAATCACTGTAATCCTTGTCGAGGTGAGACTCATAAGAAAACGTGGTCACCATCCTCAAACACTAGTGGTCATCGTCTCCAATCAGCATAAGGCTTCTGTCGGCTCTGAGCTGTCCTCATCCGCTCCTGGATGACCTAGAACTTCTCTGGTCCTACAAGAGCTGCTAAGATTTCTTCTTTGCTGATAAGAGAAATCTGGTCTCATCCCCAGGATGAACCACGTTCTTTGCCTAATACAGTCAATCCCAACATGGATGATACTAATCCATACAAAGGATGACGTCGTAAGGCCTCGACGCTACTACCAAGAGATCTAACCGCTACTCTCGCCTCCAAGGGTTGAGTCACACTGTTGGCATCAATGTTTGGTCACTAGTTCTCCTCCAGTAGGTATCTCAAAAGTGAGGTTCAAGTAAACAGCTTTAAACCAGAACCTCTTAGTATCAACTACATAAAAAGGATAGGGAACAAAGCGTCAAAAGAACAGTGTCTTTTATTACTGCAACCCAAGGTACAAAGACACAAAACATCAACAAAGCTAGAAGAAACATGAAGAAAAGTCTCCATGTCTAGAGATAGTCCCACTCCTATCCATCTGCTTCTGGAGCTCCATTGTCGTAAGCCTCAACTACTTGAAGTTGAGCTATCCCCTGTCCACTTATTCCCTGTGGTTGGGGTGGTCTTCCTAGTGGTGGTGGTGGTAGGGCCTCAAAGCGTCGCCCACCATCCGCTGCTCGGCCAACTCCTCTGCCTCGTTCGCATGCTCCCTGCTGACCGCCACGGTCGAACCTCTGCCTGGGAGGTCCCCCTACCACCTGCTGCTCATCTGTTGGGCGGGTCGGGCAGTCTTGAGCCATGTGACCCTGCCCGCCATAGGCATAGCACTGCCTGCTCCTCGTGTGGTTGGCTCTCCTCCGTGTGCCCCGTACAATCAAATATGCATCCTAAGATTGCTCATCTGTTGGCCGGTCCTACTTGGACCTCTGTGTCATCTGTCTACTTCTAGCAGTATAATACTCTGTTACAGGTCGTCCTGTGGAGGGTCCCTCCGCTGGTGACTGCTCGGCGAGAAAACTCTCCACTATAAGGGCTCTCTCCAACACCTCTGCCTGCGTCGGAATGTTGAGGGAGATCATCAAATCCCTGATCTCATGCCTCAGTCCCTACTCAAAGGTCCAGGCCCTGAAGAATGGGTCTTGTACCATATACGTGGAGTAGCGTGATAGAGTAGTAAACTTCACAGAGTACTGGGCCACAGTCATGCTACCCTGCCGCAGCTGTAGTAACTCCTGATTTCACACCTCACAGAGGGTTGCTGGGACGAACTTTGAGCGGAAGAGGCTCTCAAAGTCCGTTCAAAGAAGTGATGTCATTTCGTGCAGCTGAAGCATCAGGCTCCACCATCTGCCTGCTGCCGCGTGCATGAGACTCGCTGCAAGGATCACCATGAGGTCAGCTTGTGTCCCCACTATCCTGAAAACTCGAACTATAGCCTCCAGCCAATCCTCAGCTGCCTGAGGGTCCGTCTCCCCGTGGAACCTGGGCGGTCTCTGACGCTGAAACTCGTGCAGTGCACTAAGGCGACATGCACTCTTAGCGGCTAGGGCTGGTAGCATCGGTGGCTCAGTGGGTAGAGGTATCGCTGGTGCCTCCACTGTAATAGGGCCCTGCACTGAGGCCTCGTCGCTCGGTGGGCTGTCGTCGCACACAAAGCTCGGAACCCTAGCTGGCTGCCGTCGTGGGGCCATCCTGAATAGAAACAGGTGTGCCACAGTCAAAACAATATACTCGGTGAGTTGACACAAAGTAATCACAAAGAAAACTTTTAAAACACACAGGCAATCAATGTCTTCGTGCATTGAGTCGGAAATCAGATGTCAGGGTCCTGGTGTATGGATATGTCGGCCGCTGCACCAACACTGGACTCCCTGGACTGATAACCACACTCAATACACTTAAGACTATTGATTCATATAGAAGAAAGATCAGAGTCCTGAGTTCTGTGTTAGAACCGAACTCCTCTGATACCAATTTTTCACAACCCGTCCTCGGGGCCCATGCCATAACTACCCCAAACCTGCCTTCCATAGGCCAGGGTCTGGCGACTAGCAACAAAGGTGTAAATCCTAATAAAAGGGAAGGCATTGCCTTTATAAATGAAAACAAACACCATAGAGTACGCAAACTAAAGTAAACACTACGTAAACTCTAAAACAAACGTGTTGCAAGTACAAGGGGCCAGAAATACAAGCCCAAAGGAAAGGTACAGCTACAAATGAATGTAAAGTACAAATCAAAGGACAACAGCTGAAAGGTGACAAGCCGCTCCTGGATCATCCTCCGGCTTCCTACCTAAAGGGTAGGTACAGATCTCCTCCTCAGTACTCCACGTCCGTCTGTCTCCTCTGGGTACCGACTTGTTGTGAGATCCCCCTCCGGGCACCGTCCAGCTCTAAAAGCCTCAACCAAGATTAGTGATTTCCGTCGTCTGCAACCAACACAACATAGTGCGGGAGAAACCCGTGCAGGGGTGAGTATATGATACTCAGTAGGGACCCCGAGACCCCTAAAGGTATCCCTGAATCCAAAAAGGATAAACCACAAAGAAAAGATACAATCACGAAGTATCATCCAACCCTACATAGGTATATGCCTATACATATATCAAATTCATCAAATCCAGTTCATCTCTAACTCACGAGCTCATGTATAATCCAGTCTACTCAGGAAGGTGATACTTAATCCACACAGAAAAGTACGACTCATTCCACACATGAAAGCATAATCCAATCCACACAGGATATCAAGTCAATCACATCAAAGATAATGATTGAAAGTCAAGACTCAGCTCACATAAGAATCTATTTACTAAAAGGGGTGGAGATGATTAAATATATCCTCTGAATCATCTCCTTTGCCGAACCCACGTAAGATCTAGGTTTAGTAGTCATTGCTGCTGAACCCATGGAGGATCCAAGTATAGTAGCCACCGTCGTCGAACCCACGGAGGATCCCAGTACAGTAGTCGTCCCCGCCGAACCCACTGAGGATCCTAGTATGGTAGTCCTCCTCGTCGAAGCCACGGAGGATCCTAGTACGGAAGTCATCTTCGTCGCAGTCGCAGCCAGCTCTAGGGTTCCCGCACACAGCATTCTTGATTCCGGGAGGGTCCACTCCACAAGCCAAGGGGTTCGATACATCAACTGACACGAATTCTGGAGTTGATGTATCCCAATTTTCCGTATCATCAATAGGAACACAACGCGATAGACGACACGTCAATCGGACGCCCGATCTAAGAGTTATTGGAATTTTTGTCCCAGGGGCCCGGTTGGTTTTTAAGTCAAAACCAACTCGACCGTACTCCAACTGCATCCAAACCTCGAGCGGAGTAACCCAAAAGAACCTTCTCACTAAGAGGGATCCAACAAAGTCGACGGAAGTCAATCGGACATTCGTAGCTCAAGTTATAAGTGTTTCCGGTCCGAAGGCCCGGTTGGTTTCGTGTTCGAACAAACCCTTCCATGCCCAAAGTTTTCCGAAACCTTGAGTGTAATATACCAAAACAACCTTCTCGATCTAAGGATCGCATCGCAACTGACGGTGTGTCGATCAGAGGTTCATAACCCAAGTTACGGGCATTTAAACGAATCAGTCTGATTTTAGGGGCGTTTTGGCCCGGACCGACCCGGCCCAAAACCCCATGGGTCGGCCCGAACCGGTTCGAACCGACCCGGGTCCAGGTCCAGCCCGTTAGGGCGTGGCCCGGCCCAGCCGGCGCGGTGACCCTGCGCAGGGGTCCGGCCCGGCGCGGGCGGCCCGGCCCAGTGCGGCCTGTCCGGCCCAGCGCAGGTGATCGTGGCTCGGTACGCGGCCAAGCGGGCGCAATGGGTGAGCTCTGCCCCCTTTTGTAGAATGGAAGACCTAGTGGGGTCTTCCCTAATTGAAGCCGGGGGTTACGCCCCCCGGTTTGCTCAGAAAACGGTCGGCTATTTGGTCAGCCTTGTGAACCGCCGCGGGACCCGTGAGGGGTCCCGCCTTCTAGAGCTCTGGCGGCCGGCCATGGCCGGCCGCTACCTGCTGGTGACCGCCGCCGCCGCCTTAGCCCGCGGACTTTCTTCGACCGTCGTGGCACGATGGCGTCGTGCCCCTCTATCGCGGCACGCCCCAGCCACGGCCCCTTTCGGTCCCTCACCGGTGCATCGTGACGACGTCACGCTTCTTCAGCGGGTTCCTCGACCTCGCGCAGTACATCGACCTCACCTCTGTTTCAATCCATGAAGATAATCAATGAAAAAAAGGGGAGGATGTTTGTCCGTGTTCATGCGGTCCGACCTCCTCCCATTTTTTTGGATAACAGGCGGCCTATAAATTAACGAAGAATAGTCAAATATTCTCGAATTTTAAAATCAACCCCTACCTCGTAAAGTCGTCGCATGGAATAGAGCTGCGGAAAGAGGCAAGCGTCGTGATGATTGGATGTCACGATAGATCGGTGTTGATTTTGTTGAAGTCGGAGGAAGATTCGTCGTCGATGGAGACGTTTCCCGCGGTGGTGTCCCCTCCCGTGACGCGGAGGAAGAAGAGGAGAAGGTACGTCGTTGGTGACTTCGCATTCTTCGATGGAGGTGTTCTTCCTCGAGAACGTTCTTCATTGGATAGAGGGAGCTCTCCTCCAATTTCTCTAGAGGTTTTCCCCTCCCAAAATATTTCCTCCACAAATATTTTAAAAGGCCCCTTTAATAAAAACATTTCCAGGAAAAAAGAAACAATTCAAATAATTTTTGACAATCCAAAATAATTAATAAAAGTATTAATTATATGGGTTGGAAAATTTAATAGAGAGAGGAGGGTGAAAGGTTTAAAATTCAAAAAGAATTATAAACACCCAAATTAATTCATGCCATTAACTAAATGGGTTGGCACACATTAAGAGAGGAGAGATGACCTCATTAATGCTTGGGAGGTGGAGGGGTTTAAGAGTTAAGAATGTGAGGGGTTGGGCTCATGTGGGTCCCACCCCAACTTCCTCACATGGAAGTTAAACTACAATGTAAAATAAAGTTGTAACACAACTTTATTCACTTAACCACAAAATTAAACAACTCTTCTCGAGCAAACGCAACTCTGGAAAAGTTCTTCTTAAGAAATTTTCGGCGCTGCAGTTTCAACGGTGCCCTCAGACTTCGATTCTGAGTACCAGTTCAAAAGTTATAAAAACCCGCTCGCTCGTTCACTGAACGTACCCGATCTAAACTTAGAAAATTGATTTCGGGCACACCGGGCCTTGAAATCAGGTGCCGTCAGAAACTGCGTACTCATAAAATTCCAAAGAAATTAAGAAAAAAATTCATTGAAATTTAAGGGTCTTTACAATTAGTGTGGGTAGGGAATTGATTCTCCACACATTCCCATTGGTTTATGGATGATTTACTAGTCCACGCATTGTGTATGGGTCCTCTATCTCATAGATACATTAAAATTTAAAAAAACATTTATCCTAATCATATATTCCAATGAAATAATTTATGAAATTTTTTAACATTCAATTTATAGGTGGATATACTCAAAGACAAACACACACAACCCCAAACATTCTCTTTTATATCATCATCACTTGTTTTTTATCATATTTCCATTGATAAGGTATGAAAAAATCACTTTTGATATAATTTTGACTTCTTTGTTTAATGACTTTTCTAAATTTATTTCTCTTCATATATATATTTTGTATTTAGATATAGGTGAGCTTATCATATATCTCAAAAATTACTATAAATAGAGACAATATCATTATAATGTTTTGGTGCCACCAATTCTTTTTTTATATTATTCAGTGACACCAACCTAATGGGTTCACGAGGCAATTTAGATAGTAGTGGCCTATTTCGATTTCATTGAGGTAGGTTGAAGTGGTATAAGATATGACTTAATGGAAAGTAGGATTTGGATTGACATATTATCTATATTCCATATATATCAATGTTGGATTCTCATGGCATCATTTTTTTTTCTTGATATGTTGTAGGATGTCTTAATCATGTCCCTTGAACTGAGTACATGAAATGGTATATTTGAGTTATCACATGAATTATCTCTCGACTTATACATTCATACTACAATATGGTAATTAAAATTTTCACACTTATTGATTCATTATTATTAATTAGTAATTTTATTATTTAATATTTTTTATTTTGAAGTCACCTTTTACATGGTGATGGGATTGATCAGGTTCATGTTATGAGAATACTCAAGATATGTGGTATATTATGTTTGGAAGAGATGGATTTATTTTTGTTAGTTGATGGTAGGGGTTCCAGATGGTGTTAAGAGAATCTATTTATTGATTGAATGTGCCCCGCACCATCAGCATGTGTCCATATATGTAATATATGATCCATTTGAAAAAGATCTGCAATGACTTCCAAATCATCTTCATTTGTTTCTTTCCATTGTTTATATGGATGTAGATACTGTTACAAAACCACTTACTAGTCCTTCCTCATTATACACAGTGCCCCTTGAGACATTCCCCATATAGCCCTTTGATAAGCCTAATTCATGAAATATTTTTAATATATAAACACAACTCTTTTTTGACCAAAATTATTTATTATTGCCTAGATATTTAATTCAAATTTTCACATTTTTAAGTATGCAACAATTTATGGGAAATGCGAAAAAAATCCCTAAAAATATTTCCTTCAAAAGATGGACACCCATGATAAAAGATACATATGGGATTCTAATGAGGGTTAAAAATAAATAACCATAGTGAATTGAAGTTCTTAGGGTTGGAAAAACATTATTTACATCATATATTTTCAATTTACAATTGAAAAGTATTGGGTAATAAATCATAAAAACAAGGAATAAAGAGAAAACAATCCCATGAGAAGAAGCATAGGTGTCATGGTGTAACACATCCCTAGATTTTCAATATTTCCTTATATGATACAGAAACACTTATAAGGATATGGAACATAAAACCTTATAACATAAAACCATGTATTATAATATAAATTATTCTAAAATGGCTAGATTCAAACATATTTGATGAGAAGCATTCAGGTGACCTCATTTATGACTCGGGATGACTATCTATAACCCTAGACAGTTTATGAATACATTAATAGGTAAATTAATTACAACATGATAACCCTTAGAGATCTATAAATAGATAATTAATGCACTACTAAAAAAAGATATTTGAAAAATAAATATTTGGATGATAATTACTCTATGTAGGGTCCTCTACTATTCTTCTTCTTAGGTTTTCTTTCATGGTTCTTTTTGTTTTATCCATATCCCCTTTACTCCCTCATTATTAAAATTAGGGGATAACTCCCACCATGTTCTATAGTAATGTAGATGATGAGGGAAGGTGTTTTGGGATGTATTTTTTCATTTTATTCATTTATTTCTGTTCTTTTAGTTTTCAATTAAAATTGAAATCTATTTCTCTTTCTTAAATTCATGACCATTGATTTTTGAATCTGAAAGTAAAAAATTTAATTTGACCACTAATTTCGATAAACTATACCATGATCGTTAGATAGAATTTGATCTTTAGGTTTAAATATAGTATTATGGAAAATGTAGTGCATTTAAACCCTAAATTTTTGGACCAAGGGAAATAAGGTATTTTTATACTAAGAAGGGGATACCGTAACTATCATATCTTCCACATCTTGAGACTAAATCCAATTCTAAACAATGCAATTAATTAATAAATAAAATTTTACTTGAATCCTAAATCTAAAAAACCTTAGCATGCCTTAATCAAAAAAAATTAAAAACCTTAATCTACATTTCTTTTTTTCTCGCCTAGTCACATTCTTAAAAAAATATAAATCAAATTTCTCACCGAATTCTTCAAAATAATTAAATAAATCTTTTTTCAAACCCTAGTAAACTGATTTTCCTATCACGTGGCTTAAACATCAACATGAAAAAATTTTATTTTTCAATTAATTATTTTCAATTTTCTACATTTAAATAAATATTTTTTTATCATCAAATGGAAATAATGACACACCACATACGATAAAAATAGTCATCATTTCCAGGGATGGATTAATTTTAGTTTTCTGGTTTTCAATTTTTAATATTTTATTTTATTACATTTCTTTTTTTTATATTGTTAGTTTTTTTACAGTTAATTTTATGTCTTAAATATTTTATGCAATCCCACTACACTTGAGAAAAAGGGAAGTAATTCATAGAGTTTGATCCATAATCAATAAAGATTCTGAGAAAGAATGCAGTTGAGACCATTATTAGCATGGAAGATAACCATGTTGTTTAGTTACCAATAAGAGATCAGGGATTGTGAGTGTTGGTGGACTATGGTAGAATATCAAACATTAGAGATCAGCTGATCATACTTATACCACCAATGGTTTCCACACATTTTGAGAACAAGCCAATAATAATTCAAATTATTTCGAATATGGTACACTTCTCTAGACTCCCCCATGAAGATCCAATCTAAAATATTTTATGTTTCCTTGAGCTCTACAACACCTTAAAAATATCCAAAAATTCATGAGATTCAGTAAGTCTTCATTTCTTTCAATTTTCTTTACATAAGTGACCTCAAGAATGGATTTAGATCTTGTTGGACCATTCCATCACTACATGGGATGAGTTGGAATGAAATTTCATAACCAGTTTCTTTTTTTCAAAAAAAGTGGAAATATATATAATTATTTTAAATTTCAATTAATTTGAAGATTAATCCCTCTAATCTACTTAGAAACATTTCAAATAATTAATTAGAAAATTACCATGTCAAGACATTGAGACATGGATACTAATATAACCATTTTATAAGGGTCTTTCAAAGGGTAATAAGTCAATTATGAATGTTGTGGCTGGTGGGTCACTAATGAAGAAATCACACAAGGAAATATATAATCTATTGGATGGGATGAAAAGCATAAAATTACAATGAAAAAATGAAGGTAATCAAAGAAGAATGATCCACATGATCAAAAATAATGATTAGATGGTGACACAAATGGATCCATTATGAGGAATATAGATGAAATGATGGACCTATATAACTAGTAAGAACCATTTATTAAAGAATAAAATTACATTGATTAATATAAGAAATCAATTTTAGGGGTATAAGGTGTAATAATCACAAGGAAAAAGGTACCTATAAAGAGTACATGGGCACTCATAACAAGCACCCCAGGATCCTTCACTCACAATCTTGGCCCATATATTAGAAGAGACACTAGACACATTCATGACCACGACCAGGGTGTTAATCAAAGAGAGTAAGGGAGACTCTAAAAACCAGAATTACTCACTACAAAATCTAGAGATTCAAGTTAGAAATAACATTGATCATCCTAGAGAGAGGCCATAAAGACCACTATGATTTTCCTAGATGTACACCTACTTATAGATATGAAATTCATTACCCTATAGAGTGAAAAAGTAAACAAGGATCAGCCTAAATAAAAAAAGAAAAAACAAGAGAAAAGGGTTTCAAATGAAGATGAATGGCTATAAAAATTTAAGGAACAAGTATTATAAGAGAAATAATCTCAAGAAAAACCACCAGAGTACAAGCTAAACTACCATATCTAGAGTGACTAGTGTAATGGGGGACCAATGAACAAAGGGCTAAATTCATTGATTGTTTTAAAAAAATCATATTAACATCCAATTTTCAAATTATCTCACCAGTATGCTGATTTATTGAAATTTCAAGAAGGATTTGGTCACCAAAAAGAAGAATCAAGAAAAAATTAGCACCATACTTCTCACATGGGAGTGTTCACTGGTGGTATCAAAGAACCTACCTGCTAATTAACTGGACCCTATTATTTATAACATCCCTATAATTATTTTGGATAATAAATTTGGTAAGGATTTATATAACATAGTTTTGACTGTCAAAAACATTTCAACACCACTTTCCAGAGCCTAGGATTAAAAGCAATGAAGCCCGCAAGAGTTTCACTTCAATTAATGAATTCAATGGTAAAATTACCTTGAGTAATATTTGAATAAATTATCATAAAAGTGGACAAATTATACTTTCTCATTTACTTCTTAGTACTGGATATTGAAGAGGATAAAACACCACTGCATTTGGGAAGACCATTTTTATCTACTGAGAAAGATATGATAGATAAAAAAAGAAAAAAACATTATCTGGTAGTGGGTAGAGAACAAGTAAGATTCAATATAAACTAGGAAATTAAGAATTGTGAGGTATGATTTGATGATGATATGGGAGAATACAAAATACCCAAGGTGTAAGATCTCACTGAAGTTGAATAAGTTCATGAGGTAGATGACGTTGTATAAGAAAAAATTCAAATTAAAACTACTAGAAAGAGGAAAGGAAAGAAGAGGGGTTAGAAAACTGACACTAAAATACAAACTATCTCCACCAATCATGAAAAATTACAATAGGTATAGATGGTACATAAAATTATATTTTCTTCATCTAAATTAAATAATATTTGGTTGATCGGCTCCATGGAAATTGAGTAAAATTTCCGGCAAGAAGAGTTAAACTATTTATATAGGAAAGAAGGAGACCAACCTATATGGTTGTTCACAACTGAAAAACTTTTTCAAACATGACTAGCTAAATTATTTTCTATTATCTACCACATGAGATGAATGTGAAAGAGTTATGGTCGAGAAAAATATGTTCATCAAATGTGCTTCCATGAGGCAACCTATGTTTTTACGATTTCTTTTTTTATTAATTTTAAACCATGTGAATTACCCCCATATGTTTTTAATTTTACTAATAATTAAATGTAATTTATCATTCTTATTTTTATTATTTAGGGCCATAAAGAGCCGAGTATATAGAATGATATGAATATATATGATGAAAACACATCATAAACCCCATTCACATCATGAATTCAATAGAATACATATCATTAGATAGAAATACATCGTAAATATAGTGTAGGTAGAAAATTAAAATCTCAGATAAATCATCTTTCAAAGGGTAATATAAGTTTCAATTTCTTCATTTTATTTTACCCCTAAAATGTTAAAATTACAATGACAGTAAACTACAAATTTTACGCCCTGTCAAAATTCGTACTTTAATAAACTGAACTATGAGACATAAACAAGTTTGGATCCATGTCATGCCATGATTATAAATTTATTTGTAACTAAATTTGAATGATAAAAATGGGGAAAATAATTGTTAGGTATAAACATGTAGATTTTGTTTTTATATATCCTAATTTAGGGGATCATTAAAAAATTTGTTAATGACTTTTTTTTAGATTTGTACTACCTTGAATTTTTGATATTTTCTTTCATTAATTTATTTATTGATATTCATTTAAATAAATAATTCTTCCAACCATTCATCTGATTCCTGATATATTTTATAAGCCCAATATTTTTATTCTTTCTATAATATATGTATTAATATATTTATGCATGTTTTTTTCTAGAAACTTCTTGGTATATTACTGTTATGACTGAACAGAATCATTTTTAATATGATTGGGGTAACTTTCTTTAAACCGTTTATCCTTGGATCCACCTATCATTAATCCATTCTATACCTATAAAATCCATGAATAACATTTTTAGTAAATGATCCATGTTAAAATCCTATTACATCCATTCCTACCCTACTCTTATTATATTTCATGATATTTAAATGAATATGTTTTAGGGATAGGTTATCCGTGGTAGATGGGAGTGTACTAAATTGAGGGAGATTTGGTGGGATTTTTATTATGATTTTTGGTGAGGAAATATATTTTTCATTATAATTTATTATTATCTTCTCTTTCTAAAAAAAATAGGTTGTGTCTTAGGAGGATCAAAAATCACCAATACTAAATCGATGATCTTTTGATCATATGTGGTTTGGTGATGGATGTGATATTTTTCATTAGAAATTTAATAAAATAAAAGAAGAAATAAAGGAATTATTGGGTGATTCATTTATTATTAATACTTATAACATGATCCCACTTTGATCTTTTTGGGAGAAGAGAGAGATGAAATCTATAAAAAGACAATTTCATTGACCTTTTTTTTATATCATGCGCTATGATTTAGAGTCAAAAACTCCTCTTTGAGATTTAATTTTATAACATTTATATACATTCCTTAAACCTCATATTCATTTCAACCTAATAAAAAATACAAAATGATTATTTTTCATTCTGTCCTTATGTGGTGGAGTTGCTACATGCCTTGAAATCCTATAGTAAGTGACATGATTTCATGTATGAGTTATATTTTACATTTAAAATTATATACTGATGATGAAAAAATTGAAAGTTATATTAACTAAAAATTGAATACTTATTAATATTGAATTTAAAAATAAAAATTAATGAATTAAAATATATGGATATGTCAAAATATGAAAATTAAATTAATTGATTAAGTTTTCCTAAGTGATGGGTTAATGGATTTTTCTGTCTGAAACTTGATCATTTTAAATTATCTATTTAATCAACTTCTTTTATTGAAATTAAATTTAAATCATGTTAAGGTGATATTCTTTTCTAGTATGTTGATATTCCATCCTTGATGACAAGTCACAATTCAAATGTAGGATATTTGATATGTGTAAGTCATGAAAGTATTTTAATATAGAAATTTGATAATTTGTTGACTTAAATTATTTATTCTTTCTTATATATTTAATAATTTTTTCATATTTGGTAGGATGTAGAAATGTGTGGGAAATGATCAAAAGAATCAAAAAAATGAATATTTCTTTCAATTGATGGCCTCCCTTGAAAAAGGATACATATGGGATTCTCTCAGGGGTAAACACTGAAGAACCAAAGTGAAAAAATGTTAGTGAGGCTGGAAATAGATATTTTAAATCCTAAAATTATTAGTGAATAAATTATGAAAAAAAGGAATGATAAGACACAAACCTATATTTTCTAGATTTCATTTTATGACACAATCACACTTATGAGAAGATGGTCCATGAAACCTTATGGAATAAAACCATGGATTGTGACATAAATCATGCTAGTATGGTTATATTAATATATATTTCATGATAAATGGTTGGGAGACCTCATTTATGACTCGTGATGGATTTTTAGGACCTGAGACACCTTATGACTACATTTATGGGTGAATTCATTACAATATGAGCACCCATTGAGATCTATAAATATAGATTTCTTACATTGTTACTAAGGATCAATCAAGAGACAAAATTTTGTGGAAGGATCTATGTTGTTTCAGTTCATCCATCATTTTTATTATTTTGGTTTTCTCTCATAGTTTCAATTTATATACTCTTTCCCTCTTACTCCCTCATTACTATAATGAGTGGGTAACTCTATCCATGATCTATGGTGATGTTGAGGAAGGAGGTATATGTTATAGATTATATTTCTTTATTTTTTCATGTACACGGGTTGTCATACTTTTTAATTAAAATTCCAATCGTTTTCTCATTCCTAAATTCATGAACATTTATTTTTGAATCTAAAAGAAAAAACTTATCATGTAACTAATCTCCCTAAAATATACCATGACCATTGGAATGTATATGAAAATTAGGTTTAAATAAATTCTTAGGATAAAATTAGTTCATTAAAACCATAAATTTCTAAACAAGGGATAGTAGGGTATTTTTTCTAAGGAGGTGAAACCCTTACCATCATATCCTTCTCATCCTAAATATGACACAAATACTAATCTATCATTATAATTTATTTATCCAATTACACCCAAACCCTAAAATCTAAAAAATACAAGTATGATTTTCTCAATTAATTTCCAAAAAACCAATTTTCTTTATTTTCTATCATTCCTCCAAATACTCTCAAAACCCAATTTGTTTCTTTACCTCTTCTTCAAATTAGATAAAAAAATTCTTTTTAAAAATCCTAAATTAACTAATTTCACCCTCTTTGTGGGTTTAACCATGACTCACTACTATATATATATTTTATTAATTTTTCACACTTGTTTTAGTTTTGTAAATGTGTAATTTTGTTATACCTGTTGGGAATTAATGAAACCCCATGGGCGGTTGCACTTCTTCAGAGTGAGGCACTGAATATGAAACTTATTAGTGCTCGAATTGAGGTAAATTTGAAGAAACACAAGCCTTAGTATCCTAGACTCTATGTTTACTTTATTACATTGAAACATGATATAAGTGGTCACATCCCAAAGGACGAAACAGTTTAGTCGTATTGGTAAAAAAAATGCATACATGAATACCATATTACATTGAAAAAATAAAAACATATCTTAAGAAACATTATATAATCCCTAATATCATTCATAATATACATCCTCTTATCCTTTGAAAATTAGAACAAATAAATTGTTAGAAAAGACTTCTAGTAAGTGTTTCATATATTAGAAGGTTTAATGAGAAATAAGTAATAATTAACCTAGGAGAGTGGATAATCAAAAAAACATGTCATTCAATCAATAACTTTGGTTCAGTATGAATCGAGGTATAATATAAACATAGAAACAACATGGATAATGGAAACTAAATTCTTAATAAAGGAAATGATTAATTCTAAAAATTTGTGATCAAGGCCTCTCAACAAAGAAATCATGAATCTTACCATTAAGTTCTTTCAAAAAAGACATTATATTTCCATCAAGACCTCTCAACTAAGACAATATCATTTTATGGGAATACATACACCAAATTCTCAACTATTTTGACATGAACTTATAGCCATAGTCTACACATTATGAAAACTTGTTTTCCCCCATGAGACCAATCAATGAATCAAAGAGATATCTGTAATTGGTCCCCACCTATCATTTGAGCATCCTTTTAATTCATTATATTTTTAATTATCAATACAATTCATTTTCAAAATTCTTTATAAGTCAACAATTATCCACATTGAATCAATAGTACATAACATCAATACATTATCGTCACAGACCATGCAAAGTAAACATAAAGATGGAATCATTGGATCATATCCCTAGTAACATCAATGGGTTTTATCTTAGTTTAAGATTTCTTTAAATTGTCACTTGAAAATTTCATGTGTAAAATACCCTTTTCACATTGAAATCACAGATTAAAATATAAAAAATTCCCAAAATATTAAACATTTATTTGAAAATATACATGGAAAATTGTAATGGAAGCTTCAAAATATTTATTTCTTATGATGATAGGAAATCACATTCATTCCATGTATGTTAAAAAATATTCCTTTTAAATTTTCTGTAAAAATGTCAAAACTGTCATGTTCAAAAAAGGACAAGAAGATTCATTAAAAAAATTGTAAAAATTAAATCATGTGTAAAAATGACATTAAACAATTAGAGTAAAATAGTAAAAATATTATTGAAAACATTTTTAGAAAAAATGGACATGAAAGGAAAATGATGTTCGATCATTGAAAAAATAGTGCCAATTTTACTAAAAAACAATATTTTGGTATCTTGGATTATGAAAGAGATGAAAATAAAAGTAAAATATTTATTCTATAGAAATAACTAAAATATAATAAAATTAATGAGTTTCTTGAGAGTTTTATCAAACAATTTAATCATCATAAACATAATCATAAATAATCCCAATAAATAGTGAGATTATAATAGAAATCCCTTACCGTTTTGGTATCTTTTTAATCATAACCCATGAGAAAGAATAAACATGAAATTAATCATTAAATAACATTAATATAATGGTTTTTGGATATATCATATCAATTATATAGTATATATACCCCCATTAAAATAAATAAGTGCATAATACCAAATATGTCTCAGTGGAGTGGAAATTGAGATGAAATCCATTACCGCAAGTTAGAATTCCCTCGTAAGTTATTTTAACCTCATATATAATAAATTTAGATTATATTGTAGTTATATAAAATAACCATATAAAAACTTCTAATATCATATATGATCCTTTAATAACAATTCAATGCCCCTTAATTAATAATCTCTCATTCAAATCACAGTTTCTCGGCGTTAATTATTTCATTTTTCAATAGAGTTTTAGTTTGGGTAGTTCTGGTCATTGTACATTGATCATTTTTTAATTACATAAATAATCTTAATAATGATATCAATATAATATATATTTAATATATATATATTTTTATATTCATCCACAAATGTGCATATAGAAAAATTAATTACACCGTTCATGGAGATAGTACCACGTACGTACGCATAAACAATGTTCTCACTTTTTAATAGATGGATTGAAAGAAAGTTAAATTAAAATTCAGATTTATAGAATCATTATTATATCATATATATCATATATATCATATGTATTCATTAAATATATCTATATTAACATCTATATAGAGTTAAAAATAAAAAAATTGCATCACTTCACGGAGGTGGTAGTCCACACGTATGTATGAGCAATGTAATCATTTTCCAACTGATATAAATGTAAGAAGGTAAATGATTTATTATATTTATAGAAACATAATCATATAATAAATATCATATATAATATTTATTTTTTTATTTATAACCATCCATGAAAAATGGTGGTGTAAAACAAATTACATTGCTACATAGAGATGGTACGTCGTATGTATGCACAAGAAATGTTTTCACTTTTTTATGATGGAAAGGAGGTAGAAAATGGTTTTAAAATAATAAAAAAACATATTAGTATATTTATTATACTTTATTTTTTATTTTAGGATGGGTACAATGGATTAATATGAGGTATAAAAAGAAATAAACTTGAAAGAGTTGGTAAAGAAAATTAAATATTCTTCCAGAGGCCTCAATTAGATCCATTCTTAAGGACCCATTTAAACACCCCAAGCTTCCACGGTAAATTTCCCTTTGAATAATTCAATATCTTGAATTGTACGCAACATCGAGGTTCTAACACTCCGTGACCAATCCAACTATCTATTATGAATAGTAATACCCTCTTTTTGAAATTTTATAAATTTTATTTTTCAAAATGGACTTCATTTTTTAATTTAGAATATCAAAATTAGCTTAAGGTGAATTTTTGGTATTTTTATGAAATCGTTAAATTTTTAATGAATAGTGAAAAACACTGCGTTATTGGTTAAAACTGAATTTTTCTTTAAATAATTATTTATGTTATTTAAATTTATTTTATATCAAAATAGATACATAATACCTATATAAGTTCAATGTAATTCATTAAAGTTATTTTATAAAAAGTTTATATATATAAAATTTTTATTAAACCTTTTACTGCTTTGCATAAAACATAATTTTACCACTTCTCTGAGTTGAATTTCAAAAATATGAGAGCCATGGTTAATATCAGTAAGTAAAATATGGTTCAATAAGATTAAAGTTTTTTTGGTGAATAGTAACTTTTGACTTTTATTTACCATGGATAAAAGTAAATAGGGTAATTAAGGGTACAAATGATATTATAATTACCCTAAAACATGTCCTAATTCTATTGGATATGTATATCTTGACCAAAATCAACCTTAGAAATAAAATATTACCCTCTTTGGTCCACTTAGATCAGATTAGGATTTTTTTTAAGAAGAGTTAAAAGAGTTAAATTCAAAGTCTAATAACTAAACCATTTTTAATATAGGGTTACACACAATATAAATTCGACTCTAAATATTAATTAGAAATATAAAAATATTTCCAACATAATGGTATTTTAGTTATAATTTTTAGACATTAAATAATTTAATTTATTTATGACACAATGATGAGGTAGTAATTACCTTGTTAATGAAATATTAAAATAATTGATATTATAAATATCCAAATAAATGTAAATTGAGACTTCTTATGAATTCCAATAATTTTATAGGTTAATATGACATGTTAGGGTTGGTTAAATAAATTTTATTCGAAGTTATAATGTTTTAATCGATTTAAAAAAATACTAAATAGTGTCAAAATTGACATAATTGAGTTTTTAAAACAAATAATGTATTATTAATTGATATAATATTCATAAAAAT
This sequence comes from Viscum album, assembly GCA_963277665.1. Taxonomy (NCBI): domain Eukaryota; kingdom Viridiplantae; phylum Streptophyta; class Magnoliopsida; order Santalales; family Viscaceae; genus Viscum; species Viscum album. The sequence goes on along the minus strand of OY728163.1, from coordinate 1,642,258,813 downwards.
ATACCGTTTGGAAAAAAGACTTATATAAGTTTATATATTTTAATATTGAACCAATTGTGGTACTCTTGAAAGTTTATAGTAAGTTTATTAACCATATAATAAAAAAATACAAAGAGACATGGTAAATGTCAAGCTATTTAACTAAGAGTTAAATCTAAAAGATAATGTTAATATAGTGACCTAAACCGGTCTAAAACCTATCGGTTGACAGTTTTTCGACCCATACCCACCTTAGTCCCTAAATAAATCTTTTTGGATCCATTTGAAACCGAAAATGATTTTATTAGAAAATAATATTTCAAGCTTTTCCTAAAGTGGCCCTCACCTATCTTATAAAAGGGAACTTCACCTTCTCTCAAAATAACACCTCCAAATCCATTTGGATCGTCCAAAATCAACCCAAATATCCTCTAAACTTTTCTCCCTTCATCCTAGAGGCCTTAATTTGGTCAGAAATCCAACCTAAGGAGCCCTTTTGATCAAATAAAAATGAATAACCCAAAGAATAGGTAAATATTTCATCACCTCTTTCAAGTTCTTTTCTTCTTCCACTTCCTATTTATTTGTTGTTTCCATACCAAAATAATAAATCCAGTACCTTCTAAAAACTGTGATGTTATTATAAATATGTTACAACCATATTCGTTATTCTATCCATCCTATAAATGACAAAGTCCCCATACGCGAGTACGTACGGATTACCGTCTCCACGTCGTGGTGTAGTTTTTTATTCAAACACTTCATTATTTTAATGGGTATAATAATGAATATAACTAATGTAAATAATAAATATAACATGTTAATTATTCCTTATATATGATATAAAATCCAATTACATATTATTTCATTGTCAATATAATGATATTGTTGCTCGTGCGTACGTACGGATTACTATTTCCACAAACGCGATGAGATTCATTTCCCCATCATAACCATTTAGGAATAATTTTCATTTTATAACTAAAAATAATGTTAATGAACATAATATCATTCTATATATGAATCAAATACATTATATCCATAACAATCGTGGATTATTTACCCAATCATATAATGGAAAACGAATCAGTTAACACCTGAAACAATGATACTATTGAAATATTATTAACAAAACAATACTAAAGGATCATATATGATATCATATTTATGTATATAGTTATTTTATAATTTAATAAAAATGAATTAAATATTATAACAGAGTTTAACATATCCTCGACCAAGGAAATGTACAAGTTAAGGGTAAATTTCACAATCTCTTTATTATCTGAGGTTGTTTTTACATAAGTATCTACTGGGACCTCTTTATCATCCACATCCATGTTTTCTTAAAAATGTTTTTCACAAAAATTACTATTTACTAGACTATGGGTTAATGTCATTTATACCCTTATTTTACCTTATATGTTTTGAACAGAATCTTTCTGTCATTTTCCAAACAAGGTACATTATGACCCTTTCGACAAAATTAAGGTAAGAATGTTTTTTTAACTTATACGACAGGTGCGGCTATTTTCCACCATTATAACATCATTGAAGCTTGCCTTACAAGATTACAAGAATATTTTTAAAATAAAAGTGTTCTTCTATAATTATGTGACTCTTAAATGTTTTCAAAATAGAAATAGGTATTTGATTCAAATAGTTTTCATTTTATCTATGTAAACATCCTTTGATGGATTTTAAACTTGTTTGAAGTTGATTTATTATGATACAAATCTTCCATATTTTATTGAAAGTTTCATGATATGTTTGATTGTAGATGTGTTATTTTTATACCATTCATGGTTTATGGTTAAATTTTTAACATTTTGTATGATAGTTTTAATACGAATGTTTAGGTTATGTTTCAACCTTTTCATATGAGAAATGTATTGGACATAGTAAGTGATGGGTGGAGCCCGCTATAGCTCCTTGGTGCATCAGTATGTCTCATGAGACAATTAGATGTGGAATTGGTCAAGGCCTTTCCCAATTTTTATATATAGTTTTGGTCGAGGCCTAAATCATTTTTATACATCTTGGTTGAGGCCTTGACAAGATGTTTCAAAATGTCTAGCATTATACATTCCCTCATTATGAAAATAATAGTGATGGTTCATGTGGTTGTTCAACTAGTTTAATACCCATGACTATGTTTTATTATAGACTTATTTACTCATCTAAAATTCCTTCCATAAAGTTTTCATGTTTATTATTTCTAAAGGCTTGTATTTTTAATTATTCACCATGCCTAATATTTATATTATCTTCCGCTATATTTTATACCCTTACAGAAGGTTTGATCTCACCCCTTTCATATGTTTCATTTTCCCAGGATATGAAGAAGTTATTTATGAGTGACATGCGGGTATAATCTAGGAGGCTTGGATGTTTCTAATAGAATAAATTAGTTTTGTATTTCTTTTCAAGTTGTAATGTTGAACTTATTTATGTATCTTGTTTCTAATAATACTAAACTGATCGGTACTTCGGGACATGATTCCTTGTATCATGCCAATTTTATGTAATAAAGCACTGACTCTAGGAAATTGGGGTCGGGGTGTTACAGTTGGTATCAGAGAAAGTTTTGTACAAAACTTCAAAACTAGATTTAGAAAAACTCTAATTAAAGAACATTTCTCTAATATAGACTTTAAGGATTAGTATAGAAGAACTTCCATGAATTTTGGTAATGTAGAGATTTTGTGAGTTTTCCAAGAAATACATCCATGTCTTGATACGAGAAGGTAGAGACTTCTCTAGCACAAATGTACTTAGTGGTGAAACCCAAAAACACCGCTTTGAGCTAGACTCAAATGGGAACCAGTGCACGAAAATGGGCCTTGCCGCACACTTGGTTACGACACTCTCGGTCGATATGCTTAGGGTAATTCTCATTTTCATTACAAACCATTATGAAGGATTTATGAGTATATACCTCCTCAAAGAAAACATTTTTATGATAATAGATTAAATCCTTAAACTGTTCAATTTATGTTAAATGTTTTACATGTTAGGAATTATGTATTGTGATTCATAAACTAATCTATTGTATTCCATTATTTATAAATGGCGCCTAGTCGAAGGAATGAAAACTGTATCAATGCACATAATCCATGTAAGGATTTTCCTCATACAAAAGATAATTATAGTGGAGCAGGTGATGCAACAGGTTCTGATCAGGTTATCGCTATACTAGGAAAACTCACTCAGGTTATGAATAATAACCTTACCCGTATGGGTCACCCTGATCCACAACACGGAGGATCAAAGTTAGACCACTTCATGAAGAAACAACCACCAACATTAAATGGGAGTACAAATCAGTTAGTAGTTTAGCAATGGATAAGTTCCATAGAGAAAATATTTCATTCTTTGGGGAGTATCTAAAGGGAAAAAGTTGTAATTACAGTTTATCACCTCATGGGAGATGCAGATCAATGGTGGTCATTGATTCAAAACACAAAGGAATATAAAGATGTTTACAATATGAAGTGGAGGGAGTTTAAAGTTATTTTCTTAGAAAAATACTTTCCTCGTGACCATCGAGAAGATAAGGAAAGACAATTTCTCTGTCTAAGGCAAAAGAAGGATAAGAATGTCGCAAAGTATGAGGCTAACTTTACAAGGTTAGCGAGGCATGTTGTAGATTATATACGTAACCCGAGAAGTAAGATTGATCATTTCTTTGATGTGTTAAAACTATTTCTCCATCGATCATTAGTCTCTCAATCCTTCTCATCATATGAATATATTGTCTCACGTGATATCAAGATAGAAAAGGAATTCTCTAAGACTTGCAACATTAAATCAAATCAAGAGAAGAAGAGATCTACTGAACACTCTAGGAAAGGAAATAAGGAAACTGGGAAGAAGGGGAGAGTTGAATTTACACCCTATGATAATTGTGGAAGGAAGCACCCTGGTACCTGCCTAAAAGGAAAAAGAGTATACTATAAATGTGGACAGAAATTCCATATATCTATTGATTTTAAGGGGGAAAAGGTAGCTACCAATGTTCAATGCTACAATTGTAGGGATATGGGACATTATGAAAATGAATGTCCTAAGTTTTAGGGAAACATACCTTATAAAAGGCCAAGGGATCAAGGACAAGCTTATGCGATCACTACTGCTAAGGTTGAAGCTCTAAAAGATGTGGTGGCAGGTAATTTAATGGTTTCATCAAGTTTATCCATTGCTTTATTTGATTCTAGATAATTTCATTATTTCATATCTTCCCAGTTTTCTAAGAAAATTAGATATTTCCAATTTGATTTAACAAGGGATTTGTTAGTCAATACTCATAAGGGAAGTATCATTACAATATATTTTTGTGTATCAGTCCCCATTAAGGCATATAAACAATATTTATCTTCTGATCTAATCATCATACCCATGATTGAATTTGATATAATTCTCAGTATGGATTGGATTTCAGAACATGATGAGAAAATTTATTATAAGAAGAAAGAGTTTGCAATTATCGATGATGATAAGGAGTACCTTATCTTTAGAGCAGAAACATCACCATCTGATTCTTATCTAGATCCACCCCTATTAGCTCTACTAAATTCAATTATTGGGGAGGATGAGAATGAAATAATTGTGGGTAAGGAAAAGAACATTCTAATATAGGACGTACATATTGTTCAAGAATATGTTTATGTGTTTCCAGAGGATTTACTTGGACATCCTCCAAAACGAGAAATTGAGTTTTCCATTGATTTCAAGGCCCATATAGAAGACCCCTAATACAATTGCCACTGTGGAATTAGTGGAACTAAAGAATCATCTAGAGGAATTGAGTAATAATGGATTTATACACCGTAGTGTTTCTCTATGGGGATCCCCTGTTCTTTTTTTAAATAAGAAAGAAAGATCTATGAGTTTTTTCATTGACTATGTGGAGATCAATGCTATAATAATAAAGAACAAGTATCCACTACCTGGAATTGATGATTTATTCAACCAAATTCATGGAGCTCAATATTTTTCAAAGATTTACCTTTGATCAGGATATCATCGGTTGTGTGTGAAGAAGGAAGACATTCCGAAAACAGCATTTCGAACCAGGTACGTGCATTATGAGTTTATAGTAATGCCTTTTGGATTGATTAATGCACACTCTGTCTTCATGGATCTAATGAATAGAGTTTTCAAGCAATATATTGATGACTTTGTTGTGATATTTATTGATGATATCTTGTTATACTCCAAAAGCTATGAAGATCATGAAAATCACTTTTGCATTATTTTAAAGAATCTTAGAAGAAATAAATTACAAGGGAAGTTTAGAAAATGTGATTTCTGGCTTTAGGAGATTTCTTTTCTTAGCCATATTTTCTCTAAGGATGGAATCTCTGTTGATCCTTCAAATACCAAGGCAATGCATGAATGGCCAGCACCGACGAGTATAACTAAGGTATGCAGTTTTATTGGTTTATCATGATATTATCGATGTTTCATCCAGAATTTTTCCCATTTGGATAACCCATTAACCAAGATCACACGTAAATGGGTCAAATTTGTTTGAAAAAAAGAGTGTGAACAATGTTTTGATGAACAGAATAGAAAATTTGTTAATGCTACTATATTGACTCTGCCATCGGGGAATTATGGGTTTGTTATTTATAGTGATACTTCAATGAAAGTACTTGGATGTTTACTTATGCAGAATGATAGAGTTATTTCCTATGCCACACGATAACTAAAAATTAATGAGCAAAACTATCCTACTCATGATCTTTAGTTAGTAACTATAATCGTTTCTCTAAAAATATGGAGACACTATATCGATGGTGAAAAATCTGATATTTATAAAGATCACAAGAGTGTGAATTTTATTTTCTCACATAAAGTACTCAACATGAGGCAAATATGACGTCTTGAACTACTCAAGGATTATTATTGCACTATACACTACCACCCAGGAAAGGCAAATAAGGTTGCAGATGCTTGAGTAGAAAGGACCAGAGAGTTTTGAATAAGATGAGAGTTTAAAGGGATACAATTTTCATGGATATAGTAAAGGTGGATATGAGAATTACCATGGAAGGTGAAATATCAATACTTTTTCAAATGGTTTCCAAAAAATCTTTACTAGAAAGGATAAAGAGTTCTCAGACTGATGAGGAGGAGTTTCAAAATAAGATTAATGCTATAAATGATGGTAGATTGAGTGACTTCATATATGAAGATGGAATTTTAAAATTTGGGAAGAGATTTTTGTTCTCGATATACCTGATCTAAAAAAGGAATTATTGGATGATTCTCATACCTCCAATTTCTCTATACTCCCGAGGTGAACCAAGATGTATAAAGATTTGAAGGAACATTTTTGGTGGGACAATATAAAGAGGGAGATTGCTGATTTTTTTCCAAGATGTATGGTTTGTCAACATGTGAAATCTCTAAGGCAAGAGCTTGGAGGATTCATCCACCCTCTTCTCATACTGGAGTGTAAATGGGATGATCTTACGATGGACTTTGTCATGAGGATACCAAATACTCCTAGAAGGAATGATGCAATATGGTTTATTATTGATCGTCTTACCAAGTCAGCATATTTTCTTACTATAAGAGAAGATTTACCATTTGAAAATTTAGCAAGACTCTATATTAAAGAAGTTTTAAGACTTCATGGAGTACCCCTATAGATTGTTTTTTATCATGATCCCCATTTTACATCAAGATTCTAGAAAATTATTTAGAAAACCATGGATACTAAACTTCGTTTGAGCACTTCCTACCACCCTCAAATTGATGGACAATCATAACGGACTATTAAAACCTTATTAGACATGTTAAGATCTTTCTCACTTGACTTTCAAGGTATGAGGGATCAATGTTTACCTCTAGTAGAAATTTCCTATAACAATTTCTTCCATTCAAGTATTCAGATGGTTCCATATGAAGCATTGTATAGAAAGAGATGTTTCACACCAACGTTTTGGGATGATGTTGGTGAAAGAAAACTCGTAGGCCCAGAACATGTTGAGGAAACAATGGGAAAAGTTATTATTAACCAAACCCACATTAAAGAAGCCCAAATTAGGCAAAAGATCTATTCCGATAACCAAAGGAAGGATTTGGAATTTCATGTAGTATACCATGTTTTCATGAAGGTATCTCCATGGAAGGGTGTTATAAATTTCGGTAAGAAGGGTAAATAAAGTCCCAAGTACATCTAAACTTTGAAAATTCTAAAACAAATTGGAGTTGTAGCCTATCATTTGGAAATTCCTCCATGTCTCTCCAAAGTTCATGATGTGTTCCATGTATCATTGTTGAGATAATACATGCCTGACCCAATGCATGTAATCACCCATGAGGAAATAGAACTGGAACCTGATTTGTCTTATTGTGAGGAGCCTGTCAAAATTCTTGATACCAGGGAACAGGTGCTGAGAAACCAGACGACTCATCTGGTAAAAGTTCTATGGAGAAACTGTAAGATGGAAGAGGCAATGTGGGAACCAGAGGAACTTATGATGAACAACCACATGAATCCTTTTGTGCAGTAGTATTTTAGAAATTTTAAGGACGATTTTTTTTGAGGTAAGAATGTAACACGCCAAGCTTCCACAGTATGTTTCCCTTTGAATAATTGAATAGCTTTCATTGTACGCAACTTCGAGGTTCTAACACACCACAACCAATCAAACAAGCCGTTATGAATATAATATCCACTTTTCTAAATTTTTTAAATTTTATTTTTCAAAATGGACTTCATTTTTGAATTCGGAATATTGAAATTATCTTAAGGTGAATTTTTGGTATTTTTCTGAAAACATTCAATTTTTAATGAATAGTGAAAAACACTGCGTTATTGGTTAAAACCGACCTTTTTTTTAAATAATTATTTATTTTATTTAAATTTATTTTAGGTCAAAATAGATACATAATACCTATATAAGTTCAATGTAATTAATTGGAGTCATTTTCTAAAAGATTAGATATATAAAATTTTTATTGAACTTTTTACCGCCTTTTACCCACCTCCTGTGAGCATTTTCAAATTAGCATAAAACTTAATTTTACCGATTTTGTGAGTTGAATTTCAAAAATCTAAGAGAAATGATTAATTTAATTAAGTAAAATGTGGTTCAATAAGATGAAAATAATTTTTGGTAAATAGTATCTTTTTACTTTTATTTACCACATTTAAAAATAAATAGGGTAATTAAGGGTAAAAATGATATCATAATTACCCTGACACATGTCCTAATTCTATTTTATAAGTATAATTCGACAAAAAAAACCTTATAAATAACATATGACCCCCTTTGGCCCACTTGTATTAGATTAGGACATTTATTATTATTTTATTTAAATAATAGTTAAAATAGTTAAATTCAAATTTTAACAAATAAACCATTTTTAATATAAGGTTACACAGAATATAAACTCAACTATAAGTATTAATAAAAAATATAAAAATATTTCCTACATAATAGTATTTTATTTATAATTTTTAAACATTAAATAATTTAATTTATTTATGACACAATGATAATACAATAATTACCTTATTAATGAAATATTAAAATAATTGATATTATAAATATCCAAATAAATGTAAATTGAGACTTATGATAAATTAAATTAATTTTATAGGTTAATATGACATTTTAGGGTTGGTTAAATAAATTTTATTCTATGTGATAATGTTTTAATGTATTTCAAAAAATCTAATACTAAATAGTGTCAAAATTGACATAATTGAGTTTTTAAAACAAATACTATATTATTAATTGATATAATATTCATAAATATCTAATGATCGGAAAAAATACTTATATAAGATTATATATATTAATAATTAACCACTTGGGGTCTCTTGTCATTTTATAGTAAGATTATTAACCATATAATATAAAAATACAAAGAGAGGTGGTAAATGTCAAACTATTTAACTAAGAGTTAAATCTAAAAGATAATGTTAATATGGTGACATAAACCTGTCTAAAACCTATTGGTTGAGAGATTTTAGAACCATAACACCTTATCCTATAAATAAATTATTTGTGTGCCATTTGAAATAGAAAATGATTTTGTTATAAAATAATATTTCAATCTTTTCCTAAAGTGACCCTCGCCTTTCTTATAAAAGGGAACTTGCCCTTCTCTCAATGTAACACCTCCAAATCCATTTGGAGCGGCCAAACTCTAACCAAATATATTTCCAACTTTACTCCCTTCATATTAGAGTCCTTCCTTTGGGTAGAAATCCAACCTAAGGAGCCCTTTTGATCAAATCGAAAGGAAGAACCCGAAGAAGAGGTAAATATTTCATCACCTCTTTCAAGTTCTTTTCTTCTTCCAATTTTTATTTATTTGTGGTTTCCATACCAAAATAATAAATAATGTACTTTCTACATAATGTGATGTCATTATAAATATGGTACAACCATATTCATTATTATATCCATCCTATAAATGACAAAGTCACCGTACGTGCGTATGTACGGCTTATCGTCTCCACATCGTGGTGTAGTTTATTATCCAAACACTAAATTATTTGGATGGGTATAATAATGTGTATAAATAATGTAAATAATAAATATAATATGTTAATGATTCTATATATATGATATACCATCCAATTAAAAATTTTTTCTCCATCAATAGAATGATATTGTCGCTCGTGCATGCGTACGTATTGTCGTCTCCATGAACGTGATGAGATTCATTTCCCCATCGTAACCATTCAATAATAATTTTAATTTGATGACTAAAAATAATGTTTATGAACATAATATAATTCTTTATATGAATCAAATAAATCCAATACATAACAAATATGGATTATGTAACCAAGCATATAAAGGAAAACGAACCAGTTAACACCTAAAACAATTATACTATGGAAATATTATTAACAAGGAAATATTAGAGGATCATATATGATATCATATTTATATATATAGTTATTGTATAATTTAATAACAAATATTTAACTATTATAAATGAAGTTAAAATACCCATGAACAAGTAAAATTACAATGTAAGGGTTAATTTTACAATCTCTTTATTATCTGAGGTTGTTTTTATGTAAGTATCTACTAGGACCTCTTTATCAACCACATCAATGTTTTCGTAAAAATATATTTCAAAAAAAATTTACTATTTACTAGACTATGGGTTGAAGTCATTTATACCCTTATTTGACCTTATATTTTTTTAAAGTAATCTTTCCATTGTTTTCTAAACAAGGTACTTTATGTCTTTTTCGACAAAATTAAGGTAATAATGTTTTTTTAACTTATATGATGGGTGCGGATATTTTCAGCTATTATAACATCATTGAAACTTCCCTTACAAATTTATAAGAATATTTTAAAAATAAATGTTTTCTATTATAATTATGTGACTCTTAAATGGTTTCAAAATAGAAATAGATATTTCTTTTAAATAGTTTTCATTTCATCTATGTCAACATCCTTTGATGGAATTTAAACTTGTTTGAAGTTGATTTATTATGATACAAATATTTTATATTGTATTAACGGTTTTGTGATATTTTTGACTGTGGATGTGTTATTTTTATACCAGTCATGGTTTATAGTTAAAGTATTGACATTTTTTATGCCAGTTTTAATACAGATGTATTTATTATGTTTCAACCTTTTCATATGAGGAATGTATTGGACTTAGAAAGTGATGGGTGGAGCCCGCTATAGCTCATCGGTGCATCGATAGGTCTCATGAGACAATTAGACATGGAATTGGCTGAGGCCTTTTCCAATTTGATATATGGTTTTGGCTGAGGCCTAAACCATTTTTAGATGTCTTGGCCAATTCCTTGACAAAAATTTTCAGAATGTTCGGCATTATACAATTCCCCATTATGAAAATAATAATAATGATGGTTCATGTGGTTATTCGACTAGTAGAATACCCATGATTATGTTTTATCATGGCATTATTTACTCATCTCATATTCCTTACATAAAGTGTTCATGATTATTATTTATAAAGGCATGTGTTTTTAATTATTCACCATGCCTAATGTTTATGTTATCTTCTACTTTATTTCTTACCCTTACTGAGCATTTGAGCTCACCCCTTTCTTATGTTTCATTTTCCTAGGATATAGATAAGTTAGTTATGAGTGACTTGCACGCACAATCTAGGAGGTTTGGATTTTTCTAATGGAATAAATTAGTGTTGTATTTATTTTCAAGTTGTAATGTTGAACTTATGTATGTATCTTGTTTCTAATAATACTAATCTGGTCGGTCTTTCAGGACATGATTTTTTATATAACGTCAATTTTATGTAATAAAGCACCAATTCTGGGTAACTGGGGTCGGGGCGCTACACCCATGGAATGGTATTTTAAGAAGAAAAAAACCTCAAATTCATGGATAGGGAATTTTAAAAGTAAAATGTTAAGGGTTTTTTCATGATAGTTTGATCAAAGGGTGTGAGTTAGAGAGGTTAACAGGTGCACTATTATAACTGGGGAGAGGGCACTCTTGGAATTACCTAAAATATTGAACTAATATAAATATATTTTATCTTTAATGTGATAAAAATTGATATATTTATATTATATGGTGAGTATATTTTTAAATATTCAAATAAAATAATATTTATATAAGTATATGTTATGTTATAACTCTTATCTATTACTTTTAACCCACGTTAATCTTTTTGAAAATTACTGTAATATCATATTTTCCACTATTTTGGGGTCAGGAAAGATAATATGATTTTAAACAGACTCATAAACAAACTATGGATGATAATGAAAACCAAATCCCAATCACTTGTCCAATTAAAATATTTTTATGGATTTTAAATTATTATCTATTTTAAAATATCCTTATGTAATTTTTGGAAATAAATAAAATATTATAATATAGTATACATCTAACTTGTGTTAAATGGTTCAAAAATTACATGTATTCGAAGAAAAGGTATATATGTAATGAATATAATAATCTATGAAAACATTTATAGGTTTAGATATCATTTTAAACCATATATTTTGGTTTACCACTTGGTTAACCAATTTTAACCATAACTATGGTAATGACTTTTTCAATATTAATGGTTCGTAATTTTACTTATAAGGTGAAAATTGGGTCATAAATTCCCAAGGGTTATATATTTATACCATTAATCATTTTAATTGTATTATTTCAATATTTTTATGATTTATAAATAATTAAATAAAATATATTTTACATATAGTACTATTAATTTCGTTTTTAAGAACTATTCACACAATTTGACTTTGAAAACAACATGAAATTAAATGAATTTGAATATAAACATTTAAAAAAATCTATAATATGTTATATTTATATTAAAATTTTATGGAAACTTTAATTCATACAAAATTTAATTCCTTTAATATTTTTAAAAATATTTATTTTATTTTTATATTAATTTAATAAATACTATATCAACTTTGTGTAAGTATTTGAGATAATTATTCAATCACAAAAAAAATAAAAAAAGAATTATCACAGTAAAAAATTCATTATGATTTCAAATAAACATTTATGACTACAATTGTCCACTTTTTATCCTTATGTGAAATTTTTAGGGATATTGAATTTATGAGAGTGGAATTGTATTTACATAAAATAATATATATTTTATTATCATGGGTAAATAGAAAAAAATGAAATATATTAAATTTTTGGATGTATATGGTTTAATTTATTCCATATAATTAAAGAACTAATGTTTTTGGTTTATTTGGAGTCCTTATCTCGTGGTTATAACCCTATTTTTCTCATCTTACTCATACCTTTGTGATAAATATTTACCACGGTTAATATTAATAACTAGAAAAAATAATAGTGAACTATTTACAAAATTTGAACCTAAATATTCTAAATACTGTATAAATTTTCCATGTTTTAATTTACAAAAGTTCCAGATATTAATTTTAATATAAATGCATAAGACACAATGAAAAACAATTTTTAGAAAAATGTGTTTTTAAGTATAACAATTAACTTATATAAAAAGAATGGTTATTTATGATTAAAATTGCATTAATTGTATTATTATAAATAAAATGGATCATATTTAACTTTAATACCAAATAAAAATATAATGATACTTTTAAATTAGTTAATTTAATTAAAATAAATGATGGTATTTTAATAATTTGTATTTTTCACTCTTCACTGAAAAATCAATCATTTCAGTTAAATACCTAAATATAACCCTAAGATAATTTTGATATGAATATTCCAAAAATAATGTTCATTTTAGAAAATATTTTTTCTAGAGGTAGAAAAAAATTATATTATTTTCTCACAAAAATCAATAAAAGCATTTTTGAAGACAAATGTATATTTGAAGCATATGAAGACGTTAATAAAAAAATTGAGTACTTATTTATCAATATATTTTATTTATCTGAAAAATTTATAAATAATTTTTAATATTTGTTTATTCCTATTCACTCCTCTAAATTAATGGCTAGGTTATAATGGTATATCATAATACAATTCATTTAGACTTAGGTTTTTGTGTATCACAAGCTATTGAAGAAATCAAATTTATTAATATATTATAAAATATTATGGTGTTACATTCTACCTCCTTAAATAAATTTCACCCTCGAAATTTTTATTTTTCTAAAAAAGGTTAAATATTTAAAAATACCTTTGTTGAAAAAACATCATATAAAGGGATAATAAAACATCCTTTGTAAAGAGGAAGTGAGAAACGTAAATGTCGCCCAAAATAACACATAATCAGATTCTCAGATAAGGAGAAAATTAATATCAATTTAAAATATAGAAATGTATTAAAAAATTACAGCCAAGGACTAATAGAGGGTGATAGAAAATGTGGTCATTAAAATGTTAATGACCATAAAATAATAAATATGCGGCGGCTGAAAAGAACATCAATTCAAATAAAATTAAGGAAAAAGAATAAAATTTTTATTTCAAGAACCTTTTACTGTATTGTTTTATGAATCGTATACTAAGTCCTAAAACCTAAAATCTAAATATTCCAAAAAAATATGGATTATTTTAAATCCAAACATAAGTATAGAAGTCAAGATTCTAACTAGGTAATATTTTTTCATATTAATAGAAACTATTCGATAACTAGATTTCTACTAGGTGACTTCAATGATATTTCATTCCTCATAGTTTAAAAAAAAATCCAAAATCAAATTAATCAAAATTTTATAAAAACTGTTATTATAATGTAATGGATTTCAACATCTGCTGTAAAAATTTATTAATTCATGCTTTCTCCTCTCGGTTTCTTATAGGGTAAGTTCACTTGATTCTTATGAAATTTATTTGAATAATTTACCATCTTTTTATAGATAAATAATTGGATTCTAGTGGTTTCTTTCTTTTCCATTATTTCAAGAGCCTTATAACCCCTTTCTCCACCATTGAATTAAACTCTTATAATCATTAAGAATGTTCTTGGGTGTTTCTTTCCATAATTATCATATGTGGAATGTTCCATCCTTCCCTTCATTTCCTTTTCCTCATTTATTTTTTCATGGTGACCAATCATCCTCTTATTATCATGATTTCCTTTTAAAATATAATACTTGGATAATTCTTTCTCCATTCGAATATAACTTTATACCATGTCATAATATGATGTAAATGGTTGAGAGGCTAGTTATATTCATTGGTTTAGATTAATCCCATAAAATAAATAGTTAATATTAACTTCTGGATTATATTCATAGTCTATATCATGTCTTGGTAATCATGTAATGTATTCCTCATACTCAACAACACTTTCCCCTTCCTTCTGTCTTAAATTAAGGAACTGACTTTCTATATAATCTCATTTCCAATGATGAAACTATTTCTTAAATAATATAAATTTAAAATTTATCCATTCCACAATTTCTATTTCATTAACATCTTTAATGATCTATAACAAAAAACAAAATTTATCTAGGTCTCCTTTAAAATAATAAACATTCATAATAACCTTTTCACTTTCATTAATTCCCAACTTTATAAATATTTTTCAAAGGGACTTAATCCATTTTCTAGATACCAATGAATCAGAAGTTCGATTAAAAGATGGAGGCCTCTATCACATTAATTAATCGAAAATATTTGAATAACATTTTGGAACAATATTTTTTCCATATAGAGAAGATTATTCATTTAAATTGAGTCAAATACCAGAATATGGCCATGATCTACTCAGTTCCAATACAAGTTTTATTATCTTGCTAATAAGGAATTTCCTATATTGATAACTGGTGTTGATTATATTTCTTCCATTAAGTTATAATACTAAATAGTAATACACATATTTTTATCATATAATCATTATGAATATTGATCCATAAATTAAAAAATCCTATGTGGTTAAATTTTTCAATTACTATTAGGGATTATCATAATTATTATTTTAGCTAAGTTGTTTAAAATATATTTTCCGAGTTTTCTAATAAAATTATTATGACCTAAACTATATAAACATTGAATCAAGTAACACATATTTAGTGGATAGTTTAGTACATTGGTACAAGATACAAGCGATCACATCCCAATGTAATAAATAGTTTAATTGTCTTGGTAAACAAGATACATACATGAGTACTATATGAAATAGGAAATATACAAAATAGAATTAGAAATATTATTAACTCCTTAATATAATTCATAATATCTTACTTCATATCTTGTGAAAATAAAAAAAATATTGGGTGACTACAAATACTCAGAAAGGGTTACATACAAAGAAAACTATTAGGAGTGAATAAGTAATAATTAATATGGTAGAGTGGATAATCAAAAAGCACATTACATTTAATAAATAACTTGAGTTAAATGAGAATTTAAAGCTAATATCAACATATAAAACACATGGATAATGAAAACTAAATTCTAGATAAATTAAATTTATTATTGTAGATCTAGACATTCATGACCAACACCTCTCAACCAAGAAATCATGAATCTTATCATTAGGGCCTCTCAACCAAGACATTATCCATCCGTCAATGCATATCAACCAAGACATTATCATTGTGTAGATAGGAATACAAAAAATATAAAAACATTATACAAACATTTTTTATCTCATGAGACCTTTCAATGCATCGAGCGTCTATCAAGAACTAGTCCCCACCCATCACTTCCACGTCCTATGCATTCCAAATATTTTTAATGTCCAATACAATTTTTTTCTCAAAATTACTTATATGTAAATAATAAATCATAATGAATAATGTATATAGAATATAAAAACATCATCACAAAATACCATCCTGAGAAAGAATAAATATGGAATTATTGGATAGTATCTCTAGTAACATATGTGGGTGTTTTCATAGTTGAAAATATCTTTAAAATATCACTAGGAAATTTCTTAGGGAAAATACACTTTTCACTTTGAAATCACTTATTAAAATATAAAAATTCCCCAAAAATTTAAGAAAATAGTTTCAATAAAAATAACTATGGTAACTTATAAATTAATCTTCAAAACATTGAGTGGTCATGATAATGGAAAATTTCATTCATGTCATGTAGGTTAAAACAAAGATTCCTTTTACATTTGTGAAAAAAAAATAAAAAAGTAACTCGTTCATAAAATGATAATAGTATTCACACTAAATAATTTTTTTAAAAATAAAAAATCTGTAGAAATAAATTTAAACATTAATATTATAATAATAAAAATATTCTTGAAAATAGTTTTTGAAAACATGGACACAGAATAAAAATTATTTTCGACCAAAGAAAGACATATAGTTTATTTTCTATAAAAATGATTTTTCAATATCTTGAGTACATAAAGAGAATAAAATTTAAGGAAAACATGAAATATATGTAAATTATCACAGTAGAATAAAATTCATGATTTTAAATATAGGTATACTATAAAATTCAATCATCTTAAACTTAATAATAACTAATCCCAATAAACAATGGGATTATAACATAAATCCCTTACCAATTTGGTATATTTTTGAATCATAAAACCATGAAAGAAACACCTTAAAATGAATATTTATATACCATGAATATAATGGGATTCATGATTTAACATTTCAAAAAGATAATATATAAACCAAATGAATATAAATTCATGCATAATACCGAATATGTATTAATAGAGTAGAATTTGACATGAAATCCCTTACCTCAAGTTTGACTTGCCTCATAACTGATTTTTACCTCATGTATAATAACTTTATATTTATTATAATTATATAACATAAGAATATTAATAGATATATTATCTCATATTATCCCTTTATAAAATTTTAATAGCATTTATTAAGAATCGATTTTTAAAAACATCATTTTTGGTTGTTAGCTATTTCAATTTTCATGAGAGTTTTAGTTCAGTAGATTCCATTATTTTACTTTCAACATGGTTAAATAATCTCCATAATGTTAATAATGATTTAAATATCATATATATAAATTATATAAATTTTTATATTCATATTTATCTATAAAAGGTAGATATATATGAATTAATTATAACTTTCATGGAGATGGTTGGTCGTATGTACGCATGAATGTTGTTTTCACAATTTTTTGGAACGGACAAAAGAAAGGTAAATAAAAATTTAACTCTATTAAAAAATTTATATATCATATAGATTATATATATTCATCAAATATTCTATTTTTACTATCCATGTAAAATGTAACTGAAAAATGAATCACACCACTTCATGGAGGTGGTAGTCCATATGTGGGCATGAAAGATGTTATCATTTTCAAATGTATTGAAATGTAAGAAGGTAAATAATATATTATATTTATAGAAATATAATTATTTAATAAATTACATATATACTCATTAGTTTCATCTTTATAAACATCCAAGTAAAATGTTGATGTAAAACAAATTACATTGTTATGTGCATACCGTAAGTCGTGTATATGCACGAGAAATGTGCTCTCTTTCTGTAGGATAAAAACAAGGTGGAAAATAGTTGTATAATAATTATAATAACATATAATTATATTTATGATATTTTATTTTTTATTTTTGATGGTTACAATAGATAAACATGATTGAGAAAAAGAAATAAACATTAAAGAGTCGGTAATGATGATTACCTCTTCTTCAGTAGACCTTCATTAGATCATTTCTTAAGTACCCTTATAATAGTCTTGTAACAAGAAAAAAATAATATTTTTTTATAGGAACATTTATAAGTAAATTTTTTGGGGTTTTTTAGATCTAGGTGGTTCAAAGTTTGTGGGTAATAGAGGATAAGAGGTGTCATTTTGTAAGTGAGGATAGGGGGAGTCTTGAAATTACTTAAAGTATTAAATTAATATATATTAATTTTCAGTTTAAAGTCATTAAAAAATCATATATTTACAAAAAATTTAATGAAAATAAAAAATATTCTCATCTAATAAATTTTTTACACGATTAAGTGATTTTTTATCCCTTATCTCTTTGTTTTTACCCCTTATTAATATTTTTTGAAAATTACTACTATATCAAATTTTTTTACTCTTTATGGGTCAAGAATGTTACAAAAATGGAAAACATAATTAAAATAGACTATGAAAGATATTATAAACCATATACCATTGACTTATCTGAATATAAGTTATTTAATAATTCTAAAAAAATTATTAAAAAAATATGATTATTTTTTTGGAAATAATTGAAAAATTATAATATAATAAGTATCTAACTCAAGTTAATTGGTTTCAAAATGACATGGATTCAAAGATAAGAATTAAATGGTATTAATATATTCATAAAATAAAATTTTTATGGGTTTATATATCATTTTAAACCTTATCTTTTGGTTTAACCCCTTGGCTAACCAATTTTAACCTTAGTTGTGGTAACAACTTCTTCAATAATAATGGTTTATAATTTTAATTATAAGTTTAAAATTAGATCATAATTGTATGAGGGGTATAATTTTAGACCATTTATCATCATAATTGTCTTTATATATTATTTTTATTATTTTTAAATAATGTAACTAAATATATTTAACATAAGACACTATTAATGTCATTTTAAGCACTATTCACAAAATTTGACTTTAAAAACAAAATTAAAACAATTTAATTAAAATTTAAACCTTTAAAACATATATAATATTTTATATTTAACTTTAGAAATAATATAAGAAATTAATTCTACTAAATTTTTAAAATTTTAATATTTTTAAATTCATTTAATTTAATCTATAAATTTAATAACTATTGTGTCAGTGTTACGTAAGAATTTAAGGTAATTATTAAATCACTAAAAATGAAAAATAAATTACCATTAAAAGATAAATTAAGTATTATTTTATATTTAAATTTATAACCAAACTTCTCCTATTTTATTATTATGTAAAAAAATTTGAGATATTAAATTTAAGAGAGTGACATTTTTGAATTTTATTTATATAAAATAACGTGAATTTAATTATTTGGAGAAAATGGAACTAAAGTTCCATATATATGAATATTAAATTCCTAGGTTATGATTAATTCCATACAATTAAATAAACACTAGTTTTGGGTTTATTTGGAAACCTTTATCATGTTTTTAATCGTGCTTTACCAATTTTACCCTTATTTGGGTGATAAATATTTACCACAGTTACTATTCATAATAAAAAAAGAATGGGAGCTATTTACAAAATATTAAACTCCTAATTAATAATATCGTATCCAATTTTCAAGATTCAATTAATATAAGTTGAATAAATCAATTTTAATATAGATTTAAAAAACACAATGAAAAATTGTTTCTATAAAAATGTGTTTTTAAGAATAAAAATTAACATAAATCAAAATCAAGAAAATTTCAGATTCAAATGGAATTAAAAATATTATTTTAATAAAATGGATCATATATTACTTTAATGAAAAATAAAAAATATTATTGTACTTTTAAATTATATTATATAATGAAAATAAATAATTGTATTTTAAAATTTGGTATTTTTAAATATTCACTAAAAAATCAATAATTTCAGAATAATTCAAAAAGTTAACCTTACATTAATTTTGATATGTTATTTTCAAAATTAAAGTTCATTTAATCAAATTCATTTAATAAAATTGGATAAAAATAAATTCTTTAATCATAAAGGGAAGTAAAACCATTTTGAGGGAAATGGGATTTTTGTAGCATATGAAGTCTTTACTAAATAGTGAGTACTGATTTATCAAAATATTTTATTTACCTAAAACCTTTATAAATAATTTTCATAATTTTATTGTTCAAATTCACTCATAAAATTTAACATATTGGTTTTAATTGTATACTATATTACAGTTCATTTAGACTCGCGGTTGTGTGTACCTCAAGCTATAGAAGAAATCATATTTATTTATTTTTTATAAAATTTTGAGGATTTACACACTAGGTAACATATTTAACCCACCGATTTAGCCTATGATTTTTATATTATAACCTCATTCCATATAAATAAAATTAAGATCCACATTCTTTGTATTGGGGCATTGCTTGTCCCATTGACGGACTTTTCATTCCCTGATCCATCTAGCTTTTAGTTTCCAATACAACACTTGAGTGTATGTGAGTATGGTTCCAGCTCTTCTATTAGACCCACTATTGAAGATTTTAAAGGTTTCAAGTGAAGTGATAATACCTATTTTGGAATGACCAACTATATTTTAGACTTAATTTATAAAAAATAAAATCTATACATGAAGAATGACTTCATGAAAAATAGATTTAAATTTAATATTGCTTGACTTGTTTAAATTTGGGAACCAGAAGAGGAGGATCACTACATGTAATTAATAATTAATATATAACAAAAATATTTAAATACATGAAACTATAATTATTTCATCTTTGATGATTTGGTTGACTCAATCTCTCCACATCATCATTGTGTTACAGGATCCAAGTATAGAATCTCTCTAGAGGTGATCTACAAATTCCCCACAATCTATGAACCTCTCTATAGAACAATTTGGTGATAGCATAATCAAACCCAATCACTTCTGTCATTCTTGGTTGATCATAATATATTTCTCTTTATGGATGAATAATTATTGGTGTTCTCTCAATGACTTGAGAGAGGATGAATATACTAAAGAACACTATATATCTATAGAACTCTCTCTAGGTATTGTGAGAGATTATCTTTATCCATTATAGACAATGAATCACTATTGAGAAAGTGATGTAATTATATATAAATTAAGGAAAGTTTCATGTTGAATGTTTTCATATAATCCCCCTTACAAATTCCTAAATTCTTAATGAACCCCATGTGCTAATAATATTATAATTACTATTCCTTTGACATGTGAATCAAAAAAGTGTAAACAGATATAATTTATATCATTTCCCATCAGACCATATAAACTCTATATTCTTATCCTCCTTGACATTTACAAATCCTTTAATAATCGAAATTTTATTAATAAATGGTTATCCCTAAATTAATTGTTGATAAATATAGTAAGTATTATATTTAACAAAACATTTAAATAAATATTTATTATTATTTTACTCACTTTTTATTTTGAATAAATTTTTATTAAATCTCATCTATCAACCAAAACAAAATAATTATTAAATTTATAATTAGGAATAATTTTAATTCTAACTTATAAAATCGAATATTTAATTTGACTGAGATTCGAGATACACGTAGTGTGTGATCCTCTTGGCCTATTTCTCAGTTGAAATATGTGAAGATTCCTAAATCTCAAGGTTATAATCTATAAATATTCCAAGTCACCCATGGAGAAATAATTTAACTTTTAAGAATATTCATTGAGTAATATAATACCTTTGTCATTATATCTTCAACCAAGAAGGTTGAATACCGGTACTATTAACTTACGTTCTAGATGTATCTTTATTTTACTTTCTAGAAATAAACTTTCTAACAGAATACTATGACCATTGATTTATCCTGGAAGTTCCATTTCCATCAAGGTACTCGTGATATCAAGTTTTATCAAGAAAAAAGGGATAAATACTTTCTCACATTATACATTAATGTGATATCAATCCTGGAACACCAAATATATCCTAAGTCTCTATGAGAATATGGCATCACAACTTTCTTCAATACATCAAAGTACATGACTTATGGTATTCATTAAAGATATTATTAAATACTAATGATCGATGTATAGATTTTCATATATGAACATTCAATGATGCATATAAATGTTGATTTTATACTAGTGGGTATCGTTCTTGAAATATCTTTCCCTATAAATTGCCAAGGGTGAACACCATGTGAGGATTCCTCAAAGTCATATGAGTATCCACCCCTAATTTATTATTTCATTTTTCCCCATTAAAAGATATCATCTGGATATTTTACATTTATTCAATAATATTTGTGTGACACTTCCATGTTATCATCGTAGCGGGGAACTTATATGACCTTTCTATGTGATATATATTCTTAGAACATTACCACATATTATTTCACCCAGAGGAACAACCTTGATGTGAAAATAAACTTCATCAATATTCAAGATAATTAATACATAAATAATCAAGTACTTAGATGTTGGTTCTAGGTAACCAACTCCAATGGCTTCCAAATTTCACTAAATAAAATTGTTAACAACCATTAGTCTAGTAGATATCACATGAAAATAATTTATCTATTGAGATTGATCATTCATCAAGAGGCCGCTACTTTTTTCTCTATGGGAAATATGTTGATTGAAACTTCACCTCATTGAGAAATATACCTCAATATATAAAACTTATAAAGTATTTTCTTTTTTATTTGATGTGACTTGGATCTTTTAAGAGATTCACTAATTCA
Source organism: Viscum album (assembly GCA_963277665.1). Classification (NCBI taxonomy): domain Eukaryota; kingdom Viridiplantae; phylum Streptophyta; class Magnoliopsida; order Santalales; family Viscaceae; genus Viscum; species Viscum album. The sequence goes on along the minus strand of OY728163.1, from coordinate 1,642,236,090 downwards.
GTTTAATCATTGTAAATTGTAACAAGTTATAGACTACTAGGTAACATATCAATATCTTAGAAAATGTTTTGAATCCAAAATAATTATTTAGCTACATCAAAAGCTGCAATATAATCTGGATGTAGTATTTCACCATTCTTTCTGAGGTGGAGTTATGCGGTGGTCTCTATGGATGTTTGGGAAGTGAGTCTAAGCGGGTGGCGTCATGAGGTAGTTGGTGATGACAAATTTATCATTGAAGGCAAAGATTTTTGACTCCAGTGTCATTGATTATGTTGGTTGGTTGTCACATGATCGATGGTGAACATGTGGTGAAAGCAGGCTCATGGTTCGAGAATGGTGGTGATGATGTTCTTTTGAATTTTAAAAATCAAAAATTTATGATCATATGTGGTAAAATTTAGAATTTTATAGTGGGAGAGATACTTGTAGTCGGTGGGATATGGGGTTTACTTGGTTGAATTTTTACTCGGTTAGAGTTGTTTTGGGTTTACACTTATCCATTAAAAATGTCATTTGAAAATAAAAATATGGATTGTGGTGATTAGTTTTCCTAAGATACATAAGGATATACTTAACAGCAGTCAGATGGTATTAACCTAGACCTGCTTGATTTTTTCCTACCATTATCAAATCATAGGAAACAACAAGCCTCTTAAATAACATGACGTGCATGATAGATCCAATCATTGAATCGTATGAGATTTCTCTCATTATCTATCATTCATATAGTGTTTAAGGACACATCTTCTTAGAAAGATGTATACCATGGGACACTTGAACAAATACCATCTTTGATTGTTCCATAATAAACCACTTCGATCTGGTCAATGTATGCACTTTGACTTAGTTCAAGAAACTTCTTTGATCTATTAAACATGATCTTGACACCTAGAATATAGGCTACTTCTCCTAAGTCCTTCCTGGAAAAGAACTTACTCAACAATGCATGAACCTATAGTAAGGTTGTAATCTTATTTCTAATTAGTAATATTTCATCAATATATACTACTTTGAAAGAAAATTTACTCCCACTAAACCACTTATAAACCCACCACACATAGTCATTCTTACTGAAACCAAATTATTTTATAGCTTCATCATACTAAATTTTCCTTGACCTTGATGATTTTTTTAATCCATAAATTGATCTTAATAACTTGAATTCATTCTTGGAACCACCTAGGTCATAAATCCCTCATGTTTTAACATATTCACATCTTCATGAAGGTTCCCATTAAGTAAATTAGTTTTCAAATCCATCTTCCAAATCTCATAGTCATTGAAAGATTCTATGGTAGGAAAAATTCATATGTTTTTATGAAAGGATACTAGAAAAAAGGTTTCATAAAATTATATTCCCTATAATTTTATAAACACTTTATCCACTAGTCATTATTTATTTGTACTAACATGACCTTCCATGGTCATATTTCTCTTACCCAACAATATTTACAACTATTATATTATTGACCAAAACCTACATGTGATCTCGGTACAAGGAATCCATCTCAATGTTTATAGATATTTCCATTATGAAACTTCATCGCTCTCTTCTACCATTGTATAGGATAGAGGATCATTATTTGAAACAAGTAAAGATTCACCCTTTTTACTATAAATTTATATATGTATGGTTATCTAACCTATCTAGTGTTCCTACGTAGAACTTGTGTTTCAAGAACATGTTCTTCTACATGGACCTATGGAATATATTATTTTAGAAACTCTTGTTTTTCTTCAGGATAAAATTATTAGAGTATGATTACTTTCCCACTATCCATCTTAATGTTTTTTTGTTTTATCCTTAAAAAATGATTCATATCCCCATGTATGAATATGTGATAAAAAAGTTTCTTTCCAATCAATAACTAAATGTGAATAAAAATTTATGCTTTTTTGGGTACTTTTTTTAGTATGTATGTTTGAGTGCGTAATTTATATCCCAAAAATGATAATAGAAGTCTTGCATGACTCATTATAGAACATACCATGTCTAGAAAGGTACAGTCTCTCATCTAACTAACACCATTTCATTGTGTCATATATGTTGGAGTGGTTTGAGATATGATCCCACAATCTCATATAAGTCTGATAAACTCATGGTTAATATATTCACCATACTGATCTGATCAAGGTGTCTTTATCTTCTTAAGAAGATAATTATCAACTTCATTTTTGAACGCCTTTAAATTCTTAAAGGATTAAAAATTATTCTTCATCAAGTAATCATAATTGTTTCTACTCAAGTCTTCTATAAAGTCCAAAAATTCTTCTAATACACCTCTATATTTCACACTAAATTTTTAGGTTCTTGGTGTAGTGTATTCAATGATATAACACCCAAAAATTTCACAGTAAGTTATTCTCTTAAAAGTAATTCAATATCTTGCGCTACACGCAACACCGAGTTGAGCACACAACGACTTAAAAAACTAGTCAATCAAAAGCGGTTATAAATAATATTAACTTAATTTTGAATTTTATATACTCTATATAATTTTATAATCCATATTATATGTTTCTTAGACATAATATAAGAACAAATTCATTTTTTAGATAAAAGAAGTATTTTTAAAAAATGCAATTTTACCACCTTTTAATGGAAAATCCTTTTTAAAACCAACATTTTACACTTTAATATATTCAATTTAATGAAATTAAATTCTTCTTTAGAATCATTAAATAAAAAAAATTTTGTACTTTTCTAATAGCTTTCATATTTTGATGAATACTGAAAAATACTAAATTTTAATTAAAAAAAACTTTTTTAATCGAAACAATTTATAGGGATAAATTATGAATTTGAATGGTTTTTTAGTATAATTATATTATATTTTTATCATTTAATACAATGTAGGTCATTATAAGTAATTTCACATTTAAATTTGACATAAAAACATGTCAATCTTTTGATAGTTCTTAATTTTTAAAAACCCACTTTTCGGTTTCGACAATGGGAATTAATTTCAAATTAATTAATTCAACTTATATGTTTTGAATTTGGTTAAATAGAATTTATTTTTGAATTCAAAATAACAAAATTATCATAGGGTGAATTTTTTTTATTTTTCTAAAAATATTCAATTTTTGATGAATAGTGAAAAAACAATGCGTAAAAGTTTAAAACCTGCATTTTATTTAAAAATTTATTTATTTTCTTTAAATTTATTTTAAGTCAAAATATATATTTAATACCTATATAATTTTTATGTAATTCATTGTAGTCATTTTATAATAAAATTTGATGTATAAAATTTTATTGAACTTTTTACCGCCTTTTACCCACCTTCTAGGAGCATTTACAAATTTGCATAAAACGTAATTTTACCACTACTATGGGTTGAATTTCAAAAATCCGAGAAACATGGTTGACATAATTGAGTAAAATGTGGTTCAATAAGATGAAAATAATTTTTTTTGAATAGTAACTTTTGACTTTTATTTATCACGTTTAAAAGTAAATAGGGTAATTAAAGGTAAAAATGATATTATAATTACCCTAACACATGTCCTAATTCAATTGAATAAGTGTGATTAGACCACAAACAACATTATGAATAAAATATGATCATATTTGGTCCACTTGTAATAGATTAGGATATTTATTATTATTATTTTTAAAGAAGAGTTAAAAGAGTTAAGTTCATTGTTTAATAACTAAAATATTTTTAATATAAGGTTATAAATAAGATAAATTAGACTATAAATATTAATTATAAATATAATAATATTTCCAACATAATTGTATTTTATTTATAATTTTTAGACATTAAATAATTAAATTTACTTATGACACAATGATGATGCAGTAATTACCTTATTAATGAAAGATTAAAATAATTGATAATATAAATATCCAAATAAATGTAATTTGAGACTTTTGATGAATTAAAATAATTTTATAGGTTAATATGACATTTTAAGGGTGATTAAATAAATTTTTTTGAAGTAATCATGTTCTTATGATTTTCACAAAAACCAAATACTAAATAATGTCAAAATTGACATAAATGAGTTTTTAAAACAAATACCACATTATTGGTTGATATAATATTCCTAAAAATATAAGGTTTGTACAAAGGGATTAGATAATATGATATATTTCATTATTGAACCACTTGATGTTCTCTTGGAATTTTATAGTATGTTTATTATCCATATAGTGTAATAATTCAAGAAGACGCTGTAAAAGTTAAACTATTTAACTAAGAGTTAAATCTAAATGAGAAGGTTAAAATGGCAACCTAAACTTTTCTAAAACATATCTGTTGAGAGTTTTTCTACCCATAACCATCTTATCTTTGAAATAAATAATTTTGGATCCATTATAAACCGAAAATTATTTTATTATAAAATAATATTTCAAGGTTTTCCTAAAGTAACTCTCACCTATCTTATAAAAGGGTACTTCCTCTTCTCTTAATTTCACACCCCCAAAGACATTTTTCTCGACCAACCTCTACCCAAATATCCTCCAATATTCCCTCAAATCAACCTAGATTCCTTACATTGATCAGAAAGCCAACCTAAGGAGCCCTACTGATCAACTCAAAAGGAAGCACCAGAAGAAGAGTTAATAATTTCACCACCCTCTTTCAAGTTCTTTTCTTCTTTCACTTCCTATTAATTTTTTTTCATTCCAAAATAATAACTCCAATACCTTATACATACTGTGATTTTATTATAAATATGGTACAACCATATTCATTATTCTATTCATCTTATTATTGACAAAGTCACCATACATGCGTACGCACAGCTTACCGTCTCCACGTCGAGGTGTAGTTTGTTATTCAAACACTTCATTATTTGGATCGGTATAATAATGAGTATAACTATGGTAAATAATAAATATAACATGATAATAACTCTTTATATATGATATACCATCCAATTAAATATTATTTCACCATCAGCATAATGATATTGTTGTTCGTGCGTACATACGGATTACCGTCTTCATGAATGCGATGAGATTCATTCTCCATCATAATCATTCAAGAATAAATTTCATTTTATGATTAAAAATAATGTTTATGAACATACTATAGTTATTTATATGGATCAAATACATCATATCCATAAAAAACATGTCTTACGTAACCAAGCATATAAAGGAAACCAAACTAGTTAACACCTAAAATGATGATACTACTGAAATATTATTAAAAAATCAATATTATAAGATCATATATGATATCAAATTTATGTATTTGGTTATTTTATAATTTAATAACAATGATTTAACCATTATAAAAATGTTTAACCTACCCTATACTATGTAAAAGTACGAGGTAAGGGGTGTCTTATCTCACTTTTAATTTTGTGATATTTCCATTGTTCACCACTTATTTATTCCATGTGGTCTATCATGTACTTCCATTTGATATATATTATCATGATTCTCTTTGTATTTATTGTATTATGTGATTAATTTTGTGGTAATTAACTTTTGGTCATACGAATCGATTGATTACAACGTGGTAAGTGGTTTTCATCTCACTTTTATTCTCGTGTGATTCATGCTATATTTGCCACTATTACCTTTTGTGTGGTGTATGTACTGCCCCTGATTATATTGTTTTCATAATATACATTAATTTATGGGTATTTACATCATCATTGGATGATATTTCTTTCATGGGGTGTATGTTTCATAAGTTACCAAATTGGTAAGGGAATTTCAAATTTCAATTTCCACTCATTCAGTTTTACACAAACTTCATTGATTACTTTACTCCAAGATTATGTGTGAAATCACTATTTATTTGCTTATGTAGTAATTTAAAATCCCCTTTGTGTGGATATAATTTTGATACAAATAATCACTCCACTTATAAATTCTCAAGTCATCGATATAAACTTGATAAGAGTAATTTTTACTCAATTTCAATTTTTTGAGTTAAATATCCAAGTCATTGGTGTTGTTTTTACCAAAATATGTGTGAATATACTCTGATTGATTTACACTAAATATCCAATCATATTGAGTGAGTTTTTATTTGTCACACGTAATTATTTCATTAAATTATCCTTAACCTAAGGATATGGTATTTATAAAGGAATTCACCTCCACTTACAATTCATTGATACGTCTTTATTGTTATGCGCCCATTCACTTTAATTTGGTCTATATATTGTACTTTGACATAGTATATCATGAATCCCTTTATTCTCATGATATTATAATGTTTTAATTACCTCAATTATTTTTTTCAAGTGTCTCTCATTTAATTAGGAACTCTAACTAAAATATCATTTTAAATGTTTTAAAAATTTATTCTTCTAAATATTTCTCATTAATTTCCATGTTTTAAAAATGGTTTTGAAATTTTTTTTATATGTAAATTAATGTTTTAAAATTTAAATTCATTTTAAAAGTTTCAAAGTTTTATGGGACACTTTGATTCAAAAATCTATTTTAAACAGCTTCTTGATAAATAGTGAGAGTTTTAAATGTTTTCATGAAAAAGTGATATTCCCATAAAAGATTTTTATTAATGATTTTCAACTATGTCAACATCCTTTACGGGATATTATTCTTGATCGAGGTTGATTTATTATGATACAAATATTTCATACTGTATTTAATGTTCTGTGATATGTTTGATTGTGGATGTGTTATTTTTATACCGTTCATGGTTTATGGATAAAGTGTTGACAATTTGTATTCTAGTTTTAATAAGAATGTTTATGTTATGTTTAAAACTTTTCATATGAGGAATGAATTGGAATTAGTAAGTGACGGGTGGATCCCGCTATATCTCCTTGATTCATCGGTAGGTCTCATGAGACAAACTAGTGACTTGGCATAAGGCCTTGACAAAATCTTATTTGTATTCTTGGCACAAGGGCTTGACTATTTGGTTATGAAGTATGGAATTATGCATTCCAACATTGTCAAATTGGATATTGATATTACATGTGATTATTCAACTAGTATAATATCCATGAAAAGATGTAAATGTAATTATTTGATTTATCTTTTCTATATTATATTGAAGTTTATGTTTAAAAGTCTTGTGTTCTAGTTTTGTATATTGCCTTAAGTGTTTGTTCTTATTTATGACATTTTTCGCTATATTGTTACCCATACTAAGCATCTGAGCTCAACCCTTTATTATGTTTTATTTTTCCCCAGATGCAAAGAAGTATATTATGATTCACATTCCAGAATAGCCTAATGGATATAAGAGTGCTCAAAGGAGACACAATGTTGTTTTTTTATTTCATGATGTAATGTAAAACTTATGTATGTATTTAGTACATCCAAGGCTACTAAACTAATCAGTCTTTTAGGACATGATTCCTTGTATCATGCCAATGTTATTTAATAATTCACCGATTATGGGTAACTTGGGTCGGGTCATTATAGTTGGTATTAGATGAAGTTTTGCACAAACCTTGGATGAAAGATTTAGAAAAAAAACTCTGATTAGGAAACACTATCCTAAGATAGACATTGAAGATTAGTATAGAAGAACATCCAAAAATTTAGGTAATGTAAATATTATGTGGGTTTTCCATGAAATACATCCCTTTCTGGATATGAGAAGGTAGAGGTGGCTCTGGAACAGATGTACCTAGGAGTGAAAACTCCAACAAGCAGTTCCGGGCTTGACTCGGGGTGTCCTAGTATATGACAGGGGGCCTTACTGCACTCTTAGTTCTGAAACTCCAAAGAGATATGCTTAGGATAATTTACATTTTCTTTACAAACCAATTTGAAGGATTTTAATATAATATGAAAATAAATAAATAAAGTTAATTCTAAGGTGTTTTAGATTGAAAAAATAATGTGTTATTATATTCTCTAAATGATTATATGACTCACATTATGCTATCTTGTGTTACTTAATGGCTAGATTCCAAGGAAGTCAAAGTAAAATTGAACATGATGTACAAGGTGGGCATGGTGGTGGAAATGAGAAACGAAATGGATTATTAATCAGTCTAAAAGATATCTTGTTCATGCCAAATCAGTTTTCCAAAAATACGATCAACAACGTATATATTTACCAACTCCTGGACTCAATAAAGAAGGGAAAGGTGGTGAATGATAAGAGCTCGAACAGTAGAGAGTATAGAGAAAAGAATGCTCAATTTACATCAAGTAGGAAATATGGAAGGAGACAGCTAGGAAAGTGCCTCAATGGAACAAAGAAATGTGTTATGTGTGGGAAAGAAGGACATAAAGTAAAAAATTTAGGAGGAAAAATGAAGAGTACTATGAAAGAAAATAAAAATGATCCTAAGAATCCATTTACAGTAATTTTCTATAAATGTAGGGGACCTGGGCATTACCTGAGTGAATTCCAATTCTTTAGGATAACCTCTTGGTCAAGGAAGAGCCTATGTAGAAATAAATGGATGGTGAAACGTTTAAAAGTATTAGTGCTCTTTGTTGATAGGATTACTTTGGAAGACATTTCTCTTTTATGCATAACTCTGTATTTTTTTGTGTAAAAATTATATTTTTAGAAGAATTATCTTTTCTATTATAGTTATCAATAACCATTTGTGTTTATATAATCCTTGAATTTGAGGAAATTACAAGTTATTAAATTTTGGGATGAAAGTGTGAGGTATGAGATAACATTTGTGGTGAAATTATGTTATGGTTATTTTGAACAATTTTTCTCATTTTGGTAATGTTATAAAATATAGTTTTTGAAAAGGGACAACACGCAGACCGTGTGACAACCCGTCGTGTCAGAAAAAGCTAAGGGAATCAAACCCACAACCAGAGTATGATTGGGATTTATCATCAACCACTGGACTACGTGAAGTCCCTAGTTAGTGTGACTAATTCTTTTTAGTTAAATTATTTTATTGATCAATAATAATATGATTTGGTATCTTATGTCTTATCAATTTTATATCCTTAGCATATGAAAATGATTTGGTGTTTAAGTGATAAATGTTATTTTGGAAGACGTTCTCTCTGTTGGGAACACTATATACCTAAGGAAAATGGAATACTATGAGATTTCATTTCAGGAGTAATGGTGGATTTTTATCTATGTTTTTATTATTGATTTAAAGTGATTTGGGTTATTTATGGGAATTTTTAACCTATCATAGAGAATATGTGATTTGGTTAATTACTTTAAGTATGTGACTTTAAGAGTAGTCTATGTTATTTGGAGATACAATTTAACGTGGAAGACTATGTAATCAAATTATTCTAAGTTTTGGGTTTTAATATTAGTTTGGATTATATTGAAGAATTTTTAAGGACAATTGTTTTTTGAATGGTACTTATTGAACTTTGGGTATTGTTGGTTTAATTTAAGAAATAAATATTAGTATTTCTTTCTTTAATAGATAATCCTTTTTGGGGATTATATTATCTTGTACTAACCATTTTGGTTCTGGTTAATCTCTAAAGAAAATGTAAATATATATTTTATCATTTGTCGATCATGTGATTCTCTAGAAGTTGATTCTAGTGCTTTAGGTGTGACCAAGTCATCTTGAATACTCATCATTTGAAAAAAATAGGATTTAGTGGTAGAAATTTATTAAAGGATGAAACTCTACTAAAAAATTAAGTATATCTCTTTATGTTATTTGTAAATCTCAAAAATAAATTCCTCAACTTTATGAAATTGAACTAAAAATAAAAAAAATGTTGTCCATTTACTTTTCCTATTAGGAAACTAGTGAATGTTTATCCCATCACATGTTTGTGGTTTTCTTATTGTTAAATTTCTCTTGATCATGTTTTCTATCACTCTCCGTCATAACTTTACAATTAGTTTATCTTCCATATCCATTCTTTCTTACATGGAATCCTATTATGGGTTATCTCGATTGACCTTTGTACTTCTCTTTCTTTCTTTTAAAGTGAAAGTTTTATTGAATCTTTTTCTGATGTGGGGCTTTCAATGAAGTTCCCAACCCAATTTTAAAATTTAGAGGATGTAATTTCCAAAAGGGGAGAAGAATTTAACACCCAAATATTTCATATTAAGTTATTTTCTTTAACGTAATTCAATAGCTTGTGCTACATGCAACACTGAGTTGAGTGCACCACGACTTACCAAACTAGTCATTGAAAAGCGGTTATGAATAGTATTAACTGAATTTTGATTTTTATGTACTCAATATAATTTTAGAATCCATATTATGTGTTTATTAGACAAAATATAAGAACAAATTCCTTTTTTCATATAAAAGAAGCATTTTTTAGAAAATGCAATTTTACCACCTTCTAATGGGAAATCCTTTTTAAAACCAATATATGACACTTTAATATATTAAATTTAATGAAATTAAATTCTTATTTATAATTGGAACTTAAAAATTTATTTTGAATAAATTTTTGGTACTTTTTTGATAACTTTCATATTTTGATGAATATTGAAAAATACTAAATTTTAATTGAAAACAACTATTTTAATTGAAATAATTTATAGGGTCAGATTTTGAATTTAAATGGTTTTTTAGTATAATTATATTATATTTTTATCATTTAATACAATTTAGGTCATTATAAGTAATTTCACATTTAAATTTGACATAAACACATGTCCATCTTTTGATTGTTTTTACTTTTTAAAAACCCTCTTTTCGATTTCGATAGTGGGAATTAATTTAAAATTAATTAATGAAGGTTATATGTTTTTAATTTGGTAAAATAGAATTAATTTTTTAATTTGGAATATCAAAATTATCATAGGCTTAAATTTTTGTATTTTTCTAAAAACATTCAATTTTCGACAAATAGTGAAAAACACTGCATTATTGTTTCAAATCGAATTTTTATTTAAATAATTATTTATTTTATATTAATTTATTTTAATTAAAAATAGATATATAATACCTAGATACATTTAATGTAATTCATTGGAGTCATTTTATAATAAAATTAGATGTATAAAATTTTATTGAACTTTTTACCGTCTTTTACCCACTATCTTGGAGCATTTTCAAATTTGCATAAAACATAATTTTACCACTTTTGTGAGTTGAATTTAAAAACTCTGAGAGACTTGGTTGACATGAGTAAATAAAATTTGGTTCAATAAGATGAAAATAATTTTTCGTGAATAGTATCTTCTAACTTTTTTTACCATGGTTAAAAGTAAATAGGGTAATTAAGGGTAAAAATGATATTATAATTACCCTAAAACAAGTCCTAATTATATTTTATAAATGTAATTCGACCAAAAACGACCTTAGGAATAAAATATGATCATATTTGGTTTACTTGTATTAGATTAGGACATTTATTATTATTTTATTTAAAGAAGAGTTAAAAGAGTTAAATTCAATGTTTAATAATTAAACCATTTTTAATATATTGTTATAAATAAGATAAATTAAACTATAAATATTCATTAGAAATATAAAAATATTTCCTACATAATGGTATTTTATTCATAATTTTAGACATTAAATAATTAAATATATTTATGACACAATGATGATGCAGTAATTACCTTATTAATGAAAGAATAAAATAATTGAAATTATAAATATCCAAATAAATGTAATTCGAGACTTTTGATGAATTCCATTAATTTTATTGGTTAATATGGAATTTTAGGGTTTATTAAATAATTGTTTTCTAATTAATCATGTTGTTATAATTTTCACAAAAACCAAATACTAAATAATGTCGTAATTGATATAAATGAGTTTTTAGAACAAATACTATATTATTGGTTGATATAATGTTATTAAAAATCTATTGTTCGGCCAAAGGACATAACTAATATTATATATGTTATTGAAGAACCACTTTTGGTTCTCTTGTATGTTTAGAGTAAGTTTATTAACCATATAGTGTAAGAATACAAGAATACACGGTAAAAGTTAATCTATTTAACTAAGAGTTAAATCTAAAAGATAAGGTTTAAATGGTAACCTAAACTTGTATAAAACCTATTGGTTGAGATTTTTTCGGCCCATACCTACATTATATTTGAAATAAATCATTTCTTAGCCATTAAAAACCAAAAATTATTTTATTATAAAATAATATTTCAAGATTTTCCTAAAGTGACTCATACCTCTTTTATAAAAGGGTACTCCCCCTTATCTTAATTTCACACCACCAAAGCCATTTGTCTCAGCCAAACCCTACCCAAATATCCTCCCAACTTCCCACACATCAACCTAGATTCCTTACTTTGATCAGAAATCCAACCTAAGGAGCCCTTTGGATCAACTCAAAAGGAAACACCCGAGGAAGAGGTAATAATTTAACCACCCTCTTTCAAGATCTTTTCTTCTTCCACTTCCTCTTTATTTTTTGTTTCCTTGATAAAATAATAACTCCAGTAACTTCTACATTCTGTGATGTTATTATAAATATGGTACAACCATATTCATTATTCTATCCATCCTATAAATGACAAAGTCCCCAGACGTGCATACGTATGGCTTACCGTCTCCACGTTGTGGCGTAGTTTGTTATTCAAACACTTATTTATTTTAATGGGTATAATAATGATTATAACTATTGTAAATAATAAATATAACATGATAATGATCCTTTATATGTGATATACCATCCAATCACATACGATTTCACTATCAATATAATGATATTGTCGCTCGTGCATACGTACGGATTACCGTCTCCACGAACGCGATTAGATTCATTCCCCATCGTAATCATTCAAGAATAATTTTCATTTTATAATTACAAATATTGTTTATGAACATAATATCATTCTTTATATGAATAAAATACATCATATCCATAAAAAATGGCTTACGTAACCAATCATATAAAGGAAAACGAATCAGTTAACACCCGAAATGATGATACAACTGAAATATTATTAACAAAGAAATATTAGAAGATAATATATGATATCATATTTATTTATTTGGTTCTTTTATAATTTAATAAAAATAATTTCACCATTATACAAGAGTTTAAACTACCCTATACTAAGAAAAAGTAAAAGGTAAGGGATTTTTTATCTCACTTTCAATTCTGTGAGATTTCCATTGTTCGCGACTTATTTATTCCATGTGGTGTATCGTGTACATCCATTTGATAAATACTGTCAGTATTCTCTTTATATTCATGTTATTCTATAATTTATTTTTTGGTTATTAACTTTTGGTCATACAACTCTATTTATTACAACGTGGTAAGGGGTTTTCATCTCACTTTTATTCCTATGAAATTCATGCTATATTTTCCACTATTACCTTTTGTGTGGTGTATGTACTGCCCCTGGTTGTATTGTTTTCATAATATAATTTAATTCATGGGTATTTACATCATCATTTTATGATCCTTTTTTCTTAGGGTTTATGTTTTGTAAGTTACCAAATCAGTAAGGGAATTTCAAATTTCAATTTCCACTAATTCGGTTTTACACAAACTCCATTGATTACTTTACTCCAAGATTATGTGTGAAATCAAAATTTATTTACTTATGTAGTAATTTCCACTCCACTTTTTGTGTATATACTATTGATACAAATAATCACTCCACTTATAAATTCTCAATTCATCGATATAAACTTGATAAGAGTAATTTTAACTCAATTTCTATTTATTGAGTTAAACATCCAAGTCATTGGTGTTGTTTTTACAAGAATGTGTTTGAATGTCCTTAGATTTATTTACACTAAATATCCAATCATATTGAGTGTATATATATTTTTCACACATAATTATGTCATTGAATTATCCTTTACCTATAGATATAGTCTTCATAAAGTAATTCATCTCAACTAACATTCCATTGAGACTTCTTTGTTGTTAAATTCCAATTCACTTTTATTTGGTGTAAATACTGTACTTTGACATACTATATCATGAATCCCATTATTCTCATGATATTATTATGTTTTTATTACCTCAATTATTTGTATTCAATCATCTTTCAATTGGTTAGGAACTCTAACTAAAATATAATTTTAAATGTTGTAAAATTTTATTCTTATAAATCTTTCTCATTAATATCCATGTTTTAAATATGGTTTAAGGTTTTATTTATATGGACATTAATGTTTTAAAATTTAAATTCCTTTTAAAAGTTTCAAAGTGTTATGGGACACTTGGATTCAAAAATCTATTTTAAACAACTTCTTGATAAATAGTGATATGTTTAAATGTTTTCATGAAAAAGGTATATTCCTCTCAGAGATTTTTATGATCATTTTCATCTATGTCAGCATCCTTTATGGGATACTATTCTTAATATAGGTTAATTTATTATGATACAAATATTTCACACTTTATTGAAGGTTTTTGGATATGTTTGACTATAGATGTGTTATTTTTATACCATTCATGGTTTATGGATAAAGTATTGACATTTCTTATGATAGTTTTAATATGAATATTTATGTTATTTTTAAACCTTTTCATATGAGGAATGCATTGGACTTAGTAAGTGACTAGTGGAGCCTGATATATCTCCTCGATGCATCGGTAGGTCTCATGAGACAAACTAGTGACTTGGCACAAGGCCTTGACAAAATATTATTTGTAGTCTTGGCATAAGGCCTCGAGTATGTGGTTATGAAGTCTGTCATTACTCATTCCATCATTTTGAAATTGGATATTGATATTACATGTGACTATTATAATATTATAATATCCATTTAAATAAGTAAATGGAATTATTTGATTTATCATTACCATGTTATGTTGAATTTTATGTTTAAAAGGCTTGGGTTCTAGTCTTATACATTGCCTTAAATGTTTGTTCTTATTTATGACAGTTTCTGCTATATTGTGATCCTTACTGGGCATCTGATCTCACCCCTTTCTTATGTTTTATTTTTCATAGGATGCAAAGAAGTATATTAAAATTAACCTGCAAGAATAGGCTAAGGGATATAAGAGTGTTCAAAGGGGACACATTGTTGTTTTTTTAATTTCATGATGTGATGTAAAACTTATGTATGTATCTAGTACTTCCAAGACTACTAAACTGGCCGGTCTTTTGGTACATGACTCCTTATATCATGCCAATGTTATGTAATAACACACCAATTATGGGTAACTGGGGTCGGTGCATTACAACAGATGTGATGGGGGCCAACTTTTATTTTTCCTACATTTAATGAATAATCCGAAATCTATGTGAAAATGAATGTTGTGATCCACGGAATTGAATCCAAGAAATATGAAAATGGAATAGAAACCTAGAACCAAGATATGTGATCAAGATATTTTGTTAATAATTAATTTTATTAAATAAGAAATACCTCTAAGGATTGTTCTTTCTTTGTTGTTGTGTTTGGCCATAGATTTACAGTTTTACTGCCATTGCATTATAGATATCATGGGTAGATATCTTCTATCGGTGATCCACATGTGTTCCATGTACCTTTGGATGTTGTCGAAGGAGTCTTCGGGTTCTGGCACAAAATATCCATGTTCTTGCAATGTCTACCTTCGATCACCTTGAGAACCATTTGCAAAGCATTCTCCTTGATCTAGTGGAGAAAGATCTCTCACATTCTTGATAGCATTCTTGGAGAGGGATAAAGTCTTTAGGCTTCATATTTTTTCTCCAATTCATTGTGCACAACTAAATAAGCATTGCTTGGTTAGTGCTTGGATAATAAGAGAATAATATAATAGTGAATTTAATTAAATTGGTTAATAATAAATAATTTTCACAAGTGACTTAATTATTTTATTAATCCTAGGGAAACATCCATTTCAAATAATAACAGTTACATTATTATTTCTTGACATTCACTTAAATTGTGAGTTATAATTAAATATTATTTTATCAAATAATATTCATTATTATTATTTCTCACCAGAACCTTAACTCAGTTCACCAATCATCCACCATATTTATTAAACCTTGAATAATGAATATTTATTTATTATATAAATATCACTTCATTATTATCTAATAAATATATAAAAATTATATTCACTAAATAGAAAATAAATATTATTAATTATTATGCCCACAATATATTCTCTTGAATAACTATTGTTGAAATAAATGAAATCATGCATCCATGAATAATAATTAAACCACAATCTGGAATAAAATTTATTCAACTTGTTAAATAATTAATAATATATTATTTAACTAAGATACTGGTTACACTTATTGTGTGACCCTCTTGACCTCTTTCTAAGTGGAATTAGGTGGAGCAGCCAAAAGTATAAGGTTATAATCCTGCAACACACCAAGGAAACCATAGAGAATGAAGTTAATGCTACAATGACATGTCACCTCATATTAATGCTTCACATGTAATATAATCCTTTTTTCTCGATATCTCCAGTCAATGAGGTTGCATGCAAGTGCCATCAACCCATATACTCAATTTATCATTCTTTGAATTCCTGTAAATTGAACTTTCTAATAGAACTCCATGGTCATATATTTATTTAGGATATATCATTTCCATCAAAGGGTATGATATATCAACTTTCATTATGTAAGAGAAGGGGAAAATCCATTCTCACACTATTCATTACTGTTGTATTACTCGTGACAATCCCAACATATCCTACCTCTCTATGAACATATGTCACCAGAGTTTTAGCCAATAAATCTTAGTGTGTGATTCATAATACTCATTAATAATAATAATAATTTCTATGGACCAATACACACTTCCATAGATAGGAACATCCAATGAAAATTATAAATGTGGCTTTCTTATTGGTGGGTCTCATTCTCATAATATCCTCCTGGAAATTACCAAGGGTGTACATCATGACTAGGTGCATCAAAGTCCCTTGAATATCCACCCTGATATCTTGTATCATTTTTTACCTTAAAATGATATCATCCAGATATAAAAGATATATTCAAGAATAGTGTCATGTCACTTTTGATTTCTCATCATAGTAGGGATCCATTATTACCTTTTAGTGTGATAGATACTCTTAGGACATTGGCACATACAATGTCATTAAAAATAAAAAACATGATGTGATAAAGTGATTATTAATATCCATCCAATTAATAAATTTTTATCATAATGTACAAAGAAGTTTGTTTTAGAGAACCAACTCCAATAGGCTCCCATTTGCACTAGATCCAACTACTAACAACCTTCTGTCTAATAGCTCTCACATGATATTCATGATTCTATTGAGATAGGCATTTGGTCAAGGTTTCTTCCAAATTCTCTTATATAGATGATCTTCTCACTGCAAATTCACCCCATTTATATAAATCCCTCAAAAGGTGATACTTTCAGATTATGTGCTTTGTCTGTTGATTTGTCCTTGGCTCTTTTTCAAGAGCCACCACTACAGTATTATCACAATACAATGTGATAAGGTCATTAATGGTAGGTACCACATCAAGATCCTGGATTTTTTTTTTTTGAATCCAATGGATTCCTTGGCTACATAAAAAGATACTATATACTCAAACTCTGCTATAGAATCATTGGAAACTGGCTTCTTTGAACTCTTCCTACTCACAACTCCTCTTTTGAGATAGAAAACATATCCTGATTACAACATCAGATCATTCTGATATATCTAAAAACAAGTATCAACATACCCTCTGGTGACATGCTCATTATCTCCCCCATAAACCAGGAACATATCCTTAGTTCTTCTCATATATTTAAGGATAGTCTTAACAGTAGTCCAATATTGTTCTCTGGGATCTGCTTAAAATCTTCATGCCATGCTCAATACATAGGCAATATAAATTCTAGTACATAATATAGAATATATTATTGATAATATCGTCAAAGTTTATGGTATCTTATTCATTATATAGATACCCTTACCTTTTACATATAACGTTACATGATTTTAAGCAAAATTATATATCATAGTACAAGTTGAGGATTGTAAACTCTAGTGTCTTGGAAGACTAGTTACATAATCAAACATTATAAAAACAAATTTTTATTTAAACTCCATAATGAGATCCTATATTCCATTTTTCTCATACATATTCATAGGATAACCTAGGGATAACATGAACAAAGGGATAAGATAAAATCCAAGTAAGGGAATAACCATAAGAATAATGCATTAGCACATGGGGTAGAAGACATGACATGATGATAATGAATGGAATTTAACATATGGAATCATAACATTTAATCATGGGATCATATAAACATGGAATCATAGAAATGTGTCAAAAACATAAAACATGAATTTAGTATGAGTCAAGGCTAACATTCAATATTGTTTCCCATAGTAGCACAAGCTAAGGATAACCGCCAAGATCGTTACATGTAGTAGCACAAGCCAAGGCTAACCTCCAAGACCATCGCACATAACATCTCATGAGACTCAACTTCACCCATTGCATTAGAGAGATATATGGGCGCACCCATATCAACATTCCATGAATATTTTTCCACATAATTAACCATTCATAATTAATCATATATAAATATAATGGTTACCCATGTAAAGGATTAGGTACCATAATCATGACATAGAGCCAAAAAAATGGGCGTATCATAATAGTTTCCATGAAATAAAGGAACTAAAATATACATGGATATTTATAAGGGAAAATATGAATGTAACATGGTAATTGATATCATGTAGAAGTGACAATGTGTATGAAATGTATTTAAGGAATTTTAGCAATAAAATATTTTCTAGAGGATTTTAGGAAAATTCTATAGATCCTTTAAAATAAAAAAGGGAACAATTCTTTATACAAAACTTGTAACACCCCAAGCTTTCGCGATACGCTTCTCTTTCAATAATGCAATAGCTTGCATTGTACAAAAGTTTGAGATTCTAACACACCGCGACCAATCAAAGTAGAAGTTATGAATAGTAATACCCACTTTTTGAAATTATATAAATTTTATATTTCACAATGGACTTCATTTTTGTATTTTAAATATCGAAATTATCCTAAGTTGAATTTTTTGTAATTTTTTTAGAACTTCCAATTTTCTATGAATAGAGAAAATATTTAAAAACAAATTTTTTAATCAAAATAATTTATAGTGATAAATTTTAATATTTAGTGGTTTTAAAGTATAATTAGAATATATTTTTTCCATATTATCCAATGGTGGTCATTATAATTAATTTCACTTTGAAATTGGACATAAGCAATTGTCAATCTTTTGATATATATTGTTTCTTAAAAACACGCTATTTATTATGACAGCGGAAAATTAATTATTAAATTAATTAATAAAAATTATATGTTTCTAATTTTGTAAAATAGACATCATTTTTGAATTCAGAATATCAAATATAGCTTAGGGTGAATGTTTGGTATTTTTCTGAAAAACTTCAATTTTTGATGAATAGTGAAACCACTAAGTGGTAGTTTAAAAACTAATTTTTCGTGTAAATGAAACATTACCACTTCAATGTATTGAATTTAAAAAATATGAAATAAATGGTTGTCATTAGGAAGTAAAATGTGGTTCAATGGGATTAAAATAGTTTTTGGTCAATAGTAACTTTTAAGTTCTATTAATCACAATTAAAGGTAATTAGTGAAATTTAAGGTAAAAATGATATTATAAAAATATGAATATATCTTGACACTTGTCCTACCCTTATTGGATGGCTCATGGCCGACCAAGACAATCCATGGATCAACTTGGGGACCCCATGGAGCCACTTGGGTAAGAAAATGACATTAATAACTTTTTATTTAAAGTAAAAATAAAATTGTCACAAACATGTGTTGTTCTACTAAAACAATTATTACATGGGGTTATATATGTTAACTTTTCGACTATAAATATTCATTGTAAAGCTAAAAATATTTACTAAATCATTTTAATTTTATAATTTTTAGACATTAAATAAAATAAATTTTTTATGACACAATGATGATGCAGCGATTACCTCATTAATTAACGATTTAAATAAAATGAAAAGATAATATAAAATATAAGACTTACACTTGTCAAAAACCTATTGGATGAGTATATTTAGATCACTTATCACCTTATCCTCTAAATATATAATTTTGGGACCTTTGAAATCCAAAAAGTACTTCATAATAATGTAACATTTCATTACTTTCCAAGAGTGCCACTCCTCTCCTCTTATAAAAGGCCCCCACCTATACCACCTTATTCACACCTTAAAATCCATTTTTCTCGGCCAACCTCTGCCCATATACTCTATAAAAATCCCTATATTACTCCTAGAAGCCTCACTTTTGGAATAATTCTTCCCAAGGAATCCTTTGGCTCAAATAAAAAAGAGTTACCCGATTTTAAGGTAATGTCTTTTCTTATGTTATTTTGTTTTATTTTGTTTCTCCAACCCTTTAAACACTTTTTATTCCTTTATTTTGTAACAACACAAATATATTCAATAAAATAGGATGTTTTTATGAGAAGTATTTGATTTACACTTACACACACCTTCATATAATGGTTAAAGAACATACTGTTTCTGTGGTTGGGAAATTTCTGCCTCACGAAACGATGATTGTTCAATATTCTTTTAACACCTATCATGGTGGCCATTAAGATGTAAATATAATTATATATTATATATGTTATGTTTATTTTTTCCTTATTCTTCTTTATTTATCATTTATGGCATACCTTTATGATTTCCATTAAGGGTAAACGCGATAATTTCATTTTAGGAAGTGCGGACTACCACCCCCTCAAAGTGATTTGAATCGTTAATGCCATATGTGGGATGTATAAAGGATGGAGTAAATGGTATTATACATTATATTATACTGTAATTATAGTATACCTTTATATAATTATAATTTCATTCCATTAAATACGAAATAGAAATGACAGTAGCGTTCATGCGTACGTACGGCTTACCGTCTCCATGAACGGTGCATTTCATTTCTTACCTCTAAATGTTATGTAATATTATAAATGAATTTATATACTAGATATATATGATATATATGATATCTACATCATGAATATAATTCTGGATATAATGGATATTTTACTGCATGAACAACTTGTAATTATAAGAAGTTTATTTATAACTCAAGTACCAAAGATCGATAAAACGACGGTTATTAACTTAAATAATTACATGATGTTTATAACATGGTAATAAGTGATATAAAAGTAATAATAAACTTGAAAAATGTTCTTAAGAAAGTAGAAATTAACTCTGGTTTATTATTCATGAGATTAAAGAATGGTCGAGTGAAGTCGGACACGAGGTAAGGGAACTTCTTAACCCAATTTCCGTTCTTTGGGTTAATCTCCAACTTCCAAATTATGTCATGATATTATTATGTCCTATCTTGTATTTGTAATTTCTTTATATGTATTTACAGTGAATACACATAATATATCTATTTTATTTAAAAAAATGATCTTTGTAAGGGACTTCGTCTCAATATCCATTCATTGAGGCATATTTTGTTTTATACACAACTTTATTTTATACGCTATATAAAACCCTTTGACTTTTATGTTTATTCAAAAGGAATCTTTTTTATATGAAGAATTTTACTAAACGACAAAAGGGAATGTTTTTTTGTCGTACGTATAAGGAAAAAATGACTTCTCCGCCGCCGTGACCATTATTTGAGTTTTGTCTTCCCCTGCAAGCCATAACCATTTTTTAATGAAAAATAAATACCAAGTTTTAATTTTCTTCTATTTTGGTATTGAAAATGGTTTTGATAATGTTTTTATTATATCAATGTGTTGTATTGATATCTTGTGATTGAAATGTGTTAATGTTATGTTTCCTTTATGCATGTTTTATGTGATATGATTATATTATGGTTTATGATATGTTTAAACCTATTCATATGAGGAATGCATTGGACATAATAAGTGACGGGTGGAGCCCGCTATAGCTCCTTGATGCATTGGCAGGTCTCATGAGACAAACTAGTGTCTTGGCATTGGCCTTGACAAAATCTTATTTTTAGTCTTGGCATGAGGCCTTGGCTAGTGGTTATGATAGTCTGGCATTATGCATTCCATCATTATGAAAGTGGTTATTGATATGGCATGTGATTATTCAACTAGTAGAATATCCATTTGAATAAGTAAATGGCATTATTTCAGTTTATTTTTCCATATTATGCTGAAGTTCAAGATTAAAATGTTGTTGTTTCAGTTATACAATGCCTTAAATATTAATGTTTATTTATGAAAGATTTTGCTATATTGTTATCCTTACTGAGCATCTGAGCTCACCCCTTCCAATGTTTTAATTTTTCCAGGATGTGAAGAAGTATATTATGAATGACCTGCATGGATAGTATGAGGGGATATGAATACAAGATGTTGTTGTAGTTTTTTATTACTTTATGATGTAATGTAAAACTTATGAATGTATCTAGTGTTTCCAAGGCTACTAAACTAATCGGTATTTCGAGACTTGATCTTTTGTGATCATACCAATGTTATGTAATAATGCACCAACTCTAGGTAACTGGGGTCGGGGTGTTACAGTTGGTATCAGAGGCAGTTTAGTACTACCCTTGGAAGTTAGACTTAGATAAACTCTGATTAGAGCACATAGCCCTAAGATAGACTTTAAGGATTAGTATAGAAGAAATTCCTAGAATTTTGGTAAAGTATAGATTTTGTGTATTTTCTGGGCAATACATCCTTGTCTGGATATGAGCAGGTAGAGGCGGCTCTGGCACAAATGTACGTAGGGGTAAAACCCGAAAACACTACTTTGATCTAGACTCGAATGGGATCTGGTGCACGACAACGGGCCTTGCTGCACTCTTGGTTACGACACTACCGGGGGATATGCTTAGGATAATTTTCATTTTCTTTACAAACCATTACAAAGGGTTTATGAGTATATAATTCCTCAAAGAAAACATTTTTATGATTATAGATTATATCCATAAACTGTTCAATTTTTGTTAAGTGTTTTGCAAGTTTGTTATTATGTATTTCGATTCATAAACTAATCTAGTTTATGACATCGTTTAGAAATGGAGCCTAGTGGAAGGAATGGAAACCGTATCAATGCACACACTCCATGTAGGGATTTCCCTCCTACTCAAGATAATTATAGTGGAGCTGGTGATACAACTGGTACTGATCAGCTCATCACCATACTGGTACAACTCACTCAGGTTATGAATAATAACCTTACTCGTATGGAGCACCCTGATCCGCAATGTGGAGGATCAATGTTAGACCGCTTCATGAGGAAACAACCGCCAATATTTAATGGGGGTACAAATCCATTAGTAGCTGAGTAATGCATAAACTCGTTAGAGTAAATATTCCATGCCTTGGGGAGTAGCGAAAGGGAGAAGGTTGTCATGACATTTTACCGCCTCACTGGAGATGCCGATGAATGGTGGTCGCTGATTCAAAATACAAAGTAATATGAAGAAGTATCAAGTATGGAATGGATTAAGATTAACATTGGATAGTATTGATTAAGGTTAAAACATTTCTAAATATTATTTTTGGAATATTATAATACAATAGCTTTAGGAAAAGGACAACCTGCAGGTTGGGGGATAAACTGTCGCGTTGGACAAAGCTGTAGGAATTGAACCCATAACCATAGTGCGACATGCCTTTATTACCTACCACTAGCCTACAGGGAGTCCCTGGTTATTACAAAATAGTTTTCCTAATCTAAATGGTATGTGTTAATATTTGTACCCTTGTACAATTAGGATAAATATAATATTTTTGAGATCTATTATCTTTTTGAGTGAAAGATGGGTTTGTGGTAAAAATTTATTAAAGAATGAAAGTCTACATGACAAGTATGTATGTTCCCTTACATTCTTAGTAAATCTCCTAAATAAATTCTACAACATTATAAAAGGTAACTTAAAACAAAAACATTGTCGGTTAACTTTTCCTACTGGGGAATCAATGATCGTTTAACCCATCAAAAGTTTGTGATTTTCTTATAGTTAACTTTCTCCTAACCCTGTTTTCTACAACTCTCCATCAGAACTTGATGGTTTGTTTTTCCTCCATATCCATATTTTCATAGAATCCTTGTATGGGCTATCTCGGGTGACCATTGTACTTCTCTTTCTTTTAATGTTATATTTTTATTAACTCTATTTCTGATGTGGGTTTTCCACAAAGGTATTTTCTATTTTCAACCTTTTATTTTTGAAGAACATTTTCAAATTGCAAGGACACAATTTATTGAAGGAGGGTAAAATGTAACACCCCAAGCTTTCGTGATACACTTCTCTTTCAATAATGCAATAGCTTGCATTGTACGCACGTTCGAGATTCTAACACACCGCGACCAATCAAAGTAGCAGTTATGAATCGTAATACACACTTTTTGAAATTATATAAATTTTATATTTCAAAATGGACTTCATTTTTGTATTCAGAATATCTAAATTATCCTAAGTTGATTTTTTTGTAATTTTCTGAGAACTTCCAATTTTCTAGGAATAGAGAAAATACTTAAAAACAAATTTTTTAATCAAAATAATTTATAGTGATAAATTATACTATTTAGTGGTTTTAAAGTATAATTAGAATATATTTTTACCATTTTATCCAATGGTGGTCATTATAATTAATTTCACTTTGAAATTGGACATAAACAATTGTCAATCATTTGATATATATTGTTTCTTAAAAACATCCTATTTGTTGTGACAGCCGAAATTAATTATTAAATTATTTAATGCAACTTATATGTTTTGAATTTTGTAAAATAGACATCATTTTTGAATTTGTAATATCAAATTTAGCTTAGGGTGAATTTTTGGTATTTTTCTGAAAAACATCAATTTTTGATGAATAGTGAAACCACTAGGTGGTAGTTTAAAAACTAATTTTTCGTGTAAATAAAACATTACCACTTTTGTGTATTGAATTTTAAAAATCCGATATACATGGTTGTCATTAGGAAGTAAAATGTGGTTCAATGGGATTAAAATAATTTTTGGGGAATAGTAACTTTTAAGTTCTATAAATCGCAATTAAAGGTAATTAGTGAAATTTAAGGTAAAAATGATATTATAAAAATATGAAAATATATTGAAACTTGTACTACCCTTATTGGATGACTCATGGCCGACCAAGAAAATCCATGGGTCAACTTCGGGACCCCATGGAGCCACTTTGGTAAGAAAATGACATTAATAACTTTTTATTTAAAGTAAAAAAAAAATTGTCACAAACATGTGTTGTTCTACTAAAACAATTATTACATGGGGTTATATAAGTTATATTTTAGACTATAAATATTCATTGTAAATATAAAAATATTTCCTACATCATGGTAATTTTTTATAATTTTTAGACATTAAATAAATTAATTTTTTATGACACAATGATGATGCAATGATTACCTCATTAATTAACAATTTAAATAAAATGAAAAGATAATGTAAAATCTAAGACTTACACTTGTCAAAAACCTCTTGGATTAGTCTATTTAGATCCCATATCACCTTATACTCTAAATATATAATTTTGGTACCTTTAAATCCGAAAATTACTTCATAGTAATTTAACATTTCATTACTTTCCAAGAGTGCCCCTCCTCTCCTCTTATAAAAGGCCCCCACCTCTACCACCTTATTCACACCTTAAAAGAAATGTTGCTCGGCCAAACTCTGACCAAATACTCTCTCAACTTCCCCATATTACTCCTAGAAGCCTCAATTTGGGCATAATTATTCCCAAGGAAGCCTTTGGATCAAATCAAAAAAAGTTACCCGATTTTAAGGTAATGTCTTCTCTTATGGTATTTTGTTTTATTTTGCTTCTCCAACCCCTTAAACTCTTTTTATTAATTTCTTTTGTAACAACACCAGTATATTCAATTTACTAGGATTTTGTTATGAGAATTATTTTATTTACACTTACCCACACCTTCGTCTAATGGTTAAAGAACATACTGTTTCTGTGGTTGGCGAATTTCTGCCTCATGAAGCAATGATTGTTCAATCTTTTTTTAACACCTATAATGGTGGACATTAAGATGTCACTATATTTATATATGATACATATTATGTTTATGTTTTCCTTATGCTTCTGTATTTCTCATTTATGGCATACCTTTATGATTTCCATTAAGGGTAAATGCGATAATTTCATTTTAGGAAGTGCGGACTACCGCCCCCTCAAAGTGATTTGAATTGTTAAGGCCATATGTGGGATGTATAAAGGATGGAGTAAATGGTATTATACATTATATTATGATGGAATTATATTATACCTTTATATAATTATAATTTCATTCCATTAAATACGAAATAGAAATGAAAGTAGCGTTCATGCGTACGTACGGCTTACCGTCTCCATGAACGGTGCATTTAATTTCTTTCCTATAAATGTTATGTAATATTATAAATACAAGTATATACTGGATATATATGATATATATGATATCTACATCATGAATATAATTCTGTATATAATGGATATTTAACACATGAACAACTTGTAATTATAAGAAGTTTATTTTTAACTCAAGTACCAAAGATCGACAAAACGACTGTTATTAACTTAAATAATTACATAATGTTCATAACATGGTGACAAGTGATATAAAAGGAATAATGAACTTGAAAAATGTTCTTATGAAAGTAGAAATTAACTCTAGTTTATTATTCAGGAGATTAAAGAACGGTTGAGTGAATTCGGACATGAGGTAAGGGAACTTCGTAACCCAATTTTCGTTCTTTGGGTTAATCTTCTACTTTCATATTATGTCATGATATTATTATGTCCTATCTTGTATTTGTACTTTCTTTATGTTTACTTATAGCGAATAAACATAATAGATCTATTTTATTTAAAAAAATGATCTTTCTAAGGGACTTCGTCTCAATATCCTTTCATTGAGGCATATTTTGTTTTATACACAACTTTCTTTTATACGCTGTATAAACCCCTTTGACTTTTACGTTTATTCAAAAGGAATCTTTTTTATACGAAGCGTTTTACTAAACGACAAAAGGGGATGTTTTTTTGTCGTACGTATGTGGCGACAATGACTTTTCCTCCACCATGACCATTATTTGAGTTTTGTCTTCCCCTACAAGCCATAACCTTTTTTTAATGAAAAATAAATACCAAGTTTTAATTTTCTTTTATTTTGGTATTGAAAATGGTTTTGATAATGTTTTTATTATATCAATGTGTCATATTGATATCTTGTGATTGAAATGTGGAAATGTTATGTTTCCATTATGCATGTTTTATGTGATAATATTATGTTATGGTTTATGATATGTTTAAACCTGTTCATATGAGGAATGCATTGGACTTAATAAGTGACGGGTGGAGCCCGCTATAGCTCCTCAATGCATCGGTAGGTATCATGAGACAAACTAGTATCTTGGAATGAGGTCTTGACAAAATCTTATTTTTAGTCTTGGCACGAGGCCTTGGCTAGTGGTTATGATAGTCTGGCATTATGAATTCCATCATTATGAAAGTGGCTATTGATATGGCATGTGATTATTCGACTAGTATAATATCCATGTGAATAAGTTAATGGAATTATTTCATTTTATTTTTCCATATTATGCTGAAGTTAAAGATTAAAAGGTTGTTGCTTCAGTTATACAATGCCTTAAATGTTTATGTTTATTTATGAAAACTTCTGCTATATTGTTATCCTTACTGAGCTTCTGAGCTCACCCCTTCCAATGTTTTAATTTTTCCAGGATGTGAAGAAGTATATTATGAATGACCTGTAGGGATAGTATGAGGGGATATGAAGACAAGATTTTGTTTTAGTTTTGTATTACTTTATGATGTATTGTAAAACTTTTGAATGTATCTAGTGTTTCTAAGGCTACTAAACTAATCGGTCTTTCAAGACTTAATCTTTTGTGATCATACTAATGTTACGTGGTAATGCAATGACTCTGGGTAACTGGGGTCGGGGCTTTACAAAACTAGAAGTGAACCACAAAGGTTTTCACAATAAAAAGACTTTTTTATAAAGACAATGGTGGATTAAAATAGAAGATATAGTGTACATGAAATTGGGTAATAATTTGGGAAGCGCCCTCAAAATGGGTTTGCTTATCAGGAAGTATTGAAGAGGGAATCACTTAAAAACATATATAACCCCAAAAGATAATGATGATTGGAACTTGATACATGAGTTTGAAAAAATAATATAGCATTTAGAAGATGACAATAATAATAATAGATAACCTAATTTAGGCAAAAATAAACATAAAGAAACCTGAATGAATAAAGGAGGTTCGGGTTGAATCTCTCACGGAATATCGTCAAGGTATCATGTGTAATTAAGAGGGGTTAATGAGAGAAAAAGGGGTTTCTCATAATTTAAAAATCATGAGGAAAGTATGGGGGAGGTGCGTAATCATACCCCATCACTAGTAATTACACATAAAAGGGAATAACATAGGAAACAATCTTGAATAAAAGTGAAATGGAGAAGATCCCTTACTTTATGTCTGAAGGTGTTCTTCCCTTATTATTAATGACCTCTTGAATCCTCCTTAAGGCACCTTTTATTGGTCTTTTGATGAGACCAGAAGCTCTGAGACATGGGGTAGGGTCTAGGGAGTATTTTTGGGTATATTTTAGACAATAATTTAAGCTTCAGAGGTCGTAAGAGAAGATGTAAGAAGGGGTGGTATTTATTGTGGGGGAGAGGAGAGTTTTTAGAGTATTAAATTCCTTAGTTTATTATTTTCCCTAAAGACAAGAAATAGTGATGATTCCATGGCCAAAAATAGTAATATGTGCATTTGAGTTCTATATAATGTCCTTACATCATCCATATATCATTTTATGACATAATAATTCATGTATTTAGAATTTATCGAAAATTGTTGTATTTTATTATTCATCAAAAATTCAAATATTTTAAAAAAGTCCCACAAATTAACCCAAGCCATTTTTCATCGTGTAGTATCCAAAAATGAAATCCATTTTTCAAAAATAATTTTTTAAATATGATTAAATTAATTTTAAATTAAAAATGGGATTTACTTGAAAACAACAATTTTGAAACCTTTATTTTCTTATTCCCAGATATAGGTATATCGTACTTCCACATGAATATTATTTATATACAATCATAGGTAAGGTTACTATTCATTAGGGAATATCACTATTCATAAGGGTAACATTAGTATTCATAAGGGTATGTTACTATTCACCAAAAAATTATGTTTTCCTTATCTGACTCCAAACATCTTATTGATCACAACCGTGAATGTCAGATTTTTAAAATTCAAAACAAAGAAGTGTCAAAATTATGTTGAAATGTCACATAGAACTTATTAGTTCATTTTGTTGTGATTTCATGTGATTATATGACATAATTATGACAAGTAAATTTCCATTGAAATCTTTGTGTTGTTACATTATCCCCACCCTTATAAAATTTCACCCTAGAAATTTCTTTTTAAATTCTATGCCATAAACAAGTGCGGGTACTTATCCTTCATTGCCTCCTCTAGTTCCCATGTTTCCTCTTCTTACTTGTGGTTCTTCCATAGTAATTTGACCAGGTGAGTAGTCTTGTTATGCAAAACTTTATCTCAACATCCCAAGATCTTCATTGGTTGCTCCTCGTAAGAAATATCATCCTCCAACTGTACCACCTTTGAAAAGAGTATATGTGAAGGATCTAATATTTAAAAACATAAGAGGGATACATGGAATACATCATGTACTTTGTCCATAGTAGCTGGAAGTACTAGTCGATAAGCCATAGCCACGACATAATTAAGAATATTGTAGGGGCTGATGTACTTAGGACTTAACCTCCATTTCTTTCCAAACCTCATGACCTTCTTCCATAGAGATATGCGTAGAAATACCATGTCTCCAACTTTGAACTCAAGGTCTCTTCAACGATTGTTTGCATACCTCTTTTGTCAAATTTTGGTAGCCTTGATGTGTTGTTGAATAATTTTCACCTTCTCCACCATTTCTTATACCATTCTAGGTCCCAGTAGCTTATGCTCAACGACCTCATCCCAAAACACCAATTTTCTGCACCATTTCCCATAAAGGGCTTCATATGTGTCATTCAAATTCTTGAGTGGAAACTATTGGTGTAGGAGAATTCGACCAGTGGAAGATGTTGGTCCCATCCTCCTTTGAATTCCCTATAACACACTCTAAACATACCTTCCAATGTCTGAATAGTCTTCTTAGATTGTCTATCATCTGTTTGAGGATGATAGGCTGTACTGAAGTTCAGTTCAGTGCTTAGACTATGTTGGAGACTTTTCTAGATCTTCAAGGTGAATCTCATATCTCAGTAGGATACTATAGATACTAGTACTCCATGAATTCTTACCACTTATTTGATATATATCCATGCAAGTGGATACATTTAGAAGTCCTCTCGAATCGTGATAAAGTGAGATTACTTTGTAAGAAGATCCACAATGACCCATATAGCATTGTTTCCTCTGGATATCCTTATAATTCCAGTGACAAAGCCCATGGTGTTGTTCGCCCACTTCCATGTTGGTATGGGTGGTGGTTGTATAATCTCTTTATACTTTTTCCTCTCAGACTTCACTTGTTGACATACTAGGCACTTTGGTGTATATTCACCAATATCCCTTTTCATATTGTACCACCAAATGTTCTCTCATAGATCTCGATACAACATTGTGCTCCCAAGGTGAATAGAGAAGGTTCAGCTATGTGCGTCATTTAGAATCTCCTTCTTGATCTTTATATCAGATGGTACACATAATCATGACCCATACCTTATTACTCCATCCTTTTCAATTTTTAAATCAAAGTATTTCACATTTATGAATGCTTCCACCCTTTTCAAAATTTCCACATCTTTTCTTTGAGCATCCTATATTTTTTCCATGAGGGATAGTTGAGCAATAATTTGAGAAAGAATTGATGATGTTCCACCCTTAATGATTCCCATTTACATCCTCTGTAAATATAATAATATTGGATCCTTTTCATTTCTCATCATTGATAAAGATGCAGGATCATTTCTACTTACAGAATCTGCCTCCTTGTTTGCCTTACCAGGATGGAAGTGGATTGAGAATTCACAATCCTTGATGATCTCTATCCATATTCATTGGTGCATATTAATCTCATTTTGTGTGAATATATATTTGAGACTTTGGAGATCAGTATATCTCTCAAACATCTCCCCATATAGATAATACCGCCAAATTTTTAAAGTAAAGATCACAGCCACTAACTCTAGATCATGCATAGGATAGTTTTGTTAATGGATTTTCAGCTACCTTGAGGTGTAGGATATCACTTTATAATTTTTCATTAGCACACATCCTAATCCCTTATTTGAATCATCACTGTACACCAAAAATATTTCTCTACTTGTTGGGAGTGTGAGTACTGGTGCAGTGATAAGCCTCTTTTTTAACTCTATAAAATAGTCTTCACATTCTGGATTCCAGAAAAACATTACTCCCAACTGTGTTAACATGGTCATTGGGTTTGAAAATCCGAAGAAGTTTTTCACAAATCGTCAATAATACTTGGCTAGACCCATAAAGATATGGATATGCATTACATATGTTATCATGGGCCACTCTTCAAATGACTTTGTCTTGGAAGGGTCCATAGATATCCTTTGCTGGTGATAACATGCCCCAAGAATGATACATCCTTTATCCAGAACTCACATTTACTGTAATTTTCATAAAAATTCTCCCTTTGCAATGTTTTTAACAGAGTATTAAAATGCTTTCCATGTTCCTCATTTCTCTTGGAGTATATCGGAATATCATCCATAAAGGCTGCCAAAAATTGGTCAAGGTAATATCTAAAGACTCTATTCATTAAATACATGAAAATTTCTAGAGAATTAGTGAGTCTGAAGGGCATCACAATGAACTCACAGTGTCAATACTTCATTCAAACTGTAGTCTTTGGAATATCTTTCTTCCTCACCTTTAATTGGTGATATCCTAACCAAAGGTCCACCTTAGAGAAATAATTTTCCCTATGAAGCTGGTCAAACAATTTATTTATCTTTTGTAGGGGATACTTGTTATTTATCGTTATTTTATTGAGCTCGTGATAATCAATGAAGAGGTGCATTGACCTATCCTTCTTCTTGATTAAGAGAACCGGTTCACCCCACAGTGAATCACTCAAGCATATAAAATCCTTCTCCCGATTCTCTTGTAACTGGTTCTTCAGCTCTTCTGGCTCTATGTAGGCAATTCTATCAGGTGTATTTGATATAGGTAGAGATCTAGGAATAAGTTTAATTGATAACTCAACCTCTCGACTAAGAGGAAGACCAAGAAACTCTTGAGGGAATACGTCAGTGTAGTCCCTCATGATGGTCATGTCTTCATGCATGATTATATCCTTTATCTAAATCATTTCAGCTAGAAATGCTTTTTCTTAAATAAATAATATCAACAATTAAGAAAATGATTTTAAAAGAGATTCATCTTCCTCCTTACACTGGTAAAGAATCAGATGATGCTTCAAGATGTGAAGAGTGATCTCCCTTTCCCAAAATTTGATGTTGGATTTGTATAAAGTAATCCAATTCATATAGTGTTGAACTCTACTAAAGAAATTATGAAAAAAATATTTGGGAGGTTCAGTCCACAAAATTTAACCAGGGAGGATTTATAAACCATGGTTGCAATGATTTCCCCATTCGTTGTTCTCATAGATAACTTTTACTCCAAATTTTTAGGTGGTGGTTGAATAGTTCTACTAAACATACAAAATAACAAATAATGCATAGAACCATAATCAAATTGTACAAACACTATTCATTACTGAATAACTGGAATACCTTCCACCACATCATTGTCTGGCTTCATGTCAATAGTAGTGATAGCATAATCCATTCCTTGTTTCTTTAGAGGTTGTTATTGATTTCCTTGGACAACCCTTGTCTTAAAAAAAATTTTGAATATTGCCCAAGTTAATTACAGTTGTAACATAGAACCAATGGCTGAGTGTTGATCTGAACATTCTTTTCTTTTTCCACATTAGTGGGATTATTTATATTCCTTCGGTAGTTATTTTCAAGATATATCATTCTTTCACATTTAAAACAATTATTGGTTCCCTATAGTTCCCAAGATTCTTCTTCCCACAAATTTTACAAGTTGGATATTCGAGCTTCTTTCCATCATGGTATTTTTTTTGAAACACCCATTTTGTTCTCTATTTTCCATTTCTTGTCACTGGGCCCATGAGGACATTGAGATTATCCAATTTCAATTTCAACCATAAGGTCACAACGTAAAATATTCTCATAATTGCTGACGTCTTGAATCACCAAAACCTTCCATAAACTCAGCTTTAGCCTGATAAATAAGAAACCCACCGTGTTTTTGATGTTCATGAAAATGTTGGAGGTGTACCTTAAAAACCTTTTAAATTTTAATTTATATGCTCTGATGGATTCATCTTCCTTCTTCTTGAGTCTGAGGAACTATCTTTCCATCTTGAGATGGTGGGTATGCGGAAAATATTTATTGAAAAACATACTCCTGAATTCCTCCCAATCCATGGAATAAATTTATTCATGGGACTTTTTATTCTTGATCAGTTTCCACCACTGATCAACTTCCCCATCAAAACAATAGACAGCTAGTATAAATTTCTCTTCTCTCGAGCACTAGAGGGCATAGAATATCATTTAAATAGAGTTAATCTACTATTTTATGAGGAGATATCAGAAGATACCCTAAACATGGGAGTCCTTTTATGCATGAATTATTCTATGGAAACTTGATATTTCCTTAGAAGAGGAGGTAATTACACATGATTTAAGTTATATTCATAACCTGAGCCACCTGATCAAGTACTATCATGATGTTTTGATCACCCATTCCCATCATATCAGGCATATAATTAGGGAAATATTCACATTCCCAATCACATTGGTTGTTGGAACGTGTTCTTATATTTCCCACTATTAACTAAGAAAAAGAACATATAATTTTAGGGCTTTAATACTTAGTTATTGAACAAAAAAAGGAAAGTTTTGAACATAAAATCATAAACTTGTAAATGAGAATTATATCCTAATTTTTTATTCTGTTTTTTTAATATAGGTTATCCTTGATCTATTTATTAACTTATATTATAATGGGATTTTTTTTATTCCTTTAATAATGGTTTATACTAATCTCGTGAATTTACCAAATCATATCCCTCATGAGTGTCAAACCAAAAGTGCAGCAAGGCATGTTGTTGTGTGCTAGGATACCACAGGTCAGGCCTGAAACTCCTTATATGAGTTTTCAATCCTATTTACATTTGTGCCACAGCCTCCTCTACCTTTTTGTATCCATAAAAGGATGTATTTTCGTGATAAAACACTTTCTCTATACTTACCATAATTTAGGGATGTTTTATTATAATTCATCTCACTTGTAAGGTTTGTACTAAAGTGCTCTATTCCTAATCTCCAAAAATAACTAGAAACTCCCTCTGATACCAACTATAGAGGCCCTAGCCTTTTACATATTACATTACATGATTTTAAGCATAATTATACTTCAGTGTACAAGATAAGGATCATAAATTCTAGTGTCTTGGATGACTAGGTACATAATCAAACATTATAAAAACAACATTTTATTTAAACTTAATAAATGGATCTTATCGTCCATTTTTCTCATACATATCTGTAGAATTTCCGGGGGATAACCTGAATAAAGGGATGATATAAAACCTCAGTAAGTGAATAACCATAAGAACAATGAATTAGAACATGGTATAGAAGGAATGACATGATGATATAAAATGGAATTTAACATATGGAATTATAACATTTAAACATGGGATCATATAAACATGGAATCATAAAATGTGGAAAAAACATAAAACATGAATTAAGTATGAGTCAAGGCTAACCTAAAAGTATGTTTTCTATAGTAACATTAGACAAGGCTAACCTCCATGACCGTTTCACGTAGTATAACAAGCCAAGGATAAAGGCTAAGACCATCGCACATAATGTCTCATGAGACTCAACTTTTCCCAATGCATTGGAGAACTATTTTGGCACACCCATCTTAACATTCTAGGAATATGTTTACCACATAATAAACCCTATATAATAAATCATATATAAACATAAGGGTTGCCCATGGAAAATATTAGGTATCATAATCATGACATAAAGTATAACAAATGGGTGTATCTAAATAGTGTCCATGAACAAAAGGAACTAAAATATACATGGAAATTCATAAGGTAAAATAAAAATTTATCAGGGGAAGTGATTTAAATTAGAAGTGACAACATGTAAGAAAAGTATGTACGTAATTTTATCATTAAAACATTTTTGAGAGGTTTTGAGGAAAATACAATAGAGCCTTTAAAATAGAAAAGGGAACAATCCTTTATACAAAACCAGAAGTGGACCAAAAAGGTTTTCACAATAACAAATGATTATTTTATAAAGAAAATTGTGGCTTAAAATAGAATATAGAGTGAAATTTTAATCGGGGAAAATTTTGGGAAGCTTCCTCAAAACAGGTTTTCTTATCAAGAAGTATTGAGGAGGGAATCACTTAAAAACATGTATATCCCCAAAAGATAATGAGGAGTGGAACTTGAAACATGATTTAAGAAAATTCACATAGAATTTATAGGATAAAAATAATAATATTAGATAACCCCATTTATGGAAAACAAAATATAAAGATTCCCAAAGGAATAAAGGAGGTTCGGGTTGAATCCCTTAGAGAATATCGGCATGGTATCGTGTGTACTTAAGAGGGATTAATGGGAGGGAAACAGGATTCTCATCATTTAAACATCATGAGAATAGTATGGAGGAAGTGAATAATCATAAACCATCACTATGAATTGCACATAAAAGGTCATAACATAGAGGATAATCCTGAATAAAGGTGAAATGGATAGGATCCCTTACCTTATGTCTGAAGGTGTTCTTCTCTGGTTATTAATGACCTCTTGAATCATCATTAAGGCACCATGGATTGGTCTTTTGATGAAAAAAAAATCTCTAGGACACGGGGGAGGGTCTAGGGAATATTTTTTAGAATAGTATAGACAAGTATTGAAGCTTGAGAGGTGTGGAGAGAAGAGGTAAATATGGGTGGTATTTATAGTGGAGGAGATGAGAGATTTCATAATATTTAATTCCATAGTTTATTTTTTTCTCTCAAGACCAGAAATAGTGATGATTCCTTGAACAAAAATAGTAATTTGAGAATGTGAGTAATAGATAATTGCCTTACATCATCCATACATTAGTGGATGACATAATAATTCATGTATTTATCATTTATAGTAAATTGTCATATTTTACTATTCATCAAAAATTCAAGTATTTTAGAAAAATTCTAGAAATTCACCCTAACAATTTTTTGACGTTTAGAATCCAAAAATAAAATTAATTTTTAAAAATTAATTTTCTAAATATGATTAATTTAATTTTTAATTGAAATCATAATTTACTTGAAAAACAACAATTTTAAAACATTTATTTTCTTATTCCCAGATATAAGTATTACATACTTCCACTTGAATATTATTTATAAACTATAATAGGTATGGTTAATATTTATTAGAGTATATCACTATTAATAAGGGTAACATTACTATTCATAAGGTTAAGTTACTATTCACCAAAAAAATTAATTTTTTCTTATCGGACTCCATACATCTTACTGATCGCAATTTTGAATGTCTCAGTTTTTAAATTCAAAACACATAAGTGTCAAAAGTATGTTTAATGGTCACATAGAACTTATTAGTTCATTTTTTTGTAATTTCATGTGATTATATGGCATAATTATAAGATAGAAATTTCCATTGAAATCAATGGGTTGTTACACATTATATCTTTCTCTTGTTGTGTCTGGGGACACATTTTCTTAGAAAGATGTGATCCATTTGACATTGGAACCAGTCAACTCTGGGATTTTTTTATAATAAATATCTTTAGTATCTGGTAAATATATATACTTTTATTTAGTCCAAGATGCCACTTGGATCTACCATGAATTATTTTAATCCCTATAATTTTGGCTTCTTTACCTAATTCCTTCATGGAGAAGTACTTATTCAACCAGTCATTAACTTACTATAATACTGGTATGTCATTTCCAATAAGTAATATGTCGTCAACATATACTACTAAGTTAATGACCGCATTCCCATTAATTTTTTTTGTAAACACATGGATCACATTCATTATTAATGAAACCGAATACCTTTATAGACCCATAGAATCAAATATTCCAAGACCTGGATGCTTACTTAAATCCATAGATGGAACTTTGCAACTTGAAAACCCTTTTGGCATCACCTAGTGTCACAAACCCTTATGGTTGTGTCTTATAGATATCTTCTTGAGGGTTCCTATTATGGAAGATAGTTTTTCACATCCATCTTCTAAATCTCATAGTCATGGTAAGCTGCTATGGAAATAATTATTTTTATGTATTTAAACATGGAAACTGGTGAAAAGGATTCGTCGTAGTCAATTCCTTAACTCTATTTAAAACCTTTATCCATTTTAATGTCTTTATAGGTACATATATTGCCTTCCATGTCCAGTTTCATCTTGAATGCCCATTTACCCCCAACTAGCATTATATCAACTGGCGCATCGACTAGAACCCAGACTTGGTTTTGATACATGGAATCCATCTCAAAATTCATAGATTTTAGCCATCTTACAGCTTTTTATCACTCTACTTCCTCCTTATGGGATAGAGTTTCATCATTTTACCATAATAATGAGTCACTATCCCCAGTGACTAGAAAACCCTATCTCTCTGGTTCCATTACCTTTCATTAGATTATATGTAGTCAATAATCCAACCTATAAAAAGCTCATGAATATGACCTGAATATAAAAATAATAATGAATGTGACAAAATGTCACACTCTCATTTTAATCACACTTCCAAAGCCTTTTTTCTTGGCTAAACCCTGCCCAAATCTCCTCACAACTTCTCTCACTTCATCCTAGAGGCCACCCTTTGAGTAAAAATACATATTAAGGGGTTTGTTTGTCCATACCAGAAAGAGATACCTGAAAAGAATTAATTGTTTTATCACCTCTTTAAAAATTATTTTCTTCTTATACTTACTCTTCTTGTATTGTATCCATACTAAAGTAATAAATGAAATATCTTATACATTCTGAGATGTTACTATAGTTATGATACTACATTATACCTCCTTTTATCCTCCTTTTATCCTCCTTTTAAGGATGCATGGTTTGGGCATAGTTAGAGGGAAACTGTGTGAGATGAATTGTGCGGGCAGTGGGGTACACACGGTTTGCACATGGTTTTCCCAACCATGTGGGGTGGGCCATGCGAGGTTCCCCTTTGAGGCAGCAGCAAACACATGGTTAGCACACTATTTGTCTAACCATGTGAGCTAACTGTGTGACCCTTTAAAAATAGGGTTTTAAAATCTATGATTAGTCGGGATTGCCATAAAAACACCCAAACTCTCTCCCACTCGATCCCCACTTAGTATTTTCTGTTATAAAAGGTTTGCGTGTCTTTCCCACTCATTTGTTAAGAAATTTTAAGTGGTTTATTGGTGGTTTGGAGGTGGTTCATCTCGGTTCTATCTTCTCTCTTGGTTTATCTTTGGTTTTCTCTAGACCTACTCTTCACTCTCTCTAGGTTTTCTAGATCTACATCCGTTGTGTGTGTATATAAATTTTTTTCCTTTAAATAGTGATATTAAGTCTTTTTGATGTTAGATAATATAATCTAGAGTGGTCTCAGTGGTGTGGTCACTAGATTTTTGGTGCGGTTGCTTGTGGGTCGATTACACCAGAACCCTAAAGGAAGGTGGCTTCTCTCTCTACTCCAATTTGTTAGAACTAGAAGTATTGTTCCAATTAATTGGTTTTTCATTAATTATTTAGTGATTTTGATGTAAAATTTGGTTACAAATACCTTTGGTAATGTTTTATAGATTTTTGGGGAAAAGGGGTTTTGTGGTGAAATGTTCTTGTTGTTGGATTTTAAAATATTGATTTGAAAATCGATAGGTTGGGTTGATTTGTGAAAATGGTTGATGAAAATGGTTTTCAACAAAGATTTTGTTTTATTGAAATGTGGTTTGGTAAGGAAAATTATTTAAGGGTGTTTCAATAGATGGTTGATTTGGTGAAGTGGATTAAGATGTGATGGAAATGGGTATTTTCATGTTGCACGGATTTGGTTCTTTATGCATGTTGGTTGATTAAGTGTTATGGCTTATGTTTATTGTGTGGAATTTGGTGGGATGTCTCAATATAAAAGCTTATGGATATTGGATGGAAGATCCACCATTATGGGTAGTGGTTAGGAAGCACCACTAGTTGGAAATGTAGTGAATGGGTTGGATGGAAGCTCCACTATTTTGGTTACCTTGTTCTGTGTTACTTGGTAAGATGGAATTTTTTGTGATAATATAAAATGGTGAAATAGATTATGTCATGGTTGTTCGTATTTCCTTGGGGTTTCATGGTTTGGGGAATGGGGGCTTAGTAAGGGTGTGTTTGGCTTATTGGTAATTGTTGAACTATTTAATGTTTTATATAAACAATTTTACATAAATTTGATAATGGTTTTATCCTAGTGGCATCTGTAAGGAATTCATTTGTAGAAAACCTAATGATTATTTTTACTCACCCCCTACTTTTTCTCTTGGGTTCTTTTGAATATTTTGTCTTCCAAGACACAGGTACGGGTAAAGAATCTCATTTTTCTAGAAGTTCAACATGAGGCTTTGGTGATGTTGTAGTTCTTGGAGCATGGATCATGGTGTGGAAGTATGGATGGTGTCCTAGTTCTTTGGGGTTTTTTATGAAGTCTTCTTATTGTTACTCTGGTTTTTGGTTGGTTTGTATTAGTATTTGGGAATTGTTATGGATTAGTTTGGTTGTCTTTTTGAAATATATGGGTTGGATTGTTTTGTTGACATGCATCATGTATCTTTTTTTGTAATGGAATATTTGGTTGGATGATTTTATCATAAGGGAAAATCATTCCATAATGATTCTTGAACACCTTGGAATTTATTTCCATCCATTAGTTCCCTGGGAATTTTTCATTAGGCCAAGTAGCACTCCTCTGCCCTCAAGCCAATGGGATGGGGTGGGATATTACACCTTACCTATCTTGAGATCATATGTAGTACTTGTGTTTCAGTAACTACTTATTCCATGGGGACCTACGGAACTTGTTCTTGTACCAACTCTCGTGTATCTTGTGAATCAATTTCATCGAATTCAATCTTTCTCCCACTATCCTTTTTGAGGATGTTCTCCCTCCCAAGAAAAATGGCTTGTCTAGAAAGAATTACTTTCTTTTCCAATGGGTTTTATAGGTAGTATCCCTTTGTTTCCTTAGGATACCCTATAAAGATGAAATTCATTCCCTAGGGTTCTAGTTTGTTTCTTGAGAAAGCATTAAAAAATACCATGCATCCCCATACACATGTATGTGACAAAATGGGTTTTTTCTCACTTGATAACTCAAAAGGAATTCCATTTTCTACCTTATTTGGTACTTGGTTTAATGTGTATGTCATTGTTTATAATGAATATCCCAAAAAGTATAATAAAAGATCATCCTGACTCATCATTGACCTTACCATGTCCAATAAGGTATGGTTTCTCCTTTATCTAAAACCATTCCACTATGGTGTATAAGGTGGAGTGAGTTGATAAAGAATCCAAAACTCCTATAGAAATTCAATGATATTTTGATTAAGATATTCTCTACCAAGATCCAATAAAAACTTCTTTATATTATTTCCATGATGATTATATACTTAATTATTGTATTCCTTGAATTTATTAAAGGAATCAAACTTATACCTCATCATGTAAATATATCCATTTCTACTCAAGTCATCAGTAAATGTTATGAAGTAAGAATATCCACCTCTAGCTTCTACTATAAATGGTCCACCCACATCAGTGTCTACCAATCCTAGATGCTCTTTGGCCCTTTCACCCTATCCACCAAATGATGGTTTGGTTGTTTTTTCTTATAAACAATTGTGACATCTATCAAGTAGTTTTAGCTCAGAATAGTCTAAATAGTCATCTTGATAGAGATTTGTCCAGTGTAGCTCATTCATATAATCTTGACTGTGATGCCACAATAGGGTGTTATATGATTCATGTGAACTTTATTTTTTATCGATTTCCAATACTAGGTTTTCATAATTTAATACATACTGACCGTTATTTAAATGTGTCATGCCATAACATATGTTTTCCTTATAAAAGAAATAACCTTTTTTTTTAATTTGAAAATAAACCCATCTATATCTAAACTTGATACAAAAACTTTGTTCTTGGTAACACTTAGTGAATAATAACAGTGATGTAAAAATGAAATCATCTTGGTTGGGAATGAAATGTGGTAGTCACCAATGGAAATAGAAGACAACCTCAAACCATTAGAAGCTCTTAGATCCAAGTCTCCCCTAGAAATTTTCCATAAGCTACTTGGTTCCTACATTTGAATATTGATTTGAGAACCACAAGCTGTATCTAATATCCGATGTGTAGAAATGGAAAGATTGAACTTGATAATGAACACACCTTTGGCTTCCCCTTACCTCTAGGTGAAGTTACACTTTTAGTGGCCTAAATTTGACATGGAAAGCATACTGTCTCTTTTTCCTTTCCCTACCATTGAATCAGTATCTTCTTGTTCAGACGGTGCTTGAGGTATTTAGACTATTTATAATTCTTAGGATCCTTTTCCTTATCCTTCCTCTTCCTATTCACCATAAGGACTATGGGTTTTTCATGCACCATATCTTTATCCACATGGGGAATTAAAGTTAGACATTACGATAGACTATTATCATTATTTCTCACATTATAATTCAAAATAAAACTAGAGATGGTCTTGGGTAGTGATGATATTATGATATTTATATTAAAATCATCTAATAATTCAACCATAATATTTCTAGATGCTCAATGTAGCTAATAAGCATGACTAAATGTGTCCCAATTGGCGCAAACTCTCCAAACATAGTGGTGAAAAAAATCATTATAGATCTCATACTCAATTGTCTCTCTTTATCTTGATAGAGATATCTAAGGTGATATATCATGTTATAATCATTCATTTCCTCATGTTGCTTCCAAAGCTCATTGTTCATGGATGATGGCATGAGGCATTGAACATCTGTAACATCATTCAGATGTTTCTCATACAAAAAGAGCTCTTCATCACTCACCTCATTTGTAGGTGCAATTGGTAAAGGTTCATCCAACACATATAGTTTCCTTTCATGTAAATGGATGGCCCGAAGGCACCTTTTCCACTCTTAGAAATTATTTCTGATGAGAAGGTTTTCCTTCTCAAGTATGAATTAAAAAGATATGTTTGATGTCATTTTTAATTTCGTTTCTACCAATAAGATGAATATAGTTTTAGTACTTTATCTTATAAAATTAATACAAATAAATAAATAAATATTAATTAGTCTCCCAATATTTTATAGAAACCTAATAGCCATCACCATTGGATTTGGAATAGCCTGTTACTTAGACATTCTAGTGGAAAGGATCCTTATTTCCCATCTCATTACCCAACATTGGCCGGTCAATAACTTGCATCTCCTTGATTTAGGATTACCCAACTACATTAACTCGCATCTCCTTGATCGGTTGAGTGGACTCCCCATCCTAAAATCCTTAATTTTGGATTTCCTCAACCTTTTCCTCTCAGTTACACTAAGTCCTAATTTTTC
The DNA here is from genome assembly GCA_963277665.1 of Viscum album. NCBI lineage: Eukaryota > Viridiplantae > Streptophyta > Magnoliopsida > Santalales > Viscaceae > Viscum > Viscum album. The sequence continues at coordinate 1,642,193,538 of OY728163.1, read as the reverse complement.
AGTCAACCCTTGATGTAAACTAAGTCAAGTCAACCTAGAACCTCAAATTAGAATTCCACGATAATTGAAAGCACCCCAACTTTGGGTGGTCAATAACATTGAACTATGGTGTGGTTCTAACCGAAGTAATGGAAGGCTATACTTACATAATATTTTATTAAGAGATTTTATCCATTACATATAAATGTCCATTTATTATCTTTTCACATGCTTGTTAATATTAAGTGGGATAAGATTACGTGATTAACCATGTATTAGACAATATTTATGCATAATCTATTTTATTTTTGTTTCATCTTGCATGCTTGTCAATTAATTAAGTATGTGATCACGACAAAACATCCATAATGAATAACCATACAACTGATTGAAATAAAATAAATGGTATGATCATGAGCTTGTTCTAATGGTTAGTTTTTCTAGATGTTCATAAACTAATCACTGACCTAGGGGAGAAACACCTTAAACCAATTAGATTTGTCATTACATCTTTCCACCTATCCACCTTTCTATCTCCTTGGATTGTTCTCACCTCAGATCCTAACTTGAATCACCTCTACAAGCTTGGGATCTCCATCCATTACATTTGATTTTACTCACATGCAGGTGAGGGGTAAAAGGAGGTTTACATAAAAGAAACCATGGGAGCGCATGCCCTACATATTAATGAGGAGATAAGGCATGTAGACCAACAATTTAATTTAATAAATCAGAAGGAAACCAATCACATACAAAGGTCTAGTCTAGCTCATGATCATCCACATTCATGCAATGAATTATGAATTTAATAAAAGTAGAATTCAATTTTTTAATTGTTTTTATTTAATATAAATCATGCTCGAATTGATTAATTGTTATATTTAATTAATAAGTCCTTTTATCTTGAAATTTTTCTGAATTTAATTGATAATCTCATCCATTATAATTTTAAACTAATTAGCAAATTAATTTAAAATTAACTATGTACACAAATTGTACCATAGAAGTAACCCGGTGAATACCCTTCCAAAATAATTGAACAAGTATTATACTTTTATACACTTTATTCTTAGTGGCATATAGCATGTGTGACTTATCATGTACTTTCATGACATGTACTTCACTGATGATTACACGAATTACATGACTTTTCGGTTACATTACATTCTTTAATGAACGTATAATAATAACTATAATACAACTTATACATGATATGATGATCTGAACATTATGCAGATATTAAATTTTTAATTCTACGTAATTTGGTAATAGTACACGACATGTAGATCTAATCTACACAGTGTGTATTACCTCCTTCACCTTCTTTCCGAAGTACATGCCTGGGGACCCTACATGTGAGGCGTACTTCAGAATTGTTGGAGTATACAGCGTGTCTAATTGGCCACATGCCATGTTGACTCCCCGTTACATGCTCACCAGTTGGATAAGCCATATATGGGATACATGGTTCATCCCTAACCTGAAAGGGGCTACACGCCATTTCCAATGGGCCAGACGGTGTGTAGTTTGGCAGAACATGTGCTTGTATTTCCTAGTCAATACACGGTGTAATAATTAACTACACAACATGTCATTAATTCAAATGATTTGAGTAATTTTCAAACTACTCATGTTTCATTGAACACAACTACAAGGTGTGTAATTTTGATTACACGGAGTGTACTATTGTATTACTTGGAAAGAATCCTTGGAACCTCTAAATGAGATCCTTGAAATAATTTTAATCATAATATTAATCGTTTCTGTTAGATATACAAGAAATGATAGAGAAAGAAACATATCTCTTAATTTATATTAAAAATAATGATTAAACATGAATCAAAAAACTAAATTATAAATGTGAAAATCACCAAGGATTATTAAATAATTATAAACAATAATATTCACACTCTGATACCAATTATAGGTTCTGAGTACGGTAGGATCATGGATAGTATGGTGCCCAAATTTTATTTTTTCCATATTCAATGAACAATCTGGGATCTATGCAACTATGAACACTGTGATCAATGAAATTGAATCATAGAAATAGGAAAAAGGAATATAAACTCAAAACTAATAAAGAGGATCGACATATTTTTTTTATAATTAAATTAATTAAATAAGAATTGCCACTAAGGTTTATTCTGTCATCATTGATGCATTTATCCATAGATCTGCATGTGTACCATCATTACATTGTAGAGATCAAGGTTAGATCTCCTCTTGTGGTGATCCATGTATGTTCCATGTATCTTCAGACATCACCAAAGGAGTCTCTGGGTGCTAGCATCGAAGATCCGTGTACTTTTGATTTCTAACATCGATCACCTTGAGAACTACTTCCAAATATTTCTCCTTGATCTAGTGGAGGAGGATCTCTATCATTCTTGAGAAAGTTCTTGGAGAGGGATGAACTCTCTAGGATTTAGATATTTTATCCAAATCATTGTTCACAACTCAATAAGTATTGCTTGGATGATAAGAGAAAAATATAACTAGGAATTTAATTCACTGGGGTAATAATAAATAATTTGCACATTTTCCTAAATTATTTTATTAATCCTATAGAAACCCTCATGTCAAAAATTAACAGAATCATTATTATTTCTTAACATTATCTTAACTTGATTGTTATAATTAAATTTTATTTAATCAAATAATATTCAATATTATTATTCCTCGCATGACCCTTAACTCGGTCCACCAATCCTCCACTATATTTATTAAACATTGAATAATAACTATTTATTTATTAAATAAATATCACTGCATTATTATCCAATTAATATATAAATATTATTTTCAAAAAATAGAAAATATTTATTTATTAAGTATTCCACCCACAATATATTCCCTCGAATAAATCATATCGAAATAAATGTTATAAGGCATCCATAAATCATTATTAAACAACAACTAGAAATAATAATTATTCAACTTGTTAAATAATAAATAATAAATTATTTAACTATGATATTGGATACACTTAGTATGTGACCCTCTAGTCCTTTTTCTTAATGGAATTAGGTGGAGCAACCTAATTTACAAGGTTAGCATCTAGAAACATGCCAAGGCACCCATAGGGAAAGAAGTTAATGCTACAATGACATTTCACCTCATATGAATTCTTATTATGTAATATAATCTCTTTTTCTCGATATTTCCAATCATGTTGGTTTCATACAAGTTACACCAACCAAAGTGCTTGATTTATCATTATTTAAATTCCAAAAAATTGAACTTTCTTATAGAACACCATGGTCATGGATTTATTTAGGCTATATCATTTCCATAAAAGGGCTTGATATATCAACTTCAATTGTGGAACAAAAGGGAAACACCATTTATCCCATTATTAATTAATTAAGTATTTCTTGTGATGCACTAAACAAATCCTATCTCACTACGAACATATGTCATCATGGTTTTCACTAATACATCTAAGTGTGTGATTAATAATACCCATTAATAATAATCTTAATGTCTAAGAACCAATACACACATTCACAGGTAGGAAAATCCAATGAAACTTCTAAATGGTAATTTCCTACTAGTAGGTCTTGTACTCATAATATCCTCTTGGACATTACCAAGGGTATACACCAAGAAAAGGTGGATCAAAGTCCTATAATTCTCCACCCCTAATAGCCTATATTATTTTTATCCCTTAAAATTATATCATCTTGCTATAGAAAATATATTCTAGAATAGTGTCATGTCACTTCTAGGTTCTCATCATAGTAGGGATCTTTTATAAACTTTTAGTGTGACATATACTCTTAGGACATTATCACATACAATGTCATGCAGAATAAAAATCAGGATTTGATAAAGATATTATTAATATCTATACAATGAATAAATTTTTATAATAATGTAAAAAATATGTTGATTATAGGTCACCAACTCCAACAAAAAGGTCATCACACATCAGTGTGTACTAATTCTATAAGCTCAATGGCCCTTTCAAATTGACAAAAAAAATGTAGTTTGGTCATCTTAATTTGTAAACAAGCATAACATATCTCAAGTGGTTTAACCTCAAATGATTATAATTAACCATCTTGATGAAACATCATCAAATTCTTCTCATTTACTTGTATAAGATGGTGATTCCAAAACTGGTTTTGAAATGAGTCTCTATAATTTTATTTGTTAAAAATTACCAATATTTGGATTTCATAAATTAATAAAAAAAATACCGTTATTCAATTGAACTATACCATAACATATTATATATCTATAAAATTAGAAAGTATTATTTCCAAAACAGAAAATAAATTCATCCTTTTCTAAAAAATAAAATGATATGATGTCCTTAGTAACATCAGACACATAATAAAAACACTTTAAAACCAATATCATTTATTTTGGAAATGTTATGTGGTTATATTAAATAGAAAGAGAATCCAACCTAGCCCATTAGAATCCCATAGATACACCTATAATATGGAAACCTTTTTAAATCTACTTTGTTCTTATATTTGGAGTCAAATGTGATAACCCCATGTAGTATATATAACAAACATGTAGATATGAAAATATTTATGGTACTGAGGTGCACAAAAGAAGCCAGTGGGAAAAGGATTTAAAAATTTTAATCACCAGAGTGATGAAACTAAATTTTCTTCATTGATATGATCCCTAGTATAGGTCTGAGGATCTCATGTGAATTATTTAATCACAAAAGAAAAATAAAAAATACATCATTCAACTTGGTGGTGTGTTCTACTATTGGTCATCACCAGTGAGTGTTTCTTGAAGGATACAAGATCAAACCCCTCTAGATCATTCAAACATGCTTCAAGAATCCTTTTTTATACTGATATTCAATGTTCAAGTGCTAGGGTGGAGCTCTAATGATTCCTTTTATGTCATGATGATCACTATAACCTTATTCCTTTGATCCATAAAGTCTTATTTGGGTTTATTTCTCCGATGGAGTCTTTCTCTCTATAGGATATGGGATGAAAATATGGGAGCTCTTACAAATCATGGAAATTAATATTCCCCATGAAAATAGATCCCACCTTCTTATATAGTGGGTGTTAATTACACAGAATGGGTTCTTGAACCCCATATAAGTAATGCCCAATAAATGATAAATAAATGACATGTTTTGATGAAATAACTTCAAAATAATGTAATTTATATTTTTATCAGTTACATTTAACATATAAAAAAAATATTAGCTGAAAAAACTAAGTCCTTAACTAGACTCATATTCCCATATTAATATTAAATTAATATTTGTTTGTATTATATTTTTCCATGAATTCAATAAATACCTTATGAATAATTTGTATAAATAAATTAAAACCCATTATTTTATACTCAAATGATAATGAATTTCTTTATTTTTCATTGACCAGTTACTTGGAAAACTCTCGGACTTCATGGAGGGTCCCCCAATGTCCTATATTCCTATTCACCATAATAGAGAAGACTCTTGAATATGTTATTGTGTGCTTCCATCTTCATCCTTATTTAGATAGTGGTGAATAATATTTGTAGACTATGAGTGGATTCTTGAAACCCATCATGCCCCTAAAGAGATAAGGAGTAGTTAAAGTAATGAAAAATGACTTACAAATAAATGTCGTGTAATATAATCTCTCTTTCTTTCAATATCTCATAAAGAAGGATGCACACTTGGTGTCATATTATTTTCTTACTTTATTAATGGTTGAAATTACTGGACATACTTACCTTCTTCTACCGTGGCCCTAGATTTGTAAAATGTACTACCATCCTGATCTAATGGTCCTGATATATCTCTTTCAATCAAAAATAAAAATTATTTCTTGATTATTCAGTCAATTTCATACCACTAATGACGCACCCAATGCAAGCTACATCATTGTGACTTCATTTCCATAGTTCTTTTCTTGCATCAAATTAAGTTATCAAATAGTATACAATAATAATAATTTTAGTTCATGATGCCATTAAACATGTTCCTAGATATGATCTACCAATGAAACCTGAAATATGTGGTGCTCCTATTAGAATATCATTAATCATGATCTTATCTTGTAGATATCACCAAGTGTGAAATTCATAAAAATGAGTTTCAATGATTAAAATCCCATAACACATGATATTATAACATCATATATGTCCAATCAGAATGATGTATCTGTACCATAAGACATATGTTTAATATTAATGTCACAGTATCTTGAGGATATCATTATATCCTAGGAACTACTATATCCTTTTGATTTGATAAATAATATATATATTACCATTTAAATAGTGGATAAAAAATGTTAACACTATAATGGTAAGTGTACATAATATATAACTCATTCTATATATGGTATAGTGATCGAAAAAGTTTAGTTCAAGTTGGGTATAGGGAACCCATTACTACCACGCTCCCACATACACTAGAGATAAAATTATAACTATCATTGGTTAGTTTTCACATGATAATATCATGTTTCTACTAATCTATGGTTTTATTCATAGGCATTCCATGTTTCCAATACATGGAAATTATTCTATCTACAACTTGACCTCATTGAGTAAGGCTTCCTAAGAGATGATATCCATGATTATATCCCTTTTTTCCACTATCAAGTCCAAACCTATTGTCTATTATTAGTAGTAAAATTATCATAATTTATATTATAATAAAAATTTACTTACTTTTTGTGATTCCAATAACTAGAAAAAAATTCATATTTTATACTACTTCTTTAGATACCTCAAGATCCACAATGCACTCACTATTTATAGACATGGATAAAACTAGCTTAAATAATATTATCCTGGTCATTACCTTATTCTAACTATGATATTCGATCATATACATTAATTGGAAGACTAATATGTGTCCCATTATAACTATAATAATTTCCTCTTCACCTATAAGATTTATATCCTGTATACATCCTCAGGTACAATTGGATAGTTATGATTACTTCATGTGTTGTTCCGCTAAACATAGCTAATATTTTTCTATTTTATTTTATATGTTGGAAATGACATATTTATTAAATAACATGGAATATGGGATTTACCCATAAAAAATAATATAGAATTAAACTTATCACATTAATATACTCCTATGATATATGCATGTATTCTTGTAGATATTTATTCCATATAACATTAGTAACAAATCTCTATTGAATTGTTCCCACTTTTACTTTTCAATACCTTGTGAGTAATTATACTATTGAATTGATTCTATTAACCATTGTATTTACCACATTAAATCTCATTCCCTAGAAATTAGTTTTTTATTTTCATTCAATCTCTAGATATTTACTTTTATTCAAGTCTTGACTACAAGACCATTGGTATTTTTAAATATGTTATCTGTAGAGACCCGAAGCTTGACGTACATGGACATTACATTACTTTTGCGGAATACTTAGTACATAACAAAAATGGACACACAAGGACCGTAATAGTTTAGTGTCTTTAGAAACTTGGAACGTAATCTTCTAATTATGGTGAAAGATCTTCAACATCTCCCATAAAGATCATCCCCTTTTTTCTTACCTAAAACCTTTCTTTATATCCTGGGGAAAAGAAAACATAAAAAGGGTGAGCTCAAATGCTCAGTAAGGGTAAGCATGGAGAAAATAAATCAAAAAATATACATTTGAACATAAAAACATGTACATAATGTTTAAACATAGAAATCTTGTGCAATGACATAAAACATGAAGTACGTAAGGCATAGATCAAAATAGAACACTAATCATGATAAAATAGCTTCTAAATAAAACTTGTAATTGTGGAAAAACATTAAGCACATGATATGATTTCCATAGTAGCCAAGGCATTGCTGCCAAGACCATCTTAGTGGAAAAATTCCCTTTCTGAATCGAGTTCACTCCTTGTTCCAGTCCTCTATTACTAAACCGGTTTAACCTGCCGTTCCAGCCATGTCTATCTAATGAGATATAAATATTTACCCAATTCATTGGAGGGAGATATAGGTCTTACCCATCTCATAATGAAATCATTCTTACTTGTGCCACAAAATAAACTTAAAACATTCATCATAATCCAATTAATTAAATGGGTTTCATAAATATCATCCAATCATCACATAGTCTATATAAAACAAATGGATATTTCATCATAAGAAAAGTGAAACCATTTAAATAATAGAGGCATTATACTTGAAACATACACTTATGAAATAATGTCATCTTAGATGGAAAATGGTTTTGATAAAACACTTGAAATGAATTCTTGAGAAAAATATCCTTTCTTCTTCAAAATCATTTTCTTTTCACAAAATTCAATGAAATTTTAAAAGAAAAGTATTTTGATGAAAATATTAATAAAATATTGTAGAGTAAGATTCATGAAAATGAGTCATTATGAAACCGTAAAAATCCGTTCACGGCGTATAAGTTAAAAATAACATTCTTCTCGTACTTTTTTCGGAAAAGTCAAAAAGTACCTCGTATGGTAAAAAAAATTCCTTACATACCATGTAGTAAAAGTAAAAAGAGGTTAAAAAATACTTCAAACATACATGAAACCATTTTTAGGAAACATGGACATGGATGATGACAATAACCTAAGTAAATACTTACGAATAAACAATCTCGGATAAGAACGAGATTGGAATAGTTATCCCTTACCTTAGGTTCGGTATGCTTCGTATGGATCCGAACCTCCTGTATAATGATTTAAATAATGTAATTGACTTATTACATAATCATATTCATTGTTATGATATCATATATGTTTCACTTATGACTTTATATTAGCCGTTCTTTTGTAAATTCCATGTAAAAGCAGTGTTTTGGGTAAAATCATTTCATTTGTCGTATGTGTTTCGACTTGTCGTTCTTGATATTATTACTTATATACTAATTTACATAATTTCAGAATGTAAAACATGGTTTATATATAATATATATTCATCATATATATATATATATTATAGATCGATAAAAGGAATGAAATACACCGTTTATGGAGACGGTAGGCCATACGTACGCATGAACATTGTTTTCATTTCCTTATTGAATTGAATGAAATTAAATAGAAGAAATAAATATATATATACATAAATCTAGTAGCATTATTATTTCATATATTTCATTATTATTAATTATATATACTTTATAATCATTCTTCAATGGTTAATCATGGAAAATGAATCTCATCGCGTTCGTGGAGACGATAGTCCGTACGTACGCACGAGGGATGATATCATTACCATGATCGTGGAATTGTATTGGAGTGTATGTATACTATTTAGGAATCAATATAACTTTACAATAATCATATATAGTCATTATTTACACCATTATACCCATCCAAGTAAGGTGGTGGTGGAAAATAGATTATGCCATGGCGTGGAGACGGTATTCTGTACGTACGCACGTGCGGTGATTTTGTTTTCCGTAGGATGGATAGATGGTGAAATAGGGTTGTTTCATACTTATAATAACATATCAGTATATGAGTGATACTGATGTTATTACTTCATAATGAAACAACTAAAGAAGATGAAGTAGAAGAAGAAATAATGTTGAAAGAATCGGTAACGGGCATTACCTCTTCTTTGAAGCGCCTCTTTGAGACCTCCTCTTAGGGCACTAAAATTGGTCTTTGAAGAAGACCAGGACCTCTAGGATGTTTCTAGAGAAGTGGGGAAGTGAAATTGTCAGAGTTTGTCTGAGATTCAAGGCTCAAAATGGTGTAAGGAATAGAGGGAGGAGGTTCCCTTTTATAAGGGAGGAGAGGGGCACCTTTGGATTAACTAAAAATATTTTTTTTTATAAAGTCATATTTGGTTTTTAATAGCTCCAAATTGAGTTATTTCGAATCTAAGGTGGGGATGGGTTGAAATAATCTCATCCAATATAATTTAGACAAGTTTAGGTTTCTATTTTAACCTTATCATTTATATTTAAATTAAGTTAAATAATTTTTCTTTTACCGTGTCTTCTTGTTTTCTTACACTATATGGTTAATAAACTTACTATAAAAAGCCAAACGAACCAAAAGTTGTTTATTATTAATATATACAACTTTATCTAAGTCATTTGGCCGAAACTTAGATTTTTAGGAATAAAATAATAATTAATAATATAATATTTTTTTTTAAACTATTTTATGTCAATTTTGACACTATTTGGTAATTGATTTTTGTGAAAATCCTAACAGAATGATTAGTTAGAACAAAGTTAACTAAATCAATACTAACATGTCATATTAACCTAAAAATTTAGTGTAATTCATAAAAAGTCTAAAATCACATTTATTTGGGTATTTATAACATCAATTATGTCAATATTCCATTACTAAGATAATTATTGCATCATCATTGTGTCATAAATAAATTAAATTATTTAATGTCTAAAAATTATAAATAAAACACCATTATGTAGGAACTATTTTTATATTTCTAATGAATATTTATAGTCGAATTTATCTTATGTATAACCCTATATTAAATATTATTTAGTTATTAAACATTGATTTTAACTATTTTAACCCTTCTTTAAATAAATTAATAATAAATGTTCTAATCTAATCCAAGTGGGCATAAATGGTCATATTTTATTCCTAAGGTTTTTTTTTTGGTCTAATTACACTTATCCAATAGAATTTGGACATGTGTTAGGGTAATAATAATAATATCATTTTTACCCGTAATTACCCTATTTACTTTTAACTGTGGTAAAAAAAAGTAAAAAGTTACTATTCACCAAAAATTATTTTCATCTCATTGAACCACATTTTAGTCCTTGATATTAACCGTGTGTCTCGGATTTTCAAAATTCAATTCACAGAAGTGGTAAAATTTCATTTAAATGAAAAAGTCAGTTTTTTAACTACCACTAAGTGGTTTCACTATTCATCAAAAATTGTAGTTTTTCATAAAAATACCAAAAACTCAGCCTAAGCATTATTTGATATTCCTAATTCAAAATTTATGTCTATTTTTCCAAATTCAAAAAATAGAAGTGGCATTAATTAATTTTAAAATTAATTCCCATTATAAAAACAAATAGCGTTTTTTTTAAGAAACAATAACTATCAAAATATTGATACTTATTTATATCCAATTTCAAAGTGAAATTAATTCCAATGACCAACATTGGATTAAATTGTAAAAATATATTCTAATTACACTTTAAAACTAATTAAAAAGATAATCTAACCATATAAATTATTGCGATGAAATAAGTTGTTTTTAATTAAAATATAGCGTGTTTTTACTATTCATTAAAATATGAAAGTTATCAGAATAATATGAAAATTTTATCCAAAGTAAATTTTTATATCCTAATTCCAAAAAAGAATTTTATTTTGTCAAATTGATCTTATAGACATGTAAAAAACAATATTTAAAGTGGGTGCGCCATCAAAAGGCGGCAAAACTACATTTTTTGAAAAATACTTATTTTACTCGAAAAAATGATTTTGTTCTCATACCATGTTCTAGAAAATGTGTAATATTAATAATAATGTTATAAAATTCAAAATGTAGTTGATACTATTCATAACGTTTAGTCCATAATAATATTATAACCATATATCGTTGTTTAGTGAAACCTGGTATTGCATACAACACACGCTATCGAGGAAGGTCACGATTGCGTGTAATGAAATCCAAGTCAGGGTTGTGTGTTCTGAAAGACTCTTCTGTTGTTCTATATAACAGAATCCAACCACATTTCATTTATACATTGAATATATATATATATATATACACTCAATGTTTCGTAGAATAACTACTATCAAAATTGTGTGTAACATGATCCAAGAATAGTGTTCTGTATACTGCAAGCTCATACGGTGTTGCGTATAGCGCAAGGTAATCTTGTTGTAGCTTAAAACACAAGACATCAATGATATTAAAAGAATATTTTTCATAAAATCTCAGGGTGTTACATTCTACCCTCCTTAAAATGAATTTCGCCCTCAAAATTCATCGGGGTTATAAATTGTTTACTATTTATAGAAACCCACACCGTAAAAAGGAATACTAAAACTTAGTTTTAAAAACTAAAGTATGAAATGAAACTATTACCCAAAGTAACACAACACTGGGTTTCCATGTAGGAGAACATAGGTGAAAATATAAATATGGAAGAAAAATCTAACCATCAAGTTCTAATGGAGAGTGGTAGAGAACATGGCTATGAAAAAGCCATCAATCACAAAGCCATAGATTTGTGATGATCTAAGGTACCATCAGATTCATCGGATATAAGGGCACTACGACAACATTTTTGGTTTTCAAGATAATTTCCCTAAAGTTTATGAACTTGGAATTAGAAGAAATACTTTCGTGATTTTGGTACAGTCTCACCGTTGGTCATTCTTTGGAGAATTTCTACTTCATCCCTTAAAGAAATGAAGTTGAATTTGTCATTCGTGAAGTGTTATCAGATCATGTGATAGAATGATGGGCCATTCCATCTTTCTCAAACAAAAGGTTAGAAAATTTATCAAAAATACATAAGTCCATCTATAGTGAGATTAATCATATATGGTTCCTAAAACGGCCTTATACTTCATATATCATACTGCTTAATATAATAAAATTAGTTTCTACTAAATAGGGACTTCCTGTAGGACAGTGGTATGTGATAAAGGCATGTCGTACTTCAGTTGTGGGTTCGATTCCCACAGCCTTGTCCGACGCGATGGGTTGTCACCCGTCCTGTAGGTTGTCCTTTTTCTAAAACTACATTATAAATAATATCGAAAAAATATAGCTTTAAACAATACTAACTTATGTCCAACATAATTCATTCCAATTTTTAGGCTTATCCAAAATACATATGTCCAATCTCATAGTATAAATAAAACTATTACTTTAAATGTCATCAACCAAGCATGTGAATACCATCATTTATCCCCCATATATATTATTGGTCACATTCCAATCATGTGAATACCTTAATCATGTATTCTCTTGAAAAATGAATACCCATTAAACCTTAGTGAAAACATGAATGCTTTCAAAAGTTAACTCTTTCCACATACCAATATCCAAAAATTATATATACTCAAACCATGATATAACCTTATCTTTATATCGGTCATGAGCTCATGAATACTATCAAACATTTAATTTTCTCCTTTTCCCTTCATTATGCGCATATCATCTACTTCCAAAAATATCTGAATAACCTTTCATGGTCACTGGTACCATTCATCATATACTTTTAAAACTTAAGTAAAGACAACAGTGTAACAATCCTTAGATGTCTCTTTATTCAATAGTACCATGAGATTACTTATACAACATTACACTTGATAAACATGTAATCATTCCACTACCTTCTTAAACCATTGACTGAGCTTCAACAATTCTTTCATCTCACATATCATTTGTAGTCTCTTCATCATCATCAACATAAATACTACCCATATGACAATACTGATTCTCTTCATGAGAATTTCCCTTAGGGCATTGGTTTGCATAATGCCCGTACATTCCACATTAAAAACATTTAACCATTGTCTATGTCGTAGCAATACCATTATCCTCATCCATGGTGTTAACTGAACCTTTTCCTTTTCACTTACTAGCTTTGTGTCCTTCTTTTCCACACCCAAAGAATATTCTGGTTCCTTTGAAACATTCTCCTTGATGCCTCTTCCCACATGATTTACATAGGGGAAATTGAACTTTCTTTCATCTATGATCATCATGAAACTCTATCTTTCTATTATAAGCTGAGTCAGGAAACTTACCAAATTTGAGTTTATTGATCATATTATGAGATTGCTGATTTGGAATAATAATGATTTTGGACTTCTGAATCCTATTTCATTTGGTTGCTCATGAAGAATATCATTTCATTGTCCATCATATCCTCCATTATCGTGAATCATCTTGTTTCCATCCATTTTCTAAAACCCAAAAAGAATAGTGTGAGAGACAAAAATCATAATCAAGGGGGAGTAACTTCAATATCTAACATCTTAGGTTTAATATAATATCGTTACCATAATTCTAGGACTATAACCTATACTTATACTTAACCTTAGGTACATCCCTAGACATACCTTAGAAATAGCTCTAGGGATCTCACGAAAGTTTTCGCATTCTAGATTCCAAAGGATAACTAAACCTTTCCTCTGAAACAAACTTTAGAGACCCAAAGCTTGACGTACATGGACATTACATTGCATTTGAGGAATACTTAGTACATAACAAAAACAGACACACAAGGACTGTAATAGTTTAGTATCTTTGGAAACTTGGAACGTAATCTTCTAATCGTGGTGAAAGATCTTCAACATCTCCCATAAAGATCTTCCCATTTTTTTTCTTACCTAAAACCTTTCTTTATATCCTGGGTAAAAGAAAACATAAAAAGGGTGAGCTCAAATGCTCGGTAAGGGTAAGTATGGAGAAAATAAAACAAACGATATACATTTGAACATAAAAACATGTACATAATGTTTAAACATAGAAATCTTGTGCAATGACATAAAACATGAAGTACGTAAGGCATAGATCAAAATAGAACACTAATCATGATAAAATAGCTTGTAAATAAAACTTTTAATTGTGTAAAAACATTAAGCACATGATATGATTTCCATTGTAGCCAAGGCATTGCTTCCAAGACCATCTTAGTGGACAAAGTCCCTTTCTGAATCGAGTTCACTCCTCGTTCCAGTCCTGTATTACTGAACCAGTTTAACCTGCCGTTCTAGACATGTCTATATCATGAGACATAAATCTTTAACCAATGCATTGGAGGGAGATATAGGTCCCACCCATCTCATAATGAAATAATTCTTACTTGTGCCACAAAATAAACTTAAAACATTCATCATAAACCAATGAATAAAATGGGTTTCATAAACATCATCCAATCATCACATAATCCATATAAAACAAATGGATATTTCATCATAAGAAAAGTGAAACCATTTAAATTATAGAGAAATTATACTTGAAACGTACACATATGAAATAATGTCATCTTAGATGGAAAATGGATTGATAAAACACTTGAAATGAATTCTTGAGGAAAATATCCTTTCTTCTTCAAAACCATTTTCTTTTCAAAAAATTCAATTAAATTTTAAAAGAAAAGTATTTTGATGAAAATAGTCATAAAATCTTGTAGAGTAATCTTCATGAAAATGAGGTGTTATGAAACCGTCAAAATCCGTTCACGCCGTATAAGTTAATAATAATATTCTTCTCGTACTTTTTTCGGAAAAGTCAAAAAGTACCTCGTATGGTAAAAAAAAGATTCCTTACATACCATGTAGTAAACATCAAAAATGGTTAAAAAGGACTTTAAACGTACATGAAATCATTTTTATTAATCATGGACAGGGATGATAACAATAACCATAGTAAATACTTACGAATAAACAATCTCGGATAAGAACGAGATTGGAATAGTTATCCCTTACCTTAGGTCCGGTATGCTTCGTATAGATCTGAACCTCTTGTATAATGATTTAAATATTTTCATTGACTTATTAAATAATCATATTCATTGTTATGATATCATATATGTTTCACTTATGAATTTATATTACCCGTTCTTTTGTAAATTCCATGTAAAAGCAGCGTTTTGGGTAAAATCATTTCATTTATCATATGTGTTTCGACTTTTCATTCTGGATATTATTACTTATATCATGATTTAAATAATATCATAATTTAAAACATGATTTATATATAATATATATTCATCATATACATATATATTATAGATCGATAAAAGGAATGAAATACACCGTTTATGGAGACGGTAGGCTGTACATACGCATGAACGCTGTTTTCATTTCCTTATTGAATTGAATGAAATTAAATAGATGACATACATATATATATATAAATAAATCCAGTAGCATTATTATGTCATATATTTCATTATTATTCATTATATATACTTTATAATCATTCTTGAATGGTTAATCATGGAAAATTAATCTCATCGTGTTCGTGGAGACGGTAGTCCGTACGTACGCACGAGCGATGATATCATTCCCATGATCGTGGAATTGTATTAGAGTGTATGTATACTATTTCAGAATCAATATGACTTTACAATAATCATATATAGTCATTATTTACACCATTATACCCATCCAAGTAAGGTGGTGGTGGAAAATAGATTACACCACAGCGTGGAGACGGTATTCTGTACGTACGCACGCGCGGTGATTTCATTTTCTGTAGGATGGATAGATGGTTAAATAGGGTTGTTTCATACTTATAATAACATATCAGTATATGAGTGATATTTATGTTATTACTTCATATTTAAAAAACTAAAGAATAAGAAGTAGAAGAATAAATAAAGTTGAAAGAATCGGTAACGGACATTACCTCTTCTTTGAAGCGCCTCTTTGAGACCTCCTCTTAGGGCACTACAATTGGTCTTTGAAGAAGACCAGGACATCTAGGATGTTTCTAGGGAAGTGGGTAAGTGAAATGGTCAGAGATTGTCCGAGCATCAAGGCTCAAAATGGTGTGAGGAAGATAGGGAGGAGGTGCCCTTTTGTAAGGGAGGAGAGGGGCACCTTTGGAATAACAAAAAATATTATTTTATTATAAATTCATATTCGGTTTTTAACAGCTCCAAATTGAGTTATTTCGAAGCTAAGGTGTGGATGGGTCGAAATACTCTCATCCAATATAATTTAGACAAGTTTAGGGTTCTATTTTAACCTGATCATTTAGATTTAACTTTATGTTAAATAATTTTTCTTTTATTGTGTCTTCTTGTTTTCTTACACTATAAGGTTAATAAACATACTATAACAAGGAAAACGAACCCCAAGTTTTTTATTATTAATATATATAACCGTATCTAAGTCATTTGGCCGAACCTTAGTTTTTTAGTAAAAACATAACAATTAATAATATAATATTTGTTTTAAAAACTATTTTATGTCAATTTTGACACTATTTGGTAATTGATTTTTGTGAAAGTACTAACAGAATGATTAGTTCAAAAAAAGTTAACTAAATCAATACTAACATGTAATATTAACCTATAAAATTAGTGTAATTCATAAAAAGTCTCAAATTACATTTATTTGGGTATTTATAACATCAATTATGTCAATATTTCATTAATAAGATAATTAGTGCATCATCATTGTGTTATAAATAAATTAAATTATTTAATGTCTAAAATTTATAAATAAAACACCATTATGTAGGAAATCGTTTTATATTTCTAATTAATATTTATAGTCTAATTTATCTTATGTATAACCCTATATTAAAAATTATTTAGTTATTAAACTTTGATTTTATTTTAACCCTTCTTTGAATAAATTAATAATAAATGTCCTAATTTAATCCAAGTGGGCCTAAATGGTCATATTTTATTCCTAAGGTTATTTTTGGTCAAATTACACTTATCAAATAGAATTAGGACATGTTTTAGGGTAATAATAATATCATTTTTACCCTTAATTACTCTATTTAATTTTAACCGTGGTAAAAAAAAGTAAAAAGTTACTATTCACCAAAAATTATTTTCATCTCATTGAACCACATTTTAGTCCTTGATATTAACTATGTCTCTCGGATATTCGAAATTCAATTCACAGAAGTGGTAGAATTTCATTTTAATGAAAATGTCATTTTTTTAACTACCACTAAGTGGTTTCACTATTCATCGAAAATTGCAGTTTTTCAGAAAAATACCAAAAATTCAGCCTAATAATTATTTGATATTTTGAATTCGAAATGATGTCTATTTTTTCAAATTAAAAAAATAGAAGTGGCATTAATTAATTTTAAAATTAATTCCCGTTATCAAAACAAATAGCGTGTTTTTTAAGAAACAATAACTATCAAAAGATTGATACTTGTTTATATCCAATTTCAAAGTGAAATTTATTCCAATGACCAACATTGGATTAAATTGTAAAAATTTATTCTAATTAAAATTTAAACCCAATTAAATCGATAATATAACCATATAAATTATTGCGATGAAATAAGTTGTTTTTAATTAAAATATAGCGTGTTTTTACTATTCTTTAAAATGTGAAAGTTATCATAATAATATGAAAAATTTATCCAAAATAAATTTTTATATCCTGATTCCAAAGAATAATTTTATTTTGTCAAATTGAACTTATAGATATGTCAAAAACAAGATTTAAAGTGGGTGCGCCATCAAAAGGCGGCAAAACTATATTTTTTGAAAAATACTTATTTTACTCGAAAAATTGATTTTGTTCTCATACCATGTTCTAGAAAATGTGTAAGATTAATAATAATGTTATAAAATTCAAACATAGTTGATACTATTCATAACGGCTAGTCCATAATAATATTATAACCATATATCGTTGTTTAGTAAAACCTGGTATTGCGTACAACACACGCTATCGAGGAAGGTCGTGATTGCGTGTAATGCAAGCCAAGTCAGGGTTCCGTATTTTGCAAGACTCCTCCGTTGTTTCGTATAACATAATCCAAGCATATTTCATTTATACATTGAATATATATATATATATACACTCAATGTTTTGTAGAATAACTACTATCAAAATTGTGTGTAACATGATCCAAGAATAGTGTTGTGTATACTGCAAGCTCATACGGTGTTGCATATAGCGCAAGGTAATCTTGTTGTATCTTACAACACAAGACATCAATGAAATTAAAAGAATATTTTTCATAACATCTTTGGGTGTTACATTATAAAACATATTTGACTTGGAAAATCAATGTGCTCCCACTAACTTCTTGTGGAAAGATGGTAAAAATCCATTACAAATAAATATTCCATGATTTTGTTTCTTAATTTAACCCTAAAATTTATTTCATTCAATTTCACCCTTTATTGGAATTTTATGGTGTCACCGACCCATTCAGGTTGTGTCATATAGACATCTTCCATGATTAGTGGTCTTGACATCTAAGGATCACTTTAATGATCATATAATATAACTATAACAAGTAAATTTCTAATGGATTTAGGCATAACGGCTTGGTATTTCTAATCATAACCCATTAGTACCATGATTGTACCATCCATTTATTTCCTCACATGAATAGCCAACATCGTTTTCAAAATAATAAGCCCATTTACTTTGATACATGGAATCCATTATAAAATTTTAATTGATCCTATCAGTTTTAGATGATTTTCATATAATTCATACTTTAGGATTTATTATTCTCCATGAATAATTTATCATAATCCATGGTGAATGTAAAACCATTACCAAGGTTCTAGCCTTCTTAGGTTGTATAGGTCTTTAGAACACTCTCTTATGAAATGATCTTATGTAACTTGTTCATATACCAACTACTTGTGCATTTTTTGTATTAACTAAACCCATGTCAACCTTTCTCCCACTGTGTCAAATAGATATTTTAACCCCTTTATATAAATATATTCTATAATTTGAATATATATTTTCTATCATATGTATTTAAGAAATATCCTAAGAAAAATTTTGGAAAACTACTTTAGATGCACATTATGTTTCTCTTGAGTCATGTTTGTTTATATCTTAACAAAATCGTTTCATTTAGAATCTTGTTCTTGTGACATAATGAATTTATATCATATAGTTAATCATTTCATATACGTTTTTACAATATTTGGTATTTGGTTATGGGATAAAACCATTATTTATTATGCATTTCTAAAAATATAATATATGTTTTCTCAATTCATATAAGTCTCAACATTGATGTTCTTTTATTATATCATAACTCTGATGTGTATAATAAAATTCATTTAGAAAATAATACATGATAAATTTTCGTGATCAATGCTTTCATGTAAGACTCATAATTGAACCTTTTTATTGGAATCATAGATTTGTTCTGGTTAAGGTAATGTTCATTTAGAAATTACTCCATGGAAAATTATAATGATCGATGAATGCTTGGTCAATATATTATTTGGAAAACCATCCCAAAGAAACTCATATATTATAATTATTCATATACCATACATCATTTTCACATTCATTAAACAAACTTAATGTAATCTTATGAAGTATATTTACCACTATCTTAACCTTGGAATAGTTCATGCTCTCTTGATGGGCTAATTTTAAAAGCTTTATGACTTGCCTTTATTTCTAAGGGTTTCTTTGTCCAAAACTATGTACATTAGTGTGTTGATAATACCTAATGTATTTAAATACAAAGAGTCTAAAACCATACTGGTTATATCTTTGATAGCTACTTATTTTATATTAGTAAAGTATTATATTTCCACAATTGAGTATATATGTCTTACATTTTATATTCATCAGGTACTGCCAATGATTTAAAATTTTAAAAAATATTTTATGAGTATTAAACACCAAAACAATATTGATTTAAAAATGAGAATAATGGATCATTGTTTCCATTTGATGTATAATATTAGTGTTTTAGTGATACTTAACCAAAGTAAAACTGGAATCATTAATCTTGGTAGTGAGAAGTAGTTCACTTCACTCTGATGACTTAGGAATCACCCTTTCTCAAGTTCTTGGAAAATTAACCTTAATTATTATAATGTTTCTAAAAATACTTGTTTTTTTTAAATACACATATGTGATAGTTATATTGTATTTAATACACAATAAGTAAAATCGAAACATTTCATACAATTTATCATTAAACCTGATGAAGAAATGATTACATTCTTATTTTATTCAATTCATTTCATTTAAACTTTTCAAAGACATATTTCATAACCTTTGGAGAAAATAACCTCGTATTTAATATCTCTTATTTTAAGTATTTTTTTAAGGTGCCTTTTAAGTCACACATTCCATTGGCCTTTTCCCTTGTCTTTCAACTTGTTCTCTATAAGAACTAAAGATTTAACATTATATGAAGTTATTATTTTATTGGTGAACATTACTCAAAAGGTAAAGAAACATTATCTATATATTATATGTTATGTGATCAAAAAATAAAATAGAGAAATTTGGTGATAATGATATAAGAATGGGATGTATTGAAATATAATGATCCACCTTTAAATTTACACATATCCAGTGTAATCCTCATCCCATTCATATATCGCTTCTCATTATCCTCACGAACTTCTAGAAGATGAGGCAACATTTGATATCATCCATGTAATGAGGGTGTATGCACAAATTTAATCGGTAATTGATGATAGTGTTAATATATAAACATAAAATTCATCATATATGAGTCTCTCATAATAGTTTCTCACACCCTCTCTTCCTGAGGTCGCTCAATAGGTATTAGGGACTCCAGTACCTTGAATTTCCTATATTGTAGTATTTTTCACAAGATCCTATACTACTCATATAAACCCATTTGGTGATGAATTTGAATTTTTTTCAATATAAATCACAGTGTTTTTTTGGTATCACATTCCATTTTATAAAAAAATCTAGAAAACTATTACTTTTATCCGGATAACTGATTAGAAATTATCAATTAATTTAATCATCAATTTTCTCTAATTATTTTATCAAACTCTAGTGTCCCTCAATATTAAACTCGAAATAATCTAACTCTTGAGTAATATAGTGGAAATTTTCCTTGAAACCTCTCCTCATAGTCTATTGGATATGGTTATGCCACTAATCTAAGAGTTTCATGGTAGGTATTTGATTGGCTAACCTCATTAACTCATAGCTCCTTTATCTACTGAGTGATGTCTCAGATTCTAAAATCATAAAAATTATTTAATAAATACTTTCACATAAATATTCAAAATTTTATCTATGGATAATTATTTTCTTCCATTTTTAGTTAATTAAACAAATTACTCTAATAAAAACTCCATAGTAATAGGAGGAAAACAAGAGCTGACAAGAACCCCATACACCTAGCTGTGTTCAAATTCAAATGAAGGAATTCATTTACCACTTAATATTTATGTGAGGTTTATATTATTTCTTGATGAATGAAATCATTTTTTATCAGATATGCTTGTACTATGTGATCGCACTAACAACTAACTATGAAATAAAAAGAAAAACATTCATCTCATCTTAGATTGATTTAGTCTATGAATTTTAAGTTTTTCATTTTATGTGATTTTGTAATCTTATAGACATGAACATACATATAAATAATAAACAATGAATACATTAAATATTCTACCTAACTGATCATGAGCATGTATTATCGGTTTATCCATTTAATATCAATGAACCAACCATAACTTATGGGTATAATACCTGAGTCGGGTATTGACTCGTCGCCCGAGTCCATTTTTTCACTTCTCATCTGGTATACCACCACTTCTAAGTGTGATTCACTTCTTACATCATCATAATCAATAGTATAAACACGCTTTCACACAAGTGATGGGGTCTTAGGAAGCATAATATAGATACATATAAGAATAGACACACAATCCATTATACATATTGAATGAAAAAGGTTGATGTGTAGACTATCAATAAATAAATAGTTAATACAGAAATTACACGAAGTTGTAATAATTATTTGAATAAAATTAAAGCACACATACAATGTGCCAGTCAATCTCATTATCTATCTTTTGAGAAATAAATGTTTGATTAAAATTAAATTTAAATAAATTTAAGGTAAGGTAAAATATTTAAATAAATGATTTATTTTTATTAAAATAAATGGTTTTTATTTTTTCATGTGACTAACTTAATTTTTAATCAAAAATTAAATTGATTAAATAATATAATTTTATTCAAAAAATAAATTAATTTATGTATATTAAAAATATTTTTTTCTAAAATTTTAAAAAATAATTAATTAAAACTTTCTCAAACCCACTGTGGGTTGGGATGAACCCAAATAGACCTGTTCAAGGCCGGGTAAAGATGTAAAGGGATGTTTTGAGTCAGGAAGACCCTCTCTGACCCATTCTACATTGGGTTGACCTGGTTTATTCCAATATCACCAGATCACAGCATGGGAAACCATGACATGGGATATCCACTCATCAGGAGGTACAAGTAGGGTTATCACCAGTCACTAGGAGTCGTACATGAGGCTATTTTGCACTTAGTATTGGCCATCATGGGGGCCTTGGTTGGGGAAGCCAATGGCAGCGATGTGTTAGCCCTGGGAAATTGTAGGCGTATCAAAAATGAGTCAATGGGGTTCTATTGAAGGTGGAATCCTGGCATAGACGGAGCACATGGTGTGGTAGATCGACCGAGATGGAGCTAGCTCAAACTTGTGGGTCATTGCTGAGGAGAAAAATTGGCTAGGGCATGAGGTCTCCCCCTGTATTAAAAAACATTTTCATTAAAGACTTATAATCCCCCCAAGGAGGTGTCTCTAATTTTATTTTTAATTTTTTATCATCCTCCTACAAATGCACCCCCAAGCCCTTATTTTCATTTTTTTTTTAAAATTGCAGTTTTGACCTAGAACCCCCTACATCCAATCCCCTTTTATGGAAAAAAATAAAATTTTCCACCCATTTTACAAATTTTCAAAATTATCTTTTAATAGGTTTTATTAAAATTGAATTTTTATTGGATAATTCCACAGACTGGTGGACTTAGTTCCTCCTAGGAAAAACTATTTCAGTTGGAACCTAGTTGAAAATGGGTCTTCAAAAACTGATCATGGGTATTAATTTTTGTTCTTCCAAATTTATACCT
Organism: Viscum album; assembly: GCA_963277665.1. Lineage (NCBI taxonomy): Eukaryota > Viridiplantae > Streptophyta > Magnoliopsida > Santalales > Viscaceae > Viscum > Viscum album. Next base: position 1,642,170,015 of record OY728163.1, on the reverse strand, counting down.
ATAAACTACTTCATTTTTATCAATATCAAAATTTTCAGATTGTCATAGCATGGATGTCTAAAATTATATCAATACACAGTTTGTTCTATTAGGACAAAATTAAAGTCCTCTAATTAAATTTAAATCAATTTTAATTTTCATGGATTACAAAATTCACATGATTTCTCTGATTCGAACTTATGTTATAAGGACATTGTTTTCGACGCTTTTGTTAGGGCATGTGCATCTGTCTGTGGAGGGTGCACAGCTGTTTCCCGGCATTCCCGCTTTCCAAAGGTGGGCGTTATCTATCACCTATTATGGGTCATTTTATCCTTGATTGAAACGAGATGATGGGATGTCGGTTCTTCCTTTTGTGGATTCCTCCTCGGAACTCATCACCTAGTCTGGGCCTCCCTTATAGACTAAGACATTGTTCGTTAAACTCTGTCCAATGACATTTCTTCATGGATTCCAGTTAATTACACTGCTTCTATCAGGACATTCCAAGGGGTTCGGTCAGGGAAGAAACCTTCGGTGGGGGAGTAGTCACGTTGGACATCACTGGAGTGTCTAGACGCTGGAACACTTGCCTTTTTGGATTTCTTCCCATTATTATAAGGCTTCTCAAGGGCACAGAATCTCGAGGCATCCAACGTTTAATGAAGGGAATTATATGCCATAGGCATGTATTTGAGGTCTTCCTCAGCATCCCATGTTCAATATAGGGTATGTAGTGAGTTTAATGTCTAGAGGAGATGTATTGGAATGATCAGAACACCGGCTAGAGTGGAATAGATTGGTGAAACCACTGGAGGAAACACTAATGTCGGAGATAACACATGGTTAGTTACCCGATTACTGCAAGAAGCATTAAAGAGATGAATTGGAATGATGTCACCGAGATGTGGTGGTCTGGGTAAGAATTAAGAAGGATAATGGATGGTTAATTCAATTTTATGGAGAATGGGATGGTGTCGACTCAAGGGTGATGGTGATGTTGGGCTTGAGTCTTGAAGGAGACCTCATACGTATCCCCGTGGTAAGGAATCAAAGTCCACGTAGTTCCGGATGGGGAGTATTGAATCAGGGTGTGTATAGAGCACATCAACCCGATTATATAAAGGTGCTTACGTGGGGTTAGTAACCTGAGGTTAGTCCTATGCCACTGCGTTGGACCAGCGATATGGTTCCCAAAAGCAGGGACGATAGTGGCTTACTGCTGGGTTTGGGTTGACAACGTCTTACTGCTGAATGGGGTTCACAACGGCTTACCATTGGATGGAGGCACAATGACATACCACTGGATGGGGTCACAACAGCTTACTCTCAGATGCGGTCACAACGAATTTCCTTTGGATGGGGTCACAATGGCTTACCGCTGGATTTCCTCACAATGGCTTACCACTGTATAGGGTCACAACGACTTACCGCTGGATATGGTCACAACAGCTTTCCGCAGGATGGGGTCCAAATGACTTACCACTGGATATGGTCACAATATCTTACCACTGGATAGGGTCACAATGGCTTATCACTGGATAGGGTCATAACGACTTACTACTGGATAGGGTCATAATGGATTACCATTGGATGAGTTTGAACCTCATGGAGGCTTCCTATTTACCTTATCTAGGATACAAGGATCAAATCCCACATAGTTCAAGATGGTGGATATAGTTTAACATCATATAGGATGAAAAAGGGGGATGCAGTTTAACGTCATGTGGGACGAAGGTGGTCTGATGTGAATGGGTCAGAACCAATGGAGGTTGGTCTTGAACCTCAGGGAGGCTTCCTATGTACCTTACCTTGGCAAGGATCGAAGTCCACATAGTTCATAATAGAGTGGTAACTGACGTGAATGCGGTCGGGACCAATGGTTATTGGTCTTGAACCTCATGGAGGCATCATACGTACCTTTCCTTGGAAATGATCAAAGTCCTTATAGTTTGGAATAGATTGGAAACCGATGTGAAGATGGTTGGGACCAATGGTTGTTGGGCATGAACCTTAGGGAGGCTTCTTACGTACCTTGCCTTGGAAAGGATCAAATTCCATGTAGTTCATAATGGAGTGGGAACTGATGCGAAGATGGTCGGGACCAATGGGTGTTGTGATTGAACCTCAAGGAGGCTTCCTACGTACCTTGCCTTGGAAAGGATCAAAGTCCACAAAGTTCAGAATGGGTGTGGGGATTATTCTATAGGATTCCAAGAGATAATTTCATGGTCTATCCATACTCAAAACCCATGTGAGTCATGCTCGCTATGAGTAACAAGAGGCATCAAAGGCCTGATGATCATGTCGCAGAAGGTGCGTTAGTGGGAAGTGGAATGGGGGGCTTACGCGTGGTTAGCGTCCCAAAGAGGAAACAGAGGCTTATGCATGGTCTGTAGCCAGGGGAGATGGATATTGAGACTTACTTCAGGGTGGATCCATGGGTGGTAAAAAATTATAAAGGGAGAGGGATTTGGAAATTAAGAAAGGAGGACTCTGGTGCCCATCCCCCCTCTCTGGTCCTTGGCACCGAGGAAAGAGGAGGAGCAGGGGTTCTACCTCCTCCAAGAAAATCTTGGGGCTTACACCAAGGTGGTTTCCCTTAACCCATAGACAGATTCCGCTCTGATTAAGAGGGTCTCATTCCATGTGTGGAATGATTTCACTCTCGTGGAGACCAATGCGCATACAGAATTTCCAAGGTGGGGAATCCCACGTACGACGCATGGGGAGAGGTCACAATTTAACATCATATGTTGAGGACGATGGCGCTTGGAAATTTAATGTCATGTAGCTCAGATGATGTGGGTTCTCTCCACACCCCTAGAACTTTCATAATGGATACCTGCCCACCCTTGGGGAAGGGAAGGCATCAGCAACGCCGTAGCAAAGGGGTGTTATGAAGTGATCCATTGAGGGTTCCACGTTATCAAGGCTATTTGAAGAAGAAATAGATGTTAGAATGCCTATGAGAAGAAGCATGAGGCAAAGGAATGAAGTGGGAAGCACCGCCCAAGGGACTTTGAAGTTACTTCATGAAAACCTAGAAGGTCGCAAGGGAAAAGGATTTTGTAGAGCAAAGGGGATCATAGGTAGAAGCCTCGTGAGGCGCTGGTGCTTCATAAAGTGTAGGGGCTTTGTGAAGAGTTATGCTTCTCGAAGTGAAGTGGCCAAGCCTAGTTTTAGGGTATAAGTGCATATGGAAAGTGTTTCTCGAAGTGGAAATTCCCTTGTAGAGCAGTACTTCGCGAAGTAAGGGTGCCTTTTGAAGTATAGCATGGTGAAGCAATGTGCTTCACGATGTACAGTGACCCCTTCTTAGCATGTGGGACACATGTTCATGGATGGTGCTTTGTGAAGCATAAGTGCTCCGTGAAGACCCGAGTCCCCATTGGGATCCCCTTCCTTTGCGAAGGCCCATGGGCTCTGCGAAGGGAATCCCTCCTTGAAGAGGGGCAGAATTCAAGAAAAGGGGGAGGTACTTCATAATGCAAAACTACCTTGAGAATATCATGGTTCGAAGAGCAGAAATTTCTTCATGATTTGATATCTAAGAAGGATAAAGGTCGAATGGTCCATCTTTTAGGCTGGATGGGAGCCCGATATTTATAGGAAAGAGGGGCCGCAAAGCAGAGCTCACTTTTTGCGAAGACACATGGAATTTTTTCAAGACCACAGAGCCTCCCGCCTCTTTATTCTGAAGTGGCTTCATAAAAGTCAAAGGGGGTTCACTGAGCCTCCTACCTCTTTTCTACGTGGTGGGTTCGCAAACGTCAAATAGGTTCATGGATCCTCCCACCTCTTTGCTCCGTGGTGAGTTTGTGAACATTAAATGGGTTCGTAGAGCCTCTCGCCTCCTTGATCCATGGCGGGTTTTTGAATGTCAAATGGGTTCGTGGAGCCTCTTGCCTCCTTTCTCCGCGGAAGGCTCGTAGAGGGGAGGATTGGCATTGGTCACGGTGTTGCGGGGCTCTATGAACTAGTTTTGCGAGGTAGTACCTAAGGGTTTCCATTTGTTCTTCTTCTTCCAAAATTTTTTCTCCAAAAAATGCCCCCCCTCAGACATGGAAACAAGGAGAAATCTAGGGTGAAATTATAAGGGTTAATCGCCAAAATCCCTCATCCAATCGTGAAGTGGAGAGGCGACGGGCAAGCCGAACGCGCCACGAATCTCACCACGGTTAGATGTGTCGCGAAGCACCAGGGGTCCTCGCCTATAAATAGGGGAGATGGACTCTCCTTTTTCCTTTATCTTCTCTACATTTTTGTCAATTAGCGATTTTGATTCGTGAAGCTATGCATACTTCGTGATTGCTCTTCGTGAATCAGGACTTCTACTTCATTGTGCACAGTGAGTCATTGACTCTACGGCAGTGCTCTCGGTAGCTTTCATCCAATGGTCAATGCAGGGCTTCGTGATTCCGTTGTTGGGATCGAGCTGAGTGAATAGTCTCTGCAAATGAGCTCCGAGAATAGGATTCTTGAAAGGTGTCCAAATCTTAAAAATGGAATGGCTCACCAAGAGGCTGCTAGGGGGTCCTTGCAGACACTTCCCGATGGGAGGAGATGGAAAATATCTTGGGTCTAGGGGAGTTGGTACAGAGCCACTATGACCATGATTTTTTGGTGAAGCTACTATCAGAAAGCCAAAGGAATTATCCGTTGTGTAAGAGGTTTCCTCTATATGGATTTGGACTAATGGATGACATATTTTTTCCTGAATCAAGAAGGGATAAGCCATCATACTAGTTTAGGAGCACGTCGTGCCAGCGCCAGTGGTTCAGGGTGGCTGACAGCCATGCCCAAGAGGACTTCACGCCTGTCAACGTTGACTGCATGTACAATCACTTGAACAATGTTGATGGGAAGGAATTTCATCCAAATTCATCCCCCCCCCTCTGTGCCAGCTGATCTTGAAGGCAGTCCTACGGAACTCGGGGAAGGGATGGTCCGATGAGTGGGATCTATGCTAGGGCGGTAGCTTCACAGATGACTGGGCCTGGGCCTACTGGGTAGGTGCCTCATGTGAAGATTTCGGGGTATATATAAGAAGAGTGGGACACTATGAGGTGGCTTGGGCTTCCCAATTCCATATCTATCAACAGAATTATCTGATGATGGAGTTGTTGTGAAGGTGGTCATCTAGGACCAATACCTTTCACTTACACCATGGGGAGGTTGTCATCAGTATATGGGATGTGCATCAGATCTCAGGGGTCCCGGTACTGGGGGTGATGTATGATGAATTCATCCCTGTTATGGGTACGTGGGAGGATCTGGATCAAATTCCACCACTGGTGATGACGTTGATGGATCTAGTGTCGGGAGAGGACAAAGAATTAGTTAGGGATGTCCATTTAAGGCGATGGTTTAAGTAATTATTGAACTTCTCGGAAGATAATAAGTTTATGGTGAGGCCTTGAATTTTCTCGAAGGGGGATCAATGAGGCAAGTAGCACTCATACAGGCAGATCTTGGAGGATAGCCAGTGGAAGATGTGGGGATTCAGCATCAGTACCGAGCAACAACTGGTAGTCAGGTTGGTCATATTCATTGCAGCAATCATTTGCAGTTGGATCCTACCAATGAGGTATACAAACATGGGCGTGTGACTAAGTACTTTTATCATGGTTTCCATGTTGAAGATTTGAGGGAGGGTCAACCTCAGGATCCCCATGCTCACCAAGTTGTACACGATGTTGTGGCATATCAACTAGGGGAAGAGGCCACAGAGGATATGCGGGCCATTCCACATTTTGTATGGGTGGATATCGGCACACGTTAGGGGGTGTATGAATATCTAAACCCCATCTCCCCTCTAGAATCTAACTTCCCTCCATCCATCATGAATGTCGCAGGGAGATTTATGGCCAAGATGACTGTGTAGAAGGTACTGAACCGTGTCTAGAAGGTAGAATAATTCAACATTCATCTATTCCTGCTACCAAAGGGTGCATTCACTGATGATGGAGAAGGAACAATAGAGAACTGGTCCTATATCCGGGCCTTTTGAGGTGGAGTCTTAGTGGAAAGAGTAGACCATGAGCCCCTATGTGAGACATACACCCCGAACTGATTTTCCAGGAAATTTCATTGTATGAAGCGACTGACCCCATAAGTCTATTTAGGGGTGCGCCATGAGGAACATCTATGTGTGATGAGGAAGATGTCGCTCATGTTCACACAGGAAGATGGGAAGATGTGGAATGAGCTTCCTCCACCAACCATCGTCATTGGGTTGGTGAACGAGTATGCCAAAATCTAGGAGGCGGCCTTCTTGGGGGAGATGTTGAAGCATCCAACCATTAGGGCCGGTGATGGTGTGCCTTTCCAACCTCAAGGCCGAGGCTGGAATGCAGCAAGGACTTCCCATGGTGGTGAGGCTTCCGTGGTGGCGAGGCCCACACTGGTTGAGGGGGAAGCAGTGGCAGTGGATCCAACAACATCAGCAGACCCAGTGGTCCCAGAAAAATAAATTTATCCATAGGGGAGCCCATCGAGATGATTTTTTAGAATATCCACATAGGCTCCGGGGAAGCGGCTGCACCACATAGACATGTCGGAGAATGCTATCATCTAGAGGCCTGGGACATCTGGAAAGTCAATAGGAAATTTTTCAACCCGTCCAAGATGTGTAAAAACTTTAACCGTATCAGGATGGATTTGTTGGGGATAGTCCCTATCAGGGCCAGCTTTGTGGTGTCCTAAGAAGAGGTGGAGCAATACCTAGTAGAGTTGTAGAACTATGTGAACTCTTAAGGTGCCCCGCGTCCAATGAAAGATTGGGTAAAGGTGTTGTTAGATCGAACGGACCCTCCACAATTTTCAGTTGTTGAACTGAGAGAGCACTTCCCTATGCCGGAAGAATCAGACGAGTCCTCCTGGGGTGAGGAGGTTGGTAGAGGGAGCCCATAGGAGGAAGGAAAAGTTGGTGATTTGAACCCAGGTCTTGAAGAGTTTTCATAGGATCTTGAGGTAAAATCTTGATTCCATTCACCAGGATCTGCTTCCCGGATACCTTGGACCCCTTACCAATGTTTAAACTATGCCAAAGATCCTCATACATAGACCATGTTCTCTCCCCTCAATAGATGCAGATGTGGGGCCTTCTGGATCTACGCCTACGGCTGCATCGATTACTGCATCTAGTGGGGCCAAGACACCCAAGGTGGCTCCTCCAGAGTTTTCAGACCTTCCAGCAATATATTGAGGGCCATGCCTCGGGGTCCCGATGGCAAAAATCCAGGAACAAGATTGATAATTCGATCTCTGTAAGTCTTCTTTATTAAATTAATGACTACCACCCATCAATCATATTAACTGGCATCTGCACACTTCTTGGTATGAATAGTTCTTCAAATGGAATGGGTTTCCTTGGAGAGGTTGGTTGGTAACTCTAGCAGCACTTTTCCAAGGGGGATTCCAGTGGTTGTAGAGGCGGATATCCAAACTGACCAAGTGGCAGTGCTTCCGATCACTGGTGGGACCATTAGAAGGGTTGGTCCTGTAGTTATTGAAGTGGGATGTGATGATGAATATCGAATGGAAAGTGTGGTTCATTCCATACCTGATCAGACACCAGATGTAGACCTTGTTGATGAGTTCTTGGGGGCGTTCCTTGTGTATGAGCCTACCAACCTCATAGACTAGGACGAAACAGCCTCTGATGAATAGGATATCAAGATAGTCTATCTCCGGTCATGGAATATGATCAAGAACTTCATCAATGACACCCCTCAAGAATAATGGATACACTAGATGGAGAGACTTCGTTTGTGACTGTGTGAACTATATGCTAGGGTGGTGAATGCCCAACGTCCCCACATGCTCATCCAGGATCTCATGGCGGAGATGATTTAGGAATATGTATGTGGCCTTGGCATGGGTTAGCAGTGGAGAATAGTGGTGAACATCAAGAGGCTCTATGAGGCTGAAAATGAGATTCATCGGCTGCACATCCAGGAAGATGAACATTCTGCTTCCCTCAATGAGCAATCAGAGATTATATCACGACTAAGGGCCCAGTTGGCAGAGTCCAAAGAGAACATGAGGCAAGAATCTGAGGAGATGACCATTATCCAAACCAAAGAGGAGTCGGCCCAGATCACAGCTGATGAACTGTGCCCCCTCGCTGTGGTAGAGGAGGGTAAATTGAATAGGTGACATCGAGTCCTGGATTCCACAAGCCATAGGGTGGAGGAGGTGCAACGTTCTTTTGACGGGGTCAACCGATCCATGGGAGGGGTTAATCCTCGTGTACTATGATGCATAAAACTTTTGAACACAATTTCATGCTTTGAATATTTATGCTAGATGCATGAATGAGTTCTATTATTTGTTTGGTTTATTTCATTTTCATTATATTCATGGAACATCTAGTGATCAGTCCCTAATCTCATGTGGATCGGGCCCGATGTGAGAAACAAGGGATGGTCACCTTATCATTCCACACAAATATAAGAGTGAAAACCAAGGTCCATGCATCCGGTGTATGAAAAACCAATCCAGATTCTTGAGAAGAAAGCGAGAGGTCTGACTAGAGTATGAAGCTCTCAGAATAATGGAATCATCACATTCCCAGTGTGCGTTAGTGCACGACCGGGGTAACACCAGGGGCGTTGGAATTAATCCTAACATAGAGGAGTGGAAGGTGTGAATCACGATACCCAAAATTTGAAACACTGTAGGGATGGCGTGACAATGAAGAATAACTGTTGAACATTTTCGAAACACAGTATTCTTATTGTGTTATCCTGAAATGGGGATAAAAAGTGAGGGCCAACCACTGACCATGTTCGAAACACGAGGCTTCACTCGAAATGTCATCCATTAGTCTTCCAAAATGTTGGCCCAGGACAGTAGGCGTGCCATAGGCCAATCATTCATACTATTATGGGGTCACTTTAGATGTGAAATAGGAAAAGGGTCTAAATAAAAGGCACGCAAAGCGTGGAGTGTGGCGTGATGGGTTGTTCGAATGGAGTCCAGCACTCTTTAAATTACTCCACAGTGGTGAATGCACATTAGGTGGGCGCATCGGTATGATTAGGGATCATACCTACTTCTGAACAAGACCTCTCTGGTAAGGACCTGTAATGACATGTAGATTTACGCCATACAGTGAGGACGGTGCACATAGTTTAAAGTTCATACATTATGAACCAAGATCAGGGCTGAGGGGCCATAAGGGTTAATGAACCTGGGGATAGGCCCAAGTTGAAATGCCTCGGTGTCTCTACATATCCCATAAGGATGAGAATCAATCCATATGTAGTTCTTGAAGAACAACATGGTCAAAGACCGATGCTGGTAGGGATAATCCTCTCAGGAGAGGAAACGGATGCAACCCATTATTAACATAAGGAATCCAAAACTTGTTCAGGGAAGAACCGTAGTTTAATTTCATGCATTGAGGACATGGATACCTGGGAAGGAAATGTGTGGTGTTGTACCTACCCCAAAATGAATGAGGACCATAAGATTCTACACCACACCACACACTCTCGGGAGAATCCCTAGGTCAAGGGACTGAATGTGAAAATTGGGCTGGGCCCAATACGGGTTGTCTAGGAATTCCAACATATCCCATGACGATTGGAATCAAGCCATATGTAGTTCTGAGAGTGTAGTTTAACATCATACGGGACGAAGAAAGGCATGTGTGGCATGGTTACGCCAATACATGTCCTACCAGCACTATTAAGTCCACGTGAGTCATGCTCGATGTGGGAAACGAGGAGTAGTGATGGGACTTACCTAGCACAGGAAATCACATGTCAGGGGCGATAGGACGCTAGGTGAATGACATCCCAATGATGCTGACCCGCCTATATCGCGCACCAAGGTGCGTGAAGGGGTAAATCAAAGTATGTTCGAATTCCACTTGGACATAAGGAAGTGGAAATGTGTGAATCTAGACCACAATGATGGTGGCGTGATAATAGGCGATAACTGTTGACCATGTTTGAAACACAATATTTGTTTCACATTAGCCTGGAATGGGGACAAACAAATGGGGGTTGACAGCTGGCCATGTTCGAAACACCGGACTGTCACAAATGTTGTATGAGGTCCTTAGAGACGTTGGCCCAAGAAAGTAGGTAAGCCAGTGTGGCATGAGAACAGGCTATAAAGGGGTTCCCTTCATACAAGGAAGCGGATGAGAATCCAAATGACAAGCTCACAAAGCTTGGACATGGAACAATGGAACGTCCCTATGAAAATTCCCCACTTCAGGTGCTTCCACTATACATCTGAGTATGACAACAAGACGTATCAAATAAAGGGAGTTGAGTCCCCCTCCAAGGACTAGGGTTATGAGGTTGCACGATTACCAAATTAATGGTTGTAGGATGGTCCATTAATAGGAGATTGATTTAATGGATTGGGCTTAGGGTGAAGAAGTAGCCAAACCCAATGTGTAGTTCCTCTAGGGAGATCTTACTTTAGGGTCATAGAACTTGTACTAGGTTGGGAAAAGATAATGGGGAACATGGTACAGCTATTGGAAAACCTGACGTGAATGACAACCCATGAGGTACTCGCCACACCACATGTTCCCAAAAAGGGGTTGGGCCTGGGGGCCAAAAAAGAGACGACATGATTTTAGATTCTTGGGGCTGGACCTTAGGACAATATGTCTGGGTGTTTCTATGTATCCCATGAGTATGGGAATCAAGTCATACGTAGTTATGGAAGATTTTGTGCAGTTTAACGTCTTGCGGCAAAGACGTGGAGTGATCTTAGTTTATGGTCATAGAACTCGGACTAGATATGGTAGGGAATGCGGGAGAAACATGGTGAGGTAATTATGAAACCTGATGTGAATGAGGACCTAGATTCCAGATTACCATATGTTTCTTGGAGAGGTTTTAGGTTAAGGGACCGAAAATGAAAGTTAGGTTATGCCCAAGGAAAAGTGCACAGGCATTCCTACGTATCCCATGAGAATGAGAATCAATCCACCCGTAGTTCTTGGGATGCCACAGTAATATACCAGTCTTAGATATACTAAGGTCATGCAAGTATTTCCCTTGCACCAAAAGAAGTGTAATTTGATAGATATTGTTTGTCCTTTAGGATAGATGTTTGTTTTTTACTTTGTGAAGTGATGGACCTAGGATAGAAAGTCTAGGAAACACCACAAGAATCAAGTTGTGTGCAGCCATTAACAAATAGTATGGTCTATGACCGATTCCCAACATGATGTCCCCTCAAGGTAGGACACCATGATGCAGTGCCTTTTTTCATCGTGAGGCCATGAAGATAATGTAACGATTTAGGGTCATGTGATGGGACCAACCATACACTATAATGTTGTGCAGTATGGACGTAATAGTTTAAAGTCATGTGGGACTAGGCATCATAGTTTAAAGTCATATGGCTCAGACATGTACATGAAATATGATGTTCAAAAGGGAATGTTCATGGCGTGATAAAGAATACTCAATGTGAATGAGGACATAATCTCATATCACACCACTTTTATTTCCAAGAAAGGATCCTCGGGCCGAGGGGGATAGAAAAGGATAGAGAATATGGGGCAGGAGAGACTAGCTCTCAGTTGAGCTAGACCCAAATATGAGATGTTTGGGTGTTCTTACATATCCCATGAGGATGGGAATCAAGCCATACATATTTTTAAAAAGTTCATTTTAATGTCATGTAGGACAAAGGAGACGAGGTAGGAGGGACTAGCTTCATGAAGGGGAGTATGTGATGCGGCCACTGTAAATCTGATGTGAACGGAGGCATAATCCCATACATGAAAAATCACATGGTCCTATAAGAGTTGGGGACTAAAATTCTGAAAATAAGAGATAAATTAGTGCAACTCAAGCTGGACCCAAAGACAAGATGTCTGGGCGTTCCTATGTATCCCATGGGAATAGAAATCAAGTCGTATGTAGTTCTAAAAGAGATTTTAGTTTCAGTTCTTAGAGTCTGGGCCATGGAGAAGAAAAATACTTCTAAGTAAGGACATACCTCAATCCGATCCATAATCCCATGTGAGAAAACTCGGTGTGGTAAACACGGGCAGAAGAGGTTCTTGCAATACCTCGAATATATGCCAAAGGGAAGTCGGCGTGGAGCCCCAAATGACGCCATACTATGGATTTGTCCTCCTAACATGTAAATTCTCACTGAGGGATAGTACCAGGAGGGTTGAAATTCTACTTGGAAACAATGGGTTGGAAAATTTTTTGAATCATGTAACCGATATTTAACGATTTTAGGGGTTGTCATGACGATGTAGGATGACTGTTGACCATGTTCGAATCACAGTATCCATATCGTGTGACCTGAAATGGGAACAAAAAATGAGCATTGACTGCTGACCATATTTAAAACTCTAGACTTGTATCGACTTATTGTCTGAGACCCTTGAGGATGTTGGCCCGTAATGGTAGGTGATCCCTTAGTCCTAGCATCAATGCCATTTGCGGGTCCCTTCAGATGTGAAAGATAATGGAAGCCCAAATTAAGGAGAACATGAAGCCTAAAAAATGGGTGAAAGCATGTCTAGCAAGAACCTGACACTCCAGGATCTAAACCAGAGTACTCATGGGAACATTGGTGAATCACCGAAGAGGGTCAAGGGACCTGAATTAAGGGAAGCCAACTCAAAGAAATGAGAGTAGGGAAAGGTGGAAAAGGCCGCTCAAGAGAGATAGGAATGTGGTGTGGCAGTTATAAACCCGACATGAATAGAGACATAAGCCCATATCATACCATATACCCTGTTTCTAGGAAAAATTAGGCCAAGGGGTCAAGATGATACGGAGTTTTCTAAGAGATGTGGTTGGACCCAAAGACTAGATGTTCGGGCGGTCCTACATATCCCATGAGGATGGGAATCAAGACACGTGTAGTTCTAGATAAAAGGATGACACAAATAAGGTCAAGATACCCCAAAAAGGGGAATATACGGCACGACAAGTAACCCAATGTAAATAAGGATGTAATACCACACCACACCGTACAATCCTAAGTGATAACTCGGGCTAGGGGCCTAAGGCTAGGCCATAGACAGAATGTCACAGCTAGCTTGCAGTTTAACTTCATTTAGTAAGGACGATGGTGATATTAGTTTAAGGTCATAGATATCAGACTGGAGATTCCTCTTTTAATGTCATATGTGTGGGATAGAGAGGATGAATCACAGTGCCTATGGAAGACCACAAATCGGCAACGATGATAGAGGACAACTGTTGACTAGGTTCACAACACAGTATCCACCCTTGTGTGACCGTAGTTCAGGGAAAACAATTGAACTTCAATCATTGAACATATTTTCAGTACAGGAATTGTATCAATTTGTCACCTGCAATCCTCTAGGACATATGTCCGTAATGGTAGGAGATCCCTTAGGCTGAGCATCCATGTTGTCCAGGGGTCCTTTTGGATATAGAAAGTGATTGAAACTCAAATTATGGGGCTCGCGACACGTGGTAGGGAAGGTGCTCGTGATATGGATGATAAATGAAGGGAGGGATGTCTCGAGGAGATATGTGTGGCGTAGTGAAATAGCCCAAAATGAATAAGGACATGAGTCCATACCACACTGTACAATCCCAAATGAGAACTCAGGCTAGGGGGCTGAAGGGGTTGAAGGACCCGAGGCTGGGCGCCCCAGCCAACTATAGCCGTATGCTCTCTCATGCAGGAATTACCTAATCATAGCTCATAATCCCACATGAGTAATGCTCGGTGTGGGAAAAAAGGAGCAGGACTAGGATCTCCCCATCACATAGGGGTCTAATAGCTAGAATTACATACCTGCTCAATGCAGGGAAAGGTTTTGAGAGACGGCAGGGCAGAATGAACCACTACACTCAATGTTTGGGACATATGGGGGTGGTGACAACAACAAAGGATACCCATTGACTAGGTTCAAAACATAGTATCCACATCATGTAACATGGTATGGTCATGATGAACTCAATGTGAATGAGGGAAAAAGCATGCACCACACCAAGTGTTTTTTTCCAATGAGAGGTCCTGAGGTTTGGGGATGGGCCTACGGATAAAATGTTCGGGCAGTTCTATGTATCCCATGAGGATGGTAATCAAGCCATACGTTGTTCTGAAAGGTTCATGCAGTTTAACGTCATGCAATAAGGATGTGGGATTTTTATAATAATGAGGAGGGGAACATGGTGCGACTTTCGTAATCTTGCCACGAGTAGGGAAAAAAGAGCATAGGCAGCGTCATATGAGATCCTCCAAGGGATCTACACCCAGGAGGGGTATCCAAACGAAAAGAGCATGAGGCTGGATTCAGGAAAATGCATCCAAGAATTCCTACGTATCCCATGAGGATGGGAATCAAGCCATACATAGTTCTAAAAGGTGTAGTTTAACATCTTGTAGGACAACACCTAGTTTAATGTAACAGGGGACATTTCACCATTTAAGGTCATGTAGGACCAGACTGTTTAAGGTCATGTAGGAATGGACAGTGTAAGGTCATGTAGGACCCTGATGTAGTTAAGGGTCATGCGAGGCCATTACACAGTTTGGGGTTATGCAGGACCGTACATTTTAAGGTCATGTAGGACCAGGGGACTCACGCAAAGTATTTCTTAAGGAACATGGCATTGATGGGAGGATTTATACGCTCACCATCCATGGTAACTAGTGAGTATGTTCTATTGGAGTAAACCTTGTGAATGATGTAAGGTCCTTCCCATTTGGGCTCCTACATGGGCGGTTTCCTTCCATGTATCATTGGTGCCCTCAGGGCCAACACCAAGTTGACTTGCAAGAAAGAGTGGAGGAAAAATTTCTTGTTGAATGCTCTAGCTATTTTGTTCTGATGCCTTTCTAGATTGTACAGGGCATGAAGCTTATTCTCGTCAACTGCTTCCAACTCAGCCAAGCAGATTTCAGCTACTTTATCTGGCACTTGCTGATCATAGACAGTTGTGCGCATTGAGGGAAATTGAATCTCTATGGGCAGGATGGCCTCTGTTCCATACACCAGGGAATACGGGGTCACCTAGGTGGAATTAGGATTCATCATCCAATATGCCTAGAGGGCATTGGGGAGCTTCTACGATCAATTCTTCTTATTCTGACAAACCATTTTCTACAGAATGTTAGAGTGGGTTTTGTTGAACACCTCGATCTGTCCATTTGTTTGCACATGATAGTGAGAGGTATGGTTAGAATGGATGGTGTACATAGTGTAAAATTTCTTCAGCTCAGCTACTTGGAAGTTCATTTTGTTATCGGTGAGGATGGCGTGAGGGTCTCAAAATCGGTATATGATGTTGGAGCTCACAGAGTCAACGATGGAACAATCCTCGACCTTTTTGAGTGGAACTGCCTATTCCCACTTCCAGAAGAAATATATAGCAGTTAGGATGAATCCGAACTGGCGAGTTGTCACTGGTGGACAGGGTTCCCCGACATTAAGTCCTCATACCGCGAATGGCCAATAGTACTTGGGGGAGTGGAGAGGCTCTGGCAGTCGATGCATGAAGTTAGCATGAATCTGGCATGCATGAAACCTTTTGGTGAACTTGATGCAGTCATAGATCATGGAGGGACAAAAATACCCCAGTCATTGGATCTGGTGAGATAGCTTCGGCTCAGTCTGATGAGCCCCGTAGGAAACGACATGAACCTCTTGCATGACCTGGGAAATCTTCTCACCTTGAATGCAACGGAGGAGGACCCCAAAAAAACTACCCTTTTAGAGGATCTGCACACGACCAGGGCCGTCCTGGAGGGTGAACTGTAACGTACGTCATTTGATTCGCTCGCGCTCGGCCCGATCTGTCAGGAGATTACCATTTTGGAGGTACTCGACAAAGGAGGTTCTCCAATCAGGAATCACTTAAATCACTGCATCAGGGGGACCTGGGGGTCCTGACGTGGAGGTGCCAATGGTAAGGTGGCTAACCTGCAGGCTGTCATCATCACCTAGAGTGACGGGAGAAATGAATCTTCGGTGTGCCACATGGATAATCAGTTCATCATGTTTGGGCTCTGCAAGTGATGCATCTAGGCCGGCCAGGGCATCAGTTCGACCATTCTGAGATCAAGGGACATGAGTAACTTCTGGCCAAGATGGGAATCGGCCAATTTGTGGGAGAGTGCATTCCAACAATGGCATAACACTTTTATAAATTTGGCTATTTGCGGTGGGATCCCGTCGTAAAAAACCCTTTTGCGACGGGGCCTATAAAAAATAGCTCATTGCAGAAAATGGTTTCGCAACTAGTATTTTTTTGCGACGGGCTCGTACCAAAAAATATTACTTGCGATGGGAAGCAGGCTCGTCGCAAATAGTTGTCCGATTAAATACATTATATATACAAGAACCTTTAGAGACAGGCCCATCGCAAAAATTATTTACAACATGATACCAGCCCGTCACAAATAGCTTATATGTTATAAACCTTTTGCGACGGGCCTGTCGCAAAAAAAAATTTGCGATGGAAGAGAAACTCGTCGCAAAAAACTTTTAAAAAATACATATATAATCTATTTGCGATGGAACCATGTCCAAAAAGGTCCCATTGCAAATACTTAATAAAATAAAAATATTAATATTAATATTATTAAAATGATAAAAAAATTAAAAAAAATTAAATTTCTCAATATTTGAAAATAATTAATAAAATATAAAAAATAATAAAATTATGATTAATGAAATAAATAATATTATTATTAATAAAATAATAAAAAAAATATTATAATTCACAATATTCATAAAAAATATATAAAAAAATCATAAAATATTATTTTTATTATTTTTATTATTATTAAAATAAACAAACATTAAAAAATATAATACTAATAATAAATTATAAAATATTAAAATATGAAAAATACTAAAAAAATATTAATTATTCACACCAATATAAAAGACAAAAACTGTAAATAGTTCATATTACAAGAAATGTTCAATTCAAATGTTTTTAACAGAACAAAAAAATCACTTGGGGGATAGTATTCTGGAGGAGATAGAGGAGCTGGAGGAGACGGTGGAGAAAACTCCATCCCTAAACTACATGGCAGACGGTGCACATACTCCATCTGATCGCGCTACTACTGCTTCCATCGACACATGTCCTCTTTATGTTGTTGTTGTTGTTGATGCATATCTTCCTGATCCTTATGTAAAATCTCTATAAGCACATTTTGAGATCACAACTGCTCCTGATACTATGAGCCAGAAGATGATCCCTCTCCATGGGCTACCCTTGAGCTAGATGCTGACATCACAGCAGCACCATAATATTTCCCAAAATTCAAAAGAGAGCTGATACCAACTAGTCGTCCCTTCTCAAAGTCATACTGGGTTACCTGCATCCATGTCGCCTCATCAAAATTGTGGGCACTAGACTGATCAGTCATCTCGTCCTGACTCTAAGCCTGTGTCTGAGAGGTCGTAGCCTCATATGACTCCTTCAGTTTCAATTTGAAATTAAAATAGTGAAAATAATATATGCAATTAATTTTAAATCTGAAAAAGAAATAATATTGACCACAATCTGATGCTGGAAATCACCTCTAATCTCTCTAATGGCTGGATCATTGTACATCCTCTAATAAACATCGTACTCCATAATATTGATATGCTCGACTACCTATATGAATATAAAATAAACTATTTATATGTAATGTTATATAAAATATTTAAAAAAAGATACTTACCAGATGCTCTCTATGCATAGTGAATGTACGGATACCAGCTCGATGTGTCACCTCCTGTCTCCTCCGGTTCTATCGGCCCAATGAAGATATCTTCTGAAATACACTGCTCAACTAGTGTGAACATAATCAATCCCAAATGTGAGACTAAATTTACTCTGGTTGGTGGGCTCTATATGACTCATTAAATATTTTCTCTCCTTATTTATTAATGTTTGTCCTTCTCAAATTGTGCAAAAACTGACGGAAATGCTCACTCATAGACACCTCCCATGCCTCGTGGATAGTGTCATGCATTCTATCCTCGATGGGATACCATAAAACCTACAAATAATTTATAATATCAAATTACTAATGGAATAAATTTCTAAATAAATATTGTTTATTTACATACCAGCCAAGGATTGAACATTCCAAACCGTACATCAAAGGGAATCTATTCCCATGTGATCCATGGCTGATAAAAATAATTGCGCAGGAAATCACTCCTCTGTCCAATATCTGCATGTGAAAAACTGTGAAAAAAGAACAAATAATAAATTAATTATTAAATAAATTAATTAATGAAAGATAACTAAAATACACAGGTTATCATACCCCTGCGTGCATGGATCAAAACCAAGATGTGGACACCACTCAGCGATAGATTCTGGAATCATAAGTCTCCCAATATCATTCCCCCTCCACGTACCCCCTGAACCGCTAGTATCTTGAGGGTCAGATGATCCCAAATACTCCTCATCCAAAGGTAGCTCAGCCTCCTCCAACTCACGAAGTATATCAAGGTCCATCTGAAACAAAAAATGATTGTTGTTAGTAGATAGTTGAAAATAACTATTACTTATAGATATATATTAGTTATGATTATAACCAATATTTAACCATGTAAATGTTCACCTTCAGCATCATCTTTATATCTGACGATGCCAATGTCTTCATATTCATCATCAGCGTCATCAATATCCATAAGATTTTTGGTTTTATCATCTCTTTCCATTTCAAATTCAATTGTAATGTCATTAACATCATCATCATCATCGACCCTTAATTGTGGGGTGTCATCATTTATATTCATGTCTCCTTGTGAAAAGGATGGATTTTGAGTAGTCTCATGAAAAATATCAATTCCTTGTACTTCATCATAACCACATTTAGCTTGAGTAAACTAATTTTCCTGAGATTTAATTTTTATTATGCTCCTCCAATCACTCAGGTCTCTTGATGTAGCACAGTACATTGTGTAATATATTTTATGTGCCTATTGAGCTAGTAAAAATGGTTTATTTACGACAATAAGACTTTTATATTTATTGTCAATGATTTCATGAATTGGATGAATATACAAGCCTCTCTCGGTATCTAACCGTCGATATTTAAACATTGTTATGTATTTTTTTCCTAGATAACACAGTTCAATAATTTCATCCAGCATGTTGTAAAAGTCAACTTCAGTTTCTCTATGATGTGATCCTCTCAAGGAAACTCCACTATTCAATGGTTTTTTTATTCCCCATATGCATGTATAAGAAATAGAAAACCATTCACCACATATGCATTGTAAGATTAAACCATTTTGGATTATGGGTTACTCAATATACACAGTTGCTTATCAATTTTATTAGCATGTGGAGACACCTGAAATTTTTTTAAAAAAATATCAATATAATAAATAATAAAATAAATTGATATTTTAAACCATCAATAATTTATGTTACTAGTTTTTGAAACCATTGAATTTTTTTTTTCTGTCACTGTTCTTTAGGAGAAGTGGCTACAATTTGTGGAAGTTTTTTCTTGACGTGATTATCATATAACCTACAAAGAAAATATGTTTACTTACTGTAAAAAAAATTATAGAATAAGTGAAAGAATCACTCATATTACAAATGATTTCATTTCATTACCGTTGAGCAGAACATATGTATGAGCTATGTGATGTTCATAATCTAAAATCCATCATTCATGAACTCCACCGAATCCAAGCTATGTATGTTTAAAAACATAAAATTGGTTTTCCATTTCATCATCACCATTCCTTGCATTCCATCCCATGCAGTTTTATTTTGATGTATATTCATATTCAAAATAATGAGAGCATAAAAAATAAACTTCCTCTTGTAAATAAGCTTTAGAAATTTATCCTTCAACTGGTGCTTTGTTACATATTTTTTTCTTTAATTTATGGATACATCTCTCAAATGGGTACATCCATCGAATCTATACCGGACCACCACATTTAGCTTCATGTGGAAAATGTAATATCAGATGTTCCATTAAGTCAAAGAAATCCTGTGGAAAGATTTTTTCCAGTTTACATATACTGATAACAACATCTTTTTCTAGTTTACTTAGTGCATCATAGTCTATTGTCGCAACACAAATGTCTCGAAAAATATATGATATGTCTGTTATTTAATCCAAAATCATTGAATTCAACAAATCTCTAAATCCAAATGGCATAAGTATTTCCATTATAACATGACAATCATGACTTTTTAATCCAGTAATATGACCATTCTTAACCCATCTTCCCAAGTTGGAATCATAGCCATATGGAAGTATCAAATATGCAATCCATTGAAAAAATAATAAGTGACTCTCTTTAGACAGTGTATAAGATTCTTTTGGATTCATTAACTTCTATGATCTGACATTTTAAAATAGTTCAAGTTTCGGTCGTCTACAAATTTAGGAAAGATCTAATTGTGCCTTTACATTATCTTTGGTATTACCTGGTGCATCCAAAACAGCATGAAATAAATTATCAAAATAGTTCTTCTTAATATCCATGACATCCAACATGTGGTGGACCAAAAAATCAGACCAATATGGAAGATCACAAAAAATGCTTTGTTTTATCCAATTATGTTCTTTCCCAAAGCCATGAATTTTCTATTGGCCTATAGTTAGCCCAAATGTGATGGGAGGTAATGAAAATACAATTGACTTTAACTATGTACCTGAGATCATTTTTGGAGGTTTATCCCTTTCAATTGTGCCTTTCCTAAAATGAGATTTGTTCTGTCGAAAATGATGATCGGTTGGAAGAAATCGGCAATGACAGTCAAAATAGAAAGTTTTTTTTTCATTGATGATCATAAAGGCTTTGTTGTCTTTCATATAGTAAGGAAATGATTCCAGGCCATGTGTAATCTAGCTAGATAACATTACATATGATGGGAAGTCACTAATCGTCCACATCAATGCATATTTTAATATGAAATATTGTTTCACAACAACATCATATATACTAAAACCATTACTCTATAATGAAGTTAAATCATCAATCAAAGGTTTCAAATAAACATCAATATTATTTTTTGGATGTCCTGGGATTAATAAGGCCAAAAAGATATAGGGCTCCTTCATCAACATCCATGGAGGTAAATTTTACAGAGTTATAAAGACATGACAACATGAATATTAACTACCATAAGAACCAAACGGATAGAAAACCTCAGTAGAAATACTCAATCGCATGTTTTAAGCTTCTAAAACAAAAGACGAATGCAGTCAGTCAAAATGTTTCCATGAATCACCATCAGAAGGATGATTCAAGATTTTATTGGTTGAAATCTTGGTTTTTTTCCATGACATCATTGATGTTGTGTTCTGAGACATAAACAAACACTACAACTTGGGTGTGAGGGGAAAATATCTCAACTGTTTCATAGGAATCGATCCAGACTTCCCCGGTTGAGCTTCTTTGAACCTCGACTGTCCACATATGGTACAACTATCCAATGTCTCATTTTCACCAGAATATAAGATGCAATCATTTCCACATGCATTAATATTATGATAACTAAGGCCCATATTACGAACCAACCTCTTTCTCTCATATTAATTTGCAGGCAACACATTTTCTTCAGGTAATAGTGTTTTAACCAAAGAATATATCTGATCAAAATAATTGTTTGACATTTCATTATCTGATTTAATAGCCATAAATTTTTCAACTGCTTCTAATTTGCTTATCTGGCAACCATGATATAATGCATCCTCACCAGACCTCAACAAATCATAAAATTCAGATGGTGCCAACTCAGGAGTTAAATAAAAAGCATACCGAGTTTCAGTTTTTTGAACAGATGGACCTGCAACATCATGTACTAAATTTTGAAACTGTGAGGGATCTGGAATCAAGTTATTTGTATCTTCTCTAGAACTATGTTCATCGTGATGATACCAAAAAATCTAATCTAATTGAAAACCAAACCGTAAGAGATGTCCCCCAACCTTTTCAAATGTGTCAAACGTTCTCAAAGAACATTTTTTACAAGGACACTTAATTGTGCCTTCTGAAAAAAATTCTAGTTTTGAGGATGCAAATGATAAAAAATCTTCAACGCCCTCAATATATACAGGATTTAAACCAAAACCATTTGGATTTCTGCACTGATTTATCCAAGCGTGATCATCTAATAATGACTGTTGTCGACATCTGTGTTCCATATTTTTCTACAAAATATAAAATCATTACTGTTTTTCAATAATTTGAAATTAGAAAAACACTATCCAAAAAAAAGATGAACAATTACAACTACATATTAATAATTACCATTAATTAAGGGAGACATAATTTCCAGTGGATTTACGGCTACTCTTTTGTCTAACAACTCATTTACTTGCACCTTTCTCACACTAAAATCACAACGAAGAATCTGCTTGGAGGTACGCTTATTCATTATCATGCATACGAGAATGCATAAGCGTACATCCGAGCAGATTCTACTTTTTTATTTTAGTGTGACAAAGATGCAAGTAAATGAGTTGTTGGAGAAAAGATCCCCCCTTTCATCGATGAATCTTCTTCTTGCAACTATCTTCTCCTGAAAACATTATGAAAAAACGTGGTCCTATGAATGCATATTCAAACTCATGCATACGAGATAGGATATGTATACGTAGAAGCTTACTTTTCATAATGTTTTGAGTCGGTGAGAGTTGAAAGGAGAAAAGTCATCGAGAAAAAGGATTGTCGTCAATCCACTAAAAATTGTGCCAAGTTATTATAATTTATTACAATTTATTACAATTGATTTTATTTCTATTTATTTCTAATTATTGCTAATTATTTCTAATTATTGCTAATTATTTCTAATTATTGCTAATTATTGCTAATTATTGCTAATTATTGCTGATTATTACTAATTATTACTAATTATTGCTAATTATTGTTATTTATTTCTATTTATTACTAATTATCGTTAATTATTGCTATTTATTGCTATTTATTTCAATTTACTAAAATTTATTACAATTTATTGCTATGTATTGTGATTTATTGCTATTTATGGCTATTTATTGCTATTTATTGTTATTTATTGCTATTTATTGCTATTTATTGCTATTTATTGCTATTTATTGCTATTTATTGTGATTTATTAATATTTAGTAGTATTTATTATTATTTATTGATAATTATTGCTAATTATTTCTAATTATTAGTATTTATTACAATTTATTACTAATTATTACTAATTATTACTATTTATAAGTAATTATTACTAATTATTACTAATTATTACCAATTATTACTATTTATTACTATTTATTACTATTTATTATTATTTATTACTATTTATTATTATTAATTACTATTTATTACTATTTATTACTAATTATTACAAATTATTACTAGTTAATACTAATTATTAGTAATTATTAGTAATTATTGGTATTTATTACTATTTATTACTATTTATTACTATATATTACTATTTATTGGTATTTATTTCTATTTATTAGTATTTATTAGTATTTATTACTATTTATTACTATTTATTACTATTTATTAGTATTTATTACTATTTATTAGTATTTATTACTATTTCTGGGTATTTATTAATATTTATTAGTATTAATTAGTATTTATTACTAATTATTAGTATTTATTACTAATTATTAGTATTTATTACTAATTATTACTATTTATTACTATTTATTAATATTTATTACTATTTATTACTATTTATTACTATTTATTACTATTTATTAATAATTATTTGGAATTATTACTAATTATTAATAATTATTTCTAATTATTACTAATTATTACTAATTATTACTAATTATTGCTAATTATTACTAGTTATTACTATTTAATACTCTGTATTACTATTTATTACTATTTATTACTATTTATTACTATTTATTACTAATTATTACTAATTATTACTAATTATTACTATTTATTACTATTTATTACTAATTATTACTAATTATTACTAAGTATTACTAATTATTACTTATTATTACTAATTATTACTAATTATTACTAGTTATTACTAATTATTACTAATTATTACTATTTATTACAATTTATTACTATTTAATAGTATTTATTAGAATTTATTAGTATTTATTACTATTTATTACTATTTATTACTATTTATTACTATTTATTAGTATTTATTACTATTTATTACTATTTATTAGTATTTATTCCTATTTATTAGTATTTATTACTATTTATTAGTATTTATTTCTATTTATCAGTATTTATTTCTATTTATTACTATTTATGACTAATTATTAGTATTTATTACTATTAATTACTATTTATTCGTATTTATTAGTATTTTTTAGTATTTATTACTATTTATTAATATTTATTACTATTTATTACAATTTATTACTATTTGTTAGTATTTATTTCGATTTATTAGTATTTATTTCTATTTATTACTATTTATTTCTATTTAATACAGTTTATTACAATTTATTTGTATTTATTAGTATTTATTACAATTTATTACTATTTATTGGTATTTATTTGTATTTATTACTATTTATTGGTATTTTTTAATATTTATTAGTAATTATTACAAATTATTTCTAATTATTACTATTTAATACTATTAATTAGTATTAATTACTTTTTATTAGTATTTATTACTATTTATTAGTATTTATTACTATTAATTCGTATTTATTACTATTAATTAGTATTTTTATTACTAATTATTAGTATTTATTACTATTTATTAATATTTATTAGTATTTATTAGTATTTATTACTATTTATTAGTACTTATTACTAATTATTACTAATTAATACTATTTATTACTAATTGTTAGTATTTATTAGTATTTCTTTCTAATTATTAATAATTAGTGCTAATTACTATTAATTACTGCAAAATACAGCTACTAATTACTAATTACTACTAATTATTTATATACATTACTTATTATCATTAATAATTATTAATTATTACTAATTACTAAAAATTAATACTAATAATTTAATTTTATTATTACAAATAAATAATGATGACAAAACAATTTAAGTCAAACTTAATTACAACTAATCAACAATAATTAAAATTAATATAAATAAATGAAATAAATACTAAATTAAATAAAACATAAATACCTTTAAACATGATCTCTTATAATTGTAGGTGGCTTCACAACTTTTTCGTAAAAAAAAAGCTAACTCTCAAAAAATTTCACTCTAAAATTAGAGTTTACAGAAGCGGAGGAACAAGAAATTCAGGCAGAGAGAGGAAAAACGAAGGGGGTATATAGAGGTTAGATTAGTTACGACATGACTATTTGCAATGGGAGTCGCGTCACTAATAGTATTTTTTGTGACGGGACCCGTCGCAAATATATTCGGTCGCATTAATTACCGTCAGCGGTTAAAAGGTTATTTGTGACGGGACCCGTCGCAAAAAGTGACCTGCTGACACACTTTTTGGGACGGGACAACATCCAGTGGCAAATACGTTTTTACTACCACTGGTTATTTGTAATGAGTCTCGTCGCAAAAACCCTTAGGGGGTCGAACTAGTTGGGACGGGGGATCCCCCATCGCAACTAGGTCTTACCTCCTCCCGGTATTTGCGACGGGCAGTGCCAACCCGTCGCAAATACTCTGTCGCACGGTTTGGCGTGCAGACCATGCCAATCCATGCATAACTTTTTACGATGACGCGCCTATTCCCATAGCAAATAACCTCATCTACAAACTATTTGCGACGAGATTTATTCCCGTCACAAATAGCCCGTCGGAAATAATGATTTTTCTCGTAGTGCAATCTATGGTTTCTTTACGACATAGTGGTCATTGATTTGCTTGATGACCAGTTCAGAGTCCCCTTTCACATGAAATTAGGGAATTTCTATCTCACAGGCTAGCTCGAGGCCAGTAATGAGAGCCTGATACTCTGCCTCATTATTGGTGCAGCCTTCTGACAATAGGAATGAGTACAACAAACTAGCTTGTGTTGGGGTAATGAATATGATACCCAGACCTACTCTATTGAGCCTGGTGTCATTGAGCCTTCTGTCGATGGGGCTCTGGGAAGCACCATCGAAGTGTGTTTGCCAACACGAGATAGCTTAGTCTACCGAGAGGATTGCCTCATCAGGAAAATCAAGGTCCAGGGACTGGTCTGTAGGAGCTGGATTGGCAGTAGGGAAGTCTGTCAACACTTGCCCCTTAATAGCCTTCTGAGGGAAAAACCTAATGTTGAACTGTTGGAGAATCACTGCCCACCAAGCTAGATGGCCTCTCAACATGGGGTGGTTCAGGATGTACTTCAGTGGATCTACTCGGGACACCAACTGTACCTCATGGTGATACAAGTAATGTCACAACTTATGTACTGCGAATACGAGTGCAAGGCAGCTCTTCTCGATAGGGGAGTATCTGGTCTCTGTATCGAGGAGCATGCGGCTGAGGTTGTAGAGGCTATTCTCCATTCCCCTATTATTCTTCTCGGTGAGAAGCGCACTGAGAGATCTCTCTAGGGTGGTCACATAAAGGACTAGTGGCTTTCTGGAGATGGGTGGCATTAAGACTGGAGGATGAAGCAGATACTGCTTGATTTCCTCGAAAGTAGTCTGACTCTCTTCGTCCCACTCATAGACGATTCCTTTCTTCATGAGCCAAGAAAAGGGCTTACACTTGCCAGCCAAATTCATGATTAATCGGCATATATAGGCTAAGTGGCATTGGAAACCTCGAAGCATCCGAATTTTTCTCGGAGGAGACATATGGCTAATGGCCTTGATCTTCTCTGGGTCAATCTCAATTCCCTTGTATCTGACAAAGAAGCCGAGAAACTTTCCAGAGGTGACCCTGAAAGCACACTTCAATGGGTTCATCTTCAGGTGACGGGAATGGAGGAAGTCGAACACTTTTTCAAGGTCTTTGATATGGTCCTAAAGCTGAAGAGATTTGACCACTAGGTCATCTAGGTAACATTCCACCAACGTTTCGAGGATCAGCATAAATATTTGATGCATAGCCCGCTAATAGGTGCCGCCCACATTCTTTAAACTGAAGGGCATGACCTGGTAACAGAAAGTTCCTTGTGGTTCCCTGAAGTCTGTAGACTCCTCATCCTCCGGGGCCATTCAGATATGCGTATACCTGGAGTACCCATCCCTAAAAGAGGGGGCTTGGAACCCAGTTGTAGCGCTGATCAACAATTTCGTCACGGGAAGGGGAAAATCATCCATCACACAGTGACGATTGAGATCCCGGAAGTCGAAGAAAACTCTGATTTGTCTGTTCTTATTTATTACTAGCACAATGTTGGCTAGCCACTTGGGGTATTGGACCTCCTTAATGAAATTACCTCTGATGAGCTTATCAACTTCTGCCTCAACCATGACACCGTGAGAAGGGTGCATCTTTCTGGGAGGCTGCATGAAACCATGATGATTTTTTGGGAGACCGAGGTGGTGGATGACTACATGTGGGTCTAGTCCTAGAATATCTTTATAACTCTAGGAGAATACATCACAGTGTTTTTTAAGGAAGTCTATGTACTACTATTTCTCCTTGATAGGCATGGCAGCACTGATCAATGTGGGTTTCTGGTCAGCTTGACTATCGAGGTTCACCTGTACCAAGTCGTCAACTGTGGCAGAGACACCCTCTTCAAAGGTGGGGGAGCATCCTCTAAATCCTATTCTTCACATATGGATGGGGGATCCTCAGGGGGAGGAGATTCTTCTGCATCGACAGCTCCCGATTGGAGGCTGGTACCAGCCTGAGCGGAAATGGACACTACATCGGAAAACTCATATGTTGTCTCAACCATAGCGATGAAGGCTATTGATCCAATCACATCTGGTCTTCGGCCCAAGGGGTCACGCTTGACGATATCGAAGAAATAGTGGCGTGTCATCTTGATCCTGTTAATTCCGGCCTGGAAAAACAAGCAAGTTTGACATACTGTCGTTGTCGTGGGGCGGACATCCCGATAACTTATGGGGGTAGGAGGGTCTAGGGTCACCTGAGCCTGGTTTGTGTAGGAGTATGAGGGGATCTTCCAGTGTTAATTATACTTGGGAATGTCCTCCCCCCTCATTCCAGAAACAATGAAGCATTTCCCCTTGCCAGAGTTTTATCCACCAATCGACGGACTGGAAAAACATATGCATCATCCAGATCTGCCCACAACTCTGTTGCAGTTGTAGAATGCTCGACCTCTTAGACTGAATCTGCTTCTCCTTGCTCTTGTAGTAGTCAGCATCCATATAGCAGGCTTCACTAGAGGTAATGGGGGATGTGTCCCCTTTAAGCACACCCACATGACCATTAAGGGAGTACTTAAGGCACTGGTGATATGATGAAGGATCCACCGCATACAAGTGGAGCCACGACCTACCCATCTACTCATTGTAGGCGGTGTCCCGTGAGACAACCATAAACTCAGGGCTGGAAATTAGACCACCGAACTAGGTCTTCAAATGAATCTTTCCAACTAGGGTCTGCTCCATCCCATTATAACCTTAGATTCTTAGGTCCGAGGGACTTAGATAAACCTTGGACAATTCCAGTTTTCGTAGTGTTCAAGTTGGGATTAGGTTGATTCCATAGCCTGTGTCGACAAGACAACGACGAACCTCCACACAATTGAACTAGCTGGTGATGTACAATGGGTGAATGTTCCCCTATATGGGAGAGCCTTCATCATCTCTAGAGAACAAGATGATGTTTTGGCATTCAGCAATCTCAACCG
This sequence comes from Viscum album, assembly GCA_963277665.1. Classification (NCBI taxonomy): domain Eukaryota; kingdom Viridiplantae; phylum Streptophyta; class Magnoliopsida; order Santalales; family Viscaceae; genus Viscum; species Viscum album. The sequence goes on along the minus strand of OY728163.1, from coordinate 1,642,141,381 downwards.
CCTTAGCATGAAAGTCTTTTGCGTCTGTTAGCTTCGTCTAAAACTGGAGGGGGCTTCTTAAAGCCTCGGTGAGGGCCTCAAGAATATTTGATGATAGGCGAAGGGCCTCTAGGATGGATAGAATTTCTAGAATGATATCAAGATGTTTGAGAACATCATACTTCCATGCCAGGCATGAACTTCTACTTACAGGAGGTCTCTCTATGACAGAAGGCTTGGTGGGCCCTACTGACTGGGCTGATAACTGACTAGTGCAAGGAATATCCTACTGTTCACTAGTCGAAGCATGCGTAGTGACTATCGGATGAAGGCCGGATGACTGAGACCAGCCTATGGCAAAGTGTGTCTGGTCATGGCATGGTCGAGGTAGCTCTGCCTGATACAACAATATGAATGATGGAGAAGGCGGACCTGATGTCACAAAATGTGAAGGCTGTATATACTGAGCTCTACACTAGGCCCACCACCTAGTTTCGGTCACATACACAGCCTGGATGAAACTGCTGACCGAGGCACTCCAATAGACCATATTGCCATAGCTTCATCGATACTGACGATGACTGGGGACATTGGGAGGATCCTCCTGGAACTCCCCAGTGTTAGGAATCTTGTAGGGATTTACCAGCTCTACGGTATTAACCGAGGCATACCCTTGACCATCACTCGAAGAGTCATCCACTACCGGATGAATTCCGGGAGGGATCCCCATCTTTGGGGCATGAATTCACCGAGAGTATGGGATGACGATTGCATCATCGGGGGACTTTGCATTCCCTTACGCCACCGGTGTTTGCTCTTCTGGGAAGAGGACGACTGAGACGATGACACAGAAGTAGTTATTGCGACTTCTGAAGGCTCTAGCTAATTCAGGCATGGACGGATAACATCATGGCCAGGGATAGTATTTTACGATCCATCCAGTCATCATACTTCTAGGGCCCATGGTTAGAAACCTAATTCCACTCACCTTCACTATTGCTGCTACTGTCTGGCCTCACGAAGACACATGCCATGTGTGTTAGAGCTGGGCCCAACCAGACTATGTTTTTATCCTCCTGGTTATGAATTTAGTCTTTAAACAAATAGAAATGTTTGAGGGTGTTCCACAAGATTCGGTGGTAGGGGCCATTATTAGGGTGATAAGTGAGGTTCGCCTCTTCTGGCCTCCAGCACTCAGGAAAACGTACAATCCTCTGCTCTTGGGAACTTTAAAAATTACTAGGGACTTTTGCCTCAATGAATGAGTATGCATGTTTCCTCCTATATGATAAGGGGTACCTCAGATCCTAACCCTAATAAGGGACTGGAGGAGACTACTGAGGGGGTAGATCTTGGTTATCTTGCCTAGGCGGTGGCGGCACATTGCGTGGGGGTACCTGCCGATTCTAAGGTGGATGCTGCTGGGCCAGAGGCTACGCCTGAGGCGGAGGGCCTCTGCGAGGCTGTGGAGGCGGATCCACTGGTAACAACTCTAGTAGCCTAGGAGCCACTATTTGAGCCACAACAGTGGGCTCAGCCGTGGCGGACCTTCTCATGGGGATTGCAGGAGGCAACAGATGTTCTTGCATACCCTAATATAAGGCTTCCTCTAGGCACTGGGCCTTATCAGAGAAGTCTCAGAATCCCCCAGGGTAGTTCTAGGTGATCAGAGAGGGGTCCAATTCCATCTTGACATTTCTAATTGACATCATCAATAATTTATCTTGAGTCAGCGGCATGTCAATAGAGTATGTCAGTCCTTTCCACCAGGCGACAAAGTCAGCAACACGCTCATGAGGACTCTGCTTTCACTTGAAGAGGTCTGCAATACTCGTCTTCTGAGTAGTGGAACTAAACTGGTAGAGTAATTGCTTAAGGAGGTCCTCCCAGCTGGCCACTGACCCGATGGGGAGCTAGCTGTACCAAATGAATGCTGGCCCTTCCAATGTTTGTATGAAACACTGGATTTTGGAAGCTTCCTACTGCGCTGGAGTTCCCAACATGGGGACAAACCTTGAGATAAAGTTGTTCAGGTGCTGTGGCGAGTCCCTTGTATCATTAAATGGGGAAAAGGTGGGATTCACAAAACCCGGGGGTGCTGGCATTTCATCCACCCATGCCGGGTATGGCTTGCCATTAGGTGAGATTCCCACCTGTCGAGACTCTAAGGATTCGAGGCGAGCTATGAGTGCCGCCACTAGATCATCCAGGTAGGGATTCATGTCTTGATGGGGATACCTGACCACCATTGTGTTTGAGGGTTCTTCAACACGATAAACAGGCCCAACGGCTCAGGGAGCGGCTGGTGGAACAATCTATGGAGCAGCTGGGGGAATCCGAGCTGGGTCTCAAGGATTGTCATGCTGTTCAGAAGGGTTTGGTGACACATAACACACCCTCTTAATGTAAGTTCTAGCCTCAACCATGTCTATGTGGGCAGGATAGTCAGGGTCTCCTGGGGGTGGTTCTCCAAGGGGATGTTGTGCCTGACCCTACTACCCTAGCTGAGGATCACTGTAGTCTAGGTCGTTTCTCCGCAACGCATTCAGCAAGGAGTTCGTCAACCACCTTCTTCTATTCAGAGAGTTTCTGACGCAACGCGGATTTTTTGGGGTCATATTCATCCTTCTACAGTGAGCCAGATGGGTCGGAGGTTTTGAAGGCTCTGAGGAGTTCCTTTCCCTTGTTAGAATTTCGGTTGAGGACTAGTGCCTCAGTGGGCATGAGAAGACCCAAAAAATTTCTCTACTAGCGAGTGACCCTTCCCAACAGATCCATTAGATGCGGAACTCCCTTAGGGGGTAAGTCTCCATAAGGGCTCTCTAGATCATTCTCCCCTTTTGATAGGGAATCTATGTTAATCGCAACCCTGCCTGGATGCATATACTCTATGTCTCTTGGAAAATCAGGCTGGTGTCGGATGGAACTGAAATGGAGGGTCGCGTACTACCCCCAGCCACAGATTTTCACACTGGGAGAAACCTCCCTTTTTATCCTGCAGAGTACTTTAAATCTCTGTATGCATCGTTGTTGGAGGGTCTTATAGTGGCTTGGTGACTCAAGGCACTGGGCCAAGGGGAGTGCGGCCAAATCGACCAAACAACATTGTTGGATGATATCTTTGAAGAGTTCCTGACTCTTTGGGTAGGTCACTTTAAAATGTCAAAGGTGAAAATGAGTCGCCTATAGGGTCTAGAGAAAGCATCCAACCTTCTCCTGGGTGAGCGCTTCTAGTGCCCTAAAATTTGGCACTGAAACTAGCCAGAACATCTCTTGGAAATGGTCCGCTGTGAGAATATCCCACAAGCTCCTTAGTCCATATTCAGGGTCTGTCCCTTCATTTCCCCACTCATATATGTGAGATGGTTGGGCAACCAGTATTTGTACCAATGCAGACTGTTGAGATGGCAGGTTGTCCAGTGGATAATACGGCGAGCAAGCTAACAAGACGCCATGTCTTGAGCTATCCTACAAAGAGAGTAGTGACTTGGCCACTACATCTCAGTAAGATGGGCTAACGACCGTAGTTTTTGGTCTAGGGACTATGGCTGCCAGAGATGGGTTACATTGTTTCTCATACACCATTGATCCCCAGAATAGATCTTTATGATCTCTAGTCGAGGTAGAGAGTGCTTTTGGTGATGATGATGGTGATTTCACAACCAAAACCTGTGGGTTTTCCAAATGTTCGTCCTTCGAGATATACCTGCGGAGGGAGTTGGGGATCCAATGGATCTCACATCCTAGAAGTATGAGACTGATGTGCCTTATTCTTACCCCAGCCCTCGACATGGAGTATCTAGTCAAGGGTTCCATCGCTGAGTCGCATTTCGCCTCATAATCTGAGAAGAATACTGGTTTGATATCGGTCTGAATCTTCTCGACATTCTTTTTATTGTGGTGATGACCCGCCCTCCTGCCCCGGGATGGTTCTTCAGAACATGGTATATTTCTAGAACGAGGAGTTCCTTCGGCCGTATTGGGGCTGGGGTGGGTTGGGCTTCCACCTGAGTGAGCTTGGGTGTGAGGAGCACCTAGATAGATATCAATGGGAATATGGGGAGGACCTCAGCTTCCACTGACTGATGTGTGGAGGGGACCTCCATGGGAAATTCTGGAGTGGGTAGGAACTCCACGGGAGATTATAGGGGCACGGGTAGGACCTCCATGCTTGCTTCCCCTAGAAGGGTCAGCATGAGGAGGATCCTCGAACTTGTCAATCTGAACATGGGTAGGACCTCCGTGATGGGTGCTGGTGAAGCGAAGCTGACCATCACTCTAGTAATTTCTGAGGCGAGGAGGACCTTCGACAGTTGCTACAAGGACATGGGGAATCCCCTATACTAGAGATTTATTGGATGCATAACATCTCTATATTGGTGGTCTGTGGTAGGAGGAATGAATCCATAACTAATGTAATGAGCGCAAGAGAGGCTTCCGTACTGAGTGTCACCATTGTGGGGAGGACCCTCATTTGGATTGAAGGTAGCATGGGGAAGACCTCTGTGTCAAGCTTGGAAGTGGGGAGGACTGATTTTTCTTATGGTGATGGTATGGGGAGGACCTCTATATTAGGTGTCACTGCCACGGGTTGGTCCACAACTGGTGCTCCCTGCGCCGGTAGCCGAGAGAACCAGCCTTCATGTGGGGTAGTTGGGGCCTCAATTCAAGATAGGTATATAAGTTACCCTATTTAGTGTGCATAGGAGGCTGATGATACATGTCGGTGGTGGCCCGAGCCACAGTAGTTGCTGACATCGACGCCCCTTGGCGGGCATCCTCTTCAGGCTGTGCCCAACGCTGGCGTCGAGTCAGCCGGATTGGGGCCGATGGTGCAGGTACATAGCTTACTAGCTCTTTAGCCCATGGTACTAGGTGGTGGAGTTGGCACAACCTACTGGGGGCCCTCCTTGGGGGTCCCTAGAATAGGATCCCAGCCAGGTTGGCCCAGACATCCTCTACATCGTCGGCGTAGGGGAGGGAGTCGTCGAGACATTCTGGGGAGAGGCTTCTGAAACGATTATACGTTGGTGTGGAGAGTAGTGGCTCCCTATGCGGCCCTTGGGGGCAGCGGTGGTGATGAGGCACATATGCATCTAAATCCTGGTGGGCCATATCCCAAGTCGGGATAACCCCCTCCTCATCGTATCAGTGTACGAGCTCGGTTATCACCCTTCATTGTACAAATTTATAATGGGAGATAGGGCATGGGTGCCTAGTAGCTTTTGGTGTGGAAGCCATCACAGAAGTGGTTGAGCCACGTGGGATTTCTGCATTGGCATTACCCCTACCCCTATGTTGGTGGGCGGGTGGTGATCGGATTCCTCATGTAGCGGCTTCGTTTCGTTAAAGCAAGGATATTGAACCATTAGTTTTGAAACAAAGAAACCGACATCTAGTGCCCCAGCTCCTTTCCATCTCCCAAGTATAGTAAGATGGATCCACGCTGACAACGTCGTAGACTGGGATTTCCAATGTTTTGACTGCCCCAACTTCTAGTGAGTTTCATGCCAGGCCCACTATTTTCTTGGTAGGACCAGACACCAGATAACTGGATCTGGTGACATGCTAATCCACTAATGTATCAAACGCTACTAATCTCTACATTGAGAAGAATATCTTCACATCTGGTTCACCATTTCTATTTCTAACGATTTCATCGAGGGGCGCACATCCATCTGTGGAGGGCACGTAGTTGTTTCCCCGCATTCCCTCTTTCCAAAGGCGGGCGACATCCATCACCTATTCAGGGATGTTTGCTCCTTGATCAAAATGGGATGATGAGATGTTGGTTCTTCCTTTCGTAGAATCCTCCTCAGAAATCTTCACCTAGTCGAGGTCTCCCTTATAGAATAAGACGTTTTTCATGAAACTCTTCCTAGTGCCATGTCTTCATGGATGCCGATTAATTACATTGCTTCTCTCAGGACATTTCAAGGGGTTCGGTCTGGGCTGCAACCTTCGGTCGGGGGAGTAGTCACATTGGACATCACTGGCATGTCTGGATTCTAGAACACTAGCGTGTTTTGGTTTCTTACCCTTATTATAGGGAATCTAGAGGTCGTGGATGCCCAAGGAATCCCACGTCAAATTTGGGGAATTATATTCCATAGGCATGTATCTGAGGTTTTCCATAGCTTCCCATGTTTAACACAGGGTATGCTATGAGTTTAATGTCTAGCGGAGACAGATCGGATAGATCGAAACTCTGACTAGAGTGTATCAAATGGGTGAATCCCCTGGAGGAAAAATTGATGCCGGGGATAACACGTGGTTACTTACCTGATTACTACTAAGAGCAGTGAAGAGATATATTGGCATGATCTCACAAGGATCTGGAAGCCCGGGTAAGAATCAAGATGGATAATGGATGGTTAAGTGAAGTGAATGGAGAATGGTATATAGTAGACTCGAGGGCAAAGATGATGTTGGGATTGAGTCTCAAAGAGACCTCCTACGTATCCCCGTGGTAGGGAATCAAGGTCCACATAGTTCATGATGGAGAGTATAGAATCAAGGTGTGCATAGAGGATAGTGACCTGATTATATACTAGGGATTTCACATGGTTAGTATCCTGAGGTTGATATTAAGCCACTAGGATAGAACAGCAATATGGGTCCCAACAGTAGGGATGAAAATGGCTTACCGCTGGGTTTGGGTTGAAAATGGATTACCACTGAATGGGATTCACAACGACTTACTGTTGGATGTAGGCACAACAAATTACCACTGGAAGGGGTCACACCAGCTTACTATTGGATGGGGTCACAATGGCTTAATGCTGGATCGAGGTCATAATGGCTTACTACTGGATCAGGTCCCAATTGCTTACCACTGGATCGGGGTCACAACGGATTACCGCTAGATCAGGTCATAATGACTTACTTCTGGATAGGGTCACAATGACTTTCCACTGGATGGGGTCACAATGACTTTCCACAGGATGGGGCCACAATGTCTTTTCATTGGATGCGGTCACAATGACTTACTACTAGATAGGGTCATGATGGATTACCACTGGATATGGTCACAACGGCTTACCGTATGATAGGGTGACAACGGCTTACTGCTGGATAGGGTCACAACGGCTTACCGTTGGATGGGGTTGAACGTTATGGAGGATTCCTACATAAATTGTCTATGAGACAAGGATCAAAGCCCATGTATTTTGGGATGGTGGATGTAGTTTAACGTCATACAGGACGAAAAGGGGGGATGCATTTTAACGTCATGTGGGATGAAGGTGGTCTGACATGAAGGGGGTCAGAACCAATAGTGGTTGGGCTTGATCCTTAGGGAGGCTTCCTACATACCTTGCATTGGTAAGGATCAAAGTCCACATAGTTTAGAATTGAGTGGGAACTGACATAAAAGTGGTCGGGACCAATGGTTGTTGGGATTTAACCTCAGGGAGGCTTCCTACGTACCTTGCCTCGGCAAGGATCAAAGTCCACGTAGTTCAGAATAGAGTGGGAACTGACGTAAAGATGGTCGGGACCAATGGTTTTTGGGCTTTAACCATAGGAAGGCTTCCTACGTACCTTACCTTGGCAAGGATCAAAGTACATGTAGTTCAGAATAGATTAGGAACCGACGTGAAGATGGTCGGGACCAATGAGTGTTGGGCTTGAACCTTAAGGAGGCTTCCTATGTAACTTTCCTTGGCAAGGATCAATGTCCATGTAGTTCAGAATGGGTGTCGGGTTTACGCTATAGGCTTCCTAGAGAGAATTTCATGGATGATGCTTACTCTAAGCCCATGTGAGTCATGCTCGTTGTGAGAAACAAGAGGCAGCAAAGTCATGAAGATCACTTCATAGAAGGTGAGTCCATGGAAAGTGGAATGGGGGTCTTACGTGTGTTTAGTAGCCCAAAGAGGAAATAGGGGCTTACACGTGGTCTACAGCCTGGGGAGACGGATATTGGGAATTACTCCAAGGTGGAGGCCCGGGTGGTGACCAAGCCCAAAGGGAGAGGGATTTGGCACTGAAGAAAGGAGGACTCTAGTGCCAATTCCCCCACCTCTGGTCCTTGCCACCGAGGAAGAGAGGAGGAGCAGGGGTGCTGCCTACTGCAAGAAAAGCTAGGGGCTTACATCAAGGTGGTTTCCCTTTCCCCGTAGACAGATGCTGCTCCACTAAAGAGGATCTAATTCCATTTGAGGAATAGTTTCACTCTTATGGAGACCATTGGGAATATAGAATTTCCAAGGTGGGGAACCCTACATACGACGCATGAGGCGAGGTCACAGTTTAACATCATGTGATGAGGATGATGGCGCTTGGTAGTTTAATGTCATGAATTTAGGATGATGCAGGTTCTCTCTACACCCATAGGACTTACATAACTGATACTTGCCTACCCTTGGAGAAGGGAAGGCATCAGCAATGCTGTAGCAAAGGAGTGTTATAGAGTGATCCTTTGAGGGGTCCACGTTATCATGGCTATGCGAAGAAGTAATAGCCGTTAGCATGCCTATGCGAAGAATCATGAGGCAATGCAATGAAATGGGAAGCACCACCCAAGGGAATTTGATGTTACTTCATGAAAACCTAGAATGACACATGGGAAAAGGAGTTACAGAGCAAAGGGGCTCATAGGTAGAAGCCTCGTGAGGCGCTGGTGCTTTATCTAGTGGAGGGGCTTCGCGAAGGAGAATGCTTCACGAAGTGAAGTGGCCTAGTCTAGGCGTACGGTATAAGTGCATATGGAAAGTGATTCATGAAGTGTGAAGGCCCTCATGGAGTAGTACTTTGCGAAGCAAGGGTTCCTTGTGAAGCCTAGCATTTTGAATAAATGTGCTTCGCAAAGCACAGTGACCCTGCCTTAGTATGTGGGTCACCTGTGCATGGAGGGTGCTTTAAAAAGCATAGGTGCTCTGTGAAGACCTAAGTCCCCTTGGGGATCCCCTTACTTTGAGAAGGCCCATGGTCTCCACAAAGGGCATCCCTCCTTGAGGAGGGGTCGGAGTCAAGCAAAGGGGGAAGCACTTCGCGATGAAAAAGTACCTTGAAAATCTCATGCTTCGCAGAGCAGAAATTGCTTCACAATTTGAGAGTTAAGAAGGCGAAAGGTCGGATGATCCAACCTTTGGGCTCGAGCGGAGCCCGGTATTTATTGGCAGGAGGTGCCACGAAGAAAATATCGCTTGGCGTGAAGCCACATTGCATTTTTTGTAACCGTGGAGCCTCCTTCCTCCTTGCTCTGTGGTGGCTTCACAAAGGTCAAAGGGGGTTCGTGGAGCCTGCCACCTCCTTGATCTGTGGTGGGTTCGTGAACGTAAAATGGGTTCATGGAGCCCCCTTCCTTCTTGCTCCATGGTGAGTTCTCAAACATCAAATGGGTTCGCAGAGACTCCCGTCTCCTTGCTCCACAGTGGGTTCGCGAACGTAAAATCGGTTCGCGAAGCCTCCCACCTCCTTGCACCATGGTGGGCTTGTGGAGGGGAAGCTTAGCGCCGTCTGCGGTGCTATGGGGATCTCTGAACGAGCTTCATGAGGCAGTACCTAAGGTTTAACATTTGTTCTTCTTCTTCCTAAATTTTGGCGCCAATAGACGCACAACAGAATATAGTGACTTGGGGATTTAAAATTTTTCATCGCAGGAGTGATAAAACCATGTCATCTCAGGTAATATGTTCCCCAATATGGGTCTAGGGATTTCATGTGAATTATTTATGTACAAAATAAAAATAATGAATACCTCATTTAAATCATCGATACATTTGACTATTGGACACCACCATCAAACATTTCGGGATGGATCCATGCTCCAAACCCTGAAGATCTTAAAAAAAATCATGTGTATTCTGATCATCAATGTCTAAGTGCTAGAATGGATCTATGATTATTCCTTTGACATCATGATGATCACCAAAATCATGTCCCTTTGATCTATGAAGTCGTACTTGGATTGATTATTTGGATGGAGCCCCTATCTCTCTAGGATGTAGGATAAATAGAGAGTAGCTATAAAAAATTATTAGAATGAATATACCCCAAGAAAAGATATATCTCCTTCTTATGTAGTGGGTGTTAATTATCTGGAATTGGTTTCCCAACCCATGTATGAGAAACACCCACTAAATAATAAATAAATGAAATGCTTTGATGAACTAATTGCATTATACTATCATTTATATTATTATCAATTACTTTTAATATATAATAAGTATATTATTTGATAAAAATAACTCATTAAATCAATCTATAATTCCCACTATATTAAACAAACCTTGACCATTAAAATAATATTCATTCGTATAGTATTTTCCCAATTATTCACTAGATACCTTGTGAATACTTTTAAATAATAAATTCAACACAATTATTCTATACATGAATAATAATGAATTTATTTATTTTATGGGGATTTGTTTCTTGGAAAACTCTCAGACCCCATGGTGGGACCCACCACTTCTTGTATTCCTATTCCCTAGAATTGGGAAGACTCTTGAATACATTATTGTGTATTATCCTCTATCTACTTATCTTGATAGTAGTAAATACTATTTATATTCTAGGAGCGGAGTCTAGAAACCCATCAGGGCCCATAAAGTGATAAGAAGTAGTCATAGAAACAATAACCATCCTATGAAGACACAGTGTGTAATATAATCTCTTTGTATAATGATATCTCATAAAATAACAAGTACACCTTGTGACATAATCATTTATTTATTATTTGTTTACCTTACTGGTCCAACTTACCTTCTTCTACGATGTTCATGGATTTAGTAATGGTACTACTGTGTAGATCAACTAGGCAAGGGATATCTCTTCCAATCAGAACTAATATATTTAATCATTATTATTCAATCAATATCATACCACCAATGACACTCCCAACACAAGATACCTTGATAAGACTTCAACTACATAGATTTTTCCTTTCATCAATTTATAAGATCAAATAATATAAAATGATAATAATCTCAATCAAGGAGACCATCGAAGGTGTTTGTAGATGGGAACTACCAATGACACCTGAAACATGTGGTCTTCCTAATGGTGGGTTGGACTTCATGATCTTGTTTGCTCAATATCGCTAAGTGTATAACTCATGAGAAAAACTCTCAATGCTAGTCCCCAACAACTGATAGTCATAAATTTTCATTGTTTAATCAGAATGAGGTATCTATAAAATAGATCATATATTTAAAATTAATTTCTTTATATCTTGATGTTCTCATTTTATCCTAGTAAATACTATCAATTTTTGATACGAAAAATAATATATAGGAATTACCTTTTAAATGGTTGATACAGAAATATCAACACTATAATGGAAAATGGATATCTTGTATAACTCATTGTATATATGGAATAGTAATTGAAAATTATTTTTCATGTTGTTTATAGGGAACCCATTGTAATAAAAAATAATATACTTGAAAATGAACTCACACGAATATTCCCCTTTATTCTTTGTTTGGGTGAAATTCCTCTTCTAGTGGCTTTTCTTGCCACATGAAAAGCACATCATATTATTCTCATTTGATTACCACCAGATCATGTACTTCTTATAATGATGGTGCTTTGGATCCTTAGACTTAAATTAGTCTTTACACCCCTTTCCTTGTTCTTACATGTCTTATTCACTATATGAACATTGATTTTTTCTCTTCCCATGTCTTTATCAACCTAGTGAATAAGAGTAAGAAGTTTTTCTGGATTCTTTTCACTATTCTTCATATTATAATTCAAAATGATATTGGAGAAGGTTGTAGGTAGTGAGGAAAAAATAAGATCTATGTGAAACTCATCAAGGATCTTAAACCCCCACATTTTTAATAATTATATGAATATTGACATCTTGAGTACATAAGCCCCAGCTAGATTTGACTCTTCATGATTTCACATGATCAATACATTAGTGATCTCATATCATTCTTATCTATCCTTCTCCTAATAAAGATAAAAAAGGTAAGAAATGATTCTATATGAATCCATATCCAAATATTTCTTTATAATCTTACTATACATGGAGGATAGTGAGAAACATTGGAAATGCATTATTTCAAACACATGTTTCAAGTATAGGGATACTTATTTCTCACTAGCCTCGTTATAAGGTGACTTGGGAAGTGGGGTTTCCAACATGTATACTTTTCATTCATGGAACAATATTACACCTAATAATCTATACCATTCTTATAACTTTTTGAAACTAATAAGGTTATCCTTATCTATTATAGATCATGCTAATATGGCTGAATTTTCATGGTTTTAAATTTCTATAAAAAGTATGTGTTTATTATTAGTACTTCTTCGATTACAAAATTAGATTAATAAAATCTAAATTTCAATTGTTATTAATATCCCATAATTTTTTCAAAATCTAATAGCCCTAACCATTACTTCTATAATATCATGTTGCATATATATTTTTATATAAAGTACCCATATTTATCATCTCATAACCTATACTTGGTCCTAATGAGTTGTTTTATGGTTTTTAACTTGGTTTAACTTTCTAAATGTATTGACTTGTAGTTCCTTGATTTTTTGAGTGAACTATGCAATCCTAAAATCCTAGAAAAACATTTCCTCAACCCTTTCCTCTCATGTTTTACCGATTCATTATTGGGTATTCAACCATTAATGTGAACCATGTTAATTCATTCTAAAACATCCAGATAAAAGTTCCCCAATAATTTAACAATCCAAAACACGGATGGTCAAGCACTATGAACTATGGGTTCGGCGTTAACTTATATAATGGAAGGTTATACCAACTTAATAATTTAGTTGAGGGATTTTTATATTTATGAATAAAACCTAGTTTTATCTTATCACATTCCTTATTATTATTAAGTGCATTTAACTTTAGTAATTAACTATTTTTTATAAAATCTATGCATAATATGGTTTTATATTATTCCATATTGCATTATTTTTAATTCATTAATTTGGTTATCATGTAGTATCAACAAACATAAAAAATTTAACATGAAACCAATAGAAATAAAATATGATTGGAATGATCTTGAGAATATATAATGGTTAGATTATCTTGATAATGAAAAACTAACCCTTGGCCCTGGGGGAAGACACCTTGAACTATAGCTCGGTTCATGTTGAAAAATTCCACATCATCTCTTATCTATGACCATGATTTTTTTCACCCCATATTAGGGACATAGAAAACCACCTATAACTTGAGAGATCCAACCTTACCTAATACTTTACTCACATAAAGGTTAGGGGATCCAATGGATTGGATAGGTGGATAACATAAAATAAATTGTGGAAACACAATATATTACATAATAATATGATAGGTATGACTCCCAAAAAATCATTTTAATTTAAATATAACAATAAATTAAATGAAAAACAATCACATACACAAGACTAGTCTAATATCATGATTATACAAATAGAATAAAATGAACATAAATTTTCAATTTGTTTATCAATTAATTGAATTTATTCTTTAATTAAGATAAAATTACATGAATTAATCTAATTAATTAAATTTACCTAAATTCCATCCAAGAATCCTTGATTTTCCATCATCCAAAATTTTCAACAAATAAATTTTATTTAAAATTAATAAAGTAAACAAGTGTCAATAGAGGAAACATCTTGTACTCATCCAAACTACCCAACATGATCCTTATCCTTGTGAATTCCCCTGACGTCCAACACATATTTCATGATAGATAATTACATTGTGTGAACTAACAAACAAATGATAAATGGAAAACATGTGGATTAAATTTCACGTGATTTTGTTGATGCACATAGAGAAAAATACATGAAAATACCATACACAACTTGTAGTTTTAGAATTTTACAATGAAATTAATTCAATATATAATTAATAATCCTATGACATGGAATATACTATCAAATTAATGAAAAATTGAACACATGTTAGTAGGATTAATTATATAATTATTTATTCTATTAGTTTTAAATTAAGAACACTATTTTTATTTTAATATATAGTGTGCACTAGGTTACATAGTTTCAGATATCTTCTTCCAGTGTCTATGGAACACACCTAGGAATTGGGCATGTTTATCTGTCATGAATGTATAAAAGTTACATAACTTGTGTCCTTGAAATTATACAGTTTTTTAATCCTTGTGTCACATAGTAAATACAAGACACGCTTGGACTTATATTTTATAATATGAATATACAATGACTAGACACAGTGTATGCAAGTTACATAGTGTTCGGTTCTTCAATTTGTATTCTAGGCTATCCAAATCTACATGTTGATATGCTATTATCATATCACTGATCCAAATTTATCAAACTGATCAAATATTTACATGATATATATGGGTACAAGACATGTAGTTTTTGGGTACAAGTCGTTTATGCTTATGTTATCCAGCAAGAACCTTTGGAATCCTCAAAAGGAATTTTTGGATGTCTCATTCTTTTAATTTAATATGTTTATTGATTATGTGGGTGAGAATGAAAAAAGTCACTATAAAACAATGTATAGATTCCAATATAGAATATATCAAAATTAAAATAAATTTCAAATTCATACCAGTCAATAAATAATAAATATATATTTTTAAATTGACCATGTAACCACTCTGGAACTACTTGAATGTTCTAGGAACCGTGAGAACACCTATTTAGGAATAGATAAATCATATTTTAGTTGTAAATTATGAATAATCTGTGTCATAAATGTTAAATAATGTCATGACCAATGCATTTAAATCATATATTACATAACTTGTTTAAGAAACAAAACCAGAAGAGGAAGATCATAAAATGTAATTAATATAAATTTATAAGAAGATCTTGAATTACATGAACATGAAATTCTTTCTTTATTGAATATCTGATTGAATTTATCTCATCATAGAATAATTTAGTTACAGGATCCAAGTGCATAATCCCTATAGTGGTTATCCACATGTGCACCACAATATCTTACCTTTTCTTTAGAATTTTCAGGTTCTAGCATAGTTGATCCTGATCCCTTGTGCCATTTATGGTTGATTGCAATCGAATTCTCCTTGAGGATTAATAATTCTTCGTGTTCTCTTTAATACTTGGTATATGATAACTTGATATCACACCCTAGATCTCTAAAACTCTATCTAGGGTTTGAGAGAACTTATCTCTATCTATTTTTCACAATGAATCACTTTTATGAAACTGGTATAATTAGATATATATTAAATGAATTTTTAGGGTTTCCTATTTTTATATTATCCCTTTACCAATTTCTTAACTCATAGTGAACCTCATGTCTTAATAATGATATAATTATTATTCAGTTGATATGTTAACCACCTAATAATAAATAAATATAATTTATATAATTTTCTATCAGACCATTTAAACTCATCCCAACTATCCACATCAACATTTACTGTAGTGAACTAGTCTTAACATACATGGATATTACATAATTATAGATGAATATTCAATACATAACAAAAATACATTCTTGTAGACTGTAATACATTAGTGTATTTAGAACCTTGGAAACAAAATCTTCTATCCCAGTGAATGATCTTCAACATCTCCCATAAAGATCTCCACCTTTAGTACTTCTACCTAATACCTTTCTTCATAACTTGGGGAAAGTAATCATAAGAAAGGGGTGATCTTAGATACTCAATAATAGTAAGTAAAGGAAATGTGTAATCATAACATGAAAAAAAGGTTATGGAACTTGAAAATAACATTTAAAGATCATACCCTGTATATTAGAGATGATAATAAAGATTGGCATTTCATAAGACATAGATTATAATATAATTAAGAGCATAAGTCATGAAAGCATAACATAGAAATAAGACATGGAATTTTGGAAAACACCTGAGAATATAAAAAACCCATGTCAAGGTGTCCCACCTAGGCATTTGTAACATGTTAGGATTGGGATAATCACCTATGTACCTGCTTCGATCCTAGGATTCCCTCCCATGAACCCTCTTATTTTGGGCTTGGGATGTCCTCTCGTGTATCATCTTGTTTCTGGATTGGGATGTCCTCTTGTGTACCCTATTGTTTTAGGATTGTGGTGTCCTATTGTGTACCCTCTTGATGCAATCTTGGGATATCCTCTTATATACCCTCTTATTTCAGGCTTGGGATATACTCCTATATACCATTTTATTTTAGGCTAGAGATATTCTATAATGTACCCTCTTCTTTCGGGCTTGGGATTCCCTCACGTGTACCCTTTGATATTGTGAAACATTTATCATTACCTAATTAATTGGAGGGAGATATAGGTCCCACCTATCACATAATGAAATTATACATGCATGTTCCACAATACATACATTACCTGATAACCCATGAAAATAGATGCATTCTATAAACATTAATTCATAACCAATGAAATGAAATGGGTATCATTGAAATTTCATCACATCATAACCTATAGAAAAGTGATAGGTTTCATAATCATTCCATCAAAGAATAACCCATGAAAATAAGTAGGTTTCAAAATCATATAACTCGTGGAAGAGAAATTGGTTTCATAAACCTCATTACATAAAATCATAAACCATTCAGAGAAATAATATTAATGGAACCTTTAGATAATTTCCTAGAAAATAATGAGTAACATCAACAGATGACATATTATATTTAAAATAATTTTGAAATATATTTCAAAAAAATTTCTTGATGAAAATATCAATTTTTATTTGAAAATTTATTTTTAAAAAATAGAACTTTTTGAAAACCATTTCCTTTTAAAATACATTGAAAACAAAAAAAATCTTTCAAATCATTTTGAAAACCTTTTTTATTGAAAACATATGAAAGGAACATGAAAAAAATTTGAAAACATTTTTCCTTTAAAGAATACAAAATAATATTCATAGAAAAATAATAATGTTTTTCTTTGAAAATTGTTTCAAAACATAAAAAAGAATGATTGAAAACGTTTTGAAACCCATTTAATTTAATATAATTTGAAAACTTATAAATAAATATTTAAAATGTTTTGAAAACCATTTATTTGAATATAACATTTAAAACTTATAATTAAATCTTGAAATATTTTTAAAAACCATTTCTTTTAAAATAAATTGAAAACATATAAATAAATATTGAAAACATTTTTAAAACCATTTCATTGAAAATAAATTTGAAATATTATAAATAATTATTTAGAACATTTTGAAAACCATTTCTTTGAAAATAACATAAAAAGAATATAAATAATGATTTTAAAATCATATAAAATATTTGAAATCATTTTTAATTTAAATTGATCTTCAAATATCATTTTAAAACATTTTTGAAAACATTTTTGAAAACATGGTTTTGAAATGTAACAGATTTCTGACCAAAGAGAGAGATGCATTCCATTTTTTCTTAAAACTATTTATTCATTATCATAATAACCCAAGAGTGGGAAATAGTAATAATACATGGAAATATATTTAATAAATATAGTATTAGTAATCTCATGAGTTTTCTTGAAATATTTATCATTATATTTCATAAAAATAAGCATAATCATTAACAATATTGAAAAAGATGAGATTTTTTCAATAAACTCTTAACACTTGGTCACGTAGGATCATACTATTGATGTAAGAAAATGAAATTAAATAAAGTATAAAATAACATGAAAATAACTATATTCATGGTATAAATTTTCAATATTTAAAATATACACCTTGTTAAAGAACATAGGTTTAAAAGAAAACATACGTCTCAAAGTAGGCAATTTGAGACAAAACCTTTTTACCGATTTGGTAACTTTTGAAGCATTAACCAAATAAAATAAAGGTAGTATATTGGATATTTAAAGAACCATAAATTTAAGTATAATAATCATAGAATAAATCCCTAGTTATTATAAACACCACACAAAAGTAATGGCTGGTGAAAAAAGCATGTATCACATGGAAATAAAATGTGAGATGAAATTCCCTTATATAGTGTATTGAATCTCATCGTACTCATTCAAACCACATGTATAATAAATATAAATTTATTTTAAATCTTTTATTGAACCATATTTATATATATAATACAATATATGGTGTTATTATGACCTTATATTAGCTACTTGTTAACAATCACATATTAAGGTTTCACATTGGGTAACATTCACTTTGTTCTTCACTTGTGTCTTAATTTTGTTAAATATTTGGTCCTTATACTTATATCATGATTTAAATAATGTAAACCATGATATAAATATCATTAATATTCAATAGAGATAAGTCTCAATCTGAGTGGGAGACTACTGGTGACTCTGATTATGAAAATGATATGTCATTTTTTGATCTCTAAACCTGTTCTTTGTGGTTGAGGGTATTTCAGTTATTTTACCCCATCCACCTCTCTTTTGTAATTTTTTATTTCTTTTTAATAAATGGTCATATGCTTTGCTTCTGGATGGACTTTCCAGGTAGCCATATGTACACATGAATGTTGTTTCAATTTTTTTTGTCATATTGAAAGAAATAAATAGAAAGAAATATATACGTATATAATATCATTAAAGTAGAATTATAATTTTTTGTATATCATATAATATCACTGAATCTATCCTTAATACATTCCAGGTAATGTGTAAATGAATCACATCTCTTTAAGGGGGTGGTAGTCCACACATCCTCAAACAAAATTATCATATTTACATCAAATGGAAAGTAAGAAATATATGTGTTTTAAAAGGAATAACGACGATTAAAAACATAATAAATATAATATATTAAATATATAAATATATTTACCAGCATAATTTTCACCATGATAGGCGATAAGGAAAAATGAGCAATTGTCGTTTTGTTAGGTGATAGTTCGTGGTACACATAAATGGTATGTTTGTTACCCATTAAATGGATTTTTTTGTAAATTTAGGTTGAACATTTTTCATAAAAACATAATAGTATATTTAATATACTATTTGTTTAATAAAATCATGGAAAAAATAAATTATATTTGTTGGATAAATAAAATAGATGAAAAGATCTTTAGAGAATTCGTTGCCTCTTAATTGGGTAACTCGTTTTGGTTTGTTCTAAAATGCTTCCTTACAATGATTTATTCCAAATTAGAATATTATAATAGTAATTTAGGGATATTATTAAGTTTATTTGGTAGTGAATTGATTAACCTAAGTGGTTTTAGAGGTGTTAAGAAGAGGGTGAGTTTGTTTCCATTTATAGGAAAAGGAAATGACACACTTGGCATTTTTGGAAATAAGTTTGGTGTACCCATGTTTTTACATAAAAAAAATCATACCAAACAAAAAAACTCAATAATTGAAGGTTAATGTACTAATAATTTCTGTAAAATGGTTGTTTTACTTGTTTATAGGTCGTTTTGGGTCTTAAATATATGGTTTAGTACTTCATTAACCAAATTTTTCTCCTAACCGTTGTAATTAATTTTAATCAATTTCACAAATAATTTAGGTAAAAAAACTTTTACCATATTATAAATTAAAAATTATTATTATTTAAAATATAAAATCAATTTTTCCAAATTTGAATCACAAAATTGGAATAAATTAATTTTAAATTAATCTCTTTGATGAGTTGACACTACGATTTTTAAAAGTAAAAACATCAAAAAATTTGGTAAGTTTTTTAAACCCAATATCAATGTGAAATTGATTATAATGACCTAAATTGTATTAATTTATAAAAATATTATGTAATTAAACTCTAAAACAAAATTAAAATTCAATTTATCTTTATAAATCAATTAGACGAAAAGGCAATTTTCAATTAAAATCCAGTATTTTTAATTATTCATTAAAAAATGAAACCCTATAGAAAAATACCAAAAACTTATCTTAGCCTAATTTTTAAGTTTTTATTAAAAATATGAAGTTAAATTTAAGATATTAAATATATAAAATTTCCAAAAAATTGGATTTAAAATGTGTTTCCATTAAAAGGTGATAAAACTTCCTTTACAAAAAAATATAGGTTTTTATGAATAAAATTGGTTTTTTTATCTTATATACAATGATTCTATTGGATGAATATAAAAAATATTTTATTGAATATAGAACATATATATTACATTAATATCACTCACTAATTGAAATTAATTTAATTTATTAGGTTAAAACTGCTTTATGACTATAAAATTAATAATATTTTCTTTTATACTCAATCGGTTATCATATTCATTTCTAATAAATAGGTAACATATGAACTCATATTATAGTTGTGTAAACCATATATTTTCATAAATTTTTTAATTCTATTAATAATCTATAATTTAATGTATTTGTTGTATCTTATTATTTTAAATAATAACAATTTTATAATATATTATTCTTCGGTAAAAATCATCCATGCATGTTGCACAAGCTATCAAGGAAAGTCATTATTGTTTGTAATGAAAGCTAAACTCAGTGTTTTTTATAGATAAAGCTAAAACTTATGTTGTTTATAGTGAATTATTAACATGGTGTTGTGTATAACACAAGATAAACATAGTGCTTTAATATAAAATAAATTGTTTCTAGTGTTGCGTGAAATAGAAAATATCAAAAACATTAAATTAATTTGAAAACAAAATTTAAAAAATCTTGGGGTGTTACATTATACCCACCCCCCTTAAAATGATTTTTCTCTCAAAATTCATCTTGGTAATAAATTTTTTAATACCTGAAAGTTTCATTAATAGAAACCCACATTGTAAAAATAAATATTAAAACTTCCCTTAAAAAGGGAATGTTAGAATCATAAAGGTTACCCAAACTAACATATAACAAGTTTTTCTCATATGGTAACATAAGTGGGAAGTGAGAGAATGGATATGGAAGGAAAATATAACTATAATATTTTGATGGAGAGTGAGAGAGAAATATTTTAATAGAAATTTAACAATCATAAATCCATAAACATGTGATCAACTAAGGGATCATCTGATTCATCAAAAATGGAAGTACTACGATAAATATTTTGTTTTAAAGATCCTTTTTCATAAATTTAATGTTTTTTCATGAAAATATATACTTTTTTAGTTTTAGGAAAACCTCATCCTTTGTTTTTCTTTGATCCACTTCACTTATTTCTCAAAAAAGTAAGGTGACTTTTCCATTCTCGAAGAACTAAAATATCCTGAGATCTATGATATGACATCCCATATATCATCAGTTATCATCAACAACATGTTTTTATAATATTATATCCAATATGTTAAAATCTTTATGTGGTAATATAATACTTTATTCTCAAAAACTTCATCCAATGTTTGACTTAAACATCCCATAAATAGTTAACCTTATAACCTCTCTGAAAGATGAAAATTCGAATCTTTAGAAAGTAAGTCATGAAAGAGTTTAAACATTAATCCCCCATGTATCGCAAAGTACCACTTATTTTTCACATTTCAAACATTTCAATACCCCTCTATTATATTCAATGGAAGCCTGGTAATAACCTTAACTACTATAAATACCATCAGAAAACATGCATGCTTCTTTACTCCAATGATTACTAGATATTTTGTTTAAATCCAAGATGTTATAAACTTCATCCTTAATGATATAGAAGAATTTATCAATAATCAGATCCAGGGTAATCCATACCATCCAACTTACTTATTCCTATCTATAATATCTTTATCCAAACATCCAGATCTCAACATTAGGAATTAATTAAGGGATGCATTCCCTTAATCAAAATATCACATTTCCATGAAATCATTTTTCTATATCTTCATCACCATCCAACATGTACTTTTAAATCCTTAATTAAAACTTATATTGAAAATATTTATACGTTTCATGATACATAAAACATAATCTTTGAATTACAAAACATAAATACTTAATTAATCCATGTTTATTCTTAAAACAGTACTCAAGCTTCATCAAATTATTCCTTAATACTCCTTTCCTAGAATATTAAATATGAATCATGTCTTAAGGTTCTTCAACCTAAATCCAATCATGATTTTTATTATGAATGTAATCAATACGGTAAGAACATATCATACCATTTAAATTTTGTTTTTCTCTCTTTATCTTCAAAAGTATAACCAATAATCATACCACCTTTCTGATTATCTTAAAAATATTTTCACGTGGGAAAAAAATTCATAATGCCCATAATTTCCACATTTGAAACATTCAATGTTAACTATATTCCTTTGATTTCCCTCGTTCGACTAAAATTATAAGGCATAGTGTGAGAAACATTTATCGTATTGGGATACCACATAATCATAAAAATTTAATTATAGGTTTCCTAAATCATGTATCGTACTTCTTTAATATATGAAACCTTAGGTTTATACTAGGTTATTCATAATCATCCTATATTTAAATCCTTCATGATGGTTTTTGAAGAGTTTGTGAATTTCGAAAGTGTATCCCCTAATATTGTCAAACCAAGTGTGCAGCAAGGCTTGTTTTTATGTACCAGATTACCCTGAGTTAGTCCCAAAACATCTTGTTGGATTTATTACCACTAGTTACATCTATTCTAGCGGCACATCCACTTATAGTATCCAGATAGGGATGTATTTCTAGGAAACCACTCACATTATCCTTTATTTTAGGGCATTTTCTTAAACATTGACTCATTCTTATACCTATCCTTAAAGACATCCCAAGACATATCCTTATAAATATACCTAGGTATCTCACTAAAGTTGTCTCATCCTAGTTTCCAAAGTTTTACTAAACCATTCCTTTCATACAAACTATATGGACCTAGGATTAATATACATGGATATTACATCATTTTAGATGAATATTCAGTACATTACAAAAATATATTCCCAAAGAGATAGGTTTCATAATCACTCCATGAAATGAAATGGGTATCATTAACATTTCATCAAATCATAACCAATGGAAAAGAGATAGGTTTCATAATCACTCCATCAAGGAATAACCCATGAAATGAAGTGAGTATTAAAATTATATAACTCATTAAAGAGAACTGGGTTATATAAGCATTATGACATCAAATCATAAACCATTCAAAGAATGAATGTGAATTGAACCTTTAGATTATTTCCTAGAAGGGCATGAGTAACATCAATGAATGTCATCTTTAATATAAATATAATTTTGAAATATCTTCCAAACACTTTCCTTAAAAAAATATTATTTATTCTTTGAAAAATTATTTTTGAAACATAGAACCTTTTTAAAACCATTTCCTTTCAGAATACTTTGAAAACATATAAATAAGGATTTTAATCATTTTGAAAACCTTTTTCAGTGGAAAACTATGAAAGAAACAATGAACAATTTTGGAACCCATTTTCCTTGAAAACATATAAAAAAATATTCAACACATTTTAAAAACATTTTTCTTTGAAAAAAATTGAAAACATATAAAGAAATATTGAAATGGTTTTGAATACCATTTCATTAATGATACTTTGAAAACTTATTAATTAATCTTCAAAACGTTTTCAAAACCATTTCTTTGAAAATAACTTTGTAAAATTATAATGGAAGTTTGGAAATAAAATTGAAAACCATTTCTTTGAAAATACTTTTAAAACCTATAAATAAACATTGAAAAATTTTTGAAAACCATTTCTTTTAAAATAACTTTTAGAACTTATAAAGAAATATTGAAAACATTTTGAAAACCATTTCTTTGAAAATAACTTCACAAACATATAAAGAATGATTTTAAAACCATAAAGACTTTTTTAAAACTCATTTTCCTTTAAAATTATATTAGTAGATCATTTTAAAATATTTTTTAAAACATATTTTAGAACATTTTGGAAAACAAAGTTTAGAAATAAAAATAAATTCCAACCGAAGAGAGAGATGCAGTATGGTTTTTCTTAAAAACATTTTCTTAATTATGATAATAATTATAGAGTGGTAAATGGTACTAATAAATCTAAATATCTTTAATAATCATTGGATAATTAACCTCATGATTTTTCTTGAGGTATGGATCATAAGATTTCATCAGAATAAGAATAATCATTAAAAATCTCTAAAATCAATGAGATTGTTTTAATAAACTCTAACCACTTGGTTACATGGGATCATACTCTTCATGAAAGAAAAAAAATAAATTAAGAATAAAATATCATGAAAATAAAGATATTAATGATATAATATCTCATTTTTAATAATATACACCTCGTTAAAGAATATAGGTTCATAACAAAACATGTGTCTCAAAGAAGGCAATTTGAGATAAAAATACTTTACCGATTTGTTAACTTTTGAAACATTAAACCCACAAAATAAATATCATGTAGTGGAAATTTGAATATCCATTATTTTATGTATAATAATAATATAATACATCCATGGAAATTATATAGACCATATAAAATTAATGGGTTGTGAGTAAATCATTTATCCCACAGAAATAAAAAGTGAGATGAAATTTCCTTAGCCCGTGTTTTGATTCTCATCGTAAAAATTAAAACCACCTATAGAATAAATATAAATTTATTATACATATTATAAAAACCAAATTATTATATATAATAACTTATATGGTTTTATTATGACCTTATGTTACCAACGTTTTAACAATCGCATGTTAAGGTTTCACTTCGGTTAATATTCGCTTTGTTCTTCGCATGTGTCTTAATCTGTTATATATTTGGTCCTTATACATATATCATGATTTCCAGAATGTAAATAATGATATAAATATAATATATATTAATTATATTTTATTTCAATAATCTATAGAATATAGAAGTATGAAATTAAATACATCTTTCATGGAGAAGATAAGTCATACGCACACATGAATGTTGTTTCTGTTTTTATTGCCGTATTGAAAGAAAGAAAGAAAATGAAATATAATTATATAATTATATAATATCATTAAATTAGAATTATAATGTTATATATATTTAATATAAGTTCACTAAATCCATCCTTAATATATTCCATGTAGTGTTTGAATGAATCACATCCTTTTGAGGGGTGGTAGTTCACACTTACTCAAACAAAATTATCGTATTTACACCAAATGGAAAGTAAAGAAGATATGTTTTTAAAAATGAATAAGTAATATTAAATAAATAATATATTTATATAATATTAAATATATAAATATATTTTCCATCATAATTCCCACCATGAGAGGAAGTAAGGAAAAATCAACAATCATCATTTTGTGACGCGGTAGTTCATTGTACACATAAATAGCATGTTCATTACCCATTAGATGGAGATGCGTGTAAGTGTAGTATGAACCAAATTCATATTAAAATACTAGTATATTTAAGTTACTATTTTTTTATAATAACTGAATAAAAATAATGGATGGGTGAAAAAAAATAAAGGAGCTTGAGAGAAGCCGTTACCACTTAATCGGGTAACTCCTTTTGGTTTGTGAAAAAAGGCATCCTTGGATTGATTTCTACCAAATGAGAGGATTATAAGATAAATTTAGGGATTTTAATAAGTTTATTGGGTAGATATTGGATGAAATTACATGTTTTAAGAGGTGTGAAGAAGAGGGAGAGATAGTGGCCTTTTATAGGGAAGGGAAAGGACACACTTTGCATTTCTGGAAATAAGTTAGGTGTACCCACGTTTTTACCAAGAAAAAGTCGTAAAAAACCAACCAAACTCAAAAATGGAAGTTTATTGACGAATAATGTCTATAAAATGGTTTTGGGACAAGTTTCTAGATCATTCTATGTCTTAAATATAAGTTTTAGTACTTTATTAATCTAATTTTTTCCTTAATCGTTGTAATTAATTTTAATCACTTTCACTAATATTTTTGGGTAAAAACAAAGTTGAAATTATTAGAAATTATAAATTAATATGATTACAAGTATAAAATATATTTTTAAAATTATAATCATAGAAGTTTCATTAATTAATTTAAAATTAATCTCATTGATGGGACGACACTGTGGTTTTTTAGTGTAAAAATGTCTAATATTTTGCTTAGTTTTTTATACCCAATTTCATAGTAAAATTGATTATAATGACCTAAATTGGATTAATTTATAAAAATATTATCTAATTAAAATTTTAAATCAAATTAAAATAAAATTTAACCTCATAAATATATTATAAGAAAAGGCAGTTTTGAATTAAAATCCAGTATTTTTAACTATTCATTAAAAAAATGAAACCTTACAGGAAAATACCTAAAAATTATCCTAACATAATTTTTAAGTTTATATTACAAATATTAAGTTTATTTTTACATATTAAAAATATAAAAGTTAGAAAAATTGGATTTAAAATGGGTTTCCATTAAAAGGTGGTAAAAGTACCTTTATATAAAATATATGTTTTTATGCATAAAATTGGGTTTCTTTTATATTATGGGTATTGAATAAATTAGATGAATATAAAAAATATTTTATTGAATATATAAATATATATTACATTAATATCACTCACTAATTTTAATTAATTTAATTTATTAAGTTAAAATGGCTTTGTGACTATAAAAATAATAATATTTTTCTTTATACTCGATCAGTTTTTATATTCATTTATTATTAATTTGGAACCTATGAATTCATATTATATTGTGTAAACCACATATTTTCATAAATAAGTTAATAATCTTCATAACCTCTAATTTAACAACTAGGTTATATCTTATTATTTTAAATAATAACATTTTAATGATATATTATTGTCTGGTAAAAATCAGTCATGTGTGTTACGCAAGCCATCAAGGAAATCCACTGTTTCTTATAACTCAAGATAATCTCAATGTTCCATGTAGAGAAAGATAAAAATGTTGTTTTATTTAGTGCACGATTAACTTAGTTTTGCATATAACACAAGACAAACATAGTGATTTAATATAAAACAAATTATTTTCAGTGTTGTGTGAAATGAAAAATATCAAAAATATAAAATTAATTTGAAAAAAATAATTCAAAAAATCTCAGAGTGTTCCATTTACCAAACCTTGAATAATGATTATTTATTCAGAAAAAAATAAATATCACTGTATTATTTCTAGATATATATAAATATATATAACAAATATTATATTCTTAAAACCTTGAAAATAATTTTTTTATT
The DNA here is from genome assembly GCA_963277665.1 of Viscum album. Classification (NCBI taxonomy): domain Eukaryota; kingdom Viridiplantae; phylum Streptophyta; class Magnoliopsida; order Santalales; family Viscaceae; genus Viscum; species Viscum album. Next base: position 1,642,114,461 of record OY728163.1, on the reverse strand, counting down.
ATTCAACTCACATATTTATATGAATAAATTGTCATTAAATCATGGATATCAACTAAATCAAAATAATTATTAACCTGAAAAATTAAGAATAATATTTGTTCCAACTTGTTAAACTCAATACTGAATTTAACATAGATTCAGAATACACTTATTGTGTGACCCTTAAGGCGACTTTCTCAGTGGAAATAGGGGCACACCTAAAGTCTAATGTTAGAATACAACAAAACACCAAGTCCCCCTTTTAGAAATAATTTAATGTCGCAATGAAATACATCCTCCTATGAACTCTCACTCTATAATAAAATCATTTTATCAAGGTATCGCTAATCAAGTTATTTGGATATTTTTGTCATCAACCTTTGTGCTCGATGCCACTTTTTTTTACTTTTTGAAAATGAACTTTCCCACAGAAAACCATGGCCATGGATATATCTAGGAAATTCCATTCCCATCAAAGGGATTTTCATATCAACTTTTTTTAATAGATATAAGGGATAAAAAAATTCTCTCATTATCTATTAATGCAATATCACTCATGATGCATCTAGCGTATCCTACTTCACTGTGAGAATATATCATCATGATTTTCATAAATATATCAAGGCATGAAATATATGCTATTCATTAAAGAAAATATTAAAGTCTAAGGCTCAATTCGCACATTTGTATATAGAAACATCTAGTGACACATATAAATGTGAATTTCCTACTAGAGGGTCTCATTTTTATATTCTCCTCATGTGGAAATTACCAAGGGTGCATAACATGAGATAGTGTCTCAAATTTATAAGAGTCTCCACCACTAATAGGCTATATAATTTATTTCCCATTAATTAATATCATAGACTGCAGTACATTTATTCAATAATACTATCATGAAACCTCCAGTTTCTCATCATAGTTGGGAACTACTATGACCATTCAGTGACATATATATTCTTCAGACATTATCACATACTATGTCATGTGGAGGAATAATCATTATGTGATAAAACAAATTAATAAATATTCAAGATAATGAATACTAGTTATCATCAATTACTTAGAAGATGATTATAGGCACCTACTCTGAATAAATTTTCATTTAGACTTATTGGAGATAATTCTCCTGAATAAACCAAATAGACCAAAAAATATGGGTGTATTATCAAAAATCCATGTTTTGGGACTAGAGGATATATACGTACCTATCACCACATATGATGTATTTATTTTAAATTTCCATGACATAAAAAATTTAAATATGTATAATATTATATATTATTCAATATTCATCCTATGTTGGTTCTCATTTATCTTAGTCTATAGTTTTATGTAATGGGATCATTTGGAGGATTCCTGATAAGTTTACCATCTCTCGAGATTTTTGGAATCTACTGGTTGATGTTAATGTGTTTCATTATAATCACACATCCTCATATCATGCTTCTATCAAACCCATTTTATTCCCTTTATTCCCCTCAGTACATAAGAAATTTAAATTTCAAGACTTATGGATTGACCAACTGGTCATGTTTTCTCTTATTCAATCCAATTCGAGATTTTATTACTTGGGGTGGGATGCTTGGTTTCCATTAAAAACTCAAAAAAGTCATGTAAATTATTAAATCGTTGAATAAAAACATGCTTGGTAATATTTTGTTACTATATTCTCAATTTGGAAGAAGTGGTTCAAATTAAAGAAGAGTTATTAAATTCTAATACCTCTAATATTAATCATAATGATCATAATAAACCCAAATATAACCTCCTTAATTCTCTTAGGAATGAAGAAATATTCTCTATATAATAAAATTAGAATTCAATGGTTTAAAGATGGTGATTTTGACACTATTTTTTCATGATTGAAAACAGGCCCAGTTTCTCCTCTATAAGAGCTATTTATAAGGATAATAGGAAAAATCACTTAAATCACCCACTTATTTTGAATATGTGAAAGGTGATGTTTGGGAACTAGTATAGCTTGAACCCATGATCTAGATGGTTTTTAATAAATTTTCATCAGATATTGATGGGAAGTCATTGGATGAGACCTAGCTGGGGGGGATAATGACTTCTTGGAAGGAACTTCAATCTACTATATAGTATGCAGTTCCATTTATATTATTTAAAAAAAGTAAAACTCTCTTTTTTTGAATATTATGGTCCCATATCCCTCTATAAATTATTTAGTGAAATTATCACTTGTATTTTCGCTACTTGGCTTGGAAACCTTCTAGATTCAATAATTTCTAAATAAAAAAGCTATTTTTTACCTAAAATAGATATAATGACATATTATTCTTGTAGAAGAAATTTTAATTTATCTCAAACTAAATATGATCAGCCATAAACTTATTCTTAGGATTGAAAATCATGATGATTTTAACACCCTTTATCATGGTATCCTCTTTATTGTTCTCAAAAGCTTTAGGTTAAATAAAAGGTTATCCAATATAATCAACTCTATATTAAACTCTAATAGGATATTGGTTCTTGTCAATGGTTCTCTATTGATATTTTTCAAACCATCAATAGGAGTTAATAATTTCTTCTCTAGTGAAAAAATCTTTCCCTTCATTACTCTTATGTAATGAAACTCATCTATTATCTGTATTATGTTGGTGATAGTTTATTTATTACTAGAGGGGACCTAAATTCAATTAAAAACATTCTATACATTCCTAGAAAGATCCAATTGTCTAATACTCTTTCTGTTAACTTAATTAAAAAACATTACAAACTAGTGATATCCTTGTTGAATCAGAATAATAGTTCATATTATTGTTTTGAATATTGAAATACATTTTATACAAAGTATTATTTAATATTTATTTATTTGGAAGTTTTATGAGTGAATATTAAAAATTATAATCATTCAAGTTCTAATCAATTGAAGTGGTACATTATTTCTAGGATATGTTAAGACAAAATAGATCACATATATATGAAGATTGTGTACCTTGCATTATTGTTTTAACTAAACCTAGATTATTTAGATGTTATCCTTAGATTTAGCTACACTAATGCCTATAAATATAACATATCTTTGAGAAATAGGACATGCGATGTAATGATACATTTACTAAATTTTTAATTTGTGTTTTATACTATCTCTATAACTTTTATAATTCTCTATTTGTAATATTTTTTGATACATTCACTTAGAGCTTCCATTGTGAGGATCTATGTTGTAAAATTTCTATTCTATTTCAATTTCCCATATTTTGATCTTCATGATCGATAAGAATCTGAGGATTGGAACCTTCTTTCATCCAAAAATAGTAATGTTTGATAAAGTACAAGGTATTTGGGATTACTAATGATCATGATGATTAAAGAGTTCCTTAGGGATAGAGCTATCCACTACTGATATTTAGTTGAAGTAGTTCTTGGTGTGTAACTTGTATTTTCGGATCAAGGATATCAAAGAAGTTCATGGTTAGTGCTTTCATACCTTATTTCTAGTTATTGAATCTTTAACCTATTTGATATTAAAGTGAATATTTACCTCAATTGGAACTTTTGGTAATACAATATCCTTTTAGGGGTATTGTAAGTATTATCCAATATTCCAATTTTTGTTTCATTTGGAATGTTGATTTAATTTTCAATTGTTTTATATCTTATTTTATTTCTTTAACATCTATGAAATTTTTTCCACTACATTTCTAATCTGATTTACTTTGATTGGTTACATGTTATAAGATTTAGGAATTTTTGTTTGTGAATTGGAAAAAAATATTTTTTTTACATCAATTCACCCCTATTCATTCTTCTACATGTTCACCTATGAGTAAGTAATTTTTTATAAAATAAAATCTTTATATATTTTGTCTGATTCATTTCATATCATTTTGAAAGTCATTTTATTTGATATTTTCTCTCTCTTTTTTTTCTAAACATGGTTCAATTTTCTTTACATTAACTGTGTTGTATAGGGAATATTGTTTTTTATATGATAGGATTTATTCTATTTTGAGGTTTATAGAAAATAAATACAAACTTAAAACCTATTTTTGATGGATTTGATGATGAATATTGATATGATATTATGGAAACATGTGTTATAAATACTGGAGTTGAGAATTTTTCGAGATTGCCGTAAAATACAATGTATATGATAAATCAATTCAAAATTTTACTTGTGAGGATAAATTATATATTCAATTAAATTTATGAATTTTAAATATATTATTTTGGAAAATTCAAAGGAATATTTATAGTCAAGTTTAATATTATAGAAAATAATTTAGAATATGGTAAAATTTGACTATCACACATTACAGACCTTCTAATGTTATAAAAATGAATGTAGTGCTTATTTGAGAAAATTATCAGTCTTTTGATTTCTAACATGGTGAAATGGATGCTCAAATTCACCTATGATTTATAATAATTGTTAATAATTTTGAATCAATTTGCGAGAATGAATTATCTAATGATCAACTTTTTGAAAAAGTTATCAGCATTATAGCTAAGGAATTATAATCTAAAAGAATATAAATTGTTGATACTAATCATATAACAAATCTTTGATTGGAATAAATTATAGGAACACTTATACAGTATTGGAACAAACATAAATGAGACAATGAGGGCACAGAAGGTGCATCCAAGGGACCTAAGATCAAAACCAAGTTGAGGGATAATTTCTGGGGCACTGTAGCAGTTACTATTGTAGTATTGTAGAAGGAACTGTAGTAGGTATTGTAGAAGTATTGTTCGATACTATAGTAGGTGGAACTATTCACCTATTTGGGCCTTCAAGCCACTGGTTTGGTATTCAGGCCCTTCAAGGCCTTCAGTCCACCCAAGGCCTTCAGGACAGTAATGGTTTCAGGCCACCTCAAGGCCTTTGGGCCCCATGATCAATATAGTTTCCCCACAGAGACTCTACAAAAAGGAGCATCCCAAGAGGATGATTCTGAGCAAGGGAACTCACCATAGTAGAACCAATAGAATTTTAAGAATGAGAGGGTATGTCAACACCATCAGGACTAGCCTATGCATGCACGTGAATCTTAGCTAGATGGCCATGCAAAGGTGGAGAGCTACCATCACGATGCAGATGCTGGGGAGGGCCAATTCCTTGTAGATATAGTTTGTATGAATGCCCGAAGACCTTAGGGTCATGTAATGTCTCATAATCTTATGTTCCATGTAATCTCTAAGACTAGGGGCCTTGTAAGGGTTCCCCTTCATCCCATCAAATGGGGTTAACAAAAATAAATAAAAAGAGAAGGCCTTCGGGCCATTCATGTTAGATATTGAAAATAAAGGAAGGGGATTGGAGTTGTGTTTACTATATCTATCAAAGGGTTAACTTTTAGATAATATACTTCATGTATGAGTATATCAAAGACATATTTTTATCATTATTAGTATAATAGTTGTTCATAAATTTTTTAGAGTGATATTTTAATAACCCCCTCCTCCAAAGGCACCCCTCTTGGGACAACAATGATAGGATGGAGATAATGATGCCTAAATCTCACCTCAAATAGGTCATGGGTTAGTGTCTAGCATTGAAGGTATATCATACACAAAAATGGGAGGAATTTCCCTCAAATTCTCAAAAATTAATAAAATATCCCAATACATGAATGTAATTTCTTAAAAATGAACGATCAAAAAAAACTAAAAGAACCAAAAGAAAACATTTTCAATAACCTCAAATCCCAAAAAAAACTCCTTAACAAAACAATGAGATAGTAATGTTCATCACATTCTTCAACCATCTCCTATGAACCTAAAAAATGGTTTATATGTTTGTAGGGTGGTCATAAAAGGTATACTTAGTAGGATCCTCCATAGAGCCTATTGTAAAAAAGATAAGTAAATCATACTAAACCCCAATGAACAAACAAGTGAATATAATTAGTTACCTAATTAGGTATACTATGTTCCCAAACTCACAATGGATCTCTCATGAAATTTCACATTTAATTAATAATATAATATCCAACATAATATCAAATGAAGTTACCCCTCTACCACTTTCGCATTGTTTTACTGTTCTACCCTAATATCGTACATCATGAGCCATATATATACAATAAAAGATCCTTCTTGAAATCAATAATGAAACTATAATATATCACACACCTATGGAATCACATCATCCTTTCATAAACATCCACATATCCAGATAGTAACCAAGTAGTACCTAGGATCCACCACAACCCTTACATCATGTATTAGACCTCGAACTATCACATCATATACACAACATACCCATAATAATTATTACGACATTATATCTATGGATACATGTATTTGAAATAACCATAATCCATTAGATCCCTCTAAGCACATATATGGTAATGCTAACCACCATGCATACCGACACAAAAAAACTACTAGGATAAGAGTGGGGAAAGAGGGGGTAGTCAGTTATCACTGGATATTGGGGAAAAACCCCTCACATGGTCTACTGAGTATTGAGTTCCCTACAAACATGGTTGGGGTAGCGTATGACATCACATAACATATAGAATATATACAACTCATAACCACACTATGGTAAAATACCCAGCCATAACTTCAACTCTATTTATTATCTCTTGGATACCCTACTACCAAAGTTATGGACTAGATATCCTTTAATAACACAAACATTTAAATATACTTCCATTTATTTATTTTTATCAACCATTTAAAATTTAATTAATTACCATATTAATTCTATACTCACTAAGAATAAAAAAATAATTCCATGGTTCCTCAAGAGTTATCATCATTTATAATTCCAACAATAAGAGACCACATGGGTTCAAACATTCAAATTCTTTCTATATTTTCAGGTACTATATGACTCATCCTAGGATAAATAAAATATACATAAATCATGCACGACTAGCATCTTTATTTAGTGGGAAAGTAAAGAGGAAAACAAGAAACCCTTATTTTTGGTCTTTAATCATATTCATTATTAGACACGAATTCCAACTTTTGTCACAATAATAATGGAGAAGACTAAATTCAACCTAATATATCAGTCTTGGTTCCATTCATAGTGCCACCATGTATAAAAACGGATAAAATAATCTATCTCACTATCACGTGAGTCAAATACTACAACAACCCAAAACCATACTCAACACCACACAAAATATTACCATTCATCCCACCATCTCAGGGATCAACTTTTTCCACAAACATAGGAATATCTATCCATTATCTGAAAACCATCATCCATCCCATGAAGATATTACAATAAATATCTAGGCCCACACAAATATAAATCACACATATCAGCAAGAAAACAAAAAAATCAATAGGTAATCTATTCCCTAAAAATAGGGCATCCATCTTTTGCATGAGGAAAAGATCACCCAGACCTAAACAATTTTTTTTATAAAAAAAATTGTTTACCATCTTGACTTATATGATTCAGTTATCATAGTTTACTACCAAAATAAACCTAAAGAATCATCCGTAAATAAATAAAAGATATTAAAACATACTTTCAATCATCTATTCCAACTTCATCAATGGAATAATAAAACAATTAACATGCATTTTGTTCCTTTTATACTTTATCAATTACCATATTCTATGATATTTACCCAATAAGAATTACCGGATTTATATTCTTTATCCAATTAAAATGTAACAAAAATGATAAACCATTACATAAGAAAAATTCTAGCCAAATCATGGGAAAAATAGATATATAGAACATAATTTATCAAAATAAAAGGCAAACTATTATCATGGTGGAGACTCTTGTGATCACATAAAAACAAAAACAATTCACTAATTAATATGGTTTAATGTTAATTAATATTAATTACACCATTATCCAATTATATAATATTTGATAACATTACGATTACAAGTAAAATATGATAATAAACAAATCACCTTCCCTAATTTAAAAGTTCAATGTTCTCCGAACAAGAACATGTAATCATGGTTCAACCACCATCGAAAAAAGCACCACCAAGATGAAAGAAGTTAATTTGAAACCTAAAAACTGAAATTAAGCAAAGAACAATCTCAAAACATAGCCTCATAACTAAGAAACTTTTCACAGAAAAAACACCTGGAAATAAAAAAATAAAGGGAAAATTAAAAAAGGGGGAAAGAGGGTACCTTGAACCCAAACAATTCGATCCTTAATACATAGATGTTATAATCCACAAAGAGATTATAAATAGTCTTCAATAGAGGTTGATCCAATTCATAACTAGTGGAAACTCCCATAAATGAAACCTCAACATGAGAAAATGATCGTCCAATCCATAGGGTTTTCTCGAGCATCTAGAAATTAATGGAATAATTAAAGATAGTTTCATGGATTGATTAATAGAGGTAGGAATATCCTAAAATCGCCTTCAATAACCCTCTTAAATATGCACATGTTTTCCCCATTGAACTAGTAAATATATATGGAGAACATTGGAAGTTTCAGACATTCAAAAACAAGCTGGACCACTACCATGGATTTCACTACAGTGAGGTCTCAGTTGTGATGGTCTATTCATTATCTACCATGTACAACCACCATGACCTAATTCTAAATTCCAACCTCTTTTCCCTCACTATGGCCTGAACCCCACACATAGTGAGGTCACCTGATCCATTTCATACAAGAGGTCTCTTGAGGATCCATATCCAGTGCCACACCCCTGCTCAGCTATTTTGGCAATCTCATTTCAAACATGGTCAGACTAAGGCCACCATGACTATGGTGTTTCCCATTTAGGACCACGAATAATCCAAATACCTCTAAACTCTGAAAAACTAATAAAAACATATCTAAATTATTTTTAAAAAGCACCAAGAATCTGAAAACCACAAATAAAAGTCTAATAATCTCTGAACCATTACATTAGATATAATATCCCATTACCTTATTTTACATACTAACTACATTCCTTGTTTTGATTCCTTATTGTTTGGGTATCGTTTCAATTAGTGCTTTTTATAAGAAAAAATGTAGGTGTTCTATAGTAGGTTGTGATGTAGTGGTAAATTTGTGGCATTTTTTATGGGGGGATGCGTTATGAACCATGAGTCTATGGTATATGGGTGTTTGATACAAGACAATGATGCATTGTAGGTGGTTAGATGTAATGTGGAGCCTTGGAGACTAATTTTTTGAGCTACTACCAATTTTGGGATAGCCAAAACATGAGACAGGGCTGTGGTGTAGCCCACATTGGGTATTTTGGCCATGTGGGCTGGAGGGATAGTTGTGGAGTGGTTCTAATAGTGGTGCATTTTTATGTTATTTCCTATTTGGTAATACCTATAGTTTTGTGTGTGGGATGTGTTGCAGTCTTACCCAAGGATAATAGAATCTGACCATAGACTATGTTGTGGTTTCTGGGAAACTTAATACTACGGGTGGATATAGCATTTTTTGGGGTGTTTGTGCCATGTTCTAACTATTTTTAGTAGAATTGAACTATTTCCATGGGTGTTGTAGAATGATCTATGTTTTTACAGATTATAATTTTGCATACCCTGGTTTATTTCAAACTTTATCCTACTAGAACCTTATTTGACTTATTATTTTTGAAATCTCCCAAAAGGCCTTTTGATTCATTAAATATCCTTTCCTCTTATATTGATGCATTGTTGGATTCATTTTAACCCTGTCTAAGATTACTTATTGATATTTCATGCCTTCGAATTATCATTAGCATTCCCATTTCAAGCAATTGATCAATTAATTTTGTGACTTAAATGAAGGTGGTTCCATATCGATTTAACAAACAGTAGAAACCCTAATTTATTTATTTATTTTAAATAAGTTTTTTATTGATTTAAACTCCTGAATTTGAGATGATTTGATGTATGATTTTATTAGGGAATAGAGGCTATAAAAAAACCAATTTCAATGGAATTGAAATTATTGGGAAGAGTTTAACAAAAATGATGGCTTGAATTGAAAGTTCATTTGATGAAATAATTTGATGTTCATTATTGATAAAATTGGATTAAAATGAAATATATTTTTAAAATGAATGAATATGATGAAAAAAATGATTTATTTATGAAATTGAAAATTCATGTTGAACATGAAATTGGGAGATTGGGTTGTGAATAATGAATTGATTTAAATTATTTCCTCAATATTGATTGATTAATTGATTGATTCAAGTATGTGAGTCTAAGTATTAATTGTGAAACTAAGACAAAAACATAAATAATTTAACTCCATATAAATGGATTGATTTTGAAAACACTAACTAACCCATACCAACATGATTTCCCATAATGGGGTGTTTATTGATTATCTTGATGGCTTGATCCTTAGGATGTGTGCAAACATACTTTAGTCATGGTGATGATTGGGAAGTGTGATAATCTTATAGTGAGAAACTAACATAATTTAGGGAATATGACCATGATACATTGTATTTTTTACTTGATTATATGTACCTTTTTTTGTAGAACTTGTTTATTCAAGTCAACTACTTTATATAATTTTTTATATAAAATTTTCATTTAATCATATTTTTTATACCTACTATATAATTGATTTGAAATCATATTTTGATTGAAAATATGTAAATTTCATGCCAAGTGTTTTTTTATTTTAATTGAAATCATACATGGTTTAGTTGTTTTGAAATTTATTATGGAAAACTTAATGATCCCCTACTATATTATTTATCTCAAATCCCAGCTTTGCCTTCAGGTGTTTGTGGATATTCTTATACCATGTTCAAGTAATAGGAAATCTCTACTTGGAGTTAGTAGGTGTACCTAAATCATGAGACCTTGAGTGATGTTCATGGCCATTGAAGATGTGATCCAAATTTACATGAGTTTTAGGAGTTTTTACCATGACAGCTCGTGTGCCTTTTGATGATGTTCTATTTTTGGTATTTCTTTATATATCTTCTTGTGGTACATTATCCTTGAGTATTGTTGAGAATAAAAAATGTGAAAAGTTTTTTATTCTGCTGTTCTGTGTTCTTATTGAAAAATCATTCCTTTAAATTCTTGTTTGATTCTATATTATTATCACCAACATATGAGGAGTGGAACCACCCTTTTAGATATGTCCGAGTTGGATCAACTATCATTGTACTGAGGCATCTAGTCTAGTTATTAACATTATATACCTCTCAAAAAATTCTCATCCTTGAGAATTAAATTTCACCCAAAGTGAAGGAAAATAAAAAGGGTTTTCCAAATAAACACCCTATGAGATACCACCCAAGAATCTCCCCATTAAATGAGAACAATAATTTCACTCATAGGAACAAGGTGAAATGCTACAGAACACTGAAAAATAGATCCCAAACACTCTTTCAGGGGAGATACCTCTCCAAAAATATAAAGGATTCAGATAAGGCATCAAGGAAGATAAAACCATCTTACAAACTAGTTAAAGGTCAACAACATAAAAACATCGATATAAAAGAAGTGTTAAGCATAAAAAACTCAAGAAACTAAATATGTATCGATGAATCAAATTCCTAGTTTCTCTCTTATACACCACTGTGTCACCACATGACACAAGTTAAGAGAATATCATTCCCACAAAACACCTTCTCCTGATGATCCTGAATCTACATAGGTAAGTCCTCCAAGGTTTAATCATGATAAACGTAAATCTATCCCCAATAAATGACATTATAATAATCATGAAGTTGTCAATGAAGATTAGATACATGTATAACATCATGTATCCATCTCATATGGTGGAGTTTATATCCAATATGAAACATCTCCAACAAGAGATAACTTCTAAAATGTCCCAACATACATGGGTGAGAGCTTACTTTCATGACCAAACCTTCACTGCCCACGATGGGAAGTCATCTTTAAAAAAACATGTTCTCTAAAATCAAACTCTAGTGGTCCCTTAATATGGTTAACATATGACTTCTTCCAATATTATACTACCTTCACCCACTTTTCGATCGCCCAAACCATCTCTATCATGATTTTCACTTGTTCCAATCTGATAATTATTGACACTTCGAATCCATTCCAAAAAAATAGAGTAAAAAAGTACAACCACATAAATATTCAAATGGTTCCATTACAATGGTATATTGGAAACTATTATTATAAGAAAACTCAACCAAAGGTTGGTTCCTCATCCATGAACCTCCCAAATCTAGGATACAAGCACCCCCCATGTATTCAAGAGTCTGGATGGTTTACTCTGTCTCATAATCCATCCATATATGAAATATAGATCTAAGGTACAACTAAGAACCCAAATCATACTGAAGATATATCCACCCCTATAAGTGAAACCAGGACTAAGATCAAAGATAAAAATCCTTAGCACTCTATAGAGCCTCCCCCACCTACTCTAGATACTACCTTAACAAAAAGTCCACTAAGCTCAAATCTGGGACTGCTACGGAGATAGCTAATTTCAAAAAATGGTCTACTATCACCCATATATCATTATATCCTCCATGATCTTGAGGTAAACTAGTAATGAATTGTATTAAAATATCCTCACACTTCTATTGGGTTCCATTTAATGGATATAGAAAAACATCAGGAACACAGTGTTTATACTTCACCTTTTGGAAAACAAAACATATAAACATGATCTCTACAATTAAATACTTAATCCCATATAATGAAAATTGATATCTTAGAGATAAATATTTTTGACACCTAGAGGTAACACTAAGTGTGATATGTAAAACTCACATAAAATACGTCATGCATCACCAATGGAAAAAAATCACTCTTAGAACAAAAAATGGTGTTAACAAACCTTATATCATCTATCAAGGGAATCACTATAAACAACTCTATCACACCAAACTTACACCTCCAAATCCCCCAGTTGGGACTCCTCCACCTACTACATCAAATATTACTACTACTTCATCTAAAGAGTAATCATATTCCACCAAACTCTCCCATATCAAGATGAATAATGAATAGATATTTAATTAATGTCCATGAATATCTTGAATCATGTACGGAATCACTACATGATTTCATCCAAAGAACATAAACTACAACATTATCCTTTCCTAGTCTATAGGAAAGATTAAAGTCACAATACTACAAGAATTCCATCCATATTTACCCAAGTTAAAGCCATGGTGAGAGAATACATACCTAAGGTTTTTATGATCAGAGAAAACCAAAAAACCGTTGTTGGTGAGATAATACTAAACAAAACATCAAGGAAAATACAACCACTACCAAATCAATATCATGGATGGCATTGTTACATTCATGGGGTTGTAACTTCATATACCCATAAAAATGAACTTTTTTTAATCAAGAAACATAATAAGATAGTAAATGAAGAATTACAATAGATATCAAATTTAAATAATTCTTCAGAAAAATTAAGAACTGGGGTGCCGAATTTTTTTTTCAGGTACTCGAAAGCTTCTTAACACTTGTCATTCCACAATAACACTTGATCCTTTATTGTCAAAGATTTCTGAAGAGTTTAAAACCATGATAATTCATGTAAAAACCTCCTTTAATATCCTAAAATACTATGAAAACTTCACACTACTATAATATTTTTGGGTTACACCCATGAAATGATCACCTCTATCTTCGAAGGATCCATGACTACTCCACACTGGGATATAACAGGCCCCATGAAACAAACTTCACTAGCCCTAAACGAACACATTGATAGCTTCCTGAATAGATATTAAAAATAAAGAACTCCAAAAATTTCCCACAAATTATAAAACTCCCAAAAATGTAGTTTAAAGGAATAATAATCTCGATATCTTGTATAATAAGCCACACCAAGCTTTAAGTGAATTGAGGTATATTATAAAAATGTTATTATTTAAATGTAATCGTTAAAACCTAGCTCTTAAATTAGAAGGTATGAATATGAGTAACCAAATTATGTAATATATGTATATTTTTATTACTCGATATAAATGTGTTGATTAATTTTTAGGAAATAAGAACTCAATTTTTATAAAAGTGATTTTATTCTTCAAAAATTCGTTTTCTTCAAAAAATAGTACTATTAATTTTTGTGAGAAAAAAATTATAATTAATTTTTTACGCTTTTTGAAATTATATTTGATAAAAATGATAACATTTTTGAAATCATCATAAAAAATTTATCTTAGGGTAAATTTCTTGAAATATCTATAAAGATTGATTTTTTAATGAATAATGAAAAATATCAATTTTTGAAAAAATATCATTTAATTTAATTATATAAGTTAATTTAGAAGTATGATTTTATATTAAAATAATATTATTCTAATTTAATTATATATAATCTAATTAATTGCAAAGTTATCATCATTATACCATATTTTGGTATAAGTTCATTTATACACTTAAAACACGTTTTCTAAAAACTATATATTTATTGAATTTTTCACTTTTATATTAATTTAATTCTTCCACTTCTAGAAATTGATTATTTAAAAATTTATTCCATATTTGGATTCATGAGGTTCAAATTTAGAAATTTTTTTCTTTCCTCATCATAAATAGTAACCATGTCAAATATTTGTCACCTCAATCAGGGGTTATTAACTCAATCTTATTTCATTGGGTTATATTATTACTTCATTTCCTATGTTATGAAAATATTATGTGTGTAATGATATATGATTATTTTATGTTTTATGTCAACTTTTTTAAATGTATTTAAAATTTTTACACATAATAACTTCATTGATTAATTCTCACCTTTATGTTATGATCTTTGTAAGGGATTTCATCTCAATTTCACATCATTGATGCGTGTTTAAATGTTATACACCTGATTTATTTTATCTATTATATATACTTGAATTTTTTATGTTATATCTTGAATCTTTCATACTTAATAGTATTTTACAATTCATTTTACTTCATCCAATGGGTTTTGATTAACAATATTCTAAAGCAGTAAGGGAATTTCTCATCTGACTTTTGTTTTGGTGAGATACATGTCATATTCACAACTTATTTGTTTTTTGGTGTATGTAGTATTAATGAATATATTTTATAATGATTCTTAGGAAATTATAGTTATTTATAAATAAATATATAATTATCTCTTTTATGATAATTTTATTCATAGGTTACCAATGTGTAAGGGTTTATCATCTCAAATTGACTTCTTTGAGGCATATGTTATTTTATAAACATATATTATTTTATGAGATGTATATACAACCCATTTTAAATTTCATATCCTGAAAATCCTTATTATCGTGAAATTTAAATTAAAATTTTATTCTATTTTTTTATCGGTCCTATAATTTAGTAGTTTCCAAAGTGGTGATAGATTTATGTTTCAATCCCATTTTAATCAGGGTTATTTATGATTAAATTTCCATTCAGATAATTATATGATACTTATCTAAAAAATCCACTAATTTTTCTTCTAATCTGTTTATTCATATAATATCCAAGTTAATGTATCATTTTACTCTCCTTGGCACTTAAAAGTCTTGATGAAATGTTTTTAATAAAAACAGTCTTTATTTTCTCTTCAGTGGAAAATATTTTTCATTCATATACATACTCTATAAAATGTTTTAATAAATTTTTTTAACATGATATAATTATTGTATAAATAAATTTATATTCATTTTTTACATTCTATAAAAAGTTTTAAAAATAATACCAATTTCATTTTCAGAACAAGGTATGTTTTACAAAGGGAGTGAAAGAAATATTTATTTTTAAATGATTACACCATGAATGAAATTTTTTACCGTCAAGATCGATAAATGGTTTTAATATTTCATTAAATTTTTCGTGGTTCTTTTCAAATAAAACATTTTCTATAATATTTTGGAAATATTTAGATATTAAATAATTGATTTCAAAATGAAAAGTTTATTTTCCATAGGAAATATTCCAGTGATATGTTAAAGGAATTTTTCACCTATGATAACATCCTTTGATGTTACTTATGTTTAACTTGGGATATGATACAATGATACCAAGCTTATTCTTTCTATGGATGTTTATTAATTATTATCATCAAATATTTATGAAACATTATTTTTATTTCATGGGTTATGTTATGGAAAAATGATAAATATTTTTATCACCTTATGGAATTCATTTGAATTGATTTTTATTATGTGGTGGTTGGGTCTGTGAAATCCCTCTAATTAATTAGGTAATGAGATATTCATATCTAATGAGATGATGATGATAATCATGGACTTTATTTCAAATAGATTTTTTCATATCTTAATGTGTAAGTTTGACTGATTCTATATTTTACCAAAAGATTATGTGGGACATGATTGGAAATAGATTTGTTCAAATTTTGATTAATGTGTATGATTAATTTCTAGATTTTATCACAATATTATGTATGTAAATGATTGAAAATTTATTCATTCACATTGTTATGCATGAGTGTGATTTTATTATAGCTAAGCGAAAGGGTGTGATTTTGATCCTCACTAGGGGCTCCAATTGATAAGGCCTACACGGGATCAATGTAATAACTAAGAGGGGGAGGGAGATAATAAGTTATATATTTTTCCTTTATGTTATCATTATTAATAAACAACATTCACATCCTATTAAAGATTAATCACATTTCTAAAAACCAAACATTCAAATACATCCATAAAAACATAATAATTAACAAGTTTCAATACTCTACAAGATAATATAGTCCTTCGCATAGTTTGGAAATAATCCAATACCATAAAATCCACTAGAAAACAATCCTTTTGAGTGGTTACAACAATTAATAAATATCCTTGCACATTCAAAGTACTATGATCAAAACAAAATGTGTTTGTTCTTATTCTAGAACAAAAGATGTAAACAAGATTTTATACTAGGTTTAGAAACCTCCACCAATATGTATAGAAATTTATCATTGTGTTACTTTAACAAAATTCACTTTTTTATTATTTAAGTATATTTCTTCACATAATTACCTAGTAATAGGTAAGAACTTCTTTTCTAGACATTGTAGAAAACCCAATTCAACCACTCTATCTAATTCCTTTTCCTATTTCTCTTATTTGAAAATGATTTTATTTCAGTTTTTATAAGGTAAATTATAACATTTATCTTCCCTCTAATGAGTTTGTAGAAAAAAAATTCAGTCCAAAAATTATATCTAATCCAGTCCATCAAATGATATCATCTCAAAACTACCTGTCTAATCCCTCCATCTCATCCACTCCATCCAATGAGGTCATTCTAAAGGTTCACCCAATAACCCATAATCAAAAATCATTTTTTCACTTAAAACTTCTTCATCAACTCAAACATGAAATTACATGGTGGTAAATATTCTCTTTAAAAAAATTATAACTAATTCTTCTATTTGGAAACCTTTCTCTGGATGTTCTATCTAGAAAATCTCTTTGAAACCAAAATTCCAGTGCTCTCTCTTTTGTTGACATGAATAGTACCTATGTGCATTGTACCTGCACCCCTTTATATAGGTTTGGTTGACACAGAAATGGTGGGAACTCATCTTTGTGCTCAAAAAACATTAATAATTTAAAATATATAATCAAATTAAAACATCCAAAAAAATATCAAATCTTATAGGCTCTTTTGTATCCTTCAATGAAACATCCATATAAATTTTTCTCCAAATTTACTTAACATAAATGTTAAGAAACTCTATAAATCATAAAAAACCTTATTATTCTTTCACCATTTAGATTATTTATCTTCCCAACTATGTATGGTCTTGTTATTATATAAACATTTCATAAGATTTCTTTTCTCTAAAACTTATGTCTACTCAACTATGTTTGGTTTTTCCTTTCTAAAAAACTGAGTCTGATGGCAACCTTGAGCTCTTCTGTCTTTCAAAAAATTCTTCATCCATTCACCATTATATCTATAACTTCAAATATATTTTCCAATTCTCTTTACAAAAATATGTTTCTAAAAATTTTATGATCTACCTTTTTAAAATTTCAAATAAATTTCTCTCTTAGCGGTACGACTAAATAGCAATACAATTTTTATTTCTTGAAAACCCAAAAAAAATATAAATTTTTAAAAATTATTCATCCAAAGACTTTAACCATTTATAAATTTACCAATTTCATTCTCCTACAACTTCCAAGGTATAACAACTTTCATATATTTTTAACATCAAATACATCAGAAATAGAAAAATTTAGCAAATGCTCTATCTAGTCTTGTGTTTGGAGATAATTCACACAACTTATAATAGAAAACATTGTATGCATTAAAAATTTTCTCAATTTATTAAAAAAAATGGTTCATGAGTTTTTAGAATACACATGATGTTGATAACAACATAGAAGCAAAGAATTATTAGATTTTTTTAGAATATCTATATCTGAAACTCTGTGTCTTGAATTCCTGTGTCCAAAATTATGTGTCTAAAAATATTGTATCTAAATAGATTACACTTTTCATAAAAAAAATAAACTATCATGGGTTTTTTCATGATGTTATGAATGTTGATATCTACATAAAATCATTGTATTTTTAATTGAACATATTGTTTGACCTTCTAAATCGGGTACTTCACCTTGGCCAGTCTGATAAGATATGTTCTAGAAAGCTACATTTGAAAACAAGTACACCTAGGAAAAAAAGTTTAGAATAAAAAATTCAATCAATGTAATTTCTTTAGTAACCTAATTCTGATTATATATGTCTAAATTATTTTTTCTAATCACCTGGTTTTATAAAGTGAAATGAATTTCATAAATAAAACGTAAAACAAATCTTTCAGCAAACATCAAACATCAATCCAACTAAGTCCAAATAATATCCACCATTGGATTTTGTTATCAACCAAGAATCCAAAATCAATAAAAATTCATAACTCAATATATATATCACTTATCAATAATTATAATCCTACATAAGTTAACTTGATGTTGGAAATAACAATCAGGGAACAACAAAACCATGATTTCCATAATTAATAAGTTTAGAAACTAATTCTCAAAACATAAAACATTAATTTATTCACAACTTATTCTTCAATCCAATAAATACAACTTTTCCTACACACAATTTAAAAACTATTAAAATAGTTCACACATTCTGATTCAAAGATCATATCTTAACCATTTTAAGAACTCCTCTGAAATACATGTTCCCTTAAATGTTTTGGGACATACCAATGGATAGATTTATGAAATATAATTTTTATCCCCTTTAAAACACTATCAAAAGACAAGATGAGAGAGGGTGTATTGTTCTAGATTTTCTATGGATTATTTTTAAATATTATATTGATTTATTTGAGACCATCCACTGAGATGGCGTGCAATTATGAGGCTCGGTGTGCCTGAAATAAATGTTTGAATAATATTAAAATATTAAATATCACACACATATATTTTTCCTAAAAATGGAATAAATTCTAAATTAGTTCCCAGATCCGAAATATGAGGGCACCGCTATGTTTAGAGCAGTAACGTTAACCTAGGTGAGTCTTAACATCGGCCGACATAGGTTGGATGTGAAAAGTAGTTCTGGGCATTTTTAATGAATAAAATAGATTGTGAATTTATTTTATTTTATCGCTTCGTCGACACAACGACATAGATATGTTTTTTATTTTTAATAAATCCTTTAGGTAGGGATACAGAGTTAGTCTCATAACCCTAGAAATTCCATGGAGGCTCTGGAGTGAAACCCTGAAGAATTATCTCAGCGGCGGTGACTGAGACTTGGATCAGATATTGTTCTTGATAGGATTCACCAATGATAATTGGTCTTCAATAAAAAACAATCCTTTTCCCAAGTAGGGTGTGTTTTTTCATATTATTTTCCTCGTTCTCATATTCAATGATGAATACAGACCAACCAACGAATGGGTTGATCTACGACTTGATTGTTCTTGTGGAATGAGTTTTAATTGTGGGATTTAGAGGTTTGATTATCATATTTATTTGATTGTTGTCCATTATTACAGGAATATATCGAGGATGGAATGAACAACCATCGATGTTTGTTACTCGGATGTGTTCTATGTGAATTCCCCCCCTGTTTTCAATGTGTGTTCTTCATTTTTCCTGGGGTAATGAACGAATGATATTTTCTCCTAGTTTTAGGGTGAAATGATACAAAATTAATGATTTGACCCCTATACATCCTAAAATAAGTTCGACAATGATAATGAAGGATGAATCAGAATGGTTTGGGAGAAACCGCCCTTCGAGTAGTTTGCATCAAGATGAAAATAAACATATTTATGTGCTGATCAAAGGCCTAAAACCCATCAATTCTATGTTTTAGTGGTGAGGAGGCCCTAGATATGAATTTTAGAGGTGAACAGACCATATTTCATGATTCGGATCATTATCCAAATAATTCAGAGGAAGAACCAGACTTTCTGGAAAATTCCGATGAATATGGCATGTAACCCAAGGATACACGGTGCATAGCGCCCATTGAGTGGTGGCTAAGGTTTTGGAAGATTGTTATATGTCACACATTGTGTGAACAGTCACAAAAAATGTAGGCCCTTCCCAGAGACTCAACATGTATCTCATGAGATACACAGACATGGGGTGGAGTACATGGGTAGCCTACATGGAATGTACCCCACTGCATGACATGTCCTGATCCATGTGCACAGACTATCCCAAGTACTGGTATAGTGGAAGAGGGACACGGGTTTACACCATGCAATGGAACCTGACCGAAGTACATGGGTGTACCCTGGATGGAATAACAAGGCATGTAGATTCTTCCACATATCGTGTACCCATCTTATATAAGAGACAGTTTGGAATGGAATGGGCTATTGTACATGGGAAGTACCTGGTGTCATGGAACATGGAATTTGACCCTACTACATGTTTTGTACCCCTTTCTACATGAATTTATTCTATGGTTATACATATCATGGAATTTTTTTTATAGGGTTCATTCCCTTTATCATTTCCCTAAAGGTTATTTTGTATCATTTCATACTCATAGAAGTATGATCCCTTCAATAGGACTTCCTAGATAGAGTTTTGGAATCCCCCAAGAGGCCTAAAGCAGGATCCTCTATTCATTCTTCATTAACTAGGTAAAGTCTTCGGTATTGATGTGACCAACTTCATTGGGTTTCAGTCCTCTAATTAGAAGTTTATTCTGGATAGAGTTGTTCATATCACCCAATGGCCCTATCTTTGATCCCCATATTTGTATCATATCTCTCTGTTCAGATCAATCAATGTAACTCTCTCATGATGGTTCCTGATGAGTATTACTTCTCAGATGGATGTCATCAGTGTTATCAGACTCAGGGGTGTGTTCTCCCAGATCAGTGCTTCCTGTAATCTTTGAGATAGATCTCTAGTGTTGGTATGTGGTAGTCGTGACTTACCTCTAGATTGTGTTTCTTGGTTTGAGCATATTTGGATATTCTTGTTATATGTGATGTAGACATACACCTGTATAGAGATGAATGTATATTTTTTATGTGTATTTCTTTGTGGTTTTGGGGTCTTCTACATAGTATTATTATACTCACCCCTATGCAGGCCTTGCCCGCACATTTCATATCTTGTACAGATCAGTGACCTTTTGATGAAGTCCTAGTTAGACCAAGACCAGATGATGCCTTGTGAGATCAGACAGACTGAGGTGTGTTCATACAGCTATAGACAGCAGACCTAGTACCTCTTATTATAGGTTGGTCATGTTTTTATATAATTATTTTTTGTGGGATTGTATTTGTCCGAATTTTACTTTATTGCACTTTACTTTTATATCGTACTCTGATTGGGATATAGTGGTATGCATGTATTTGTTTCTTAGTGGTTTTTACATTTCATCATTTTTTGGGATTAAAGATGTGTTCATACATACATGTACATATTTAATGTATCTCATGTTAGTGATTTGCCTACTTGGTGCTAGTAACCAGCCCCTAGCCTATTGGAGGTGGGCTTAGGGAGTCGTGGCATGGGTCCCACTGGGATGGGTCATGAAAGAGTGGTATAAGAGGTGGTTGGTTCTACTTTAGGATGGGGAGTCTGTCAGATTAGTTTAGGGAAATAGTGTTAAGTGTTTGGAGTTTGGATTTCAGACTGGGGATTCTAGTGTTGGTGTGGCGGCCGACGTATCCAAACACCATGACTCTGATAACTAGCTTTTTGACTCGGTACATGAGAATATTGGTTGTAGGGAAAATAATGGTACATGCATCATATAGGAATTTTTTGTGGTTCCATGTAATTTTTGAGTAAGCTCTGTAGATATACTCATTGACCATGGTACATCTTGTTTTCTTACAAGATTCCACCTAGATGTATACTATCTAGGATTCAGTAGCTCGATCATGAGGATGACCCCCTCAGTGATAAGGATTTGATATAGGGACCAGTTCCCGATATGTTACTTTTAGGTGGTTCACCAGCTATACCACCACATGTGGACTAGAACATGGTACCCAAAGTACCAATAAGTGAGGAATGTAGGCTGAGTGTGCTTCATGAGTTTCAGAGACATATATCCCTTAGGTTCCAAGGTGATCCCAACTCTCAGATGTCTGAGGATTTGTTTGAGGTGGTGACCTAAGTTTTCTGTCTACTCAAAACACCATTGGATCAGATGGTGGTCCTGGAAACAATAATTCTATAGGGTTTAGCATGGTGATGGGGGAGTTTGGCTATCCAGACTCACGGTGAGGTGACACATTCATGGACAAAGTTTGAGTGCCTCTTTAAAGAGGATTTCTTGCTAATTATACATAGAGATGTGTGTATACATGAGCTTATTCAGCTCCAGTAGGGTAGTAAAATAGTGTATGGATATTCATCAAGGTTCACCAACCTTTCTAGGTACTTGATGGATATGGTTAGAGATTAGTACTTTAGGTATTTGACCTTTGAGAAAGGTCTGTGTGGAGACATATGTGCCAGTTTTATCCCTCAATGCATTCTAATGTATGTTAGGGTACTTGAGAGATCTTTGGTGGTCGAAAGATTCTTGGATGAGTAGATACAAATGATGATGGTCAATAGTGGATGAGAAGGTGCAGAGACCATGGTTGCAGGGAGATGACGTCATTTTTAGGGATCCGTACATGAGAAACATTTTAAGAAGAGGTCCCAAGATAGAGGATCTATAGTTCATAGATCACAGGGTGGGTCCAGTCATCCTATGGAGAGGAGGTGCTATTCATGTGAAGGTAGGGTACATCTCACTCAAGATTGTCAGACTCGTTTTGCTGCTGACAAGGGGAGAGTGGATGGGCCACCGAGGAAGAGGCATCGATAGGAGCAGGAAGATCTGTAGGGCAGTAAACATGGTAGAGGGGTTGGGAGAGCATCAAGAGGTGGTCTATGTTTTTACATGTTACCACCAACATCCCTAGGTGGCCCATAGTAGGCTCAGGGAGCTAGAGGATAGGGGCATGGATAGGTGCATGCGGTCAAGGCATTTGACCTAGGGGCTCCAGGAATGATTTGAGGTACAATCTATGTCTTCTATACTGTAGTTGCAGTACTGATAGAAACATTTTATAGTAATTATTTTCACACCACATTTCTTGTTTGAGATCGAGAGATTTTGGTTGAACTGTTCACTTGACCCTAATACTTAGAGAAACCTACTGGAGAAGACTTAGTTATTACACATTTGTGCTAATAGTGTAATAAGACCCTTGGAGATGAGACTGTTGGTTTGAACATCTTGGTGGTATAATTGACACCATACAATGTCATTATTTTTATGTATTGGTTATCCACAGTCCATGCCTAGATTTGTTATTTTGGATGAAGGGTATGGTGTGTCTGCAGTGATAGAACAATATATTTCTTTGTCAGTGAAATGGAAACCCAAGAAGCACCGTATGGACTCATGCATAGGAGGGTGCAATCGATTACTCATCATTTGTCTAGCCTAACCCTCAGTGCATCATATGTTATGAAATTCTTGTTTCCAATGGTGGTATCAGAGTATGAGGATGTCTTTCATGAAGATTTTCTAGGATTACCTCCATGCCGAAATATAGACTTCTACATTGATTTACACCCTAGGATGGCACTGATATCTTTGCCAGTATATCAGATAGCTCCCATAGATATTTACAAGATGAGGGCCCAGTTAGAGGAATTTTAGAGGAAGGGATTCATGAGACCCAGTGTTTCACCCTAGGCCTCCCTAGTTTTGTTTTCCAAAAATCCAAATGGGTGCTTGATGTTGGGTGGGGACTAGCGGCACTTGAACCGGGTGACTGTAAAGAAAAAGTATCCACTACCAAGGATTGATGACCTCTTTGATCAGTTGGTAGGGTCATGATGGATCTAAAAGGTTGACCTCTGATCAGGATATCACTGGCTTTGAGTATGGGATGATGATATACCAAATACGGGTTTCAGATGTCGCTACAGCAACTATGAGTACTTGGCGATGCCCTTTGGTTTGAATAACTCCCCAGCAGTGTTCATGGGACTCATGAACTGGATCTTCCAGCCTTACTTAGACCGGTTCATGGTAGTCTTCCTGGATGATATCCTTTTGTACTCGGCATCTGAGTAGGAGCATGTAAGACACTTAAGGATGGTTTTGGACATACTCTGGGAGAACCAGATTTATGGGAAACTATCGAAGTGTTAGTTCTGGATTCAAGAAGTCCACTTTCTAGGACATGTTATATCAGTGGATGTAGTGGTCGTAGACCCAGCCAATGATGGGGCAATGTCAGAATGGGATCCACCTAGGAGTGTGATGGAGGTTGGAATCTTCCTTAGGATGGTAGTATTTTATTGGAGATTCATACCTGATTTCTCTAGGATATCAGCACCTATGATAGATTTGACTCTAAAGGGGAAGCCCTTCATGTGGAAAGAGAATTTGTAACACCACATCCCTAACTCATTTCCTTGAGGAGGTCATGAGGGTTACTTGGCCTTAAGCGATGTTCCCAAGGTGCCAAAGGCTGGCAATAAATGCTGAGGTCTTTAAGGAACAATGGGGAATGATTTTCCCTTAAGAAGATAACCCAACTCAACCAACCAACAACTAAAGATGCATGTTCCTTCAAACCCAACCATGTGATACTAAAAATTCCATCATAAACCCCAAAACCATTCAACTAGAAATGTCCACAAAACATCATAGAACCAAGAAAAAACTAAACAACAAAACACCACAAGAAATGACGCCACCACAACTCCACACCAAGCTCCAAGCTCCAAGCTCCAAAAAAATCACAATGCACCAATAAAGGAGGGTGATGCCTTACCTTTTCCCATGTCACAGTAAATAACATCTGCAAAGACACCAAAGTGCCAAAGCATGTGGTGAGTACAACTACTCAGTAGGATTTCCCCAACTGACTTCCCTACACACACCACTAGGATAAAACTGTTATCACATTTATATAAAACATTTTATATAAAGAAAAACCAAGCTACCAATTGTTTATAAGACAAACATACCACACAAGGAAGCCAAATCAACCATGCCACATGCCAATTTCCATTTCATATTTCACTCACAAGCCACATCTCCAAACATCACTAACTAAACATATAACAAACCATGGTGGCACTTTCTGTCCAACCCATTCATTACCAATACACTCAATTCATACTTCCCACCCACTTTCTATTGATGGTGTCCCTTCTGTCCATTATCCATCTGCTTTTTATAGTGGTAATTCTCTCCCACTTCCCCAAAACATTCAAACAATCCATAACCAAGCATCTACCCACCAAGGCCACAACAACATGCAAATAACCATTTCTATAACATGTCAAACCACTTCAATAAATCACCCATTTATTGAAACCACCCTTAAACGATTTTCCATGCCAAACCACATTTCAATAAAACAACCTCTTTATTGAAAACAATCTTTCACAGAACATTTTTCATAACCAATCACTAATGATTTCAAAATCAACATTTTAAAATCACACAAAAAATCCCCCTTTAGTAACAATAACCCTTATTCTCAAAATCCCCAAATCATCACCGAATGGTTTTCCAACAAGATTCACGCATCAATATCACATTTAATTTTAATTGTAACCAAGACCACTAGTTCTATCCAAGTGAATTTGAGATAGAAGCCACCTACCTTTAGGGTTCCCGAGAAATCGACCCACAAGCAACCGCACCTTAAATCCGAGGAACGCACCACTGAAACCTCTCTAGATCCCCTTCCCTAAAATTAAAAATCGTTAAAATTAACATCTAAGGCCACCAAAACCCTATATCTACACACAATGAGTGTAGATCTAGAAAAATGAGAGAGAGGGAGATGTAGATCTAGAAGAAACCACAAAGAACCGCAAGAGGAGAGACTTACCCTGAAAAAACCACCTTAAAAACACAAAGAACCTCCTTTAAATCGCTTCCAAAACGAGTGGAAGAGCACATTCAACCCCTGATAACCCAAAATACTGAGTGAGGCTCGAGTGGGAGAGGATTTGGAGTGTTTTAGGTCAATCCCGAGGGAGCCCGGGTTTAAAAAATCTAACTTTAAGTGGTCACACGGTTAGTTCGCACGGCTTGGAAAACTGTGCGCTAACCATTCGCAAGCCACTGTCTCAACAGAAAGGGTCCGCATAGTTGCCTCACATGGTTTGGAAAACTATTCATAGGTCGTGTGAAGCCTACTGCCTCCTCCTGCATGGTTTCCTATATAACCCTCATGATTTCTCCTGACCATGCTCAAACTGTGCTCCTTAAGAGAAGCCTTCAAACTTATTAAAAACCTTTCCAAACTCTCCCAACCTCTTATCACCTCATCCCATGCACTTAAAACACATAAAAGAGCATAAAAAAGGCTACATACCTCAAACCAGGGGTGATACATTCTCCCCACCATTGGACTTTTTGTCCTCAGAAAGTAGTGAACCCACCCTTTGTTGAAAGAGATCGGGCCATTGCTTGACCATCTCTTTCTCCCTCTCCCAAGTCTCCTCTTAGATCTGGCCGTGCTACCACAAAACCCAAACCAGACTGATGCTTTTACCCTACAAGACTTTCTCTTGCCTATCCACAACCCGCACTGGCACATGCACCAATGAAGCATCCGACTCTAGCTCAACATGATCCCATCAAATAACATGGCCCAGATCCGGTTGATACTTTTTCAACTGCGACACATGAAACACATTGTCCACCTCACTGAACCAAGGTGGAAAAGAAAAATGAAAGGACACCTCACCAACCCACTCAAGAATCTCAAAAGATACAATATACCTAGGAGATAACTTTCCCTACTTCTTAAACCAACGATGTCTCAACCTAGGAGAGATCCTCAAGAAAGCATGATCACTCACCTCGAATGACAATAGTCGTCGATGATGATCCGCATATGATTTCTGAAGACTCTGAGCTATCTCTATTCTCTTCCTGATTAACATGATCTTCTCCGTAGTCTTTTGGATAAGGCTCAGTCCAACCATCGAGGACTCACCAGTTTCCACCCAACATAGTGGAGAACGACACGACCACTCATACAATGTTTCAAATGGAGCCATATGTATGGATGCCTGATAACTGTTATTGTATGAGAACTCAACCAACGACAAGTGCTCCTCCCAAGAGCAACCAAAATCCATGACATAATCCCGCAACATATCCTCCAAAGTTTGTATCATCCTCTTGTATTGACCATATATCTGAGTGTGATACGTTGTGCTCATAGTCAACTGTGACCCAAGGGATTGTTGCAAGGATTTCCATAAATGAGATGTGAACCTTAGATCTCTATAAGATACGATCAAAACTGGAACACCATGCCTCTTTACCACCTCCTGGATATAGATTTTGGAAAGATCCTCCACTGTATGAGATTCACAAATCGGGATGAAATGGGCTGACTTTGTTAGCTGATCCACTATCACCCAAATGGCATCGTGTTTTCTTACCATTCTTGGGAGACCTGTGACAAAATCCCTTGATATTTTCTCCCACTTCCAAACAGGGATTGGTAAAGACTGAAACATTCCCACTGGCCTCTGATTCTCTACCTTGACCTGATGTCAAGTCAAGCATCTCAAAACAAAATCATCCACTCTTCTTTTTATACCATCCCATCAGAACTGCGATTTCAATGCTTTATACATTTTCTGAATTCCTGAATGAACAGACCATCTGGAATGATGATACGCCCTGAGAAGATCCTTCTGACAGGCAACTAGTTCAACCATCTGATTCCAAAAACACAAAACTGAATCTTCATTCACTTGCCAACCCTCAATGGTCTCCCCACCATTGAGTTTCGACCTCATGGTCACACACTCAGAATTAGATATCTGTTCCAATTTAAATAGGCCAACCATGTCAGGAATCAACAAAACTGGAAGGAAGAACACGTTATCTCCCTGGTCCTCAAATTCCAACCTCATGTCAGCTATAACCGACATCAACCGCCACTGGTCTGATACCTTCCCCACCACTTATTCATATGATTTTTTACTTAATGCATCAGCCACGAAATTTCCATTACCCGGTGTGTACATCATGTCAAAATCAAACATCTAGAGATATTTCATCCATCTCATTTGCCTCAAGTTCAAATCCATTTGTGATAAAATGTGCTTAAAGCTCTTATGATTTGTATATACCATGAATTTCTCACCGAAGAGATAATTAAGCCACACTTTTAAAGCAGGGACCACTGCTGCCAATTCCAAATCATGTGTTGGGAAGTTCTTCTCCTGAACCCTCAACTATCATGAACCATACACAACCACATGATTCCCTTGCATGAGAATGCACCCCAACCCTGATCTCGATGCATCGCAATACACCACATACCCTTTTACTGGTTCTGGAAAAACCAAGATTGGTTTTGATGTAAGGCAACCCTTTAACTCTTTAAAACACTACTGACACTATTCATTCCACTATAATGGAACATTCTTTCTTGTCAAAGCTGTCATTGGTGAAGCCAAATGTGAAAAATCACAAAGAAAATGCCGATAATACCCATCTAGACTGAGGAAACTTCGTACCTCAAACACATTCTTCAGAGGTTTCCAAGAGATAACAGCCTTTATATTTTCCAGATCCATTGAAACACCCCCTTTGAGATATCACATGGCCAAGAAAACAGACTTCCTATATCCAAAAGTCACACTTTGACAATTTGGCATACAAGTGGTGATCGCTTAAGATCCCCAGAACTGTCGTTAAGTGCTGCTCATGCTCCACCATTGTTTTTGAATACACCATAACATCATCCACAAACACCACCACAAATGAATCCAGATATCTTTGAAATGTCTGATTCATCAATGTTGTGAACACCACTGGAGCATTCGTTAGACCAAAGGGCATAACCACATATTCATACTGGCCATATCTACTTCTAAAAGATGTTTTTGGAATATCATCCTTCCTCACCTGCAATTGGTGATATCCTGACCTTAGGTCAATCTTGTAGAACCACTAG
Organism: Viscum album; assembly: GCA_963277665.1. NCBI lineage: Eukaryota > Viridiplantae > Streptophyta > Magnoliopsida > Santalales > Viscaceae > Viscum > Viscum album. The sequence goes on along the minus strand of OY728163.1, from coordinate 1,642,085,207 downwards.
GATTTCCTCAACTAGTCAAAAAAATCATCAATTCATGGAAGTATATATCTATTCTTTATCATAACTTAGTTAAGTCTACGATAATCAACACAGAGCCTCAAAGTTCCATCCTCCTTTTTCACAAACAACACATGCGCTACCCCTAGAGATGTGTTAGGCTATATAAACCCTTTGTTTTCGAACTCTTCCAACTAAACTTTCAATTACTTCAATTCATTGGGTGCCATTTAGTAAGATGTAAGTGATATAGGACTGGTCCCCAGAAGGAGATCAATCGTAAACTCCACTTCTCTTATGAAAGGTAACCCATAGAATTCTTTAGAAAAAACATCCATGAACTGATTCACCACTGTTGGGAGAACACTCTGCTCAACACCCTCTACTGATTACAATGATAACACTACCAACTAATATGATAACGTGCCCACTACTGGTGCCAACAGACCTATTGCACCTTAAATTTCATGCCTCTCTCCTCTAAAGAGATGTCTAACGCCATCATGTGTTGTAAAATCCACTGTTCTCGCATTACAGTCGATGTGGTCCTTAAACTCCACTAGGCAATCCATTCCCAGGATTACATCATACCCATCCATCTCAAGTGCTGAGAAATTCCACATTAGCTCAACCTTGCCCACAAAAATACAACATGCTCTACACAAGAAGGCTCGACACTCTCTTCTACCGAGAGGATTTGGTAGTTTCGAAACTGAAGGCATCATTTATACCCTTAAACCCAGCAACTCAACCACACGTGAAACAATAAAAGAGTGTGAAGCACCCGTATCAAACAGCACTTTCATCAAGGTAGAATTTAAAAATAATAGTACCTCGCACCGTGGATGGTCTCGAATAATCATCCACCACAACCTGCTTGGCTCCGAACAATGCCTTGGTTGCCACACTCTACTCTTTATTTCCCAGTTGAGGAGTTGTGGTGTTCCAGGAATCACTATAACTGACTTTTCTCTGCTGAAAAGGGGTATGTTGTTGTCCCCATCCTGTCAAATCATATGGCATCTGCGATCCCTAAGAATTTTCATGCACACTGACCTTGAAGAATTCCAAAAATATCACTAAAGATGCCCCATATTCTTGAAATTGTGACCTGCTCGAGGTTGTGTTGTACAATCCCGCTTGATGTATTCTATTTAGCCGCACTTAAAACATCCCAGTTTTCTCTGGGGATTCGAAGGAATATTTACGGATCCTATCGTTGGATTATGTGTCATACTCCTGCCCTGGAAATAAGTGCACCTCCTCCACTTGAACCCAGTGTTAGAGTTTCCACTATTCATCATGGGTACCACCATGCTTCCTCTGCCCATTGCTCCCAACAGATCCCGCTCAGCCACCAATGCTCGATTCACCATCTCTGTGTAATCACTGATACACAGCACTGCTATTTTTGAATGGTTCTATTTCCTTAACCCCTCTTTGAAGATCCATTCCTTCAATGACATTCTACATGCCACCTCGGGTGAAAACCTCACAAATCTCATAAACGTAGCTACATACTCTGTCACAGACATATGCTCTTGCTTCAGACTGAAGAAATCAGTTGTATGCTGAATTTTGAACTTATTTGGGAAGAATTGTTTACTAAACAATTCCTCAAAGCCTTGCCACATCATACCCTGGTCCGTCCCAGCTTTTACTACCAACTCCCACCATTGAAGAGCATGATCCTCTAGCTTATACGTTGATAGCTTTACTTTCAACTCTACTGGCGTCCCCAAGAATTCAAAAATTCTGTTCATTCTGGATAGCCACGCCTCTACTCTTTCCAGGTCTGAATCACCCTTAAAGATGGGTGGATCATGCCTTTGAAACTGATCTGCATAATCAAAATGATTTGGCTCTTCCACTCTATTCACACTTCCCACATCCTGGAAAACTTGCACTATGCTCTAGACAAATTTCTAGTTCACCTGGGGCTCAAGTGCAACCACATTCTCATCGGCCACCTACGGTTGGTCTCTACGACACCAACCCTGTGCCATTTCTATAAACAGAAAACAAACAACCATGGGTCTCACTTCTGTAGACATCAAGAATTCCCATTTCAAATCGCATTACACAACACTATCACACTGAGGCTTTCCACCTTTCCACATTTTCCATATTTCACCATTTTTGAAAACCAAACCATTTTCAAAATACCAAATTTATCCATATTACAGTTTCACACATTTGAAAAACCATTTCTCAATTCATCGCATAAATCATTATGCCCAATGAAATATGCATCCTAGAGGGAAGTCATCTCTACCATATATGCCATACACATCTCATTAGCTACACCCACGAAAATGAGATTTCCAATGCCTATAAGTGTCTCCAAAACACTTATGTACCAAACTCCCTAGTAACTTTAAATTCAGCATAAAAGGGTTAGCTACAACCTTTTATACTATACATTCCACTTTCTAACATTCCTACACCATGCTACCATCCTGACTCAAGGAATATAACACAACAAATTTCAACTCCAAATCCGAGAATCAACTCCAAAGGACTGAACAAGTTGATACCACTTGTAACACCCCGCCCCTACCTCATTGGCTTGAGAATGAGGTGAGGGTTATGTTGGACGGAGAAAGAAAGGAAGTGATGGCAAGAGGGGGGTGAATTGCCTTTTAAAAAAAGATTAACAAATTAAAATCAAAGTGAAAGTGCAGCGGAAATAAAAGAGGCAAAACACACAACTTGGTAACGGAGTTCGGCTTAAACCCAAGCCTACGTCTCCGCTCCCAACTCAACCGTTGAGAGATTTACTACCGCTTGCTTTTTAATGGTTTTAGCAAGAAACCCACTAGACTTTAAGGTTAGTCTAGAACCTATTACAGCTTGCTTTTAATGGTTATGCAAGAACCCACTAGCCTTCTTACAGGTGAAGGCTAGCTCACCTATGTCTCAAGGCTTTTAAAGGAAAGGCTTGACCAACCTCTTCACACCTTGAAGGTGATGTGAAAACCCAAAAGAAAGGATGAGAGAAAGAGATGGGGTTTGTAGGCACAAACCCAAAATGATGCTCAAAAATAAATAAAACAATGAAAAACCGTAATGGGGAAGTCTTGGGCGCCAATGGATTGATGGAGCTGATGAAGGGCGCTCCCAAGCTTCTTTGATGGTGCTCCTTGGATGTGGAAGTGTGTTGGAGCAATTGGGGTTCCTTGGAAGAATCCGCCGGAGGTTAGCCAAATGATCAAAATGTGTCCCGTGGGCTTCCGTGGCTTGGTTATAGTTCCGACAATGTTCCGGGGCTTCCTAGTCCTTTATTTATAGAGGGGGAACCCTCATATGGCCTTTGGAGGTCTTCGGAGCCGTTGGAAAAGGCTTCGGAGCCGTTGGAAGGCAAGTGGACAGGTCTGGTCAAAGGCCCAACGGCTAGTTTGACTGGCTCTACCGGCTGACCGGTGTTAGGCCACCGGTTGGCCGGTGCTTGCAAAAAGGAGGAGGGCTTCTGTCCAGGCGCCACCGGCTGGCCGGTGATGAGGCCACCGGTTGGCCGGTGAGGAGGCAGTAGCTACCCCTTCTGTCTGGGTGCCACCGTCTGGCCGGTGCTGAGTCCACCGGTTGGTCGGTGCTGAGTCAGTGGCTCAGCCTTCTGTCCAGGGTCCATCGGCTGGCCGGTGGTGAAGCCACCGGTTGGCCGATGGACATGAAAACAGTCCACTTTTGCTTTCATCCTTCTTGCCCCAATTCCTTGGCAATCTGAAATCATGCCTATCATCCAAAAACACTTAAAACAATATTAGATAAATAAGAGAGTGATTGTGATCATGAAAATTAAACCACAAGGGGTACGAGAGGTACAACAATCTCCCCCTATTTTGATGATCACAATCACCAAAACAAACAATGTAAAAAATGAAATGAAAGGCATGCTTTAAAAGATTTTTCCCCCAATCAATCAAGAATTTCTCCCCCTTTGTGATTATCAAAATAGCACGGGGCATAAAACTTGATTGAGGGAAATAATTTGAAAAACAAGATAGAGATTTTAAATCAATTGAAATTTTTGAAATTGAATTGAAAGTTTTGAATCGAAAATTTGAGAATTGAAAATTGAAAGTTTTGAATTGAAAGATTTGAATTGAAATCAAAAAGGCTTAAACAATCCTAACTCCCCCTAAATAAAAACAACAAATCACCGGGGAGAGGTTTTTGAAACCGAAACAAATTTTGGCCCGGTGAGACTCGCTAAGAGGGATTTTTCAATCCAAACTTGTCTAGTGGCGGGTCTTCTACTATAAAATTCATCATTGAAGAAAATAGTTTTGGGCCTACCATACCGGGCATTTTTTCAATTGCACTCATAGATTAAGTGCCCGGGTTTTTTACAATAATTGAAAAATTTAAATTGAGAGCTCCCCCTTACAAAAATAGTTGGAGCATGGGAAGAGGAAGCTTGCTTGGAATAGCCAAGCCCTTCGGTGGTTCTAGATATGCGTTGGGAACCAAGAAAATTGTTCAAATTTTGTTCACCTTGGGTGAACTTGGCAAGGGATTCCCTTAAATCCTTTATTGTTGATTCCATAGACTCAACATCGGGAAGGTTTTGGACCTTGAGGGACAACTCCTCCTTTTCTTTGAGAAGTTGTTCCTTTTCGGAAGAGAGTTTTTTGAAATTATTTTTTAAAGCAACAAATTTGGAAGAAAGTTCGTGAAAACCTTCCTCCAATTGATCTCTAGAATGTTGGAGATCCTCGTAGGATAAATGATTTAAAGAATTTGAAGAACAAGAGGATGAGGAGTCGGAAGATGTTACCTCATGGAATGCCATTAGGCATTTTTTACCGTTGTCGCTTGAGGAGGAGGAGGAGGATGAGGAGCTATCACTCCATGTAGCTTTGAAAGCCTTCTTCTTTTCCTTTTGCTTGGCCCTTTTCTTGTTGAGTGGGCAATCGGGCTTGTAATGGCCTTTCTCGCCGCACCCATAACATGTTACCTTGGGCTCGGATTTTTCGTTGGGTTGAGCCTTTCGAGCCTTGCGGGGTTTCTTCTTCTTGTGCTTCTTCATGAACTTGTGCATCTTGCGGGCAAGATTCTCCATTTCGGAATCGCCGCTTGAAGAGGAAGAAGAGGAGGAGGAGGAGGAGCTATCTTCTTGTTGAACTTTGAAGGCGATGTTCTTTGGAACTTTGATCGGTTTGCCTTCCTTTTCAGCTTGCCTCCTCATGGTAATCTCATAAGTCATGAGGGATCCGATGAGCTCTTCGACCGGCATGTTCTTGATGTCCTTTGATTCTTGGATTGCCGTCACTTTCGGTGCCCATGTGCTTGGTAGGATCCATAGGATCTTCTTGACCATTGTTTCTGCAGAAATATTATCTCCTAGAGATTTTATTCCATTGCAAACATCAGTAAATCGAGTAAACATATCAGAAATATTTTCATGTGGGTGCATAGTAAAAGACTCAAAATCTTGACGATACATGTCCAATCGAGTATCCTTAACTTTGTTGGTCCCCTCATGGGTAACTTCCAATAGTTTCCAGATTTCATGTGATGAGGTGCATGTGGAAACTCGATTGAACTCATTACGATCAAGGCCGCAATGAAGAGCGTTCATGGCTTTGCCATCAAACTCGAAATTTTTAATATCGGCTTGGGTCCATTTGGATTCATCGGGAGAAGATAAATAATAACCATGCATGACAATTCTATAAATGGGATAACCTATACTTCTAAGAAAAGTGGTCATGCGGGTTTTCCAATAAGTGTAGTCGGTTCCATCAGAAAATGGAGCACGACCCAAAGAATAGCCTTCGGGGGCGAAAGAGGTTGAGGCCATCACAAGGGATCTTAAATTTGAAACCGGTGAAGGTATTACTCAAATTTTCCCTCTGATACCAATTTTTGTACGGAGAAAGAAAGGAAGTGATGGCGAGAGGGGGGTGAATTGCCTTTTAAAAAAAAGATTAACAAATTAAAATCAAAGTGAAAGTGCAGTGGAAATAAAAGAGGCAAAACACACAACTTGATAACGGAGTTCGGCTTAAACCCAAGCCTACGTCTCCGCTCCCAACTCAACCGTTGAGAGATTTACTACCGCTTGCTTTTTAATGGTTTTAGCAAGAAACCCACTAGACTTTAAGGTTAGTCTAGAACCTATTACAGCTTGCTTTTAATGGTTATGCAAGAACCCACTAGCCTTCTTACAGGTGAAGGCTAGCTCACCTATGTCTCAAGCCTTTTAAAGGAAAGGCTTGACCAACCTCTTCACACCTTGAAGGTGATGTGAAAACCCAAAAGAAAGGATGAGAGAAAGAGATAGGGTTTGTAGGCACAAACCCAAAATGATGCTCAAAAATAAATAAAACAATGAAAAACCGTAATGGGGAAGTCTTGGGCGCCAATGGATTGATGGAGCTAATGAAGGGCGCTCCCAAGCTTCTTTGATGGTGCTCCTTGGATGTGGAAGTGTGTTGGAGAAATTGGGGTTCCTTGGAAGAATCCGTCGGAGGTTAGCCAAATGATCAAAATGTGTCTCGTGGGCTTCCGTGGCTTGGTTATAGTTCCGAAAATGTTCCGGGGCTTCCTAGTCCTTTATTTATAGAGGGGGAACCCTCATATGGCCTTTGGAGGTCTTTGGAGCCGTTGGAAAAGGCTTCGGAGCCGTTGGAAGGCAAGTGGACAGGTCTGGTCAAAGGCCCAACGGCTAGTTTGACTGGATCTACCGGCTGACCGGTGCTAGGCCACCGGTTGGCCGGTGCTTGCAAAAAGGAGGAGGGCTTCTGTCCAGGCGCCACCGGCTGGCCGGTGATGAGGCCACCGGTTGGCCGGTGAGGAGGCAGTAGCTACCCCTTCTGTCTGGGTGCCACCGGCTGGCCGGTGCTGAGTCCACCGGTTGGCCGGTGCTAAGGCAGTGGCTCAGCCTTCTGTCCAGGGTCCATTGGCTGGCCGGTGGTGAAGCCATCGGTTGGCCAGTGGACATGAAAACAGTCCACTTTTTCTTTCAGCCTTCTTTCCCCAATTCCTTGGCAATCTGAAATCATGCCTATCATCCAAAAACACTTAAAACAATATTAGATAAATAAGAGAGTGATTCTGATCATGAAAATTAAACCACGAGGGGTACGAGAGGTACAACAGGTTACTTGGCCTTAACTGATATTCCCAAGGTGCCAAAGGCTGGAAATACATGCTGAGGGATTCAAGGAACAGTGGGGAACAATTTTCCCTTATGAAGATAACCCAACTCAACCAACCAACAACTAAATATGCTTGTACTTTCAAACCCAACCATGTGCTACTAACAATTCCATCATAAACCCTAAAACCATTCAACTAGACATGTCCACAAAGCATCAGAGTACAATGAGGAAAATAAACAACAAAACACCACAATCCATGACACCACCACATCTCCACACCAAGATCCAAGCTCCAAGCTCCACCAAAACATAACAATGCACCACTAAATGAGGTTGAAGCCTTGACTTTGCCCACGTCATGGTACACAACATCTGCAAAGACACCAAAGTTCCAAAGCATGGGGTGAGTACAACAACTCCGTAGGATTTCCCCAGCTGACTTCCCTACACATTCCACTAGGATAAAACCGTTATCACATTTATATAAAACATTTTATATAAAGAAAAACCAAGCTACCAATTGTTTATAAGCCAAACATAACACAAAAGGAATCCAAATAAACCATGCCATAATCCAATTACCAATTTCATATTTCACTCACAATCCCCAACTCAAAACATCACCAACAAAGCACATAACAAACCATGGTGGCACTTCCCGTCCAACCCATTCATTACCAATCCTCTCAAGTGGTACTTCCCACCCACTTTCTATTGATGGTGTCCCTTCCATCCACTTTCCATCCCCTTTTTATAGTGGTACTTATCACTCACTTCCACAAAACATTCAAACAATCCATAACCAAGCATATAACCCACCAAGGAAACAACAATGTGAAAATAACCATTTCCATAACATGTCAAATCACTTCAATAAATCACCCATTTATTGAAACCACCCTTAATCCATTTTCCATGCCAAACCACATTCCAATAAAAAACTTATTTATTGAAAACCATCTTTGAAAAAACATTTTTCATAATCAACCACTAATGATTTCAAAATCAACATTTTAGAATCACACAACAAAGCCCCCAAGCAACAACAACCCATTATTCTCAAAATCCCCAAAATCATCACCGAATGGTTTTCCCACAAGATTCACACATCAATATCAACATTAATTTCAAAAAAAACCAAATTAATTCTAACCAAAACCACTATTTCTAACCAATTGGAGTCGAGAGAGAAGCCACCTACCTTTAGGGTTTCCGAGAAATTGACCCGCAAGCAACAACACCTCAAATCTAGTGAATGCACCACCGAAACCTCTCTAGATCCCCTTCCCTAACATCCACAAGAATTAAAAGTAACGTCTAAGGCCACAAAACCCTATATATACACACAATGAGTGTAGATATAGAAAAAAGAGATAGAGGGAGATGTAGATCTAGAGGAAACCACAAAGAGCTGCAAGAGGAAAGACTTTCCCAGGAGAAACCACCTTCAAAACACCAAGAAACCCCTTTGAATCGCTTCCAAAAGGAGTGGAAGATCACCTTCAACCCCTAAGAGCCCAAAATCTTGAGTGAGGCTCGAGTGGAAGAGGATTTGGAGTGTTTTAGGTCAAGCCTGAGGGAGATCGGGTTTAAAAACTCCAACTTTAAGTGGTCGTATGGTTAGTCTGCACGGTTTGGAAAACTGTGTGCTAACCGGGCACAAGACACTGTCTCGAGAGCAAGGGTCTGTATGGTTTCCTCACATAGTTTGGAAAACCATGCGTAGGCCTTACCAAGCATACTACTTCCTCTTACACGATTTCCTGGAGAACCCGCATGGTTTTCCCTAACTGTGCTCAAATCGTACTCCTTAAGAGAAGCCTCCAAACTTATTTAATACCTTTCCAAACTCTCCCAACCTCTTCTCAACTCATCCCATGCACTTAAAATACATAAAAGAGCATAAAAAGGCTACATATCTCAATCTGGGGGTGCTACAGAAGTGCCAGTAGTATTTTTAGTAGTTGAGGAAAAGTATGATGAGCACACCGATTTTGAGATTTCCGGAGGATAATGTCAAGTATGTATTGTTCTATGATACTTTAGAGACTGGACTTGGTTGTGTCCCGATACAGAGGAAAGAGGTGATTGCCTATGGTTTTTTCCAGTTGAGACCTTATGAGTAGAACTATGAAACCCGCAATCTTGTGTTAATAGTGGTAGTATTCACATTGAACATGTGGTGACACTAACTAATGGGCGAGTAGTTTATCATCTACTCTGATTATAAGAGTCTCAACTATATCTTCTCTCAGAAGGATCTAAACTTGAGATAGTGGTGATGTCTAGTGTTCCTCTAGGATTATAACTTTGTGATTTTCTATACTCCTAGGAATGGGAATGTGGTAGCAGATGCTCTCAGTAGGAGATCTAGTTTTTAGTTGTTGAACGAGGCATCAGAGCAGTTAGCCTCATTACAATTATCTTTTATATATGGATATGGATAATATTACCTCTAGTTGATGGTTGTTACACCTACACTCTTATAGAGAGTCTGGGATGCATAGCTTGGGGATACCAACTTTGAGTCTCTACGTGCTCAGATATCCACAGTACCTCCTCTTGATGGATATTCAAAAGGTGGGGAGAACATTTTTCTTTTAAGAGGGTAATAATTAGTACCAGTGGAATTACGAGTGCAGGTTTTGAGGGAGTTTCATAAACCCCCTTTGGTAGTACATCCAGGTGTGTAGAAGATATTCTAGGACCTATGATGTTAGTTCTGGTGTCCAGGGACAAACAAAGGACTTGTGAAGTTTTTTTCTCGATTCCTTACTTGTCATCCAGTGAAGGCTAAGCACTAGGTTCGAACGGGTTTAGCTCAACCCCTTGAGGTGCCTGGATTGAAGTGGGATGTAATATCAATGGAATTAGTGATGGGTTTACCACATAGGTTTAAGGTAAATGATTCCTTATGGGTGATCATTGACCGAATCACCAAGATAGCCCACATCCTAGTTATCTGAGAGCAGAGTTCAGAAGAGAGATTGGGATGACTCTACATTTAGAAGATAGTTCGACTACATGGAGTTCCATAGATTATTATTTCAGATCATGATTCTCATTTTACATCCCAATTTTTGAAGGTATTTTAGGATGGGATTTTAACCCAATTACACTTGATAAAATCTTTTCACCCACAAATGGATTCCCAGACAGAGTGGACCATTCAGGTTCAGAAGGACATGATGTGATCTTTCATGTTATACTTCGGCCATAGATGGTATAATCAACTAACACTAGTGTATTTCACATACAATAATATCTACAATTCCACCATTATTATGGCACCATTCTAGGCTTTGTATGCACAAATATAATGGTCACCAATTTGATGGACTAACCCAAGAGATTCGGTACTCATGGGCCTGGAATTGGTGTGAGATACTACAGAGAAGGTGCAGATCATACTAGAATGGATGAAGATTTCATAGAGTCTTCAAAAGTTTTATGTTGATAGGCGGTGGAGGCCTTTGGATTTTGAGGAAGGAGACCATGTATTCCTTCAGGGTTCACCTTGTTAAGGATTATAAAGAATTGGCTAGAGCGGAAAGTTATCTCTGAGTTTTATCGCCACTTTTCAGATACTGTGTAGATTTGGAGAGGTGGAATATCGGTTATCTCTACCTCCAATGTTAGATCGGGTACATGAAATATTCCACATGTCACAACTAAGGAGGTACGTGCATGACCCCTCACACATCATCGACTGTGGCGAGTTGAACATCGAGGATAGAGTGACTTTTGCTGAGTACCCAGTAGAGATCGAGGATTGGCAAGTGAGGATCCTTTATAGAAGAGTGATTACTTTAGTGTCTCTTTGGTGGTAGCATGGGAATCTATATGATCGCACTTGGAAGTAAGAGGATTAGATTCGAGCTCAGTACCCGCATGTTTTTTAGTAGCCTTTGTTTTGGCTTTTTGGGTACATAATGCCCCAAGGTGGGTAGAATGTAATATCCCAGATTTTCATTGTATTATTTTAAAATATTATATGGATTAATTTTGAGGCCAAGACCTCAGATGGAAGAAACTTATGAGGCACGGTGTACCCAAAATAAATATTTGAATAATAATAAAATATTAAATAGCATGCATGCGCAGTTTTCTTGAAAAAGTTGATTATCTTATAAATGGGTTTCTGGATTAGAAATATGAGGGAACCATTTTGTTCATAGAAGCAACTTTACCATAGGAGAGGCATATCCTCAGTCGGCATAGGTAGACTATGAAAATTAGTTTCGAGCATTATTAATGAATTAAAATAAATTGAAATTTTAATTTATTTTACTATTTTTTCTATAGAGTGACATAGAAACACTTTTTATTTTTAATAAAGCCTTTAAGAAGGGATCTAGGGTTATGATCATAACCCTGGAAATTCCCTGGAGGATCTTGAGAGAAACCCTAGAGAATTATCTCAGTGGAAAATGTAGAGACATGGATCAGAGATTATTCTTGATAGGATTTCAAATAGAAATAAATCTGTAATAGAAAAAAATTCTTTTACCCATTAGGTCATGTTGTTTTTATATTACTTTCTTCATTCATAGATTTAGTGATGAATGTGGAACACCCAACAAACAGGTTGATCCACTATTCAATCATTCTTGTAGGGTGGGTATTAATTTTGGGATTTACAAGGTTGATTATTATATTAATTTTATTTTTGATTATTTCTACAGGAAAGGGTCAAGGATAGAATGAACAATAGTCAAGGTTCATTCCTCTGGTTTGTTCCATGTGAAATTCTACCCCCCCTATTTTCGACATGTTTTCTTTGTTCTTTGTGGTGTTATGAATGAATGAATGTTGCACCTTCATTTCATGGTACAAAGATCCGAAATTGAAGATGAAACACCGGGATGACCTATCAGAGGTAAGATAGTGATGGTGAAGGATGAATCAGAATGGTCTAGGAGATACCATTCTTCAAGCGATTTTCATCAGGATGAAAATAAAACGGATTTTTTAGCTGATCAAAGCCCTAAAACACATTTATTTTATGTTGTGGTGGTTATGGACCCTATATCTGATGTTTCGAGGTGAATGGACCACCAGATCGAGGTCCAGATCATCAGCCAAAGCTTACAGAGGAAGAACCAGACTTTCTGGAAAATTCTGATGAACACAGCATATAACCCAGGGATACAGGGCATGTGGCCCCCACTGATCATTGGCTAGGGTTTTGGGAGATAGTTAAATGTCACGTGGCATGTGACCCTATCACACAACATGTATTCCCTTCCCATAGACTCTGTGAGAATCTCAGGACATACACAGACACTAGGTGGAGTGCACAGGTTTCCTACACTTCATCTACCCCACTACACAATTTGGCGTGGTACATGTGCGCAGACAACCCCATGTACTAGTACACAGGAAAAGATACATGGGTTTACATTATGTCTTGTCACATGGTTTGAGTACATGGGTGGACCCCTGAGGCAAAGACATGTTTTTTGACTTCTTCCATATGTCATATACTCATCTTCTACATGACACAGTTTGGAATGAAATGGACCATTGTACATGGTAAGTACTTGGGGTCAAGGAACATGGTGGGTGACCCTACTACTCATCATGAATCCATTTCTATATGGATTGAATCTCTTGTCCTCCATATCTTGGACAAGTTTCATTGGGGTTTGTGCCCTTGATCATTTCCTTGAATTTTGGTGTGTATCATTTCCTACTCATAGGAGAATGATCCCTTCAGCAGGATTTCTTGTATAGAGTTATTATAATCCCCTGAGGGGCCCAGATCCAGATCCTCTATTAATTCTTGATTCCCTAGGTAGATTCTTCAGTATTTATGTGACCAACTTCACAGGGCATTGATCCTCTACTTATAAGGTTGATCTAGAAGATGTTTTTCGTATCACCTCGTGGCCCTGGATGTGATCCTCATATGTGTATCATATCACTATATTCATATCTATCAGTGTAACCCTCTCATTATAGTTTCAAACAAATATTACTTCTCAGACAAACATCATCAGTGCTATCGGACTCAGGAGTGTGTTCTCCCAAATGAGTGCCTCATGGAATCTTTGAGCTAGATCCCTAGTGTTGGTATCTCGTAGTCGTGACCTACCTCTAGACTGTGTGTCTTGGTGTGGGTATATATGGATATTCTTGTTATATGTTCTGTAGACATATACCTATGTAGATATAACTGTATCTTTTATATGTGTATTACTTTGTGGTTTCAGGTTATCCTACTGAGTATTGTTATACTCACCCATGTGCGGGCTTTGCTTACACGTTTCATGTCTTGTGTCAGCGAGTGACCTTATGATGAATTATAAGGTAGACCAAGACCAAATGGTGCCTTGTGAGATCAAACAGACCGAGATGTCTTCCTACAACTACAAACATCATTCCCAGTACCTCTTATTATAGGTTGAACTTGTGGTTATAGGCTTATTTTTTGTGGGATTATATTTGGGCCAATTTCACTTTACCCGACTTTGCTTTCCAATCATACTCTAGTTGGGATATAGCGGTATGCATGCATTTGGTTCTTACTGTTTTTTACATTTTAGCATTTTGTGGGATTGGATGTGTGTGTGTGTGTGTGTAGGTACATAGGAAATGTATCCCATGTTAGTGATATGCCTACTCAGTGCTAGTCTCCAACCACTAGCCTATTGGAGGCGAGCTTTGGGAGTCGCGGAACGGGCCCACCGGGATGGTTCATGATAGAGGGGATAGAAACACATACCTCAACCATGGAGAGAAGGTGGTGGTATACCCATGTTCAACCTACTTTTATATAAAGCTTCCATATGTAAAAGTTTTTTGAATATATCAGTAACTTTTTCCCTTTTAGGAACATATTTGAACTTGAGTTCATTCTAATATTCATTATCTTTGACTAAGTGATATTTTATATCAATATACTTTGAATGAGAATGTTTAACTATATTTTTAGTGATATTTATATCACTTTGAACAACCCAAGATAAGGGGTATCTTTACTTCAACAGTAATATATTCCAATAGTGTTTATTCCACATAAGTTGTGTTGCAGTTTGATTAGAGGAAACATATTTAGATGTGTTAAGAGATATAGAATTTTTCATTTTAGTATGAAAACACATAAAACTTTTCCCTAGATTAAAAACTTCACTAGATGTGGAAAATTTACCATCCACACATCATAACTAATCTGTATTTGTATAACCAAAAAAATATATTTTTTGATCTGTTATATTTCATACCAAAATATGTTTTGTATTTGATATATATGAGAATTTTTTTCCTACCAAGATATTAGATTCTTTTGGAGCACTTTTCCATCTTACACATAAGGTAACAACATATAAAATATTTGGTTTTGAAGTAATCAGATATAACAAACTTCTAATCAGCTTTCTCAATTCCTTTGAATCCACTTCCTTTACTTCTCTATATTTATACAGCTTGGTCCCCACCAAAATTGGTGTGGAAATAGGTTTTGAATTTTGAATTCAAAATTTGATAAGAAGTTCATTTATATAAATTTATTGAGATATAAAAATACATTTCTTATTTTGTTATATTTTTAAACCTAGAAATGTTTCAATTCTCCATGCATGGACATTTCAAAGAACTACCTCAAATATGAAATAAAATTTTCACAAATTCCTTCATCCTTCCTAGTAATGATAATATCATCACATTAAATAATTAAAATGAGATAGATATATTGATTTTATTTGATGTATAGATTACTATCAACTCCTAATTTTTTAAAGTTTAACTTCCTTAATCATTCATCCAATTTAGAATACTAATCTATAAAAGCTTTCTTTGATACATAAATAATTGTATTCAACATTCACACATAGATTTCATCTTATCTAATAATTAAGCCACACTACTTTTCAATATAAAATTCTTCACCAAGTTATCTATTAAAAAAGGATGACAATACATCCATATGAAAATTTGTATAACCTCTTTGTGTCGTAATATAAGGAAATGTTTAAATCTTTTATAACCTTTCTACTAGAGAAAAAGTCTCATCAAAATCAATGCCTTCAATTTTTTTGTAATCTTTTCAATCCAATCGTTCTTTGTTTCTTATTACTTCACAGTCTTTGTTTAAACATCTATATCCTCTTTCATTAGAAGCATGTCCAATAAAAATTCCATATTAACATCTTTGATCAAATTTTACAATATTTATAAATTTTATTTTTATGATGTAGGGACTCCCAAAAACCCTTAAGTGTTTCAAAATTGAAATTTAATTATAGAAAATTTTTGAAGGAGTAATATATGAACTTGGTCTATAGAACCACTAATTTTCAATATAAAAGATTGTACTCATTCTATTCCTCCATAAATAGTGATAAATATCATGTGTGATTAATATTGTACGTCTTATCCCCATGAAACTTCTATTATTTCTTTCAATATAACCATTTTCTTGTGGTGTGTAAGGTCCATTGAACTCATGATGAATACCATGTTTTCCATGATAATTTCAGAATTCTATTTTTTTTGTATTCACCACCATTATTAGTTTTTTACTTCTTTAAAGAATATACATATTCCTTTTCTTCTATTTTCTTCAAACTCTTTATAATTTTTAGAGATTTTTTACTTATAATTCAAATACAAAATACATGTAATGTGAGTAAAATCATCAATGAAATAAGTAAATTACTTTTCTATTAAATTAAATTATTTTCTCATTGGATAACAAATACCAGAATGAAGCAGATCTAGGGGGTGAGTGGAACAAATTTCAACTTTCTTGTGCATGGAGTTTGTAATTTTCATTTTTTGACAAATGGAACAACACTAATCTCTTCTTATTTTCAAGTTAAGAATATCATGGACAATATCTCAAATTGTTAACTTACTCATATTTCTCTGACACATATGTCCCAACCCTTAATTTCACAATTTATTTTCTTTTACCATACACGGATAAAAAAATTATATCACCAACTTGAGAAAGGTTTCCCTTTGTACATTATCCTCTCATAAAAAAATTTACCTTCTTATATTCTAACAAAAAAGAAAATATTTTCTAGAAAAGAGTATATTATCTTAATCACAAAGTTTTGAGACACTAAACAAGTTCTGTTTCATAACATAAACAAAAAAGGTCTTCTTGGACTTCAATTTTTCTTCCCTAATAATAATAGATCAAACACATTTGATTATAAGTGATTCATCATTTAAAAAATACATTGTTCCATCTTTGAAATCTTTTACATTCTTCAAAAGCGTCAAATCTTTTATCATGTGTGAAGAGAACCCACTATAAAAAATTTGGGTTCGTTCTCCTTTTGTATCTTTGAGGGAAGTTTCTATGACAAGAGATTTTTATTTACCTTTATCTTTCTTCAAATCTGGATTTTTAGAATTGTTATATTTTTTTTATTATAAAAAAACAAGATATAATTTTACATGATGTTCAGGATTTTCATATATTTCACAAATAGTTTCAAAAGGTTGGAATCTATTATCAATATTCAAAAAAACAGTCTCATGGTTCCTTCTATGAGTGGATTGACTAACCATAAAACATTTCTTATAGTTACTCATGGGATTATATAAGTGTAGTTGATTGAACCAAAAAATATTTTCTATATGTTCAAATCCTCTATAATACTAGTTGTATCCATAAAAAGAATATTTTCCTCTATAATTTCTATAGTACATTGTGTTGTAAACTTGTTTTTCTATAACTTTATTTATTTTCATATTAGGACATTATTGAGCCCTAGAATTTTTTCAATATTTCAAATTTTTCTTCTTTAACCTGGATTTCTTCCCATCATCAATAAAGTCACCAGTAGTGCAAACATCTGATTCAGACATTGAAAATTTTAAAACATATGAATTTTCTACTCTCTTGGTTTTGGATTCTGACAAGATTTTCTCAACATTCACAATAATATAAACATCTACATAATTATTTTAAACCATTTAAGATAAATTATTTTATCTTTCTCAAGTTTACACTTCTCAAAACATTCACCATATTCAGAAAAATGTTTTTTTGAAACTCGTAAACCACTGCTCAATTTTAGAGAACATTTTTTAACAATTTCTAACTCCTCCTCCTTAACTTTAAAATTTAATTCAAGTTTTTAATTTAGATTATTTTATTTTTCAAGAGATTTATTCAAATGATAATTATCTTTTAACAACAAATATGTTTATTCAAGAAAACATTCTTTATTTTTTTTATAACTTTACTTTTCATCTTCTTGATTTCACTTAAAATACGTAAAAAATTTCAAAGATGCTATTTTTACTCTATTTTCATAGATAATTATAACTAATTATATTCTTCTTCAGAACTAATACTTTCATCATCTTTAACTTTTTACAGTAAACATGTTTTTTATAGAAAATTTAGTGAAATTTTTATCTTTAACATCATTTTATAAACTTAATTATCCTTAGAAAAAAGATATTTTTATTTTAGATTTAGAGGATATTTTATCTTTTCTTTTGGAATAATATTTAGATTTTTAAGAATGTTTCTAAAAGTATATTCTTTACTTTTTTCATCTTCATCACATTCTGCTTCAACCTTTCTTCAAGGTCAGTTTGTAGAAAAAATACAAATAGCTACATTGATGAAACATTTTAGTGGTAACTTCACTTTGTAAATTTCCATAAATATATTAAAAAATTTATAAAACAAGGAATAAATTTATCAGAATTTATAATAACCACATCTTTTGTTTTGGAGTCACCAATATCTTCATCTTTGATATTTTTATTATATTTTCCTTGCTTTAAAGCTTTGAAGGAAATTTATTAGTCAAAATTTTGTTTAATTTTCATAACATTATCTATTATCATTTATATATAAAAATATTGATATATAATTTATCTAGAGATAGATCTTTAGGATCTATATCTCTTAAATATGAATCATTTGCATCAAATTTCTCCAGAACAATTCATTAGATCTTCTAAAAAACATCTAAAATATCAAGATTTTCACCAAGACATATTATGGTGGTTATAATATCATTCACCCTTATAATAATTCACCAAAAGATTCATAATCACCCATTTTGAGATCATCATACTTCAACCTCCAGATTTGGAACTATTCCTTATTAAATTTTATATTTCATTCCTATATATTTTTTCTACTTTTCCCAAATACCTATGGAAGTTCAGCTCCCTTTACTCTATGAAACTCAATTTTAGAGAGTAAATAAAGAAAATAATTTTTATCCCTTCCATCATCTTCAATAGTTTTATTATTTATTGTTTTGAGAGGAATATTTTCAACACATGGAGGAAATTAATCTATAGCAATCTCTCAAACTTCATAGCTAAGGGACATAAGATATTAAAGAATTCTATCATTCTAGATATGATAGTTATTTCCATAAAAACCCAAAATCCACTTATAGTTCACACAATTTAAGTTTTCCATAACCCCTTTTGTTTAAACCTTAGCAAAGATTAAATGAAGGGAACATTTCCTCTAATACCATTTGAAAAGGTCCATATAGGATCAATGTAATAAATGACAGGGGGTGAATCATTGATATATTTTTCTTTTATGTTATATTTTTTATGAAACAACCTTCCCCTCCTATTAAATATTTATCACTTTTCTAAAAACCAAATAGTCAAAAAAATCCATAGGAACACATTAATTTTCAAGTTTCCCAACTCAAAAAAGAGTATATAGTCCTTGGAATAGTTTGGAAATAATCCAATACCACACAATACACTATAAACAATCCTTTTGAGTTGTTATAATAAGTAGGAAATGTGCTCACACTTACAAAGAACTATGATCAAGACAACAATGTGTGTTCTTATTCAAGAAAAAGAGATGTAAACAAGATTTTGTAACAAGTTTAGAAACCTCCTCCAATAGGTGTACAACCTTTTCATGATGCTAATTCAATAAACTAAATTTTTTTATTCTTTAAGAATTGTTCTTAAGTTACTAACATGTTGTACGTAAGAACGTTTTTTCAAGAATTTGTAAAAAAACCTATCTTACCACTTTATCAAATTCCTATATCCATTTTATTGGTTTGTAAATGAGTCTTTTCTATTTTATATAGTAAATCATAACCATGCTATTACCTCTATTGACTTCATTTGGAAATTGCTATCTAAAATTTATATTTTATTCAGTTCTTCTAATGAGATCTTCCAAAAGCTATCTATATTATTCCTTTTTCTATTCCAGTCCATCTGATGTGGTCATTATAAAGGTTTATCTAGTGAACCCCTATCACAAATTCTCTATTTGATTCAAATTTCTTATTTACCACATCCAAGATACTCCATGGTTCTAAATAGCCTACTCATATAATGTATAGAATTTTTTTGACTGATTCATCTATTAAGAAACCTTCCTCACACAGTTCTATTTGGAAACACTATCTATTACCAAAACATTAGTGATCTTACTTTTGTGAACTCAAAGAATACTTTAGTACATTTTAATTTCACCACTTTTATAGTTGTGCTCAAAATAGAAAAGGCATGAACTAAAATGTGTTTTCCCTCTAAAAAACTTTCAAAATTCAAAACTCCCCCTCAAATTAAAACATCTAATAACCTCTCAAATATTCTAGTATCTTCTATATCCCTTAACATAACTTCCCCATAAATCTTTCCCCAACATACCTTAACATTAAATTTAAGGAACTCAAGAAAGAATCATAAATATTTTTAATATTTATTTTTCTAGATTCTCTATCCAACCAACTATGTTTAACCTCATCATTATGAACTCATTTCATAAAAATTGTTTTATCCAAAACATATGTCTAGTAAATTTTGTCATATTTTTTCTATCCATGAAACCGAGTCTGATGAAAGCCATTATTTATACTAGATTTTTACAACTTCTTCATCTATTCACCATTATTTCTACAAGTTGAAATATTTCCGCAAATGACATTTTTGAAATATCTGTCAAACATTTTTATGATCTTAGTTTTAATTTTATAATTAAATATCTTCCTAACCGGTCTAACTAAAAACTAGTACTTCTTCATTTAATGAAAAACCCAACTAACATATTGATTTATACAAATAATTTGTCTAAACACATTGTTAATTTATAACATTACCAAATTCATTATCAGACATATTCTAATCTACAATAACTTTAATATATTTTCAAGGACAAATACATTTCAAACAAAAAACATCAGCAAACACTTTTAGTGGTCTTTTGTTTAGATATATTTCACACAACTTCTAAGATAATACTTTGTATGACCAAAAAAGGTCCACTATTTTCTGAAAAATGGTTGGATCACATGTTTTTAGAAGACTCATTATGTTGAGAACTTTATAATAGTAAATTATTTCCAAATTTTTTTATATGATCTCTATCTTAAAAATGGTGTTTATGATTCATGTGTTCAGAATTTGGTGTTTGGAAGTTTTGTGACCAAACAGATTCATCTTTGTATAAACAAAATGTAACGACCTAGGTATTTATAGAATAATAATTTTAGAGTTATATTAATAATTCTGAATAATATATTTATTTTAAGTTAAAGGGGATGATTTTTTTGATAGCGTACTCGACACGCAACAACGAGCTTCTCCAAAATCTTACATTTCACACAACATTGAGTTATACTGAAAAATAATACAATAATATTATTATTATTTTAAATGGTAGTTAACACCTAGACATTGGAATGGAGAGAATGAATAATATAAATTGAATTTTGAAATATGGTTGACACATGTTTAAATGATGATTCATTGATAATCAAATTTATTATAAATGGAAATAAAAACCAATTGAATATAATGAATGTGTTTTTATAAAAACCTGTTTAAAATAGAATAATTTTGTTTTCATATCACCCTTTATGGATTTTTATTTAATGAAAAATATGTGATATATATTCAATTTAATGTTTTAAATTCATATTATATGTCTTCTAGATATGATATATGAATAAATTCATTTTTTTAGATAAAAGAAGTATTTTTATAAAAATGTAATTTTACTTCCTTTTGATGGTGAACACCTTTTTAAATCTAGTTTTGACACATTTATATGTTTTATTTGATTAAATAAACTTATTTTTTAGAATAGTAACATAAAAACTTACTTTGGATGAAATGTTTGTATTTTCTGCCTAAGAATATTTTTTAACAAATAGTGAAAAATACTGCATTTTAATACAAAACTGTCTTTCAATATAATTTATTTATATAGTTAGATTGTACTTTAAATTGGTTTTAAAATGTGATTGTATTATATTTTTATCATTTAAACCAATTTTGGTAATTTTAAATAATTTCACTTTGAAATTGGACATAAACACATGTCAATTTTTTGGTTGTTTTTACTCCTTAAAAACACGCTTTTTGGTTTTGACAATGGGAATTGATTTTAAATTAATTTATGCAACTTTTGTGCTTTGAATTTTTAAAAATGGATTCAATATTTTAAATAAGCGGGCCCAAATTATTTATATATGTAACTGTTACTTTTATACATTATGAATAGTAACTTTAGTAAATATTTTATTTACCTTGGTTAAAGGGTAAATCTGGTAAATAAGGGTAAAAACTAATATTATAATAATATTAAATTCCCATAAACATGTACTAAACCAATTTTATGATATATGTACGACCATGGGAATCCTGTTTTCTATTTTAGGACCCCATGAAGCCACTTGTGTGTGAAAATGACATTTAATTACTTTTAATTAAAAGTTAAGGAAAATATAACCTAAACATGTATCTTTTATTAAAACAATTTTTATATGGGGTTATATAAGTTATATTTTAGACTATAAATTATCATTAGAAATATAAAAATATTTCCTACATCATGGAATTTTATTTCTAATTTTTAGACATCAAATAAAAAATATATTTATGACACCATGATGATGTAGTGATTACCTTATTAATGAAAGATTTAAATAAATGAGATTATAAAAATTAAAATTAATTTATTTAAAAACTATATATTCCATCCAAAAATTTTAGGTATTATTATGACTTTTAATCTTTTAATTTATGTATTTTTTTCAAAGGAATCATGTTTTTATGGATTTTTAAAAATTCATGATATGAATAGTATTAAAATTGACATAAATGAATTTTTAAAACAAATACTAGTTTATTAAATGATATAATAGTCATAACAATCTAATATTCATAAAAATGACTTATATAATGTTTTAAATTTCATTAATGAACCACTTCAGGTTCTACTTTTATTTTATGGTAACTATATTAACCATATAATATGAATACACAAGAAGACATGGTAATAGTTAAATTAGTAAACTAAGGGTTAAAGATAAATAATAAGGTTAAATTTGAAACCAAAAATTGTCTAAAACCTATTAATTTAGAGGCTTTATAACAATAATCATCTTATCTTCAAACTAAATGAGTTTTGTACTTTTTGAAAATCAAAATTCAGTTTATAAAAAAATAATCTTTCAAGACATTTCTAAAGTACCCCTCCTCCCTCTTATAAAAGGCCACCAACTATGACCCCTTACTCACACCTCTCAAGCCCTTTGGATCATCCAAATCTTCTTCAATAAGCTCTCAACATCCTTATGTTCCTCTTAGAAGCATTACCTTATGCATAAGGCAATTCAAGAAATTATTTTGGCTCAAATCAAAGAGAGTTACCCGTTTTAAGAGGAAATTAAAGAACGAACGAGTAATGTCAAACTTGAGGTAAGGGAAATCATCTAAATCTCCTTTAATTTAGGAATATTTCGATAATATATACCTCCTTATTTTATATGGTGTATAATAATACCCTTTTACTTTTACTTTCATTCAAATGGAATCTTTTTTCTATGAAGTGTTTTATTAAATGACAAAAGGAATGTTTTTAACGTTTGCGGCAACAATAAACTCTCCGCAGCCGTAATTGTTATTTTATATTTGGATTCCTATATAATCATTCATGTTTTTAAAATTAAAAGAAAACTCGTATCTCATTTTTGGTTGTTTTGGTATTGAAAATGGTTTTTTAAATGGATTGAATATTTCAATATCTTGAAATGATTTCTTGTGGTAGAAAATAAAATGTTATTAGTGAAATGTTTATATTTTAAATATTTTATGTATTATGATTATATACTGCTACTTAGAAATTTGAAGGGTGGTTACGTGATAAACCATTCATGGGTGGTTGCATGATAAACCAAATGACGGGTGGTTTCATGATAAACCAAGGACGAGTGGTTACGTTATAACCTCCAATGCATTGGGTGTTGAAGTTAGTCATAAGGATATTCCATTTAGTGATATGTGTGGAAGTAAAATGTATGGTTATTCCATTTAATTATTTTTATGTACCAAGTTACCTTCATATGCTCTAGGTTGTTTTCTATGGGCTTTATGGTAATATTTTGGTTACAAAAAGGGTAAGAAATGATCTTATATTTAGTGAAGTGATTTTGCTACTTCACTAAGGTGAAAAGTATTACTTTATGATAAAGTATTCATGGTTTACATGTTGTATTGAAAAACTAGTTGTTTTCTTTCTTTATGTATCCCTTACTGAGATTTTTATTCTCATCCCAAGTTTTGAAATGGTTTTCATAGGACTTAAAGATTAATAGGGTCCAAGATGGGACTAAGGAAAAGTCGTGTTGTCTAAAACATGGAACTAGACATGTTTATTTTTTAAGAGTTATTGTTTTATGAAAAAAATGGATAGTGGGTAGAAGTGTCTACTTGTAATATTGGAGTTGTTATGTATAAGTTGTGACCAAATATTTTAAATCTCTAAACCTGAAAATATCCTCAATGTGAATTATTAACTTAATTCAAGACTATAAAATGTTTATGGTCGGGGCCTTACAGTTGGTATCAGAGGTCAATTTAGATAACTTTAAATGTTAGGGTGTTATTTAATCATAAGTGACATAAACATAGTGGTTAGCATATTAAAAAGAGTCATTGTTATTTTAGATAAATTGAATGAGTTTAAGATAACAAGACTAAGTATATATTAGTATTTAACTTCATTATAAGATATTATATGATGATTTTACTAATATACTCACACTGAACTTTTTGGTTTTAGTAAATAGATGTATCTAGAAGGCACCAAAGTAACAATGGATGTGAATAAAACTATGAAAGTTTTCTGAATAAGAAACTGAAATAAATGGGAGATGCAATGAGAAATATTGTGGTTATTCTCAACCAACTATATGGAGTCATGATTGACCACATGAACCTTGGTGATTTTTATAAGGCATCGTATATGTGAGAAACAAATACCTATGGAAGTTTAAGTAATAATCATAAAGGTAAGTATATTAAAAAACCTATGTATCAAGAATGTATAAATAAACACTTAGGAAAATGATTCAAAGTAATGTGAAGATGCGATAGATGTGGTAATAAAGGTCACAAATCAAGAACCTTCCATGGAAAAAGGAAGCGTCCAGTTGACTCTAGGAAAGGTAAAGAATTTATTTCTAAGGGATCAATTGAATGTTTTAAATGTGGTGTTCATGGTCATTATAAAAATAGATTTCCTACAAAGAAGGTTTAGGAATGGGATCAGCAGGACCAAACAAATATATTTTTACCAATACCTAATTCCATTCTAATTGACGATGAGGAAACTGACAATGACCAATGAAAGGTATGGATTATTTCTTATTTTATGTTTTAAAATGATTGAATCTTAATATATGATTCCTGATTTTGTTTGTAGGAAATAAGTATTAAAAAATAAGTTGGAAAAGAATGGATACTGGATCATGAATAATGTTGAATGATTAAGAATTCTACATATAAGGGATTCAAGAGTTATGGTAGATTTTAGGATGATGAAATTCTTAAAAGTATTAAAGCACTTTTGATGATGGGATTACTTTGCAATAATTTTTCTAGTATGTGTAAACCTAATGTTTCATATGTGAAAATTTTATTCAATAAATAATTATCTTTTCTTGTGTGGACATAATGGATATCCTTAGGTGTTCATATGATATTTTCTTTTTGAGGTAATAAATGGTTATTACATTTTGGTATGAAAAATGAAAGGTATTATATAACCGTTGAGGATAAAATAGGTTATGGTTATTTTTGAGGAAATAATCTTATTTTTGAGAATTTTATAAGAATGATATGGTTATAGAAAAAATACAACATGCAGGATGGGTGACAACCCAACATGTCCAGCAAGGCCATGGGAATCAAACCCACAACTGAAGGGTGAAAAGGGTGCATCGCCTATCACTGTCCTACATGAAATTCCCAGATATTACTAATTATTATTTGCAGTTAAATGATATTATTTATCAAGAATAAGTTTATTTTGGATCTTATGTTTTATAAAATGGATATCCTTAGTATAGGAAAATGATTTAGTAATTAAGTGATAAAAGTTATTTTGGAAGATGTTTGCTCTTTTGGGAACACTATATGACTAAGGAAAATAGAACTCTTTGGGATTTAAATTGAGGATTAATGGTGGAATTTTATTTTGGAAGAATATTTGTCTCACCCATCATGTCTGGAAAGGCTTTGGGAATCAAACCCACAACTGAAGGGTGAAAATGGTGCATCGCCTATCACTGGCCTACATGAAATCACCAGTTAGTACTAATTATTCTTTTTAGTTAAATGATTTTTTTGATCAAGATTAATTTTATTTGGGATCTTATGTTTTATCAAATGGATATCCTTAATATAGGAAAATGATTTAGTGATTAAGTGATAAAAGTTATTTTGGAAGGCGTTTGCTCTTTTAGGAACACTATATGCCTAAGGAAAATAGAATACTTTGGGATTTCAATTGAGGAGTAATGGTGGAATTTTATTTTGGAAGAATATATGTTTTTATTATATACATATAGAGATTTTTGTTTTTATGGAAATGATTATCCTATCATAGAGAATATGTTATTACGTTAATTACTTTTCTATATGAGACTTTAAGAGTAGTCGATGTTATTTGGAGATAAATATTATGATTTTTGTAGAAGACTATGTGATCAAATCCTTATAAATTTTGGATTTCAACCTTAGTTTGTATTATTTTGAATATGTTTAAAGAAAATTGTGTATTTAATGGTATTTTTTGAGCTTTGGGTATTATTTTTTCAATTTTTGAGATTAATATTATTTTTTCTTTTTATAAAAGATTATCCATTTTGGAGATTATCTGATCTTGTACTAACCATTTTGGTTTTGGTTAATATCTAAAGATAGGGAAAATATATGGTTCATCTTTTTTGTATCATGTTATTCTCTAGAAGTTGTCTCTAGCACTTTAATTGTGACCAAGTTATCTTCAATAATCATCGTTTGGTGAAAAGATGAGTTTTTGGTAGAAACTTATTAAAGGATGAAACACTACTTGAAAAGTAGGTATATTTCCTTATGTTATAAGTAAATGTCATAAGTAAATTCTACAAATTTATAAAAGTGGACTTAAAAAAACTTTGTCTATTTACGTTTCCTATAGGGGAATCAAATATTGTTTAATCTATCACAAGTTTGTGGTTTTCTGGTGGTTAACTTTCTCCTGATCATTTTTCTATCACTCTCCATTAGAACTTGATGGTTAGTTTTATCTTCCATATCTATGTTTTCATGGAATCATAGTATGTGTTGTCTTGGGTGACCATTATAATTCTCTTTATTTTTTTTAAAGTGATAGTTTTATTGACTCTTTTTGTGATGTGGGACTTTCAATGAATTTTCTGAGCCCAATTTTAAAATAGCAAGGATGCAATTTCCAAAAGGGGGGAAGGATGTAACACCCCAAATATTTATAGAATAATAAATTTTGATTTCTATTAATACTTGTGAATAAGATATTAATATTAAATTAAAGGGGATACATTTTATGATAGAGTACTTGACATGTGACAATGGGCTTCTCTGAAATCTTATATTTTACACTATATTGAGTTATACTAAAAAATAATACAATAATATTATTATTATCTAAATTGTAGGTAAT
The DNA here is from genome assembly GCA_963277665.1 of Viscum album. Lineage (NCBI taxonomy): Eukaryota > Viridiplantae > Streptophyta > Magnoliopsida > Santalales > Viscaceae > Viscum > Viscum album. The sequence continues at coordinate 1,642,058,159 of OY728163.1, read as the reverse complement.
GAATAGCTATTGGAATAGATAGAATTAATAGTATCAACTTAATTTTAAAATATGGTCTGCATATGTGTAAATGGTGATTCATTGATTACCAAATTTATTAGAAATGGAAATAAAAACCAATTGAATATAATGGATGAGTTTTTATGAAAACCTATTTAAAAGAGAATAATTGTGTTTTCATATAACTCTTTATTGATTTTTATCTAATGAAAAAAAATATGATATATATTTAATTTAATGTTTTAAATTTCATCTTATATGTTTTATAGATATGATATAAGAATAATTTCATTTTTTCGAATAAAAGAAGTATTTTTCTAAAAATGCAGTTTTATCACCTTTTGATGGAGAACCCTTTTTTAAATTTAGTTTTTGACACCATTATATATTTTATTTGAAAAAATAAAATTCTTCTTTAGAAGTAGAACATCAAAATTTACTTTGGATGAAATTTTGGTAATTTTCTACAAAAGTTTATTTTTAAATGAATAGTGAAAATACTGCATTTTAATTAAAAATTGCCTTTTAATCTAATTTATTTATATAGTTAGACTGTAATTTTAATTAGTTTTAAAGTGTTATTGGGTTATATTTTTATCTATTAATCCAATTCTAGTCATTGGAAGTAATTTCACTTTTAAATTGAACATAAGCGCATTTCAATCTTTTGGTAGTTTTTACTCATTAAAAACACGCTTTTTGGTTTTGACAACAGGAATTAATTTTAAATTAATTTTGGAAACTTATCTTTTTTGAACTTCGAAAAATGGATTCAATATTTTTAATCAGGAGGTCGAATTTTTTAAATAGGTAACTTTTATTTTTAGACATTAAGAATAGTAACTTCAGTAAATATTTTATTTACTATAGTTAAAGGGTAAATCCGGAAAGTTAGTGTAAAAAATAATAATATAATAATATTAAATTACCCTAACACATGTCCTAACCTTATTTTATGAGATATTTCCGACCATGGGCATCCTTGGGTTGATTTTAGGACCCCATGGAGCCACTTGTGCGAGAAAATGACATTTAATTACTTTTAATTTAAAGTTAAGGAAAATATAACCTAAACATGTATCTTTTAGTAAAAAAAATTATATGGGGTTATATATGTCATATTGTTTACTATAAATATTAATTATAAATATAAAAATATTTTCTACATCATGGTATTTTATTTATAATTTTTAGACATCAAATAAATAAATATATTTAGGACATAATGATGATGTAGTGATTAACAAATTAATGAACGATTTAAATAAATGAGATTATAAATATTAAACTAAATTTATTTTGAAACTTTTTATATCATCCACGAATTTTAGGGATTATAATGACTTGTTATCTTTTAATTTATGATGTTTTTCGAATAAATTAAGATTTGGTTTTTTAAAAATTCATGATATGAATAGTATAAAATATGACATAAATGGGTTTTTAAAACAAATACTATTTTATTAAATGATATAATAGTCATAAAACTCTAATATTTTGAAATGTTACTTAGTTAATGTTTTAAATTTCAAACCAATTGAGGTTCTATTTTCATTTAATGGTAACCATATTAACCATATATCATGAATATACAAGAAGACATAGTAATAGTAAAATTACTCAACTAAGGGTTAAAGCTAAATGATAAGGTTAAATTTGAAATCAAAACATGTCTAAAACCTATTGTTTGAGAGGATTTAGAACAATAATCGTCTTATATTCTAATTAAATGAGTTTTTACCTTTTGAAAATTGAAATTCAGTTTATAATAAAATAATCTTTCGATACATTCCTAAAGTACCCCTCCTCGCTCTTATAAAAGGCCACCACCTCTAACCCATTACTCACACATCTCATTCTCTTTGGATCATCCAGACTCTACTCCAATAACCTCCCAACATCCCTCTCTTCCTCCAACAATCCTTACCTTAGGCATAAAGCAATTCAAGAAATCCTTTTTGCTCAAATCAAAGGGAGTTACCCATTTTAGAACGAAATTAAAGAATGAATGAGTAATGTCGGACATGATGTAAGGGATTTCATCTCAATTTCATTTAATTGACGCATATTTAAATAATATATACCTCCTTATTTTATATGGTGTATAATTAAACCCTTTGACTTTTACTTTAATTTAAAGGGAATATTTTTTCTACGAAATGTTTTACTTAATGAGAAAAATAATTTTTTAACATTTGCGACGATAATGACCTCTCTACCACCATAATAATTATTTGATATTTGGATTCCTCTATAATCCTTAATGTAACACCCCGACCCCAGTTACCCCGATTTGGTGCATTATTACATAACATTGGCATGATACAAGGAATCTTGTCCTGAAAGACTGATTAGTTTAGTAGCCTTGGAAGTACTAGATATATAAATAAGTTTTACAATACATCATGAGATAAAAACAACAACAACATTTCGTACCCTTTGAACACACTTATATACCTTATCCTATACCTACAGGTCAACCATAAAATACTTCTTCACATCTTGGGAAAAATAAAACATTGAAAGGGGTGATCTCAGATGCTCAGTAAGGATAACAATATAGCGGAAACTTCATAAATAAGCATAAACATTTAAGGAAATGTATATGACTAAAACATAATCCTTTTAAACATAAAATTCAGCATAATATAAGAAATATGAATCGAATAATTCCATTTACTTATTCACATATATATTCTACTAGTCTAACAATCACATGCAATATCAATATCCAATTTCATAATGATGGAATGCATAATTCTAGACATCATAACCACATAGTCAAGGCCTCATGCCAATACTACAAATAAGATTCTTTCAAGGCCTTGTGAAAATACACTAGTTTGTCTCATGATACCTACTGATTCATCGAGGAGCTATAGCGGGCTCCACCTATCCCTTACTAAGTCTAATGTATTCTTCATATGAAAAGGTTGAAACATAACATAAACATTCCTATTAAAACTTGCATACAAAATGTTAATACGTTAAGCATAAACCATGAATGGTATAAAAATAACACATCCATAGTAAAACACATCACAAAACCTTAAATACAATATGGAAGATTTGTATCATAATAAATCAACTTCAAACAAGTATAAAATACATTAAAGGATGTTGACATAGATGAAATCAAAATTATTTGAGAGGAATATCTCTTTCTATTTGGAAATCATTTAAATTCATGTAATTATAAAAGAAAAAATTTATTTTGAAAATATTCTTATAATCGTGTATGAGAATCTTCAATGGTGTTATAATGGAGGAAAATAACCACACCCACCATATAAGTTAAAAAACATTCTTACCTTAATTTGTCGAAAAGGTCATAAAGTACCTTATTTGGAAAACAATAAAAAGATTACTTTCAAACCATTTTATAAAAAGTAAAAAAAGGGTATAAATGACTTCAACCCATAGTTTAGTAAATAGTAAAAATGTTTTGAAATACATTTTTAAGAAACATGTATGTGGATGATAAAGAGGTACTAGTAGATACTTACGTAAAAACAACCTCAGATAATAAAGAGATTGTAAAATTAACCCTTACCTTGTACTTTTCCTTGGTTGAGGGTATGTTAACCTCATGTATAATAGTTAAATCATTGTTATTAAATTATAAAATAACTACATACAAAAATATTATATCATATATGATCTTCTAATAATGATTCGTTAATAATATTTTAGTAGTATCATTGTTTTGGGCGTTTACTGATTCGTTTTCCTTTGTATGTTTTGTTACGTAAGTCATGTTTGTTATGGATATGATATATCTGATTCATATACAAAATTATATTATGTTATTAAATATTATTTTTAATAATAAAATGAAAATTATTCTAGAATGGTTACGATGGGGAATGAATCTCATCACGTTCGTGGAGATGGTAATATGTACGTACGTACGAACGCTACTTCCATTTAATTTTTTATTTTAAAAGAAAAAAAACCAAATGATACATAGGTATATTATTATTCTAGTATAATATAATATTTTATATTTGTTATGTAATTTCATTAACATCATTCTTTATACGTTCCATGTATCGTATGAACAAGTCATATCACTTTGAGGGGGAGATAGTCTGCACTTCCTCAAATAAAATTATCATATATATACAACATTAAAAGAATAAAGTTATTATATAAAAGATAATTTAAGAAGCTTATAGATAAAATAAATATCATATATAATTATAGTTCCATCATAATGGTCACAATAAGAGGTGGTAGTATAAGATTGAACAATCATCATTTCGTGAGGCAGTAGTTCACCGTCCACAGAAACATTATGTTCTATACCTATTAGATGGAGGTGTGTGTAAGTTTAGTTAAAATACTTATCATAACAACAACCTAGTATATTTTGGATACTATTTTTTTATTAAAAAGGTAATAAAGAGAGTTTAGGGGGTTGTAGAAGTAAAATAAAAGAAAAGAACATAAGAGGAGATGTTACCTTTAAATTGGGTAACTCCCTTTGGTTTGAACCAAAAGGCTTCATTGATGTGCCTTATGCCTAAGGTAAGGCTTATAAGAGTAAGATAGGGATGTACGGATCTTAATTTATTAGAGTTTCGACGATCCAATGGGCTAGAGAGGTGTAAGAAATGGGTTAGAGGTGAGGGTTTTTTATAAGGGGGAGGAGGGGCTCTTTAGGAATGTTTGAAAATATTATTTTATTATATATTGATTTTTGGTTTATAAAGCTCAAAAACTCATTAAAGTAGAAGATAAGATGAATCATGTTTGAAATAAAAATTGGACTGGTTTAAGATATTTTTTTTATTTTTATAATCTCAAATATTTAAATCATTCATTAAGGAGGTGAACACTGCATCATTATTGTGTCATAAATAATTTTATTTATTTGATGTCTAAAAATTATAAAAAAATATGATGATGTATGAAATAATTTTATATTTAAAATGAATATTTATAGTCTAATATATAACTTATATATTCCCATGTAAAAATTGTTTTCCTAAAAGATATATGTTTATGTCATTTTTGTCTTTACTTTAAATTAATTAATATAAAGTTTCATTATCACTCTCAAGTGGCTCCATGGTGTCCCAAAATCGACCCAAGGATTCCCATGGTCAAAAATGTATCCGTAAATAGGGTTAAGACATGTGTTTGGGTAATTTAATATTATTATAATATTATTTTTTACCCTTATTTACCGAATTTACCCCTTTAACCATGGTTAATAAAATATTTACCGAAGTAATTATTCATAATATCTAAAAATAAAAATTTACCTATTTAAACAATTTGGTCCTCCTGATTCAAAATATAGAATCCATTTTTCCAAATTCAAAACACGGAAGTGGAAGAAATTAATTTAAAATTAATTCTCATTGTCAAAACAAAAAGCGTGTTTTTAAGAAATAATAACTATCAAAAGATTGACACTTGTTTATGTCCAGTTTAAATGTGAAATTACATCCAATGACCTAAATTATATTAAATGATAAAAATAAAATCTAATGATATTTAAAAACCATTCAAATTTATAATTTAACACTATAAACTATTTCTATTTAAAAAGTTGTTTTTAATTAAAATTTAGTACTTTTAACTATTCATCAAAAATTATAAGTTTTCAGAAGAGTAAAAAAAATTCACCCTAATATAATTTTGGTATTATGAATCCAAAAATGAAGTACATTTTTAAAAATAAAATTTATAAAATTTCAAATTGTGGGTTTTACTATTCATTACGGCTAGTTTGATTGGTCGTGGTGTGATAGAATCTTGATGTTGCGTACAACACAAGCTATCACATTATTCAAAGGGAAACTTTCCATGGAAGCTTGGGGTGTTTCACTTAATGTTTTTAAAAGAAAAATTAACCCCTTATCCCCTTTTGGATTGTTTTGGTATGGAATTTTTTTTTGAAATGAATTTAATATTTCAATATCTTGAAATGATTTCTTGTGATTGAAAATGAAATGTTATTAATGAAATGTTGATATTTGCAATATTGTATGTGTTAAGATAATATACTGGTACTTGGACATTTTATGGGTGGTTACATGACAAATCAATTATGGGTGGTTACGTGATAAACCAAATGATGGGTGGTTCCGTGATAAACCTATGATGAGTGGTTACGTTATAACCTCCAATTCATTGGTTATGGAATTCAGGTGTATGGCTATTCCATTTATTGATATGTGTAGAAGTCAATTGTATGGTTTTTCAATTTAAGTATGTTTATGTACCAAGTTACCTTTATATGCTATATATTGTTTTATATGGGATTTATGGTAATTTTTTTGGTTACAAAAAGAGTACAGAATGATCTTATATCCAGTGAAGTGTTTTTTCTACTTCATTAAGGTGAAAATTATTAATTTATGATAAAGTATTCATGGTTTACATGTTGTTTTAAAAAAAACATTTTTCCTTCATTATGTATCCCTTATTGAGATTTTTATACTCATCCCATGTTTTGAAATATTTTTCACTGGACTTAAATATGAATAGGGTCAAGGATGGGATCAAGGAAAAGTCATGTTGTCTAAAACATGGAACTAGACATGTTTCTTTTTTAAGATTTTTTGTTTTATGAAAATTATTGATAGTGATTAGAAGTGTCTACATGCAATATTAAAGTTGTTATGTATAAGTTATGACATAGTTCTCTAAATCTATAAACCTGAAAATATTCTCAATGTGAATTATTAACTTAATTTAATATTTTGTAATGTTTAAGGCCAGGGCCTTACAAAAAATGAAACTGTCATTTAGTTTTTCATGATATTAGGAATGTTATTATCTTTATATCATTATTTATTTTTTTCATTAAACATACTATATAATTATTTGATTCTATTACTTCTCCTCATTTGGTCCAATAAGCTTCATTCTGGAAATATACATCTGGAAATAGGTACACCAAGAAAATAATATTCAGAACAGAAAACTTCAATCGATGGACTTTATTAAGTAAACTAAGTCTGATCATATGTGTTTGAATTACTTTTCCCAATCACTAGGTTTTACAAAGTGATGTTATTTTAATAAATAAAACAAAAAAATCATTAAACTTTAACATCCAACCAACTTTGTCCCAACATTTGATGTGTGAGTATGATTTATTTCTATATTTTCTCACAATATTATGTGTGGAAATAATTGTGAATAAAATTTTTCATGTTTTAATGGATTTGTATAATTTTTATTTTGATTTTCTTAAAATATTATGGTCAGAAATGATTATGAATAATATTGCTTTCATGAGATTATTATTTCCTATTATTATGATTCCACATGATTATGTTACAACTCTTCGATTTGGATTACTACTTCAACAACATTATTGATCATGCTTCTGGATATGAATTGATTTTACATTTTATGATCTAATATCATATAGTAATGAATATTTATGTTTAGAACATTCACTTGATTATATTATCATACCCTAATGATCATATAATGTTTTCTTATGATTGATATATGACATTTTTACCATCACTAGGGATCTGAGCTCACCCTTTCTTATTTTTCCCATTCTCATGTTTTAATGAAAAGTTTTAAGTATGTTATGTGATTTTCCTATAAGTACATTATTTTTTTGTACTACATGTGGATTTGTTTTTGTAACATATTCATATGGGCATAAAATCCATAAAGAGAGTTGGTTGAGTGTATATTAGACATCATTATAGTGCACAATGAATGGTCTCCTACTACACACATGTTTTGAAACTCCCAAGGGATATGATTAGGTTAATTCAAATTTTCATTTTGAACTAATATGAATTATTTGAATATATTATGATCTTATATGGCCTAGGTTAAACATAAGGTGTCATGTATTGAAAATAATGTCTCATGATTTAGACATACAATGAATGGTTTTTCATAAATATATGGTTTCTCACTATGATTATTGCTCCTCACACTATTATTTTTTGTTTTATTCAATGGTTGTAAATTTAAATAATCATGTTAATGATGAATTTGATGAAAAATGTAATGAATTTCCTCTTGAAACACCAAATTAAATGGGATATAGAATGTGAAAACTGGTCATTATGTCTAATCATCTTTCTTTTTATATGATTAATAACCTCAATTTGAATGATATTATTGGAATAAATAATTATGTAAAAATTTTGTTTCATGGGAGTTTATTTGATTAAGACCATGAAATAAAGATCGTTAAATATCCTACATGTTAAGAATTTGGGAAAAATAAATTAAGGGAATATTTTTAAGGAATGAGACGATGTTTTCTATGTGTAAAATAAGAGAATATGGTAATGAATTTCCAAATAATTTCATATCTTATATGCGGGGTACTTGGGTATTATCCATGTCAATATAAAATTACAATTGTTAACTACTAGAAAAAGGGAATATGTTATTATTATCATTGAATTGGAATGATTTAAGTGTTTATGTATTGGGATTTCAGAACTATGTTTTAGAATTGTTTTATTAATGAAATCCTGGTTATAAGAATCATAAATAATCTAACGATTGTTCCACAATATTATTTTATTATATTTTTAATCATATGTTAAATGATATTGTTAACCTAGAAATTTGATTTAGTAGTAAGGTGATATTTTATGGAAAACACATGATTGTGGGAAATATGACACTTAAAATTCACCATATATTAAGATAATGATGTTTTGTTGAGATAAAGAGATTGTTGACATTGATAAAGTAAATTGGATAATATTTATTTCTTTAGAATTGAATAGAGATTTGATATAAAGGTGATTTATGATGTTGTTTATTAAATTTGTTGGATTTATAGAATATATTCAATAGTCCCTGATTTTTTTTGAGGAATAAGAATAAAATTAATTCTTGGAAACTTTTATTTTTTTCATTGAGTTTTTATGGTGATTTGTATTATTATCATGTTTTAAGAGAATATGTGATCAAGGTATTGACCTTTTTGGTATCTGACATTATGAGAAACTTCAGGTTTTATGGGGATAACTGTTAAAGTTGATCTTGAAACAATTGATCAAAAATAGTTTTTTTTGGGTTTTAAATTTGGTCATATATATTTTTGAGGAGTCTTGTAGTTATTTTTTTATGGAACAAATTAAGTTGATCTTTGGGAGTTATTGTAGGGGTTTTAGAGATTAATGTTTTATAAAGGATACCTTGTGCTAACCATTTTGGTTTTGGAAAATATTTAGATATAGAAAAAATGAACTTTGATTATTTTATGGTTCCTATGATATATTAAAATATAATTCTAGTTCATCAAGATTTCAAAAATTATTATTAATATTCATTTCAAATAGTAAGAGATGAAATATAAATTTATTACAGTACAAAAAAAGGATGAAATAGTGTTTTCAAAATAAAAAGATATCATGAAATTATATTTCTCAAGTTCTATATCATGACAGTAAAATAATCCATTAACTATAGGAAATGGATCTTGAAATAATAATGTTGACATTTTACCTTCAATTCCAGTCAATTTAAGGCCTTTTCACACCTCACTAATTTATGGTCTTGTGTCCATTAACTTTCTCATAACCATGTTTTCAATCACTCTATATTTGTAATTAAATGGTATTTTTCTCTTCCATGTATATATATTAACATCCCATCAATGTACCACTTATTTGGGTACCTAATTATGTGTTATTTTAGGTAACCTTTACCTTTACCACATTCCCTTTTAAAGAATTTTTTATTATCCCTCTATATGATATGAGTTTTCCACAAAGTCATTTTAAAATATTTAACCCTTGATAAAATAATAATTTTTTTAAGGTGAAATTTATAAAAAAATGTAGAGAATGTAACACCCCAAAAAGTTAGTTTAAGAGAATAATAATCTTTATAGCTAGCTTAAAATGCAACACCGAGCTTTAAGTTAATCAAGATATATTATAAAATTAATATTATTTAAATATGACCATTTTAATATAGCTATTGAATTGGAGTGTTTGAATATGAGTAACTGTATTATTAAATATAATTATAATGTTCTTATGTGATAAATATTTAATGATCAATTCATATAAAATAAGAACTTTATTTTTAGTAAAGTCATTTTGTTCATCAAAAATATGCTTTCCTCAAAAAATGGATTTATTTCTTTTTATGAGTAAATATTATACTTAATTTATACCACTTTTAGAAATTTTATTTGATAAAAATGATATAATCTTTTAAATCACCAAATTAAAACTGTCATATAGGGAATTTTTTGGATTTTTCTGAAAAGAATGATTCTCAATTAATAGTAAAAAGTATCAATTCTTGTAAAACTTTCATTTATTTTCATAAAATAAAGAAAATTAAAAGTTCAAATTCATATTAAAATAATATAATAATACTTTAATTAAAAATTTTATAACTAATTACATATAAATAATAATTATACCTAATTTTAGAATAATTTCACTTTTGAGCTTAAAAACACTTTTTTCTAAAAAAATATTTTTATTGCATTTTTTATTTTTATCATAAATTATTTTCTACAAATTGCATAAATTGAATATTGAAAAATGGAATGAATATTTTTTAATCTATTGTTTAAAATTTTATAAATAGTTCCCTTTAATATTTGGCCTTTTTGAATAATAACCATTGTAAATATTTATCACCTTGGTAAGGGGTTTCTTAGCTCAATTTATATTGATTAAGTTAAAATATTTAATCATTGTCTATGTTTTTCTAATATTATATGTTTAATGGTATTTGATTATTTTTTGATTTATTTCCACTTGTTTAATGTGGATCTAAATTTATTACACATTTGTTACATTTGTTACATATAATCAAGATGACTTTTGAGTTGTATTGAAGTTATTTGAAAATATTATTAAATATTAAAAATATTTTCATAGTAATTTGAGATATTCTTGAAGTGATTGTAATATCCTTTAGATGAGATAAATAAGTTATAATTTATTTTAATAGTTTCTTTAAATTATATATTTCAAGTGAAAAATAGATAAGTCCTGAAGTTCATAGGATTTCGTAAGCATCATCGTAGAATTTCAAAATATTCATTTAGAAATTTGTAATGGTCATCTAAAATAGTACATTAGGTAACTCACATAGGCATGATGTTTTTATAAGGGTCTTCATGAATTTGTAATATCCATTCTTAGAATAAAAGTTCATTTTAGAAATGTCATAGACTAATTTAATACCATATTTGTTGTTTCAAAATTTTGTTAGGGTTATATGAATTTATAAGAATTGTATGAAAAACATTAAGGGTCATCAAACATTTAATAAGATTCATGTGATAATTCATAAAAGTCATTAATGATCTATATATTGAAAATTAAATAAAATTTACATAATATTCATCATAGTAGTTCTTAAGGATAAATTTGTAGAAAAATATAAGGTGTGTAAAATTCATAGATAACTCATACTATGCATCTTAAGAGTCATTAGTCGGCCATGTAAGAGTTATATGGAGATTTTATAAGAGTAATTTACTCTTAAAAAGTATTGTTGACTAAAAAAAATTTAAATTAGAGAGACTTATTGAAAACTTATAGTCAATATAACAAAGTGTAATTGTTATTTCTTAAGAGTCTTATGAAAACCCGTTAGTCCTTTACAGTCATAAGAAAGTGTTTTAGTTAGAAAATTAACAAAGGAATAAACTCTTAGTATAGTTCACAAAGGTGATTAAAAAATTTTCACATTGGTCACCTTAAATATAATAGTTAATATTTTTTTCGATAAGATTTAAGGAAAATATTGGGAGTTATGAAAGATTAAATTAAGTGATACTAGAACTAAAATAAAGTGGATTAAACATCATAAATTAAACTGTGATTCAAGAAGAATGAGTGATAAAGATTAAATTTAACCTGAGAAACTTAATATCATGTTGTGATATAATCTATGAAATAAATTGAATTTTAATGTGTAATTTCATATGCACTAACATAATAAATAAAATTTTATTTCCACAAATATTGATCTATATGAATTTTATATAGTTACAGAGTTTGAATATTTATGGGTTTTTTATGAAAATATTTTTAGAAAAATAATCCTCATCTTATTGGTAAAATAAAAATGATATTTTATTTACTTTGAATAAAATTAGAAATAAATAGGAAAAAGGTATTCATATAATATCAGTGAAGACATGAATTTATGAAAGAAATTAATATTCAAATTTCATGGGAGCACACCCATGTGGTTTGGTTGAGGAATAATTGTGGAGATCATGGAACTAATATTGATTGAAAAAACTTTATATATTAATTATATAAAAAAGATAATATGGTGACCTCAAATTTAAAATAAGATAAGAATAATGAGAAAATGGTTGTCAAGTGAGAACCTGATACTTCTATATAAAGATATTTCTAGACATCAATGAAGAATATGATCCTAATGGGAATTTTATTGTCGATCATATTCATTAAAGTACATTAAGGACGAATGAGAAGGAGAATAAGTTGACCTGATTCTTTTGATCATATCTAGTTATTTTAAGCAATAATGATAATGTAATAAGAATAAAAAGAAGGAGAAGTATGCTAAAATGCCCATACTATGATATTTATATATTATATATGGTGATTTATAATGATAAAAAAGCTCATGATAAGGACTGAAATGAATTACTATTTTTTATTTTACATATTGAGACTTTGAAATTGATGAGATACTTGGTTTTTTATGATCAAAGTTGGATAGGGTGTTGTGTGAAACCATTAATTATATTTCATACAAGATATATGAGACTAATTTCTACAAAAAAAACATTTATGAAGTGAAGTATAAGGTTTATAGGTAGTCAAATACTCTTTTTGGTAAGGAGATAAAATAACATTAATGCGTTGATATCCAACTTTGAATTGTGGTATTCTTCAAGTGGTTAGAGGAAGTGTTATGAATGGAAGTGTGATGTTATGAATCTAGTGTAATTATATAAATAACAATGGGATGTTGTGTCAGTGATCGGTGCACTATGGGTTGACCATGATACCTACCCACCCCAATTATAATGGACTATAATATTTTAGTTGAAAATTTTGGCTTAAGCTAATAATAGGACACTATAAGGACATATTCTCCCACATTGGGGAGAAATGTGTAAAAATACTATATATTAATCATTAAATTATTTTCTACATTGCATATGTAATATGTGTGTTGGGTAAAAAAATAATATCCGCTATTATCCTAAAATATAATTGGGATTTGAATATGGATAGGGATTAAAGTTAAAAGGATAAAAGTAATTCGGTAAAATCAGTCACCCTGATTCACCCCCCCCCCCAATTGACTACATAGTGAATTGGTCATTTCAATGGATATTAGAAAAAAATAGGATCCCATTGGTCATAACTAATTTTTCCCAATGGTTTTTATAGCATTAAATTTGAATTTATAATTTTAAGATATTTTAGAAGATCTACTATTAAAAAACATAGTTTCCACTCCTTTTATTGGAAGCATGTAGGTTTTGACCAGAACTATGAATAAAAGGGAAAAGAAAGATTCCAAAAAGATAAAAATTTGTTTAAAAGAGTAATATAATATACTATTTACTAATATTAATTAGGGTGTTAATATCTTAGTAATATATCTTGATTATGATCCTCATGATGATTCAAATTCAAGTTGTGATGAGGATGGTTGTAATAAATATGTTGAAGACATCTTACTTGTGTTTATAAATTACAAGAATAATTTACATAAAAAATTATTCACATATATATTTAATTTCATCTATGATCAATATAATAAGAAAACAAAACTTATTGAAGATTTCAAAAAATTGAAAAAATCATTTGCAACTCAGTTTCAAAAGTGTAATTCCCTCACCATAGAAGTCAATTCCAATGATGAATCCTTACAGACTAATAGTGATAAAAAAAATTGATTAAATAAAATTTTCAATTCTATATTTATGAGAAATATAACTATATAATAATTAGTGAAGAAAATGTCCAGACATTGAAGGAATCACATAAATCTTTCATTGATTTCAAGAATTGTCAGTGGGAGATTAAATCTAAATGGGTGAAATAGATTGATAATTACGTACTAAAAAGAATAAATTTTAATTAATATCAAACTAGTAATATGAATAATGATTGGGAAGACATAATCAATTCAATTGATGTTGAAAATTCTTCCCTCAACATGAATTTTCTTGAGCTGAAAATGAAACTAAAAAATATGGAATCTTCATTAGATTAATATTCCCAAATAGCTGAAACAATATGTACTATAAAAAGTTTTTTTAAGATTATTTATTCTAAAAAAAACTCAATCATGTAAAAATAAGTTCTTTAGATCATTTAAATTTATAAATTATAAATAATAACTTGAAATCATGAGCACCTTAATTTCTTAAAACATGATAAGAAATAGAAATTCAAAAAAAATATTTATAAACATCCAGAGTTCATGAATTGATGGTTTAATAAATAATGTTTCCATAAAACATGAAAACCCAAATTTCATTATAAATAAATAAATTCCAATTTTAAAAAATAAATCATCTATAACTCATATTTTTCAAATAAAATCACACCAATTTCATAAAACTCCCTTAAATAAAATGAGATTTGAAATACTTAACTTGATTCATAATTAATCACATGGTAATAAAAATAAATTATTGCCCATTCAAAATTTAGAAAAATAATTTCATAATCATATAGATAATTTATGAGAAAATGAGAATGGAATAAAAATATGATTATTTAGATTATGAATCATTATATGAAGGATATATCAAAATATAATTGAATTAGAATTATAGGAACTAAAGATACCGAAGGGGAGAATGAGTTTATGGGAGAAAGGGATGAAGGTTAAAGGGATTTTCCTAGTCAAATTCAGGTCTTATCTTAATTATATTGAAATAGTTTTTTAGAATCATTGTCACAGAGGTAGGCTAAACCAAAAATTTGTAAAACCATTGGTATATCGTACCCATAACCATACTAAACAAAGAAATTTAGTAAATTTTTAAAATAAGGGGACCTATAAAAATGGTTTTTTTAAATCTATGGTATAGTTCAATGAGGATATATACCATTTACAGTAGTAAAAGTTGATATAATATGGTAAAATAATGAAAATATCACTATCAACTCATTTTCAAAAGTGAAATTCCATCATCAAGAAAGAAAATTCCAATGTGTAATCCTTATAGATCAGTAGAGAGAAATTTTCAATTATTAAAGAAAATTTGAAATTTTAATTGTTGATAAAGTTAACACTAGAAAAATTATTAAACAAAAGATCTATTAATTAAATAAATCACATAGAAACTCTATGGATGTCAAGAATTATAAATTGGACATTAAATCTAAAATTTTGAAATATCTTGATAATAACTTGCAAGAAAGATTAAATTTTAATGAATAATAGACTAGGAATATGAATATGTATTAAGAAGAAAAAGTAAATTCAATTGAAGTTTAAAATAATTCCCTCAATATGAGGTGTCTTGATTTGGAAATGAAGCTAAAAAGTTTATAATTATCTAAGGAGGAATATTCCAAAAGAATCGAAAACCCATATACCAACACAAGTGTTTTTGATAATAATATTCTTATAAATAACTCTATTTAGTATAAAAAATATATTAATATCATCTAATTAACCATGTACTAAAATATCATAGAGAAAAGTAACCCATTCTCTAGATAAACTAATTTGTAATGATTCTGTTTGGATGGTTAATTCATGATGTAATTTAAATTATAGGCAAATACAAGTGAATAAAAATGGAGGGAAATCCACCACCAAATCAAGGATGAATATTATCAATAGTAAGAATATAATATCACCAAATATTTCTCAAAAAAAGGGAAATTATATTAAAAAATATTAATATCAAATTTCTAACTAGATTGTACCTATATAAAAGGAAATAAAAATTTATTTCCAATTATTTATGTTACTGTAAGTTTAGATTTAATTCCATCAAATTTTTTCATAATATGTCAACTTATATAAGTTTTATAAATCCGGAATATAATTTAAGAAGAGATTAATTTAATATATTTGTACAATATAGAAGAAAAATTCACAAAATAATAAAAATCACTAAAATATGAATTGGTTTGAATATCTAGAAAAATTATGTGAGTACTAAAGCAATAATGGTTACAATTATGAAGAGTTATAGTATGTACTGATCAAGTGAAATATATATTTTATTGTTAATAGAATACAATTAAAAATAAATAAACAAAGAATAAAGGGTGATAATTCATCCATGATGAGTGAATAGGGTATATAAGAGAAAAAGTACTCTTAATAAGATAGAAGAATACAATATGAAATTTATGATGCTAAATGAGGTTCATATCTAGAAAAAAAAAGTGAAATAAGAATGAGTTGTTGTAAAAAACTTTAATCTATAATAAAAGGGTTTTCAATGTTGTGATCTATATCTTATCATTATTACTCTGATTATGGGATTGAAAAAGATTCACATTATTCCCATACTAGTTTATTTTTACTAATTTGTACTTGTAAGTGAAGTTGGATCATGAAAATTGATAACTAATTAAATATTTAATCATTATACAAATATAAGGATCATCCATTTTGGATTTATTAAATTCTCCTTTAAATAATTTAATTGATATAAGAATATGACAACCCATATTTTAATACAATTTATTTCATGATTTATTATATAAAGGTACACATTATACAATTCCTAAAGATTTTCAAGTCTAGTGTATTTGGGAAATTTGGTACATGGTATATAAACTTGATACATGGACATAATAACATTATTGAAAATTTCCTTAACATTCTCTAAAAATTCTGTTGCTCTTTTAAAACTGCACGGTATAACCTTGGGACATACATAAGAAATGGGAGAGTTATAAATACTTGTAAGCGAATAAATAAAGCATAGATTAAGGTGATGTATTAATGGTAAGACAAGATTAATTTCAATATAACATTAGAGGGGGGAGAATCATAATCTTGAACAATAATAAGTGATATAACCTGATAACATAAAGAAAACATGGGAATGTGGCGACAACATTAAACCTGACAACATATATATTGGTCAGAGATAACCACCAAGACATAATAACATGGGGTAAAAGGTCCCATAATGGATTATGTTTACTCCCTAATCCTATAAATTTTGTCTCATGAGACTAAAAATTTACCCATTGAATTGAAGAGCTATCTGGTCACACCCATCATTTTAATATCATGTACATGAATAAGTGTACTATATGAATCATACAACATAAAGATGATTTTCATCAATTTTAATCCCACAATAAAAGAGGGTAGGTTATATACATGGAATTACGATATCAATTAAGTATTGTTATATCAAGTTTAATTCACTTTTTCGTAAATACATATGGGTATTCATAACAAAAATGTTTGGTAAGGAAAAATCCTAGGATAATTTTGGCAGTATAATGAGGGTACATAAAGGTTCTTGGTATGGTTTAATAAGTGTGAAAAGAGTCTCCCATCACTTGGAAATCAGAATATAATTAATATCTATGCATTAACTAGCATCCCAACTTGAAAATTTATAAAACAACGCATAATATGATTGAGGATCTTGAATAAATAGAAGAAAGATCGGATCCCTTACTTCCTACATGGTAATGACTTGGGTAAAGGTCATAAAGATAAGGGATAAATGATATCTAATTATTATAATATTTTTTGGACAGTAAAGGTATGTTTCTAAAGTCATTAAGATATAACCAATTTATACTGAAGTTTCTAATTACAAGAAGGTTCTTGAATGGAAAAGAAGAGAGAGAGATCCCTAACTTTGAGAGGGTGTTTTCAAAAGATTAATAGGAGTTACTAAGATCTTTTGGGAACCTTGGGAGGTCTCTATATGGTAAATGGAAGAGTAATGTCATGATAAAAGGTTTTTTAGTGAATATAAATATAATTTTGGGTGGTTTTATAGAAAAATAGATGAAAATTATTTATTAATTTATAATCTTGGGTTTTGACTCTATATGATAAAGTAATCAAAACCAAAAAAAAATTCATGGGTTTTTCCATTGGTTAATTTTAAATTTATTTTATTTAATTACTTTAAAATTTTAATAACCAATATCATTAAAATAATACCCTTGGTTATGTGTTAGTGGGTCATGTTTATAAAAAATTGATTTTAAAACCTCAAAATATAATATTGATTTTCAAGGATTCATTAAGGCTTTATAAAATTAATAAAATAACCTCAAATATTCATTATTTTAAATGGTAATTATATATTTGGTCATGGAAACCTTTTATGTAATATATTAGATCACTTCTGGGTCATTATGATGTTATAATACACATTATATATTTGTACCGTATTTAATTTTGACCAAAAAATTTGACTGTCTCCAAAAAATATGGAAAAAAACACTACTAGATAATTTCAACATTATTATTTCAAAAATAATATATGTTTTATCCAAATAATTCTAGAATTATGATAATTTAAACTATTAAATTTAAAATACTCATTTATTGAAAAATACTAGGCTTTTTTACAATAATAGTTTTCTAACCCTGATAAAAAATGTTTTTGACATAATAAAATTATATTACCATTTATATTTAATAAAAATTATTTAATATTTATTTATTTTAAAAATATAATTTATATAAAAAAATTTGAATTTATTAAAATAGAATGTCTTGATTGAATCTATACATTTTCCAAAAATGCAATTTTTGATTCATCATATCAAAATTAAATTTTTATCAAACTCATTATCTAATCATTTAAAAGGTAATAAAAATAATATAGGATAAATATAATAATTATTTTAATTAAAATATAAAAAATTATACTATTATGGTTGAGATACATATCCCTTTATTAGAACTGAAAATTTATTAAGGGTAAGGTGTGTTTTGGTGAGATTTTCATAGGGTGGTTTAGAGAACATGGTTTGGGTTGTGATCTTGATGAGATTGAAATTCTACCATAAAAATTTTCCATTTTTCTTTAGTTTTTGAATCATGTATTGGTCATGATCTTGGGAAAATCTTAGTGATTTTATCTCCCTCATATGTTCTAATAAATGGGATTCATAGGGTATGATCTTATTGGTCGAGGTCATCGCTTCTTTTGTCAGTGTCAATTGTACTTTATCATAATAATTTATATATACTAGTCATATGATCTTTATTCAATGGCCATATAATCAAATGTAATGTTCCATAATGGTCTTTCAAATTTTATAGACCATATAATGGTCTAAAATAACAAAAATAGAGCATGTATTTTCAATAAATTCATTACATGATAAGGAATTTAATAATTTAAACAGGAATTTCATTTCTAAAAGTTCATGTCATTAAATTATCCCATTGTTCAAAAATTTCACCACTGGAATTTTAATTTCATGCACTGAAACAGATGAGGGTACTTCTATTTCATATCCCATTTTGGTTCCCATGTCACTTTCTCAAACTTGTGGTTCCACCATAACAATTTGATCAGGTGAGTTTTCTTGTTTCATAGAACTTCTCTCTATGATCTAAGATCTTCACCAACTGATCCTCGTATAAAAGATTATTCTCTATTGGTACTATTTTAGGCACTTTAACAGAATAGAAACACATCATCATGGAGATGTGAATTTTTTCCCCACATTCCAACTTTCCAAAGGTGGGTGGTTATCACTGCCATGGATGGTGATGTTGGCTCTTTGATTGAAATGGAATGATGGGATCTCAATTTAACCTTCCACAAATTTCTCCTTAGAGATCGTTGCCTAGTCTCAGTGTCCCTCATAGATTAAGTCTTGTTCATAAAACTTGTAATGCCCCGACCCAAGTTACCCAGAGTCGGTGCATTATTACATAACATTTCCATGATAAAAGGAATCATGTCATGAAAGACCGATTAGTTTAGTAGCCTTGGAAGTACTAGATACATTCATAAGTTTTACATTACATCATGAAATAAAAATATCAAAAAAAAAATTCCCCCTTTTGAACACACTTATATACTTAGCCTATCCCTACAAGTCAACCATAAAATACTTCTTCACATCCTAGAAAAAATAAAACATAGAAAGGGGTGAGCTCAGATGCTCAGTAAGGATAACAATATAGCAAAAACATTCATAAATAAGAATAAACATTTAAGGAAATGTATAAGACTAAAACAAAAGCCTTTTAAACATAAACTTCTGCATAATATGGCAAAGATAAAATTAAATAATTCTATTTACTTATTCACATGGATATTCTACTACTTGAATAATCACATGCAATATCAATATCCACTTTCATAATGATGGAATTCATAATACCAGACTTCATAACCACATATTAAAGGCCTTGTTCCAAGACTACAAATAATATTTTGTCAAGGCCTTGTGCCAATACACTAGTTTGTCTCATGATACCTACCGATACATCGAGGAGCTATAGTGGGATCCACCCATCACTTACTAAGTCCAATGCATTCCTCATATGAAAAGGTTTAAACATAACATAAACATTCGTATTAAAATTATTATATGAAATGTTAATACATTAACTATAAAACATTATTGGTTTAAAAATAACACATCCACAATCAAGCATATCACAAAACCTTAAATTCAATATGACATATTTGTATCATAATAAATCAATTTCAAACAAGTTTAAAATCCATCAAAGGATATTGACATAGATAAAATGAGAACCATTTGAAAAAAATAACTCTTTATATTTTGAAAATCATTTAAAAGTAACATAGTTATAAAATAAAACATTTAATTTGAGAATATTCTTATAATATTGTATGGGAAGCTTCGACAATGTTGTAATGACAGAAAATAGCTGCACTCTCCGTATAAGTTAAAAACATTCTTACCTTTTTTTCCATCCAATCGCAGAGATATTTATTCAAAATAAAGATGCAAAAAACAAACAAAGACCCCCACCTATGGGGTAAAAAATAGTTTAAACCAAGGGCATCTACCCTAATCAAGTTCACCCCCTCTGGTTTGAAAAGGGTAAAATTAGTAAACCAAACCACTGGTACCCCAGGAAATGCAATAGAAGCCAAGTAGTCTGCCACTTTATTCCCCTCCTACCAAGTGTGGGTGACCCTTACATTGTTGTTCATGAGTGCCTTACATTTTCTAATAATGTACGTAATCATCCATGGCATGGTTTCATGCCCCTCCAAGGCATCGTGCACAAGCTTCAAGTGGGTTTACAGTTGGAAAATGTCAAGGAACCTCTGATTACAAAGGTCCAGCCCGGAGAGGGCTACCAAAGCCTCCTCCAGGATAGATCTCCCCCTCCCATAGAATGCTGAGAAATCCAACACCACACTCCCCCTTTGACCCCGCACAACCCACCCCTCCCTCCATGTATAATGTCCAAAGAACAAGAACCGTCTATATTCATCTTATAACCATCCTCGGGGGGGGGGGGCATCCAGCGAATCCAATTCCTTTGCCCCTTGGAGACCTTCTATCTTGCCACCACCCTAGGGGACAGTAAAAACCGGAGCGAGGGCACTTTCTTCCCAATATTCGCAAGGTACACCATCTCAATCAACATGCACCTAATCCTCACCAACACTTCCCTCCCTGTAAACTTGGTGCCCTCGAACCTTGCATGGTTCCTTGCCTGCCAGAGCACCTAGCAGCCTGCATTGAAAATAATCGCATGGGCCTCAGCCTCCCCTAGGTTATCCTCGCACCCCTGAAACCACTGCTCCATAAAACACTCCAGGTTGACAGCATTTGGCGAATAACCTGTATTCATTCCAAAGAAACTCCACACCATACGAGCCTAGACCCCCTCAAAGAAAATATGATTCGAACTCTCGTCTCTCATTCTCGGAAAACAATGGAAATAGGATGCCAGGCTGATACCCAGCCTTTTAATGCTCACATCTGCAGGGATATAATTATTCTGAATTCTCCAAGTCAGGAAGTTCAGTTTGTTAGGGATACTCTTCCTCCACGTCCCCCTATTCCCGTACTCCTGATGACCCTGATCCATAATGCTCCTACGGAAATATTTAAGTTTGAACTTACCCAACGTTGAATGGGTATACACACACCTATTTTTATCAGGGATGAGCAAAACTGAGTCGAAAACCTTCTGCTATTCATCATCCAGAATCGATCTGAAAAATATGGGATAAGAGCTAGCCTCACTAAAAGAGATCAAAGGGGTCGGGCACCCTGGGTAACCCAGCACCGATCCTGCCCAGTTATGTTCCCAGAAACGGATTTGCCCCTCCCCAATAATCCATCAAGAAAAAGGAAGAAAAGTCAGTACAATGTTTCAAACCACGGCCCACAACGATGAACATATGATAAGAAGGGAGTGAGAAGAAGCTTTATACTTCTGTAACATGCTCCTCCCCCACAGTGTATCTCCCCCGATTATCTCCCATGCAAGCTTCGCACGTAAACCATGCAACGTGTCCGCCATGCTCCTGACATCAATCCCTCATTTGCTGATCGGCCGAGCCATCTTCCCCCACAACACCCATTGTCGCTTCCCCTCCAGTGAAGCATCCCAAAAAAAACGGGCGATCACCCTATCTATGGACCGAATGACCCCCTTGGGGACGGTAGTAGACGCCATCACATGCACTGGTACATTAGAAAGCACACTATTCACTAGCGCGATCCGACCCCCAAAAGAAAGGAAGTGGTTTTTCTAGTCCAGAATGCGGCCCATCATCTTATTCACCACCTTATCAAATTCTTTATTCCGGAGCCTACTAGAAAAAACATTCTTACCTTAATTTTGTCGAAAAGGTCATAAAGTACCTTGTTTGGAAAACAACGAAAATATTCCTTTCAAAACATATATGGTAAAATAAGGGTATAAATGACTTTAACCCATAGTCTAGTAAATAGTAAAAATGTTTTGAATTACATTTTTAAGAAAACATGAATGTGGATGATAAAGTGGTCCTAGTAGATACTTATATATTAACAACCTCAGATAAGTAAAAAGATTGTAGAATTAACCCTTACCTTGTATTTTTCCTTAGTCGAGGGTATGTTAACCTCATGTATAATAGTTAGATCATTGTTATTAAATTATACAAGAACTATATACATAAATATGATATCATATATGATCTTCTAATATTGCTTTGTTAACAATATTTTAGAAGTATCATCATTTCAGGTGTTAACTAATCCATTTTCCTTTATATGCTCAGTTACATAATCCATGTTTTTTAGGGATAGGATGTATTTTTTTAATATAAAAAATGATAATAAGTTCTTAAACATTATTTTTAATCAAAAAATGAAAATTATTATTGAATGATTACGATGGGGAATGAATCTCATCGTGTTTGTGGAGACGGTAATCCGTACGTACGCACGAGCGACAATATCATTATATTGATAGTGAAATCGTATGTAATTGGATGGTATATCATATATAAAGAATCATTAACATGTTATATTTATTATTTAAATCAATTATACTCATTATTATACCCATCCAAATAATGAAGTGTTTGAATAACAAACTACACCACGACGTGGAGACGGTAAGCCGTACATACACACGTATGGTGACTTTTTCATTCATATGATGGATAGAATAATGAATATGGTTGTACCATTTTTATAATAACATCACGATATATAAAATATACTGGATTTATGATTTTATAATGGAAACAACAAAGAAAGAAAAAGTGGAAGAAGAAAAGAACTTAAAAGAGGTGATGAAATATTTACCTCTTCTTCGGATTCTTCCTTTTTATTTGATCAAAAGGGTTACATAGGTTGGATTTAAGACCAAAGGAAGGACTCTAGGATAAAGGAAGGAAATTTGGGAGGATATTTGGGCAGGGGTTGGCCGACCCAAATGGCTTTGGAGGTGTAAAATTAAGAGAAGAAGTACCCTTTTATAAGAGAGGTGAGGGTCACTTTAGGAAAAGCTTGAAATATTATTTTATAATAAAATCATTTTCAGTTTCTAATGGATCCAAAATGATTTATTTCTCATATAAGGATGGTATGGTTAAAATATTTCTCAACTAATAGGCTTTAGACAGGTTTAGGTCACCATATTATCCTTATCTTTTAGATTTAACTCTTAGTTAAATAGTTTGACATTTACCATGTCACTTTGTATTTTTATATTATATGGTTAATAAAATTACTATAACAAGACACGAGAACCCAAAGTGATTCATTATTAATATATATAACCTTATATAAGTCCTTTGGATTAACCTTAGATTTTTAGGAATATTATATCAATTAATAATATAGTATTTGTTTTAAAAACTCAATTATGTCAATTTTGACACTATTTAGTATTAAGTTTTTGTGAAAATCATAACAACATTATTACTTCAAAAAAAATTATTTAATCAACAATAACATGTCATATTAACCTATAAAATTAGTTTAACTCATCAAATGTCTCAAATTACATTTATTTGGATATTTATAATATCAATTATGTTAATCTTTCATTAATTAGGTAATTACTGCATCATCATTGTATCATAAATAAATTGGATTATTTAATGTCTAAAAATTATAAATAAAATACCATTATGTAGGAAATATTTTTATATTTCTAATGAATATTTATAGTCGAATTTATATTGTGTGTAACCCTATATTAAAAATGGTTTAGTTATTAAACTTTGAATTTAACTCTTTTAACTCTTCTTTAAATAAAATAATAAAAAATATCCTAATCTAATCCAAGTGGACCAAAAGGGGTCATATTTTATTCCTAAGGTTGTTTTTGGTCGAATTACACTTATAAAATATAATTAGGACATGTTTTAAGGTAATTATAATATCATTGTTACCCTTAATTACCCTATTTACTTTTAATCGTTGTAAATAAAAGTCAAAAGTTACTATTCACCAAAAATTATTTTCATCTTATTGAACCACATTTTATTTATTTATGTCAACAGTGTCTCTTAGATTTCTGAAATTCAACTCACAGAAGCGGTAAAATTATGTTTTATGCAAATTTGTAAATGCTCTTTAAAGGTGGGTAAAAGACGGTAAAAAGTTCAATAAAATTTTATATATCTAAACTTATTATAAAATGACTCCAACGAATCACATTGAACATATATAGGTATTATTTATCTATTTTTACCTAAAATAAATTAAAATAAAATAACTAATTATTTAAATAAAAGGTCGGTTTTAAACAATAACGTAGTGTTTTTCACTATTCATCAAAAATTGAAAGTTCTTAGAAAAATACAAAAAATTCAACCTAAGCTAATTTTGGTATTTTGAATCCAAAAATGAAGTCTATTTTAAAAATTAAAATTTATAAAATTTCAAAAAGTGGGTATTACTATTCATAACGGCTAGTTTCATTGGTCGTGGTGTGTTAAAACTCTAAGTTGCATACAATGCAAGCTACTGCATTATTCAAAGTGAAACGTATCGTGGAAGCTTTGGGAGTTACATTCTCCCCTACTTAAAATAATTTCATCCTTGAAATTTTTAGAATATTATTGCATACTAAGATTCGGGTGGTTTTTCATCATAAGTTCCTCGGGTTCTCACGTTGCCTCTTCCATCTTATGGTTTCTGCATAGAACTTTTACCAGACGAGTCGTCTGGTTTCTCAGCACTTGTTCTCTGGTAAGAAGAATTTTGAGAGGCTCTTCACAATAAAATAGATGAGGTTCCAGTTCAATTTCCTCATAGGTGAGTACATGTGTTGGGTCAGGAATTTATTTTCTCAATAGTGATACGTGGAACACATCATTAACTTTATAAATACTTGGAGGCATTGCCAAATTATAAGCTATAACTCTAATTCATTCTTGAATTTCAAAAGGCCTGATGTACCTGGGACTCAATTTACCCTTCTTATCGAAATGTATAACACCCTTCCATGAGGATACCTTCAAGAATACATGGTCTCATAGTTGAAATTCCAAATCCTTCTTTTGGTTATCTTCATAGCTCTTTTTCATTCTTTGGGATACTTTGATGTGGGATCGGATAATCTTCACTTTTTCCATTGTTTCCTCAATAATTTTTAGGCCTACGTGTTTTCTTTCAGAAACATCATCCCAACAAGTTGGTGTGCGACGTCTATTTTCGTATAACGCTTCATATGGTGCAATATGAGTACTTGAATGGAAGATATTATTATAGGAAAATTATACCATAGGTAAATATTGATCCCACATACCTTGAAAGTCAAGTGAGCAAGATCTCAACATCTCTTCTAAGGTTTGAATAGTCCATTATGATTGTCCATCGATTTGAGGGTGGTAGGCAGTGCTCAAAAGAAGTTTAGTATCCAAGGCCTTTTGAAGAATTTTCTAGAATCTTGATGTAAAATGGGGATCACTATCAGAAACAATCGATAGAGGTACTCCATGCAATCTTGCAACTTCATTAATATATAGTCTTGCCAGACATTCAAGTGGTAAATCTTCTCTTATAGCAACAATGACCAATGTTGCATCATTCCTTCTAGTAGTATTTGGTAGTCCCATTACAAAGTCCATCGTAATATTATCCCATTTCAACTCAGGTATGGGAAGAGGTTGTATGACTCCTACAGGTTGTGGCCTTCCAACTTTCACTTGTTAACAAACCATACATCTTGACACATAATCAGCAATCTCCCTCTTCATGTTGTCCCACCATAAATATTCCTTCAAATATCTATACATCATAGTGCTCCCAGGGTGTATAGAGAAATTGGAACTATAAGCATCATCCAAAAATTCCATTTTTATATCAGGTATGTTAGGAACACAAATTCTCTTCCCAAATTTCAAAATTTCATCTTCATATATGAAGTCAATCAGTCTCCCATCATTCACAGCTTTAATATTCTTTTGAAACTTCTCATCATCAGTCAGATAACTCTTTATCCTTTTTAGTAAAGATGGTTTGTCAACCATTTGAAAAATTATTCATGTTTCACCTTCCAGAGTTATTCCCATATCCATCTTTACTAGATCCATGAAAATATGATCCATTTCAACTCTCATCTTGTTCAAAACTCCATGATCCTTTCTACTCAAAGCATTTTCCACCTTATTTTCCTTCCCCGGGTTATAGTGTATTGTGAAATCATAATCCTTGAGTAGTTCAAGTCATCTCCTTTGCCTCATGTTGAGTTCTTTTTGTGAGAAAATATACTTCAAACTCTTATGATCAGTATAAATCTCAAATTTTTTACCATAGAGATAGTGTCTCCAAATCTTTAGAGAAAAGATTACTGCTGCTAACTCAAGATCATGAGTATGATTTTTTTGCTCATGAATTCTTATATTTCATGATATATAGGCAATAAATCTATCATTCTCTATAAGGACACAATAAAGTCCTTTCTTTGAAGGATCACTATAAATAACAAACCCATCATTCCTTGATAGTAGAGTTAAGAAAGGAGTATTGACTAATCTTCTCTTCGGTTCTTCAAAACATTCTTCACACTCTTTTTTTCAATCAAATTTAACCCCTTTACGTGTAATCTTGGTTAATGGGTTAGCCAACTGGGAAAAATTATGGAAGAAACATCGATAATAACCTGCTAAACCAATAAAACTGCGTACCTCAGTTATACTCATCAGTGCTGGCCATTCTTGGATTGCCTTGGTCTTTGAAGGATCAATAGAGATTCCATCCTTAGAGACAATATGGCCAGGAAAAGAAATCTCATGAAGCCAGAATTCAATCTTGCTATATTTCCCATATAATTTTTGTCTTCTAGTGTCCTTAGGATAATGTGCAATTGATTTTCATGATCTTCATTGATTTTGGAGTATACCAAGATATCATCAATAAATACCACGGTAAATTCATCAATATATTCCTTGAAAACCCTATTCATTATATCCATGAAAACAGAGGGTGCATTAGTCATCCCAAAAGGCATTACTGTAAACTCACAATGCATGTACCTAGTTCAAAATGTTGTTTTTGGAATTTCTTCCTTCTTCCCACACAACTAATGATATCCAAATTGTAGGCCAATCTTTGAAAAATATTGAGCTCCCTAAAGTTGGTCGAATAAATCATTAATGTGAGGTAGGGGATACTTGTTATTTTTTGTTATAGCATTGATCTTCCTATAGTCATTGAACATCCTCATTAATCTATCTTTCTTCTTAAAAAATAGAACAGGGGCTCCCCATGGAGAAACACTAGGGTGAATAAATCCGTTATTACTCAATGCCTCTAGTTGTTTCTTTAGTTCCACTAATTTCATAGTGGCCATTCTATAAGGGGTCTTCGATATGGGCCTTCAACTAGTAATTAAATCAATGGAAAAATCAATTTCTCACTCTGAAGGATGTCCAGGTAAATCCTATGGAAACACATCAACATATTCTTGAACAATAGGTACGTCCTGTATTTGAACATTCTTTTCCTCATCCATAGTTATTTCATTCTCTTCCTCCCCAGTAATTGAATTTAGTAGATCTACTGGGGGAGGATCTAGATAAGAATCAAGTGGTGATGCTTCTGCTCTAAAGATAAGGTAATACTTATCATCATCAAAAATTGTAACCTCCTTCTTCTTGCAATAAATTTTCGCATCATGGTCCGTAATCCAATCCATTCCGAGGATTATATCAAATTCAATAATGGGTATGACAATGAGATCAATAGATAAAGAACATTCACATGCCCTAATGGGAACGGATTCACAAAACTTTGTTGCGGTGATACTTCCCTTAGGTTTTTTGACTAACAACTCCCTTGGTAAGTCAAATTTAAAATATCAAATTTTCTTAGCAAATTAGGAAGATATCAAACAATGTGATGATCCAAAATCAAATAAAGCATTGTCTAAACTTGAGGAAACCATTAAATTGCCTTCCACCACATCTTTCGGAGCTTTAACCTCAGCAGTAGTGATCGCATAAGCTTGGCCTTGCTCCCGTTGCCTTTTCTAAGGTAATTTCTCTTGGCGATTAGGACATTCAATTTCATAATGCCCCTTTTCTCTATAATTGTAGCATTCCACATTGAAAACCTATTTCTTCCCCTTGCAATTACGATCTTGGTGGCCTTTTTTCCCCACACTTGTAACAGACTCCTATTCCCTTCAAGAAAGTACCAGGGTGTTTCTTCCCACATTTACTTCAGTATGGATATTCAACTTTTCCTTTCTTCCTCTTATTTCCATTTCCACAGTGTTCAGTAGATCTCTTTTTTTTTGCTTTGCTTTAAATTAATAATACATAGAGAATTATTTTTCTATCTTGATAGTGCATAAGACAGTATATTCGTATGATGAGAAGGATTGTGAGACTAATGCTCGATGGGGAAATGGTTTTAACCCATCAAATAATCAATCAATATTACTCCTTGGGTTATATATATAATTTGTTGCATGCCTTTATAACCTTGTAAAGCTAGCCTCATACTTTGCAACATTCTCATCCTTTGTTTTCCTCAGACTCAGAAATTGTATTTCATTATTTTCTCGATGGTCATGAGGAAAGTATTTTTCTAAGAAAATCTCTTTAAACTCCCTCAATTCCATGTTTGATAATTCTTCATCTTCTTTTGTGTTTTGGATTAATGATCACCATTGATCTGCATCTCCCGTGAGGTGATAAACTGACATGACAAATTTTTCCCTTTCACTACTCCCCAAAGCATGAAATATTTTTTCTAAGGAATTTATCCATTGCTCATCTACAATTGGATTTGTACTCTCATTGAATTTTGGTGGTTTTTTCCTCATGAAGTGGTCTAATATTGATCCTCCGTGTTGTGGATCAGGGTGCTCCATTTAGGTAAGGTTATTATTCATAGCCTGAGTGAGTTTTCCCAAT
Source organism: Viscum album (assembly GCA_963277665.1). NCBI lineage: Eukaryota > Viridiplantae > Streptophyta > Magnoliopsida > Santalales > Viscaceae > Viscum > Viscum album. The sequence goes on along the minus strand of OY728163.1, from coordinate 1,642,028,395 downwards.
ATGGTTATAAGATTATCAGCACCAGTTTCATCACCAGCTCCACAATAATTATCTTGAGTAGGAGGGAAATACCTACATAGATTACATGGGTTGATACGATTTTCATTCTGTCCACTAGGAACCATTTCTAAACAATGCCTTACACTATATTAGTTTATGAATCACAATACATAATTTTAAACTTGTAAAATAGTTAACATAAATTGAATAGTTTATGGATATAATCCATAATCATAAAAATGTTTTCTTTAAGGAATTATATACTCATAAACCCTTCATAATGGTTTGCAAATAAAATAATAATTATCTTAAGTATATCCCTTGGTAGGGTCCTAACCAAGAGTGCAGCAAGACCCATTATTATGCACGAGTTCTCGTTCAAGTCTAGCACAAAGTGGTGTTTTTGGGTTTTACCCCTAGGTACATATGTGCCATAGCGGCCTCTACCTACTCATATCCAGACAGGTATTTATTGCTTGAAAAACACACAAAATCTCTACATTACCAAAATCCTAGGATGTTTTTCTATACTAATCCACAAATTTTATCTTAGGGTAATGTTCTTTAATAAGAGTTTTTCTAAATCTAACTTCCAAGGTTTGTACTAAACTTCCTCTGAAACCAACTGTAACACCTTGACCCTAGTTACCTAGAGTCGGTGCATTATTACATAACATTGGCATGATACAAGGAAACATTTCCCAAAAGACCGATCAATTTAGTAGTCTTGTATGTACTAGATACATTCATAAGTTTTACATTATATCATGAAATAAAAACATCAACAACATTTTGTCCCCTTTTGAATACACTTATATCCTTATCCTATACCTTCAGGTCAACCATAAAATACATCTTCACATCCTTGGAAAAATAAAACATAAAAAGGGCTGAGCTCAGACGCTCAGTAAGGATAACAATATAGTAGAAACTTTTATAAATAATCATAAACATTTAAGGAAATGTATAAGACTAAAACAAAAGTATTTTAAAATTATACTTCATCATAATATGGAAAAGATAAAATCAAATAATTCCATTTACTTATTCACATGGATATTCTACTAGTCGAATAATCACATTAAATATCAATAGCCACTTTCATAATTATGGAATGTATATTTCCAAACATTATAACCACATAGTCAAGGACTTGTGCCAAGACTAAAAAAAGATTTTTTCAAGGCCTTTTTTCAAGACACTAGTTTGTCTCATTAGATATACCAATGCATCGAGGAGCTATAGCGGGCTCCACCTGTCACTTACTAAGTCTATTTCATTCCTCATATAGAAAGGTTTAAACATGACATAAACATTCATATTAAAACTATCATAATAAATGTTAATAATTTAACCATAAACCATGAATGGTATAAAAATATCACATCCATAGTCAAGCATATCAAAAAACCTTTAATAAAATATGAAATATTTGTATCATAATAAATCAACTTCCAACAAGTTTAAAATCCATCAAAGGATGTTGATAGAGATGAAATGAGAACCATTTGAAATCAATACCTCTTTCTATTTTGAAAATCATTTAAAAGTCACATAGTTATAAAAGAAAACATTTATTTTGAAAATATTCTTATAAGATTGTATGGAAAGCTTCAACAATGTTATAACAACAGAAAATAGCCGCACCTGTTGTATAAGTTAAAAACATTCTTATCTTAATTTTGTCGAAAAGGTAATAAAGTAACTTGTTTGGAAAATGACATAAATATTCCTTTCAAAATATATATGATCAAATAAGGGTATAAATTAATTTAACCCATAGTCTAGTAAATAGTAAGAAAAAAAATTGAATTATATTTTTAAGAAAACATGTATGTGGATGATAAAGAGGCCCCGGTATATACTTACGTATTAACAACCTCGGATAAGTAAAGAGATTCTAGAATTAACCCTTACCTTGTACTTTTCCTTGGTATAGGGTACATTAACCTACAGTACAATATTTAAATAATTGTTATTAATTATACAAGAACTATATACATAAATATGATATCATATATGATCCTCTAATATTGACTTGTTAACAATATTTTAGTAGTATCATCGTTTCAGGTGTTAACTAATCTGTTTTCCTTTATATGTTTGGTTACATAAGCCATATTTGTTATGGATAGGATTTATGTTATTCATATCCATAATGATATTATGTTCTTAACCAATATTTTTAATCATACAATGAAAATTATTCTTGAATTATAACGATGGGGAATGAATCTTATCGCGTTCTTGGAGACGGTAATCTGTACATACGCATGAGCGATAATATCATTATATTGATGGTGAAATCATATATAATTGGATGGTATATAATATATAAAGAATAATTAAAATGTATTATTTATTATTTAAATCAGTTATACTCATTATTATACCCATCTAAATAATGAAGTGTTTGAATAACAAATTACACCACAACCTGTAGACCGTAAGCCGTACGTACGCACGTATGGTGACTTTGTCATTCATATGATGGATAGAATAATGAATATGGTTGTAAAATTTTTATAATAACCTCATAGTATATAGATGATACTGGATTTATTATTTTATAATGGAAACAACAAAGAAAGAGGTAGTGGAAGAAGAAAAAAACTTGAAAGATGTGATCAAATATTTACCTCTTCTTCGAATTTTTCCTTTTGATTTGATCAAAAGGTCTTCTTAGGTTGGATTTCTGACCAAAGGAAGGCCTCTAGGATGAAGGGAGGAATTTTTGGAGGATATTTGGGCAGTTTTTGGCCGAGACAAATGGCTTTGGAGGTGTGAGATTAAGATAAGGGGAAGTACCCTTTTATAAGAGAGGTGAGGGTCACTTTAGGAAAATCTTGAAATATTATTTTATAATAAAATCATTTTCAGTTTCTAATAGCCCAAAAATGATATATTTCTAGGATAAGGAGGCTATGGGTCGAAAACCTCTCAACCAATTGGTTTTATGCAGGTTTAGGTCACCATATTAACCTTATCTTTTAGATTTAACTCTTAGTTAAATAGTTTGACATTTACCAAGTCTCTTTGTATTTTTATATTATATGGTTAATAAACATACTATAACAAGCCAAGAGAACCCCAAGTGGTTCATTATTAATATATATAACTCTATCTAAGTCCTTTGGATTAACCTTATATTTTTAGTAATATTATATCAATTAATAATATAGTGTTTGTTTTAAAAAATCAATTATGTCAATTTTGACACTATTTAGTATTTGGTTTTTTTGAAAATCATAACAGAATGATTACTTTGAAAAAAAATTATTTAATAAACCCTAACATGTAATATTAACCTATAAAATTCTTGTAATTCATCAGAAGTATCAAATTACATTTATTTGGATATTTATAATATCAATTATTTCAGTCTTTCATTAATAAGGTTATTATTGCATCATCATTGTGTCATAAATAAATTAAATTATTTAATGTATAAAAATTATAAATAAAATAACATTATGTATTAAATCTTTTTATATTTATAATTAATATTTATAGTTTAATTTATATTGTGTGTAACCCTATATTAAAAATTGTTTAGTTATTAAACTTTGAATTTAACTCTTTTAACTCTTCTTTAAATAAAATAATAATAAATATCCTAATCTAATACAAGTGGACCAAATTTTGTCATATTTTATTCCTAAGTTTGGTTTTGTTCAAATTACACTTATGTAATAGAATTATGACATGTGTTAGGGTAATTATAATATCATTTTTACCCTTAATTACCCTATTTACTTTTAACCATGGTAAATAAGTCAAAAGTTACTATTCACCAAAAATTATTTTCATCTTATTGAACCACATTTTATTTACTGATGTCAACCATGACTCTAAGATTTTTGAAATTCAACTCACATAAGTGGTAAAATTATTTTTATGCAAATTTGTAAATACTCCTAGAATGTGGGTAAAAGATGGTAAAAAGTTCATTAAAATTTTATACATCTAAACATATTATAAAATGACTCCAATGAATTTAATTTAAAATATATAGGTATTATGTATCTATTTTTACCTAAAATAAATTAAAATAAAATAACAAATTATTTAAATAAAAAATCGGTTTTAAACAATAACGTAGTGTTTTTCACTATTCATCAAAAATTGAAAGTTCTCAGAAAAATACAAAAAATTAACCCTAAGATAATTTTGATATTTTGAATCAAAAAATAAAGTACATTTTTAAAATTAAAATTTATAAAATTTCAAAAAGTGGGTATTACTATTCATAACGGCTAGTTTCATTGGTCGTGGTGTGTTAAAACTCCATGTTGTGTACAACGCAAGCTACTGCATTATTCAAAGGGAAATGTATCGTGGAAGCTTGGGGTGTTACAAAACTCATTATAGGTGCCATATATTTTTGGACACCAGTTAATTACGCTTCTTCTATTTGGAAGGGAAGCAACCTTTCCTTGAATTAGATGGTAACTTTATGTATTTCTAGGAATCTATAGATGTTGGGTGTATTGGGAACCTGTATTATTCTTCATAAGAGGAAATATCATAGAGGCATCATAGACATGGAACCCAAAGAATATCATGGAGATCATGAGGTATCTAATTCTGGTGGAATATATCTTCCAATTATTTCACCCTAGGCATCCCATGTTTATAATGTGGTAGAAGTATGAGACATGTCACGAATTTAACGTCTTTAAAATATGGGATGAGACTGATCATAATTCTATATAGAGGTGGATTGAGGAGGTACATCCCTAGGTAGGATCATGTGAAATGTTTACCAATGGATGGATTATAATTCCCTATGGAGGTGGATCTGTGAGGTGTGCCCCATAAAGGGAAGATTTCACACCATGATGGTTGATCTGGACACCCTTGGAGGTGGATTAAGGATGTGTGTCACTATTAGGGAAGATGTCAGATTTGGATGTTTTCTAATGGATGAATACAAATGCCCTACAGGGGCTGATCTGAGTGTTGTATCCTATAAAGGGAACATGTCACACCATGAAGGTTTATCTCGGAACCCTTGGAGTAGTATCAGGGAGGTTCTCCTCTAAGAGGGGGAGACTAGGTTTTCCATTGTATGGGTCAGAATGCCTTATTAGTGTGAAAATGAGAGGTGCATCCCATAAAGGGAATATGTCACACCATAAAGGCTGATCTGGACACACATAGAGGTTGATCAGGGATATGTAACCTTTGAAGGGGGCACCTAGGTTTACCATTTGTCAAGGTTAGAATTCCATATTAGAGAATATCTATGAGGTGTGTCCCATAAAGGCAATATTTCACACCGCAAAGGTTGATCTAGATACCCTTGTAGGTGGATATGGTAGCTTCACCTCTGAGAGGGGGAACCTAGGATTAACATTTGATGGATCTGAATGCCCTATGGGAGAGATACTGGGAGTTGTGTCCCGTAAAGGGAAGATGTCACACCATGAAGGTTGATCTAGACACCCTTGGAGGTGGATTAGGGATGGGAACCCCTAGGAGGGGACACCAAGGTTTACCATTGGTTGGGATCAAAATTCCCTATGGGAGAGGATCTGAGATGTGTGTCCCCTAAAGTGAAGATATCGAACTAGAAAGGATGATCTGGATACCCTTGGAGGTGGATTGGGGAGGTGAACCCCTAAGAGGGGGGAACCTAGGGTTACCATTGTTCGGGACTTGAACTCCCTTTGAGAGAGGATCTGAGAGGTGTGTCCCATAAAGGGAAGATTCCACACCATAAAGGTTGATATAGAAACCCTTGGAGGTTGATCAGGGAGGTTCACCCCTTGAATGGGGGACCTAGGCTTACCATTGGTTTTGATTGAACCTCATACAAGTGTCCTATGAACCCTTCTTAGAAGGAAATGGATAAAATCCCATATAGTTTGATACCATAGTGTAAGATCATGTGACGGGACTAATCCATGAACTTTAAATCCATGTGATAAGGACACTCACATCACGAATGGGGTGTCGAAGAGGGATGGAATGGGTCTTATGAATTGAATCTACCCTTCACAAGAGATTTTTTCTTGGATAAATGGTGTTGGGAATATGAAAGGGAGATGCCCGAGTGATACTAGAAGAAGCGATGAAGTGTATGGGGATTATGCATGGAATTTTTCCATATGGACGGCATGATTTTATTAGGATGTGGCAACCTAGGAAAAATCGGGATGGGTCATGGATGGAGTGTTGGATTTGGACCTCAAGGAGTCTTCTTACTTATCTTTTTTAGTTGAGAATAAAATCCCACATAGTTTTTAATAGTAGATTCGTACTTACAACTAGGAAAGATGCACATATAGGGGCATGATGTGGTTGGGGATTACACATTGAGGTTTCCCATGGAGCATGTATAGTAGGGGATTAATCTTGGAGTGATTCTCATGTACTTCTAGGAACATAAAGGATGTGGTTGGGTCTTACACGTGGGAGACACAAGGGTGGTGCTATGGAGTAGTAATGATTTGAATGGGGATTACGTGGGGAAGATTCTTGGGTACCACTATAAAGAAGTAATGATATGAATGGGGATTATGCATGGAAGATGCCTTGGTGTGGCTTTGGAGAGGTAATGATGTGAATAGGGATTACGTGTGGGAGTCACCTAGGTTCTTCTATGGAGCAGTGATAATATGAATGGGTCTTATGCATGGAAGATGCTCGGGTGCCTCTATGGAATGGAAATTATGTGAATGGTCGTACCTATGGAAGATTCCCAGGTTCCACTATGGAGTGGAAATGGTGTGAATGGGGCATATTCATGGAAGCTACTTGGGTGCTACTATGGAGCGAAAATGGTGTGAATGAGGCTTAGACATAGAATCTACCCATCCTAACCTCCTCATGTCAGGCCATGATGGAATCCCATGTTCATTGCATGAGGTAAGATTTTAGTTTAATTTCATGTGAATGGATGAGATGTATGGGGCTTGTGCATTGAGATATGCATTCTGTCTTCCTCATGTCAGACCATGAGGGCATCTTGACATGATGTTGGGGATTGCACCTGATGGGGTGACCCTTTGTCACCTTTAGGTGATCATATCATAATTATTACCTGAGTAATCTTACACTTGACACATAATACATCTTGTTCTTTACACAATATGCATCCTATATTTGATACATAGATTATTCTACTATTTAAAGTCATGTTGTGAGGACCATGGAATATCATCTCATGACCGCAGACTATGGAATCTTATACTTGATTCATAAGGAATACTATTCATGAACGATAAAGTATTTTATAGTTTAAAGTCATGTAGAGAGGACTAATAGGTGTAAGACACCTATAAATGGATGTTGTCTGAATTATACAAGGGTATCCCCTTCTGGTTCAAGCCGGCATAGGAGACAAGTGATGGGGTTGAGGAGTTTCTAGAGGAATGGTTCAACTAAGTTACTCGAGGAACTGTAGGATAGAATCTCAAATCATGACATGAGAAAGGGACTGATAGGAGTAGGTTGACCCAAGGTATTTTAGGGGGTGTAGAGTAGTATCTATAATCATGGTATTTTAGGGGTGGGCATTGGGGACGTACATGGGCGCAACCAAAAAGGTTAACGACTAGGCCCGAAATGTTTGTGGTGTGACTCTCCATTTTTCATGGGGGTCAGTAATGGGAGAAAAGGGACCGGGTGATAGGCCTAGGACCACAACCAGGCACTGATCCTGAGTGGGGGTTAGGGGGCATAGCCCCTGTGGTATAGACCAATGGGTGCATGTTTCAACACTTTTTCATTTAATATGGGCTACATGAAAGATTGGATGCAAGAAATATGGGATGCACACAAGATGGGTAGCATGACAGATGGGTTGTGTGCAACATGGTATGCACACAAGATGGTATGCACACAATATGGTCTACACACAAGATGGCTTGCATGCAAGATGGCATGCATGAAATATGGCCTATGCGCAAGATGTCCTGCACACAAGATGAGTTGTGCACAAGCTCAGGAGTGCATGTAAGAGGATTATTTGCATGCACCTGACTTTTTTTTAAATAAGTTTGGTGAGGATTACACAACGGTTGTCCCAATTAAGAGAGGATCCATAGAGAACCTTTCATGCAAGATCTCTACCTTGAGTGTTCCATGCTTTCATAATGTCAAGGAAGATCGGTATTACGCAAAGTAGAGCGGCAGTTCAACTTCCAAAGGATATCCCTGAAGAAAGGGAGAACTTTACTTATAGTTGGTATATTTGTTTATGGAATAGAATATTTTGGTCAGGGGATAGGTCTTCTTCACAACCTCATCCTTAGCCACGGTGAACGAGCACACAAGGGGTTGGTTGACGTCTTATTTGGTGCACAAGAGTGTTGCACACAAATCGGGTTTCTTGTATGAAATGAGAAAATATTACACGTAGATGCCTTGTCCATTTGATAGGCCTTCATGAAATAGATACAAATTAATGTCGTATTTTGCACACAAGATGATTTCATGATGGGGTTTGTGCGCAAGATTCCATTCTATATGCAAATTTTCTTTCTTATGTTCATGGGACTTGGGTGTGTGTTCAGACTAAGGGGAATTTGAAGAAATTCTCATCACCTTTTTGGCACAACTCTCTTATGTCACCACGAAAGTCTTATGCATACTTTTCAGAATGGTGCACACAATTCCATAATTTTCCAAAGAATCTCCCTGGTTAACCATTCTCAGTAGTCTGACTTCGAACGACCATAAAATCTGATTTGTAACTCTATTCGAGCTCTACATCCAGTAAAATTGAAGCCTGCGAAATGAGATAAGATTTTTTTAAGGTTCCATGGAGTTCAAAACATTATTAGATGAATTTTCCTAGTGCTAAAAAATTCCCCCTCATAATGGTGTTGAATGAGGATGCGTAGGGTGAGGCAGATCACGTTCTGAGGAAATCATTACGGAAAATTCATTCATAGGGGCCCACTATATCTCAATCAGATTGAGGAAACAACCAAATAAATCTATAACCCCATGTGATTCATTCTCGATGTGGGAAACAAGATAAAATGGAAGATAATTCACTTATATGTGAGTTCCAAATAGTGGAAGTTGTACTACTCTTAGAATGGAACATCGATCACCTTTAAAAGTGTCCTGACTAGAAATATTCCAGCAATAAAGTGTAACCCTGCAGAGGTGACTTTCTTCTTCTGTAGGATCTAGTTCATGAATGGGATAACTCCAACAACATTGAATTCTACCCAAACAAAGTAAAATGGTGAGTATGAATCACATTGCCTAAAATTTAGAACATAATGGGAGTGGATTCATGATATAGAAAAACTGATGGTCAAGTTCAAAACTCAATATCCCTATCATTTTTCTTTGACTGAGGATAGACAAATGCGGTTCAACCGCTGACCATGTTTGAAACACAGAACCTGTCTTGGAATGTCATCCAAATTCTGTTGGGATTTTGGCCCAGGATCGTAGGTGAGCCAAAATGGAATGAGACCAATCCCTTAGGGGTCTCTTCAGATGTGGAAGGGGTTGATTATCCAAATAAGGGGAATCCAAATAATGGAAGTTAAGTAATGGAATGTTCGAATGGATTTCAACACTCTTGGAATTACATCACCATGTCTTGGGACACATTAGGTGTGGATGTATCGATCTGACCATGTGTCAAACTCTTCTACCTGGGGGAGTTTCATCTCGGATGTTGAGCAATGTCTGAAGGAACATGAGTGATGCGGTATATGACCGGCATCAAGGGGGGTTCTAGATAAGGACCTGTGATTTGCTACTATTTTACATCATGCAAAAAGGATTATATATATATTGTTTTGTGTCATATTAAAAGGATATTGGACAAGTATTTTAACATTATACGATAAGAATTTAGAATTATAGAGTTTAACATCATGTGATATGGGCACATCTCATAGTTTAACATCATGTGACTATGACGTGAAGTATGTGGGGCTTATGCACTGAGTTTCTCAACATTTATTCCTCATGTCAGGTCTAAAGGGAATATAATGTTCATCTTATGGGGTAAATTTGATGTTCAACATCATGAAAAGGAGGACATAAGAAACCAAGATGAATGATACTTGTCCAACCATGAGAATTGGTGGATAAGGTTGGTGGTATAACAGGAGTCCCAACTATGAGAATAGAATCTGGGGTGGGTCACACATAGTTTAAGATCGTGTTTCATAGAACCAGACTCCTAGTTTTTGGTCATATAGTTTGCACCTATTACAAATAGTTTATTATTATAGTGCTTAGACAAAGGGGTTATGTCTCAAAAGAATGTGTGTTGTAGTAAAAAGATTACCCAATGTGAATGAGGAGTCCAGGAGGCCACTAAACATTGAACCAAACACTCCCAAGACAACTCACACATAGTTTAATGTAGTGAGGATTTTATTATAAAACACAACATAGTAAAAGACCAAAATAGATATGGGGTTACCCTCTCAGATGAGAGTATTGAATCTTCTCATGCTTAGATACGAGGAATCCCGAATTTACCTAGGGTAATGCTATAGTTTAACATCATTTGATTGAGACGTTTCTTCATTTTATCAAGCTATAAGTTAATCTATTCCCACTGATGGTTCAAGTAATTAAATGGGACTTATATCTAGAGGAAGGCTCGTGGGACATTTTGGTGTGATTGTATCATAGATAAAAAATGGTTTTGTGCTGAATCTGTAGCTGGTTCTGAAGACAGAAAGTCTTGGATTAACTATGTATCCTATAAGGATGGGAATCAATCCACACATAGTTCTGGGAATAGATGTACATTGTTTAAGGTCATACAACCTAGACCAAAGGTGAGTGGTTAATGTTCATAGCGCTTGGACAATGGAAAATAAATTTAAAGTCACGATGTGTGAACTATATAAGAGTTTGTTTTGAGGGTACTAATGTGGAATGAAGGAGATAAACCTAACATAAATGAGAAAATAGAGGATCTCATTCCACACTAGTATTAAGAAACAAATGACACACAATTTAGTTTTATAATGATTGGAACTATACTATAAGGAAAATAGTTTAAAGTCATGAGGCTTGTACTTGGACTCCAAGTTTATGGTCATAGATTTTGGACCATGGTGTGATTTTTTAGCTCAACCACATTGGTACACACCTTACCAAAACACCTAATCCCACATGAGTCATTCTTAGTGTATAAAAAGGAGTGGTGAGGTTATTTCCCTAACAAATCGGAGTGCATGATATACGATAGGAGATATCGGGTTGATAATTTCCTAGATACACCAACCTATTTACTTGACATGAAAAAATTCATGGAGGGTGATAGAAAGGTTGTTGGAATTCCACCAAAATAGAGGGAGGTGGAACGGAGGTAAATCAAGAATTTTTTAGATCTGGATAAAGGGAGAGACTGGTGAGTAGGTACTGACTATTGATCATGTTTGAAACATAGGGACCATAACTATATCATTCAGGAATAGGGTGAGAAAATCCAGGATCAACAATTGTCCAAGTTCAAATCACAAGATCCTTTGTTTGATACCAGATATCCATTAGGGTGTTGTCCTAGGATGGTAGGTGAGCCAAAATGGCATGATCCCATCGCCATTAGGGGGTCCTTATGGATTTAAAATTTGATGGAAAGATAATCCAAGAAAGACTTGAAGTGTGGAATGGGATGAGGAAATATCCATATGGGATTAAACATTCTTGGTTCCACACCATAGTGCATTTCAGTACACTAATGTGGTATATCAGAATGTGGGATTCAAAATCGGGTTTTGAAAATAGTTTAATTTCATACTGAATGGACCATAGATACTAGTTTATAGTATTAAATCTCAAACCATTATCTCTTAGTGTAAGGTCATATAGTTTGGACCATAGCGTATATCTCGAAAAGGGAGATGTGTAGCATGGTAGAGTGAAATACAAAATGTTAATGATAGTCTAAGAGGCCCAATTACACACTATGAATTACTGAGATGACTTGAATACAATTCAAATTCATGATTCTTAGACCGAGGGTAGATATTAGTTTGTGTTATTAAATATTGGACCAATGATGGGGAAAATGGGACAATAAACAAATGAATTTGATACTGGGCCTAGAGATGAGAATTATGGGAATCACTATGTATCCCATAAGGATGGAAATCGATCCATACATAGTTCTGGAAGGTCGTATTCGTAGTTTATGGTCATTCTATTTAGAACATGGAAAATATTTTAAAGTCATGTTTCTTGAACTATAGAGGAAATGTTTTCTCCAAGGGTATATATATAGAAATAAAAAAGGTAAACCCCAATATGAATGGAACAAATGAGTCTCATGCACCACATACACACCTTAAGATGAACTTAATGTAGTTTAGGGCCATAATACCTTAACAGAAGGATCTCAATTTATGTTCATAGAGTTTGGACCCTAGCAAATAGTTTAAGGTCATGTTGTACGGACCATCAGCTCTTAGTTTAAGATCATAGAGTTCAGACCATGGGGTGAGAACTTCGAAAGGGATATGCGTAATGTAGTGGAATGACAAACCCAATGTGAATGAGGACCAATGAGGTCCACAAACCACATATTCATTCCTAAGGGGGATCACATATAGTTTAAAGTCTTGATTCTTGGACTACACTGAGGCCAAGGAGATGAAGAATTGATAAACCTACAACTAGACCAAGAAACAAATGTGTATGAGTCACTACATGTCATATAAGGATGAGAATCAAGACACGTATAGTTCTGGGACAAAATATCACTATGTAGGTTTGATCTATACATAGGGAGAGGTATTTTATTTGGGGTTTGGATGGACCAGGATACAAAATCTAGGCATCGCTAGGTATCATGTGTGGATAGGAATCAAGTTGTACATAATTTTGGAAATATGATAAGGTAGATGACCAGGGCCAATGGAAACATCCAATCGCATGAGGGAATTATGGTGATACATAATTTTTCCTCATACACTATGATGATAATTATCAAGCAATTTAATGTTGTACAGCTCAGACGTTGTGAGAGTGGTTTAACGTCGTGCAACAAGGACATGTGGTGGTTACGCAGTTTAATATTCTACAACTGAGATGAATGGGGGAAAGTGTTCTGAAAGTGATTTTCATGATGCAGTAGCTATAACCTAATGTGAATGAGGAGAAATGGGCCCATTCCACACAATTCACTCCCAAGTATGAATTTTACATATTTTAAAGTCATGATTAATAGACTTAAACTTTTAGTTTAAGGTTATAGATCTTGGACCAAGTTCCCAGTTTAACATTTTGTTCCAGGGACATTGGTTGTTTTCAACATTAATGTCATGAAAATAGGACGTTGATATGTGCATTTTAAGGTTTTTCAAAAAATTATAGTCAATGATATATAGTTTAACATCGTTCAGTTAGGATGTTATCACCATGCAGTTTAAATGCATACAACTCAGACTATTGGGGCTGCAAATAGTTTAAGTTTATAATTATTTGACCTACTAAAAATAGTTTAAGGTCATGTTTCTTGTACCAAAGAATATTATTTTAAATTCATAGAGTTTTTACCATAGGTAAAGGGCTTCATGAAATGGGTAAGGTGGTGTGGAAAAGTGAAAAGGGGCCCAATGTCACACCACACATTTACAAGAAGTCATTCACACATTTAGAGTTGAGATTCTTGGACTTAAGCTCTTAGTTTAAGGTAAAAGTGTTTGGACAAAAGAGGGGGGAGTGCCTCAAGTGGATACATATAGTGTGGTTTCATGACAAAACCAACGTTAATGAGGACCTAGGAAGCCCAGTGCCACACTACATATTCCAAAGAGGACTTTCATATAGTTTAGATTCATAATTATTGGACTATATATATCATTTTAAGTTCATGGAGTTTAGACCAAATAGGGGGATTTCTTCATAGGAACGTGCGTAGCATGGTGGAGTAATATACCTGATATGAATGAGGGCCTAGGAGACCCACTTCCACACGACACATCTTTAAGAAAACGCACATGCAGTTTATGGTCATGAATCTTGGACTTAAGCTCCTAGTTTTGGGTTGTAGAGTTTGGACCAAAGAGGTGAGAATGTTAGATGGATATGTGAAATGTGGATGGGTGATTATTTCCTAAGGGAAGTGCATGGTAAAATAGGAACAATCCAAAGTGAATGAGGGAAAACAAGGCTCATTACTCACAACAAATTCCTAGGGAATACCTTCATACTATTTAATGTTGTGATAATTAGACTTGGGCTCATAGTTGAAGGTCGTATAGTTCAAAAAAAATAGGCTATTAGTTTAATTTCATAGAGTTTGGATGACCTCCCAGGTTAACATTGTGTTCCTAGGATGTGAAATCCTAGTTTAAGGTCATACAGTTTAGACTATTGATATTTTTAAGGTCATCCATGTGGGTAAAAATCCTACCATGACTCTTAAGACTACACGATTCATGCTCAGTGTGGGAAACAAGGAGTGGTGTGAGGATTTCCCTATCACATGGAAGAACCCAAAAAGGGTGAGGGAATGATAGGTAAAAATTTCCCAATGACACTGACTTGCCTAATCAATAAGTGTGGATTTATAGAGGGGTAACACCAAGGATGTTGGGATTCCAACAAAACATAGGGAGGTGGGAAAGAGGTAAATTAAGACTTCTGGGATCTGGATCATGAAAGGAAAAACTGATGTGAAGGTAAAAATATTGAACAAATTTGAAACATTGGATCCATAACTACACAAGCCAAATATGGGGAAAAAAATTCAGAATCAACTATTGACCCTGTTCAAAACACAGGATTCGTTATTCATCACAAAAGGTCTATGTAGGGGTTTCCTAGGATAGGCCATTCTGTCCATGAACCATTACCTTTATGGGACCCATTTAGACTTGGAAGATTATGGGAATCCTCAACAAGATAGATTCAGGGTGTAGATATGGATTGGTGAATTGTCCTTATAGAATCCAAAACTTTAGGTTTCACACAAGGATGCATTTGAGCATATAGGTTTGGAAATTCAGAAAGTAATATCAGAACTATCCTAAAGATTGAGCTAAACTCAAGTTAAGGGACCTTATTCCTATAAATATCTTAATGTAATATTTATTATACTAAAGGCTCTTATTCTAAGTTTATAGAGTTTGGACCCTTGTGAACATTTTAGGGTCATGTTTCATGGACCTTAGATTTTCATAGCTTAGTCATATGGGTACACATCCCACCAAGATTATTAAGATCAAATGAGTCATCCTCATTGGGGAAAACAAGTAGTGGTATGGGTATTTCCCTAAAAAATTGAAGTGAATAATAGGGGGAAGAATATTTCATGGTGATAATGTCCCAACGTCACTGACCCGCTTACTCAATGTGCATGGATGCATGGAGGGGTAACACTGAGGGTGTTGTAATTCTACCAAAACATAAGAAGGTGGAATGTTTGAATCATGTCACCTGATATTTGGAACATAATTAGGGTGGAATGTTGATGGATTATAACTATTTACCATGTTCAAAACACAATATCCATATCTTGTTACCTGGTATAGGGACAAATAAATGAGGTTCGACAGCTGACCATGCTCGAAACGTGGTACCTGTCTCAAAATGTTGTCCAAAGTCTCTCGGAGTGCTGACCCAGGATGGTAGGTGATACAGTGTGGCATGAATCCATTTGTTAGGGGGACTTTTCGTACAAGGAAAATAGTGGGGATCCAAATAAAGGGATTTGAAAATCATGGATATTGATTGAGATAATGTCCATGTGGAATCCAACACTCTAGGTTCTACACCACAGTGCATTTGATCATGTAAATGGGGCATATCAAATAAAGGGAGTCAAACCCACTCTCAAGGAAGGGGTTCCTAAGGTAGTTATTGAATGTGGCACAGTATTGGACTGACACTGAATAAAAATATCTCACTTGTATGGGGCTCATGGAATTAAACAATTTTACATCATACGATGGGGATGTGGAGTCATCTCAAGCTTAGAGTATGAGTAATCATGTGATATATACATAAGTTAAGTCTATATTTTACCTTTTTGTGATGTGGATGATCGAAACATAGTTTAACATCATATGGTAAGGATGTTTCATCCTATAGTTTAACATTGCTTGATTTGGAAGAGCAGTGGTTGTCGTTTAAGGTCACATAGCTTTGACCATGGTTGCTATGGTTTTATGTCATGTAGCATTGACCAAAATGTCATATTGTTTAATGTAATGTGACAAAGACATTATACCATAATTTAATATCATGAGACAAATATGATGGTTGCTTTGAAGTTTAATTTCATGCTACTAGGATGCTCAACCGTAAGGATTGTGTCGGCATACAATTTAACATCATGCAACTAGGACGCTTAAATGAAAGGATTTTTTCGGAAGAGGGATGGTCATATATACCCCATTATGATGTTTTGGAGTCCTTAATGATCATGGGGATTCTGAAAATGGTATTACCCTAAAAATACCCCAGTGTACGTGTGATATTCTCCAAGTGTGAGTTAGGCTATGTCATGGGGAAATTTTTATGGGCTGGTGGAAGAGCCTCTGAGGGGACCTCTATGGTTTCTTTTGGAACTAGTATTATGTATAGTCTACTTGACATACATAATAGATGGTTGGTTTTTTTTTCTAGTTAGTTCAAATGAGAACACTTCTCTATGTAGAAATTTCGGTGACATGGAGCACCCCAAGGGTGGCAGTGGATGCACAAGCTATTTAAGTGAGGTTGACTGTGGAATGGATGATAGAATTCCATCATTCCAGTGGGGAAATGGAACCTAGGAGGCATGGAATCCTAGAATATTGGTACGATTGAGGCGATGGATTCTGGGAGGTGTGGAAGTCAGGTGTGTTGGTACGATAAAGTGATGGAGCTCGAGTGGTGTGGAAGCAAGGAATTTTGGATCAATAGGGAGATGGATCCCTAGAGACATGGAAGCTTGCAAAATTGGTTCAATAGGGAAATGGATCCCTAGAGGCATTGAATCCTATATCATTGTTTTGATAGGGAGATAGAACCCAGGAGGCATGGAATCCCGGAACATCGTTTTGTTGGGGTGATGGATCCCAGGAGGCATAACTACCTAGAATGTCAACTCGATAGGTTGATAGATCATAGGAGGTGTGGAATCCTGGAACCTCAGTTCGACAGGCTGATGGAGCCCTGGAGGAATGGAAACCTGGATCATCGATCTAATATGGTGATGGCACCCAGGATGAGTAGAATCTTGGAGTTACATCTCACAATATAGGGAAATTCAATTAGGGATATGATCATCCTACCCCCAGTGTTGGTTATTCGGAGAAATGCATGTATTCGACATGTAGAGGACCTTCGTGATGGCTTATGGTAGTGCTGGGAGGACCTTTGAACTAGTTGATAATGTAATTGGGAGGACATCCATGCTAGTTGCTGTTGTTGTGGGGAGGACCTCCGTAAATAATGGTAGTGGCATGAGGAGGACCTCATTGCTGGTGGACACTAGTGTGTGGAGGAACTCTGTAATGTTTTTTTATGTCGACTAGGAGGAACTTCATGTTGGTTGATGGTAGTGTAGGGAGGGCCTTTGTAATGGTTTTAGATGGTGATGGGGAGCACCTCTTTTTCGGAAGATAATGGTGTAAGGAGGACCTCTACACTAGATGATAATGGCAATGGGGTGGACCTATGTGCATGCTGATAGTAGTGTGGGCAAGAACTCTACAATAGATTATGATGGTGATGTAGAGGACCTGTGTTCCATTTGATGGGAGTTTGGGGAGGTCATATGCAATGGTTGCAGATAAAGTCATGGAGGACCTCTGTACCAGATGACAATGGTGCTGGGAGGACCTATGAACTGGAAGATGATGGCGACAGAGAGGACCTTTGTGCTTACTGATAGCGGTGAGGGGAGGAACTTTGCACATACTAATGATGGAAATGAGGAGGAACTCCATGATGGTTGATGGAAGTAGGGGGAGGTACTTTGTGATGTATATTGATGGATTTTGGAAGGACCTCTATACTGGATAGTAGCGGTGTAGGGAGGACCTCCGTAGTGGATAAAGATGGTGATGGGGAGGGCCTCTGTAATGTTTATTGATGGAGATAGGGAGGACCTTTGTACAAGCCAGCAACGGTGCATGGAGGACCTCCACAGTGGTTGAATATGGAAATGAGTATGACCTTTATACCTTCTGATAGTGGTGTGGGGAGGACCTCTACACTAGATGATGATGGTGATGGGGATTACCTCTATGTCGGAAAATAACAGTGTGGGGAGGACCTTCGTAGTGGATGATGATGGTGATGGGGAGGACCTCTGTGCCTTCTGATAATGTTGTAGAGATGACCTCTGCAATGGATATTTATGGATATGGAGAGGACCTCTATTCCATTTTATGGTAGTGTATAGACGACCTCTAGAATGTCTGGGGATGGAAAAGGGGAGGACCTTCGTGCCTCCTAATAGCAGCATGGGTAGGACCTCCATAATAAATGCTGATGGCGATGGGGAGGACCTCCATACCAGTTTATGTCAGTATAGGTAGGACCTATGTAATGGATGATGATAGTAATGGGTAAGACCTTTGTTCCAATTTTCCTTCTCATTGGATGACTCGCAACGTCTTCTAGTTGTGTTGGTGAGCATCCGATGGAGTCAGGGGTATTTTCCCCCTGTTCACCCCATGAGGATAGTGATGTCGGTGAGGAGATAATAGAGTTGGGGTTGTTTTCACCTTGTTCAGCCCATGAGGATCATAGTGTTGGTGAATATTTGATGGAGTTAGGGGTGGTTTTCCCACGCATGGTCCATAAGGGCAGCGATATCAGCGAGGTGCCAATGGAGTCGATGGTGGTTTCCCACTATGAGTTCCATGAGGTTGGCGGTGTTGGTGAGGATCTGAAGGAGTCAAGGGTGGATACCCCCTGCATACCCCCCTGAGGGTGGAAGTTTTATAGAGGAGCTGATGGATTTAGGGGATGGTTTCCCCCTGCATGGCCTATGAGGGTGGAAGTGTCGATAAGGAGCTGATAGAGTAGGGGGTGGTTTCCCCTTGATTTAACTATGAGGTTAGAAGTGTCAACAAGAAGCTGATATAGTTGGGTGGTTGTTTCCCTTTGTGTGGCCCATGAGGGCAGCAATGTTGGTGAGGATCCAATGGAGTTGGAGGTGGTGTCCCCCTATTTCACCCATGAGGGTGGCATTTTGGTGAGGATTCGATGGATTCAAGGGTGGTTTCCCCTTGTCAAGACCATGAGGGTGGTGGTTTCATTGAGTAATTGATGGAGTCAGAGGTGGTTTCCCCGGGTTTTTCCCATGAGGGAGACTGTTTCGATGAGGAACCAATGGATTTGGGGGTGGTTTCCCCTTTCGCAACCCATTATGGTGGTGGTGTCGATGAGGAGTAAATGGAGTTGGGGTGGTTTCCCCCTATGTGACCCATTAGGTTGGTGGTTTCAGTGATGAGATGATGGAGCTGAGGGTGGTTTTCTCCTCCATGGACTATTAGGGTGGAGGTGTCAGTGAGGATTCAATGGAGTAGGGGTGGTTTCCCCCTGCGTGGCCCATGAGGGAGGTGGTGTCGGTGAGGTGCTGATGGATTCGGGGGTGGTTTCTCTTTGTGTGGCCCATGAGGGTGTAAATGTTGGTGAAGAGTCAATGGAGTTGGGGGTGGTTTCCCCCTGTGCATCCCATGAGGGAGGCGGTGTCGATGAGGAGCCGATGGAGTCAGGGGTGGTTCCCCCTGTGCAGGCCATGATGGTTGTGATGTCGATAAGAAGCCGATGGATTCGGGGGGTGGTTACCCCCAACACATCCCATGAGGGTGGTGGTGTCAGTGAGGAGCCAATGGACTCAGGGGTGGTTTCCCCCTACATGACATATGATGGCAGTGATGTCAGTGAGGAGATTATGGAATTGAGGGTAGATGTGCCTTGTGCGGAGCCGATGACCCCTAGTCTTAACTCACCCAATTTTTCTCATCCACTCACATATGAATAAAATGGGATCCACGTGGATGATACCTTGATTTTTCCTAACATTTTAATCTACTCACAGTTGAAGGACAAGAGATTCACATCAGGTTCACGATTTCTATTTCTGATGCCTTCACAGCTAGGATGCACATCATCATAGAGATGTATGTTTGTTTCCCCACATTCCCACTTTCCAAAGGCAGGTAGTCTTCCCTTCCATGCATTTTGATCTTGGATATTTTATCAAAACGGGATAATGGGATGTTGTTTCCTCCTTCCAGGGATTCCTCCTTGTAGATGATTTCCTAATTCAGTTATCACTCATAGATTAAGTTGTGTCCATAAAACTCATTCTCATTGTCATCTCTTTGTTGACACCTTTTAATTATGATACTTCTATTTGAAAGATAATAAAACTTTCCTCATATTAGATGGTAATGTCAAGTATGTCTTGGAATATATGGATACTGGGTGTGTTGGGAACTTATACTCTTATTCATAATAGGGAATCTCATAGAGGCATATTAAGCATGCAACCTAAGACATCCCATGCTGATCATGATGTATCGAATGTCGGAGTCATATATATTCTAATTATTTCAACCCATAAATACCTTTTTTTAGAATGAGGTAGCATTGTGAGAAAGGTTGTGAGTTTAATTTCTTACAGATTCTGGATGAGACTAATCAAAACATTCTACGAAGGAGGATCGAGGAGGAACATCCCTAAGAGGGAGATCCTAAAAGGTTTAAATATGGATGGATTATAATTCCCTATGTAGGCAGATCTTGGAGGTGTGTCTCATAAAGGGAAAATGTCACACCATGAACGTTTATATGGACACCCTTAGAGGTGGATTGATGAGTTGTGTCCCTATGAGGGAAGATGTCACACATGAAGGATTACCGATAGATAGATATAAATTCCCTATTGGGGAGGATATGAGAGGTGTGTCCCATAAAGGGAATATGTCACGCCATGAAGGCAGATCTAGACACCCTTGGAGGTAGATCAAGGAGGTTCACCCCTAAGAGGGGGAAGGTAGTTTTACCATTATATGGATCATAATGCCATGTGGGAGAGGATCTGAGAGGTGTGTCCTATAAAGGGAAGATGTCACACTGAAAAGGTTGATTTGGAAACCCTTGGAGTTTGATTTGTGAGGTTCTTCATAAGGAGGGGAACCTAGGCTTACCATTGGTTTGGATCATAATGTCCTATGGGAGCAGATCTGAGAGGTGTGTCCCATAATGGAAAATTTCACATCATGAAGGTTTATCTAGACACCCTTGGAGGTTGATCAAGTAGGTGTACCCCTAGGAGGGGGCACCTTGGTTTACCATTTAAAGGATAAGAACACCTTATGGGAGAGAATCCAAGAGGTGTGTCCCATAAAATTAAGATTTCATAGTGTCAAGGTTGATCTGGACACCCATGGTGGTGGATTAGGGAGGTGCATCCTAAGATGGGGGCACCTGGTTTTACCATTTTTTGGTATCATAATGACATATAGGAGTATATCCAAGAGGTGTTTCCAATAAAGGGAAGATTTCACACCACAAGGGTTGATCTAGACACCCTTGGAGGTGTATTAAGGAGGTGCATGCCTAAGAGGGGGAACCTAGGTATACCATTGGTTGGGATCAAAATTACCTAAGGGAGAAGATCTGAGAGGTGTGTCCCATAAAGGGAAGATGTCACACTATAAAGGTTGATCTAGACACCCTTATAGGTGGATCAGGGAGGTTCAACCCTAGGAGGGGGCACCTAGGTTTACCGTTGGTTGGGATTGTACCTTATAGAGGCATCCTATATACCCTTCCCAGAGGATATGGATCAAAACCAATGTAGTTTGTTGGCATAGTTTAAGGTCGTGTGACAGGACTGATCCATGCAGTTTAACATCATATGGTAAGGGAATTCATGTCAAGAATCATGAATCGACGATGGATGTAATGGGGCTTATGCATTGAATATTCCCTTCAAACAAGGATTTATGTTTATAGGATGGTATTGAGATTATGCATTGGAGCATCCTTAGTGATTCTAGGAGCAGCAATGAAGTGGATGGGGATTATGAAGAAAATCTACCTAGATGAGAGGCATGATCTCACCATGATGTGGTGGCCCAAGAAAAATTAGGATCTATTATGGATGTAGTGTTGGGTTTGGACCTTAAGGATGATATCTACATATCCTAGTTAGTTGAGGATCAAATCCCACATAGTTAAGAAAAAGAAAATTGGGAATTACACATAGGAAGGAATCCCATGTGGGGACAAGATGTGGTTGGGGCTTATGCATTGAGGATTACCATAGATCATGTATGGTTGGGGCTTACTCTAGGAGTAATTCTCCTACTCTACTTAGAGTAGCAAGTATATGGTTGGGGCTTAAGCCTGGGAGCTACCCAGGTGACATTATGGAGTAGCAATGATATTATTGGGGCTTATGCATGGAAGTTGTCTGGGTGTCTTTATAGATCAGAAATGATGAGAATGGGGCTTACAAAAAGAAGCTACATGTGTACCACTATTGAGAAACAGTGATGAGAATGGGGCTTACGTGTGGGATCCTCCTGGGTTCCACTATGGAGTAGTAATGATGTGAATGGGTCTAACACATGGAAGTTTCCCAGGTCCCACTATGGAGAAGAAATGATGTGAATGTAGCTTACACATGGAAGCTTCCCATGTGCCTCTATGGAGTAGAAATGGTGTGAATGGGGATTCTTCATGGAAGTTTCCCAGATGCTTCTATAGAGTGGTAATGGTTTGAATGGGGATTATGCATGGAAGTTTCATGTCCTATCCTCTACATGTCAGACCATGAGTGAATCCCATGTACATTGCATGAGGTGAGATTATAGTTTAATATCTTGTGAAAGGAATAGATGTATAGGGAGTAGGAATTAATCTTCCCATTCTATCTTCCTCATGTCTAGCCATGAGGGTATCATGACTTGCTATTGGTTCAATTATTGTATTGTGGATTACACCTAATGAGGTGGCCTATGGTTACTATTTGGTGGTCATATCACGATTATTACATGATTAATCTTACTCATGATGCATAAAGAATCTGATTCTTGTCATAAGAGGCATTCTATATTTGATATATAGATTATTCTACTATTTAAATCATGTAGTTTGGACTATGGAATGTATTCTTATGATGACGGCTTGAGGAATCTTATGCTTGACACATAAGGAATACTATTCATGAATGATAGGGTATGATATAGTTTAAAGTCTTGTAGTGAGGACTACTAGGTATAAGACACATATAAATGGTTGTTGTGGGACTTACATGAGGGTGGTCCTTTCTGGTTCAAACCAACATAGGAACAAGGTGATGGGTCATGAGGAGTTTCTTGAGGAATGGTTTGAATCAAGGTACTTAGGGAACTGTAGGAGAGAATCTCAACACATGACATGGGAATGGATCTAAGAGGAGTATATCAACTCAAGGTATTTCATGGGGTGTAGAGGATTATCTCAAAAAATGATATTTTAGGGGTAGACATTGGGTCCATACAAGGGTGAAGCTGAAAAGGTTGCTGACCTGGCCTGAAAATTTAATGGTACAAATCTTTGTTTCATGGGGTTCAGTGACAGGAGTTAAGGTACTAGTGTGGGAGGCCTGGTACCACAACCCATAACTAATATGAAGTGGGGTTGTGGGGGTTAAGCCTCTATGGTATGGACTAGTGGGTGTGTGTCTAAACATTGTTTCATGAAAGATGGACTGTGTGAAAAATGGAATTTACACAAGATAAGATACGCACAAGATAGAATGCACGCAAAATGGAATATTCTCAAGGTCAGATGTGCACGCAAGAGGAGTCTTTTCACACACCTGACTTGGGTTGAAAGAAGATGGGAAAGTATTAAAAAATAATAGACTGACTCGAGGGAGGACCTATATAGAACCTTTCATGAAATATCTCTACCTTGATGGTTCCATGCTTTTATGATGTCATGGAAGATTAGTATTACATGTAGCAGAGCTGTGGATCCACTTCTGGAGGATCATATAGAAGAAGTGGCTAACCTTGTACTTATTATTGATATACTTGATGATGGCATGGAATATTTTGGTCATGGAAGAGGTCTTCTACACAACTATTTCCTTATCTATGGTGAACGATCATGCAAGGGGCTGATTGATGTCTTATTTGGCATGCAAGAGTGTTTTGCATGAATCAGGTTTCTTGTGTGCAATGTGAACATCTTGAGTGTGGCTTCCTTGTATGTTTTTGTGTCCTTCGTGTGAGGTACATGAATTGAAATTTTATTTGGTGTGTAAGATTATTTTTTGATAGGGTTTTCACATAATATTTTATTCTTGCATGTAAAGATTCTTTTTTTGTATGCATGGGACTTGGGAAGGCATTTAGATTGAGCAGAATTTGAGAAAATTCTCATCGCCTTTTGTACACAACTCACTTGTGCAACAAAGAAAATTTTAATTGAACTTTTTAAATGTTGTGTGAAAATAAATACTTTTTCATAGAATTGACCTAGCTGACAATTTTTAGTAGTCTAACTTCAAATATCCATAACTTTTGATATGTAACTACATTCAGCCTCTACGACCAGTAAAATCGTATCCTGTCGAAGGAGCATTATTTTTTATCAGGTTTCATGGAATTTGGAACATTCTTAGACATGTTTTTTCTTGTTCCAATAAGTACCACCTCTAGAATCAATACATTTGGGGGTACGGTATGTACTTTCTCAAGAGGGATATATATAACACATCATATATTTGAGATAGGTTATGTGGGAGTGGTAGTTGATAGGTCAATGTTCTGATGTGATCAAGGATATAAAAGGGGCTAATTTATATTGGACTAAGCCTTCCCATCATCCCAAACCTCATGAAATTCTTCCATAAAGATATCTAAAGGAACACTTTTTCTACGACCTCAAACTCTTGATCATTTCAATGATTTTTTTAATAGATTTTTTATCAACTTTGTGAGTATTCCTTATGAAGTTAAATTTTTTGAAACTTCTCTATCATTTCTTGGATAATATCAAGTCCCATCATCTTCCTGTATCTATCCTCATCCAATAATGTTGGATTCTAAATCCTCTTCCCATACAGAGGCTCAAAAGGTTCCATTTAAATGATAGAATGGGAACCATTTTTATGTGAGAACTCCACTAGGTAAAGGTGATGGCCCCAAAATTCTTGTAAATCCATTGATCACGATCTCATAATATCTTTTAGAGTTTAAATAGTCTTTTCAAACTGACCATCCATATGAGGGTGATAAGAAGTGATAAAGCTCAGTTATATATTCAACTCTTGTTGAAGTCTTCTGTAAAACCTCAACGTAATCTTAGGATCTCATTTAGATATAATATAGAGTGGTACTCTATGTAGTCTCACCACTTCCCTTATGTATATCTTTTTGAGTAGTTCAAGAGAGAGATGTTCCTTGATAAAAATGAAATGTGTTGACTTATTAAGGTGATCAACTACCACCTAGATGGAGTTATTTCCTTTAGGTGTTGTAGGGATTCCTATGAAGAAATCCATGGTTATTTTTCCAATTTCCATATTTGTATGGGAAATGGTTTCATAATACCCTTAGACTTATGTCATTACAACTTGATTTGTTGGCATAACAAGCATCGAGATACAAACTCCACAATCTCCATCTTCATTTTATCCCACTAGATTTTTTATTTAAATATCAATACATCATAGTGGTCCCTGGATGAATATAGAAGTATGGGCTATATACATCATACATAAGTCCCCTCTACAGTTACAGTTTTGATTAAACACATATCTAGGTTCCAACCCTTATAACTCTGTCTTTAGTAAAGTTGAACTCCTTTATATTTAATACCTTTTTCTGTATCACCTCATAATTTTTCAAGGCCTCCTTAATCCTCTCAATAATGGACGGTTGAGTAGTTATTTGATAAATTTTGGATAAATAACCTTTTATTATTCCCATTTCCATCATTTTTATGTCCAAAAATATTGGATCCCTTGTAATCCATATCATAGATAGAGTTGTGAGATCCTTTCTACTCAGAGAATCTACCAATTTGTTTAATTTTCCATGATGGTAATGAATTGAAAAATTGTAATCATTGATTAGCTATGACCACCTTCATTGGTGAATATTAATATCCTTTTGTGTGACTATATAATTGATTAATTCATGATACATATATATTTCATGCTTTTCTCCATAGAGGTAATGTCACCATATAATCAATACTAAAATAACTGCATCCAATTCTAGATCATGAGTTGTGTAGTTCTTCTCATGGATATTTAGATGGAAGGAGGAATAGGTGACCACTTTTTAATCTTTAATGAGTACATAACCCAATACCTTTTTGGATGCATCACTATAGATCACAAATCGTTCCCCACTGGTTGGTCATGTGAGCACATGTGTAGTGATTAGCCTCTTCTTAAACTCTTTAAAATATTCTTAAAATTCATCAATTTATACAAAATTGACCTCCTTTTCAAGTAATCTTGGTTAGTGGGATGGAAAATCCTGAGAAGTTTCCCATTAATAATGGATAGTATCTAGATAATCTAATGAAACATCTTCTTTTAATCACATATGTTGACTGTGGGAATACTTTAATTTCCTCCATTTTTTAATGATCCATAAATATACCTTTATTGTTGATAATATGTCCCATAAAAGTTACTTTCTCCAAACAAAACTCACATTTACTATAAATTTAAAATAACTTTTCCCTTTTCAAAGTCTTCATTATATAGTTCAAATACTCCTTATGTTCCTCCTTTCTTTTGAAGTAGTGAGAATGTAATCTATTAATACTACCTTAAATTTATTAAGTATATATATGAAGACTCTATTAATTATGTCCATAAATATTTATGGATTATAAGGGAGTAAAAATTGTATCACTATGAACTCATGGTGCATGTGCATTATACAAAAATCATTCTTGGGGATATCCTCCTTCTTCACCTTTACTTGATAGTATCCAATATGAAGATCCACCTTAGAAAAATATTGGGCTTCATGTAGTTAATCTAACAAGTCATCAATATATGGAATATGATACTTTTTCATTATCATGATCTTGTTAGGATTTTGATAATCAATGTAGAGGAACATTAACCCCTTACTCTTCTTGATGAAGATGACTGGTGAACCCTATACTGAATCACTTATACGTATGAACCCTTTATCCAGATACTCATATAGTTACTTCTTCTTAACCTTAGGTTTAACAACATCCACTATATATGAATTCTTAGATATTATAATAACTCCAGGTTTAATCTCCATTGAAAATTCAACCTCTCTTCTAGGAGGAAGACTTAGAAATTCTTCAAGAAACACATCAACATGTTCCCTCAAAATGAGAATGTATTAAAGGATGATATTTTATTTAATATAAATCATTTGATATAAATATTTTTGATCATAAGAAAATAATATACACAATTATGATTATGATAATAAACTGGATTCACCCTCCCCCTTGAACTTGTATAGAATCAAATGACAAACCATGATACAGAGGGTGATTTCCTTCTCTCGGAAATTTATGTTTTCTCTATATAATTGAAGCCAATACATACCTCAAATTGCATAAAATTATACTAAAGGGAGTATCATAAGGTTAACTGGGAAGTTTAGCTAAAATATTTTTACAGGGGATGAGTTGTATACTTGGGATGAAATAATTTTCCCATTTTCTATTTTCACTGATAACTCAAAATCCATATTTTGAGGTGGTATTTCCATAATTCTACTACACTTTTGAGATATGAAATAATGTGTATAACCATTGATGATAATCCAACCATTCACTATTTTATTTTGGTTCTAATCATCAACTTCATCCATAATAGAATTATGGATGACAATTTTTAAACTATTATATACATAAATGGGAAACCATGAATATTAAAGGTATAAATTATAAATGATATATATTATTTAGATTATGAACTTATAGGGTTCAATATAAGTTTTCCATGATTTATTTCCTAATATGAAATATCATGGGTATTTTTATTCCTTAAATAATTTTTCATAAAGATATTATGAATTTATTGAATCATATCCCCCGGTTGTGTCAAAATATGTGTGCAATAAGGCTCATTTTACTACACTAGGTGAAATCAAGTCATGCTCAATGTTCCTTTTTTAGGTTTATTACCATTATATATATTTATTATATATCCACATTCAGTTATTGTATCCATACAATAATTTATTTTCTTGAAAACCACTTAATCTATACTTTACAAAAATTTAGGGATGTTTTCCTATGTTTATTCTTATCCCTAAGGCTTTTACTATAGTTTTATAATCCTCACCCCAAAAATAACTGGACATATCTATAATACCAACTATGAAAACCCATATTTTAGTACACTTTATTTCAAGATTTATTACCTAAAGGTGCACATTATACAATCTCAAAAGATAATGAACCATATTGTATTTGAGAAATTAGGTACATATCTCATCAACTGGATACATTAATAAAACAAAATTATTGAAAATTTACTTAACATGCTCTTAAAATTCCATTGCTCTTTTAAAACTGCATGGGATGATCTGGGGACATACATAAGAAAGTGATGATCTATAAATCCTGATTTGGGAATAAAATAATAATAACAATAGTTAAAGAAGTAAATGTGATCCAAGATACATATCAAGGTAACATAATAGGGTTGAGAATCATAATATTGAATAATAAGGCATGATATGACATGATATCATAAAAGAAACATGAGAATGTGGTGACAATATTAAACATGAAATGATATACATGGGTCAAGGATAACTTCCAAGATATCAAAAAAATGTGGGAAAAGTTCCATAATACATTATGTTTACTCTGCAATCTTATAAATGACATATTATGAAACTAAAACATTACCCACATCATTGGAGCTCTATCTGGGTGCACCCACTTTTTTCATATTATGTACATGCATAAGTGTGCCTCGTGAATCATACAAAAAAATATTCCTAAAATAAATTTTAATCACATGATAAAAAAATTTGGTTTAGATAAATGTAATTAAATAATCAATTAAGGATAGGTATATCTTCATGAATACTATTTATAAGAAATAAGTATGGGTATTCACAACCAAAATATTCGGCATGGAAAAATAAATGGATAATTTGGGCAACATAAAGGGGGTACATAAAGGTCCATCAGAGGGCCTAATGAGAGAGAAAGGGGTCTCTAATCACCTGAAAATAATAATATCAAAAAAATAGATCTGTTAAATCATATACCAAGATCAAAAATTGCAAAAAAAGGTGTATAATATAAATTAAGTGGTCCAATAAAGAGGCGAATAAGATGATCCCATACTTTTAGTAAGGAAAAATCTTAGGAAAAGGTCATAATGAGAGGGGGTAAATGATCTACCATTAATATAAAATAAATAATATAGTAAATATGTGTTTATAAATTCATGAAAATATAACAAATTGAGATTAAAATGTCTAATTACAAAGAAGTTTATTTAATAAAAAAGAAGAGAGGGAGATCCCTTACCTTGAGATGGTGCTTCTAAAGGCATGGGAGGAGCTTCTTGAGAGCTTAGGGGAACCATGGGGGGTCTCTAAAGATGTAATAATAGATTAATGTCACTATAAAATGGTTTTTAGTGAAGATAAATGGGAGTTTTTGTGGGTTTATATAGAAAGATTGAGGATAATTCGTTATTAATTTCCAAACATGGGTTTTGGACTCTATATGATAAGGTAATGAAAACCAAAAACCTTTCCATAATTTTGGAAAATGGTTTCAGAGAAATTGAATTTTTTTAATTATTTTACTGGTTTATGAACCAATATAATAAAAATAATACCCATGTTGTTGTGGAAGTGAGCCATGATTATAAATAATTTATTTAAAAACCTTAAAATATATTATAGATTTTGGAGGATTCGTCTAGGATTTATAAAATTAGTAAAATAAACTAAATGAAAAATTATTTTAATTTTTAAATATTTATTTGTTCATGGATATCTTTTATGGAATATATTACATCACTTTTGGGTAATTATGATGTCATAATACTCCGTAAATTTATACTGTATATAATTTTGACCTTAAAATTTGACTGTCTGCAAAAATTATGAAAAAATAACCATTGGATAGTTTCAATGTGATTATTTAAAAAATAATATTTATTTAATACAAATAATTATATATGTATTATAAATTACAATTTGAAATAAAAAATCCATAACTATTGGAAAATACTAGATTTTTTACAATAACAGTTTTCTAATCCTTGTAAAAAATGGTTTTTTATTCAGAAAATTATATTATCATTTATATTTAATAAAAAATATTTAATAATAATATTTATTAGAATATAATTTATTTCAAAAATTCATTAATTTATTAAAATATAGAGTTTTTATCAAATCTATATGTTTCCCCAAAGTAAAATATTTATTTAATCATATCAGAATAAAATTTTTATAAAACATTATCTAGTAATTTAAGAATTAATAATAATAAAGGAAAAATATAATAATTATTTTAATACAAATATAAAAAATTATACTATGAGGTTCTAGATACATAGCCCTTTATTACACCAGAAAATTACCAATGGGTAATGTGTTCGATGGTGAGATTTTCATGGGGTGGTTCAGAGAACATGGTTTGGAATACGATCTATATGATCTTAAAATTCTCCCATAAATGATTTTGTTCATGCTTTAGTTATTGAATCTCTAATTGGGGTTATTCTAGGGTAAATCCTAGTGATGTTATCTCCCTAGGAAGTTATAATAAATGGGTTACATATGGTATGATCCTACTGGTTGAGGTCATCACTTATTCTATTTGTTTCAATGGGAATTTATCATAAACCATAATCTATACTAGTCATATGAAAACTATTCAATGAATATATTATCAATATTTATGATTATTAACAATATTTTAAATTTTATAGACCATATAAAGGTCTCAAATAACAATTTTAGTGTATGTTTTTTTCTATAACTTCCTTACTTGATAAGGTATTTAACCATTGAAAAAGGAAATTTCACTTATAAAATGTCAAGTCATTACACAAAAGATTATTTGAGTTTATTTTTATAGAAAATAAACCATGATGACTATTGAGTATAACCTCTTATAGGGGATCTAGGAAGATAAACAAGCTACAAGAGTTTTTTTAATTCATATAAATATGAAATTACATAAAACACTTTAAAAAGATTAAGTAAGAGGTATGATAATAACTTTTGGCATCCTATTTTAGATTATAGTAAATATTAATATTATGGGGGTGATTGTCAAAATATTTTTAAATAGTTAAATACATTCTTTCACTTGAATGTTTTTATTGTGTTTTGTGAAGTTGAGTGTAGGTTTTGAATTTATTATAAAATCTATACATCCCATAAGAACTGAAATAACAGTTGGAACCAAATTTTGGATATTATATGGAATTATTTATAGTTTAGATTAGTCACTATTATTTTCTATACTAAGAATTGATCATGTAGACTTAGATTTGATTAGTTTAAGGCTCAATTATAAGATAAATGTGATGCTACCCTGCTCTTAATAAAATCAGTTTATATTTTTATCCAATGAAATATCTAAATATAGTGAAAGAACAAAGAAATAGAGAAAACAAATGGGAGATGAAGTTTTTTGAAATAAAGGAAGTTAAAGCGATTATTATAATTTTCCCTTTATATTTATTATTGATAAAGAGGATAATATTAAAACTATATAGCACATATTGACAATATATTTTTTAAAATATTTTATGTTATTGAAAAAAAATAAAGGGGGGATATTGAAGAGACAAATAGATTGTGGTTCTATTTTTTGTTAATTAGAATTCCAATATCTGTTTTGGGTGATAGAGGAAGATCCCAAATAAGATCAGCGATATGATTCCATTGAATTTAGTATGAAGATCTACTCTAATGTTGGAAAGGGAGTTTAGTTGAGATAATAACTAGTTATTACCCCAAACTTTTGATGATTAGAGAGATCAATTGTATAGAACAAAATTAAACTATATTTGGAATGACAATAGTTCCATCAAAAATATTTTTAAGTGGATTCAGAAAGAAATGTCTATTTTAACAGCTTAAGGAGATTACCTTGAAGAGATATGGTTAAAGAAGTTAATATCAGGTGATATGTTTAGAAATCATTCAAATATTTTTTAGTATTAATACTTATTAATACTATGAATAAAATAATTTGGATGGTGGTTTGAAGAATATGAGATTGAAACAAGAATTACTGATGCAGTGAAGCTATATTTTAACACTCAATAATGAGTTTATACACTATAATATAACTTTATAATTATATTAAAAATATTTAAAAATATTCTTGTATTTTTTAAAAATATTTGGAGTTATTTGAGATATTATATACATTATTGTAAGATCATTGAGATGAAATAAATAATTTTTTGATTCATTTTAAGAGATCTTAGAAATTAGATATATGAAGTAAAAAATGGATAAGTCCTGAATTTTTTAAGAATTCATAAGGGCCATCATTGAATTTCATAAGATTCATTTAGAAATTTATATATTTTACCGAGAACAATATAATGATGAATTAATAATGGAAGAAGGTTTTTATAAGGGTCTTTATTAATTCATAAGATTCATTCTCACCAAATTGACTGAATTTGGTAAAGGCACATACTAACTATAAACCATAGGAGTTATTTAAAAATTTTGTAAGAGTTAAAAGATTTAGTAAGATCCATATTGAAAAATTTAACGGTCATAGAACATTTCATAAGAGTCATCTAACACTTCTCAAGAGACCTTAGAGATCTTAAAATTGAAAAAATATTTAAATGCATGTTCGATTTGTCAAATTTGTTCATAAGGGTAACTCTGGAGAAGAATAAAAGATGTTTTAATGTTCCTAATATGTCACATAAGAGTTATCATTCATTCTAATAATAGTCAGATGAACATTTCAAAAAATTAATTTACCCTTATGAAATTGTTTTTGACAAAAAAAATTGAAAAAGGAAGAGACTGACTAAAAATTTAAGGTTCATCTGACTAAGTATAAGAGTCGTTTTGTAAGAGTTATGTGAAAAAATGAAATATTTATTTACTATTTTGAAAAATTATTACTATCTCAAAACTAATAAAGTTATAAACTCTTAATATAGTTTGTAAATGTGAAAAAACAGTTCCTTAATGGTGACCTTGAGTCCAACAGTTAGTCAAATTTTTGGACATATGATTTCTTGAAAATATAGGGAGTTTCAAAATAATAAACCAGGTGATACTAGAAATGAATTTAATGGATTAAAAAACAAAATTGAAATTATTGTTAATATAAATGAGTGAGGAATATGATCATTAATTTGATTATAAAAATATTTCAATGTGATGAAATCAATAAAATAAATTCAATCTGATTGTGGAATTTCATGTTCACTCACTCATTGAATAAAAATACCACGCCACAAATTTTGGTTTATATTTTATCCATAGAGTTGTAGATATTGAATAATTATAGTTTTTTTTTAGATATTTTGAGAATAATAATTTTTTTATTATTGGTAAAATTAAATAGATATTTTATTTGGATTGGATAAAATGAGAAATAAAGAGGGAAACTTTAATCCTAGAATAAAAATGAAGATAAGTAATTATGATGGAAATGAATATTCATAGATCATAGGAGTACTCCCACATGGTTCAATAGAGTAATCATTAGGGAAATAATGGAACTAATAATGACTGAAGTATTTTCTACATTAATTATATAGAAAATGTATTATGGTGATCCCAAAAACAAAATAGGATAAGAATAAAGAGAAAACAAATGCCTAGAGAGAACATGATAATACTCTATAGAGGATAAATTTCTTGGTATAAAAGAAGAAGAAGATCCCATTGATAATTTTATAAATGTTATTGTTTGTCGAAGTAAATTTAATAAAAAAAATTGGCTAGATTCTGTTGATCGGATCTTATTTATCAAAGAAATAAAAAATATAGGAAGGATAAATAGTATACAAGGCATGTCCTATGGTGTCTCCTTATTATTGAAGGTGGTTTAGAAAGATAAATAAGTTTGAGGGATAGACCGATATGAACTTATGTAATTCATATTTTGTGTTGATAATTTCATATTAAGGATCTAATGGGATTTTTGATGATCGTAGTTGGTTTGAGTGTTGAGTGAAGCCAGTGATCATATTTCATACATGATCCAGAATAATGGTTGTTTATAGAGATAATCATGAAAGAAGTGAATTATAAGATTTTGAGGTAGTTGAATACTCTAGTTAAGAGTGAGATTATATCACCTTCATGCAGTGATATTTAATTACCAATTTTTATCTTCTTCAAGAGGTTGGAGAAATATTTTTAAGTGACATAAAGATTTTGTGAATCTAGTCTGATTCTAGAAAGAACATTGAGATATTATATACGTGTGGGATGAAATATGAGTTCATCATGATACATTCCCACCATAATTTTAATTTATATTAATATTATATGGAAAAATATGAATATTGGGATAAGAACCAGAAACAATAAGGATGTATTCACCCACATTGGGGGTGAACTTTGTAAAAATAAAACTTGTTATTATTTATTTTATTTTCTAAATTTCATTTGATATATGCATGTTGGGTAAATAAAATTATATCCACTATTATTACAAAATATAATAAGGGTTTTAATATAGATAAGGGTTAAATTTTACATATTAAAAAAATCCAATAAAATAGATCACCCTCATTTACTCCCCCACTTGGGTGATTGCATGGTCCATTGATCATTTTAATAAGTATTTATAGACCAAAAATATTGGAAGGAAATCCTCATGGGATACTATTTTGAGTTTATATATATTCCCCATAAAATAAATAATATAAAATTTTCCTTATCAAGAGTAACTAAGGAATGAGAGATTACACATAAGGTAGCTTTGGATCCAAGTTGAGAGGAACTATAACTGGTAAAAATGTAATTTAATAGGATGGAAACTTGATAAAAATAATATTTTATTTTGAATTAGATTGTATTTAAAAAAATAAATACTTATATAAATCTCCTTTTATTTTATATAAATTTGATATTCTTACTTAATAGATCATTTGTTATCCCTATGATGCTAAAGTACTACCATTCCTCCTTGTAAAGAGGGAACATGGGGTACTTAAATCCATACAAACAACTCATGAATTAATTTTACTGTGAAATTATGATATGGAAAGTATAAAGTCTTTTTAGGGAATGTGAGGAATGATAAATAATTAAGTATTAAGTTTTAATTATGGTAGGGTTACATCAATCATTACATATTGTTGAATTAGTGTGGGAATAGGTTTATATGGACATTGTGTCATTACTTCTAAAGTACTAGGGATTTTATATGATTCTTATATTGGTATTCCAACTAAGTAAATATTTCTATTTAATACCACTCAAGAATCCATATTCAGAAAAAAAAATTGTTGTATAAGTTTTTTTGAAGGATGTTGTGAAGTTACACGGTTTATCTAGTGTTATAGTAATTGAAAGAGATCCCATTATGACCAATGTTTTTTGGTGTGAATTCATTAAACTGTAGGAGAAAACATTAAATGTGGTTTCTTCTTATCATCTAAAAACTAATGTCCAAACCAAAGTGTTAAATATATGGTTGGATGTGTATTTGAGGTTCTTCTCCTTTGATCATCCAAAATATTAGGTGATGTACATGTTATGGGATGAATTTAGTTATAATACTTACTATCAAAACTCTATATGGAATACACTATTAAGATTTTTCTAAGGATCTAAACCCCCACATATTATTCATTACACTTATGGGAAGATGTGGTTGAGGATGTGACAAATGTTTTAGTTGAAAAAGATGAAGCATTACAATAGCTACAACTATATATACATAGGGTGTAGTAGATAATGGTGAAGTATGAAAAAAGAATACAAGGGGGTAAACTACAAGGAATAAGATATTATTTGGGTTTAGATGATACTTAGTAAACTATGGACTGCATCTAAAATTAAACAAAATACAGAAGCTAGGTATTATGGGAAAATTTTGATTATTGGGAAAATTGGAACTATTTCTTACATACTCATAGCCCTTGAAGAAATATCAGGTTACATATTGTGTTTCATATATCTCAATTTGGTGAATCATTTTGGAAACATCCCAAGGAAGAAGTTTTAACTGAAGAATTTATTAAATAAAACTATTATATAGTAGTAGGATTGGTGAGAATGATTCATGGAAGGACTAAAATGTGGATAGAAAATTAGAAAGGTAAAATAGTTAAAGAAACAACATTGGAAGATACAGAGGTTCTGAAGTCTTAGTTATGTAATTTATATTATGAATAAAAGGTGGATTTTCAAGGGGTGAAAATGGAAATTTATCTTTTAATGTTGGGTTTTTTCATTTTTTACATTTGCTAAAAAGTGATGTAAAGATAATTGATGTTAAAAGAATAGTATTTAAATAGATTATTTAAAACTGATATTCAAACAAATTTCAATTTTGTTACAATAATATCTTATGTTGAAATACACAATAAATATATATTGATAGTGTCTATAATTTTCAAGTGTTTATAAAAACCAAAATTTAAACTACCAATAAATATCAATATTTATTTCGAACATTCAAGATCAACAATTTTGAAAACTAACATTGAAATAAATTTCAATGTACATTTTCATGAAAACCCAATGTTGAGAGTGAAATTAAATGTAAGATTTTATAATAACTAATAGTTAATATCCCAAATAAATATCTATATAGTGGGATTTTCAATTTCAATAAAACCAACCATTGGGAGTGACTTTCAATGACAATTTTCATAATAACCGACATTGAATATCCCAACTAAGTATCGATATAATGGTATTTTCAATGTTTTTTATAAACAATTATGTTAAAGGGTATTTTCATGCAGGTATTCAAGAAAAATAGACATTTAATGTGAATTTCAACAACATTTTTCAAAATAAATGAAGTTTAAAGTCCCATATTAATAATGAAATCATGGGAATTTTAATGTCAGTTTTGATAAAAAAATAACGTTAAAATTTATTTATTTATTCAAATATAATAAAATATGATAACCTAAGACTTGTAACATGAATTTAAGTAGTATAAAACTATAGTAAATAACAAAAAAATTCTCAATGGAAACTTTAATACAACATCATTTACCAAAATTAAAATACACATACATGAATCTTTTTGATGTAAATCTAAAAATTAATAAAGCATAACAAATATTATAAAAATAAACTTCAAAGTAGGTTTAAGTATTCATTTTTATATCATAAAATATATTCAAAAACTTAAAAAAATTATAAAAAAAATAATGAAACTTATTGGTTTAAAACATAAGAGTTGTAAAAAAATTGGTATTTTAAAAATATTCAATTATTAAGGTCATGATAATTTCAAAAATGAATTGTAAGAAAAATAAACAATTTCAATAATTAATCTTGTAAAGTGACACTATAGTTATAAAACAACACATTTAAAATAATAAATAGTACAAATTTAAGGAAAAAATTATTAACTAATATAATAGTAATCTACCTGCACTTTTAAATAATTAATTTTATTTATTTATTTCATTGATAAGTAAAACATGTTAACATCTTTCCATGAACTGTGTTTTTATATTTATCCATTACCAAAACATATATATATAAAAAATTGTGATATTAAAGAATAAATTTAATAGAATAAAACTTAAAAATTCTATTAATCTAGAATTATTTTATGAACTCCACCCACTAAAGAGTATAGCCAATATTTCATTGATAGAAATGTGAGTAGTAAGTCCAGTGGGGTTGTTCATGAGTGGGAATTGGAATTAACTTCCTTTAGAAGTATTTTTCTTTCCTTAACATTATTGTCTTCGGATTATAGTTGTAGATATGGGATATTAAATATAGGTTTTTGGGGACTCGTGAGGGGGGGGGAATATCAATATTTGGTTTATGAATTCAATTGTGGTAAATAAGGTGGTCTCATACTTAGTCTTGGGAGCACCATCCCATGTGACTCATATTCTTCTTATTCTACTTTATTATTATTCTTATTCCTACTCCTATAATTCTAGTTTTGTATAGTTTTTATAAATATAAAGAAGTCCACTCTAGGTGGACTGATAGAACTATGAGTTTATCAATTGGTCCAAAATACTAGAAATGAACCAGAGAACTAAGGATTTACATCATAGACTCAACCAAATAAGTTAATGATGGTGGGTTATATTCATAAAATGGTATAATAATTAACTTTTAGTGTAATTATTGTCCCTTTTTTACATTAGTGTTTTGGTATGACATTGGTAAATAGGGTATAATAAATGTTGGTTGTTAGGGGCAGGTGAGGGTAGAATATATATATATATATATATATATATATTATCGATTGGGATATGGATATTGAGGGTGTGATTTCCTTGGCATTAAGAGAAAATTACCATAAGAGTCTTAGTCTTCTTCTTCCTCTTATATTTTTAGTTTTGGTCAATTCCTATAAATAAAAAAGAAGTCCACTGTGGATGGATCGGTGGTATGTGGGGTTTATCAATTTTTCTAACTTGTTAGATGTCTATCATATTTGGATCATTTTTGTAATGGAGACATGGCTTGAAGTAATAGAGTAATGTTTGGGATGTTTCTAAGATGTTCTCTTTGGATAAGCTTTGATGTTGGATAAGATGATGCAAGGATAATAAAATTTGGATCCAGAAATGAAAGAACAGGTAGAATTATAGAAATACCTCACACACCTAGTGCATCACTTTGAGGGATATTTTTTGATTATGTAGGTGATTTAATCACATAAATAAAAGAATTATAGAATGACTACATAGGGGTGGAACGTGTATTTTATATAAAATACAATGGGAAATGTGAAAGGTGTGTTATTTACACTTTGTATGCTACATGATGATTCATGATCTTCAGTGATCATGGTGAAATCTATCACACATTCATCTAGAATAAAAGAAACAAAAATAAAACACTAAGGTTTGATTGGGATGGTGTACACAACCGCTTTCAGGTATGATCATATACAAGTCACTCAAGGATCTGAATTACATGAGTTCAATGGGATGGACATGAGGATATGGAACCCTCGAGAAGATCTATATTTATAAAATCATTGGAATAGATGCAAGACCAAGCCCTTTAGCATTTATCCTCATGTATTCCTTTGAATTTAATCATTTTTGGGATGAACTATCCAAGGAAGCTATGAAGAAGAAGAAAGACAGCAATATGGACACATATTTAACTATGTTACCAAGGTTACATGGTTTTCCCACATGATTGATGTCTAATATATTCATTAGTTGTGATAAATATTTATTCATGGTAGAGAATCCTAATAGAACTAGTTATTAATTGAGTAAACATTCAAATCATGGGGGTCACACACTTTGTTCAATAGTATTACCATTTTTAATCTCTTCTCAAGAACATTTATTGGATTTTGTAGTTTGGTTGGTTTATATGAAGCTACAATGGTATCCCAAACATTAGCTATAACAACCCTACTCTTTATTTCACATTAATTATTCAATTATTACATAAAATTACACTTAATACAACCCAAAATATTGATAAGTCTAGTGTCTTTTGGAATTAGGTATATTACATAATAGCTTAAAACATGAAATATTTCATCTTTATTGAAAAACTCCTTAACTTGTTCATAATATTACTTTATACTTAAAACTGTATGGGATATCCTGAGGAAAAAAATATGCAAAGGGGTGAGCTATAAAGCTCAGTAAGGGAATAAACAAGGCATAACATGAAGAAGATGATACATGTTAGACAATAGGAATATCAATAGGAATAAAAAGAGTATAAACCATAAACATTAGCAATGATATATGATATAGAATGTTAATCATAAAGACAACATGGGAAATGTAGCAATAACTTCAAACACTGCATTTTAAACATATGTCATGTCTAAATCTACCAAAAATTTATGGTAGACAAAGTCCCACAATGGAATGAGGAAAACCCCTATACCAACATGATGTATCATGATACTAAACATTACCCAATGCATTAGATTTCTATTTTGCCACACCCATCATAATCATTTCATTATCATGCTTAAGTGTGCCACATAGATCATATGACATGGATTCATTAATCATCATAATTTATTCCACGAATAAGGAATGTGCAATAAATACATGTAATTCCCAAATAAATAAGTATATGTTCATAAATGTTAATACCCTTGAAAGAATAATTGGTGGAATTCACTACATAATTGCTTTGGAATGGAAACTGACGGTGAA
The DNA here is from genome assembly GCA_963277665.1 of Viscum album. Taxonomy (NCBI): domain Eukaryota; kingdom Viridiplantae; phylum Streptophyta; class Magnoliopsida; order Santalales; family Viscaceae; genus Viscum; species Viscum album. The sequence goes on along the minus strand of OY728163.1, from coordinate 1,641,988,146 downwards.
AATTTGGTAGCATAACAACATTGCTTAAAAATTCAAAAAAATGGTTGATAAGAGAGAAAGGGGTATCACATTATTTGGACATAAAATGGTAAGTAATAGGGACATGTAAAATTATGTCCCATCATCAGAAAGTTGTAAATATAAGGCATAAGGTAATGAAGAATCATTAATTTTTTTTAAAGGTTGGGGTCAAAGCCTCATTTTATTATTTAAAGGAAAGACCTCTTTAGACTGGGTAGAGGGTTACCCATTACATATCCTAAAGGCCCAAGGCCAAGTGTCATGAATACTAGGCTTGAAAGCCAATTTTTTTGGCCCAAAGGGCCCCTCAGTGAATAGTACTGCTATAGTACCCGGGGTGCTACAGTACCGCTCGTAACGGGTGTATATAAAGGATCATTGGAGACTAAATGAGAGTGAAAGGAATTTCTCATAACTTATACATAAATTTATAAGTGAGCAGATTATAGAATATTATATCTCATCATAATAAAATGAAAAGTAAAATACATAACATAAAAGGAGTTCTTGATAAATGGGGAGAGTGGAAGATCCCTTAAGGAATTTTAGCATAGTAATGACTTAGGTAAAGGTCAATATGAGAGAGAATAAATGATCTCTAATTCAAATAACATCATTTGGATAGTAAGGGGATGTTTATAAATAAATTAAATTATAAAAAAAAATCAATTAAGAATACTAATTCCAAAGAAGGTACTTAAATTTAAAGGATGAGAGCAAGGTGAGGATCCCTTATTGAGTGTGTGATTCCAAAGGCTTGGGAGGGGCTTCTTGAAATCTTATTGTGCCTTGGGAGGATTCTAGGGAATGGAGGTCAGAGTATTGAAATTCTCCATGGATTTTTAGTGAAGATAAATGGGATCTTGGGTGGGTTTGTATAGTAAATGAGGGGGATTTCAATGTTATTTAGGTTTTTGACACCACATAATAAAATATACAGAACCATGAACCATACCATGGTTTTTTCTCATGGTTTCTACCATTGGATTGGTTTACCTTATTTTATAAGTCCATGGGACGAACTTATTAAAATATTATCATTGGTGATGTGGAGGTGAGTTACACTCATAAAGATATGATTTTAAAATCATAAAATATATTATAAGTCTTGGAGGATTCATAATGGATTTACAAAATAAATAAAATAAAATAAAATCACATTATTTTAAATTTAAAAAATATATTTTTTCATTTATCCCATTTATATTACTTATTACATCACTTTTGGGTCATCGTGATGTCATAAAATACAAGGTCTATTTATAGGTATGTACTTTTTAACCGAAAATTATATTATCTCAAAAAATTAAGAAAATTCAACATTGGATAATTTACACATCCTGATTCCTAAAATAAAAACTAATATTTATTAAAAATGATGTGTTTTTTACAATAACATTTTTTGAAACCTTATAAAAATCACATTTGACTTCATGAAAATAAAATTTATTTAATAATAATATTTTATTAAAATATTACTTATTTCATAAATATGTTAATTCATCAAAATAGATTTCCTAATTGAATCTTAAAATTTACCAAAAATATTATTTTTGTTTTATTGATTCAAAATAAAAATCATTTATAAAGTAATAACAATATGATGGAAATATATTCATTATTCTATACAAAATAATATACATACTCATATTTCTAGGGTCTTATTACATATCCCATTAATACACCATAAAATTTCATAAGAGTAAGGTGTACAATGGTGGGACTTTCATACGGTGGTTTGAGAACATGGTTTGTGTAACGACCCAAAGTTTCATTAATGAAAATCCCTCTTGATCGAGTTAAATGTTTCTTTATAAAAAATGTTTTTATAAGATGTCAACTTCTTTAGTTTTATGTCAATATTTGTGACCGTTACTTTTATAGTCGTTGAACAGTGATCACTTGAGTAGTATAAATATATGGCTTTAATGAACCCAATTTTACTCAGACAAAGGAAGTGATGGCCTCATCCAGTAGAATTTCCTCATACGAAGCCCATTTGTCGAAGCTCGGAAAAGAGGTGGCATCTTTGGGCTTCTCCCTTGACCAAGCCCAAGCTGAGCTTCATTATGTCAAGCTCGAACGGGACCGTCTATGGGAAAAGTGGAAGTTGATAGAGATTACCACTCGAGCGATGTTATCCGAGCCGCCCCAAGAGTCTGTCACCATCGCACACCTTACCCTTAGGTCTTATGCGGCTATTCTAAGGGGTTATTTAACAAATATGTAGTACTATGTTCATGTGCATTATTTTTGTATATAATAATGAATATAATATCTAGTAATTTTTGATACATTGTAAATAGTTTTTAAAGTACAAATGGTGTTTTTGGTTATTATTTAATTAAGAATTATATTTTATTAAATTAAGGGATTTTTTTGAATTAAATAATATTTTAATAAAATATTATTATTAATATTAAATTAATTTTTATTAAATATAAATGACCTTATAATTTTATGAATGCAATTAAAATTTTATTAAGGTTTGAAAGCCATTTCTGTCAAAACCCGTAATTTTTTATAAATGTCAGTTTTTATTTTAAAAGTGAAAATTCACATATTTAAAAAATTATTTAGATAAAATAAATATTATTTTTGGAATCAGGACGTCGAAATTATCCAATGGTGAATTTTTCATAATTTTCTGAGACAGTCAAATTTTTGGGTAAAAATTAAATACCATTTAAATATATAATGTGTTTTATGACATCATAATGACCCAATGGTGATTTAATAAAATACCATAATCCTTATGTTAGGCCAATATGTGTTTTATCATTAATATAATGTGATTTTGGGTTTTTTTGACTTACTTTTCAAAGTATTAATGGAGCCCTCAAGACTTATTCAACACTTTGCCTTTTTAAATTAATTTCCATGGGAGTGTGACTCACCTCCACATAAGCAACCCTAATTTTTTTAATAAGTTCGGACCTTGGCCTTGTAAAATATTGTTTTCCTCTTTCCTTTTATAGAAACCATGGGCAAATACCATGGGATGGTTTGTGGTTTGGATTATTTTAATGTAAGGGGTCCCAAACCTAAATAATAAAGAATTCTCTCACCTTTCCTATATAAACCCACACAAGCTCCCACTTCCTCCTCACTCAAAGCCCTTGGAGTTCGTCCAACCTCTTCCCTACTCTCTCTAGAATCCTCTCAAGGTGCCCCAATCTCCCAAGAAGCCTCTCACAAGCCTCTCTCTAGCCTTTGGAAGCACACTTCCAAGTAAGGGTTTTTTCTTCCTTTCTCATTTTTGTCAATATTATTTAAGTTGTATTGCCCTTTTAATTTCAATTATGAATGTTGGGGTATGGTTTCACACCTCCCCCATAGTGACCTCTTATTGTTTGAATGATGGGAGACCCCTTTCTCTCTCATTAAATTCCTCCCATGTACACCCGTTACTATGCCGAAATTCCGAAAGGAACTTTTTCTCCTCTTTTATATTCAAGCAATACTTTTGTATCATGAATCTAAATTCCTTTTCAATTGTTGGTAAATGTATCTATATGAACTCCTTACTGTCCATTACATGTAAATATGATGAGGAACCCGTTTCTCTCTCATCAACCATTTTTATGAATTCTTATGTCACGTTGTTACGCTGCCGAAATCACACCGATTTTCTAAGCCAATATCATTGTGTAGTGAATACCATTCCCATTTCTCCATCAAGGGTATTCACCTTTATGCACATTTACTTATTTATTATAAAGTTTCATGTATGAATTCCACATTCCTTTATCGTGGAATAAATTATTATGTTTTATGAATCCATGTTTTATGATCCATGTGGCACACTTATGCATGAAATGAAATGTTTAAGAAGGCTGCGCCCTTATAGCGCTCCAATGCATTGGGTAAAGTATAGTATCATGATACGTCAAGTGCAATGAGTGTTGACTCATGCTAATTCAATTGCAACGAGGGTTTACTCGTTCTTAAAGTGCAATGAGGGTTTACTCATGCTCCATGTGCAATGAGCCTTGGCTCATGCTAATTCAATGTTAAGTGTTGTTTCCACATTTCCATGTTATGATTACCATGATTTATCATGCCTTTATGTTCATGTTTCTTTTATTCTCTATTGATATGCCTATTTCCTAACATGTATTGTATTCCTCATGTTATTCCATGTGTTCTCCCTTACTGGGCTTTACAGCTCACCCTTTTCTTATGCATATCCTCAGGTTATCCCATGAAATGCTAAGTACGAAGGAATGTAGTGGTCATGTAAAGGAAGTTTTCAATAAAGATGTTGTATTTCAAGTTTAGAGTTTTTATGTAATGATCCTAAGCCCCAAAGACACTAAACCTCTCGATGTTCTTTGTTGTATCAAGTGAAGTTTTATGTAATAAAGTATGTTTAAGTTGTAATAAAAAGCAGGGTTGTCATAGTTGGTATCAGAGGATAGTTTTAGGTATTTTTGGGATTAGGAAACCCTATAAAAGCCTTAGATACAAGACTATGTATAACAAAAACATCCCTATGTTTTGGTAAGTATTGAGTAAGTGGTTTATCAAGCATATACATCTCTGTCTGGATACGAGCAGGTAGAGGCGGCTCTGGCACAGATGTATCCTAGGGGTAAAACCCGAAAACACCGCTTTGAGCTAGACTCGAATGGGAACTGGTGCACGACAATGGGCCTTACTACACTCTTGGTTACGACACTCCTGGGGGATATGTTTTGATAAATTCACAAGCTTAGTATGAACCCTTATTAAGGGAAAAATGCCCCTAAGAATTTATGTCAGAAGGTAGATCATGAAAAGCCTGGATTGAATCCTATAGACTCATGAGTTAAAGAGATTAAAGTGTATTTATAAGTCATCAAATTTTGTCTTTGGATTACCCTTTATGTGTTACCCCTAACTTTCCTTTTATTCCATCCAATGGCCGGTAATAGGAGAACTCGGGCTAAAAACCGTTGTGAATATCAGTGTGATGATTGTACTAATGAGATACCCAATCCAATGGGAGCGGGAATCGCAAACTTTGTCACGCTTCTCTCTCAGCTAACTCAAGTTTTGAATAGAAACATGGGTCAAGAGGAACGTTCAACCCCCCCCTAAGAAAGAACAAGTCGCTATTGAAAGCTTCATGAGACAAAGGCCTCCTACTTTTAGTGGATCATATGATCCCATGATCGTTGAGCAATGGATCAACTCCATTGAAAAGATATTCTCCATCCTCCATTGTTCTGAACAAGAGAAGGTTCTCCTGGAGGCTTATCATATGGAGGGTGAAGCTGATCAATGGTGGACGTTGATCAAAAATACGAAGCCTGAGGAGGAGATCGAGGCTTTGGAATGGAAGGAATTTCGGAAGATGTTTTTTGATAAATATTTTCCGCGCACCCTCCGTCTTAAGATGGAAATGGACTTCCTTTACCTCAAGCAAAAAGATGAAGAATCTGTGGGAGCGTACGAGGAAAACTTCACAAGGCTTGCACGATACGCTTCCGGCTTTGTCGTTACCCCCGAATGCAAGGTTGACCGCTTCTTTGGTGGGCTGAAGCATAGCTTGCGGAAAGTATTAGCGATCCGTGATTTCAACAGCTATGAGGAAATTGTCTAGTGTGCCCTCAAGGTTGAAATGGAGATCGGAGAATCACAGGGGTATCATGGGGAAAAGAAGCGTAAGGTGGACTTCAATGCTGGTGGTCCGATGGATAAATCCAACGGCACTAAGAAGTTCCAGCACCCCACTTGCCAAAAGTGCGGAAAGAAGCACCCTGGAAATTGCCTTAGGGGGATGAGAAAATGCTTCAAGTGTGGAAGGGAAGGGCACCTAGCTATTGACTATTGGAAAGAAGGACCCGCAGCTGCGACAGAGGAGAGGAATGCTCTGTTCGAACCTCAACACGTTGTTCAATGCTACAAATTCAAAGAACTGGGTCATTTTTCAAATCAGTGCCCTAATCTAAGGGTTTTCGGAGGCAACCAACAACCTCCAAGACAGCAAGAAAGAGATTTTTCCATCACTTCTGCCGAAATGAACCCCAAAAACGAAGTGGTGACAGGTATGCTAGTTATTCATTCAAGAATAGAGAACGTACTTTTTGATTCAGGTTCTACGCATTCTTTTATATCTCAAAAGTTTAGTAGAACAATCCCAGCACCACCACAAATCATGGATGTAAAGATGTCAGTGAGTACGGAAAATGGGGCAATCATTTCATCCCATGAGTATAAGTCCTCCCCTGTTATAATCTGTGGATTGAATTTCCCGGAGAACCTCATCATACTCCCTCTGGTGGAATTTGATTCAATTCTTGGCATGGATTGGATTTCCTTATATAGAGCCAACATAAATTGTCGGGAGAGGGAAATCACACTCCATATGGAGAATCGACCCCCGATTCTTTACAAGTGTCAGGAGGAATATGAATCTCTTTTATCTCCATCATCTCAAGCATGGATATTACTGCCTTATGAGAACGCATATCTGGCTCAGATGATTGAGTCCAAGGAAGAAACCACCCTTGAAGAAATGCCTATTGTGAGGGAATTTGCTGAAGTGTTTCCCGAGGAACTTCCTGTTCTTCCTCCAAGAAGAGATGTTGAGTTCTAAATTGAACTTATACCTGGGGCGCTACCAATATCCAAGACTCCATATAGAATGGTTGTTGTTGAGCTTGAAGAGCTGAAGAAACAACTACAGGAGAATCTGGATAAAGGGTTTATATGCCCAAGTGCATCACCATGGGGTGCACCAGTCCTCTTCGTCAAGAAGAAGGATGGGTCAATGCGGCTTTGCATCGATTATCGTGAACTTAACAAAATCATGATAAAGAACAAGTATCCTCTCCCAATAATCGACGAATTGTTTGATCAGCTACGTGGAGCACAATACTTCTCCAAGGTGGACTTGCGGTCGGGATATTATCAAGTAAGGGTGAAGAAGGAAGATATCCCCAAGACTGCTTTTCGTACAAGGTACAGGCACTATGAATTCATAGTAATGCCTTTCGGACTCACCAATGCTCCAGCAATATTCATGGACTTGATGAATAGAGTCTTTAGAGATTACCTAGACAAATTTGTGGTAGTCTTTATAGATGATATTCTAATATACTCCAAAACCAAGGAGGACCATGAGGAGCATTTAAGAACTGTACTGGAGACTTTGCGCAAGGAGAAGCTCTTTGCCAAGTACAGCAAGTGTGAGTTCTGTTTAAAGGAAGTCTCATTCTTGGTCCATATCATCACAAGCAGTGGGATATCTGTGGACCCCTCCAAAATAGATGCAATTGAGTGATGGACGAGGCCAACATCGGTAACTGATATCCGTAGCTTCTTGGGGTTAGCTGGATATTATCGACGATTTGTGAGAAATTTCTCACGATTGTCCAACCCTCTTTCCAAGCTAACTCGAAAGGGAGTAAAGTTCGCTTGGAGTGATGAATGCGAAGAAAGCTTCAAGGAGTTGAAAATGAGGCTTATCACTGCACCCGTGCTCACTTTACCAACAAGTGGGGAGCTTTTTGTGGTATTCAGTGATGATTCGAAAAAGGGCTTAGGATGTGTGCTGATGAATAATGATAAAGTGATATCCTATGCCTCAAGGCAGTTGAAAATCCATGAGCGAAACTATCCAACGCATGATCTAGAGTTGGAGGCTGTGATCTTTTCCTTGAAAATCTGGCGGCATTATCTCTATGGAGAGAAATGTGAGATATATACTGACCACAAGAGTCTTAAATATATTTTCACACAGAAAGAGCTTAATATGCGCCAGAGAAGATGGGTAGAGCTCATCAAGGATTATGACTGTTCAATACATTACCACCCTGGGAAAACGAACAAGGTGGCAGATGCCCTAAGTAGAAAGGATCCAGCTATTCTATCAATGATGAGAATTGAGAAGGATCCAATCTTCTTAGACTTGATGAAGATGGATGTGGGAATCATAAAGAAGGGAACATCATCAATACTTTCACAAATGATTGCTCAACCATCTCTTTTGGAAAGGTTAAAGGATGCTCAAAAGGATGATGCAGGAATCCAAGAAAAAGTGGAAGTTATCAAAAAGGGAAAATCCTCAGAGTTTAATGTTAATGAAGAATGAATTGTGCATTTTGGGAAAAGACTATGTGTTCCATCAAGTGCGGAGCTGAAGAAGGAACTTTTGGATGATGCACATAGTTCAAATTTCTCTATTCACCCAGGGAGCACAAAGATGTATCGAGATCTCCAAGAAAACTTTTGGTGGGATAATATGAAGAAGGAGATCGCTGAATATACATCAAAGTGCCTGGTGTGTCAGCAAGTGATGGCAGAGAGGCAGAAGTCTAAGGGGATGATACAACCATTGCCCATACTAGAATGGAAATGGGAGAACATCACCATGGACTTTGTCACTGGACTTCCAAGGACATCCAAAGGCAACAATGCAATCTGGGTTGTTGTGGATCGTCTTACGAAGACTACACACTTCATTTCTATTCGAGAGGATTTTTCTTTGGATCAAATGGCATGGATATATATCAGGGATGTGGTATGGTTGCATGGAGTACCACTATCTATTATGTCTGACCGAGATCCAAGATTCACCTCTAATTTTTGGAAGAGTCTACAACATGCTCTGAATACTGAAGTGAACTTCAGTACGGCCTATCATCCTCAAAATGATGGCCAATCTGAGTGGACTATCCAAACACTTGAGGACATGTAGATAGCATGATCAATGGAATTTAAAGGAGGATGGGATAAACATCTTCCTTTGGTTGAGTTCTCTTATAATAATAGTTTCCACTCGAGCATCCAAATGGCACCATATGAAGCCCTGTATGGTAAAAGGTGTAGAACACCGGCATGTTGGGATGAGGTCGGTGAACGTAAGCTGGTTGGACCAGAAATGGTCGAAGAAATGGTGGAGAAGGTGAAAAACATTCAGCAACATATCAAGGCAGCCCAAATTCGACAGAAGAGTTATGAAGATAATCGTCGACGAGACCTTGAGTTTAAAGTCGGAGGCATGGTGTTTTTATGCATATCTCCGTGGAATAAGGTCATGAGGTTTGGAAAGAAAGGGAAGGTAAGTCCAAGGTACATCGGCCCCTTCGAGATTCTTGATCTTGTTGGGGTTGTGGCCTATCGACTAGCACTTCCACCTACTATGGCCAAGATGCATGATTTCTTTCATGTATCCATCTTAAGAAAGTACATACCAGACCCTTCACATGTACTCTCTTCCGAGGTGGTACAATTTGAAGATGATCTTTCTTATGAGGAGAAACCAGTGAAGATCTTAGATCGTAGAGAAAAAGTTCTACGAAATCAGACAATGCCCCTCATCAAGGTGTTGTGGAGAAACCACAAGTTTGAAGAAGCAACTTGGGAGTCGGAGGATATGATGAAGCTGAGTTACCCACATTTGTTTTAGTGTGGGAAAAGGAAAATTTCGAGGGCGAAATTTCTTAAGGGGGGAATATTGTAACGACCCAAAGTTTCATTAATGAAAATCCCTCTTGATCCAGTTAAATGTTTCTTTATGAAAAATGTTTTTATAAGATGTCAACTTCTTCAGTTTTATGTTAAGATTTGTGACCGTTACTTTTATATTCATTGAACAGTGATCACTTGAGTAGTATAAATATATGGCTTTAACGAACCCAATTTTACTCAGACAAAGGAAGCGATGGCCTCATCCAGTAGAACTGCCCCATACGAAGCCCATTTGTTGGAGCTTGGAAAAGAGGTGGCGTCTTTGGGCTTCGCCCTTGACAAGCCCAAGCTGTGCTTCATTATGTCAAGCTCGAACGGGACCGTCTACGGGAAAAGTGGAAGTTGATAGATATTACCACTCGAGCGATGTTATCTAAGCCGCCCCAAGAGTTTGTCACCATCGCACACCTTACCCTTATGTCTTATGCGGCTATTCTAAGGGGTTATGTAACAAATAAGTATTACTATGTTCATGTGCATTATTTTTGTATATAATAATGAATATAATATCTAGTCATTTTTGATACATTGTAAATAGTTTTTAAAGTACAAATGGTGTTTTGGTTATTATTTAATTAAGAATTATATTTTATTAAATTAAGGGATTTTTTTGAATTAAATAATATTTTAATAAAATATTATTATTAATATTAAATTAATTTTTATTAAATATAAATGACCTTATAATTTTATGAATGCAATTAAAATTTTTATTAAGGTTTGAAAGTCATTTCTGTCAAAACCCGTGAATTTTTTATAAATGTCAGTTTTTATTTTAAAAGTGAAAATTCACATATTTAGAAAATTATTTAGATAAAATAAATATTATTTTTGGAATCAGGATGTCGAAATTATCCAACGGTGAATTTTTCATAATTTTCTGAGACAGTCAAATTTTTGGGTAAAAATTAAATACCATTTAAATATATAATGTGTTTTATGACATCATAATGACCCAATGGTGATGTAATAAAATACCATAATCCTTATGTTCGGCCAATATGTGTTTTATCATTAATATAATGTGATTTTGGGTTTGTTTGACTTACTTTTCAAAGCATTAATGGAGCCCTCAAGACTTATTCAACACTTTGCCTTTTTAAATTAATTTCCATGGGAGTGTGACTCACCTCCACATAAGCAACCCTAATTTTTTTAATAATTTCGGACCTTGTCCTTGTAAAATATTGTTTTCCTCTTTCCTTTTCCAGAAACCATGGGCAAATAACATGGGATGGTTTGTGGTTTGGATTATTTTAATATAAGGGCCCGAAACCTAAATAATAAAGAATTCTCTCACCTTTCCTATATAAACCCACCCAAGCTCCCACTTCCTCCTCACTCAAAGCCCTTTGAGTTCGTCCAACCTCTGCCCTACTCTCTCTAGAATCCTCTCAAGGTTCCCCAAGCTCCCAAGAAGCCTCTCACAAGCCTCTCTCTAGCCTTTGGAAGCACACTTCCAAGTAAGGGTTTTTTCTTCCTTTCCCATTTTTGTCAATTTTATTTAAGTTGTATTGCCCTTTTAATTTCAATTATGAATGTTGGGGTATGGTTTCTCACCTCCCCCATAATTCCCTCTTATTGTTTGAATGATGGGAGACCCCTTTCTCCCTCATTAAATGCCTCCCATGTACACCCGTTACTATGACGAAATTCCAAAAGGAACTTTTTCTCCTCTTTTATATTCAAGCAATACTTTTGTATCATGAATCTAAATTCCTTTTCAATTATTGGGACATGTATCTATATGAACTCCTTACTTTCCATTACATGTAAATATGATGAGGAACCTGTTTCTCTCTCATCAACCATTTTTATGAATTCTTATGTCACGTCGTTACGCTGCCGAAATCACACCGATTTTCTAAGCCAATATCATTGTGTAGTGAATACCATGCCCATTTCTCCATCAAGGGTATTCACCTTTATGAACATTTACTTATTGATTATAAAGTTTCATGTATGAATTCCACATTCCTTTATCGTGGAATAAATGATTATGTTTTATGAATCCATGTTTTATGATCCATGTGGCACACTTATGCATGAAATGAAATGTTTAAGAAGGGTGCGCCCTTATAGCGCTCCAATGCATTGGGTAAAGTATAGTATCATGATACGTCAAGTGCAATGAGTGTTGACTCATTCTAATTCAAGTGCAACGAGGGTTTACTTGTTCTTCAAGTGCAATGAGGGTTTACTCATTCTCCATGTGCAATGAGCCTTGGCTCATGCTAATTCAATGTTAAGTGTTGTTGCCACATTTCCATGTTATGATTACCATGATTTATCATGCCTTTATGTTCATTTTCTTTTATGCTCTATTGATATTACTATTGCCTAACATGTATTGTACTCCTCATATTATTCCATGTGTTCTCCCTTACTGGGCTTTACAGCTCACCCTTTTCTTATGCATGTCCTCAGGTTATCCCATGCAATGCTAAGTACGAAGGAATGTAGTGGTCATGTAAAGGAAGTTTTCAATAAAGATGTTGTATTTCAAGTTTAGATTTTTTATGTAATGATCCTAAGCCCAAAATACAATAAACCTCTCGATCTTCTTTGTTGTATCAAGTGGATTTTTATGTAATAAAGCATGTTTAAGTTGTAATAAAAAGCAGGGTTGTCATAGTTTGGGATGTGATATCGATGAGCTTAAACTTCTCTCATAAAAAGTTTTTCTCATGCTTAAGTTGTTGGATCTCAAATTGGGATTAGTCAAGGGAAAAGACAAAAAATTTCATCTCCCTAGAAAGCTCTAATAAATGGGATTCATAGGGTATGATCCTACTGGTTGAGGCCATCACTTCCTTTTTCTGGGAAAATCATATTTTTTTAACCCTGTATTTATACTAATCATGTGATCATTGTTCAACGGATATATTATCAATGGTAATTTTACATAACAGTATTTTAAATCCAATGGGAATAATAATACAAAATAAGTGTATGTGTTTTCTATATTATATAACAAAATATTTAATTAAATTAAAAGGGTAATTCTATTCATAATAGTTGGGTTTGTTACAATCTTCATCCCTTTATAAATTTTTCCATCAAAATTTCATTTTCCCACACTAAAAGATATGATGGTAACTCTACTTCATCACCTCCTTTGGTTCCCATGTGACTTTTCAAAACTTTTTATTTCTCCATAAAATTATGACAAGGTTAATTGTATTATTTTGTAGAACTTTTTATCTATGATCTAAGAACTTCACAGGTTATTCCTCATAGGAAAGGTTATTCTCCAATGGTACTACCTATGGATTGATTAAATGTGAGGGTTCTAGTATGTACTTTCTTAAGAGGGATACATGGAATAGGTCATGTACTTGAGATAGGTTTAGTGGGAGTGCTAGTCGATAGGACATCGTTCTATTGTGATCAAGGATATCAACAGGGATGATGTACCTTGGACTAAGATTTCCCTTCTTCCCAAATATTATCACTTCATTCCATGAAGATATGCGGAGGAACACCATGTCTCTAACATCAAACTCTACATATCATCAATGATTGTCATCATAGATCTTGTGTTGAATCTGAGAAGCCTTGATGTTTTTTTGAATGGCCTTAACTTTATCCACCATTTCCTCAACCAGTTCAGGACCTATAAGTTTTCATTCCATAACTTCATCCCATCATGCAAGTGTTCTACACCTCTTCCCATAAAGGGCATCATATGTATCCATTTGGATGCTCGAGTGGAAACTAATGTTGTAAGCGAACTCATACAGAGGAAGATGTTGGTATCATCCTCCTTTGAAGTTAATTGATCATGCTCTCAACATATCCTTATTTTTTTGATAGTTTACTCAGATTGGCCATAATTTTGAGGGTGATATGCCTTACTGAAGTTCATCTCAATTTTTAGAGAATGTTAGAGACTTTTTCCAAAATATAGAGGTGAATCATAGATCGTGATCAGACACAATAGATAGGGGTACCCCATAAAGCCTCGCCACTTCTTTGATGTATATTCATACAAGTTGATCTAGTTATAAATCCTCTCGAATCGCAATGAAGTGTGCAGTCTTTGTAAGACGATCCAAAATAGCCCAGATAGAATTATTTCCTTTGGATGTCTTTGGAAGTCCAATGATAAAGTCCATGGTTATGTTTTTCTATTTATATATTGGTATGGGTAATGGTTTCATCATCCCCTTTACTTCTGCATTTCATCCTTCACTTACTGACATACCAGACACTTTGATGTCTATTCATTGATCTCCTTCTTCATGTTGTGCCACAAATAGTGCTCTTTTAGATATCAAAACATAGTTTTTTTCCTGAGTTAATGGAGAAATTTTAACTATTTGTATCATCTAATAGTTATTTCATTAACTCGATATTTGATTAAACATATATCCTTGACCAAAATCTCACAATTACTTGTTCATTAACCTTAAACTCTAGGTATTTACCTTTTTATAGTTTTTAGTTTCTTCTGAATTCCCACGCCATCTTTTTTATTATCCTTTAACCTTTCAAGAAGATACATTTGATAAATAATTTTTGAAATGATGGTTGATGTTACTTCCTTTATGATTCCCATGTCTATCCTATTTAATTCTAAGAATATTGGATCCTTATCAATTCTCTTAAATTATAAAATTGTAGGATACTTTCTACTTAACAAATCTGCTGCCTTCTTTGCTTCACTGGGATGGTAGTGGGTTAAGTAGTTTTAATCCTTGATGATCTATAACCATATTTTTTGGGGCATATTCATATCTTTCTATGTGAATATATAATTGAGACTTTTGTTATATGTATATATTTCACACTTCTCCCCAAAGAGATAATGTTTCCATAATTTCAAAGATAATATTACTAAATCCAACTCTAGACCATGCATTGGACTGTTATTTTCATGAACTTTCAACAACCTTGAATCATAGGCTATGAATTTTTCATTTTGCATCAACACACATCCCAATCCCCTCTTCTAATAATATCTGAATATTATGAAATGTTCTCCACTTGTGGGTAGTGTGAACTTAGGGGCAGTGATAAGCCTTCTTTTCCACTCCACGAATATTTTTTCAAAATCATCATTCCAATAAAACTTGACTCCCTTATGTGTTAACTTATTAATATGGTTTTAAATATGTGATAAATTCCTCAAAAATAAACGATAATACCCAGATAACCCAAGAAAACTATGGATATCTATCAGAGATATTGGCCTCGTTTATCCTTTAATTACATTTGTCTTTGAATGATCCATAGATATCCTATTTATTATGATAATATGTCCCAATAAAAATACTTCCTTCAACAATAACATATATTTTCTATAATTTGAATAAATCTTCTCCTTCCATAAGGCCTTTAGCAAAGTGTTCAATTTCTCCTCATGATCCTACTTGATTTTAAAGTATATTAGAATATCATCTATAAAGACTACCACAAATTTCTCTAGGTAATGTATAAAGACTCTATTCATCAAGTCCATAAATATTTATAGAGCATTAGTGATTCTAAATGGCATCACTATGAACTCACGGTGATCGCACCTTGTACAAAAATCAGTCTTGGGGATATTTTCCTACTTCACCCTTACTTAATAATATACCGACCGAATATCCCCTTTGAAGAAGTGTTGTTCTACACGTAGCTGATCGAACAAATAATCAATATGTGGTAGAGGATACTTGTTCTCTATCATGATCTTTTTGAGCTCATGATAATCAATGCAATGGTACATTGACCTATCCTTCTTATTAATGAAGATAACTGGTGCACCCCATGGTGAAGCACTTGGGTGTATAAACCCTTTATCTAGATTCTTCTATATTTGTTTCTTTATCTCCTCAAGTTCCAAAATAATAATCCTATATGGAGTCCTTGGTATGGGTAATTCCCTAGATATATGATCAATTGAAAAATCAACCTCCCTACTAGGAGGATGATTATGAAATTCCTCATGAAACACATCAGTGTATCCCCTCACAATAGGCATGTATTCGAGGATGATCATTTCTCTACACTCAATAATTTGATTGAGGTATGATTTATAGTATTGCAATAATATCTACACTTTAAATGATATTGTTAAATAATATTCATCCTCCTCCTTTCACTTCTACATAATCGAGGGTCGATTTTCCATACGGAGAGTGGTTTCTTTCTTGTGTAAATTTATGTTGGCTATATACAGGGAAAGCCAGTCCATGCTCAGAATTTTATCAAATTCCACTATAGGAAGTTTGAAAAGGTTCTCTAATAAGTTCAGACCACAAATTTTGATAGGGTATGAGTTATATACATGGGATGCAATAATTACCCCATTTTTCATTTTCATCGACATATCTACTTTCATGATTTGTAGTGGTGTTTGGATAGTTCTAATACAAAAAATTTATATGAAGGAATATGTTGAACCAGAATAAAAAAGTATGTTTTCTATTCTTGAATGAATAACTAGTGTACCCATCATCACTTCATTGTTGGGATTTACTTCAGTAGTAGTGATGGAAAATCTCTACCTTACTTCCATAGAGGTAGTTGGTTGCCTCCGAAAACTCTTTTCTTGGGGAATTGGTTTCAAAGTGTTGTGCTTCCTTGTAGTTAAATAAATGGACAATGCTCTAAAGTTTGATCGGATAATTCCTTTCCTCTGTCTCATTCATGGGTTTCTCCTATCATAAATTTCTAGCTAGGTGTCCTTACTTTCCACACCTAAAGCATTTCATTGTTCCCTTCAGAAAATTTCTAGGGTGCTTCGTCCTGCACTCTTCACAAGTGAGATGTTTAAATTTCTTGGCACCGTTAGATCTCTCTATCAGACCACAAGAATTAAACTATACTTTTCAATTCTTATCCCCATGATACCCTTAAGAATCCTTGATCTTCATTTCTACTTTGAGGGTACATCATAAAATTTCATCATATCTATTAAAGTCACATATCAACAAATCTTTTCATATATTAGGTTTTATCCCACCAAAGAAGAGGTCAAACCTTCATTCTAGGGTAGCAACAAAGTTGGAGGTGTATTGTGAAAGTCTTGTGAAGTTTTCCTCATAATCCCCAACAGATCTATTTCCTTTTTCTTGAGAAAAAAGGAATACCTTCCCATTTTAAGTTAGAGGGTGCGAGGAAAATATTTTTTGACAAAAAAATCCAGAATTACATACACTTCATCACTTCGATATCTTACTCATGATTCATATTCTTGGTCAATGTCCACAAATGATCAGCTTATTCCTCCATATGATAAAAATCCAATAGAACATTCCCTTACTCATAACAATGAAGGATGAATAAGTTCTTCTCAACGGAATTGATTCATTATTCTGTGATTAAAGAATCAAATGATTCATTGAAAGTAGGATGCCTTTGTCACATGAAGCTTGATGTGGTAGTGTTTTTATATTCTTTTCCATATTATTTTTTGTATTTTCATTGTATTTTTAATACCAAAATGTTTTTTTGTTAAATAATTGATAATTGTTGGGATGTTGTACATTTCTATGTAAAATAATCAGATTTAGTTTAAATTATATGTTTTAATGTGCCTTATTGTCATTTTAAATAATTCTTAAATTAAATAAATTCTTGTAAATTTGACTTTTATTTTTAATTCTTTTATTTTTTACAATTTTTCATTTTAGTTAGTTTATTTATTCATTAATTTAATTAATAAATTCATTTTTTTAATTGCAAATAAATAAATTTCCCATGATAGTTTTTAATTATTTTAATAATTTAATTAGTTTTAACAATTTAATTTTATTCAATTAAGATTTTTTATTATTTAATTAATTATTTAATTTATTAATTGGTTAATTAATTGGTTTTTTAATTTAAGAAAGAAACTTTAGTTATTTTAGTTTGTTTTATATTAAATTTGATTATAATCTTTAATATAAATAAATTCATTCTTTTAAATAAGTCATAATTAATATTATTATTTTAATTTTTTTTCTTATTTAGTTTTTTAATTATATTTTAATTTAATTTAATTTATTAATTTATTAATTTATTTTTTAGAGATTTAATTAATTTAATGTTTCATTTTGTGTTTTATTTTATTGGATTTGCAGGTGAACTATGGATTTGTTACCGCCTTTCACGGTGCCCCCATTTCTCACATCGTTATTCCACTGTTCCCCCCTCATGGTCTCACTGTCTCACTTCATGTCCCACCGCCCCATCTTCTTGTTTTTCCACAGCAACTGTGGGGGTCACTAAAGGTGCCACCCATGCATTTACACTCCTCCATACCGCACCCCTACCACCATTTCACAACCAAACGGTGGCACTGCTCCCTCTCCGCCATCCTGTATCTCCATGCCTCAGTTTTGCCACCCTCTATTCAGCCTTTGCCACTTCTTCCTGCACACCAGCACAAAAAAAATGAACGCACAACAATACATACAATTTCAAACAGTCGTAGCCAATTGAACAAGAAATCCATAACAAATTGAAGAACAAAGAATCCCCAAATCACACTATAGATCCACCCAGATCTGTTAAAACTAGAAAATCCAAATTGGAACCCTCAAATACCAACCTTTTATTCCTCACCTGTGAATATCCGTCCTTTCCTTCTTCCCCATCTGCATCATATGATCCATGTTGCACCTCCCCTACACTGATTAAAGCTGCCACCAAGCTAAGTCATCACCTCCACCCTCGCCATCACCCGCACCACCATTACACCCTTCTCTGCATGCCGACCACCACCCCCTTTTATGGCGTGCCACTTCTCCCCTGTCTTTCCTTCCCTTTGCATCTCCCCCTTCACCTCGCCTCCCCTCTTCAGCTAAACTCGAACACAACCCCTCTCCCTACGCTACACGAACCGACCCCCCCCCCAATTCTTCTTTTCTTTCTCTTTTTTAGTTTTTATTTTATTTTATTATAACATATAATATAACATAATATAAAATATAATATATAGAAATTATAAAATATACAATATTAATAATATTTTTTATAATAATAGTATATAAGCTTTTATATATCATAATAATATATGTATTAAATAAATATAATACTTATTAAACATATATTAGTAATAATAAACTTAGATATTATATATATATATAAATAAGTAGTTTTTTTTTAATTTTATGTAGTGATATATAGAATATATATATATAATTAGTTATGCATAGCACTTTCATTTTTTTGAATGATGGGTCTTACGTTTTTTTTTTTGTTTTTTTTTCACTCTACACAGAGGGAGTTGTGTGTGGGTGTACAAATAAATTTATGGGCAATGAGTGGAAAAATCATTAAAAGATTCACATGTTTTTTCATGGGGTTAGCTTATTTCACTTGAAGATCACTAAAAAGTTGGTAATGTGCTCATAAAAGTGTGCCATGTGGAACCTGCTTCCTATTAGAAGTTGTTAAGACTGTTGTTTTGTTTTTTGAATAAGAGAACCCCCAACTCCTCTTTTTGAGAGGGCATCATTCCAGAAGAGTGAGAGGTGGGACACTCCACCCTCAACCACACTCTAGCCATTCCATACCACTTCACCAGATTGGAACTGTCTTTGACTTAGAGATGGGACCCTGATCATCCATCGCCTGCTCTATCTTCATCAATCCCCTACTCAGTCTCTATTTTCTATTTTGTTTGGTGTTTGTAAATATATTGTGATTAATTTTTAGTTAACTGAATTGTCATTTTTGTTATGTGATGCTTCGTTCTTCTTTCATCATTTCATGTCATTATCTTAAATATCTTGAAATGGAGATCTAACTTACGAGGCTAAATCCAGGGGAAGAAACCCAATGCAATCCATAGATCTGAGCGTTAATGTGGTTACTATTTTATTCTTAGACTTAGTAAACTATGAAGGTGAATTGGGGTGTGTGCGAGCACATCCTTGCACTGAATTGGGTTACTACTCTCTCATCTCACTTCTTCTCCCCTGCCTATCATTATTTCTAGAACTGAGAATCAAGATTGGCCAGGCAATTTGATGATCTCAGAAGGATCATTCTTACTAGTGATGATACCGATCTAGGATGACTCTACTAAGTGAATCACCTCCAGTTTGGAGGAATTATTGAGCAACGAATAAATTATTTATTCTAGTGTTTAATTTTTAATTGATATTGGTATGTGATCTGAGTCATCGGACATGCATTGAGAGGATTGAAATTTTTTGGTTAATTTATTCAATAGATCTAGGATATATAGTAGTGGGTGGATTAACCAGGGTCCAACCTTGTTTACTCTGACTTTTGTCTTATGTGTCTTGGTGTCATTTGTTTGTTCTATGCTTTGTGTTGTGTCTGTGTGTGCTTTCTTTTCTTGGTTTTGTCCTGTGTCTCTATGTTTTTTAACTTTTCCATCATTGTTTCTCTCTCAATTGTTCTCTTCAGCACTGATTAGTGTTTTCTTAGGAGTTGTGTTTTTCTATTTTCAAAATATTTAAAAACACAAAAATATTTTCAGAACGACCACTCGTGCATTCGACACTGATTTCTTAAGAGAGACCTCAAGGAATATATAATTGTTGTTTTATTATTAATTTTAAGTAGTGATATTAATATATAGTATATATATATTAATATATAATTTTTTCTTTTCAATTAATCACGTATGTTTTTTTGTTTTTTCTATCTTGCATAGGGATATCGTTTTTAGGGGGGATCAATTTTTAGTTACAAGTGTGCGGGGCATTCATCCAATGAGAGAGGGGGGAAGATTCGAGAACAATCTTGGAGGAACACACATCATTCCATCATCCAACTTCATTCTAGGAGCGAGCATCCATTCTTCTATCCTAGGATCGTTCCATCCATCCATCGATTCCTTATGATCAACCATGATCAGATCCATATCGTCATCGAAACAGAGGCAGATATACATTGAGTAGGATATTAGTATCGAATCAGAAGCTAGAGAGAGGATAAATATCATGGGAGATGTGTTTTCATTCATTTTATGATTCTATATGTTTGACTATTTTAATGTGTAGTTAAATAGATTAAGGGAATTGGGTTATAGAGAACTGATCATTCATCTATCCGTCATGTTTTGTTAATTTAACTATTCAGTGCAACTTTTAAGTTTGTTTTTCTTTTCTGTTTAGTTATGAGAAACAATTTAGATTACCTTATGACCGATGAGTGTGGTAGTGAATCATTTCACCGTTGATCATTGACCAAAGTACCAAGAATGGGAAAAGGATAATGCATCTCTTCTCCAATTTAAATAGGTTAATTTGAGGGTCAATATCGAAATATGGAGACTCAAGGAAGTTAATCAAGCTATGTTGATCCACTGAATTAACAACTCAGTGGATTAGAACTATTTTTCTATGCACTGAGTAATTGAATTAAGCTAAGCATAAGTGGAGAGTATATTTTTTAAATCAGTTGATAGCAGCCCAAGGACCCTAAATTCATCATTATTGTCTTCCCTTTGTTCAAATCAAGCCCAGCACCATTTCACCTCCATGCTCACACCCACTTCTTACCATCACTTCACTATTTTCGTTTAGTTTTTGTTTTTGTTTTTTTGTTTTTTTTTGTTTTTTTTTTTTAGTTTCAATTTAGTCTAGCATAACATAAGTCCTTCTCTAAGGTCGACACCCTTCTTACCATAATACTAGTTGTTCGTAGGGTTTATAAATTTTAAATTTGTTCATACTCAATGAATGCACATCCAAAGCTCTTGATTGTGTATTGTTCTCTCTTAGGGGGGGTTTGGGCACTCCTATTGATCTAGGTTTTTATTAATAACTTGAGTTAGCTGAGAGAGTATCGTGACAATGTTTTCAATTCTTGTTCTAATCTGATTGGACATCTCATTGGGGCAGTTGTCACATTGCCCTTCGCATCGATTTTTAACATGATTCCTCCTATTACTATCCATTGACTAGAATAAAGGGAAAATTTGGGTTTCATATTTGAAACTATTAAACACATAAGGGAATCCAATGATAAAAAATGGATAACTTATAAATTACATTTATTTCCTTAACTAATGTATTTCTAGGATTCAATCTATGTTATCCATGATCTATATTCTAACATATATTCTTATGGGAATTTTTTTTGTTCCCTTAATAATGGTTCATGATGAGATTATGAATTTTCCAAATAATATCTCCTAGGAGTGTAAAACTAGGTGTACAGTAAGGCATGTTGTCATATACCAGGTTACCCTAAGTCAGAATTGGAACACCTTATCGGATTTTTTACTCCATGGTAAATCTGTTCCAGAACCACGTCCACTTGTAGTATCCATATAGTGATGTATTTTTTTGATAAATCACTTACTCTACACTAACCAAAATTTAGGTATGTTTTATTATAATAGGTATTATCCCTAAGGCTTTCAATAGAGTTTTCTAATCCTAATCCCAAAAATAACTAAACTTTTCCTCTGATACAAACTATAACAACCCTACTCTTTATTTTATATTAATTCTTGATTTATTACATAAAAGTGAACTTAATACAGCCAAAAATATTGATAAGTATAGTGTCTTTAGGAATTAGTTACATTACATAACAACTTAAAACATTAAATACATCATCTTTATTTAAAATATTATTAATATATTCGTAATATTCCATCGTACTTAAAACTGCATGGGATATTCTGGAGATAAACATAATAAAAGGGGTGAGATATAAAGCCCAGTAATGAAATAAACAAGAATAACATGAATAATATCATATATGTTAGACAATATTCATATTAATAGGGAATAAAAAGAGTAGGAATCATAAACATGAACAATGAGGTATGATATAGCATGGTAATCATAAAGACAACATAAGAAATGTGGCAATAACTTAAAACACTGCATCATAAACATAAGTCAAGGATAAATCGATCAAGACATCATGGTAAAAAATGTACCAGAAAGGAATAAGTTACACCACTATCCCAACATGAGGTATCATGATACTAAACATTACCCAATGCATTGGAGAACTATCTGGGCGCACCCATCATAATCATTTCATTCTCATGCTTATGTGTATCACATAGATCATGTGATATGGATTCATTCATCATCATAATTTTTCTATGATAAATAAATATGGAATGCATAAATTTAAGTCCCAAATAAATAAGTATATGTACATAAAATTGAATACCCTTAATATAATAATAGGTATGGTATTCACTAGACAATTTTTTTATGGAATATTGCAGTGAAAATTTGGAAGCATAACGACATTACATAAAAATACATAAAAATAGTTTATGAGAGAGAAAGGGGTATATAATTATTTGGAAACAAAATTGAAAGTAATAGGGACATGTAAAAATGTGTCCCATCATTATAAAATTGGAAATATATGGCATAAGGTAATGAAGAAACTTGAATAGAGAAAAAAAACCTAATTATATTTCGGCATGGTAATAGGTGTACATAAAGGATTGTGGGAGGCTTAATGATAGTGAAAGGAATATCTAATAATTTTACATTAAATTTATAGTAATGGGAATATGAAATATCATATCCCATCATAATAAAATGAAAAGTAAAAGACAAAACATAAAAGGAGTGATTGATAAAAGAGGATAGTGGAAGACCCCTTACGGAATTTCAGCATAGTAAAGGTGAATATGAGAGAGAATAAATGATCTATCATTAAAATAAAATCAATTGGAAAGTAATGTTATGTTTATAAATAAATAAAACTAAAAAAATTGAAATTAATAATACAAGTTCCAATGAACGTGCTTGAATTGAAAGGCGTAGAGGCAAGTAAGGATCCCTTACTTTAGTGTGTGAATCCAAAGGCTTTGAAGGGGATTCCTGAAAGATTTGGGTCACCTTGGTAGGATTATAGAAAGTTTAGTGTAGAGTGTGGACATGATCTAAGGATTTTAAGTGACGATAAATGGGAGCTTTAGAGAATTTATATAAGAAAGGAGGGCATTTTCTTTATTATTTAGGTTTTCGACTCTACATAATAAAATATCCAAAACCACAAACCATCCCATGGTTTTTGCCCATGGTTTCTAAAAAATGGGAGTGGATTACATTATTTTATAAGTTAAAGGTCCAAACTTATTAAAATATTACCATTTGTGATGTGGAGGTGAGCCACACTCTTAAAGAAATGATTTTAAAATCATAAAATATATTATAAGACTTAAAGGATTCATAATGGATTTACAAAATAAATCAAATAAACTTAAAATAAAATTATTTTTAATGGAAAACATATATCTGGTCTTGTATCCCGTTTATATTAATTATTACTTATTACAAAACTTTTTGGTCAATGTGATGTTATAAAATAGAAAGTATATTTATACGGTATTTAATTTTTACCTGAAAATTCGACTCACTCAGAAAATTATGAAAAATTCACCATTGGATAATTTTGATGTCTGGTTTCAAAAAAATAAGATTCATTTTCTCTGAATAATTTTCTATATATGTGAATTTTAAATTTTAAAATAAAACTTGACATTTATTGAAAATGATGGGTTTTTTACAATAACATTTTTTGAACCCTTATAAAAATCAAATTTTACTTCATAAAAATAAATATTATTTAATAATAATATTTTATTAATATGTTATTTATTTCAAAAAACCATCAATTCGTCAAAATATATTTCCTAATTGAATTTTAATATGAACCAAAAATATTATTTGTGTTTTATTGAATCAAAATAAAAAAACATTTATAAAGTAACAATAATAAGATGGAAATATATTCATTATTATATAAAAAATAATATACATACTCATATTTCTAGGGTCTTGTTACATATCCCTTTAATACACCAGAAAATGAACTAAGCGTAAGGTGTGTGGTGTTGGGACAGTCATGGGTTTGTTCAAAGAACATTGTTTGGGTTGCGATCTTGATGAGCTTGAACTTCTCTCGTAAGCAGTTTCTATCATGCTTAAGTTGTTGGAAATAAGCTTGGTCTTAGTTAAGGGAAAATCTTAGAAATGTTATCTCTCTCAGAATTTCCAATAAATGGGATTAATAGGATATGATCCTACTAGTTTAGTACACCACTTCCTTTTTCTGTAAAAATTGGATTTTTTAAAACCATATATTTATATTAATCATGTGATCACTGTTCAGTGGATATATTATCAGTAGTAATGATACATAACAGTATTTTAAATTCTATGGGAATAATAAGACAAAATAAGTGCATGTGTTTTTTATATTATATAACAATATATTTAATTAAATAAAAAGAAGAATTTTATTATTAATAGTTTGGTTCATTACTTTAAAAACATTAGAACATCAACCTATATTTAAATAAATATTCTAGTATTAAACACTCAAGATCATGTTTTTGTACTTATCAATCCATTCTAAAATCTTAAAAATTTCTTAAAAGTTTGTAATGATGAAATTAGTTCATTCCATTATCTAGAGTTTTTTTATAGATGAATTAATGATACTTTATTTTCGTCATCCAATATTATGAGAAAGAACCATTCCAAATAGTTTATTCAAAACAAGGTTTGCATCCCATGTGATTTTATCAACTAAGGGGTGTGGCTAGAGTGAATGCTGAGGTGGATAGATAGACTCTGGTGGCATTAATACATTTTATAAAAAGTTTAATGTTATTCAATAATTATTATCTTCAACACTACATATTATGTATATTTAAAATCCTTGTTGGAAGCCACTTTGTGCACTATAGATCCCAAAAGGATCAGATATTGAAGGATAACCATTATTAAAATATCAATAAAATTAAAAACAATATATTGTATCTGTTAAAGAAATACAACCCCTTTGAACCTTTCATGGACCCACACACCATATATTCATACATGTTAATGATAATAAAGGTGATAGTGGATATTCTAGAATCATCTACAACAGATGTCATTTATAACATCTTGGAGAGGTGTCTGTTGATGGCTAAGATCAAGGAGGAAAAAATCAAGTGCATGTAGAGTAAGGGGGTTTGATAATTTGATATTGATTGTTTAATATCAATTCATTTCCAAAATCTCGGTATATTTGGATTCAATGCATCAGACTAATCAATTGGATGTAAATTCTTTCGACATGTCATAAATCTAGTAAAATATTTTTCAAACTATAATTATGAGTTATGAAAAAATTTTATTTTCTTTATAAGTAGGGAAATATTTATTTCATATGAACCAATAATTTGACTATATTCTAATATTAAAATATTCACTTACCCTTATGGGAGGTATTGATTAAAAATTTAAAGGTGATAATACTTTCTTAAATTGGGAATGAGATTATGAGGATGCCATGATTATGGAATCATCATGAGATAATAAGACTGATTTGCTTCAAATTGTTTGTAGTTTGCATGATCTTCATTTTCAATCACACAAGAGTGAGATTTTTTTATCCCATTAAACATTTGTAGACCATTAAATATATATTAACTTCCTTTTATTATCTCAGTTTCAATGGTAGTTTTAATGATGTAATATTGTATGATTCCCTATAGTTTGTTGAGTTCAAAGAAAAATTAGATGCTTTTGAGGTAGATCTTACATTATTCATTTGGTAAAAATAAATAATTTTTAAGATTATCTCCCTTTAAAGTGTTTTGTTTTTTGAGCTTTAGTATTTCTATAAAATTAAATATTTGGAGGATGAAAATGTTCTATTTTCCATAAGATCTCATGTTACGTCAATAAATAGATTTGTTTTTATTGGTGGGCCTCTATATTTTCTTATAACATGAATTTTATAGATTCTATAATTTTAGAAATAGAACAAAGATCAATATTACTAAGAATATTCATGGACATGTTTTGGTTTCTCCCTTCCACAAGATAATGAGATTAAAGATGGAGACACAACTGATGAAGATAAGGGTATATGTTGTGGTTTGATTTTCATTGGTATAAATTATGCAATGTTTAATATGGTGGTTAATGAGAGGGAGAAGGAAACTAATGCAACAAAAAAGAAAGATACTAGAAAGGGACTTGATGAACACATTGACCTTTATGATAGATCAAATCAATATTCAGATTCTCATCAAGTTTTCACCTTGAGGACAAGGTATATTTTCTAGTGGAAAATAGTGATAATAATTTGGGTGTGGGGATGATAAGGGTAGTCCTCAAATGGGGAAGGGAATTGGCTTCCAACAACATTATTTCCTTTTTATTAAAATTATTGTGTTGGTATTGAAGTGGTATAGAGGGGATATTAAATTTTGGTTTTTGGGGAAGGTGATGGGGGAATACAAATATTTTTTTAGGGATTCAATTGTGGCTATTGAGGGTGTTCTATCCTTTCCCCCAAGAGAACCTTCTCAATAGAGTCTTTTTTTTCTTCTATTTCCTTATTCGTCTTCCTCCACCTATAATTTAGGTTCTAGAAAGTATCTATAAATACAATTAAGTACACTCTATATGGGTCTGTGGTGTGAGGTATTTTTCAATAATGAATTCATGTGGATAGAATACATATAACAACAATGTCCACTAACAAAAAATGTCCAACATTAATGAAAATATAATTAATAATAATTAATAATTATATAGTAATTTTCAACAATCAATGAATGGATTAAACCAACTCTTAATATCTATATGTACTAATATTTTAAATATATATTTATCTCAATAATACTTATATAGATATTGAAAATCTATATAAATGTATTCTAGATCTCATTAATGACTATCCAAACAAAAATGTAACCTCTACCTCATGGAGTTTACATAGGGTGAGTAATCCAAAACATTTAATGATTTTATATAATATCTTGATACTTTACTATATGGTTTTAAATTTTGTGTCATATTTAAACTTTTTTGGTTATCACTTACCCTAAAAAGAATTCTTAAAAATAATGTTTTTAAAATTATTATTCAGTCAAGTGATCTCATTTCGGGCGCAAAGTGTGTAGAGATACCTAGTTAGAAAAGTAATAAAATAAGTAACTATATGTTGTATTTATATAAATAAATGAAAATTAAAATTAAAATTTAATTATAAGGAAAGAAATTAAAACATGGGTATGAAAATATAAAACAAATAATAAGATCTATGATGTCTTTTTTAAATATTATTAACACATATTATATCCAACATATGTTAGGAATAATTAGAAACTCATAATATTGTTCCAGCATAAAATAATTCAAGGATAATCCTATTATCCCATTAGAAACATTAGAAGTATCTAAAGGTATAGGTTCATAAGACTTTGTTTCTTTTTCAATGATCCCTTGGATTTAAATTTATCATATACAAGGTAAATGTAAGAAAATTTTACAATTAATTTGAAATAAAAATTAAATAAAAATTAAAAATAAAAAGATACCTAATATATTAATTGATGATAGAGAGTAAAATGATAGAGTAAAAAATGACCAATATTATCCCCAATTATGGCCACCTCCTTAGCATGCAATGATACTAGAGTAGTTGGATCAATAATATCATGTACCACTACTCATACATGACTGAGCTACATAAAATGATAATATACATAATTACCAAAATTATGTATGATTAAGTGTGTTATAATATATAAATAGAGACCCCAATATGAAACTCATAGTACACATTTGAATGTGAATTAGGATGTAGAGGATCTGGGTAGGCGAGCTATATAAGCTATGGTTATCTCCCCATTTATTCCTACAAAGCCTGTATAGATGATTTAATTTGATCATTAGTTAAATAATTCATCTCTCACCCCTAATCCTTTAAGGAATCTATTTTACCATATTATTTTTACTCTTTTGATTTTATAAAAATATGAAAAAAAAAATTAATATCCACACCCGCCTCATATCCTCTTATGTGGTTCAAGTGTTCTTTTTTTCTAAAAGTTATAACCCGAATTTCCATCCTACCCATAGGGAAAAAATTCTCATATGTCACATTCTATTCAATTGAATATTGAAATGATATATGTAAAATTTATATTAGTGTGATGAATTAACAAAATATTAATTATCAACCAAAATATTAATTAATTTATTATAATTTTATCAACTACTTACTTTGATATATTTTTAAGAAACTTCCCTTTTTTCACCCTCACCATTTTCCATTTTATCATGGTCAATGGGGAAGATTAAGGTCTGAAATAAAACTCTTCAGAGTTACTACCGAATTTATATCCTAATTCCTTAAACTTTTTTCACAATCATTTGCTCCTCTAGTAAATAATTCCCTCATCATGATAAGGCATAGGGGTTTACATTTTTCTACTAGATCTCTTGGAAAGATCTATTAGAGGCATATTGCATAATAATAAATGAATAATTCATCAATTAATTAACAAATAATTTTCTAAATTTATTTTATACATAATAATTATCACATGATAAAGGATTACTCTTATTGGATGGGGAAATTTTTCTCAAATGTCTCTACATCTAAAAACCCATATTTGAGGCATGAGTTCTCATTATTTTCTTCCCTACAAATATAAAATGAATTAAATTTTTGAATTAAAATATCTCCATCTAATTATTACAAAAGATATCCAACTATTTTTAATTACTTTCATATCTTGAAACTAATATTCCATCTATAATAGAATAGATTAAATATTACTCATGTGAAATATATAATATTTGATGAATTTGAAAAAAAAAATCAATTAAGACATTTTACCATTACTGACTCCC
Source organism: Viscum album (assembly GCA_963277665.1). Taxonomy (NCBI): domain Eukaryota; kingdom Viridiplantae; phylum Streptophyta; class Magnoliopsida; order Santalales; family Viscaceae; genus Viscum; species Viscum album. Next base: position 1,641,959,080 of record OY728163.1, on the reverse strand, counting down.
AAAAATAATCCTTTTCTATTTGTTTTATGCTCCTCTAATTAGGATATAGAATTATAATCTTAATATGTCTCTACATGGACATATAACTCCTAAACTTCTTTACATTTGGGCCAAATCAGTTATTATTATTCGAAAATTCATTTTACGACCTCTATTCCCAATGATAAAGTGAATGTGTTTGGTAAGGTGTAATCACACGTCTACCAACATTGGGTATTTTCTTCTTTGTAGAAGACGACTCTCCAATAGTAGTCATAATAGTAGTAATACAAATAATTTTTTTAATTTCATTAAATAATTTAGTTATTATAGATATGTCAATATAATAATCATACACAAAATTAATAAATATTCCTATACCTCTATGTTTTTTATTTAAAATGATAAATATAATGAAATTATATGTACCTATAATTTATTATAATTAAATGATTTTCAGAATTAAAATGATTTTTAATAATAAAAATTAAAATATATATACAAATATATAAATAAATGAATAAAATATAGTAAAAATGTAATCAAAAAAATTATACAATATACATATTTATAAAATAAATAAATTAAAATAATATAATAAATAAATTAAACATTTATATCAATAAAAAAATAAATGAATACAATTTAAAAATCACAAACACGTAAAAAATATTCTAAAAAAAAGAAAATAATAAATTAACTCATAAAAAATATAGATACTGATTATACATTGATGATAAATAGAGTAAAAATATAAGTAAAAAAACTTAATATAATATGAAATTAAGTGGTATTACAGTTAGTAATAAATAAGTGTATGTAATTTAGAAATCATAAAAATATAATAAATATTTTAAATGAAGGAAATAAAAAATTAACTTACAAAAAATGTATATTCAGGCAGTATATCAAAAAAATGAGAAAAAACAATAATAGAAGTACTTTAGATTTAATTCATTTGATTGAGAGTATGGTTGAATAACAAGATCGGCGATCATGGTGGTGGAACCTAGAGAAGAGATTCGTAAAGAGTTTTATGTTGGTGAAATGAGGTAAAGTGTTGAGGATGGATAACCACAAAAGTTGAAATTTTTTGGATGTTGAAACATTGAAAGGAGGAATATTTATTAATAAATAAGTGGGAGGGTGTTTATGAGTCACAGAACTTAGGGTTTCATAATATCAAGCATTAAGAGAATGTAGAGAGTAGAAAGTCACATGTGTTATAATTTTTTTAAAAAATTACATCTATTTCATAATAAAAGATGTAAAAATATACATTTAATTTCAGTTATCATATAAAATATTCTAAAAATAAATTGTTTTAGCATTGATTATACTAATAACCTATGTGAAAATTCTGACCATTGAGATTTTTATATCGATTATTAATATAATCAGTGTTAAATCCCCAACTATAACACCCACCAGTTTCATGTAATTTACCATTTTATAATGATTTTTGAAATTATATAATACATGTGATGAATTTAAAGAGTTTTTATATGGTTTTGGATCATTTTATAAGTGTTTTTAAGTGTTCACGGTTTGAGATTGGTTATAAAAATCTATGAAACTTCTCTAGAAAATCATGAAAGAGATTTTGGGAGTCACTGGGCAGGAACACGGTTGGCACACGGTTTGGCCAAAAAATGTGAGTGCCTAGGAAAAAACATGAAGGTGGGGATATATGGGAAAAAATAGTTATCATATGGTTATTCAAACTATGCACAATCCATGTGAGGGAGTGGTTTAGAGATAGTGTTATGTTCATGGTTGGAACACAGTTTCCCAAACTATGTGGCATGCATTTATTATTCTAAAAAATATAGTTTCATTCATTTTATACACCCTAAACCCTCATTTTTATTCTCCCATATCATGACCTCAAACATATATCATTCAATAAAAATTCATGGTGATTCCTTTTTATCCTAAAGAAAGTTTATAAAGATCAGTGTGTTTTGGATCTCCAGAATCATTTGTAAGTATCTTTTTTCTCTCTTTATCTTTAGATATTCTTATCTTATCTCACATGAAATATTAAATGTAATTATATATGGATAGATCCATAATATGTGATGTGTTTTTGTTATTTATATCTTGGTTGGTTTTATTTAATTAATGGTGTTGTGAGCCTGGATCAAGAGTTTTATTTATGTCTTTGATCATTTTCATCACTCGTTATCATTGAGAGGATAGTGGATTCTCTCCTAATATAATATTCTACAACATTAAGGATTAGTTATATTTTAATTTATTTCATGTATTTTCAAAGGAAATTTTGAATTATTTCTTGAAGGAACCTATTTTGGTTTATTATTTAGGAACATGGGAATTTTAATGGATTTTACAAAACCCTTGGTTTTATAATTTTAATTTTGGTTTTGTTTCAATACAAGAAAAATATTCAATAAATTTTTTTAAAAGGAAGGATTAGTTTATGTGGAATTAATTGTTATGTAACTTTACATAATTAGGTTGGCATTTGTTTATTGGGGTGGAGTATGGTCCAGAAGTACCATTGTCAATGTGGAATAGAAAATAGTTATAAATTACCACCGTCAATGTGGGACACTAAGTAATGGCTTGGTAATATGATGACTCACCACTCACAAGTATAGGGTGGTCTATGGAATGTGTGTGTGAGTGTGTGTGAGTAAGATTGCGATGTTTATACAAAGTCTTAAGAAATCGTATTAATCTTTGTTAAATTTTTTCTTAAATATAATTCATTTTATATTTGATAAAATATTTATATTCTTATCATATGTTTTATATAGAATGGGATAACATTTTATTGTCTTATTGGAATGTAACATGAAGTTTCTAGGGATTTTCTAATATGACTTATACTCACCCTCTACTTTGGAACTTCGTTGCATTTGCACATGTTGTTTATTGGGACATAAGAAAATGAAAGGATCCATACTTATTTGGTGATGCATCCTGATACCATGGGAATGGAATACAATTTTGTAATGTGGAGCTAGTTCAGGTGATTCTTGCAAATATCCCACTTTAGTTTCATAGAGACATGTTTTATTTTGTTCTTTATTAGTTGTTTTACCTATTTACCACTGCTACTCTGATATTTTTTTTATTTTGAGTATTTTTGTTAAATGGTATTATTATCATGTATTATATAGATTTTTTCATTTTTTTCATTTGTTAAGTTTGGTTGTGTTTTTATTATATAAAGGTAAAATCATCCCCCAATGATCAGGTAAACCTTTTGAATTTATTTCTAGAATTTAATGTCTTGGTGATGTCACCTAACGTTAATGGAACCTTTAACCTAGCCCAAGCCAATGGGTTAAGTGTGGATGTTATAAATGGTATCAGCCTTTGTTGGTCCATAATCTTGTGGTGGTAGCAATGAGATAATAATTTTGGAACATGAAATATATTGAATAAAATTATTTAGTTAACTAGTTTATGAGAAACGTCAATTTAACAAGGAGTTCATGTCCAACAATGGTCTAAGATACTTTAAGGGGTTTTTTCATCACATCGAAATGGTTTAAATAGATGAGTGTAGCATATAATGCATCAATAATGTGAATTCTCATGAGGAATTCATTATTTATCTTATGTTTAATGATTTTGTAAAATTATTATAATGATCTTTATTTTGATGATTTTTATAATTTTTGTTGTAATGACAATTTCTTTGAAGATTTAGAATATTATAACCCTTCACATTCTAATGAATGATGAATATGTTTTTTTTTGTTTTTGTTTATAGTGAAATGAAACTTGTTATATGTTATAAAAACCCATGGGAAGAGGGTGTGGAAAATTTGGTTTCACTCAATCCACATGTGAACTAACAACTTGTTTAGAGAAATATTAAATATTTCCAAGACACTAATAATGGAAATTTAAATGATGCTCCTTGATAAGTGGATCATTCTATGTAATTTCATAAAAATAATCCAATAATATTTTAGGGGGATTCTGAACTAAAAAATGAAGAAGTGTGGATCAATAAAATGAACTAATTTTTTTATTTTTTTGGAACAACTGCTGATTTAAAAGAGAGGTTCAAGGTATATATATTAGAGGGTATTTCATGTTAATGGTGGGATTTAGTTGTCCAAGATAAATTTGATCATGGATTTATACCTAATGACTTTTAATATTTGTTCAAAAAATAATTTAATCCCTAAACATTCAAGATATCCAAAACCGTATATTTCATCATATTAATGAAATAAAATCTGTCAATGAAAAATTATGCTACTAAGTTTATGAACTAAAATCAATTTCCTCAAGAAGTATCTTCTATAACTTATTTGAATGAATAGATATTTGAGTCCATATTATGACCATAGAATTTTTCTAAGATATATGTCTTTTTTATTACTGACTCTATAGATATGGTTAATAATGATATAGTGGTGGAAAGGGTTTTGATAAAAATATAGCTAAATGAAGTATGTTTTTATCCCCAAGAATAGGTGGGAACTCTAATTCTGGGTATATGCAGAAGAGAAAACCCAACTTCCAAAGTGATCAATCATCTCATAATAAAAAAAATGGTTTAGTTAACTTTACTCCACAATCAAAAAGAATCTCTAGATGTTTCCAATGTGTTTCACTTGAATATATCAAGTGAGATTCTATGAAACCACATATATAATGTCATAATTGTAATAAAATAGTAAATATGTAGCGTTATTTCTATAGTGCTAAAAATTTATATTTTTGGAAAACCACTCATGTGTCAAATACATATTACTCTTAAAGGGGATAATCAAGTCATAAATGTCCTCATCCATGGAACTAAGAAAGGTAGGATAATTCAAGGAATATACTGATTCCTCAAGAAATGAAATCATATAAAGGAAGCAAGGAACAAGGGGTGGTGAGTATGTAGTTATATAGTGTTGAGTAGATTATTAGAGAAGACTAATCAGGTCCTTAGATGGAATGATGTACCCTTATTCTAAACATGACTCTTATACAAGTTTTTTTTGAAAATGATACATCTCACTCATTTATTGCTTTACATGTCATTAATCATATAGGGTTGCATGTCAATATGATACCCCACATGATGAGTATCCAAATGCATCTCTGGAAATGATGGTTTAAGGTATTTATATGTGGATCTTATTTTATAATAATCGATGGAGTATAATTTTATTAGGGATTTTTAATTTTCGATGTGGATGTATTTTACTTGATCATGGGAATTTTATGGTTAGTTTTATTTGAGGACCATATTGATTTTTATGTATTATAGATAAAGCTTACACTCTTGATTGGTTAGTGCATCTCATTAAAGGAGGTTGTTATGTGAATAATGAAAAAATAGGACCTTTATAACTAATGGTTGGAAATATTTCTGATCAATTATACGCAATTGTAACACCATGAGATTTTTTGAATTATTTTTTCTAATTAACTTAACATTTTTTATATTTATCATTTTACACTACACTGAATGTAGTTTATTTTATATTTAAGTGATATTTTTGGATTGAGTTATATAAAACACCAAGTTAAAATTTCTCTACATGAAAAATAAAGTTTAATATGCTCTACATGTAACATCAAAATTAACATACATTACACGCAATATTGACATTCCTCGATGTATTGTGTAACATGAAATACTGAGTTTTACCGAATAATAATATATTATTAAAATGTTATCATTTAATATAATAATATATAACCTACCCATTAAATTAGTATTTATGAATATTATTAACTAATTTATTAAAACATATCGTTTACATAAATATAAGATGAATTCATAGGATATCAATTAATTAGAAATGAAAACTGATTGAATATAAAGGAAAATATTAATATGGTCCCAGAGTTGTTTTAACCAAATAAATTAAATTAAATAGTTAGTGATATTAATTTAATATATATGTTATATTTTAAATCAAATATTTTTTATTACTATTCAATATATTTTATAGACATAAGATAAGAACAAACCCAATTTTATGCTTGAACATAAATATTTTTATTAAGGCATTTTTAGCACCTTTTAATGGAGAACTCATTTTAAATCAACTTTTTGAAAGTTTTATAGATTTAACATGTCAAAATAAATTTAATCTTTTAAATATGAACATAATAATTATGTTAGGGTGAATTTTTGGTATTTTTTGTGAAATTTTATTTTTTTAATGAATAGAGAAAAATACTGAATTTTACTTCAAAACTGTTTTTTTATATAATTTGTTTATAAGGTTAAATTGTATTTTTAATTAGTTTCAAAGTTTAAATAGATAATATTTTTATAAATTAATCTAATTAGGTAATTAGAACCAATTTCACATTGAAATTGGATATAAAAATTTAGAAAACATTTGATCATTTTTACATTAAAAACTCACAGTATCATCACGTTTGCAGGTTTAAATTTAAATTAATTTCTTCCACTTATTTGATTGGAATTTGTAAAAATGGATTTAATATTTTTAATATTTATAATTTATAATTTTTAATAATTTCACCTTATTTTTTGACCAAAAATATTAGTGAAAATAAATAAAAGTAATTACATTGCTTAAGGCGAAATTAAGCTTAACTAAAAACTAAACCTTAAATTTAAGACTCAAAACAACCTATATATTTGTCCAAGAGACATTTTATGGACATATTTTAACTTTATCATCCCTTTTATTAAATTGTTATCATTATTGGTTCCAATTTCAACATGAAAAACATCAGGGGAATTCTCTCTTCAAATATTTACAAGAGTGCCACTCCTCTTTCCCTATAAAAGGACGCCACCTATACCTCCTCTTCAAACCTCTAAAACCACCTAGGTTCGGCCAAGATCTACCCAATATAATTTATAACATCACTCACTTTTTGTTTTGCATAAATTCTTCCAATATATGCCTCTATATGGGCAGAAAGTCTTCCAAGGAAGCATTTTGTCACAAACCAAAAGGAGTTACCCGATTAAGTGGTAATGCCTTGTCTCAAGATCCTTTATTTTATTTTCCTTATCCACCCCCTCCACTCTATTTATTCCATGATTTTATAACAAAAAAATTATACTAAATATAATATTATTTTTTTATGCTAATTTTTCAACCTAAAATTGCATACACATCTATCTAATGGGTAACGAACATACTATTTACAGTGAACTATTGCCTCACTAAACGATGATTGTTCATTCTTCCTTTACCACATCTCAAGGTGGAAATTATGATGGAAAATATGTTTATATATGATATATATTATATTTATTATTTCTTTATGATTATTTATTCCTTTTACAACACATGTCTTTTTACATTCCATTTGGTGTAAATATGATAATTTTGTTTGAGAAAGTGTGGACTACCACCCCCTCAAAGTAATGTGATTCGTTCACACACTACATGGAATGTATTAAGGTTAGGATTCGTGAAATTATATGATATATATATATATATATATAATTATAATTATAATTATATTATATTATATACATATATACATATATTTCACTTTTTTTCTTTCAATGGGACAATAAAAACATAAACAATGTTCATTCATACGTACGACTTACCGTATCCATAAACGATGTATTTCATTTCATACATCTATATTATATAGATTATTATAATACATATATACTTAAAATACATGATAATTATATCAATGTTTACATTCTGGAATCATGATATAAGTATAAGGACCGAATATATAAAAAATTAAGACACATGCGGAGAACAAAGAGGATATTACCCAAAGTAAAACCTTAACATGTGATTATTAAAAAGAGGGTAATATATGGTCATAATAAAAAAATGGTATTAGATATAATAATATTTTTCTGTCAAAATATTTATAATAAATTTATATTTATTATACAGGTTTTTTGAATGAGTATAATGAGATTCAAGACATAATGTAAGGGTATTTCATGTCACTTTCTATTTCTGTGAGATACATGTTTTATTCAACACTCATTCCTTTTTTGTGGTATTTATAAATTCCATGGATGTATTAAAGGATTATTATAATTAAGTTAATGTGTATTAAAATTTCCACTCAACTATCTTTATTTCATGGTGTTTAAGTTTCAAAAGTTATGAAATCAGTAAAACAGTTTTGTCTCGATTTCCTTATTTTGATACTCATGTTTTGTTATGCACCTAAATTATTTTTTGAGGTGTATATACTTCCATTTGAAATTTTATATCATGAATAAACTAATTTCAATGATATTTTAAGCTTAATTTATTTTTATTTTCATACATGGAGAGTATGATCCCAATTTACCAAGTGATAAGAGCTTATGGAAACAATTTCATCTCTTTTTGAGATTGTTTATGCTTTTGCTTTATTTGATGAAATATTATGATAGATATCTCAAGAAAATTCAATAATTTTCTTCTCCTTTGGTTATTAATAATAGAATCACGTATAGGTACCATTTTTATACTCTTTGGTGCATAATATAGTTAATAAAGTGCTTTTGATAAATCCTGACTTTACCCTCTCTTCAGTCAGAAATTTGTGTTCCTTTAAAACCATTTTTTCTATAAAGGGTTTCCAAGAATATTATAATAATATTCTATGATAATTAAAATACAAATTTACAATTTTTTATTTTACCAATTTTTTTAAAGGAATCTTGTTTATTTCCGAAAGAGAAAATTTATAACCTCTTTAATGTGCAAAGGAATGTTCTTTTTACATTGTATGACATATACAAATTTACATTCCACAAATTATTTGAAGCTTTATGTTCATGTTTAAAAGGATAATTTTTAAGAAATTGTTTTTAAAAGTATTTTCAATGAAATGGTTTTAAAACATTTTCAATCTTCTTTCATAAGCTTTCAAGTAAAACAAATTCAAAACATTTTCAAGCTTATTTCATAAGTTTTCATGAAAAAGGGTTTTCAAAACATTTTCAATATTTATTTATAATTTCTCAAAGTTATTTTTAAATAAATGGGTTTCAAAATGTTTTCAAGGTTTCTTTATAATTCTACCAAAAAATTAAATAAAAAGGTTTTTAAAATATTTTGAATATTATTATATATGTTTTCAATGAAAAGGGTTTTCAAAATGATTTCAAGTCTTATTTAAAAGTTTTAAAGGTATTTTATAATAAATTTATTTTCAAATGGTTTTATGTATTAAAATTTATTTTTAAAATAAAAAATTGTGTTTAACTAAGGAATCATTTTTGAATGATATTTCAAAATTATTTTCCATCTAAGATGGCATCTGTTAATTTTACTCATACCTTTCTAGGAAATGATATAAAGGTTCCATATATATTCTCTCTCTAAATGGATTACACATAATGGCATGGTCTTTATGAAACCTATTTCTCTTTCACAGGTTATATATTTATGAAATCTGTTTCTCTTTCATGGGTTATATGTTTATAAAATACATTACTCTTTCAAGGGTTATGATTCTAATGAAATTATTACAAAACATATATATTTTTACAAAGTTTATGATATGATTGCCTTTTTATGATACCCATTTAATTTCATGGGTTATAATATGGTTGTTTATTATTTTGTCGCACATGTATGTATGATTTTATTATGAGATGTGTGGGACATATCTCTCTATCCAATACATTGGGTGAAGATTTATATCTTAAGAGATAAACATTTCAATGAATCTTATTTTCCTGAATTTTATTTTTAGAAATTATTTGAGAAAATTTGGAAACTATGCGCTGAGATAGCATGTGGTTCTGAGTCCCAGTGTGCTCGAAAAAGTTTGTTGAAAAATATTATGTTTTTAATAGCATACACACATGATTTTCCTAAAAAAATGAAATAACTCTTAAATGGGTGCCCGAATCAAAAATTTAAGGGCATGGTTGTGTTCATAGTAGTTACTTTATCTTAGGCAAGGCCTAATATCAGCTTGTGCGGGTCAGCTATGAACACTACTACGAAACTAGGTCTATTAGGCACTAGGGCTTTAACAGCACTGGCTAAAACACTGTTAAAGACCCCCTTTGTCAGCTCTAAAAAAAGAGTTATTAAAGGGGGACATTTATCAATGATTTTTTACAAGCACAGATAAATGATGTCTTTTATCAGCACTTGTAAAAAAGCACCGGTGGGGGGGTTTATCAGCACTATTTAGAAGTGTTGATAAAGACCCCTTTATCAGTACTATTTTACAATCACTAATAAAAGTATAATTCAAAAATATTATATTTCATTAAAAATAATATATTAATATATAAATATGTGGATATTGATATAAATATATTATATATATATATATATATTGAAATATGTTTTAGATATGGTAAATAGCCAATTACACTTAATTTGTAAGATATTTAATGAAAATGGATTATAAAATAACTAAAAAATATTCTTAATTAATAATTTGCTTATTATTACCATGTAATAGTCATTTAATATTAATTTAAAGATAAAAAAATCAAATTTATAATAAAAGATCTAAAATAAGTTGAAAAGGTAACTTGAACTTCAAACAACCATAACTTTCGATCCAAGTGTCAGTTTGGGCTCTACCACATATCAAATAAAATATTGTGAGCATATATACACCCTAATGATCTAGGGTAGACCCTCCATTATGCTTTTCGAGGCGAAAATGGATTTTACATTCACCAAAACTAAGTTTTTAGTCAGGGTACCCCATTTTTTTATCTTTTTATGGATTTTAAGCCTCATTTATAGGGGTCTTTTTGCCCATTTTCAGTGGGGACTAAATTTATTCCTATGACCTATATTCATATTGATATTATGGATTTTAAATTTTATCATTTTTTATATTGTAATTTTATTTATAATCAAATATATAACAATATATATATATATTATTCACTTAAAATTTTAATTTTATAAATAATTAATTAAACATATTTACATATAAAATATATTTTTAAATATATAAACATATATATAAATATATATATATATATATATAAATATATGGATAAAAATGTCATGAAATATATATAAATATATAGATATATCATAAAATATAAAAAAAATAGTACAGTGGAGTGGTAAAGTCGTTGGTGTATAACGTGGAGGTCTAGGGTTCAAAAATCACTAGAGGCAGGGGTGCCTGCGAGAGGATGGGATTATATAAAGGGGTGGGTGGGTGGAAGTACTAATAAAGTGGGGTGGGTGGGCTATGGGAAAAAAAGGATATACCCATTATCAGTGGGACCTTTATCAGCAATAAAAAGGTGCTGCTAAAGTCACCCTTTAACATTGCTAAAAAAAGAGCTGATAAAGGGAGACTTTAACAACATTAAAAAAATGTGTTCTTAAATGACCCTTTTAACAATGATTTTTTTATCGTTGTTAAAGGGGGCCCTTAGCATCTCTTTTTTAGCACTGATAAATGTTTTGGGATTTTAACTTCCCTTCAATTATCAGTGCTTTTTTAGTGCTTATAAATGTATTTTATAGTACTATTAAAGGATGATTTTATAGTAGTGGAAATATAGTTTTTGGGATGTAAATGTAAATAAAATAAATAAATAAAAATTATTTTATTTTCAAATCATAATAACTCATGAATGGAGACTCAAATTGTAAATATGAGACCATTGTTCAGTTTGTAATGTGGTGTTTTCCCTTGTGGTGACTTAACTTTAGTCGGTGTGGGTCTTCTATGGAAAACCCCAAAAAAAACATAAGAATCATTACATAATTTCAAGATAAATTATTTTTTTGACACAATGATGATTTCCTTTAAAATGTTACTTATGTATAAATCCTAGGGTTATTTGTATAAACCAGGGAATGCCGAATAAATTCTAGGGAGATCTTAAAGAAATAATCCTCTTGAGAGAATGACAGTAGATCAGAGATGGGATCATAGATCATCATGCCAACAGATTTGGAGGATCTCATCAATGATGAAAACGCAACCATTTCTTTTCAATGAATGATCCAAACTTGAGGTGGGATATTAGATTTATTTGTGATTTTTTCATGTTCTTGATATTTATAATGAACACGAACTAATCCACAAATATATTATCCCACGGATTGATAGTATGTTGTGGGTTAGCAGGATTCAACTTAATTTTTTTCTAACCTAAATTACCTATATCTCGATTTTAGTCCAAGAAAATTTTTCAAATGATGTTAAACCTTTTCTATGTGCATTTCTCCCTCTGTTCTACATACTCTTAATCGTTGGAACCCTACAGTTCCAGAATCAACATTTTCAGGTGGTTATGAGCATGATCGGACCCCCAGAGCAATGAAAATTTTGATCAAATCCCAAATTAGTGAATATCACAACCTTAGGATCACATATACGGATTTGTTTTAAAAAATGGAGCACCAGAGAAACAGGGGTGGCCCACAGAACTAGGGTCATTGGCTACGACGAATGGTAGCTCCAAGTGGCACACAGAAATGGACATGTGTGGGTGCAGAGGAGGAGAGCCTCTAGAGGTCATATGGTGGAGCAAGTACATGGCCTAGTGGGGCCACATGGGATATGGGATGTGGAAAGTGGTCGTGACACTAACAGGGTGATGCAACATAAGGAGGCTATGTACGCGGTAGGTGGGTTGGGTGGAGCCACGTCCGGAGGAGCACATAGGGAGGAATCAGTTGACCATGTTGACTGTGGTGGTCCCACGTTTACTAGTCAACATGAGGAGAGCCATGTGGTTGGGGGTGGACCGCATAGACTAGGGGTGCGGATAGTGTGGGCCACATCCGGTGGAGCAAACCATCCCACATGCAGTGGGCCAGACTAGGGAGGTCGGGTTGCTCTAGTGGCCCCATTCACCAAACTGGTTCAGGACAGATCTGATCGGACTAGGTTGGTCTGGGTAGGCCAGATCGGTTCGGGTCGGCCGGTGGGTCAGATTGGACCCAAAATGGCCCCAGGTCAGACCTTTCTATAAAAAAATTGTAGCTTTCAAACCATATGTTCGTTTGAAAACCCGTTTACATCATTGGGACCCTTAAGACGAGACGACCCTTTTGAGATACTCTAAGTGAGTATTTATGTAACCTCATATATGAACTAATGTCATGAGGAGTAGGTTCTCCCAGAATGAGTGCACTATGAGCAGAATCTTGTGGCTAGTTGTGACCTTGAGACTACATGACTTCAAGACTGTGTGATTTTGAGACTAGGTGACTTGGTGACTTTGTAACTTGGGGGTTGGGTGACGTACTGACACTTTGTGTGTTATCGACACTCTATGTGTTATCGACACTCCATGTGTTACCGATACTGTGTGTTCTATAGACTACATCTAATAATTCTACATTGCGTTATATAGACTAATACCTGTGTGAGCTGACTGAACTATTTTTATGTAGTAAATTACATTTATTTATATGTGATATACTTCATGTATTTCTATGTGGTATTATTAATGTATTTCTATGTGGTATACTTCATTTATTTCTATGTGGTATACTTTTTTTATTTCTATGTAGTATGCTTCATATATTTCTATGTGGTATACTTCATGTATTTTTATGTGGTATATTTCATGTACTTCTAGGTAGTATCCTTCATGGTGTCCCTTAGTGGCATTCCTTTGTGTTGTTACTTCATTGTGTTCCTTAGTGGTGTTCCTTCCTGGTGTTCCTTAGTTTTGTTCCTTAGTGGTGTTACTTCATGGTGTTATTTAGTGGTGTTTCTTTGGGGTGTTCCTTAGTGGTGTTCCTTCATGGTGTACCTTAGTGGTGTTCCTCCGTGTTCTTCCTTAGTGGTGTTCATTTACCGTGTTCCTTCATGGTGTTCCTTTATGGTGTTCCTTTGTGGTTTTCCTTCACGGTGTTTCTTAGTGGCACTCCTTCATGTTGTTTCTTCATAGTGTTTCTTTGTTTTCTTCCTTCATGGTGTTCCTTAGTGGTGTTCCTTAGTGTTGTTCCTTTGTGGTGTTCCTTTGTGGTGTCTTTTAGTGGTATTCCTTAGTTGTGTTCCTTTACAATTTATTATGTAATATATTTCCTTTGTGGTTTTGGGGTGTCCTACTGAGTATTATTTTACTCACCCTTGAATGATATTTTCCCACATGTTTCGTGTCTTATGAAGATGATCAATGCTTTAAAGGAGTCCTAAGTGGACCCAGACCAGGTGGTGCTTAGAGAGACCAGATAGTCGAGGTGTGCTCCTATAGCTTCAGACAGTTGTCCATGTAATTACCCTTCAGGTAGGGTTTTCTGTGGATGAGCTTCAGGCTCTTGTGTGTTCACTTTTACAGACTCTTACTTTTTGTGGGCTTGTATTATGGCCATGTTTACTTCCTAGTTTTCTACTATCATACTCTTTTGTTGGTATCTTAGTGGTATAAATGTTTGTTTACTTACTGTTTTTATATATCACGATTTTGGTCTTAGAGATGTGTGTTTTTGTGTAAAGGTACTTATGAAAATGAATCCCATTGGTGAGAAATGCCTACTCGATGCTAGTCACCATTCCTTGGCCTATTGAAGGCGAGATTGGGGTAGTCACAGCATGGGCCCCTCTAGGATGGGTCTTTACAGGCATGGCTAGAATAATAAATGAACTCGATTCAGTATTACAGGTCTTAAACAAGAAATGAACTCGGTTCCGTATTATAGGGTTTTAATGAGGAGTGAACTTGGATTAGTTATATAGGGATAGAGTGGGGTGTGAACCCGGTTTAGTAAAGGAATTTTTCCACTAAGATAGCATCAGCATCAATTCCTTTACTACTATGGAAATCATTGTTATATGCATATGTGTTTTCCAAAATTCCATATTTTACTCCTATGTTATGATTTTATGGATTATGTTCTTTATTTATTTATTATTAATGTCTTGTGAACTACAATGATTTATTTCATGATTCATGTATATAATCATTGATATATAGGGTATGATCTTCTATTTTTATGATCATGTTATCATACCCTTATGTCATGATTATGCTTAAAAATATCCCTTGTTTACCCTTACTAAGAATTTTATATCACCCATTTTTATGTTTCCTTCCCCAAGATATAAAGATATGTATTATGTTTGATGTGTATAAGAAGGGTTTTAGTCACAAAGAACCTATTATGATATAATGTAGCTCACTTTTGTATCATTGTTTATGTTCTCATGTTTTCAAAGGTACTAAACTAGTATGGTCTTTGGGAATCTTTTTGTATAATGATTTTAGTATTATACAAAATTTATTTGATGTTAATGTATGAAAAGTGAGTTTCTCTATAGAAATCACTTAGGGGGGAAATGAAATAATTTAGATAAGAACTTTTCTTACCATAGTTGATTTATATTGAGATGTGTTTCCAGAAAATTTTTCTTGTTTTACAGCTAAAAAGGGATCGAAATTCTTTATTTATCTCATACTAGGGGAAAATAATATTTCACATCCATCATATAGAATGTCATAAAAAATTGAAGGATATGAATATCCAATTGGATGAATTGGAAAGTAAAGTGTTCATAATACCAATTACGTCACCTTAGGATGCTCTAATAATTTTTTTTAAAAAGGAGTATGTTTCATCACAACTCTATGTGAATTATCATAAGTTAAATTTGGTTATGATAAATAATAGATATCCACTACCTCATATTGATGGCCTTTTTTATCAATTTAATGGATCACAATGGTTCTCCAAAATTGATCTACACTCAAAGTGTCACCAATTCTAGGTTAGGAAAGAGGATATACCAAAAATAGATTTTACAAGTTGTTACGGTCATTATGAAAATGTGGTAATTCCCTTTTTTACAAATGAATTAGCACTTTTCATGGAATTAATGAATTGTGTCTTTTAATGGTTCCTAGAATCTTTCATTGTGGTATTTTTGGATCTCATCCTTCAGTATTTATAAACTCAGAAAGAACATGATGAAAATTTAGAGATTGTTTTGATCATTTTGAGAGAGAACCAGTTATATGAAAAATTCTCTAAATATTGTTTAGGAAAACAAGTTGTGAGCTTCCTTGGCCATATAATTTCTGAGGAAGGAACATCAGTAGATATTTCAAGGATAGAAGATATTATCTCTTGGAAAACACTGAAAATTTGTTTGAGATGTGAATGTTTCTAGGATTATTAGTTTACTATCATTTTTTAGACTTCTTATGACTTTAAGATTCTATGAATGTGCTAATGATAAAGGTAACTCCAATACATTATAGTGAGGATTGTCAATAATCCTTTTCATATCTTAAATCAAGGCTCACTTTCACACCAATTATTATTTTCCAAGAACATAGGAAGAATTATGTGGTTTATTATGACACATATGGACCAGGACTCAGATTTTTTATTATGAAAGGATATCATGTGGTAGCTTATGAATCCTGAAATTTATGAATTCCTTAGAATAATTTATTGGCCCATGATTTGGAATTGGTTGTAGTAGTTAATTCTTTGAAAATGTGACATCATTATCTCTATAGTGATAAATTCATTGTATTTATAATACATAAAACATTGAAACACATATTTTGAAAAATATATTTAAACTTGTGACAAAGGATATGGATGGAATATCTCATGTTTTTTGAATTTGACTTGGTTTATTCACTTGAAAAATGTAATTTTCTGGAAGATTACTTGAGTCAAAATCCATAAAATTAGTTATCCAAAGAATATTTTGATTTGTGTGAATTAATGGTTATGATAGCACATGTGCACTTGGACTGTGTTGATAAGAATGAAGTTGAAAACTTTTATTTGGTGACCCTAATTTATGACTTGATAGAACATTTCAAGGATTATAAAAATCTAATCTTTATTTCCTAACTATAAATTCAAAACTCAATGGTGGGGATAACATTAATTGATGGAAAGAATAGGGGAATTTTACATTTATTTTTCATGATCATATGGTTTTTCCACTATTTTTTTAGGAAAAAAAACCTTTTTACATATCACTTATTGAAATGGGTTTTTCATAATGGAATTTAGAAGATGTATTATGTGTTGACAACCCATTTCTTCTTGGTTGTCATTAAGAGGATGGCGTTAAAGTATGTATCTAGAATCCATACTTGTTAGTAAGTCTCAGAATAGCACGAACAACAAGCTAGTATATTTCAATCTTCACCTATAACCATATGTAAATGGGAGCATATAGCTATATATTTTGTTACAAGTCTCTAAGAATAGTTGAAAAACATGATTCCATATGGGTGATTATGGATCGGCCCACAATTTTGGTTCACTTCATTCCTATTCATGAATCTAATAAAGTACAATACTTGACAAAATTATATATTGAAGAGAAAGTAAATTTATATTTAATGACATTTTTAATCATCTCCAAAAAAAATATTTTCAATTTATCTATAATATTTGGAAATTTTTAAAGTAATATATTAGTACCTAGTTGACCATGAGCATGACTTATCATCCAAAAATGAATCGAAAATCAAAAAGGACGATCAAAATGTTAGAATAAATGTTCTAAGCTTGTGTTAGGGATTTCATAAGATCATTGAAGGATCATATACCATTTGATGAGTTTGTATAAAATAAACAATTTTAGGAATCAATACAAATAGATCCATTTAAATTAATATATGGTCATACTTTTTAGTCTCCACGTTGTTGGGTAGTGACTAGAGAAGGTTCATTGTTCGGAACAAGTATTTCTCAAGATATGACTGAGAAGATTATGATTATTGGTAAAAGTATGGTGATGGATAAGAGTCATTATAAATCTAATATAGATCATCATCAACATCCATTATCATTTTATTTGGGTGATTATGTGTTCTCGGAAGTCTCTATAAGGCTAGGGCATCAATGTTTGGCTAAGGAAATTAAATTTAATCCTTGATACATCAACCCATTTGAAATACTAGAATAGATTGGTGATGTGGATTATCATTTGGATTTACTACCATGATTTATCTCTATACACAATGCATTTCTTGTATCTCAATTGATGAAGTACCATCCTGATCCTGAAAATTTGATTTGATGGGACCACATTTGTCTTGCACAAGATGTTACTTTGTTAAATGTTACAATACAAATTGTGGATATACAAGATAATGTTTTATGATAAAAGAGTATGTTTTTTGTGTAATTTTTATGGTAACATGCTATAATTGGGAAGGGAAATAGGAATGAGTAGTCTATATGCTGGAGCGATGGCCTGAACTTTTCAAAAGCAATAGAAATATCTAGCTTTCTGAGGATGGAATGCCTAATGGTGGGAAGACTTTAATTCCATTAGTTTTAAGTAATATACCATTTTATTATGTTTTTTGTTGTTATATAAAACTTGAGATTATTTTCTAGAGTTTTTTGATGATTTTGAAGTGTTTTAGATAGACTTTTAAGGGAGCACAATTTGATCATGGATATTATAAATCATGAAAATTATCTAGGAAACTATACAATAGATTTTGGGATTCACTGGGTAGGTGCATGTTTAGCACATGGTTTGTAAAAATTGTTTTGGTGACCAGAAAAAAACCTGAAAGTATAGGAATAAGGGAAAAAGCACAAGCAGTGCATGGTTTTTCAAACTTTACATAATTCATGTGAGGAGGTCATTTAAAGACAATAGTGTGTGTAAGGTTAGCACATATTTTCCCAAATCGTGCAACCTAATCATGTGACGTCCATTTACTATTCAAAAATTAGATTTTAACTTGGTTTTTTGGCCCAGAACCCTCATTTTTTTCTCCTCTCTCATTCCCTCAAACTCATATCATTCTCTAAGATTTCTAGGTGATTAATTTTGGTTAGAAATTTTTTTTATTGATAAAAGTGTTTTTGAACTCAGGAATCATTGATAAGTATCGATTTTCACTCTTAATCATTAGATATTCTCATACTATCTCACATAGAATGTTATATCAAGTCTTTTATGGATAGAGCTATGATCCATGATGTGTTTTTATGGGATATATTGATTAGATATATTGAAGTAAATCTATTTTGAGCTAGGATCTAGAGTTTTCTTTGAGTCATCGAACATTATTATTACTTGTTACTGTTGAGAGTTAAGTGTCCTCTATCACTCTCTAATTTTCTAAAAGAAAAAGGATGAGTTTTATTTAAATATTTTTCGTAGATTTTCAAAGGAAAGATTACATAATTTATTGAAGGAATCCATTTTTGTTAATGATTTTGGAAAATGGAAATTTTAATAGCTTTTATAAAACGCCTGTTCTTTTAATTTTAAATTTTAGTTTTAAAATTATGGTTTTTTTTAAATAAAATAAAAATATTCCATGATATGATTTAAATTAATGATTATTTTATATGAAATAAATTTCTATGGAAAATAGAATAATTAAGTTGGTGTGTGTTCATTAGGATGAAGCACGGTCGTGAAGTACCACCATCAATGTAGGACGAAGCATAGTCGTGAAGTATCACCATGAATGTGGGACACCAAGTGGTGACATAGTTAAAGGATAACTCACCACTCATAAGTATAGTAATGTATATGGAATGCAAGAGTGTGTGTTTGTACACTTGGTGTCGTTATGGAAAGTGGTAAGATATAGAAATAATATTTTTTGATAATTTATTATATGGAACTCATATAATCCTCGATAAATGTTTTCTCTACTTCTCATTCATTTTATATCAAATATAAGGACCTCTTCTTTCCATAGTGTTGTGTGTTGGGAATTCTTTGGGGATTTACCACTGAGTTTTATACTCACCCCATGTTGGGAACTTTTATTATTTTATACATGTTGTTTATCATGACATAGGTAAAGGAAAGGCATCATACTTCTCTAGTGATACATATTGATACCTTCGGTGAGGCATGTAAAGTTGGAGCTTGGATCTAGTTCTAGTGATTATTGGGATGATTCCACTTTTTTTCAAAGAGTCATGTTTCCTTTAATTGTTTTTGGGTTGTCGTATCTTATTACCATTTTTACTCTAATGTTGGTTTTATTTTTATTATTTTTTTAAATGTTTTTTTATCATGCATCATAAAGATTTTTTAATTTTTAATTTGTTAAGTGTAGTTGTGATTTTCTTTTAAAAAGGAAAAATAATACCTTTGATGTTCACGAAAGACCTTATCATTTATTTCAATCCTTTGGTGTTTTTGGGACATCACCTATGGTTAGTGGCACCTATAACCTGACCCAATCCAATGTGTTGGGAGTGAATATTACACAACCATCAGGGTTGTCACATCGGTTACTATTAGTCAATGTTTAATCCCTAATGAAAATCTAATTTTTCAACTAGTGAGAGAGGAAATGATGGGAATGTTAGTGTGAGGGATAGTGACTAGGAGGCTAGGGAGGAAGAATCCATGGGAAGTTCACTAGGAAGTTTACTAAGGCTTCCCATATAAATCACATTCCAAAGGAGGGGTATATGTAATGGTGTAGTTGATGATACATAAGGATTAAAATAATTTCCATGTGTGATATTATATTTTAAATTATTATAATTTTTTAGTCTATATAAGGGTGGATAATTATTTCTATCTATGAAGGCTAGATATTCTTGGGCCTATGGAGAGTAGTTATCCCAAGAGTGGTGATGGATAAATCTATATCATTCTAAATATTGATAAAAATTCTACAATAGAATCTAATTCTAAATTTAATCTCACATCTTCAACTTAAAAATATCTATTGTTGGTTTCAATTATGTGTCATCCTAGTGGCTTTCAAGTAAACCATTCCTCGAGCTTGGTTAGCCACATAAACCATGGTGTGTCTCCCCATAAGCTAGGGGATGCCGACTAGTAGCAGGGGTGTAAATTTAGTAAGGTGGGGAGAATTTACCCCCATGTCAGAGTAACATAGAGGATTCCACAACAAACATACAACAGAGGAATCATAACAATAGATAGATAACTCAATAGTGGAAGACTGAATAGTATAAAAAAATTCCTCATAGGCAGTTTCTAATATAGATATGAATGAATGGAATACTATTACAAAATGGGAATAGAAAAATACGAGGCAGACATACATATACAAGGCACAAAAATAAGAAAAATAAAAAATCTTATCCATGGAATCTTGAGCCTAAGCCCGGTCCTCTCCTCCTAAGATCCATCTAATCAAAATATTCAATAGCCAAATGAGTGGTGTTTTCCCCTATTCATATCTACAGGAAAATTGTCTGCTCGGGTGCCAAAGGTAGCTCGAATAGGGTATGATATAAATCTCAGTAGGCCACCACCAACGGTGTATATGTATAAATCGAGTGGAACTCATAAGTAAATAGTGTGCAGCTAGTAGCAAGAAAGTAAAGAAAAAATAAATAAATAGTTACCCTCCCACTCAGGTTCTTAAAGGACACCTGGCAGGTCTACCTTCTTCAGCTCAATGTTGGCATGTCTGAATATGTTACTATGTATATATATATATACTTGGTGTGGGGTAAGAATTCCTCCCACCCATAGAATATAGTGTCATATGGTAATAATGATTCTCAGCTATATAAAATAGTGGCATGGGGTAATAATGCCTCCTGACCATACGTAAGATAATGGAACGGGGTAATGATGCCTCCTGCCCACATGTAAACAATGACACATGGTAAGAATTCCTCCCTCCAACATGTAAACAATGGAATGGTGTACAAATGTCTCCCACCCACATGTATAAAATCCCACATTAATAGAAATTATATAGGCATTCACATGTTATATAATGTAAGTCAAACCATCTTACACTATTTCAAGTAAAGAAAACAAGACAAAGTTTTCAATGTATTTACAACAAAACCCAAAGCATGAGCATGGCCAAGACACCCCTTAAAACCATTCCATTTAAGTAATTTCATTTTATTGGTTCAGTATATCTCAACCTAGAAAACCAATTCAAGATAACCTTCCCATTTTCCTAATAGGTATAGTTTATCTATAAGGTTACAAGCCAAGGCAAAAGCCATAACAAAATAGTCATAGGGTAAGATTGTAAATTCCAAGGTGAAGAGGTCAAAACACTCATGGGATGTCTTGGATTAAAGTAAATTCACATGGAATAATAACCAATTCAATTAAAACCCATGCTTTGAAACATTAACCATAATTTCCCATTTTAGGAAATTGGACTAAAATGGCCAATTGGGGTGGAACACCCCTTGGGAGTCCATATAGAGAAAGGGTGATAATGAAACCCCTAAAAATGATTCAATTAACCTATTTCACTAAACTATTGTTAGTTAGACATGATGAAATCAACTCAACAAAGGATCTCAACAAAGGTCGACTCATGGAACAATTAGATTAAATATGAAAAAGACAAGAATAAAATGGAAAAATGTGTGACCACCTACCTTAGGGCTATAGATGATGCCTCACTAAGTATCAACCTCAGATTTAGAGCAGGTTGGATTAGGTTTGAGTTTCAGTCCAATATCCTGAAAAATAGTGTGAATGAGTCTGTATCTAAATAGCAAAACATATGGAAATATTAAGTAAGGAAGGAAGATTTAAGGAGTTTAGCCTTACCTTAAGGGATATGATGCTTCCAATGGATCAAGAAATGGTTTCTAGATGAATTAGTTATAGGTGATTGAAGGAGAAGAGGACTTGAGCTTCAAATGAGGAATATATGTGGGTTCTATCTGCATAAGGAAGGAGAAGAAGGAAAATTAGAACTTAAAATAAAAGAGGGGAAAATGGTTTTTTTTTCTTCATAACTAGATCACATGGTTATTGTACATGGTTTTCCAAACTATGTGTAGAATGTGTTCAAGGTTCTTCCCCATCCATACATGTTTGTATGGTCTCTATGCATGGTTTTCAAAATTATTCTCACATCATGCGAAACCCACAACCTCAGTGGGCACACCGCATGGCCTCTATTCATAGTTTCATTAACCATGTGTAGAACATACATATGAGTTCTTAAAACATCTGCAACTGGATGCATGACTATGTTCATGGGTCGCACGGTTGTTGACAAACCATGCAGCCCAGCCAGCATTCCCCTTTTTTCGGAGTTGTGGGCTCTGGAAGTGCGTCAAACACTCTCGTGACCTCCTTAGCTTGATTAAGTGACTTAATTATGACCAATAAAGATATAAAGATGTAAAAAACTAATGATATATACATTGGTCTATGATTTTAGTCGTTACAACCTCCTCCCCTTATAGAAACTCATCCCTGATTTTCCCTTATGAGGGTAATGAGGTACTGTCAGCAAAGAGTTCTAGACACTGTGATCGTATATCAGCTTCCTGCTCCCAGGTCTCATCATGTACCTAGACATGCTACCATGTCACCCATATAAGAGGGAAACACCTACCTCATAGTTTCTTCACACTCCAATCAACAATAAAAACTGAATACTCTTCAAATGAAGCATCTATATCCAGTTCAAACTCATCAGGCTAAAAGATGTGAGATGGGTCTGGATAATATCGACGATGTTGAGATACATGAAAGACATTGTTCATATACCAGTATCTCTGAGGAAGTTACAACTGGTAAGCCACTTGTTTGATCTACTTCACCACCTCAAAGGGCCTAACGAATCTTGGTGATAGCATACCCAGCTTCTGAATACATCTATTCCCTAACCTGGGTGAGACTTTCAAGACAACCTAGTCTCCAACCTCGAGCTCAAGAGGTCATCAACATATGCTACCATAATACTGTTGTCTATAATAAGATATAAACATACACCTTTTGGTTATATGGACCTTCTCTGAAGTATCTTGCACAAGACAAGGCCCAACCACAGTTGTTTCCCCTGCCTCTAACTAGCACAGAGGCGAGCAACATGGCCTACCATACAAGGGTTCATAGGGATCCATCTCAATGGTATCCTAGAAGCTATTTTTATAAGAAAACTCAATGAAGGGAATTTTTTTCTCCCAAGAACCCCCAAAGTCAATAACCCATGCATGAAGCATATCCTCTAGCAGCTAAATTGTATGCTATATATGTCCATCTATCTGAGGGTGATAGGTCATGCTCAAAAGTGGCTACGTACCCAAGGACTTCTGTAACACCTTCCAGAACTTTGATGCGAAATGGGAATCTTTGTGAGAAACAATACAGTGAGGTGATATATGTAGATATACCACCTCCTTGATGTACAACCTTCCCAACTCATCCATATAAAAGGTCTCTTGCATGGGTAAAAAGTGTGTGACCTTTATTAGATAGTAAACAACAAACCACACTATGGCATTACCTTGAGGTGATCTAGGTAAACCATTCGTGAAGTCCATTGAAACATCGTCTCATTTACACTCAAGAATAGAGAATGGATGAAGAAGCCCTACTGGACACTGATGTTCTACCTTGACCTATTGATAGGTGGAGTATTGCATAATGAAACATTCTATCTCACATTTTATGTTTGGCCACCGATATTAACTTCATAAATCTCAATACATTTTGGTGACACTAGGGTGAACTTCCTATGATGAGTCATGGAAATCCCTCATCATCTTCTCTCTGATGTCTATTTAGACCCATACATTCCCAATAAATAGAAGATTATCATCCCAATCGACTATCCATCTAGAAGATGTGTCATCATCTAAGACACTATCATGTAGTACAAGGCCTTCATGTTCATATAGCTATCTCTAACTTACTCATTCCATAAGAGTATATGTCATTGCTAGGGATGAGAGGATAGTCTGACCATGGTCCTTCTGAACCTCAACATGCATCTCCAAGAATAAGGCCATAAGATTCCATTCGTCACTGGACTCCAAAACTACGTGTGTCTGAGTCTTTTGGCTTAGAGCATCGGCTACTGAATTTCCTTTTCCAAGAGTGTAGGCAATTTCAAAATCAAACAATTGTAGGTACTCAACCAACCTACATTTCCTAAGATTTACATATCACTGTGTGAAGATATATTTGAGGCTTTTTTGGTCTATGAACACCACAAAATGCTATCCCAATAAATAGTGTCTTCAATGGCATAAGGCATGAACAACTGTAGTGATCTCGGGGTCATGTGTCTGTTAATTCCACTAGTGAGGCCTCAAATGATGAGAACCATGTGCAAAAACTCACTCATCCTACATTTTCACAGCTTTAGTCTTTATACCTGATGCATCATAATAGACTGTATAATCCCTTCCTATCTCTGTAAAAATATGTATCCATGCTAAAGTAAGCCTAACCTTCAGCTCCTGAAAGGATGCTTCACAATCTTTTGACCATTTAAATTCCACACCCTTCTTTGTCAATCATGTGAGTGGAACTATAACATGTGATAAATCATAAATGAGGTTTTTTTAGTATCCGGGAATCCTCAAGAACCTCTGGATATCAAAGACGTTCTTGGGATGCTCCCAAGAAACCAAAACCCTCACTTTTTCTAGGTCAACATAAACTCCTGACTTTGAGATGATATGACCTAGGAAGTGAACTTTATCAATCCATAAGTGGAATTTACTAAGCTTAGCATAGATCTGATGCTCTCTTAATGTAATCATCATGATCTCAAGATGGGTTGCATGGTTGTGTATCGAGTGAGAACACACTAAAATATATTCTACGAAGACAACCACAAATAAATCCAAATACGGGTGGAAAATTTGATTCATAAGATCCATGAAGACCACAGGTTCATTCGTGAGTCTGAATGGCATAACCAGGTACTCATAGAGACCATACCTACTCCTGAAAGCTGTGTGAGGTATGTCTGAAATCTTGACACACACCTAAAAATAGATCAAACTAAAATCTATCTTTGATAACACCTTCTCTCCCCGGATCTGATCAAGTAGGTCATCAATTTTAGGTAATGGAAATTAGTTCTTGATAGTCAGTTGATTCAACTGACGGTAATCCATGCAAATCCTAAGGGTATCACCTGAATTCTTAGAAAAGAGGATAGATGAACCCCAAGGAGAAGTGTTGGGGTGTATAAATCCTTTCTCCTCTAGATCCTCTAACTAATTTTTGAGTTCCATAATCTCCTTAGGTGACATCCTATACGAAATAATGGTCATAGGTTCTTCTCCTGTAATAAGATCAATATTAAACTCCATCTATTGTATCAGAGGTAGACCAGATAAGTCTTCAAGAAAAAAATCTCTGAAGAGCTCCACTACAAGAGGGAAAATGATGGGTTTAAACCTTTGGTTATCAAGGTAATGACTAGAAACTTATTCTGTAACACTGCCCAGCCTCTGCTACTCAGGTCATGCTCGTGTCCCACAAACATCCCATTCTCCCTTATGTATCTGAATAATTCCCTCTAGTGATGTAAACATTACCCTATGACGATAGTAGTCAATGTGGACTCTGTAGAGAAATAACCAGCCCATCCGAAGGATTACATTGAAACCTATCATGTTGAGAATGTATAGGTTCCATTTGAAAAGGTAACCACCTATCTCAAGGGGGAAATTTGGAAAATGGAAAATGCCCTCTGAATGGATACCTAAGGGTGTATCTTGTATAATAACACCATGATAGTACTCAATGTTGAGGCCCAGACTCTCAGTGATTACCTTAGATATAAATGAGTGAGATGTACATGTATCAATCAAAGAAGATACTAAAGTGGATACTACTAGAATAGTACCACGTATAGTAGATGGTATGGTTCTCTACTCCAGCGGCATAGGCTAGACTGCATGTAACTGGCCTATACCATGACCCTAAGTTACTGCCTAGATGCCTTGAGTAGGCCCGCTCTAGTGGCACTGAGAATCATATGTATTATTGACTTTTCCATGACCACCACCTTGGCCTGATCGACTGGTGGTATTCCAACTTACTACTTGTCATGATCCTATTGATCCTACTCCTAGCCAAGGAGTAGGTGTAGATCTCTGCTCACTAGGCACTAGAGGGAGAGATCAACAGAAAAAATAGAGATAACCCATCCTACCATAGCCTCTGCACTCCACTGGATTTCGCATATACTAATTCTTGTAGTGCCATGGTGCTCCATACTGGTGACAGACTGGAGCACCACTAGTGGAAGAAGCCTGACCACCACCACTCCTATGAAATTCTTTGAAATGTCACTTTTCCCCCAAAGAAGATCCACTAGAATATTTTGGTGATGAGCCTCCCTTGACTTCACCCTTAGAATCTTTCATATTTCACTCTATAATTAGAGTCTGATTGATGATTTCCAAAATAGTCATCATCCTAAAAACATTGACATGGGATCAGATGGCGCAACACAACCCATCCTCAAATCTCTTAGCAACCATAAGGTCATCTGTGGCTAGATAAGGATCAAAACACTACAACTCAATGAAAGGGGTTGAGTAATCCATAACTGACATAGTCCCTTGTTGTAGATTCATAAACTCTCTATCTCTACCAGCCCTTGGATTCTGGGTATAGAAGTAGTCATAAAAGACCATCTAGAAGTCATCCCAAACCATCTCTCTATGTTGTCCTACCTAAGTGATGACATCCCACCACCTCTTGGATGAATCATGTAGCATGTAAGTAGATAGCTTAACCCTCTTCTCTAGAGGCTTCTCTAGGTTCTTGAATATAGAAATTATCTCATCAATCCAAGAATCCACAACAATTGGTCCACCATCCCCCAAGAAATTAAGAGGATGATGCTGTTGAAACTCATGAGTCAACTCTTCCATACTCGGGGAAAGTCGCACTCATCCATGAAAATTCCATATCATATGCAAGAATCCTTCTCAAAACTAGGCATCAAAACCCAATTCAGGTATAGGAGGAGGGACCATAGGTGGTTATACTGGAAGACCAACTGGTGGCTCAAGGCCTTCCACCTCAAGAACATGATCACCACCTTCTTCAGGGCGTGTGACTCGAGGACATCATGGTGGCATAATTCCACATTTCCAAATGAACATCTCAGAAGAAATTGAAGAAATTTAGAGTATTTCATTTAAGAAACTAAAAAAGTTACTAAATCCTTCTAATAAGAACGAACATGCATCTCTTCTGGATTCAAAATCTAGGACTAGATGTTAGAAAAGACCGTAACAGGCCATAATAATGAAGAACACCCACTACCCACTACTAAGGTTAGGTTCGGGTCAAGTTTCTTTGGTAGGCATATGTAAAAAGGTTGTTCTCAAGTCATAATTTATTTCAATCAGTTTAATCTAATGGTATGTCATTTTCCATACCATATGGTCCCATAAACCTTATGAGTTAAAAGATAACACTCACTTGGATGTCATTTTAATTTAAATTGTGCTTATCTATGGGATTATATCATTTCTTAAAGGGTTGAGCTAGTTGGAATGTCATTTTCTGATCTATAAGGGCCCATAAAACTTATAAATCAAAGAGTGAAACCCACTAAACTCACACCATAGAATGATCCAAATCCTACAAAAAAAATGTCATCACAATTATATATATATTAAAAGGCACAACAATATGAAACAGTCAAATATTTCTAGAAATTTAAATGTGACATGGAAAAATGAATGGCCTATTCATATTGTTCCTATCGTGGGGAATGTTCTAACACCTAACCTTCATTTCATTGGGTTTAGCAGTGAAATCACAATTTCCAATATCATCAATATAAAAAACATCACAAAATATGTGAAACACCCAATGGTGAAATAATATCAACAGTAATAGTAGATTTAATAATATAAATAATTAATGAAACTTGGTCTTTACCCTGTACATGGGTTCGCAACACCCAGGCATGGCTTGTGAACATGTTCTATGAATTCCCAATCTCCAATATATTGTCACCAAATAGTAAATCAAGAAAGGAGAAATTTTATGATACCAATTTCTAATGTCCTAGACCTGGCTTCCATGTAACCTGTACCCCAAGCCTCATTGGCCACATAACCCCTAGTGTATCTCCCAATAATTTATGGGCTACCAACTAGCATCGGGGGTGTTAAGGTAGTAAGGCGGGGAGACTTTACCCCCATGTTAGAGTAACACAGAAGATATAACAAAAAACATACAATAGTGGAAGCATAAAAAAATAAAGATAAGTCAATAGTGGAAGATTGAATAATATAACAAAACACCTCATAGATAGTGTCTGATATAGATATTAATGCATGGTATGCCAGTAAAAAATGGGAACATAAAAATAGGTAGTAGGAATACATATAAAAGGAAAAAAAGTAAACACAATGCAAAAGGTTCTCCATATCAATTCGAACCTAAGATTATTCCTCTACTCCTACGATTGATCTAAGAAAATAATTAAACATCCAAACAAGTGGTTTTTTCCTCTATTAATACCTATAAGAAAATAGTCTGCTCAGGTTCCAAAGGCAGCCCGAATATGGTGTGATATAAATCTCAGTAGGCCACCACCAATGGTGTCTATGTGTAAACCAAGTGGTGCTAATAAGTAAACAATGTGTGGCTAATAGTAGGAAAGTAAAGAAAAAAAAAATAAATAGTTACCCTCCCGCTCAGGTTCCAAAAGGACACCTGGTAGGTCTACCTACTTTAGCTCAATATTGGCATGTCTGAATATGTTACTGTATATATATAGATAGTTAGTGTGGGGAAATAATTCCTCTCACCCATAGAAGATAGTGGAAATTGGTAATAATTCTTCTCTCCCATAGGAAATAGTGGCACAGGGTAATAATGCCTCCCTCCAACATGTAAGAGAATGGGATGGGGTAATGATGCCTCCCGACCACATGTACAGAATGGAACGGCGTAAGAATGCCTCTCACCCGCATGTAAAGAATGTAATGGGGTAAGAATTCCTCCAGACCACATGTATAAAATCCCACAAAAATAAAAATGATATAGGCATTCACATGTAATATAATGTAAGTCAAACCATCTTAAGCTATTTCAAGTAAAGAAAACAAGCTAAAATTTGAAATGTATTTATAAAAAAACCCAACATATGATCATGAAAAATCCACCCCTTGAAACCATTCCATTTAAGGAATTTCATTTTAGAGGTTCAAGTTATCTCAACCTAGCAAACCCATTCAATTTGACCATCCCATTTTCCTAATAGGGCTTGTTCATCTACAAAGGTAAATGTAAAGGGAAAATCCATAACAAAATAGTTATAGGGTCAAATTGGTAATTCCAAGACTAATAGGTCCAAACAACCGTTGGGTGTCTTGGATTAATGAAAATATACATGGAACAAGGTCCAATTAAATTAAAAACCATTCTAGGAAATAATAACCACAATTTTCCATTTTGGGAAATTGTCCTAAAATGGACAATTGAGGTGGAACACCCCGTGGGTGTCTATATAGGGAAAGGGTGATAACTAAACCCCTAAAAAGAATCAATCAACCTATTTCATTACACTATGGTTAGTTATACATGAAGAAATAAACTCAATAGAGGATCTCAGCAAAGGTAGGATCATGACACAGTGAGATTAAATATGAAATGTACAAAAATCAAATGGAAAACTATGTGATCACCTACCTTATGGATGTAGAGGATGCCTCCCTTAGTATCAACCTCAGATTCAGAGCAAGTTGGAGTAGATCTAAGTTTCATTCCAACACACTAAAAATAGGGTGCATGATCAAGTATCTAAATAGCACAATAGATGGAAATATTAAGTGATAAAGGAGGAGTGTATGAGGTTAGTCTTGCGTCAAAGGATCTAAATCTTATGATGGATTGAGAAATGGTCTCAGACAAAGAAGTTAAAGGTAATTGAAGTAGAAAAGGACTTGAGCTTCAAAGGAGGAAGATATGTGGGTTCTATCCGCATAAGGAAGGAGATGAAGGAAAAATAGAACTTAAAAGGGGAGAGGGAAAATGGCCTTTTTCCCTTCAAAACTGGATCTCACAATTTTTGTGCAGGGTTTTCCAAACCATGCACAAACAGTGTGAAAGGTTCTTCCCCTTTCCTATAAGTCTCAATGTTCTTTGCACATGGCTTCCCAAACTATGTGCACACCGTGTGTAACCCACTACCTCACTAGGCACAATGCACGACCTCTATGTATAGTTTCACTAAACGTGCATAGACTGTGTAGATGGGTTCTGCAACCATCTGCAACCGATCTCATGGTCGTGCGACTAGTTCGTAAGATTGTAGACAAACTATGCAGCCCACCCTGCTTTCCCCTTTTTCGGAGATTTGGGCTCCAAAAGTTCCCTAAATACTCCCATTACCTCCTTATCTTGATTAGGTGACTTCATTAGGACAAATCAAGATATCCAAAAATAAAAACTAATGATCGATACCTTCTTCTAAGAGTTGGTTCATTATACATTATCTAGATAATTTAAACTAGTTATAATAATTTTTTATATATAATTATTCTTTTATTTTCAATTCCCTAATTCTAGAAATATTCTAACCCAAACATTATAAGTCCTAACCATTGGAAGCCACAAAAACATAGGAAATTATTAACTATAAAACATTAAAATATTTATCTCAACCATCCAAAAATATTATATATAAGGTTTTCACCTAGAAAGTTCCATATAAAGGTACTATAAAAATAATATTGATACTTATTATTCTTCTCAACTGACTATCATTTACCAAGTGTTTTGGAAATAGAACTGGAAATTTCTCATTTCAACACCCAAAATGGTATATCGTATAAATTTTCTTCAAGAATAAACCTTTACTCTTCTTCATGATTCCTGTTGGGTGATGTACTTTACCTCTGGTACTTTACCTATAGTGATTCAATCATAGAATATTATGCTCAAGTGTTGGTGTATATTTATTAAAATAATCTAAACATATACTTTTATTTTTTTTAATATGAAAAACTTGGTCTCTTCTTAGTGGTATGTTGGTCTACAACATTTCTTACACACCTAGACAAGATAATGTAGTTGTGAATGATCTTTCTAATTGATGTTTATTTTATAATAAAGATAACATTTCTAACTCATTTAAAGGACCTTCCCCACTTTCTTATAGGCCTTATACATATGGAAAAAGTTACACACTTTCTATTTGGACTTCTTTTAATTATGCTCTTTAGAAGGATCCTTGGAGCATGTTATTTGATGATCAATTCTATCTTCTTTCATGATTTCATTAGTTACAGTGTCCCTCTCCCTCAGGTTCCCTCCTAATGGCCTCTCTCGTTTTTTTATCATCCCAAGGTAAGTCCCTATTTTCATCACTTAATTTCTATTTTTAGAGTATTTAATTATTTTATGGGTTGTTCCCTTTACTTTTTTATTGTATAACTATCATAGTTTCTATTTTTTGGGTAACACCAATTTTGTGGTTTTCCCCATTTTCCACACTTCTGTCATGAAACCACCACCATTTTATACAAAACCCTAAATATGGGCCAAAACTAATGCAATAATTGTTCTCTGTGTATCATCCTAAGAATATAGCTTTTAATATAGATATATATACATATATAAGTATTAATTCAGTATAAACTATAGGTTCCTTAACTTATGTTTTGGTCCCTATCTCCCAACTGAGAGGTTAGTGTTTCAATTCCTATCCATGGAAAAATATCAAGATTTTTATAGTCGGGTCATTCTATGCGAGTGTGGGTTGGACCTGGAAATTTTGGAAGGAATTATAGATCTGATACTACTGAGAGGGTTGAGTATGATAGGAGAAATGGCTTGGGCTATGTAAGTAGATGGGATGGATAGGTTCGATGGGCTTGATCAGGTTTGACAAGTGGGTCTAGTGGCTAGGTAGGAAGGGTTAAGTCAAGCCGAGTGTGGTTTGGTTTGGTTTAGTTTGGGATAGGTCAGGTCAGGTGGATGTTTTTTTAATATTAAAAAAAATAAAAAATAAAACTCTTATGACTAATTAATTAGCATTGGTTTAAACCAATACTAAAAAATCATCACTAAATGATTCACTATGTTTTTAAAAAAACATCAATAAATGATTCCCAGCATAAGAAAACATAACAATTTTAGGAAACCACTGTGAATCAATTAGAGATCGTTTAAACTAAAATTAAATACCGAAAATATCCATTAAATTCATTGTTAGTATAGACACTTATCATAATTAGGTTATGTGTAGATCCTTTTGTTGGAATGGATCCTTTCAACAATAATTATTTTATACATTAGTAATGATAATATTATATAGTTCATAATTTCTTTTTTTGGATAGTTATAATTTTTTTATTTATTGAATTTTGATGATTTTTTAATTTTTCATTAGTTATTATTAATTTTATATTATTGTTATTTTTAATTTTTTTGGGTGAAATTTTATTTTTCTAATGTTATAGTTTACCTTCACATAAGTTTTTAAATTTTCTCATTATCATTACATGAGTTTTCTATTACCCTTACACATGATTTTTAATCTAATTTCTACCCTTACATAACACTTAGTTACCCTTATACAACCTATATGAATTATTTTTTTCCCTTACATATCTTAGAACCCACCCTTATATATTTCAGGTAATATGAATTTACCCTTATGAAATATTTTCATTACCTTTATGGGTCATATATAATTTTCTATATACCATAACATAGTGTGTTATATTACCCTTATACAGTGCTTGTATTTTCAATTCTACCTTTATGAAGTTATTCTATTACCTATACAAATCACTTTCTAACCCTTACATAGTCCATGATATCTTCTACTTACCTTTATGTAGTACCCTTACACATGCATATAAGTACCCTTACGCAGCGGTTGAACATTTTTTAACTTTATGAAGCATGATTTGTACCATTATGTAACTATAGTATACCTTTACACAATGATATCTGTCCTTATATAACCTATGTAATATCCTTTTTACCTTTACATGGCATAGTAATTTACCCTTAC
Source organism: Viscum album (assembly GCA_963277665.1). NCBI lineage: Eukaryota > Viridiplantae > Streptophyta > Magnoliopsida > Santalales > Viscaceae > Viscum > Viscum album. The sequence goes on along the minus strand of OY728163.1, from coordinate 1,641,925,518 downwards.
ATAAATCTGATTCTCCATATTTCTCTATTATCATGATTTTCATGATATATTTATCTATTTCATATGTATAACAAATGTCTAAATTTTTTTAATGATTTTATAAATTCATATTAACATTATAGAATATATGAAAAGTGTTTATAAATTTTTTAAACAAATTTTTATGAAGATTAATTATTTTTCATTCATATATAAATTTATATCATGAAACATAAAAAATTATTTTATTATTTTTAGTTGATTAGTTTGTTCTTATTATTTCTAAAATCATGTCGTAGTCTAACGAACTCATTCAAACTTGTTTTATTTTTTAATATACTTTATTTAAATATTGATATTATCTTGTGTTTTAATATGGAAAAAATTGAAATTCAAATTTTGAATATTTTAGTTTAAATCTGTGTGAAATTTTTGAGATGTCTTTGACATATTATTTTGGAGATGTTTTGAATATTATAATGATTGTATTCAAATTAGTTTCAATGGTTCAAATTGTTTTAAATTAAAATTATGGTTTTATTTATTTCTCTCTCCTCAATAATTCTGGAATAATAATATAACTTTTTTGGATTTAATCTCTTAAAAATTCCCTTTGTCTTGTTAAGTTTATTCATTTTAAATGAATCAAGTGGGCTTGAACAAAATATGGTCAAAATATATATAATTTGGATTCCTTTGGATTAAAAAATCTTTATGGATTCTAGAAAATTACCAAAGGATGAGAATCCTATAAATATAGACTTTTGAAGGCCATGTTAATATTTATACTTATTCTTTGACAATCATTCTCCAATTTTAAATGTGTTCGATTACTTTCAAAGTGCTTCCATTTCTAAATCTTCTTTCTCCTTTAAGAGTGTGAAAAAATTTTAATATCCAAATAACTCTCTTCTTTTATTCTTAGTCTCTCCAATTGTTAATCATATTCATTGAGGAAATTGATTCCTAGCTTAAAATTTATTACTCCCTAGCCATAAAATTCTCTTCATCTTTGTTCTAATACTGATCCTCACTATTGATGAAGTGATGTCTTATAGTTTTCTTTACATTTATATTAAAATGGAAAGGGAGTATTATTTTTTTGTTTCTAGATTTGATGTTAAAGAGATATTGTCTATTGTATACAGATTCAGATTATAACCTAAAAATTATGGGATATTTTTGGTTTCTTGGATACCATTAAAGCCAAGGGATTAATATATTTAGATACTACTGTTAAACTTCCTTACCAAATATATTAACTCATTTAATTTCCAAATATTCAATTACATATCATTTTAAAATTTTCTTTCATAATTTTTTTAATATATCAAACTTGGTTAATCAACTTATTCTCAATTTTTTTATTCTTATTATTTTATCATTTTATTTAATATTATTGTTGTTCTTTCAACTTTGATTCATTCATTTATTTAATCAATATTTTATAATTTTTTAAAATGGATTCTATTAATTTAATTTTTTAATTGAAATTCACACCCCCCACACCTCCTTTCATTTTACTGATCTCTAACATATATTTGGTATTAAATGGGTTTTTGATTTTCTAAATTTATTTATTTTAAAAAAAAATCAAATTTTTTATTTTAAAAATTTTTTACTTTTTTTTTAATTAAAAACTTTTTTAATGGATATTTCAAACACCCAAAGTGGTATTGAAGGAAAATAATTGTGTTGTACACCATTTTTTGATGGTATGAGTTATTATTATTTTAAAACTCGCATGACTACTTTTCTTATATCAATTTTATATCTTTTATATTGATTTTTTTCATGGATATACTCCTAAAACTGAAAAATAAGATAAATTGACTAAAAATGATATTTAAAATTTTGAATTATAGGGTAAATCTATGAATTTATTGAATTTTGGTTTAGATCAAATGAATTTAATCATATTTCTACATGAAAAATGGCTCATGAAATTTGGAAACATTTAAAAGTGACTCATGAAGGAACTACTAAAGTCAAATATGCCCATTTAGATATGTTTAGATAATACATTTAAAGTTATTATATATATCCTAATTAATATATCAATTCTATGTCTATTATATTTTCTGATACTTGTAATAGAAAAAATCTATTAGTGACTTTCATTCTAATGAAACTTTGGTTAAGAGAATCCTTTAGGTTTTTCAAAGTAGTTGTGAACCAAAAGTCACCAAAATATATGAATCTAAATATATTAACAATATAGTGGTTGAGTAACTCATAGTTTCTCTCATAACATATGATATAACCATGAAGAGCCAAGATAAAAAAGAGGTGAATGAAGTCAAGGAAACATAAGAACAATTACACTCAAGGAAAACAATTATGATCATTATGTAAGAGACTTTAATAATTAAAGTGAAATTAAAGGCTTGATGATAAGATTGAAAAAATTAAATAAGTAAAAGAAAAATAGTAAATCCTTCCAATAATTTAAAAAGAAAAATTAAATTGACGTTCTAGAATTGATTTTCTTTGGTTGCAAAAATAAGTGCCATATCAAGTTGGATTTTAACTTGAATAACAATTCTAAAAGAAACAATTTAAGAAGGCTCTAAGAGTATAAACAAGGATATATAGAAAATATTCAATGAAAACTTAAGAAACTAGGAACTCAACTCCTAAATTCCTCATGGCACAACTCAATGTAGGTGAAGATAGTAGTTCCCATTCTCCTTTCTATTCCCTCCCCCCCCCCCACCCTCCCCCTCATTAATCATATTCTCTATGCTATCATTATTTTTATAATAAAATTAGAAAAAAAATTCAAGAACTAATTTCAAAATTTTAAAATATTTCAAAGAAAAAAAAATTTCTTAATGGGAAATTTTTTTTTTAATGAAAAATATCAACTTTTAAAATAAAATAATGATTTTATTTTGAAATTAAAAAATCAACCTGATGTAGAAGTATGAAAAAAATGAAATCAAGTATCTCAAAATAAATCTTCCAGAATTAAATAAAGGTGAAATATTTATTAACATGATTATTGGTTATAAATTCATTAAAATAAATAACAATGGTTTTGGATTTTCAAAAGATGGTAAAATTCTATAAAAACTGCTAATTTTGAAAATGGAATTTCTCAAAATAAATTTTCTAATTATTTAAAGAAATTTTACACCTTATTCCTGAATGAAATTGTTAAAATACTAGATATGGGAGAGTGAAAACATTCATATTTCTACTCAATTTTCTAAAATTAATTCTCATTCTAGAAAAAAAATTGTTTACAAAATCCTTATTAGTCAATATCGATGGACTAAAATTATTTCTCCACATAATAGTTTATTATCTCACAATACAAGACAAAAAATATGAGTTTCAAAAGTCTTCTTTAAATGATTTATTTCAAGAAATTCCCACAGGACCTCATTGATATATCCTATACCGGAATCTAAATAAATTTGGTGTTAACCCCTTGAAGCAATTGATCAACTCTTTCTCACCTTAAGCTTAAAGTGTATGCTCCAAGTGAGGGGGATCCAATATCTTTCCTAATCAAAGAAGATTTTGACATCAAACATGATCTTTATTAGAATAAGGTTCTTCATTCTTTTTATTTTATGTTTTATATTGAATTTATTTTTTCAAAATCACTTCTCTTATTTATTCATTCTTTCTCAAAAAATAGAGGTTTTTTTATATTTTCTCTTTTCAAATTTTTTTTCTTTTCCCTTTTTCTTCCTTTTTTATTTTTTCTATTAACTTTATACACTCTTTATATAATTATTATATTATTTAAGGAGTTATTTAAATTAAAAGGTGTTTTTAGTTTTTATTTTATTATATTTTTCAAATTTTATTCTCCTTTCCTTTTCAAATTTTTTATCATATTTAGTTAATATCTTGGGAAGCTTAAAAAGAATTTATTTTTTATAATATTATTTTTCAAAATTTCATTTGAAAAATCAATTTAGTTTTTTTTTAATCTGAATTTTTTGAAATTTTGAAATAGTGAAGTTGTTATGATACTTCAAGAAAAACATTCTCATATTGGTACAAAAAATTAGATGTTTCTTTGAAATAGACTTTCCTAGGGATTCATCTTGAAAAGAGTTCATTGGGTTTGTTAATCCTTTCTCCATCCTAGGAGTGGTGAGTGGGCCTTACATTACACCTAATTTGACACTCCCATGAAATTTTCAATGGTTTATTAATACAATCTCTACTAATCCTTAATGAAAAGATTATTTTTCAAAATATTTATTTTCTATTTTTTTAAAATTCTTTTCATCGATTTTATAATTCCATGAATACCATATTATTCATTTTCATGGATCCTTTGAAAAAAATTAGAAAAATCTTTAATTTATGGTGAAATATCTATTTTTGTTGTGTTTCTTTTACCTAACTTGTTTCAATAAGGTGGATAAACTATTTTAAAAAACAATATTTTTGATAAATTCCAAAACATAGGAGAAATTTTATAATTTATATTTTTTTTAATTATAAAAAATGAGTGATTAGTGGAGTTTCTCCTTTATAACTTAATTATTTTATATTTTGATAATTAAAATATTTTATATTTCATAATTTCTATATTTGGATAATTATAATTCTATAATTCAATTTTATTGAAAAGTATTTTTTAATTATCAATAATTTATTATTCAATTATTCTTATTATTTCTTTTAATTTTTTTGTGAAATTTTATTTTTATAAAGTTATTTTTTACCTTTATGTAAGTTTTTTAATTTTCTATTTACCCTTGTGTGAGTTTTTACCATTACACATACTTTGTAACCTCCTATTTTCCCTTAAATAACTCTTTGTTACTCTTACGTAATCTATATGTATTTTTTGGTACCCTTATGTGTCTTGCATAATACCCTTATACAGTAAAGGTAATCTAAGTTTAACTATATGAAACATTTCCATTACCTTTACACATCATGAATAAATATCAATCTACCCTTTGGCAGCATGTTAGATTACACTTATGAAGTGTCTGTATTTTCAATTCTAACTTTACAAAACTATTCTGTTACATTTATGTAGTTCCTGATAACCCTCACATAGAACATGATATCTTCTTCTTACCATTATGAAATACCCTTATGCTTACATAAAAGTACCCTTACATGGTGTTTGAACATTATTTTTATCATTAAGTCACATGATTTATAACTTTTCATAATTATAGTATACCTTTATGCAATGATCTATACCCTTACCTAACCAATATAATATCATATTTAACTTTACACAATATGGTATTTTACCCTTATGAAAATATTAATCTCCAATTTACTTTGACATCATGATTTTCTTGATATATTGATCTGTTGCATGTGTATAAAAAATTTATAATTGGTTTAATGATTTTAAAAGTTCATATTAATGTTATATAATCTATATGAAGTATTTATACATTATTTCAAACACATTTTTATAATGATTAATTATATTCTTCATTCATGCAAATATTTATAGCATGAAACTCAAACATCTTAATTTTATTATTTTGAGTTCATTTGTTTGATTTTAATATTTCTAAAATCATTTCAGAGTCTAAATAATTCATTCAAACTTATTTTATAATTTTTAATGAATTATATTTAATGTTTGATATTATCTCATGTTTAAATATAGAAAGAAATTTGAAATTTAAATTTTTGAATTTTGAATTTTGGGTCTATGATAAATTTGTGATATATCTTTTACCTATAACTTTGGAGGTGTTTTGAACTTTCTAATGACTTTTTAAAAAAAAAATTAGTTATTTAAATAATTTTAAATTAAAAATATAGTATTCTATGTTTCTCTCTCCTTAAAATTCTGCAATAATATTATTACTGTATTTAATTTTATTGACTAGTGATTTCCTTGGCCTTATTGAGTTAATTATATTTAAAGGGATCAAGAAGGCTTAAAAATGATGGAAAAATAAACTGAACAGGGAAGTATTTAGGTTAAATACTCCTGATAGATTCCAAAACATTATCACATGATGATAATCCTATAAATAGAGACCTTTTGAGGTCTTATCAATCTACATCAACATTTCTTAACAGTTATTATTTAATTTCCAAGATGCAAAATTTCCTTAAATATATTTTATTTCTAAATATTATTTCCCCATATAGAGTGTGAACAAATTGAAATATCCAAATCACTCTTTTTTTATTATCATTCTCTTATAGTGTTCATCATTTTGTTTGAGAGAATTGAGATCTATCTTACAATTTATTGCTTCCTAAAATTCCCTTCATCTTTTTATTTCCCCTAATATTGGTTCTCGCTACCTTTAAAGTGAGGGACTATGGTTTTTTATACCTTTATATTAAAAAGGCATGTGACTATTATTTTATGGTTTCTATATTTTTTCCTTAATTATATGTTGTTAATTATATCTTGTTTCTTACTATATCTTAAAAATAAAAGGATTATTTTTGTATCTTGTATACAATTAAATCCAATGGAATAATCTATAAAATCCTCAAGGAAATGAGGTTGGATAAGTGGGGGTGATTTTAGCAACTATTATCAAACTTCCTTACAAAATATCTTGTCTCATTTAATTTATTTAATTTCAATTATATATCGCTTTAAAATTTTATTTCATAATTTTATTATTCTATAAATAAACTTAATTGATTTATTCTCGAATCACTATTTATTTTATTCTCCAACTTTTATTATTATCTTTAATTATATTGATGATAATTTAACATTGATTCTTTTACTTATTTCTTTAATCTTTTATAAGGATGTTTTTTAAATTGGATTCATTTCCTTTAATTTTTTTAAAGGTAATTTCACTAACCCTCTTTCCATTTTACCTATCTACGACCTAAACCCTTTGTGTATGATCTAAAAATAGAAATTAACTGGAGAACATGAGTTCATAGTTCAAATTTAAAGGATTCAGTTTACATATTGTTGGAGTTTTTTAGGGTTCTTTTAGGAGTGGATGATGTGGGTTGTTTTGTCTGTTAAGAATATTCCACTCACAAAACCTTCTCTTTTACCCTACTTAATGTTTTTTTGGTTCACCAAACACTTGAGTATGTCCTATTAGGTATATTATGTATTTATAATCATATTAAATATATTTTTTAATAATGCGTGTATGTTTGTTCTTGTTCCTATATTTTTATCATTTTTTGTAATTTTATGTGTGCCTAAGTATCCTAATTGGATAGATATCTCCTTGGTTTATAGGTTATATTTTTATTTTTTCTAGAAATCAAATACAACATATCTTATTTAAAGTAGTATGTAGAATGTTTATAATTTAATTAATATTATGGTAAACCACTTCCCAAATATAAATTTCTTATCCCTTAGAATTCATGCCTAAATTTGGTGATTTGGAAGTTCACCTAAGGTATTGTGATGACCAGATCCAGTACTATTTTGGTATTTGGGCAACGGTCATGAAAAAATGGTATCAGATCACACTTAGGGTTACTGAGTAGGGAATTTGAGATTCTCTAGGAGATAATATAATTGGAACTTATAATGTAACCCATAAATATACCTAGCCATCATAATTATGGTCTAATATTGAGTTACCATGGTTTTTCTGGGTTTGATTTTATTTTCTATGAGTATGTTACATTTCTTCAAGATTTATGCATCATATTTATTCAATAATAAGTTGGAACCAGTAGTATAGTATGACTTGTTGTGTGCTTTCCTTCATTTTTTTAATGTATTGTTAGGATCATTTAAAGATTCATATTAATCAAAACATAAAATAATAAAAATACAATGTTTTTCTATTTATTTATTAGTGATTTCTATGTTAATATAAAATAAAAGTTTGTTTAATTGATCCAAAAATCTCAGTATTTATATTGTTAGATGGAATTTTCATTATTATATTGAAATATATTCTCAAATATTTTTATAATATGACAAAAATCATGAAATTATTTAATAAAAAATGAAATGTATTAGTGGTGATAGAATTTTCACCTAACCATAATAGTTCTAGAGTTATTTTTGGATTATTAGAGCCTACAAACCCTTAATGGGTTATTTCTTTATTCTCATCAATTAATTTCATATATTTTCCTGAACCTATAATTATAATATTTTTATAACATTTCTTATCTTCAATATATCTATAGAATATATTGTTTATGTGTTAATGTATAAGTAAGACTTTATTATTATTTTTATTAAGAATTCATCTAGAAGTAATGAATGTAACAAAATTTTTGGCCTTGTTTGGTATAAGTGAAATAACTAATGAGAAATTGAAACAAAAGGGAAACCCCCAGGAATGAATTTGGTATACTGAACAAAATTTTATTTAATATTTTATTGATAATAAATAATAGAATTTCCTCACATTTTTTTAATATATTTATTTATAAATTATTTGGGATTATATCATTCATTTGAAAATTTGATTAAAATTCCATTTTTTCCTTTAACATTAATTGTAGTTTTTAGGACATAAATATTTTTATGTTAATAATTTGAACTTAAAATTCTGTAACTCTACTGAATTAATAAGATACAACTTTTATTCAGGAAATATGAGTTAAATAGTGCATTTTATTGAAGTAAATAGGTCATGAAGTCAACGTTGGGTTGGAATATCAGACATCACTTCAGTAATTGGGCCATAACTTCTACATACCTTCTTGGATTCAGCCTAAATTTATAGATAAGATAAAATAAAAAACATGTCACAAACCATCATTCTAAAACGAATTTTTTTTAGGTGTTTTAAAGGTAAAATAGGTGTTTTAATTTGAAATAAAATATTTGCCCGAATTTCCCCATTCAAACTTGAAAATAATTTTAACCTAATCTCCACTTCACTCAATAAATGTGTATTTTTATCATTTGGAGTGGGTTTGAAGTGAATTAGGAAGTTTAGGGAAGACAATATGTGGTTCCACTCCAATTATCTAAGAATTTCAATAAGGTTAACTCTTGAATCAAGGATCCCATCATCGAAGCCTTCTTCTTCTTCATGTTGTAATATTTGTGTTTATGTAATAAAATTCTTATTTACTCTTCTATTTCTTATATTTTCTTTTATTTTATTATATTTTATTATATTTTATTATATTTTATTCTTATTTAATCTTCCTCTTTATGATGGAAATCAATATTAGAAACATGATTGGTCTACACCATTTTAATGACCTTTGCCAATGCAAAAAAAGTTTTTATGATGACTACATTGCCCATGGAAGAGTAGTTTTCTTAGTAATCAGTCTACCTCTTACCTTCTTTGTTTATTTATTTTGAATAAATTAGATAATTTAATTCACATAATATTATCCATGAATGAGTTTTTAAATTATAATACACTAATAAAGAAATTGAACAATTAACACATAAAGACATGAGGTCAAGATTTGTGTAAATTATGAGAGCGTAATATTAATTGGTAAAAAAACCACACAAGATAAATTTATAGAGTTAAAATATTATCCATAAACTCAATTAATCCTCATTTATAGAGTGGGTATATTCCCTAATTCACCACTGACTATAATATATCCTTAGAACATCAATCAACGTAGGGTGCTACGAATGCATGTTCTGACACTAGCTTATGGTTTAATTCATTTCATCTTTGCAGTTTAGTTAATTCTCAAAGGTTTTTGGGGTTAAAAAATTAGGGGATCAGAATTCAGAGGATTTTAATTTAAATTATAATTATTAATAAGTAACTGAAGAGGTAGAGTCATATCGGTTACACTTTTTAAAATAGTTTTCTAAAAAAACATATTGGCATTATGTTTTATTAATCAAATTTCATCTCAAAAACCAAAACAAAAAAAAATAAAATCTTCTTCTAGAAAACTTTCTCTTATTATTTTATAAACATAAAACCCCTCCCATTATTCTAAGTTATTTAATTATTTTATCTTTATTTTATTAATACCATTAATAATTTGTTTTAATTACTATATATTTAAGAGATGATCTTGGTCATCCACTCTACTATACCTAAGTACCCAAAAATCACACATCATTTCAAAGTGCCCATGATAGAGCCTTTAAAATTGGAACAATTACTGATGATTTAATTAATTAATTTAACCAATTAGAATTATTTTGTTTATTTTAATTTTATTCTTTTCTTCTCTTTTTATTTCTTCTTTCTCCTTTCTCAATTTTTCTTTTCTTATTTTTTTCTCTTTCTATTTCTTGGACCATAAACTCAATCTTAGTTTATTTTTATTATGGTCCAATTTTGATCATTTCTTTTTTTTATTTGATTTATTACATTAACTAATCTTGAGGATCTCTTAGATCTTAACCCTGAGATTGAACATTGCCTTCAAGCTTGAATCAGACAATCTCAGTCTACGGGAAGTTTCAACATTCAACCAGTTGTAGAATTCCTCCATTCTTGTAACATTGAAATTGGATGAAATTATAATTCAAGAACAAAACAACATTCAATGGTTGTAAAAAAATGACAATGAAATTAATAAAACCATTTTATAATTGGATGCACCCGATATTAACTAGAAACCAAATTGTATTGCATATCTAAACCTTGAATCGTACTTTGAACTGAAATATAGGTTAATTCACCAACTTCCAAAATTTTATGGATTATCTAGTGAGGATAAAAAAACATTTAAAATAATTTAATGTGGTTTTATCAACCCTTAAACCAAGAAATATCTCTAAATATCAAATAAAACTAAGAACATTCCCATTCTCACTATATGAAACTGAAAAAGAATGGATTTTTTATTTACAACCTGAAGATGTAACTTGTTGGAATGATTTGAAACATATCTTCTTGAAGATATTTTTTCTAGTATCAAGGACCAATGCCATTCAAAAAGATATTTCAAGAATAAATCAATCCCAAGGGGAGACAATGTATGTGTACTAGGGGTGATTCAAAAAGTTGTGTAGAAGCTGCCAACACCACCAAATTAGTGAGAAACTACTCATCTAGTGCTTCTATGAAGGACTGGCACTTATGGAGAAGAGCATGGTGGATGTTGTGACTGGAGGAGCTTTGGTGGAAAAAACACCAACAGTTTCACATTCATTTATTGAGAAGATGGCACAAAACTCCCAAAAATTTGGTGATCAAGGTACACCACATGTTAGAGGAGTACATCAGATAAGTCTATCATCAATTGAGCGTAATTTAGTTAATACCAAGTTCAAAAAAATTACCACTATGGTGAGGAAAATTTATTTGGATCAAAAGAAATCCAACCCCACTCCTTCGATGCCTTGTGGCATTTTCCCTAAAATAGACCACCAAACTGAATGTTTCCCCTAACTATAAGAGACGTAGGATTGCGCAACAATATTCCCTGGTGTTGTCCTCACAGTTGATGGATCTTTTTCATGTTGTTGCGTCTTAATTGATTCATTTCATCTGAAATTCTAGGAATAAAATTATCCATGACAGGTATTCTTTCAAAGTTGGTGATGCATTATCATCGATTCTTGCTGTTGTTCGTGAGGTTTGCACATCAAAAAAACATTATTGCCTCAATTCGGTGCATGATATGTCTATCCTTGGACATGTTGGTGTCAAAGGTAATTTTAGGCCCCCATTTGGTACCTTTGAATTTTTATGACAGAAACCTTTTGTTGGATGGATCAAGGTCAATTCTGATGGTGCCTCACGAGGTAATCTGGGGCCCTCAGGTTGTGGTGCTATTTTAAGGAATCATCGAGGAGAGATCCTTGGATGTTTTCAGGGTTTTTTTGGACTTTCCACCCCAATTTAATCATAGATTATGGGCATTATCATTGCATTGTAACACTCCAAGCTTCCATGGTGTATTTCCCTTTAAATAATGCAATAGCTTGCATTGTACGCAACATTAAGACTCTTACACACCGCGACCAATCAAACTAGCTATTAGGAATAGTAATACCCACTTTTTGAAATTTTATAAATTTTATTTTTCAAAATGGATTTTATTTTTGAATTCAGAATATCAAAATTAGCTTAAGGTGAATTTTTGGAATTTTTCTGAAAACTTTCAATTTTTGATGAATAGTGAAAAACATTGCGTTATTGGTTAAAACTGAATTTTTTATTTAAATAATTATTTATTTTATTTAAATTTATTTTATGTCAAAATAGAAGAATAATACCTATATAAGTTCAATGTAATTCATTGGAGTCATTTTATAATAAGTTTAGATATATAAAAAATTTATTGAACTTGTTACTGTCTTTTACCCACCTCCTTGGAGCATTTGCAAATTTGCATAAAACATAATTTTACCACTTATATGATTTGAATTTAAAAAATTTGAGAGACACGGTTGAAATCAGTTAGTAAAATGTGGTTCAATAAGATGAAAATAATTTTTGGTGACGGTAATTTTTTTACTTTTATTTACCACGGTTAAAAGTAAATAGGGTAATTAAGGGTAAAATGATATTTTAATTACCCTAACACATGTCCTAATTCTATTGGATAAGTTTAATTAAACCAAAAACAACCTTATGAATAAAATATGATCTGCTTTGGTCCAATTGGATAAGATTAGAACATTTATTATTATTTTATTTAAAGAAGAGTTAAAATAGTTAAATTCAAAGTTTAATAACTAAACTATTTTTAATATAGGGTTATAAATAAGATAAATTCGACTATAAATATTAATTATAAAGATAAAAATATTTCCTACATAATTTTATTTTATTCTTAATTTTTAGAAATTAAATAATTAAATTTATTTATGACACAATGATGATTCAGTAATTACCTTATTAATGAAATATTAAAATAATTGATATTATAAATATCTAAATAAATGTAATTTGTGACTTTTGATGAATTACACTAATTTTATAAGTTAATTTGACATGTTAGGGTTAATTAAATAATTTTTTTTCTAAGTAATCATGTTGTTATGATTTTCACAAAAACCAAATACTAAATAGTGTCAAAATTGACATAATTGAGTTTTTAAAAAAAATACAATATTATTAATTGATATAAAATTCATAAAAATATAAGGTTCAGCCAAAGTACTTAGATAAGGTTATATATATTAATAATAAACCACTTGGGGTTCATCTGGCTTATTATAGTATGTTTATTAACCATATAATATAAAAATACAAAGAGACATGGTAAATGACAAACAATTTAACTAAGAGTTAAATCTAAAAGATAAGGTTAATATGGTGAACTAAACCTGTATAAAACCTATTGGTACAACCATATTCTTTATTATATCCATCCAATTAATGAAAAATTCACCATACGTGTGTAAGTATGGCTTACCGTCTCCACGTCGTGGTGTAGTTTGTTATTCAAACACTTCATTATTTTGGATGGGTATAATAATGACTATAAATGATGTAAATAATAAATATAACATGTTAATGATTCTTTATATATGATATACCATCCAATTAAATATTATTTCACCATTAATATAATGACATTGTTGCTAGTGCGTACGTACAGATTACCAACTCCACGAACGCAATGAGATTCATTCCTCGTATTAATCATTCAAGAATAATTTTCATTTTATGATTAAAAATTATGTTTATTAACATAATATCATTCTGTATATGAATCAAATAAATTCTATCCATTAAAGCAATATTATTGGATCATATATGATATCTTATTTATGTATATGGTTATTTTATAATTTAATAACAATGTTTTAACTATTATATTTGAGGTTAACATACCATCGACTAAGGAAAAGTAAAAGTTAAGGGTTAATTTCACAATCTCTTTATTATCTAAGGTGGTTTTTACGTAAGTATCTACTAGAACCCCTTTATCATCCACATCCATGTTTTCTTAAAAATGTAATTCGAAACATTTTTACTATTTACTATACTATGGGTTAAAGTCATTTATACCCTTATTTGACCATATATGTTTTAAAAGGATTCTTTCCGTCATTTTTCAAACAAGGTACTTTATCACCTTTTCGACAAAATTAAGGTAAGAATGTATTTTTATTAACTTATATGGCGAGTGAAGTTATTTTCCGCCGTTATAACATCATAGAAGCTTCCCATACAATCTTATAAGAATATTTTCAAAATAAATGTTTTCTTTTATAATTATATGACTTTTAAATGATTTCAAAATAGAAAGAGATATTTCTATCAAAAAATTTTGATTTCATCGATGTCAACATCCTTTGATGGATTTTAAACTTGTTGGAAGTTGATTTATTATGATACAAATCTTCCATATTGTATTGAAGGTTTTGTGATATGTTTGATTGTGGATGTGTTATTTTTATACCATTCATGGTTTACGGATAAAGTATTGACATTTCTTATGCTAGTTTTAATACGAATGTTTATGTTATGTTTAAACCTTTTCATATGAGGAATGAATTGGACTTAGAAAGTGACGGGTGGAGCCTAGTATAGCTCCTCGATACATCGGTAGGTCTCATGAGAAAAACTTGTGTCTTGTCACAAGGCCTGGATAAAATATTACTTATAGTCTTGGCACAAGGCCTTGACTATGTGGTTATGAAGTCTAGAATTATACATTCCATCATTATTAAAGTGGCTATTGATATTGCATGTGATTATTCGACTAGTAGAATATCCATGTGAATAAGTAAATGGAATTATTTGATTTTATCATTTCCATATTATTCTGAAGTTTATGTTTAAAAGGCTTTTGTTTTAGTCTTATACATTGCTTTAAATGTTTATGTTTATTTATAAAAGTTTCCGCTCTATTGTTATCCTTACTTAGCATCTGACCTCACCCCTTTCTATGTTTTATTTTTCCCAAGATGTGACGAAGTATTTTATAGTTGATCTTTAGGGATAGGCTAAGGATATAAGTGTGTTCAAAAGGGGGAAAATGTTGTTGATTTTTTTATTTCAGGATATAATATAAAACTTATGAATGTATCTATTACTTCCAAGGATACTAAACTGATCGGTCTTTAGGGACATGATTTCCTTTTATCATGCCAATGTTATTTATTAATGCACCAACTCTAGGTAACTGGGGTCGGGGCGTTATAGTTGGTATTAGAGGAAGTTTAGTACAATCCTTTTAAGCTAGATTTAGAAAAACTCTGATTAGTGACACTACTGGAAATGAAGGTTATACCAACAGTTCTAAACCATTGGTATAGGCAGGAAAGTCGTTGGTATAGCCTATACCAAGGGTTTTCCAAATCGTAGAGTAGTAAGTCGTGAGGAAAGCCCTATACCAATGGTTTAATCTAAAGTGTTGGTATAGGCCACTGTATGTATTGATTTACCAATGGTAGTAGGATAACCGTTGGTATATGTTTACCCCAATGGTTGGTAAGACCATGCATTTCATCTAAACCAACGGTTTACAATAGTTGGTATAGATTTTTTACCAATGGTTTCAATGAACCGTTGGTATATATTGAAGACTAAACATTATACCAACGGTTTTAAACCATTGGGATAGTTTTTTTACCAACGGTGTATTGAAACTGAGGGTAAAATTTTCGCTCAAAGTATACCAATGGTTTAAAACTATTGGTATTGTGTATTTCCAGAACTATTGCACAGTAGACCTTCTAGTAGCCCCTCTGGTATACACCAGCATAAAAAATAGAACAAAAAACACATACAAACAGACTTAAAATAGCATAAAAACACCTAAAATAGCACAAAAAACACATAAAACCATCAAACTCTTCCAACCATGTCATGTACTACAATTCCCTATTTCAATCTTCATATTAAAACAATCTTCTAGTATATTTGAACAACAGTTTCAATAACTCAAACATTATTTATACCAATTTAAATCTTCATATGACAACCACTCTTCCAGTAGTAATTCACCTCACCCCTACACAACCCCCCCAACCAGCACAGCCCCCCCCCCCACCTCCCCATCAAATTCAAATAGACATAATTGGCTGAGAAATACTTATTAGAGTTGAATAAGAGTTTGAAATTAGCTCAAATTCAATTTTTTTTCTGATCCTAGATTTGGATATGTAATGATTTTTGATGCATTTTTCATTGAACTTGTTTTTTTTATAATATATTGTGAAAAGGTATTTTATTAGGAGTCTCATCACTTATGACCCCATGAGTGGAACTATCCAACTCATGAAAAAGAGTTTGCGACTATCGTTGATGAGTGTAAATTTCAGAGACACCACCTCTTTGATTGGAGACATGTTATATATACAAACTGAATGTCATAGTAATATAATTTATTCTAATGATAACTAAATCATTTTCAGATGTGTTGGATAAAATACTTGTAGATGTTCAAATTTGAAATGGAATATGTTCTTTGTAAAGGAAATGTCAGTTTTGATGCACTAAAAAATAAGATGAAGGAGGTAGGGGTGTTAATGTCATATATTGGATGAATGGTAATGGCTTTGTTGGTAGACTCTGTAGTGGTAATAACATAATATACTTGGGTATTGGTTTTTATACGCATAGTGATCATGTCCAAATTCGTTGAATAAGTGGATGTAGAACATGTGTCTGATCCAAAGTGTATTGTGATGCATATGAGGTTGACAAAAAATAGTCCCCTTCTAGGATGGGTTATAGTCATACATGGTGCCCTACTGGTTAATGTAAGGGCGACACTTCTTTATTCCGTGATAAAAATAATTGATGAGACCCACTCAATCTTAATAGTGAGAATAAAAGTGATGACACATAATATCTTCAAAAAAATTGGATCCAACTGAATCATGCCCCAAATACCCTCTTTAACCCAACCATCCTACCATCGGACTTTGACAAGTGGTAGTATATTCTCTCGCTACACTTTCTTGAGGTTGTGAAATAAACCCCCCCCCCAATTTTTGAAATTGTAAGGTTTTTTAGGATCATAATAAGATTTTTTGACAACGAAAGAACACCCAAATATGATCTATCCTCAAACAAAAGAAACATTTATAGAAAATGAAAAACATCTGAAAATGGATTTTACCTGGGAGTGGTTTTCTTCTTCCTAAATCTAAAGATAAATTTTTATGATGCATGCTATGAAACTAAATTTGAAAATGGGGTATGAAAACTGACCCATGGTTCAATGGTTGTTACAAAAGGAGTAAAGTATGGAACTCTTTACTTGATTTAAAATTATGGAAGAACTAAAATGATCAGAAGTTCAACTTGTGATGGTCTAGAAGAATGGAACTATAAGTTTATTGACCTTAGTGAGAATAATTTTAATGTTCTTAAGGATATGAACACTAAATTGTACAAGTATGGTGCAATATATTGATCAGAGTAAAATTCCACCACATTGTGCCTCATATTTAGGTGGGGTTGACTTGTACACGTAAAAAATTTCCAATGTATCATTGTCCTAAAGTATCAACACAATTCATACACGTTTGTTTAGTTTTCTGTATGTCAGTTGATGTTTTCACTTAAACTGTTGTTCATTTCAAAAAAAGTGAGACACTTAGAGTGATACCGGACACACCATGCCTCAGATGGAGGTAGGTTTTACTCGTACACGTCACAAATGACACATGTATCTATGTCCTAAAGTATAAATAAAATATGAAAGTGTTTGGTCAGTTTTCTGTATGCAAGTTGTTGTTTTCACTTAAAATTGTGTCCATTTCAAATAAAAGAGAGACACTTTGAGTGATACCGGTCACACCGTGCCTCTGATTGAGGTGGGGTTGACTCGTACATGTCACAAATGACCCATGGATCATTTTTCTATTGTATCAACACAATCCAAATGTGTTTGATTGGTTTTTCGTATGTCAGTTCTTGTTTTCACTTAAAATGCTATCCATTTCAAACAAAAGTGAGACACTTGGAGTGATACTGGTCACACCATGCCTCGAATTGAGGCGGTGTTGACTCGTACCTGTCACAAATGATCCATGGATCGCTATGTTAAAATATCAACACAATACGAATGTGTTTGGTCAGTTTTCTATATGCCAATTGTTGTTTTCACTTAAAATCATGTCCATTTCAAATAAAAGTGAGACACTTTGAGTGGTACCGGACACACTTTGCATTGGATTGAGTCAAGGTTGACTCATACGCATCAAAAATGACTCATGTATTGTTTTCCTAAATTATCAACCCAATCTGAATGTGTTTGATTGGTTTTCCGTATACTAGTTGTTTTCACATAAAATCATGTCCATTTCAAAGAAAAGTGAGACACTTTGAGTGGTACCAGTCATACCGTGCATCAGATTGAGGTGGGGTTGACTCGTACATGTCAGAAATGACACATGTATCATTTTCCTAAAGTATCAATACAATCTGAAAGCATTTTGTTAGTTTTCTGTATACAAGTTATTGTTTTCACTTAAAATCATGTCCATTTCAAATAAAAGAGAGACACTTTGAGTGATACTGGTCGCATTGTGCCTCCAATTGATGTGGTGTTGACTTTTACACATCACAAATTACCCATGGATCATTTTTCTAATGTATCAACACATTCTAAATGCAGTTGGTTGGTTTTCCGTATGCCAGTTGTTGTTTTAACTTAAATTGCTGTCCATTTCAAACAAAAGTGAGACACTTTGAGTGATATTGGTCACATCGTGCCTCAAATTGAGGTGGGGTTGACTCGTACCTGTCACAAATGATCCATGGATCGTTTTGCTAAAGTATCAACATAATCCGAATGTGTTTGGTCAGTTTTCTATATGCCAATTGTTGTTTTCACTTAAAATCATGTCCATTTCAAATAAAAGTGAGACATTGTGAGTGGTACCGGCCACACTGTGCATCTAATTGAGGCGGGGTTGACTCGTACACATCAAAAATGACCCATGGATCGTTGTTCTAAATTATCAACACAATATGAATGTGTTTGATCGGTTTTCCGTATGCCAATTGTTTTCACTTATAATGTTGTCCATTTCAAATAAAAGAGAGACACATTGAGTGATATCAGTCACAATGTGCTTCATATTGAGGTGGGGTTGACTATTACATGTCACAAATGACCCATGGATCATTTTGATAAAATATCAACACATTCTGAATGCAGTTGGTCAGTTTTCTGAATGCCAGATGTTGTTTTCACTTAAAATGTTGTCCATTTCAAAAAAAAGTGAGACTCTTTGAGTGATACCAGTCACACCGTGCCTCAAATTGAGGTGGGGTTGACTCGTACCTATCACAAATGACCCATGGATTATTATTCTAAAGTATAAACACAATATAAATGCATTTTATTGGTTTTTTGTATTCCAATTGTTGTTTTCACATAAAATCTTGTCCATTTCAAATAAAAGTGAGACACTTTGAGTGGTACCGGCCACACCGTGCATCATATTGAGGTGGGGTTGACTCATAAAAATAAAAAAATGACACATATATTGTTTTCCTAAATTATAAACACATTCCAAATGTGTTTGATTGGTTTTCCGTATGCTAGTTGTTTTCACTTAAAATGTTGTCCATTTCAAATAAAAGAGAGACACTTTGAGTGATACTGGTCACACCATGCCTCAGATTGAGGCGGGGTTGAATAGTATACGTCAAAAATGACCCATGGATCATTGTGATAAATTATCAACATATTATGAATGTGGTTGGTTGGTTTTTTGTATTCCAGTTGTTGTTTCCACTTAAAATTTTGTCCATTTCAAACAAAATTGAGACACTTTGAGTGATACCGGTCACACCGTACCTCGAATTGAGGCAGGGTTGACACGTACCTATCAAAAATGATCCATGGATTTTGTAATGCCCCGACCCCAGCTACCCAAAGCCGGTGCATTACTTCGTAACATTGGCATGATCACAAAAGATCAAGTCTCGAAAGAACGATTAGTTTAGTAGCCTTGGAAACGCTAGATACATTCATAAGTCTTACATTACATCATAAAGTGAAAAACTAATAACAAATTCCTCATAGTCCACACTCATATCCTCTCCTGACTATCCCTGCAGGTCATTCATAAAATACTTCTTCACATCCTGGAAAACATTAAAACATTGAAAGGGGTGAGCTCAGATGCTCTGTAAGGATAAAAATATTGCGGAAGCTTTCATAAATAAACATAAAAATTTAAGGCAATGTATAACTAAAACAAAAGCCTTTTAAACTTGAACATCATCATATTATGGCAAAAGTAAAATGAGATAATTCCATTCACTTCTTCACATGGATATTCTACTGGTCGAATAATCACATGCAATATCAATAACCACTTTCATAATGAGGAAATGTATAATGCCAGACATTCTGAAACATTTTGTCAAGGCCTCGGCCAAGACGTCTAAAATGATTAAGGCCTCGGCCAAAATCATAAATCAAATTGGGAAAGGGCCTCGGCCAATTCCACGTCTAATTGTCTCATGAGACCTACTGATGCATCGAGGAGATGTAGCGGGCTCCACCCATCACTTATTAAGTCCAATACATTCCTCATATGAATAGGTTTAAACATATCATAAACCATAACATAATCATATCACATAAAACATGCACAAAGGAAACATAACATTTCCACATTTCAATCACAAGATATCAATAAAGAACATTGATATAATAAAGACGCTTTCAAAACCATTTTCAATACCAAAATAAAAGAAAGTTAAAACTTTGTATTTATTTTTCATTAAAAAAAGTGATGGCTTGTAGAGGAAGCCAAAACTCAAATAATGGACACGGCGGTGGAGAAGTCGTTGTCGCCACATATGTACGGAAAGAAAAACATTCCCTTTTTGTCGTTTAGTAAAATGCTTCGTATAAAAAAAATTCCTTTTGAATAAACATAAAAGTCAAAGGGGTTTATACACCGTATAAAAGAAAGTTGTGAATAAAACCAAATATGCCTCAATGAAAGGAGATTGAGACGAAGTCCTTAAAAAGATAATTTTTTAAATAAAATAGATCTATTATGTGTATTCACTATAGGTACACATAAAGAAAGTAAAAATACAAAATAAGACATAATAATATCATGACATAATTTGAAAGTAGGAGATTAACCCAAAGAATGGAAAGTGGGTTAAGAAGTTCCCTTACCTCGTGTCCGACTTGACTCAACCGTTATTTAACCTTCTGAATAATAAACTAGAGTTAATATCTACCTTATTAAGAACCATTTTCAATTTCATTATCCTTTTTATATCACTTATTACAATGTTATGAACATTATGTAATTATTTAAGTTAATAACGGTCATTTTGTCGATTTTTGGTACTTGAGTCAACAATAAACTTCTTATAATTACAAGTTGTTTATGTGGTAGAATATCCATTATCTCCAGAATTATATTCATGATTTAGATGTCATATATATCATATATATCCAGTATATACATTCATTCATAATATTACGTAACATTTGGAGGTAATAAATGAAATGCACCGTTCATGGAGACGGTAAGCCGTACGTACGCATGAACGCTACTTTCATTTATATTTCATATTTAATGGAATGAAATCATAATTATATAAATGTAAAATATAAATACAGTATAATATATCATATAATACCATTTACTCCATCCTTTATACATCCCACATATGGTATTAACGATTCAAATCACTTTGAGGGGGCGGTAGTCCGCACTTCCTAAAATGAAATTATCGCGTTTACCCATAATGGAAATCATAAAGTATTCCATAAATGAGAAATACAGAAGCATAAGTAAAACATAAACATATTATATATCATATATAAATATAGTGACATCTTAATGGCCACCTTTGAAGGTGTTATATGAGTGTTGAACAATCATCGTTTCGTGAGGCAGAAATTCGCCATCCACAGAAACCGTATGTTCTTTAACCATTAGATGTAGGTGTGTGTAAGTGTAGCTCGAATCCTTCTTATAAAAACATCCTAGTATATTGAGGATACTGTTTTTGTTACAAATGAAATGAATAAAAAGAGTTTAGGGGGTTGGAGAAGAAAAATAAAACAAAACAACATTAGAGAAGACATTACCTCAAAATCGGGTAACTCTTTTTGATTTGAGCCAAAGGCTTCCTTGGGAAGAGTTCTGCCCAAAGTGAGGCTTCTAGGAGTAAGAGGGGGAAGTTGGGAGAGTATTTGGACAGAGGTTGGCCGAGCCAAATGGCTTGAAAGTGTGAATGAGGTGGTAGAGGTTGGGGCCTTTTATAAGTGGAGAGGAGGGGAACTCTTGGAAAGTAAAGAAAAGTCACTTTATTATAAAATGAGTTTCGGATTTTAGAGGTCCCACACTTATATAATTCGAGGCTAAGGTGATAAGGGTTCGAAATCTCCTCATCCAATAGGCTTTGGACAAGTGTAAGCCTTGGATTTTGCATTATCTTCTCATTTTATTTAAATCGTTAATTAATGAGGTCATCGCTGCATCATCATGATGTCATAAATAATTTAATTTATTTAATGTCTAAAAATTATAAAACAAATACTATGATGTAGGAAATCTTTTTATCTTTCTAATGAATATTTATAGTCAAAATGTGGACTTGTGTAACCCCACTTAAAAACTATTTTAGTAAAACATTTCATCTTTGTGTCATTTTTTACTTTAACATTAAATAAATATATATTAATGTCATTTTCCAACCAAAGTGGCTCCATGGGGTCCCCAAGTTGACCCATAGGTTGTCTTGGTCGGCCATGACTCATCCAATATGAGTAGGACAAGTGTCAAGCTCATCTCATATTATTAAAACATTATTTTTACCTTAAACTACACTAATTACCTCTAATCATGATTAAGAACTTAAAAGTTACTATTCACCAAAAAATTATTTTAATCTAATTGAAACACATTTTAATTCTTAATGACAACCATTTATGTCATATTTTTGAAAATCAAATCACAGAAGTGGTAATATTTCATTTAAACGAAAAAACAGTTATTTAACTACCACTTAGTGGTTTCACTATTCATCAAAAATTGATGTTTTTCAGAACAATGCCAAAATTTCACACTAAGCTATAATTGATATTCCAAATTCAAAAATGATGTCTATTTTACAAAATTTCAAACATATAAGTTTCATTAATTAATTTTATAATTAATTCCCGTTGTCACAACAAATAGTGTGTTTTTAAGAAACAATTTATATCAAAAGATTGGCAATTGTTTACGTCCAATTTCAAAATGAAATTAATTATAATGACCACCACTGGATAAAATGGTAAAAATATATTCAAATTATACTTTAAAACCACTCAATAGTATAACTTATCACTATAAATTATTTTTATTAAAAAATTTGTTTTAAGTATTTTCACCATTCATAAAAATTTTGAAGTTCTCAGAAAATTACAAAAAATTCAATATAGGCTAATTTCAATATTAGGAATACAAAAATGAAGTCCATTTTGAAATATAAAATTTCTATAAATTTAAAAAGTGGTTATTACTATTCATAACGGCTACTTTGATTAGTCGCGGTGTGTTAGAACTCGAACTTGCGTACAATGCAAGCTATTGCATTATTGAATGAGAAGCGTATCGTGGAAGCTCGGGGTGTTACATTCTCCCCTCCTTCAATAAATTGCGTCCTCGCAATTTGAAATTTTTCTTTGAAAATAAAAGGTTTAAAAGAGAAAATACCTTTGAGGAAAACCCACATCGGAAATAAGATTAATAAAATTTAGCCTTAATAAGAGGGAAAGGGAAATGAAAAAGTCACCACCCAATTATGATCTCGATTAGGAGAACATTGGTGGCAATTAAATACATATAATTGGAGGAAAAACGTAAATATTTGTAGGGAGTGATTGAGGTCATCAATCACAATCAACTATCAAATTGAGGGCCTCAAAGACTTCAATCTATGTTGATTTAAAATATCATCAGTTCAACAAGACATAAGGTATTAGGATAACACATTTTTTTATTTTAATATCCCTTTACTAAAGTTTAAGAATTAATTTATTCATTGAATAAGAGATAGGTATATATATATTTATGCTTGACAATTAGATTTTCAACCTTCAACTCATCTTTCACTCAAAAAGATAATAGAACTCAAAAATATTATACTTATCCTAATTGTATAAGGTTCCAAATGTTAACACATACCATTTAGATTAGTAAAATTATTTTGTAATAACCAGGGACTTCCTGTAGTCTAGTGGTAGGAAATAAAGGCCTGTCGCACTATGATTGTGGGTTCGATTCCTGCAGCTTTGTCCGACGCGACGGGTTATGCCCCACCCTGCAGGTTGTCCTTTTCCTAAAACTATAGTATCATAATATTCCAAAAATAATCTTCATAAATTTTTTAACCTTAAACAATACTATCCAAAGATCAACTTAATCCACTCCAACCTTTATAGTTATCCAAAATACCTCTGTCCAGACTTTCTCTAAAAGGTCTCTTAATTCCAAAATCAATTTATCAGATTCTGAAAACAAAGTAAAGTTTCTCTTATTGTCACATACTAAAAAAATATAATTACCTTCATCATATTAAAACCTTACTGAAATCAACAAGTACTGCAGTACAATCCTTATATATATATCACATTATTCTAATAACCATAATATAATCCATGAGTCCAAAAGCACCAATACATTAGTTATTCTGCTTCAACTGTAGTAACAGCATAAGATTGTCCTTGATCCCTTGGCCTTTTCTGAGGTAAGTTTCCTTGACGCTTAGGACATTCATTTGTATAATGACCCATTTCTCTACAATTTTAGCATTCAACATTGATAGCCTCTTTCTTTCCCTTTCAATCACGTGCCTGGTGACCTTTTTCTCCACATTTATAACAAACTCCCATTCCTTTTAGGCAAGTACCAGGGTGATTCTTCCCACAATTATCACATAATGGAAAATCCTTCTTTCCCTTTTTCCCTTTATCTATCTCTTGTTCCACCATTCTCTTCTTCTCTTGCTTTACTTTGTTGTCATAAGACTTAGAGAATTCCTTTTCTGTCTTGATAGCACATGAGACAATATCTTCGTATGTTGAGAAAGATTGTGATACTAAAGCTCTACGGAGAAATGGTTTTAACCCATCAAAGAAAAGATTAATCTTACATCTTGGGTTACGTATATAATCTGCAGCATACCTCGCCAACCTTGTAAAGTTGGCCTCATACTTTGCGACATTCTCATCCTCCTTTTGTCTCAAACTCAGAAATTGCCTTTCCATATCTGCTCGATGGTCATGAAGAAAGTATTTTTCTAAGAAAAGCTCTTTGAACTCCCTCCATTCCATATTCGATACGTCATCATATTCCATTGTATTTTGAATCAATGACCACCATTGATCGGCATCTCCAGTGAGGCGGTAAACTGCCATGATAACCTTCTCCCTTTTGCTACTCCCCAAGGCATGGAATATTTTTTCTAAGGAGTTTATCCATTGCTCAGCTACTAATGGATTTGTACCCCCATTAAAAGTTGGCGGTTGTTGCCTCATGAAGCGGTCTAACATTGATCCTCCACGTTGCGGATCAGGGTGCTCCATACGAGTAAGGTTATTATTCATAACCTGAGTGAGTTGTCCCAGTATGGTAATAAGTTGATCAGCACCAGTTGTATCTCCAGCTCCACAATAATTATCTTGAGCATGAGGGCAATCCCTACACGGAGTGCGTGCATTGATATAGTTTCCATTCCATCCACTAGGCGCCATTTCTAAACAATGGCATAAACTATATTAGTTTATAAATCAAAATAAATAATTCCATACTTGTAAGATACTTAACATAAATTGAACTATTTATGGATATAATCCATAATCATAAAAAGGTTTTATTTGAGGAAGTATATACTCATAACCGTTCATAGTGGTTTGTAAAGAAAATGGGAATTATCCTAAGCATAACCCCCGGGAGTGTCGTAACCAAGAGTGCAGCAAGGCCCGTTGTCGTGCACCAGTTCCCGTTCGAGTCTAGCTCAAAGCGGTGTTTTCGGGTTTTACCCCCAGGTACATCTGTGTCAGAGCCGTCTCTACCTGCTCGTATCCAGACATGGATGTATTGCTCGGAAAACTCACAACATCTCTACAATACCAAAATTCTAGGAAGTTCTTCTATACTAATCCTCAAAGTCTATCTTCGGGCTATGTGCTCTAATCAGAGTTTATCTAAATCTAGCTTCCAAGGTTAGTACTAAACTGCCTCTGATACCAACTGTAACGCCCCGACCCCAGCTACCCGAAGCCGGTGCATTACTTCGTAACATTGGCATGATCACAAAATATCAAGTCTCGAAAGACCGATTAGTTTAGTAGCCTTGGAAACACTAGATACATTCATAAGTCTTACATTACATCATAAAGTGAAAAACTAATAACAAATTCCTCATAGTCCACACTCATATCCTCTCCTAACTATCCCTGCAGGTCATTCATAAAATACTTCTTCACATCCTGGAAAACATTAAAACATTTAAAGGGGTGAGCTCAGATGCTCAGTAAGGATAACAATATTGCAGAAGCTTTCATAAATAAACATAAAAATTTAAGGCAATGTATAACTAAAACAAAAGCCTTTTAAACTTGAGCATCATCATATTATGGCAAAAGTAAAATGAGATAATTCCATTCACTTCTTCACATGGATATTCTACTGGTCGAATAATCACATGCAATATCAATAACCACTTTCATAATGAGGGAATGTATAATACCAGACATTCTGAAACATTTTGTCAAGGCCTCGGCCAAGACGTCTAAAATGATTAAGGCCTCGGCCAAAATCATAAATCAAATTGGGAAAGGGCCTCGGCCAATTCCACGTCTAGTTTTCTCATGAGACCTACCGATGCATCGAGGAGCTATAGCGGGCTCCACACGTCACTTATTAAGTCCAATACATTCCTCATATGAATAGGTTTAAACATATCATAAACCATAACATAATCGTATCACATAAAACATGCACAAAGGAAACATAACATTTCCACATTTCAATCATAAGATATCAATACAGAACATTGATATAATAAAGACGCTTTCAAAACCATTTTCAATACCAAAATAAAAGAAAGTTAAAACTTTGTATTTATTTTTCATTAAAAAAAGTGATGGCTTGTAGAGGAAGCCAAAACTCAAATAATGGACACGGCGGCGGAGAAGTCGTTGTCGCCACATATGTATGGAAAGAAAAACATTCCCTTTTTGTTGTTTAGTAAAATTCTTCATATAAAAAAAATTCCTTTTGAATAAACATAAAAGTCAAAGGGGTTTATACACCGTATAAAAGAAAGTTGTGAATAAAACCAAATATGCCTCAATGAAAGGAGATTGAGACGAAGTCCTTAAAAAGATCATTTTTTAAATAAAATAGATCTATTATGTGTATTCACTATAGTTACACATAAAGAAAGTAAAAATGAAAAATAAGACATAATAATATCATGACATAATTTGAAAGTAGGAGATTAACCCAAAGAATGGAAAGTGGGTTAAGAAGTTCCCTTACCTCGTGTCTGACTTGACTCAACCATTCTTTAACCTCCTGAATAATAAACTAGAGTTAATATCTACCTTATTAAGAACCATTTTCAATTTCATTATGTTTTTTATATCACTTATTACAATGTTATGAACATTATGTAATTATTTAAGTTAATAACGGTCATTTTGTTGATTTTTGGTACTTGAGTCAACAATAAACTTCTTATAATTACAAGTTGTTTATGTGGTAGAATATCCATTATCTCCAGAATTATATTCATGATTTAGATGTCATATATATCATATATATCCAGTATATACATTCATTCATAATATTACGTAACATTTGGAGGTAAGAAATGAAATGCACCGTTCATGGAGACGGTAAGCCGTACATACGCATGAACGCTACTTTCATTTCCATTTCGTATTTAATGGAATGAAATCATAATTATATAAATTTACAATATAATTCCAGTATAATATAGCATATAATACCATTTACTCCATCCTTTATACATCCCACATATGGTATTAACGATTCAAATCACTTTGAGGGGGCGGTAGTCCGCACTTCCTAAAATGAAATTATCGCGTTTACCCATAATGGAAATCATAAAGTATGACATAAATGAGAAATACAGAAGCATAATTAAAACATAAACATATTATATATCATATATAAATATAGTGACATCTTAATGGCCACCTTTGAAGGTGTTATATGAGTGTTGAACAATCATCGTTTCGTGAGGCAGAAATTCGCCATCCACAGAAACCGTATGTTCTTTAACCATTAGATGTAGGTGTGTGTAAGTGTAGCTCGAATCCTTCTTATAACAACATACTAGTATATTTAGGATACTGGTGTTGTTAAAAATGAAATGAATAAAAAGATTTTAGGTGGTTGGAGAAGAAAAATAAAACAAAACAACATTAGAGAAGACATTACCTCAAAATCGGGTAACTCTTTTTGATTTGAGCCAAAGGCTTCCTTGGGAAGAGTTCTGCCCAAAGTGAGGCTTCTAGGAGTAATAGGGGGAAGTTGGGAGAGTATTTGGGCAGAGTTTGGCCGAGACAAATGGCTTGAAAGTGTGAATGAGGTGGTAGAGGTGGGGGCCTTTTATAAGTGGAGAGGAGGGGCACTCTTGGAAAGTAAAGAAAAGTCACTTTATTATAAAATGAGTTTCGGATTTTAGAGGTCCCACACTTATATAATTCAAGGCTAAGGTGATAAGGGTTCTAAATCTCCTCATCCAATAGGCTTTGGACAAGTTTAAGCCTTGGAGTTTGCATTATCTTCTAATTTTATTTAAATCGTTAATTAATGAGGTCATCGCTGCATCATCATGATGTCATAAATAATTTAATTTATTTAATGTTTAAAAATTATAAAAAAATACTATGATGTAGTAAATCTTTTTAGATTTCTAATGAATATTTATAGTCAAAATTTGGACTTGTGTAACCCCACTTAAAAACTATTTTAGTAAAACATTTCATGTTTGTGTCATTTTTTACTTTAACATTAAATAAATATATATTAATGTCATTTTCCAACCAAAGTGGCTCCATGGGGTCCCCAAGTTGACCCATGGGTTTTCTGGGTCGGCCATGACTCATCCAATAGGAGTAGGACAAGTGTAAAGCTCATCTCATATTATTAAAACATTATTTTTACCTTAAACTACACTAATTAGCTCTAATCGTGATTAAGAACTTAAAAGTTACTATTCACCAAAAAATTATTTTAATCTCATTGAAACACATTTTACTTCTTAATGACAACCATGTATGTAGGATTTTTGAAAATCAAATCATAGAAGTGGTAATATTTCATTTAAACGAAAAAAACAGTTATTTAACTACCACTTAGTGGTTTCACTATTCATCAAAAATTGATGTTTTTCAGAACAATGCCAAAATTTCACACTAAGATATAATTGATATTCCAAATTCAAAAATGATGTCTATTTTACAAAATTCCAAACATATAAGTTGCATTAATTAATTTTATAATTAATTCCCGCTTTCACAACAAATAGCATGTTTTTAAGGAACAATTTATATCAAAAGATTGGCAATTGTTTACGTCCAATTTCAAAGTGAAATTAATTATAATGACCACCATTGGATAAAATGGTAAAAATATATTCTAATTATACTTTAAAACCACTCAATAGTATAACTTATCACTATAAATTATTTTGATTAAAAAAGTTGTTTTAAGTATTTTCACCATTCATAAAAATTTTGAAGTTCTCAGAAAATTACAAAAAATTCAACATAGGCTAATTTCAATATTAGGAATACAAAAATGAAGTCCATTTTGAAATATAAAATTTCTATAAATTTAAAAAGTGGTTATTACTATTCATAACGGCTACTTTGATTAGTCGCGGTGTGTTAGAACTCGAACTTTCGTACAATGCAAGCTATTGCATTATTGAATGAGAAGCGTATCGTGGAAGCTTGGGGTGTTACAGATTTTTGTTCTAAAGTATCAACACAATACGAATGTGTTTGGTTGGTTTTCTATATGCCAATTTTTTTCACTTAAAATCATGTTCATTTTAAATAAAAGTGAGACACTTTGAGTGGTACCGACCACACCATGCATCGGATTGAGGCGGGGTTGACTCGTACACATAAAAACTGACCCATGGATCGTTTTCCTAAATTATCAACACAATCTGACTGTGTTTGATCATTTTTCCATATGTCAGTTGTTTTCACTTAAAATGTTGTCCATTTCAAATAAAGGAGAGACACGTTGAGTGATACCAGTCAGACCGTACCTCAGATTGAGGTGGTGTTGACTATTACATGTCACAAATGACCCATGGATCATTTTGATAAAGTATCAACACATTTGGAATGTGTTTGGTTGGTTTTCCATATGACAGTTGTTGTTTTCACTTAAAATGTTGTCCATTTCAAACAAAAGTGAGACACTTTGAGTGATACCAGCCACATCGTGCCTCGAATTAAGGCAGGGTTGACTCGTACCTGTCACAAATGATCAATGGATCGTTGTGATAATGGATCAACAAAATATTAATGGCACTGTCCACATCGTGCATCGGATTGAGGTGGGGTTGACTCGCACACATCAAAAATGACCCATGGATAGTTGTCCTAAATTATCAACACAATCCAAATGTGTTTGATCAATTTTCCATATTTCAGTTGTTTTCACTTAAAATTTAGTCCATTTCAAATAAAAGTGATACACTTTAAGTGATATCGGCCACACTGTGCATCGGATTGAGGTGGGGTTGACTCGTATACATCAAAAATGTTATCTTGGGTACCCGGTTTCCCTTGGGATGTGGCACAGTTTCACTAAACTATGTTCTAACCATGAACCACATATTGTTGGCTAAAAATACTATATTTTATCTAAAAACACTAAATTAAATACAAGTGAAAAATAAAATTGTAACACCCCAAGATTTTATAGTGTGTTATTTCTTCAAAATAATTCAATAACTTTCACTACACGCAACACCAAGTTCAATCGCACCTTGACTTACCAAACAAGCTGTTCAAAAGAGGTTATGAATAGTGTTAACTAAATTTTAAACTTTATATAATCCTTATAATTTTAGAATCCATATTATGAGTTTCTTAGACATAATTCATTTTCAGTATTTCACTTTTACCAAATTTTAATAGTGAACCCTTTTTAGATACTATATTTTAAACTTTTTGACTAAATGGGGACATCAAAAATTTAAAATGAAACATCTCAAGCTTCCACGGTACGCTAGCGTGTGTTGTACGCAACACCGAGTTCTAACACACCGTAACCAATCAAACTAGCCGTTATGAATAGTAATACCTACTTTTTGAAATCATATATATTTTATATTTCAAAATGGACTTCATTTTTGGATTCGGAATATTGAAATTAGCCTAGGGTGAAATTTTGGTACTTTTCGGATAACTTTTATATCTTGATGAATAGTGAAAATTACTAAATTTTAATTAAAAACAACTTTTTTAATCAAAATAATTAATAGTGATAAATTGTGAATGTGAGTGGTTTTAAAGTATATTTAGAATATATTTTTACCATTTAATATAATGTTGGTCATTGGACATAATTTTACAATTAAACCGAACATAAACAAGTGTCAATCTTTTGATAGTTATTACCTCTTAAAAACACGCTTTTTGTTTTGACAGCGGGAATTAATTTTAAATTAATTTCTGCCACTTCTGTGTTTTGAATTTAGAAAAATGGATTCCATATTTGGAATCAGGATGTCCAAATTGTGTAAATATGTAACTTTTATTTTTAGACATTTTGAATAATTACTGTGGTAAATATTTTATTTACCATGGTTAAGGGTAAATCCGGTAAATAAGGGTTAAAAAATAATATTATAATAATACAAAATTAACCTAAAACGTGTCCTAACCTTATTGGTGGACACATACCCGACCATGAGCATCCTTGGGTCAATTTGGGGACCCCTTGGAGCCACTTGTATGTGGTAGGGACACTTTATATTAATAAAGTTAAAATAAAAATAAAAATGGCATAAGCTTACATCTTTTAGAAGAACAATTTTTACATAGGGTTATACATGTTGGATTTTCGATTATAAGTATTCATTAGAAATCTAAAAAGATTTCCTACATAATGATATTTTATTTATAATTTTTAGACATCAAATAATTTAAATTATTAATGACACAATAATGATGCAATGTTTACCTCATTAATAAATCATTTAAATAAATAAGATTATAATGATTAAAATATTATCTAAAACCTGTCCAATTCTTATTGGTTGATGTTATTTAGAATATGAGTCATCTTATCTTCGACCTAAATGATTTTTGGACCATTATAAACCGAATATAATTATATTATAAAGTAATACTTTCACTCTTTCCTAAAGAGCCCCTCCTCTCCCTTATAAAAGGAGACCACTTCTACTCATTCCTCACACCTCTCAAGCCACTTGGATCGTCCAAACTATGCCCAACTAAGCTCCCCACATCCCTCTCCTCCTCCTTGAAGCTTCCCCTTAGGCAGAAATCATTTCAAGAAATCCTTTGGTTCCAACCAAAGTGAGTTACCTAAATTAAAGGTAACGATTTCTCTTAAATTATTTTCATTTATTTTGCTTCTCCAACCCCCAAACTCTTTTTATTTCCTTTCTTTTGTAACAACACCAGTATCCTCAATATACTAGGATGTTTTTATAAGAAGGATTAAAACTACACATACACACAACTCCATCTAATGGATGATGAACATAATGTTTCTGTGGATGGCAAACTAACGCCTCACGAAACGATGATTGTTCAAATACATCTTACCGCCTCTCATTGTGGCCATTATGATGGCACTGTAATTAAATATGATATTAATGATATATATTTTATATATAAGCTTCTGTAATTCCATTTTATTTCATACCATTATTCGTTTCATGTTGTATATACATACGATAATTTCATTTGAGGAAGTGCGGACTACCGCCCCCTTAAAATGATATGACTCGTTCATACCACACATGGAACGTATAAAGGATGGTGTTAACGAACTTAAGAAACATATATAAAATATTATATTATAATGGAATAGTAATATACCTATGTATCATTTGGATTCAATTCTTTTAAAATAAAAATTAAATGGAAGTAGCGTTCGTGCGTACGTACGGACTACCGTCTGCACGAACGCGGTGAGATCCATCCTCCATCGTATCCATTCAAGTCTTATTCTCATTTTAGGGTTAAAAATAATGTTAATATCATTCTGATTATGAATAATATTTAATCTATCCATTACAAACATGTCTTAAGTAACCAAACATTTAAGAAGAACGAATCGATTATCACCTGAAACGACGATAATACTAAGATATTATTAATAAGCAATGTTAAAAGATCATATATGATATCATATTAATGTATATGATTCTTGTATAATTTAATAACAATTATTTCACCATTATACAGGAGGTTAACCTACCCCAACAAAGGAAAAGTACAAGGTAAGGGTTATTTCACAATCTCTTCATTATCCGAGGTTGTTTATACGTAATAATCTACTGGGATCTCGTTATCATCCACATCCATGTTTCTTCAAAATGTATTTCAAAACATTTTTATTATTTAAAAGAATATGGGTTAAAGTCATTTATACCCTTGTTTGACTTTTTATAAGAGGTTTATAAGGGAATCTTTCCGTCGTTTTCTAAACAAGGTGCTTTTTAACCTTTTCGACAGAATTAAGATAAGAATGTTTTTTAACTTATACGGTTGGTGCGGTTATTTTCCGCCGTTATAAAATCGTCAAAGCTTCCCTTACAAGCTTATAAGAATATTTTCAAGAAAATGTTTTATTTTATATGACTCTTAAATGATTTCAAAAATAGAAAGAGATATTTCTCTAAAAAGTGTTTTGATTTCATCTATGTCAACATCCTTCGACGGATTTTACGCTTATTTGAAGTTGATTTATTATGATACAAAACTTCTATATTGTATTGAAGGTTTTGTGATATATTTGACTGTGGATGTGCTATTTTTATACCATTCATAGTTTATGGTGAAATTATTGACATTTAGTATGCTAGTTTTAATACGGATATTTATTTTATGTTTAAACCTTTTCATATGGGAATGCATTGGACTTATTATGTGACGGGTGGAGCCCGCTATAGCTCCTCGATGCATCGGTAGGTCTCATGAGACAAACTAGTGTCTTGGCACAAGGCCTTGACAAAATCTTATTTGTAGTCTTGGCACGAGGCCTTGGCTATGTGGTTATGATAGTCTGGCATTATGCATTCCAACATTATGAAAGTGGTTATTGATTTTGCATGTGATTATTCGATTAGTAGAATATCCATGTGAACAAGTAAATGGAATTATTTCATTTTACTTTTTCCATACTATGTTTAAGTTCAAGTTTAAAAGGCTTTTGTTTTAGTAATTCATTGCCTTAAATGTTTATGCTTATTTTTGAATGTTCCGCTATATTGTTATCCTTACTGGGCATTTGAGCTCACCCCTTTTCTATGTTTTATTTTTCCCAGGAAGTGAAGAAGTAAGTTATGAATGACCTGCAGGGATATTATGTGGGGATATGAGTGTGGATTATGGAGACAATATGTTGTTGTAGTAGTTTTTCATTTAATGATGTAATGTAAAACTTATGAATATATCTAGTGTTTCCAAGGCTACTAAACCAATCGGTCTTTCGAGATTTGATCTTTCTTGTGATCATGCCAATGTTATGTAATAATGCACCGACTCTTGGTAACTGGGGTCGGGGCGTTACAGTTGGTATCAGAGGAAGTTTAGTACAAACCTTGGAAACTAGATTTAGATAAACTCTGATTAGAGCACGTAAACCTAAGATGAACTTTGAGGATTAGTATAGAAGAACTTCCTAGAATTTTGGTATTATAGAGATTTTGTGAGTTTTTCGAGCAATACATCCCTGTCTGGATACGAGCAGGTAGAGGCGGCTCTGGCACAGATGTACCTAGGGGTAAAACCCGAAAACACCGCTTTGAGCTAGACTCGAACGGGAACTGGTGCATGACAACGGGCCTTGCTGCACTCTTGGTTACGACACTCCCGGGGGATATGCTTAGGATAACTCTCATTTTCTTTACAAATCATTTTGAAGGGATTATGAGTATATACTTCCTCAAAGAAAACATTCTTATGATTATGGATTATATCCATAAATAGTTCAATTTATGTTAAGTGTTTTATAAGTATGGGATTATGTGTTTTGATTCATAAACTAATCTAGTGTATGCCATTGTTTAGAAATGGCACCCAGTAGAAGGAATGAGAACTCCAGAAATACACATGATCCAAAGAGAAGGAAGGATCATATCTTTCATGGTCTTAAGCTAGAATTTATAAGAGAAATAGTCTCCCATGTATTATCATCATATGAATAAATAATATCATGTGTTGATTAGATAAGTAAAGAGTTTACTGAGTCCTATGGCTTTGAAGGGAAGCAAGAGAAGAAAAGGATGGAAGAGAGAAAGACGGATAAAGGGAAGAGGGAAAAGAAGAATTTTCCCATATGTGGTAACTGTGGAAAGAAACACCCTGGAACTTGCCTGAAAGGAATGGGAGTTTGTTATAAGTGTGGAGGAAAATGTCACAAAGTACGTGACTGCAAGGGTAAGAAAATGGTTTTAAATGTACAATGCTTCATTTGCAAGGAGTTTGGACACTACGCGAACCTATGTCCCAATCATCAGACTATGCCGCAAATGATGTTATTGGATAATAATCAAGTTATGATACTACCACAGATGAAGAGGAATGATTAGAGTTCTTAAGTTGATTATGTCAATTGAGTGTTGTATCAACAATGTACTTGTTATAATAATTATGGAGTATATAAGGATTGTACTGCAGTACTATTTCATTAAGGACTTGAGATTGTGTGGAACAAAGAAAAGTGACTCAATAGCAGGATAAATTTTTGGAAAATATATGGTTGAGAGAATGATAAATCATAATATAGTTCTGATACTGAGGTAGTGATTTTGGAATAATATGTGATTGTTTTGGATAAATTATATTGGATATTCTTGACTACCTTGTAACTGATTAATGATTTGTATATTCCATCATTGTTGGGGTTTAAAACATTTTTGTATTAATGAAGTATATCCATCATTCTATATGGAATAAGGGAGCATGAATGTAATCAATAAGGAATATGGTAATGCATGATGAAGGTATTCATATACTATTACGGGGTAAAAAGGATCAATATTATATTTACCTTCCTTATAAATGTTAGACTGTGAGTTTGGACAGAAGTATTTTGGATAGTTCTAGTTTGGACTATTTTGGATTGCCATAAAAGGACAACCCGGAGGTCGGGCGGCAACCCGTCGCGTCCGGCAAGGCTGCGAGACTTGAACCCGCAACCGAAGGGCGACAAGGGTGTATCACCTACCACTGGCCCATGAGATGTCCTGGATTAAATAATGTAGTTTTTATTAAAAGATCATGTAGATGAATTATAAATTCGTTTATTTTGGAACCCTGTACGAATAGTATAAATAGAATTTTTTTTACGAGTGAAAGATGAGTTTGTGGTAGAAATTTATTAATGGACAAAACTCTAATTATAAAGTAAGTATATCTCCTTATGATCTTATCCAATCTCATAAATAAATTCCTCAACATTAAGAAAAGGAACTTAGAACAAAAATTTTGTCCTAGATGGTACCTTAAATCATCACTAATTTATGGCTTTGGGATTGTTGGCCTTTTCATAGCCATGTTCTCTACCACTCTCCATCAGATAATTGATGGTTAGATTTTTCTTCCATATCCATATTTTCCTACATGGAACCCTAGTATGTGTTATTTTCGGTAATCTTCATACTTTCAACTCTTTATTTTAAATAGAGGCCTCATTAATTCATTTTTCGATGTGGGATTTCAACTAAGATATTTTGAAACGTCAAAAATGTGTTATCCTAATACCCTATGTTTTGTTGAACCGATGGTATTTCAAATCATCATAGATTGATGAATTTAAGGACCTCAATTTTACACTTGTTTGTGATTGATGACCTCAATCACCACCTATAAATATTTACGTTTTTCCTCCAATTATATGTCTCTAGTTGCCACCAATGTTCTCCTAATCGAGATCATAATTTGGTGGTGACCCTTTGATTTCTCTTTTCCTCATATTAAGACTAAATTTTAGTAACCCAATTTCCGATGTGGGTTTTCCCACAAATATATTTTCTATTTTCAACCTTTTATTTTTGAAGAACAATTTCAAATTGCGAGGACGCAATTTATTGAAGGAGGGGAGAATGTAACACCCCAAGATTTTATAGTGTGTTATTTCTTCAAAATAATTCAATAACTTTCACTACACGCAACACCAAGTTCAATCGCACCATGACTTACCAAACAAGCTGTTCAAAAGAGGTTATGAATAGTGTTAACTAAATTTTAAACTTTATATAATCCTTATAATTTTAGAATCCATATTATGAGTTTCTTAGACATAATTCATTTTCAGTATTTCACTTTTACCAAATTTTAATAGTGAACCCTTTTTAGATACTATATTTTAAACTTTTTGACTAAATGGGGACATCAAAAATTTAAAATGAAACATCTCAAGCTTCCACGGTACGCTAGCGTGTGTTGTACGCAACACCGAGTTCTAACACACCGTAACCAATCAAAATAGCCGTTATGAATAGTAATACCTACTTTTTGAAATCATATATATTTTATATTTCAAAATGGACTTCATTTTTGGATTCGGAATATTGAAATTAGCCTAGGGTGAAATTTTGGTACTTTTCGGATAACTTTTATATCTTGATGAATAGTGAAAATTACTAAATTTTAATTAAAAACAACTTTTTTAATCAAAATAATTAATAGTGATAAATTGTGAATTTGAGTGGTTTTAAAGTATATTTAGAATATATTTTTACCATTTAATATAATGTTGGTCATTGGACATAATTTTACAATTAAACCGAACATAAACAAGTGTCAA
This sequence comes from Viscum album, assembly GCA_963277665.1. Taxonomy (NCBI): domain Eukaryota; kingdom Viridiplantae; phylum Streptophyta; class Magnoliopsida; order Santalales; family Viscaceae; genus Viscum; species Viscum album. Next base: position 1,641,887,720 of record OY728163.1, on the reverse strand, counting down.
TCTTTTGATAGTTATTACCTCTTAAAAACACGCTTTTTGTTTTGACAGCGGGAATTAATTTTAAATTAATTTCTGCCACTTCTGTGTTTTGAATTTAGAAAAATGGATTCCATATTTGGAATCAGGATGTCCAAATTGTGTAAATAGGTAACTTTTATTTTTAGACATTTTGAATAATTACTGTGGTAAATATTTTATTTACCATGGTTAAGGGTAAATCCGGTAAATAAGGGTTAAAAAATAATATTATAATAATACAAAATTAACCTAAAACGTGTCCTAACCTTATTGGTGGACACATACCCGACCATGATCATCCTTGGGTCAATTTGGGGACCCCTTGGAGCCACTTGTATGTGGTAGGGACACTTTATATTAATAAAGTTAAAATAAAAATAAAAATGGCATAAGCTTACATCTTTTAGAAGAACAATTTTTACATAGGGTTATACATGTTGGATTTTCGATTATAAATATTAATTAGAAATCTAAAAATATTTCCTACATAATGATATTTTATTTATAATTTTTAGACATCAAATAATTTAAATTATTAATGACACAATAATGATGCAATGTTTACCTCATTAATAAATCATTTAAATAAATAAGATTATAATGATTAAAATATTATCTAAAACCTGTCCAATTCTTATTGGTTGATGTTATGTAGAATATTAGTCATATTATCTTCGAGCTCAATGATTTTTGGACCATTATAAACCGAATATAATTATATTATAAAGTAATACTTTCACTCTTTCCTAAAGAGCCCCTCCTCTCCCTTATAAAAGGAGACCACTTCTACTCATTCCTCACACCTCTCAAGCCACTTGGCTCGTCAAAACTCTGCCCAACTAAGCTCCCCACATCCCTCTCCTCCTCCTTGAAGCTTCCCCTTAGGCAGAAAGCATTTCAAGAAGTCCTTTGGTTCCAACCAAAGTGAGTTACCTAAATTAAAGGTAACGATTTATCTTAAATTATTTTCATTTATTTTGCTTCTCCAACCCCCAAACTCTTTTTATTTCCTTTCTTTTGTAACAACACCAGTATCCTCAATATACTAGGATGTTGTTATAAGAAGGATTAAAACTACACATACACACAACTCCATCTAATGGATGATGAACATAATGTTTCTGTGGATGGCAAACTAACGCCTCACGAAACGATGATTGTTCAAATACATCTTACCGCCTCTCATGGTGGCCATTATGATGGAACTGTAATTAAATATGATATTAATGATATATATTTTATATATAAGCTTCTGTAATTCCATTTTATTTCATACCATTATTCGTTTCATGTTGTATATACATACGATAATTTCATTTGAGGAAGTGCGGACTACCGCCCCCTTAAAATGATATGACTCGTTCATACCACACATGGAACGTATAAAGGATGGTGTTAACGAACTTAAGTAACATATATAAAATATTATATTATAATGTAATAGTAATATACCTATGTATCATTTGGATTCAATTATTTTAAAATAAAAATTAAATGGAAGTAGCATTCGTGCGTACGTACGGACTACCGTCTGCACGAACGCGGTGAGATCCATCCTCCATCGTATCCATTCAAGTCTTATTCTAATTTTAGGGTTAAAAATAATGTTAATATCATTCTGATTATGAATAATATTTAATATATCCATTATAAACATGTCTTACATAACCAAACATTTAAGAAGAACGAATCGATTATCACCTGAAACGACGATAATACTAAGATATTATTAATAAGAAATGTTAAAAGATCATATATGATATCATATTAATGTATATGATTCTTGTATAATTTAATAACAATTATTTCACCATTATACAGGAGGTTAACCTACCCCAACAAAGGAAAAGTACAAGGTAAGGGTTATTTCACAATCTCTTCATTATCCGAGGTTGTTTATACGTAATAATTTACTGGGATCTCGTTATCATCCACATCCATGTTTCTTCAAAATGTATTTCAAAACATTTTTATTATTTAAAAGAATATGGGTTAAAGTCATTTATACCCTTGTTTGACTTTTTATAAGAGGTTTATAAGGGAATCTTTCCGTCGTTTTCTAAACAAGGTGCTTTTTAACCTTTTCGACAAAATTAAGATAAGAATGTTTTTTAACTTATACGGCGGGTGCGGTTATTTTCCGCCGTTATAAAATCGTCAAAGCTTCCCTTACAAGCTTATAAGAATATTTTCAAGAAAATGTTTTATTTTATATGACTCTTAAATGATTTCAAAAATAGAAAGAGATATTTCTCTAAAAAGTGTTTTGATTTCATCTATGTCAACATCCTTCGACGGATTTTACGCTTATTTGAAGTTGATTTATTATGATACAAAACTTCTATATTGTATTTAAGGTTTTGTGATATGTTTGACTGTGGATGTGCTATTTTTATACCATTCATAATTTATGGTGAAATTATTGACATTTCGTATGCTAGTTTTAATACGGATGTTTATGTTATGTTTAAACTTTTTCATATGGGAATGCATTGGACTTATTATGTGATGGGTGGAGCCCGCTATAGCTCCTCGATGCATCGGTAGGTCTCATGAGACAAACTAGTGTCTTGGCACAAGGCCTTGACAAAATCTTATTTGTAGTCTTGGCACGAGGCCTTGGCTATGTGGTTATGATAGTCTGGCATTATGCATTCCAACATTATGAAAGTGGTTATTGATTTTGCATGTGATTATTCTATTAGTAGAATATCCATGTGAACAAGTAAATGGAATTATTTCATTTTACTTTTGCCATACTATGTTGAAGTTCAAGTTTAAAAGGCTTTTGTTTTAGTAATTCATTGCCTTAAATGTTTATGCTTATTTTTGAATGTTCTGCTATATTGTTATCCTTACTGGGCATTTGAGCTCACCCCTTTTCTATGTTTTATTTTTCCCAGGAATTGAAGAAGTAAGTTATGAATGACCTGCAGGGATATTATGTGGGGATATGAGTGTGGATTATGGAGACAATATGTTGTTGTAGTAGTTTTTCGTTTAATGATGTAATGTAAAACTTATGAATATATCTAGTGTTTCCAAGGCTACTAAACCAATCGGTCATTCGAGATTTGATCTTTCTTGTGATCATGCCAATGTTATGTAATAATGCACCGACTCTTGGTAACTGGGGTCGGGGCGTTACAAAAATACCAAAAAAATATATAAATTACCTCATAATTAAATAATGGTTGTGACACTTGTCCAACTATGAACCCACCTGGACAGCCCATCCCCCCTCCCCACATGGATAGCCCCCCCACCCCACCCCATCCCCCACCCCAGCTGCACACTCCCCCTCCCCACCCTAAAAACATGAAATTGAAATTAAATATACCTTAAATATGATTCTGTTTTCTTCAAACAAACGCAAATATTATGCCTCTACTCCAAATGCTAAAAACGATGACATATTTTTTGCAATTCAGATGTTGTTAACGACCTTCAAGGATGAATAAAATCAAGTTTTTATATGTAATAAGACTCTTTAGAGTGTTCTAAAATTAAATAGGTGGGTTTAGAAAAGAAAATTAAAGTGTTAGAAGTAGAATTTTTATGGAGGGTTTTGAAATTTCTAATTAAATAGCTCCAACTCATATTGAAGATAAATATTTCATAATATCCTTTAACCAACACATAATTTTAAATGGAGAGATGCCTCAAAGTGGTTCTAAACAAGGATAATTTAATTTTAAAGTAAACAAGGGAGGTATTGGGAGAACACCCTAATGGATTAAGAATTCCTAAGTAAATCTATTAATGATACTGATATGAATCACCATTTATATATTTACATTGGTTTTATTGATGGATAATTATCTTCTTTTTCTGGTGTGGAGTTGGGTTGACCTCAAAACATCGAATGGGGTTCCACTCTATAGTTCTGAGAATATATTATCCAAAGCTATGAAGCTTCCACTTATAAACATGACAACTTTATATCAGTGCCTACTGGAATTTCATGACATTTAAGATATATATATTTTGTGAAAATCTTATGCATTATAGGGATGTTCATGAATGATGGTTTTTTGTTCATATGTGTATGGAATTTAGTAATGAGGATGGGTTATTCCATTTAACCATTGTTATAGTGTATGTTTAGGATGATTTCTTGCATTTAACTAGTGTTCTAGTTTATGTTTAGGTGAGGTGAGTTAGAAACCAAGTTAGGCATGTCATTAGACCATGGGTTATTCCATTTAACCATTTAGTCTTGGATTTCAGGGATGAAAGTGTTTTGGGTGAGCTAATTACTACCCACTCTATAGTATGGCCAACACATCATATGGTCATACCCATGAAACAAAGGCATGTTTAAAAGGGATGTTTTCAGAACACCATTTGTCCAAACATACTTTTCACCATAAGGGATTGGCCATGTATATTTACATGGCTATCCAAGTCATTTACTCTATGTACATTCCCAAGAAAATAGATTATCTTAGACACCATGTGAACCCTTCTACAAACCATGTGAACCCTTATATCATATAGTCATTATTAAAAACATTAAAAACAACTTATTAAATAACATAATTTGTCAAAGATAATAAAATTGAACATAAATCAATAATAATATTGGATATATCAAGTAAAATGAAGGCATACTATCTTACATCCTAAATGACCACCCACAACCATGATTAATGTCCATAGAGCTCTCCTTTCTGCTAGATCAAAAGAGAAAAAAAATAGTTGCAGAATAACGATACCAAGGTATCAAAAATAGTTGTATAACAACAAAACCAAGGTATCACTTACATATTTGAAGTGTAGAAGAAAACATTTCCTTGATTGAAGATGGATCGAACAGTAGAAGAATTTTTGTAGGCTGGGGAAGAGGGAGATTCGATTTAGGGCACCAATCGAGTGGAGGGGGACCTGCAATCAAGCGAAGGGGGAACTGAACGTCTAATCTGCTATTAAGGGAAAACTATCCCAACAATTTTTAAAAACCATTGGGAATCAGGCCTATACCAACAGTTCATATAAATCTTTGGTAAAAGAGGAAAAATTTGAGGCCTATACCAACGGTTCACACAAACCGTTGGTAAAAATCCAACAAAATATTATATTCCAACGATTTTAATCAAACTATTGGTGTACATAGCCATTCCCAATGGCTTAGATAAACAATTGGGATATAATAATTAGTAAAAGTGGGATTTCCAGTAGTGATAACATTACCCTAAGATAGACTTTGAGGATTAGTATAGAAGAACTTCCCATAATTCTGGTAATGTAGAGATTTTTTGAGTTTTCCAAGAAATACATCCATGTCTAGATACAAGCAGGTAGAGGTATCTCTGGCACAGATGTTCCTAGGGGTAAAACCCAAAAACACCTCTTTGAGCTAGACTCGAACTGGAACTGGTTCACGACAATGGGCCTTGCTACCCTCTTGGTTACGACACTCCTAAGGGATATACTTAGGATAATTCTAATTTTCTTTACAAACCACTATGAAGGGTTTATGAGTATATACTTCCTTAAGGAAAACATTTTTATGATTATGGATTATATCTATAATCTGTTCAATATATGTTAACTATTGTACAAGTTTGGAATTTTGTATTGTGATTCATAAAATAATCTAGTGTATGCCATTATTTAGAAATGGTGCCTAGTGTAAGGAATGGAAACATTATCAATGCACATAATCCATGTTGGGATTTCCCTCCTACTCAAGATAATTATAGTGGAGTTGGTGAAGCAACTGGTGCTGATCAGCTTATCACCATACTGGGAAAACTCACTCAGTTTATGAATAATAACCTTACCTGTATGGAGCACCCTGATCCACAATGTGGAGGATAAATGTTAGACCGCTTCATGAGGAAAAACCCAACAACATTTAATGGGAGTACAAATCCATTATTAGTTGAGAAATGGATAAGTTTCTTAGAGAAAATATTTCATGCTTTGAGGAGTAGCAAAAGGGAAAAAGTTGTCATGGCAGTTTATCACCTCACGGGAGATGTAGATCAATGGTGGTCATTAATACAAAACACAAAGGAATATGAAGAAGTATAGAACATATATGGAGGGAGTTTAAAGATATTTTTTAGAAAAATACTTTCCTTGTGACCATCGAGCGGATATGGAAAGACAATTTCTGAGTTTGAGGAAAAAGGAGGATGAGAATGTCACAAAGTATGAGGATAACTTTACAAGGTTAGCAAGGAATGCAGAAAATTATATACATAACCCAAGGAGTAAGATTGATCGATTCTTTTATGGGTTAAAACCATTTCTATATCGAGCATTAGTCTCACAATCCTTCTCATCGTACGAAGATATTGTTTCATGCGCTATCAAGATAGAAAAGGAATTCTCTAAGTCTTATGACTTTAAAGCAAAGAAAGAGAAAAATAGATCTGTTGAACACTTTGGAAATGGAAATAAGGGGGATAAGGGAAAAGTTTAATTTCCATCATGTGGTAAATGTGGGAAGAAATACCCTAGTACTTGCCTGAAGGGAATGAGAGACTGTTATAAGTGTGGTGAAAAGGCTACCAAGATCGTGATTTCAAGGGGAAGAAAGAGGTTATCAATGTTTAATGTTATAATTGTATAGAAAAGGGGAATTATGCAAATGAATTTCCTAAGCGCCAAGGGAACATACATCAAAAAAGGCCAAGGGAGAAATTCCAATCTTATGTGATCACTACTGTTGAGGTTGAAGCTTTGAAAGATGTAGTGGCAGGTAATTTAATGGTTTCCTCAAGTTTAGTCATTGATTTATTTGATTTTGGATCATTTCATTATTTCATATATTCCCAGTTTTCTAAGAAAATTAGATATTTTCAATTTGACTTAATAAGGGAGTTGTCAGTCAAAATACTTAAGGGAAGTATCATCACAACAAAGTTTTGTGAATCCATTCCCATTAGGGAATATAAATATTCTTTATCTACAGATCTTATCATCATAAAAATGATTGAATTTGATATAATCCTTAGTATGGATTGGATTTCAAACCATGATACGAAAATTTATTATAAGAAGAAGGAGTTTACAATTTTCTATGATGATAAGGAGTAACTTATCTTTAGAGCAGAAATGTCACCACCTGATTCGTATCTAGATCCACCCCCAATAGCTCTACTAAATTCAATTATTGGGGAAGAATATAATGAAATAATTATGGGTGAAGAAAAGAATGTTAGAGTAGAGGATGTATCTATTGTGCGAAAATATGTTGATCTGTTTCTAGAGGATTTGTTTGGGCATCCTTCAGAACAAGAAATTGATTTTTCCATTGATTTAATTCTTGGTTCAAGGCCCATATCGAAGACCCCTTATAGAATGGCCACTGTGGAATTAGTGGAACTAAATAAACCACTAGAAGAATTGAGTAATAAGGGATTTATTCGCCCTAGTATTTATCCATGGGGAGCCCTTGTCCTTTTTGTAAGAAGAAAGATGGATCTATGAGGTTGTGCATTGACTACAGGGAGATCAATTCTATAACAATAAATAACAACTATCCCTTACCTCACATTGATGATTTATTTGACCAACATCATAGATCTCAATATTTTTCAAATATTGAACTTTGATCTAGATATCATCAGTTGTGTGTGAAGAAGGAAGACACTCTAAAAATAGCATTTTGAACCAAGTATGGGCATTACGAGTTTACAGTAATACATTTTGGATTGACTAATGCACCCTCTATCTTCATGGATCTAATGAATAGAGTTTTCAAAGAATATTTTGATGACTTTGTAGTGGTATTTATTAATGATATCTTGGTATACTCCAAAAGCTACAAAGATCATGAAAATCACTTGCGCTTTATTCTAAATACTCTTAGAAGAAATGAATTATATGGGAAGTTTAGAAAGTGTGAATTTTGGTTCCAGGAGATTTCTCTTCTTGGACATATTGTCTCTAAGGATGTAATCTCTGTCCATCCTTCAAAGACAAAGGCAATCCAATAATGGCCATCACCGACGAGTATAACTGAGGTACGCAGTTTTACTGGTTTAGCAGGTTATTATCGACGTTTTTTCCAGAATTTTGCCCAGTTGGTTGACCCATTAACCAAGATCACTCTTAAAGGGGTTAAATTTGTTTAGAAAAAAGAGTGTGAAGAATGTTTTGAATAACTGGAGAGAAGATTAGTTAATGCTCCTACCACCCGGGGAAGGCAAATAAGGTGGTAGATGCTTTGAGAAGAAATGATCGTGGAGTTTTGAACAAGATGGGAGTTGAAAGAGATCCTATTTTCATGGATCTAGAAAAGATGGATATGGGAATAACCATGGAAGGTGAAACATGAATTCATTTTCAAATGGTTTACAAACCATCTTTACTAGAAAGGATAAAGAGTTCTCAAACTGATGATGAAGAGTTTCAAAAGAATATTTAAGCTGCGAATGATGGGAGATTGAGTGAATTCATATATGAAGATGGAATTTTGAAATTTGGGAAGAGACTTTGTGTTCTCGATATACCTAATCTAAAAAGGGAATTTTTGGATGATGCTCATAGCTCCAATTTCTATATACACCCTAGTAGCACTAAGATGTATAGAGATTTTAAAGAACATTTTTGGTGGGATGACATGAAGAGGGAGATTGCTAATTTTGTGTAAAGATGTATGGTTTGTCAACAAGTGAAATCTAGAAGGCAATAGCCTTGAGGAGTCATGCAACCTCTTCCCATGCCTGAGTGGAAATGGGATAATATTACGATAGAATTTGGCATGGGGCTACCAAAAACTCCTAAAAGGAATGATGTAATATGGATCATTGTTGATCGTCTTACCAAGTCAGCACATTTTCTTTCCATAAGAGAAGATATACCACTTGAACGTATGGAAAGACTATATATTAATGAAGTTGTAAGACTTCATGGAGTACCAATATCGATTGTTTCTGATCGTGATCCCCATTTTACATCAAGAATCTGGAAAAGTCTTCATAAGTCCCTAGATACTGAACTTCATTTGAGCATTGCCTACCACCCTCAAACTGATGGACAATACGAACGGACTATTCAAACCTTATAATACATGTTGAGATCTTTCTCACTTGACTTTCAAGGTATGTGGGATCAATATTTACCTATGTTAGAATTTTATTATAATAATAGCTTCCATTCAAGTAATCATATGGCACTATATGAAGCATTATATGGAAAGAGATGTCGCACACCAACTTGTTAGGATGATGTTGGTGAAATATCGTAGGCCCAGAACTTGTTGAGGAAATAATGGAAAAGGTGAAGGTTATCCAAAACCACATCATAGCAGCTCAAAGTAGGCAAAAGAGCTATGCCGATAACCAAAGGAAGGATTTGGAATTTCAAGTTGGAGATCATGTTTTCTTGAAAGTATATCCATGGAAGGGAGTTATACATTTCAGTAATAAGGGTAAATTGAGTCCCAGGTACATTGGACCTTTTGAAATTCTAGAACTAATTGGAGTTTTAGATTATCGTTTGGTAATGCCTCCAAGTCTCTCCAAAGTTCATGATGTGTTCCACGTATCACTATTGAGAAAATACATGCCTGACCCAACGCATGTACTCACCTATGAGGAAATTGAATTGGAACCATATTTGTCTTATTGTGAAGAGCCTATCAAAATTCTTGATACCAGAGAACAAGTGCTGAGAAACCGGACGACTCATCTGGTAAAAGTTCTATGAAGAAATCATAAGATGGAAGAGGCAACTTGGGAACCTGAGGAACTTATGATGAAGAACCAGCTGAAACTTTTTATGCATAAATATTCTAGAAATTTTGAGGACAAAATTATTTTAAGTATGGGAGAATGTAACACCCCAAGATTCTACAGTACTTTTCCCTTTAATTAACGCAATAGCTTGCATTGTATGCAACTTCGAGATTCTAACACACTGCGACCAATCAAACAAGCCGTTATGAATAGTAATACCCACTTTTTGAAATTTTATAAATTTTATTTTTCAAAATGGACTTCATCTTGGAATTTGTAATATCGAAATTATCTTAGGGTAATTTTTTGGTATTTTTCTGAAAACTTTCAATTTTTGATGAATAGTGAAAAACACTGCGTTATTGGTCAAAACCGAATTTTTTATTTAAATAATTATTTATTTTATTTAAATTTATTTTAGGTAAAAATAGATACATAATACCTATATATTTTCAATTAAATTTATTAGATTCATTTTATAATAAGTTTAGATATATAAAAATTTTATTGAATTTTTTACCATCTTTTACCCACCTCCTATGAGCATTTGCAAATTTAAATAAAACTTAATTTTACCACTTTTGTGAGTTGAATTTCAAAAATCTGAGAGACACAATTGACATCAGTATGTAAAATGTGGTTCAATAAGATGAAAATATTTTTTGGTGAATAGTAACTTTTTTACTTTTATTTACCACGGTAAAAAGTAAATAAGGTAATTAAGTGTAAAAATGATATTATAATTACCCTAACACATGTCCTAATTCTATTGGATAAGTTTAATTCTACCAAAAACAAACTTAGGAATTAAATATGATCCACTTTGGTCCACTTGGTTAAGATTAGAACATTTATTATTATTTTATTTAAAGAAGAGTTAAAAAAGTTAAATTCAAAGTTTAATAACTAAATCATTTTTAATATAGGGTTATACATAAGATAAATTAGACTATAAATATTCATTAGAAAGATAAAAATATTTCCTACATAAGTGTATTTTATTTATAATTTTTAGACATTAAATAATTTAATTAATTTATGACACAATGATGATGCAGTAATTACCTTATTAATGAAAGATTAAAATAATTGATATTATAAAAATCCAAATAAATGTAATTTGAGACTTTTGATGAATTTAACTAATTTTATAGGTTAATATTAAAAGTTAGGGTTGATTAAATAATTTATTTCGAAGTAATAATACTGTTATGATTTTCACAAAAACCAAATACTAAATAGTGTCAAAATTGACATAATTGAGTTTTTAAAACAGATACTATATTATTAATTGATATAATATTCCTAAAAATATAAGGTTTGGCAAAAGGGATTATATAAGGTTATATATAATAATAATAAACCACTTGGGGTTTGTTTGTCTTGTTATAGTATGTTTATTAACCATATAATATAAAAATACAAAGAGACATGGTAAATGACAAACTATTTAACTAAGAGTTAAATCTATAAGATAAGGTTAATATGGTGACCTAAGCATATATAAAACCTATTGGATGAGAGTTTTATGACCCATACACACCTTATCCTCTAAATAATTCATTTTTTAGCAATTATAAACTGAAAATGATTTTACTATAAAATAATATTTCAAGTTTTTTCTAAAGTGACTGTCACCTCGCTTATAAAAGGGTACTTCCTCTTATCTTAATTTCACACCTCCAAATACATTTGTATGGGCCATCCCCTGACCAAATTTCCTCCCAAAATTCCTCCCTTAATTCTATAATCCTTCCTTTTGTTATAAAGACGGCCTAATTAACCTTTTTGATCAAATCAAAAGGAAGAACCCAAAGAAGAGGTAAATATTTCATCACCTCTTTCAAGTTCTTTTCTTCTTCTACTTCCTCTTTCTTTGTTGTTTCCATTATAAAATAATTAATCCAGTATATTCCAAATAATTTGATATTATTATAAATATGGTACAACCATATTCATTATTCTATCCATCCTATATATGACAAAGTCACCATACATGCGTAAGTACGGCTTACTGTCTCCACGTCGTGGTGTAGTTTGTTATTCAAACACTTCATTATTTTCGATGGGTATAATAATGACTATAAATGATGTAAATAATAAATATAACATGTTTTTTATTCTTTATATGTTATATACCATCCAATTACATATGATTTAACCATCTATATAAAGATATTGTCGCTAGTGCGTACGTACAGATTACCATCTCCACGAACGCGATGAGATTCATTCCACATCTTAATCATTCAAGAATAATTTTCATTTTATGATTAAAAATAATTTTTATGAACATAATATCATTCTGTATATGAATCAAATACATCCTATCCATAACAAACATGGCTTATGTAACCAACCATATAAAGGAAAATGAATCAATTAACACCTGAAACGATGATACTACTAAAATATTATTAACAAAGCAATATTAGAGGATAATATATGATACCATATATGTTTTAAAATGAATATTTCCATCGTTTTTTAAATAAGGTACTTTATGACCTTTTCGACAAATTTAAGGTAATAATGTCTTTTTTTTAACTTATACGACAGGTGCGGCTATTTTATGCCGTTATAAAATCATCGAAGCTTCTCATAAAAGCTTATAAGAATATTTTCAAAATAAATGTTTTGTTTTATAATTATATTACTTTTAAATGATTTCAAAATAGAAAGAGATATTTCTCTCAAAAAGTTTTTATTTCATCTATGTCAACATCCTTTGATGTATTTTAAACTTGTTTGAAGTTGATTTATTATGATACAAATCTTCTATATTGTATTGAAGGTTTTGTGATATGTTTGATTGTGGATGTGTTATTTTTATACCATTCATGGCTTATGGATAAAGTATTGACATTTTATATGCTAGTTTTAATAAGGATGTTTATGTAATGTTTAAACCTTTTCATATGAGGAATGAATTAGACTTAGTAAGTGATGGGTGGAGCCCGCTATAGCTCCTCGATGCATCGGTAGGTCTCATGAGACAAACTAGTGTCTTGGAACAAGGCCTTGACTATATGGTTATGAAGTCTGGCATTATGCATTCCATCATTATGAAAGTGGCTATTGATATCACATGTGATTATTCGACTAGTAAAATATCCATGTAAATATGTAAATGGACTTATTTGATTTTATCTTTTCCATATTATACTGAAGTTTAAGTTTAAAAGGGTTTTGTTTTAGTCTTATACATTTCCTTAAATATTTATTCTTATTTATGAAAGTTTCTACTATATTGTTATCATTACTAAGCATCTGAGCTCACCCCTTTCTATGTTTTATTTTCCCAAGGATATGAATAAGTATTTTATGGTTGACCTTCTGGGATAGGATAAGGATATTAGTGTGTTCAAAAGGGGACCAAATGTTGTTGATGTTTTTATTTCATGATATAATGTAAAACTTATGAATGTATCTAGTACTTACAAGGCTACTAAACTGATCGGTATTTCAGGACATGATTCTTTGTATCATGCCAATGTTATGTAATAATGCACCAACTCTGGGTAACTGGGGTCAGGGCATTACAGTGGTGGAGCAAGAAAGGATCAGAGGTTGGAACAACATCTGGCTTGAAAGTGATTCCATCATTATTGTGTCTGTCATTAGGATGGGATCTTCTAATTTTTTCTGGAGGCCCACCAATAGATGGATCAATTTCATAGACTCTCTTTCCTCCAAGGAACATATTATCACACATGTTTATAGGTAATCCAATGTGGTGGCGTATGGTCTTGCAAATAATGGTATCAATGATGTTGATTTCTTATGGTACGATCAGTTACCTAATGGTCCCATGCCTTTGTTGCGGCGGGATCAAGGTAAATTTCCCTTTTTCATATTTATGTAATTCATACTCTCTTTTTTCTTAATAAAAGAGCCTTTCTTTTCTAGGAAAGGTCTCATCTTATCAAAAAAACAAAAAAAGCATATATGAGGCATGGGTCTAGATAGCAAAAAAATTCCCCTTTTTAACAAAATTTCCAGCATCCTCCACCTTACAGGTAGGGTTTCTAACAACCCCAAATGAGATTAAATCTCAATAATAAAAACATCAATAACAATGAAAATATCAACCAAAGTTAGGTACTAATATTTATATTCTTTTGAAACAAATTTTTCTTAATAAATAGAATGAGCTAAAGAGTCAAGTTTTGGAGTTGAGAGAGTTGAAGACACAAATGATCCATATTTCCACCACCCTCTATGAAATGGTAAGTAAGAACTTCAGAAATCTACCTTCCCAACCTACTCTAAATCCCAAGGGGAATGTAGATTTTATAACATTGAGAAGCAAGAAGTAAACAACTAATACATTTTCACCCATCGTTCCAATAGATTCACCACAACTTTGGATAAGCCCCATTAAATAACCACTGATGAGAAGCCCAAGGAGAAAGACAAAGGTAAGAAAAATATTTATGATGTTACTCCTAAACCTCTTCCCTTTCCAAATAGAGTTTTTCAAACCAAAAATATGGATGAATAGGCAATGAAAAAAGAGGTTTTGGATGCATTCAAGCGTGATGAGATCAATATCCCTCTACTTGAAGAAATTAATCAAATCCCAAGGTATGCCAAATTATTAAAAGAACTTTGTACCTACCAAAGAGTGATCAAGGGAAATGATAGGATCAATCTTGGAAGGAATATGTCATAACTCATTACATTAACTCAAGAAATACCAAAAACATAAAAGGATATGGGGACATTCACCATCCCATGTACCATAGTGGAGTTATAATTTTATGATGCTTTATGTGATTTTGGAGCTTCCATAAATATGATGTCTTGCTCTATATTCTCTTATTTATAGTTGGGTGAGTTGAAGATAATGAGAGTAGTGGTGTAGTTGGAAAATAGCGCTACAGCATATCCAGCGAAAGTCCATTAGGATGTATTTGTTTGGGTAAGAGACATGATCTTTCTAGAATATTTCTATGTTCTTTGCATTGAGTATGATCAGGTAAGTTATCATGATCCCATTATCTTAGGTATTGTCTTCCTCAAAACTGAAAAAAAACAACCATAAATGTTCATAATGGAAAACTTACTATGGAATTGAGAGATTAATTTGTTATATTTAGTGTTATGAACTCCATGAAGTACCCCTCATAGGACCATTCATCATTTTTTATCTCCTATATTAAAACCCCAATTAAAACCCCATATAATTTTATTTTCTTATTCTTAGAGAGAGTATGAGCATTGGTTATAGTTTTATGAATAATAGAACTTCCACACCTATTTCAAATGAACAACCCTCTCTAGGATGTGATTTTGATGTGGATTCATATTCTGATTTTGATCATGTTCACTCTAATTATTACTTGGATATTGAGTATGTTAATGGATTTGATGCACTACTCTATGATTTTGATTATTTCTATTCTGATACTGATGTTCATTGTGAACATATTTCAATTCCTTCAATTTCTCCATCCATATAGCACCCACCTTCATTGGAACTCAAGCCACTTCCACAAAATATCAAAAACTCAAACTTGTTGAGTGGTGAGATATTAACTGTTATCATTGCTAACAATCTCTCTTTTGAACATGTAAAAAATATTTTGAATATTTTGAGGGATAACATTAGGGTGATATGGTGGATCTTGGATGACATATTTGGCATTTGCCCCTCTATTTTCATGAATAGGATTATTTTGGAGGATGGGTATAATCTAGTTAGGTATCCACAAAGGATATTGAATCCAACTCTTTTGGAAGTTGTTAAAAAAGAAGTTAAAATTTTTCTCAAGGAAGGTATAATTTATCCCATTTGATATTTCTTGTGGGTAGGTCCTATTCATGTTGTGTCTAATAAAAGTGGTGTTACTATTGTTAGAAATGAGAAAGTGGATTTAGTTCCAATGAGGGTACAAAATAGTTGGTGTGTGTGTATTGATTATAGAAAACTAAATCAATCCACTCACAAGGACTATTTCCCCCTCCCATATATTGATCAAATTCTTGAGAGACTAACTGGGAAGACACAATATTGTTTTTTCGATGTATTTTCAAGAATATTTTTAGGTTACTATAGATTTTTGGGATCAGTAGAAGAAAACATTAACTTGTCCATTTGGTACATTTTCCTACCAAAGGTGCTGCTTGGACTATGCAAATCCCCAGGGACCTTCCAGAGATGCATGGTGATTATTTTTTCAGAATTCATTAACACCTAGAAGGAGGTATTTATGGATGATTTTTTAGTGTATGGATCTTTATTTGATGAATGTATCTTTAGATTGGGAAAGGTGTTGAATCGTTGTATTGAAAATAATCTAGTTTTAAACATTGAAAATGTAATTTCATTTTAGAGAATGGAATTTTCTTTGGGCATGTAGTTAAAAAACATGAAATAGAGGTTGATAGATTTAAGGTAGATATTATTTCCTCCTTACCCTATACCTCATGTGTGTGTGATGTTATTTTTATCTAGGGAATGCAGGATTTTATCCGTGATTCATCAAATATTTTAGTAAGATTACTCCTCCTTTTTCACAATTACTTCAAAAGGATTTTGATTTTGTGTTTGGTGATTCTTGTAGGGTTTCCTTTGAGTATATGAAGAATATTTTTACCACTCCACTGATCATACATCCCCCATGGTGGTACATTACATTTGAGCTTATGTGTGATGCTTCAAACTTCATAGTTTCAGTTATATTATCACAGAGTGTAGAGGGACGATCACATGTGATTACCTATGATTCAAGAACATTGGATTCATCCCAATAAAACTACACAACCATGGAAAATGAGTTTCTTTAAATTATATTTTCTTTAGATAAATTCTATTCATATTTATTGGCCTCTAAAATAGTTGTTTTTTCTGAGCATGCAGCTTTGAGGTACCTCTCGAAGAAGATATATGTGAAGCCTAGGATTATCTGATGGATTATCCTTCTTCAAGAATTTGATATTGAGATAAAATACAATAAGGGGTCATAAAAATTGGTGGTAGACCACGTGAGTAGGATTACCCACATATTAGAGGCTACAACCTTGGACCAAGTACCACTCTGGGACACTTTCCCCAATGAGCATGTTTATGCACTCTTAGATACACATCCTTGGTATGCTGATTTAGTTAGCTATCATGTTTTCTCTAAAATTCCTACAAATTTTAAGAAACATCAATTACAAAAATTAAATAGTTATTGTAGGTTTTATTTTTGGGATGATCCTTACTTATGCCACATGTTTAGTGATCAAGTTATTATGAGTTGTGTTCCTAATCATGATTTTGAGTCTGTTATGCATTTTTTTCCATAAACTTTCATGTAGAAGAAACTTTGGACCCCCAATGAACATATATTAAAGTATTAGACTCTATTTTATATTGGCCTATATTATTCCATGATTATCATGTGTTTTGTAAGTCATGCTCACATTTCCAACACACTGGAAATATTTTGAGGAGACACAAAATGCCCCAATAACCTATAATATTAAGTGAGACTTTTTATGTATGTGGAATTAATTTTATGGGTCATTTTCATAGTTCATTCAGTTTTTTATATTTGTGTCTCCATTTATTATGTTAGAAAATGGGTGGAGTACAAGGCCACTAGGACATATGACTCTCAAGTTATAGTGAACTTTTTCAAGGCTCAAATTTTATGTAGGTTTAAAGTACCAAAGGCCATCATCAGTGACCAATGGACACACTTTTTAAATCAGAATTTTTCTTACTTACTTTTAATGTATTAGGTGACACAAAAAAAATCTACACCCTACCACCACCAAAAAAATGGTTAGGCTAAGGTTTCAAATCAATATTTGAAACAAATTTTGGAGAAAATCGTGAAGCCGGAAAGGATGGATTGGAGAAAGTGCTTGGATGATGTGAT
Organism: Viscum album; assembly: GCA_963277665.1. Classification (NCBI taxonomy): domain Eukaryota; kingdom Viridiplantae; phylum Streptophyta; class Magnoliopsida; order Santalales; family Viscaceae; genus Viscum; species Viscum album. The sequence goes on along the minus strand of OY728163.1, from coordinate 1,641,870,133 downwards.
TTAGTCTTATAGGATAGTATAAAATACCCCCATTAGTATGTCCATATTTATTATTTTTTGGGAAATCATGTCATATCACCATGGACGTCGAGCATCGGGCTTATTGGGCTATAAAGAAATGAAACACGGATTTCACCCAAGATGGATTTAAATAGAAGATGTAAATTCAAGAGCTTGAGGAGATTCGAATGTCATCATATGAGAAATCAAGGCTCAAAGAAATATATCAAAAGTGTATTGTGATATAATGATCCAAAAAAAATAGTTTCATGTTAGAGATAAATTCCTTCTAAACAGTTCATGACTGAAGCTGATGCCTGTTAAGTTGTATTCTAGATGGTTAGGTCCTTATGTTATGTCTAATATTTTTCCTTATGGTGTAGTGGATATCATACAATATGACATCAATATGATATTTATAATCAATGGTAAATGTTTTAATAAATACATTGATGGAATGACTACTAATGTGGTTGATTTCATCACATTTCATAACCCCATCATCACTTGATAATATCTTCCTCTTTCAAACCCATTCACTTTTATATCATTTTTCCTATTTAAAGTTCTTAATTTCATGTGCACATATCATATCATAAATTCACATTGAGAGAAATGAAATATTTTAAGTGTGGGGAAGAGGAAAACATTTTGGGATAGATATTTAGGATTTTTATTTCGGTGTTTTCTGTGTGTTTTCTGTTAAGTTTTTGGTAAAAATTTTCAAAAAAAATCAATAAAATCAAGAAAAAAACATATAATGTAACATTCTCATTTATATATAGAACTTATGAAAAATAAATGTTTTCAAAATTATTTGTGGAATGATATGAATAAGAAATATTTCATTATTAATGGTTGATTTTTTTTTTAAAATGTAATCTATCGATGATATGATTAGTTGTGTCATTACAAAACCTTTTAGATTATGACACCATTCTTTGGGATATTTTTTCATAGTAAATTATGTCATTGATATATCCACACAAATTTTAATGAAACCATGACTTGTGAAAATTATCCTAATCAATTGAAGGTATAGCCAAGTTAGGTAAAAAAGTTCATCTTATATCAATGGTTGGTACATACATTCATTTCACTTTCAGTAAATTTCATTATTGTACTGAATTTACCTATGAGTGTGTAACTAATATCTGGAAGTTGTACAACCTCAAAAAATAAAAAAATAAAAAATCAAGAAATCAAATAATATATATATATATATATATATTAATAAATATGGGAGTAATAAAATGTACAACACGTGGGGATATCTAGGTTGGGAGCTTAAGGTTTGACTTTCAAGAAAACTTAAGTGAGTGGTTCTTGAAATTAGATTGAAATAGAATTTAGAAAAGGTTTAGTGAATTAAACCATGTAAGAAGAATTATTTTACTTGACCCGAATATGTTTAATAAAGGGTGGATATATAATCTTGAAATGGTTCTCACACACACATGGGGAACTAATGGCCTGGTGGACCCATAAATTGTTTTTCTATGACTAGTGTCATTAATCTCACTAGATTTTATTTTTGAAACAATTTAAGAGATAATGAATTTAAAATTTATTGATATTGACTGTGATGGGAATATTATTTTTCCTATATTGTCACTAGGGATTTGGGAATATGAACATGAATATATCTTGTCACAATTTTTTAAATACTTGATATGAGGTTTTCCCATTGGTGCAAAAGGGTAAGTGTAGGGGAGTTGATAAAAAAATTATTTAATATTTTATTGATAATAAATGACATAATATCATTAAACTGTGTTAAATATGTTTTTTTATAAAATATTAGGGATTATATCATTCATTTGAAAAAATGATAAAAATTCAACTTTTACTTTTAAAATTAATTGTAGTATTTCAGATATAAATATTTTTTTGTTAATTATTTGAACTTAAAATTTGTAAATGTGTTTCAGAAATATTGGGATACAACTTTAATTTAGTACATTAGAGATAAATTGTGAATTTTATTGGAGTAAATGGATCATGAAGTCAAATTTGGGTTGGACTCTCTGAATTGGACATCACTTTTGTATTTAGGTCATAACTTATTCATCTGTGCATGGATTGGGCCCAAGTTTGGACATAATTTCAAAGAGAAATTTTTTCAAAAATCATAATTCTGTAAGGATATCTATTTCATGTGTTTGATTTCCAAATAGGTAGTGAAAATTGGAATAAAATATTTGTACATATTTACCTGTTCATACTTGTAACCACTTATAACCTAGTCTCTCATCCACTCTATAAATGTGTGTTTTTCTCATTTGGAAGGGGTTGTATGTGAATTAGTAAGTTTAGGGTAGAGGATAAGTGGTTACACTCCAATTCTACAAGAATTCCAATAAGTTTTTCTCTTAAATCAAGGATCCCTTCATTGTAGCCTTCTTCTTCTTCTTCATGTTGTAATATTTCTGTTTTCATAATAAACTTATTAGTTTCTATTCGATTTATTCTACTTTATTCTATTTTATTATGTTTTATTCTCATTTAAACTTTGTATTTGGTATGAAAATAATTATTAGAGGCGTGATTGGGTTATACCCTTTCAACGACCTTTTCAAATGAAAAAATTTTCTACAATGACTACACTACCCATGGATGAGTAGTTTTCTTAGTAACTGATCTACCTATTACCTTCTTCATTTATTAATTTTGAATCAGTGAGATACTATAATTCAAATAATATTATCCATGATTGAGTTTTTAAATTAGAATATACTAAGAAATAAATTGAACAATTAACTCAAAAACACGTGAGGTTGAGATTTATGTAAATTGTGAGAGCATAAACTTAATAGGTAAAACAAAACCACACAGGAAAAATTTGCAGAGTTCAAATATAATCTTTACACTCAATTAATCCTCATTTATTGATTTTTTATGTTCCCTAATTCACCAATGAATTTAATATATCCTTAGAACATCAATCAAATTAGGGTTATACGATTTCATGTTCTAAATCTAGCCCAGGGTTTAATTCATTTCATCTTTGTGGTTTAGTTAATTCTCATATGATTCTGGGGTTAAAAAATTAAGGGATCATAATTAAGTGGATTTAAATTTAAATCATAATTATTAATAAGTAAGTGAATAGGTAGAGTCAGTTCAATTATTATTTTTAAAATATTTTTCTAAAAAAAATCTTCTCATTGTGTTTTATTAATCAATTTCATTTCAAAAAAGAAAATATTCTTCAAGAAAACTTATTCTTCTTATTTTATAAAGATAAAACCCCTACCATAATTCTATGTTATTTATTTATTTTATATTTATTTTCTTAATACCTTTAAGAAGTTATTTTAATTACTATATCTTTGAGAGATGACTTTTTCTAGCCACTCTGCTCCACTTAAGTACCCAAAAATCTCACATCATTTAAAAGGGCCTATAAAAACACCTTTCATATGATGAAATGGAAAAATGGGTTCTATAAAATGATTGAATTGGGTTTCCCTCCTAAAAATAGTGCAAGATATTTAATGGAAATAAAAATTGTATTTCTAGACAAAAATATACCTATAAAAACCAAGAAACCCAAACATGTCATCTTCTCCCACCATTTTTTCCCAAGTTGAACATCGTACCTGATGACCCCATCATCAATGCTCCAACTGACAAAAATACCCAATGACCCCTCCCTTGGTTTGATTTTTTGGTTGAAAACTCAATCCCACATTAGTTTCGGCAAGGAGTGGTGTTCAAAATATAATCTTGGATGAGGTGCACCTCCTATAAAAAACTAGTTTTATGATGGACCCCTAGAATGTAGTTAATATTTCATATATGGAAGGTTTGGGATGGTAAGTAATCTACCCCAAAAATTAGTATCTGAGGTATGGTGTATCTCATGTGTGATTTGGGTGGCCCCAAAAAAATTAGAATGATAATGATGTCTTAGTTTGGAGCATATGTATCCATAGTGGTGTATTTTATTGAATGTATATCTAATAATAGTGTGTATAAGACATGTCTTAGTGAAGAGAGAAACAATAGTGAAAGTACAAGATGATTTGGATCATATGGATTATCATTTAAGGAAAGTACAAATTATGTGGTATTTGGTTTTATAGGAGGATTCTTGGGTGCAGAGCCAATCCCACATAGGTTTTCACAAGGAGTAGTGGCTAACATATAATATTGGATGTGTTACTCTTCTTGTCACCAATTGGTTTTAGGATGGAACCCAAGAATAGATTATGTGTATTACTGGAAGGACTAGGCTAGAAAAGAAAAATACCCCAACATGATTGACTACCATACCTTTTTTTGAACACCCAAACTTGGATACCCTAAACCTTGACCTATGAAAAGGGATTCAATGATAATATATTTAATGATGGGGTTGTGATAATAGGGGAAAATGATAAGAGTGGAGTGCGATGATTAGAAAATGATAATGGGGATACAACAATGGGTCTGGGAAAATATGTGGGTACAGCAATGGAGGACTATAGCAATAAAGATGTGGTTTTCTTATAGGTGATCGGGTAGTCCAAACATTTTATTTATTATTTTATTTTTAATCATTATTTTATTCATGTAATTTCCCATGGTTTTTCATAGTACAAGAAACATAATATGAAAATTAAATTCAATTTGAATTTCTTTTATATTTCTATTAAAAATGTTTCCCTCATATCAAATAGGGTCATAAGGTTGTGAGATCTCCCTGGAAATTCATTCTCCCCTCTTCCTTTTTCTCTCCCTTCCTCCCTCAATAACCTCACTTTATGCTTCCCTATAATGGATTTCCTTTGTCCCTTTACTAATGGACTCTCTCTAGATCTAGGGTTTCCCATTCCTTGATCTTTTTTCTTATGTTCTCATTGGATGGAATTTTTAATCATGGTTCTATTTTGAATCCATCTATAACATCCTGACTGGAACCATCGGGTCCATTTAGGAACGACACATGTCCTCATGCGCGCCTCCCCATATGCATGAGCCTACTGACTTGTATCTAGGGTCTATGTCTTTCACTGGGGATATTATACCCTTAGTATAATTTCATAGGATCAATAATAAATAATTAAAATATAATAAATAATTTGAGTAATCTTGAGAAAAGTAAATGACATACATGTCATGAAAATAAAAAAATCTCCCAATGTGGAAATTTTGTCCAAAATGAAACAAAAATATGATAAATAAAACAATTGTAGGGTCCTATAGTGTTTATCCTGGTCCACCCTAGCTCTATGCTCCACCAACTCAGCCATCCACTATCGGGCCCTCACCCTTCATTGAGTCTCTCTTGAAATCTACAAGCACATTGAAATTCCCAAGTAGGGTGTCAGTAAAATACTCGGTAGGAAACCACCAATATGTTCTTAACCTGATGTTATCAAGTATAAAAGTTTATTCCATAATAATAATAAATACAAGATGCTTATAAACATATAATCCAAAACCAGGGAGTAGTGAGCTAACCAAGCTTCTATAACCCCTGGTCGTACCTGCTTCGTCTCATTAAAGAAGATAACTGAATGTCTCATATAGCATGGACCAGTGCATGGCACTCAGAATCCATGTATGAATGGACCAGCGTAGGGAGCTCAGAATCCATCTATGAATGGACCAGTGCATGGCGCTCAAAATCCATACATTGTAAAAGTCAGTAGTAACCAAATTTACCCATGTACGCCATCCTCACGGTGTCATGTGAATATGCATCCAACGTCATGTATCCCTAAATTCAATTTTATCATGCAGCATCCTCCAGTCATAACTAGGCTACCTTGATTTAAACAGTACTTGTAATCAAGGATACCTCAAATTCAACCACAACACAACACCATGGCTACCTCATACCCCCATCATGTCCTAGGTCCTTTGTCGCTATCATTGCAAAATAGCATGCTCCTCCACTAAGGGATATATATGTCACGACAGTTCACCTATCTCAAAAACCACTAACAACCCCCAAGGCATGGTAACATACATGCAGGGTGAGCACAAAATCTAACATAACATAATATATATCATCATGAGTATATTTTAGTATCGTAACAATATGCGATAACATTAAAACATGGAAAAACATACACTAACATCACTCATGGAAGGCATATATCACAGAAAATATCACGGCTACACACACACACACATGCAACCATAATCAATCACAATGTACAAAAATTACAACATAAATAATAATCTTGGAAACATGTGAAAATTAGAGCCCAAGAGGTAAGTAACATCCTACCTCAAAATTCAGAATGAAATCTTTTTGTATTTATTATCATCAAAGGCAACACGTCAAAGTCTCAATTTGTCAGCACTTCAATGATTGAGTTATATCAAGGTATTCCTAAAACATAAAACTATTTAATTTCAAAAATAAATAAAATAGTATATGTGACTATACCTTCTCAATCCTGGATAATTTTTGATTTATTTTTTAAAATATAACATGAGATGATATTTTCTATCTCCTGAATAATTATCAAATTATCATTTATATTATCACATGTGATGATAATTATCCTTCCTGGATAATTTTAAAATTAATACGTAAATTATCTCATGCGATGATAATTTATCTTTCCTGAAATAATTTTAAAATTATTATCTAAATTATCACATGTGATGATAATTTATCATTATTTGATAATTTTAAAATCATTATCTAAATTATCACATGTGGTAATAATTTATCTCTCATAGAAAATTTTAAAATTATTATTTAAAAAAATCATGTGTATACAAATTATCATGTTATAACTGCACTATTGTTGTTTCATAAATATTATCGTTTCTTAATTTATCATAATTCCATTCAATTATCATTTTATAACTCAAATAAACATATTTCGATAATTTGATGAAATTATCATTTGGGGTGTTATATTTGTTATTAGAGGAGGAACCTAGCCTTATGTGTGGTGCACTGCCTAGGTTGAGATTTAGGGTCCATAATGGGGATGTTGTGCTCTAAAGGGGGTGAATGTAACACCCAAGAATGATAAAGGGTTAAATGACTAAATGATATGACTCATGTCAATAATTTTCTTCTTTATTTTTATGATCATACTTGATTAGAACTCCATAGTTAAGTGTGCTTGTCCTAGAGTAGTGGTCAGGATGGGTGACCTTTTGGGAAGATTCTCAGGGTGTGTGTGAGTAAGGACAAATCACATTAAAAATAACATGTGTTGTCTTGTGGAGACATTCATTAGTCAGGTGACTCATTTGGGCACATGAGGTGGGCCTCAGGGTGGGTACCATGTGTCTGTGTGGTAACTGGTGGTACCTAGTGGGCCAGGACCTGACGGCCATGTTAAGGCAGGGTGTATGTGTTGTTAGTAGGACCAAGTTATTACACCATCATTAGATATTTCTTTTCTCCATATGCTTGAAACTATTTTCTATTCCCCATATTGGTCTATTTTAAGGGTTTATGAAGGTGTTTTGGCATTCATAGGTTGATCCTTTATTAGTTTCCAGGAAGCATGATCCTCATTTTACGTGTTTCCCCTTTAATCCCCTTTTTCTAAGTGGTTTTGTCTCACTTTTGATATTGTAGTTAGACTATATATCTTCTCTTACCACCTGATCCATCATAAGAGACACCATTTTTGGTCTAGTGTAGTGGTTTTCATAAAGGTTTTGAGATTTGTTGGTTGAGATAACTATGGTTCTAGGAGGCATGCTTATTTCCAGATTCAGTCTGTTAAATAAGGTTAATGGTGTTTTCAACACTGATAATGATGATGATGAAAATGAATCAATGAAGATGTTTTTTTAGGATTGAAAATAATTATCCCTTCAATAATTTTGAGATAAAAATAAAGTGAAAAAAAAATAAAAAAAAATAAAAAAAAACACCAGATTTAATGTGGAAATCCCCCCAAATGAAAGGGGGGAATACCATGGTAAAATAAAAGGATCTCACAATGGTAAAATAAAGATATATAATCTCTCTCAATTATAAGTAAAAAATGAAAATATTCCCTCTTGAATAAATGGATAAACACCTCACCAAATATTACACTCATATCATAAACTATGAGATGATTTGTTTCTTGAGAAGCTGATGATCAAAAATATTGGGGGAGATCAACTTTTATAGTACATCCTAACTATCCTTTGGCCTCTCCAAAAATAAATTCTTTTTAAAACATTAAATGGGAGAAATATGGTAGGGATGCACCCAATTTTAATGAATTAAATGGGGTGTCCATTAATTTTTTTCCTCTCCCCAAAAAGATTATGATATATCTCCCACTTAGAGATTTTATTGAGATCTAGTCACATCTCTAAACATCCTTTCTATCTTCCAAACATGATACTCATGTCTCTGTAAGTCCACTTAAGGATCTAAACCATCTGAATTTATCAAATCTAATAACCTTCATCAGGAAATCATCTATATTTTATTTAGTATGAATTTTAAACATACCCACACTTCCTTCCTTTACCACATCTCGAACAAAATGATATTATACACCAATGTGCTTCATCCAAGAATTAAAATATTGATTTCTTACAATGTGGAAGGCACTCTGACTATCACAAAACAATGAAATGTTCCCCTGTTTAGGCCTGATATCCTCCAAAAACCTTTTCATCAAAATTACCTCTTTGAAAGACTATATATCTTCCATGTACTTCATCTTGGTTGTGGATGTGGACACAATAGACTATAATTTGGAAATCTATCTCACAAATCCTCCCATAAGAGTAAAAACATAACCAATATTGGATTTCCTCTTATTAGGATCACCTACATAACCTAAATCAACATATCCTATAATAGTAAAATATGATACCCCATTAAATAATAAAGCATCTAAGATCTCCTTGATGTATCTTAGGATCCCTTTCACTATGTCCCAACATTGTATTCCTAGATTCTCCATATATCAACTAACTTATCCCACTACATGTGCAATTTTAGGTCAAGTAAAAACCTTATAAAACATCAAAATCCCCACTATAGATGAATATGAAACTTGAGACATTTCCATCCTATCAAATTCAATGTTAGGATTCATCATGGAGGATAACTAAAAATTAATGTGAAGAGGGGTAGATATTAGCTTACATTCTTGAATATTGAATCATTTCAAGACTTTCCTTAAGTAATTCTTTAATTATATCCAAATATTAATATTATTTATTTCTCGGTGGATCTATATCCTAAGAAACCTATTTTTGGGTCCCAATTCCATCATATCATACTCCTTAGAAAATTGTGGTTTTGTCTCCTATATTTGATAATTATTACAGCATAAATCCAATATATCATCCACATAAAACATTAGAAAGATAAAATCATTACCATATAGGCCCTTAAAATATGCACAAGGATCTAAATTAATTCTATAATATCACATGATCATGATATTTTAATAAAATCCCTTGTACCAACACCTCAATGATTTTTTGAGACCATATAGATATTTTTTTAACCTACAAACTAACTTCTCATTATATTCTTTGGAAAAAACCTTCTGGTTGGAGAATGTAGATTTCTTCATCAAGATCTCTATATAGAAAATTTATTTTCACATCTAGATACTCTAGATATATAGTGTATGCAGAACACATCACTAGAAATACCTGAATAGTATTCAGTCTAAAAACATGATAAAATATTTCATTGAAATAAATACCTTCCTTCTGATCATATCTGTTGACCAAAAGTCTCACACGATATCTTTCCACTTGGTCTTTTTCATCATTCTTGATCTTTTAGACCCATTTTTTCCAATTCCATTTATTTAATGATGTAATGGAATAGGATCGCAAGGAATTTATGTTATGAACCACATTAATTTCCTCATACATCACATCCATCCATGAAGATACATCCACTACTAGAAATTTTGGCTATAGCCACGGTTTGAAACCGTGGTTATAAGCCCAAAAACTATGGCTATAGGTTATAGCCACGGTTCAATGAATCATGGCTGGTATTGGCATGGTTATAGGCCAACTCCTATATCCACGGTTTAAAACTATGGCTAAAGCCTTATAGACATGGTTTGAACCGTGGCTAAATCCATATAGCCATGTTTTAAAACCATGGCTAATGCCTTATAGACATGGTTTGAAACCATGGCATAAGTTTAAGCCATACATGGCCTCCAGTTATAGTTCAGACTGTGGGTACATCTTCAATTTCCAGGTAAAACACAAACAGGCCTTGTAGCCATGGTTAGAAACTGTGGCTATAGATTAATTTTCAATAAAAAACACAGTAGGCCTCCAGTCCTTCCTTACACCCCCCCGCCCCCCTATTAGTCCCCCTACCTTCCACCCACCTACTATTCCCCCTGCCACCCCCCCTCCCCCCACCCTACATGTCTCCCCCCCTATTTTTCATCCGGCTCTTCCCCTTGACAGTCCCCCTACCTGTTTTCCCCTGGTTCCCCACCCCCTGTCAGTCTCCCCATGTCTGTCACCCCCACTGGACACATCCCCACCCCCTCCCCTACACAGACACCCCCCACCCTGGACACACACCCCCTGGATAGACAGACAACCCTGGACACCCCCTCCCCTTGACAGACCCCCCCACGGACACACACCCCCTTGACAGACAACCCTGGACACCCCCCTCCCCTAGACAGATCCCCCGGACAGACACCCCCCACCTTGGATAGACACCCCCTGGACAGACAACCCTGGATTACCCCCCTCCCCTAGATAGACACCCCCCCCCCCCGGACAACCCCCCCCCCCCCCTTCCCCTGGACAGAACACCCCCTCCCTAGACAAATACCCCTATACACCCCCCCCCCCTCCCTGAACAGATACCCCTAGATACCCCCCCCCCCAGACAGACACCCCCTCCCCTGGACAGACACCCCCCTCCCCTTGACAAAAACCCCCTGGACAGAACACTCTCCCTCCCTTGACAGACACCCCCCCCTGGACACCCCCCCCCCCTCCCCGGACAGACACCCCCTGGAGACTCCCCCTCCCTCCTGGACATCCCCCACTCCCCTGGACCCCCCCCCCCCCCGGACACTCCCCTCCCACCTCCCTCCGAGACACCCCCCTCCCATGGAAAGACACCCCCTAGAATGCTAATACAGTTGGCCATACAATTTGAAATCAAAGACAAAAACTAAAACAGAAGATATTGCAAAGCCCCCCCCCCCCTCCAAGACACTCCCCCCCCCCCTCCTGGACACCCCTCCCTCCCCCTGCCACCCCCCCCCCCCCCCCTCCCCTGGACAAACACCCCCTGGTGACTCCCCCTCCCTCCTGGACACCCCCCTCCCCTAGACAGACACCCCACCTGGACCCCCTGGACACTCCCCCTCCCCCCTCCCTCCTGGACACCCCCCACCCCTAGACAGACACCCCCTAGAATACTAATACAGTTGGAAATGAAATTTGAAATATAAGACAAAAACTAAAACAGAACACATTACAAATACCCCCCCCCCCTCCTAGACACCCCTCCATCTACAAAGCCTGAACACACCCCCACCCCTGGACAGACACCCCCTAGAATGATAATACAGTAGGTCATGCAATTTGAAATCAAAGACAAAAACTAAAACAGAACACATTGCACCCCCCCCCCCCAACCCCTGGACAGACACCCCCCTAGAATGCTAATACAGTTGTCCATGCAATTTGAAATCAAAGACAAAAACTAAAACAGAACACATTTCAACCCCCCCCCCCCTCCCCCCCCCCCCCATGTTACTCATTATAAAATTTTTTAAGGATACAAAATTCTTAATGGGTTCACCAATCCATGAAGTTGATGTCCAATGATACTCATCCTCTATATGTTTAAGGAGAATGAATTCATCTCAGTTTAATAATTTTTTTCTGAAGGTTTACTTCAAGACCATTATGTTAGACTATACTAGGATGGTCATGATCCTTGTCTCACATGCCTAATTTTTTATGGCAATCAGCATGTCACCGCAAGAGGGATGATTATGGAACCTTTAATTGAAATGGGAGGATGGGAGTTTAAAACATATATCTATGGTTTTCATTTCCCATTCCATATTTCTCTTATATAATTAACACATTCCCATGAATATTTTTCTTGATTCTATCTCCATGTGGACATCAGTTAATAATGTCACTTTATTCCTTATCAAGGTGACAACCTAAGGATCAAATTTGACTAGAATTTCAATTACATTTTATATTTAGACAATCCCATAAATATATTTCTCATTTATGGAAGTGAGGGAATCTTATGCTTTCCACATATAAGTAAAGGATAGATCTTCAGTTATGATCTGTCCAGGAAGGTTGTTATATCTTCTTTTGTAAATCCATATATACATATTAGGAATATGCAGTCAGTGGACTACTTTGGAGCTATTTGTGAGTTCTTGATCAAGGAGAGAGACAACTATGAGACCTTTGTTTGTTGTTGGACAATACTAACACAGCTGTGACGTGATTGCAGCTAGAAAAAGTGAGCGCTGGAGGACAGTGCATGCATTATTTATGACAATGCTGACAATGTTCTTTTCTTTTCCAATACCCATGAACATAAACAAAGTCTTCTTCCCATTTAATAAAAAAACCACCCCCCCCCCCTGGACAGCTGCCACCCCCCCCCCCACACACACACACACACTCACTCACACATCCCTTGCACCCCTTGCACACCCCTTTCCCCCCTGCTGGACCCCCTTGGACAGCACCCCCTACTGGACCCCCTTGGACAGCAGCCCCCCACCCCCTACTGGACAGCCCCCCCCCCCTATTGCACCTCCCTGGACAACAGCATCCCCCTACTAGACCCCCTAGACAGCAGCCCCCCCCCCCCTCGTTGGACCCCTAGACAGAAGCCCCCCCCCCCCCCCACTGTTGGACCCCCCTTGCACCAGCCCTGCTGGAAGAAATTGTGATTAGCCAGTCTCAACACTGATCACAAGACTCATGGAATACTATCACTGCGAACCACCTTGGGGTGTCGTCCTGGAGGAGGGCCAAATCACGGCATTATTACGGTGTGACCGTGGTGTGACCGCAGTGTGTTGGCCTGGTCTAGTGACATATGTGGGGCATCATCTTCCAGTCAGGATCAAAGGGAGTGGGAGTAGGCAGGGAAACATTTTGTTCATCAACTCGCCAGTAGAAATTGTGATTAGTCAGTCTCAATATTGATCACAAGACACATGGAATACTATCACTATGAACTGTCGCGGGGTGTCATCCTAGAGCAGGGCCAAATAACGGTGTGACTGCAGTGTGACTGCAGCGTGACCGTGGAGTGACCACGGCGTGTTGGCCCGGTCCAGCGACATCTGTGGGGTAGCATCTTCTAGCCAGGAGTGAAGGGAGTGGGAGGAGGCGGGGAAACATTATGATCATCACCCCACCGGCATAAATTGTGATTAGTCAGTCTCAACATTGATCACAGGACTCATGAAATACTATCCCTGTGAACTATCGTGGGGTGTCGTCCTAGAGAAGGTCCAAATCACACCATTCCACAACGTGACCGCGGCGTGACCGCGGTGTGACCGCAGCTTGTTCGCCCGGTCTAGCGACATCCACGGGGAAGCATCTTCCGGCAGGAGTGAAGGGAGTGGGAGGAGGCGGGGAAACATTATAACCATCACCCCCACAGAAAATAATAGAACTAATCAACTATTTAATATGTTATAACAAGGGATTGCCAGAGAATGTTGTAGTGAGTGGAACAATAACGCAACGTCTAAAGGATAAAAAAATGATGGAAAATAATCATACACCCTACACAAACCATTTACAAATTCATTCACTTTTCTTAAACATGGAAATTTTATTTATAATATTCAAAGCATGAAAAGGAAAGTGTCATAGTCAAGGAATATGCCTACTCAGGCAATGTCATTTGAGTTAAACGAGTATGATAAGCCAATTTATATTATTCAAATAAAACAAAAACTAACTAGCCACAAAACAAACACCAAAAAGAGACATATGAAAGACTCAAACCAAATCTAAATATGATACAAATAACTATCATTATTCTTTGGTTTAGAAGACAGTGCACCTATGTTGGAGGGGTTTTATTATAAAATCATGGCATTGCTTTATCACACAATTCATTTAATTATATTTAACATTTATTCTAAAACTCATTTAGCACAAATCAAATGCAATAATTTAGGCAACTAGATCAACATAACTATCACTGTGAGTTTTCGTAGACAGTGCACCTCCATTGGAGGGGTTTTATTATAAAAACATGACTTTATTTATCAAATGAAACAATTATATTAAAGAACACTTATTTGAGATATGAAATTCAATATAATTAAGCATAATTAAGAACGTGGCTAAATTCAATTTAAAGCATTCTTGAATTAAAGAGGCTAGAAGAGGGATCCTACCTCAAGGTGGAACCAAACCGCCCACTTCGGCTCTTGGAGATTTCTAACTAAAAGTTTCCCCCCCCCCACTGGGTATATGCACCTTCACACACATTCAAGGACACCTAGCCCCTATGCACACACTCGTATAGCATGTGCAAGGGGATCCTTGCACATATGCTTATATGAATATACCAGTATCCACTCACATGTGTATGCATTTATATATATATATATACATGGGCACACATAGCCCCATACGTGCATAATCACTACCATGGTTTACTATACACATAACGGGGGAACCCACATACATATACTTTCTTACCTATGCACACGCAGGCGAGTCGCCCTTAACCTGGCTACTCGAAACCAACGATCAGGGATCAACGCACTACACAAAGGATATTAGGAACATTAAAACGCATAAAGGATGCTACATAACCAGTGAGAAACCAACCAATGGCATTAAATCCTTACCTATATTGGGAGAACCAAATCCACCCGAACCAACACAAAATGATCCAACACCCTACTAAAAACATAATATGGAGTCAAAAACACTGAAATCCCCAAATACATGTGGTGCGAGACAAGTAGTAACCATATAATCTTACCTCGGATCAAATTCGGCGGACTGAATCAATCTAAACCCCATTTTCCCCCCTTCGCGGAATATAATTACCCTTTGTCCACAAAAATAAGTAAAAGACCTAAGTGGCCAATAAGATAAAGAAAATAAAATAAAAACTAAACTAAAACATACCTATCTCCTGTGACTATGCATGTCACCGCCCAACATATAATAACCACAATGCCCCATGGGTCAAATCATGTTCCTGCAAGCAAGGGGGAAATAGATCCATGTTTCAAAATGATACTATCAAATAGTACATTCCTATTAATTAATAATTATTATTCCTGTTAATGTTATAAAATTAGTTTGGATTGAGTTTCATCTTAATTCGGTTTTGTCCGATACAAGTTTTTATCCCACCCGATAATAAAAGTTTACTAGGGGACACAATTTCTAATCAAATAGAATATATCATAACAAAAAATGGATCCACACCTATGAAGAAGGTTGAACATGATAAGAAATAATGTTTGATCATATAGTTTGATGAGTTATAAAAGGATAAACCAAAAAAACGAAAAACATTGAGAGTTGTCTAATTTCTCAAGTGAATATGAAATTTTCAAACAATAATAAACATGTGAAAGAAGATAAAACCATGTTTCCTCAACATAAATGTTTAGAATGTGAGAAATAAGAAAGCGTAAAGAAAATCAAACACTTTTGAGCTAAAAATAAAAGTGCTCTAGTGTTGATAAAAATCCTAATAACTTAGAAGTTTATAAACCCACCTTATTACTATACTTGTTGATATAAAACAACACTAGAATGGAAATGTCACATACAAATCCCTAAGATAGTTGGTTACATGGATACAAGAGTGACACCGCATTTGTTAGAGGCAGCCGACCAATAGTGAGTGTATAATTATGGTACAATAGAGAGTCTATAACCTTATAAAAATAGTATCATATCACTATATGATAACTACATCAAAAAGAAGAAGAATTATATATGAATGACATAGAATCAAATGATAACAATAACTGATAAAGAGAAAAATATCATCAACATAAAACAAATGTTATGGTGTAAAGAAATCCCTCCCAAACCCCAACTGCTGATAAAGCCCAATATTAACAAGATCAATAAGATACAAACTAAGATAATCATTATCTATAGGAAATAAAATCCAAAATAAAGGATCTCCTTTCTAACTCCTCTTTAACACTAGAAGAAACCCATTAGGGACACATTAACCAGAATAGAGATCCTAGCACTGTGCAAGTTAGAACAAATCAAATCAATGAACCTCTGTGAAAATACTTTCATTTTCAGAATAGAAAAAATGAAACTCCATTTTATTGTATAAAAATATTTTGATATATCAATATTCAAGGACATATTACCATCTTTTACCATCCTCTTCATGATATTCACACATTTAGAAGCATTGTAGAGGAAATTTTGAATGTTCCTCCCAGGGAAAAACCCAACCTAATTTTTCAAAATAAAACCCTTAGCAATCTCACCCATCATGTGCGTCATGATTTTTCAAATGACCTTTGGTATAAAAAAACAATATAAATAGTCATAAATCATTTAGTCGTGCATCCTCTTCGAGGCACGGCCCTTCCCCTAACCCCTACACCAGCCCCCTTAACACCCCACCCCTACACCAGCCCCCCTAACCCCCCCTACACAACCCCTCCCCCACAACCATCTCCTAACCCCCCTCCCCCCACCTCCCCCTGTACTGCACCATCCCCCCTAAAATTATCAAAACAATATTTCAACACAGGTATTATTCTGTAAATAGAAGATAGAATTATGAATACTTCAATAATACCAATCCTGAAACGTATTAAAATAAAATGAAATCTATACATATTGATTAAAAAATATAAACTCACAAGAACAAGACATTACATGGAATAGATTCATGTAAAAATTATAGCAGCTTAACATGCTGAACAGAAACTAAAATAACCATTTTGATTAACACCAAATCAAAAATCGTGATTAGTATGAGAAAAATATATCCAATTTGCTAGCTTGTAATACATTGATGGTGTATCTACACTAGTTTTAGTAACCACCCACAATTTTAACTTCATCCATGCTATATTTATCAAAATAGGATGAAAATTCAGAATCTTCCATCATATTGATGTGTGGATCAGTTTTTCCTCATGTCAGAGACTAGTGTTAAAACCCCTCAGAATCACCCAACTATATGAACACTAATAAATTACCCCTTCAAGATTAACCAAAATATCTATTGTTTTCGTGTAAGATTTAGAGGAATAAACAAAATACATGTAGATTCTAATTCCATGGATACCAATATCAACTAAGAAGTCTGGCTGATTTTTTGTACATGAATTCAGACTGATATTGTCATACTTTAAAATACAGAGATTCTCAGAGTCATTCTCACATTATTTTTGTGATACATAGGAATATCCAAGGGAGGACCATTTAAAGTCACTCTATTTTTCAAACTTCAAATTAGGTTTAGCTAAACTAATCATCATGGGTTTTTTGGCCTTAATAAAGTAACTCGGGGATGTGATTGTGGGAGATTTTCCAAGACCTTGAAAATAAAAAAAGAGAATCTTCAATTATGAAGGGATGTCATAGCTCTTGTTTTGAAAAATGAAAGGAAACAAGATAAATCAAATAAATTTGAAAAACTATTATCAATGCCCAGAACCAATTGAGAAAGATGAGTTGGCTCGGCCTGGGAACTCTTGTTCAAAATTTCCCCTAAAATTTGAAGCTCAGCATTGAAATCCCTCTCCTTCCTGGACAGACCCCCACCCCTCCCTGATAGACCCATTTCCCTCCTATATATCCCCCCTCCCCCTCCTGGACAGCACCCCCCACCCTCCAGACCCCCCATGGATAGCCCCCCCCCCCCCTCGAACAGCCCCCTCCCCCTGGACACCCCCTTGGACTGCCTGCCTACCTCATGGAAAACCCCCCTACAGAACCCCATGGATAGCCCTCCCTCCTGGACAACCCCCCCCCCCCCCCCCCCCCGCACATCCTGGACAGAAACCCCCCTCCCCACACTCAGCATGTTTTACCATAAGCAATAATATGTTCAATAACCATCATAAACAGATTCGGTTCAATAACAATAGCATGAAAAGTATTCAACAGTTTAATCTCAAACACTCAACAAGACACTCAACAATCATAACATCCTAAAATCAAGAATTTCAAGATTTCCAATAAGTGGCAGCATGAATGAATTGTTATAAACAAGTAAAAACCAAATTAAGTACTCCCTGATAATGATATGATGTAGTTTTCTTCTTTTTAATGAGCCAACCACCCTCTTATATTTTTCACTCAAGCTGGATATTTTCATTGATGTACCTAAAAAGAAAAAAAATAAACATCAAATTACCATAACTCTATTCCACATTAGATAACATTAAATAATCAGAAAGGACATTGTAAATTACTGAGTTTCAAGGAAATATTCAAGAAGACACCCCCTCCTTCCTGGATAGACCCCCTACCCACCCACCCCCTCCCTAGACAGACCCCCCCTACACACACCCTCGGACAGACCCCACCCCCCTGGACAGACCCCCACCCCTTCCTGAAAGAACCCCTACCCCTCTCCCTCTGGATAGCCCCCCATCCCTCCTGGACACCCCATGGGCATCCCCCCATACCCCTTGGACAACCCCCATCCCCCTAACAGTCCCCCCCTCTCCTTTCTGGACAGACCCCCCCCCCCCCCCCCCCCCACTCTTAGACTCCCCCCTATCCTTCCTGGACAAACCCCCTCCCTAAAAGACCCCACTGGACAGCCCCCCATCCCTCTTGGACACCCCCTGGATAGACAAAGGCATCATTTGAATTGATTGAATTCCAAGTGTCTTTTACAGTTTTATTAAAATCCTCCACAGTATTCCAGGCATTATTGAATCTAAAAGGAAGAATATGTTTGTTGTCTCTAGTCTTGAGGCTCACCAAAATTGGATTACGATCAGAATTAATCCTAGGTAAATTATTACTAGAGATGGTATTCCAGTTATCGAGAGCTTTGATGTTTGTGAAAGCTCTATCAAGTTTACTTGCTAAAATTCTATTATGTTTCCTTCTATACCAGGTATACTTAGCCCCAACTAGACTAATCTCAACAAGGTTATTATCATCAATATAGTGATTAAAATCTTTAATGGAAGTGTTTGAGTGCAGGGGCCCTATCTTTTCACTAGTTCCAAGGATAACATTGAAATCATCAATAATGACCCAGGGAACTTGAATAGTGTTGTTAAGTGAGGATATATCCTGCCACAATGTTCTTATATCTTGATATTTATTGCAGGCATACACAAAAGTACATCAGAAAGTATTATCATGCAAGTTTATTTCACATGTCAAAGACTGAGAATCATCATTAACAATATGAATCTTATCTATAGAGATGTGAAAACACCCACAAAGAATAAAAATTTTTATTATTGGAATTTGATTCTATAAAAGTATAACTATATTTTTCAAGAATATTAAATCTAGAAGTAAAAGTGGATTTAAGTTTAGAGATAGCAAAAATCATCGGTTTATGAGTAAAATGATAAATTTTTTAAATTTGTGATGGTGTCAGGGTTAGCAATACCCTAACAGTTCAAATATAAAATATTCATTTATACTTATGTTTGGGGCTAGTTCCCTTGTTTTTGTTACCTCCGGAATTCTTTCTGTGCTTGGATTTTCTTAATTTTTTGGTAGAATGCTCTTTAGGTGTCGCTGCATTTTTTCCCTGCAAAGTCCTTGAAGGGTTAGGAGAGCTATGATTATTTTGAATACCTTTTGATACCTCTTATTAGTGAATTTGTTTGTTCTCAGTTTCCTTCTGTACCACTATCTATTCTATTTCTGGTTTTATGTGATAAGATTTCCCATATTGGTCACCCAGTTTTTGAGTGGTGAATTCAGCCATAACAGGGGTTGCTGGTTGTGTGTGTCTGTTGTAGTTCCAAACCTTCGTCGTCATCTTGTATGTGTTGTGTTTTTCTAATATCAGCCATCTTTATATTTCAAACTAGATTCTGAACTGCTGGTTTTTTCACCATCTCATCATTGTGTGAAGGTGATGAGAGTTGATGTTTTTTTGCACTGTCAGTAGTCGTAGCATAGGTGTCCTGGATAGTAGTGTCTAGGTGCTTGGAAACCTCTATTCCACACTCAGCTTTCAGATCTAGAATTATGTTGATGGTTCCATGTATAGTGTTAATTATGCTCTTACTGGCATTCTGATTATCCAGGTTGTTACTATCCTCTTACACATGATCATCCCTGGTTGTATCAGGTCGTTGAGTGTTGTATCTCAATGTTTAAGTCCCCTCCTCAATACATGCATTATATATAGACTTAAAAACATCAATAGCAGGTTGGGTGTCCAGTGTAGTGGGTTCTGTGGCTTTAGAGGTAGTAGCAGATTGGAAACCATTGAGAGTACCTGTTGTAGTAGAAATCTGAGAATTCTGTCTATATATATCAGTTTGTGCAGCCTCACCCTCTTTATATTCTTTCTACTGGACAGTATGTAAGACCATGTTAGAAATTTATCTAGAAAAGGCCTGCTCTTCAGTGTCTAGTTCCTTCTTTTCAATCATTTCAGCCCATTATTTCTTAGAATGGTTCTTTGATGAGGATGCATCACAATTTTTCCTCCTCCAAATCTTCTTTTTTTTCATGCTTGTGTCATATTTCTCCAAGACATTTTTTTATCCTTCCGGTTTATTCTAACCTCAGTACAATCCTTTTCAGCATGAGGTTTTATATTGTGAGATTCCTATGTTAAATAAAATATTGAAGAACATTATGTGCACCTCTTTCATGAATTTTATTGAAGTCATTACTTTAGATAGAAGGAATCGTAACCCGAGAATTGTTTCACTAAGGCAATTGGTCATTACATGTTATCAAAATTAATTGATCAAGTTATATAGACATCTTCAATTCTTTTCTAAGATACTTTAAGTGTACATGATCATATTTGAGCCTAAAAGATAATGGAGGAAGATTAAATATTATCCTATGGTAGATTAATCCTTCATTAGGTGTGTAATCTTAACAAAAAACCCACAAGAGATAAAAGAAAAATACAGCAAGCTGGTATGCAGCATCACTAGCAAGGAATTCATCAAACATCAAATCCTCATCAAATCTGTCTCTATACAGTTTCGTCATAAAGGAAACCACCAATTCTCCACATTGAAAAATTGTCCAAAAAATATCTCTGAAAAGGAAAGTCACTGCTCTAGAAATAACAGCTCCTAAAACACATCACAAACAGCCTCAAAATACCTCCAAAAAACCAAAATCTTCAACAGAGGAAGAAGCAATAACATGTATAGGGAAACACAGGGTCAACAGGAAATCACAAAAATATTTTAAAAAAACCAATAGAACACAACATTCAGATTCTGGGAAAACCCCTTAGAGAGTGAAACCGCCAACTACCACCCTAGGAATAGAGCTCACACCAACCAGACAATCACCAAAAAAACCGAAAATCGAAACATCCTTCACATTTGAAGAGCCAAGATAATCACTATAAGAATTAGACTACGGAACTACAAAGACAATAAATACTCACCCAAAGAGAAACAGAGCTACAGCCTCATGCATCAAACCAAGGAGTCCATAAGACATCTTAAGGAGAAAAGAAGTCATTTCCATGGAATGTACTTGAAACTAAAATCTTGATGTCGCTTGAATTATTCCACCATCTTTATGAACATACACTTTCTGATTTTTAGGTAAGTATATGCAAAGATTTCACCAACTATGTATCTTCTAAAAACTATTTCATCTTTATCTTCCTTCTAATCTTCTAATTCATCACTCACATCTTCATTATATTGATATGCATCCTATAATGTGGGGTCTTCCTCTTCAATATTTATAGTATCATCTTTGTTTACTTCCTTAGGGGGATACTGTTGGATGCTCAGTAACCATTGTATATAGTGGAATCACAATTTTTCTTTTCTGAGAGGTCCCTAAGGATCTAGTGACAATTGTTCTCTAGAAGTTAGAGTAATCTTTGCATCTCTGAGTCCTTTTGTAGCTTAGAGTAATGTATCCATCTGAATCAATCATTGGGTTTTTCCTTTCCTTTCACTCGACATTAAATAGTCTTCCTTAATCATACAAGCTTTCTCATAATCATCATTTGTGGGTTCACTAGAATCAGAGTGGGCATTCCTATCCTCTTCATGCAAGGATTCTGAGACATATGTGACAGCGGGTTTCTCAAGATTTTTGGGGAATACCTTATCCTTTTCAAGAGGATGAGCACTCTGAGCATTGTCCACCAATTTATATAATCCATTGGTAGGGGGAGAGAGTTAAAAGGTCTAGTCATGATCTGATCAACATCCTTTTGAAAAACCCTAATCTTAATATGTATCCATTACTCCAATACAAATCATGAGTAAAATTATGGTATCACCTTTACACGCATATATTTTTCTTCAACAAAGATATTAATAACTATGTCAACTTCAATATTATATATCGAATGAATCTATAATAATACTACAAGAATCAATAACAAATACAATTTTTACATTGAAAAAAATCCAATTATCACATATTGTCTACCATTCCACTCCAAACTCTCAGGGGTTCGTCTATCTCCCCATTGAATTTAGAAGAAAATATCCCCTAGAATTCAACTACATTTTGCCTATCCCCCTAATTCTGAATTAAATTCATTATATTATTCCATGCGCTTCTACTCCACCTTGACTTCTAAATTCCATGTGAAAATATCTATTTTTACTTGAAATCCACCCCCATGTCAATATATTTTTTTCATCATTTCATTATACCAATTATATCAATTATAAATATTTTCATGTTTATTTTTCAAATACAAAATTATTTACTAATAAAACTATTAAAATAAATTTTTAAAAAATATTTTCATCAATATATTAAGAAATATACTAGGAATAATAAACAATTAAAAGATGAGTTGTCAACAAATTCACTATTCCTACTAAGGAAGAGCTTAGTGTATGAAACAAGAGTCTTAGCTAACACATACATGGTTTTCTATGTAACACGCTATGTCCAATAAATTCATATCATCCTTTATATTTCAATTTATAGACTCATATTATTATTTAAATTCACATAAGGCTTATTGGCACAAAAAAATTAAATCAAAAAGTGTGAATCATATATCATTTTAGACATTAGTTATGCCACTTGTTAAATTCAACAAGATAATTTTATTTATATTCAATGTAATTTGGGTTCTCATATACTTCTTTAATTATATATAATACTTAAACAACCTTTGTAACTTCAACTCCAATTCCTCTTGATTACAACATTGTTTATTTTAAATGTTTTTCATTTTTGGGGACATTATTTATTGAGTATCTCCTTTTTTTAATATCATTTAATAACCAAAAATAGGAAAAAATTGATACAATATATTAGAATATGGATATGTATTATCAAGATCTATTCCTAATATAGCCCCATTAGATTCTCTTCACTTAGTGGATTCATTCCACATTCTACATAGCATAAAACAACTTTTTATATGTATAAATCATCATGGTAAAACATATTAAATCATATTTGTCATCTACCATCATATTGCATCAAAACTAGTAATTTAATTATCAATTATAGTAATACAACATATACCATTCATACATCTTCAATAATAATACTAAAATATACCTGAAATACCTTAAATATCACTTTCTACATGAAATTTTTAGCTTAATGTTTAATCTATTTCCATATTTATTTTATGTTATTTTGAGCATAATTACCACATGGATTATGTATCCCCCTGAGTCCTACACCTCTTTAGACTTTTTAGTATCATTTAATGTTTAAGGGGTGGGGGTACCTTCTATATGTTTCATTCTTATGAGGATGGTGATTCATCAAGGAACACTAATTTCCCTTTGCCATTCACATTGGAGTTTACCTTTAGGTCTTAAATAGTTTAAATGGAATCAAATTCCATTTCAACTATTTTAGGATTATTCTCTCATACTCAACGCAATTCACACCCTTATCTACCATGGGATATTTTACAAAAATGTATTTATCCTTTTAAAATAGAAAGGAATTTCTCTCTCCAAACATTCTACCTAAATTATTTTTCCTTATAGAAATTATTATATTCCTTAACACTAACCATTCCTTCACAGGCCTCTTCCACATGGGACTTCCATATTTTTGTAATATATAAATTATTCCCATTCTTCCATGAAATTTTTTGTCTCTTTAAGAGGTCTAGCATTTAGATCTAATTTTAGAGCTTGTGTTATTACCAGTTTTAGTATATAGGTGTTCCATGTGATGGTTCTGAAATATTTTATATAATGGGAATGATTTATCATTGTGTCAATACTGATATACTCTTTCAATTATAGTAGAAATATCACAAAATTTCAACTTGAGGAATGGGTGGTATTGAATGAAAAAATGGTATGATGGCCATACCTTGTATTTTGTGGTTAACATTATTATTTTAATTCAAACTAAGAGGAATCCAGACCTTGAGTGGGTAGATCTAAATCCTTCATAGATGGATTTTACAAACCCAAAATTACATATATTCAAGAGTAAGGGAGATCTAAATAACCATCAAATGAAATTAAAATCATAGTACAACCTTAAAATTAGATCATTGATGAAACAATATGGTATAAAATACCATGGAGGGATACGCTACGTTGACTGGAAGCATCGGGGAGGAGGGTGCCACGGTGACAGAGGTCGTCGGGCAGGAGGGTGCCGCGGTGAGAGAGTTCTCTGGAGAGAAGGGTGTCACTGTGAGAGAGTTTGTTAGGGAGGAGGGCACCACAGTAAGAGAGTTCATCAGGGAGGAGGGAATTAAGGTGAGATAGTTTGTCAGGGAGGAGGGCGTAGCGGTGGGGAGAGGTCAAGGAGGAGAGGTCGGGGTGGAGAAGTCATCGGTGAGGAGGGTGTCGTAGTGAGGAGAGGTCGGGGGGAGAATTCATCGGGGAGGAGAATTCATCGGGGGGGAGTAGTGTGAGGTGAGTATCAGATCGGGGGAGGATGAGCCCGATACAGAATAAAGGAAAAATTTAACGGAAGTGGTATAGCCATGGTGGCTTAATTAAACTGTGGAAATTAGAAAGCTATAGCCACAGAACAATAAAACAGTGGCTATAGGTCCATGGCTATAGCTTTAATTTCTATTAGTGATCCAAAATCTGGTCCACCTCTATAAAATAAGATGGTTCTCCATCCTCTTTCAATAAATAATGTGAAACATTTCACCCAGTGAAATAATCCAAGTTCCGTATTAGCATAATTTTATCTATATTTGATTGTCGTGGTCCATAATCATCTAGTACTTGATTAGTATGCTCCATTAATTCTTTAGAGGAAACTGATTCCTATTTTTTTCATCCTCCACATCAACTATTGTAGTTTCTATAATCCATTTCTCTATGTATTTATCCATTATCATTTTCACCTTGTATTTTGAAAAAATAAAATCTATACTAATGATAAGGTTGTGGTAATTGAGATCCCACAAATGATAACCCTTCACACCATTAGTTTATCCAATAAGATACACTCCCTAGATCTCGAGTCCAAATCTAATCTTTCATTTTCATTAAATAGTGCATATACGAGACTTAGAAAAGTATGAATATGAGAATAGTTAGTGGGTTTACCAGTACACATCTCCATCAGTGTCTTCATAATAATTTCCACTGAAGGAGATTGATTTATCACATAGCAGGTGGTATTCACTATATCTACTGATAATTTATTAGAAACGTATACAGCCTTTAGCATCACCCTTGTTCTATAAAATAGGGTTCTATTCATCCTCTCTTATACTCCATTAGTTTGAGGAGTGTATTACATTGTGAACTTTCACTTGATTCCTTTATGTTGACAAAAAGAATCAATCTCCTCACTTATATATTCTCTACCATTTTCCATCCTCAAACACTGGATCTTGTTTTCATATTTAATCTTCTTAAGCACTTTGAATGTTTTGATGACTTCAAAGGAATCTACTTTCCTCTTAATTAGAAACACCGAACATCTCCTAGAATAGTCATAAATGAAATATTCAAATTACCTCAATATTTCTTGGAATACAAAGGGTACTTTCCAAATGTCAGAATAGATTAACTTTGATATCTCCTTGATCCTTATCATTTATGTTGCAGACTTCAATCTTTATTTCTTACTCAAAACAAAATGATTACAAAATGGTATGGATGCCTTCATAATCCCAGTCATCAAATTCTGATTAGAAAGGATCTTCAGTCCTCGTTCAAGCATTTGGATAATATTTTGAATCTATAAAATCATCAACACTTCCATTGAGGTAGTTTATGTGACAACTATCTCCTCTTTGATATAAGTTTTTCCCATACACATGTATAGGTTCTTTGATAACATATCCATATTTATCCCCAAAATAATTCCCTTCATAGTCCTCATCATCCCTCTCTCAGTATTTTCTTGTATCTAATATCATAAAATTATCTCAATGGAAATATTTTATTCTCAAGGACCTTCACATTCTATGCTCCTTATGTTAGGACCAATTTGTATGGGCAAGTAAATAAGAAGAGTTTTCTTTTGAAGATTGTTGTCATTTGTTATCAAAAAGGATAAATCAATTCACTTTGTAAAATCCTTGTTAAATATGAGGATGATTTATTTATTTTTATTTCACAAATATAAAAAGTAGTTTGGAGAACTTGTGATGCAAGACTTATGAAGGAAAGGGGCAGTAAAGGTGATTCCAATCATATTTAGTTTTGATTGGAATGAAAGTTATTGTTGGAATAAAGGAAAGTTACAATGCTTTCCTTTGAAAATATGACAATGCTAAAGGTGATTGATCAATGAATATATATCACAAAATATAAGGTTCTTGATGAAATTAGATGTTTCTAAGCCAGGTGATAGTGAAGTAGCATGGGTGTTCTAGTAATAGTCTATTTTAAGGTGGCACTATTTCCTAGTGTTTGCCAAATTTTTGGGCCTCAAAATAGAGAGTTTGTTATTTTGGAAAAGAAAGAGTTTTTTAAAAGGAGTTCGAAGAATGTAGTTCATGAACCATGAAGGATAGTTCTCGGAATGAATAGGTGCTACATGGAGTGACAAAGGAAATTTTTTAAAGGAAGGATTCCACATAGAAGTGTTATGTGGAATGCAAGGCATGGTATGCGGACCTCAAATGGAAAATAGTTTGTGAATGGATTGTGGTTTGAGGAATCCTTACAGTACATAGAATTATTTATGTTCATAGTGAAGTATTCCATTTATGAAATAGAGGTAGTGATTTTGTATGTTATAAAGGAAGAAAAATGATACGCCGATGGAACGCAGACTGCATATGGAATAATGGTTCGTAGAAGAAGCATGATATGCAATGAAGAATGTACCACATTGAAAAAATTGGGTAAAACGTATTAGAGATATTTTAGGATTTTTTTTCCTATATAAGGATTGATAATCTCTTAATTTAGTTATATCATATTTTATATGTAATATTATCATTACAGAATAATTTTTGAGATGTTTGAAGTAGTATGCGAAGGAGGAATCTGTGAAGGAGAAGGGTTCACAGAGGATAGTTTCCATAAAGGAGGAAGTAGTTTGTGGGGAATCATTTCAACAAATATAAATGGTTCATGAGGAAAGTATGTGGATGATTCTTATATAGAACTATATCTTGAAAAATAAAAGAGACTATGTATAAGAGTTAGTACATGGAGCACCAATGGTATGCGATACATTTTCCATCTGAAGAGCAGATACAGTTCTCTAGAGAAGAAGGATGTCTGTGAAGCACTCGTGGTATGTGGTGCAATTCAGTTCATAGAGGATATAGGAAGTTTTCAATGGAATCAATATAGTTCATGGAGGATGTGAGGATGTTCCTACCAGCTTCTAGGTAGGAAAAAGAAGAATTTTTTTAAAATATAAAACCAGTGAAAATATGATCAAGAAGCACTGAAACATTGTTTTACCCTATTTGTGCTAAGAGGGGGCACACATACTATTGGATTATTTTCAAAGTGCTACATGTGTGTAAGGGTATATACTACTCTTTTTATTCCACACCAAAGGATTATTTTCTAGTTGATTATGTGGTATTGGATTAATTCCATACCATACCAAAAACAGAGCTACTCTTGTTGAGTAGTGAACCTTATAAATTCGTGTGTTCCCATGGATGTGTGTTTGATTTGTGTTCAGTAGGGAAATAAATATTTAATAGGAGGAGAAGGTTGTTTCAGAAGTAATTAAACATAAAATAAAAATATATCATTGATTCACCCCCTCCCCATCTCAGTGATACTTGGATCCTAACAGGGTAACTTCAATTGATATTAGAGTGGCAGGTTCCCTTAATTTATTCTTTTTTAAAGTTTTGAAGAGAAGTTATGATGGAGAATCTGAATTTCATAAACACTAAGGGATTCCAATATTTGATAGAAATAATTATCATATTTGGAAATACAGAATGATGCCTTATCTTATGTCTCTTGGGTATGAAGTCCTTGAGGCTACAACTAAAGGTATTTAGGATAAGCTGAAAAATATATAATAAGAAAATAGAAAAGTTAAAAAGGAAAAACATAAGATCTGGAGTTTTAAGTATAATGATTTTAAAATAGATGATCTTGAATCTATTGGGTACTTATTTAATTGGGTAAATAGTATTTTTAGTAAAATCATATGTCTTGGTGAAAATTTGGAGGATTCTATAGTTGTTGAAAATATATTATGAATTCTATCTAACAAGTTTGATGCTAAATTTCTTAATTATTAGATAGAGACCCTAAAACATTATCTATGGATGATCTACACTCTCATCACTTATGAAATGATAAGGGATAATTCTATGAAGATAAAAACATAAGATGATAGAGAAATGTCTTTCAAAGCTTCCAAGAAAGAAAGTTTAAAAATGACCTTGAGGAAGATGATTCTACTGACTCTGACTCTGAAAATGAGGTATGTAAAAATCATGATAAAATTTTATCCTTATTTTCTAAAAATGTTAAGATATGTACAGGTAAATACAAAGGGAAACTTCCCTTGAAATTTTTTGAATGTGGAGTCATTGGGCACATTGTGGCTAATTTCCTTTAAAGATAGAAAGAAGAAGACAGTGATGTAGATGAAAGAAGGCCAACAAGATCATAGAAGAAGTAGGGTGATAAAGAGAAATATTTTTCCATAGGGATGGATAAAAAGTTATTCAAATAAAAAAGAAGAGTCTTTTTGTCTAAAGATTAAGATAAATAAGATTGTGAAGTTTAATCTAAAAAATATTTTTTTGAAAAATCTGGAGAGAATGCCTTTGTTGTAGTAGTAAATAATGAAGATTTTAGTAGCATCAGTTCTAAAGAAGAAGAAACTAAACTTGGATCTTATCTAAAAGAAGATTTGAAATAATTTCTGAGAAAGATCATAAGTATTGAGAAGAAAAAAATGAAGTTGATAAATTAAAGCTCCTCACCAAACAATCAAGAAGACTTTCCTGATGAGAAATTCTAGTTGGTAAAAGAGATTGATGATCTGAATAATTCTCTCAAGAATGAAAATAATCACAATGAACATCTGTAAGTAAAGATGAAGGAAAAAAGAAGAAGATTTGGAAATTTTCCAACAAATACTTTCTAAAGCTGAAAAAATGAATATAAGTTTCAGAAACTCTATCTCAGATGTTGAATAAAAATCTGGTAAGAATGAATCTAAAAAGGATCAAAAAAATTGAACTTCAAAGGTTGATAAGAAATTTGGGATTGATTTTGATAATAATAAAGCTGAGAAATTTATGTATGTGTCCAAAGTTAACAATGATAAAAAAATTAACAGTCTATAAAAAAAATATTTTGGAAAAAATTATATTACTTCTGGTTCTAATAAGTCTGGAAAGAAATATAAGTTAAAGAAGAAAGTTAAATTTGAAAATAGAAATGTTGATGACTAACAAAGTTCTGCCAAGAAGGCTGTTGAGAATCATGTTCACAACTCTGGTCAGTATATAAGTTTCAGAGGGAAATATTATTTATATGGTTACTATTGGTATTATGGTGGATTTGGACATACTAAAGATGTGTATTGGTTCAACCAACAACATTACTACTACTCCACAGTTTAATGAAGGAAAGGTTTGATGGGGAGTCAATCCTACCAAAATAAGAAGTCTTAGAAGGAAGTTCATAAGAAATCTAAGAAGGTTGGTGTGAAAGATGAAAATAGATTTCAACCACTAGAAACTATTTTTGAAAGATTTGAACTACTTGGACATCTTTCTAAGGTTGTCCTATTTTTTTATCAGCACAACAAAAGAACCTTAGAAATTCTCAGAATCCATTGGTGAAGAAAGAAAATTAATAATAAAAATATCTTGTTGTTGTGACTACTTTGAAGGCTATAAAAGGAGAACAACCTTGGATTCTTGATAGTGGTTGTTCTTCTCATATTATAGAATGAAAAAAAAATTGAATAATGTGAAAAACATCAAATAAGAAACATTAACATTTGTCAATGATGAATATCTAAGAATCAAAGGTGTTGGATTAGACATCATTCAGAAAGAAAATATGAAATCCAAGAGAACTTTATATGTTGATGTACTAAAACACAACCTATTGAGTGTTTCAAAACTTTGTGATGAGGGTAACAAAGTTATCTTCATAAGAGATATATTTTTTGTGAAAAAATGAAGAATATGGGAATATAGTTAAAAGATGCCAACATACAAAAGAAAACTTATTCCAAGTTGGTGAAATACAAAACTCTTATTATATTGGTTTTAAGGAATAAAATCAGTTATGGAATAAAAGGCTGGGACACATGTTTCATAGAATCATGAGAAATTTATCAAATCGATATAGTGTTTGAGATATTCCTAATATTTTGAGAAGAAGAGATTAGTGTTGCACTATTTGTCAAAAAGAGAAGATTGCAAATTCAGTGCATAAGAAAGTTAACATTTGATCAAAAAAACCTATAACTTATTCATTCTGATATATATATGGTCCAATGATAAAACAATATATAAATAGAGATAATTACTTTATCACTTTCATTGATGACTTTACCTGCATTACTTGTGTTATGTACATGATACATAAGTCAGATGATCTAAAAATGATTAAGAGTTTCATGAGGAAAGTTGAGAAGGAGTGTGAGTATTCAGTGAAGAAGTTGAAAGATGATAATGGTGGTGAATATAAGAATACATAATTTGAAAATTATCTTGAGAAGCATGGAATTCATCATGTTTTTATTTCCCCATACATGCCTCAATAAAATGGGGTTTTTGAAAGAAATAACAGAAGTTTGGTTGAAATGGGGTGAACTATGTTACTTGAACATGGTCTCTCTCATTACTATTGGAGGAAATCCATTAGTACTTTAGTGTATATTCAAAATTGATGTTTCTATTAGCCATGTTTAAATATGACTCCATGTGAAATGTTTTATGAAAAAACTCTAAGTTTGAAACACTTAAGTGTTTTTTGGAGTCCATGCATCATAAAGAGGAAAGGTGGAAACCTTCTAATGTTTGAGAAAATAGGTGATGATGGAATTTTTCTTGGTTATTCTCTGTAAGGAAGAGGATATAGCAATTTCAACCATGAAACGAGAGGAATGATTGATTCTCCTAATATGAAAGTTATTGAAAATGTTGAGAAATAAAAGCATACTTTTGCTGATATGGAAGTTGAGAAGGATAAGGAAAATTTTGTTAACAATTTGGATAATTCTGTTGATAGTGGTAATCCTACTCAAGAAAAGAATCAGACTCAACTATTTCCAGTGATGAGGAAGATACTCAAAAATCTCAACCTAGGCTAAGGAAACAAGTGGAAGCTCAGAACATTATTAGTTATCAACATCATAAGGTTCAAAGAAGAAGATCAACAAATTCTATTACACACACTTCTTTATATTAAAAGGTGGAGCTGAATGACGTGAATGAAAATTTTGAGAATCTAGAATGGGTCAAGGATATGAATGAAGAACTTTATCAGATAAAAAATAATTATACTTGGGAATTTGTACCCAATCTGGATAACAAAAATATTATTGGTACAAAATGGGTTTTCTAGGAACAAACTGAATGAATAAGGTGAAGTGATAAGAAACAAAGAATGATTGGTTTGCAAAGGGTATTAAAAAATTTAAGGTATTAATTTTTATGAAACCTTTGATCTAGTGGCAAAGTTAGAAACAATCAGAATATTTCTTTTTATTGTTTCACAATGAGGTTACAAGATATTTCAAATGGATGTTAAATCAATATTTTTGAATGGTCATCTTGATGAGGAAGTTTACATTGAAAAAACATGTCTTTATTGTTAGAAAAGATGAAATTCATGTGTGCAGGTTAAAGAAATCCCTGTATGGGATAAAACAAGCTCTGAGGTCATGGTACTCAAAATTGGATACTTTTTAAGGAATATTAGATTTAATAAAGGAAGAGTTGATATAAATATTTATATCAAATAAATTCATGAGTTTTCTCTTATCTCAATTGTTTATGTTGATGAAATTATATTTGCTGAAAATGATGAAAGATCCAATGAAATATTTGATGAAGAGATGAAGAATTTGTTTGAGATTTCCATGTTGGGATAAATGATATACTTTCTTGGGTTACAAATCATAAAAAATAAGAATCAAATTTTTATTTATAAATAAAAGCATGCTAAGGAACTTCTTAAGACGTTTGGAATGGGAAATTTGAAACCAGATTCCACACTGATTTCAGTGGGAACTAAGCTGTCTAAAGATGGAGAAAGAAAGAAAGTTGATTATAAAGAGTTTTAAAATCGGATTGGAATTTTTTTATATCTGACTACCTAAAGACCTGACATTTTTTATGTTGTTACCTTATATGTAATATTTCATAGTACTCCCAAAGAATCACATATAATTGCTATAAAAACAATTCCCAAATATATCTAAGGCACACAAAAAACTGGAATCAGGTATGATAGATCAGAAAATATTAACTTGTTGAGGTATTCAAATGCTTATTGGGCAGGAAATTTTGATGATAAAGGATCCACATCTGGTGGAGTATTATTTCTGGGGAAAATTTTTGTTAGTTGGCACAAAAAGAAACAAAATTCAGTAACTCTTAGCATGGATGAAGTAGAGTATGTTACTATCACTCAATATTAAACTCAGATTATGTGGATGAAAACTCATTTGGATGACTTAATTGTAGAAGTAAAGTTACCCTTTCTCTTAGGATGTGATAATCAAAGTGAAATCAATATTACAAGGAATATGGTGTAACATCCTCATTAAAAACATATTTACATAAAGTAGCATTTCACCAAATATCACATCAAGAAGAATGAATTAAAGTTTTAGTATATTCCTACATTTGAACAAGTTACTGACATGTTCACAAATCCTTTACCAAAGGAACCATTTTATAAATTAATGTTTAACATGAGCATACAACCTCTCTCTCACCAAGGTTGAGGTATTTTTTTTTGTCCCCTATATCATATTACCTTTGGATAGTGTTGTTAAGGGAGATAATTGTTTCATAAATCTATCCATATATAAGCATACATAAAGGGAGAGTAGTGGTTAAGCTATAGATTCAGTATGTAAGTATGGGAACTATTCTAACCATTTGTTGGAGTGGTTATAGGGAAATAAAATTTTTTATTCTAGGAAAGTTGAATAAGTGGAGAAAGTTAATGAAGAATACTAAGGAAGAAATATTGAGGAGGAAAGATGGAGAGGTTTCATAGTCACTACTTTTGGACATTATGGTTTTTTCTGTCAATAATTCTTATTTTCTATAATAAGTTAGCTCATTTAGGCTTAGAATTGTTGATAAGTAATCCATATATTTAGGTTACAAATCTCGGTCATTTATGAATCTTTTTTGAAAAAAAAATCCAAAGGGGAAGATTTTTTGGACCAAGTAGGATGGACAAGGAAGTAAGAAGATTTTTCTTTTGAAGAGTGTTGTCTTTTGTTGTAAAAAAGGATAAATCAATTCACTTTGAAAAATACTAGTTAAATATGATGATGCTTTTCTAATTTTTATTTCAAAAATATCATAAGTTTTTTGGGGAACTTGTGATGCAATCCATATGAAGGAAAGGGTAGTAATGGTGTTTCCAATCATATTTAGTTTTGATTTGAATGAAAGATGTCTCTAGAATATAAGAAAGTTAAAATAATTTCCTTTGAAAATATGTTGATGATAAAGTTGATCAATAAAAGAATATATATCAAAATAGATAAGGTTATTGATGAAAACAGATTTTTTTACGCCAGATGATAGTGAAGCAACATGGGTGTTATTGGCGAAGCAGATTTTAAGGTGGCACTGTTTCCCAGTGTTTTTCAAATTTTTGGGCCTCAAAATCAAGAGTTTGTTATTTTAGAAAAGGAAGAGTTTTGGAAAAGTAGCTTGTATAGTGAATTTTGCAGACCATAAAGGACAGTTCACAAAATTCATAGCCAGTGCATAGAGAAGTGAAGGAAAATCGGAAAAGTAAGGATTTCATATAGCAGTTTTATACTGACCATGAGGTATGGTATGAAGACCGTGAACATAAAATAGTTCGCGGATGGATTATGGTTCACATAAGGCTTATGATACGTGAAAATATTGAATTTCACAATAAAGGATGTCATTCATGAAATATAGGTGGTGATTTTTTCTACCACAAAGGAAGAAAATTGGTACACATATGGTACGCAAACCACGTAGGGAAGAATAGTTCACGAAATAATCACGATATAAGTTGAATATTGTACCACATTGAAAAAATTGGGTAAAATGGATTAGTTATATTTTTGGATCAATTTTCCTATATAAGGAATTATAATCCCTTTATTCAGTTAGAGAAAATTTTATAAGTAAGATTATCACTTCTAAAGAATTTTGGAGAAGTTTTAAGTAGTTAATGAAGGAGGAGTCTGTGAAGGAGAAGGGTTTGCAGAGGATAGTTTCTACAAAGGAGGAAGTAGTTCATGGGTAATCATTTCTAATAACAGAAATGATTCACGAGGATAGTAAACAAATGAAGATTGTGGAGCACTATAGCTCCTAAAAGAAAAGGGACCACGTAGGAGAGGTGGTAGGTAGAGCATCATCGATACATGGGGAATTTACCATCTACGGAGTAGATACAGTTTGCATGGGAAGAAGGTTTTCTGTGAAACACTCACGGTACGTGATGAAATTCAGTTCATGGAGGATATTGGTAGTTTTTTGTGGAAGTAAGACAGTTTATAGAGGACTTAAGGAAGTTTCTAATAGATTCTAGGTAGGAAAGAGAATAATTGTTTTAAAAGAAAAAACTAGTGAAAACTAATCAAGAAGCACTGAAACATTATTTTACCCTATTTTTTATAAGAGGTAGCACCCGCACTATTAGATTATTTTAAAATTTCTATATGAGTGTAAGGGAACATCCTACTCATTGTATTCCTCACCAAAGGATTATTTTCTAGTGGATTTTGTGGTATTGGATTATTTCTATACCATACCAAGGACGTAGCTACTATTGTTGAGTAGTTAACCTTATAAATTATTTTATTCCTATGGATATTTGTTTTATATTTTTTCAGTAGGGAAAGAAATATTTAATAGAAGGTGAAGTTTTATTCCTATGTAAGGAAACATAAAAGAAAATTTATCACTGATTCACCTCATCCCCCTCTCAGGGATAGTTGAATCATAACAGGGTAACTTCACGTTGAATGGTTTGAACTATCTTATCATGCATATTTAGTTTGGTGGTGTCATATATGATTATCTTCAAGTTTTTATAATTCCCCATGTACACCAGTCCTTCCAGGATATTTACATATTAATCAAACCATTCCCAACAAGATGTCATGTGCTAGGTTTTTCATGAGTTGATAATACATGCATCATCAAGAGGTTTTCCACCTTCAGTAGTTAATATTGTTTCACTAACTAGTATGTCTCCATTTCCAAAATTACTCACCACATTCCCTTAGGAGTTATTTTCACCACCCTTCTTATTTAAATAGTCTTTTCTTACATCCCCCCAATTACCAAAATTATAACATGTAACATTTTTCTTCTTACTCATTGATTTAGACCTTCTAGGATTCTGGATCCCATAAGAACCACACTCTATTTTTCTTCCTCTTTCCATTAACATAGCATATGATTGGTGAAATATTGTATATCTTTCATCCTTTTTCATTCATTGACTTTATTCTTAAAGAAAAAAATCTTAAATATCATTGAAGTGAAACATATCCATTTGGATTTGGTTTGTGAGGTTTATGATAAGTTGTTCATAAGAATCTGGAAAGATCTTTAGAAAAATCTCCACACATTAAGTATACAAAATTTTGTAGACCAGCATCATAAGCTAAGAAAATAAGGTATTAAGTATATTGATATGGTTGGTCACTGATAAAGACTCTTCTATTCAAATATTGTATAATTTTCTCTTTAATAAAAAATTTTTATAGAGTGGCTTGGCCTCAAACATCTTTATTAGAGTATCCAAAATTTCATTCACTATCTTTTTCTCTACAATGCTTGAATGGAATCCATCTTCCAAATAAAAATATAAGTTGGAGATAGAATTCTCATAATTTCAATACCATTTCTTCTCTATCACACCTACCCATTAATTTTAATTTCCTATTGGAAATTATCATTCCACAACACCACTTTCATCTTCAATTTTTCACAGGGAATAATTATTTACATTTAATTTTTCTATCTTGAATGTTATCACCATTTAGACATTTCGTTAGTCTGTAATTTCCTTAGGTTATAACCTAATTTGATACCACTTTTTAGGATCAAAAATAATTGTCCCTTAATAATATCAATAATTATAAGATAAAAATAAAGTGAACAAATCTAGAAATAAAAATTAACTTTAGATCTAACCTAGAAAAACTACCAAATTAAAGGGGTAAAAACACATGGGAAAATAGAAGGATATCACTATGGTAAAATATGGATATATAATACCTATAAATTAAAATGATAAAACAATCAAAATATTATCTCTTGAATAAATAGATAAACACCTCACAAAATACCTCACTTAAAGTTGAAACTATGATATGATGTATTGCTTGAGAAGTGAATGATCAGAAACCATTGGGACCTCACCCAAATTTGGCCTCCCATAAAATAAATTTCTTTTACCACATTAAATGGGTGAAATAAAGGTAGTTATCCATCCACTTTTAATTAATTAAATGGGGAAAACATTAAATTTTCTTTCCTATCCCAAAAAGAATATTCTAATGGGTTTTTGTAAATTTTTTGGTATGGTGTTTTAGATGGTGATGGATGAAAACATGTGTTGAACAAGTATATTTCTAGTGGTATAGAATGTATTTTTTTTCATTTCCCCAATTACATTTTTTTGTTATTTTTTGAGTGCTATGTTCATAGATAAATTCAGTTTCAGTGGTTGTTTTTAGTTGTAGAGGTTGTTCTTAAATTCGTATGGTGTTCATTTTCTTGTGGTGGATTATGTTTCTTGTTTGTTTTTTGTAACAATATGGTTATGTTTTGATTATAATGATGATGTAATTAGGGTGTATTACTATGTCATAACATATATTATTTCATGGTATGTTATCTTTTTAACATTTGAATTTTGGTTTGGTGTACTCACGATGTTCATCGAGTAGTTTGTTTTTTAAGACAACAATAATGAACTTCTGAATTTATTGATTTTGGTGTTTATGAGGCTATTCCTCTAGTGTTTGGTCTCCCATGATTGGTGTTTTCATGATCGTGTGGTATAGATGACGATTTTATGGTTTTGGGTGTCGTATGAGATCTATTGACAAGTGTGGCATAGTGCTTGAGGATGAAGTGTCAGGATCCTGACATCCTTGAGTGGAACACTTTATGGATATAGGTGTCATTAAATTTTTGAATTTGGAATTTTAACTCGTCATTTTTTGGATTATGTGATTTTTGGTATATGATGGTTCTGGTTTAGAAATAGTAAATAAATGAAGGTCTACACAATTGAAAAGGGGTCCTCATTCCAAAATAAAAAAAAATATTTGGGGGGTAGACCTTCATTATTATGGTGATATTCCAAAATAAAGGAATGTTAACTCATCATTATTATCCATTCATTAATCATTATTTGTTTTTTTATTTCTTGTGTTACACACAACACTGAACAAAAGTCAGGAATGATTTATTATAGTGGGACATTATGATATAAAATGAAATACATTATTATATAGTTTAATGAAACATAATTTGAAAAATAATTGATTTTTTAAAATGTAAAGGGTTTCATTTCAGTGAGGAAAATATCATTGATTCTAAAGAAACTATTTTTATGAAATGTATATTTTTAATTATATTTATTACTTTTAAAGAATTATATAAATAAAATATATTAATAAAATATAATTAATTATAAATAAAATAAATTAATAACTTACAAGGAATAATTAATTAACTATAACGAATACCAATTTAATTATTTAGGGCTAAACAAAAAAAATTAAAAAATAATATTATTATATATTATATTTTCCAAAGTTAAGTTTCACATAATTCACATATGAAACTTAATTAAATGTATAATTTATATTTTTAAACAAATTAATAAAAAACATGAATTTATTATTAATTAATTAGTAAATCAAATAAAAATATTAACTGTTGAACGGTCTATATTTCAATGAATTTTTTTTGTTCTATATACTGTTTATTTTCATTTTAATAAATTAGATTAATATTTATTAAATAATGATTTTAATGAAAATAATTATATATATATATATATTCAAATAAGTTACCAATCATTTAGTGATTATTATTTTGTAAGTAATAAGTATAAATTCGTTTTTATGCTTAAAAATAATTTTTTCTAATAATTGTTTTTTACAAGTTATGAATTATCATATTGAAATTGATTATTATTACCTTTAAAAATTGAATCTAGTAGAATGGTTTTCATATTTTGAAACATTATTTTTTTGTTTATTAATAACACCAATTTCATTTTTAGACATAAAAATAAGTTACTAAGGTAAAATCTAGTTAACATGGTAAATTTTGAAATAAGATGAATTAGTTAAATTAAGGGATAAGGTCCTTAATATCATAAAAATGTATTTTTAAATGGATGTATAATGTATTTCTCAACATCAATTGATCTTAAATTCACTCATTATCAATTTTGTACCTACTTACCTTGAATATTCCATTCCTTTATTATTTATAAATTGACATTTATAAAAATGTCACTCTTCACTTATAAAAGGTCCCCTCCATAACCCTTTATAAGAAATACTTAAAATTTGATTTATTATATAAAATATGAAATATTTATTTCTATAATAATCCTATCACATGTTTTTTATCCTTTAGTCTCAAGAGGATTCCCCAAATCCTTCAAAAATATGAACGCTTCCAAGTGAGTATAAGATTTCTCCTTTATAAGTAATGACTTCTTATCCTTATCTTTTAAAAGATCATCCCCCCCCTATTCTTAAATATATTTTATCACATTAAGTACATTTTTTTGAAATTATTAATCTTATTTAAAATTTCTATTATTACTATATAATAATTGTTCTTACTCATTTAGTTATTATAACATTTTCTTGTTTAGGTCGGTTTTACCACCTACATGGAAGATGTTATAACATCATAATCAAAAATGACTATGAAAACGTAAATACCATAAATATCATATAAAATTGATTAATTTTTAATGTTTTCATAATTATGGAATGATAAAACTTTATGTTTTATTAAAAAATTAATTAATTCTTTTGTTCATTTAATAATCACTAAAAAGGATATTTTTCGCATTCTATGTGAAATATCACAATAAGTTTCATGAAATGAACATGAGACTCGATAAAAATATCAAAATCATATATGAAAAAAAATTGGTGATGAATCCATGACCAAGGAGCAAGGACTAAAACCAAAAAAACCGAAAAATGCATGAAAAATAAAACTGCTGTCACCTAAAAATAAATTTTTAACAAAGAATGATTAATGAGTGGATAATAAAAAAATATATTAATAGTATAAAGTAAAATAAAAACAAATATGGTTATGAGATAAAAATGTTTGTGGGAGGGGGATTACATATAAACAAAGAAACTACTACGCCTACAAGTACTCGGGGAGACTCGATCCTGAGACATCTCTCGAGATCCATAAAGGCGTAACCACTAGGCTACACCCATGGGGGTATGTGGTTATGATATGGAAGAATAATGAACTTAAATTTATTATTCAATATTTTGGAATGGATTCGACCAAGAGGAAGTCTAAGGTAAGAGTTTCTCATCTTAATTTTCTCTCATTGAGATATGTTATGTATTCATCACATTCTTTATTCATGTGGTGTAAGTCATTCCCCATGAATGTATTTTTTCATATTTTTCATTTAATTTAAGGGATTCAAAAATCCATATCATTTTCTTTCTTTCAATTTTTTTGATTAATGCATTATAAAATTCATGAGGGGATTCTTAACTCAGTTTCCTTTCATTGAGTTTTATAATTTCTTCATTGACTATGTTATTCTAAGAATATTTTTATTATAATATATCATTGTTTTATGTTGTATTTAAACTTTTTTATCTTTATTTACATTTTTTTAATATTATTATCCTTTATATATTCTTACTTATCATGTTATGATCTTTATAAGGGTTACTCATCTCAAATGTCATTCTTTGAGACATGTTTCATATTATAATCCTATTTTTATTTATATGGTGGATATATTACCTCTTTGAAATATTTTATCATGATTATCCTTTTTTCATGGTATTTAATATTTAATTTTATGTTATATCCTTAAAGTACTTTTGAATCAAATTTTAGAAAATTTATAAGGTTTTCCTTTACAATATCACATTCAAATCAAGATTGTCTGTGGTTAAATTACTATTTTTGGAAATTTTGTGTTCTTTTTATGTAAAAACCAATATATTCTATTCTCATATGGTTATATGTGTGGTTTACTTGTCTTCCTACCATTACACTTCCTTTGGTTAACAATTCAACCAAAAATTTTCATGTCAGTGAACCTGGCCTCATTTTTCTTTTTGGTCTTGAATATTTCTCCTCTATATCAATATTATACTTCAATGATTGT
This sequence comes from Viscum album, assembly GCA_963277665.1. Lineage (NCBI taxonomy): Eukaryota > Viridiplantae > Streptophyta > Magnoliopsida > Santalales > Viscaceae > Viscum > Viscum album. The sequence continues at coordinate 1,641,829,058 of OY728163.1, read as the reverse complement.
TAATTTTAATTATATATTATCTTTGAAGTTATTTAAAAAAATTAAAAGGCTATTTTTTTTGAAATTTTCCACATGGGTTATTTTATTTTGATTTGACTCTTTATAGAGTTTAAAAAAGAATATTATTTTTTAATGATTTTCTTATGAATTCATTTTATTATTGTTTTATAAACTTTCTTTATGAATATTCCTTTTCAAGTTTTCATAGTTTTCCAAAGTAAATTTTATTTTAATTATTTTATAATGTTTTTATATTTTAAATAAATGATGTCTAAAAAGTAAATGATATTTCTGATCATTTCTCAAAGTAATTCTTAATGCTTTTAAATTTTTTTATCTATGTCAATATTCATTAATTTTTATTATGATTCAATAGGGATATTATATAATTATTTTGATCAAGATAATTTATTCACACATTTTATTCAATAATTAAATGCTTTATATCCCAAAAATATCTTATTTTAAGGGTGATTATAACATTTTTTTGGTTTTAGAAGTAAATATATCATAATTATAAAAATTGTAACATCCCAGTAGTTTAAAATAAAATATTGTGTTTGATAGTGTACAATATATGTAACATTGATCTTAAACTAACAATGAAATCTTATTATTTAAACAAGACCATTATTATTTATCCATTAAATTGGTGGGAATTAATAGTATTAATGATGTTATGAAATATATAATGGTCGTACTCATTTATAATTTAGTAATTAATTCTTTCCCAATAAATACTATATTTTTATTAAATTCATTATATTAGTTTTTTATTGAATCCATTTTATTCATCAAAAACATATTTTCTTTTTTTTCTGTTTTGACTGACTGAATGGCCCGAAGGCCTAAATTTTTATTTATTTTCTAGATAAAGCCTCTTTTAAGGGGAGAGGGGGAAACCTCACAAGACTTAAATAATTTAGATACATAAACATAACCCAGAGGTCATAATATCCAAAATCAACCAAGACAAAGACTACTCAAAAATACCCCTCCCCATCATCAACGACATTATAGTGATCCTCCATCAATGCATGACTACTCAGTGAGAGTTCCCGTGCAAAAAAAGCACAAGACTAGTACTGATGGTTGGGACATACCCTCTCAATATTTCAATCTAAATAGTCATTCATAGTGGAAGCTACCTGCTCTGAATCATCATCAGAAGCATTTCCTTGTAGAATGTCTGGTGCAAACCATTAACGAAAATACAAACACAAACCAACTGGTTCACACGCCATTCAAAAAATCCTCCTTCTCTAAACCAATGAACCGAATCAATGAAACATCCATCATCATCATCCAAATTATGAGCCAACGTCAACCGAAGCAAAAACACCATCTCACATATTAGGATCTCCAACATCATTATGCCTTCACTTCCTCCTCCACCTAAGTGAGACCATCAAACAAGCATCTAGAATCTTGTATATTACCGCAAGCTTCACCAGCACCATGAGGAGTTCCCGAAGCAACACGTCCATGCCACCACCACAACACCGATGACGCCACCAAACCAAAACTAGAATGAACCATCTAACCCATAAAAATGCCTCTGTGATTTACGCAGCCAGCAAAAACACCTCCAAAATCAATTCACATCCAAACTCCAGAATCCATCACAAATAGAAGATCCATATCCAAAAAATATAGATCACCCAAAATCAAATCACGAATAGCATGTGAACACATAATCACAAATTTATAAGGTTAGGAAATCAATTATTAAGAACCAAACCCACAAAGACAGTTGTGAGGCATTGCTGCATACCAGAACCAGATCCCGTCACTGCCTTCATGTTCCCACTCAGAGACCACATCAAATCGCCACACATGCTCCCAGCAGGCATAGAACCATGTGTAGACCAACGACCAAGAGAAGTTGGATCATCTACAGTTGGCTTCACCACGCTGCTAGATGAAACCCTACCCAGCGAAGAAGGGAAAGAGTGAGAATAGGCCAGCAAATGGTGGGAAGTGTTAAGTCGTTCGCACCCACAAAGTCACTACAACACCACCCTGGGAGAGAATTTGCTACCATGAGAGTTCCAATAAGTATCTTTAAAGAATATATTTGAAGTTGACACAAGGCAGAGTGAAGAGAGACAGCAACAAGGGAAACCCTAACGAGTCGGCGACCCTTACAAGCTCATCCAAAAGTCACAAATAATATAATTCATTTTTATAACTTTTAGAAAATGTATTTGAAAAAATGAAATTAATTTTTGAAATCATCATATAAAATTTTTCCTATGGTGAAATTTCCATAATTTTTGGAAAAGTTTTATTTTCAAAAAATAATGAAAAATACTAGATTGTATTGAAAACTGTATTTTATTTACAAGGTCATAAAAAATATTTGAATTAGTTTAAAAAAATTATTATTTAATTTTGATTTATATTAATCCAATTATGGTTTTTTAAATAGGTTTTATACTGGAATTTAGTATATAAATATCTTATATTTAAAGAAGCCATTTTTCTTAAAAATTGTTTTTCATTGCATTTTTTCAGTTTAATTTTAAATTAAATTCTTTCACTTATGTGTTTTCAATTTTGGAAAATTAATTCCATATTTTTAACCATAAGGTCAAAATTTAGTAAATAGTCCCATTTTATTTTTGTACAATATGAATAGTAAACATAGAAATTTTTATTAACATGGTTAAGGGTAAATCGAATAATTAAGGGTAAAAATAATATTATAAGGACTATGAAATTACCTTAAAACTTGTACAACTCTAATTGGATGAGTAATTTTTTATTGAAATAATCCATGGGTAAAAGTTTTGTCCTCTTAGAGCCATTAGGTTTACATTAAGTCCCTTATAGTATTTTATTTTAAGAAAAGTCAAACTTGTCACGCTAATGATTTTAATAAGTATAAAATTTTGAATATATAGTCATCCAAAAGATATGTTAGACCATAAATAGTATTTTGAAAGATAAAATATTTATCTTCACCATGGATTTTTTTTTATTTTTTATGGAATAAATAATTACCTTAAAATCTTTCACAATGATGATGCAGTAATTATTAAATTAATGGAAAAATTAAATAAATGATATTAAAAATATTAAAATAAATAAAATTTGAGATATTTAAGGTAATCTAATAATTATATAGATAAATATTACATTTATAATATATAATAAAATAGTTTTTTTTAATTTTACTCTTTTTTGTGATGTTATAAATTTTATAGTAATGAATAGTATTAAATTAAACAAAAATGATATTTCATGAATATAATATTTTATTAAATTATGAAAAAATTATAAAAATATTAAATAAAGACATATGGGATAAAGTTTGGTCAAAAATATCATCCCCTATGAATTTAAGGCCTTTTGGAAATTATTTGTCTCTAGAATATTCATATTATATTTTATTATTTTGAAAAATTCCTAAAGTACCCCTCACCTTAATTATAAAAGGAATCATCTTCCTTCACTTCACCAGCTTGAGCCATCTAGATCAAAAAAAACTCTACCAAATTCTCTTATTCACTTCTCTAGTGACATTATATAGGTGATGGTCTCACCATAATAAAAATTCCAAGTTCATTATGGGATACTTCAAGGAGGTGATATTCAAGAGGTAACTTTATTAAACCACCTCTCTTAATTTCTTTTCTTATTCTACCTTATCTTAACCTAATTAATCCATCAAGGAATAATAAATCCAGTATAATTTATATAATTTAATGTTATATTTTTAATTTAATGTATCATATTCATAATTTTTCTCATATCCTCTTATATAAAGAAAGGAAACCATTGCCCAAATTTTTGCGATTAACCATCTCTATGGATAATGAGATTTTGTTTTTTATTACCACCTTCAAGGATTGTCATAAAAATATTAATGTAGTTAAATAAGATTATAATAAGTAAATTATAAATTATTTCATGTTTTGGAACTAATATATATATATGATATTAAATAAAAAGAAGTTAATTCTTTTTTATTAGAAAAATCTCCAAAACAATATAAATAGTTATCATTAAAGTTTTATCAGAAGAATCATCCTTGTGTTAGAAAGAAAAATGATATATGATACCATTTAAGATTATATAGGTGCATTAATATCATATAATCTCACTTATTTAGTGCTACTATATTTTTACATGAACGTATATAAAAATACACAAGTTAACCAACCATGAAACCATGAAAGGAATGCTCGCGAAAGAACAATTTTGGTCTTTATAACTCATCAAAATAGCAATAAATGATCATAATAAAATTATAATAAATAAAATATAAGTGAAATTGGTTCTAATTTATTTAATTAATTAATAAAATTTTATTATCTAGAATATTAATAGTGAGTGAAGTACACATTCAAACACAAAGTAAGGGACTCTATAACTAAAAAACCTCATTTTAAATATTTTAAAGATTTATTTTCTCAATATTTCTCTTTCAAGTTAATATTTTTAAAATTATTTTTATGAATGTATTTATATGTACATTAATGTATTAAAAATGTAATTTTCTAATTTATATAAAAAAATCAAAAATTAATCCTTTTTAGGTGTTAAGTAAGGGACTTTCCTTTAAAAATCCTCTTTAATGTATCTTTTTAAACAATCAAAATGATTTTTTTAAGATTATACGGCATGAGTGTATTTTCTAGATTCCATGATTCCTTAATGTTTTGAATATTCCATTATAAGATTAATTGGTTATTTTCAAAGAAAATGTTTTCCTTTTTTATGTGTGTAGCATTCTTTTAAAATAATTGATTTCCTCAAGGAATATTTTTCTAATACAAGTATTCATGTTTTATGATTGTGTTATGGTTCTTGGTAATTTTTTATGATGACAAGTGGTTATGATATAAATAAAAGAGGAGTGGTTCCATGATATCCCTTCAATTAGTTGGTTATGTTGAAAGTTGATTATATGGTTATTCAAAATGTAAATGTGTTGGTTACTCCAAGTATAATTGTGAGGGTTGTGTTAAGTATAACTTTAAGGGTTATTTTATAGTAGTCGTGAGGGTTACATTATAATTAAGTTTTAAAATTATTCCACAAGTTACTTATATGATTTATTTTATTCTTTCTATGTTTCTACAGAAAAATCATGTTTTCAGAAGGTAAGTTATTGAGTTTATGTTCAAAGGAAAGTATGTGTTACTCTTCAAGGGTGAAAATTATAACATTGTGAAAAAGTTTTCTTGAGTTTATCATGTCATCAAAGAAACCTTTATGGATTTTAAAATTTTCTTTTAGACTTATTATTAAGTTTTTTATGAAAACATTTTGGAAGAAATGGTAATTTTATAGGTAATTAAATGTTTATTTTGAGCCCAAAGTTTATTTTGGAAAAGGAAAAAAATTATAAGTATTCATGGACTAACAGTTTCTTTCCTTATTTTATATCCATTATTGAGGTTTTTATGCTCATCTTAAGTTTCTAAAATGTTTTTTCATAGGGTTTAATGAATATTAGAGAAAATTATGAGGTAAAGATAAAAAAATGAGAAGATTTATCATGAAAAGAAATCATGTTTTGTTTTAAAAAAAAAATTGGTAGAAAAAAATGGATACAGATTTTAAGTATCCTATTTTTAATATATAGGTATGTTTTGATAGATTTATGAACTAATTATATAAAACTATAAACCTAAAATATATTTGGGAATTAAATAAACCTAATTATAGTCTAAAGTCACTAGAATATGTAATTTTTAAGGCTATGACCTTACAGTTGGTATCAGATCTAGGTTTAGAAAACTTCAGAGATTAGGAATTTTAGTTAAAAATTGGTTAATTTTATATATATATTATTTTAGTAATATCCTTGTTAAATAAATTTTTTATATCAAAGAAATTTGGTTAGAAATGGAAGTATGAGGATCTAAAACAACATTACTATCTCTTCCTGATGACTTGCTTTCAATAATTATTACAGAGTCATGTCCTTGTGATTTTGAGACTTTTTTTAAAATAAAACTCTTCTGTAAATAGTTGTATGAAATGTCAACCACCTCCTATAAACCTTGATACCAACATGTTTCATGGGATGTTTTAATCAAATATTAATTTATCAATTTGGTCAACTTTCACAAAATGGTAAATATCATCAAGGAATTTTCAAATATTTTACCCTATCATAATAATTTGATTCATATTATGATTTTTGAATATTTTATAACAAAGGAGACCCTAATTTAGTATATTTATATTTGTTTTTAACTTATTTTCTTACAGTTCATGCTTATGGTATTTTAAAAGGACCCTTGATTGAAAATTTTAAAAAAACTCGGTCTAAACTTTTTATAAAAATAAAATTTTATCATACATTTTTAAATTATATGTCATACAAAAATATTTTTCCAAAACTATTTCTCTATCAAAATCCATACAACCCATGTTATACAAGGTTCATTTGGAAAATGAAATTAAGGTACTTTTAAGAAACTCACATTCATTTTTGCAATGAATGGGCCTTCTATTTATGTGAACAAAATGATAATGAAATCCGGTGGACACCATGATTATGGTACATTGTTCTTTCATACTTTCATAGTTTTATTTAAATCATAGAGAGATAAAATGTGAAATTTTGAGATATTAAAGGCTTTGTGAATTAATAATTTGAGTTAATTATGGGTTGAGATGTAAAATTAAATGTATAAGATAAACATTGAGGTTAAATCATTCTCATAAAGGATGAAACCCTGCTTTTCAAGTAAGTATCTTTCCTTATGTATATATCATAAAGGAATTATTCAACTCTAGGAAAGGTATTTTGAACAAAAACCTTTATTCATTAACATTTCATATAGATAAATCAATGTCCTTTAAACCTATCACAGATTTATGATTTTGTGGTTGTTAACTTTCTTATAAACATGTTCTCTATCACTCTCTATTATTCTTTGGGAGATAGTATTCTCTTCCATGCCCATGTTTTCAATTCCCACTTATGTTCTCACATATGGAAACCTAGTATGTGTTATTCCCAATGAACTTTATTCTTCCCTTTTTTCTTTTCAATTGGAAGCTTTATTGACCCTTTTTACGATGTGGTATTTCAGCAAAGGTATTTTGAATAGTCAAACATAAGTTACCGATATGAGTTCAAATTATGAGGACTAAATTTTATTAAGGGGGAGAATGTAACATATTGATATTTTAAAATAAAATACTATGTATGATACCATACAATATACATAACCCTGAGCTTAAATGAACAATTGAATCTTATTATATAATATGACCATTATAATCTAGCCATTAAATTGGCAGGAGTGAACAGTATTAACGAAATTATGAAATATATAAATATCATACTCATTGATAATGTATTAATTAATTATTTTTAAATAAGTAAAATATTTTTAGTAAATTCATTCTATAATATTTTTAGTAAATCTATTTAATTCATCAATAACATATTTTCATCAAAAATGTTTTTTATTGTTTTTATGTACAAATAATATAAATAATTTCTGGAACATTTATAAAATTTGTTTGATAATATGAAATTAATTTTTCAAATAATCCAATCAAATTTCCTAATAGTAAATTTTTGAAAATTTTTTGTAAATTTTTATTTTTCAATAAATAGTGAAAAATACTGGTTTTTATTGAAAACTGTATTTTATTTACAAGGTCAAATTATGTTTTCGATTAGTTTTAAATTTTTCCTTTGTTAAATTTGATTTATATTAATCCAATTGTGGTTTTTAATGGGTTTTTACTTGAATTTATAATAGAAACATTTTATATTTTAAAAGGGAATTTTTCGAAAAGTTATTTTTCATTGCATTTTACCAATTTAATTTTAAATTAAATTATTTCACTTCTATGTTTTGAAATTTGGAAAATTTATTCTATATTCAGAATTATAATTTCCAGATTTATTAAATAGTTTCCTTTTATTTTTAAAAATTTTGAATATTAAACTTAGTAATTTTTATTACCACATGGTTAAGGGTAAATTTGGTAATTATGGGTAAAAATAGTATTATAAGGACTGTGGAATTGACCAACACATGTACTAATTTTATTAGATGAATAATTTTCACTAAAAATAATCCATGGGTCTAATTTATTTCATATTGGAGACATTTGGTTGATATCAAGTCTATTATAGTATTTTATTTTAGGAAAATTCAAACTTGTCCCACTAATGTTTTTAATAAGTATACCATTTTTAATATATAAACATCAAGAAGCTCTATTCATCTGTAAATATTAATTTTAAATAACAAATATTTATTTTAAACATGGTAATTTATTTTTAATTTTTATGGAAGAAATAATTAACTTAAAATAATACACGATGATGATGTATTAATTATTAAATTAATGGAAAATCAAATAAATGATATTAAAAATATTAAAATAAATATAATTTGAGATATTCAAGGTAATAGATGAATTATATTGATAAATTTTACATGTATAGGATATAATAAAATAGTTTTTTCTAATTTTACTCTCTTTTTTATGTTTTAAAAGTCATAGTAATGAATTGTATTAAATTTGAAAATAATAATATTTCATGAATATAATATTTTATTGAATTATTAAAAAATAATAAAAATATTAAATAAGTCCATAGGGGAGAACATATTGTTTAAAATTCCATCCCCTATGTATTTAAGGGATTTTTGGGATTTTTTTTCTTTAGAATGGTCTTATTACATTTTAATATTTTGAGAAATTTATAAAGTTCCCCTCACATCAATTATAAAAAGGCACCCCTTACTTAACTTCACTTCACCACCTTGAGCCTTATAGATTGAAAAACTTCTGAAAAAATTTCTTCTTTGATTACCTATCCACATTATAGAGTTTATTGCTTCACCATAATACTAATTCCAAGTTTCTTAAGGGATCATTCAAGGTGATATTCAAGAGGTAATTTTCTTAAACCAACTCTCTTAAATTATTTGTTTTTTCTTCTGCCTTATATTCACCTCATTCATCCATAAAGGAATAATAACTCTAGTATTATGTATATAATATAATTTTATTTTTCTAATTTAATATCTCATATCCATAATTTTTCTCATATCCTCTTATTCAATGAAAGGAAACCATTGTCCAAATTATGATGATTAACCATCTCTGTGGATAATGAGTTTTTATTTTTCCTTACCACCTTCAAGGTTGGTCATAAAACTATTATTATGGTTAAATAAGATTGTAAAAACTATATTATAACTTATTTAAAATTATAGAACAAATATATCAAAATTATATTAAATAAAATGAAACAAATTCGTGTTGGTCGAAAAAATTTCCAAAATAAACTAAAAAATTATAATTAAAGTTTTATAAAATGAATAATCCCCACATTAAAAATTAAAAAGATATATAGAACCATTTAAAATTATTTAGGTGAATTAATATCATATAATATCAGTTTTTTAGTACTATTACTATTTGATGTTGTCACAACCCCCTCCCCACAAAGTGTGCCCCTCTTGGGCCGACAATGTGAGAAGGGAGATAATGACCCCCGAGTCCCGCCTCCAGTAGGCCCCAGGTTGGAGACTAGCACCGAGGGTATAATAAACACACAAATGGGAGGCATTACCCTCTAAGAGAACACAATCGGAAGAGAGAGATAAGATATACATCAATCAACTCCAACTCAGAATTGGAATATAAAATAAACCCATGTTCATATATGAAATTTCATGAAATAGTACTACAACTGGAAGGGAAAAACTAGAAGTACCCAAAAGAAAGTAAAAAACAGTAACAACCACAAGCCCGAATAGCTACTGCAACACCAAGCTAGTAGAAACCAGCTTGATCTCCAACCTGCTCCAACTGACTTGAGAAAACAGTTTATATATACATAGGGTGAGTATAATAGTATACTCAATAGGATCCTCCTCGAAGCCTCTCATGCAAAAGTAAAGAAAGCATGCTAAATCACAGTGAACAACAAGTGAAACTAACTCGTCACCTAAACATGTATACTAAGTTCCCAACCTTACCATGGCTACTCTTACCAAGTAACGCATACAAGATTATATCATATAATAAATAATATCAAGGGTACACCACTACTACTTCCCCACTAGTTTGCCGCTTTTCCCCAATGTTGCACGTCTTAAGCATCTCTCTCCAAAAAGGCTAGCCCGCAGACACCTGGGCGAAGCACCACAATATGCACCTCGTGCTCCACAAAGGCTTGACCGTAGACACCTGGGTGAAGCACCACACTATCTTCACAACCAAAAGTAACCTGGTAGTTTCCGGGAGCCACCACAGCTCGCATAACGTGTATCATACATCGGGTATTATACCTCAAGCCATTACATCCCATACACCGAGTAAGGATCCTCAAGCCATCACAGCCTACACACGTTACACCTATAGTAGTACATAGAAAACTATATCCCGAATATATGTGTGTGTGAATAACCACAATCCATTATAGCCCTCTACACACATATATGGGGAAAACTAACCAATGTGCCTATCATCACAAGTAACTACCAAGATAAGAGAGCGGGGCCAAAGGGGGTAATCAGCCATTTGTTCTCCCATAAGGATTTTTGGGAAAACACCCCCCCCCCAGGGCTCAGAATCCCCGGGGTGTTAGTTTCCCTTACTGATAAGGTGGAGTAGCATATAGAAACACAAAAATTATAGGATATATTATAACTCACAACCACACTATGGGCATTACCTAGTCTTAGACACAACTGTAGCTAACGTATCTCAAACTTCGGGCTGCTACTTCTAAGACTAGGTATCCTATAATCACACAACCATTTAAAGAGCTTTATTAGATTACATCATTCCCTTTTTATCAGTTCCAATATATATTAATTAATTCTTTAAACCTTAATTAACCATGAACAATTCCACATTAAAATTTCGTTAGCATCACACCCAAAGTCAACTGTTCCTTCAAAAATTACAACCTCATCATTATGTTCCAGCATCTCCATCCCCAACGGTTAACACCATTTATTCAAATTTTCATTACAGAATTACTTTCCTATATTCCTAGGCATTCTAGAAAAACATTCTATTCCACTAAACACAAGGGGCTCAACTCGGTGAGTAGATGTACTGCCCGTCGAGTCTTTTCCGCCTATATCAAGAGCGTAGACTCATTCACCCTTGAGAAGCTAAACACGGAAAGCACGTGGCATACCCTGTGTGTCTTTGCCTATTTTGGGAGAAGGGTAAGCAAGACCAGCTGCCTTGATCAGTTGGGAAAAGTAAAGCAGATAAACAACCAATCAAAATTACGAAGCATCCAACAATCACATCCACTCCATTCCATCATCCCTGGTGTCCTATCTGACACCCATATGCATAAACCGATGCATCTCACCACTCTAAGAATCATCTGTTGCCATAACGAAAAACCTACATGCCCCCACATATCACAATAGCCATCTAGGATCACGTCACAACACAAATAGTAGGAAAACAAACACCACATTTAATTGGAAACTTGGCCCTTTAAAAATCAAGAGGGTAACTCAGAACCCTTTAAGGAATTATCAAACAATTAGTTCTTTAATCCATTTTGGGTTAACTGATTTATTATTCATAGGTTCCAAATTCGGGAAACCTAAACAGTAAGTTATCATAAATAAATAAACATGATTAGTGCACTAATTTGATTAACATCAAATTACAACAAGAACCAGATTCGTTTACATGCCTCTTTATCTTTAGCTAAACAATTATCAATTAATCCCAATTTACGTTCTTTACCAATTTATATTAATAACAAACAGCAAATCAAAGAAAGAATAGATATCACACTATCTAGAAAAACATGAGGTAATAATATACGATCGATATCAATTTATTTATCCGGTTGAAATATTTATTATGTCAATTCCATTGTCATCCAATGAGATTAAACATGGTAACAATACATTTTCACATAAAAGAAAATATAAGCAACAAATCCCCTACCTCGAAGAGTTCTGGACGTTCTTTATCCACACAATGGGTCACGATCCTCCTCTCGTGCCAACTGCATCCACCCGAGGATGCCACATAACAACCGCACCAGCCATACCCCAAGAAAAATCCCATTAGAATCATGGATATTACATGAATTAATATGGGAGGGAGATATAGGAGAAGATGACCCCAAAGGAACGACTATAAAACATACCTTATTTCGAGGATTGATCGATACAGCTCGGTTTCATCAAAACAGAGCGGAACCGATCCGAGGAGTAAAGTTTGATTGTATAACTCCTATGGGAAGGATTGAAAGGTTCTATAATCTCATAGCTGAGAACAAAGAGGAAGTACAATGGAGGATGATATCTTTTCTCTTTTGAAGATTTAATGGGGTGACAGTTTAAGATACGCCTAATTCCCCATTAAAAGAGGATCGCATTAACCCACGCGGTTTGACCGAGTAAAAACATCCTGATCCATAGGAATAATTAATATAGTATTTATGGTCTTTGAATCATCCGTCTTAATTTCAGGGTTGCAACGTCACAGACGGTTCACCATTCCAACACCGTATGAGGGAGATATGTTGAATGCAAGATCCCATAATAGTAATAATATTATTATTATTGGGTGTTTCATGGACCCGAGCCATGAACCATAATTTAATATTCCACATTAGACTTGAATCAATCATATTAATGAAAAGATCACATCACCACTAACGAGAAGTCAATCAGATGTTGCACGCGGGAGTTATGGCGGGTCGAAGATTTAATAATAATATTAAATCTATTATTTTCCGAGCGCTTTGGGTACCCGATCCAAAAACCCAAAAAAAGACATCCAATATTGGACTCATAATTTCTGTCTTGAAGTCAGGGTCGCACTGCCGCTGACGGTTCTAAAACCAAGGTCGCATGAAGAAGTTACGATCAAAAAGTGTTTTATCAACAAAAACAATAATATGATTTATATAATATTATTTTTAATTGATTTATTTCAAATACCCAAAGTCACACACCACTCTCTCCAATTTGGTGTGCCTCACTCCCTTTCACCTTAATTGATTTCCTTTTATTTTTCTTTTATTACTTCCCCATTTAATTCTCACATTCTCTCTCCAATCTAACTTTTCCATTCAAGATTTCTTCTCCCACTCCACCAAAAGTGGCGCCTCCCCTTGGCCATTACTCCATGCCCTCACACTCCAACTCCTTTCTCACTTCAAAGTTGTTATTAATAAAATTAATAATAATAACACCCATCATTAATGTTCTAATTTAATCCCATTAAATTATTTGACCATGGTTATTCTCATATTAAATTAAAACCATTCCATTTAATTAATCACACACTAAAATCCACCATTACCATTATTATTTAATAGTAATAAATTATCTTTCAATTTCATCAACGGGTCGCCATCATTATCATTAATAATTATTATTATTATTGACACCCATTATTATCTTATAATTACTCCATCTCTCCCATCAATTAAATCCTTCTCCCACGAAACTCACATGGAATCTTCCTAACCCTAAGTTTAACAAAGTAATGTACCGGAGAGGTCCGGGCCATTACATCAGATACCTCTCAAAACATTCTCGTCCCCAAGAATTCAAAACCAACCTAAAGAAAAAAAAAGAAACAGGGTCCGAACAACCACCCATTGAGATACCTCTCAAAAGAGAGCAAGCCACAAAAGCAAGAAAATAAATTCATAAATAAAACATGAAAGGTCTAACCACAAAGGAAACATCATTACATGAAAAGAGTTAAGCATCAAACAACTTTGGGTACTGAGCACGTATCTGTTACTCACTTTCCTAGGTACTCTCCTTCATGCCACTATGTTGCCACAAGACATGAACTAAGGGGATAGAACGCCCACACAACACCTTCTCCTTGTGGTCTTGGATCTCCACAGGTCACTCCTCAAAGGTTTCATCATCATCAACATTGATCTCTCCCCAATCGATAATGTGGGAGTCATAATGAAGATAACGACGGAGCTATGATACATGAAAAACATCATGTATCTAACTCATCTATGGGGGAAGTGCTACTCGATACGCCATAGCTTGAACATGAGATAACACCTTGAAAGGCCCAACAAACTGGGGAGAAAGCTTACTTCCACGACCAAACCTTCGTTTCCCACAACGGGGAGTCACCTTCAGAAACACATGATCCCCAACAGTAAACTCCAAGGGTCTCCTCCTTTGATCAGCATATGATTTCTAACGATCTTGTGCTATCTTTATCCTCTCACGAAACACCTAAACCATCTCTTTTGTATTCTGCACTAGTTCCGGTCCGATAATTGTTGACTCTTTGACCCCATTCCAGCACAACGGAGAATGGAAAGGCCGGCCATACAAGGCTTCAAACGGTGCCATACCGATGGTGGAGTGAAAACTATTATTATAAGTGAACTCCACCAAGGGTAAGTGCCTCATCAATGAACCTCCAAAATCAATAACACAAGAGCTTAACATGTCTTCAAGAGTCTGGATGGTTCGATCTGTCTAACCATCCGTTTGAGGGTGAAAAGCAGTGCTAAGGCATAGTTGAGAACCAAAATCATGTTGGATACCCCTCCACAACCTGGAGGTAAAATGAGGATCTCGATCAGAAATGATCGTCCTAGGGACTCCATGAAATCTCACCACCTCCTCTAGATACTGCCTCGACAAAAATTTTACTGAGATCGACTCCTTGATCACTATGAAGTGGGACAATTTTGTTAAATGATCCACTAACACCCAAATAGCATCATGTCCTCCCAGAGCTTGAGGTAAACCTGTAACAAAGTCCATTGAGATGTCCTCCCACTTCCACTAAGGAATCACTAATGGATGAATAAGACCACCAGGAACATGGTGTTCGGCCTTCACCTTCTGGCAGACTAAACATCGAGACACAAACTCCAAAACCGCATGCTTCATCCCAGGACACCAAAATTGACTCTTCAAGGATCGGTACATCTTTTTCACGCCAGGATGTACTGTTAAGGGAGAACTATAGAACTCTTGGAGAACCGTCTCGTGCATCGTCAAGGGAACAAAAAGCCTTCTATGATACAACACTCAATGTTGTTCATCCTCCGACCAACCATCAGGGGCCTCACCACAAACAACTCGGTCTCTCCAAACCTCCACCTCTAGATCTCCCAACTGGGACTCTTCCGCCTTCTGTACTAGGAATGATTGTACCATCATCTGAGAAAGACAACCTCTACCCCCAACATCTCCCATATCAAGATGAAATGCTGACAGTTCTTCCATTACTCTCCGTGAATCACTAGATTCACGCACAGCATCACTACGTGACTTTCGGATCAGCACATCAGTTACAACATTCCCTTTTCCAGGTGTATACGATATTTTGAAGTCGTATTCCTGTAAGAACTCCATCCACTTATGCTATCGTAAGTTCAAGTCATGGTGAGTGAAAACATACCTCAAACTCTTATGATTAGTGAAAACCACAAAGTGCTCACCAATGAGGTAATGTCTCCACAATTTCAGAGCAAACACCACAACTACCAACTCAAGATCATGGGTGGCATAGTTTTGTTTATGGGGATGCAACTATAGAGACCCATAAGAAACAATTGACCTCTACTACATGAGAACACAGCCTAACCCCAGATGTGAAGCATCACAGAAAACATCAAACTGGACTCCCTCAGCTGGAAGATAAAGGACTGGAGCACTTACTAACTTCTCCTTTAGATACTTGAATGCTTCCTGACACTGATCAATCCATATGAATGCTTGATCCTTCCTTCTCAAAGCTGTCAGAGGAGTCGAAACTCGTGACAAATTAGCTATGAACCTCCTGTAGTAGCCTGCGAGACCAAGGAAACTTCGCACCTCTGACACTGTCTTGGGGGCTGCCCAAGACACAACTGCTTCTACCTTCAATGGATCCACAACCACTCCCTATTGGGAAACAACATGCCCCAAGAAACAGACTTCTCGATCCCAAAACTCACACTTCGAAAACTTCCCATATAGCTGATGTTGGCGAAGAACTTCCAAAACGGCTCGTAGATGTTATTCATGCTCCTCTTCAGATGTAGAGTACATAAGGATGTTTTTTATGAAGACTACCAAGAATTTGTCCAGGAAATCATGAAACATAGTATTCATCAATCCCATGAATATGGATGGATCATTTGTCACGCCAAATGGCATTACAACGAATTCATAATGCCCATGACAACAACGGAAAGCAGTCTACGGAATATCATCATCCTTCACACGCATCTGATGATATCCCGACTACAAGTCGATCTTTTAGAACCAACTTGCATCCTTCAGTTGATCAAATAAATCATCAATTCGCGGAAGAGGATAGTGATTCTTTATTTTCACTTTGTTTAAGTGACGATAATCGAAACACAACCGCAAACTGCCATCAGCCTTCTTCACGAAAAAAACTGGTGCACCCCATGGTGACACACTTGGCCAAACAAAACCGCACTGCAACAGACCATCAAGCTGTATACGTAGCTCTCGTAACTCAAAATGAACCATCCTATATAGAGATATAGAGATACGAGACGCTCCTTGCTATAGCTCGATCCTGATCTCAATCTCTCGTCGATGGGTTAATGCTACAACCTCTTCTGGAAAGACATCAGGGTACTCCTCTACGACCCTAGGAAATGCCAACTGTTGAACCTATAAAGAACTCAGCATCAACTCAGCCATCATGGATGATAAGGATGGAATTCTCCTATGACCCATCTGAGGGTCTCACTTGTAAAGACCCGTAAAATTCAAGGGAAATTTTTTCTTAATTTTCTTTAGAATTTTACAAGAGCGCGGTTTCAGACGGCACCTGATTCCGAGGCCCGGAGTGCCCGGAATTAATTTCCGAAGTTTGGCTCGGGTTCGTTCAGTGAACGAACGAGCGGGAATTCCTAACTTTTGATCCGGTGCTCGGAATTGAAATCCGAGGGCACCGATGAACTCGCAGCGCCGATATTCGCTTAAAGAGACCTTTTCGGGAGTTGCGTTTGTTGCGGGTTGAAAGTTAATTTTGGGGTTTTTAGTTGAGTTAAATAAAATTTGTGTAGAACAAATTTTATTATAACTTCTTAAAACCTATCAAAGGAGGTTGGAAGTGGGACCCACACCCACTTAACCTCCCTTGGGAGGATTAAGTGTGGTGGGGCCCACACGAACCCCTAATTATTTTCAAATTCCCTAACCCCTCTAAACCCCCTCTTAATTATGTAACTCTCCCCTACTTTAATTCTTGCCAACCTATCTCTTCACTTAATTTTGTCAACTCTAGATTTAATTAATGTATTGAATTCAACTTTTGAATTTTGAAAGGTTGGCAAAGTGAAAATAAAATAAGGTGTAGCTTATTTTATTTTGGGTTTTTTGTTTGTCTTCTTGAGAGGTGGAGAGCTCTTCTTCTTCTTCAAACTCAACGAAGAACGCGAAGAACGTCGTTCTTCAACGAAGAACTTCTCCGTCGAAGAACACGGTCCATCCGCGACGCCGTATCCGCGACGCGACGTACTTCTTCTGCGTCATCTCTTCCGCGACGGTTTTCCGCGACGAACGCCATCGACAACGACTCTTCCTCCGACGTCAAAGGAATCGACACCGATATTCCACGACTACGTCAACGTGCGACTATCGAGGTAGAGGTTCTTGAGTTCGTTGTTTTCTTTATTATTTGACTTTCCTCAAGACTTGACGAGGAACGCTCAATTTCCGACGAAGAACGCCGCCCCGCTCTTCTTCGTCTCCCGTGTCAACGAGAGAGAACACCGCTTCTTCCTCGGACAATCTTCGTCGGCGTACAAGTTTCGCCAATGACGTGTCTCTTCGAACGCATCCCTTCGTCATCGGATTTGACGAACGGCTTCCGCGACGCCCGACCTCCGCGACGTCGTCTTCCGCGGAACGTTGACAAATCCTCGAACCTTATACCCGAGGTAGGGGTTGTTGATTTAATATTTAATTATTTCATTCTTGCTCGTGGTTTGTATGACTAACGTGAGGATGTTGATTATTTAAAGTTGTGTTATTATTTAACGTGAGGGGGGGGCCGGACCGCATGAACACGGCCGAACCCCCTCCATCGTTCATGTTGTTTATCTGCGGGCGGAAGCAAGGTGGCGTGGTGCCGTCGCACCACGCGGATAATTGTACGTTAATCTTACATGACGCCGTCGCGCTACGCCGAGGAGAATCTTCAAGAACGCGACGCCGTTGCGCCGCGTTGAATGGAATCAAGACACGGCGAAGGGGCGCGGTGCCGTCGCACCGCGCCGGATGACGAACGCCGCGGCCGGTTCCGGGCCGCGGCGGGACGAGGAGACCGCGGCCGGTTCCGGGCCGCGGCGGAAGAGATGACCGGCGGCCGGGCCGCCGGCGTCGGAAGCCGAAGAGGGGACCGGAATTTCCGGTCCCGTTGGAGAAAACTGGCCGGCCAGCTGGCCGGCCGGAAGCCGTTAAAACCGGGGGAATTAATCCCCCGGCCAACCCTCAAAACCCCCCTCTTTATGAGGGGGGCGGTTTTCTTTGAAGGGAGGGGGGGGCAGTCGGCCCCCCGGTTCGCTCAAGTCAGGCCCCCCACGTGGGGGGGGGGGGGGGGGGGCGTTTTAAAAAAAAACGGCGCGGCACAAAGGCCGCGCCGCCCCTCAAAACCGCGGGGCTTGCCCCCCGCGTGCCGACCGTGTGCGGCCCCTCGCGGCACCCCGAGCCGCCGCGGCACCTCGCGGCGCCAGGCCGCCGCGGCCCGCCGCGCCGCCGCGCCGCCCCAGGGGGGGGGGGGGGTCGGGCCGGGTCGGCCCGGACCCGGACCCCCCCGTTTCGAACCAGAATTGGTTTTTGGCCCATAACTTGAGCCTCGGACCTCCAAATGACGAACCGTCTGCGGAAACGCGATCCTTGGATCGAGACGGTCGTTTTGATATATCGCACTCAAGGTTTCGGTTAACTTTGAGTTCGGCCGGGTTGGTTCGTTCACGAAACCAACCGGGCCTTCGGAGCGGAAACGCTCATATCTTGAGCTACGAACGTCCGATTGACGCGCCGTCAGTCGCGTTGTGTTCCTCTTAGTGAGACGGATCTTTTGGCATACTCCGCCCGAGGTTTGGACGCAGGTGGAGTACGGTCGGGTTGGTTTAGCCTTAAAAACCAACCGGGGCCCGGAGACGAAAATGCCAATAACTCTCAGACCAGGCGTCCGATCGACGCGCCGTCTGTTGCGTTGAGTTCCTGCTGACAATACGGAACTTTTGGATACATCAACTCTGGTCTTCATGACAGTTGATGTATCAGCCTCTCGGCTCGTGGAGCGGACCCTCCGAACGAGCTTGCTATGTGCGGGAACCCTAGTGCTGGCTGCGACTGCTACGACTACTACTGCTATTGTGACTGCGACGACGACAGTACAGAGATCCTGTGTGGATTCGACGACGACGACTTCAGCACTCAGCGATCCTACGTGGATCAGTGCTACAGGTCCTGTGTGGGCCCGATCCTGTGTGGGTCCTTGCGCTCAGCGGTTCTGTGTGAGCCAGCGCCTACAGGTTCTGTGTGAGCCCGATCCTGTGTGGGTCTTCTGCGGGGGTTAGTTACATATCGATCCTTTGTGGGTCCGACGACTTAGATGGATTAGTGATCATCTTTATCGTCCTTTGAAGAAGTATACCTGTGTGAGCTGAATCCTGTTGCTTTCCTGTATGGATTGTGTTGTGCAATCCTGTGTGGATTATGTTTTGCTTTCCTATGTGGAATACGTATACTTTCCTGCGTGGACTGAGTTGTACTTGGGCTCGGAGGTTGGAGCGTATTTTAATTGATGACTTAGGTATATGTATGGGCATATACCTAAGCAGTGTCGGTTGTTACTTCATGATTGTACTTTTCTTCGTGGTTTATCCTTTGTGGATTTGAGAGACCTTCAGGGGTCTCGGGGTCCCTACTGAGTAGCTTATACTCACCCCTGCACGGGCTTCGCCCGCACTACGTTGTGTTGGTTGCAGACGACGGACAGCGTTGACCTTAGCTGAGGCCTACAGAGCGGGACGGTACCCGGAGGAGGACCACTGGACGGGACGTGCACGGAGCGGACGGCGGGACCCGTGGAGCAGAGGAGCTATCTGTACCCACCCTTCAGGTGGGATTTCCAGTGGACAGCTCGGTGTAGTGGCTTTTACTTTTCAGTTGTTGTTTTCTCTTTCGAGTTGTACTTTACTTTCAGTTTGGGTTTGTATTCTGGCCCATTTACCTTTCCGCACTTTCAGTCGTACTCTGCTTTGTTTAGTATTTACTTTCCGCTTGTTTACTCTGTGGTGTGTGTTTACTTTTCAAAGGCAATGCCTTCCCTTTTTACCGGGATTTACGCCTTGGTGCTAGTCGCCAGCCCCTGGCCTATGGAAGGCGGGCTTGGGGTAGTCACGGCACGGACCCCGAGGGCGGGTCGTGACAAATTGGTATCAAAGGAGTTCGGTTCTACCGCGAACTCTGATCTTTTCTATGTGAAGCAATAATGTTTAGCGTATTGAGTGTGGTTATCAGTCCAGGGAGTCCAGTGTTGGTGCGGCGGCCGACGTATCCGTACACCAGGACCCTGACTTCTGATTTCCGACTTAATGCACGAAAACATTGATTGCGTGTGTGTTTCAAAGTTTTCTTTGTGATTACTTATATCAGCTCACCAGGTATACTGTTCTGACCGTGGCGCACCTGTTTCCTTTTCAGGATGGCCCCACGACGGCAGCTAGCTAGGGTTCCGAGAGTCGAGCGAGACGACAGCCCACCGAGCGACGAGGCCTCGGTGCAGGGCCCTTTTCCAGTAGTGGCACCGGCGGAAGCTTTACCCGCCGATCCCCCGATGCTTCCAGCAGCAGCCGCTGACGATGCACGTCGCCTCAGCGCACTGCATGAGTTTCAGCGCCAGCGACCGCCCAGGTTTCGCGGGGAGACGGATCCCCAGGCAGCAGAGGACTGGCTGGAGGCAGTGGTTCGAGTGTTTAGGCTAGTGAGGACACCAGCAGACCTCATGGTGATCCTCGCTGCGAGCCTACTACACGCAGCAGCGGGACGATGGTGGAGCCTGATGCTCCAGGTGCACGATGAGGCATCTCTTCTTTGGACGGACTTTGAGAGCCTCTTCCGCTCGGAGTTCGTCCTAGCCACCCTTCGCGCGGTGCGTATCCAGGAGCTTCTACAGCTGCGGCAGGGCAGCATGACGGTCGCTCAGTACTCGGCGAGATTTACCGATCTCTCGCGCTACTCGACCGACATGGTACGGGACCCATTCTTCCGGGCCCGGACCTTCGAGCAGGGTTTGACACACGAGATCAGGGCATCGCTGATCTCCCTCAGCATACCGACTCAGACAGGAGTACTGGAGCGGTCCCTTCTGATCGAGAGCTTCCTTGCTGAGTCTACACCAGCACAGCGACCCACCGCAGGGCGGCACGTGGCAGAGTCATCCGCAGCAGGCAGTCGACGGATGACTCAGGGGTCCAGACAGACCAGACCTTCGGGCAGATGATCTCAGGGCACTGGCTCAGTAGTGTGGGGCACACAGCGCGGAGCCAGTCTTACGAGAGGCAGACAGTGCTACTCGTGCGGCGGGCAGGGCCACATGGCTCGTAACTGCCCGACCCGTCGTGCCGAGGAGCAGCAGACAGTTGATGGACCACCGAGGAAGAGGCAGAGGATCGACCGTGGAGGTCCGCAGGGAGGAGGCGGACGAGGCAGAGGAGCTGGATGAGCAGCTGGTGGTGGCCGACGCTTTGAGGCTCTACCACCACCACCACCAGGAGGTCCACCCCGACCACAGGGAGCTGGCGGGCAGCGACAGGCACAGCTTCAGGCAGCAGAGGCCTACGACCACGGCGCACCCGAGATGATTCGAGGTACTATCTGTGTCTATTCCACCCTTGCTGCAGTTCTTATAGACACAGGAGCGAGTCATTCTTTCATAGCCGCTGCCCTTGTTCGGAGCTCGGAGATTCCGACAGAGCCGTTGGCTCGATCCTTACGGCTAGAGACTCCTACGGGAGCAGACTCGACGATTACGCACTGGTTCCGGCAGTGTGAGCTTACTCTAGGAGGCGAGAGCTTCGGCTGGGATCTTCTTGTAGCAGCGTCGAGGCCTTACGACGTCATCTTGGGCATGGATTGGCTATCTACGGTCCATGCACAGATTGACTGTTTTAGGCGCAAGGTGCGATGTGTACGCACCGACGGGAGCAGGTTCACCTTCACCGGCGAGAAGGGAGCCTTGGCAGCACAGTATGGACTTCCGCGGAGGAGAGGACAGCCCATCACTCATCAGTTGGCTAGCCTTATCCTTGGAGCAGTTGACGTGCGGAGTCCTGGTTTTCCTGCAGTGGTGGATCAGTTTGCGGACGTTTTTCCCGACGACGTTCCAGGGCTACCTCCTCGCAGAGAGGTAGACTTTTATATTGACTTGTACCCCGGGACAGCCCCGATATCCACTCCAGCATATCGGATGGCCCCCGCCGAGCTTCGAGAGCTACGGGTACAGTTGGAGGACTTGCAGGGCAAGGGATTCATCCGACCCAGTGTTTCACCCTGGGCTTCCCCGATATTGTTCGCCAAGAAGGCGGACGGGAGCTTGCGACTTTGTGTTGACTATCGTCGCCTGAACCAGGTGACAGTGAGGAACAAGTATCCGCTACCGAGGATTGATGACCTCTTTGATCAGCTCAAGGGAGCACGGTGGTTCTCAAAGATAGACCTCAGGTCAGGCTATCATCAGCTCAGAGTCAGAGACGAGGATGTGCAGAAGACGGCCTTCAGATGTCGGTATGGCCACTACGAGTTCTTGGTTATGCCTTTCGGTGTAACCAATGCTCCAGCAGTGTTCATGGATCTCATGAACAGGATCTTTCAGCCATACCTCGACCAGTTTGTCATGGTCTTCATCGAAGACATTCTGATTTACTCTACGACAGAGGAGGAGCACGCCTATCACTTGCGAGTTGTCCTTGACACACTCCGAGAGCACCAGCTTTATGGTAAGCTCTCGAAGTGCCAGTTCTGGATACGTGAGGTCCACTTTTTGGGACACGTTATCTCTGAGGTGGGAGTTGCAATGGATCCCGCGAAGATTGAGGCTGTGTTAGCATGGGAGCCACCCAGGAGCGTGACTGAGGTTCGGAGTTTCTTGGGACTAGCTGGATACTATCGGAGATTCGTACCAGACTTCTCTAGAGTTGCAGCATCACTCACAGCTTTGACGAAGAAGGGGAAACCCTTCGTGTGGTCAGACAGATGTCAGCAGAGCTTCCAGGAGCTGAGACAGAGATTGACTAGCGCACCTATCTTGAGGTTGCCTGATGAGGGAGTAGGGTACGTAGTCTACTGCGATGCATCAGGGACCGGACTCGGATGTGTTCTGATGCAGGAGCGGGCAGTGATCGCCTATGGATCACGAAAGTTGAGGCTGTATGAGCAGAACTACGCTACCCATGACCTGGAGTTAGCAGCAGTGGTCTTCGCTCTGAAGACATGGCGACACTATCTGATGGGCGAGCGCTTTACAGTCTTTTCCGATCATCAGAGTCTCAGGTATATCTTCTCGCAGAAGGACCTGAACCTGAGACAGCGGCGATGGCTCGAGTTCCTCCAGGACTATGACTTTGAGATAGTCTATACTCCTGGGAAGGGGAACTTAGTAGCCGATGCCCTCAGCAGGAGGACGGGCATTCAGCTACTTTAGGAGGCGACGGAGCAGCTAGCCTCTTTGCAGATATCCTTCGTGGATAGAGATGGAGCAGCCTTTCTTCAGTCTCTCACAGTCACTCCTCCACTACTGCAGCGAGTCAGGGAGGCACAGCGCGGGGACGCTGACTGTGAGACACGGCGTGCACAGATATCCTCGGGACAAGCACCTGATGGTTTCTCCCTTGGAGCAGAGCACGTCATCCTTTTCAGAGGACGTACCATGGTACCAGTCGCATTGCGAGAGGAAGTGCTGAGGGAGTTTCACACTTCTCCTTTAGTGGTACATCCTGGAGTGGCGAAGATGTACCAGGACCTCAGACGACAGCACTGGTGGCCGGGCATGAAGAAGGCAGTAGCAGAGTTCGTTTCTCGATGCCTCACCTGTCAGCAGGTGCAGGCAGAGCATCAGGTACCAGCAGGCTTGGTACAGCCCTTGGAGGTTCCGGAGTGGAAGTGGGACGACATATCTATGGACTTCGTGACTAGACTTCCACGCACTTCCAGAGGTCACGACTCCATCTGGGTGATTGTTGACCGACTCACCAAGTCGTCACACTTCTTACCCATCAGAGAGCAGGGCTCAGTGGAGAGCTTGGGACGTCTCTACGTTCAGGAGATTGTGCGGCTCCACGGCGTTCCATCATCTATCGTTTCCGATCGAGATGCTCGCTTTACTTCCCGGCTTTGGAAGGGGTTACAGGAGGCGTTCGGTACGCAGCTACGTCTTAGCACAGCTTTTCACCCTCAGACGGATGGTCAGACGGAGAGGACCATTCAGACTCTCGAGGACATGCTCCGCGCATGTGTCCTCGACTTTGGTCGTAGCTGGGAGGACCACCTACCCTTGGTGGAGTTCGCGTACAACAACAGCTACCACTCCACCATCGGGATGGCGCCGTACGAGGTGTTGTACGGCCGACCATGTAGATCTCCTTTGTGCTGGACAGACCCTGGGGAGTCAGCACTGGTGGGACCGGAGATGGTCCAGGCCACGATAGAGAAGGTCCAGGTCATCCAGGAGCGGATGAGGACAGCTCAGAGCCGACAGAAGTCATATGCTGACAGGAGGCGGAGGCCACTAGAGTTCGAGGATGGCGACCACGTCTTCTTGCGGGTCTCACCTCGACGTGGTATTCGGAGATTTGGCCGAGGCGGCAAGTTATCTCCGCGCTTCATCGGACCTTTCCAGATTCTCAGCAGGATTGGCGAGGTGGCTTATCGTCTGGCTCTACCACCTCAGTTGCACCGGGTGCACGACGTCTTCCACATATCCCAGCTGAGGAGATACGTGCACGACCCGACGCACATCATTGACCATGGGGAGCTTGACGTTGACGATGGGGCGACTTTTACGGAGGTCCCGGTGGAGATAGAGGATCGACAGGAGCGGGTCCTGCGTGGGCGATCGATTCCTCTTGTGCGCATCAGATGGCAGCACGGGAATCTCCAGGAGAGCACATGGGAGCGGGAGGCTCAGATGCGTGCTCAGTACCCTCATTTGTTTCCCTAGTTTTTGATGTATCTTTACGAGGACGTAAAGCCCTGAGGTGGGAGTAAT
The DNA here is from genome assembly GCA_963277665.1 of Viscum album. Lineage (NCBI taxonomy): Eukaryota > Viridiplantae > Streptophyta > Magnoliopsida > Santalales > Viscaceae > Viscum > Viscum album. The sequence continues at coordinate 1,641,803,825 of OY728163.1, read as the reverse complement.
GTAAAGACCCGTAAAATTCAAGGGAAATTTTTTCTTAATTTTCTTTAGAATTTTACAAGAGCGCGGTTTCAGACGGCACCTGATTCCGAGGCCCGGAGTGCCCGGAATTAATTTCCGAAGTTTGGCTCGGGTTCGTTCAGTGAACGAACGAGCGGGAATTCCTAACTTTTGATCCGGTGCTCGGAATTGAAATCCGAGGGCACCGATGAACTCGCAGCGCCGATATTCGCTTAAAGAGACCTTTTCGGGAGTTGCGTTTGTTGCGGGTTGAAAGTTAATTTTGGGGTTTTTAGTTGAGTTAAATAAAATTTGTGTAGAACAAATTTTATTATAACTTCTTAAAACCTATCAAAGGAGGTTGGAAGTGGGACCCACACCCACTTAACCTCCCTTGGGAGGATTAAGTGTGGTGGGGCCCACACGAACCCCTAATTCTTTTCAAATTCCCTAACCCCTCTAAACCCCCTCTTAATTATGTAACTCTCCCCTACTTTAATTCTTGCCAACCTATCTCTTCACTTAATTTTGTCAACTCTAGATTTAATTAATGTATTGAATTCAACTTTTGAATTTTGAAAGGTTGGCAAAGTGAAAATAAAATAAGGTGTAGCTTATTTTATTTTGGGTTTTTTGTTTGTCTTCTTGAGAGGTGGAGAGCTCTTCTTCTTCTTCAAACTCAACGAAGAACGCGAAGAACGTCGTTCTTCAACGAAGAACTTCTCCGCCGAAGAACACGGTCCATCCGCGACGCCGTATCCGCGACGCGACGTACTTCTTCCGCGTCATCTCTTCCGCGACGGTTTTCCGCGACGAACGCCATCGACAACGACTCTTCCTCCGACGTCAAAGGAATCGACACCGATATTCCACGACTACGTCAACGTGCGACTATCGAGGTAGAGGTTCTTGAGTTCGTTGTTTTCTTTATTATTTGACTTTCCTCAAGACTTGACGAGGAACGCTCAATTTCCGACGAAGAACGCCGCCCCGCTCTTCTTCGTCTCCCGTGTCAACGAGAGAGAACACCGCTTCTTCCTCGGACAATCTTCGTCGGCGTACAAGTTTCGCCAACGACGTGTCTCTTCGAACGCATCCCTTCGTCATCGGATTTGACGAACGGCTTCCGCGACGCCCGACCTCCGCGACGTCGTCTTCCGCGGAACGTTGACAAATCCTCGAACCTTATACCCGAGGTAGGGGTTGTTGATTTAATATTTAATTATTTCATTCTGGATCGTGGTTTGTATGACTAACGTGAGGATGTTGATTATTTAAAGTTGTGTTATTATTTAACGTGAGGGGGGGGGGGGGGGGCCGGACCGCATGAACACGGCTGAACCCCCTCCATCGTTCATGTTGTTTATCTGCGGGCGGAAGCAAGGTGGCGTGGTGCCGTCGCACCACGCGGATAATTGTACGTTAATCTTACATGACGCCGTCGCGCTACGCCGAGGAGAATCTTCAAGAACGCGACGCCGTCGCGCCGCGTTGAATGGAATCAAGACACGGCGAAGGGGCGCGGTGTCGTCGCACCGCGCCGGATGACGAACGTCGCGGCCGGTTCTGGGCCGCGGCGGGACGAGGAGACCGCGGCCGGTTCCGGGCCGCGGCGGAAGAGAAGACCGGCGGCCGGGCCGCCAGCGTCGGAAGCCGAAGAGGGGACCGGAATTTCCGGTCCCGTTGGAGAAAACCGGCCGGCCAGCTGGCCGGCCGGATGCCGTTAAAACCGGGGGAATTAATCCCCCGGCCAACCCTCAAAACCCCCCTCTTTATGAGGGGGGCGGTTTTCTTTGAAGGGAGGGGGGGGCAGCCGGCCCCCCCGATTCGCTCAAGTCAGGCCCCCCACGTGGGGGGCGTTTTAAAAAAAACGGTGCGGCACAAAGGCCGTGCCGCCCCTCAAAACCGCGGGGCTTGCCCCCCGCGTGCCGACCGTGTGCGGCCCCTCGCGGCACCCCGAGCCGCCGCGGCACCTCGCGGCGCCAGGCCGCCGCGGCCCGCCGCGCCGCCGCGCCGCCCCAGGGGGGGGTCGGGCCGGGTCGGCCCGGACCCGGACCCCCCCGTTTCGAACCAGAATTGGTTTTTGGCCCATAACTTGAGCCTCGGACCTCCGAATGACGAACCGTCTGTGGCAACGCGATCCTTGGATCGAGACGGTCGTTTCGATATATCGCACTCAAGGTTTCGGTTAACTTTGAGTTCGGCCGGGTTGGTTCGTTCACGAAACCAACCGGGCCTTCGGAGCGGAAACGCTCATATCTTGAGCTACGAACGTCCGATTGACGTGCCGTCAGTCGCGTTGTGTTCCTCTTAGTGAGACGGATCTTTTGGCATACTCCGCCCGAGGTTTGGACGCAGGTGGAGTACGGTCGGGTTGGTTTAGCCTTAAAAACCAACCGGGCCCCGGAGACGAAAATGCCAATAACTCTCAGACCAGGCGTCCGATCGACGCGCCGTCTGTTGCGTTGAGTTCCTGCTGACAATACGGAACTTTTGGATACATCAACTCTGGTCTTCGTGACAGTTGATGTATCAGCCTCTCGGCTCGTGGAGCGGACCCTCCGAACGAGCTTGCTATGTGCGGGAACCCTAGTGCTGGCTGCGACTGCTACGACTACTACTGCTACTGTGACTGCGACGACGACAGTACAGAGATCCTGTGTGGATTCGACGACGACGACTTCAGCACTCAGCGATCCTACGTGGATCAGTGCTACAGGTCCTGTGTGGGCCCGATCCTGTGTGGGTCCTTGCGCTCAGCGGTTCTGTGTGAGCCAGCGCCTACAGGTTCTGTGTGAGCCCGATCCTGTGTGGGTCTTCTGCGGGGGTTAGTTACCTATCGATCCTTCGTGGGTCCGACGACTTAGATGGATCAGTGATCATCTTTATCGTCCTTTGAAGAAGTATACCTGTGTGAGCTGAATCCTTTTGCTTTCCTGTATGGATTGTGTTGTGCAATCCTGTGTGGATTATGTTTTGCTTTCCTATGTGGAATACGTATACTTTCCTGCGTGGACTGAGTTGTACTTGGGCTCGGAGGTTGGAGCGTATTTTAATTGATGACTTAGGTATATGTATGGGCATATACCTAAGCAGTGTCGGTTGTTACTTCGTGATTGTACTTTTCTTCGTGGTTTATCCTTTGTGGATTTGAGAGACCTTCAGGGGTCTCGGGGTCCCTACTGAGTAGCTTATACTCACCCCTGCACGGGCTTCGCCCGCACTACGTTGTGTTGGTTGCAGACGACGGACAGCGTTGACCTTAGCTGAGGCCTACAGAGCGGGACGGTACCCGGAGGAGGACCACTGGACGGGACGTGCACGGAGCGGACGGCGGGACCCGTGGAGCAGAGGAGCTATCTGTACCCACCCTTCAGGTGGGATTTCCAGTGGACAGCTCGGTGTAGCGGATTTTACTTTTCAGTTGCTGTTTTCTCTTTCGAGTTGTACTTTACTTTCAGTTTGGGTTTTTATTCTGGCCCATTTACCTTTCCTCACTTTCAGTCGTACTCTGCTTTGTTTAGTATTTACTTTCCGCTTGTTTACTCTGTGGTGTGTGTTTACTTTTCAAAGGCAATGCCTTCCCTTTTTACCGGGATTTACGCCTTGGTGCTAGTCGCCAGCCCCTGGCCTATGGAAGGCGGGCTTGGGGTAGTCACGGCACGGACCCCGAGGGCGGGTCGTGACATCGCTCACCAACAAACATCACTTTATCTCTATCCTCACCAATGAAAACAACATTTTTCCTAAATTAATCCACAATAGCCTACACCGAATACAACCAATCCATGATGAGGATGATATCATATGGTTGTATTCGTAAACATAGGAAATATCCCCAAGAGCGGTGTTTCCCTAACACTAGCTCACAGTCTCTACATACTTCAAACAAGTCAGCTCGACCTCCAACTAGCGTAGTCAACGCCAAGGGCACTGGAAGCCTCTCTACCTCAAGTCCCAAATCATGGACAAGGGTAGGTGATATGAAGGAGTGTGTCACTTCTAAATCAAACAAGGCATACACCACGGTAAAAAACAAGCAAAGGGTACCTCGAATGACATCTAGCTCACCTGGAGCTACCAACGTTAGAGCATGAATCTGACCACGACCTCCTCCACGGCCTCTCTGACCCTGATGATGACCACCACCATGGCCGCGATCTGCTCTCTGAGGATGAGGAGTGTCATGGGGATGTCCTCTACCTACCCATCTACCCTCTGCTGATCTAATGCTGGTGCAACTGGCTGCTGCTGCCTCGACTAGAACTGCCTCAACAGAGGAACCTGGAGCGTAGTGCCCATTGCACGATGACCATTCTGAAAGGTCAGGCACTCACCCTACTGATGTCCATGACCACAACAAGAAAAACAAGCTCCTGATCCCTTGGCATAAGCCTAAGAGTTGCTGCCTCTGGAGAAATGAGATATGAAGGGCTAGGACCTATCCCCGGCTGAACGGAAACTCTTCTGCCCTGAAAACTAGGAACCCCAGACCACAGCTCTTCTTCATGAGGAATCATGCTTATTCCCCTCTTGTGATGATCCGGTCTTAGCCAAAGTCATCTCAACCACCTCTGCCCTCACCAGTACATCAAGATATGTTTTCAGCATAAATGGGGTGACCTGGCGCTAGATCTCTGGATGCAAAGACTGCTTGAATTGCCTCGCCCTAGCCTCCTCATCTGGTAACAGGTCCAAAGAATATTATAAAAGGTTACTGAAATGGATTCAAAACTCTCTAACACTAGAGCTCCCCGGTCGAAGGGTAAGAAGCTCATGGCGACTGGACGCCTTCGTAGTTGAAGAAAGAAACTCGACTCTAAACTTATCTTGGAACTCTTACCATGATATCGATGACTCCTCACGATCCCTGAGGAACAAGAACCACCACTTCCACACCGCTCCACATAGCATCGTCACAACCAAGGACACCCAGTGATCCTTCTAAGCACGAATCGAACTGAAGTCTATCTCGACCTCCTCTAACCAGTCTTCCATAACTGCATCTGAAATAGAGCCCTCATACTTCTGCAGACTCTGGAACTGAAACTCTTAGAGTGTTTTCCTCCAATTGTCGTCTTCGTCAACCTCTACCCTACGGCGATCTGATGGAACATCCTGATTGTAATTTTCTATGAAAACCTGATGAGGATGTCGACCTGTAGCCATACCTGTAAAATAACAACTGTTAGAGTTCCTAAGCCTAGAATATGGATGACTCAACATTAATTAATTTATTGTTTTCTTTCATTCATTTTAGGTTAACCTACCCCAAGGTCTACCCATTCAAACACAGGTACAAAGAAGAATCATGCATGATCCTTTCCTAGGTATCTACCCTACAACTAGTATCACCTTGTTTAGTAGCCATTGTAAACTTAAAGGTCCATACATCAGATCATATGGGGACCTAAATGCCTCTCCCTAGCCTCCTCATCTGGTAACAGGTCCAAAGCATATCATAAAAGGTTACTGAAATGGATTCAAAACTCTCTAACACTAGAGCTCCCCGGTCGAAGGGTAAGAAGCTCATGGCGACTGGACGCCTTCGTAGTTGAAGAAAGAAACTCGACTCTAAACTTATCTTGGAACTCTTACCATGATATCGATGACTCCTCACGATCCCTGAGGAACAAGAACCACCACTTCCTCACCGCTCCACGTAGCATCGTCACAACCAAGGACACCCAGTGCTCCTTCTAAGCACGAATCGAATTGAAGTCTATCTCGACCTCCTCTAACCAGTCTTCTGTAACTGCATCTGAAATGGAGCCCTCATACTTCTACAGACGCTGGCGCTGAAACTCTTAGAGTTTTTTCCTCCAAGTGTCATCTTCATCAACCTCTACCCTATGGCGATCTGCTAGAACATCCTGATGGGAATTTTCTATGCAAACCTGATGAGGATGTCGACCTGTAGCCATACCTGTAAAATAACAATCATTAGAGTTCCTAAGCTTGAATATGGATGACTCAACATTAATTAATTTATTGTTTTCTTTCATTCATTTTAGGTTAACCTACCCCAAGGTCTACCCATTCAAACACAGGCACAAAGAAGAATCATGCATGATCCTTTCCTAGGTATCTACCCTGCAACTAGTATCACCTTTTTTAGTAGCCATTGTAAACTTAAAGTTCCATACATCAGATCATATGGGCCCCTAAATGCCTATGTCACAGTTGGTCTCCAGTGTTTACCTCACTTGATAAACATGAATGACATTGTTTCCCTACCAACCCATGCAACCTCACATGTGCCTAACTCCAAACTCTGTCATATCCCTCAACCAGTGCTCTGATACCACTATGTCATGACCCCATCCCCACAAAGTGTACCCCTCCTGGGCCGGCAATGTGAGAAGGGAGATAATGACCCCCGAGTCCCACCTCATGTAGGCCCCGGGTTGGTGACTAGCACTGAGGGTATAATAAACACACAAATGGGAGTCATTACCCTCTAAGAGAACACATGTGAAAGAGAGAGATAAGATAGACACCAATCAACTCCAACTCAGAATTGGAATATAAAAGAAACCCATGTTCATATATGAAATGTCATGAAAAAGTACTGCAACTGGAAGGGAAAAACTACAAGTACCCAAAAGAAAGTAAAAATAGCAACAACCACAAGCCTGAACAGCTCCTGCAACTCCAAGCTAGTAGAAACCAGCTTGATCTCCAACCTGCTCCAAGTGACTTGAAAAACGGTTTATATATACATAGGGTGATTATAACAGTATACTCATTAGGATCCTCCTCGAATCCTCTCATGCAAAAGTAAAGAAAGCATGCTAAAGCACAGTGAACAACAAGTGAAACTAACTCGTCACCTAAATAGGTATACTAAGTTCCCAACCTCACCATGGCTACTCTCACCAAGTAATGCATACAAGAATATATCATATAATAAAGAATATCAAGGGTACCCTGCTACTACTTCCCCACTGGTTTGCCACTTTGCCCCAATGTTGCACCTCCTAAGCATCTCTCTCCAAAAAGGCTTGCTCGCAGACACCTAGACAAAGCACCACAATATGAACCTCTTGTTCCACAAAGTCTTGCCCACAGACACCTGAGTGAAGCACCACACCATCCTCACAACCTAAAGTAACCAGGTAGTTTCCAGGATCCACCACAACTCTCATAACATGTATCATACGTCAGGTATTATACCTCAAGCCATTACAGTCCATACACTGAGTAAGGATCCTCAAGCCATCACAGCCTACACACGTTACACCTATAGTAGTACATAGAAAAATATATCCAGAATATATGTGTGTGAATAACCACAAGCCATTACATCCCTCTACATGCATATATGGGGAAAAATAACCAATGTGCCTATCAGCACAAGTAACTACCAAGAGAAGAGAGTGGGGCCAAAGGGGGTAGTCAGCCATTCGTCCTCCCACTGGAATGTTGGGGAAAACACCCCCCTAGGGCTCAGAATCCCTGGGGTGTCAGTTTCCCTTACTGACAGGGTGGAGTAGCATATAGAAACACAAAAAGTATTGGATATATTATAACTCACAACCACACTATGGGCATTACCTAGTCTTAGACACAACTGCAACTAACGTCTCTCAGACTCCAGGATACTACTTCTAAGACTAGGTATCCTATAAGCACACAACCATTTAAAGAGCTTTATTAGATTACATAATTCCCTTTATATCAGTTCTATTGTACATTAATTAATTCTTTAAACATTAATTAACCATGAACAATTCCACATTAAAATTTCGTTAGCATCACACCCAAAGTAAATTGTTCCTTCAAAAATTACAACCTCGTCATTATGTTCCAACATCTCCATCCCCATGGGTTAACACCATTTATTCAAATATTTATTACAGAATTAATTTCCCATATTCCCAAGCATTCTAGAAAAACATTCTATTCTACTAAACACAAGGGGGCTCAACCCGGTGAGTAGATGTACTACCCGTCGAGTCTTTTCCTCTTATAGCAAGATCGTATACCCATTCCCCTTTGAGAAGCTAAACACGGAAAGCATGTGGCATACCCCGCATGTCTTTGCCTCTTTCAGTAGAAGGGTAAGCAAGACCAACTGCCTTGATTAGTGTGGAAAAGTAAAGCAGATAAACAACCAATCAAAATTACCAAGAATTCAACAATCACATTCACTCCATTCCATCATCCCTTGTGTCCTATATGACACCCATATGCATAAACTGATGTATCTCGCCACTCTAAGCGTCATCTACTGCCACAACCAAAAACCTCTATGCCCCCACATATCACAACATCCATCCAGGATCACATCACAGCACAAACATTAGGAAAACAAAAACCACATTTAATTGGGCACTTGTCCCTTTAACAATCAAGAGGGTAACTCAGAACCCTTTAAATAATTATCAAACAATCAGTTCTTTAATCCATATTGGGTTAACCGATTTATTATTCATAGGTTCAAAATTCAGGAAACCTAACCAGTAAGTTTTCATAAATAAATAAACATGATTACTGCACTAATTTGATTAACATCAAATTACAACAAGAACCAGATTAGTTTACATTCCTCTTTATCTTTATCTAAACAATTATCAATTAATCCCAATTTATATTCTTTACCAATTTCCATCAATAACGAATAGCAAATTAAAGAAATCATAGATATCACACTATCTAGAAAAACATGAGGCAATAACATACGATCGATATCAATTTATTTATCCGGTTGAAATATTTATTATGTCAATTCCATTTTCATCCAGTGGGATTAAACATGATTACATTATAGTTTCACATAATAGAAAATAGAAGCAATGAATCCCCTACCTTGAAGAGTTCTTGATGTTCTTTATCCACACAACGGGTCACGATCCTCCTCTTGCGCCAACTGCATCCACCCGAGGATTCCACGGAACAACCGCACCAGCCAAACCCCAATAAAAACCCCATTAGAAGCATGGAGATTACATTCATTAATATGGGAGGGAGAAATAGGAGAAGATGACCCCAAAGGAACGACTATAAAACATACCTTATTTCGAGGATTGATCGATACAGCTCAGTTGCATCAAAATAGAGCGGAACCAATCCGAGGAGTAAAGTTTGATTTTGCAACTCCTACAAGAAGGATTGAAAGGTTATAGCGTCTCATAGTCGAGAACAAAGAGGAAGTACAAGGGAGGATGATATCTTGTCCCTTTTGAAGATTTAATGGGGTGACGGTTTAAGATACGCTTAATTCCCCATTAAAAGAAGATTGCATTAACCCATGTGGTTTGACCGAGTAAAAACATCCCGAGCCATAGGAATAATTAATATAGGATTTATGGTCTTTGAATCATCCGTCTTAATTTCAGGTTTGAAACATCATAGACGGTTCGCCATTCCAACACCTTATGAGGGAGATATGTTGGATACAAGATCCTGTAATAGTAATAATATTATTATTATTGGGTGTTTCATGGACCTGAGCCATGAACCATAATTTAATATTCCACATTAGACTTTAATCGATCGTATTAATGACAGGATCACATCGCCACTGACGAGAAGTCAATTGGACGTCGCAGGCGGGAGTTATGGCGGGTCGAAGATTTAATAATAATAATAAATATATTATTTTCCGAGCGCTTTGGGTACCTGATCCAAAAAACCAAAAAAATACATCCAATATTGGACTTATAATTTTCGTCTCGAAGTCATGGTCGCACTGCCGCTAACAGTTCATAAAACTGAGGTCGCACGAAGAAGTTACGGTCGAAAAAGTGTTTTATCAACAAAAACAATAATATGATTATTATATTATTATTTTTAATTGATTTATTTCAAATGCCAAAAGTCACCCACCACTCTCTCCAATTTGGTTCACCTCACTCCCTTTCACCTTAATTGATTTCCTTTTCTTTTTCTTTTATCACTTCCCCATTTAATTCTCACATTCTCTCTCCAATCGAACTTTTCCATTCAAGATTTCTTCTCCCACTCCACCAAAAGTGGTGCCTCCCCATGGCCATTACTCCATGCCCTCATGCCCCAACTCCTTTCTCACTTCAAAGTTATTATTAATAAAATTAATAATAACAACACCCATCATTAATGTTCTAATTTAATCCCATTAAATTAGTTGACCATGGTTATTCTCGTATTAAATTAAAACCATTCCATTTAATTAATCACACACTAAAATCCACCATTACCATTATTATTTAATAGTAATAAATCCTCTTTCAATTTCATCAATGGTTCTCCATCATTATCATTAATAATTATTATTATTATTGATACCCATTATTATCTTATAATTACTCCCTCTCTCCCATCAATTAAATCCTTCTCCCACTAAACTCACACGACATCTTCCTAACCCTAATTTTCACAAAGTAATGGATCAGAGAGGTCCGATCCATTAAAGATGTGAACATCCATAAAAATACAGAAATTAACTAACTATGAAACTGTGAAACTAATACCCCTTTAATAACGATTTTGACCTTTATAACTCATCGAAATGGCTATAAATGAACTTAAAAAATTATAATAAATAAAATATATGTGTAATAGTTTATGAATTCTGTAATTAATAAATCAAAAAAAAATTCCCAGGATATTAAGATAGAGTGCATAACACATTCAAACACAAGTTAAGGGACTCTTTAACTAAAAAACATTTTTAAATATATTAAAGATTTGTTTTACGAAGATTTCTATTTCAATACCATTTTTTAAATGATTTATATTAATTCATTTATTTGGAAAGGAATTTTCAAAAAATGGAATTTTCTAATTTCTATCAAAAGTTTTGAAAAAGGAAACTTTTAAGGCTTTAAGTAAAGGACTTTAATTTAAAATTCCTCCTTAATTTATCTTTTTAAAAAATTTAAAAATAATGTTTTTAAGCTTATATAGCATGAGATACATTTAATTATTTAATGACACCTTAATTTTTTGAATCCTCCTTTACAATATTACATTGTTCTTTTTAAATAAAATTTTTTCCTTTGTATATATACAATACTCTTTTAAAATAAGTAATTTTCCTCAAGGACTATTTTTATGATGCAAGTATTCTTGTTTAATAATTATGTTATTGTTCTTGGGTATTTTTTATGATGATATTTGGTTCCATTATAAACCAAATATGGGTGGTTCTATGATATTACTTAAATTTATTGGGTATGTTAGAAGTCGACCTTTGGTTATTCCAAATGAAAATGTGATAGTTACTCCAAGTATAACCGTAAGGGTTATGTCAAGTATAACTGTAAGCATTATTTTATAGTATCCATGAGGGTTACATAATAAGTAAGTATTAAAATGATGCCCCAATTTCCTTATATGATTTATTTTGTGATTAATATGTTTTTACATAAATCTCATTTTTTCACAAGGTAGGTTATTAGGTTTATGTTCAAAGGAAAGTGTATGTTACTTTTCAAGGGTGAAAATTATAACATTCTGAAAAAAAAATCACGAATTTTTCAAGTTTTCAAAGAAACTTTTATGGGTTTTATTATTTCCTTTGAGTCTTATTATTAAATTTTTTATGAAAATATTTTGGAATAAATGTTGATTTCATAGGTAATAAAAAATTTATTTTTACCCCAAAGTTTATTTTGAAAAAGGGAAATTTTTATAAGTATTGATGGACTAATGGTTTCTTTCCTTATTTTTATATCCCTTATTGAAATTTTTTTTCTTATCCAGAGTCTTTGAAAAATTTAATTGGGTTTAAGGAATAGTAGGACAAGGATGAGATCAATATGAAAAAATGTAAAGATTTATCATGAAAAGAAATCATGTTTTATTTTAATACTTTTGTTTGGTGGAAAAAAGTGGATACAGAGTTAAAGTGATCTATTTGTAATATATGGGTATGTTATGTATGAGTTATGGACTAATTATCAAAAACTACAAACCTAAAAGATCTTTGGGAATTAAATAAATTGAATTCCATTCTAAAGTCACTAGAATATATAATATTTAAGGCAGGGTCCTTGTAAAAATGGCCTAATTTTTGATTTTTAACTATTTTTATTTACATTAGAATTTGAGCCTCAACATTTTCTTTTTTTATCCAAATTAAAAAAAAATCATTTCAAGTATTATTATATGTTTATATGGATACATTTTGTAAAACTTGACTAGGTGCTGAATCAAATTATTAGAGGCCCAAAAGGAGCTCACAAATCAGGCCATGGAATATGTGCCAAGTTCGGAATATTTTTAAAGATGGGTCCATATAATCTAAAAGACTAAAGTAAATGGGATTCATATTTTTATACAAAAATATAAGATATCAATAATAATTTTATTCAACTATTTCCATGCATGATTCAACCTCCTGCATGGCCATAAATTCATGGTAAATTGAAGAATAAGAATATGAAGAGTCTTACTTCTTCCATATACCTCATAATATATCTGACCAAGCTAATCATTACAATATTTTTTGGAATATATAGTTATAATAAATATTTATGACTTATAATTATAAAATACCTCTTTTTATGATAGATTAGGTGATGTACAAACTTAATCTGCAACCTTTATTGACTATAAAACTCCTTAACATTTGGTCTTCTTGGGTTTCCATCACCAGTGAACTCTTAGAGAGATTTTTCAATTTCAAAACTTGAATTCATGATTGGATAGTATTTTTTGAATCCTAAAATTATCCTTCATTTTAAATCATAAAAAATTCCCATTATTTTGAGGATAATACTAGCTCTTCACCATTTACGATCTTTTTCGTAAAATCCTTCTTTTCTTCCATTTCAAAACTCCACATTCAAACAAAATCATTAACTAAACATGGATAGAAGGGTCGATCATTTATAATGAACCATTCAATAAATACTTGTCCATTAATAAACTTAAATATCAAATAATTACTGGTCAATGTCCATTAAACATCTATTTCTTTTTTAAGTACCAAATCTTGAGTCAAAAAATAAGGGTTTTATAATTTGGAAGGAACACAGAGATAAAATTCAGATTTATTTTGAGGTCATGATACGTTTGGAGGAGTATACTTTGAGGGATACTTTATTCACACTATTTCAACAAAGATATTAGGGGTTGGAGGAAAAGGATCTTATCTCAAATGTAGATAATTATGATTTGAATAGTCCTGAGGGGATATATGGTTTTATCGGTTCTAATAAAAATTAAATTTAGGAATATTTTAAAATAATTTTGGGTGAATAAAAAATATATAGATAAAAATGAATAAAATGATAAAAAAACATGGAATCATTGGATCTCATATAATATTATAATTTCTCATAATAAAATATTCATGGAAGTAAGTCCATATAAGCAGGTTCCATATAAGCAAGTTCCCTTACATAATCTAAGTTCCATGGCAGATAGTGGATTCATGTAAGATCTTTCCTTATGTAATCTATGGGTTCACATAAGAAAAAAATATAAATAATTTTTAAAGCTAACTAAATTTCATAAGTCTTATGACATATTTACACTAGTCATAAGAATAATCTTAGTTCAATCCAAAAACATAAGTAAAGAATTATATAACGAATGAAAATAGTAAATTATTATAGAATATCAACAAAGTTTCAATAATAATAAAAATCAAGGATAATTTATCATTCCTAAATCATAATTGATATAATTTATTCTTTCTAAATTCAAAGGCTTTGTGAAAATATCATCAAACTGATGCTCTATCCCTATGAATTCAAGATTTATATCACCTTTTTTAAAATGATCCCTAAAAAATTGATGTATTATATCAATATGATTTTTCCTAAAATGTGATAATTTATTTTTAGAAATATTAAAATCAATTTTATTATCATGTTTTATAGGTACATGATTAAATTGATATCCATAATCTAGTAGAGTGCTTTTTGTCCTTATAATCTATATACAATAACTTCTTGCAGCTATGTGTTCAACTTTAACAATAGATAGAGTAAAAAAATTATTATTTTTTACTACACCATGAAACAAGTTACTTCCCAAAAATATGACATGTACCAAAGGTTATTTTTTTAATCTAACATAAAATCACCAAAATCAATATTCGAATAACTAACTAATTCAAAAACATTCCCTTTAGAGTAAAAAAATAAGAAATTGGTTGTATCCTTGAGGTATAAGAAAATTATTTTAATGGAATTAATATGTGATTCCATGTTATTTTCTTGAAAATGATAATACATATATTCACTGAACATAATTTCAGGTTAGATATAATTTAAATATAATTAAATTATAATCTTACATATATATGTAGTTTGGTCAACTAGTTTACCAGTTTCATCCAAATATAGATTACATGTGGTACTCATTGGAGTATCACTTCCTTTTGTGCTATGATAGAGTGCTGTCGTGGGCGCCCTCAAATGATTAATGTGATTTTGGGATACTTAGGTGCAGTAGAGTGGCTGACCAAGGTCGTCTCTCAAAGGAGGAAGTAGATTTAAAAACAACTTTTTAAATATATTATAAAAATAAAATAAAAGATAATAAAAACACTACTTGAAAGGATGGGGGTTGGTTATAGTTTATGAATCTAGAAGAAGTTTGCTGGAAGAAGATTGTATATTTTTTATTTTTAGTTTTGAAATGAAGTTCGATTAAAATGACATGACAAAAAGATGTTTTTTTAGACAATATTTAAAAGAAGTAATCAATCTAACTCTACCTATTCAATCATTTATTAATCATTATCATTTAAATTAATATTCACTTAATTATGATCTCTTAATTTGTTAAATCCTAAACCCTACGAGAATTAACTTTACCACAAAGATGAAATTAATTAAACCCTAGGCTAGCTTCGGAACATGCTATCGTAGCACCCTGATTTGATTGATGTTCTAAGGATAGCTTATGTTCAGTGGTAAATTAAGGCACATCACCACTTTGGAAATGAGGATTAATTGAGTTTAGGGATTGTATTTGAACTCTACAAATTGATCTCGTGTGGTCTTGTATTACCGATTAAGATCGCGCTCTCACAATTCACACAAATCCCGACCTCGCGCGTTTTGTGTTTATTGTTCAATTGCTCACTTAGTTTCTTATAATTTAAAAACTAAATTAATGGATCATGTTTAGTGAATTAAATTAGATCATTGGTTAAAAATAAATTAATTAAGAAGGTGAGAGGTATATCGATTACTAAAAATAACTACTCTTCCATGGGCGGTGTAGTCATCGTAGAAGCGAATTGCATTTGCAACGGTTTATAATGGGTATAACCCAATAACGCTTCTACTCAAGAATTCCAAACCAATTAGGAAGATTAATAGAAGAAGAAATTTAAAAAAAATAGAAGAAAGGATGAGGAATAAAATAATATCAAAGAAGTTTATTACACAAATGAAAACATTACAAAATGAAGAAGAGAAGGAGGCTTCGATGAGGGGATCCTTGATTCAAGAGATACCCCTCTTAAAATGGTTGGATAATTTGGGTGAAACAAATTCTCCTCTGCCTCCAATCTCCCAATTCATGTCCCAACCTCACCAAATGAGAAAAACATCAATTTATAGAGTGGTGGGGAGGCTAGGTTCAAAGTGGTTTCAAGTGTGAATGGGGAATCTCGGCCAAATATCTTATGCCAACTTTCACTACCCATTTGACCACCAAAACGCGTGAATTGGCCATCCTCCCAGAAGGATAATATGTTCGCATATGGGTCCCCTATCTCCTCTCAAAATATGGGCTCAATAAAAGACCATATGAAGGAGTTATGGACAAAATAAAGAAGCTTTTCTATTCTGGAGAGTCCATCCCAACTTTGACTTCATGGCCCATTTTCAACAAACAAATTCACTCTTTAGCTTTGGTGTCCTGAATAAACGTTATAGATAATTAATTTAGGAATACTTTTGAAAAATTTCAAATTCAAATAGTAAATATAAAAATATTTATCTTCAAAATACTACAGTGAACTATAAAGGGTAAAACTAGAATTTTCACCAAATTTTCAAATGAATGATTAAATCCCCAATATTTTATAAATAAACATATTTAACACAATGTGAGGAAATTATATCATTTATTATAAATAAAATATTCAACAAAATAGTGTTTTATCAACTCCCCCACACTTACCCTTTTTCACTCCTGGGAAAAACCTCATATCAAGTAAATATCAATATCAAATCAAAACCAATTTTAAAACACTTATCCTTGAGATCCAACAATTACACACCAAGAAACAAAAGATATCATGCCTCATAAAAATCATTATTTCAAGTTCTCCATTTATATTATTCAATATATTTCCACTTCATTTATCCTCCCATGCACACAAAACACTTACCTAATATTCATTTTCACTCACCACATAAATGTCAATTTTTTTAGAAATGTCTTTCTCATCCAAACTCATACAAGGGTCACCATATGCTTGATAAATTCCTACATCTCCACCCGATGTGAGTCAAGGACATATTTTTATCATGAGGACTTTTTAGGGTTGTTCTGTGGGTTTCGATTGGTAGGATTTAGATGTGAAAAATTATGAGGCTGAATAAGGAGGGCTTGACTCTTTTTGAAGCAAAATTGCATTAATCTAATTTTCACTTAAATATGGTCTCCTCATTAATCCCCATAGTATCAATTCAGCTCCATCATCCTGAAAATTCATGGAATATTTTCATCATTCATCATTTTAGCATCAAAAATGTCAATCTTCTCAAACATGAGTTTCTTGAAAGCTCAAGATGGGCACAGCTTTCCACTGTAATTAGAAGCTCCAGAAAAGGCACAGCTTCACTTGTCATGAAAGCTCCAAAAAAGGCACAACTTTCAATATAATGATTTTCATCAGCCACAAACACATCTCTTCAAAATTTAATTTTCCATCAAAAGTATCACAGAATGTGGTAGCACAACACAAGATAGATTCCCCCACACTTAAGCTCAACTAGATTATGAAATTTCACTTCAATAGTTGGTTGGATATGGAAAATTGGCTTTTAATGTGGCTAACATAACAGGTTTTGCATGTATTCTAAGGGATAAAAGGATTAAATGTTCAAGTTAGGCCATTATGAAAAAGGATTATTTGAAATAGGGGCTTTAATACCAAACAAATGCCTCAATCATTTAAACACAAGTACCTCAAACCCTCAAGTTTTGACAGGAATAGATCAAATTCTGGTTAAATCAAGCATGGTTTGGTTCTCTCAAGAAGTGAGTTGAATGTAAAGAATATGAAAATAATGGTTCAGAAGCCTCACAGGAATGTGATTTCAAATATAAAGATAGTGAGATGTGGCATGGGATTCAAAATTCGGTGTACTTTTCATGAAATTACTAAATATTTGAACTTGAAACAAAGTTATTTCAGCATTTATTTAAGCTCAGTTTCAAGGGATAAATTGTTTCACTCATTTATATGCATTTCAAAATTGTGATGAGAATCATTTCAGCTCAAAATTTTCAAAAACAAAAATAAAATTGAAAAATAAACACCCGAAATTTGAAAAAAAAACACAATTTTTTTTTGTTTTTAAACAGGAAAACAATTGAAATTACTAAACTAAAATGTCCCCTCCCCCACACTTAAAATATTACATTGTCCTCAATGTAAAACCATGATATGATATATGCATATGAAATGTATAATTTTAAATAGGACAAAGAATAACAAAGTTAAAGGGTTAGGAATAGCCTGATGTGATCAAGTGATGATGGGGGCATGCAGTGTGATAAAATACACTACATCAGTAGGAAGTCCCTCAATGTATCTCTTCAAACGTTGCCCATTTACTGTAAAGCTTCTTCTTGTGTCCTCTTGTGTGATCTCCATTGCCCCATAAGGAAAAAAATTAGTCACAACATAAGGATCTAACCATCTGGAACGCAACTTACCAGGCATCAGCTTCAGTCGTGAACTGTAGAGAAGGACTTTCTCTCCAACATGAAACTTCCTTTGTTTGATCATTATATCATGATCTGATTTTGATCTTTCCTTGTAGAGCCTTGAGTTCTCAGATGAAGACAATATAATCTCCTCAAGCTCTTGAATTTGTAGCTTCCTTTGGATTCTAGCTTAGGCCAAATCCATGTTGCATTTCTTTATAGCCCAATAATCTCGATGCTCAACTTCCACAGGGAGATGACATGTTTTCCCAAAAACAATCCGAAATGGGGATATACCAATGGGTGTCTTGTATGCTGTCCTATAATCCCACAATGCATCATCCAAGTGCTTTCTCCAATCCTTCCTATTTGGCTGCACGGTTTTCTCCAAGATTTGTTTCAACTCACGATTTGAAACCTCAGCCTGGCCATTTTTTTAGGGGTGGTATGGTGTTGATGTTTTGTGTGTCACCCCATACTTTTGAAGGAGGGAAGCAAAATTACTATTGAAAAAGTGTGTCCCTTGGTCACTGATGATGGCCTTTGGTACTCCAAACTTGCAGAAAATTTGAACCTTGACAAAATCCACTACAACATGAGAATCTTCAGTCCTGGTGGCCTTGGCCTCCACCCATTTACTCACATAATCAACAGCAACCAAAATATACAAGAAACCATATGAACTTGGAAAAGGACCCATAAAATCAATGCCCCATACATCAAAAATATCACAGAATAGTATGGGTTGTTGGGGCATCTCATGTCTCCTAGAAATGTTCCCAGTGTGTTGGCAATGAGAGAACGACTTACAAAACACATGGGCATCATGGAATAAGCTAGAACAATATAATCCAAAGTCCAAAACCTTCCTAGATGTCTTTTGGGGTCCAAAGTGTCCACTACATGCAAGTGTATGACAGAATTGCAAAACAGACTCAAACTCATGATCAAGAACACACCTCCTAATAACTTGGTCACTATACATGCGCCAGAGGTAAGAATCATCCCACACATAATACCTAGAATCACTTTTTAATTTTTGGACTTGATGTTTCTTTAAAATTACGGGTATTTCATAGGAAACAATGTAATTAACTAAATCAGCATACCAAGGATGCGTACCTGAGATGGTATAGAGATGCTCATCAGGGAAAGTGTCCTGAAGTGGTACTTGGTCCAAGCTGTCATCCTCTAGTGTGCGATTAAGCCTACTCATGTGGTCCGCCACCAAGTTCTCTGACCCCTTCTTTTCCTTTATCTCGATTTCAAACTCTTGAAGAAGGAGCATCCATCGGATCAGCCTGGGCTTTGCATCTGGCTTCTTCAAGAGGTACCTCAGAGCGACATGGTCAGAAAAAACAACTACTTTAGAGCCCAATAAATATGAACAGAATTTATCTAAAGCAAATATGACAGCAAGAAACGCCTTTTCCGTGGTTGTGTAGTTTGATTGGGTGGAATCCAGTGTCCTCGATGCATAGGCGATCACATGTGAACGTCCCTCCACCCTCTGAGATAAGACAGGTCCAATCGCGAAGTTGGAGGCATCACACATAAGCTCAAATGGAAGGTCCCACTGTGGGGCCTGTATGATTGGTGGAGTGTTCAGACACTTCTTTAGCTCATTAAATGATACCCTGCATGAATCATCAAAATTGAAGTCAATATCTTTTTGAAGCAATCGAGATAAGGGTAGAGCGATCTTACTAAAATCTCTGATGAAGCGTCGATAAAATCCATCATGTCCAAGGAATGATCGAACATCACGCACACATGTAGGATATGGGAGGGATGAAATAATGTCTACCTTAGATTTATCAACTTCAATGCCATGTTGTGAGACTATATGACCTAAGATGATTCCCTTTTCGACCATGAAATGACATTTTTCAAAATTCAAGACCAGATTTTTCTCAATACAACAATGCAACACATCACCCAAACTAGAGAGACATTCATAAAATGAGGATCCATAAACTGTAAAATCATCCATAAATACCTCCATTCAGGTCTCAATGAAATCTGAGAAAATACTCACCATGCATCTCTGGAAGGTACTTGGGGCATTGCAAAGTCCAAATGGCATCCTTTGGTAAGCAAAGGTACAGAATGGGCAGGTGAATGTCGTCTTCTCCTGGTCCTCTACTGCAATGGGAACCTGAAAATAGCCAGAGAAACCATCCAAGAAGCAATAGTGTGTCTTCCCAGCTAGTCTCTCAAGTATCTGATCAATAAATGGGAGGGGTAAATGGTCTTTACGAGTGGAATGATTTAGTTTCCTATAATCAATACGCACACGCCAACTGTTTTGTACCCTCATTGGAACTAACTCATCTTTCTCATTTTTAACAACAGTAACACCACTTTTCTTAGAAACAACCTGAATAGGACTTACCCACTGAGAATGTGAAATGGGATAGATTATACCTGCCTCAAGCAATTTTTCAACATCTTTTTTAACAACCTCCAGAAGGATTGGATTGAGTCTCCTTTGTGGTTGCCTCACCGGTTTAGCCCCATCCTCCAAAAGAATCTTATGCATGTAAATGGAGGGGCTAATACCTGATATGTCAGCCAAGGTCCACCCAATTGCCCTAATGTTCTCCCTCAAAAGATTCAAAAGTTTTTCTTCATGTTAAAAAGGGATATTGTTAGCAATGATAACAGGTAATTTCTTACCACTCAACAAGTATGAGTATTTGAGATTTGGTGGAAATGGCTTGAGTTCCAGTGTAGGGGGGTGGTGTATGGATGGAGACATAGAAGGAACTGAAATATGTGCACAAAGAGCATTAGTATCAGAATATACATCATCAAAATCAGAGAATAAAGCATCAAATCCATTAGCATACTCAACAGCCACGTCATAATCAGAGTTCACATGATCAAAATTAGAGTATGATTCCATTTAAAAATCAAATTTAATAGAGTTTTTTGCATTATAAATGGGTGTGTAAGTACTCTTAGACATCAAACTAGAACCAATACTCATAATCTCCCTAAGCATAGAACAATCAAATTCCATGGGGTTTTTATTTGGTGGTTCAAAATGGGAGATAACAAAAGCAGAATGGTCCTCATTGGGGTACTTCATGGAGTCCATAACATTAAATATCACAACTTCATCCCCAAATTCCATGGAAAGTGTACCCTTATTGACATTTATGATAGTTTTTGCAGTTTTGAGGAAGGTTCTACCTAAGATAATGGGGGCATGAGAACTTACCTGATCATCCTCTATGTTAAGCACATAGAAGTCTGCTGGAAAGATCATGTCTCTTACCCGGACAAGTACATCCTCAAGGACTCCCGCTAGATATGTAGTAGCTCTATTCGCCAACTACACCACTACCCTCATCGGCTTCAACTCACCAACCTATAAAGAAGAGAATACAGAGTGAGGCATCACATTTATTTAAGCTCTTAAATCACAAAGAGCATCAGATAAGTGAAACTCCCCTATGGTACATGGGATGGTGAATGTCCCTGGATCCTTTTACTTTTTCGGCATTGCTAGAGTTGGTGTAATGAGTGCTGACACATTCCTTACAAGATTGATCCTCTCATTTCCCTTGATCCCTCTTCAATTGGTACAAAGTTATTTTAAGAATTTGGCATACTTTGGGATTTTCTTAATGGCGTCAAGTAGAGGAATGTTGATCTCCACATGCTTGAATGTGTCCAAAACCTCCTTTTGCATTGCTTCTTCAGCCATATTCTTGGTTTGAACAACCCTGTTTGGAAAAGGAAGGGGTTTAGGAGGAACATCATCAATATTTTTCTTACCTTTATCTTTCTCCTTGGATTTCTCATCAGTTGGTATGGAATGCGGCTTCTCTGGAGTATAGGTGAATCCCGGTGGAATGGTAGGTACAGATGTATCATTCATTTTCTTCCCACTTCTCAGTGTGATGGCACTAACATTCCCCTTTGGATTTTGAGTGGTTTGGGAAGGTATATTTCTATAATTCTTACTTACAAGTTCATAGAGGGCGGTGGAAATCTGTCTCATTTGAGTCTTCAACTCCCTCAGCTCCGAACCTTGACTTTTCAGCTCATTCTGTTGATTAAGAACATTTTTCTTCAAAATATCATCAGTATTAGAATATAACTTTGGTGGGGGATTCCCTTGTTGTTGGCTTGTTGATGCTTGGGCTTCAAATCTCCTTTGGGGTTGTTGGAAACCCTGCTGGTAAGGCGGAGGCTGCTGAAAGTTTTGTTGAAAGGGTGGTATTTGTTGTTGTCCAGATCCATACCTCATGTCTGGTTGATCTTTCCACCCTTGGTTGTATGTTGGAGAAAAGGAGTCATACTTCTTTTGGGGATATGGTTATTGTTGTTGCTGATATGGTCTCCCAGAGAATACTACTGCACAATATTTTGTTTCTTGTAGTTGGGGACAACAGTCAGTTGGGTGGCTTGTCTCAGTGCAAATGCCACAAGGCCTTGAAGGAGGGGGTACAGATATCCTTTATGCCAAATCAATTTTCCTCACCGTAGTTGTCAATTCTTCTAACTTGGTATCAATCAAATGACTCTCAAGAGAAGAAGGACTTACCTGATGTACTCCTCTGACATGTGGTGTACCTCGATCACCAAATTGTTGGGAGTTTTGGGACATCTTGTCGATCAATGCATGTGCGGTTGTTGGTGTCTTGTCCACCAATGATTCTCCAGCTGCAGCATCATCCATTCTCCTCTCCATGGGTGTGAGTCCTTCGTAGAAGTATTGGATGAGGAGTTGCTCACTGATTTGGTGATACGGACAGCTTGCGCACAACTTCTTGAATCTCTCCCAATACTCATACATTGACTCCCCTTATGCTTGCTTGATCCCCAAGACCTCCTTACGAATGGAAGTGGTCCTCGGTGTTGGAAAAAATCTATGCAATAAAAGACGTTTTAAATCATTCCAACAAGTTACATCCTCGGGTTGTAAATAATACATTCAATCTTTCACAGCTCTATCAAGTGAGAATGAGAATGCTCTTAATTTGATTTGATCTTCAGAAACATTTCTTGGTTTTAAGGTTGAGAAAACCACATTAAATTCCTTAAGTTGTTTGTTGGGATCCTCACCAGATAATCCATGAAACTTTGGAAGAAGGTGAATTAATCCATATTTCAATTCAAAGTCTGATTCGAGGTTTGGGTATGCAATACAATTTGGTTGATAGTTAATATCTGGTGCATCCAATTCTCACAATTTTTCTATTAAGTTAATTTCCATTATTTCCAACCATTGGTTCCTCTTTTATGTTTGAATTTGAATTGCTTCAAATTTCAATGTTTCCAGAAGAGAGGAATTCACCAACTGGTTGAATATTGAAACTTCCCGTAGACTGAGAATGTCTGATTTGAGCCCTAAGGATATGTTCAATCTCAGGGTCAAGATCTAAGAGATCTTCGGGATTAGTTCATGTCATAAATCAATGAAAGATGAAAAGAATTAAAGTGGACCATAGTAAAATAAAAATTATAAGTTTGAGTTGATGGTCCAAAAAATAATTAGAAGAAAATAAAAGAAGAAGAAAAAAAATCAGATTGGGTAAAGAAGGAAGAAAGAAGAGAGGAAGAAAATAAAATGTAAAATAAAATGAATACCTCTAATTAGTTGAATAAAATACTTGCCTCCCCGCCAACAGCACCAATTTGATAGAGCTCTGCCGTGGGCACCCTCAAATGATTAATGTGATTTTGGGGTACTTAGGTGCAGCAGAGTGGCTGACCAAGGTCGTCTCTCAAAGGAGGAAGTATATTTAAAAACAACTTTTTAAAAGTATTCTAAAAATAAAATAAAAGAGAATAAAAACACTACTTGAAAGGATGGGGTTGGTTATAGTTTATGAATCTAGAAGAAGTTTGCTGGAAGAATATTGTATTTTTTTTTTGTTTTTAGTTTTGAAATGAAGTTCGATTAAAATGATACGACAAAAAGATGTTTTTTAGACAATATTTAAAAGACGTAATCGATATAACTCTACCTATTCAATAATTTATTAATAATTATCATTTAAATTAATATTCACTTAATTATGATCCCTTAATTTGTTAAATCCCAAACCCTATGAGAATTAACTTTACCACAAAGATGAAATTAATTGAACCCTAGGCTATCTTCGGAACATGCTATCGTAGCACCCTGCTTTTATTGATGTTCTAAGGATAGATTATGGTCAGTGGTAAATTAAGGCACATCACCACTCTGTAAATAAGGATTAATTGAGTTTAGGGATTGTATTTGAACTCTACAAATTGATCCTGTGTGGTCTTGTATTACCGATTAAGATCGCGCTCTCACAATTCACACAAATCCCAACCTCGTGCGTTTTGTGTTAATTGTTCAATTGCTCACTTAGTTTCTTATAATTTAAAAACTCAATTAATGGATCATGTTTAGTGAATTACATTAGATCATTTATTCAAAATAAATGAATGAATAAGGTGAGAGGTAGATCGATTACTAAAAATAACTACTCTTCCATGGGCCGTGTAGTCATCGTAGAAGCGAATTGCATTTGCAACGGTTTATAATGGGTATAACCCAATAACGCTTCTACTCAAGAATTCCAAACCAATTAGGAAGATTAATAGAAGAATAAATTTAAACAAAATAGAAGAAAAGATGAGGAATAAAAGAATATCAAATAAGTTTATTACACAAATGAAAACATTGCAAAATGAAGAAGAGAAGGAGGCTTCGATGAGGGGATCCTTGCTTCAAGATCTACCCCTCTTACAATGGTTGGAGAATTTGGGTGAAACAAATTCTCCTCTGCCTAAAATCTCCTAATTCAAATACCAACCTCACCAAATGAGAAAAACACCAATTTATAGAGTGGTGGGGAGGCTAGGTTCAAAGTGGTTTCAAGTGTGAATGGGGAATCTCAGTCAAATATTTTATGCCAACTTTCACAGCCCATTTGAACACAAAATGCGTGAATTGTCCGGCCTTCCAGAATGATAATATGTGAGGATATGGTTCCCCTATCTCCTATAAAAATATGGGCTCAATAAAATCCCATATTAAGGAGTTATGGATGAAATATAGAAGCTTCTCCATTCTGGTGAGTCCAGCCGAACTTTGACTTCATGGCCCATTTTCAACAACTAAATTCACTTTTTATCTCTAGTGTCCTGAATAAAATTTGTAGATAATTAAGTTAGTAATACTTTTACAAAATTTTAATTTCAAATAGTAAATATAAAAATATTTATCTTCGACATACTACAGTGAACTATAAAGAGTAAAACTGGAATTTTCACCAAATTTTCAAATGAATGATTAAATCCCAAATATTTTATAAATAAACATATTTAACACAGTGTGGGGAAATTATATCATTTATTATCAATAAAATATTCAAAAAAAATAGTGTTTTATTATTCTATCCATGTCAAATCACTTTAAAATATTTTTGGAATATTGAATTTGTTTTAAGATAATTCTAAATTATTTTAAAAATTTTGAAAACCAAGAAATAATTTTAATTCCCCCATCAAAATAGTTTAAAATTCATTTTTCCGAAACTTTGAAAATTCAATAATGTTTTAATGAACCAAAAATTATTTCATCAATATATATTTGGTAAACTAAAACATCTTATGAAAATTTTTTGACAACAAATATAGGATCATCTATTCCTTTAAAAATAAATACTTGATTAAAAAGATATAAGCCTATAATACCATGATATTAAATCTTATTTTAAACCATTAAGAGATTTTGAAAGTTTAAAAACATTATTTTGAAATAAAGGATATGAAAATCCATGGGTTTGTTCAATAAAAACATCCTTAATAATATAACCATTAAGGAATTCACTCTTGATATCCATTTGATAATGTTTGAAATTTAGATCAGCTATATAAGCTGGAATTATCCTGATGGCTTCAAGTCTAGATACTGGTATGAAGGTCTCTTCATAATCAATACCTTATTTTTTACTATAACCATAAGAAACTAGTCTATCCTTATATCTAACTATTGTGCTAGATTTGTCATCCTTATTTTTGTATACCCATTAAGTGTTAAAAGTCAAGTAGTCTTTTGGCCTCTCAACCAATTCCCACAATTTATTTCTTTGAAAAAAATTTAATTCCTACTTCTTCTCCATTACCCAATATTCTTCATTGATTTCTTCATTGATAATTTTTGGTTTAGGATGAGAAAATAAAGCTTTATGTTTAGACTAGTTTATCAGTGAATCTTAGGTTTGAGTTCTTTTTTCTAAATCACCTACTATAGAATCTATTGGGTGATATTTATGGGTCATAAATGTTCTAGGAATTTATGTACATGATTCTTCCAAGTCCTCTATAGGTCTATATTGGATATATTGGTCAATAATGGATGATGTTTTAGGTAAATTAGTAGTGTGGTCAATAGTTTTGGATGTATTATTTATATTTGAATTAGACATATCATCCTATAAATTATCTATGGAAACATTAGGTTAATATGGATATATTTCATCAAAAGTTATATGAACATATTATCCCACTACTTTATTTATTTTATTTAACACTTTATATACTTTACTAGATATTGAATAAATTATAAAAATTTCCCCCTCACTTTTGGGTGAATTTTTTTTCAGATTCTATTTTGTGTTAAGAATAAAGACTTTGAAACCAAAAACTATGAATTAATTCACCTTAGGCTTTATTCTATTCCATAATAAATTAAAAAAAATAAAAAATAAATTGAACATAAAATGTAATTCAAATATCAATTCTTACTTTTTTTATTTATAATTATATTTTAGTTATTAAATATTTCTCTATATTACAAAATCTATATATTTATATATACATGAAATATATGTGCATTAGTTATATGTATACATGAATTATTGTATGTAATGAGTAAAAAATTGTTTTATAGGGGTAATATATTTAGGTGATAATAATTTTAGTTTTTTAAATTGTATACTATTTTCTTGTATTTAATTTGATCATTCCAATACTGACCAAGCTTGATTTTGATTGTTTCACTACATTGTATCACTACCCATCATCACTGTCAGTTTGAAACCCTACACTTAGGTTAATCTTGATTTTATTTTCTATCTGTTATATTATTTTCAATTTATCCTTATTATAACTTATGTAGAGTTTGGAGAAACTTTTCTAGAATTTTTTTATCCATTCTATAAATAAGGAAATATTTTTTTTATCTGTGACATCTTTATGTTGAATGATTTAAAATTTTCTTTAAAAAAATAGTATACATTGGATATAAAATAAGTAAGGAAATTTTATGAGGTGGAAAAATTATTATTAAATGTAAAAACATAACACATATACAGAATAGATAAAAATGTATTAGTTTATAAGTGCATGTAAATATAATATCATGAATATTTTAAATGAAAATTCAATATAGTGACTGTTTTATACTAATTTAAGGAAATATAATATAAGTAATAATATTTAATTATAGTTACAAAAGGAAAATTAATTTATATTTTAAATATTTATATGTAAACTTGGTTGGTTTAGTTTTATTTGAATAAATTCTGGTGTATATATTTAACCTATAATTTAATTTAAATTAAAAGTTTCCTGAAAATGTATAAACAATTGTGTGAGTTTTTATATAATGTCATAAAAATAATATAATATTAGAATGATATATCATATATTGGTGGTCCTATAATATTATTTAGTCTTACTAGATGTGATATTGTGAATGTAATTAATAGTCAAATTAATTATTGATTGAAGCTTATTGAGAATCAATGTATATAATCTGTCATTTATAGATTTTCTCTGACTCAAGATAATATATATTACATAAATTATAATTTGATTGATGGTAGATATTTGAGACTTACTTATGATATATATCAAGAGAATTAAATTCAAAGTTTAATGTTGAGGTTAGTACAATGGAAGATATTACACAAATCAAACAATATATACTAGAAAATAGTTGATTTGTTGTGGAGTATGTGTTTAAATTAGAGCTAGTTGTTCAAGTTGGATCAAGTGAAAAAAAAATGTATATGAGAACAAGGACTCTAGATGAAAGTTATTGTATTTGTTCCTAAATCATCTAATGTTGTAGTTAATCTACCTATGGTTGTGATCAATGATGATGATGATTTTGAGAATGAGGGAGTATTTGAGAGAGAACATGGGATGATGCTAATAGATGATCCAAAAAAGATACATGTATGGTTAGTGAAAAAATGATATTACACTATTGGTTCCTGAGTTTGATTAGGATGTGGCACAAACATCCAAATTTCCATGTATTTTCCAGGAAAGTAATATTAGATTGATTGATGATGAATTATTTGTTGGAAGAAAATTTGGGAACAAAGAGACATTACTAATAGTTATAAAGTAATACCATGGGAAAAAAGTATAGTTATCTCATATATGACTCTATGATATCAACATTTTATATAAAAATTTTATAGTATGGTTACACATGAAAGATGGGATTGTGAGCTACCCTTGGTAGAAATTCAAACATTCTAGAAAATTGCAATATTTTATGGACTATAAGCATGTTTTAATTTGACGATAGTGTGAGATGATAAATACCTTGATTCAATATTAATATCCTCCATTATTATTGGTACAATCATAGATAATTAAGATATTGTGTTGAGTTAATAGATAAACTCATAAAGAGTGAGTTTGAATACAAAATCTCTTATAAGAAGGAATGGATTGAAAAATAAAAATCTATTGAGAAGTCTTGTGATGACGAAGAAATTTCATTTCATGTTTTACCTTATTTGGTTTAAATGGGTCAGACTATTTTTTTGTTTGAAATAGTATATCAATGGTGAATAATCATGTCTCTATAGATAAATTATAATTTCATCAGATATTCTTGTCCTTCCTTCCATGCATCGTAACTTTCCCTCCCTGAAACCAATTAATTCTAGTGGATGACACTTCCCTGTATGGAAGAATAATGGGATTATCTTGATTTCTACCACTCATGGTGGAAATAAATATCATATTCCACTAAAATTTGTAATAGTAGAGAAGAATAATATAGAATCATGGAGTTGGTTTCAACCTTTTCTATGTGTTAATGTTACCGATAGGAAAGAGATATGCCTTATTGTAGATTGTTATCACACTATTATGTAAGTAGTGAATATTGATGATGTTAGTTGGACACCCCCTATTGCATGTCATCCTTAACTCACCATACATATTTAAATCAATGTAAGAACAAAATTTCATGATGAAAACATGAAGAAATAATCACCAAATTAGGAATTGGGTCACATCTTCTGCACATTATATACTTATAATAATTTATATCATTGGGTAGTTGTTTAAATTTTCCTTCCATTCCTTCACACCATAAGAACCAAGAAAATAGGTTTTCCATCAGAAATTATAATAAATAAGAGGAATGAATGAGGTTGTAAATAAGTACACAATGCACATTCCAAATCATAAATGGTCTTTAGTAATTGATTAAGAGAAGATATATGGGTACACAAATATATAAATTGTTTAATATATCAAAAAATTGTTCAAGGGATTTAGAAAATAACAAATCATATGAATTGTTTTTAAGAAAATTTATAAACATTTTAAATACTTTATTAATAGATCGGGTGATTTGGAGAACGAACTATTTAGAGGTCATCAGTACACCAAACAATTTATAAAGGATATTGAGATTAGTTAAACCCATGATACATCATACCAAGTGCGTTGTTTTAATAGGATATGAAGTTAGGTTGAAGTTAAAAAGGATTAGGATCCACTAACCGATGTTAGTGGTTGGTCGATGACCATTTTTCTAGACAATCACACTTGTGAATGCAGTTGCATCCAGTATTATAAGGTGACATGATCACATTTACTTGAAATACATACCTTAATCACATGTACTTTTATTATGTTCCCTTCTCCACCTGTCATGGGAAAATTATGCTAATCTGATGTATAGACTTGAAACATTGTGGGATTGCAATAGTTATAAATAGAGCCCAGTTAGAGATGTATAAATATTAAATTATTCTAAATATATTCAAATTATTATCCTAGAACCATCATGGTTGCATGATAAAGTCATAAAAAATATACACATATGATAAATTTAATGGATTGGCCTTAGGAGAAATAGATATGGCAGTGATGTGGTGGGTATATGAAGGAGGAGGATAATTGTAAATAGTGTCCCTAGAATTATAACATTAAGGGTTCATCATCATTCTTGAAATGATATTTTTTTAGTTTAATTGATTATTGTAATTTTTTGATTTTCCATATAAAAAGGTTTATTGGATGAAGAATTTCATTTTCTTAATTTTTGTTCTACTCAACAAATATATTATTTAAAATATTTTTTAATTTTTTAATTTTTTTTACCATTTACATAGATTACATCAAAATAGCTACATTCATGCCTCCAGGATCCATCACTTATTACTAAAAAGAGTGATAAAATATAAAAAAAATTGAGATAGTGGTGAATAAAGGATATTGAAAGTTTTTCTGGACTATTACATTCACCACAGGAGCATGCTAAAGCCTATTATCCCTTATTTTCATCAGTGTGTCTTGTATGTGTTGATCATGTGTGTCTATATAACCATTTAATGTTTTTTTCTACTTTGGTTGAGTGTTAAATACCATATATACATATATTTCATATGCCTCTAGGGTAGATAACAATTACATTTGAGTATTTCCCTATATTTTTTGGGTTTTCTTGTTGATGGTGATGTTGTTACAAGTTCAATGATATACAGTTAGGTGTAAATTATATATAGATATTTAGACATACCACTACCAAACATATTGAGGGACCTTAGAGAAGGTAGGTTATGGATTCCTTGGATGGACACCCATTTTGGCCTTAGTGACCCAGATTTATATGAGAGGAAATTATAGAGATATGAATAAACATACATTTTATGATTGATTGATGGTACTTTATTTATAGATCACTTCGAAACATATGTTCATTTGATGAAATTATCTTTTTTAGAGATTTTGTGCATACTAGATGATAGATTTGGGGTTTGAAATGTCTTGCACATCTGTATAGAAAACTGTGGAGGGAATCATTCTTGAAAATGAAAGATTTAGCTGTTTATTATTACAGGTGCGGGAATTGACTTGATTCCCCACACTTTCCCCTCAGTTTTTGAGTAATTTACCTATTGACTCATAGTGTATGTGTCCTCTAGATTAAATGTACTTTAAAATTTTAATAAACACTTATATTCTAATCAAATAACCCAATAATATAATTTTTTATTTTTTTAATATCAATTTATAAGTGCAACTACTCAAAGACACACACGCACATGAACACACACATATAAACCCTCACATTCTATTTCATATTATCACATTATTTTTTATCATCCATCTATTTAATAAGTGTATATGGATAAATATGGATATAATTATGTGTTATTTTTTAGTGAATTGACCAAATTTATTTCTATCCAAGTAGATTTATTAGATTCCATATGATTGTGATCTTATTATATGACTCATGACTTACTACACATAGAGGTTTTATCATTTTATAGTTGTGGTACCACCAATCAATTTTTATATTTTTTAGTGACACCAACCTGATGGGGTTATGATCTAGTTCAGATATCATTGATATATTCTAGAACCACCAGGGAAATTTGTAGAGGCACAAGGTATACATCTTACTTTAAAGTGGGATCGAGGTTTATAGACTATACACAAGCCATATATATCATTGTGGTATTCACATGAGTAGTATTGTGTCGTGATCCACTCCCCCCAAAGGCACCCCTATTGGGTGAAAATGGTATAATAGTTATAATAATGCCTAAATTCTACCTCTAATAGGCCATAGGCAGGATACAAGCACAAAGGGAATATCGTACACTCAAATGGGAGGCTTTACCCTATAAAGAACATGTAGAAAGAAAGATATGATGAGCACAACAATCATCTCCTGCTCATAAAGATAAAATATCCCAATACATACATGTAAAGTAAAATAAATCAAACCAATTATAAAGGAAAATACAAGTATCAAAGGTAAATACTTGGTAAAGACCTCAAAGCCCAAAAAAATTCTAAACAATCCTAAGATCTAGTAATTTCCAACCCAATCACCAAATAACTCATGTTGAGACAACCCGAGACACGTGCTCCTAGATTCGGTGCTAAAACATGTGGTATAATTTTTTTTATAAAAATTAACTAAAATATATGCAGTCCTTTACACATCCAAGGATATTTTTGGTTTATATTTTTGAGGATTAGGAAAAACATTACATTATATTAGGATTTAATACAAATTATTTAAAAAATTATTTGAATTTAATCACTCCAAATCCTTAACAAAACCAAACACCTTTTGAACTAATAATGACCCTATGAAAAAAAAATTAAAACATAGGGTGAGCATAAAATTTCCTAATAAGGGATTTTAAAACCATGAGTAAAATCCTATTATAAATATTATTTAAAAAACTATTTTGTAAACATTTTATATTATATAAAATATGAAACATTTGATAAATAATCTTAAAAGAATTAAATTCAGGATTTTCAAAATACAACCCCAAAAAAATCAAAACATTTAAAAATACATATCACTTTGAAAACACATTTTTTTTCAAAATATAATACCCAATGAAATATGTACTTGGATTTATCCCTAATGTTTTAAAATTTTTCTTTAAAAAATAACTTTTATAAAAATATATGATACTTGAAAACCCTTAATAAATCCATGAGGATGAAAACAATAACTCCATTAATAAAATATCACCTTGAGTTCATGGGTTCACTCCCCATTCTTCATCAATTCATACGATACCTTAGTGCTGTGATTTATGAAAACATTTTTTGATAGCATTTTCTTTTCTCATTTTATTTTCCCAAAAACATAATTTAAAAGACTGGATAAATTAATTTCAAGAGAAATTAATTTTATATCACATAATATTTAAAAAATCTGATTTTATAAAAATACCATAGTGGTTACAAGAAATCTAAATTTCAAAATTAATACTTTACAATAATTTATTTAAAGAAGGAATAAGACATAGGAAAATTATTTTCATAAACATTATGGAATATTAATTATAGTAAGATAGTATGGCTATATATTTAGACATTATTGACATATATTTATTTAAAATTACATTTCATTCATAAAATGATAACCATAAAATTCACTTAGAACTTGTAAATAAAATTCTTTAAATAAACCTTTCTTAGAAAAAGGCATAGGGAAATAAAACATTATACCCATAGTTAGTGTTATTTTGAAAATAAATATGGCATTGGAATTTTAAAAAATATAATTTTTATTACATGAAAATTGTTTTTGGAAAACCATAAATTATGATTTTATAAAATTTAATTTATATAAAAAAAGTTTTTGAAAATAAAAAACATAGGCTTGAAAATTAAAATCCCATTATATAAGGGTTTTCCCAAAAACAAAATCTTGCAAAAATAAAAATCTATTCTTATAGAAGGATTTGAAAATAACATAATATTGATAAAAATTTGTGTTCCCCTTATAAAAATAAGATTTTTTAAACTTAATTTTCTCTTACAATCATAAAATATAATTAAAAAATATAATTCCCTTACAAAAAAAAGGGTTTTATAAATCCCTAAATTATAATATTTGAATCAAATTTTCTTTACATAGAAAGGGTTTTAAAAATAAAATGCACCACGTTAAAAAATAAAATTCTCTTATAGAAGGGTTTTCTTGAAAATAAAATATTTCTAAAATAGAAATACAGTCTTCTATAAGGTATTTGAAATTAATATAAGTTTGATGAAAATAGAGTTCCCCTTAAAAAACGGAGTTTGAAATTAAATCACCATTACATAAAATCATAATATAAAAAAAATTAAGGATTTTCTTATTAAATATAGTTTTCTTAAAAATAATCCCTTTACCTAAATTTTAAAATTAAAATGATATTTTGCAAAGATAATCCACTACCAGATCTTAGAAATCACAGTATTTAACAAAGGATAAGGAGAGAACTTTGGTAGGTGTTGGGGTTCTCTAATAAGTGAATAGAAATTATCTCTATATAAATATATATAGGATTTTGATATATTGTCCAGAATAATTTTGAAGGTGGTATTCATGAAAAAGGATAATCAGGTATACCCTTTTTTCAATGATGAACAGAAACCTATGAGGCTCAATCATTTGAAGATTTTGAGTATGTGTTGGATTACAGTGAAATTTGGGGGTATTAATTCCATTATTTGATAGCTATAGATATATTTACTTATATATTTCATCTCCTTTAGATGATATAAATTGTAGAGAAAGTGATAAAATTAGTGGATTAAAACAAATGATGATAATCTTAGGTTAAAAATAGTTGTTTCATTGTATATATATATATATATACACATTCACTAATATTCCTTGGGAAGGCTTCTTTTCATAATACAAGCTTCACCTATGAAATTGACATTGATGATCACTATGGTCGAAGAACATCAAAATGGTCTAGCCCTTTGTTTGGTAGTTTTAGCATACTAGTTTTTTCACTACAAGGAGTTGATAATAGTGGAAGGAGGTAGTATAGATATGGACTATTTTTAGTTCATTAAAATAGGAAATTACATGTATCAGAAGGAGAATATGACAACAATTAGGCTTCTAGGTTGAATGTGTAGAAGAATATGAAGGTTTGAATTGATTAGATGGTTGGGATGGATTAAATCGAAGGGTAATGATTTATGATTATGTTTTTAACATGATTAAATAATACATGTGTTTCTAATACCACATCTAAAAAAACTTTTTCAAGGACCACTATAAATTGCAACCACTTTCAATTTTAGTTCATGCCAAGGCACTGAGGGATCAACATCTAGACATAGATACACACACACCTGGTCTCACTGGTAATGTCGAACCACACTACCCATGTCTATGTGCTCAGCTAAGTAATATTTGTAGGTTCTTCACAAGCCTATTGACACATAATGCGGGTGTTATGTTCCCACTCTACCATCAAGATTATTGGGTCAACCTTCCTCCACCACGTAATGCCTTGACCCCAAAAGGCTGGTGTTGGTTCATAATTTTATTACATTGGAATGATTTCAATGAATCAAATCCTGAAGGACTGATCAGTTTAGTAGTCTTGGAAATATAGATTACATACATGATACACATAATACATTGGGAAATATAAAATACAAACAGGATACATAATAAAATAAAACAAACTAAAACTTTGAACACTTATTCAAATATTTATTCTTCATAACCTAGGGAAAGGAAACATAATAAGGGTGATCTCAAATGCTCAGTAAAGGTATGAAAAGCAGAATAAATATTTAATCGATAGGAATAAATTAACATGGAAAGGTAAATAACGGATAACACATTCCATTCAAATAACTAGATAATAAAATATCAATATGGAAATGTAAGGAAATGAAACACTTAATTAATAAATTGAGAATAGAATGCATTCAAATATATGTTCACACAAAATCTCATGGATAATAATAATAATAACCGAAATATCTATGAAGGAAATGTTTAATTATTGGATTTCATGTCTATGAAACACAAAAACCTATTCTATCAAGACCTTTCATAATATGGTTTAAAACTACAGATAGAAACCCATTTAATTTGGATAACTTATTTGTCTCATGAGAACCTATTGATTCATTGAGGGGATATATAAATTACAATACCCACCCATCATTAATATTCAAAATAATTACTCATATCAATTAATTAAAATAGATACTAGGCCTTATCAAATATATTTATTGAATAAATAATATTTATTTATAAATAATT
Organism: Viscum album; assembly: GCA_963277665.1. Classification (NCBI taxonomy): domain Eukaryota; kingdom Viridiplantae; phylum Streptophyta; class Magnoliopsida; order Santalales; family Viscaceae; genus Viscum; species Viscum album. Next base: position 1,641,768,196 of record OY728163.1, on the reverse strand, counting down.
CTTCATTTAATCAAATAACTATCAAAGTGAACACCATATGTAAAAATGATATACAGTTTAGGAAATACTAATATCAATTGTTTGATAATATTCATATTCAATTAAATTTATAATGACAAATTATTAAAATAAATTTATTGTTTCAATATAAAGTTAAAAATCACAAAAGGAAGTGAGATTTCAAAGATAATCATTAAGAACATTCTTCAAGAGAGTAATCTTTAAACATTCCAAAGTGTCTCATACCACTTTGGAACATTTAAATCATACTCCCCATGAAGGAATAAAATTAAAAAAAACTTATAATATCATGAGACTAATAATATTCAATATATTACATTAAAAAAGGAATTATATACACCATATAAAAGTTAATTGGTTCATAATAACAATTAAGTCTCAATGGAATATAAATTGAGATGAAATTCCCTTACCTTAACATTACTTTTGTTTTGTGGTATTTATCCTCCTATATAGTGGTTTAAAATATGTTACTAAATTATTATTTAACTATACTCATGTTAATAATATCATATATTAACTTCTTACAATATTTTATTACCTGTTTGTTAACACTCTTTCATTATTTTAACTATTTCGGGTGTTAATTGCCCAGTTTTCTCAAGTATTTTTTTACTTGTGATTTTTTTTATTAATTAGATCATTATTTCATTATATAAATAATTTAAAACATGAATTAATTATCACATATATTCAATAAATATGTATTATAATAATCTATAATGTTTTCTGATAAAAAATGAAATGCACCATTCATGGAGACTGTAAGTCGTACGTTTGCATGAACGCTACTTTCATTTCTTTTTCATATTAAAATAATGAAAATTAAATGATAAATATGTATACTATAAGTAAAGTATAATATATATGTTATATATGTTATATAGGTTTATTAAAACCATATTTTATAAATTCCATGTATAGTGTGAATGAGTCACAATGTTTTGAGGTGGTGGTAGTCCATGCTTCCACAAATGATGTTATCGTATTTACACAAAATGGAAAGTATAAGGGTATATGTTATAAAAAAATAAGTATAAATACATAATAAATATAATATGTAACATATATAAGTATAGTTTCCATCATAATGACCACCATGATAGGCGGTAAAGGAATAACGAACAATCATCATTTTGTGGGGTTGTAGTTTGTCGTTCACATAAACAGTATATTTGTTACCCATTAGATGGGAGTGTGTGTAATTTTAGGTCAAAAACTTATTATAAAAATATAAAATAATATTTATGATACTATTTTTGTTATATAATTGTGTAATAATGATAATTTAAAGAGTGAAAAAACAAATAAAACTAGAGAGCTTAAGGAAAGATGTTACCTATTAATAGGGTAACTCCTTTTGGTTTGTACCAAAAGGATTCCATGGATTTCTTCCTAAACAAGGTGAATATTCTAGGATTATGGGAGGGATTTTTAGTATCTATATATGTAGATATTTATCGAGACATTTTGTCTTGATAGGTGTGAATAATTGGTAGGAGATGACGCCTTTTATAGTGGAGGAAGAGTGGAATTCTTGTAAATTTTGGGAAAGGGAATTCCACCCATGTTATTTCCATTAAAAGTGGATCCAATAACAGTAAAAAGTAGATCCAAGAGAGGATAGGGTCAAAATATGTCCATCCAATGGCTCTTGGACAATTTTATAGGTTATTTGGTCCCTTATGTTTAATGTTTAGTCCTTTGTTATGCTTAATTTCACCTTAATCATTGTAATTAATTTTAATTACATTATCTAATATTTTTTTTCAAAAACTAATTTGAACTTATTAGAAATTATAAATTATTTTGATTCTAAATATGTAATATTTTTTCCAAAATTCTAATCATATAATTTTCTGTAATTAATTTAAATTTAATCCCGTAGATGGGACGACAATGCTGGTTTTTAAAGTAAAAACGTCCAAAGTTTTCTATGTTTTTATAGTCAATTTCAAAGTGAAATTGATTACAATGACATAAATTGGATTAATTGATAAAAATATGATCTAATTAAACTTTGAAACCAATTTAAAATATAATTTAACCTTATATATAAATTAGATGAAAAATCGGTTTGGAATTAAATTTCAGTATTTTTCACTATTCATTAAAAAATGAAACTTCACAGAAAAATACCAAAAATTTACCCTAAACTAATTTTTTGTTTCTATTAAAAATATTAAGTTTATTTTGATATATTAAATTTATAAAATGGTAAAAATTTGGATTTAAAATAGGTTCTCCATTAAAAGGAGGTAAAACTTCCTTAATAAAAATATAGTATTTTATGCATAAAATTTGGATTGTTTTTATCTTAAGCCTATAAAATGTATTGGATGAATATAAAAAATATTTCACTAAATATATAATATATCACATTAATATCACTCAATCATTTTAATTAATTTACTTTATTAGGGTTAAACAATTTTGTGACCATGATAATAATATTTTCCATTATATTCAATTGATTTTCATATTCATTTATAATTAATTTCAAATAAATGATATAATGGATCGGATCTCCCTAGTCCATCAATTTTTTAAAATCCAGTGTTTTTGGTGTTCTGGGAGGAAATAATAGCTCATTTTACGAGTTTTCCCAAATTCTAATTTTTACATTGGTAAGAAGCATCGATAACTTGATATCGGTGGCTCAGTGTCAGTAGCTCAGCATCGGTGGGTTAGCATTAGTGGATCCGCATTAGTAGGTCAGGCATCGAAAGGTCGGGCATCGATAGTTCGAGCATCGGTGAGTCACGTCGGTGAATCTCTGTTGGTGGGTCACGTCGGTGAATTATGTCGGTGAGTCATTTTAGTGACTCACATAGGTGACTCACTATCAGTGACTCATGTCAGTGAGTCATGTCAGTGACTCACTATCAATGACTCATGTTGGTGACTCACCCATCGATGAGTCATTTACTGCTTTTTTCAGTTTCTCCCCTCTTACATTTTATTTTATGTAAACCAAGTTTAAAACCTTTTTTGAGCATTTCTAAAGGCATTTCAAAGTATATTAATTATATCTTTAATATCATAATGCTCTTAGGACTTTGAAATAGTCAAACTACATAATCATGACCACGATCCGACTTCAATGTCCCTTGAAAAGGTTTCCTTCCATTGATATAGGATCTGGATCTTCTAAGCTGATATCTTCTCTTCACCATGTGTTTCCTTTTTCTCCTGGTGCACCCAAATCCTTTCTTCCCTATGGAGTCATGTATTGTGTTGTGTCCTTCAAATTCAGTTTCCCTTCGAGTCTCCTACTACTTGAGTGATCATCTATTTTGGCACAATGAGGAGTTTTTGATTATCTTTTCTTCGAAGTAGGAACTCCTTCATCTCTATTTTAATTTTGTATCATGTGGGGTGGTAGTAATGATGTATTATTTTGGGTATAATAGAAACCAATTTAAAAAATATAAATGAGGGACAGGGAATATGATAATAACAAAGATAATTGGACCTATTACCTTAGTAATAAATAAGGGATGATGTGATGCTGATTATGATCATTTGTTTTAGCTGTTATATTTAAAATCTATTATGAAACATATGGGTAGTATCCTTTTTAAAATCATTGTCATTGGTGGTCTTTTCTTGTTCATGGGTGATGATTTATACTTTTTGTTGATCCTCTATTGAATGGATGAAAATATGAGAATCTGATTAATCACGGTCACCCAATTAAATAAATGTATTCCCCGAGATTAAACATGTTTTTTGATCACCCCTGAATTATGAAAGTGTAATTAAAAAAAGAATTGGTAAAATATGAATACACTTTGTTTGATACGTTTGGTTGTTTGTTTTGTATGGTTATTTTTAGTTTTAGTGCCTTGTGTGGGATGTATGGTGATGCGGTTGGAAGCACGGTTGTGGGTGCAGGGGCGGACAAGGGGGTTGGATCTATGGGTATGGTGTGGTATTTTTGTGTAGTGGTGCTATGTAATTGGTGATGGTTGATGCAAGTTTCGTGTATGGGGCGGTATGGGTGGTGTAATGGAATATCAGGTTGAGCGGTTGTTATTTGTGGAATGGATGAATTTTTTATGCAGTGGGACTGTAATCTGGTTGAGTTTTTTTGTTTTGTTGGATGTGGTACTTGGGGATATTGAGGATGGTTTGGGAGGGATTGTTTTGAAGAATGATTTTCTTACCTTGTGTGGGAGTTTCACCAAGAGTTTCGAGAGACTGGTATATTAGGAATAGGTGTTAGAGTGGTTTCTTAAACCCTGGTCCCTCATTCTCTGTTTGGATTTAGTAGTGGTTGGTATGGTTGTTTCACCCTTACAGTGTGTGTTGTGTTTTATATTTTCCTAGGTAGGGATGGAATAAATAAATTTGGGCTTGTTAAATAAATAATTTTAATTGGTTAAATGAATTGGTTGGGGTTATGAATTAATTTTGTGGTTGGTTGTGTGGTTATGCATTAGACGTGGTAGCAAGGGCAGTTTTTTGTGGGCTGGTTGTTTGTTTGGAGAACTCATAGGTTGGACTAAGTGTTTGATACATACATATATATATATATATATATACTTGTTGTTCCTTTTGATTTCTATACGCACCCCATCCGTGTTGAGCACTACGTGCCGAACACCCCCATTATTATGGGGGAGGGTTTCTTTTCCCAACATCCTGGTGGGAGGAAAGATGGCTGGTTATTGGCTATAATATTCTCCCTCTTCAAGGAATTGGTAGCCCAAGACTCTTCGGGTAGGTTGCGATGTGTTTGTGAGACTTAGGTGTCTGCGGGTGAGGTGTGCTTTCCCAGGTGTACTCATGATGATATATGTTGTACTTTCCCAAGTGTTTTGGGGATGAGGATGTGGTTTTGCAGACCAGGTGTCTATAGGTGGGATGTGATTTGGTTTTATCCTAGGTGTTTTTGAGTGGGATGTGGTATGTGTCATAGTTATGTGCGAGCGAGTTGTGATAGTGTGGATGGTGCAAGAGTGTGGCAGCGTCAGGATGTTCATCATTAGGGATGAGCAGTTAAACGGTGGGAAGTGGTGTAGGGTACCCTATCATCGATGTGCTTACTAATTTACTTTACTTGACTTACATTATTTGGTGAGTGTGACTTGGTTAGGTTGGGGTGGATAGTATACCTTGTTAGGTGATTTTTAGTTTCTATTATTTTTCTCACAGGGGAATTAGTATGCTTCTCCCACTTTTCCATGAGATAATTTGGCTTTTCCTACTGAGTATACTTATATGCTCACCATATGTATATAAAAGTGTTTTTAGGTTTCTAGGGAGATTAAGTAGACTATGTTGGACCTTACTAGCTTGGGAATCAGAATAGTTGTTGTTTCACTACTTATCTTTGTTCTTTAGGTATTTAACTTGGGGATTTTTATTTTATTTCTAGCAGTTCACTTTAAACATGCATATGGGATGGATTTTGGATTATTTTATTTATATTTCTTGGATTTTTTTTTTGAGGTTGATACATCTTGTCTCTCGATATTGGTTATTATGAAAATATTAATGCATCCCATTTAGTGAGATTTTAATACCCTTGGTGTTGGTCGCCACCCTAGGGCCTATTGGAGTCAGGACTTGAGGGTCATTATCTCTTTTTCATCTTGAATAATGAGGGTCATGATAGAATGGTATCAGAGGTGATGGTTGAGAGATAGGATGGAGTTTGGAGTTAAGAACATTTGGAATTTCACGGGTTGGTAGGGAAACAATGTGAGGTGATATTGGTGTGTGATATAGGCTAGGGAAGACCGGCTAGGACATAGGATTTTAGGGGCCCTATGATCTGATGCAAGGACTGTGAGCTTATCGAATGACCAAGTAAGGCAACACCATTTGTGGGATAGAGACCCTAGGAAAGGTACATGCACCATGATGACTTTTTTTCTTATTTTTAAGGTTTTTTTGGAAATTAAAATAAATAATGAGTTAAAATGAATACTAAATAAATTTCATACTACTTAGGATTAGGATTTCCTTGTTTACCTTTTAGCAATGACACCCAGTCATCATCCATGAGTGTCTTAGGTAGTGGAGGATCAGTAGGCCAATCTGTCTGATCAGTGGAGGGTTGATCTAGAGGAGGAGGAAAACCAATGGAAAAGAACATTATGTTATTTCCAGTGAAATAATCAGGGAAAGTATAAGGGAAGTGTCTCGGACATGGAGAAAAAGTGTTGGCTTGAAGATCTTGAGATCACCTTCAATTTTATATGGGATCAAAAAGGTAATTGGTTCCATTGGTGTTTAGTCATATGAGTGGAGATATGTGTCAGTGGTGGACACTATACCTAGGGAAGATAAGGGAGGATGATGTTCTATGGTTCAATTTCAAGAATGAGTTCTGCGAAGAATTTATTTCTTCGACCATAAAGGCTGAGAATCTATGGGAGATACTCTCCCTACAGTAGGAGAGTATGTCGGTACGGGAACTGGGGATCAAGTTCAAGGATCTCCTTTTATTTCCTCAGGATCTCTTTTTAGATTAGGATTCTCAGGCGAGACACTTAGAGGAGGCACTTTTTCTCTCTCTCTCTAGTACGCAGTTACTCCCTTCACCTTGCTAACATACCTAGAGGTCTAAAATAAAGTGGAGGTAGTTGATAGTATACACTTGAAAGGAGGTATGCCATGAGAGTAGAGATAGCAGGGTCCTGCAAAAGGAAAGGCTTCTAGAAGCATGCCTCAGGCACCAGGACCATCATGGTTCTAGCCAATGGGTATTCGACCTCAATAGTTTTAGTTTTGACCTTCTAGTCCCTGTGCTTTTCCCATAGTCTTGGGACCAAGGTGTTTGCTTATAGAGGTCATTCGAACCTTCCTATTTAGTTCCTAGTTCGAGCTCTGTATGGTGGAGGTGGTAAGGTTCAGTTCCTACCTCAGCAATATTTTTTGTCTATTCCATTTTAGCAGTAAGAAAAGTAGTCTCCTGCTCCACCAAGGGGAGATGAAGCAAGCAGAGTCCAACCTCAAGGAGTTCCTCAGGGACCTCGACCCAAACATGGTTTCGAAGGCAGTCGATAACATAGGGGTAGAGGATCTAGGCATGGTCAGTTACAGACCACATAAGTAGTAGGTTCAAAGATCATTTGAGGTACGATCAGTGTGTACAGTACTCTTTATTATGCTTTATTTGATTCAGGAGCTTCTCACTCCTTCGTTTCACCCGCTCCATCCCATGTCTTTTTACTAGACATAGAGAGAATTTCTATTCCCCTGGTGTTAATAACACCATTCGGGGGTTATAATAGCTTTTTTTATGTTTTCTAAGGATGTAGATTGATGTTGGGGTTGCATCAGTCCAGTGAGGATCGCTTCTTTCTATAGATGCAGCCCTATGATGTCTTCCTTGGCATCTACTTGTTATTTTATATGCATTATTTTATCTAATTATTCCATAGTAGAGTCATGTTTTTATATGTGAATGGATAATGTGTGGATTTCATTAGCAAGATTATTTTTATGATGGGCAGTCGGCATATGGATCCTATTCTTTCTTCGTTGGCTGAGCTATCAGTGGAATCAGTTGATGCTAAAATGGTGGGGGTTCCCATAGTTTTTGGGGGGTTCTTAGATGTTTTTATTGAGGAGGTTATGACTCTACACCATCAACGTTACATTGAGTTTGGGATAGACTTTTATCTCATTTCTTCTCCGATTTTTATGGCTCCTAATCAGATGACACCATCTAAGCTACAGGATATAAGGATTCGGATTAATGATCTAATGAAGAAGTAATTTATCCAGCCCATTGTATCATCATGGGTTGCTCTATTCTGGTTCAAAAATAAGGAAGATGGTGTTTGAGGCTATGCATAGACTATTGGAGGTTGAATCAGGTAACGATTAAGAACCATTGCCCCTTCCAAGGATAGATGATCTTTTCGACCAGCTAAGGGGAGGGAGTAAGTTGGTTATCTAAGATAGATATGTGGTCTAGATATCACCAACTGAGGGCGAACGAGGATGATATCATGAAGACTACTTCTAGGTCCAGGTATGGGCACTTCGAGTTATTGGTTATGTAGTTTGGTGTTACGAACACACCAGCCGTATTCATGGGACTTATGAACTCCATATTTTGTGAGTTCCTGGACCAGTTTTCCATCATATTCATCAATGAAATTCTGATCTACTCAAAGTCATAAAAGGAGAACACTAAACATTTTAATATTTTCCTAGAGGTCATTTGATGCCACCATCTCTATGGAAAGTTTTCCAAGTGCAATTTTTAGACACAGGAGATTCACTTCCTTGGACATCTGGTGTCTCAGCAGGGTTTAGTAGTAGACCCATTGAAGGTCAAGGTATTTGTTTCTTTGTAAGTAACAAAAATTTTGCAGAAGTTTGCAGATTTATTGGTCCAATGGGATATTACTAGATATTTTTACCCAATTTATCTTGATTTTTAGCTCTGTTGATAGCTCTAACCATATAAGGCCAAGTTTTTGTGTGGAGAGATCAGTGTCAGGCAGCGTTTGACTATCTGAAGGGGAAGTTAGACAGTGCTCTAGTGCTCTGGTTTCTAGAGGAGGGTGTGATGTTCGAGGTTTTTTGTGATGATACCCATCTAGGATTAGGATGTGTGTTGATTTAGTAGTGAGTAGTGATCTATTATGGGTCTAGGAAGTTACGTCCCCATGAACATAACTATAACACCCATGATATGGATCTAGCAGCAGTTGTGTTTGTGCTGAAGTTTTGGTGGCATTACCTCATTGGAGAGTGCTTTGTGGTCTTCACATTTCACAAGATAATGAGGTATATCTTTTCCCAGTGAGACATAAACTTTTTTCAATGGTGGTGGATGGGTTTCCTCTAGGATTATGACTTCAAGATCTCTTACACCTCAAGAAAGGGTAATGTTGTTGCTGGTTCCTTGAGCATGAAGTTTCATAAGAAGTTAGTTCAATAATTTGTGGATTCTTGGAAGAAAATGGAGGAGTTGGATTCCTTGAACATAGATGTAGGAGTGGATGGAGTCAAAGGATGTCTGTTTCAGATGATGGTGTAGTTATCTTTGAGGTAACATGTGTAGAAGTCTTAGTGGGGAGACTTTGAGGTAGAGGGGATGTGTGATCGCATTGACCAGGGTGATGATTTGGAGTGATGGTTGGAGGATGGTTAGAATCATATGTTTTTTCATGAGAACCTATTTGTTCTGGTAGAGATGCTTGAGGTAGTTATTTGTGAGTTTCATACCTCACCCCTAGAGGTACACCTGGGAGTTTCCAAGATGTATCACGGTCTGAGGGAATATTTTTAGTGGCCCAGTATAAAGTGAGTAGTTGTGGAGTTTTTGGAAAGATGCCTAGTGTGCCAGTAGGTAAAGGTTAAGTATCGAGTTCCCAGTGGTTTGTTGCAACCCCTATATTTCTCCAAGTGGAAGTGGGATGAAATCTTTATGTATTTCATCATAGGGATACCCATGGATCAAGGAGTTTGTGATGATATTTGGGTAGTGGTGGACTAACTAATGAAATCGGATCACTTCTTAACAATTAAGGAGTCAAGCATAGTGTATACCTTATCTAGGAGGTGTGTGGATGAGGTGGTGTGACTACATGGGGTTATGAGATCCATCATCCCATATTGGGATAAAAATTTTAACTCAAAATTTTGGAGGGGATTGAAATATACTTTTGGCACTCAGTTACACCTCAATACTACTTTCCACCCTCAGACAGATTGGCAGACAAAGAGGACCATCCAAACGATGGAGTACATGATGCGAGCATGCGTCTTAGATTTTAGTAGGTTTTTGGCATGACATTTTCCCTTGTTAGAGTTTTCTTACAACAATATCTATCACTCTACCATTATCATGGCTCCGTTTGAATCTTTATATGGAAGGCCATGTCATTCACCTTTGTGCTGGATAGAAGTTAGGGAAATGACTATTCTTGGACCTGATGTGGTGTAGAGCATGACAAAGAAGTTTCATCTCATTCGTGAGAGGCTGAAGGCAGCACAAGACCATTAGAAGTCATATGATGATCGCAGGAGAATTCCCTTGGAGTTTTCGGTTGGGACCATGTGTTCTTGAATGTTTCCCCTCAACGTGGGTAGGGGAGGTTTGGCTGAGGGAGTAAGCTTCATCCCAGGTTCATCGAACCCTTCGAGGTGTTGGTGCAGGTTGGTGAGGTGGTATACTGGTTGGAATTTCCACTATAGTTGGATAGGATCCAAGAAGAATTTCATGTCTCCTAACTTCATTAGTATCTTCACGATGGCTCCCATGTCATTGACTATGGAGGGTTGGATATCGAGGATGATGTAATGTTCGTGGAGCGACCAGTGGAGATTCAGGATCATCAGGAGAAGGTTCTGCATGAACAGACCATTCCTTTGGTTCATGTATTGTGGAAGCATGGTAGCTTGGAGGAGATTACTTGTGTGGGAGAAGCACAGATGTGTGCCTAGTACCCAGAGTTGTTTTGAGTTTTACTTGTGTGCTTTACTTATGATGTAGTTCTTGAACATTGTTTTCTATGATATGAGTTATTTCCTTATTTGATAATGTGTGATAAAGTCTTGACATGTAGAAAATGGAGGACCTAATTCCTAATCGATATACATTAATTGAGATGTGATTAAACCCGTTCAGGTGAGTCAGTTCCACCCGAAGTGGATAGTATCTTGACATGGAGGAAGGAATTCCCTGATTCATGTGTCCGGACAGTGGTTTCGGTGCTCATGTGGTGTGTCTTCTTGTTGGTTTGGGGTAGTAAATGTCAGAGGATGTGTTCTTTGATTTTGAGGTCTTACTCCACATTTCAAACAATGTAGGGCGGTTTATCCTTGAGAGGTATCTTATGTAGTGGTTGTTTGGACCCCTCTTTCTTGGGGGTTTGGTTTTGAATTATCGAGGGTGAGAATAGTTTGATAGGTATATGATGTAATGTCTTTGACCTCCCAGATCCATTACTTTGTCAAAATCCAATGTTTGGGGTGTTCTGGTAGGCAACGGTATCTCATTTAAAGAGTTTTCCAAAATTGCAGTATTTTCATCAGTAGGATGCATCAGTGACTCTACATCAGTGGCTTAGCATTGGTAGCTCAGTGTCAGTGGCTCAATGTTGGTAGGTTGGGAATCGGTAGGTCAGTCATTGGTAGGTTGGTCATCGTGAGGTCATGGAATCAGTAGTTATGGGTGTCAGTAGGTCGGGCATTAGTGGGTCAGGCATCGGTAGGTTAGGGCATCGGTAGGTCGGGCGTCGGTAGGCCGGGTGTCGATAGGTCGGGTTTTGGTGAGTGGAATCGGTGATTCACATCGGTGACTCACTGTAAGTGGGTTACATCGGTTACTCATGCTGTTTAGTTGCATTGATGAATCACATCAGTGATTCAGGCATCAGTGACTCACTATCGGTGCCTCATTTCAATGACTAATCCATCAGTGAGTCATTTCCATATTTTTCAATTTTTCTAATTCTGCCCCTCTTATATTTTATTTGAATTAAACCAAGTTTAAAACCTTGTTTGAGAATTTTTAAAGGTATTTTAAAGGATATTAATTATATATTTAATATCCTAATTCTCTTGGGACTTTGAAACAGTCAAACCCCATAATCTTGACCATGATATGACTTTAATGGCCCTTGAAATAATTTACTTCCATTAATATAGGATTTGGCCCTTCTAAGATGAGATCTTCTCTTCCCCATGTGGTTTATTTTTCTCTTGGTGTTCCCAGAGCCTTTCTTCCCTGCAAATTCATGTGTTGTTTTGTGTCCTTTGAATTAAGTTTCCCTAGGAGTCTTCTGCTACTTGTGTGACCCTCTATCTTGGTGCAATGAGGAGTTTATGATCATATGTTCTTCAAAGTAGGAATTCCTTTATCTATCTTTTAATTTTGTATCATACAGGGTGGGTTTACTGATGTATTATTTTGGGTATAGTTGAAACCAATTTAACAAAGATAAATGAGGGTCGGGGAGGATGATAATAATGTAGATAATCATACCTGTTACCTTAGTAATAAATGAGGGATGGGGTGATGTTGATGATGATTGTTTATTTTATCTATTATCTTTGATCCATATTTTGAATCATATAGGTAGTATCCTTTTGAAAATCATGGTCATTGGTGGTCCTTTCTTGCACATGGGTGATGATTTATACTTTTTTTATCCTCTATTGAATGGCTAAAAATATGAGAATCTGGTTAATCACATACACTCGGTTAAATAAATGGATTCCCCAGGATTAAACTTGTGATGTGATCACCCCTAAATTATGAAAGTTTAATTAAAGAAAAGTGTTGGTCAAATCTAAATACACTATGTTTGATAGGTGTGGTTGTGTGTTTTGTATATTTTTGTTTGGTTTATTTCCTTGTGTGGGTTGTAAGGTGCTACGGTTGGAAGCACGGTTGTGGTTACAGGGGCGAACAAGGGGTTTGGCTCTATGGGTATGAGGCGGTATGTTTGTACAGTAGGGTTGCGGCTTTGGTGATGGTCATTGTGGGTTTCATGTATGGGGTGGTATGGGTAGTGTAATGGAATATCAGGTTTGAGAGGTTTCTATTTGTGGAATAGATGAACTTTTTATGCAATGGTACTACAATCTAGTTGAGTTTTTTTGTTTTTCTAGATGTGGTGCTTGGGGCTACCTAGGATGGTTTGGGAGGGATAATTTTGAAGAGGTATGGTGTTACCTTATGTGGAAATTTTTCCCTGAGTTTCCAAAGACCAATATATTAGGAATGGGTGTTAGAGTGGTTTTTTCTACCCTGGTCCTTCCTTATCTATTTGTCTTTGGAAGTGTTTGGTATGGTTGATTCACCCTTATAGTGTGTATTTTGTTTGATAGTTTCTTGGGTAGATATGGAATCAATAAATTTTGGTTTGTTAAATAAATAATGGTAATTAATTAAATTAATTGGTTGAGGTTATCAATTAAGTTTGTGGATGGTTGTGTGGTTATGAATTAGAGGTGGCAGCAAGGGCAGTTTTGTGTGGGATAGTTTTTTGTTTTGAGAACCCATAGGTTGGGATGAGTGTTTGGTACCTATATATATATATATACTTATAGTTCCTTGTGATTTTTATATGCGCCCCACCTGTGTTGAGCACTACATTTAAAACACCCCCATTATTATGGGGGAGGTTTCCATTCCCAATATCCTAGTGGTAGGATGGATGGATGGTTATTGGCTCTTCTCCGCTCTCTCTTATAGGCATTGGTATCCCAAGAATCTTCGAAAAGGTTGTGGTGTGGTTTTGAGGCCCAAGTGTCTATGGGAAATGTGTGCTTTCCTAAGTTTCTTTGGGATGAGATATGTTGTACTTTCCCAGGTGTCTTTGGGATGAGGTTGTGGTTTTGTGTCCTAGGTGCTTACGGGCGGGATGTGATTTGGTTGCGGCCCAGGTGTTTGCGGGTGGGATGTGGTATGTGGACCAGGTGTGTGGCGGGAGGTTGTGATATTGGAGCTTGTGGAAGAGCATGGTAGTGTTAGGATTTTTGTCATTAGGTATGAGTAGTTAACCAGTGGGAAGTGGTGTGGGGTACCCTATCATTGATGTTCTTACTACTTTACTTTACTTTACTTTACTTTACTTTACTTTACTTACATTATTTGGTGAGTGTGCCTTGGTGAGGTTAGGGTGGATCGTATACCTTGTTAGGTTTTTTTGTGTTTTTGATGTTATTCTCATAGGGGAATCAGTATGCTTCTCCCACTTATGCATGAGAGACTTTGGATTTTTCTACTGAGTATACTTATATGCTCACCCTCCATATATAAATTTTTTTTAGGTTTCTGGGGAGATTACATGGACCGTGCTAAACCTTACTAGCTCATGTATCAGGATAGTTGTTGTGTCATTTCTTGGCATTGTTCTTTTGGTATTTACCTTGGATATTTTCATTGTATTTCTAGCAATTTCACTTTAAACATGCATGTGGAATGGATTTTGAATTCTTTTATATATATTTCTTGGAGTTGTTTTGAGTTTAATACATCTTATCTCTCAATCGTGGTTACTATAAAAATGGTAATGCCCACCATTTTGTGAGATTTGAATACCCTTAGTGTTGGTTGCCACCCTGGGACCTATTGGAGGCGGGACTCAGACATTATATCTTTTTCGTCTTGAAGAAGGAGGGTTATGACAAATGAATTAATTTTATATTTGTATAAACCAAATATTTTCATAAGTTAGTTAAAAAAATTTATAAATTCTAATTTAACGGCTATGTTATATTTTAATATATTAAATAATAATATTTAATAATATATTTTTGTTCGGTAAAACTCATTCTTTCATGTAACGCAAGTCATTGAAGAAACTTGTTGCTTCATGCAATGTAATCTAACACAATGTTTTGTGCATTTAAAGATATAAATTATATTGAATTTATTTTAAATATTAAATATATTATAAATTATAGAGATATCATATTCCCTTATGTGCTTAGTGTTTCATGTCATAAATCTCATTAAGTACAATGTTCCTGCTTTGGATTTTTGTGGCGTTACACAGCATGGTTGACCTATGATTCTACAAGTTTAGTTGAGGTGGGTCCCTAGTGGGTTTGGATGGATACAAAATTTTTAAGTAAAATTTTAAATTTATTAATAATTAAAATATAAACTTTAATTATTTAACAATGTTATACTTTTAAATTCAATATCAAATTAATATTTACACACTCTTTAATAAAAAATCTTATTACTATAAATTTTATTACGGTTTAGAAATATTTTAAATTGAAAATAATAATTTATTCAAAAGTGATGGTATTATAAACATAATATTGCTAAAATTATAAATTTTTATATCAAAATAAAATAAATTTTAAATCACTTTCTTTTAAATGAATTATAATTTATAAAATATGTTTAAAAGGTATTATTATGTAAAATTTAATCATTTCGTCTTAAAGTATTGAGTGAACTTTTATTTTAGCTTGTTTAAATTATAATATTTATTTAAATAATATAAATATATAGAAGTAGTTGGGGTTTGGCTTAGTGGTAAGCACCCCGTAATACTACATGAAAATGGGGGTTCAAAACCCATTGGGCGCAGGTTACTGTAGCAGTACTGTAGCGGGTACTGTAGCAGCGGCGGTACTGTTGATCGGCGGGTACTGTAGCGGCGGCAGGGCACTGTAGCGGCGGCAGGGTACTGTTGCGGTGGCGCTACTGTAGCGGGTACTGTAGCAGCCGGGTTACTATTCACAGAATAGGAATTTGGCCAAAAATTTGGGCCTACGGGCTATGTAATGGGCTTCAAGCCCACTGGGCCTTCGGGCTATGTAATGGGTCTCCCTCTACCCAGTTAAAAGAGGTCTTTGCTTTGCTTTATTAATAAAAATGAGGCTTCGGCTCCAACCTTTAAAAAAAAAATATATATATATAGAAACTAAAATTCTTTTATTAAAATATAAATTATATTTTTAAATAAATACAATATCCCTTGAAAAATATTAAAAAAGTAATATTTCTATAATTTTAATATTTCAAATTAATTTCTACTCAAAATTGAAATTGACTATAAAAAACATCAAATTTTATATTAAATTGTACTTTATTTTATTTTAATTGTGAAAAAACCAATTTATTAAAAATAATATTCAAAAAATATTGTGATGTTTCATTCTCCCCCCTTAAAATATTTATGCCCTCCCAATTCTTCCATCGTACTAAAGGATATTCTGAAATTGATTTTTCAGGATTAGGGAAACTATGATTTTTTAAATTCTTATATCTGGAAGATTCATCTAATATTTAATTACCTAGAACCTCTAAAAAGGATCTCTAACTCTTAAATTATACTTAGAAAAAACATACTAATTTCTAAATATTTATAAACCATTCCTCTAATAATAAATGAGACAACCCCAAAATTGCACTCCTAGATACGGTGCTAAAAACATGTTGTATATTTTTTTATAAAAAGTAACTGAAAAATACAGATTCCTTTACACATCCAAGGATCACTTAAGTTTTGGTATTTTATGATTAGGAAAAACCTTAAATTATTTCAGAGTTTAATAAAAAATTATCTACAACCATTTATTTTACATCACTCGCGCTAGATCTTTAATGAATCCAAACCCATTTAGGACTTGTAATGACCCTATGAAAAAAATTAAGATTTAGGGTGAGCATAAAATTACCCCATAAGTGGTTTTAAACCTAAATTAATATCCTTTTATAAATACAGTTAAAAAATTAACATTTTTAAACATTTTATTTTGTATCTAATATAAAATATTTTATAAATACTCTTCCAAAATATAACTGTAGGGATTTAAATATATAACCATATAAAATAATGTTCATAACCTTTAAAAATACATATCACTTTGAAAAACCATTTCTTTTCAAAATATAATAACCTTTGAAATATGTACTTGCATTTCTTCTTAAATATTTGAAACTTTTCTTTGAAAATAACAACTTTTATGGAAAGAAATGATACTTGAAAACCGTTAAGAAATCCATGAGCCCAAAAGAAGTATAACCTTTAGAAAAATGTCCCATTGGTTTCATGGGTTCACTCCCAATTCATCATCAATACATACGATTCACAAGTTCTAAGTTTTATAAAAAAATTGATACTATTTTCTTTTCTCATTTTATTTCCTCTAAAACAGCCTTTTGAAAACAAGATTAATTATTTTCAAGAAAAAATAATTTTATATCAAACTCTCTTTAGTAAAATATGATTTTATTAAACCATCATAATTATTAGGAGAAATCTATATTTCATTATTAATACCTTACTAGAATTTATTTAAAGAAGGAATAAAACATAGGAAAATAATTTTCAAAAACAATATAGAATGTTAATGATAATAATAGTGCACATCCATATCTTTAGACAGGATTAACATTCATATATTCAAAATGATATTTCATTCATAAAATTATAACCAAAAAATCCACTTGGAACTTGCAAATAAAATTATTTAAGTAATTAAATAGATAATTCCACCTCTCTCTTTTGAGGTAAACTAGAAAATATGTATGGGAAAAAGTCACTGAAATGATCAACAACTGGATGAAATTCCACCTAATGTGATCCCCCATAATCTGGATATAAACTAGAAATATGGGTTGTCATACTGCCCAATCCATAATGCTCTAGTCAACCCCAGCTCTCCTGTACATCCCATTCACCTTTGTGTATAAAAACCCCACCCTATGGTGATGTGAAGGTCACCCTTTGGTGATAGAAATCGAAATAATCTTGATAAAAAGTTAGTTAGTCCATCCCGAGTATGATGTCAAATCCTATCATCTAGAGGAAAAAAATATCCCATATGAAGTGACACCCACCAATCTCAAGGGTTCACTCCCTACATTGGTGTATACCCTCCGTTATGATCCCCAACAGAGTATCAAGTTTCATAATACCATCAAAAAACTGAATGAAGATCCCAAGGCTCTACACCATAGGTACAGATATAAATCTATGAGAAGCACTTGTATCAAAAAGATCATATAATATAGTATAGGATTCTAATATTGTACCAATAACTATAGATAGATCGACACTCTACTCCTTAGGTGTAGGTTGTACATAATATATCTTTCCCAAACTACGATCCTATGAAATAGACTCACTACCTAGATCTATCCCACTTTGATTTAAAAGTATAATTAGTGACTCATTGCCTCGACCATGACCACAACCTCGTCCTGAATGAATAGAACTGCCTGATCTCCCAGTATAACATGGAGTTGTGAATCCTGCTTCTGAACCTATAGTCAGATCCAATCCCCTTCCATTGACTATTGGAGGGAAAGTCATGCATAAATTTTGTACGTGTCCCATCCTACCGCAAGCTTAGAACCTGACTGGGTCTCTATCGCATGGATTCCTCATATGTCCCTACCTCCCACGCTAATAGTAAAAGACATCACTACCATTACTAATAGCCTAGACATTATTCCCCACAAAATAATCTTAAAAACGGTGCTTCCTACCACTAGAAGCTGAACCACTTGGTCAAGAGGCTGAAATGCCCTGCTTTATTCCCCTATATTCCCTTGGGATTCTTTCATTAATAATCACCTGATTCACTATTTGTGTGATAGTAGTCAACTTAAACACATTTTCCTATGATCAAATTACATGCTTGAAACCTTCCTTCAAGCATCCCTCCCTCAATAGATCATCATCAAGATAAATTAGTGAAAAAATTGAAGCTATATAAAGAGTTATAATTATTCCATAACTTTAATAGAGCCCTAGTCCAGATGCATAAACTCAATGGCCCTTTCATCTCTTAGGTTCTCATAAAAAAATTAATCATAAAACCTATATTGGAAATACCTCTAAACCTTATCTTGGAGCATATCATCATGGTTCAAAACATCCCACCAGCGATTTTTCTCTCCACGAAGTATATATGTCATGAGATTCAATCTTATCTTTGTAGGTGTCTCCAAATGCTATAAGACAAAAAAGGTTGTTTTAAACCATATCTCATTAGCTTATAGACCTCTATCCTTAGAAAACATGGGAGGATACTACTACTGGAAGACACACGTCAGTTCTTCCATATATGATAATGAGGAGATCACAGTTTAAAAGTGTAGGGAAAGTCAAATCCTTCCTATAAACAAGACACATCCCTATGCCTACTCCAAAATCCAAGACTGGGAAAAAAGGAATTTTCCTAACAAGCACCAGATATACTACCTATGGCCCACTATAAAGTCAAGTCAAGTTCAATTTATTTGTTCAACATTTTCAATTTCATTTGAATTTTTTATTTTTTACAATTATCTTTCTACTATTTAACAAAATTAGTCATCACTTCCAACCCATAAGGTCACATACACCTCATAAACTGAAGTGTGGCATCCACTTAATCCAAACTATGTGACCAATAGTCCATGACACAACATGACATAGTTGACTGCTTAGGGCGTCTACTGTAGCCTAATAAGGAAACACTATTTAGGTTACATAATTCACTCTAAGTACCAACTATATTTTTCAATTTCCTACACAAAATGTTAACCAAATCACAGATATATCATGTAAGGAATACATCATAATTTCATGTAGTTAAGCAATTCATCCTATATGGTGTGACATAATTCAAGACATGTGAATCTTGTAAAGTTCCTAAAATGATGCATGATATGTAATACCCTCATCTCATCAGGAAATATAAAAAACCAGAATCATAATAAACTTTAAACCCCAAGTTCATTACCCAATTGTGGAAAAAATCAACTGTATTAGACAAAATCTAGAAAAACAGCAATTTCCATTCCAAGAAATTTGGCTTTTTCCTATACGTGGGTTAGATACTCCCAAGAATAGATCATTACCAAATTCCAATACCTTCCTAATATCTAGTCTATTGTCTCAAAATAGTAAATCTAGAAAGGAAAGGCTCCAATACCACTTTGTAACATCCCGACCCAGAAGCCATTAGATGGTGCCCTGAGCTGATGGGTCACATGACCTCAAGCACACATCCCCAAACACTAGAGGCTTCCGACTAGTAGTGAGGGTGTAAGTTGGTACAATAGAGATATTATACCCTAATAATAAGAGTATAGAACAATGGAATAAAAATATCATCCAATAGAGGAAGCATATGAATAACTGAGCAGCATAAGAATAGCATCCATGATATATAAGTAATAAATAACCAAGCCAAAATAATTCATATATAATAAGATGATCTTATCATGATTGTATACAAAATGATATTTTCAGGCATGAAACAGGAATCCATTATAGTATATGTATCAAAATAAATAAAATTCCAAAAATAAACTATCTCTAACTATCATTATGAGCCAAGCTCGGTCATATGATCTCCTACTCCTTATCATCAATTAAATCAAGAATCATATACTAAGTGCTTTCCCCAATCCCTACATGCATCCATATAGTCTGTCCAGGTACCCAACGGTGGCCCAAATAGGGTGTGAGATAACACTTAGTTGGCCACCACCAATGATTTCTATAACAAATCTATTCTATGTAATATAAATAGAATTAGGGTGTAGTATATCACAGGTATAGCAATAATAAAAGTAAGAGTAAAATACATAATTGATCTTGTCCAGCCAAACATGGGTACCTATGAATAATAGTCAAGATCCCATAAACAAGGGGAGTTGTATATCAAAAATAAACAAGTGTAATAATATCCAGTCTGACAACTGAAATCTGATACCCATACCAAGGATATCTATAAAGAATAGAAAAAATATCCACAATGGATATTCCATGTAACCATGTATAAAAACATCCACAACGGCCTATTCCATGTAATCTAATGTAAATACCCATAACAGCCACACCGTTTAATCAAGTGTCAGACCACAAAGGGCAAGATCTAAGGTATAGAAGACCAAGGAATCCTCATTGAGTCCCAAGATGATCTCAAATTAAACTCATTAAAGACTTCATTAGAGTCCAAGGAGCATATCAATAGATAATTCCCATTACGAGTCCAAGCAAGCTACATACAAGGCATAACAAGGCCCTTGGCATCCTATGGAATTAGGATCCAAGGAGTAGAAATGTTCAAGGCATCCACTATTGTAATCAAGATCTATGGAGTAGAAATTTCCATGATATCAAATGGAATCAGGATCCAATGATCACTTCCAAGGTATCCACTACCATTACCAATTCAAGATCTCAATTCATTCATCATAAATAAACTATTCACAATTCATGAGTTCATCCAACCCATTTCCACGTTTTCCATTTAAACAATTTAACCAATTCAACATCATGTAATCACATGTAAATGAGGCATAACCTTCTCCTAAACATTAATTAAATTCTCATTCAATTTATTAAGGCTCCCAAAACAAGTGGCAAGCTCATGCACACCCATTGGGGTAGAACAACATAGGGAAAAAGCAAGTGAACACCCCTTGGGTGGCCTAGGTTAGGGATAACAACCTATAGTGGTCAGAAAGGTACTAGTGGTCAACCTAAATGGGTTCAAAACAATTATATCGAGATAATCCATTAATTTTAGGGGCATTGCTGGAAGGTCCAACATGCGGAAAAACTATGAAATTCTATAAAGAAAAAAAAATCATATGGTGAAATGTATATACCACTTATCTTATATGCATAGTAGAATACTCATCTAGTATCAGCCTCTGATTTGGTCCAGATCAGAATAATAAGGAAGAACATATGAAAACCCTGAATATAGGGAATATTATCTTAAACCTAAATAACTTCATAGATACAAAGACAAATGAATAATGGAATGATATTGAATAAGAAATCACTGATTCGGATCTAACAAGACTGAAGGTGGAAGAAACGGAGTCTGGATCATGAAATGGCACCAAATCCTAGGTTAGGATCAAAGGGGAATCTCCTTGATGAGAGAAGGGGGGAATGAGGTTCTATAAAAAAAGGGATCCCCTACCAATTATTTTAAAATTTGATCTTAGGCATTTGCACGGCATGTAAATTCTTTACACATTGTGTAAATATTGGGGTCTTCCCACTGGGAAAAATGCTTCACATGATGTGAACCAGCCTGCCCAAGCCATGACACAGCATGTATTTAATACACACTATTTATTCCAAATACACGTCATGTAATTGTCCTGCAACCAAACTACATCCTCGTTCCTCTTCCTTTCCAAAAACAACCCAACTGGTCCATAGAACTCTCTTTTGAGGTTTAATCCAAAAAGATAACTTAAACAAGAGATTAACTAGAAACAAAAATATTCACACCTCATAGAAAAACTAAGTATCTAACACTCTCAGACAAGAAGTTAATAGTGTGATACAATCTTTATTCCTTGAGAGGAATCACATCTTCAAGAAGGATAGTGGGAGAAATATTGACTTTATGAAGTTGATGGTCAAGATACATAAGAGTTGGAATAGGAACATATCCCACAATTCTTTGTAGAAGGTCATATTTCTAATACAATGGTACTATATAGGAGCACCAGATAGGTTAAAGAAATAGATAGATATGGTTTTATAGTCACTAATGACAGTGACTCATTATTAGTTGACTATAATGAACCTATGTCCTATAAGGAGGTAACAGAGATCTTAGAAGCTTCAAGATGGAAAGAATCCAGGAATTCCAAGATGTATTCCATGTTTTATAACCATGTTTGGGTTCTAGTCAATCCACCATTATATAAAAATCACATTAAGTTAAAATGGGATTTAAGAAGAAACTAGACATGGAAGGTAACACTAGTGAAAAAAGGGTTTTTAAGGTCACGTTTTCTTGGTTTTTAACATTGGATAAATAGTATCTTCATTATAAAAAATGTTATAAATAGTGTTTTTTACATCAATTATTTTTAACCATCACAAAAAAAGCCTTTTATAATGGTAATAAAATAAACCATCCTAGAAAACTAGAAAAAATTGTATAATTGAAAGGATTTTTCATGTGGGTTATTGTATAAATGATATAAAATATTATTTATCGCATGGTTTATTGAAAATAAATAATGTGGAAACATATTTTTTACATCATTTATACAATAAAATACATGAATGGATAATTTTATTTTATTTTTAACATTGGTTATAAAATAAATGATGTAAATTTTTTTAATTTTTTTAGATACATTACCCCAGTAGTACAGTAGCAGTTGAAAAAACTAGACAAAAAATACAAACAAAACCATAAAATAGTAGAATAAATATAGTTTCATAAAAATATTACATCTCACATTTTTTCAAATCATTTTAACTTTATAATTTGAAATTTAAACTTCAAAACATATATTAAAAATAAATTAAAACCTAATCAAACCTTTGAAATAATCTCCCTATGATCCTTGTAAGTGATTTAGATATATTTCATAATAAGGGAAAAGGTCATCATAAATATATAAATTAAAAGGAAATTAATTAACATGTATTCTCCATATAATTATGACATAAACTAAAGGAAATGTTATAATAAAATCTAACCTTATAGAATTTTGTAACTTCCCCAGTAGAAAATATTTCAAATATAAATATTATACTAGAATATCCACATTATTTTACTCTTTTATAATAATAAAATATCTATTTTAAAATATGTTTTTAATTAAAAATAACATTTTTAGTAGTTACAGTCAATTTTTAGTAATTATAAATGAGAATTCACCTTTTCACACAAATATTTGATATTTTATTTCCACTTTCCTATAGTCAATCTAAAGTAATATCATACCCTATTTAAAAATGATATGTATTGAATAAAATTAAAAAAAATTAATATATAAATTTTTAAATAATCAAACTTACATGTTCAATCCTTTATTAAAATTTACTCACAAATCGCCATGTATAGAACATAATCAGTAAGTTATTTTCTTTTTTAGAAAAAAACACACAAAATCCAGTGACCACTAAAATAAAAAAATATAATTTCATTAGTTATTTAGTTAAGATAAATAAAACTATATGGTTCATACCCTTGAAGATAAGGAAACATCCAACACTGAATTATATTAGTTTTAAAGTTTATTAGAAATATATGATGTTCTTTCGTATTTTCATTATGTTTTTATTTTTGAAATAAATTATAGGTCAAAAAATCCATATATTTATTCCATATCATACTGAATACAAAGTTTATAAATATACCTAATATAAAAAAACAAAGTATTAAGTTTCATTAAATTAAAATAATTAAAATAAATATTATAATTAACTTACACAGAAAATTATTTCATCACATTGATTCCCAAAAAATATATAGTAACAAGCTCTATGAAATATCTCTTTAAAATATCCATTGTCATATCATGCCCAAAAATGTTATCATCCATTTTAAGAACATAAACTTATAACAATAATAATGAATATGTCGATAATCTATCAAGTCTAGAATAATTAGTGTATGAAGTCATAACATACTATACTTTTTATTGTCTATATAGTATGTCTTTTCCATTAAAGTATTATTAATATATATATATATATATAATTGTTAAAAAATCAACACAAATAAGAAATAAATAATAAAATATATACATACCTCGGTGGTAATTTTTCAAAAAAAAGTCTAGATTTCAAAAGTAAAAAAATGGTCGATAATTTTTAAAGTTGTAGTTACATCATCTATTGTAAATGGAACTCTTGTTGATCTATGCATAATATCTTGTACCATTACCCTATGCTAATTTATCTCCCTATTTTTATGACGTATAATATCCTCAATATAATATATAATCCCATATGAAACAATATGATAATGGGTATCCTCAATAAATAACTCACAATTGATAGGAAGTTGTGGATGAGGAGGTCTAGGAGTTGGATATGCAAGTGAAGTTGGAGGAGTAAGATATGTGGACAAAGATTGAGATATATAGTCTAAAACTATCTTTGAATGTATTAAAACATCGATTGTACTAAAGCTCTAATCCTATTCTCCATTGTCTCCCCCATCTCCTAAAATTTAAATTTTAAAGATTCTATATTTCCTTTATATACTTCCTCCTTTGAAGAATATCCCGAATGGACAAACACATTTTTAACTAATACACACGCCTCATATCCTCATATGTGACCCAAATGTTTGGGATTTTCCAATTAATTAGATAAAATATCCTCCATATCCTTAGGTATGATGTTCCCCTGAGTGTTGTACTCCTAAAGGGATTCCATTATATAATATTTGAAAAATTCATTAGTGAATCATAATAAATGAACACTTTAAATAACCTAAATAACCTAAATAACTCCTCATAATCCTATCAGATACAACCCTTGAGTCTTCTGTAACATATAATCCCTTTTGTGCATTAGAGGACCTCTTCCATTTTTCATGTCTTTTTGGGGGAGGAGGGTCAACCTCAATGGATCCTAAAAACTCAACTCTCATTTTTTGAAAATTTTCAGAAATAATTTATTCTTCTAGTAATGTATACCCTCCATGAGATAAAGTATGTGGATATACATTTTTTTGATTGGATATCCTGATGATATATCCTATGTTGTTATAAATTAAGGATAATAAAATCATTAATATGATCATTATTATACAGAAAACTTTTAAAATATGACATTACACTTACCAAAAAATATTATCATCATCTACTTCCAAAAAAAATCTTCTATTTATCTTTATCTATAAAAGAATATATATCAAATGGATTTTTATTTTACCTTTCCCCAAAAATAAAATATGATGTAAGGTTTGTTTTAAAATCCCTTCATCTCCTAGAAGCCAAAGATAAAAATTTCTTCATGAATTCTCAACTATCAAGTATATCATATGTCATCTAATAAGAAGGAAACAAATTATATTAGTAAAAATATGTCATGATAAGTAAAATAAGATAAAATGAGATTATTAAAATTGTGTCCCATAACTGAGATATTTCCACTTTTTTGACACTTTTCCAATCACAACTCATAATGTTAACTTTCTATCAAGATTACATTGCAACAAAATTCTTGAATTGTTTTGAATTTTTACCCCTAGTATTATTATTATCATCAAACTGAATATATATTCTCTGGTATTGGCTATAGGGAATTTATAATTTCAAAAAACATGTTCTACCACATTTGAAAACCCTAAAATCCTTCTCTACCCCTATAGAAGGAGAAGGATCATATGTATAAGGATGTATAGGCTTCTTGATAGAATTATGTATACATTTATCCTTAGAATCTTGAGGTGACTAAACTATTTATTCTAAAATTATCTTACAAATAAAATTAATAAAAAAGTAGTATAAAAATATATAAATTCAACTGTTACATATAAAATTAAATAAAAAATAAAAATTTATCCAATAAAAAGTACACCAAACTAAACACATTTTTATAAATATTTGTTAAATTAGTTAACTAAAATTTTGAAAACATTAATGAGATATGAAATGATAGAAACATATTAAAAAATTAAGGTAAAGGTTATAAAAAAAATTGTTACATAAAAAATTGAATAATAATTATAAAATGATATAAACAAAACAAAACAATACAAAACAAACCAATCTTTATCATATTCATTAGATTAGTTAAAAATAATGTTAAAAAATTCTGAAAATTTATGCGACATCAAATGAAATAGATAAATGAAAATAAAACCGAAAAATATTGTATAAATCCAACTTTTATATATATATTTGAATAAGAATTAGAAAATGATATAAAAAAACTAAACTAAAATAAACTAAACTAAACTAAATATATATCTTATTCATTAATAGATAATAATGTTAAAATAATTATGACAATATTTATGAAACATAATATAAAATAAATATAATAAAACAAATCTTAATTAAAAAATAATACCAATCCAATAGTTATATATAAATTTGAATAATAGAAAATTTGATACAAACAAGTCTAACCTAATGTAAAAAAAATTATCATATTTTTTAAAATATATATTTTAAGTAAAAAAATTAAAACTAATATAACTAACATTTTATGAAATTTAAAAATGTAAACAAGAAATAAATATATGTTACTTGTAATATTAGGAAACTATTGAGGGGTTTTATTCTCATATTCCTTCCTCGTTATTGTTTTGTATGGTACAGACCATATTTATGAAATGGTAATTACTATTATCAAATAATATTTCTATATAAGTAAGGATCTCACATAAATCATCATCATTGTAAAGTTTATCATTATCAAAATATTATTATTTCCTTGAAAAAAAATGACCATTGTACATTTGATGAATAAAGAACTTAAAAAATGTTGTTTTTTATGTGTTGTCATGATAAAATGATCAATTGTGCATTCGAATATATTTATATTAATGAGTGTCATAAAAAATTAATCTTATTTGATACTGTTTTTACTTATAACTCATTCAATGTTAAACATTAGCACTCAATATTTAATCTAATCAATCTCTTATATTTATTCAATAACTACATAATATGAACTTAACGTAGAGATTGAGTTTTTGTCTTTTACACTCAAAAAATTCATTGTTTATATGAACACCAATGCACCACTATTCTAAATTTCACTTCTAGTGTTCTGATCTTTGGTATAAAATGTATATCCATTAATGTCATACATGGACTATATTATCAAATTTAAACCTGGGTCACCCACTAACCCTCTAAATGTTTATAATGCATTTGATCTACCATGTACAGTCTTTAAACCATGTAAAAAAAGTTTTTTTATGCTTATTCAATATCCACATATGTTTATTCTTCAGATAATTTTTTTAACACATTAACATGAAATGTTATATGTGGATAAGCATCATCTATTTTATTTAAGATGCATAAATGTACAAGATTTATTTTTTTACCTGTTAATGATTTTACTTTCAATCTATAGGACCCCTTTCCCCAAAAACTAACTCATTCATGGAAATATATAGGAAAAATTATTTCCTCTACTATAGACAATTAGTTTGTAGAAAAATCTATAACCTCCTAACAAATATAATTCTCAACAATATAGGATTTTGGTTGATATAGATTCTTAAAATATACCTTAAATATATTCATATACCTTTAAAAAGGATATATCTAATGTAGATATACAAGACTGAAAATATTTGTTTCTTGCACCAAATGAACCATGATATCAAAAAAAATCTAGTGGAAAACACATTTCCAGATGACAAAGTAAAGAATCTTCATCATTCTCCAAATTGTTCAACGAATTTAGATCAATCAATTTGTTATAAATGAAATTGAAAAATTAACATTCCTTCATAATATACAAACTAACATGTATGGGTAGTATCCGTTCAATTAAATTGGTAGGATTTGTTTCATCATGACATGATATTCATGAGATTTCAGGCTAGTTAACTTCAAATCTTTTAGTGACTCAAAAATTTTTACATTTTAAGAATAACACTATGTCACATTGATACCATGGAAGCACTAAAAAAATAACCCCCTAGATAATGTTTCAAAAGATATAGGAAGGTATGGTCATCTTCTATTAGGAGTGGGAGCTAACTCCAAACATATTCCCGTTGACTGTAAGTCCAGTTTTTTATTCGATCTATCCTTAGTATTTCCTTTAATATAAAACAACATTCCAATAAAATTTTCACAAATAATCTTCTAAAAATGTTCAAAATAAATGTCATGTTTGACCTAATTATATCTCTAATATGGAAGATAAAAAAATATTGATCATTTCTTCCATATTTTTTTATTATTTCTATATTTTTTTGTCTTTTTGAATGTGACATCAATGTTTTTTACCATCTCAAAATATTGATTGGTTAAAAAATGTTTTGGAGAAATATCATATTCTTATGATCCATTTAATACCTTTTTTAATCTTTAATAATAGTGATCCATAGACAAAAACCTTTTATAATCCATGTATACTATTTTTATCCCATGTTGTAGTTGATTATATTAAGTCCCTTCTTTGAAAATTGGACTAGATTTATGTCCCTTAGAACTATATCTAGAAAAAATTTCATATACATGGAATTCATATATATAAAACATAATCATTGTATGCAATTGAAAATATTACATTTTATAATAATCATAAACATTGGTACCTTCCTCCCATAAAATATTCATGTCATCAATTAATGGTGATAAGAAAACATCAATATCATTTCCAGAATGTTTTTGTCCATAAATAATTAAATTCAATATAATATATTTTTTATTCATACAAAATTCAAGAGATAATTTATAAATTATCAATAAAAGAAGGCATAAAATATGTTTGTTACTAAGTCTCTTATATTGATTCATTCAACCTGTGCACAGTCCAAGTCTAATATTTCTAACTTTATTTCTAAATATAGAAAGTTGTTGACCAATTTTCCTCCATTATGGAAAATCCACTGGATGGTGTAATTTTTCATCAGATATTATCCCATATACCTTTCATATTACCCTTTTTCATCATTTTAAATTACAAATAAACATTTTAAATGAGGAATTATAGGAAGATACCAAATTTTATTAGAAATAGTCTTAGTAAATTTTAAATCAACCTATGTGTTTTCTTTAAACTTATACCATGATGTCCCACATTTAGGAAACTTAGAAAAACCTTCATATTATATCTTATGTAGCACACAATCATTCAGGTAGACATGTATCTTCATGCACCCCAAATCCATCAGGAATAATATTTTATTCACATTATAATGTGAAACTAAAAGACTGTAATCTTTAGGAAGTATATATTTTAATAGCTATATAAACTTCAAAAAACTCTTTTCACTCTATACATTTTTGGCCTTCAAGTTAACCAGTCCTAACTCCAAAGATAAAACTATAAATTTAAGAGAACCTAGATAAAATAGTTTTTAAGAATCACCATATAGGTTCTTGATCATCGGTTCTTTCTCAATTTCCTCTAATTCAATATCAAAAACAATTTCTTTAATTTGACCGAACTTATCATCTTGAAAATATTCATCATCAATAGATTTTGAATTCTATCCAATTTCACCATGCCAAATCCAATGACTGTAACTCAAATTAAAACCATGAAAAATTAAATTATCTTTTATTTTTTTACTTTGAAAATTTTTCATATTTAAAAATTTCAAAAATGGTTCTAAAACGGATGTTGTTTGGAAAACTTTATTTGTAAAATTTGAAAAAAACATCAAATCCCTCAAATTCATCAGCAATTCATCTTGAATTAATCTAACTACGACTCATTATCATTAATAGATTCATAATTTGCATATATTTTTTATATAAAACAAAATTTTTTACACTTTAATTTATTAAACTTGCCAACATTTAATTTTTTTTGTAATTTATGATAGGATACCAAAAATATTTGGAAAATGGGCATAAAAGTGTTGATTTCAACATGTTGGAATGACACTATAATTTTGAAAGTAGATTGACATTATCATAGAGTCAAGGAAATGTGAAGGTCCAAGTACAAGATTCCAAACTATAGATCTAGGTGAAAATGGAGGGAAAATGGATGGAAAACAAAATTGTGTATCGTGAATGTCTTTCATGAAATTTAACATGAATAATTACAAGACAAGAATGAAATTCATGAGAAGTTAGGCCCTAGGCATTAAACATCATGAAACACCATTACATGATGTGTAACGTGAAGAATTACATGATGTGAATGTAATCCATGAGAAGTTTGACCCCACAAAAAACACTTCATAAAACACTATTATAGGATGTGAAACCTTTAGATGAGGCCAAAAATAGACAATTTCAATGAAATTAATGTGAGAGACCCCTTTTAATTACCCTTTGATTATCTAGTCCCACATATACCAATTTATTGACACATTTAATGGAACCCATGGTGCTTTGGTCCCTATAAATATATAACCAAGGCATGGGATAATGAAGAACTAGATCCCAAGGATCTTCCATAATACTGTATTGTAGATATTTTTCCACTTTGGGATTTCTTTCGTTTCATTTTATTTTTTTTCCCATGTAACACATTCATTTATCTTTTAATTCAAGTGTTTCCATATTCTTCTATCTCATTATCTCTTCCAACCCTAATATCATTCTCTCTCTCTTCTATCTTCTCACTAGGATCTCTTTTCACTTTGTAAATGGCAAGTGACTTATATAAAGTTGATCTCTAGGGGGAGGTTTTGTGGTATTTTTTATTATTTCACTTTAAATTATTTAATTTTATGATTCTTTTTATGGTGGTTGACAGTGAAATTAATGTGTTCAGTGAACGTTCATAACGACATGAATCTCTAATTCATTCATACTTCCTACCGAGGGAGATAAACTTTTTTTGCGCCGAAGTGGTTTATTAGGCAGGAAAAAGACACACTCAAGGTAGATAGTATTAATCCATTTATGATGTAATAGGATTGTAATATTGAATTTAAAAAAAAACAATAAATAATGAATAAACTTGTGTATCCAACCCTAAGACCAAGACCTTTCTTCCCTAATTTTATTTTTTCTACATTTTCATCTGCATTTAGGATGGTTTATTTATGCATTACATTATTTTATTAAAACCAAAAACCATTATTTTTTATAAATAATAAAAACAAAAACAAAAATATTTAGATTAGGTGGAATATAATTAGTGATTGAATTGACTCCAACACTCCTCAAGTGAGACGACCATGGTCAGCCTCTTTACTATATTAGGAAATTAAATTTATTTTTTCACTCCCTACGATAGGAGTATGTTAATCACCTATTTAAAATTTCAATTAGTAAATATAATTTAATTTATATTAAAATTTAATTTCAAATTACATTTATAAATAATAATAATAACGAATAAACATAAAATAGTTTACAAATAAAATAAAAGCAAAAAAATTCATAAACAAATTCTAAGAAAATAATAGTACAAATCTTATCATGGACTTTAAAAGGTTAAACACTAATAAAACAAAAAACATTATTTTTATTATGTAATTTGGTAATTATATTTCTATTTTTTTAATATACATGTAAATATCATAATATAAATTTCTAAATGATTTCTAATTTTCAATAATTTTTTTATAGTTTTAACATATTCAATGGGCATATATACACATGTTTTAGAATTAAAATATAATAATTGATGAATAATTTTTATGTATTCCATAAAATATAAGAAAATATAAAATAATATTTTGATAGTTTCATGCACTAAATGTAATAGTTTTATAATTTTTTAAAGAGTAAAATTCTTCCAGATAACAGAAAAAAGGAAAATAACAGTTGCATGCATATTATTTTATTTACATATAAAAAATAAAAGGAAAATGTTTTATAATGTTCCATATGAAAATGTTTTTAAAGTTAAAATTCCCTAAATAATATTTTCTTCACATTATAATGTTTCATATAAAAAATAACCATATAATGTTTGAAAAATCATGAAATAGACTTAAAATATGAAAAAATCATAAGTAAAAGATATCCTGAGTGTCATGAAAAATCCAAAATAATGAGAGAATAAAATTATGTGGAATAAAAATAATCAGAGAGTGGAAACATAATAAGATGATGTTGGTGTAAAATAATTATGATGAAGGGGGGAAGGAGATAGTAGCATTGGAAATGATGATGATGGTGCTGAGGAGTGAGGTCGGTGATGTGAATGGTGACAATAAGGAAGAAGAAGATATATTAGGGGATAGATGTTTCGAATAAGAGAGATTGAGGTTTATATTGACGGAGAAATTAAGAGTGGATGACTAAAATTAAATGTCAATATCAAATAATTATTATTTTTAAAAAGTTTTCTAATAACCAAAAAAACATATATAGAAAACATTCTTTACATCGGTTATATTATAATCAACATAACAAATGAAATTTTGACATCGGTTATTCTATATGTTAGGTCCACTAGGCTAGATACCCTGAGAGGGGGTGAATTAGGGTATGACAAATTAAAACAACTTCCCCTTTTGATCTTGTTTTTCTGTTAGAAAAAACCCTATTCTCTCTCATTCTCATTGCAGAGTATGAATAAACCTTAAATCATGCACGGGACACAGTAATTTTTACTTGGTTCTCCCTCGCTGGGCTACATCCAAGGAGCATACACTGGTAGTGTGCTGATGTACCAATTCCACTATAAGTACACTGCTGTTTACAAGTTCGAATCAAACTCACTATCCCTTCTTGTTTACAACCACTCACAATTTGAGAACTCACTGCTCTCTCAACTGAAGTAAGCTCACTACTTCTTCAGAAGATCCACTCACAGTTTATAGACCTATAGGTCTCTTCATTACCACTAATGAATGAATCCTCTACTGTATGTAGATGCTCTATTGAAGTCTAAATTTCATCCACTGATAAATATCCCTTTTCCCCTGACCACTAGGCACCAACCTTTGATAAGTACCTTCCCAAAGCACCCTACTTCGTGAAGCTCCCAATTTTGTGAAGCTCAAACAAGACTTAGTGAAGCTCCTGTCTTTTCTCAAGGCTCACACCTTCACATAGATCATGTCATCGTAGAGCTCAAGTCGTCGTAGAGCTACTTCCTTCGCAAAGCTCACTGAGCCAACTCAAAGCACACAGCTTTCATGGAGCTAAATTAGCCGCTGTGAAGCTTCTCTCTTTCACGAAGCACACTACCTTTGCGAACCACCTTCACGAACCACCTTTTCAATTCGAGAGCTACAATTTTTTCTTCAAAAAACTCTCTGCTTCTCTTGAGGGGGTCGAGGCCTATTTATAGGCGATTACATCGACCCTCGAACCATTCACGCGATGTTAGCGCCACGTCATCTCAAATTGCGAAGCTCCAAAATTCCTTCCAAAATTCTCTCAATATCACGAAAAACCATGACAATTTTCAGATCGCGGAGATCATCGTAATCATAGAGCGTTCTGTCAATTAATTCACACCACTGCCGCAAAGCTCCCTCGTATTTCCCTTCAACTCTGTCGTTCGCAAAGCTCATCGTAATCGCAAAGAACACCATCAACATTCTTCTTGTCTTTACGAAATCCAATCCAAGAAGCCTATCTTTTTGAAACTCATGTCTTTGCCATATTTTGATGAGATATTCAAGGAAATCCATATTTTACAATGCTCCCTAAACTCAAAATTTTGGACCCCAAAAATTTGGAAAACACTGGAAAATGTCGCCACCTTGTATCTGTTCTTTTGTACCACATCCAGATCTTCCATTCCTTTGTCATAGTTATTTTTCAATATGGATTGTTTACAATATCTCTAGAAATCGATAATTCACCATGGAAACCTTCATTGTCAACAAACACAAGCAACCCAAAAATGCTCCAATGATACCTTGAAGGATTTTTTCCCAACACTATAACTGTTGTGTAAAATTTGGCATGATAATTTTCTATATTGTTTATAATATAACTGATGTAAAAACCATTTTTACATCAGTTAATAATAAATAGTGTAAAAAATGTCTCCAACTAAATATTCTTCCGCACTGGTGTAAAGTTGGTACTTATAAGGAATGACTAGTGGCTAAAGGGCTTAATAAAAATCATGGTATAGACTATGATGATAAATTTTTTCTAGTTTCTATGTTGAAATCCATGAGAATTTTTTTTTCTGGAATAACTTACCATAATTATGATATTTGGAGGATGGATTTCAATATGTCATTCCATAATGGGAACCTTTTAAAAGATGTTTTTATAACACAACCAGAAGTGTTTGTGACTCCACAGAGCACCAATAAGGTGTGCAAGTTGTAGAGATCCATTTATGGGTTAAAGAAAGAATCAAAAACATGGAAAATTTGGTTTGATGAATCCATAAGGGAATTTGGTTTCATGAATATAGAATGTGATTCATTTATCTATAAAAAGTTTAGTGGGAGTTAAGTCATTTTCCAAGTAGTATATTTTGATAAAATATTACTTATTGAAAATAAGATACTAGTCATACAGTCAATTTAGACATGGTTGAATACATGATTTTCTATGAAGGAATTAGGTGAAATAGACTTCATTCTAGGGATCAAGATCATTCATGATATATATAAGATACTTATTGCAATAAGTTAGGGTACATAAATTGACCAGATACTGGATCCATTAAATATGGAACAATCTAATAATGGATTGGTCCCAGTGTCACATGGTATATATATCTCCAAAAAAATGTGTCCTCAAACATAAGATGAGTGAAATAGGGGATGAGTAGAATACTTTAAGCATCTATGATTGGTTTCATCATGCATGTCATGTTATGTATTGGGTTTTATATTTATTACACTTTGAGCATAGTAGTAAAATATAAAGAATACCCAGGAAAATAGCATTGGACTTATATTAAGGTCATTCTTAAGTATCTAAGGCATACTAATGAGATGTTCCTAGTTTATCGAGGATATGAGTAGTTAGTCATCAGGGAATATAAAGATACTAGTTTCCAAAAATATTGGGATGATCTAAAATCATATTCTGGATATGTATTCTTGTGCGGCTAAAAAAGAAGTTTGGGCATGAATATTTATATAGGATATCGATGTAGTTTCAAACAATAAATATGTTATCACACTATATTGTGATTAAACTACCAAATAGGTTCTAACCAAGGAGCCTAGATTATATCAATGAAAAAATCACATACTTCAGAAGTATCATCTCTTGATATATTTTTCTTAGAGGGATGAGGTCATAATAAGTAGAGTTTCCATGGAGGAAAACATGGTGGACCCATTGATTAAATCCTTAAATCATTATAATCATGAAAATCATGTGATATCTATTGGACTAAAAGTTGTTAGTATTTGGATCTAGTGAAAACGAAATTCTATTAGAGTTAGTATCCTAGAACCTAGTTTTGTGTACTTATGATTACCTGTATATTCATGGTTTTTGAATAATAATAATTCTCTTGTCACATCTTGACCATTCTTAGGTGTGACATTGAATTTGATAATGTCCTAAGGGTACTTATTGCAATGAAGGTCATAAAAGTTCCTTGATATGATGAGAACTTTGAAGTGTGATGACATTATTCTTAAATACATATTCTATGGCTGGATAATATTATTTGAAAGGAAAAAAGTATGTATTCCATTAGGGGTATGAGGTTCATAATACATTAAGACTTATTCTCATGAAGTTCACCCCTTATAATCACCAAGAGAATAGTTTATGGGAACTGATCAACCAATAGGAAATCCACTTGTTTTATGTGGCATTGGATGTATCTATCTGTGAATGTATTTATTTGTCCTTATACATGATATTATTATTAATTCATATCATTATTCATGTACTTTTATGTATTGATGAAAATTGTGACATAATATTCTAAAAGTAAGGTAGTATGTCTTGATTATGTCATGAATGGTATGACTCTAATGAATAATTCAAGAGAGGATTTATCCCTTATAAGTTAATAGAAGTTTATGTATCATTAAATTTGATGGAAATAGAACTATCTGATAAGTTCATGTCCATGTAATTTTTTCAATGAGTTAATTTTTATAAATACAAAGAAAGCGATTCCATCATACAGGTTTACGATACATGTGATGAAACCTGATTGATGAAATATCAATACAAAGGGATTATATGACATGGTAATCATTCATAGGAGGTAGTCATAGATTTTACTTTTACTTTTATCTTTAGAGGACATGATGTGTTTATAGGTATATCTCTTTCTATATTATTTTGACTCACTATAATTAAGATGTGGGCTTATAGTATTACACACAAAGTGTATTCTTAAACTCCCCTAATTTGGATGAATTGGAGTTCAGGACAAAGTGGACACCACATATGGGGACTAGATAGCACCCAAGTGAGAAATTGTAAGTAAATTAATTTATTTATATTATTTTAAAATATAATAATGATAATTTAATTTATTTCTAAAGGTATTCACAAGTTCATTTAATTATAAAAATGAATTTAAGAATGTATTATTTTTCAAACAAATGTTACACCATTCAAGGTTCTTTAAATAATTAGAGGAATGATCCAAGTTAATGTATTTTGGTCCATCCTATGAAATTAATTAATTTCACCAATGAGTGGTGAAATTTTAGTGGTAGTTACAACACATTTATAAGTTTATTTGTGTGTTTTTATTCTAGTTTAAGAGTTTTATCATATATTGAGGCTTAAGAGAAATTTTGGAAATTTAAACCTAAATATTTAAGCTCATTTTTTAAACATGAATAGTTAAAAAAAGTAATTTTCTTTAATTATCTTTCCTATGATCCCCTATCTCATGTTTTAAATAGATAAATTAAAGGGAATATCAATAACTATTCGATCCAAAATTAGAGATTAAACACATGACCTTATGGTGATCGTACAAGTATTGTAAGACCTTAAATATTCTATGATAGCACCTTGAAAATAAAGAATAATTTTTAAGTAGTTTTGGTACATGTATGAATGGACTAGAGGGAATTTATTTTAGTGTATTTGAGCTATGATGATATAGATAAGAGAATATATAATCAGGATCACAATGTTTCACAATGTTATTGTTTTGTTTTTGTTTTTATACTTAAATTAAATTGCGCAAGATCCTTTGGATAAACTGGGAATTTCTTAACTGAATCATGTATATTATTCTTAATTTAATGTCCAAAATGTAAAATCACACCTAATTTCATGCTTCTAGTGCATTCCCAATTCCTTGAAGAAATAAATCCTCCCAAGAAGTTAGTGAAGATTACTCAAAAGGATGTAAACCATATACGAATAAAATGCTCCTACTATGGAAAGAGAGGTGATGCGATCTGATGGTGTTGTTATTCAGATGGGATACCAAATTTTAGAATTTATTTTAATCCATATTACACTATCTACAAAATCATATAATAGTTTCAAGTGTGTAGTAGATCCCATGAGGAAGCAGGAAGCCCAATGATAGTCTTATAACTAATTGTTAGGTTTCAT
The DNA here is from genome assembly GCA_963277665.1 of Viscum album. Lineage (NCBI taxonomy): Eukaryota > Viridiplantae > Streptophyta > Magnoliopsida > Santalales > Viscaceae > Viscum > Viscum album. Next base: position 1,641,730,920 of record OY728163.1, on the reverse strand, counting down.
TAATATTGTAAAAAAATTAATATTGAAATTAACTAAAATTAATTAGACTAACTCAATTAAACTAAACATAGTCTAATATTAAACTAGACTTAAACTATGTTAAAGAGGGTGAAGAAAGGGGAACTAATGTCTGAGGATAATTTTTCATTTCCTAGAATGATTCCACTTCACTTGTTAACTAAATCATATTAAATATTACAATACTCCTTTATTTAATGAACCCTAACTCTTGGAATAGACTAGACTGCCCAGGAAATTCAACACCTCTATCAAGGTGATTTATCTAACCTAATTTTAGTAGGTTAGATCCCTAAGTTAAAGGTGTATCTAGGTCTGATCTCTCTTTCTACTTCCCTTAATTGCAATGGGTGTTGTCCCCTAATCACAATTTCTCTTGATAGGTAATTAGGGGATAAAATAAATATTATATGAAATGAAATAAAATTTAATTTTTAATATTTAAAAAATGATGAAGAGTGTAAAACATGTAACATAAATCCCAATAAAATTAGAACCACTATCTTCTATAAACTCTACTATATGTGGTTGATGGTTCATTGACCATGAACAAACCAAGTGTAGATGATGGAATAAAAATTATTAAACTAAAAATAAATTTGTTGCACAAATATATAAAACATACTTCAATTTAAATAAACAACCGATGAATTTATTCCTATGATTACACAATGAAAAAAATAAAATAAAATAAAACCAAACAATGTAACAGATCTGGGGGTGTAGATTCAAATCTTTCTTCCTTCTCCTCTAAATTGTCGATTCCCCCCAAATTAAGTGTGTTTCTTATTTTATTATATAGGGGTAATTTTTTCTATGAAAGTCCTCTCAAAACCCTGGTTGGAGTCCCATTATTCTAAATCTCAAGGAATATAGGAGTTTAGAATTTATAAGCTGGGATTAGTGCCTCCACTATAGCATGGACAGAATCTACACGGTTCAATATTAAAATAATTTCAACCTCAATATTAATATGTATTGATACCCAAAGTACCACTACACTTCAAGGATAACTCTATGTCATAGAAACACTATTAATCAAGATCTGAAAAGCAAGGATTTAAAACACCTGAAATCTCATGGTGAGTATCTCCATCATCCCACAAAAATAAGTCTCAATGGTTATAATTCTTTCGATCTCTATGGTTGACCACACTACATAGCCATGGTTTTGGTGTAGGGGCCTTCAAAAATATAGGGAATTGAGATTTTATTTTTTATTTTCCATGGAATTCAACAATTTATCTCAGTGGCTATGGTGCAGCAGTGGTGGAGATGGCCCAATCGGTAGCAATGGTGGGTTCCATTGGTCATAGTAGTGATCGAGTGAGTTGGGAAAAAGATTAAGGGTGATGGGTTGTGTTCAAGAAATGGGTGATGGATGTGTAATTTTAATGATGGTGTTTTTGTAATTGATGAATATTCCATGCATGTCTACATCCCACATCAGTAATGCAGAGGGATTACCTACACTTAAAAAATAATTATGTGACTCAAAAGTGCATCAAAGATGGATGGGTGTCGGAGGAACCCTACGACACACTCATACCCATATATAGATCTATTCAGTGGAATTTTACTCCTTCAAACCCTTCTTAGGGGTCTTGGTTGGATGTCCTTCATGTTATCTAGGTGGATAAACTCTTGGTTTAGGGTTGTCCAATTATTGGCCTATTCTATTTCCAAAACTCATCTCCAGTTTTTTCCAAAAAATTAAAATATTTCAACTTGAATTAATTGTATACAAAACACATAAATTCACCTAAAAATCAAAAAAAATGAAACATAATTAAACTTAATTTTGTGCCTTAATTAAAAAGGAAATTTCTAATTCATAAAAAATAGTAATTAATGAGGAAATTATATAAATAATTTAGAGTCATAAAATACACCCACACTAAAATCATTGTACTTCCTCAAGAAAAACCACAACATTAAACTCACAAAGGGTTCAAACTTTAATAGGGAAAATTTTCAAACAATCATTCTTGTAAAACAATGTTGTAAATGAATATTTTTAATAGCATAAATCTAAACCAAAATCAAGTTTCAAAATAATGCTTCATTCACAACTTTAAATTTAAAACATTTATTTCTTTTTCACTCATATAATTCAATTTATTATTAAATGTAAATTTCAATAGTGGTTTACCTCACTAAATTACATTTCACACATCACTCAAGAACATTTGATATTGAGTTATGATCAATCTTAAGCATGTGTGTTCTATTCATAATCTTCCAATTCATATCAATATCCACTTATAAATTGAGCTACAAAAATGATGAGGGATTTTTCAATAAGGTTATAATTTTATTTGAAGCTGAATGTGGGTAGGTTATGATGTAAAAATTAAAATTAAAAATCTAAAAATGAGGGATAAATTTTGAAAATGAAATGCATGATATTTAAGTAAAACTAAATGTAATGACTTATTCCTTCAAATACTTTCTCAAAGATAAAAACATCCCACTTTCTTGTCATCTTATCAAGTATGGTTCACTTTTACACATTCAACACTAATGTATCATCCTATTTTTCAATCTATATTTTTTTATCTTATTTTTTAAATGTAATACATGTAAGGAAAAAGTACCATGCACAAGGAAGTAAAACCAACTATCACCTCAATCCCAGTAATCAATCACTCATTGATACTAATTGGAATAGTTAGTATAATATGGGGGAATTTTTTTCTAGTTATAGGTCAATCATAGGTATCTCACATTCTTGATTTTTTATCTTTTCTTAATTTTTTTCATTTTTTATATATGATGAAATTAAAGCACAATGAAAAAAATAAGGAAACTCTCCTCCAAAAACACAAAAAAAAACCACATCCCACTTTTTATTTCATCATAATAATTTTCATTAAAATACCCAAATCACCTTTTATTATAAAAAATAATCAATCATTTATACTCAAATAGATAGGGTAGGAAGGATAAAATCACTTATAATGTATCTTTCCATCAAGGTATTTCATGTTTTCAATAGGTTTTGCAATGGAAAATGTAAGCTAGGTCTCAAGGTCAAATAGGCACAAATAAAATCAATTTATGCCTCAATCATGTTTAATTACTTCAAAATCATCATGTTTCAATAAGAATAACAAGAAAATTCTAGTGGTATCATACATCCTAAGTTCTCTCAAGAAAATGTATTATGATAAAAAATATGTCATAAATGGATCAAAATCATCTTGGTAATGGGATGTAAACATTTTAAACAATAAATTCTTGGAATAAATATCAACAATTGGACAAATCAATTAAACTTTAGAGAATTAAATTTAATAATAAAAAAAACATATTGGCAATCATTTTTCAACAACTCAAAATTGGAATAAGAATGTGACTTTCATAAATGTCCACCTATATATTTTCAATTTATGGGAATAAAAAATTCAAAAAATTACAACATGGGGAAAAATCCCTTAAGTGGGGATGACTCCTAATTTAGCTAACAAGGACAAAAAATATAAGTGTGGGGTATCCAAGGATTCCACCCCCACACTTAAACCAAACAACTTCCTTGATGTTCATCCAAGGTGAAGGGAGTGCATGAATTCTTTTGAAATTATGTTTAGCATAAGGAATGGATCCAAAATACATTAAAGGATAAAATAAATGGTATTATTTCCTATTAAGGACCTTCTCTTCCTTGATTCCATGAATGAGTTGATTTTGTAATGAAATCCTAGCATTTATTTCTCCTTCCCATATCTTTACTAGATCTCCCATTATCCTTTATGGATTATTCATCTTTGAACCTTCAAAAATAAATTAAGCAAGTAAAATCATAGATATCCATTCCATTTAAGCTCTAAAATAATATAGAGTAAAAATAAACCACCAATAGAATTCCTAAAACTATAATGTAAATTAAAATTCAAAAAAATTCAAATAAAAATTAAATCCTAGAAAGTAGTGGAAATCATGGTTGACTCCTAGAAGTGATTTATTTTAGAAATTTATGTTATACCTTTACCTCAAGTGTCATGTAATTTGAGTGTGATATATTGTTACCCGGTATGGAATGAAAAATGAATTGAAATTTTGATCATCTAGTTGAATGTGATCATTCTCCTCTATAATATCTTCATGACTCTAAATTATAGTGGAGTCTATATGTGAGATAGACATAATTAATGATTAAAAAATTGATTTCTAGCCATATTCTATATCATTGAGCATCCACCACTTCATCCTTCTTATTATAGTGTAAATATGTAACTAAATTTTGAATTTTAAAAACCTACTTCTCCATTACATGTGTTAGAGGTACCTTTTTTCCATGACACCACATGTGTACATTAGTTCTCCCCTTATGGAATTATTTATTTTTAAAATTTAATAAAATCAACCCCTTTGACACATTTTTATGCACCAATTAAAGTAACATAATTTTTTAGTCAAATTTGTTCATGTGTTATTCATCTTTTTTAGGAGTTGGAGTTACTTATTTAGAAATTTTAGCACCCTTCATATAGTCTTTCTCCGCCACTTCATCTAGTTGAATGTGTTCATTATCCTCTATAATATCTTATTGACCCCAATTTTTGGTGGATTCCATATCTGGGAAATAAATAAGGAATGCTAAAAAATTGAATTCTAACCATATTTTGTAGCATTGATTATCCACTAATTTATCCTTCTTATTATAGTGGAAATTTGTAACTAAATATTTAATTTTAGAAACCTTCTTCTCTATTACATGTGTTTTTGGTTCCTTTTTTCAATGACACCACATGTGTAATAAATTCCTCCCCTTATGGAATTTATATTTTTAAAATTTAATAAATCACCCCCTTTAACATCTTTTTATGTACCTCTTCGGGTACCATAATGTTTTGTTCAAAGTCTATCAAATGTTATTATTCTTTTTTAAGAGTTGGAGTTACTTCTTCATAAATTTTAGCACCCTTCATATAGTATTTCTCCACCACTTCATCATTATTCTTTTGATACAACTCTTTAATTTCAGTACACTCTCACTAGTCTTGTTTCACTAAAATAGATTGATTTTATTCATCCTTTAAATTTATGAACAAACTGATAATTCTAGTAGTTATGTCATCATTTTTAAGTTTCAGATGTGCTTTGTAATAACTAGGCCCCATAGATATTATAGACACCCCACCATAATATGTTCATCAGTTCATGGCCTACCAAGAACCACTAGTTTCCCTGTAGACATGTGGTCCCCTACCTAGGGCACACCCACATGTCTAAATGAATCATCAAACTAATAAATGTCCCCATAGAAAAAACTTGTTTTTTCAAGAGTTATGTCATAATTTTTAAGTTTCGTAGGTTCTTTTTAACAACTAGGTCCCACAAACAACATAGACACTTGCCTTAACATGGTCATTGGGTCCTGGCCTACTAGGAAACACCATGGGAAACTTCTAAGTAGGTTACCCATCATGATCATTACTCCATGAAAAGCATACTTAACTGTGGAGTTCTAATCAGGTAGAATCCCAAAAGGAAATGTACTCCTTATTAACATGATTCATATAATTTATCCTTTTAACACTTTAACATTATGGGGTGTTACATTCACCCCCCCCCCCTTATAGCACAATTTTCTCATTATGCGTCCTATATCTCAACCCAAGAAGTTCCACTACACTTATGTCTAGGTTTCTCCTTTTATACCAATATAACAACTAGGCACCACCGACAACATATACACCCTTCCTTAACATAGGCATTGGGTCATATCCCTGTAAGAACTAATAGATTACATGCATATATGTGGTCCTATGCTTGAGGCCCACCCACATGCTCAAACATATCATCGGACTAATGATATTCCCCATAGTTTAACACTCATTATTTTAGTATACCTTTTTCCACACTCACACACACCCTGGGAAACTTCCCATGAGGTCACCCATCCTGATCACTACTCTAAGATAATCAGGACTAACAATGGAGTTCTAATCTGGTAGGATCCCGAAAAAAAAATCTTCACCATGTTTACATGAGTCGTATCATTTAGCCTTTTAACCCTTTAACATTCTAGGGTGTTATATTTTAGTGTAACACCTATTGAAAAGTGAGACTTTAAAGATTAAATGATACTACTCATGTCAACAAGGTGAAAGTTTACTTTTTGGAGCCTACCTGATTAGAAATCCATAGTTAAACATATTTGGTCTAGAGTAGTGGTCAGGATGGGTGAACTTTTGGGAAGTTTCCTAGGTTTTGTGTGAGCAAGGACAAAACACATTGAAATAACGTGTGTTGAATTATGGGGATAGTCATTAGTCAGATAAGTGACCCTAGTGGGTAATATTATGTGGTATGTTGGGAAAGAAACTGAGGTATTATAGGATACCCATGAGGATAGATGATTAGTTTCATGTCCCAAGGTGGTCGGGTCATGAAAAATGGTATCAGATCCAATACTCAGCCTAAAGTTCCTAAAAGTTTCATGGGTTTGATTTTTGGGGTCCACAATGAGGGTGTTGTGATTTAAAGGGGCTTAGAGTGTAACACCCCTGGAAAAGTGAGACTTAAAATACTAAATTATACTACCCATGTCGACAAGTTGAACCTTTCCTTTTGGGAGCCTACCTAATTAGAACTCCACAGTTAAGCATGTTTGTCCTGGAGTAGTGGTCAGAATGGGTAACCTTCTAGGAAGTTTCTCAAGGTGTGTGTGAGTGAGAAAAAACACATTAAAAGAACATGTGTTCGCCAGTTGGGATAGTAATTAGTTAGATAAGTGACCCCAGTGGGTAATAGTTGTGGTTTTCCAGGAAATCAACCAAGGTATTATAGGATATCCATGGGGTCAGATGATTAGGTTCATTTCTCAAGGTGGTTAGGTCATGACATGCTTCTTCCATGATAATTTCATAAATCTTATCATTCTCATCTCATTTCACCACTCCTTTAATTTATTTTTCATGTTCTATGTTATACCTATGAACTTTGGTAATTATTTTCTCCATTAAATGTGTTGGAAGTGACTCATTGTCCATGGAACCAGTAGGTGAACAATAGTTTTTTTTCGCTGGTTTTTAGTGTTTATTTTTCACCAAATATTGAAGAAATTCCCATATAAACTTTTTACTTGGCTTCATCTTTCTTCTTCTATTTTGATATATTAATTTCATCATCATTCCCCTTATTTCCCATTGTTGGAGGTGTGGATTTATTACAAATTTTAGCAGGTGCGCTGCACTCATAATCCACCACCGCTTCTTCTCTGCATATCTCTTTAAAATGGTTTTTTCCTTTGGGTTTGACATGAAACTTACTATTTCTAATTATGTCATGGAGGAGATACACCGTAGGCTACTCCTCTTCTTCATGTAATTACTATATGGATTTCTATTTTATTTCCTCTTCTAAAATTTCAGTGAGGTCCATACATGCTTGATCATTATTATCCTCTTCTTCTGCTCTAACCATGTGCACTTCCTGATGTGTCTTTTCAATTTCCATGATTTTTTTTAAATTAATGGGCTATATTCTTCCTCTTACTTGAAAATTTCAGCATGTTCCAATCATTTTCTCTTTTCAATTCCGATGCTACTCTTAGCCTGAGACTGCTCCCCTCACTCAACCATCATTTCTTCAATGAGTTCCACCATGGCCTTTTTTACTTAATATTATATATGTAAAAGTGTTGATTGTTCATATTAATCAAAGTTATTTTTTAAATATAATTCTTATGTTTGAGGTTCTTTTCATCAGTTACTAGTTACTGTTTAAAAATTACAACATTTTCAATGAGAATTGTTTTCTACATTCCATCTTCCACTACAACCACCCTTACTCCAATTTCCCTTTTTATTTGGATACTTTATTTCTTTCATCAATACATAACAATATGTTTTCACAAATTAGCTCAACATTCTTACATGATGTTGTTCTCATCTCAATCATCTCCTTATGTTATTTGATTTTGATTTCATTCTCCTTGATTTTCAATTTGTTGATTTTAATGTACTTCAAGAGTGTGGTTATCCTCTATTTATATTCTCTTCTATTTTTCAATCCTTGAAGTTCATTATTCTATCCATTCCTATATTCACCTTAGTAGTTCCAAAAAATTGGTAGCTCCTTTATAGAACTGATTATCGGTGTTGCTCCATTATTGAGTATGGGGTTCATCATATCCATGGAAATATGAGTCACCCCAACCACTTCCTTGATGCACCCACCATGAAAATTTTGGTTCCTCGCATGAATTTGACTCTATATGGTACCCAATATACTTTGATAATGGTATGTAATCATATATTTTATTTGTATATACCATCCCAAACACCACTATGAACACCAAGCACGTAATGAGGGAAAAAAATAAAAAAGAAACAAAAAATATAAATTAAAATTAGGAAATATAAATGAGGTAATAATAGACTTGACCTATTCAATCAGTTCATAAACTATCCCAATTTTTTATATCATCCTCAACAATTGTTCTAAAAACTTGACGTGCTTTGATGGTTTTATTATTTTGATGGGTTGTTAAAGTTTAGAATTTATTTTAACATTACCTACACTAACTATAAAAGTGTATAATAGTGGCTAGTGCGGGTTTGATCCCATGAAGAATCAGGAAGCCTAGTGATAATCGTATAAATAATTGTTAGGTCTCCTTAATCTTGTCAAAAAATTAATAATGAAATTAACTAAAATAAATTAAATTAACTCAATTAAACTAAACATAAAATAATCTTAAACTATACTTAAACTAGGTTATAGTGGGTAATGATAGGGGAATTGATGTGAGAGGATGCTTTTGATTTTACTATAATGATTCCACTTCACTCATGAACTAAATATTATTAAATTTCACAAGACTCCTTGAATTAACTAATATTACATCATGGTACAGACTAGAATACAAAATAAATACAACTCATCACTCAAGGTGATTTAGATAACCTAAGTGCATTAGGTTGTATATCTAATTGAAAGGTAAAGTTAGGTTTGAATCTTTATTTCCACTTCCCTTAAATGAATTGGGTGTCATCCCCTAATCATCATTAATCTCTCTAGGTGATTAGGGGATAAAATAAATATTAAATTCAATGAAATACAATTTAATTTATAATAATTCATAAATTATGAAGAATGTAAAACATGACTCACACATCCCCTTAAAATCAAAACCATCCTCTTCTACAAACTCATATATAAATGGTCAATGGTTTGTTGAACATGAACAAACTAAGCATATATGAGGGAATATAAATTATTAAAATAAAATTAAAGTTTTTTCAAAAACATATAAAAATTAATTCAATTACAATAAATAACCGATGCATGAATTCCATCAATTACACAATGAAAAATATAAAAGAAAAGAAAACCAAACAACATAGTATATTTGTTGGTGTAGAATACACTATTTATTCCTCCTCCAAAGTTTTGATCCCACCCAAATGAAGTGTGTTTCTTCATTTAATATCTTTGGGAAATTTTTTCCATTAAAGTCCCCTCATAACCCTATCTGAACTCCTATTTTTTATAACTTCTGGAATATAGGATTTTAGAATTTAAAAACTGGGATTAGTGCCTCCACTACAATGTGGTCAACATATCTATGGTGAAAGATTCAAATTATATTGACCATAATATTAATTCTTATTACTTCTCAAAGGACCATTGCACCTTAAAAATAACTACATGGTATAGAAACCTCAATCAAAAAGATCTGGAAACCCAAGATTTCAACCTCCTGAAATCTCAAGGTGAGTATCTCCCCCATCCCACAAAAAATAATTTTAGATTAACCTATTTCTTCCTCATATAGTAGGATAGGTTATGGAAAATTCATTGTGTCATAGCCTCATGTAACCTCAAGAATGAGCTACTACTATTTCGAGACACTCCATGGTGCAGGTGAAACCATATAGTGTAGCCATGTAATTCCATAAAAAACATTATTTTCTTCAAATATCTTACTGTGTAGCCACTATTTCATGGTGTGATAGTAGGATTGTATTAAGCTCCATGGTCGACTATTCCACATAGCCATGGATACGGTATAGGGACCTTAAAAAATACAGTTTACTGGGCTTTAATTTTTTACCATCCATGGAATTCAATGGTGTAGCCCAATGGATATGGCTTACCAGTGGTGGTTAAGGCACAAGCAGCTAAGATAGAGGGTTCCGGTGGTTCCAATAGTGTTTGAGTGAGTTTGGACGGTGAGCGAGGCTGGCGAGGTGTTCCTGAGTGGAGGGAAATGGGTGTGGTAGTGGAAAATGATTTTTTAGTAAGTGATGAATAGTTTATGCATGTTTGCATCCCAAATCAGTAATGCGGGGGATTTTCTCTACTTAAAAATGGTTTTTTGGCTCAAAGTGGCATTGAAGCTAGACAGGGGTCAGAGGACACATACCACTACTGATTCCACCTTACACTGGTGAGACCATACTCCCACCACAACTCGGACAATCCTTACATGCATCAGTGCCTATTATCTTACATGATCACAAGATCATACACATGTGCTTACCTATTCAGGGTCCCAATGCACTTGCACATCCTTACCATGGGTCTTGGTCAACTTCCCTTCAGGTTGGTCAGGTGGCTTGACCCTTGGCTAAGGGTTGTCTAGGTTCTGGCCTATTTTCTATCCAAAACTACTCTATGGTGTTTTCCAAAAAACCAAAATCCTACAAATTGAATTAATTATATCCAAAATACAAAAAATCACATAAAAATGTCATAAAATAAATTAAACATAATTAAACTTAATTTTATTCCTTAAATAAATAAAAATTATAACTAGGGAAAATGAAAATTAAATCAAAAATATTAATGAAGAAATTATATAAATAACTTAGATTCATAAAGACACAATAGCATACACCATTGCAAGAAGGCCATAAATTTCAATGGAAGATGAAGAAACCTGAAATTAAGAAGATAACCCATCCATGAGATATATTCTAGGATTGTATTAGTAGTGGAAACCCCTGATGAAGAGTATAAAAGGATTCCCAAATAGGGTAACCTAAAAGATAAAAATGAGGTATGTGGAAGGTACAACAAGGTAGGAAATATGGTTGTCAAATATATTAATGTACTATATAGACAAATGGGGAATAAAGAGAAAGAACAAGATACTTAGTGGTAAAATTGTGGATATTAAGAATGAGTCAGCACAAAAAAATAAGGTTAATCATATGAAGAAAGAGTGTTTGACTATATGGCTAGCCCAGTTGGAAGAGGCTAGGAAGTATGAGAAAACTAAAAAGAATCAAACCTGTCTATTTTATATAGTTTAGAATCCAATTTTATCTATGAAAAAAATAAAATAAATAATAAACCCATGCACTCTAAGAAGGTACATATTTCGAAAACCAAAGGGAAAGTAATAATGAGGATTATTAGGCACTTTAGAGTTTCAAAGAAAGGTATGTTGGGGTTGAGAAACATGACTTTTCCCTACTGTTATCATTGAGGAGCTTATATAATACCAACTTATTTCCACATTAGATTGGATGTGCATAAATGATGGGAATTGAAGGTGATGAATGTTGGAAAGCATACCTTGAGGGTGATAGCTCTTGAAGTGTGAAGCTTCCATATAGTTTTTTATTTTAGTTGAACCTGAAATTCTGGATATCCCCTTCAAAATATAAATAATTGGGTATTATTTTCATTCTCCTATCTTGTATTAACTCATATAAATTATGTTTATCAATGGTTAAATTATCTAACTAAATTGGGAGATAATTTCCTTTCTCTTAAAATGTTTTGATTCATGTATTCATGTGATTACAAGTTCTTAGAAAATTATTTCAATTTTTTAAACATCCCTTTGGGAAATAAATTCAGTTATAATACCTCATTAAAGTGAGTAAATGGAAAGGTTTGTTTTATAACCTTTTTACTATTATTTTCTATAATTATTTAGTTCATATAGTCTTAAAGCTAATGAATTTATGTCTCATTAATAAGTGAAAATGTGGTGTTATCCTTCCCTCTAATGGAAGTTGCATGAATCTCTCAAAGGGGGAGAGGAAACAAATGGGGAGAATAGGAGTTTATTAAAATTAGTTGAGTTAGTTTGAAATAATAAGGCCTTACCTTTGAAGTTGTGATCCCAATAAAGAGTAAGAAATTAATTTTAAGGTTGATTTATATTGAAAATTATGGAGAGAATTTATTTTCCTCTACATTTATTATCAATGAGAGGGAGAAAATATACATTGAATTCAGAAGAAAATTTTTAATTGATAACAAATAAAAAGTTTTAGATTCAAGTTCCCTTGGATTTGTAAAGGTTTAATTATATTTTTTTCAATATAATGTAAGTCAAAATGTGTTAAATAATGAATAGTTTTCTTCCATAATAGATACAAAGGAGTATCTATCTTTTGTTAGAAAATTAAAGTAAAGTAGTTTCCCATAGATTTGGGAAAATAAGTATGAATGAAATTTATTGGTGAGAAACCAATAACATATAATTATTGGTGGGATCATCCTTATATCAAGACAACTAATTAAGTTTTTTAGTGTTGTATACAATAATTGGTAAGTTATTTGGAATAATTTAACTAATGGGAAGTTTGTAGTGTAATTATCTAAGGGAGAATGTTTACTGAAGTATATGGAGAATCCATCCATAGTGTATATAGAATTTTGGATGCTATATTTAGTGTTTAAAACTCTATTGGATAAATATTTTAGTTGATTTTAATAGGTACTAAACTTATTTTCTTAAAGTATAGAAAATATAGATAAGTGTTGGAAATTCATAAGCATCATCACCTTATCCTATGTAATCACCATACAGTGAAGTTGAGTGAAAAATGGTAAGCACTTGTCCTATATAAACATCATCTAGCCTTTAATAACCATTTTATAGATATATAGGCATGAATATTTGTCTATGTAAAAAAATTCCTTGATCCGTGTAACCATCATCATATTACTACATATGCATAATCTAGTATTGTGTATGCATGAGGTATATCTTTTGTAACCATCAAGTAGAGCTATGTAACCTAAGTAACCATTATCCAAACCTATGTAACCATAATTTTTTACTACTTAAACATCATCTTCATACACATTACACTACATAGGGATGATTTTTATCTATTTAACCATCAATAATTAGAGAAAATTCTATGTTTTTGTAGACAGAAAATAGAGTTTCTAGATTTAATATCTGAAGAAATAAATTAAAGGTCATGATTCTAAAGTTATTATTATGTGGTATAAACACTACAAAATCCCAAATGGTCATTCAATTAAATCATTGAACCAAATATGAGCTGATATTTAAGCCATAGATAAGAAGATAAATGATAGAAATATATTTTGAGAGACTTTTTAAATTCTAAAATTCTAAGTTTCTAGAATTATTAATTCTGATGAAAATGTTAATTAATGATTCTGAATCTCTACATTAAAATTCCAAACATCATGAAGCTATTTTTATCCATGATCTAATTTTTAGATAAAAGTGAGATGAATTTGATAAGATCAAGTGAATGAGTCACTTGATAAAGAGATTAAGCTTTATTGGTTTTTAAGAATAATGAAGATAAAGTTACATAATTGTTCGAGCTATTTATCATAACCTAAATATTTGTGATATGAGTTACTGAGAAGAATATTATAAGTAGGATTAAATTCATAGAATTATGTTTATCTTGAAATGAAATCTTATAGATTTGGTTGAATTTTAAAATGAATATATAAGTTCTATTGATGTGTGTGTTGTGTTCTTAGTGTTTAAATATCATAAACTCAATTATTATTCAAGTTTTAGATTAAGGAATAAGAAGTTGAGAGATTGTTACTATGTATAGACTCAATTTGAGATCTATAATTTTTTTAATAAATCTTCCATTCCATAAGATAAATTGAGTTATATGATCTTCATATAGCTAGGGATATTGAAGTGTGTGTTTTTTGAGTATTTTGAGGAAGAAGAAGTTGAGACTATAAGAGGAATAAAAGAAAGATTTATTTAGCCATGTGAGAATTGATAATTAAGGGTGTTATTATAATATCCTTTGAGTTGAAAAATATTTCATGAAATATCATGGGGAACCCAAATTGATTATTTTATAATACTACTTTTTAGTTATCATGAAAAAAGTCTCCAAGTATTCCATTAGTGGATATTAGAAATGATAGGATCTATTTAATAATTCCACCCACACATATGATATTGAGAAGATCAAGGAAGAAGAAAATATAAAGATAAAAAGGAGTTACTTCTTGGAAAAGTGTAGAATTGAATAATCTGAGATAACTTAAACTCTTAAGGAAGACGCACTAGGATATTTTATTTCATGTTGTAATATAGAAGAAAATGTGTGTATTGAGACTGTGAAAAAGAGTTAAAACCTACTGTGTTTTTAATAAGAAGAGGAGGAGGAGGAGGAAAATCTATATTATTAGTCAGATATAGTTGAGGAAGAGTAAAGAATAAGGAGTTTCTAAATATAAGGTTGAATTTATTGCAATAAAATTGTATGCTCGAGCTTTTAGTGTTGAGTTTGAGGGAAGAAAATTTCAGTAAAGTATAGCCTGTGGGAAGATTCTTAAAGAACTAAAAGCAATGTTGTGTGAAAATACCAAGTTGTAATAAGTACTTCTAGATATTTTATGGCAGTAAAGGAATCTATAGTTTGAGGAAGGATATCATCTTAGTGGTTGTAGAGTTACCCCTAGACAGAACTCAGTGATCTACTTTAAGAGGATGAAGTTTTGAATATAATAGTTGGTGTGATACTAACATGAAGAGAATTTGTGGTATGTAACTTGGTTAACATGTGTAATATTGTGAACTATCTCACTTGTGTAATATGGTGAGTGAGTGTTTTGGGATAACAACAACCAACTTCCACTTATATTGATAATAAAATTAAAAGTGGAAAATTTATGGATATGGAAAATAACTGGATATACAAAGGAGTAGGCTCACATTATGAACAAACCATGTTAAAACACATGTAATAATTTACTTATTTATCAACATTATATATAGTTTTATACTAGGTTAAATAATAAAAGGATCAACCTAATTTAACTAGAATTAAAGGTTCAAAATAAAAGGGGTTTAGAGGACTATTAGAAGAATTGGTTTTTGGTAAAAGAATTTGGTGACACCTGATTCTCCCCCCTTTCAAGAATGTCTATAAAATCCTATTGGGAATCTCAATCCCCTATAATTGACCTCCATTGATGTGTATGGAGAATAATCCTTTCATTGTTTTGATGATAATTAGAGGAAATAAAATGCATGGAAATGACATTGATGTATACCTTCAGTCTCAAATAAAAGAATTATGGGAATTATGGGATGATGGTGTAGAAATATTTGATACATCAATAAGAAACTTTTTCAAAATCATAATACTTTAATGTAGATAATTAATAACTTTCTTGGGATAGTAAACTTATCTAGTTGTAATAATCATATTGGTTTGGATTGTTGATATTTTAATTTTATTTTGAACCTCAACAATTACCTCATACAAAAAAATGGTGCTTTATGTATCATCATCGATTTCTTGATGCATATAATAAATTTAGGTTTAATAAGACAAAATTTAATGGAGATATTGAATTGAGAATGTCACTAAAGGTGTTATCTGGTTCAAAAATCTTGGAACAATTAATGAATGTCACTATAGAATTTGGAAAATGTAATAAATTGAAAGAAGGGGGAAGGGTACAAGGTATAATATCTGAATAAGGGAAAGGGTACAAGGTATAATATCCAAAGAAGTTGGAACACAATAGTTGAAGAAAATGAGTATATTTTTCAAACTTTCTTATTGGGAGTTTAATTTGATACGTCATAATCTTGACATAACACATGTTGAGAAGAACGTATGTGATAATGTAATTGTTAAATTGCTTAATTAGCAAGGTAAATCAAAGGATAGCCTTAATACTTGTAAGGACTTGGAAGAAATGAATATAAATCATGATTTATGGGAAAGGACCGCCTCATTTGTTATTATTTTATTAGTATCCCGGTCCCACCCCATTCTAGGCCCACCACGTCTAGGCCCACCGCACCCTAACTCACCCATAACTTCCCTATAAAATCAAGCATATATATGTGTAGGGTGAGATTTAAACCACTTATCTCTTGTTTATTTTGAAAATTTTCTACCACTCCACCAAACTCTTCATGTGGTGACTAAAAAACTTTAATATACTTATATATATACAGATAAATACATGTAAATACATATATATGTGTACAGATATTTATTCATAATTTATAAATGTATACATATAAAAATATAATTACATATAAATATATGTGTGTGTGAATATATATTTCATCATAATATATATGTATGTATGTATGTATGTATGTATGTATGTATGTATGTATGTATGTATGTGTGTGTGAATATATATTTCATGCATGCATGTATGTATGTATGTATGTATGTATGTATGTATGTATGTATGTATGTATGTACATAAATATAAAAAAATAGATATAAATATTTATAAATATCTATAAATATAAATAAATTTACATAAATATATATAAATACAAAGAAATGTAAATAATAATAAATACATATAAATATATATACATAAATACATATAAATATCTATAAATATAAAAAAAATACATAAATATATATAAAAACATATATATATATATATATACACATATATAAAGATACATAAATAAAAACACACACACACACATATAACCACTTAATATATATCAATATACAAAAATATACATAAATACACATAAATCCATATAAATATCTATAAATATATATAACTATAAATAAATTTTCATAGATATATATATAAATACTTACATATATATATACAAACATATATAAAAATACATATATATATATATATATACATATAATTATCTATATCTATATATATACCCATATAATATATATAAATATTTATAAATATGGATAAATATATGTTCATCTACATAAATATATATATATATCTATAAATATATCTAATTATAAATATATTTACACGCACATATATAAATACACACATATATATAATTAAATAGAATCATATAAAAACTAAAAATAATATATGTAGGTATATGTGTGTATTTATATATAAATATATACATATATAATCAATTACTAGCTAATAATTAGTGAATACTTAGTACTTAATAATTAATTATTGATGATTAATACTTAATAATTAATAATTATCTCAATTTTTAAATAATAAATAATCACTAATTTTTAATAATTATTAAATTTTAAATAAAAAAATTAATAAGTAATTAAAATTTTAATTAATAATTATTATAATTAATTTTTATTAATTGTGTGGTTTTCTAAAAAGAGTCTCTAAAATTTAAAAAAATGAAATTTTCATTTTTGGTAATGGTTTTAACCACCACTAAAAAATTGTCACTAATTGGCAGTAGTTTTAATAAACAACCATGAATTGGACACTAAAAAATAAAAATAAAACAATTAGTGGAAGTTTTGAAAATCACCACTATAACACTCATCATGCCATTATGGCTTTAATTAATTAATTAATTAAATTAATTTTAATTCATTTTGGGTTCTCTTGAGTTTCAGGATGGTTTTTAAAAAAAATTAAAGGTAGAAGTGATGTGAATGGTCTATGCACAGTTAGGAGTAATCGTGCACCGATCGTGCATGAGGGGTCTGCACTTGAAAGTGTCGATTCGCATGGTTTGAGCATGGTTAGCTCAATCGTGCAATCTACCTAGGAGTAACTGTATGGGTGTCTAGTTATTGTCTAGTGGGCACAATGCGATTGGTGCACAGTTTGGTAAACATTTTTCCTAAACCATGCATGATGCATAGGGTTTTAATTTTTTTATTTTTATTTTTTCCCTTTTTTATTATTTCTTATATTTTTCTCTCCCCCTCATTCTTCCTCCTCCCTCCCGTAGAGATCATTCTATCCTCCTCTCCATACATCGCACACCAGCCCCCTCTTGGGAGAGCCCCTTCGTGCAACCACCCCCTCCTCCTATCTCCCTTATGTCACGTGATGTCCACAACCACGTGGGTCTTCACATGTGGCTTCCTCCTCCCCCCTCTCCCTATACTATAATGAAGTCAGGAATCCGAAGGGCCTCACACATGGCCTCCCCCTATTATATTATATGTTTAACTTTATTTCATGTGTGATGTCCCTAGGTAACAGTTTCTCCTCCTCCACTATATTTATTTCCCACAATCTCTTCCCCTCCTTGTTACACCATATTTTGGATGAACCTTAGGGGTTCTATTTCATCCTATTTTGATATTATTTTTGGGTATACAAGGTTTATCAGGATGTATTATTGCCTATTCATCATCCACTACTGAAGGTGAAGTATTTCAGATCATTTTGGATCACCTGTTGCCGATTTGAGGTAGGTGTATCTATGGAACACCTTGTATTTCATGTTATAAATTTATTGTGTGATTTTAACTGTCTTTTTATAAATTTAAAATAATTTCATATGTTATGGTGTGCTTCAAATAATTTTAGACTCGTTTTATAACTTTTAAAGCATCTTGGTTGCATGCTAAGTGCTTGTGAAATTACCTATGTGGCTATTTTAAAATATTTTAAACATTTTAAAATGTTTTCCCATGGATTCAGATAGGTGTGAAAACCTTATTGGTTTTTATGGATATCAAAATGTTTTTGTTGGATTAAATTCATATTTGGATTTTCTAAATGGATTTTAATATTTTAAATATATATATATTTGAATCTATTTTTTTTTAAAAGGGTGTGGTTTATTTTTATAGGGTTTTTTTATAAAGAATGGGGAGAAATATCTCTTTCGAAATGATTTGAGATTGTGGGTATTGGTATTTTTTAGAAGAACCGTTAATATGGAAATGTTTGGTTTTTAATTGGACATTTAAAGTTTGGGTTTTTGAATGGTGTGAAAATGGTTTGGTATCCTAAGAATTTTGAAAGCCTAGGTGGCACTTTATGTGTAATGGTTTTAAAGTGGTATTTTAAATGTGATTTTAAATAACATTAAGAAATGGTGTATAAATGGATTAGATTCCTGAGTGATGTATGAAAGTATGTTTGTAATTTTTGAATAGTTTTATAAATGGGTGAGACCCTCTTGAGTCAGGCAGTGTGTTTACCTTGGACCGTTGTGGCTTGTAACCCCTTAGGGGGATGATTTTTATTAATATAAATGTTGTAATTCTTATATATGGATATTTGTTTGGGATATCTCTTTTAAGGGTTTGGGAAGTGATTCATGTGTGATTTTAAAATTCTTTATATTTGATTAATGTGATTCCTAATTGATCACTTACTTGCTTAACTAGTCATGGTAGTCCTAGATAGATAGTATGTGACCTGTGTGAAAGAAAACCCTATTATAAAAGTAGGTTTTGAGGTAAAAATATCCAAACCACAATGATATGGTTAACATAAAAGTAGTGGCAGGACCCAATGATAGATAATTATTTTATATGTTCCCTTAGGAAAGGTGACCTAGGGACTCCTCATTGTTGGTCTCATGAGCGAGTGTGTCTGGGAGACAACAACACCCATGTTATCATATATGAATGCATTCTAATAACATTAACATGGTTGGTTTAGTGGGACTTCCAGTGATTTTAACAGGTTTAGTAGTGCCATCCAAGGTTCCTTTTTTTCCATTTTAGGCCTATTATTACTAGATCCTAGGGACAATTCAAATGAAACTAGGTCCTTTTGAACATTTTAGTGGTCATTTTATGAATCGATTGTATTCCCTTAGTTTTATTGATTGTATTAGCACTATTAATTATTTGTATTTTCTTGGTATTGGGTGTTTTTGTACGTTTTATGCATCACCTTATGTGTATTTGGATTACTTTCAAATAAATTTTTTATAATGGTTTGAAAGTGTGATTTCAAAGGGAAATTTTTTTACATATTTATTTAATAGTTTTAAATATATGAGATTTCCCAAAAATGGTTTATGGAAATGGGATTTTCATGAAATGTTTGAAAAGAGGGAAGATTGTTTTGGTTTTTTTCCTCACTTTAAAGGTTTAATTTAAAATGATTAACCATATTTGTATTTATTTTATAAAAATGCTTTTTTAAGTGTTCATGTGATTTGGTTTTATAGAGAATGTGAAAATATAATTTACACTTTATGTCCGTACTAGCATATATAATATATTTCACTAAGGTATTTACTTGGATTTGGATATTTGTGGTAGATTACTAAGTGATTATGTGTTCACGCCTATATTATTATTTTAGATGTAGGTTCTTAGTTTTTCTTTGGACTGCTCGTTGAGCATCGATTTATTGATGTTAGTTTTATTTTATCACATTTGAAATGTTGTACTGATAACCTAGTTTTTATAGGACCTACCTTTATTTTCCTATAATACCTCACAAGTTTCCCTTTATTTGATTTATCTTAAACATTTAGGATTTTACTACTTTCTATGGATGGAGGGTGGAAATAATAGTTGGTGGATAAAGAAAATTC
The DNA here is from genome assembly GCA_963277665.1 of Viscum album. Taxonomy (NCBI): domain Eukaryota; kingdom Viridiplantae; phylum Streptophyta; class Magnoliopsida; order Santalales; family Viscaceae; genus Viscum; species Viscum album. The sequence goes on along the minus strand of OY728163.1, from coordinate 1,641,710,432 downwards.
ATTTTGTGGGAATCTTTTCCATACAATGGAGGGAGATATAGGTGGTGAGGGGGGGGTTTAGTGCTTATTTATAGTTAATTCTTTCATGGTTTTTATTAGTTTTTTGTTACTATTTTATTTCAAGATGGATGTTTGATGTAAAAATGGGTTATACCAAATTTTTATTATAATCTTGTTGTCTCTTTTACTTTTATTATTGGGAAAATTATTCCCAAGTGTGTTTCTATGATTCCCAACCACTAGTTTCTAGAAGGTGGGGATTAGGAATTCCCTTCAGGAAAGTGGTGAGATAGTTCATGAATCTGTTGGATGGACAACCCATTCTGATTCATTACAAATGGTATCAAAGGTTTGGGTTCTTTATCTCCATAGTAACCTAAGTCTTTATAACACCCTTTTTTATTTTGGGTATTATGGTAAGATAGAGTTAGAATATATAATTGGAACTCAGGATGTAGTTGTAGGGAGATTCTAGCTATATCTTTTTTTCCTTGATCCTCAAGTTTCCATGGGAGGTGGGTTTGAATTTTGAATTAGAATTCTATTGGATTTATCATTGATGATGTGTTGATCCTCACTAGCATAGTGTGAGTTTCCTTGGGGGTCGGGTATGATTTTTGGATGGAAATAGAATATGGATCAATGGAATGATTTTGGTTTACACGACATGATAAACCAGGGTAGTGTCCAAATGATCTATCTTGGGATGCCTTAGAAATTACTATATGTTTGTAGAATAGTACATCAAATATGAGGCTTATTCAAGCATAGTTCTTCATCCCATTTGGTTTTTTTTTAGATTTATAGTGGGAGATCCCCAATGGTGGGGGATGATTTAAAGTGGGTCTTTTGATATATTAATAATGTGAGTTGAGAATTGTGATGTGCCTCATTTTTTAATGTAATTTTTGTGTAAAATGAGATTTTTTGGAAAATGAGTATTTTATGAAAAATGATTCTAATTTGAAAGAAAGACTTTGATATTTGTTATAAAATGGATTTTAAATTTCCCCAAAATCATTTTGGTTTGGGATTTAAGCCTTTGGGCTAGTTTATAAAATGAAATTGGGTTTATGAAAAATGTTTTAGATTTAAAAACCATGTGGGGTGTTTTTGAAAAGTATATTATTTTAATTTAATGAAAATTAAATGATAAATGTTTTTTAAATGCTTTAAATAAGAAGATTTAATAATATCAGGTAGTTTTCAAAAGCAGGTGAAAATGTTATATAACTTCCTTAAAGAATCAAGTTCTTTTAAAAGAACATGTGTTTTTAGAAAATGGTATTTATTCCTTTGGGAACATGGTGGTTAAAAAAGGGTTTGGGAATTTATTTGACTTATTTACTTTGTATTTTTGTATTTTTTTCCTTTTGGGTGTGTTGGGTCATTGATTTTATTTAGGGAAATGGTTGGTTTGAGTCCATGTTCCATTATATATAAAGTATTCCTCCTGAAAGAGCCTTAGTAAAGTTTGATCATTTAATTTTAGGGGTATTTTCTCCCTTTTTCTTTTGGATATTTCCTAGAATAAAAGTGAGTGAAAAAAATTCCCTCCCCACCCCCTCATATTTTTTAGTGATGTAGTAGTGTGTTATCTATTGGTTTTTCTTATGAAACTAGGATAGGTGAGCCTTGGCTAATCAATTGGATGACTTGATGATGATTGAATTGGTTGCTATTTTGTATTCAAGTTTTATCATGGGATTTTGTTCTATATTTAGGTTTCATGATTTATGGGTTTGTAGATTTATTATACTTGAGGTGTCTCTTTTTTGGTATTGTCCTTAGGTTCTATTATGGGTTTCTCTTATTTGAGTGGTGAGTGTTTGGGTTTGTTCATACCTCATTGTTATTTTTCCTTGTGTACCATAGTTTTTTCAAGATATTATCCTTGTGAAAAGGGCCTTGCATGAGTTTTTATTTATTTTTTATATGTGGGATGATATTGGGTGAGTAGTTTTGTTGGATAGTATAGTGTGATACCAGTTGAGAATATACACTGATTTTTGTTAGATCATCTTTAGTTGGTTTCACCATGAGAGGGTATCCTAGGTTTGGGGTCCTAGTTTTCCTTAAATTCCCTTGGTTTGTGATCCAAGGATAGATCCCATGTAATTCCATTATTAGAGGCATGTATTAATATAGAAAACTAGGCTTCTAATAAATTTATATTACATCTTTTTAGATTAATATTCATTACAATACAAAAACACATGCATGAGGACCGTAATAGTTTAGTGCCTTTGGAAACTTGGATTAAAATCTTCTTAATTCGTGAAATATATTAAATGCCTCCCATGATTATCTTCTCCTTTATTACTCCTAAATAAAACATTTCTTCATAACCTGAGGAAAATAAACATAATAAAGGGTAATCTCATATGATCACTCAGCATAAACAAGGGAGATATGTAAGAATAATATGAGCATAATGGTATGAAACATGAACAGAACTTTTGAAATCCATACCCTAGAAATCGAAGATCATAATCTTGATCCATGTCATAAATATTGGCAGGTTATAATATATGAATCATAATGAAATCAAAGAACATGATCCATGAGAGAATGAAATTGGCATAATACATAGAATTATGGTATACACATAATCATAGAAAATCCTATGTTGAGAATATATTCAAAGACATTAATAACATGTTAGGATTTGGATAATCACTTGTGTACCTTTTTCAAGCTTGGGATGGCCTCCCATATACCCTTTTATTTTGTTCTTGGGATAACCTCCCTTGTACCCTCTTGTTTTAGTCTTGGGATAATCTCCCATGTACCCTATTTTTTCAAGATTAGGATAACATCCCATTTTCTCTATTGTTTTGGGAATGGGATAACCTCTCATGTATCCTTTGATCTTATATAACATTAATCATTACATAATTCATTAGAGAGAGATATAGACCCCAGCCATCTCATTATGAAATTCATACACATGTGTGCCACAAGATCATAAAACATTCATCATATCATAACCCATGAAATGAAATAAGTTTCATGAACATTTCATCATATCATAAATTTTGTAAAAAATATAGGTTTTATAATCATTTCATAATTTCATCATTTTATAACCCATGGAAAAAAGAAGAGGGTTTTATAAGAATTTTTTCAAGGTGTAAACCATGGAAGAGAAACAAAGCTAATAAAAATATTTTCATCATAAACATTTCCTATAAATAATAATAACTGTATCATTGTTTCATATCCCTATAAAATCATAATTTACATCAAATGATGTCATATTAGATGGAGAATTATTTTTAAAGATCACTTGAAACATTTCTTAAGGAAAACAACTTTTATTTGAAAATCACTTTTTAAAACTAAGAATTCATAAAATATTTTATAAGTATTTTTATTTGAAAATAACCTTTAAAAATTATAAATTAATCTTCAAAAAAATAATGGTTATAATAGTGGTAAATTTTTTTCATGCTGTACACATTAAAACGAATATTCCTTTTATATTTTTGGTACAAACCAAACAGGAATTGTTTGGAAAACGAAATAAATATTCCTTTCAAAAAAAATTGTAAAAATTAAAAATGGGTAAAATTTTCTTCAAAAAATAATTTGAATAATTTTAAAACATTTTTGAAAAAAAATTATAAAACATGGATTTGGAAGAAAAACGGTTTTCGACCCAAGAGAGAAAAAAAGATGATTTTTCTTAGATTTTTTTTTTTTTGAACTCTTAAGAACATAAAGAGAGAGAAATGAGGAAAAAATGTATTCTCTAGAAATAACTGTAGTATAATAAAATTAATGGGTTTTTGAGAGATATATCATAATATTTCATCATTGAAATCATAATCATAAACAATCTCAATAAATGATGAGATTGTAATGTAAAATTTTTTCCAAATTTGGTAACCTTGAATCATAAACCCCATGAAATAATAACATTAAATGAATATTATTATATAATTAAAAGAATTATATTCATGATATAACATGTAAAGGTTTTATTATATAAATCTCATATAAAAATATAGGTGCATAATGTAACTTATGTCCTAAAGAAGGTAAATTGAGTTAAAAATACCTTATCGGTTTGTTAACTATTGAACCATAAAACCCATAAAAGAGATATTTAAAATGGATATGTAAATAATCATAATTTTAAATATAAAAAACATAAAATACATTTATGTTCAGTATATATATAATTTAAAAGAAACACATGGTGAATATTTCTTGTATCTCATAGAAAATCAAAGTGAGATGGAAATTCCTTACTGCTTTAGTAATATTTTGGATCATAATCCAAAAATAATAATAACATCAAATGAAACTTTAAATATAATTAAAATAATTATATTCATGATATAACATTTCAAAGGGGCAGTATATACACCACACAAAAGAAACAAGTGATGAATTTTCATATGTCTCCCAGAAATAAAAGAGAGACTAGATTTCCCTTTACCTTAAGTCTCGAATTCCTTTGTACACATTCAACCCTATTTTATAATAAATATAAGTTTTTATACATATATTACATAAACATACTTATATATATCATAACATATTTATTTATGACCTTTTATTACCTATTTACTAGCAATTCCCTGTTAAAATCACATTTCGGGTAATAACCGCTTTGTTTTTCGTATATGTTTTGATTTTTTATTTTTGATCCTATAAATTTTATTTTGGTTACATTATCTATAGAATAATAATCATGACATAATTATCATATTTATACATTAATTATACTTTTAAGACCAATCGTTAAATATGGTTTTGATAAATGAAGTATGTTACAATCATGGAGACGGTAGGTCGTACATATGAGTAATGTTTCCATTTTTAAATGATCATTATATAAAGGAGTTAATTAATATATTATCTTTCCATAATTATAATAATATCATAAATATAATATTATTTTTTTAAATATACTTATACATATCATCCATGTGTTTTGGTGATGAAAAGAGATCGCTTCATGAAGGCGGTAGTCCATATGTACATGAATGACGCTATCATATTTCAATGAGTGAAAAGGTAATAAATAAAATAATATATTATCTTTTCATAATTATAAATATTTTATTAATATAATAATTATATCATTTATATCATTTATATTTATCCTTATTATCTTCTATGTAAATTATTAGTGAAAAATGAATCACATCACTTCGTGCGGCGGTAGTCTGTCCAACACACAAGCGACGTTATCTTAACATATATGGAATGGAAATTAAAATATTTTATATGATATAATTACTAAATAGGTGAATTTTTATTATAAATATCATATATATACTTTATATCCATCATCATACTCAACCGTGAGAGGTGGTAATAGAAAAACGAATGACATCAGTTCGTGAGGCGGTAGTCTATCGTACACATGAATGATGATTCTATAACCCATTTTATGGAAGTAGAGATGGTTTTAGGTCATGAAAGTAATATAAAAAATATAATTATATTTAATATAAATATATTATTATATCATCATGTTTTAATAATAATTTAAGTAGGTGGAGGAATAAATAAAATAAAAATGCTTGTTGAATAACGTTACCTCTTCTTTAGGTGTCCTCCTTATGTTTACACCAAAAAGCTTCCTAGGTCATATTTCTTCCCAAAATAATGATTATAGTATGATATTAGAAAATTTGGGAAGGTATTTAATTAATAATTGTATGAATAAAATGGTTTAAAGTTGTGAATAAGAGAGGATTGGGGGTGACCTTTTATAAGTGAGGTGAGTGGCACGCTTGTAATTTTTTGAAAAGAAAAATGTGTACCCACATTTTTCTCATTAAAAAAGGATTATAAATGGATTATCCCATATTTTAGGTAATTTTACCCTGTAACTTTTTAATTTAACTCCTCATAAAACTATCTTTACCTTAACCGTAGTAATTAATATTTACAGTTTTCACAATTCATTTTCGTAAAAAATTAAGTTGAAATTATTATATAATATAAATTATGGTGATTAAAAATATGTAACCAATTTTTCTAAATTCAATTCACAAAAGTGTAAATTTTTAATTTAAAATTAATCCAACAGATGCGATGAGAAAGCGTGTTTTCGAAGAGAAAACGTTCAAAAGTTTACATGGTTTTTATTTCAAAATCAAATAGAAAAATTATTAAAATGAAATAAATTGTATTAATATATATATATAATTTATCTAATTTTAATTTAAAACCAATTTAAAATATAACTTAACTTCATAAATAATTTAAACAAAAATTTAATTTTTAATTAAAATTATGTATTTTTCACTATTTATCAAAAAATTAATCGTTTCTAAAGATCCTAAAAAATTCACCCAAATATATATTTAAAATTATGATTTCAAAAATAAAATTTATTTTTTAAAATAAATTTTCAAAAATAATTGTGCAAAAAGGCAACAAGATTGCTTTTTTAGAAAAATGCAGTTTTAAGAATAAAATCATATTTATTCTTATATATTTTCTAGAAAACACATAATGTGAATATTAAAAAATTTATTGAATATATACTATATAAATTTCATTAAAATCATTCACCAAAATTGGTTTGTTTAATTTATTGAGGTAAAACATGTTTATGTGAATAAAAATAGTTTTTTTGAGAAAAAATATTCTCTTTATTTTAAAATGGTTTTTATTTTCATTTATAATTAATTGGTTGCCAAGGAATTAATTATATATACATGTATAAAACATATATTTTCACAATTTATTTAATTCTATTCATGTCCTCCATTCCAACTGCTATGTGATAACTATCATATTAAATAATAATTTATTAATAGTAAGTCACATTTTATTTAAACTTGGAATTGCGCGTAACATAAGATAAACTTAGTGTTACGTTTAATGCAAGATAAACTCAATGTTGTGTGTAAAATAAGATATAATTAGTGTTTCATGTAACATAAGTTAGTCTCAGTGTTGCGTGTAACATAAAATATCTAAAAGATTAAATTTATTTGAAAAAAATATTTTGCAAAATCTCAAAGTGTTACATTCTACCCCCATTAAAATGAATTTCACCCATAAATTCAACTCGATAATAAAAGTATTAACATTTTAAAATTATATCATAGAAATCCACATCATACAAATTAATAATAAAACTTTCCTTAAAAAGGGAAATTTTAAAACATAAAGGTTACCTAAAGTAACTCATAACTTGGTTCCCACATAGGAGAACATGGGTCGAAAGTGAAAAAATGGACATAAAAGAGAAAACTAACACCCAAATATTGATAGAGAGTGATAGATAATATGTTCAAGAGAAATACAAAGCCATAAACCAAAGAGGCATGAAAAAGGGTCATAGATATTATCAAAAATGATGATAATAGGAAAATATTTTATTTCAAGATCATTTTCCTAATGTTGGGGAATTCCTTTTCTATCTTGACTGAGAATATATGAAAATTTAATTACTTGATATATTTTTATTTTATAGTCACAATTTCATACTTTGGTTTTTCCTTGATCAATTTTTATTTCATATATTACTTTAATAGATGTATTTTCATATTTTAATAACTAAGTAAGATCTATAAAAATAATGATAAGTCATTCCTTATAACTCTTGTTAAAAAAAGGATAACACTGGTTATCCAATATGGATAAATTTTAATATGGTGAATTAATATATTAATCACTAAAACCTCATCCAAAATTAAACTTAAACCATTTCGTAAGTGGTTAACCTTATAACCCTTACAAAATTAAAAAATTATAAAGAATGTCACTAAATTTATAAAAATAAAATTAACATTAATACCCCATATAACATAAAGTATCTATTGATTATCACATACCAAACATGTGAATACCTTTATCATGTATTTTATTGAAACATAGTAATAACCTAAATTACCATAAAACCTTATTGAAAACATACATGATTCCTCATTCCTTACATAAAACACAAATTATTGGATATACTTATTAAATCTAGAAATATTGTAAAATCCATCAATGATGTCATAAACCACTTTATCAACAAACCATTAATTAGTTCCAAATACATTAATATTATCTAAATTAATATATCCATGTCAATTGTATCTTTATTCCAACATCATTATCTCAAAATCAGGAATATATTAAGTTTTATTTATCCCTTAATCATGTGTTTTCCATGAATCACCTTTCCATTAAATCAATTTTCTATGTCATCCATACTATTCAATATATTCTAGATAATCTTAAATGAAACAAATCTACAAACAATCCTTATTTATATTATGATTCATATAACATATTTATATAATTATAATATATTAATACTTTAATCATCCCACTTCCTTATCAATACATTAACTATGATTTGTCATCTTATTCCTTAATACCTCCTTCCTTTCATATGTCATTTGTACTCTCTTCATCATCAAAATCAAAACCATTACTCATATAACCTTTTCGATTCTCTTCATGGGATTTACCCTTATGAAATCTATTTTCATAATTCCCATAATTTCCACATTTGAAACATTCAACCATCAATGATATCTTAGGGATACCATTATTCTCATCCATTACGTTTACCAAAATTTTTATTTTTTTCTATAATTACTTACTTTTCATTCTTATTTTCCACACTCATAACATCTTCCCTTCCCTCTAAGGCATCCCCTTGAGTGATTCTTCCAACATTCTTATTATATAGGAAACTTAATATTCTTTCTCCATAGTCTCCATTACTTAAGGTCTCGTCTACCTTTATCCTTATCTTATTTGGTGAGTCTAAGAGTTGGTTAAGTTTCATGTTATTAATCATATATCATGATAATTGATTGGGAATAATCACAATATCCTTTACTCAAGTCATCATACCATTTAGCTACTCATTATAAAATTTTCTATCACATTCAATCTTAATCTAGTTCCTTTTGGTTCTCAGCATTGAATAAAACAAAAAACCAGAGTGTGGTAAATTCTAATCATAATGGAAAAACCTTAGGTTTATCTTAATTCATTCATAGTCATCCTCTATTTAAATTCTTCATGATGGTTTGTAAAGAGTTTCTAAATTTCCAAAGAATTTCCCTAAGGATTGTTAACCCAAGTGTGCATCAAGACCCATTTTCATGTACCAGGTGATGATTGAGTCTATATCAATGGACCATTTTTAGAGTTATTACCCATAGGTACCTCTTTTCTAGAGGCACATCCACTTATAGTATACAGACAGGGATGTAATTGGTTGGAAACCACTTTCTCTATCCTTTACCAAAATTCCAATATATTTTCCTATACTTTAAATTATTCTTAGACTTATCCTTAAATATATCATTATAAATATCCTTAGAAATATCCCTAGGTATATCACTAATGTTATCTCATTCTAGTTTCCAAAGGTTAACTAAACTTTTCCTCTGATACCAACTATAGAAACTCTGGATTCTAATACATGGATATTACATCTTTTTAGATGAATATTCATTACATTATAAAAACTCATGCATAATTACTATAGTAGTTTAATTCCTTTTGAAACTTGGAACACAATATTCTTAATTCATTAAATATCTTCAATATTTCCTATAAAGATCTTCCCCTTTAGTAATCCTATTTAAAACATTTCTTCCTAACCTATGGAAAGGAAACATAAGAAAAGGTGAATTAAAATTCTCAATAAACATAAACAAGGAAGATATGTAATCATAATATGAGCATAAGATTATGAGAACATGATCATAACATTTGAAAATTATACCCTTCAAATCAAATATCATAATCTTGAGTCATAGAATAAAGATAGGGAGTTCATAAGACATGAATCATAAGGAAATCAAATAACATAATCCATGATATAATGGAATTGGAATAAGACATATAATTTTGGAATACATATAATCATATAAAATATTATATCAATTCTATCTACCAAGACATTCATAACATTTTAGGCTTGGGATAATCACTTGTGTACCTACTTCAGGCTTGGGATAACCTCTCATGTACCCTCTAGTTTTGGGATTAAAATAACCTCTCATGTACCCTCTTGTTTTAATATTGGTATAACCTCCCATTTACCCTCTTGTTTTTGGATTTGGATAAACTCTAATTAACATTTGAGCTCATATAACATTAATCATTACCCAATGCATCATATGGAGATATAGGTCTCACCCGTCTTATACTGAAAGTCATACACATGTGTGCCATAAGATCATAAAAAATTAATCATATAATTACCCATGAAATTAAATTGGTTTCATAAAAATTTCATCATATCATAACTTATGGAAAAGAGACAGGTTTTATAATCATTTCAGCATTTCAGCATTTCAGCATAGCATAACTCATGGAAAAAGAAATGGGTTTCATAAGAATTTTATCATGGTATAACCTATGGAAGGGAAATTGGTTTCACAAATATATTTTTATCATAAAAAAATTATAGAAATAATAATAATGGAATCCTTGGTTCATATCTGAAACAAATAATAATTTATATCAAAGTATTTCATCTTAGATGGATAATGATTTTGAAAGATCACTTGGAACATTTCTGGAGGAAAATAACTTTTCATTGAAAATAACTTTAAAAAAAATTCATAAAAAATTTATAAATACATTTATTTAAAAATATACTTGAAAAATTATAAATTAATATTAAATGAAAATAGTGGTCAAGATGTTGAGAAATTTTTTTCATATCGTACATGTTAAAATGATTATTCCTTTCACATTTTTAGTAAAATCCAAACATGCATTGTTTGGAAAACAACATGAAGATTTATTTCAAAACATTTTATAAAAAGTAAAAATGAGTAAAAATTTATTTAATAAATCATTTGAATATTTTTAAACAACTTTTGAGAATAATTTTATAAAACATGGTTTTGGAAGGAAATGGCTTTCCTACCGAAGAGAGAAATAAAGAATATTTTTCTTAAAAACATTCTTTTGAACACTTGAGTGAATAAAGAGAGGAAAATGAAGGAAAATAATGTATTATAAAAATATAAAAATAATATAATAAAATTCATGGGTTTCTTGAGATATAGATAATAATATTTCATTATTGGAATCATAGTCATAAAAAATCCTGATAAATAATGATATTGTAACGTAAAACTCTTACAACTTTGGTAACCTTGAATTGTAATCCACATGAAAGAATAAAATTAAATTAATATTATTATATCATAAAAATATTTATATTCATGATATAATATCTCAAATGTCCAGTATATACATCTCATAGAAGAAGATAGGTGCATAACATAACTTGTATCTTGAAGAAGGAAAATTGTGAAAACAAATTCCCTTACCGATCTATTAAATCTTAAACCATAAACCCCATTAAATATATATACTAATATTGATATTTAAATACCCATAAATTCAAGTTTATGTGTCATAAAATACATTCATAGGCTGTATATACACCACATAAAAGAAACACATGGTGAATAAGGCTTGTGTCTCACAAAAAAATTAAAGGTGGATAGAAATCCATTATCGCTTTAGTAATATTTAGTTCATAAGATAAAATAAATAATAACATCAAATTAAACATTAAATATTGTAAAAATAAGGATATTAATGATATAAAATGTAAAATGGTTTGTATATATTCCACAAAAAAACAATTGTTGAATTTTCATATATCTCCCAAAAATAAAATAGAGACTAGAAATCCCCTTATCTTAACTCTCAACTTACTTTGTACACATTTGAACCTAATGTATAATAAATATAATTTTATTATACATATATTAAAAAAACATAATTATATATATTATAACATATATTTATATGACCTTTTATTACCTGTTTACAAACAATTCCTTATTAAAATCACATTTCAGGTAATAATTGATTTGTTTTTCTTATATGTTTTGATTTTTTATTTTTGATCCAATTAATTTGATCATGATTAAATTATCTCAGGAATAATAATAATGACATAATTATAATATTTATACATCAATTATACTTTTAATAGAATCATGAAATATGGTTTTAAGAAATGAAGTATGTTATGATCATGGAGATGGTAGGTCACACACATGAGTAACGTTTCTATTTTTCAATAATTTTTATGGAAATAAGATAAGTAATATATTATATTTATAAAATGATAATAATATCAAAAATAAAATATTATTTCTTTAAATATACTTATACAAATCATCCAAAGGTAATAAAGAAAATGTTATGTTATCTTTTCAGAATGAAAAATATGTAATTAATATCATGATTATGTTAGGTATATCACATATATTTATCCTTATTATGTTCCATGTAAATTTTTAGTGAAAAATGAATCACATCCTTCACGAGGTGGTAGACTGTTGTGCACACGAGCAACGTAATCGTATCCCCTCTGGAATGGAAATTAAAAAATTTATATATGATATAATTAATATAGTGGTATAATTATGTTATAAATATCATATATACACTTTATATACATCATAATACCCAATCGTGATATTTGGTGATGGAAAAATGAATGACATCGGTTCACGAGGTGATGGTTTGTTGTACACACGAACAATAATTTTGTAACTCATTTGATGGATGAGGAGATATTCATAGGTCAGGAGATTAATATAAAAAAATCTTAGTATATTATAGATACAGAGCTTATTTTATTATCATGTTTTAATAATAATTTAAGTAGGTGGAGTAATAAAAAAAATAAAAATGCTCATTGAATAATATTACCTCTTCTTCGGGTATCATCCTTAGTTTTTCACCAAAAACCTTCCTAGGTTGTATTTATTCAAAAAAACAAGTCTTATAATATTATATAATATATATTTTAAATTTATTTGGGTATTTATTTTCCAAAAAAAGTTTTAAATGTGTGAATAATATAAGAGAGGGGGTGGCCTTTTATAAGTGAGGTGAGTGGCACACTTTTAATTTTTTGAAATGAAAAAGGTGTACCCATGTTTTCCTCATTACACAAGGCTCTAGAAATTGATTATTATAGATCCTTACACATTTTATGGTTGAAATATGGTCATAAAAAATATTTTAGACAAATTTTTAGGTCATTTTAAACCTTATCTTTTTAGTTTAACTCCTAGGTAAAAAAATTACCTTAACTGCAATAATTATTTTTTACCTTTTTCATTATTAATTTTGGTAAAAAATTAATTTGAAATTATTAGATAATATAAATTATGATTATTACAAATATTTAATCCATTTTAAAAATTAAATTCACATAAATTTAAACTTTTATTTTAAAATTAACCATGTGTATGCGATGAGAAAGCAGGTTTTTAAAGAGAAAAAGTTCAAAAGTTTACAAAGTTTTTATATCAAAATTCAATATGAATATGAATAAAATGATATAAATTAGATTAATAGATATATGATTTATCTAATTTTAATTTAAAACCAATTTAAAATATAACTTAACTTTCAAAATAATTTAAACAAAAAGTTAGTTTTTAATTAAAATTATGTATTTTTTACTATTCATCAAAAAAATAATCTTTTCAGAAAATTATCAAAAATTAACCCTAAGATAATTTTTAAATGATGATTTTAACAATTAAATTTATTTTTAAAAATAATTTTTCTATAATTTTCAAAAAAATATTTTTAAAATAAATATGCAAAATTGCGACAAAACTATATTTTTAGAAAAATACAGTTTTTACATGTAAAATTATATTTATTCTTATCTCATATCCAAAAAGCACATAATATGGATATTAAACAATTTATTTAATATATAATATATAAATTTAATTAAAATCATTCACCAAAAGTTTTTTGTTTAATTTATTGAGCTAAAACATGTTTGTGTGAATAAACATAGTTTTTTCAGAAAAAGGTTACCTTTATTTTAAAATGATTTTTATTTTTATTTATAATTAATTGGAAACCAAGAAATTAATTATATATACTTGTATAAACCATATATTTTCATAATTTATTTAATACTATTCATATTCACCATTCCAAAATCTAGGTGATAACTATCATATTAAATAATAATTTCTTAATAGAAAGCCACATTTTGTTTAAACTTGGAATTATGTGTAATGAAAACTAAAATCACATGTAATGTAAGTTAAACTCAGTGTTTCATGTAATTAATGCTATACTAGGTCTTGTGTGTAATGTAATCTAGACTCTTTGTTCCATGTAACACAAAATATTGAAAATATTAAATTTATTCAGAAAAAAATATTTCACAAAATATCAGGGTGTTATAGTTAAATAACTTATTTCTTTGGATGTTTGAGGTGAAATGGTTTGGGTAAACTAGTCTTATGACCATTGGTGGTTTTGAATGTTTTGGTTATGGTTCATTTTGGATACTCGGGCTTTAAATCTTGGATTTTCTTTGGCTTTGGGGTCCTTTTGGTGTTTCTTGGACTATGCTTCTGTTTTGGAAACTATCACTTTTTGGATGACTGTGGTTGGTGGAATATAGTAGTATATTTTGGTTTTAAGGGGATCCTTTTTATCTTCTTTAATCACTTGTTGTATGAGTTTTCATTTGATGTTTCACTATTTAGATTAATTCTAAATGGTGGGGAGACCTCCATTCAGTCACCCTTTATTTATAACTTACTGTTGGATGATTGTGTATGTTTCTTGTTTATAGTTATTATCATTATTTTAATATTTTAGTGGTTCCTTGGATGTTAGATCATGTTTAGTGTCTCCCTTATAGAAGTATAAGTGGTTTATGACTTTACCTTGACTATAGAATTTTTAGGAAAAGAAAGTGGCATGGTGGGGAGTTTGTGACACCCAACGTGTCACTGTGGATTTAATTAATTAATTAATTTAATTAATTTTAATTTATTGTGGGTTCCCAAGAGTTTTAGGTTGTTTTTTTAATTTTTAAAGATATAGGTGTTGTGTACATTTTGTTCATTATTTTGAGTAATAGTACGTTGATTGTGTGTGAGGGGACTGCACTTAACAGTTTTGATTTATATAGTTTTAGCATGATTATCTCAACTGTGCAACCTGACTAGGAGTAACCATGTGGGTGCCTAGTGCTTGTCTGGGGGGGAAAGCATGGTTAGTTCACTATTTGGTGAACCATGCACCTAAATTGTGTGATACCCTGAGTTTTTCATTTTTTTATTTTTATTTATTTTTTCAATATTTTTTATTTTTTATTTTTTATTTATATCCCCATAATTTTTCATCCTCCCTCCTATCAAGCTTCTCCAGTCCCCCTATCCTTACATCACACACCATCCCCCTCCTGGGAGATCCCCTTTTCATGTCTTCCCCCTCCTCCTCTCCCCCTCACACCATGCAGCATCCGTGATTACAAGGGACTTCACACACAACCACCACCACCTCCCTCTCCCATTATCGCGACACAGCTATATAACCAAAGGAGATCCTTTCACATAGCCTACCACTATTTCAGATTCAATTTCCCTAAATTTCAAGTGTGATCTCCTTATTTAAGTGTTTCTTTTCCTCTGTTGTGTTCTTTTACCATTATTTCTTTCTCTACTTGTAGCGCCCTAATTCAGTAGAAACTTAAGGGTTTGGGTCATCCTATTTTGAATTGGTTATTAGGTGTGTAAGGTTCATCAGGATTCCCTATTTCTTATTCGACATCTACCACCGAAGGAAAATAATTTCAGACCATTTAATCCTACCCTCCATAGGTTTGAGATAGCCATCTCTAGGAATCCCTTTTATTACATGTTATAAATAACTTGTTTGATTTTAAATTCCTTTTTATAAACTTAAAGTCCTATTATATTTTCACAAAACAAACTAGGATTCCATCCAAAATGGAACCCAACACAACCTATGACAAGTCCCATAGGGTGTTCTAGATCCCCATTGGTTGGTGAAAAGTGCTTGGGCATCACAAGAATCACTTTGGGAATGATTTTGACCAAAAAAGATAAAAAAAGTTGAATGAAATAAACTAAGATCCAAAATAAAAAAAAACCTGCCAAAAAGTTCATAACCTACTACCAGGATCCAAACCATTCACATATATATAAACAACATCCATAAATAGAAGGAAACTATAAGCATTAGGACAATAATAACTAAAAATAAAACAACTACCACCCTACTCAAGATGATCACAAATCATCTTCATGTTACCTATGGTTTATCTCCACAACCCAAATCACCCCACATTAACCACAATGAACATGATGGATTGAACTGAGAACCTAGGACCTAAAATATATAGGTGTGAGATAAAAAATCCCAGTAGTTCATCAAAACCCACTAAAATTATGAAATAGTTTTTTATAATGAAATTCATTAATTCTATTTTAAAATAAACTAGAAAGTAATATTTTTCACAAAATGTTATGGAAACTAAAAAATTCTATTCACATCATTCAAAACATTCTACTTTGTTTTCAAAAACCCAACTCAAACATTTAGAAAACAAATCCACCTATCCAGGTTGTTTCAAAACTAATCACATTGTTAGCATTTATCAAAAAAACTTTTTTATTTTACTTCAATTAAAATAGTTGCTTTAAATTATTTAACCATCCAAATCCATCTCAAATCTCCATTTTTAAATCCATTTTCAAGTACTCACATGAGAGTTTTTAATTTCAAAACAGTTTTCCAAACATCTTTGAAAAAACATTTTCAAATAAAATAAACTCAATACCCACATGGGCTTAATAAAAAAATAGAACCATAAATATAACATAAGGAATATAAAAATACAATACAAACAACACAAGAGTAGGTTCCAAAACGATGAAAGTAGGGGAAATGATACAACAAGCACTAGATCAAACTCCCCTCAATCCCTAACCAACCAAGAAATTGAATGTGTCATGGTCCAACCCAAAGTCACTAAATTTCCAATTATCTAACTGTATTTAGGTATAACCACCTAAAATAGCTATTGAAATTTTCTAAGTCCATACAACCATCCCACTATCCCAAAAAAGAATCACAGTGATGATGAACCCCCACCTATACCTTGTTCCTTGAACGACTGGTAGGAAAATAGCGGCATGTGAACCAACTAGATGAACAAGCTAGATATTCCACTTAGTACCCAACATCCCATGACCAATGAATAAAGTGATACATAACACAAAAAAGACTATTCTAAAACATAAGGCATAAACAAAGCTACCCTCACCCCTAACACCCAATAATGTGGAGCTCCATATTCATACATAACATGCACATAAAGCATAAAAATCACATTGTCGCACAAGGGGAGAAACATACATCACATGGTGATCAAAACCCCACACAGGGGGTAAACAAGAAAGGGGAAATGAAGGCGTTCCACTCACACATTCCATTTAAAAATGAAAGTTCCAATCAGACTTTTAACACTAAAACACTTATCATAATTCCAATACATTTCTCATTACATAAAATACATTCCAAACACCATTTGGAAAATTATGGAAAACACCCAAGAATTTAAAACATTTTAAAGTCACACTCACACTAGGGATCTCTTATTTGAAAAACTATAGCATAGTTTAGGACCTTCATTTTCATAAATCATTCCATGAAACACCATTTTAAACATTTTTAAGAGTTTTTAAGAAATCACACATTTCTTTTAAAACATTTTAAAGCTACCCTTTAACAAGGGTTTTCCTATTTGAAAAACATAACAAGGATAAAAAGCCAAAAATTTCCACCAAACCATTTAAAACAAGACACCATGTAATTTCAAAAGTTTTAATCCACACACACATTTAAAATTTCCATTTTAAATCCACAAAATAAACCCCTTTCAAACCATTTTGAGGTCAAGTCCTCAATTCAAAACCAAATTCCCTTTAAAACCATTTTTTTCACTCATTGAAAACCAAACCTTGGTCAAAAACCTTTGTACCACATGGAAACCATTTCAAAAATCCATATGGTCATTTCAAATAATCTTAGAATCTATATATGTTCCCTTTAATTCATGAAAACATGGAATTCTCATAAAAAACCGATTATTCCAAGCTCAAAATACAATGAAATTGTTTCAAAACACCACAAGGTTGTCACATATAATTATACTTTCATAAAAAGGGAATTTAACAAGAACAAGAAATATTAGAATTCCAAAATGAAATAATTCCATAGTAACACCTACCTCAAAGTGATAAGAAACAATCTAGAGCCTCTCAAAACACATCAGCTTTCATAGCGACCACACCCATGGGAAAATAAATGGCTTCTACAACCCCTAGACACCAAAATATCCATCATTAGATCCACCTAAAACCCTAAATTTGAGCTACGTGAAAAATAGGGTTCATGGGGGAATCCAAATCCAAGGGAGTAGGGAGGGAGAAGAATGAATGAGTGGAAAATAGGAATAAATAACCTCAAACCTCTTGGAAATCATCAAAGGAGGGCCATGAATCCAAGGTGTAGTAGGTTGGAACTCCTCCAAGATATCTCAAAGGGTCAGATGATGTGAAGGGGAAATAGGGGGTAAAAACCCTTAAAATCAAGAGAGAAATTTTTGGAAAACCCCAAAATTTAAATAACTAGATAGGTCACATAGTTTAGATGCATGGTTTTCCTAACTGTTCTCCAAATGTGTGTTGTTCACTGCCTAGGTTAGGCACCCCCTTGCATAGTTATCCCTAGGAACCACATGATTGAGAAAACTATGCTAAAACTATTCCACTCAACAATGTTAAAAATGGAAGATCCCACTGCACAAATTTTTCATAGTTTTTTTAACCATGAATAGGTTATGAACCACACCCCAGTCATGCCAAGGACCCCACATGGTTTCTCCTAGGGGTCACACGATTTGGACTTAACCATGCACAACCCATACTGAAAAACCATACATAGTTAAAAATGAACTAAAAATGTTCCTCATAAAGTGAGGATGTACAATTTCCCTCTAACCATTCACCTTAACCATACATAGTAGGAAAACCAAAAAATTTCAAAGTTTATAATCAGAACTCCAAAGAAATGCAACCTGAAAATCCACTTCTCAAAAGAACATAAAAAAGAACAATATTATGACATGAGGGGTATCACAATATTCCTAACATGACACTTTATACCCCTAGAAATTACATGTATGAAAAGTAAGGTAGGGAAAATGGAATATTACAATAGGACCTAACCAAATAAAAAACTCAATAGGGCTTATCCTTGAATCAAACAACTGATATCCTTAAGACAATCAAACCGTTCAACCATGAGACACAAAATTTCTTCAAGAAGAACTAAAACAGAAACCTAAAACAAGAGTTATATGATGCATAAGATACTTAATATGGTCTCCCTGCCATTTAGAATCACTCTAACATAGTCTCCCAACTATTTATAGTTCATCTAAAATGGGGGCACTAAGAAAAACTACCTGGAGACACATCCTTGAACAAAAATCAACCATGAGAGGAGAACAAACTCAACCAAAATTTATTATAAATCAAAAAGAAGGGAGATAAATCAAAATATCCTCAAAATAATGACAAGATATATGACCTTGGGTCATGAAATGCACAAATAACCTAAGGTCAAACATTGGGACACCCTCACATGGTGCATCCCACAAAAGAATCACAACTAATACCAGTTAACATTATACACTAAACTAGTGAATCACACGCCCTATTTACAATGTTGTTCCTCCAAGGCCTATATCAAGCCCAAAATATGATCACCTCAAGGATCATCCAAAAGAACAGGTATGACCAAAACTCTTCAGCAAGGTCCGTCCAAAAAAAAGGATCAACAAATGGCACTGAAAACCCAGCCACAAAAAACCCAAGAGGGTTGAAGTGGGTGGAATTATACAAACAAAACAAAACATACCAAAAAAACATTCAAATCATCCATAAAAGCATCCCAAATGGGAACCATTCACAAGAATCATCCCAAGAATGGGAAAACATCAAAAAAATATTACAAAAATGGTTGAATATCCAATGATAAGGGAAGGTCCCAAAGTAATACATTCCACCCTAAAAAAGATCAAACATAAAAACTTTTCCAAAAAGAAAGCTCATAAAACTTATAAAGACGACATAAAGACCACAATATATAAAAACTTGAGAATACTCAATCACTTCCTTCCCTTTCACAACATTAGTAAATAACCACTAGATAATCACCTCCCTAAAAGTATTCAAAACAATCCCTCATGCAATAAAGAAGGGGACAAAACTCCCATAAAATTAGCTAGAACTGACCAAAAACTCTCCACAACTCTCACCTGATGTGCTTTAGGTGTCCCAATATAGTTTAGGAACACCACATTCTCTTCCCTCTGCCTCTTTACTTTTGATCTTGATGAAGGTTCTACATCCACCACACTACTTGGAGTATGGTAGGCACTAGAACTATTAAAACCTTTTAACCATTTTAGGGGACATTAATAACAAATACATGAACTTCCTTAAGTTATGTATCAAAAAAACCAATAAATTTCCTCAGAAGATAAGAATCAAATCCATAATCTCAAGTATTCAAGTGAGGCATACCAAACATTCACCAAAAGAAACTTTTCTTTTCAAAACCACTATTTCACTAAGGAATTTCGAAATCACCCTCTAACGAGGTTCACATTAAAAATCAAAATCACTTTAAAAACAATCAACCTTGGTGGAAAAAACACTTCCAAAAAAAGGAAGAACCACCAAAATTCCTTACTAAATTCAATACATTTAAAAAACCAATCATCCAAGGAATAATTCTCAAAACTCGTTCCTCTTTTAAACACCTACTAACCTTGTTTCAAAAACAAAATCACCCCTTTAAATCTTAAAATTCCTTTAAAACCCATTTTTAAAATCAAATTTTTTTGGGAATACCCAAAAAAGAAAGTTTTAAACACCTCATTTTCCCAAATACCTCAAGGTAAATCAATAATTTTATAAAACTTCTAAAAAAACCAAGTTTGAAAATAAATATTTTCACAAACCCCTTTATTTTCAAAAACATGGTTTCTTAAAAACCAAGCACAAAAAAGAAGTACAAAAGCACCCAATAAAGGATCACAAAAACCACATCCAAAATGGGGTAACAAAAAACTCCTCATTCCACATCCAATAAGTGAAACTACTCTTGGAGAAATTCATAATTCAGGGGAGTCACAACAAGAAAACTAGGTAGAAATAGTGTTATGCATTCCTTGACCACCATGATTTAGGTGACCGAGTGTCAACCATGAAACACACCCTTCAAAGAATGATGACTTGACTACATAGGCACCACATGGTTTACCAAGCTTTGTGAGCCAATTTTGTGGCTCAAGTTTCCTTCCACTTTACCTTGAAACCAAGGAGTAGTCCCCAATATCACATACATAATAAAAGGAGATCCATACAATTTAAAATCACATCAAAATATATCAAAATAAACTAAAACAACTCAAATCCATGATTCAAAACCCAACTTCCCCTAAAAGATTAAGGATAGGGATGAGTAAGAGCTATCTAGAATCTTCCCACCATTGCCTCTCAAATTATGATAGCTTTAATCTTCTTTCTAACAGGACATCCCCAATTATCAAGGATAGCTAAAGAAGCATATGTTCCTACTAATAGAAAATCCAAGCTCGGATACCATCTTTTCATGAACCAAACTAGGCTACCGTCTAAACCAGAACTCAACCCACCTTGTAACAAGGATAGAAGGGCATTACCAATCCCCACAAGTTAGAGAAAAACACCTGAGCATCACAGGAATCCCTTTGGGAATGATTTTTCCAAAAAATATATATAAAAATAGTATAATAAAATAAAACATTATCCAAAATAAAAAAAATGCCAAAAATTTCATAACACACTACCATGATCCAACCCATTTTCATATACATAAAAAACATCTATAAACCATAAGAAATAAAAAGAATTAGGAAAACACTAACTGAAAAGAAAATAACTACCAACCAACTCGAGCTGAGCCCAAACCATCTCCATGCAACCTCTAGTTTCTCTCCACCACCCATCTCACCCCATGTCCTACTCGACAAACATGAAGGATAAAACTAAGAACCAGGGACCTAAAATATATAGGCATGATCTAAAAATCCTATTAGGTTACTAAAACCCATAAAAACTATGCAATGTGTTTCATAAGACAATTAATCAATGGTAGTTTGAAAATAAACTAGAAAATAATATTTTCACTTATAACTTTCTAGAAACTAAAAAATTACATAAACATCATTAAAAACATTCCACTTTGTTTTCCAAATACCAACTCACATTTTTTAAAATAGAGCCACTGACCCAATTCATTTTAAAACTACTCACACTATTAAAAAGTTTCAAAAAAACTCTTTTTTTAGTTAAATGAAAATGATCTCTTTAAATTATTCAACCAGTCAAATCCATCTCAAATCACACATTATGAAATACAATTTCAATCGCTCACACATGATTCTTTAATTTCAAAACATTTTTCCAAACATTTTTGAAAACTCATTTTCAAAGAAAAGAAATTCAAAACCCACACGGTCCAAATATAGAAAGTAGACACTATATATATAACACAAGTCATATAAAAATTAAATAAAAAAACATAATATGAGGTTCCACAACAATAAATATAGGGGAAATGATACAAAAAGAACTAGATCAGACTCCCCTCAATCACTAATCAACCAAGTAATCGAATTTTCCATGGTCCTACCCAAAGTCACTAATATGACAAGAATCTAATCGTATATGGGTATAATCACTTAAACTAGTTACCAGAATGTGCTAAGTACATGTAATCATCCCACTACCCCACATAAGAATCATATTGATGATGAACCCCAACCTATCCCTTATTCCCATCATTACTGGTTAGAAACTAGCAGTGTGTAAACTAACTAAAGGAAGATGCTAGATATTCCACTTAATATCCAACATCCCATAACCAATAAAGTAAGTGAGTAGCGACTTAAGAAATATGAGTATAACACATAATTAATAACTAAATATTCCCTCACCCCTAACACCCAATGATGTAAAGCCCCATATCCACACATAACATGCACACAAATCATAACAAGAACATTTCCTCACAAGGGGAGCAACAAACATCACATATTGATCACAAACCCACACAAGGGGTAAAAAATCAAGTGGTTACACTAACATATTTCATTTAGAAATGAAACTACTAACCGGGACTTTATCACTAAAACATATATCAGAATATTTATCCCTTTATCATTCCATAAAATTATTTCCAAAAACCATTTTTAAAATGATGGAAAAAACCTAATCATTCAAAACATTCCAAATTCACTTTCATGACCCGACCCATGTAGAGGCTCGAGCTGCAACTACCCCAACCTCGCCTCCATAGGCTAGGGGCTGGTGATAAGTGTCGAAGGCATAAAAAACTTGGAGAGGCCTTTTCTTAAGTACCTGTACACACACACAAAACCAACTCAATGAAAAAGTGTAGAAGAAAAAAGAAAAGATACAAAACTGCTATATATAAACCACAAATATACATCGACCACTAAAAAGTACAAGTAAAAAAAAGTAAATTGAAAGGAAAAAAGGGGGAAAATACACACCCAACTAAAAAAGTTTCATAACCCAACAACAAGTAGAAAAGTAAAATAGCTGAGAGAGCCCCTCTCCTGAATCCCAAGCTACGACCATCGCATGCAGTCCAAGAAACTTGTATCCCTAAGCTCCTATGATTTCATGATCAACCTGATCGTCGTTTGTAAGGTCACACCATGTGTGAGAAAATCCCAAGTAGGGGTGAGTATAAAAATACTCAGTAGGATACCCCAAAGTATCAAGGGAGCAGAAAAAAGATGTATTGAAGAGGGGAGAAGTAGATAGAACAAGGTACAGTAAAATAGAGTACAGCTCAACCTAACAAGAGAGTAAAGTAAACTCATCCAAAACACAAGGATCTAGAAATAGTGATAAGATAAACTTCTCATTGAGTATTTCCTACCTATAGTAGGAGAGTAGACTCGTCCAACCATTAGAATCTAGAACAGAAAGCACGTGGCATACCTTGTGCGTCTTCAATTCTCCTGAAAGGAGAGTAACCAAAACCCAAGGATTGGGTACTGAAATATGATACATATATATAATTAGTCAAATAAAACCAAATGAGATATTAAGGGGTCTCTATCTCATAGATAATCCCAAGAAAAAGAGTCGCCAATAGTTTTATAAGTAACCATCATTGATGCCCAATATACCTCATGTCTTCCCTGAACATGCAAGTCAAAGGAAATCTATCACGACCCGTCCCGGTGGGGCCCAATCCGCAACTCCCCAAGATCGCCTCCAATAGGCTAGGGGCTGGTGACTAGCACCGAGTAGGCATGCTACTAACATGGGAGGCATTGACTATAAACTTGTACACACACACACACATCTCCAAGCCCATAAAGCTGAAAAGTAAAAACTATTAAATATGGAAAAAGAATGCATACACTAAAAACTCAACCAACAGAGTACGACAGGGAAGTAAAGTACAGTAAAGTAAAACCCTGGGCCAAAAGTACAACCCCACCAAAAGAAAGTCTGCAACAAGTCCAACCTGTAGAGAAAGGTACTGGGACTGTAACCTATCGCCGAAGGAACACACCTCAGCCTGTCTGATCTCACTGAGTACCGTCTGGTCCTGGTCTGCCTAGAATCCTGTCAAAGGCTCGCTCATCTGCACAAGACATGACACATGTGGGAAAAGCCCGTGCAGGGGTGAGTATAACAATACCCAATACCCAGTAGGACACCCGGAAAACCACAAAGGAAAATATAACAAAGGAAAATAACACAAAGAAAGGTACAGTCATCTCTACACAGTATATGTTTACGGAACATATAATCAAGAATATCCAGATATACTCATTACAAAAATGACCTTCGTGATACCGCCACTAGGATCCAGCTCGAAGATTTCCCTAAGCATACCATCGGGAGAACACACTCCTAGGTCTGAAGAGAGAGATACGAAGTACTCATTCCAGGAGAACACACTCCACAAGTACCATGGGAACATGATGCTCAGGTGAGGATCACAACCAAGTCATAGGGTGATTCCGACAACTCAGTCTGAGCTAATCCGCTAGGAAGAGGATCGGCGCCCGGGTAAGGTAGGTCACATCGATACCAAGAACTCTACATAGGGTTCTAGGAATGAATAGAGGATCCAGCTCTAAGTCTCACAGAGGAGATTCCAACAACTCTATTCAGGGAGTTTTTCTGAAGGGATCATACTCCTATGTAAAGGGAATGATATCAAAACCTTCAGGGAAAAAGACCAAGGGTACGAACCCTAAGAAGGCTAGTCCAAGTCATAGAAGACAAGTGGCTCAAGTCATGAATAAAAGGTTACACGGCGTGTAGTATGGTTACACGTCGTGTTCCTTGACCCTAGGTAATTTCCGTGTAAACGGCCCGTGTCCTTCGTTCAAGCCGTGCAAAACCAAACTACACAGCGTGTAGTAAAGTACACGTCATGTTCCTTGACACTGGGTACTGCCCATGTAAAAGGCCCGTGTCCTTCGGCTTGTCGGATAGAAAGCAACTACATGACGTGTAGAATAAAATCACATGTCGTGTTCGAGCACCTGGGCTCACTCCATGTATGCTGGACATGTGCCCGTACACGGTCTATGCATGTGTCCGTGTCACCTGCCCGTGTACCAGTACACGGGGTATACAGTGTATCTGGCCGGGTCTGGCTGGGGAGGGGCATACACGGTGTGTCCATGGTCATGTACCCTGCCTGTGCCCATGTACTCTCGGAGTACACGCCAGGTAACCCTACCGACGAACACACGCCGTGTAGCCCATACTACACGGCGTGTAGTCGGGAAATTTATAGCAGCGTCTTCTTCCTTCGTGCGCCTTGGCTGTTGCTCTGGATCTTGATCCAACCATCCGATCATCACGAAACTCCAGATTTGGGGTCGTCCCACCCCTACGAAACCGATTCCGTCGGTTTCGGGCTTCCGATTGGTCTCGAAAACGCATCCTGATCCATCTGCACGAAAACTCCCAAAGAACAGGAACATCTGAACCGCATCGATTCATTCGTCGTTGTCGTCATCGCACCTCTGCTAGGTCGCCTCGGCGTTGGATCTTTTATTTCGGATCGTTGCATCAACAAACGAATGCGCAATGATCGATTTCTTCCAAGAACGCGTAGAACGCAATGAAGAACGTGAGGGGGAAAAACAAGAATCAAACAAGAGGGGCAAACCTCAATCGTTGTTCGTGACGATCCAGGTTTTCTGTCATTAGATTGAAAACCAAAACAATCTCTAGAATCAAATCCCACGATTCCTACAAATATCCCATCCCACAAGAATGATCGATTCGTGGGCTAATATGTTTGTGGATTAGTCCGCGTTCATCGTAGAAATCAAAAACAGGGAAGAATAAAATCACAACAACATCCTACCTGGATCCCGGCGTTCGTTGGCGAAGATCTGGTTGCCGAGTTGTCGTCGCCGGCGAAGCTTATCAAGAACACCGTCGCCGCATTGGGAGGCTTCCTCCAGGACCTCCAGAGCTGCCAAGGGTTTTCAGGGTTATGGGGTTTGTAACCCTGGACTCTGGTGAAAGCCTCTATTTAAAGAGGATAACAGATATTTGACATAACAAGGTTTAAATAAAATATTTTAATTAAATATTTTATTATTGTTGTGTCCAAAAACCATATTTCACCACCAACCTGCGCCGGCCGATGTTAGGCCTCGCCTTAGGTAAAATCTCTATTCTGAACGCAACGGTGCCCTCAGATTTCTAATCCAAGTACCCGTTCGGGAGTTATTCCACTTTTTCAGGAAAACCGCACGCGCGTGTAATTTAATTATTAAATTAAATTCAGACATTTGTTCCAGGCTCACTGGGCCTCGGAACTGCACGCCGTCTCAGTGCCTGGTCTCAAAATAATTCCGATATAATATTAAAATAATACATGAAAAAATCCAAGACATTACATCACACCCACCTTAGGGATTTTACATCCCCGAAAAGCCAAAATAAGGGCTACTCAAAAAGATGTAGGTACTGCATGCGAATATGAGCCTCCCGCTCCCATGTTCTCTCCTGGAGATCCTCGTGCTGCCACCGGACACGCACTAAGAGAATAGTCCATCCATGAAAGATATTCTCCTGCTGATCCTCGATCTCCATTGGGTACTCATCAAAGGTCGCTCTATCGTCGATGTCCAACTCGCCCCAGTCGATGATGTGTGATGGATCATGCACGTACCTCCGTAGCTGCGACACATAGAAGACGTTGTGTACCCGGTCCATCTGAGGAGGTAGATCCAAGCGATACGCCACCTCACCAACTCTACTCAGAATAAGAAAAGGGCCAACGAACCTCGGAGATAGATTTCTGCCTCGGCCAAATCTCCGCAATCCGCGTCGAGGTGAGACCCGAAGGAACACATGGTCTCCTTCCTCTAACTACAAGGGCCTCCGTCTCTGGTCAGCATAAGACCTCTGCAGACTCTGTGCAGTCTTCATCTGCTCATGGATGACATGCACCTTCTCTATAGTAGCTCTCACCATCTCTGGGCCCATGAGTGCTGACTCTCCCGGGTCAGTCCAGCAAAGTGGCGACCTGCAAGGTCGCCCGTATATAGCCTTGAATGGTGTCATACCAATAGTGGAATGATAACTATTGTTATAATAAAATTCCACCAGTGGTAGGTGATCCTCCCAGATACGACTAAAGTCAAGTATGCAAGCTCGTAGCATATCCTCCAGGACCTGGATGGTCCGCTCTGTCTGACCATCAGTCTGGGGATGAAACATTGTTCTCAAGCATAACTGAGTCCCAAAATCTTCCTACAATCCCTTCCACAATCAGGATGTGAAACAACCATCACGATATGAGACGATCGTGGATGGTACTCCATGAAGTCAAACTATCTCCTGTACATAGAGGCGTATCAAGCTCTCTACTGAACTCTACTCTCGTATGGCTAGGAAGTGGGCCGACTTGGGGAGTCGATCAACGATCACCCAGATGGCATCATGCCCCCTGGACGTACATGGTAAAACCATCACAAAATCCATAGATATCCCTTCCCACTTCAACTCTGGAACCTCAAGGGGCTGAGTCAAACCTACTGGAACCTGGTGCTCAGCCTTTACTTGCTGACAAGTAAGGCACCGAGAAACAAACTCTATCACACTCTTCTTCATTCCTGGCCACTAGAACTGACGTCGGAGGTCCTGATACATCTTTGCCACGCCTGGATGTACTGCCAAAGGGGATGTATGAAAATCCCTCAGAACCTCCTCCCGTAATGTCATGGGTACTACCGTGCGCCCTCTGAAAAGGAAAATGTGCTCTCCACCTTCTGAATATCCATCAGCAGCATCACCTGTGGATAACTGAGCACGTAGAGTCTCACAGCTAGCATCCTCGCGTTGTGATTCCCTGACTCGTTGTAAGAGTGGAGGGATAAAAACCATCGACTAAAGGTAAGCTCCCTCATCTCCATCCACGAAGGAAAACTGGAAAGAGGCCAACTGCATTGTCGCCTCATCCAGCAACTGCGAACTAGATTTCCTACTGAGAGCATCTCCCACCACGTTCCCCTTCCCAGGAGTATAAATGATCTCAAAGTCATAGTCCTGAAGGAACTCAAGCCATTGCCTCTGTCTCAAATTCAGATCCTTCTGAGAAAATATATATCTGAGACTCTTGTGATCAGATTAGACGGTAAACCTCTCGCCCATCAGGTAGTTCCGCCACATCTTCAATGAGAAGACTACCACTGCCAACTCAAGATCATGGGTCGCGTAGTTCTGCTCGTGTGGTCTCAACTGACACGAGCCATAGGCAATCACTGCTTGCCTCTGCATCAAGACACAACCAAGCCCGGTTCCTGATGCGTCGTAGAACACTACGTACTCAACACCCTCCTCCGGTAATCTCAAGATCGGGGCGCTCGTCCAACTCTGTCTCAACTATTTGAAAGCCTTATGGCATCTCTCGATCTATAGGTAAGGATATCCATTTTGGGTCAAATCTATCATGGGTGCTGCAAACCTGGAGAAATCATGGATGAATATTCGATAGTATCCTGCCAACCCAAGGAAACTCCGCACCTCTGTCATGCTCCGGGGTGGCTCTCATGCTAGCACTGCCTCCACCTTTGCTGGGTCCACTGCTACACCATCCGCTGAGATAACGTGCCCCAGAAACTTGAAACCAGAACTGACACTTCAAGAGTTTCCCATACAACTGGTGCTCTCGGAGTGTTTCCAGAACCATCCTTAGGTGTCTCACGTGCTCCTCCTCGGATGCAGAGTACACAAGGATATCATCGATGAAGACCACTACAAACCAATCTAGATAGGGCTGAAAGATCCGGTTCATGAGTCCCATGAACACTGCCGGGTCATTCGTCACGCCGAAGGGCATCACCAAGTACTCATAGTGACCGTAGCGACATCTAAAATCCATCTTCGGTATATCCTCCTCTCGTACTCGCAACTGGTGATAGCCTGATCGTAGATCAACCTTCGAGAACCAGCGTGCCCCTCTCAACTGGTCGAAGAGGTCATTGATCCTCGGTAGTGGATACCGGTTCTTCACGGTCACCTAATTTAAGCGTCGGTAATCCACACACAGCCTCAAGCTCTCGTCCACCTTCTTGGCAAACAGCACTGGGGCTGCCCAGGGTGAAACGATGGGTCTCACAAAGCCCTTCTTCTGCAAGTCTTCCAACTGCATCCTCATCTCATGAAGCTCTACAGGAGCCATCCGATAATCTAATGCTAATATCGGGGTCATCCCGGGTTGCAACTCAATGCAGAAATCTATCTCCCGACGGGGAGGTAGCCCGGGGACATCCTCCAGAAAGACGTCCTCGTACTCATCCACCACTGATGGAAATTGGAAACTTGTAACATCTATCATGCAAAGGGCTAGGCTAGCCAAATGATGTGAAATCAGTTGTGCCCTCCAATGCACAAGTCCATCCTGTGCTGCCTGGGTCTCTCTTTCACCGACAAAAGAGAACCTCATCCTATCACTGCGGACACACCGCACCCTTCACCTAAAACAATCAATCTGGGCATGAATTGTGGATAGCCAATCCATACCAAGAATGAAATTGTAAGGCCTCGACGCTACCACCAAGAGGTTCCAACTGAAACTCTCACCTCCAAGGGTCAGGTCACATCGCCTGCAATGGTGTGTGATCTCTGAATCTTCTCCAGTCAGTGTTTCTAAGCGTAAGGGTCGAGTCAACGGCTCAACTGGAATCTAAAGGTCTCGAACAAGATAAGCAGCCAGAAAGGAATGACTAGAACCTGTGTCTATCAATAGGGCATCCAAAGTATAAAAGACACAGATAGTACCTCTAATCATTCTGGGAGTACCTGGGTCATAAGCCTCTGCCGCCTGTAGCTCCCCCTACCTCTGTCCACCAGCTCCCTGAGCCTGGGGTGGACCTCCTGGGGGTGGTGGTGGTAAAGGGTTGAAATTCCAACCACCTCCAACTACTCTCCCAGCTCCTCTACCACGTCCGCCACCTCACAGATCTACCTTCTCCACACGTTTCCTCTACCTCGGTAGTCCATCCACTGCTCCAGTGTAAGTAGTACGGCGGGCCGGACAATCTCGAGCAAGATGTCCCCTGTCATCACATGAGTAACATCACCTCTCTCGAGGCTGGCTGGATGCACCATGTGAACCCTGTACGGCCGATCCCCTGTCCTGGGATCTCCTCTAGAAACGTCACCCACGCCTGGGTCCCTGACATCAGCTCCCTACCGCTGAGGTCTCTGCTCCAGCTCGCCCACTACTGACAACTGTCGGCTGTCCCTACTCCGCCAGGAATCTCTCGACCACCAAAGCCCGCTCGAGCACCCCAGCATAAGTAGGAATGCTCATAGGGATGATGCTAGCTCGGATATCTCTGCGCAAGTCCCGCTCAAAAGTCCAAGTTCTGAAGTACTGATCTCTGACCATATCCATCGAGTACCGCGAGAGGTCGGTAAACCTCGATGAATAGTCGGCCACCGACATGGTTCCCTATTGGAGATGAAGAAGCTCTTGTATGCGTACTGCTCTCAGGGTAACCGGTGAAAACTCCTCTCTGAAGAGATGCTCAAACTCTGACCATGCAAGAGTCGCCTCGTCATGGGTCTGGATGACCAAACTCCACCATCGCCCTACCGAGCCCTGAAAAAGGCTCGCTGCCAGGATCACCATCTGGTTTGCTGGTGTCCTGACCAAATGGAAGACTCTGGCCACCGCCTCAAGCCAGTCCTCTCCTGCCTAAGGGTCAAGATCACCTCGAAACATGAGGGGTCTCTGTCTCTAAAACTCGTGGAGTGCGATCAGCCTGTGCTCCTCCTCCACTGGTACAGCGGGCGCTAAACAATGCCCCACAGGTGGTGGAATAACTAGCACGCCACCTGGTGGTAGAACTGGGGGATATGGTCCCTGTATCGAAGCTTCATCATTGAGGTGGTCATCCTCGTGATCGAGCTGCTGGATCCTAGAGGGTGCGCATTGCGGAGGCATCCTATTTAAGAAACAAGATGTATCACAGTCAGTGAGTATATCTAGAGAGCTGACTTAATAAGGACATGGAAACCACAACCCATTCCTATATGATGCATGTACCATTATTTTCCCCCATGCAACTAGTGTTTCATGTTCCGAGTCGAAAAGAAAGCCATCAGAGTCCTGGTGTATGGATATGTCGGCCGCCGCACCAACACTGGGGTCCCTGTCCTGAGAGCCGAACTCGAAAAACTTAAAACCGTTGCCCCAAACCAACTCACCGACTCTCGGTCCTAAGGTAGAACTGACCACATCTGATACCACTCTGTCACGACCCATCCCGGTGGGGCCCGAGCCGAAACTCCCCAAGCCCGCCTCCAATAGGCCAGGGGCTGGTGACTAGCACCAATTAGGCATGCTACTAACATGGGAGGCATTGCCTATAAACCTGTACACGCGCACACACATCTCCAAGCCCAAAAATATGAAAATTAAAAACTACTAAAGATGGAAAAATCATGCATAAAATAAAAACCCAACCAACAGAGTACGACAGGGAAGTAAAGTACAGTAAAGTAAAACCCTGGGCCAAAAGTACAAGCCCACCAAAAGAAAGTCTGCAATAAGTCCAACCTGTAGAGAAAGGTATTGGGACTGCAACCTGTCGCCGAAGGAACACACCTCGGCCTGTCTGATCTCACTGAGCATCGTACGGTCCTGGTCCGCCTAGAATCATGTCAAAGGCTCGCCCGTCTGCACAAGACATGACACGTGCAGGCAAAGCCCGTGTAGGGGTGACTATAACAATACCTAGTAGGACACCCCAAAAACCACAAAGGAAAATACAACAAAGGAAAATACCATGAATAAAGGTATAGTCATCTCTACACAGTATATGTCTACGGAACATATAATCAAGAATATCCAGATATACTCATTACAAAAATGACCTTTGCGATACCGCCACTAGGATCCATCTCGAAGATTTCACTAAGCATACCATCGGGAGAACAAACTCCTAGGTCTGAAGAGAGAGATACAAAGTACTCGTTCTAGGATAACACACTCCACAAGTACCATGGGAACATGATGCTCAGGTGAGGATCACAACCAAGTCATGGGGTGATTCTAAAAAATCAGTCTGAGCTAATCTGCTAGGTAGAGGATCGGCGCCCGGGTAAGGTAGGTCACGTCGATACCAAGAACTCTAACTAGGGTTCCAGGAATTAATAGAGGATTCGTCTCTAAGTCTCACAGAGGGGATTCCAACAACTCTATTCAAGGATTTCTGATGAAGGGATCATACTCCTGTGTAAAGGAAATGATACCAGAACCTTCAGGGAAAAAGACCAAGGGTACGAACCCTAAGAAGGCTAGTCCAAGTCACAGAAGACAAGTGGCTCAAGTCAGGAAGAAAAGGTTACATGTCATGTAGTATGGTTACACGTTGTGTTCCTTGACCCCAGGTACTTCCCGTGTAAATGGACCGTGTCCTTCGTTCAAGCCGTGCAAAACCAAACTACACGGCGTTTAGTAAAGTACACGTCGTGTTCCTTGACACCGGGTACTACCCGTGTAAACGGCCCGTGTCCTTCGGCTTTTCGGATAGAAAGAAACTACACGGCGTGTAGAAGAAAATCACACGCCGTGTTCGAGCACCTGGGCTCGCTCCATGTACGCTGGCCATGTGCCCGTACACGGTCTTTGCCCGTGTCTGTGTCGCCTGCCCGTGTACCAGTACACGGGGTATCCCGTGTATCTGGATGGGTCTGGCTGGGGAGGGGCATACACGGCGTGTCCATGGCCGTGTACCCTGCCCGTGACCATGTACTCTCAAAGTATACGCCGGGTAACCCTACCTACGAGCACACGCTGTGTATCTCGTACTACACGGTGTGTAGTTGGGAAATTTAAAGCAACATTGTCTTCCTCCACGCACCTCGGTTGTTGTTCCGGATCTTGATCCAACCATCCGATCATCACGAAACTCCGGATTTGGGGTCTTCCCACCCCTACGAAACCAATTCCACCAGTTTTAGGCTTCCGATCAGTCTTGAAAACACATCCCGATCCGTCCGCACGAAAATTCCAGAAGAACAGGAACTTCCGAACCGCATCGATTCATCCGTCGTCATCGTCGTTGCACCTCCGCTATGTTGCCTCGACATTGGATCTTTGATTTCGGATCGTTGTGTCAATAAACGAATGTGCAACGATCGATTTCTTCCAAGAACACGTAGAACGCAATGAAGAATGTGAGGGGGAAAAACAAGAATCAAACAAGAGGGGCGAACCTCAATCGTTGTTCGTGACGATCCGGGTTTTCCATCGTTAGATTGAAAACCAAAACAATCTCTAGAATCAAATCCCACAATTCCCACAAATATCCCATCATGCAAGAACGATCGATCCACGGGCTAATCTGTTCGTGGATTAGTCCGCGTTCATCGTGGAAATCAAAAACGGGAAAGAATAAAATCACAACAACATCCTACCTGGATCCCGGCGTTCGTTGGCGAAGATCTGGTTGCCGAGTTGTCGTCGCTGGTGAATCTTGTCAATAACATCGTCGCCACATTGGGAGGCTTCCTCCAGGACCTCCAGAGCCACCAAGGGTTTTCAGGTTTATGGGGTTTGTAACCCTGGACCCTGGCGCAAGCCTCTATTTAAAGAGGATAAAAGATATTTGACGTAATAAGGTTTAAATAAAATATTTTAATTAAATATTTTATTACTGTTGCGTCCAAAAACCATATTTCACCACCGACCTGCGCCGGCCGATGTTAGTCCTTGCCTTAGGTAAAATCGTTGTTCTGAACGCAATGGTGCCCTCGGATTTCTGATCCGAGCACATGTTCTGGAGTTATTCCACTTTTTCAGGAAAACCACATGCACACGTAATTTAATTATTAAATTAAATTCAGACATTTGTTCCGGGCTCACTGGGCCTCGGAACTACACGCCGTCTCAGAGCCTGGTCTCGAAATAATTCCCATATAATAATAAAATAATACATTGAAAAATATGGGACATTACATCACACCCACCTTAGGGATTTTACATCCCCGAAAATCCAAAACAAGGGTTACTCAAAAAGATGTGGGTATTGCACATGAATCTGAGCCTCCCGCTCCCATGTGCTCTCCTGGAGATCCCAGTGCTGCCATCGGACACGCACCAAGGGAATAGCTCATCCACGAAGGATCTTCTCCTGCTGATCCTCTATCTCCACTGGGTGCTCAGCAAAGTTCGCTCCATCATCGATGTCCAACTCGCCCCAGTCGATGACGTGCGATGGATCATGCACGTACCTCCATAGCTGCGACATATGGAAGACGTTGTGTACCCGTTCCATCTGAGGAGGTAGAGCCAAACGATACGCCACCTCTCCAACTCTACTCAGAATCTGAAAAGGGCCAATGAAACTCGGATATAGCTTGCCGCCTCGGCCAAATCTCCATAATCCACGTCGAGGTGAGACCCGAAGGAACACATGGTCTCCTTCCTCTAACTTCAAGGGCCTCCATCTCCAGTCGGCATAAGACTTCTGCCAAATCTGTGCAGTCTTCATCCACTCCTGGATGACCTGCACCTTCTCTGTAGTAGCTCTAAACATCTCTGGGCCCATGAGTGCTGACTCTCCTAGGTCAGTCCAGCAAAGTGGCGACCTGCAAGGTCGTCCGTATAGAGCCTTGAATGGTACCATACCCATAGTGTAATGATAATTGTTGTTATAATAAAATTCCACCGGTGGTAGGTGATCCTCCCAGCTACGACCGAAGTCAAGTATGCAAGCTCGTAGCATATCCTCTAGGACCTGGATGGTCCGCTCTGTCTGACCATCAGTCTGGGGATGAAACATTGTGCTCAAGCGTAACTGAGTCCCAAAATCTTCCTGCAATCCCTTCCACAACCGGGATGTGAAACTAGAATCATGATCTGAGACGATCGTGGATGGTACTCCATGAAGTCGAACTATCTCTTGTACGTAGAGGCGTCCCAAGCTCTCTACTGAAATCTGCTCCCGTATGGCTAGGAAGTGGGCCGAATTGGTGAGTCGATCAACGATCACCCAGATGGCATCGTGCCCCCTGGACGTACGTGGTAAACCCGTCATGAAGTCCATATATATCCCGTCCCACTTCCACTCTGGCACCTCAAGGGGCTGAGTCAAATCTGCTGGAACCTGGTGCTCAGCCTTTACTTTCTAACAAGTAAGGCACCGAGAAACAAACTCTGCCAAACTTTTCTTCATTCCTGGCCACCAGAACTGATGTCGGAGGTCCTGATACATCTTTTCCACGCCTGGATGTACTGCCAAAGGGGATGTATGAAACTCCCTCAGAACCTCCTCCCGTAACATCACTGGTACTACCGTGCGCCCTCATAAAAGGACAACGTGCTCTC
Organism: Viscum album; assembly: GCA_963277665.1. Lineage (NCBI taxonomy): Eukaryota > Viridiplantae > Streptophyta > Magnoliopsida > Santalales > Viscaceae > Viscum > Viscum album. Next base: position 1,641,674,630 of record OY728163.1, on the reverse strand, counting down.
CACCTTCTAAATATCCATCAGCAGCATCACCTGTGGATAAATGAGCACGTAGATTCTCATAGCTAGCATCCTCGCGCTGTGCTTCCCTGACTCGTTGTAAGAGTGGAGGGATAACAACCATAGACTGAAGGTAAGCTCCCTCATCTCCATCCGCGAAGGAAAACTGCAAAGAGGCCAATTGCCTTGTCGCCTCATCCAGCAACTGCGAACTGGATTTCCTACTGAGAGCAGCTGCCACCACGTTGCCCTTCCCAGGAGTATAAACAATCTCAAAGTCTTAGTCCTAGAGGAACTCAAGCCATCGCCTCTATCTCAAATTCAGATACTTCTGAGAAAAGATATATCTGAGACTCTTGTGATCAGAGTAGACAGTAAAACTCTCTCCCATCAGGTAGTTCCGCCACATCTTCAATGAGAAGACTACCACTACCAACTCAAGATCATGGGTCACGTAGTTCTGCTCGTTTGGTCTCAACTGATGCGAGCCATAGGCAATCACTTCTTGCCTCTTCATTAGGACACAACCAAGCCCGGTTCCTGATGCGTCATAGAACACTACGTACTCTACACCCTCCTCCGATAATCTCAAGATCGGGGTGCTCGTTAGACTATGTCTCAACTGTTGGAAATCATGTTGGCATCTCTCAGTACAGACGTAAGGCTGTCCCTTTTGGGTCAAAGCTGTCATGGGTGCTGAAATCCTGGAGAAATCATGGATGAATCTCCGATAGTAGCCTGCCAACCCAAGGAAACTCTGCACCTCTGTCACGCTCCGGGGTGGCTCTCATGCTAGAACTGCCTCCACCTTTGTTGGGTCCACTGCTACACCATCCGCAGAGATAACGTGCCCCAGAAAGTGGACCTCCTGTAACTAGAACTGACACTTCGAGAGATTCCCATACAACTGGTGCTCTCGGAGTGTGTCCAGAACCATCCTTAGGTGTCTCGCGTGCTCCTCCTCGGATGCAGAGTACACAAGGATATCATCGATGAAGACCACTAAAAACTGGTCTAGATAGGGCTGAAAGATCCGGTTCATGAGTCCCATGAACACTGCCGGGGTGTTCGTCACGCCGAAGGGCATCACCAAGTACTCATAGTGAACATAGCGACATCTGAAATTCGTCTTCGATATATCCTCCTCTCGTACTCACAACTGGTGATAGCCTGATCGTAGATCAACCTTCGAGAACCATCGTGCCCCTCTCAACTGGTCAAAGAGGTCATCGATCATCGTTAGTGGATACCAGTTCTTCACAGTCACCCGATTTAAGCACTGGTAATCCACACACAGCCTCAAGCTCCAGTCCTCCTTCTCGGAAAACAGCACTGGGCCTGCCCAGGTTGAAACGCTGGGTCTCACAAAGCCCTTCTTCTGCAAGTCGTCCAGCTGCATCCTCAGATCACGAAGCTCTACAGGAGCCATCCGATAAGCTGATGCTAATATCGTGGTCGCCCCGGGTTGGAACTCAATGCAGAAATCTATCTCCCAACGGGGAGGTAGCCCGGGGACATCCTCTGGAAAGACGTCCTCGTACTCAGCCACCACTACTGGAAACTATAAACTTGTAACATATACCGCGCCAAGGGCTAGGCTAGCCAACTGATGTGAAATTGGTTGTGCCCTCCTACGCACGAGTCCATCCTGCGCTGCCTGGGTCTCTCTTTCACCGACAAAAGAGAACCTCATCCTATCACTGCGGACACACCGCACCCTTATCCTAAAACAATCAATATGGGCATGAATTGTGCATAGCCAATCCATACCAAGAATGACATCGTAAGGCCTCGACGCTACCACCAAGAGGTTCCAACTGAAACTCTCACCTCGAAGGGTCAGGTCACACTGCCTGCAAAGGTGTGTGATCTATGAATCTTCTCCAGTCGGTGTTTCTAAGTGTAAGAGTCAAGTCAACGGCTCAACTGAAATCTCAAGGTCTCGAACAAGATAAGCAGCCAGAAAGGAATGACTAGAACCTGTGTCTATCAATACGGTATCCAAAGTATAAAAGACACAGATAGTACCTCTAATCATTCTGGGAGTACCTGGTTCATAAGACTCTACCGCCTGCAGCTGCCCCTGCCTCTGTCCACTAGCTCCCTGAGCCTGGGGTGGACCTCCTGGGGGTGGTGTTGGTAAAGGATCGAAACACTGACCACCTCCAACTGCTCTCCCAGCTCCTCTACCATGTCTGGCGCCTTGCGGATCTGCCTGGTCCACACGTTGCCTCTTCCTCGGTGGTCCATCCACTGCTCCCATGTCAGTAGTACGGCGGGTCGGACAATCTCGAGCGATATGTCCCCTGTCGTCACATGAGTAACATCGCCTCTCTCGAGGCTGGATGGATGCGCCCTGTGAACCCTGTACGGATGATCCCCTGTCTTGGGATATCCTCTTGAAACATCTCCCATGCCTGGGTCCCTGACATCAGCTCCCTGCCGCTGAGGTCTCTGCTCCAGCTCGCCCACTACTGACAACTGTCGGTTGTCCCTGCTCCGCCAGGAATCTCTCGACCACCAAAGCCCGCTCGAGCACCCTAGCATAAGTAGGAATGCTCATAGGGATGATGCTAGCTAGGATATCTCTGCGCAAGCCCCGCTCAAAAGTACGAGCTCTAAAGTACTGATCTCTGACCATATCCATCGAGTACCGCAAGAGGTCGGTAAACCTCGATGAATGGTCGGTCACTGACATGGTTCCCTGCTAGAGCTGAAGAAGCTCTTGTATGCGTACTGCTCTCAGGGTAATCGGTGAAAACTCCTCTCTGAAGAGATGCTCAAACTCCGACCATGCAAGAGTCGCCTCTTCATGAGTCTGGATGACCAAACTACACCATCGCCCTGTCGAGCCCTGCAGAAGGCTCGCTGCCAGGATCACCATCTGGTCTGTTGGTGTCCTGACCAAACGGAAGACTTTGTCCACCGCCTCAAGCCAGTCCTCTGCTGCCTGAGGGTCAGGCTCACCTCGAAACCTGAGGGGTCTCTGTCTCTGAAACTCGTGGAGTGTGCTCAGCCTGTGCTCCTCCTCCATGGGTATAGCGAGCGCTAAACACTTCCACATAGGTGGTGGAATAACTGAAACACCACCTGGTGGTAGAACTGGGGGATCTGGTCCCTGTATTGAAGCTTTATCACTGAGGGGGTCATCCTCATGATCGAGCTACTGGATCCTAGCGGGTGCGCGTCACGGAGGCATCCTATTTAAGAAACAAGATGTATCACAGTCAGTGAGTATATCTGGAGAGCTGACTTAAGAAGGACATGGAAACCAAAACACATTCCTATATGATGCATGTACCATTATTTTCTCCCATGCAACTAGTTTTTTCATGTTCCGAGTCAAAAAGAATTCCATCAGATTCCTCGTGTATGGATACGTCGGTCGCCGCACCAACATTGGGGTCCCTGTCCTGAGAGATGAACTCGAAACACTTAACATTGTTGCCCCAAACCAACTCACAGACTCTCGGTCCTAAGGTAGAACTGACCACCTCTGATACCAATTTGTCACGACCCGTCCCGGTGGGGCCCGAGCCGCAACTCCCCAAGCCCACCACCAATAGGCCAGGGGCTGGTGACTAGAACCGAGTAGGCATGCTACTAACATGGTAGGCTTTGCCTATAAACCTGTACACACACACACACATCTCCAAGCCCACAAAGCTGAAAAGTAAAAACTACTAAATATGGAAAAAGTATGCATACACTAAAAACCCAACCAACAGAGTGCGACAGGGAAGTAAAGTACAGTAAAGTAAAACCCTGGGCCAAAAGTACAAGCCCACCAAAAGAAAGTCTGCAACAAGTCCAACATGTAGAGAAAGGTACTGGGATAGTAACCTGTCACCGAAGGAACACACCTCGGCCTGTCTGATCTCACTTAGCACTGTCCGGTCCTGGTCTGCCTAGAATAATGTCAAAGGCTCGCCCGTCTGCACAAGACATGACACATGCGGGAAAAGCCCATACAGGGGTGAGAATAACAATACCCAGTAGGACACCCCGAAAACCAAAAAGGAAAATACAACAAATGAAAATACCACGAAGAAAGGTACAGTCATCTCTACACAGTATATGTCTACGGAACATATAATCAAGAATATCCAGATATACTCATTACAAAAATGACCTTTGTGATACCGCCACTAGGATCCAGCTTGAAGATTTCGCTAAGCATACCATCGGGAGAACACACTCCTAGGTCTGAAGAGAGAGATACGAAGTACTTATTCCGGGAGAACACACTCCACAAGTACCACGGGAACATGATGCTCAGGTGAGGATCACAACCAAGTCATGGGGTGATTCCAAAAAATCAGTCTGAGCTAATCTGCTAGGTAGAGGATCGGCGCCCGGGTAAGGTAGGTCACGTCGATACCAAGAACTCTACCTAGGGTTCCAGAAATTAATAGAGGATTTGGCTCTAAGTCTCATAGAGGGGATTCCAACAACTCTATTTAGGGAGTTATAATGAAGGGATCATACTCCTGTGTAAAGGAAATGATACCATAACCTTTAGGGAAAAAGACCAAGGGTACGAACCCTAAGAAGGCTAGTCCAAGTCACAGAAGACAAGTGGCTCAAGTCATGAAGAAAAGGTTACACGGCATGTAGTATGGTTACACGCCGTGTTCCTTGACCCTAGGTACTTCCCATGTAAATGGACCGTTTCCTTCGTTCAAGTCGTGCAAAACCAAACTACACGGCGTGTAGTAAAGTACATGTCATGTTCCTTGACACCGGGTGCTGCCCGTGTAAACAGCCCGTGTCCTTCGGCTTGTCGGATAGAAAGCAACTACAGGGCGTGTAGAAGAAAATCACACGCCATGTTCAAGCACCTGGGCTCACTCCGTGTACACTGGCCATGTGCCCGTACACGGTCTCTGCCTGTGTCTGTGTCGCCTGCCCGTGTACCAGTACACGGGGTATCCCGTGTATCTGGCTGGGTCTGGCTGGGGAGGGGCATACACGGCATGTCCATGGCCGTGTACCCTGCTCGTGCCCATGTACTCTCAGAGTACACACTGGGTAACCCTACCGATGAACACACGTCGTGTAGACCATACTACACGGCGTGTAGTTGGGAAATTTACACTAGCATCATCTTCCTCCGCGCGCCTCGGCTGTTATTCCGGATCTTGATCCAACCGTCCAATCATCACGAAACTCCGGATTTGGGGTCGTCCTGCCCCTACGAAACCGATTCCGCTAGTTTCGGGCTTCTGATCAGTCTTGAAAATGCATCTCGATCCTTCCTCACAAAAACACCAGAAGAACGGGAACTTCTGAACCGCATCGATTCAACTGTCTTCGTCATCGTCGCACCTCCGCTAGGTCGCCTCGATGTTGGATCTTTGATTTTTTATCGTTGCGTCAACAAACGAATGTGAAACGATTGATTTCCTAGAAGAACGCGTAGAACGCAATGAAGAATGCGAGGGGAAAAACAAGAATCAAACAAGAGGGGTGAACCTCGATCATTGTTCATAACGATTCGGGTTTGCCACCGTTAGATTGAAAACCAAAACAATCTCTAGAATCAAATCCCACGATTCCTGCAAATATCCCATCCCGCAAGAACGATCGATCCGCGGGATAATCTGTTCATGGATTAGTCCGTGTTCGTCGTGGAAATCAAAAACGGGGAAGAATAAAATCACAACAGCATCCTACCTGGATCCCGGCATTCGTTGGAAAAGATTCGGTTGCTGAATTGTCGTCGCCGGCGAAGGTTGTCAAGCACACCGTCGCCGTGTTGGGAGGCTTCCTCCAGGACCTCCAGAGCCGCCAAGGGTTTTCAGGGTTATGGGGTTTGTAACCCTGGACCCTGGCGCAAGCCTCTATTTAAAGAGGATAAATGATATTTGATGTAATAAGGTTTAAATAAATTATTTTAATTAAATATTTTATTACTATTGCGTCCAAAAACCAGATTTCACCACTGACCTGCCTCAGCCGATGTTAGGCATCGCCTTAGGTAAAATCGCTGTTCTGAACGCAACGGTGCCCTTGAATTTCTGATCCGAGCACCCGTTTGGGAGTTATTCCACTTTTTCAAGAAAACCGCACGTGCATGTAATTTAATTATTAAATTAAATTTAGACATTTTTTCTAGGTTCACTGGGCCTCGGAACTGCACGCCATCTCAGAGCCTGGTCTCGAAATAATTCCCATATAATATTAAAATAATACATTGAAAAATCCGGGACATTACAAAATCAATCACCACAACTTGATATTATCCACTTTGGGTGGGTTTATCTCACCCACACAGTTTTTGGTCGCATCACAAGGATGCGTCTCAATGGGGAAAGTTTCCCCATAACTCGTGAGTCCAAAGTAACATCAAAGCATGTCTCTCCACTGATCCACATCCAGAAAGAGTAAACCTAAAGTAGATGACCCACACCCTACTATGTCAAGGGGACTCCACTCTAATAATTGTCATATAGGACCCACACCCAGATGCATTGGGGGGGATTCTACTCTAATATTCATCGTAGAGGACCCACACCCTGATGCGTCAGGGGGATTCCACTCTTGTTCATTGAGGACCCTCTCCCTCGTGCGTTAGGAGGATTCCACTCGGAAGTAGCTGGTAGATGACCCATGCCCATGTCAATATGGGATTCCACTCTCATAGTAGTTGTAGATAACCCATGCCTATAACACCACAATCTTACATGGTACGTTTCCCTTTGAATAATGCAGTAGCTTGCGTTGTACGCAACTTGGAGTTTTAACACACCACGACCAATCAAACTAGCCGTTATAAATAGTAATAACCACTTTTTGAAATTTTATAAATTTTATTTTTCAAAATGGACTTTATTTTTAAATTTGGAATATTGAAATTAGTTTAGGTTAAATTTTTGGTACTTTTCTGAAAACTTTCAATTTTTGATGAATAGTGAAGATACTAAATTTTAATTAAAAACAACTTTTTTAATCAAAATAATTTATAGTGTTAAATTATAAATTTGAGTGTTTTTAAAGTATCATTAGATTATATTTTTATCATTTAAGATAATTTAGGTCATTTTATGTAATTTCATATTTAAACTGGACATAAAAAAGTGTCAATCTTTTGATAGTTATCATTTCTTGAAAACACGCTTTTTGTTTTGACAACGAGAATTAATTTTAAATTAATTTCTGCCACTTCTGTATTTTGAATTTGGAAAAATGGATTTCATATTTGGATTCAGGAGTTCCAAATTGTGTAAATAGGTAACTTTTATTTTTAGACATTATGAATAATTACTTCGGTAAATATTTTGTTTACCATGGTTAAATGGTAAATCCAGTAAATAAGGGTAAAAATTAATATTATAATAATATTAAATTACCCTAAAATGTGTCCTATTCCTATTGGTTGATACATTTCCGACCATGGACATCCTTGGGTCAGTTTTGGGACCCCAGGGAGATGCTTGAGAGTGATAATTACACTTTATATTAATTAATTTAAAGTAAAGACAAAAACGACATAAACATATATCTTTTAGTAAAAAAAAATTAAATGGGGTTATATAAGTTATCTTTTCGACTATAAACACTTATTAGAAATATAAAAATATTTCCTACATAATGTTATTTTATTTATAATTTTTATACATTATATAATTAAATTAATTTATGACACAATGATGATGTAGTAATTACCTTATTAATGAAAGAATCAAATAAATGGTATTATAAATATTAAAATAAATATAATTTCAAAGTTTCATGACATCCACGAATTTTATAGGTTAATATGAAATGTTAGGGTTTATTCAATGTATTTTGTTCGAAGTAATCAAGTTTTTATGACTTTCACAAAAACCAAATACTAAATAGTGTCAAAATTGACATAAATGAGTTTTTAAAACAAATATTATATTATTAAATTATATAATAGTCCTAAAAATATAAGGTTCTTCCAAATAACTTATATAATGATAGTTATATCATTAATGAACCACTTAAGGTTCTCTTGGCATTTTATAGTAAGTTTATTAACCAATTATTATAATAATACAAGAATACATGGTAAAAGTTAAACTATTTAACTAAGAGTTAAATCTAAAAGATAAGGTTAATATGGTGACCCAAACCTGTCTAAAACCTATTTTTTGAGAGGTTTTAGACCCATAACCACCTTATCCTCGAAATAAATTATTTTTTAGCCATTATAAACTGAAAATAATTTTATTATAAAATAATATTTCAATCTTTTTCTAAGGTGCCCCTCACCTCTCTTATAAAAGGGCACTTCCTCTTCTCTCAAAAACACACCTCCAAATCCATTTGGATCGGCCAAGACCTGCCAAAATATCATCCAAATTTTCCTTAATTCAACCTAGATTCCTTATTTTGATTAGAAATCCAACCTAAGGATCCCTTTTGATCAACTCAAAAGGAAACACCCGAAGAAGAGGTAATAATTTCACCACCCTCTTTCAAGTTCTTTTCTTCTTCCACTTCCTCTTTCTTTATTGTTTCCATTCTAAAATAATAACTCCAGTATATTATATATACTATGATGTTATTATAAAAATGTTACAACCATATTCATTATTCTATCCATCATATGAATGACAAAGTCACCATACGTGGGTACGTACGGCTTACCGTCTCCACGTCATGGTGTAGTTTGTTATTCAAACACTTCATTAATTTGGATGGGTATAATAATGAGTATAACTAATGTAAATAATAAATATAACATGTTAATGATTATTTATAAATTATATACCGCCCAATTACATACTATTTCACCATCAATATAATGATATTGTCGCTCGTGTGTACGTACGGATTACCGTCTCCACGAACGCGATGAGATTCATTACCCATCGTAATCATTCAAGAATAATTTTCATTTTATGATTAAAAATAATGTTTATGAACATAATATAATTCTGTATATGAGTAAAATACATCATATACATAAAAAACATGTCTTACATAACCGACCATGTAAAGGAAAACGGATCAGTTAAAAGGTGTCCCTCATTTCAATCTTTTTGTAAGGTGCCCCTCACCTCTCTTATAAAAGGGCACTTTCTATTCTCTCAAAATCACACCTACAAATCCATTTGGATCATCCAAGACCTACCCAAATATCCTACCAATTTCCCTCACTTCAACCTATATGCCTTAGTTTGATCATAAATCCAATCAAAGGATTCCTTTTGATCAACTCAAAAGGAAACACCCGAAGAAGAGGTAATAATTTCACCACCCTCTTTCAAGTTATTTTCTTCTTCCACTTACTCTTTCTTTGTTGTCTACATTCTAAAATAATAACTCCAGATCTTCTATATACTGTGATTTTATTATAAAAATGGTACAATCATATTCAATATTCTATCCATCATATGAATGACAAAGTCACCATATGTGCGTGCGTACGGCTTACCGTCTCCACGTCGTGGTGTAGTTTGTTATTCAAACACTTAATTATTTGTATGGGTATAATAATGAGTATAACTAATTTAAATAATAAATATAACATGTTAATGATTATTTGTATATAATATACCATCCAATTACATACAATTTCACCATCAATATAATGATATTGTCGCTCGTGCGTACGTACGGATTACCGTCTCCACGAACACGATGAGATTCATTCCCCATCGTAATCATTCAAGAATAATTTTCATTTTTATGATTAAAAATAATGTTTATAAACATAATATAATTCTTTATATGAATAAAATACATCATATCCATAACAAACATGGCTTACGTAACCGACCATATAAAGGAAAATGGGTCAGTTAACACCCGAAAAGATGATACTACTGAAATATTATTAACAAAGAAATATTAGAGGATCATATATGATATCATATTTATATGTATAGTTATTTTATAATTTAATAACAATGTTTTAACTATTATAAAGGATGTTAATTTACCCTCGACCAAGGAAAAGTACAACGTAAGGGTTAATTCTACAATCTCTTTATCTGAGGTTGTTAATACGTAATTATCTACTAGGACCTCTTTATCATCCACATCCGTGTTTTCTTAAAAATGTAATTCAAAAAAAATTACTATTTACTAGACTATGATTTAAATTCATTTATACCCTTATTTTACCATATATGTTTTGAAAGGAATCTTTCTGTCATTTTCCAAACAAAGTACTTTATGACCTTTTCGAAAAAAATTATGGTAAGAATGTTTTTTTTAACTTATACGGTGGGTGTGGATATTTTCCATCATTATAACATCGTCAAAGCTTCCCATACAAGATTATAAGAATATTTTCAAAATAAATGTTTTCTTTTATAATTATGTGACTTTTAAATGGTTTCAAAATAGAAAGAGGTATTTCTTTCAAATAGTTTTCATTTCATCTATGTCAACATCGTTTGATGGATTTTAAACTTGTTTGAAGTTGATTTATTATGATAAAAATCTTCCATATTGTATTGAAGGTTTTGTGATATGTTTGACTATGGATGTGTTATTTTTGTACCATTCATGGTTTATGGATAAATTATTGACATTTCGTATGCTATTTTTAATATGAATGTTTATGTTATGTTTAAACCTTTTCATATGAGGAATGCATTGGACTTAGTAAGTGATGGGTGGAGCTCGATATAGCTCCTCGATGCATCAATAGGTATCATGAGACAAACTAGTGTCTTGGAACAAGACCTTAATAAAATCTCATTTGTAGTCTTGGCACAAGGCCTTGACTATGTGGTTATGAATTCTGGAATTATGCATTACATCATTATGAAAGTGGCTATTGATATTTCATGTGATTATTCGAATAGTAGAATATCCATGTGATTAAGTAAATGGAATTATTTGATTTTATATTTTCCATACTATGCTTAAGTTTAAGTTTAAAAGGATTTTGTTTTAGTCTTATATATTTCCTTAAATGTTTATGCTTATTTATGAAAGTTTCTGCTACATTGTTATCCTTACTGAGCATCTGAGCTCACCCCTTTCTATGTTTTATTTTTCCTAGGATGTGAATAAGTATTTTATGGTTGACCTGCAAGGATAGGATAAGGATATAAGTGTGCTCAAAAGGGGAAAAAAATTTGTTGATGTTTTTATTTCATGATGTAATGTAAAACTTATGAATGTATCTAGTACTTCCAAGGCTACTAAATTGATCAGTATTTCAGGACATTATTTCTTGTATCATTCCAATGTTATTTAATAATGCACCAACTCTGGGTAACAAGGGTCGAGGCATTACAGTCGGTATAAGAGGAAGTTTAGTACAAACCTTGGAAGCTAGATTTAGAAAAACTCTGATTATAAAACACTACCATAAGATAGACTTTGAGTATTAGTATAGAAGAACTTCCTAGAATTTTGGTACTATAAAGATTTTGTGATTTTTTCAAGCAATACATTACTGTCTGGATATGAGCAGGTAGAGGCGGCTCTGACACAGATGTACCTAGGGGTAAAAGCCGAAAACACTGTTTTGAGCTAGACTCGAACGGGAACTGGTGCATGACAATGGGCCTTGCTGCACTCTTGGTTACGACACTCCTAGGGGATATGCTTAGGATAATTATCATTTTCTATACAAACCATTATGAAGGGTTTATGAGTATATACTTCCTAAAAGAAAAAATTTTTATGATTATGGATTGTATCTATAAAATGTTCAATTTATGTTAAGTGTTTTACAAGTTTGGAATTATGTATTGTGATTCGTAAACTAATCTAGTGTATGACACTTTTTAGAAATGGTGCCTAGCGCAAGGAATGGAAATCGTATCAATGCACGTAATCCATTTTGGAATTTTCCTATTACTCAAGATAATTATAGTAGAGCTGGTGATGCAATTGGTGTTGATTAGCTTATCACCATACTAGGAAAACTCACTCGGGTTATGAATAATAACCTTACCTATATAGAGCACCCTGATCCACAGCGTGGAGGATCAATGTTATACCGCTTAATAAGGAAACAACCACCAACATTCAATGGGAGTACAAAACTATTAGTATCTGATCAATGGATAAGTTCCTTAGAGAAAATATTTCATGCTTTGGGGAGTGGCGAAAGGGAAAAAAATTTCATGGCAGTTTATCGCCTCACGGGAAAAGAAGATCAATGGTGGTCATTAATCCAAAACAAAAAATAAGATGAATAAGTATCTAACATGGAATGGAGGGAGTTTAAAGATATTTTCTTAGAAAAATACTTTCCTCGTGACTATCGAGTGGATATGGAAATATAATTTTTGAGTCTGAGGAAAAAGGAGGATGAGAATGTCATAAAGTATGAGGCAAACTTTACAAGGTTAGCAAGGCATGCAGCAGATTATATACATAACCCAAGGAGTAATATTGATCGATTCTTTGATGGGTTAAACCCATTTCTCCATCGATCATTAGTCTCAAAGTCCTTCTCATCGTACGAAGATATTTTTTCATGCACTATCAAGACAGAAAAGGAATTCTCTAAGTCTTATGATTTTAAAGAAAAGCAAGAGAAAAAGAGATCTACTGAACACTCTGGAAATATAAATAAGGGGAAGAAGGGAAAAGTTGAATATCCATCCTATGGTAAATGTGGGAAGAAACACCCCAGTACTTGCTTGAAGGGAATGGAAGTATGTTTCAAGTGTGGTGAAAAAGGCCACCAAGCTCGTGATTGTAAGGTGGAGAAATAGGTTGTCAATGTTGAATGCTATAATTGTAGAGAAAAGGGGAATTATGAAAATAAATTTCCTAAGAGCCAATGTAACTTACCTCAGAAAAGGCCAAGGGAGCAAGGCCAAGCTTATGTGATCACTAATGATGAGGTTGAAGCTCCGAAAGACGTGGTTGTAGGTAATTTAATGGTTTCCTCAAGTTTAGACCATGCTTTATTTGATTCTGAATCATCATATTATTTCATATCTTCCTAGTTTTCTAAGAAAATTAGATATTTTCAATTTGACTTAATAAGGGAGTTGTCAGTCAAAACACCTAAGGGAAGTATCATCATAACAAAGTTTTGTGAATCAGTTCTCATTAGGGCATATAAACGTTCTTTATCTTCCGATCTCATCATCATACCCATGATTGAATTTGATATAATCCTTGAAATGTATTGGATTTTAGACTATGATACAAAAAATTATTGTCAAAAGAAGGAGGTTACAATTTTCGATGATGATAAGGAGTACCTTATCTTTAGAGAAGAAATGTCACCACCTGATTCTTATCTAGATCCACCCCCAGTAGCTCTACTAAATTAAATTATTTGGGAAGAAGAGAATGAAATAACTATGGGTGAGGAAAATAATGTTCGAATAGAGGACATACTTATTGTGCAAGAATATGTTGATGTGTTTCTAGAGGATTTACCTGGACATCCTCCAGAACGAGAAATTGAGTTTTCTATTGATTTAATTCCTAGTTCAAGGCCCATATCGAAGACCCATTATAGAATGGCCACTGTGGAATTAGTGGAACTAAAGAAACAACTAGAGTAATTGAGTAATAAGAGATTTATTTGCCCTAGTGTTTCTCCATAGGGATCCCCTGTTCTTTTTGTTAAGAAGAAAGATAGATCTATGAGGTTGTGCATTGACTACAGGGAGATCAATGCTATAACAATAAAGAACAAGTATCCTCTACCACGCATTAATGATTTATTTGACTAACTTCATGGAGCTCAATATTTCTCAAAGATTGACCTTCGATCTGGATATCATCAGTTGTGTGTGAAGAAGGAAGACATTCTAAAAACAGCATTTCGAACCAGGTACGGGCATTACGAATTTACAGTAATGCCTTTTGGATTGACTAATGCACCCTCTGTCTTCATGGATCTAATGAATAGAGTTTTCAAGGAATATCTTGATGACTTTGTAGTGGTATTTATTTATGATATCTTGGTATACTCCAAAAGCTATGAAGATCATGAAAATCACTTGCGCATTATTCTAAAGACTCTTAGAAGAAATGAATTATATGGAAAGTTTAGTAAGTGTGAATTATATATTCAAGAGATTTCTTTTCTTGGCCATATTGTCTCTAAGGATCTAATCTCTATTGATCCTTCAAAGACCATGGAAATTCAAGAATGTCCAGCACCTATGAGTATAACTGAGGTATGCAATTTTATTGGTTTAGCAAGTTATTATTGGCATTTTGTCCAGAATTTTGAACGGTTGGCTAACCCATTAACCAAGCTCACATGTAAAGGGGTTAAATTTGTTTGGATAAACGAGTGTGAATAATGTTTTGAATAACTGAAGAGAAGATTATTTAGTGCTCCTATATTGAGTACTCTGCCATAGAGTAATGATGGGTTTGTTATTTATAGTGATGCTTCAAAGAAATGACTTGGTTGTGTCCTTATGCAGAATGATAGAGTTATTGCATATGCATCATGGCAGCTAAAAATTCATGAGCAAAACTATCCTACTCATGATCTTGAGTTAGTAGCTATAATCTTTGCTCTAAAGATATGTAGACACTATCTCTATGGTGAAAATGTGATATTTATAATAATCACAAGATTTTGAAGTATATTTTCTCACAGAAAGGACTCAACATGAGTCAAAGACTATGGCTTTAACTACTCAAGGATTATTATTGCACTATACACTACCACCCAGGGAAGGAAAATAAAGTGGCGGATGCTTTGAGTATAAAGGATCATGAAGTTTTGAAAAAGATGAGAGTTAAAATGGATCCTATTTTCATGGATCTAGTAAAGATGTAAATGGAAATAACCATGGAAGGTGAAACATCAATACTTTTTCAAATGGTTTCCAAACCATCTTTACTAGAGGATAAAGAGTTCTCAGACTGATGATGAAGAGTTTTAAAAGAAGATTAAAGCTGTGAATGATGGGAGATTGAGTGACTTCATTTATGAAGATGGAATTTTGAAATTTGGGAAGAGACTTTGTGTTTCTAACATAACTGATCTAAAAATGGAATTGTTGGATGATTCTCATAGCTCCAATTTCTTTATACACCCTGGGATCACCAAGATGTATAGATATTTGAAAGAACATTTTTGGTGGGACAACATCAAGAAAGAGATTGTTGATTTTGTGTCAAGATGTATGGTTTTTCAACAAGTGAAAGCTAGAATACAACAGCCTGGAGGAGTCATGCAACCTCTTCCCATAACTGAGTGTAAATGGGATAATATTAATATGGACTTTGTCATGGGGCTACTAATGACTCCTAGAAGAAATAATACAATATGGGTCATTATTGATCGTCTTACTAAGTCAGCACATTTTCTTGCTATAAGAGAAGATTTACCACTTGAACATATGGAAAGACTATATATTAATGAAGTTGTAAGAATTCATGGAGTACCCCTATCTATTGTTTCTGATCGTGATCCCCATTTTACATCAATATTCTGGAAAAGTCTTTAGAAAACCCTGGATACTAAACTTCATTTGAGCATTTCCTACTACCCTCAAACCGATGGACAATCAGAACGGGTTATTAAAACCCTAGAATACATGTTGAGATCTTGATCACTTGACTTTCAAGGTATGTGGGATCAATATTTACCTCTGGTAGAATTTTCCTATAACAATAGCTTCCATTCAAGTATTTATATGGCACCATATGAAGCATTATATGGAAAGAGTTTCCGCACACCAACTTGTTGGGATGATGTTGGTGAAAGAAAACTCTTAGGCCCAGAACTTGTTGAGGAAGCAATGGAAAAAGTGAAGATTATCCAAACCCACATCAAAGCAGCTCAAAGTAGACAAAAGATCTATGCCGATAACCAAAGGAAGGATTTGGAATTTAAAGTGGGAGATTATGTTTTCTTGAAGGTATCTCCATGGAAGGGTGTTATACGTTTCAGTAAAAATGGTAAATTGAGTCTCAGGTATATCGGACCTTTCTAAATTATAGAACGAATTAGAGTTGTATCTTATCATTTGGAAATGCCTCCAAGTCTCTCAAAAGTTCATGATGTGTTCCACGTATCACTGTTAAGAAAACACATGCCTGACCCAACGCATGTACTCACCTATGAGGAAATTGAACTAGAACCTGGTCTGTCTTATTGTAAAGAGCATGTCAAAATTCTTAATACCAGAGAACAAGTGCTGAGAAACTGGATGACTCATCTGGTAAAAGTTCTATGGAGAAACCATAAGATGGAAGAGGCAACGTGGGAACCCGATGAACATATGATGAATAACCACCTAAATATTTTTATGCAGTAATATTCTAGAAATTTCAAGGATAAAATTATTTTAAGGAGGAGAGAATGTAACACCCCAAGCTTCCATGGTACCTTTCCCTTTGAATAATGTAGTATCTTGTGTTGTATACAACTTGGAGTTTTAACACACCACGATCAATCAAACAAGCCATTATGAATAGTAATAACCACTTTTTGAAATTTTATAAATTTTATTTTTCAAAATGGACTTTATTTTTGAATTTATAATATTGAAATTAGATTAGGGTGAATTTTTGGTACTTTTTTGAAAACTTTTAATTTTTGATGAATAGTGAAAAATACTAAATTTTAATTAAAAACAACTTTTTTAATCAAAATAATTTATAGTGTTAAATTATACATTTGAGTGGTTTTAAAGTATTATTAGATTATATTTTTATCATTTAATATAATTTAGGTCATTGTATGTAATTTCACATTTAAACTGGATATAAACAAGTGTCAATCTTTTGATAGTTATTATTTCTTAAAAGCACGCTTTTTGTTTTGACAGCGGGAATTAATTTTAAATTAATTTCTGCCACTTTTGTGTTTTGAATTTGGAAAAATGGATTCTATATTTTTAATCAGGAGGTCCAAATTGTATAAATAGGTAACTTTTATTTTTATACATTATGAATAATTACTTCGGTAAATATTTTATTTATCATGGTTAATGGGTAAATCCGGTAAATAAAGGTAAAAATTAATATTATAATAATATTAAATTACCCTAACATGTGTCCTATTCATATTGGTTGATACATTTACGGCCATGGGCATCCTTGGGTCAATTTTGGGACCCCATAGAGCCACTTGAGACTGATAATGACACTTTATATTAATTAATTTAAAGTAAAGACAAAAATGACATAAACATATATCTTTTAGTAAAAAAAATTTAAATGGGTTTATATAAGTTATCTTTTTTACTATAAATACTCATTAGAAATCTAAAACTATTTCCTAAATAATTTTATTTTATTTATAATTTTTAGAAATTATATAATTAAATTTATTTATGACATAATGAGGATGCAGTAATTACCTTATTAATGAAAGAATCAAATAAATGGTATTATAAATATTAAAATAAATATAATTTCAAATTTTTTATGACATACACAAATTTTATAGGTGAATATAAAATGTTAGGGTTGATTCAATGTATTTTGTTTGAAGTAATAAATTTGTGATGACTTCCACAAAAACCAAATACTAAATAGTGTCAAAATTGACATAAATGAGTTTTTAAAACAAATATTATATTATTAAATTATATAATAGTCCTAAAAATATAAGGTTCTACCAAAGAACTTATATAATGATCGGTATATCATTAATGAACCACTTGAGGTTTTCTTGGCATTTTATAGTAAGTTTATTAACCAATTACTATAATAATACAAGAATACATGGTAAAAGTTAAATTATTTAACTAAGAGTTAAATCTAAAAGATAAGGTTAATATGGTGACCCAAACCTGTCTAAAACCTATTGGTTGAGAGTTTTTTGAAACATACCCACCTTATACTCTAAATAAATCATTTTTTGGCCATTAAAAACCGAAAATTATTTTATTATAAAATAATATTTCAATCTTTTCCTAAGGTGCCCCTCACCTCTCTTATAAAAGGGCACTTCTCCTCTAAAAATCACACCTCCAAAGACATTTGGCTCGGCCAAAACCTACCCAAATATCCTCCCAATTTTCCTCAATTCAACCTAGAGGCCTTAGTTTGATCATAAATCCAACCTAAGGATCCCTTTTGATCAACTCAAAAGGAAACACTCAAAGAAGAGGTAATAATTTCACCACCCTCTTTCAAGTTCTTTTCTTCTTCTACTTTATCTTTGTTTGTTATGTCCATTATAAAATAATAACTAAAGTATCTTCTATATAATTTGATATTATTATAAAAATTTTACAACCATATTCATTATTCTATCCATCATATGAATGACAAAGTCACCATACGTGCGTATGTACGGCTTACCATCTCCACGTCGTGGTGTAGTTTGTTATTCAAACACTTCATTATTTGGATGGGTATAATAATGAGTATAACTGATGTAAATAATAAATATAACATGTTAATTATTCTTTATATATGATATAACATTCAATTACATATGATTTCACTATCAATATGATGATATTGTCGCTCGTGCGTACATACGAATTACCCTCTCCACGAACGCAATGAGATTCATTCCCCATCTTAATCGTTCAAGAATAATTTTCATTTTATGATTAAAAAAATGTTTATGAACATAATATAATTCTTTATATAAATCAAATACATTCTATCCATAACAAACATGGCTTACGTAACTGAGCATATAAAGGAAAAATGATCAGTTAACACCCGAAATGATGATACTACTGAAATATTATTAACAAAGCAATATTAGAGGATCATATATGATATCATATTTATGTATATAGTTATTTTATAATTTAATAATAATTTTTTAACTATTATAAATTAGTTTAACGTACCCTAAACCAAGGAAAAGTACAAGGTAAGGGTTAATTCTACAATCTCTTTACTTATCTGAGGTTATTAATACGTAAGTATCTACTGAGACCTCTTTATCATCCACATCCATTTTTTATTAAAAATGAAATTCAAAACATTTTTACTATTTACTAGACTATGGGTTAAATTCATTTATATCCTTATTTGACCATATATGTTTTTAAATGAATCTTTCCATCCTTTTCCAAACAAGGTACTTTTTGACCTTTTGACAAAATTAAGGTAAGAATATCTTTTTTTAACTTATGTGGTGGGTGTAGCTATTTGCTGGCATTATAACATCTTAGAATCTTCCCATACAAGATTATAAGAATATTTTCAAAATAAATTTTTTCTTTTATAATTATGTGACTTTTAAATGGTTTCAAAATAGAAAGAGGTATTTCTTTAAAATAGTTTTCATTTCATCTATGTCAACATCGTTTGATAGATTTTAAACTTGTTTGAAGTTGATTTATTATGATACAAATATTCTATATTGTATTGAAGGTTTTGTGATATGTTTGAATGTGGATGTGTTATTTTTGTACCATTCATGGTTTATGGATAAAGTATTGACATTTCGTATGCTAGTTTTAATAAGATTGTTTATGTTATGTTTAAACCTTTTCATATAAAGAATTCATTGGACTTAGTAAGTGATGGGTGGTGCCCGCTATAGCTCCTTGATGCATCGGTAGGTCTCATGAGACAAACTAGTGTCTTGGCACAAGGCCTTGACAAAATCTTATTTGTACTCTTGGCACAAGGCCTTGACTATGTGGTTATGAAGTCTGGCATTATGCATTCTATCATTATGAAAGTGGATATTGATATTGCATGTGATTATTCTACTAGTAGAATATCCATGTGATTAAGTAAATGGAATTATTTGATTTTATCTTTGCCAAATTATGCTGAAGTTTAAGTTTAAAAGGATTTTTTTTAGTTGTATACATTGCCTTAAATTTTTATGCTTATTTATGAAAGTTTTCGCTGTATTTTTATCCTTATTCAGCATCTAAGATCACCCATTTCTATGTTTTATTTTTTCCAGGATGTGAAGAAGTATTTTATGGTTGACCTGCAAGGATAGGATAAGGATATAAGTGTGTTCAAAAGGGGACAAAAATTTTTTGATGTTTTTATTTCATGATGTAATTTAAAACTTATGAATGTATCTAGTACTTTCAAGGCTACTAAACTGATCAGTCTTTCGGGACTTGATTCCTTGTATCATGCCAATGTTATGTAATAATGCACCGAATCTAAGTAACTAGGGTCAGGGCAATAAAATCCCCATGTTGATGTGGTATTATACTCTAGGTCATTGAGGACCCACACCCTAACTGGTTGGGGGATTCCGCTTTGAAGGTATCTAGGAACTACATTGTTCATCTCTACTAGATGGTACTTCTCGAAAAGCATTGATATGTCAGTGCCTGATCACTACCATCGTCGGACGTCACCTGGATAGGAATCACATTCATAAAATCTTTCTTTGTATCTCGAAAGCCACTAAGGAGGGAACTATCATGTTCTGTGGGAAAAAGCACTCAGGATGGGCTACCCGCATGCCAAAATCTGAGTCCAAAAGGAGATACGAGAGGTAGAAGATTCCTAGTGTGGTACAAAGAGCATTTGGAGCCCACACGATGTGTGGACCCACCTCCTCAACTATCCATGTACCCAGCCATACTCGGGTACTAAACCATGAACAAGTACCCCCTAGGCATTTCGGTGTACTCCCGAAGTACATGGCACCTCTGGCCCAAAAGGATGACATGCGCACAATGCTCGTTGTTTGATCCAAAGGACAAAAATGTAATTATACCTACATTCTTCTTCAAATGTACTTGTATAATCAAATGGATTACACTGTCATGGTCCTTGTGGAAAAATTCATAGGATCGACTATTTATTCACTTAAATCAAACTCCCGGTGAAGAAACTATATTTCATAGCATTGAACATGAACAGTGCTTTGTGGGACCCATTCCATAATACCAAAACACATCAAATGGATTACACCATTTAGATCCTCTTATAAAATCACATGGGGTTGGATATTCATTCGTCCCAAATAGACACCTGGTGAAAAAGCTATATTTCACCACAAATACCCAAATTGGGCCTCATGGGGACTGCACCTCCATTTTAGTTTAAGCACCTGAAATTAGTTCTGAAAATCCTTCCTCAACTACAGGGTCGCAACGCCTATGAAAGTGCATCAATCGGACGTCGTATGAAAACGTACAATCTGATACAAGTTTCCTGAATAATAATAATTATATTATTATTATAATAATTGGACTTTTTGTGCCACCGAGCCTTGATAGTTAATTATAAAAATCCAAAAATATCTACAAAGTTCCACCTCGAATCAAGGGTCTTGTTTCCACATACGACATGTGAATCAGACGTCCAGTTTTCAAGATAGGTCTGATATAATATTTCTAATAAAAATAATTATATTATTATTATTAAACTCAGGTATTTCGTAGAACCGAGCCATGAAACAAAAACTTAAAAGTCCCTAACTAGTCTAAAGAGATTTGTATCAGTAAGAGGAATGTTTGGTTGTAGACGATACATGAAAATAACGCTCCTTTTAGGAGTTATTGGTGTTTGAAACTGCCTCGGCCCACACCGGCCCAGTCCAGCCGCTTTGGCCCGGCCTAGCTGTTGCACTGGTGTCACACTGATGGTCCTTCTACATACCACCAAGAACACCCCATTTTCCCAAATTTTAGTCCAAGAACATATCTATACTCCTTGCGATGAGATCTTCGCTGACACAGCCTCTGCTCAATGATTCGTCGACATTTCAGCTACCAAAAAGTAGTCACCAGTTCCGCTCACTGTCACGCCTCCTTCGGTCCCTGAAACTCAAAAATGAGCATAGATATGGACTCCTCGGATCAATGGCTTCACAAATCTATACTTTTCCCCACATTTCATCAATATTTTTATGAATTGAAAATTTGAAAATGAAGAACAAGAAGAACGGGCAATCCAGAAATTAAACGGTTGATAACCATTGTTAGTTTGGCCGTCAAAAAAGAATATCAAAGCAGCCAAAATGATCAAAAGTCAAAAAAAAAATTCTTCAATCAGGGAGGTTTAGAATATGAAAGAGAAATCCTACCTTGATTTTGGATTTGTCATTGTGTTCAATGTGATCTGATCTACTAGCACATGTATTTTCATCGCGATCCAATGAAGTTTGGACGTTGAATTGTCGTCGGAAACAGATGGCCAGAGCTTCACCATCCATGATAGAAATGAGATGACTCTAGCTCATTTCTTTAAACTCTTATCTATAGGAGACTGTCGTCGGTCATAGAATCTGAACCTTCCATGCCCTCTCACCTGAGGTCGCCTCTAGGGAAAACACCCCATTAAGAACTCAATGGAGGTCTCAGATTTCCAATCTACATCCCCATTCAAGAGTTATTCAAATTAAATTATAAGATAAAATAATTTAATTTAATTATTTTATTTTTGGTTATGTCCTCCATAGTATTTTCTACAGAAGGCCTGCGCCGACAAAATTTATGTCTTGACTTGGGTAAAATCTATGCTCTGAACTCAACGGTGGAATTATATTTTTTATTCGAGCTATCATTTGAGAGATATCTCATTTCTGTCATGTGTATAGTATAAAATATACTAAATATTTTTTATAATTTATTTTGGGAACGTCGTGTCTCATAACTGCATGTATTCTCAGTGCCTAGCTCTAGAAATATATGTAGAAATTTTCCAAAGTCTTATAAGGAAAAAAATAGGTCTCTACATCATTCCATTATTCAATATTTTCATCTCTTAAAAGAAAAAATAGGGAAAACATCTTGGTTTAATGAGCTCACACCTATCTCTCTTGCTCTTAAGAAAACCTACATGTTTCCATGTTGGCACAACACGCAAACCAAAGGGATGGTATGTCCTTATAAGGTCTGATCATGTCGATGATGTGCATAGGATCATGCATGTATCTCCTTCGCAGTGATACGTGGAAAATATAATACACACACTCCCACTATAAAGGTAGGGAAAGGTGGTAGGAAACCTTTCCAACCCTTCGCATGATCTCGAAAAGGCCTGAAGAACCTCAGGGATAGCTTGTCTCCCCAATTGAAAACTAACATGTAATCCCTTAGTGTATCCTCTAACAACTAGATAGTGCACTCAGTCTGGCCATTGATCTAGGGGTGAAAGGTTATAATCACCTATAGTTGGGCCCCCAATACCTCCTTCAGGTATCTCCACAATCGTGACATAAATCGTGTGTCACGATCAAAGACAAACGTCGAGGATACCCCGTGAAGGAAGACAATCTCCTAGTCATATAACTACCCTAAACACTCCACCGAACTATGATTCTTGAAAACCAGTAAGTGTGCTTATTTTGTGATTTGATCTACTATCACCCATTTGGTTTCATGTCCCTTTGTTGTGTGTGGAATCCCTATGATGAAGTTCATGGATATGTTGTCCCATTTCACTCAGGGATTTCAAGAAGTTGTGAAGACCTGCCAGATTTCGATGCTCAGCCTTCACCTGTTGATAGGTGAGGCAGTTTGATATGAACTCTGCTACGCTTCACCTCACATTGGACCTCCAAAACTGCTACTGAAGATCCATGTACATCTTCCTCACCAGGATGTATAGCTAAGGGAGAAGTGTCGAACTCTTGAATAACCTCCTCCCGCATCGCAAATGGAACTATTATTTTCCCTTGGAACATGGTATTATGATTCCCTCCTTTAGAATACCCATCTTGTGAAGCACCCAAGGATATTTGGTCATGCATGATTTCTTAGTCAATGTCACACAACTGAGACTCTCTTACATGCTCTAGAAGTGAAGGATTCAACACCATTGACTGAAGAAAACTATACCCTCCTACTCTACCAGGGTCAGCTATAGGGAAGATAAATGCTCTAAAAATTTATGTATTTGGTGAGTTTGGGACTTCCTGCTAAAAAAACTACTACAACACTACCTCTTTTTTGGAGTATAGACTGTCTCAAATTTGTGGTCCTGTAGAAATTTCCAACCAGCATCACTATCTCAGGTTCACGTCTCTCTAGGTGAAGACACACCTGGGACTCTGGAGGTCTGAGAAAACCACAAAACACTCTCCCAGAATATATCATCTCCACATTCTCTGGGAAAAGACTACTACTGATAGCACTAGATAGTGAGACGCATAGTTCTTTTCATGGGGTCTCCATCACCTCGACCTGTACTTCATAACAACTATATCAAGGTTGGTATTGAGCATGCAAGGTTCCAACGAACAGGGCGGGTGATTAAACTCATCCAACCGAAATAATATATACATGGAAAGCACATGGAATACCCTGCATGTCTTTGATTCCCTTTGAAGGAGAGTAATCCCTAAACTAGATACTTCGCTGCACTCACTAGTGGAATCTCAAGAAAAAAAGGAGGTCAAGAAGAAAAACTCCACTGACAATGCTAGGACCTACTCCAACACTCTAATGCACAACCCTGCCATGAACACACAAGTCATAGGGACTCATCCACCACACCTCAATACTATCCACTTTGTGTGGCACTGAATCACCCTCATGGTTTTTCTCTCATCACAAAAATATGTATTGGTGGAAGGAGGACCCCTCTTCCTCATGCTTTCAAAGCTACATCGAACAACATTGACGTAGGGTTACATCAACACCCAGCATCACCCTAGTAAAACCTCAAGTAAGAAGCAGGGAGAAAAGAGCACCTCACCTAGTGTATAAGAATTTATACTACAAAAAGGTAGAAAAGAAATAGGTCGTATCTCTTATCATCTCATGAGTTGTAGGATTATAGACACCCATAACATGTAGCTGTCTGTGGCCCTAACTGCTAGCTCCCTGAGCCTGACGTGGACAACCTAGTGGTGGTGGAAGGATCTCATAGCATCATCCACAAACCACAACTTATCCTTCTCCCCTACTTTCACCACCTCCCTAGGGACCACCATGTACCCACCTAGGAGATCACTGATCACATCTTTTTTTCTGTCGTGGCAGTTCATTTACTATATGCTTGGAAATCTCAACACGTATGGTCAGTTAGTATCATGCCATGTGAAATTTCCCATCACAAGCATAACATCGACCCTCCCCAGGTTGTCCCCGTGCTCTATGATGCCTCATCCCCATACAACTATGTGCTTGAGAGCGATTATGGGGAGTCCTCCTATGTTGATATCTTGTCTTATGATGCCTGATAGTTGCGGTAAATGTCTAAGCTCTATTGCACCCACTGCCACAACCAGTTGTATGGTGCCCCTCTAATAGAAATTTCACCACTAGTGCCTGCTCCAACACCCCAGCATAGGTGGGGATGTATAAGGGTACTATGATAGCACGGATCTCTCTACGGAATCCCTACTCAAACTTTCGTGCTTGAAAGTAGCTGTCATAGATCATGTCCAAAGAGTAGCATGCAAGGTCTATGAACCTAGTCGCATACTCATCCACCATCATCCCTAACTACTTAAACAGAAATAGATACTGAATTAGGATGAAGAATAAGAAGGAGGGGAAGTAATCCTCATGTAATGGATACTATAAATCATCCCATAAGAGTTCTAACTCATCGTGTATCTAAGTAACTAGAATCCACCAACGTCTAGCTACTCCATGGAAAAGACTGGCTGCCAAATCCACCATCTGATCTTTCAGTGTCCAAAAAAGCCTGAATAGGTGAACCACCAACTCTATTTGAACCTCCACTGCCTGAGGGTATGCTCACTATAGAACCTCAGTAGTCTCTGATGTTGGAAATTGTGAAGCACACTCAACCTGGACACATCCTCAGTCTACTCTTCCAGGAATAACTGTTTCTCAACAAGTAGAGGTACAGCTACCTATCCACCTGGAAGAAGGTGGATTTTATGATGGATCCTAAACCGAGGCCTCTTCACTCATAGGGATTTTGTCACGAACCAGAGCTAGTATACTAGTTGGTTTTCATCGAGGAGGTGTATTGAAACTTATCAAGGAGTACCTTATTCAAATGATCATATATATATATATATATATATATCAACCACAAAGGGGATATGACTCAAGAAGGATAGTCAATGACTCAATACTATATGATTTATGTACCAGAGTTCCCTACAAAAAATGTCTTAGCATGCCAAGTCGACAAGCAGGTAACCAAGGTCTTGGTGAATGGCTACATCGGTCGTCACACCATCACTGGACTCCCTGGCCTGAGAGCTACTCTCGAGACACATTGACAATGTTTCCCTAAACCCAACCAATACCTTTTTATAGAAATGTTCGAACAACATCCCAAGGTTCAAACCTTCTCTGATACCACTTTGTCACAAACCGACCCATGTCAGGGCTCGAACTGCAACTACCCCAAGTCTGACTCCATAGGCTAGGGGCTAGAAACAACTGCCAAAAGTATAAAAAACATGGGGAGGCCTTTTCATAAGTACCTATACACATGCACACAACCAACTCAATGAAAAAGTGTAGAGGAAAATGGAAAAGATACAACACTTCTATATAAAAACCACAAATATGCAATGACATCTAAATAGTAAAACTATAGAAAATTAAACTAAAAGGAAAGGGGGGGAAATACACATCCAACTAGAAAAGCACCACAACCTAGAAACAAGTGGAAAAGTAAAATAGCTAAGAGATCCCCACTCCTAAAACCCAAGTTATAACCACCACACGCGGTCCAAGCATCTTGTATCCCTAAGTTCCTCTAATGTCATGATCAACCTATTTGTTATCTATAAGGGCACACGAAGTATGGAAAAATCCCAAGAAAGGGTGAGTATAAAAATACTCATAAGATTCATTGAATAATAAAGGGAGTAGAAAAAGATGTATTGAAGAGGGGAGAAGTATATAGAACAAGGTACAGTAAAAGAGAGTATAGATCAACCAAACAAGAGAGTGAAGTAAACTCATCCAAAACATAAGGAGCTAAAAAGGTGAGAATATTAACTTATCATCAAGTCTTTACTGCCTATAGTAGAAGAGTAGACTCATCCAACCACGAGAATCTAGACATAGAAAGTACATGGAATACCTCGCACGTCTTCACCACTCCTGGAATAAGAGTAACCAAAACCCAAAGAGTGGGTACTGAAATAGGATACATATATATATTCTCAGTCAAAGAAATCCAAACAAGAGAGTAAGGGGATCTCCATATCATAGCTCAACCAAGGAAGAAGAGTCTCCAACAGTTCTATAAGTAACCATCACCAATTCCTAGCATCCCTCATGTCTTCCCTAAACATGCAAGTCGAAGAGACTCAATCACCACACCTTGATATTGTCTGATTTGGGTGGGTCTTTCTCACTTGCATGGTTTTAGGTCATGTCACAACGATGCGTCTCAGTGGGGAATGATCCCCTCTTACTTTTGAGTCCAAAGTAATGTCAAAGCATGTCTCTCCACTGATCCTTAGCTGAAAAGAGTAAACCCAAAGTAGAGGATCCACACCCTAGTGTGTCAGGGAGATTCAACTCTAATAGTCATCATAGAGGACCCACACCCTAATGCATCAGGGGGGATTCCACTCTAATAGTCTTCATAGAGGACCCACACCCTGATGCATTAGGGGGATTCCACTCTTGTTCATTGAGGACCCTCGTCCTGGTGTGTCAGGGGGATTCCACTCAGAAGTACCTGGTACAGAATTGATGCCCCTGATGATGTGGGATTCAACTCTCATAGTAGTTGTAGAGGAATCACACCCACACCTATGGGGGATTCCACTCTAGGTCATCGAGGACCCATTCCCTACCTGGTAAGGGGATTCCACTCAGAAGGTATTGAGGAACTACACTGACTATCCCTATTGGATTGTACCCCTCGAAAATCACTGATATGTTAGTGCCTGATCACTACTGTCATCGAACATCACCTGAATATGAGTTACATTAGGAACATCTCGCTTCATATCTCAAAATCCACTACGGAGGGCATCATCACGTTATACGTGGAAAAAACACTCAGGATAGGCTACTCTCATGCCAAAATCCAATTCCAAAAGAAGGAGATACAAGAGCTCGAAGATTCATAGTGTGGTACATGGAGTGTGGGGGATCCACACAATGTGTGTCCTCAACTAATCACTTGGTCATGTACCCATCCATACTTGGGTACTAAACTATGAACAAGTACCCCCTAGGCATGTGAGTGTACTCCCAGAGTACATGGAACCTCTGGGCCAAAAGGCTAATGAGTGCACGATACTCATTATTTTATCCAAATGGAAAAAAACATAATTCTACTGACATGCCTCTTTAAATAGCCCCGGATAATCAAACAGATCACACCATAATGGCCCTTGCAGAAAAATGAATAGGATCGACTATTCATTCACCCGAATCAGACTCCCAGTGAACAAACTGTATTTCATAGCATTGCTCATGAATGGTGCTTCATAGGACCCATGCCATTATACCAAAATGCAGAAAAAGGATTTTTCCATTGTGATCCTCTTAGAAAATCACACGGGATTGGCTATTCATTCATCCCAAACAGACACCTGGTGAAAAAGATGCATTTCACCATAAATGCCCAAATCGGGCCTTATGGGGCCCACACCTCCATTGTAGATTAAGTGACCTAAATCGGTCTTGAAAAGTTCATCTCAACTCAAAGGTCGTAACACCTCTAACGGTGCGGCAATCGGACGTCGTATGCAGACGTACGGTCCGATACAAGTTTCCCAAATAATAAAAATTATATTATTATTATTATAATCAGACTTTTTGTTCCACCGATCCTCGATCATAAAAATCACAAAATAGCCTCAAAAGGTCCACCTCAAATAAAGGGTCGTGTTTCCGTAGATGTAACGTGAATTGGATGTATGGTTTGCAAGCTAGGTCCGATATAAGATTTCTAAATAATAATAATTATATTATTATTATTAAACTCAGGTATTTCATGGAACCAAGCCACAAAACCAAAACATAAAAGTCCTAAACCTGTCTAAAAATATCATTCTAGGTAATATGAATTCTTTTCCATATACGGCATGCAAAACGGATGCTCCGTTTAGGAGTTATCGGTGTTTGAAACTGCCTCGGCCCACTCCGGCCCGGTCCGACCGCTTTGGCCCGGCCTGGCCACCGCAGGTTCTGCCACACAGCGCCACAGGCAGCATGGCCCGATGCCATCATGAGGCTCCTTCTCCACCTCACAGACCATTGGGAACACCCTGGTTGCCCAAATTTTGGTCTGAGACCAAATCTGGACTCCTTGGAACGAGATCTTCACCGACATAGCCTATGCTCGAAGATCCATCGACGTTTCAGCATACCAAAAAGTATCATCTTCCCACGCTCTCCTCTGGTGCCCAAAACTCAAAACCAAGCATAGATTTGGACTTCTCTTATCAAGGGATTCACAGATCTATGATTCGCCCCACGTTTATATGAAATTTCGATGAAGTGAAAAGTTGACGATGAAGAACGGATGAAGAATGCGAAGAACAGGCGATCTAGAAATTAAACAATCGATTACCATGGCTATCAACAAGGAATATCAAAGCATCAAAAATGAAAACAAATTCTTCAATCGGGGAGGTGTAGAATCTGAAAGAGAAATCCTACCTCGATTTTGGATCTATTGTTGTGTTCGCTACGCTCTGATCTACTAGCACCTGCATTTTCATCGCAATACAATGAAGTTTGGATGTCGAATCATAGTCAGAAATAGATGGCCAGATCTCTTCCGTCCATGAGAGAAATTAGCTAATCTAGCCCATTTCTCTAAACTCCTATTTATAGGAGAGTACCAATGGTTACGGAATCCAAACCTCCTACACCCTCTCACCTGAGGTCTCCCCTAGGGAAAAACCTCATTACAATATCAATAGAGGTCTCAAATTTCCAATCCGAGTTGTTGTTCAAGAGTTATTAGAATTAATTTATAAGATAAAATAATTTAATTTGATTATTTTATTTATGGTTACATCCTCTGTGGAGTTTTATACAGAAGTCTGGCACTGAAAAAATTTATGTCCCGACTAGGGTAAATGCCATGCTCTGAACTCAACCATGACCTCAGATTTATAATATGATCTACCATTTTAGAGATATCCCATTTCTATCATATGCATAGTATAAAATATACTAAATATTTTTGTATAATTTATTTTGGGAACATTAGGCCTCAGAATTGCACATCATCTTAGTGCCTAGCTCTAGAAATATATGTAGAAATATTCCAAAGTCTTACAAGGCAAAAACTGGGTCTCTACAATCACCCATACACAAGGGTACTATTCTTTGAAAATATAAAACATGACTAAGTACCTTCATTCCCATAACCCATTCCATAAAAACCACTTAAAACTTTTTTAAGAGGTTCTAAGAAATCACTCATTTATTTGAAAACATTTCAAATCTACCCTTTAACATGGGTCTTTCTCTTTGAAAAAAAAACAATTCCAAAAGGCCAACCATTTAAAATAATACACCATGTCATTTAACAAGGGTTAAATTGCACACACATTTCAAATCACTATTTGAAATCCATAAAATAACCCCCTTTCAAACCATTTTGAGGTCAATGCCTCAATTCAAAACCAAATTCCCTTTAAACCCATTTTTTACTCATTGAAAACCAAAAAAGGATCAAATCCCTTTACACCATAGGGATAACATTTCAAAAATCTATAAATGCATTCCAAAAAATCTTAGCATGTTCAGAAATTCTATTTCAATCATGAAAACATGGAATTTACCTGAAAAGACAATTATGTCATGCACAAAATACAATGAAATGGTTTCAAAACACCATAAGGTTATCACATATAATCATACATTCATAAAAAGGTGATTTAGAAAGTGAAATCATGATTATAATTACAAAATGAAATAATTTCATAGTAACACCTACCTAAAAGAGATGATAAAATAGTTGTAGCCTCTCAAAACACATCGCCTTCAATGGTGAACACTAACATGAAATAAGAAACGGTGTCTAAAACCCCTAGACACCAAAATTGCCATAATTATATCCACCCATAATCCTAAAATTGAGCCACATGACAACCAAGCTTCATGGGGAATCCAAATCCAAGTAATTAGGGAGGGAGAAGGAAGGAGGGAAAATAGGAAGAACTCGCCTCAAACCTCTTGGAAATCATCAAATGAGGGGAAAGAATCTAAGGTGTGGGAGGTTGTAACTCCTCCAAGAGCTCCCAAAGGGTCATCTGAAATTAAGGGAGAGAATAATGGGTTAAACCCCTTATAAATAAAGAGTGTAGTTTTGGTAAAACCCAAAAATCGAACACTTGGACAGGTCACACAGTTTTTCAAACTATGTGTTGGCCACTTCCTAGGATAGGAACCCCTACCACATTTAGCCCCAAGCACCGCAATGTTGAGAAAATTTTTCCACTTGACATTGTCAAAAATTTCATAGCCAACTAGATACTTTTCACATGTTTTCTTTAACCATGTGTAGGTCATGCACCACACCCGAAACACGCCAAAGACCCTGCATGGTTTCACCTAGGGGATGCATGGTTTTGACCTAACTATGTGTATCCCATGTTGAAAAATCATTAAAAATTAAAAATTAACTAAAAAGGATCCTCTTGAAGGGAGGCCACATGATTTCCCTTTAACAATGCACCTTGACTGTGCGTAGTAGGAAAACCTAAAAAAATTCCATGTTAAAGAACACAAAAAAGAACAACACCATGACATGAGGGGTGTCTCAAACTCCCCACCATGCCACTTTCTACCCCAAAAAATACATAATCAGAAAGTAATGTAAGGAAAATGGAAGATTCCAAGATGAACTAACCAAAAAACCACTCAATAGGGATTAACTTTGAATCCAAAAACCAATATCCTTAAAAAGATCAAACCAATCAACCATAAGACACCAAAAATCTCCAAGAAAAACTAAAATAGAAACCTAAAACAAGAGGTATATGAATCACAATAGACCTAACATGGTCTCCCCACCATTTACAATACCTCTAACATGGTCTTGCCACTATTTAGAGTTAATCTAAAATGGGGGCACTAAGAAAAACTATTAGGAGACACATGCTTAAACAACAATCAACCATGATAGGAGAACACTCTCAATGAAAAGTTCTTCCAAACCCAATAGAAGGAAGAGAAATTAGAAGAGCCTAAAAATGACAAGATCACTCACCATGGGTCACGCCCTATGTGGATAACCTAAATTCACACACCGGTATACCCTCATATAGTTCATCCAATAAAAGACACATGTTAGTATTCCAAATTGAAATGGTATATCCTGCACCCTAGTTACCTCATTGTGTTCCTAAGGCCTCTCTCAAATCCAAGCAATGAGAACCTCAAGGATCAACCAAAAGAACATGTGTGGACAAAACTCTCTAGAAAGGTCTATCCAACAAATGATTCTTTATAAATGGAACTCACAGACCATCAAAAAAACACCCAAGAGGGTAGGAGAGGGGGTGGAATTCTATAAACTAAAAAAACATGACAAAACACAAATATTAAAATTATCCATAAAAACATCCCAAAAGGGAACCATCCAAAAGAAGCATCCCAGGAAGTGGAAAACATCCACCAAATCCAAACACAATGTTCGAAGCACCAATGATAAGGGAAGGTCCTGAAGAAATGAATTCCACATTTCAAAAGATTAAATATGAGACCTTTTTCAAAAACCAAGATCATAAAACTTCTAAATATGATTTAAAGTCCAAAATGATAGAAAACTTGAGAAGAATAAATAACTTCCTCTCCATTAAAATCCTTAGGAAAGAACCATTGGATGATCACCTATGTAAAAGCCTTAAAAAAACCCTCGTGAAACAAAGGAGGGACCAACAACTCCCATCGACTCAATTAGAACCAACTGACAAGCTCTCCATAACTCTCACCCAAGAATATTTAGGTGTCCCAAGAGAGTTTAGGATCACCTAAATCTCTTCCCATCATATCTTTTCTTCCAAGCTCAATGAAGGTTCCACGTCCACCACTCCAATTGGAGTATAGTAGGCATTAGAACTAGAGAAACCTTTCAACCATTATGTGGTGCATAAAAAAAAATACATTAACTTTCTCTAGTAATGTCTCAAAACAAAAAAACTATGTGATCCCTAACAAGTAGGGAATCAAAGCCACAAACACAATCCTTCAAGATAGGCACATCACACCTATACCAAAAGAAATTTTTCTTTTGAAAACTGCTATTTTTTCAAGGAATTTAAGAATCACCCACCACCAGGATTTTTATTAAAAATACAAACCACTTTCAAAACAATCAACCTTGGTAGAAAATAGACCACCCAAACAAGGTGAACCACAAAATCTCCTTTCCAAATTCTATCCATTTCAAAAAACCAAACATATAAGGAATGGTTATCAAAACTCATTCCACTTTTTAAACAAATTACAAATGTTTTTAAAAAAAATTCACCCCTTTCAATCCCAAATCACCTCCATAACTCATTTTTGAAACCAAGTTATTTATGGAATACCCAAAGTAAGTTTTAGATAACCCATTTTCCCAAATACCTCAAGGGAAATAAATCATTTTAAAAAACTTCCCACAAAACTAAGTTTGAAAATAAACATTTTCAAAAAACAAATTATTTTACAAAACAAGGTTTCTTAAAAACCAAGCTCAAAAAATCACTACACAAGCACCTAAGAAAGGATAAAAACCACATTCCAAAAAGGGGAAACAAAAAACTCCTCATTCCACCTCCAATAAGTGATACCAATATTAGAGAAATATGAAATCCAAAGGATTATCAATAGACCAACCGGGGAGAATCAGTGTTATGCATTCCTTGACCACCATGGTTTAGGTTACCGGGTTTCAACCGTGTAACACAGCTTAAAAAGAAGGTTACCTTGACTATATTGGCATCACATGGTTTCCCAAGTCGTGTGAGACAACTATGAGGCTCAAGTTTCCTTCCACTTCACCTTGAAACCAAATAGGAGTCCCAAATATCACATACATAATCAAAGGGGATCCAAGAAATGTAAAATCGCATCAAAATCAACTAAAACAACTCAAATACATGATTCAAAACTCAACTTCCCCAGACATATTGATGTTTGTGATGATAAAAAGTGAGATAGACTCTTTCTACCCTTACCTATAAAGCTTTGAAAACCTTAATCTCATTTTTAACAGGAAATATCAAAATAAAAATGGAATCTTGAGAATCTTAGGTTCCTACTAGTGGAAAACCTCAATCTATAATACCATTTTTTTCATAAACCATTCTGGGGTTCCATCTAATTCAAAACTTGACCTGACCCATCATAAGGCTCATAGTGTGTTCTTAATCCCCACGGGCTAGTGAAAAGTTAATGAGCATCATAGGAATCCCTTTGGGAATTATTTCACCCAGAAAAGGAGATAAAAACAATGGAATAACATTAAAAAAGATCCAAAATAAAAAAAAACATGGAAAATAGATCATAACCCACTACCATGATCCAAACCATTTTCATATAGATAAAAAAATCCATAAGACATAACAAGTAGTGGGGCAAAACTAACTAAAAAGAAAACAACTACCAACCAACTCGATCTGATCCCAAACCATATCCACACTACATCCAGTTTATCTCCACCACCAACTCACCCCACTTCAACCATGATGAACACAAAGTATCCAACTAAGAACCTCGGACCTAAAATATATTGGCGTGAGATAAAAATCCCAGTAGGTCCCCACAACCTATTAAAACTATGAAATATTTTTTATAATTCAATTCATCAACGACAGATTGAAAATAAACTAGAAAGTAATATTTTTTCATATAACTTTATGGAAACTAAAAAAATCCATACACATCATTCAAATCATTCCACTTTGTTTTCCAAAACCCAACTCACATGTTTTAAAATAAATCCACCAACCCAAGCTATTTAAAAACTACTCACAATATTAACATTTCTAAAATAAATAAATAAATAATTAAATGAAAATGGTAACTTTAAATTTTTTATCTGGCCAAATCCATCTCAAATCACCCATTTTGAAATCTACTTTCAAGCACTCACACAAGAGTCTTTAATTTCAAAATGGTTTTCCAAACATCTTTGAAAACTCATTTTCAAATATAAACAACTCAACACCCACATGGGTTGAATTCATCAAGTGGGAACCATACATATAGCATGATTAATATAAAAATAAAATATAAACAAAACAAGAGGTGGTGCCACAATAATGATAGCAGGGGAAATGATATAAAAGTCACTAGATCAAACTCCTCTTAA
The DNA here is from genome assembly GCA_963277665.1 of Viscum album. Taxonomy (NCBI): domain Eukaryota; kingdom Viridiplantae; phylum Streptophyta; class Magnoliopsida; order Santalales; family Viscaceae; genus Viscum; species Viscum album. The sequence continues at coordinate 1,641,639,635 of OY728163.1, read as the reverse complement.
TCTCTAACCAACCAAGTAATCGAATGTGTCAGGGTCCTAACCGAAGTCAGTAACATGCCAAACATCTAATCGTATATGGTTATAACCACCCAAACTAGATACCAACATATTCTAAGTCTATATATTCATCCCACTAGCTCACACAAGCATCAAAATGATGGAAAATCCCCACCTAGACCTTTTTTCAACATGACTAGTGGGAAAATACTGGCATGTAAACCAACTATAGGAACAAGCTAGAGCTTCCATTTAGTACCCAGCATCCCATTACCAATAAATGAAGTAAGGAATATTAAAAACAAGTTGAGTCTAACACATAAGGCACAACCAAATCTTCCCTCAACCCTAACACCCAATGATGTGATGCCCCATATCCACACATAACATGCACACGAGGCATAATAATCACATTTCCATAAAAGGGGAGAAAAAAATCACATAAATGTAACACCCTGACCCCAGTTACCCAGAGTTGGTGCATTATTACATAACATTGGCATGATACGAGAAATCATGTCCCAAAAGACCGATCAGTTTAGTAGCCTTGGAAGTACTAGATTCATTCATAAGTTTTACATTACATCATGAAATAAAAAACATCAACAACATTTTTTTCCTTTTTAACACACTTATATCCTTATCCTATCCTTACAGTTCAACTATAAAATACTTCTTCACATCCTGGGAAAAATAAAACATATAAAGGGGTGAGCTCAAATTCTCAGTAAGGATAACAATATAGCAGAAACTTTTATAAATAAGAATAAACATTTAAGGAAATGTATAAGACTAAAACAAAAGCATTTTAAACTTAAACTTCAGCATAATATGGAAAATATAAAATCAAATAATTCCATTTACTTAATCACATAGATATTCTACTAGTTGAATAATCACATGCAATATCAATAGCCACTTTCATAATGATGGAATGCATAATGCCAGACTTCATAACCACATAGTCAAGGCTTTGTGCCAAGACTACAAATAAGATTTTGTCAAGGCCTTGTGCCAAGAAACTAGTTTGTCTCATGAGACCTACTGATGCATCAAGAAGCTATAGCGGGCTCCACCCATCACTTACTAAGTCTAATGCATTCCTTATATGAAAAGGTTTAAACATAACATAAACATTCGTATTAAAACTAGCATATGAAATGTCAATACTTAAACAATAAACCATAAATGGTACAAAAATAACACATCCATAGTCAAACATATCATAAAATCTTCAACACAATATGGAAGATTTGTATCATAATAAATCAACTTCAAATAATTTTAAAATCCATCAAACGTTGTTGACATAGATGAAATGAATACTATTTGAAAGAAATGCCTCTTTCTATTTTGAAACCATTTAAAAGTCACATAATTATAAAAGAAAACATTTATTTTGAAAATATTCTTATAATATTTTATGGGAAGCTTCGACGATGTTATAATGGTGGAAAATAGCTGCACCCACCATATAAGTTAAAAAAAGGCATTCTTGCCTTAATTTTGTCGAAATGGTCATAAAGTGCCTTGTTTGGAAAATGACGGAAAGATTCATTTAAAAACATATATGGTCAAATGAGAGTATAAATGAATTTAACCCATAGTCTATTAAATAGTAAAAATGTTTTGAATTAAATTTTTAATAAAACACGGATGTGGATGATAAAGAGGTCCCAGTAGATACTTATGTATTAACAACCTCGGATAAGTAAAGAGATTGTAGAATTAACCCTTACCTTGTACTTTTCCTTGGTCGAGGGTATGTTAACCTCCTTTATAATAGTTAAAACATTGTTATTAAATTATAAAATAACTATATACATAAATATGATATCATATATGATCCTCTAATATTTCAGTAGTATCATCGTTTCAGGTGTTAACTGATTTGTTTTACTTTATATTATCGGTTACGTAATCCATATTTGTTATGGAAAGGATGTATTTTATTCATATAGATAATGATATTATGTTAATAAACATTATTTTTAATCATAAAATGAAAATTATTCTTGAATGATTACGATGGGGAATGAATCTCATCACGTTCGTGGAGACGGTAATCCGTACGTACGCACGAGCGAAAATATCATTATATTGATGGTAAAATCGTATGTAATTGGATGGTATATCAAATATATATAATCATTAACATGTTATATTTATTATTTACATCATTTATACTCATTATTATACCCATCCAAATAATGAAGTGTTTGAATAACAAACTACACCACGACGTGGAGACGGTAAGTCGTACGTATACAGGTATGGTGACTTTGTCATTCATATGATGGATAGAATAATGAATATGGTTATACCATTTTTATAATAACATCACAGTATATATAATATACTGGAGTTATTATTTTAGAAAGTAAACAAAAAAGAAAGATGAAGTGGAAGAAGAAAAGAACTTGAAAGAGGGTGGTGAAATTATTACCTCTTCTTCAGGTGTTTCCTTTTGAGTTGATAAAAAGGGATCCTTAGGTTGTCTTTCTGATCAAACTAAGGCCTCTAAGTTTAAGTGAGGAAAATTTGGAGGATATTTGGGTAGGTTTTGTTCGATCCAAATGGATTTGGAGGTGTGATTTTGAGTGAAGGGGAAGTTCCCTTTTATAAAGAGGTGAGGGCACCTTAGGAAAAGATTGAAATATTATTTTATAATAAATCATTTTCGGTTTATAATTGCTTAAAAATGATTTATTTAGAGGATAATATGGGTATGGGTCTAAAAAATTACAAAAAATAGGTTTTATACAGGTTTGGGTCACCATATTAACCTTATCTTTTAGATTTAACTCTTAGTTAAATAGTTTAACTTTTACCATGTATTCTAGTATTATTATAATAATTGGTTAATAAACTTACTATAAAATGCCAAGTGAACCTAAAGTGGTTAATTAATGATATAAATATCTTTATATAAGTTATTTTGCATAACCTTAGATTTTTAGGACTATTATATAATTTAATAATATAATATTTGTTTTAAAAACTCATTTATGTCAATTTTGACACTATTTAGTATTTGGTTTTTATGAAGGTCATCACAACTTGATTAATTCAAAAAAAATACAATGAATCAACCATAACATGTCATATTCACCAAGAAAATTATTTTATGTCATAAAAACTTTGAAATTATATTTATTTTAATATTTATAATACCATTTATTTGATTCTTTCATTAATAAGGTAATTACTGCATCATCATTGTGTCATAAATAAATTTAATTATATAATGTATAAAAATTATAAATAAAATAAAATTATGTAAGAAATATTTTTATATTTATAATGAGTATTTATAGTCGAAAAGATAACTTATATAACCCCATTTAAAAATTGTTTTACTAAAAGATATATGTTTATGTCATTTTTGTCTTTACTTTAAATTAATTAATATAAAGTGTCATTATCACTCTCAAGTGGCTCCATGGGGTCCCAAAATCAACCGAAGGATGCCCATGGTCGTACATGTATCAACCAATAGGAATAGGACACATGTTAGGGTAATTTAATATTATTATAATATTATTTTTTACCCTTATTTACCGGATTTACCCTTTAACCATGGTAAATAAAATATTTAGCGAATTAATTATTCATAATGTATAAAAATAAAAGTTACCAATTTACACAATTTGGAAATCCTGATTCTAAATATGGAATCCATTTTTTCAAATTCAAAACACATAAGTTGCAGAAATTAATTTAAGATTAATTCCCGTTGTCAAAATAAAAAGCGTGTTTTTAAGAAATAATAACTATCAAAAGATTGACCCTTGTTTATGTCCAATTTAAATATGAAATTACATAAAATGACCTAAATTATATAAAATTATAAAAATATAATATAATGATACTTTAAAACCACTCAAATGTATAATTTAACACTAAATTATTTTGATTAAAAAAAAAATTTAGTTAAAATTTAGTATTTTTCACTATTCATCAAAAATTGAAAGTTTTCAGAAAAGTACCAAAAATTCACCCTAAGCTAGTTTCGATATTACGAATTCAAAAATGAAGTCCATTTTGAAAAATAAAATTTATAAAATTTCAAAAAGTGGTTATTACTATTTATAACTGCTAGTTTGATTGGTCGTGGTGTGTTAAAACTCCAAGTTGCGTACAACGCAAGCTACTGCATTATTCAAAGGGAAATGTACCATGGAATCTTAAGGTGTTACAATAATAATAAAAAACCTACCCATGGGGTAATAAAATAGGGGGATATCAGGGGGTTTCACTCACACATTCCATTTAAAAATGAAAGCACCAACCAGGGTTTTAACACCAAAACATGCCTTGGAATTCCAAACCCTTTATCATTCCATAAAATAATTTCCAACAAAAATTTGGAAAGTTATGGAAAACACCTGTTAATTTAAAACATTTTAAATACACCTTTACACAAGGGTTCTCTTCTTTGAAAATATAAAACATGGATGAGGGCCTTTATTTCCATCACCCATTCTATCAAACACCACTTAAAACATTTTTAAGAGGTTCTAACAAATCACCCATTTCTTTTAAAACATTTCACAACTACCCTTCAACAAGGTTATTCCTCTTTGAAAACCAAAACAAATCCAGAAGTATAACCATTTACATCAAACCATTTAAAAAAAATCCACCACGGGATTTCAAAAGGGTTAAACCACACACACATTTCAAATCACCATTTTAAATCTATAAAATAACCCCCATTAAAACCATTTTGAGGTCAACACCTAGATTTAAAACCAAATTCCCTTTAAAAAAATTTTTCACTAATTAAAAACTAAAACCAAGTCAAAAACATTTTTGAAACATGTAAACCATTTCAAAAAACCATACAACCATTTAAAAAAAATCTTATCATCTTTATGCATTCCATTTCAATCAAGAAAACATGGAATTTTCATAGAAAATCAATTATTTTGTGCTGAAAATATAATGAAATGGTTTCAAAACACCACAAGGCTGTAAAATATGATCATAATTTCATAAAAATGGAATTTATAAAGATAAATAATTATTATAATTCCAAAATTAATCAATTTCATAGTAACACCTACCTCAAAGAGATGAGAAAAATCCATAGCCTCTCAAAAAACATCGCCTTCAATGGTGACCACACCCATAGGAAAAGAACAGTATCTATAACCCCTAAACAAAAATACCTCCATAGTTAGATCCACTAGGAACCCTAAAATCTATCCACATGGAAACTTTTGTTCATGGTGGAATCCAAATCCAAGAGAGGAGGGTGGGTGGAGGAATAAAGAGGGAGAAATAGGAATAACTCACCTCAAACCTCTTGGAATTCATCAAAAGAGGGCCAAGAATACAATGTGGGGGAGGTTGGAACTTCTCTAAGAGGTCCCAAAGTGTCACATTATGTTAAGGGGGAGAATAGGGGTGAAACCTCTTAAAATTGAGAGGATATTTTTGGTAAAACCCCAAAATTTAAACACCTGTACAGGATGCATGGTTTGGCCGCACAATTTTCCAAACCATGTGTCAATAGTGTGGTGGACAATACCTAGGACAAACACCCCATCACATGGTTATATCCTGGAACAAAATAGTTTAGAAAACCATGATCATATCATGCTACTTATAACTTTCAAAAATGGTACAGCATGTTGTACGCTTGTTGCACAGTTTATTTAACCATGCACAGTTCATGCACCACACCCCAAGCATGTTAAGGACCCTACACAGTTTCTCATAGGGGTCACATGGTTTGGACCTAACCATGTGAAACTCGTGATGAAAAATCATACACAATTCAAAATGAACTAAATAGTCTCCTCACAAAGTGAGTCTTCACGGTTTCTCTATAATTGTGCAACTTAATCGTTCATAATAGGAAAACTTCATAAATTTCCATGTTTTGAGCTAGAACTCCATGGAAATGCAACTCAAAACTCCACTACTCAAAAGAACATAAAAATAATGGCATCATAACATGGGGTGTCACATATAAGTTATGGTATGCTTGAAATAATTTTTGGATTGGTTTTTAGCACTGCACATGGGCCTTAGCCACAATCCAAGTGATTTTGAAATTTCCTGTGTGGCTCTTTAAAAATATTTTAAGAATTTTAAAATATTTTCTCATGGATTTATATGGGTTTTAATACCTTATTGGTTTTTATGGATTTAAAAATGTATTATTGGATTAAATTTCAATTTATATTTTATAGATGGATTTAAATATTTTTAAAAAAATATATTTGAAGTGGATTTTATTTTTTAAAAGGGTGCGGTTTATTTTTAAAAGGCAAGTTTTTATAAATACTAGGGAGATATAACTCTTTTGAAATGATTTGATATCATGGGTCTTGGGATATTTTGGAATAGCCTTGAAAATGGAAAAATTTTGTTTTTCAAGTGGACATTTAAAGTGTGGGTTTTTGAAATGTGTTAAAATGGTTTGTTTTCACAAGCATTGTGAAAGCCTAATTGGCACTTTATGTTAAATAGTTTTAAAGTGGTATTTGAAATGGTATTTCAAATAACATTAAGAAATGGTGTATAAATAGATTCACTTCTAGAGTACTTTTTGAAGGATTGTTTTTCCTTTTTAAGTATTTTTATAAATGGGTGAGACCCTCTTAAGCCTAGTGGTGTGTTTACCTTGGCCCATTGTGGCTTGTGACCCCATGGGTGATACTTTGTATTAATATGCATTTTTTTATGATTATGATTGGATTTTTTTTGGTTTAATTGCTTGGGAAGATGTTGGGGGAGAGGAGTTTATAATTTTCAAATGATTTATATTTGATTCATGTGATTCTTGATTTATAACCTCCTTGCTTGACTAATCATGGGAGTCTTAGGTAGATAGTATGTGACCCATGTGATGGAAAACCTTAGTATGAAAGTTGGTTGTCTACGGAAGTGCATCCTAACCAGAATGAGACGGTTAAGCCAGAATGAGTGGTAGGACCCAATGCTAGTGAATTATTTTATATATTCCCATGGGAAAGACATCCCATGGAAACATAATTGTTGGTCCTATGGGTGTGTGTTTCTAAGAAACAACAGTACCCCAGTTCCTATGGATGCATGCATTCTGAGGATATTATCATGGGCAGTTCATTGTGGCTCTCAATGGTATTGATAGATTCAGTAATGCCATCCTAGGTTTATTATTTCCTATTTAGGTCTATTATTATTAGATCCTAAGTATTATTCTCATGACAGTATTTCCTTTTGTACATTTTATTGGATTTTATTTTATGAATTGATTGCATTACCTAGTTTGATTGATTATGTTAGAATAATTGCTTCTTTGTGATTCCTTGATATTGGGTAACTTTTATGGTTTATGCATCACCTTTTGTGTATTTAAACTAATTTCAAATGATTTTTTTTATAATTGTTTGAAATTATGATTTGAAAAAGGAAAATGTTGTGGTTATTTCTTTAAGAGTTTTAAATAAATAAATTTTGCTTGAAATTGTTTATGAAAATAGGATTTTGATGAGATGTTTGAAAAGGGGGAAATTATTTTGGTTTATTTTAATACATTTTTCCACATATACCTATTACCTAGTTTTATTTGGACCTATATTCATTTTCCTAGAATTATTGGCAAGTTTCCCTTTATTTAATTTATCTTTTCCATTTAGGATTTTACTGCTTTCTACGGATGAAGGGTAACTATAGCTACTGGTATCTGAAGAAAATCCATTTAGTGGGTGTCATTTCCTGATATGAGAGGGATAGTAGGGCGGTCAGGGAGGTTTTTGGTATACTTTCATAGTTTTTTATTAGGTTTTTGTTTCTATTTTTAATTCGGCATGGCCTTCTGATGTACGGATGGGTTATGCTGTATTTTTATTATATTCCTACTATCACTTTTACTCTAATTATTAGGAAAACCCAATCCCAAGTGTGTTTTTATGATTCCCAATCATTATTTTTTGGCTTTTGGGGATTCATAACACCCTTTGGGAAAGTGATGGGTGGGTTTCGACATCCATCATATGGATGGACCATGTCATTTTGTTACAACTATTGAATCCTATTTTTCTTATATGAATGACAAGTACCCTTCAAATATTTTTTCAATGAAAAATTATGACAAAGAAAGGTTCCTTTAATATTTAGTGAATATAAATGTATAATATAGATATTTAATTAATATTTCAAGTTTAATTGACTTAAAACATAAAAAGTTACATGGATTGAAAATTCACGAGTCACATATTCTAAAGGAGAAATTGTTACCCTTAGCATTTTGTAATATATTACTTGAAAAAATTAATTATAATTATAGTTGAGTTTTTCACATTATTTAGAGAGATTAATAAAAAAAACTAAATCTATATAATCTTGGAAAACTTCAAGAAATAATTATGTTTACACTTTTCTATTTGGAGATGTTATTTCGCTATTCATTTTTTACTATCTGTATTCATTTGGTTGTTCATTTGGTTGTGGAATCTTGACCTGGTCAACTGATACATTATCGATGGATGTATCTAATTGACAGGTAAATTAATATTATTTTTATTTTCATTGATGAATTAAATTTTATCAAATTATTATACATATATTTTTAATATGTTTCTTGTGTTTTTTTCATCAGGTTCCTAGGTTATTTGAAGTCATATATGAGGAATAAAGCTCAGTCAGAAGGATCTATTACTGAAGGTTACATGGACAAAGAGTGTAAAATATTCTATTCTAGGTATTTAGATGGAATTTATACTATATTAAATCATGTTATATATGTTGATGACATATCCAATAATTATCATTCTGAAAAATATTCATTGGTATTACTAACTATAGGATGACCAGTTGGCAAGGGCATAAATTTTACACTGACATCATTGGAGTTACTACAAGAAAATATATTTGTGATACTCAATAGTATTATTTTAGATCCATTTTTTGAATAATTTATATTGAAAAAAAATATTAATAAGGGGTCGATCTCGAAATGAGACGAAATTAACAAAAGCTATTAATAATAAGATTATCGAATGGTTTACTCATATTGTTAGTACATACTCATATTCATATTATTGATGTGTTTTTATTTTGTATATATTTATATCAATACCTTATATATTATTTTTTAGATAATGAATATTGAGAATCAAGATGATATCTCAAGTGATTTGAATTTTTAGGCTCATGTTTCTCTAAGGAAGGCTAAGAGATTAGATGTCTATAATATTAAGGGCTTCCAATTTCATACAATTAATCATAAAGAAGGGTTTAAATCTAAAAATAGTGATGTATTTACACTTATAGAGGTGGTATACTATGTAAAGGTGGTTGATATCATCGAATCAAATTATCATGGTCAATTTTCAGTTGTATTATTCAGATTTAAGTGGGTAAACATTGACAGGGGTATAATAAAAGATTCATTGCATTTTCGTTCCATCATATTCTCTTTCTTGATCCATACCATTTATCATAAAGATAATGATCCATTTATCATGGATTCAAAAGTGAAAATGGTTTATTTTATAGATAATTAATCGCACAAGGTATGGAGTGTTTGTATACACTTAAAATATAGATACTTGTATAGTATGGGTGATAAAGCTCAACTGGTAATTTGTAATAGTGAATCGCATCATTCTTAAAACATTAAATAATATTTTATTGACAATATTGAAATAATAAAACTTTTAAGGGGGTAAAAATTAAGTTCTCTTCACAATAAAGGTTGATAAAAATGAGGGCAATAAATATGAAGATAATTGAACATATAAATTAGTAATGAAAAAATATTACAATTTCATATCTATAAGTTTTTTTGTATATATATATATACATTATTCTATTTTGTTTTTTTTAATTGTATAATTCTTTTAATTTTTTTATTTTTTCCTACATTGAATATAGTATAACCCATTTAAAATGTAGAAATGATGAGGAAAAAAATTAGATATCCCAACCAATAATCATCTCAAAGAACACTGCCTCCACCATCACTTTCAGTGGATCCGAGTGATTCCACTATACTGAAGACTTTTAGTGAGCCACCAGATTCCTCAAATACTATTGGTAGCTCATCATCTAATTAACCTCTGATGGTAGATTAGTTGGTCACTCATCTATCTAGAATATATTAGTGGGCTACCATTACTGGTATATATGTCATTATAAAAAACTATATTTTTTTAACTATTAAATAAATTTTTAAAATAGATAGAAATAGAAACAAAAGTGATACTAATATGTGTATAGTATATGTATGGTACCTAAAAGACTTAAAATTATCATTCCATTTGATGAGTTCAGGGTTCCTATTGGTGATACTGCTAGAATCTATGGATATATTTGTGGGAATCTTTCCTACAAGATGATGAGTCTTACCATTAATTATAAATATTATAGGCATATACCCATAACTTATAAGAATTATTTTTTTTATAACCAAATAAAGGTAATACTAATTTAATATTAATTTATAACTATTTTAAAAGTTGTGAGTAAAATTATCAATAAACTTATAAAGTGTTATGTTTTTTATTTCTAGAAGTTTTTTCATTATAATGTGATTTACTCCAATTCACACTCATGGACCATGAAAAATTTTGGTAAGAAATAGAGAGGCATTATATGGAGATTACTACCTTAGTTAAATGAAACTTCTATGAGCACTCAGTTGATATATGAGAATGTTTCTAAAGGCATGTCTCGTGATCAGTGGAAGTTGTTTATTGATATCAGTAGGGATGTGTCTCGTGAGGTAATTGCATATTTTATAGTAACATGATAAATTAAACATAATAAAATTATAATTTTTATTAATGTTACTATTTTTTTCAAGGAATTATATAAAACAGATACAATGAAAATAAAAAATAAGACATTCCTCACATCATTGTGCCATAATGTTTTTCTAGAAAAATATCAATCTTAGTTGTATTTCATTCATTATTATTTATATTATTTTATTATACCTAAAGGTTTTTTTTCTAACTTTATAGTATATATATATTTATAAAGGCTCATGATTTAGGTCACCCTATTTGATGAATAGAGATTTGGATTAATGTTTATTAGAAACCTAAAGGTATTTTCATGAATGAACCTACCAAAGATATTAGAGTAAGTAATTTTAATTATAATTTTATTTTATTTTATTACTATAAAAACATAATAATGAAAAATAAATTAATTAGATAATATTATGAAGTTTAGATAATTTATAAAATCATTGTTAATATTATTTTATTAACAGGTTAAAGTTCAAGAATCATGGGATGCAAACCTTTCACAATCATCATCAGTTTCCTATAATGATGTAGTTGAAATTGTTTTACGAAAGGAGAATATTCATCGTGTATGAGGGATTTTTTATGGGCCTGATCTATCAAATTTCTCTGGTAGGTAACCATCATTATTTACTGAAACACCATCTATAAGGGGGTTTAAATAGTGTTGTTGGTCAGGAAACATAGAAGAAAATTTTGAGTCTGAAATAAAAAGTGAAAGAATATGATTCCTATAGGAAAAAATATGATCATTGGTGGTCAAAAATAGAAAATTATTTAGTTTTTATATTCTAGAGGATGGTGGGAACAATAACTAAGGAAGTTACTAGTCTTTTAGCTCATACTTAATAGGTAAATTCTAAACTCAATCCATGACATTTATAAACAACTATTTTCTTTATTATTATTATGATATTTCATTCTGTTGGGGTTGTTTCTATGAGATGCAGTTGGGGAAATGTGAGATGAGTGTTCTCTTTGAATTATGTGAGTGTGTATTTATGATTAAATTTATTTTATCTTATATTTTTATTTTTTAAATACAAATAAGAATAATAATAATGGAAGTTAAAAAAAACTCTAAAAACCTTCTAATAATGGTGTTTCTTCTCTCCCCAAGCCTCTCCCATGGTTTCCACCCAAATGAAAGTTCAAATAGAATAATTTTATAGCTCTCAATTATTCCCTAGTTGACTAAGAAGAAAATAAAAAGGTAAATGAAGTGGTTGGGGGATAGCTAATAATTAGGTGTAGTAATAATGGTAAGGATTCCATGTCAACCCTGTTAGGTTTTCGTGGATCATCTTATGATCCTTAAATAGTGAAAGAACACCCAAACATGCAGGAACTATCCTCAAACAAAATTAACGAGCATGATATATCAAAAAAAAATATAAATAATTCATACCTAGTTCAGTATTATTATTATTATTATTAATATAAAATATATAACTTGAGTCTAAATCATATATCATATATTGGTCTTGAAATTTTCATCTCAATGTTTGGGTCGCATTATTGTAGACAACCTTCCAATTCAACATCATATGAAGAAGATATGACCGAAACTAAGATTTTATAATAATTATAAAAATAATAATAAAATTATTATTATTATTATTATTATTATTATTCTCATTTTTTTGTATCGTCTTCACACAACATCAAATTGGTGAGTCATCTACGTCAACGTGACCCAGACTTTGAGACAAACATTTCAAGACCAACTTAAAACATGGGGTAAATCGACATAAGAGTACACATAATACAATGTGGAAGATTAAGAATTACAATGTATTTGGGAATTAGGTACATTTTATAACAACTTAAAACATGGGGTACATCAACATTATTAAAAACTTCTTTAACATTCTCATATTATTCTTTTGTTCTTAAAATTGCATGGGATGACCTGGAGAACATACCTAAGAAAGGGATTACCTATAAATCCCAGTAATGGAATAAGAAAATCATAAAATTATGAATTTATAACATGTTATACAATAGTTATATCAATATGAAATAAAATGGGTGAGAATCATAAATATGAACAATGAAGCATGATATAGCATGATAACATAATGGAAACATGGGAGTGTTGCGACAACTTAAAGCATGACATTATAAGCATAAGTAAAGGTTAACCACCAAGAAAAAAAACATAATGTGCTTAGGATAACCTCCTATTCACCATACATGGTATCTTGTGAGACTAAAACATTACCCAATTCATTGGAGTGCCATATGGGTGCACCCATCATAATCATATCATGAACATGTGTAAGTGTGCCACGTAGATCATATACATAAGAACATATTTAATCGCATTTAATAAACAAATAATGGTGTTTGTATTACATACATGTAAGTCCCAAATAAAATAAGTATAAGTGCATAAATGTGAACACCCTTGAAAGGAAATGGGTATGGGTATTCACTACATGATTGTTTTGGCATGGAAAATCACGATGAAATTTCGATAGTATAACGTGGGTACATAAATGTTCATGGGAGAGATTAATAAGAGTGAAATTGGTCTATAATAATTTATAAATTAAAAGTAAGTAATATGGATATTTAAAAACATATCCCAACATTAGTAACTAGAGATAAAAGTCATAATATAATGAAGATGCTTGAATAAATAGGAGAAGGATAGGATCCCTTACCTTGAGAGGGTGATTTCAAATCTTGGGAGGGGATTATTGAGATATTGGGGAACCTTAGGAGGAATATAGATAGATTATGGTATATTAAGGACATGATAAAATGTTTTTTAGTGAATAGGAATGGGAGCTTGGGTGGTTTTATATAGGAAAAGTGAGGGGCGTTCTTTATAATTTCTCAAACTTAGGTTTTTGAATCTATATAATGAAGTAATCAAAACCACAAATATTACCATGGTTTTTCACATGGTTTCTTCTAAATAGGGGTGTTTTTCATTATTTTATAAGAAAAATGTCCTAAATTATTAAAATATTTCCTTTTTTGATGTTTAAGTGAGTCAAGTCCTTAAAGAAATTATTTTAAAACCTAAAAATATATTATAGATTTTGGGGGATTCATAAAGACTTTATAAAATTAATCAAAAAACTAAAAAAATAATTTAAAGGGGAAAAATATATTTGGTCATGGATGAATTTTATAGTATTTATTACATCATTTTTTTCATTATGATTATATAATACACACTGTATATTTATACCATACTTATTTTTTACCTGAAAATTAAACTATCTCAGAAAATTATGAAAAATTCACTATTGGATAATTTCAAAAATATACTTAAAAAATTAATATTCATTTTATAAAAATAATTTTCTAAATATATGAATTTTCACTTTTAAAATAGGAATTTATGTTTATTGAAAAATGCTAGGTTTTTTGACAGTAACAGTTTTCAAACCCTTATAAAAATTATTTTTGACTTATTAAAATTATATTATCAAATATACTTAATAAATATTATTTACTATTAATATTTTATTAAAATATAATTTTTTAAAAAATAATTAATTAATCAAAAGTAATGTCTTAATTGAAATTACATATCACCCAAAAATATAATTTGTGTTTTATCAAATCAAAATCAAAGTCATTTATAATGTAACAACAATAGGAAGTAAATATAATTATTATTCTATTGAAAATAAAATATTCATATTCATATTATTAAGGAATTTATATATATCCCTTTATTACACTATTAAATTTCCTAAGGGTAAGGTGCACAGTTTTGAGATTTTTATAGGGTGGTTCAACATACATGATTTGGGTCATGATCTCGATAAGCTTGAACTTATCTTGTAAACAATTTCACTCCTATTTTAGTTGTTAGATCTAGGTTTGGGATTGGTTAAGAGAAAATAGTAGTGATTATATCTCCCTTGTAATCTATGATAAATGGGATTCATAGGGAATGATCCTACTAGTTGAGGTCATCACCTTCTTTGTCTATTTCAATTAGATTTATCAAAAACTGATATTTATACTAATCATATGATCACTGTTCAACAGTTATATTATCAATGGTTATAATGATTAATGGTCTTTTAAATTAAATAGGATATAATAAAACCAAATAATTTCATGTGTTTTCTATAACCATAATACATAATATGGAATTTAATTCAACCATAAAGGAAATTTAATTTATAAAAGTTTGGGTCATTATAATCTTCCACCCTTTAGAAATTTCACCCTTGAAATTTTCATTTCACACACTAAAACATATGAGGGTAACTCTATTTCATCACCTCTTCAGGTTCCCTTGTTTCTTCTTCAAACTTTTTGTTTCTTCATTGCACTTTGAATAGGTGCATTGTCTTATTTCATAGAACTTTTTCTCTATGATCTAATATCTTAATCGGATGCTCCTCCTCATATGAAAGATCATTCTACAATAGTACCACATTTAGATTGAGTACATGTTAGGGGTATCATATGTACTTTCTCAATAGGTATACATGAAACACATCATGTACTCGATATAGGTTAGGTGGGAATGTTAGTCGATAGGTCACCACTATGATGTGATCGAGGATATCAAAGGGACCGGTGTATCTTGGATTAAGATTTCCCTTATTCATAGATCTCATGGATTTCTTACATGGAGATATGTAGAGGAATACCTTATCTCCAACCTCAAACTCTAGGACTCGTCGATGATTGTCAGCATAGCTCTTCTGTCAACTCCGAGTAGCCTTGATATGTTGCTAAATGGTCTTGACCTTTTCCATCATTTTCTTAACCATTTTAGGACCTAGTAGTTTGTGTTTCCCAACATCATCCTAGCATACAGGTGTTATACACCTATTCCCATAAATGGATTCATAGGGATCCATTTGGATGCTTGAGTGGAAACTATTATTGTATGAGAACTCGATCAGAGGAATATATTGATCCTATCCTCCTTTGAAGACAATTGAGCATGCTCTCATCATGTCCTTGAGTCTCTAGATAGTTTTCTCAAATTAGCTGTCATTTTGAGGGTGATAGGTCAAGATAAATTTCAGATTAGTATTTATAGAATGTTGTATATTCTTCTAGAACTTAGTGGTAAATATTGGATCTTGATTAGATATAATTGATAGTGGTGTTCCATGCAGTCTTACCACTTCTCTAATATATATCCTTGCAATTTGATCAAGTGAGAAGTTCTCTCGAATTACAATGAAGTGAGAAATATTTGTAAGAATATACACCATAAACCATATAGTATTATTTAATCTTGATTTCTTCATAATACCAGTGAAAAATTCCATGGTTATGTTTTCCCAATTCTATACAGGTATGGGTAATGGTTTCATAATACCCTTGGATTTTTTCCTTTCAACCTTCACTTGCTAATATATAAGAGACCTTGATATATACTCAGTGATCTCCTTCTTCATATTTTCCCACCAATAGTGCTTTCATGGATCTTGATACATTTTTGTGATTCCTAGGTGGATGGAGAAGTTTGGTTTATGTGCATCATCCAACAGATCCTTCTTTAACTCAGTATTTGATGTTACACATAGTCTTGACCCAAATATTACAACTCCTTCTTCATTAACATTGAACTCTGAGTATTTCCCATTTCGTAGAGCTTCCTCTTTAGTATAAATTCCCACATCATCTATTTGAAAATACTTTATCCTCACCTTAAGGTATAGAGTAATCATTTTTGAAAGGATTGATGATGTTCCTTCCTTTATGATTCCCATGTCCTTCCTTTTCAAGTCTAAGAATATCAAATCCTTCTCAATTATCATCAATGATAAAACTGTTGGATCCTTTATACTTAGAGCATCTTATACTTTATTTTCTTTCTCAGGATGGTATTGAATTGAGCATTCATAGTCCTTAATCATATTTAACCATCTTTTTTGGTGAATATTTCACTCTTTCTATGTGAATATATACTTAAGACTCTTATGATCTGTATATATTTCACACTTCTCACCAAAGAGGTAATACTGCCAGATTTTCAATGAAAAGATCACTATATCCAACTCTAGATCATGAGTTGGGTATTTATTTTTGTGAAATTTTAGCTTCCTTGAGGAATAGGATATCACTTTTTCATTATACATTAACAAATAGCCCAATACCTTCTTCGAAGCATCGTTGTACACCACGAAAAGTTCCCCACTTTTGGGTAGCATAAGTGCAGATGTATTGATAAGCCTCCTTTTAATCTCCTTTAAGATATCATCACATTCATTGTTCTAAATAAACTTGAATCCTTTCAGAGTTATCTTGGTTATAGGGTTTGAAAATTATGATAAATTTCTCACAAATTGACAATAGTGCCCAGTTAATTGAAGGAAATTACAGATTTCTATCATAGATGTTGTCCTCAACCATCCTTTCATTGCTTCTATCTTTGAAGGGTCTACAAATACCTCATTGTATTTGATAATATTCCCCATTAATGATACTTCCTTCATCAAAAACTCACATTTTATATACTTTCCATAAAGCTTCTCCTTTTGTAAGGTCTTTAGAACAGTGCTTAGATACTCCCCATGCTCCTCCTTGATTTTGGAGTATATTAGAATATCATCTATAAATACTACCAAAATAATTTTGAGGTAATATCTAAAGAATCAATTCATCAAGTCCATGAATATTTTTATAGAATTAGTGAGTCTGAATGGCATTAATATGAACTCATAGTGCTCGTACCTTGTACAGAAGGCAGTCTTAGGGATATCCTCCTTCTTCACCCTTACTTAACAATATCCAAACCTAAAATATACCTTAGAGAAGTATTTGGATCCACGTATATGATTGAAAAATTCATCAATCCATGACATAAGATATTTATTATTTATCATGATCTTTTTGAGCTCACAATAATCAATGAAAAGGTGCATTGACTCATCCTTCTTCTCAATGAAGAGGGTTGGTGCACCCTAAGGTGAAGCACTTGGTCATATGAACCCTTTATCTAGATTCTCCTATATTTTTTTATTTAGATCCTCAAGTTCAAAAATATTCATTTTACAAGGATTTTTGTATAATGGTAACACCCTAGGTATAAGATCGATTGAAAATTCAATCTCTTGTCTAGGAGGAAGACCAGACAATTCTTTGGGAAACACATCAGAATATTCCTTCAAAATTTCCATGAATTCATGGATGATATTTTCCTTAGAATCAATCATTTGAGATTGATACACTTACTCATAGGGAAATAATATCTATGCTTGAGATATTGTTGTTAAAGAATATTCATCCCCCTCCTTGAATTTGTACAAAATCGAAGAATTGTTTGTGATACGGAGAGTAATTTCCTTCTCTCAAAAATTTATGTTGGCTTTATATACAAAAATTCAATCCATTCCCAAAATTGAATCAAAATACACTAAAGGGGATATCACAAGGTTCACTGGGAAGTTAAACCCATAAATTTTGACAATGGGGGAGTTATATACTTGGGATTCAATAATTTCCCCGTTAATTATTTTCATCGAAAACTCTACTTTCATGATTTGTGGTGGTGTTTGTATATTTCTACTAAACTTTCATGATATGAAGGAATGTGTAGAACTAAAATCAAAAATTAAATTCTCTATTCTTGAATGAATAACTAGTGTACCTATCACCACTTTGTTGTTAGGATCCACCTTAGTTGTTGGGATGGAATATGATCACCCTTGATGCCTTGGAGGTTGGTGTTGTTGATGGTATTCGACAACCCTTGTCTTAGGGAAGTGATTCTTATAGTGTCCAAGTTCCTTGAAGTTGAAACATTTGATAATAGGATAAGGGTGGGATGGATCATTCCTCTCTTCCATTTCATTGATGGGTTTCTACCATCAAAAATTTCTAGCTAGGCATCCTTCCTTTCTACACATAAAGAATTTCCTTTTCCCCCTTAGGGAATTTCCAGGGTAATTCTTTCCACACTTTTGAAAAGTGGGATGTTGAAATGTTTTACCACTGTTAGATTTTTACATCACACCTCCAAAATTAAACTCTACTTTACACTTCTTATTCCCATGATACCCTTGAGAATCGTCGATCTCAATTTTGACTTTAAGGGCACATCAGAAAATTTCCTCATAGCTATCGAAGTCTTGGATCACCATGTATTTTTGTAGGCTAATTTTTATCCCACCAAAGAAGTGGCCAACTTTGTATTTGGGGGTAATGAAAAAGTCGGAGGCATATCGTGCAAGTATTGTGAAGTTTTACTCATACAAACTGATGGATTTATCATATTTTTTCATGAGATAAAGGAAATCCCTTTCTATTTTAAGTTAGAGACTGTATAGAAAATATTTATCAAAAAACATTTTCCAGAATTTCTTTCACCCCATCACTTCGATCTCTTCCTTAGGATTTTTATTCTTGATCAATTTCCACCACTAATCAGTTTCTCCCCCATACAATAAACAACCAGTATAACCATATATTGATCATACCTTTGATGGATGGAGAATATCTTCTCAATAGAGTTTATCTATTTTTCTATGATTAAGGGATTAGATGATCCATTGAAAGTTAGAGGCCTTTTTTACATAAAGGTATCAATTTCAACTTATTATTTCCTAGGGGTATTTGGGAATTTTTTCTGATTCATGTTTCTATTCAAAACCTAAGTCAACTAAGAGATTATCATCACAAAGTTTGTGATTCTTTCTCCCATTGGGTTGGACATTTCATTGGGTCAGTCGTCATATTTCCCTTAATATTGGTTGTTTAATTATTTCCTCTTATTTATGGCCATCATCTAGAATAAAGGGAAAATTGGGGATTAGTTTTTTTAAACTATTAAACACATAAATGGGAATCTAAAAACATTAAAGGGATAACTTATAAATGACATTTATTTCCTTAACTTGTGTATTTCTAGGCTTTAATCTATGTTATCCATGATCTATTTACTAACATAGACACTTCTAGTCATTTTTTACATTAATAATGGTTTGTAATGAGCTTGTGAATTTACCAAAGTATATCCCCTAGGATTTTCAAACCAAGTGTGCAGAAAGGCTTGTTGTTGTGAACCAGTTTTTGATCAAGACTAGCTCAGTGCTGTGTTTTTAGGTTTTATCATTATGTACATATGTTCCAAAGCCACATCCACTTGTAGTATTCAGATCGGTATGTATTTTATTCTAAATCACTTACTCTATACTTTCACAAAATTTAGGGATGTTTACTTATATTTAGTCTTATCCCTAAGGATTTTTCTAGAGTTTTTTAATCATAATCCCAAAAATAACTAAATTTTTATTTGATAACAACTATAAAAACCCTTGTCTTTATTACACATTAATTCATGATTTATTACATAAGAGTATACACGATACAACCCAGAAGATCGATAAGTCAAGTTTATTTATAAATTAGGTACATTACATAATAACTTAAAACATTGGGTACATCAACATTATTGAAAACTTCCTTAACATGCTCATATTATTTACTTTGTTCTTAAAACTACATGGGATAACCTGGGTGACATACATAAGAAATGGATGAGCTATAAAGCCCATTATGGGAATAAGAAAATCATAACATGATGAAGGTATAACATGTTAGACAATAGGTATATCAATGGGACATAAAAGGGGTGAGAATCATAAATATGAACAATGAGGCATGATATAGCATGATAACATAATGGAAACATGGGAGTGTGGAAACAACTTAAAACATGAGATCATAATTATAAGTCAAGGTTAATCGCAAATAAAACATAAAAAATGTGTTTAGGATAACCTTCCATGCACCGTACATGGTATCTCATGAGACTAAAACATTATCCAATGCATTAGAGTGTTATCTGGTTGCACCCATCATAATCATATGATCAACATGCATAAGTGTAACACATATATCATATACATAAGAATATATTTCATCACATTTAATCCCATGATAATGGTGTGTGGATTACATACATGTAAATCCCCAATAAAATAAACATAATCGTATAAAGGCGAACACCCTAGAAAGGAAATGGGTATGGGTATTAACTACATAATTGTTTTGGCATGGAAATCATGGTGAAATTTCAGCAGCATAACAGGGGTGCATAAATGTTCATGGGAGGGATTAATGAGAGTGAAGGGGGTATCTAATCATTTAGAAATCATAAGTTAGGTAAGGAGGATATGGAATAACATATCCCAACATTATTAATTATAGATGAAAGGTATTAGATAATCACTACCAGAAATCACCCATATGTCCATGAACCTATCCCAATGGTTTGGCCTAACCATTAGGATAGGGTATTTTATTGTAGGATATCCCAACATTTTTTAAAAAACCATTGAGATATCTTACCTATTCCAACAATTTTTTAAAACCATTGGAATAGGTATTCCCTAAAATCACACTGCGGGCACTCCTCCCTCCTCCAATCTAGATCAAATCTTGAGTGCTCTACTACTCCCATAATGATCCCTAATAGCACTCTCATCCCAATTGCTAGCACTCTCATCTGGATCTGAATATATATCTAATCTTGAGCTTGAAGCGGTGTGCACCCCTCCCCTCCAATTTCTCCTGACAGTGAGCCCTAGGAGTGCTTCCATATTCTTCCCCAGCTGTAGTGACCCATACTCAATCATCCATTTTCATCTAGTTTTTCTTCAAAATCAAATATATGAATTATAGATCTATCATTTCGTATTCCCCTTCTATATTTTTGCCAAAAAATTGGTTTCCATAAAAAAATTGCTTGCTATATTTAGATTGGTGATGAAAAAATATTTTTCCAAAATTTCTTGTGAGAGGGTCTTAATCTCACTTCCATGGTAAGGGTTTAGATTAATATAGTCTAATATATGTTTTTTAGTGAAATTAATTATCCTTGTAAAGTATAGTTTTAATTGTTATTGTATACTCACAATCTTCACATTTATGTATAAACTGCATTGTCTTAATCAACACTCCTAATATAATCTACTAACTATTATAAATTATACATAATATTTATTCTTATCTATAATATGAAATTTAAAACTGCTTTCATCTATCAAATATTCATTCCATATGCATTAAATTTTTTTTCTTATATATTTTAGTTTTAATAATTTACCTTCATATATGTAGTATACAACTTTAAAATGAAATTTATATTTTATAACCATTCATTTACACTTCAAGTGGAGTATCCTATGAATTAATATTACATTTTTGATAGTCATTGACATATAAATTATTTAAGATTCTATTATTATATTTAATTTAATAATGACACATCATCAATAGTAAATGTATGATTTACTACATATAGATAAAGCCTTTTGGAATAATGGATTCTCATATATTCTTAAAATATGGACCTATTTTAGTGTGGTCATATAGTTTCATTATAGACTTATATTTTAGATTCCTCCCAGTTTTCAATCGATTCTTACAGTGTTTTGATCCTTATAATGTAACTAGAATTTTACAATGTGACCATTTTTTACTCTTCTCAATGACTCACATAACTATTGTGTGGAATTCTTAATGTGGAGTGATACAATTGACTATCAAATTCCAAATACACACAAATTTATCATGGGATATTCACTAAAGAAAAACCTTCCTCTTCATGGTGAAATATACATCATTGTGGTGTAATAATAAATTACTATAATATACATTGAGTTTATTATTAATAATGAAATGTTGAAGTGAGGTTCACTCTTAAATAGCATTTTTATACTCTTATTCAAGACCAGTTATAGAATTGTCTCTTCCTTCATGGGGTATCAAATCATCAAGCACTCTAGATTATTCTTACATTGAATAGGTTACGATGTGGCATATACTCTTCTGATGTGGTATCTCTACAAGTAATCTTATATGGAATGTGATTATTATTATATGATATTTTTTTATTCTTATGTATAACTTAATGTAGTGTGACAACAATCTGTATGCTGAAATGCATCCTCCATCTCCAAAATTTTATGCTTACATAACAACCAACATGGCGTGATAATCAATGTTGCAACATGTCGTGATCTTTCTTTACCATGATTTCCAAAATCCTTTTCCAAATAATTTGTAATAAGATATTAGATAATGGTATTACCTTGTGAATTATATAAATGTGACATGATATATGATTTAACTTGAGATAATTTAAATATGGTATTGAATGAATTTCTTATCTCAAAATTATGAATGTGATCATGGTTGATTGAATGAAAAATATAGATTATAGTGAGCTTATTATCAAGATATATAGTTGAATTAGTTTTTGAATGATAACCTAACCCTAGGGTAGATGTGATATATGTGAATCACTTGTTATCCTAGGTTCTCTCCTATAAAACTTCATGCATCTATTAAACTCAATAAAAATGAGACATCAACCCTCAAGTATACTTCTGGTATAAATATCTACCACATTTTAACTAATCATAAACAAATAGAACTGGCCAAATTTAATATAACCATGTTGTAACAAGTTGAACTGAACCATATCAAACAACACCAAACCAAACCAAATAGAATTGATTTAAACCAAAGCAAATAGAACTGATTTGAAACAAACTAACCCACTTTGAATAAAACTATTCTAAATTGAAGTAAATGAAATTGAACAAAACTATATTCACTTAAACTAAAGATATACAACCCCAAATGAATGAAACTAGGCCAAATCAATAAAAACTTACCTAACCTAACCTGACTAAAACTAAATTTAAATGAACCTAATTAAATTTAATTAAAAACAAAAAACTAAACTGAATCAAATGAACATAAACCATACCAAATTAAAGGGGAGAGTCACTAAGGCACCTATCTGAAGGTCCTTTATGCCTCATCAATTTATTCACTCAATTGCATATCATTTAAATAACACCCCTAGGTATTTATATTCCATAAAAACATTTTCATAATTAAATCCTTGACCCTCGATGGATTTGGAACATTATTACTTGTTGATATAAGATAATTCAATATCATGGTTTTATATTTATAGTATTTTATTATATATATATAGTATTTTTTTATCTATTATATTATGATTCTCATATATACTAGTGTTTCATTTATGGTTTCATATAAATTGAACAATTATCATTTCCTTAAATATGTTTTCAATTAAAATTAAATCTTATTTAATTTCTTTTATGAAATTACATATAACAATTTTTTTACAAAATGGATAAAAGTTGGATGTATGAAACTGATCGGATCTCAAGTGATTTTCAAAAAAAGTTGGAGAGATTTTTAGATTTTTCATTTTACAATGCTTTAGATAGTGGTCGCATACATTTT
Organism: Viscum album; assembly: GCA_963277665.1. Lineage (NCBI taxonomy): Eukaryota > Viridiplantae > Streptophyta > Magnoliopsida > Santalales > Viscaceae > Viscum > Viscum album. The sequence continues at coordinate 1,641,615,657 of OY728163.1, read as the reverse complement.
CCATGTTATAATTGTGTTGCAAGACCTTGGTTGAGTTGTAGAGAAGTTATCTACCATATATCCAAATATGGTTTTCAAACAAACTACTATATGTGGTACCAAAATAGGGAGAAATTGTAATCTCAAAATGATCATGATCTAAATAAGAATAATAGATTAGAGAATTTGTTGGATGATCGGTTTTTGTTTATTCTTCATCATCATAAGGAAGGTATGTCAACCCAAAAAGACTTCGATATGAGCACACATGATGCATCTGATGAAAATGATGGTGTTGAAAAGATGAAAAAATTAAATTATGCTTCTATAAATCTAGTATATCGAAAATGTGGTAAAATAAAGAATCTTGAATTTTTAATCTAATTGTTTCATGGGAAAAATGTATGGGATTTATAATACTATCATTTATTAAATTATTACCTTTTTGAAGGACTTTCTTCTAGATGATACAGATATTCCCTTAAACCACTATATGTCATAGAAGTTAGTTGAGAAACTTGGATTTTCAAAAATCAAAATTCATGATTTCCTAAAATATTGTAGCTTATTCTGGGAGGAAATTGCTGAATTGAATGATTGTATAAAATGTGGGACATCCTAATGGAATTCAAAAGCTAACAGAACACCATATTATGTTCCATAAAAAGTAATTTGGACCTTTTTATTGATCCCTATACTCCATAATATTTTCATGTCTGATGAAATATCAATAAAATGCAATGGAATGATACTGAGATAAAGAAAAATAATGATGAGTTGGTTGACTCTACAGATGGATTTTCATGGTAGAGATTTGATGCTCGATATCCTAATTTTTTATCTGGTGTGAGTAATGTGAGGATAGGTCTTTCATGTGATGGTTTTAATCTTTTTGGGTGGATTCTTAATTCACAAAGCACATGGATAGTTTCCATACACATTTATAACCTTATTCTATGGATGTGTATGAAAAAACCTTTCAATTTCATGAGTATACTCATATCTAGACCTTCTGATCCTAGAAATGATATAGATGTATACATACGGACTTTAATAAAAGAGTTGAAACATATTTGGAATGTGGGTGTGCACACATACGATGCATGTTCAAAAGATATATTTCGGATGTGTGTTGTACTTATGTGGAGGATAAATGATTTTCCTTCTTATGCAATAATGTATGGATGGAGAAAGAAGGGAAAACTATCATGTCCTATTTTTATGAAGAATACATGATAAAAAATACCAAAAAATCATAATACTTTCAGCTTTATGGGACATTAATGATTCTTTCCAATGGACCATCCATATAGGAATAATCATAGAAGATTTGACAATACCATGGAGATCGAAAATCCACCTCAGTGTATGTCTGGAACTAATGTGCTTAAAGAATTGCAAGATTTCAATTTTTCATTCAGGAAGCATCAGATGAAATCTAGAAAGGGGAAGAATGTTTCCATTGAAACCTATTACAATTGGAAGAAGAGGAGTATCTTATTTGATTTTCTTTATTGGTAAACCAATTTGTTACATAATTTCTTAGACATAATGCATATTGAAAAGAATATATGTAAAATTTTGATTTTAATTCTTTTAAATGTCAAAGTAAATACAAAGTATAATTTATGATCTCAGCATGACTTGGTGGATTAGGGCATCAGAATATAATTTCATCTTGTGTGTATTAGTGAAAATAAATGGAAAGTTCCATGTGCTTCTTATGTGATGGGACATGCAGAAAAAAAATCAATTTTTGGAAGTACTAGAGACTATTAAAGTTCCTGATGTCTATTCAAGAAACGTATCAAAATGGGTCAATAGAATATATTTGAAGTTCAAATCTTTGAAGACTTGTGATTATCACATCCTTCTACATGATTTTATTCTAATAGAAATTATTCATCTTCTATCCAATAATGTAAGGGTGGTATTTATTCAGTAATTCTATTTCTTTAGAGATCTTTGTGCTAAGAATTTTTCAAAGTCTTTCTTGAAAAAAATGTTGGCAGAGGAACCATTAATTTTTTATAATTTATAGAAAATATTTCCTCTATCATTTTTTACATGCATGCTGCATATAACTATCCATATTCCAATTGAAATACTTCTTGAAGTACCTTTTTCTTTTCATTGGATGTATCCAGCTAAAATAAACATGTTCACATTAAAGACTTTTGTCCAGAATAGAAATCATTCTGAAAGTTTTGTCATCAGAGTTTACTTAGCTCAAGAATGTATAGATTTTTGTTCAATGTATTTGTCTAATCTAAATACAAGATGGAGCAAACCAATGAGAAATAAAGAACAATATGAGAAAATTGAACCCATTTTTTTCATCACTTCCCCAAATAGGGGGGATTCACATATCATATACATTGACGACATTAAGCCTTGAAGAGTAGGTGATGGCATATTTTGTAGTTTTGTTTAACTGTGATTTGTTTGATAACTACATCAAGTAAATTGAACATGTAAATCTTATTTGATCTCATGTAATTTTACATATATATTAAACTATTTATATTTTTTTAGCAAGGAACATAAAAAATGATAAATAGAAAGCATCATTCTTTATCATTGAGAAGGAGAGAAAATTTGCATAGCAAAGAGTTTTCTGCTTGGTTGAAATTGAAGACAGAAATATTACTGTAATAAATTAATAAAATAAATATTTAATTATGTTTAATATTCATTTATATTTCAGGTATTAATTTTTCATGTTGGCTCTCTATCTCTCTCTCTATGGGGAAATGGGAGCCTTTAATTTTGGTCCTAATTTTGAGGTTCATGAATATAAATCAATTGTGATCAATGGGTGCAGATTTATTATCACTAAACAAGCAAAGAACATGAGAACATAGCGTGACGGTGTTATGGTAACTGCCACAATAAACTGTTATGTTGTTGCATTGGATAGTATACCTTGATTTGAAAATGTATCTTATTATGGAGTCATTGAGAAAATACTAATATTGAATTATTACTCTCATGGTCGAGTCACTATGATGAAATTCCAGTGGTTTGATTCGATGATAAGGTATGGAATATTTATTGATGATTATGGATTTATAGTTATTGACATGACTCTTACTCTTGCTAATGATGAACCATATGTATTGGAATCAATGGAGAAATAAGTTTTTTATGTCAGGGATCATCTCTTGACCTGAATTTGGTGTCATTATTGATGTAATCCCATGAAATATTCTTGATGGTGGTGATTATGGAATTGAAACCATCCCTGCTCCCATTGGCCCTGATCCATTTATTACTTAAGATGACTCCAATAATTTAATTGTCAGAGTTGATTGTGAACCTGAATTTTTAGTGAGAAATATATAGAATCCTCCATCTGTGTTATCAATTCTTTTTATTTATATCAACTTGGGTTATTGAGGTTGGTGATATACAAATTTATTTACTATTGATTACAAATAATTTTTATCCGACTATACCTTCATGTTCATTTTCAATATTTACTAGTTGTAATTTTCTTTGAGTTAAATTTTCTAATATTGAATTGAATTGTATTCAAACCTACCAAACCAAAATAATTAAATTATAACAAAAAACAAGATGAATTGAATTGGACATATTAAAATAATTGATATGAAAATAAAAACCAATGAAAATAATGACATATCAAAAAATAGAAAAATGACAACCCAAAGTATGAACCAATTGACCTAAGACAAATAAAAAGGGATAAATGTCCTAATAAATTGAAAAAAAAGAACCAAATGACCTAAGATAAATAAAAATAGAAAAATGACCTAATAAATTGACCAGAATAAACCAAATGACCTAACCCAAATTAAATTGGATTGAATTGAAAATAGAATAAAACTATATCATACCCATGTTAAACATGCTAATTTGAATGTATTGTTTTTTATATGACATGTATTATGTTTTGATATTATTCCTACTAGATATAAAAAAAATTATTATATCACTACATATCCTGTATTTGGTTTGACAAGTGGTATTCCTTAATTAAGTCATGCCGCATATTCTTTCTTGTTTTGATTACACATTAGTTATGGATTCATAATTAATTCCATTTTTTTCAAATTAAGGAAATGAAAAACACTCAGAATAAACAAATAAAAAAGAAGGCAGACAATAATCGACCAATGAGTGAGATGGGCATCCCTCCTCCAGTGCCCATTATGAGTATTTTATTTCATATATATATATATATATATATCAATAACATATAATGTCATGCAGTTAATTTTGTTTTTCACTTTTAATCATGATACACCACCAAGGCTTCAGTTATTCACTAAACAACCTAGTGGTTCCAGTTCTTAGGCTGAATATTTGAAGGGGTGTTACTATAGCTAGGTGCTTCAATCAGCATTCTCGATCACACCCCATCCCTCCCCCTGACATACCATCTACCACACATTCTTATCCCGCAGTGGCATTACAGACACCTGGGATATTTATTCCACCCATGTTTGTACATCCATTCTCATCTGAGCCTCCTCACCTATCTTTCCCATATATGACAATGATTCCTACTCCTCAAACGTATTATGATTTTGTACAACCATCTATGTCATATTATTTTTCTTCTACTTCCTTCTCCTTGGGCTACTAAATTCCTACTTCTTCAAATACTGCTACAACACATTCTGAGCCTATGGAGAATACACTGAAACTCACTCCATCTGTATAGGTATATGTTCCTTTAGTGCTTGGGGATTCAGCGATGCCCACCAATCATACTTCCTCAGGTATATTTATATAACCTTAGTAAAAAAATTACCATAATTTATTTTCATTATAAGATGTATTGATATAATATTTGTTTTTATTCTTTAACAACTGGATCTAGAAATAAGTGATGTGGCCATACATGCATGTGTGCGGTGTAGAACCACCACACATAGATAATGGTGGAGTACAATGAAGATAAACACATGATTGGAAAATATGATGGGAATGTAGGAGTTTTTTTGTGATGCTTTCCAAATACTCTGACATCATTCTCGTCTGTCCACTCTCCTGGTGACACCTACCAAATGAAGTAAAGGATAACACTTGGTCACAAATATGGGTAAAAAATTCATTGGATTTAATGTTATAATATAATTATATTTATATGAATTAGTATTTTGGTTCCAGCTTCATTTTAATTTTCTCGATGGTGAGGCTACGAGGACAGCATGGATTATGGAAATAGGTGAGCTCTGGAGAGGCTATAAGCATGCATTGTATAGTGGTTGGCATGCTAGAGTTGGCATGAATTTAGAGGGGACACATGTCATGGATGACTGTCTGGTATAATATTATCAGGAAATGATTACTCATTGGATGAGTACCGAGTTCAAGGTGTTAATCAAAATTGAGGTTTTTAAATGAAAATTACCATGATTTTCATTAATACTTGATTTTGTATTATTGAAAAAAAATAGGAATCTTCGAAAAAAAATAAAAAATACAAGGATGTTATGACATACCTTCACACTTTGGGGAGGAATATATTGTCGGACCATGAGAGGGATCGGGTACAAGACTCATTTACGTATATGTAATTAATTTTTTATATATCATGAAAATATGGGGCTCAATAAACTTAAAATTTCCCTTGAAAAAAAAGTATCTAAAGTAAGAGATTTGGTCCTACTTAGAAAATTGACTCATAAAATTTATGTTTTATCCCTTCATGATAGGACTAGAATACTTATACCTCATATTTTATAGTTTACTTTTTTCCTAGGGCTTAGGGAGTTATTCCCTCAAGTTTTGATTCCCTAAAAATGAAGATAATAAACAGGATGATAAAGATGGAATTGATGATGGCATGAACAAACCCAAACCAAATGGAATCAAATAGAAATAACCTAAACCAAAGTAACAATTACTGAATTGAGTCAAAAAACTCAACTTAACCTGAACCAAATTGAATGGAATTGAACTAAAATGAAATGAAATAAATAAAAATTAGCAGAACAAAACTAACTTGGTATTAAATGACCTAAATCAAACTAATATAACCTAAACAAAACCAAATATTACTGAAAATTCCATATCTACACCAAACATACTCAAACCAAACAAAACTAAACTAATTCAAACTAAACAAAACTATCTCCCCCTTTTTCAAGTTGAACCTTTCCAAATTAAAAGAAATTATAGAAACATAATTGTTGAACCCTCTGTGAGATATTTATTTTAATAATCAAAAATCGTTGTTGTTTTCATTTATAAGTCAATTTAGTCAGCTATTCAATCTGTTCTAAATGTGTTTATATATGTTTAATCATTTCTACATATATTTATCTATGATTATTTATGGTTTACTATTGATCTGAAAGTATTCTGGATTAAACAGACACTTTGTGAGAGTTTTATGTTTTTGACTCACTGTTAGTTATATTCTTGAGTCACCGATAGTAAAGGAATGAGACACCGATGTGAGAAACTGATGGACGAGTCACCGATGTGAAAAACCGATGACAACGGTCACACAGATGACAACAGTCGCACAAATGACCTGCCGAAGCTGATGCTGATCAAATGACTTACCGAAGCCAATACTAATCAAATGACCTACCAAAGTCGATACTGATCAAATGACCTACCGAAGCTGATGCTGATCAAATGACCTACTGAAGCCGATGCTGATCAAATGACCTACCGAAGCTGATGCTGATCAAATGACCTACCAAAGCCGATACTGATCAAATGACCTACCAAAGACGATGCTGATCAAATGACCTACCGAAGCCGATGCTGATCAAATGACCTACCGAAGCTGATGCTGATCAAATGACCTACCAAAGCCGATGATGATCAAATGACCTACCAATACTGATGCAAATTCAAATGACCTATCGATCTCATGAATCACCGATAGTCGTGAAAACTGCTTGAATTTTTATTAACTCTTATTTAATTCCAACGATCATATTTTCTTAATTTAATGCACCTGCTATTAATTAATGTTGGTAGTTGGATGTCAAGGAACCGTACCTCGTACCTGTCAAAAATTAATCATTCCCTTTGCCGGATCTCAAGGAATAAAAAGGAAGATTGATCTACAGTGAAAAAGATATACAAAGATGCACAAACAGAGACACACAAGAAAGAGCAGAGTGTATGTGTGTGTGAAGACCCATGAAACAAAAGAAGAACTTGAAGAACACCTGTGAAAACCAGAGAGATTCAAGAATATCATTCACCTGGAATAAACACTGAAGCCGAGTCATTGTGCCTTACTGAACATCATATGCACAAGGCTGAATAACTGTATATGGGAAGAACAACGACACTATATTTTGTGTCATCTTCATCAGAAAGGACTCGAATAACATATGCAACATCCTAATGAGTCCAGAGCTCATCTGTAATCACTCAGAGCATTATAAACTCATTATCCATTTATTTCCTCTATAGTATACCTTTGTTTAACATTTTGAGCAGTGTGTGTGCATATGTCTATTTAGACACACACTGACTCCTGGGCTGAACTGAAGGATACTAAATCCTCACACCAAACTTTTTACACCTTATTGTATCCCACTATGAATTGTGGAAGAGGTCAAGTGTGACCTAGACAGCATGTGTGTCGTTGTTGTTGTTTACCCATGAAGAATTGTGGTAGAGGTCTGAGGACCTGAATAGTCTGAGTATTGTTGTAAAACCTCGATCCAGGGTGTGGATCATAGTTTATATAAATTTTTTGAGAGGACTAAGTCATAGCTTGAGACTAAACCTCTTGTTTTAAAACTGTTGTTCATTTTTCCTTTGTTAAAACTATTTTGAATATTCTGCTACTAAGTACTTTAAATATAAATCTATTTTAAAGTAACTCTGATAGTTGAACTAGAAAGTGTTTGTAATTATTGTGAACCAGTAATTTTGTTTCAAAAGATAACTTAATCTTCAGATTAAGTTAACTGAGAAGTAATCAATCTTTGATAAACTGATTGAACATTTACAATCTTTATAAATTCACTACAGTTTAACTTTTTTTATGAATTGGGGGATTTTAATACAAATATTTTAAACGGAAATTTTTAATTGGAACTCAATTCCCCCCCCCCCCCTCTTGAGTATCCACTCCGACCAACATTTGGTATCAGAGGAAATTGATAATAGGTTTTCAAAGCACTCTTTTTGTGCAAAGTTTTCAATTGGGATTTTAGTTGTATTTTAAAGATCTTAAAATTTATGTTAATTCTAAATTTTTATATCCTTATATATATTTTTAAAACTTAGTTATTATGGATAAAATATTAGAAGGTGTAGCTACCAATAGGCCACCCTTCTTTAATGGTGTGAATTATGCCCAGTGGAAAATCAAAATGAAAATTCATCTAGAAAGTATGGGATTTGACATTTGGACTGCCATAGAGACATAGTATAAGATTCCAGAAACTGTTAGAAATACTTGGGATGAACCTACTAAAGTTTCTTAAAATAATAATTGTAAAGAAATGAATGCCCGGTATTTTTCTTTAGGAGATGAAGAATTTAATCGGATATCTGCTTGTAAGACTACTTATGAAATATGGGATACTCTGGATATTTCCCATGAGGGAATAACCAATGTTAAAGAAATGAGACTAAACACATACACTATTAAGTATGATAATTTTAAAATGAAAATTGATGAATCTCTTTCTGATATGTATCTCAGGATTAATGAGATAGTTAATACAATGAGATCACTGGGAAAAGTTGTTCCAGAAAAGAAGAAAATCATGAGGATACTAAGATGCCTACCAGACAGATAGAGAGGAACCTCTGTCTCTATAAGAGAATCATGTGACATTGGAAAACTCCCTCTCAAGAGCTGATTGGAAAGTTGATGGTGTATGAAGAGGATCTGAAGGTAAACAAAGAAGAATATGACGAACCAAGAAAGAAATCAGTAGCTTTCAAGACTTCTACTTCAAAAATTAAGGTCAAAGGAAAAATTCATAGTGAAAGTGATAGCTCAAGCTGTGAAGAAAGTGCATCAGACGGTGATGCTGAAATGGCTCAGATAGCCAGAATATTTAAGAAATTTTATAGGAAGAATAAGTTTTTCATAAAATCCAATTATAATGGAAAGTATGACAACAAAGGTCGTTAGAAGAAATATTGGAAAAGGACTGATAAGAGTAATGAAATAGTCTACTAAGAATGCAAAAGGAAAGGGCATGTCAAAGATGATTGTCCAAAATTAAAGTTCAAGAATAAATATGACTATAAGGACAACAAATACAATAAAGATATGAAAGAAACCTAGAGTGCTTCAGAAGACATTTCAAATGATTCTGATTCTACTCAGGATGAAAAATCTCAAAAAGCTAGCATGTGTTTCATGACAAACACTTTTGAGGTAATATCAGATATTCCTGCTTTAAATTCTTATTAATCTGGAGATGATTTTGATTCTGAAAACATGTCTAGTGATGAATTATTTGAATATTGTAACATGTTAGAAGATACTTTCAATGAGCTGAAGGACAAGTATAAATCCTTAAAGAAGCAGCATGCATTATCTAGCACTATTAAATCTGCACTTGAAGTAGAAAAAAAAAAGAATTCTCAACTACTCAAAGAGAATACTGAACTAAAATTCTCTAATGAGAAACTCAGAAAAGATTTGGAAAAATTTACTAATGGAAAGTAAAAACTTACACAAATGTTAGGAAAACAAGTATAACCAAAGTTTACTACTGGTTTAGGTTATCAGACTGGACAAATAATGATTACAAAGAATAAATTTATTCCTAAATCTAGACAGTATGCTGCTAGTTGTGAAAATTCTTATGCCTTAACTAGATATTCACATAATTATAGATCAAAGAAGGTTTATCTATCAAAATCTCTTTATTCTTTTAAGTATATGAGACCCATTAGGAAAATATGGGTACCGAAAGTTTTGCTTGATAACCTTCCTAGACCCAAAAAAATCCGGGTACCAAAATCATTTTCTATCTAAAATTGTTTTGTAGGAAACTTTATTTAAAAGTTACTATAGGGAGACATGGTATTTGGACAGTGGATGTTAAAGACACATGACAGGAGACTTTTCATGATTAAAAATATTAATCAAGGTTGATGGAGGATATGTCACCTTTGGTGATAACTCTAAAGGGAAAATCATTGGCCTAGGCCAAATTGGTAACACTGATTCAATTTTAATTTCTAAAGTTTTATTTGTAGATGGATTAAAATATAACTTGTTAAGTATTTCTCAGTTATGTGATGATGGTTTTAATGTTAAATTTGAAAATGATTCTTTTAATGTTTTTAATTATAAAAATGTTTTAGTATTTTCTACCTTAAGAAAGGAAAATGTATATATTGTAGATTTGAATTCTTTAGTTGAGCAGAATATTACCTGTTTAAATGCTTTTCATAAATAATCTTGGCTTTGGCACAGAAGATTAGGACACTGCAATATACATTCACTTAGAAAACTAACTAGGAATAACTTAGTTAGAGACCTACCGAAACGTGAATTCCCAGCTAATAAAGTCTGTAATCCCTGTCAAAAGGGAAATCAACATAAAGTTTATTTTTAATCAAAGAAAGAAGTTTCAACTTCTCAACCTATCGAGTTGGTTCACATGGAATTGTTTGGACCTTCTATATTTTCTAGTTTAAATGGGAAGCACTATGTTTATGTTCTAATAGATGACTTTTCTAGATATACTTGGGTATACTTTTTAGCTCAAAAAAGTGAAGCTTGATCTTACTTTATTAAAGGCTACAAGTCTATAGAAAACCTTAGTGGACTTAATATTAAAACCTTGAGAAGTGATCATGGTCATGAGTTTGAAAATCATGAGTTTGAATCTTACTGCCCACAGAATGGCTATAATCACAACTTTTCTACCCCTACGACACCTTAATAGAATGGTGTAGTAGAAAGAAGAAATAGAACCCTTTAGGAAATTTCAAGAACTATGCTAAATGAATATGATTTACCTGTTTATTTTTGGGTTGATGCTGTCAATACAGCTTGTTATATTATAAATAGATTCTTGATTAGACCTATTCTTAAGAAAACTCCTTATGAGATTTGGAATAATAGGAAACCTAAACTTAGTTATTTCAATGTTTTTGGTTCCAAAGTATTTATTCTTAATACTAAAGATAATCTAGACAAGTTTTCATCCAAGAGTGATGAAGTAATCTTTTTAGTATATTCAATTACTAGAAAATCCTATAGAGTTTTTAATAAGAGAACCAAATGTGTGGAAGAATATTTTCACATCAAATTTGACGAAACTGGCCCACATGAACCTAAACCTGCTGTTGAAAATCCTAAAAAAGACTTGTCTATTCTAAATTTTAATGATAAAGATAGTGGAACTGTTTTAAAGACAACCAGCTCTAGAAATACACCATAACCCGCTTCTGTTGAACCCAAACCTAGAGAAGAACCTGAAATTTCTAGTCCTACCTTTACTAGATCAACTAGGATTCTAAAGAACCATCCTTTAGATGTAGTTGTAGGTAACCTGGATAGAGGAACACAAACTAGATATTCTCTAAGAAATCAGGTTGAACATCAAGCCTTTCTTTCAAAGCTATAACCTAAAAATATTGATGATGAAATCAATGATGAATTTTGGGGAATGTCTATGAAAGAAGAGTTAAATAAATTTGAAAGAAACAAAGTCTGGGAATTAGTAGAAATACATAAGGACACTTTGACCATAGGTACTAAATGGGTGTTTAGGAATAAAATTGATGAATCTGGAAACATCATTAGAAATAAAGCTATATTAGTTGCACAAGGTTACAATCAAGAAGAAGGAATAGACTATGAAGAAACCTTTGCACCTGTAGCTAGATTATAATCCATTAGGATCTTACTTTCTTATTCATCTCATCTGAATTTCAAGTTATATCAAATGGATGTCAAAATTTCATTTCTAAATGGTTTTATAATTGAAGAAGTTTTTGTTGAACAACCACCTGGATTAACAAACCCCCATTTTCTATATCAGGTTTTTAAACTTTCCAAAGCTTTATGTGGTTTAAAACAGGCTCCAAGATCTTGGTATGATAGACTTAAAAATTTTCTTATTTTTAAAGGTTTTCCTAAAGGAATTGTTGATCCCACTCTTTTTATTAAAATAATTTCTAAAGATATTTTGATTATACAAATCTATGTTGATGATATTATCTTTGGATCTTCTAAAAATTCTTTATGTACTGATTTTTCAAAGATTATTCAAAATGAATTTGAAATGAGTTTAATGGGAGAACTCAAGTATTTTCTTGGATTTCAAATTTTTCAAAATAAAAATGGTATTATTTTAAATCAAAGTAAATATACAAAGGATCTTTTAAAACATTTTGGTTTGGATAGTAATAAGGGAAGCGATACACCTATGAGTACCACCTGTAAGTTGGATGATGATGAAACTGGGAAACCAGTTGATCAAACCAATTATAGATGTATAATTGGAAGCTTACTCTACCTTACTGCTAGTCGACCAGATATCATGTTTAGTGTATGCATGTGTGCAAGATTTCAATATAATCCTAAAGAATCTCATTTGCTTGCTGTTAAAAAGATTTTTAAATATCTTAAACATACTACCAACTTAGGATTGTTTTATCTAAAAGGAAAACCTTTTGACTTAATAAGTTATTCAGATGCTGACTTTGCTAGTTGAAATTTAGATAGGAAGAGAACATCTAGAACATGTCATGTATTGGGATAGTCCCTGGTATCTTGTTGTAGTAAGAAAAAAAAACTTTGTAGAAACAAAACTTTGTTGCATTGTCTACTGCTGAAGCAGAATACATTGCTACTGGTAGTTGTTGTGCAAAGATTATGTGGATGAAACACACTTTATTGGACTATGGATATCAATTTAGACATGTGTCTATAAATTGTGATAACACTAGTGCAATTAACATCTCTAAGAATCTTGTGTCTCACTGTAGCACTAAGCACATTGATGTCAGACATCACTTTTTGAGAGATCATTATCAAAATGGTGATATTTCTCTAGAATTTATTGACTCTGAACATCAATTGGATGATATTTTCACCAAGACTTTAACCTTTGAAAGGTTAGATTTTATTAAACAAGAGTTAGGTATGATCGATTATTGAAACCGATCAGAGAAACCGATCAGTGAAACCGATCAGTAAAACTTATCAGTGAGACAGATCTATGCCACCGATTGAGTTATAAAGTCTATATGAAACCATTAGTGTTTATCAAAACGATGTTGTTTTACTTAATCGATATTATATTTAATATTGTAACCCTAAATGATAAAATTAGTGACCCGCGGATATTTCTATTCCTAAGAACTGTTGATCTTCCATCTCCCGCCGAACTCCACATCTTCTGAATCCCGAACTTTTGAACCTCTCAAACCTCTCGAACCTCTAAATGGAAAATCAAAAGTGGCAAGGCATGGAATCTGAGAGATCCTCACCTTTGAAATGCACTCAAGGAGAATCGAGTAGCACGACTCAAAAGTCTTTGAACCCGGAATTGGAGACTCGGGTGGTCACCGTAGAAAAGAAAGTAAGTTCTAAATGGGTGTTATCCAGTAAGTCTATGCTTTTAAAAGTGTTGGAGAAGCAAGGATGGAAAGACTAGTTCTGTAATAATAACCGAGTCTACTACCCAAATCTAGTGCATGAGTTTTATTTGAATTTGAGTATTGCATTGGATGAAGCAAAATCTCCAAGATTATCTTCAGTGATTAAAGGCAAAAAGATAACTTTTCCATCAAAGCAATGGGCTGAGTGTTTGGGGGTACCACATAAAGGTATATATGAGGATTACACTGGTAATATTCCCCCTACCATTGAATATTTTTCGTATGAGTATGCTCTGGAGATGTTGGCTGGAAAATCTGAATCCAGAAGAATAACAGCTGGTGAGTTAGAAGGAAAAAGTAGAATCTTTTTTAAGTTTATTCAGCACCAAATGTGTCCCAAAAATTTTGATTTTACTTCTGTGAAGTATAAAGATGTTTTCTTGTTGTTTTTATTGCTAAATTATAAGAATATCAACTTGTGTAGATACTTTATTGTTCATATTGCTGAGATGGTAAAGCTATCCAAGAAGGCTACAACCTTATTCTATTCTAAGTAAGTCTTTGTCATGCTAAATTTTTTGGGCTGTGTTGAAAATGGAGATGGGTGTATCTCATCTATTAGTGTTTTTTGTATTAGCAAGGATATCTAAAAAAGAATAAAAATTAACTGGAATCCATGGAAGAAGACATGGGTTGCTCATGAAGAGAGATTATATTAATCCTATAATCTTTCTGACCACTCTAAAAGACCAAAGGGGATGAGAGATCCCGGATTAAAACCTGATGAGGAAATTTTTTATTCTGATGAGGAAGAAGAGATAGAAGTTCCTAAGTACACTGGAGAGTCTAGTAGGAAGGAAACAGGGTAAGCTAAATCTGATGATGATGTCGATACTGAAAAGGACCCTGAGTCACCTCCTGATGATAGAAGTGACCCTAATACAGTAATTCCTAAGAAAAGAATGGAATTTGGACCAGAGAGTCCACCCCTTAAGTTACCTGAGTCAGAACCCCTTCTAGGTGATGAAGAAGAAGTTGACACTGAAGTATCAAATTCTGACCAGTTTGAATCAAGTAACAAAGATAGTACAAATGAGACTTCGGTAAACAATAATGGAAATGGTAATGGTGATTATGATGATGGTGATGCAATTACTCGACCAGTGGATGGTCACGATATGATTCAAGATGATCCACAACCACAATTAGTTGAGAAAGAAATTGTTCCTGATGCTGAAATGACAGTGCAGACTTTGATTGATGTAGATGGGGAAGACTCTCTTGCCAATTCTTGTAAAGTTTATTTTGTAAATCCTAGGTATACCTCTTGTATATCTGAATGGGAAGACCACCCCGGTTTTGTGGTTCTAGGTTTGGATTATTCATAGGAAGAGTAAGAAGAAGTGAATATCACAAGAGTAAGCCATCCAGTTGAGGCTGGACCACTTGCTGAGGAAGTGCAAGTGACTGTAGAAAGACATGTTTCTTCTGTTTCTCAATCTGATTTTGACAAGTTTAAAGATGATTTGCTCCGCGTAGTCAGAGAAAAAATGAAAGAGTAATTATCTAATGCTCCTTCTCCTTCTCCTATAAATCTATCTGCGGCTGTTATAGATGATATAACTCAAAGAGTTGTAAATATTATTAATACAGACCTATGCGATACCGGTGAGATAATTGGAAGGCACATTTCCTCTCTGAATCAAGCGCTCAAGGATTTGAGCAGTGACTTAGTATCTCTGTCAGGAGAATTCAGATCAACCATCACTGGTTTGACGGAAGTTTTGAGAAACTCGATAGAACACCTGAAGAAATACGATTTAAGAAGATTGAAGGATGAGATAACTCAGATTGTTGCTCAGGCTAGCACCTCCAAAGTGACCAAGATAACTGGACATGAGATTAATGCCTTAAAAGATGTTATAAAAGAAGAGTTAGCGGCCATTGGACAGATTCTGGACTTGGATTCTTTGAAAAAGATGAAAGAAAATATTGATCATATTCACAAGATGGTGAAGTTGTATTCGGCTGATGCAACTAAAGCTCAGAAAGAGATCAAAGAAAAAAGTGGATCACTATTTTTCAAAAATTTATACCAAGAATGAGTTGACCCATCAGTTTAAAGTCCTAGCTGAGAATTTGAAGCTACCTCCAGTCACTCAAGCCTTTAAGGCTCAGGTCCAATAGTTGAAGGATTTTACTCCCACTCTAGAGAGTTTCATGCAGAACAAGGATGATTTTGAGAAGGCCATGCAATATGGTGGTGAAGTAATTCAGGATTTTATCAATCTGCTCAAACCATATCTTTATGTGAAAGAAAAGGAAATTCTTCTTCCTACTACTGAGCCTCTCATTCCATCCAGTGTTTCTCCTAGTCAGATATCAGTCCCTTAAGATTTATCCAATATTCATCCAGTCATTCAGCAGCCACCTCCAAGAGAATCTTCTGTTCACCAGCAAGTAACCTTAGCACCCAGTCTGCTTCTAGCCAGAGTTGTCTTACCTCCTCTCTCATCCGGCCAGATCAATCTTCCACCAAACCACCTTCTGGCCCATCCATTCCTCCCTCTGCTAAAGGGAAAGTGCCTCTGCATCCCCAAAAATAGTTGTGGCTGTCATTTTTTATAGGGTGTATTTTCCTTGTATCTTTCCAGATGTTATTTCAATGAAACCTTCTTATTTTTCTTTCTTTTCTTTCTCTTTTTCTTTTTTGATAATCCCAAAGGGGGAGAACAGTATAAATATATATCTAAGGGGGATAACAGTATATATAATTATAATATATCTAAGGGGGAGAACAATATATAAGATATAAATAATATTTAAGCTCTAATGTCATGATATAGATTATATAAGCTCCAATAGGCATATAGCTCTCATTTATTCTTAGATCTGATGTCATGTTTGCTATCTCTGATGCTATGTTGATATACTCTAACATTGTTTATGATTTGATGACATGATCTGATGAAATTTTTACCTTTATACATATATTCTTTTTACATAGGGGGAGCATGCTGAGTGTTATATCATCTTTCCTCTTCATTTATGCCATAGATTTGTGATTATCAAAAAGGGGGAGATTGTTGAACCCTCTGTGAGATAGTTCTTTTAATAATCACAAATCGTTGTTCTTTTCTTTTATAAGTCAATTTATTCAACTATTCAATCTGTTCTAAATGTGTTTAAATATGTTTAATCATGTCTACAGATGTTTATCTATGATTATTTATGGTTTACTATTGATCTGGAAGTATTCTCGATTAAGAAGACACTTTGTGAGAGTTTTATGTTTTTGACTCACCGTTAGTTATATTCTTGAGTCACTGATAGTTAAAGGAATGAGACACTGATGTGACAAACTGATGGACGAGTCACCGATGTGACAAACTGATGACAACGGTCACACCAATGACAACGGTCGCACAAATGACCTACCGAAGCCGATGTTGATCAAATGACTTACCGAAGATGATACTGATCAAATGACCTACCGAAGCCGATACTGATCAAATGACCTACCGAAGCTGATGCTGATCAAATGACCTACTAAAGCTGATGCTGATCAAATGACCGACCGAAGATGATGCTGATCAAATGACCTACCGAAGCTGATCCTGATCAAATGACCTACCAAAGATGATGCTGATCAAATGACCTACCAAAGCCGATGCTGATCAAATGACCTACCAAAGCTGATGCTGATCAAATGACATACCAAAGCCGATGATGATCAAATGACCTACCGATACTGATGCAAATTCAAATGACCTATCGATCTTATGACTCACCGATACTGATGAAAACTGCTTGAATTTTTATTAACTCTTATTTAATTCCAACGATCATATTTGCTTAATTTAATTCACCTGCTATTAATTAATGTTGGTTGTTGGATGTCAAGGAACCGTACCTCATACCTGTCAAAAATTAATCATTCCCTTTTCCGGATCTCAAGGAATAAAAAGGAAGATTGATCTACTGTGAAAAAGATATACAAAGATGCACAAACAGAGACACACAAGAAAGAGCAGAGTGTACGTGTGTGTGAAGACCCACGAAACAAAAGAAGAACTTAAAGAACACCTGTGAAAACCAGAGAGATTCAAGAATATCATTCACCTGGAATAAACACTGAAGCCGAGTCATTGTGCCTTACTGAACATCATATGCACAAGGTTGAATAACTGTAGATGGGAAGAAAAACGACACTATATTTTGTGTCATCTTCATCAGAAAGGACTCGAATAACATATGCAACATCCTAATGAGTCCAAAGCTCATCTGTAATCACTCATAGAATTATAAACTCATTATCCATTTATTTCCTCTATAGTATACCTTTGTTTAACATTTTGAGCAGTGTGTGTGCATATGTCTATTTAGACACACACTGACTCCTGGGATGAACTGGAGGATACTAAATCCTCACACCAAACTTTTTACACCTTATTGTATCCCACTATGAATTGTGGAAGAGGTCAAGTGTGACCTAGATAGCCTGTGTGTCATTGTTGTTGTTTACCCATGAAGAATTGTGGTAGAGGTCTGAGGACCTGAATAGTCTGAGTACTGTTGTAAAACCTCGATCCAGGGTGTGGATCATAGTTTATATAAATTTTTTGAGAGGACTAAGTCATAGCTTGAGACTAAACCTCTTGTTTTAAAATTGTTGTTCATTTTTCCTTTGTTAAAACTATTTTGAATATTCCGCTACTAAGTACTTTAAATATAAATCTATTTTAAAGTAACTCTGATAGTTGAACTAGAAAGTGTTTGTAATTATTGTGAACCAGTAATTTTGTTTCAAAAGATAACTTAATCTTCAGATTAAGTTAACTAAGAAGTAATCAATCTTTGATAAACTGATTGAACATTTACAATCTTTATAAATTCACTACAGTTTAACTTTTTTTATGAATTGGGGGATTTTAATACAAATATTTTAAACAGAAATTTTTAATTGGAACTAAATTCCCCCCCCCCCTCTTGAGTATCCACTCTGACCAACATTTGGTATCAGAGGAAATTGATAATAGGTTTTCAAAGCACTCTTTTTGTGCAAAGTTTTCAATTGTGATTTTAGTTGTATTTTAAAGATCTTAAAATTTATGTTAATTCTAAATTTTTATATCCTTATATATATTTTTAAAACTTAGTTATTATGGATAACAGATTAGAAGGTGTAGCTACCAATAGGCCACCCTTCTTTAATGGTGTGAATTATGCCCAGTGGAAAATCAAAATGAAAATTCATCTAGAAAGTATGGGATTTGACATTTGGACTGCCATAGAGACATAGTATAAGATTCCAGAAACTGTTAGAAATACTTGGGATAAACCTACTAAAGTTTCTTAAAATAATAACTATAAAGAAATGAATGCTCGGTATTTTTCTTTAGGAGATGAAGAATTTAATCGGATATCTGCTTGTAAGACTACTTATGAAATATGGGATACTCTGGCTATTTCCCATGAGGGAATAACCAATGTTAAAGAAATGAGACTAAACACATACACTATTAAGTATGATAATTTTAAAATGAAAATTGATGAATCTATTTCTGATATGTATCTCAGGATTAATGAGATAGTTAATACAATGAGATCACTAGGAAAAGTTGTTCCAGAAAAGAAGAAAATCATGAGGATACTAAGATGCCTACCAGACAGATGGAGAGGAACCTCTGTCTCTATAAGAGAATCATGTGACATTAGAAAACTCCCTCTCAAGAGCTGATTGGAAAGTTGATGATGTATGAAGAGGATCTGAAGGTAAACAAAGAAGAATATGAAGAACCAAGAAAGAAATCAGTAGCTTTCAAGACTTCTACTTCAAAAATTAAGGTCAAAGGAAAATTTCAAAGTGAAAGTGATAGCTCAAGCTGTGAAGAAAGTGCATCAGACGGTGATGCTGAAATGGCTCAGATAGCCAGAATATTTAAGAAATTTTATAGGAAGAATAAGTTTTTCATAAAATCCAATTACAATGGAAAGTATGACAACAAAGGTCGTTAGAAGAAATATTGGAAAAGGACTGATAAGAGTGATGAAATAGTCTACTAAGAATGAAAAAGGAAAGGGCATGTCAAAGCTAATTGTCCAAAATTAAAGTTCAAGAATAAATATGACTATAAGGACAAAAAATACAAGAAATATATGAAAGAAACCTAGAGTGCTTCAGAAGACATTTCAAATGATTCTGATTCTACTCAGGATGAAAAATCTCAAAAAGCTAGCATGTGTTTCATGACAAACACTTTTGAGGTAATATCAGATATTCCTGCTTTAAATTCTTATTAATCTGGAGATGATTTTGATTCTGAAAACATGTCTAGTGATGAATTATTTGAATATTGTAACATGTTAGAAGATACTTTCAATGAGCTGAAGGACAAGTATAAATCCTTAAAGAAGCAGCATGCATTAGCTAGCACTATTAAATCTGCACTTGAAGTAGAAAAAAAAAGAATTCTCAACTACTCAAGGAGAATACTGAACTAAAATTCTCTAATGAGAAACTCAGAAAAGATTTGGAAAAATTTACTAATGGAAAGGAAAAACTTACACAAATGTTAGGAAAACAAGTAGAACCAAAGTTTACTACTAGTTTAGGTTATCAGACTAGACAAATAATGATTACAAAGAATAAATTTATTCCTAAATCTAGACAGTATGCTGCTAGTTGTGAAAATTCCTATGCCTTAACTAGATATTCACATAATTATAGATCAAAGAAGGTTTATCTATCAAAATCTCTTTATTCTGTTAAGTATATGAGACCCATTAGGAAAATATGGGTACCGAAAATTTTGCTTGATAACCTTCCTAGACCCAAAAAAATCCAGGTACCAAAATCATTTTCTATCTAAAATTGTTTTGTAGGAAACTTTATTTAAAATTTCCAGTAGGTTGACATGGTATTTGGATAGTGGATGTTAAAGACACATGACGGGAGACTTTTCATGCTTCAAAAGCTTAATCAAGGTTGATAGAGGATATGTCACCTTTGGTGATAACTCTAAAGGGAAAATCATCGGCCTAGGCCACATTGGTAACACTGATTCAATTTTAATTTATAAAGTTTTATTTGTAGATGGATTAAAATATAACTTGTTAAGTATTTCTTATTTATGTGATGATAGTTTTAATGTTAAATTTGAAAATGATTCTTTTAATGTTTTTAATTCTAAAAATGTTTTAGTATTTTCTTCCTTAAGAAATGAAATTGTATATGTTGTAGATTTGAATTCTTTAGCTAAGCAGAATATTACCTATTTAAATGTTTTTCATAAAGAATCTTGGCTTTGGCACAAAAGATTAGGACACTGCAATATAAATTCACTTAGAAAACTAACTATGAAGAACTTAGATAGAGACTTACCTAAACTTGAATTCCCAGCTGATAAAGTTTGTAATCCCTATCAAAAGGTAAAGCAACATAAAGTTTATTTTAAATCAAAGAAAGAAGTTTCAACTTCTCAACCTCTCGAGTTGGATCACATGGACTTGTTTGGACCTTCTAGAGTTTCTATTTTAAATGGGAAGCACTATGTTTATGTTCTAGTAGATGACTTTTCTAGATATACTTGGGTATACTTTTTAGCTCACAAAAGTGAAGCTTGCTCTTACTTTATTAAATACTCCAAGTCTGTAGAAAATCTTAGTGGACTTAAGATTAAAACCTGACAAGTGATCATGGTCGTGAGTTTGAAAATCATGAGTTTGAATCTTACTGCTCACATAATGGCTATAATCACAACTTTTCTACCCCTACGACACCTCAACAGAACGGTGTAGTAGAAAGAAGAAATAGAACCCTTCAGAAAATTGCAAGAACTATGCTAAATGAATATGATTTATCTGTTTATTTTTGGGATGAAGCTGTCAATACAGCTTGTTATATTATAAATAGAGTCTTGATTAAACCTGTTCTTAAGAAAACTCCTTATGAGCTTTGGAATAATAGGAAACCTAAAATTAGTTACTTCAAAGTTTTTGGTTGCAAAGTATTTATTATTAATACTAAAGATAATCTAGAAAAGTTTGCAATTAAGAGTGATGAAGGAATCTTTTTAGGATATTCAATTACTAGCAAAGCCTATAGAGTTTTTAATAAGAGAACCAAATATGTGTAAGAATATGTTCACCTCAAATTTGATGAAACTGACCCACATGATCCTAAACCTGCTATTGAAAATCCTAAAGAAGACTTGTCTATTCAAAATTTTAATGATAAAGATAGTGGACCTATTGTAAAGACAACCAGCTCTGAAAATACACTAGAACCCACTTCTGTTGAACCCAAAACTAGAGAAGAACCTGAAATTTCTAGTCCTACCTTTACTAGATCAACTAGGATTCTAAAGAATCATCCTTTAGATGCAGTTGTAGGTAACTTGGATAGAGGAACACAAACTAGAGCTTCTCTGAGAAATCAGGTTGAACATCAAGCCTTTCTTTCACAGCTAGAACCTAAAAATATCAATGATGCAATCAATGATGAATTTTGGGTAATGACTATGCAAGAAGAGTTAAATCAATTTGAAAGAAACAAATTCTGGGAATTAGTAGAAATACCTAAGGACACTTTGACCATCGGTACTAAATGGGTGTTTAGGAATAAAATTGATGAATATGGAAACATAATTAGAGACGAAGCTAGATTAGTTGCACAAGGTTACAATCAAGAATAAGGAATAGACTATGAAGAAACCTTTGCACATGTAGCTAGATTATAAGCCATTAGGATCTTACTTTCTTATTCATCTCATCTGAATTTAAAGTTATATCAAATGGATGTCAAAAGTGAATTTCTAAATGGTTTTATAATTGAAGATGTTTTTGTTAAACAACCACCTGTGTTTACAAACCCCCATTTTCAAAATCATGTTTTTAAACTTTCCAAAGCTTTATATGGTTTAAAACAGGCTCCAAGAGCTTGGTATGATAGACTTACAAATTTTCTTATTTATAAAGGTTTTGATAAAGGAATTGTTGATCCCACTCTTTTTATTAAAATAATTTCTAAAGATATTTTGATTGTACAAATATATGTTTATGATATTATCTTTGGATATTCTAAAAACTATTTATGTACTGATTTTTCAAAGATTATGAAAAATGAATTTGAAATGAGTTTAATGGGAGAACTCAAGTATTTTCTTGGACTTCAAATTTTTCAAAATAAAAATGGTATTATTTTAAGTCAAAGTAAATATACAAAGGATATTTTAAAAAGTTTTGGTTTGAATAGTAATAAGGGAAGTGATACACCTATGACTACCACCTGTAAGTTGGATGACGATGAAACTGGGAAACCAGTTGATCAAACCAATTATAGAGGTATGATTGGAAGCTTACTCTACCTTACTGCTAGTCGACCAGATATCATGTTTAGTGTATGCATGTGTGAAAGATTTCAATCTAATCCTAAAGAATATCATTTGCTTGCTGTTAAAAGGATTTTCAAATATCTTAAACATACTACCAATTTAGGATTGTTTTATCCAAAAGGACAACCTTTTGACTTAATAAGTTATTCAGATGCTAACTTTGCTGGTTGCAAGTTAGATAGGAAGAGCACATCTGGAACATGTCATCAATTGGGAAAGTCCTTGGTATCTTGGTGTAGTAAGAAACAGAACTATGTTGCATTGTCTACTGCTGAAGCAGAATACATTGCTACTGTTAGTTGTTGTGCACAGATTTTGTGGATGAAACACACTTTATTGGAATATGGATATCAATTTCGACATGTTTCTATAAATTGTGATAATGCTAGTGCAATTAACATCTCTAAGAATTCTGTGTCTCACTTAAGACTAAGCACATTGATGTCAGACATCACTTTTTGAGAGATCGTTATCAAAAGGGTGATATTTCTCTAGAATTTATTAACTCTGAACATCAATTGGATGATATTTTCACCTAGACTTTAACCTCTAAAAGGTTATATTTTATTAAACAAGAGTTAGGTATGATCGATCAGTGAAACCGATCAGTGAAACCGATCAGTGAAACCAATCAGTGAAACCGATCAGTGAAACCGATCAGTGAAACCGATCAGTGAAACCGATCAGTGAAACTGATTAGTGAAACCTATCAGTGAAATCGATCAGCGAAACCCATCAGTGAAACTGATCAGTAAAACCGATCAGTGAGACCGATCTATGCTACAGATTGAGTTATATAGTCTATATGAAACCGTTAGTGTTTATCAAAATGACGTTGTTTTACCTAATCGATATTATATTTAATATTTTAACCCTAAATGATAAAATTAATGACCTGCGGCTATTTCTATTCCTAAGAACTGTTGATCTTCCATCTCCCGCCGAACTCCACATCTTCTGAATCCTGAACTTTCGAACCTCTCAAAACTCTCGAACCTCCAAATGGAAAAGCAAAAGCGGAAAGGCAAGGAATCTGAGATCTCCTCACATTTAAAATGCACTCAAGGAGAATCGATCAGTACGACTCAAAATTCTGTGAACCTGAAATTGGTGACTTGGGTGGTCACCGCAGAAAAGGAAGTAAGTTCTGAATAGGTGTTATCCAGTAAGTCTGTGATTTTAAAATTGTTGGAGATGCAATGATGGAAAGATTGGTTCTGTAATAATAACTGAGTCTACTACCCAAATCTAGTTCATGAGTTTTATTTGAATTTGAGTATTGAATTAGATGAAGCAGAAGATGCAAGATTATCTTTAGTGATCAAAGGCAAAAAGATAACTTTTTCATCGAAGCGATGGGCTGAGTGTTTGGGGGAACCACATAAAGGTAGATATGATGATTACGCTAGTAATATTCCCCCTACCATTGAATATTTTTCATATGAGTATGCTCTGAAGATGTTGACTGGAAAATCTGAATCTAGAAGAATAAAAGCTGCTGAGTTATATGGAGAAATTAGAATCTTGTTTAAGTTTATTCAGCACCAAATCTGTCCTAGAAAGGGTGATTTTTCTTCTGTGAAGTATCAAGATGTTTTCTTGTTGTTTTTATTGCTAAATTATGAGAAGATCAACTTTTGTAGATACTTTAATGTTCATATTGCTGAGATGGTAAAGATATCCAAGAATGCTACAACCTTATTCTATTCTAAGCATGTTCTACCATGCTAAAGTTTTGGGGCTGTGTTGAAGTTGGAGATGAGTGTATCTCATCTAGTAGTGGTTTTTGTATTAGCAAGGATATCTGCAAAAGAATGAAAATTAACTAGAATCCATGGAAGAAGACATGGGTTGCTGATGAAGAGAGATTATATGAATCCTATAATCCTTCTGACCACTCTAAAAGACCAAAGGGGATGAGAGATCCCGACTTAAAACCTGATGAGGAAATTTTTTATTCTGATGAGGAAGAAGAGACAGGATTTCCTAAGTACACTGGAGAGTCGAGTAGTAAAGAAATAGGGGAAGCTGAAGTTGATGATGATGTTGATACTGAAAAGGACCCTGAGTCACCTCCTAATGACAGGAGTGACCCTGATATAGTAAGTCCTAAGAAAAGAACAGAATTTGGACCAGCAAGTCCACCCCTTAAGTTACCTGCGTCAGAACCCCTTCTAGGTGATGAAGAAGAAGTTGACACTGAAGTATCAAATTCTAACCAATATGAATCCAGTAACAAAGATAGTACAAATGAGACTTTGGTAAACAATAATGGAAATGGTAATGGTGGTGGTGATGATGATGCAAGTACTCGACCAGTGGATGGTCACGATATGATTCAAGCTGATCCACAACCACAATTAGTTGAGCAAGAAACTGTTCCTGAGGCTGAAAGGACAGTGCAGACTGTGATTGTTGTATATGGGGAAGACTCTCTTTCCAATTGTGGTAAAGTTTATTTTTTAAAGCCTAGGTATACCTCTTGTAAAGCTGAATGGGAAGACCACCCAGGTTTTGGGGTTCTAGGTTTAGATTATTCATAGGAAAAGGAATAAGAAGTGAATATCGCAAGAGTAAGCCATCCAGTTGAGGCTGGACCAGTTGCTGAGGAAGTGCAAGTGACTGTAGAAAGACCTTATTCTTCTGTTTCTCAATTTGATTTTGAAAAGTTTAAAATGAGTTGCTCCGCACATTCAGAGAAACAATGAAAGAGGAATTATCTAATGCTCCTGCTCCTGCTCCTGTGAATCTATTTGAGGATTCTATGGATAATATAACTCAAATAGTGGTAAATATTATTAATCCAGACCTGTGCGATACTGGTGAGATAATTGGAAGGCACATTTCCTCTCTGAATCAAGTGCTCAAGGATTTGAGCAGTGACTTAGTATCTTTGTTAGGAAAATTCAGATCAACCATCACTGGTATGACGGAAGTTTTGAGAAACTTGATAGAACACCTGAAGAAATCTGATTTAAGAAGATTGAAGGCTGATATAACTCAGATTGTTGCTTAGGCTAGCACCTCCAAAGTGACCAAGATAACTGGACATGAGATTAATACCTTAAAAGATGTTATAAAAGAAGAGTTAGCGGCCATTGGATAGATTGTGGACTTGGATTCTTTGAAAAAGATGAAAGAAAATAGTGATTATATTCACAAGATGGTGAAGTTGTATTCGGCTGATGCTACTAAAGCTTAGAAAGAGATCAAAGAAAAGGTGGATCACTATTTTTCTAAAATTTATACCAAGCATGAGTTGACCCATCAGTTTAAAGTCCTAGCTGATAATTTGAAGCTACCTCCAGTCACTCAAGCCTTTAAGGATCAGGTCCAACAGTTGAAGGATTTTACTCCCACTCTAGAGAGTTTCATGTAGAACAAGGATGATTTTGAGAAGGCCATGCAATATGGTGGTGAAGTAATTCAGGATTTTATCAATCTGCTCAAACCATATCTTCATGTGCAAGCAAAGGCAATTGTTCGTCCTACTACTGAGCCTCTCAGTCCATCCAGTGTTGCTCCTAGTCAGATATCAGTCTCTCAATCTTTGTCCAATATTCGTCCAGTCATTCAGCAGCCACCTCCAAGAGAATCTTCTATTCACCAGCAAGTAACCTTAGCACCCAGTCTGCTTCTAGCCAGAGTTGTCTTTCCTCCTCTCTCCATCTAGCCAGATCAACCTTCCACCAAACCACCTTCTGGTCCATCCATTCCTCCCTCTGCTAAAGGGAAAGAACCTCTGCACCCCCAGAAATAGTTGTGTCTGTCATTTTTTATAGGGTGTATTTTACTTGTATCTTTTCAGATGTTATTTCAATGAAACCTTATTCTTTTTCTCTCTCTACTTTCTCTTTTTCTTTTTTGATAATCCCAAAGGGGGAGAACAGTATAAATATATATATATAAGGGGGAGAACAGTATAAATATATATCTAAGGGGGAGAACAGTATATATAAGTATAATATATCTAAGGGGGGGAACAATATATAAGCTCTAAATAATCTTTAAGCTCTAATTTCATGATATAGATTATATAAGATCCAATAGGCATATAGCTCTGATTTATTCTTAGCTCTGATGTCATGTTTTCTAGCTCTGATGCTATGTTGATATACTCTAACTTTGTTTATGATTTGATGCCATGCTCTGATGACATGTTTACCTTTAGACATGTATTCTTTTTATATAGGGGGAGCATACTGAGTGTTATATCATCTTCCCTCTTCATTTATGTCATAGATTTGTGATTATCAAAAAGGGAGAGATTGTTGAACCCTCTGTGAGATAGTTATTTTAATAATCACAAATCGTTGCTTTTTTCTTTTATAAGTCAATTTAGTCAACTATTCAATCTGTTATAAATGTTTTTATATATGTTCAATCATGTCTACATATGTTTATCTATGATTATTAATGGTTTACTATTTATCTGGAAGTATTCTAGATTAAACAGATACTTTGTGAGAGTTTTAAGTTTTTTACTCACTGTTAGTTATATTCTTGAGTCACTGATAGTTAAAGGAATGAGACATCGATGTGACAAACTGATGGACGAGTCACCGATGTGTCAAACTGATGACAACGGTCACACCGATGACAACGGTCGCACAAATGACCTACCGAATCCGATGCTGATCAAATGACTTACCAAAGTCGATACTGATCAAATGACCTACCGAAGCCGATACTGATCAAATGACCTACCGAAGACGATGATGATCAAATGACCTACCAAAGCTGATGCTGATCAAATGACCTACCGAAACCGATGCTGATCAAATGACCTACCGAAGCCAATACTGATCAAATGACCTATCGAAGCTGATGTTGATCAAATGACCTACTAAAGTTGATGCTGATCAAATGACCTACCGAAGATGATGCTGAACAAATGACCTACCAAATCCGATGATGATCAAATGACCTACCGATACTGATGCAAATTCAAATGACCTACCAATCTCATGACTCACCGATAGTCATGAAAACTGCTTTCATTTTTATTAACTCTTATTTAATTCCAACGGTCATATTTTCTTAATTTAATGCACCTGCTATTAATTAATGTTGGTTATTGGATGTCAGGGAACCATACCTCGTACCTGTCAAAAAGTAATCATTCCCTTTGCGGGATCTCAAGGAATAAAAAGGAAGATCGATCTGTAGTGAAAAAGATATAAAAAGATACACAGATAGAGACACACAAGAAAGAGCATAGCGTACGTGTGTGTGAAGACCCACGAAACAAAAGAAGAACTTGAAGAACACCTGTGAAAACCAGAGAGCTTCAATAATATCATTCACCTGGAACAAACACTAAAGCCGAGTTGCTATGCCTTACTGAACATCATATGCACAAGGCTGAATAACTGTAGGTGGGAAGAATAACGACACTCTGTTTTGTGTCATCTTCATCAGAAAGGACTCGAATAACATCTGCAACATCCTAATGAGTCCAGAGCTCATCTGCAATCACTCAGAGCATTCTAAACTCATTATCCATTTATTTCCTCTGTAGTATACCTTTGTTTAACATTTTGAGTAGTGTGTGTGCATTTGTCTATTTAGACACACACTGACTCCTGGGATGAACTGGAGGATACTAAATCCTCACACCAAACTTTTTACACCTTATTGTGTCCCACTGTGAATTTTGGAAGAGGTTAAGTGTGAACTGGATAGCCTAAGTGTTTTTGTTGTTGTTTACCCACGAAGAATTGTGGTAGAGGTATGAGGACCTAAACAGTCTGAGTATTATTGTAAAACCTCGATCCAGGGTGTGGATCATAGTTTATATAAACTGTTTGAGAGGACTAAGTCTCAACTTGAGATTGAACCTCTTGTTTTAAAACTGCTGTGCGTTTTTCCTTTGTTAAAACTATTTTGAATATTCCACTTCTAAGTAATTTTAATATAAATCTGTTTTAAATTAACTCTGATAGTTAAACTAGCAAGTGTTTGTAATTATTGTGAACCAGTAAGTTAGTTTCAAAAGTTAACTTAATCTTCAGATTAAGTTAACTGAGAAGTAATCCATCTTTGAGAAACTGATTGAACATTTACAATCTTTATAAATTCACTACAGTTTAACTTGTTTTATGAATTGGGGGATTTTAATACAAATATTTTAAACAGAAATTTTTAGTTGGAACTCAATCCCCCCCCCCCTCTTGAGTATCCACTCCTACCAACAATAATCAATCACATAACAACAAATTTATCTAAACTAAATCAAATTGAATCAAACTAAATTAAACCAATGAGAACTGAATGAAATTTATCCATATAAAATAATAAAAAATAAAACTGTTGAAATCAGTGCCTAAATACACATGGATGAAGACTGAACTAAATTTGAAATGTTGAAATTAGTGGAGTTATTAGATATATTCTCAAAGGTGAGTTTATATATTGTCAATGTTTTTGGTAAGTGTTCTAATGTGTTTGATAATATTGATAATTTTCATAAGGTTTTTTTAAGTGGTTATGAATGATTAAGAATGGTTGATGATCAAATGAAGGATCCATGGTTTGGAAAGAATGATATCTAGAAGTTTGAGTGAACTATGTATGAGAATTTATAGATAAAATGATCCACATATTCAAATGGTCACATAGCCAAAACCTACTTAAGAAAATTCTAGCGATGTAGGTGACTCCACGTATCGAAATTCACTATATATGAAAATGTTCACTTATATAAATACCAGCATGAGGGAGTACATCACATATATAAATATCACCCTCCTCCCATGTCTTCGTCTTCTTCACCTTCTTCCTCCCATTCTGTAGATCCTTGGACACTAGATTAGGATCCCCTGACTAGGGTGTTGTGGAAAGTTGTCCTGATCAACCCCCCCCCCCCCCCTCAAACCTTTCTTCCCCTGCCTAGGGTGCCCGACAAATATGTCTTGCTCAAACTCCCCTTAAAAAATTGAGCATGACTAAATTTAACTAAACTAAAATGAATGGAACAAAATGAAAATATATATAATAGAAAAAATATTTTACCAAACTAAAATTCTCTGAATTAAAGTAAACTAAACTAACTCAGATGATCCTAAAGTGATCAGGCCCAACCCAAATCAAATTGAACCATCCCAATAAGATGAAAATCAAGAGATCTAAACCTACCAAAATTGAACCATACTAAACTAGATAGAATCAAACAAAATAAAACCATAGTAAACCAAATAAAGTTAAACATAAAGGTATTAAAGTGAATATAACTAAATTGACCTAACATAACATGAGTAAAATTAAGAAAAACTAAACTAGACATAATATAAACAAATTGAATTAAACTAAACTGACTTGAATAGAACCAAAACTAAATCAAATATAACAAAAAATCATCCTAATCTGACTAAAACAAAACCAAATTACCCCATCTATAATAAATAAACTAATAATATAAAATAAAACTGACCGACCTAACCTAACCCAAGCTAAATAGATCCAACCCACACTAAAATAAACTATACTAAACCAAATCAACCAACTAAACCTAAAGAAAACCAAACCAATCTGAAAAAATTCACACAAAGTGATAAATATCAAATCAAACCAAATTAATTTAAATAGAACCTATATAAATCAATGTTAAGTGAATTTATTCAAACTATGAAATACTTTTTTAAAATGAACATACCTATTTGGGCACAAATCAAAAAGAATTTAACTAACTTAAATAGAATCCAATGAAACTGAACAGAATCAAAATGAATTAAAGTAAACCAAAATAAATTAAATCTTTTTAACTCAAACCAAGTTTAATTTAACTTAATGAAACTGAAATGAATAAAACTATATAGAGTAAGAATAAAAAGAACATAACTGTTCCAAACTAAAACAAAATAAATCAAACCAAAATAAACCAATACAAAAAAACTACATGAAATTGAATCATATCAAAATACACTAAATCAAACTAAATTGAAGTGAATTGAACTAATTTAAATAAAAAATAAATAAAATGAACTGGACCAAACTTCCTCTAAATGATATGAACTAATATAAACTAATCTAAAAAACTTAAATGGATAGGAATGACATAAAACTAGATCAACCTGAATTAAATTGACTTGGCCTAAATATAGTAAACTAGACTAAATCAAACCTAAAACATCAAATGATGATCATTCAAACCAAATAAAATAAAAGTAAATTAATAAAAATGTAAATAAGTTAACTCATTTTGACTCAACCCAAATTTAACTGAATAAAATTGACCTAAACCAAATCAAACCTCAAGAACATATCAAAACCAAAACACACTAACCCAAACCCAATAGACCCAAATCCAACCAAACTAAACTAAACATAGATAAACCAACTAGACCTGAACCAAGATAAACTAAACCAAAAAAAACTAAAGTGAAGAAACCTAAGACTAATTGGACCAAATCAAATCAAAGTATTGAAACCAAACTATATTGAATTAAACCAAATTTACTCAAACAAACTTGATCCTAGTAGAACTAGAAAAAGAATTGCACTGAACTGAACTGAACCTACTTAGTACAAACCAAACTATACCTAACTGAAATGAACCAAATTGAATATAAATAAACTAAATAAAAATTATGTGATTCATAGAGAACCTAAATAAATTAAATTAAACCAAATGAGATAAATTAGAATAGATTGAAACTATACTAAGAAAAATTGTGTCAAATTAGCGCGAACAACCCAAAAACAACCCAAACTAAATAGACCTAAACTAAATTTCATTAAACAAAATTAACCCCAAATGAACCAAGTTGAAAATATTTAAAAAACTAAAAGAAAATAATTATTTTTTATCAAAACTTTTTAAATAATTTTTTAATATTAAAAAATTGAAAGCACTCTTTTTTATTTCTCTTATTTATTTATAAACAATCAATTTTTCATTAAAAACTTTGTATTTATTTACCAAAAAGAGGGGGAAACCTCATATAAAAAAATGGATTGTATATAATACAATTGAAACAACTAAAATTTAACCAAATAAAGATGAATTGAATTGAATGAAATCGAACTAACTTGACCTAAATAGACTCAACCAGATCTAAACCAAATTGGATTAGACTAATATGAATTGATCCAAATTGGTCTATACTAAATTAGATTTAGCTAAAGTTTACAAGCTTAAAGTATCCTGATCAGAAGGAAATGAAACTCGATCTAACTAAACAAAAATCAATTAACCTAAATATAACTAAATTAAATTGATTCAAACCAAATAGAAATAAATTATAATGAAATAAATTAAACCAAATGGAATAGATCTCAAACAAGCTAATTAAAACTAAAAAATAGACTTAAATGGATCAATAATGAATTGAACCGGTCTGAACCACCCACAACAAACTTAAACCAAACTGAACAAAATCGAATTGAAATGAATCAAACTGAACTAAATCAAACTTATTAAACATGAATAAATATGTCATGAACAAACATGATTAGAATAGAAATGTACTAGAATAAACTAAATTGAATAAAACTAAACTAAATTTATATAAATATTTGAAAAAAACCATGAAAAAACATTATTTTGGTCATGATTTGGATCACGGTAATAGAATGAGGGGTTCTAAAGAACATTGGGACCTCATGTGATGAAGAAACAAAATTTCAATTGTATCATTAAATCAAAACAACTCAAGTAATACATTTAAAATCTCAAAATGATCATTTAGGGAATGCAATGTGTATAATTAAATCTTACCAAAATATAATTTCTTTATGTTATAGTCATGATTAGAGTGTTAATAAACCATTCATGAATATTACTTTATGTTATAGTAATACCTATTCATCTTATCATTAATTATGGTGATAACACAACCACCTTATTATTAATCACTATGATGAATTGTTCACTTATATATATGTTATATCTATTGATAACCCAATTATTGATACTTAGTTATAATTCATCCACTATATTTTTTTCTTTTCATCTTCATTTAGAATTAATATCCATTTGATTTTACTAATGAAATTTATTATTAGTATCATATTTTCAATTATGATTTCCTACATTCAATGTCATTATATAGGGAGGTTTTAAATATTGAAGGTCGTGTGCCTCGAGCAGATGGAAGCGTGGTAAATGACCCGACATAGTGGAAAATTATAAGTTTTACTTTGTTGATTTCAATTTTTAATATATATATTTTTTAACTTAATAATCTATTTATATTTGTAATAGTATGCTTTGGAGTCCCTTGATGCTCAGGAACCTGACAAATTTGGCTCAAATGATCACTTACATCAAGTTTTTGGAGATGAGCACCATGGAAGAGTATGCTACCGACTAGGGAAGAGTATTGTCCCGATGATGTATTGGCCCACTTCAGTTGCAGCTTCTAGTAACACCAAGTTGTAACAGGTAGCACGGGCTGATGCTAAGGTAGAAAAGGCTGAAAAAAAGACCATACAGGTGGACGAATGGTCTCAAAGGGAAAATGTTGAATTTATGAAACTGGTAGAATTTTTATGTCCATCACTTCCACCAGATACTATCGTAGCTTGTGATTCATATATGTCGACAATTCATACGTTATATAGTGCACCAAGAAGTAGTCCTAATGGTGGTCGGGACGATGATGTTCCTAATGATGGCAATGCTGAGGATGACCATGAGGAATAGAGTGGGGATGATCGCGAGGAAGAGGGCGGAGATGATGGCGAGGAAGAGGGTGGGGAATAGGTTGAGGATGAGGATTAGTATGAGGATGAGAATGAGGATGAGGTCAAGTATGATGGTGATGATAGTGATAGTGATGAGGGACACTGATCTGTTGCATTTTTACTGATATTTATGACATTTTTTGTTTTATGATTTTGTGTAAATGAATATAAGTGATATTTTGTATGTTTGTTATCATTGGTTAAATGCATCAATTGATTTCCTCTATTATTGTTATTTCGGTATTCATTTGTTGCTATTTGAGGATGCTATATTGGTTTCATTGCAGGTTTTGTGTGTTGAGGAAGTTCTATTGTTTTCATTACAGGTTGAGGATGTTTTGTTTTCATTACAGGTGTTCTGTTTTGATTATAGGTATAGTGGGAAGTTAGCTTCATTGTTTCTTATTTTTGGTTTTGATTGTAGATAGTTTTTATTGTAGGTGCAGTGTTCTATTGGTTTGATTATTTTTTGTGTTCTATTAAGTTTTGATTGCATGTGTGTTCTGGTTTGAAATTCTAATTGAAGGTGTAGTGAGCAGTGGGGATGCAGCTGGCTAAGGAGTTGGGGGGTTTTATACCAATGGTTTCATAATCATTGGAATACATCTATTCCAATGGTTTAAAATGAACCTTTGGTAAAATAAGTCTGACCACCCTATACCAACGGTTCACTATGAACTGTACCTTTCATAACATTTCAAAACTGTTGGGATAGCTCTATCCCAACAATTTAAACCATTGGGATAGATCTATCCCAATGGTTTAAACTGTTGGGATATCTTTTTTCCAATAGTTTAAAACCGTTGGAATATCTCTATCCCAACAATTCACAGTGAACCATTGGTAAAATCAAATTCCAACCACATGCCTATCAATGATCATCATATTGGGTTATTCATGGTAACCTAGTATTAAAATATTTATGAAATTTTCATAAATAAAAACATTAAATATTAGAAAATATTAGTAGATATTAATTATTATTAATCATTATTAATTATTATTAATTACTATTAATTGTTATTGCATATTACAAATTATTAACTATTATTAATTATTATTAATTAGTTAATTGCTATTAATTTTTATTAATTAGTATTTTTGGATTTTATTCATTATTATTGATTAATAGTTGAGTAATTATTAATTGCTAATAATTATTATTAATTACAATTAATTAATTACTAATTATTATTAATTAATTAGTAATTATTGTTAATGTTTACTGACCTTTCTAAATTATTATAAATTTTCATTAATTATTATTGATTGTTATTAATAACTGTAGATGGTGAATTCCCCTTACCTCAATGTGAGGTGAGGATATTCTTTTATAGATGAGTAACTCTAATTACAAGGAGGGTAAGTTCGATGTGGGACTCAGAAATACCCATTTAAACATAAATGGGGTCTAACACTCCCCATCAAACATGCCCAGATTG
This sequence comes from Viscum album, assembly GCA_963277665.1. Taxonomy (NCBI): domain Eukaryota; kingdom Viridiplantae; phylum Streptophyta; class Magnoliopsida; order Santalales; family Viscaceae; genus Viscum; species Viscum album. The sequence continues at coordinate 1,641,580,619 of OY728163.1, read as the reverse complement.
GATAGAGTCCCACAAAGAAAAAGATGACAAGACACAAAGACCATCTCATACTCCCCCTCAAGCTGGGTCATGGAGGCTGTGAATACCCAACCTGGTAGTGAGAGACTCAAGGCGAGCTCCTGAGAGGCCTTTGGTGAAGAGATCGGCAAGCTGATCTGTCGTCGGGATATGGCCAAAACTGATATGGTTCTGCTCCAGATGGTGGCGGAGAAAGTGACAGTCCACCTCGATATGCTTCGTCCGTTCATGGAAGACGGGATTCGATGCAATCTTCGTGGCTGTCTGATTGTCACACCAGATATGAGCAAGAGTCTGTGCTGGGAAACCGAGGTCATGGAGGAGATGACGAAGCCAGAGGATCTCAGTAGTGACTGTGGTCATGGCTCGATACTCGGCTTCGGCACTCGATCTGGAGATGACAGTCTGCTTCTTGCTGCGCCAAGAGATGAGATTACCAGCGAAGAAAACGGCGAACCCCGAAGTAGACTTGCGGGTAGCGAAGCAACCTGCATAGTCCGCATCACAGAAGGTCGCAACATCCATGTGAGCATGATGTGAGTACTGAAACCCACGTGCAGAGTCTTTCTTGATGTATTTGGCAATGCGGAGGACAGCATCCCACTGAGATCTGGTTGGATGCTCCATGAACTGGCTGACTTTGCCAACGGCGCAGGCAATGTCGGCAGAGGGAGTCGCACCTGGAGGGAGGGCCGCCGGGAGAGGGAGTCGCACCTGGAGGGAGGGCCGCCGGGAGGGGGAGCCGTGCAGGAGAGGTGGCCGCCTAAAAGAGCAAGGCCAGAGGGGGAAAGAGGTGGGGCCAAACAGAACCGAGAATTCACTGGGAGGAAAGGTCGGGGTTAAGATCCCTCTAATACCATGTAGATGGTGAATTCCCCATACCTCAATGTGAGTTGAGGATATTCTTTTATAGATGAGTAAATCAAATTACAATGAGGATAAGTCCGATGTGGGACTCAGAAATACCCATTTAAACATAAATGGGGTCCAACAATAATTAATAATTATTATTAATTATTATTGTTAATTACAAATTATTATTCATTATTTTAATCATTATTAATTACTATTATTGTTAATTATTACTAATTACTATTAAAGAGATAATTTTGAGAGGAGGTGGGTGAGGGTTGAGCTTTTATAGGAAAATTAAAACAATGCATTTTCACCCATAACACATGCTGAAGTCATTGATGCATTTCCAACCCAGGATCAAAAATTCTTTTTGGACTATCCCAGGGAAATTATTAGATTACAAAAAAAAAACATATTGAAAAAAAAAACCCTCTATTAGGGCAACCCCGATCAGACCGGGGCAGGGAAGCCAGATTTAAATGGCAAGCAAGGGATACAATAAAAATCAGTATCAAACCCATGAAAAAGACTGTCTGCTTTGTTTGGAGGCCCTGGACCAGATGGGTGAAAGAGAACTAGGAAACCAGTGTCCAAAACAACAAAATAAACCCCACCTGTTTATCCCCTGCCTCACTGCCCACATTCAACAGGGTCCTCCGCATTTTGCTTTTTAATCTTTGAAATCCAGCTGCTTCATAGAAGGCACAACAGATCCAATGGACTTGATCTTCGGTTTCTGCAGCTCGTGAATAGCATGACTTCCCCTCAAGTGGAACTGGAGAATCTTGCCCAGCAGTAGCCACAGGAAGGGCTGCGCCATTGGAGGGCCGGGAGTTGCCTCAACAACTGGGGCGGGAGCTTCGTGTGAAGGGCTGCTAGCTAGGAAGGCGTTAGAAGTTGCATCTACAGCCAACAGGGCCAGCCACAGACTTTTGGCCAGTCGCAGCAACCAAAAATTCATTGTGGGCCCCACACAAAAGGGCGCCGCTTGTGACAGCATAACTTGCAACCAGGTACTCGGACTTGAGTCCTGATCATCGAAATATCAGGGCTCAATTCAGAATTATCTGAATTCATACAAAGAAAGTGAATGAAAATGACAGAAGCGAAAGCACATAAATGATGGTTAGAGACCATTTTGGACAATTTACTTGTTTGGGACCAGAAATTTTACAGTTACCATTAAGTACAGAAGTCCTTGAATGGATCTCATCATTGCTGAGAAGGAAAGAGTGAAATTTATTCATTTACAATCCATTTGAGGGAACCTGTTGAAACTGTTTGTATCACTTGTCATTTACGATAAACAATTTGAAAAAATAAATGGTGTTTGTTTGATTTCTGAAAAAAAACACTTAAAAACGGTAGGAAAACACTTCTTCATCAAGTAATCTGGAATACTTGCACAGAATCATTGTCATAAGTTGCAAGTGTTTTAAGCAATTTTCAATAAGTGATCCAAGCAGTTTTTGCAGATGCTTGAGAGTTGAATGAAATGAAAATTGAAATAAAGCCTTCGGATTTTACAGTACTATAAGTAGGCCTTTCCATGGCCATTTTGACTGCAAATTCATTCTAAATTGATTTGCAAAATACTGTCTCCTGCAGCACAGCAAAAAAATAATAATTAATTGCATGTTACAATTCTTGAGACATCAGAGCTAACAAATGTCATTGCAGAAGATGCCATGGCAGAGTAAAAGAAACAGGCTATAATGTATGGGAATACAACCAATTGGGTAAAATTTTCTATATAAAAAGTAAGATCAAAATTTTGGATTAAAAGGAGCAATTAGAAGGAAAGAAATGCCAGATAAAAAACCTCGACAATCAGCAGCACCGATCCTCCATCCTTTATTTTTTGAAATATACAGCCCAATGCATAATCAGCAATATCATGTTCAGCTGCTTTGATGTGAGAATACATGTTAGGGGGTGTATATAACAAACCATCAACATCCATGCCAGCCCAAAACCTAAAATATACAGCCCAATGCATTATCGGCAGCATCATGTTCAGCTGCTTTGTGAGAATACATGTTAGGGGGTGTATATAACAACCCATCAACATCCATGCCAGCCCAAAACCTTGTAGCATGCTGTCTCATTTTTTGTTTAATATTTTGGCAAGGTAAATGATGTAATCCCAGTGTAACGTTGCAAGCGCCCCTTCGACAATATGTGCTCGGGACCTAGAAATAGAAAATAAGTTAAAATAACCCATATCACAAAAATACATTTTATGCAGAGCAAAGTTATTTGAAATAACAATTTTATTAGACAAAATAAAAAATAAATAAATAAATTACAGTCATGATTCCATCACATTCTCGCCTTAAAGACAACAAAATACCTAAATCCATCCAAAAAAAATCATTTTCCATCTATGCACCCCAAAGATGCAACAACAGCAAAATCAAGATAATATTGTAAAAATTGTTTCCTTTTTAAGCTTTTGTAGCTTTTCTTCAATTACAAGAAAGAATTAGCATGCAATTTATACAAATAACTAAACCAATCCAGCAAAGAGCATACATACAATTATTGGAGGATCTTGAGGCAATGGGATGTACAGCTTCCGCCAGTAGCTCAGCCTCGGGAAACTCTAGCTTCACTACTATGATGGGTAATGTCATAACAGTCATGCCGGACTGTGGGTCATCAGTAAATGAAGTACAGCTCAACGTGTTTCGTTGACGACCCTCTTCACAGTTATATCAACGACGGACAGTTGTGATGACTTATCAGTTGATGATTGGACCTGTTCTTTCAACAGTCGAGACATTAGAGATTAGGAGATAGAGAAACAGCCAACTCCAGCGATGGCTTTGGATATCAATCAGGAGGCAGGATTAAATATTTTTATTTATTTTTTGAAATGCAGGAAACTCTTATCAGAAAGAAAACCAAACACAACATAAAACAGCACTACTAAGTTGGCATATCGTTCAGCTTAATGTGGTAAAGTGCAAATGCAAACTTCTTTGTAAATGAAGATTTAACTCAAATTGTGTCCCAATTTTAAAAACAAGCACTTTAATTTTCATTCACATGATAACTCTTATCATTTTTTCCGAACCCGGTTTTAGCGTGACCACACTTCGATGAATTTTAACATCACTACAAGCATATTTTGGGACTGCTTGCATGACTGCATTTTTCAACAGACAAAATTTGACTGAAAATTAACTAATAAAGAGTTTTCTTGAATGGGAACTAATTTCACAACTGCTGCCGGTTAGGGTTTTTAGTAGACCGGACTAAACAAGTTCTACACCATTTCCATTTAGATTTGCAAATCCAGAAGCTCGAGCATACTTATGAAGTTTTTTTTTTTGGGGGGGGGGGGGGACTAGAAGAATCTTGATTGATTTCATAGCTATAGAAGAAACAAAAATCTGCTGCAGAAAAATTATTCAAACAGAGATAGGTTAAGAGCCATTTTTAAAATACTTCCATTTTGATTTCATAGTTGTAGAAGAAAATTTACAAGAAAGAAAATTTGTTGCAGAAGCTTAAAATATTTAACCAACCATGTTTTAAGAGGCTTGGGGTATGTGTATCGCCAAACATAGTTTGAGGGGCTCAATTTCCCCTACGGTAGCCTCAATACCTTTTTGGTTCTTTCCACTGCTACCGGCCAACAAATTGCACCAGGCGGCTGATCAATCTAAGGGAACTCGATGTCAATCTGTAAGGACCAACTCCATATCCGGGCAACTCGATTCTCTTGAACCCTACCTGTCCTTTTCTTGGTTGGCTCGGATGGGAAAACGTGGCGCTTTCTCTCCCTCCTAAACAAGGGTCTCCAAGAGAGTTTTTAAAGCCAGGTCTTCCTACCCAAGCCAACCAAGAAAAAGCTGAGAGGTTCAAGAAAAACAAATTGCCCAGATATAGTGGGTTAGTCGAGGAATGAACATCAGTTGCCCGGATTTGATCATCCGCTGCCTGGAACAATGTGTCCGTTGGTAGGAATGGAAAGAACCAAGTATTAAGAACAAGTAGAAGAAATCAACCCCCCAAACCATGGTTTGCAATGCACGTACTTTGACCCTGTTAAACATGCTGGATTAAATATTTCAAACTTCTCCATCAAATTTTCTTTCTTATAATTTTTCTTGTACAACTACGAAATCAAAATGAAAATATTTTAAAAATGTCACTTAATCTATCTCTGTTTAAAAGCCCCCCAAACCACAATCTCTTCAGAGAATCTCAAAATGCCTCTTTAACATATCTTTGTGAATATTTATGACAATGCCAGGATGCATCACCCTATCTTTCATGCCAAAGAATTTAGAGAGAAAATATTTCAACTCATATAGAAAACTCTTATCATTAGCATCAAATAAAATTTCATCTACATAAACAAGGAAACATATTTTACTCTCACTAACCTTTTATATATACACTGATTCCTAATGTTTTCTTTGAAACCAAATGAAGAAATTATATCATGAAATTGTAAATGCCGCTGTTGAGATTCTTGATTCCTCAATGGTCGACATTACTAGAGGAAACCTTCAAGTTGTTGCAAGCAAACCTCCTCTATATTACCATTGAGAAAAACAATTTTCACATTCATTTTTTATAATTCAAAGTCAAAATAAGCTACTAATTCCAACACAATACGTAAGGAATCCTTTTTAGATACCAGAGAAGATGTATTTGTGTGATTGATCCCTTTTTAGTGAATCCTTCATCAACTACTTGAGCCTTGTATCTTTCAATGTTAGGAATTTTTCTTGGTCTTAAAAATCCATTTACACCGGCTAGGGTAGGTTATACACCAAAAGGAAACTCTAAAAGGTCCATCATAGCACATTTTCACTCTTTACAACCCATGGCATGCGAAAATGATTCAAATATTGGATTGGTGTAGCCAGATCCGTTTGAATGATGTTGGGTTGAATGCTAGTGGTCCATACTACACACCAAACCGCAACTTTCGCAAGTTGAGGTCCGCAGTGAGCTCGTTGGGGGTTGCAAGGGGCAACACGCCCCTACTCCAGAGGTCTGAGGGCTGAAGGCCCCAGCCCAATTTTTGGAGAACTGTAGGAACTCTAACAAATTGTAGCAGAGCTGATCAGGCACCGATATGACACTGTAGCAGTACGGACTTTGGCACGGTTATTGTAGCATCTACTTTGGAGACAATGGTATTGTAGGACTTAACGGCCGGAGCGCTGCAACAGTGAGAACTTCCAACCATCATTCACTGCAACACAGTGTTTCATCTTCTTTATTAGATCATTCAAGCTAGGGTTTTGTTGTACGTGAAACTCTAAAAACTCCCCATAATTCTGCTCCCGGTTTTTTTAATGAGACGATTTTGCCTCTCCTTGAACGTAGGGATTATTCTCGGACCACGTAAATTGTTGTGTCCGTATTTAATTTCTTCTTTTGTTTCTGTCTTTTATTCATTTGCAAAACATTGTCGCTGTGACTCCCATGATTTCCGCTACACGAGCTTGACCTTTTGATCTCGAGTACAAACATCAACTCGAGCTCGATTTTGTAATTAAAATTATGGTAATGTATCCTAATCGAACCTCTAATCAAATAAATTGATTATGTGGTTGAACGTCCAAACATAAAACCAAATTGATTATCTGGATCTTTAGTTTCCCTAATCACTCTCTAAACGTTTCATGGTATGACTCATAAGCTTAATTATTATTGATTAATTAGTAATTATTATTAATCAATATGAATTATTATTAATTGACATCCATTATTATTAATTATTACTAATTGTTATTAATTATTATTAATTATTGTTAGTAATTTTTATTTATTATTAATCATTATTAATTTGTAATTAGTAATAATTATCACTAGCTAAGACTAATTATTATTAAAAAATGATTACTTAATTATTAAGAAATTATTAATTACATTACAATTATTACTAATTACTGATTATAAGACATTACGTTATTTATTATCTAATATTTAATCAATGTCTAGTTAAATTAACTTATAATTACTTAAATAAATATCGTATAATGAACATTTTACTATATTAGAAAAAACTTAATAAAAGAACTGAATAATTCAAAATAATTCATCTAAATTTTATAATAATTAAAAAATACCTCTTGAAGAAAAATCAATCTTTACTTTAAGAGGACCTCTTTGCCAAGATTCAACGTCGAGGTCTATCTAGAAAAAGGGAGACAATTTTGAAAGAGGGTGAAGATTGTAAAAAACGTGAGGGAGAAGTCGGGTTTTTATAAGAAAATTGGGGCAACGTATTTTCACCCTTGACACATTAATGATATTAATCCTTTAATTTTAAAACAATGAAAATACATTATCATATTTAACGCATTTTCACATCAGCGGTCCATGTTGTGGATCAAGAAACATATTTCTATGTATTAATGTCATTAATGCATTTCCCAACCCATGACCATAAATTCTTTTTGAGCTATCCCACAAAGATGGTTGTTTTTCAATAAAAAAAAACATATTAAAGAAAACCTCTATTAGGGTCGCTCAGATCATTAAGGAATGGAAGCTCAGGCAAGAGAGGCCGGATTTACATGTCTAAAAAGGAAAATAACAAACATCAATATCAAACCCTGGAAAAGACTACATCTACTTGTTGGAGGCCCTCAACAAGAGGAGTGAAAGAGAACAAGGAAACTCGTGTCCAAAACAACAAAATAAACACTACAAAACCATAAGTTCACCTCAACCCCAAAAGATTTTTCCACAAACATCGAAGTTGGCTCAGAAACCTTGATAAAATATTGTGATCTTGATAAAATATTGTGATCTCTCGTTTTCTGTTTGATATTTTGGTAATGAAATTGATATCATCTCAATGTAACGTTGCAAGCGACCCTTGTACTACAATGTGTGCTCAAGGCCTGAAAATAAAAAATAAGTTAAAATAACCCCAATATTAAAAGTAAATAATATAGAGCATGAGCGTTTGAAGTTGGAGGAAAAAAAATGTAAACATAGTTCTATCACATTTTCTATTATAAAAGACAACAAAGCACACAAATCCATCGAAAAAAATCTTCTTTTCAACCAATGGGCTTCAAAAATGTGAAAACTACAAAATCAATATAATATTGTAAAACTGTTTTCTTCTTAAAAATCTTACACTTTTTCTTCAATTATAAGAAAGAATTAGCCATAAATTTATGCAGATAGATAACTAATAAAATACAATAAAGAGCATACATACAATTATTGGAGAAGCATGAGGTAGAGGGTGTACAAACTCTGCAAGTGGCTCAGCCTCAAAAATCTCTGACTTTGCTTTTATGACAAGAAATGCCATACCAACCCATATTAGACTTCGGGTCATCGGTAAATGAATTAGAAGTCAACATGTTTTGTTGAGGAACCTTCTCAGCAGTTAGATCCACAATTGATAGTTGTGGTGGTTTTGTATCGGTTGATGGTTGAACCTGTTCCTTCAACAATCCAGGCATTAGAGACTTCGCGGTAGAGAAAAGGCAAGCTACAGCTAAGGTTTTGGATATCAATGGGCACGCAGAATTAAATATTTTTATTTGTTTTTGAAATCCAGGAAACTCTAACCAGAATGACAACCAAGCACTGCATAATACAGCTCCACCAAGTTGATAATTAAGCTTAATGTGATAAATGCTAAAGCAAACTTATTTTTAAATAAAGATTTTACCATCGCATTGAGTCTCAATTTCAGCAACTAGCACTCAAATTTTCATTCACACAATAACTCATCGTATCATTTTTTCCCACCCTGATCATACATTCAGCCTACTCAAACTAGCATGAATTTTAACATTCTTGAATGGGAACTAATTTTGCAACTGCTGCTGGTGAGAGTTTTCTTGCAGATAGCATGGCATACAAGTTCTACGCCATTTCCTTTTAGATTTACAAATCCAAAAGCTCTTGCATACTTCCAAAATCAGTTTTCTCCTTTGGGGACTAAAAGAATCTGGGTTAATTTCATAGTTGTAGAATAAAGAAAAATCTGATGCAGAAAAATTATTTAAACAAATATGGGTTAAGGGAAAATTTTAAAATATTTACAATTTGAAATCATAACTGCGGGAAAAAAAATACAAAAAAGAAAAATATGGTGAATAACCTTAGCATGTTTAATCAAACATGTTCAACTGGTGTAGTATGTGAATCCCCAACCATGGTTTGGGATACTCTTTTGGTTCTTTCCACCGGTACCAGCCAGCTCATTGCACCACCAGGTGGATTATCAAACTCGAGAAACACGACAATCATCCCTTTACCGACCCACTCCAAATCCTGTCAATCTGGTTTTATTGAAGTCGGACTTCCATCTATTGGTTGGGTTAGACGATAATGGGTGGATATTTATCTCCCTCCTCCAGAATTGGGGTCTATTGGAGTTAGTGAATTCACATATTCTCGTCTGACCGAACCAGGAAAGGAGGGTCGATTTCAATATAATCGGGTTTCCGGGATATTGAGTGGGTCGACCTAGGGAAAGAGGTCGACTTCTCGGGGATTGATGTGGCTGGTACAGTGTGGCAAGCAAGATCTGCGAGCCGTGTGTCGTCTGAGACTATGCCAGCATCTGTGGACAATGGGGGTATGGATGACCGTGTAGCAGCGCCAACTAATGAAAGGAGGGGAGAACAAGAAACGAACTCAGAATAAAAAACAGAAAATAACAAGACTGCTCGCTGGATTCGATTTGGGGATCGGGAGATGTCTCGCTGATTCGGAGGGCGGGGAAGTCGTTAAGGTGGACGAAGCGAGCCACCGCCGTGCTCAGTCGGACGTAGTGCAGCGCTAGGGTTTCGGGAAATATGTAGGGGCATCTGCGCCGACGGATCAAAATGAATGGTTGGATCGCAAGCCGTGTGTTTATAAGTTTAATTTTGAGGAAATGTAATGGAATGGGTTATAATAATAATTTAAAAAAAAAATCACATGAAAATTATATTGATGATTTTAAAAAATATAAATAAAATTTATATTTATTGCATATATTTTATAATCTTCTCAGATCGTGTAAATTGGTTTTCAAAATTAAAAATATTGGTTTGTTTTGTTGTCATGCAAAATTGTTTTAGTTTTTATTTTTATATATTTTGTATTAGGCTTGTGTTTTGTGAGCTTCCTGTTCGCGGGACTCTGTGTGGGCTTGCGGTATTGTTGGGCCTTGGTGTGTTTTCTGCTAGCATTTGGGTTTTGAGGTGTTGTTTGGTTTCGTTGGCTTGATTCTCGCATTTCTTCCTCATGCGTTGTTGGGCATTGATTATTGCCTATATGACGGCTCTAAAACGCGGGTTTTTTGTTTCCTCGACATTCTGCTCCCCCTTGACTTCCAATTGTTGTCTATTGTGTGTCTCAGATCATGCACATTTTGTTGCGTCGTTGTGATCTTCTCGATCCTTCTATGCACGCTTCGTCATTCGGGTTTTCGCCTGTGTGTCTGCCTCGCCTCGCCTATTTTGTCGCTTCATTTGTTCGGTGTGCGGTTGTCTTCACTCCTTCAGAGGGAGCTGCTCCTCCAACTTTCATTCAAAGAGAAAAATATTTGAGGGAGGGAGAAGCTTTGGTGGTCATCTTCAACGTTTACACTCTAATCACCATCTCCAGTTGAGATCTCGATACTTGCGAGCTCTGTATGGACCACATCCTCTTCAAAATTTTACAGTCATTGCAGTGCTGCTTCTCCTTCAAAGGATGCGGGATCCAGACTTATGAGATTGTTCCTTTTATATTTTGGTTATGCGTCGTATTTCTTTCTTTCTTTATGGTATGTGTATGGGGTTGGCCTATGGAGGTATGTCAGGTTTGAGGGCGTACACTACCATCTTCAGGGCAGGGTTCACCGTTGGCTCTGGGGGTGACAAGGTCCCTGAGTTCGGATAGCTTTAGTGGTCCGCGTGCATTGCGTCTCTGTTTTCATCTCTTATGTTATGTGCTTGTTGTTTTATTTGTTTTGTATAATAATAAATATGGTGGTGGTGTTTTTACCGTGGAGTAGGACCAAAATGATCCAAACCACGTAAATCTCTCGTGTTCTTTACTTTTCCACATTTCTATTTGTTTTATGTTTGTTTCTATCGATTCACTTATGTTTCTTGTTTACTTATTCTTTTCAGACCGTTTTTGTTTCTCGATCTTAGTTCCTATTTTTGTGTTGGTTCTGGTGTGTGATGTTCTGTTCGAACATCTCCATCCACCCAACAATTGGTATTAGAGTCTTTATTTCGAATTAACAATGTCCCCTGTTAAGCAAGAAGTTGAGAAGTTCGATGGAGAAAACGATTTTAACCTTTGGAGAGTTAAGATGAGGGCATTGTTTGTCAACAGTAGACTCATAGACGCTCTTTTCAGACCTAAGAAGCCTCCAGTTTTTGCCTCCACTGACAGACAATCACCTACCACCTATATTGATGTTGAACCTAATATTCTTAAGAAATCCCATTGTATGTTGTTAACCTTAGGTGATAAGGTCTTACGGGAAGTAGGGCATGAGACTACTACTAAGGCTATATGGCTTAAACTTGAACATTTGTACATGTGTAAGTCTCTTCTTGGTTGTTTATACAAGAAAATCTGACTTTATACTTTTAGGATGAACTTTGGTTCTTCTGTTCGCATTCATCTTGATGATTTTAATAAATTGTTACTTAACTTAGCTAATATAGATGTTAATATAAATGATGAAGATCATGTCATTATCTTGTTGACTTCCCTTGATGTTTCTTTTTAATTTTTTAAGAGTTTCCATGATGTATGGTAGAGAATTGATCACCCTAGAAGAAGTTAAATCAGTTGTGTTTTCCCGAGAACTTCAAACACGTGGTTTGAAGTATCAGTTTAGTGGAGTGAAATTTGAGCCTCAATTAATGAATTTTAGGGGTCAATTGAAAAATAATAATAAAGAATAGAAAGATAGGAACCCGTTTAAGAACTTCCGATGTTTTGAGTGTGGTAAAATCAGCCATATTAAAAGATATTATCTCGACTTAAAATTTAAGGATAGTATGGTCCGGTCTAATATGGTATGCCCTGGGTTTTCCACTGCTGATGTTCCTTAGTTTTTTTTTGTTTAGCACCCCTTTAGTTAGAATTAGGCATAGATTCCAGGAAATCTCTCTTCTGCAATCATAGGATTGACCCTACTCGTGTTTGTAGGAGAACCCAGTTGGAAGAGAGGTTGTGTTAGGGATGGTTTAAGTCGTTCAAGCTTAAGTGGAGATCCTTCTCCTATCGGCTTCTTGTTTTTCGGGTTGCTATGTGTTTCTACTACCTTTTACTACTTGCATTATTTTGATCTTTGCTGAATTTGTATGTTTACTGTATTTTACCCACGAGGAAGGTTGTGTGTTTGTAGGTATTTGCATGCTTGGGAGTTGCTGGCTTTAGTGGATACATATAAGATTTTGGTAAGCTCTGTTGTTTATTATTGTTTCTTAGTCAATTTTTTATTTTTGAGCATGTTTTAGTAGTATGATAGCAATATAAGGGTAGGTCTGGGTGGGTCGTGTGCCACCATGGAAAACACTAAGAGTGTACGTATTGGGTGGATACTGTAGTCTTAGGTTTATTTTTTGTTAATAGAAATAAGCCCGAACCTACTGATAGGCTAGACAGGCCTTGCATGAATACCATTTGCTGGATTTCTTTTTATTTTGAAAAGGTGGAGATTTTTTGAAAATGGTTTTCAAAATTAAAAATATTGTTTCGTTTTGTCTCCATGTATTTTTTTTAGTTTTTATTAGTATGCATTTTGTACCAGGCTTCTATTTTGGGGGCTTAGCCTATTGGGTTTTAGGGTGTGGCTTGGTCTCTCTAGCTTGATCCTCACCTTCCTTCGTTGTGTGCTACTGGTTATTGATCATTGCCCATCCAACAGCTCTCAAATGCAGGTTTGGTGTTTCCTCAGTGATCTGCTTCCCCTTAACTTTTAGTTTCTGCCTACCACATGTCTCAGATTATGCGTGATCAGTTGCATCATTGTGATGTTTTCGATTCTTTTGTGCACGCTCCACCATCTGCGTGTCTGCCTCACCTATTGTGCCTAAATCGCCACATACTCACCTTTATGATGCCCTATTACTTCATTTTCTTAGCGTGCAGTTGTCTTCACCCCTTCAGAGGGAGTCACTCTTTCAACTTCTGTTCTGAGAGAAGATTGTTCAAGAGAGGGAGAAGCTCTGGTGCTCATCTTCCATGCCCATACAGCCCTGTTCCAGTCATCGTCTCTAGTGGAGAGCTCGGTACTTGTGAGCTTTGTGTGAACCACATCATCTTCAAGATCTCACAACCACAACAATGCTACCTCTCCTTTAATGGATATGAGATCTAGCCTTGTGAGATTGTTACTTTTATGTTTTGGCTCTGTGTTGTATTTCTTTCTTTCTTTACGGTCTATGTGTGGGGTTGGTGTGTGTGAGTCCATATAGTTGGAGGGTGTAAGTTACTATCTTAGGGCCAAGGTTCACCACTGACTCCTGGAGTGATGAGGTCCTCATGCTCGGATAGATTTTGTGGTTCATGTGTGTTGCCTCTCTGTTATCACATCCTTTGTTATGTGCTTACTATTTTGTTCATTTTTTATAATAATAAATCTGGTTGTGGTGTTATTTTCATAGAGTAGGAGAAAACTAGCATGAACCACATAAATCCCTTATTTTATTTACTTTTCTGCATTTTATTTTTTTATGGTTTGCTTCTATTTCTTGTTTGCTTCTACTTTTCAGACCATTTTTGCTTCTCAATCTTAGTTTCTACTTTTGTGTTGGTTCTGGTATGTTATGTTCTATCTGAACACCTCCACCTGCCCAACACAAATAAACATTAGAGTTTACCATTCCATTATACCATAAAACCTCCAAATAATAGAACATTTCATCATATTCCATTATGTTTCATTCAATTCCATTATGTTCTATTAATGACCTTTGCATTCCATCTCTTAAAAACTCCCAAACACACTCTGGGTGTTTTCTCTCTCTTTGATAACAAGCATTATAAAAAAACATTGCGAAAATATAAAATAATAAAGGTGTTCTCTCATTTCACTTTTATTTTATTGTGTCACAAAGTATGGCCCTTGTTAAGGAACCTCTGAGTTACCTTTATGAGTATGATGGTTTATTCTCACTAATTTACCAATAGTTTATTATGTTTCTCTCTTCTTTTATTTCCACATTATTTCACTGTTGAAGATTTTATTCATGTTTGATTGTATCTTGTTTCTAAGGTTTTCTAAAGCCTATAGCTCACCAGGAATCCTTCATATTTCCTTTATGTGTGTTGTTTTTTTGTAACAATAGAGGGCATTGCTCCCAAATGTAGGAGGCTATTTCTAAGAAAAATTCCTTGAAATATGATGAAAATTCATTCATGCTTTAAGAGGTTGAATACTACTAGAAATCTGGTCTATACTAATGGACCTATACCAATGGTTTGTAAAACCATTAGTATAGGGTGGCTATCACTACTGGAAATCTGACCTTTCCCAATGCTTATATACCAACGGAAAACCGTTGGTATAGGTCCCCTTTCCCAAAGGTTTGGCCAAACCATTGGGAAAGCCCACTTTGAGGCCACCTTTCCCAACGGTTTTGGAAAACCGTTGGGAAAAGTCCACTTTGTGGCCACTTTTCCCAACGGTTTGGCCAAACCGTTGGGAAAAGTCCAAGGGTATACCTATCCCAATGGTTTTGGAAAACTGTTGGGAAAAGCACCCCATAAATCAACCTTCCACCCAGAATTTCCCCCAGAATCAAAGGATTTATACCAACGGTTTTGACAACCATTGGTATAGATCTTTTGATTTTTTATCAGATCTTCTTACTGAGAACATTATATAAATCAAAATTTAAAATAATTATGAGAATACATATATATATTTATGTAATTATGTTCACAAAAGTCATGTTAGGTTAGTGGTTAAGTCGTTCAATGATAAACTAGGGGTCTTGGGATCAAATCCCAGTGAATGTTTTTTTTTGAAATACATATACCAACGGTTCCATAACCGTTGGTATAGATTTTCATATTACTTATACCAACGGTTTTCCCAAAACCGTTGGTATAGACCTATCACGATGTCTTACTTGGCAACGATTCTCCAAACTGTTGGTATAGGCTATACCAACAGTTTGGAGGCCTATACCAACGGTTCCAAACCATTGGTATAGGTTAGTTTTCCAGTAGTGTATACAAATGGTTTTAACAAATCGTAAAACCGTTGTTACAGGTTCCAATAATTTTTGGGACCTCTACCAAAGGTTTTGTAGAACCGTTGGTAGAGGTATAATTTGGGTATGTACACCAATGGTTTTCCAAAACTATAGGTATAGGTCCCAGAAATTATTAGAACTTATTCCAGTGATTTTTCAAAACTGTTGGTATAGGACCATTTTTTCTATATTTATATATAATAAAATTAAATTCTTCAAAATTTATAATTATTTTTGTATATAATATCTAATTATATACACAAAAGTGGTCATAGGTTAGTGGTTAAGTTGTTCAGTTGTAAGAGAGAGGTAATGGGTTCATTACTTGCCACTATTTATTTTTACACAGAACCCATACCAACGGTTTACCCAACGGTGCATCAAACCGTTGGTATCGGTATTTCTTATTAAATTACCTATACCAATAGTTTGTTCAAACCATTGGTATAGGTCTATCCTAATAAAAAATCACCCAATGGTCCATCTAACTGTTGGTATAGGTTATACCAACAGTTTGAGGTTCTATACCAATGATTCCAAACTATTGGTATAGGTCTATCGTGATATAAAATCACCCTATATTTTATCAATCCATTGGTATAACCTATACCAATGGTTTGGGTGCCTATACCAACAGTTCTAAACTGTTGGCATAACCTTTTTTTCTAGTAGTGGAAGGAGCACATCAAGATTTATGGCATCACACTCTCGTGGAAAAGTTTATTTCTAGTCATATTTTGAATGCCCCTATGAAACAATCAACCCTATGGTGGGTCTGAAATCTAGAATTTGGTTCAAATATTATCGAGGTTAGGGGGTGGAATCTTTATATTTTAGTTTTTTGAATAAAGTACAAGTGACATGTAATGAGCTTGGGGCCTTAGCTAGTTATGGTTGGTTTTTTAGTATTGAAGGCATTTGATGCTCATCTGGATATAGATATGGATGATTTTTTATAACCTTAGATCTAGGTTTAGGTTCATGGTCTTCCTCTGACATTTGTTTCCAAAGCTAATGCAAAGCTTGTTTCTCAAAAATTATCAAATCCTTTGGGGGTCGATATTACACAAGAAGGGGTTGTTTATGAGGATAAAGGTTTCATTCAGGGTTCATGGTCCTTTATGTTCCAAATTATGGTTGGATTAGGTGGTATCCTAGTTGGATTTCCTTGATGTTCAAATGCTTGTATGACTTTTGTTATCAACGCAATAGGTCTATCCACACCTAGAGAGAGTGTCCAATAGAGTTTTCTTCCCCTCCTGGAGTGCTTTTAAAAATAGAAAATGTGTTTGGGAAGTGGCTTCAAGATAAACCTAGCAAGAAGACTAGGAAATTATTAAAGAAATTGGATAAGGAGACATTGATCATCCCTACTAAATATTTCTTTTTGTTGTCAGGGTTTACTATGCCATATTCGAAGGAAGGTTGTGAGATGAAAGTGTATTAAGGGGAAAGGTAGATATAAGATAGAAAGTATTTTGTGTTGGATGGAGTGATATATTCAAAAGGGGGGTATTAAAAATGAAAATAAATGTTTATTATTGAATTTTATGTTTTATTAGGGGATAGTAAGGGGATACATTATAATTCTTCTACATAGGGATTTATTCTAGGTAAAGTTGATATAGTTCGTAACTTTGTTTTCATTTAATTAAAGAATCAATCAAGTTAATTTGAATTAAAATGACTTAAGAAAATTAATGAAGTTTTATATCAAAGTTAAAATAGTAAGCATGCGAGGTGGGTAAAAGGGAATCTTATAAGAGGATGTTGGTTCTAAGGAGAAAGAGGTATTGAAAATTAGGTAGGATAACCTAGATATGGGGGATGAAATTATTATTTGTAAAAATTCAATGATGGGGGTTGTGAGGTAGCCCTATCAGGAGCAATGAGGGCCCTATGTTGAAATAGTTAGGGGATTGAGAACCCTTGATTATTTAGATAATTGCTTCTTTTTATTAAAAAGGATGATTATATGGTTATTTTTATTATAAATAAATAATTGATGTGGGCTGAATTTGATCAACTTAAAGAGAAGTTGGGTGGTTTTTTCCATGTTTATATTCCGTCTAAAGGGATATTTGGGGGTCTAGATTTTTTTTGGTGGAAGAAAATTGACATCCATCCAAAATATTCATATAATTATCATATTGATGTCCTTGGTTGTCAACTTATAAATACAAGATTCTTGGGAGTTATGAATGTTTATGGGTGCCTAGATTTTTGAGATATTTGGGGACTCGGTTTTAAAACCCCTAACTTTGTGTGGGTTATTTTGATGAGATTATCAGTAGTGAAGAAAAGAAAGGTTAAATAAGGAAGTGAGGGTCTCTTATTGAGAAACTTTAGGAAGTGTTGGATGCATGCTTCTTAGAGGTTTTGGGTTTTATTGGTTCTTTGTTCACTTGGTCAAACAAGTATGAGGGTGGAAATTGCATTCTTACTAAATTGAATTGGGCTCTATGTTCACCTTCTTGGCGGCCTTATTTTCTTCATAATGTGGTGTTTCATTTTCCATGGGCTTCCTGTAACCATCAAGTATTTTTGATTAATGCCGATAAGATTATAGTCCACATTCATAGGAGGATGTTTGGGATTGAAAATTTTTGGGCTTAATGTTCTGATTATGAAGTTATTATTATAGCTGGTTAGAGGATTGGATGTTAGTCTCTTGACTTTCACGGTGTTGAGGGGATGATTTGAGATATAAAAGGGAGGGTATGTATGTGGAATAAAGTATAAGTGGAGAATTCATAGAATCATAATTATACAAAGTGACAATAATACAAGCATGCTAATCATTGGTGTTGGGAAGAGACAAGGATAATGACAAGACGAGGACTATTGGGGAGTTCAACATTTGTTGGAGTGTGAGAATATTCTTTGAAGGTGGTGGGAAAAAGTTCTCTAGCTGAATGAGGGTGATTCCAATACTCATTTTTTCTATGTTAAGGCTTCTCAAAGGAAATGGACCAATTTTATATGGGGGGCTAAAAGATGTCATGGGTATTTGGGAGTGATGTTTTAGGTCGGGTGTTAGACCAAACATGTGAGTTTGGACATTGTAGAGGTGTCGAGGATGTTGACATAGGTTGGGTATTGAGTCTCGACAGATGGATCAATCTCAAGGATGGAATTATACAAGAAGTAAAAAACCACACCGTGAAATAGGGGATCACAACATGGTTGGGGGGTCATGTCATGGCCAAGGGTATCATGACATTATGGGTGCCTAGAAAAGTTATATTTTGGTCAATTCATTTATACAAAATTATTTCATTTTGATACTTAAGGTTTATTTTTTAATGTATAAGGTGTTGAGACTTTGCAGAAAAATTGGGTGAAAAGGGAGAGATCACGCAGTAACGAGAGGGGCCACACTATGAACATACATAAGGGAAATACATAAGGTTTTTTACTTAGTGAAAATACAAGGGGGAGATGCAACCATAGTGAGTGTGCAATGATCCGTGATAGGGAATTCATAGTAGGGGTCACACTATGAAGGGTTGGGTCATGCCGTAATGAGACCATAGGTAGTGGATTTAGAGATTTATTAAGGATTTTAGGGAGATGCATCTTGTCATGGTGAGGGGGACCACACCTTAGGGTTGGCCTAGCAGGGGGAATCATACTATGAACCCAAAGGTCCATGCCATGACCAAACATTTTCCTTTTTTTTAATAATTAATTAAATGGTTTAATTAATTATTTAAAAAGGAGGATAAGGCCATTTCATCCAAAACTTAGTGAAAACACCCTAATTTATCTCTCGTTCCCCTTTTTCTCCAAGTTGAATCTCAATCAAATCATACCAGTTCTTCAGATGATGAGGTATGGAGTAGTTGTGAGTAAGGTTAGTTGTCCCTGAGTGGTTATTCTTAGTTTCTTTCATATCTCTATGTTTTATGTCGATTAAGCCCTAAATCAAGGATTTTGTCAAATTTTTGGATTTCTACTCATTGATACATGATTAGGAAGATTTCTTCTATAAGTGGAGTCCTACATAATCTAGATAGGTGGTTCCTATATATTTATTGTATTATACATATATTTATGCATTGTGTACTAAATAGGCATGTATAGGGTCATGTGAGTGACTAGGAATGAAATCACGTGTATTTTCATTAGTTGAAAGAGGTTCCTAGGTGTAACCTTGTGTAATGAATGATGGGTTTAGGATTGGTCTGACATGGATTGTTTGGTTATGTCTTTTCATGGCTTATTAGGTGTGATGAAGCTAGTTATTGACGTTGTTATTCAATATGTGATAATGTATGTGGTTCCTTAGTAGCGTGTTGGGTGTAACTCATGTGAATGTGGGTGACAATGATCACCAGTAATGGGGAGATAAATGTTTATTAGTATGATTCATATGGTATTGAACATCGTTGAAAGTATCGACAAAGGCTCATCAGGATATGATCATGAGATGTTAGTGATGTCGCTCGTTGTGGGGGCTGAGGTCTTTTGAGGTCATGTGCAAATAGTACAAGTCCCATGAGGTGGTTTGGTCCACTTATTGTGGGTGTAGCCTCTATATATTCAATGAAATGGGGTGGCGGTCTTGACTATCAATATGGAGGAGGGGACACACCATAGTTTTTAATGTTTGGTGTTGTGTGAGACCACCAAATGGGAGCGAGGTGCTTTCTGCACTCGATTGGTGGTGTCTGAGGCCACTGGATGGGGGCATGAGGCTCATCTTATATGTGAGTTATGTCAGGAATTATGGGTTGGTATTAGTATAGATGGGTAACACCATGTATTATATTCATTTTCCTATCAAGACAACAGTTGGTAAATGGATCCAGAAGACCATGGGTCTTATGAAATGTATTGTGGGTGTGCCTTTGGGCTATCAATATTGACTTTGGATGGTTATATGGTTATGTCTAGTGAGTGATGTTGTGTATTATATAAATGTTTGGAAGGTTGTGGTAACTTCTAGTATGATAAACTATGGATACATCATTCCAATCCAACATTCACTAAAGCAAGTAAAATCTCATTGTGTATTGATGAGCACGGGTGGAGCAGGTTATATAAATAATATTGATTGTCATTTATTTAATTTTTGTGTACATTGTTATATGTATAAATTCTAGTCAGGGACACTATTAGTGGTGTCATACCAAGTTCATACTCACACCTTGCACGAGCCCTCTAAGATGCATACATAATTTATAACTCTTGCAATAGGTAAAGGTAAAGACTCGACATTAGGAGTCTCGAGGGGTCATAGATGCATATGGTGCACAAGTTGGATATTATGGCCGTAGATATGTTGGGTGGATCCTCAGTGTCCGGATGGTGGTATTTTTGGTTACTTTTGAATATGTATATGTGTGATCATCTTGAGGGAAATCTTATTTGTTCTCATAAGATTAGTTTGACCTTGTAGAAATTGATACATCATGTACCATGTTATGATATATGTTTAATAATGCTTCCACTTGTATTTATAGTTGATGTGTTGATGTGTGTCATTGTTATTATTTATCATCAGAGGATATATTCTCCCCATTATCACCTTATATACCCTTACTACTAGTCGATAACCTTTCACATGCTGGGAGGTGCACCTAAGGTCTAGTAACACTCTAATACAATTAATTTAGAGTTAACTAGGATGAGGAATTATAAAGTGGTATCAGATTAAGGTTATTGCAAAGTGTAATTTGTGTTTTGTTATTATTTGGGTTGTGGTATACTGGAGGTTTAGAAATTTGTTGGGACTTGGGACATATGTCATGTTGTGTGCCTAACCGCATAAGTACGGGTTGAATTCTAAGTTTATAGGAAAATTGGGATTGTTGTTTTGGTTTTCATGGTTACAACTGAGATTTTGATTTGGATAAATTGGTATTTGATGTTATTTTTTCCGAAATATTGGCCTCGAGAGGCAAGAGTTTGCAATCATGCATTATTTTAGATATATAGAGATCACAAAAAATGTGTGTATGGTGTGTGATTGCTAATTAAATCCTATAATTGATAAATGGTTTAATTATTTAAAGTGTCAATAAGAGACTAAACAATGTTTTCCTACATAGTCTCATAGTTTCATTCTACTCAGTGAATCTAGGAAGGGATCTATAAATTCAAAGGGGTCTTACTATTCAAAGCATCTGAAATAACTTATATGGAATCTTACCATATAACTTCTTAGTTAAATTCTACTCAACCAACCCAAGAATGTGATCCTACATGTGTATGATGTGTAAGGTACCTAACCATGACATGGGTAGGTGGGTCATGAGGTCGGATGGTATGGGACTTAAGAAAAGTAGGGAATTGTAAGAGCTAGCGGGTCGTACTACTCATTATCGATTCCCTAGTTACAATATTTGGACTATTATATTCATATTGAGCATGGTAATAAGTTCCTAGTGAGATTCTACCGAGAAAAATTCCATTGGAGCAGCAGGACGGTGGAGACATGGTGCCACTAAGGCATGCACCTGATGAGGCCCCTGAAGGAGGAGGTGAGTATGAACCACAAGTTGATGCTCTGAGGAAGTTAGGTCATCCACCATAGATAGAGGATTTTGGGTAGTGGTTGGATGAGTAACTCAAGGAAATATTGATGTGAGTTATATGGAGTATTGATTAAGGAGCTTAAGGAGTTGATCCATCCATGGTATACTTAACATGAGAGTTTCAGTCATAACATCCTCCTTTGTTTTCTATAGAGGGTGGAACCAAAAGGAAAAATTACTAAATTGAGTTAGTACAAATATTATTTGATCAAATTAAGATTCCACTAGGGTAGAGGGTGACGTTAGATACATATATTCTTAGAGTTACAACAAAACACTAGTGAAATTTATAGGTGTGGGTAGGTGGGCATGAGGGGATGGGTGATTTGAGGATGGTTTTGATATGTTATCAAGAAGAAAGTAAACATCTTCAATTTTACCTCATTATTAGAGGTAGTTAACTAGTTGCTTATAGTGGAGCAGAACCTGATGGATGGGAGTATACTAAGCCTGAATGTGGAGTCAGGTGAGATAGGCAGTGGTTCTTTGGGTAGTCAGAAGTGGGTACATGAGGAAACCCAATAGGGTAGTCAGTATATATGATCAATGATTCCACCATGGAGTAGATCATAAATGGTATGTTTTCAATGTGATAATTCATTGAAGGAGTTTTAATTTTATGTTCATATGGTACATCTAGAGATGCTTTGTTAGAAAACCTTGTTTTCAGTTGAGGTTTGTGGATCAGGGTAGCTCTAAAATCTGAGATAGGACTGAGAAATGTACCAGGAGCTGGTAGCTAGGATACAATTTTATGTGCAAGTCATGGTAGTGTCTAGGATACCTAGTAGTGGGGGAAGTGACTGAAAATGAGTATAACTTCACATGGAGGACAAACATCAGGCAATCTAGATTCGGTTCAACTATATATGATCGAGCCAACATAATCAAATTAGGCAAAGGATCCACCAATAATTAGAGGTATTTTGTGGGAATGCTTATTATGGTTTTGTATGACAGATACTGATTCATGATATCTATATATGATAAATGTATTAACTAGGAGCTAATTAATATGTGGGAATCAGATATTGCATAGTGGATATAGAATGTGTTGGCATCAAGTATTAAAGTGGGCATCGATATGATGCATGATGATGATAATTGATGACTGGTGGCTTTTTGTGGATAGTCGATGCATGCAAGATTTGGGATGAGACTGAGTAGGTAAACTCGGGTAGATGATTCCTATGTTAGGGGTGCCCATTAAAGGGATTGGTTATTTAAAATTATCTAAACGGGGTGACCGAGAAGACAAATTTGTTCAACATCGTCTTGGTGTTATGAGAGTGTGGAGAGTGGGATGCTAAGGTGTTGGTAAGGGATGGTCAAGATGTGGTCTGAGATAGCTTAGGGATGAGATATTGTATGGTGTGGAGGTTGTAATATCTCAGGTATTCAGTAGTAGTGGTTCAACTTAGATCTTTCACTGACCATGTGAGTTTAGACCTTGTAGAGGTGTGGGTGGTTTCAGTGTAGGATGAGGATTGAGTCTTAGGAGATAACTTGAGCTTGGGGCTAGGATTCTGTAGGAAGCATAAGACTACTCCATAACATAGGGGGTTATGGCATGGATAGGGGGGACAAGACATAGATAAGGGAATCATGTAATGAAATGTTCTTAGAAAAGTTTGATCTTGGCCAAGTCCTTGATATGTAAGGATTTAATTTTAATACGTAAGTTTTATTTTTTGATGCATAAGATTTTAGGAATTTTTAGAAAAATTGGGTGAAAAAGGGAGAGGTTACATCATGATGATAAATCTCACACCATGACCATATATAAAGTAATATGTAAGGTTTTTTCCTTGGTGAAAATCTAAGGGAGAGATTCTATGTTGTGGTGAGTGTGTGGTGTGTCGTGATGGGGGTGTAATGGTGGAGGTCACATCATGAAGAGAAGATTCACACTGTGATGAGACCCTATGCTATGAATTTTGGGTTTTCCAAGGCTTCTAGGGATATGCATCATGTTATGGTGAGGGGGACCATGCTTTGGGGTTGGTCTGGAAGAGGGCATCGTGATGTGAACCTAGAGGGTCACCCTGTGATCAGTACTTGACTATTTTTAAATAATTAATTAATTTTTTTAATTAATTACTTAAACTGGGGGGGTAAGGCCTTTTCAATAAGAACTCAATAGAAATTCCCTAATTTCTCTAACATTCCCCTCTTTTTCTTCAAGTGGTATGTCCATTAAATCGTACATGTTCTTTGAACAGTGAAGTAGGGAGTAGTTTTGGGTAAGACTAGCCATTCTCGAGTGGTTATTCCTAGTTTCTCTCAATGTATCTATGTTTTCT
Source organism: Viscum album (assembly GCA_963277665.1). Lineage (NCBI taxonomy): Eukaryota > Viridiplantae > Streptophyta > Magnoliopsida > Santalales > Viscaceae > Viscum > Viscum album. The sequence goes on along the minus strand of OY728163.1, from coordinate 1,641,556,700 downwards.
ATTAATTTATCCCTAAATCAATGATTTATTATATTTTTGGATTTCTACTAATTGAAGCTAGATTAGGTTGATTTATTCAAAAAGTGGAGTCTTATATACTTCAGGTAGATGCTAATTAGATTTCTCCTGTATTATACATGTGTTTATACACCGTGTAATAAATATGCATGGGTAGGGTTGTGTGAGTGACTGTGAACAAAACCAAATGTGATTTATTCTGGTTAAAATAGGTACATATGGGTAACCTTGTGTAATAAATGATGGGTTTATGCCTATTACACCATGGCCTATATGGTCACGTGTTTTCATTGCTTGTTGGGAATGGTGATGCCAGTTATTGATGTTGTTCTTCAAGATGTGATGATAGATGTGGTTCATTGGGAAGTTGTTGGGTGTAACTCGTGTGACTATGGGTGATGTTGATCATTGAGAATGAGGCAATTGAGGTTCATTGATATGATGTGGATGGTATTTACCATTATCATGGGTGGTGAGGGAGGTTCTCTAGGGTGTGTTTGTGAGATGTTAGTTATGCTACTCACTGTAGGGGATGAGGTTATTGGGATCATGCTCACATAGGACGGGTCCCATGAGGTGGTTTGGTACACTCGTTTTGGGTGTAACCACAATAGATTCAGAGACATATAGTGATAGTGTTGACCATCAATAGAGGAGGTGATACACCGTAGTAGGACATGGTTGGTGGTGTGTGAGACCACCAGATGGGAGTGAGTTGCTCACCACACATGGTTGGTGGTGTTTGAGACCATGAGATGAGGGAATTATGATCACTTTATATGTGAGATATATATGGGTTGATGGGCCTGGATTGGTAAGGATGGGTAACATTGTGTCTTGAGTTCATCGGGATGTTGAGTTGGCGGTTGAAAAAAAAAACTCAAAAGACCGTGGGTCTTGTGACATAGATTATGTATGTGCCTTTGGGGTGTTGGTATTGACTCAGAGTGGTTATATGGCTATACCTATCATGTGATTTCATGTTGTATGGAAATGGTTGGAAGGCCAAGGGAATTTCCTGCATGATCTATTATAGATACATCATTCCACTCCAACATTGGATGAAGTGGGTAAAATCTCATCATGGCTTGATGAGCATGGGTGGATGAGGTTGTGTAAATATTATTGGTTTTCATTTATTGAATTTTTCATGCACTAAAACTATAGGAAAATAGGAATTTAGTGGCATTTTTTTGTTCAAGGAGATAAAGTAACAATTATTAGTGTACACAAAAGTTAAATTTAGTCCCAGTGGCTAAATTTATAGCTCAAAAGAAACATAAATACCATGTAAGAGATAAAAAGATAAGAAATTTTAGTATTTGGCTCTATTATAAGTGGGAGTTTGTTGGAGTTGGTTCCCTATAACCAAAATTATCATGTAATTTTGATTACTAGACCATATTATTATCACATGCTAAATTTACTTCTACATATTTTTCATGATAATGTCTTTAGAGTATTTATCCCATAAACATGTTATAACAGATCCAAACTATAATTAAAAACCTATATATGCTAATATTATATTCTTAAAACTATATTCCATGGTTTGAATACATCAGTATGATGAGGACATAGATGATTTTTGACTATCAAGTGTTGGAGGCTCATAAGAATTTGGACTTATTCTCACAAAGTTTGTACTTATTGATCTTTAAGAGTTCATGAAGATAGACCTTCCAATAGAAACACCACATAATTAATGTGTCATTATATGTCTTTATCTACGAGTGTGTGTACTGGTTCTTAGACTTGAGATCATTATCAATGTGTATCCTGATTCACTTACTTAAATGCATGATGAAATCATTCTATATTTATATATGGAGAAGTAGTTTGTGTCTGGTGTGACATGACTAGCCTAACATTAATTGAATGGTTAAGATAGAATATGTTCATTCTGATTTATGGAAGTAGATATCTCTAAACCTTTGATTGATATAGAAGTGTCTGACTAAAAGACAATGTCACATGTATTCATCTTTCTTGATGAGATATCAGTTGATAAAGGGATCATATTACATAGGGGAATTCATAAGAAGGTTATTGTTACTACTTATATGACTTATCCCTTTCTTTATGGGGTATTATTTGTTTCTAAATACTTATATTGGTCCATGGGTTGGGCCTATTTCCATATAGAAATGAGCCTTATAGCAATCCAAGCTTGACGTACATGGGCATTACATTTCTTTTTTGGAATACATAATACATTACACAAACAGACGACCAAAGACCATATTAGTTTAGTGTATTTGGAAACTTGGAGCACATTCTTCTAGCTTGGTGAAAGATCTTCAACATCTCCCATAAAGATCTTCCCCATTAGTTTTCCTACCTAAAACCTTTCTTTATATCCTAGGGAAAAGAAAACATAAAATGGGTGAGCTCAAATGATCAGTAAGGGTAAACATGGAGAATATAAAACAAACCATAAAAATAAGAATACAAAAACATGAACATAAAGTTTAAATATCAAAATCTTGAGTCATGAAATAAGTATTGGCAGTTTGTAAGGCATAAATCATAAATGAACATGAACCATGATAAAATAACTTTGACATAAAGCATGAAATTATGGAAAAAAATAAGCACATAATTTGATTTCCATGGTAGCTAAGGTATTTCTTCCAAGACCATCATATGGGACAAAGTCCATTACTGAACTCGGTTTAATTTCCATTCTAGGCATGTATTACTGAACCATATTTAATTATCATTCCAGCCCTGTATTACTGAACCAGATTTACTTTCCATTCTAGTCATATCTATCTCATGAGATATAAATCTTTACCCAATGCATTTTAGGGAGATATAGGACCCACCCATCTCATAATGAAACCATTCTTACATGTTTCACAAAAACATAAATCATTCATCATAGCACAACCCATGAAATAGAATGGGTTTTTTAAATATCATTCCATCATAACATAATTCATATAAAATATCATTCTATCATTAACACAATCAGATCATAGTAATAATAGGGATATAAACATAACCCTATTTAAATACCATCATCTTAGATGAAAAATAATTTTGATAAAACACTTGAAATTAATTCTTGAAGAAAATATTCTTTCTTCTTCAAAAACATTTTCTTTTCTCAAAATGTCGTGCAATTTTAAAAGAAAATAATTTATTTGAAAATAAACTTGAAATAATTTAGAGGAAGCTTCATGGAAATAATGTTTCATGAAACCGTAAAAATATATCCATACCATATAATTTTAAAAATACATTATCATCGTACTTTTTCCAGAAAAGTCAAAAAGTACCTCAAATCAAATAATGATAAAAGATTCCTTTCATACCATTTAATAAAAATTCACCAATGGGTAAATTTTAATTTAAACAATATAAGAATAATAGAAATAATATTATATATATATATTTAAAACATGTATGTGGATGATAAATACACCCCAATAAATACTTACGTATAAACAATCTCAGATAATAATAAGATTGCAAAATTATCCCTTACCTTAGGTTTGATTTCTTCCGTATGTATCTGAAACTCCAGTATAGTGGGTTTAAACATATTATTAACTTATAAAAGAACCATAATAATATCTGTGATATCATATATTATTCACTTATGACTTTATACTACCCGTTTATTTATCAATTCCATGTTAAAGCAACATTTTGGGTAATAATCGTTTTATTTATCGTATGTGTTTTGACTTGTTATTCTTGATCTTATTACTTATATCATGATTTAATTACTTCCATAACATAAAACATGATTTATATATCATAAATATTCAGTATAGAAATATATATAATAGATAGATAAATGAAATTAAATACACCGTTCATGGAGACGGTAGGGTGTATGTACACATGAATGTTATTTATGTTTCCTTATTAAATTGAATGGAAGCAAGTAAATGACATATATATATATACACACATAAATATATTAGAATTATTATTTCATATATTTCATTATTATTTATTATATATACTTTATAATAATTCTTGAATGGTTAATGTGGAGAATGAATCTCATCGCGTCGTGAAGACGGTAAGCCGTACGTACGCACAAACGATGATATCATTCATTTAATGGTTAAATGATATGGAATTGGATGGTATATTAATTATAAAGAATAATTATCATGTTATATTCATTATTTAAATCCATTATACTAATCATTATACCCATCCAAATTAAGTATTGTTGAATAAAAAATTATATCACGACGTGGAGACGGTAAGCCGTACTTACACACGCATGGTGATATTGTTATTTGTAGGATAGATAAAAGGAGCTCTAAGGTTGTAACATAAATATAGTAAAATATAATAGTGTATAATATACTTGATTTATTACTTTATTATGGAAACAACATAAAAATATGAAGTAGAAGAAGAAACGAATTTTGAAAGAGGTGATAATATAATTACCTCTTTTCCGAGTATCCCCTTTTGATTTGCACAAAAGGTATCCATAGGATGGATTTATACACAAAGTTTGGCCTATAGGAGGAATTTAGGGATTTTGTGATCTTATTTTAGTAGAACTTTGATGAGACAAGGGGCTTGAAAGGTGTGAGTAAGTGGGTAGAGGTGGTGGCCTTTTATAAGAGGGATGAAGGGAACTTTAGAAAAATCTTGAAATATTAATTTATTTTAAATCGAGTTTCGGTTTTTAATGGCCCCAAACTAATTTATCTAGAATATAATATGATTATGGGTCTAAATTCTCTCAACAAATAGGTTTTAGACAAGTTTATGTTACAAAATTAACCTTATCTTTTAGCTTTAACCCTTAGTTATTAACTCTTACCATGTCTTCTTGTATTTTCATATTATATGGTTACTATAGTTACTATAAAATGACAAGAGAATCAAAAGTGTATCATTAATAAAAATTTTAACATTATAAAAGTCAGTTGGACGAAACTTAGATTTTTATGACTATTATATCATTTAATAAAATAGTATTTGTTTTAAAAACTCATTTATGTCAATTTTGAAACTATTTAGTAATTGATTTTTGTTAAAGTCATAACAACTTGATTCCTTCAAAAAAATGCTTTAAATAAAATATAACATGTCAAATTCATCCATAAAATTCATGTATGGCATAAAAATTTTCAAATTTTATTTATTTTAATATTTATAATATCATTTATTTGAATCTTTCATTAATAGAGTAATCACTGCATCATCATTGGGTCATAAATAAATTTAATTATTTAATGTCTAAAAATTAAAAATAAAATACCATGATGTATGAAATATTTTTATATTTCTAATAACTATTAATAGTTTAAGATATCACTTATATAACTCGAATTAAAATTATTTTAGTAATAAAATACATGGTTATGTTATATTTCCATTTACTTTAAATTAATTATTATAACATGTCATTTTCACACCCAAGTGACTCCATTGGGTCCTAAAATCTACCTAATCATGCTAATGGTCAGAAATATATGATCCAATATGATTATGACATGTTTTATGGTAGTTTTATATTATTATAATATTATTTTTTACCCTTATTTACCTGATTTACCCTTTAACCATGGTAAATAAAAATAATTACCGAAGTTACTATTCATAATGTATAAAAATAAAAGATACCTATCGACACAATTGGGAAATTATTATTAAAAATATGGAATCCATTTTTCTAAATTCAGAACACATAATTGTCAGAAATTAATTTAAAATTAATTCCCATTGTCAAAACCAGAAAGCAGGTTTTAAGAAGTAAAAACTATCAAAAGATTGACATGTGTTTATATCTAATTTAAATGTAAAATTAATTTCAATGAAAAAAATTGTATTAAATAATAAAATAATAATCTAATCACACTTTAAAACCAATTAAAAAGATAATCTAACTATATAAATAAATTAGACGAAAAGGTTGTTTTGAATTAAAACACAGTATTTTTCACTATTCATCAAAATATGAATTTTATCAGAAAAATACCAAAAATTAAACCAAAGTAATTTTTTATGTCCCTATTACAAATAATAAGTTTATTTTGTCAAAAATAATATATAAAAGTGTTAAAAACTAGATTTAAAATGGGTGCACCATCAAAAGATGGAAAAACTGCATTTTTTGAAAAATACTTCTTTTATCCGAAAAATTGAATTTGTTATTATATCATGTATAGAAAATACATAAGATTAATTTTAATGTTATATAAAATTAAAAACGTGGTTAATAATATTCATAATGACTTTTTTATATCCCATTAAATAATAATATTTCAATAATATATCATTTTTTAGTGAAACTCGGTATTGCATACAACGTAAGCTATTGAGAAAGGCCGCTCTTGCGTATAACGCAAGCCAAGTTAGTGTTGCGTATAGTACAATATTTCTTTGGTTTTTCTTATAACATAATCCAAACATAGTTATTTTATACATTAAACAAAATTTATACTCAGTTTTGCGTGTATCGTACGCCAACTCGGTGTTGCGTGTAACATATGATAAATCAGTTTAGTGTGAAAGGAATGTTTGACTTAGTGCATTGTAAGATATAAATGAAAATTTTAATTTACTCAGAAAAAATGGTCCATAAAAACTTTAGGTGTAACATTATACCCCCCTTAAAATGAATTTCTCCCTCAAAATTCATCGGGGTTATAAAAGTTTTACTACTTGAAAGTTTCTTTCATAGAAACCCACACCATAAAAAAAAGAATACTAAAACTTTGTTTTAAAAAGGAAGGTTAGAAACAGAATGGTTACCCAAATTAACTTATCACTAGGTTTCCACATAGGAGAATATATATGAGAAGTGAAAACATGGATATATAAGGAAAAAATATAACCATCAAATTCTGATGGAAAGTGATAGAGAACAAGGTTTGGAGAAAGTTAACAACCAGAAATCCATACATCTGTGACGATTTAAGGGACCATCTGATTCATCGGATAAGATGGTACTTAAATAACATTTTTGGTTTTCAAGATCCTTTCCCTAAATTTGAAGAGTTTTTTATGAGAATAAATACTTACTTGATTTGGGTACAATCTCACCGTTGTTCGTGCCTTGAACAATTTCCACTTCATCTCTTATTTAAAGAAATGAAGTTGAATTTTTCATCCTTGAAGTGTTATTAGATCATGCGAAAGAATTATAGGTCATTCAATCTATCTCAACAAAAAGGTTAACATAGGTAATCAAATATTCATAAGTCCACCTTTAGTGAGATAATACATTAATCTAACAAACTTCAACTGGAATATAACTTATACTATCCATAAATGAATAACATTAAAATCCTTCCAAAAACTGAAAATATAAAACATTATAAAGATGTTTACTAAAACTACTTAACATTTATCTCCCATATCTCATATGGTAGTTCTTGGTTGTCACATTCTAAACATGTGAATAACTTAATCATGTATTCTCTTGAAACATGATAATAAAATGAATTACCATATAAACTTAGTGAAAACATTCATTCTATCAAAATTAACTCTTTACACACACCAAAAATACCAAAAATTCTATATACTCAAACCATGATATCACTTTGTCCTTATATTGGTCGTGAGGTTATTAATACTATCAACCATCTCATTGTCTCCTTATCCCTTCATTATATGCATATCATGTGCTTTCTAAAAATATGTCAATCACTTTTCATGGTTATTGATACCATATACTTATGGAAAACCACAATGGACCAATACATAGATATTCCAATATTCCATAATACTATAAAAGAGACTCTACAACACTATTTTGGAATCACATTAGATAAACACTTAATCATTCCACCACTTCATTGTCATACTAAACATGTCCAATAGTGATCGCATGTGATTTGCCTTTGTCTTTGTCCTTAAGAAGTTTTTGATGTCGATAATCATCTACAACCCTTGGATTAGGGCATTGGTTAGCATAATGCCCCATTTCATTACACTTGTAGCATTGAAGTGTGGGTTGTGCGTTCTCTGTAATCTTTTCTCTATTTACATCATTAGAAAACTTTTTCTCATTAATTCGACACTCAACTACTCGATGACCTTATTTTCTACACTTAAAACATTTTCTAATCCCTTTAAGACAATCCCCATTATGCTTATTTCCACACTTTGAGCATAAAGAAACATCCATCTTCTTTTCACCATTGTTTTGAGACACTGATAGGAAGCTGAGTTTTCCCAACACTTTTATACCAACAGTTCAACAGAACCATTGGTATAGGGGTCCTTTACCAACAGTTTATTCAAACTATTGGTAAAGGTTGAGTTAGTGAAGTATTTCCCAATGGTTTGAAGAAACCGTTGAGAAATCTACAAATTATTCTCCCATTACCAATGGTTTGTACAAACCGTTGGTAAAGTACATGACTTAGGAAGGCTTTCCCAACTATTTTTCTAAAACGTTGGTAAAGATTATCTCTCCCAACAGTTTTTTAAAACCATTGGGACAGTTTTCCCCTAAATTGCCAGCGAACCCGATCTCCCATCCACGCGATTGAAGTGCTAAAGCCGAGACCTAATACCTCTCTCACTTGGAAAATTTTCACCAGATCCATCTTCAATCACAAAGTTGTTTTGTTCTACACTTCAAATATATAATTAGTACCTTATGTTTAATGTTTTGCATCTATTTTTTTTTTGTTTTTATTTGTCTTAAACCTGAGGTTCGTGCAGTATGCTACCCAACAATTTCAATTTGATTTGTTTTCTGTTTTTGTTCTTCTGTCATTTGTGAATCAATTTATTTTAAGTGAGGGGGTGCAGGTGGTGGGAGGTGTAGTGGGTGGGGGTACAATGGGTGGGGGGAGGGGGTGTGCTGGTGGGGGTGTTTAGGTGTGGGTGTGTGTGTGTGGGGGGGGGGGGGGTGCAATGAGTGAAGGGGGATGTACAGGTGGGGTGTGTGTAGTGGGGGGGGGGGGGAGTATGTTGGGGGTGAGGTGGGGGTGGGTTGTAAAGGTGGGGGTGGGGGAGGGGGGGTTGTTCAAGTGGGGGGTGAAGGTGGAGGGGCAGTGCTGTGAAAGTGGGTGGGGGAGGGGAGTGTGCAGGTTGGGGGGTGGGCTGGTGGGGTGGGAGTCTGTTGGGGGGTGAGGTGGGGGTGGGGTGGGGTGTACAGGTGGTGGTGGGGGGAGGGGGGTTGTGTAGGTGGGGGGGGGGGGTAGGTGGGGTGTGGCTGTGAAAGTGGGTGGGGGGAGGGGAGTGTGCAGGTTAGGGGGTGGGCCGGGCAGGTGGGAGTATATTGGGGGGTGAGGTGGGGGGGGGGGTGAGGTGGGGGGGGGTACAGGTGGGGGTGGGGGTGGGGGGAGGGGGGATGTGCAGGTGGGGGAAGGGGGGTTGTGCAGTGGGTGGATGGGAGGGGGGGGGGGTTGTGCAAGTGTGGGTGGGGGGGGGGGTTGTGCAAGTGGGTGGGGGGGGGGGGGTTGTGCATGTGGGGTGGGGTGGGGGGTTATGCAGTCGGTGGATGAGAGGGGGGTTGTGCATGGGGAGTCTGCTAGGGGTGAGGTGGGGAGGGGGTCTGTGTAGGTGGGAAGTCATCACTTCCATAGTTAACCAATAAGCACTAGGAAGTCATCACTTCTAGAGATTTGGATAGGTTTGATGCCTCTTTGGTTTTGGTTCTTGTCTAGTCATCTTGATGAGTAAGACATTACATGATCTAAAAGTGACATCAACTATATAGGATGAATTCCTTCTCCCACAACACATTTTTCTAGAAATAATATATCCTTGGAATGTTGTGGGAGCCTTTTAGAATCCAATGCCCTAACATTTTCCCAATTGCAAACTTGATACCATCATGTTATTAAGTCACTAATCCTACCAAATTGAATTTTCACTAAAAAATACTATTCTAATCCTTAACACTCATTGTTTGTTTTTCATAACATGAATGCCAACCCAATTAAATCTCATAGTTCTCAGTCACACCCCCGTGGACAACCCGCCCTCCCCCTGGACACCCCCTACCCCCTGGACAGCCCCGCCACCCTCATGGACAGTCCGCCCACCCCCCTGGACACCTCGTACCCCCTGGAAAACCCCGCCACCCCCGTGGACAGCCCGACCACCCCTGGACACCCCCTACCCCCCTGGACAACCCCAACCCCGTGGACAGCCCTCCCACCCCCTGGACACTCCCCCCACCCCCTGACACCCCACCCCTGGACACCCCTACCTCCCTGTACAACCCCCAACCCCGTAGACAGCCCGCCCACCCCCTGGACACTCCCCCACCCCCCCAGACACCCCCACCCCCCTGGGCACCTCGTACCCCCTGGACAACCCCCCACCCCCGTGGACAACCCGCCCACCCCCTGGACACCCCCTCCCCTCTGGACAGCCCCGCCACCCTCGTGGACAACCCACCCACCCCTCTGGACACCCCGTACCCCCTAGACAGCCCTGCCACCCCCCGTGGATAGCCCGCCCCCGATTACACAGAAGCAGATAACTCTGTATTTACCCCGATTTCCAAAAGCCCCCGCGCAGGTGAACCCTAACCCGAGGGGTGCGCTTGACTTGGGGAACTAATTGGGTAATGAAAGGTATGACCATAGGGGTGCCAAGAATGAGTTATTTAACATGAGTGAATGATTTGGGATGCCTATAACACATAATGGGACCTAAGTCATGTGCCTTTTATATGAGACCTATTGAAAATGAATATAAATAAATTTTAATTTAATTTTTGAGTACATGTTCTTTGATTAATGATTTGGAATTCCTTGAAGAAACCAACCAAGGATTCATTTTAAAAACATAACTTTTAATTCCATTTGGAAACCCCCTTGGATTTATAATGATTTGGTTTAGAATACCTTGGGTAAATCTACCTTGGATTTATAGTGATTATGATTTAGGAAGCCTTGGGGAAGTCCCCCTTGGATTCCAAACTAGAGGCCTCTCTCTTTACATAGGCTGGGAACTCCTTCCTCCCTATAAATCCATCTGAAGTCAATCAATTTTTTAGTTCTACACTCCAAATCTGTAAGGATTAACTCAGTTTTAATGTTTTTCATCTATTATTCTTTGTTTCTATTTTAATTTGACCTAAACCAGGTGGTGACTTGTGTGTCATGACATACCCAATAAGTGTATTTTTATTTGTTTTCTATTTTCGTTTTACAATTAAAGTGTCATGATTATATAAATCAACTTGATTTGAAGTCTTCATACCCACTCCTTTTATGTAGTTAGTGAATCATATCGACTAATGGAGGTGCTGGTGAGATGTATCCTCACTCAAAGATGGTAAATCGTTTTTTAGTCATATTTTCTCAAGGTGGGTAATGGATATAAGGATGATCCATGTGAAGGGATTGGGGACAGTTGGGGTAGTAGGGTAGGTGGTTTTCCTTTTTTTAGTGGGGTGATATGGTACTTTATGTGGACTTTAGTTTGGGTGTTCTGAAATGTACTAACTTTTCACAATATTTCCATTTTTTAGCATCAATAAATTATTTAAAAAACTCTCTTTACACATTCTGCATCTTTCATGAAAAGCCGTCACTTTGTAATATCTTGAACAATGTTCTATCAGGTCTATGATGTCTTCTTGTATGTGATAAATGAAAAAAATTAAAAAACACATCTCACCTCAAATTTAGGCACACATAACTGAATTAGTATATCTTTACATTATTTTAATATTTCACTACATCAACTAGAAACTCCTTCCTTTATCGTTTACTTAAATATATTTTTGGTTAAACTTAAATCTTATTGAATTTATTATGACCAAATGAGTTATAACAATTATTTTTACGGAATGGATAGAAGTTGGATGTATGAAACCAATCGGATCTCAAGCAATTTTCAAAATAATTTGGAGGTATTTTTAGATTTTTCATTTCACAATGCTTCATATAGTGGTCACATACACTTCCCATGTTCCAATTGTGTTGGTAGACCTTGGTTGAGACATGAAGAAGTGAGATACCAATATAACCAAATATGGTTTTCAAGAAAACTACTATGTGTGATATCACAATGGGGAGAAAATGAAATCTCAAATTGTTGATGATCGAAATGAAAGGACTGGACTGGAGAATTTGTTAAATGACCGGTTTTTGTTTATTCGTCATCATGAAAAAGAAAGGATTTCTACTCAATAATACTTCTATATGAGGAAAGATGATGCATCTAATGAAAATGATGATATTTTCAGGGTGAAAAAATTGAATGATGCTGCCATGACTCCAGTATATCGACAGTGCGATAAAATGAAAAAGATGGAATTTTTAATCTGATTGTTTCATGGGAAAACTATGTATGGGATTTATAATATAGAAATAAATTACATTCTTGCCTTCTTAAAGGAATTACTTCTAGATGATGCAGATATTCCCTCAAACCACTATATGTCATGGAAGTTAGTTAAAGAACTTTGATTTTCAAGAAAAAAAATTCATGATTGCCCGAAAGATTGTAGTTTATTCTGGGAGGAAACTGCTGAACAAAATTATTGTATAAAATGTGGCACATCCTATTGGAAGTCAAAATCTGATGGAACACCATCCCGCATTCCATATAAAGTAATGTGACACTTTCCATTGATCCCAAAACTCCAGAATCTTTTTATGTCTGATAAAATATCAATAAAAATGAGATGACATGATACCAAGAGAAAGAAGAATAATGATGAGTTGGTTCACCCTGAAGATGGATTTGCATGGCAGAGATTTGATGCTCGATATCTTGATTTTGCAGCTGACATGCATAATGTGAGGCTGGGTCTTTCATGTGAAGGTTTTAATCCGTTTGGGAAGATTCTTACTTCGCACAACACATGGCTGGTTTTTATACACATTTATAATATTCTCCCATGGTTGTGTATGAAAAAACCTTTCACTTTTATGAGTATACTCATATCTGGACCTTCTGATCCTGACATTGATATTGACGTATACATGCAACCTTTAATAAAAGAGTTAAAACTTATTTAGGATGTGGGTGTTCACATATACGATGCATATTCGAAAGACATATTTCAGATGCGTGCTGCGCTTATATGGACGATCAATGATTTTTCAGCTTATGCAATGATGTCTAGATGGAGCATGAAGGAAAAAATGTCATGTCCTATTTGTATGAAGAATACATGATCCAGAAGACTGAAACATCGTTGTAGTTTCAGTTTTATGGGACATCGACGATTCTTTCCAATGGACCATCCATATAGAAATAATCGTCAAAGATTTGATAATGCCATAGCGACTGATGATCCACCTTAGCGTATGTCTAGAACTGACGTGCTTAATGAATTGAAAGATTTCAGTTTTTCATTCGGGAAGGGTCAAATGAAATATGGAAAGAGAAAGAATGTTTTCCACTAAAACCTGTTACAATTGGAGAAAGATGAGTATCTTTTTTGATTTGCCTTATTGGTCAACCAATTTTTTACGTCATTGCTTAAATGTAATGCATATTGAAAAGAATGTATGTGAAATCTTGCTTTCGATACTTCTAAATGTTAAGGTAAAGACAAAAGATGATTTACGGTCTCGACGCGACTTGGTGGATTGGGGCAGCAGACCAGAATTGAATATTGTGCGTATGAGTGAAAATAAATGGCAAGTTCTATGTGCTTCTTATGTGATGACACCTACGGGAAAAAAAATCTGGAATTATTAGAGACTATTAGAGTCCCTGATGGATATTCAAGCAACATATCTAAACGGGTGAACAGAAGAGAGTTGAAGCTAAAATCTTTGAAGACTCATGATTATCACATTCTTCTGCATGAGTTTATTCCAATAACAATCTGTTATCTTTTATCCAATAATATAAGGGTGACTGTTATTCATTTGTGCCATTTGTTTAGAGATATTTGTGCTAAGAATTTGTCCAAGTCTTTATTGCAAAAAATGTTGACAGATGCCCATTAATTTTGTGTGAGTTGGAGAAAATATTTCCTCCATTATTTTTCACATGCATGCTGCATCTGACTATCCATATTCCCACTAAAATACTTCTTAGAGGACCTATTTATTTTTGTTGGATGTATCCAACTGAAAGAAATATGTACACATTAAAGTCTTATGTCCAAAACAGGAATCATCCTGAAGGTTCTATCGTGAACGGTTACTTGGATTAAGAATGTATGGATTTTTGCTCAATGTATTTATCTGATCTTACTACAAGAATGAACAGAACAATGAGAAATCAAGAAGAATAGTATGAGAAAATTGAACCCACTTTCCCATCACTTCCTCAAATAGGAGGAATTCCTAGATCATATACATTGAATACATTAAGCCTTGAAGAGCGGGAGATGGCACACCACACAGTTTTGTTCAACTGTGATTTTTTCGATGACTACATCAGGTAACTAAATTGAATATGTATATCTTACACATATATTTTTAAAATATTTATATTTTTTATATATAGGGAACATAAAACAATGATAAATAGAAAGCATCGTTCTTTATCTTTTATAAGGAGGGAGAATTTTCATAACAAAGAGTTTTCTGCTTGGTTAAAATTAAAGGTAAAAATATTACTGTTTAAAATAATTAAATCAATATTTAATTAAGTTTAATATTCATTTATATTGTAGGTATTGAGTTTTCCTGCTGACTCTGTCTCTGAGGAAACAAGAGCTTTGTCTTTTGGTCCTAATATCGTGGTTCGTGACTGTAAATAAATTATTATCAGTGGGTACAAATTTATTGTCACTGAAAAAGAAAAGAACATGAGAACACAACATGATGGTGTTATGGTTACTGCCACGACAGATTGTTATGATAGTGCATCAGATAGTAGACCGTGATTTGAAAATGTGGGTTATTATGGAGTCTTTGAAAAAATAATAATGTTGAATTATCACTCTCATGGATGAGTCACGATGATGATATGTCATTGGTTTGATTCGATGACGAGACATGACACATTTATTGATGATTATGGATTTCGAGTAATTAATATGACTCGCACTATTGCTACCGAAGAACCATATGTATTGACATCAATGGCTAAACAAGTTTTTTATGTCAAAGACCAACTTCGACCTGAATTTGGTGTCATAGTTGAAGTAATTCCAAGACATATTTTTGATGATGGTGATAATGGAATTGACACCATCCCCACTGCCATTAGAACCAATCCATTTATTTCTTTTGATGACTCCAATAACTTAATTGTCAGAGTTTACTGTGAACCTGAAGTTATGGTGGGAAATATATAAAATCATTCATTCATGTTCTCAATTCTTTTGGTTTACCTCGAGTTGGGTTGTTAAGTTTGGTTCTATTCAAATTGATTTAATATTTATTACAAATATGTTTTATCCGATTTGACTGTTATGTGAATTTTCAATGTTTATTGGTTGAAATTTTTATTTGAATTGCATTTTCTAATTTGGAATTAAACTGTATTTAAACCTATAAAACCAACATTTATAACTTCGTGAACATTTCAATGCTTCAACTATGATTTGTATAAAATTTGTATGAATCTAAGAACTCTATTTAACATTTTACCAGGTAATGAACAAGATGGTTTGTATTCTTCTGCAAAACATGTATTGAAACCTACATCATCTACCTGAGCTAAAGAAATTAAAATTTTCCTTAATTTTGACAATTGTTTTTCTACTTATGAATCTGGTAGAATCAATGTTCTATGATTTTAATAGACTGATGACACTTAGTAAATAATTATCCTACTAAAAATTAAATTTTTTTATTACATATTGTATGATTTATTGACTTTATTATATATTTGTTCAAGCTCACCTAAAACAATGGTTAGTTAAATTATCCATAAATCCCCCAATTCACTCTCATTTATTTTGTTTTTTGAGTTACACATTAGTTATCCTTTTATATTTACTTCCATATTTGTTTTCAAATGTAGGAAATGAAACCAATTGAAGAGAGGCGACAAAAACAAATTATGGATAATAATCGTCGCATGATTGAGCTGGGCATTCCACCACTAGTGCCTGCAGTGAGTATTTTATTTCAAATATATTTATTTAAATTATATATAATTTCATGTGATTAATTTTTTTTAAACATTTTTTCAGGGTCCATCTATTAGGCGAAAATTATTTGATGAGCAGCCTAGTAGTGGTCCCAGTACTCGGGGTGTTTGTACGAGGGGAGGGGGTGGTACAGGAGCTAGACGATCTGGTCGACGTACCCGATTAGACCCTTCCCCTTCCACTAACATACCATCCATCCCACATTCTGATCCTGGTGTTCCATTAAGGACACACATGATATTTAGGCCTCCCATGTTTTCACCACCCTTTACATCTGACCCTCCTCACCCATCTGTACCATATCTGATGATGATTTCCACTCCCCATACAACATTTGGCCAGCCATCCCTGTTATCTTCTTTTACTACTGCTTTGATCTTTCCGGGATTTTATATTCCATCTTCTTCAACTCCTGCTTCACCAGAGTCTGTCCCTAAGGAGCATACATTAGGACTCACTCTATCTATACAAGGTGTTCTTTCAATTTCTGCGGATCCAACGACAACCATTGATCAGACTACCGCAGGTATACTTATACAACCCTAACAAATTGTTACACCATTATTTATTTTCATTATAACATGTATTGATAAAATATTTTTTTCTTTCATAACAGATACATCTACTGATAGGAGGTGGGGGAGGGGGCATACATGCATGCATGCAGTGTAGAACCATCACACGCAGTTGATGGTGGACTACAATGAAGATAGTCAGATGATTGAAAAATCAGGGCAGTAATGTCAGAGTTTTTTGGCGACGCTTTCCAAATACTCCGACATCATTCCTGCCAGCCCGCTCTCATGGAGACAGCTACCAAATGAAGTTAAGGATAAATCCTGGGCATGATTTGTGCATTGGCTGACATGCTAGAGTGGGAACAGAGTTAGAGGTATTCCCTATTGTGGATGATTGTCCGTTAGAATAGTACCGACATATGATTACTCATTGGATGACTAGCCAATTTACAATATTAATAAAATTAGAGGTATTTAAATGAAAATTTTCATGTTTTTCGTTAATACTAATTATTGAATTTTATTTAGGATGCATTTGGAAAAAATAAAAAAAATTGATGCTAAGAAATACGTCCACACATTGGAATGTACTACGATGCTAGATCATGAGAGACAACAGGTATGAAAATTTATAATCTTTCTTTACGACTTGCACTTTCTATTGCTTCCTTCATAATTTATTCAATTGATAAAGTTGTTATATAATTTTTAGTTATGAAATTACTATTTTTTTGGTATCCTATTTTTAATTTTGGTTTCCTATATTCAATGTCATTGTAGAGGCATAAATTGAATATAGAACGATGCGTGCCTCGAGCAAAACTATTTTGCTTGAGTAGAAAGAAGAAAGATGGAAGTGCGATTAATGAACCGACTCAACAGCAGATTGTAAGTTTTACTTTGTAGATTTAAAATTTTAATCTCTATTTTGTAACTTAATAATCTATTTATATTTGTAACAGGATGCTTTAGAGGCCCTTTATTCCCAGGGACTTGACAATTTTGGGCCAAACGATCACTTACATCAGGTGTTGGGAGATGAGCACCCTGGTAGAGTATGCTGCTGACTTGGGAAGAGTATAGTTCTGCCGAGGTATTGGCCCTCCTCAGGTACGAGTTTTAGTGCCACTGAGTTGCAACAGGTTAAGGCACAGGAAGAACATGCTAAAAAAAGGGCCATAGAGACGACAGAACAGTCTGCTATGACAAACACTGCATTTATGAAACTAATGGAAGCTTTACGTCCAGCGCTTCGACTAGAGGCCAGCACTGCTTGTGATGAATATATTTCATCGATGCATTCTATATATGTTGCACCAGGTGGAAGTTCTAGTGGTGGTTGAGACGATGGTGAGGAGGAGGCCGAGGCGGAGGAGGAGGAGGGCGAGGAGGAGGCTGAGGCTGAGGAGGAGGGTGAGGAGGAGGCCGAGGCGGAGGAGGGCTATGAGGAGGCCAAGGCTGAGTACGAGGGAAAGGAGGAGAGCAGGGATGATGATGGGGACGACGATGAGGACGAGGGCGAGGGTGAAGATGATGGTGATGATAGTTATGGTGATGAGGGACAGATTGATCCGTTACATTTTTTACTAATATTACTGACCTTTGATGTTTATTGATTTGTTGTGCCTAAATATATGTTTGATTAGGTAGGTCACATTATATTTATTTTTTTATCTATAAATAATAAAACTTGATTTGATGATTTTTTGTGAAATCCCCCTATTTTAATGAAATTGTAATTTTTAGTGGAATTTAGAAAATTGGTGGTCCGATTAGAAGTTGATATAATGAAATTATTATTTTAACCTTGAAATAATTTTCTTAGAAAATATGTAAATACCATCCCATGAACCCGAGATAGCCCCCCCGGTCATCCCCATGGACAGACCCCTGGGCAACCCCCCCACCATCCTCCCTGGACCCCGGACAACCCCCCGGACAGCCCCCGAACAACCCCCCAGATAGCCCCCCGGACAGCCCCCCATCCTCCTCCCTGGACCCCGGAAACCCCCCCAGATATCCCCTCTCCTACCTGGACCCCGGACAACCCCTATAAAACCTCCCCATCCTCCTTCCTGGACCCCAAACATCCCCCCAGACAACCCCCCCACCCTCCTCCCTGGACCCCAGACAACCCCCCAGACAGCCCTCCGGACAGCCCCCCCTCCTTCCTGTACCCTAGACAGCCCCCACCCTCCTCCCTGGACCTCAGACAGCCCTCCCTCCTTCTTGGACCCTAGAAAACCCCCCACCCTCCTCCCTGTACCCCGGACATCCCCCCAGACAGCCCCCCAGACAGCCCCCCACCCTCCTCCCTGGACCCCAAACAACCCCTCAGACAACCCCCCACCCTCCTTCCTGGACCCCAGACAACCCCCCACCCTCCTCCCTGGACCCTGTACATCCCCCCGAATAGCCCCCCACCCTCCTCCCTGGACCCCAGACATCCCCCCCAGACATCCCCCTAGACAACCCCCCAGACATCCCCCCGGACAGCCCCCACCCTCCTCCCCGGACCCTAGACACCCCCTCCTTCCTGGACCCCATACAACCCTCGGAAAGCCCCCCATCCTCCTCCCTGGACCTCGGATAGCCCCCGGATAGCCCCCCAAACAACCTCCCCACCCTCGTTCCTGGACCTCGGACAGCCCCCCACCCTCCTCCCGGGGCCCCGGACAGCCCCCGAACAGCCCCCCAGACAACCCCCCTGACAGCCTCCCCACCCTCCTCCCTGGACCCCGGACAGCCCCCGGACAACCCCCTACCCTCCTCCCTGGACCCCAGACAACCCCCCTTCCTTCCTGGACCCTGGACAGCCCCCACCCTCCTCCTACCATGCATAACTCCCGCCACATATATCCTCATCCTCCACTGGGTACCTCACACAACTGTGTATCACCGACATCATCACACCAATCACTACATCATAAGGCCACTGAGCCCAATATAATATCTCTTTAAGATTCACCCTAAATCCCAATCTAATTAACATTCCATTACTATTACTTCAGTACCAAGCACCGAACACCTACCTTGATTCCGGAGACAACCGCGCTCTTAATTCGGCGTCTCAGATCCCAATCTAAGCTCTCTTCAAGATTCACCCTAAATCACAACAAAAAATATGGTTTTAGAGCTTCAGAAGAAGATGAGAGAAGAGTGAAAACCCTAATCGAAAAGAGGAAGCAAGGAGAGGATTAGACTCACCCGGATCTTCAATCCGCACTTGACGACACTCAAAACACCTAAGGATCAAAGGATATCTGCACTTAAGAGCTATTGTGAGATTTGGATTGTGTTGATACTTTAGCACAAGGATCCATGAGTCATTTTTGATGTGTATGAGTCAACCCCTCCTCAATCCGAGGCACGGTGTGGCCGGTACCACTCAAAGTGTCTCACCTTTATTTGAAATGGACAACATTTTAAGTGAAAACAATAACTAGCATATGGAAAACTGACCAAAAATATTTGGATTGTGTTGATACTTTAGCACAAGGATAAATGGGTCATTTTTGACGTGTATGAGTCAACCATTCCTCAATCCGAGGCATGGTGTGGCCGGTACCACTCAATTGTCTCACTTTTATTTGAAATGGACAACATTTTAAGCGAAAACAATAACTGACATACGGAAAACCGACCAAACAAATTTGGATTGTGTTGATACTTTAGTACAAAGATCCATGGGCCATTTTTTACATGTACAAGTCAACCTATCCTCAATCCGAGACATGGTCTGGCTGGTATCACTCGTAGTGTCTTTCTTTTGTTTAAAATGGACCCCCTTTTAAGTAAAAACAACTAGCATATATAAAACTGACCAAACATATTAGGATTGTGTTGATATTTTAGAACAAAGATCCATGGGTCATTTTTGACGTGTAAAAGTCAACATCACCTCAATCTGAGGTATGGTGTGGCCGGTACCTTTCAAAGTGTCTCACTTTTATTTGAAATGGATACCATTTTAAGTAAAAACAACAACTGGCATACGGAAAATCAACCAAACGTATTCAGATTCTGTTGATACTTCAGAAAAATGATCCATGATTAATTTTTTATGTGTACGAGTCAACCCTTCCTTAATCTGAGGAACAGTGTGGCCGGTACCACTCAAAGTATCTCACTTTTATTTGAAATGGACAACATTTTAAGTGAAAACAACAACTGGCATACCGAAAACCGACCAAATGATTTTGGATTTTGTTGATACTTTATCACAATGATCTGTGGCTCATTTTTGACGTGTATGAGTCAACCCCACCTCAATCCGAGGCAGGGTGTGGCCGGTATCACTCGTAGTGTCTGTCTTTTGTTTAAAATGGACACCCTTTTAAGTAAAAACAACAACTGGCATACAGAAAACTGACCTAACACATTCAGATTGTATTGATACTTAAGAAAAAGGATCCATGGGTAATTTTTGATGTTTACAAGTCAACCTCGCCTCAATCTGAGGCACGGTGTGGCCGGTACCACTCAAAGTGTCTCACCTTTATTTGAAATGGACAACATTTTAAGTAAAAACAACAATTGGCATACGGAAAACTGACCTAATGCATTTGGATTGTGTTTATAATTTAGAAAAAGTATACATGGGTCATTTTTGATGTGTAAAAGTCAACCCCGCCTCAATTCGAGGCACGGTGTGGCCGGTATCACTCGTAGTGTCTTTCTTTTGTTTAAAATGGACACCCTTTTAAGTAAAAACAACTGGCATATGGAAAACTAACCAAACATATTTGTATTGTGTTGATACTTTAGAACAAGTATCCATGGGTAATTTTTGACATTTACGAGTCAACCATACCTCAATCCGAGGCACGGTGTGGCCGGTACCACTCAAAGTGTCTCACTTTTATTTGAAATGGACAACATTTTAAGTGAAAACAACAACTGGCATATGGAAAACTGACCAAATGTATTAATATTGTGTTGATAATTTATAAAAATGATCCACGGGTCATTTTTGATGTGTATGAGTCAATCCTAACTCAATCTAAGGCACAGTGTGGCCGGTACCACTCAAAGTGTCTCACTTTTATTTGAAATGGACAACATTTTAAGTGAAAACAACAATTGGCATACGGAAAACTGAACAAACGCTTTCGGATTCTGTTGATACTTTAGTAAAATGATCCATGGGTCATATTTGACATGTAATAGTCAACCAAGCCTCAATCAGAGGCACGGTGTGGCTAGTATCACTTGAAGTGTCTTTCTTTTGTTTGAAATGGACAACATTTTAAGTAAAAACAACAACTGACATACATAAAACTAAACTAACACATTAGGATTGTGTCGATACTTTAGAAAAAGGATCCATGGGTCATTTGTGATGTGTAAAAGTCAACCACAGCTCAATCTGAGGCACGGTGTGGCCGGTACCACTCAAAGTCTCTCACCTTTATTTGAAATGGATAACATTTTAAGTAAAAACAACAACTGACATATGGAAAACTGACATAACACATTCATATTGTGTTGATACTTTAGCACAAGGATCAATGGGCCATTTATGATGTGTAAGAGTCAACCCCACCTCAATTCGAGGCACATTGTGGCTGGTATCATTCATAGTGTCTTTCTTTTGTTTAAAATGGACACCCTTTTAAGTAAAAACAACCGGCATACAGAAAACTAACCAAACGTATTCGTATTGTGTTGATACTTTAGCACAAGGATCTATGGGTCATTTTTGACGTTTATGATTCAACCCCGTCTCAATACGAGGCACGTTGTGGCTGGTACCACTCAAAGTGTCTCACTTTTATTTGAAATGGACAACATTTTAAGTGAGAACAACAACTGGTATATGGAAAACTGACCAAACGTATTCAGATTATGTTGATACTTTAGCACAATGATACATGGGTCATTTTTGACATGTACAAGTCAACCCCGCCTCAATCTGAGGCACAGTGTGGCCGGTACCACTCAAATTTTCTCACTTTTATTTGAAATGGACAACATTTTAAGTGAAAACAACAACTAACATACGGAAAACTGACCAAATGCATTCAGATTCTATTGATACTTTAGTACAATGATCCATGGGTCATTTTTGACATTTACAAGTCAACCCTGCCTCAATACGAGGCACGGTGGGTCCAGTATCACTTGAAGTGTCTTTCTTTTGTTTAAAATGGATACTCTTTTAAGTAAAAACAACTGGCATACGGAAAACCGACCAAACGTATTCGGATTGTGTTGATACTTTAGAAAAATGATCCATGGGTCATTTGTGACGTGTATGAGTCAACCCCGCCTCAATCCAAAGCATGGTGTGGTCAGTACCACTCAAAGTGTCTCACTTTTATTTGAAATGGACAACATTTTAAGTGAAAACAACAATTGGCATATGGAAAACTGACCAAACGCATTCAGATTGTCTTGATACTTTAGGACAACAATCCATGGATCATATGTGACGTGTACAAGTCAAACCCGCCTCAATATGAGGTATGGTGTGGCTGGTATCACTTGAAGTGTCTGTCTTTTGTTTAAAATGGACAACATTTAAGTGAAAACAACTGACATATGGAAAACCGACCAAACGTATTCAGATTTTGTTGATACTTTTACACAAGGATCCATGGTCCAGCCTCACACAACCCACTTCTCATGTGAGGAACTCCTACCCCTATTCTAAAACACATGACATTTACTATTCCAAGGACAACTACATTCCCTAAGTCACACAAGCTCATTGATTCACACCCATTATCATCATCACTAAGTTCAAAGACACCGGCCCCAAACCGTGGGACATTATATTTGTGTTTGGTTGAATTCATTTATCTATTTCCTTATTTTGGGGTTATTAGATTCTAATGTATGAATTCAATCATGTATGTTTTATACAAAATGTAATTTTTTATGTATTCTTAATTCTGTATAACACATATAATTACGTATTTAGTTTTTTATATATTGTATTCATAATTGATAATTAAATTATGTATGTATTCAATTCAGTATTCAATTATGAATTGAATTCCGGATTGCACATATAATTGTCTTCTCAATTCTGAATTGAATTCTAAATCAAATATGTATGTTTATAATTACCTTATGAATTATGTTTTAATTTTGTATGTGTATAGTTGAAGGGTGCATTATGTGTTAAATCTATATAAATTAATTGTGTATATGTATGTGTTATAGTTGGTTATTGCAGGTAATTGGATTTGGGAACCTGAAAATGCAGAAAGGGGGAACCTGGAAATGCAGAAAGGGCAGCCTGCAGCAGGCTGCTGCCTAAATTGTACAACAAAGCCTATGCCAACAGTTGTAAACCGTTGGCATAGGCTATAAATGTGTTTTATACCAACGGTTCTAGATAACCATTGGTAAAAACACTTTCTCAACGGTTTACAAACCGTTGGGATATAATGAAATGTCCAGCCTTTACCAATGGTTTATACAAACCATTGGTAAAAGGCTATACATAACTATATTCCAATGGTTTGAAACCATTGTAATAAAAAGTTTACCAATGGTTTTAAACCGTTGATGAAAAGTTATACCAACGGTTTGACGTAACCGTTGGTATAATGGAGATTTCCTAACATATACCAACAGTTTTCTAGAAACCATTGGCATATGTGTTTCCCTAAGGCTTACTTCCATATGGTTTGGATAACCATTGGTATATATTACACCAATGGTTATCCAGCCTTTACCAATATTTTGGAACCGTTGGTAAAAGCTTCATTTCCAGTAGTAATATTTTCCCTTGAACTCCATCTTTTATTTCTTGTCAAAACCATGAGATTGATATGTAACACTAAATTCTATTTCTACCTTGATATCACAACACACAATCTCTTCATAGATACTAAAGTCTCTCATAGCTAATTCCCTTCTAAGACTTGGTTTTAAGCCACTTAAGAATCGATCAACTTTACTTTTAGGTTGAATGATAAAGCCAAAAGCATACCTTGCAAGTCTTGTAAAATTTTCCTCGTATTTACCAATGGATTCATCATCCTTTTGATTAAGCTCAAGGAAATCCTTTTACATATTTGTTCAAAGAATACAAGGAAATTACTTATTGAAAAATAAGTTCTTGAACTCATCCCATTCCATGGATTCAATTTCATTTTGCTGCCTTGTATTCTTGATTAGAGTCCACCACTGGTCTGCTCCACCTTCTAAACAATAAAAAACCAAAATGAAATTTTCACATTCCAAATAGCGAAGGATGAAAAATATATTTTCAATGGTATTGATACATTGTTCAGTAACAAAAGTATTAGAAGACCCACTGAAAGAAGGTGTATGTTGGCTCATGAAGGACTCAACAAAATGTTGTTCCCTTCTCTGCTCATTTAGAAGTCCAGAATGATTCATAGCTTATGTAAGTATAAAAATAATATTTTTCATTCCAAATACCATAAAATTTGGTTGTTTAGGAGTAAAATAATTGCATTTACCAGTGTATTGATCATTAACATAGTTCCTTAGAGTTCTATCCATTGTCTAAAACCCAAAAAGAATAGCGTGAGAGACAAAAATCATACTAGGAAAACAACATAATCAAGGGGGAGTACTTTCAATCTATAATATCATAGGTTTAATCCTAGGTTATTCATGAATGTTACCATAATTCTGGGACTGTAACCTATAGTTAGACTTACCCTTAGGGACATCCCTATACATACCTTAGAAATATCTCTAGGGATATCACTAAAGTTTTCGCATCCTAGTTTCCAAAGTTTGACTAAAAATTAACTCTAATACCAACTATAACAATCCAAGCTTGACATGCACAGACATTACATTTTTTTTTCATAATACATATTACATTACAAAAATAGATTCCCAAAGACCGTATTATTTTAGTGTCTTTGGAAACTCGGTACACATTCTTCTAGCTTGATGAAATATCTTCAACATCTCCCATAAAGATCTTCCCCATTATTTTTCCTACCCAAAACCTTTATTTATATAATGGGGAAAAGAAAAAATAAAAATGGTGAGATAAAATGATCATTAAGGGTAAAAATTGAGAAAATAAACAAACTATAAACATAAGAATGTAAAAACATGAACATAAAGTTTAAATATCAAAATCTTGAGTCATGAAATAAGTCTTGGAAGTTCGTAAGACATAAATCATAAATAAACATGAAACATGATAAAATAAATTTTATATAAAGCATGGAATTGTGGAAAACAAATAATCACATAATATTATTTCCATAGTATCCAAGATATTACTACCAATACCATCATAGGGGACAAATTCTATTACTGAACTGAGTTTACTTGTCGTTCCAACCATGTATTGCTAAACCAGATTTACTTGTCATTTTAGCCATGTATTACTGAACTAGATTTACTTTACATTACAATCATGTATATATCATGAGATATAAATCTTTACCCAATGCATTGGAGGGAGATATAGGTCCCACCCATCTCATAATGAAATCATTCTTACATGTGCCACACAAACATAAATCATTCATCATAACACAACCCATGAAATAAAATGGGCTTCTTAAGCATCATTCCATCATAACATAATCCACATAAAATATCATTCCATCCTTAACACAATAAAATCATAGTAATAATAGGGATAGAAACATAACCCTATTTAAAGAGCATCATCTTAGATGGAAAATAATTTTGATAAAACACTTGAAATTAATTCTTGAGGAAAATATCATTTCTTCTTCAAAAACGTTTTCTTTGCTCAAAATACTATGCAATTTTAAAAGAAAAGAATTTATTTGAAAATAAACTTGAAATAATGTAGAGTAAGATTCATGGAAATACGGTTTCATGAAATCTTAAAAATCCATTCATGCTTTATAAGTTAAAAAAAACATTCTCCTCGTACTTTTGCCGAAAAAGTCAAAAAGTACCTCAAATTGAATAACGAAAAAAGATTCCTTTCATACCATTTAATAAAAATTAAACAATGGGTAAGTTTTAATTTAAAAAGTATTAGAATAATAGAAATAATATTATATTTATTTTTGAAACATGGACATGGATAATAAATACACCCCAGTAAATACTTATAAACAATCTCAGATAATAATGAGATTGAAAAATTATCCATTACCTTAGGTCTGATTTCTTTAGTATGTGTCTAAAACTCCTATATAGTGGGTTTAAACATATTATTAACTTGTAAAAGAACCATAATAATATCTATTATATCATTTATGATTCACTTATGACTTTATATTACCCATTTATTTATCAATTCCATGTTAAAGAAACATTTTGGGTAATAATCATTTTATTTATCGTACGTGTTTTGACTTGTTATTCACGATATTATTACTCAGATCATGATTTAATTATTTCAAGAATGTAAAAAATGATTTATATATCATAAATATTCATCATATAAATATATATTTAATAGATAGATAAATGAAATGGAATATACTGTTTATAGAGACGGTATGTCGTACGTACGCATGAACGCTATTTTTGTTTCCTTATTGAATTGAATAGAAGTAAGTAAATGACATATATATACACAAATATAGTAGAATTATTATTTCATATTTGTAATTATTATTTATTATATATAATTTATAATCATTCTTGAATGGTTAACGTGAAGAATGAATCTCATCGCGTCGTGGAGACGGTAAGCCGTACGTACGCACGAGCGACAATATCATTCACTTAATGGTTAAATAGTATGGAATTGGATGGTATATTAATTATAAAGAATAATTATAATGTTATATTCATTATTTAAATCCATTATACTCATAATTATACCCATCCAAATTAATTATTGTTTATTAACAAATTACACAACGGCGTGGAGACGGTAAGCCGTACGCACACATGCATAGTGACATTGTTATTCATAGGATGGATAAAAGGGGGTATAATGTTGTCCCATAACTATAGTAACATATAAGAATGTATAATATACTGTATTTATTATTTTATCATGAAAACAAAATAAGAATAGGAAGTGGAATAAGAAAATAATTTTGAAAGAGGTGATAAAACAATTACCTCTTTTTCGAGTATCCCCTTTTGATTAGCACAAAAGATCTCCCTAGGATGGATTTATACCCAAAGTGTGGCCTCTAGGAGGAATTAAGGGATTTTGAGAGATTATTTGTGCATAATTTGTATTATCTGAGGGGCTTTAAAGGTGTGAGTAAGTGGGTAGAGGTGACGGCCTTTTATAAGAGGGAGGAGGGACACTTTAGGAAAGTCTTGAAATATTAATTTATAATAAATTTATTTTCAGTTTATAATGGTATAAAACTCATTTATTTAGAATATAAGATGATTATGAGTCTAAATAATCTCAAAAAATAGGTTTTAGACAAGTTTAGGTAACAAAATTGACCTTATCTTTTAGCTTTAACCCTTAGTTGTTAACTCATACCATGTCTTCTTGTATTTTCATAATATATGGTTATTATAGTTACTATAAAATGAAAAGATAACTAAAATTAAATAATTAATGACATTTTTAACATTATATAAGTCATTTTTCCAAATATTATATTTTTAGGACTATTATATCAATTAATAAAATAGTATTTGTTTTAAAAACTCATTTATGTCAATTTTGACACTATTTAGTAATTGATTTTTTTCAAAGTCATAACAAATTGATTACTTATAAAAAATGATTTAAATAAAAGATAAAATGTCAAATAAATCCATAAAATTCTTTTATGGCATAAAAATTTTCAAATTATATTTATTTTAATATTTATAATATTATTTATTTGAATCTTTCATTAATAAGGTAATCATTACATCATCATTGTGTCATAAATAAATTTAATTATTTAATGTCTAAAAATTACAAATAAAATACCATGATGTAGGAAATATTTTTAGATTTCAAATTACTATTTATATTTTAGTAGATCACTTATATAACTCGAATTAAATGTTTTTTATTAATAAGATACATGGTTATGTTATATTTCACTTTACTTTAAGTTAATTATTATAACATGTCATTTTCACACCCAAGTGGCTCTATTATGTCCTCAAATCGACCTAAGGATGGTCGTGGTTGGACATATATCATCCAATAGGATTAGGACATGTGTTAGGGTAGTTTTATATTATTATAATATTATTTTTTACCCTTATTTACCTGATTTACCCTTTAACCATGATAAATAAAAATAATTATTGAAGTTACTATTCATAATGTCTAAAAATAAAAGGTATCTATTTACACAATTTTTAAATTATAATTCCAAATATTTAATCCATTTTTCTAAATTAAAAATACATAATTAGAAGAAATTAATTTAAAATTGATTCCCGTTGTCAAAACCAGAAAGCAAGTTTTTAAGAAGTAAAAACTATCAAAAGATTGACATGTGTTTATATCCAATTTAAATGTGAAATTACTTTCAATAAAAAAAATTGGATTAAATTATAAAAAATAATCCAATTACACTTTAAACCCAATTAAAAATATAATCTAACTATATAAATAAATTAGACGAAAAGGCTGTTTTGAATTAAAATGTAGTATTTTTCTCTATTCATTAAAATATGAATTTTATCAAAAAAAATACCAAAAATTAAAACAAAGTAAATTTTGATTTCACTATTCCAAATAAGAAGTTTATTTTTTAAAAAATAATATATAAAGGTGTTAAAAACTAGATTTAAAATGGGTGTGCCATCAAAAGGCGACAAAACTGCATGTTTTTGAAAAATACTTATTTTATCTGAAAAATTGAATTTGTTCTTATATAATGTCTAGAAAATACATAAGATTAATTTTAATATTATATAAAATTAAAAATTTGGTTAATACTATTAATAACAGCTTGTTTATATCACATTAAAAAAATAATATTTTAATAATATATCATTGTTTAGTGAAACTTGGTATTGCGTACAACGCAAGCTATTGAGAAAGGTCATTTTTTCATGTAACGCAAGACAAGTCAGTGTTGCGTGTAGTGAAATCTTCCTTTAGTGTTGCATATAACATAATCCAAGCATATTTCTTTTATACATTGAAAAAATATATACTCAGTGTTATGTGTATCATACGCCAACTCGATGTTGCGTGTAACATACGATAAGTAAGTTTAATATGAAAGGAATGTTTGACTTAGTGCATTGCAAGATATAAATGAAAATTTTAATTTATTTGAAAAAAATGGTCCATAAAAACTTGGGGTGTTACAATCCTATAAGGTCACACATTGAGTGTATCAAAAAACTCATTACATTATCTTAAATGAAAGTTTAAGAATAAATTTAACCCATATTTGTGAAATAATATTTATTAAAGTTATATTGATCATAGATTCAATCAAAATATTATTAAAGTCAAGAATAAGTGATTTGAATTTTATCTCTTGTTTATTCATGAGATAAGTAAATAAAATATTTGTTTATTCATTATATGAGTAAATATAATATTTAATTATTTATTTATAAGTTAAATAAAAAAATAAATATCTATTCACATTTTATGTGGATATAGTAATTATTTTATCAAATAAACATAATTTATTTATTCAAGGGTCGATAATATTTATGAGTGGATTTGGATCGAGTTGATGATTCGGTAAAAAAATTAATACCATTTAAATAAATAAATATTTATTCATTTAAGAAATGATATTAAAATATTATATGTTACCTAAAATAATAATAATATTATTAATATTTTAAAAGAGGTGAAATGAGGTTTCTATTGGAGTTAAATTATAATAAAAGGACTCAAGTAAAATTATTTTAACTTTAACCAAATTATAATAACTAAAACATGTTATTTGTTTGACATGAAATTATCATTTCCATCTGATTCTACTCTCAAGACCTAGAGAGATAATTAAAGAGAATCATCTCTCTTCTCTTGAGTTTATAGAGAGATAAAGTAAGATATTTCCACATATGATAAAGAACAAATGATGTGAAGAATTTGATTCCATCATGTTAGAACCTAAGATATTAAGAATGATGTTCGAAGCTTCATGGAACATGTGTGTATACCACTAGAAGAATTCTTGTTTAGATTATTGAAGCAATGTGAACGTCAATGTGATCAATGATCGGGTTGGTGATGCCAATGAAAAGAGAAAATCAAATTGAAAATAAATTACTCTATACAATTATTTTAACAAAATAATTAATTATAAATCACATGTGACGATTCTATTAAAGGGTTTAGATAAATTTCATTGAGTTTAGATGGAATATTTTTAAATGGTAATTCCATCCTTCCACTTCCATTGTGCTTGGATCCTTTAAAATTGAACTCATGATATTTTAATTCATGATTTTATCTCCACATTGAAGTTCTCAAGATAGTGAGACGAGAGAGAAATAGAGATATCCAAGAACAAGGAAGATCAGAGGTATCTTACTTTCTATTTAATGTTTATCCACCCAATCATCAATAGGTATTCATCATTTTATAGTGGAAATCCCTCAAAATCACCCTAGATATTCTCTAAATGTGATTAGATATGATTTAGGATATTAGTGGGGGTTAGTGTACAAAATCTATATATTTTACAACAAAATCACGATTTTTCCATGTTGTTCATGGTTAGGCCACATGGTTAGCTAATCATGTGTTTAACCATGTGAGAACTACCTCCTCCTTAACCAAAACTAGCATGGTTAGATAGAATGTTTGTTTATTGTGTATCAAACCATGTGATACATATTACCTAAAATATGGTTTTCATGGTTAGTTAACTTTTCAGATAATAATACTTCAACAAAAAACTTATTAAAATATCTATTTTTATCCCAAAATTCACTAAATCTCAAATAAAAACTTACATATCAGATTTAGGGTATCAAAATATGATTTTTTATATAGTTTTAGGCTTAACATGGAACACCACACTTGGAATTGGTCAGATACTTAGCTTATCCCTTAGAGTCTAGAGAGGTTAATGGGTGGAGGACATCCTTCGACTTAATGTCAATCAACTAAACCTTTAATTTTTGGGTCATTTTTAGTTGATTTTTATTTATTTTTTTTGCATTTTTTATATTATAATGTGATGTGTATGAACTACATATTTTAGTTATATATGACATGCATCTCATATAGATGTTACCTTTCATTAAATTTGTATTTTTTTATAACTACTTTAAAATGAGGTTTTTAAGAGAATTTATTCTCCCACAAAATTGATTTTTTCCTATTTTCTTTACAATGACCTTCGATGATTCAAGGTAAATGAATAAAAGGTTAATGAAAGTTTAAATTAAGGTCTGAGTATTTTGGGGATAAAAGAAATCTATATAACTTGAGGAAGATCTCAAAAAAGAAAAATATGAAAACAATGATCTTAAACAACAATTGAATATGGAGGCTAAAAGAGAAAAAAGAATAGTTTATCACATAATAATTTCAGAAAATGGGCATAAGAAGGAACAACCACTAATGGTGAGAATAATTCACAATAAATCAAGAAAAAAATAAGAGTGCTCATAATCCAATTTTGAATATGAAAGTTAAAAGTAATGAAAATAAAGAGAAAAATCAAAGAGAATTCAAAAAAAGTAGTATAGAATAAAGACATTGACAAAAAAATAATACAAGTTGAAGAGAATATATGCTAGTTAAAGAAAAATAAAGATTTTTTCTTACCAAAAAACACGTTAGACAATCATTTCACCATATAATATGACATAAAACACTATAAGGTAATGCATGACTTTGAGCGAAGTGAACAATATGTGGAAAAAAATATAATTTTTTTATTCGATTATTAATCATTACAAAATTGTAATATCCTTTATTTATATCACAACAAAATAATATGGGAAGATGAAGAAGAGAATAATAAAGTGATAATTAAAGACAACATAGACTTGACAATAAATAAAGAGATCAATCACAATGTAAAACATATGTGCTCTATGCTTTAATAAATCTCAAAACAACATATTCTAAAACTTGAAATAAATGTTTAATAAAGTTTATAGTTTCTTAATAAAACTATAACCCCCCAAAAATTGAACATGTATAATTATCATAAAAAATATTTTATTTAAAACACAATATATATTATGTATTGAATTAAATTTAGTTAAAAATATAAAAAATGTTTCTCAAAATAATTTTATGCACTCTAAAATCAAAAATTTAAGAAGCCATAACATATAACATATAGTTCATGATAATTTTTCACTTATATATAATTAAACCTCCAGTAATGTATCAAATTAAATTTATTAAACCCTAGTATGATATAAGAATAAATAATTGAATTGAAGATAGATTTCACCTATTATTATTATTATCATTATAAATACTAATAATATATTACACATAAAATTATTATAGTTATCATTATTATCTCAAAAATTGAATCAAGTCAGGGTTTTTATGGGATTTCATAAAAAAAAATTATGGATTTATGGTAGAAGTAAAACTGCAACAATTATTATATTTAAATATGGGTTTTAATACAGGTTTAAGAAACTACCACTAAATAAATCCACATTTATTTCAGGGTGGTTTTTAAAGAACATATGTGAAATATGTAAAAAATTAAAAAAATGATCTTACTCCTCATGTACACCATTCTATTGAAGTTCCTTCTAACCCTAAACTCAATTTGACCAATTGAAGGACCCTTATTGGAGATAATCATTGATCTCCACTCATTCTCAATGACATTTGAACTTCCTAGTGATGATTGACCATCCCAGCTGTGAGCAAACTTCCCTATGGACACAATCCCTCTAATGATTTAAGGTGTAATACATTTTTATAGAAGTATACATAATTAATTTTTATACATTAATCTACACTTTCATTTCTAATTATATGTGTTTTATTTTGATGGTGTGATACTTGTTTATATATGTATATAAATATCTACACGATTAGTCCATAAATCCTTTGAAATGAGTTTATTTGAAATCATAGATTAACCCATGTAAGTTCTGAATCATTGTTAGTCTATTTAATCACACACACACACACATAGATATGACATGAAACATGTTGTGGCAATAATGTGTAAGTCAAAAATTAAAAAATACAGTCTTGATGATAGTTTTGGATGATGATTTATGTTTTTATTTGTTTCTATTTATAACAGTTCATTTTATCATTTAATTTTTATTTGATGCATTTGATACATTTTATTTTATAATAATTGTATAATATTATATTTCTAAATATTTTTAGTGGTCTATCTAATTAGTATTATATATTCTTTTTTAATGACTACATCTTAGTAAAAAAATCATGATTAGGATCCTT
Organism: Viscum album; assembly: GCA_963277665.1. Lineage (NCBI taxonomy): Eukaryota > Viridiplantae > Streptophyta > Magnoliopsida > Santalales > Viscaceae > Viscum > Viscum album. Next base: position 1,641,522,955 of record OY728163.1, on the reverse strand, counting down.
CATTGATTCTAGTCTCAATCCCCTTTTAAAACCATTTAGGCTATGCTTGATTTTTATTTAAAAAAAAAATTATCTTTAAAAATATAAAAAATGTTTGTTTATAGCATTTTAGACAACGTGATATTTTTATAAAAGTATTTCTTTTCATGTTAATATAACCAAATTTTTTCTTAAATGTATTTGTATTCCTTAATCAGTGTGATGGTAAACAAAGCATTTAGTAAGGATATGATAGTTTATAAAGTTTTCTATTCAGCGTGAATGAATTATTTTATTTTATTCCTACATTATTGCATGACCCTATTTATTTTATCAAAGTGTATTCAATTAGTGATATATAATTAAAATTTAGATCATATTACCTAGGAACACACCTTATCATGATAAGGGTTTAGAGGAGTTTTTAGATTTTTCAATTGATAATTAATTTATGGATGGGAGAATAAATTGTCCATGTCCCAATTATAAATTCATAAGATGGTTGGGGAGACATGAATTTTATGAAAACTTGATATTGAATTAATTTCTTGATCAATATCTATATTTTATTTGGCATGGGGAATTGAACGTTACAAAAAGTTTGAGCACTAATGTCAATCACCATAATGAATATTCTACTTCCTCGATAATGGAAAATAAAATTCATAATAGGATCAAAAATTCTTTTGGAATTTCAAGGCAACATTATTAACAACAAAACACATCAGTACAATAAGTTAAGTCTACTGCAGATATTAAATTGACAAATGTTTTTGGAACTTTAGGATAACCAAATCAATATTGTAACATATCAATGGATCATATTCTTGATGTTGTAGGAAATAATGTGAGAGAAAACTTTACTGAGTAGACAAATGTGTTTCATGAATTAGTTAAATATGAAAAATAAATATCTATATAGAGTATTTATCAAGTACTAAAAACTTTATTTTCTACTAAAGTTGTACCATATCAAGTGCCTATGTAGAATTATAAATAATGAAATTTCGATGATATCAAAAAAAAATCATGATGAATTTCTTGAATTTGAGATCCATGAGTCTTTTTATGACATGAAAAATGTTTTCAACAATCTTGGACTAAATTATACAAAAAATACATGCATAGACCAATGATTATATGCTATATTGTGGAGAATATTTGAGTGGAAAAGAGTGAAAAAGATGTTCTAATTCTAGATGGAAGTCAGTGAGTAAAGTTGAAAGTCTGAATGAACATACAACTATGAAGAAGTAGAAAAAGAATAATTTTATAAAGTTTTTGAGTTACTTCCCTTTAAAACCATGATTGTAAATATTATTCATGTCATCTAAAACCATCGAGTATATGAAATATCATACTATATAAAATAACAATGATGGGTTAATTTGACTTACAAGAGATTATAAATCATGGAAAACATTTGATTCATTACATTCATATTTATCATATAATCCTAGGAATGTGTGGTTGGGATTGGATACTGATGGATTCAACCCATTCAGAACCTTGAGTACTAATTATAGAATTTTTTTGATTGTTCTTATCCCTTATAATCCACCTTCATGGATGTATATGAAACAAAAACCCTTCACTATTTTAAAGATAAACCCTATAAAAAAATACCTAGAAATGACATTGATTTATACTTTCAGCCTCTAATTGATGAATTGTAGGAGTTATGGAACAACAATTTTGAAATATATGATTCATCTACTGTGAAATTATTCAAAATGTTTGTTGCTTTAATGTAGACGATTAGTGAATTACCTAAATTTAGTAAATTATCTTGTTTAGGCACTTATATTGGTTTGGATTATCTAGTTTGTAACTTTGATTTTAATCAAGAATGATCACCTTACAGTAAAAAATGGAACTTTTGTGTCATAATATATTTATTGATGCGTCTCATATATATCATTTAAAAAAGTCAAAATTAAATTTAAACATTGATCATATACCACCACCAAACTTACTCATATGTTAATAGATATTGAAATAACTAGTAAATATTAACAAATAATTTGGGAAGTTACATCATTTAAATGATAGTGGTAAATGAGTTTTATATACAACATCAGTTGAAATTGGAACATAAAAATGGAAGAAAAAAGTATATATTTCAAACTTCTATATTGGGAAATTAATTTTACAAATCATAATCTTGATGTTATTTATATTAAGAATAATGTATATGAAAAATTGATTTTCACATTACTTAATGATCATGGGAAATTGAAGGACCATCTTAATGCTTATAAAGACTTAAAAGCAATGAATATAAAGAATGATCTATTGAGAAATGTGAATGGAAAGTATATTACAATATTTTTTTAATAAAAAAAAGATAAATATATATTCCTTAAAATATTAAATAATTTTAAAGTAACTGATGTTTATTCAAGTAACATTTTAAGATTTTTTAGCATAATGCATCGTAGGTTACTGGTAGGGATAATATTCTCATATATTTCACTTGGAATTTTAATGTTTTATACCCACTAAATTATTAATTTAAGGTAACTTGTCACATATTCAGATTAAAGAAATAATTTGTATTGAATTGTGAAAATGGAATATTTATTGATTTCTAAGTGATTTTATTCTTCTTTGATATTAATTGGTAAATCCATAATTTTTATTTGACGATTTAATATGAATTTATAATTAGAGAATGAATTTGAAAAGTGTATGGAAATTCTAGTTCCACCCTTTCAATTGTACTCAAGTATTTTTATCATAATATATTATATTTATGGAATATTAATTTTAATTTTTTTACATAATTTTACACATGTTAGTATATATATTTTATTAGATCACCTTAAGCTATATCTCACTTTTCATGGAGATAATGGGCTCTAAAGTCAATGCTGGATTTGAATCATCAATCTGGATATCAATTCAATGCTCGACCCATAACTTTTACATATATGCTCAGATTAGGATGAAATTTTGACACAATTTATATAAATCAAGTATTAATATTTAAATAAATTGGAACCACATATAGTTATATCATTTTGAGGGTAAACCATGTAGCACAAAAAAATTTATTTACTTTAACTCAATTTTCAACTTTCCATTTTGTAATTTTTGTAACCCTAGACTCCCCTATACTCTATAAATATGGATTATCCACCTTTGGAAGGGGGGTTAACATGGGAATTTCACTAGTAGTTTTTTTATATAAGTTAGAATAATTTTTTCTTTATTTTTTTCTCCTTTAATTCTATATTCACACATCACATGTTTTAATAAAATTGTTTTTCCTCTATCTTGTTTCTCTATTTCTCCCTCTATATACATCCCTTAATCATGATCTCTTTCACTCACAATGGTGATAACTAACTTGAGGATTTTACTTGAGGGAGGTTTCATGGTGTTCCAAAATTATTTATTTTTAATTATCAATGTTTTTATTCTATTTACAGAGAGAGAGAGTGGATTGTTTGGGTTTTGTGTGGTGGTCATCCACCACTCCTTAACATGACACTAAAACTCATTATATTCCATATTAAATCAAAATAATCTCTCTTACCTTAGGAATAATATTTATATAATGGAGTTGAGTGTGTTTTAGGGATGAAACGATATATGATGAAGCCTAGTATTTAAAGGTGTTGTACTCCCATTTGAGGTGTTTTCATCATTCTTGACTATTAGAGGAGGTGAGGTTTGGTGTGCCAAAGAGACCTCCTAGGAATTCTAAACATCAAACTCAAAGTATAGGATAATAGTTCATGTACAATGGGATGACTATCAAATAGAATTTAGACAATAATAATGGATAATGAAGGAACCCGAATAGGCAACTCTAATACTGAGTTCTTTCTTTCCAACTTCATTCATTCTGTCTACATTCAACATTGTATGTTTACTTTTTTATTTTAAATTCTAATTCTGAACCCCACTTATTATACTTTATTTTCATAAATATAAAAATATAAAAAGTTATTAGGTGAGTTGAATATTTTTTGTGAAATATTATCATGAGATATGACCCTGGCTAGCCACTGTGTTGCACTGGAAAAAATATAAATATTATTTTTTACACCACACTATATATGTGTCAAAACTTGGAATCATTACGAGGGAGAAAAAAAGTATTTTATTCACAATTTTTTCATATTTTGTAAATAATTTTAATTGTTTTCATAATTAAAGAGAGATAGAGAGAGATAAAACATATTAAAAATATATGTCCATGATGTATTCTAATTCAAATTATTATGTATGGACTAACCACTCTCAGGTGCAAGAAGAAGAAGATTTTTTTTATGAAATAGAAGCCCAATTATAAGAAATTAGAGAATAAATACAAGATATAAGAAACCTATTTTATTTCGGCCTAGTTCACTCTATAAATAGTAACAAGATTGGTTTACCACATGAACTCAAACACACCCCCATATATGCCAGAGGCTTCTAACTATTAGTGGTGGTCTAAGGCGGTACCATGGGGAGACTATACCCCTTATATCAAAGTGTTAAATAGTGAAATAAATAACCAAACACCATCCATCATAAATAAAATGAAATAATAAGTAATAAATACAAAAAGACTGAATAATAGATGAAATGTTGTAAAGGCTTAATCAAACATGATATACATACACTAACCGCCCACTAAGCTGGTTACATATAATAACTAAAATAAAAAGGAAAATAAAAGAAGATGGCACCCTGACATCCTTGAGTCATACCTCATCCCTGGTTCCATGCACTCATCCAAGCCACACTGCTCGATCAACCCAAGGTTCTTAGCCCAAACCTTCCTGAAACTAAGTGAACGTCTACTCAGATACCCATGTATAGTGGTGGGTCAAGCAGGGTGTGAGTGAAAAATTCAGCAGGGCACCACCAAATTGGTTCCATACTATCCGATATATACTGTGATATGTGCATGTGACATGCTCAGTTGAAAGTAAATTACTTGAGAAAATAAATAAACAAACCAACTTTGTCAATCCTTAGGTTCATGAACCCAATCAACCATACCTTATCCAATTAGTACCGAGGTATCTCCAAGCACATCTTGAAGACCGTGCATCCTAAGTAACATGAAGGCTCCAATTCTATGGTATCCCTAACCAATCCTTACAGCTCCGGGGACCCATACCGTGATAGTCCTATCATCTGAGCTCAAAATCCATGCCATCCTCTATCATATCTTCATGACTTAGGAGATGTAACCTACAACAACCCTATCATCTAGGATCCATATGTATGGAAACCCCTATCAGTATCCTCACAACTTCAGGTATGTAACCTGTGACAACCCTATCATCTAGGCTCCAAATCCATGGAGAACCCTATTAGTAATCTGGGATCAAAATCCATGGCATCCCCTTTAAGTAATCTAGTCTCTAGATCTATGAAATCCTATAAGATCTCATCTTTTTCTGGGTGCACCCCTCTTTAAGTTTTTGTTTTAACCTCTTTAATTCAGTAATTGAGGCCCTTTATTGGCATGAAATGAGGACTTATAGGTGTTCGGGGGGATCCAAGAAGTTGAGTTAGTAGAATAATAAGGGTTTCTTGTAGTATCAAAGACATTACAAAGCCACCATCCATCCATGAAGGTGCATTAGAGGAAACCATCGGCTCATCAGTGGTTCCTACCGACCAGCCAGTGGCTTCAGTTTGGGCCAAGATTAAGAGGGGAATAATCATATTTCTACCCCCAAACCCATTTTAATAAGATTTTGTAACACCCCAAGATTTCATAGTGTGTTATTTCTTCAAAATAATTCAATAACTTGCACTACACGAAACACCGAGTTCAAGCGCACCATGACTTACCAAAAAAGCTGTTAAAAAGAGGTTATGAATAGTATTAACTAAAATTTAAACTTTATATAATACTTATAATTTTAGAATCCATATTATGAGTTTCTTACACATAATGTAAGAACAAATTCATTTTCAGTATTGCACTTTTACCAACTTTTAATAGTGAACCCTTTTTAAATCCAATATTTTAAACTTTTATATATTCAATTTGACTAAATAAATTTAATTTTTAGAATGGGGACATCAAAAAAAAATTACAATGAAACATCCCAAGCTTCCATGGTACACTTTCATTTGAATAATATAGTAGCGTGTGTTGTACGCAACTTCGAGTTCTAACACACACCACAACCAATCAAACTAGCCGTTATGAATAGTAATACCTAATTTTTGAAAATTTATAAATTTTATCTCTCAAAATGGACTTCATTTTTGTATTCGGAATATCGAATTTATCCTAAGGTGAAATTTTGGAACCCTTCAGATAACATTTATATTTTGATGAATAGTGAAAATTACTAAATTTTAATTAAAAACAATTTTTTTAATCGAAATAATTTATATTGATAAATTATTAATTTGAGTGGTTTTAAAGTATATTTATAATATATTTTTACCATTTAATACAATGTTGGTCATTGTATATAATTTCACAGTTAAACCGAACATAAACAAGTGTCAATCTTTTGATAGTTATTATCTCTTAAAAACACGCTATTTGTTTTGACGATGGGAATTAATTTTTAAATTAATTAATGAAACTAATATGTTTTGAATTTGGTAAAATAGACATCATTTTTGAATTCATAATATCAAATATAGCTTAGGCCTAATTTTTGGTATTTTTCTGGAAACTTTCATTTTTTGATGAATAGTAAAACCACTAAGTGGTGGTTAAAAAACTGATTTTTTCATAAAACTTAATTTTACCACTTCTGTGAGTGTAATTTTGAAAATAAAAGAGACACGGTTAATATCAAGGAGTAAAATTTGGTTCAATGAGATGAAAATAATTTTTGGTGAATAGTAACTTTTTACTTTTATTTACCACGGTTAAAAGTGAATATGGTAATTAAGGGTAAAAATGATATTAATATTACCCTAACACATGTCCTAATTCTATTGGACAAGTGTATCTCGACCAAAAACAACCTTAGGAGTAAAATATTATCATTTAGGTCCACTTGTATTAAATTAGGACATTTATTATTATTTAATTCAAAGAAGAGTTAAAAGAGTTAAAATCAAAGTTTATTTACTAAAACATTTTTAATATAGGGTTATACATAAGATAAATTCGATTGTAAATATTCATTAGAAATATAAAAATATTTCCTACATAATGGTTTTTTATTTATAATTTTTAGACATTAAATAATTTAATTTATTTATGACACAATGGTGATGCAGTAATCACCTAATTAATGAAAAATTAGAATAATTGATATTATAAATACCCAAATAAATGTAATTTGAGACTTTTTATAAGTAAAAATAATTTTCTAGGTTAATATGACATGTTAGTATTTATTTAATTAACTTTTTTAGAAGTAATAATTCTTTTATGAGTTTTAAAAAAATAAATTATTGAATAGTGTCAAAATTGACATAAAAGAGTTTTTAAAACAAATATTATATTATTAATTGATATTAAATTAATGAAAATATAAGGTTCGGCCAAGAGACTTATATCATGATAGTTGTATCATTAATGGACCACTTGGGGGTCTCTTGGATGTATATAGTAAGTTTATTAACCATATAATATAAAAATACAAAGTGACATTGTAAAAGTGAAACTAATTAACCAAGAGTTAATACTAAAAGATAAGGTTAATATAATGACCAAAACCTGTCTAAATTATATTGGTTGAGTGTTTTTAGACCCATAACCACCTTAAAATTTAAATAATCCACTTTGGAGCCATTAGAAACCGAATATGACTTTATTATAAATTAATATTTCTAGCTTTTCCAAAGGTGCCCCTCACCCCTCTTATAAAAGGGAACTCCCCCTTCTCATTAATTCGCACCTTCAAATCCATTTTGGCTCGGCCAAAATCTTCCCAAATACTCTCTCAACTTCCATCACTTCATCCTAGAGGCCTTACTTTAGTCATAAAGCCAATATAAGGAGCCCTTTTGATCAAATCAAAAGGAAGAACCCGAAGAAGAGGTAATGATTTCACCACCCCTTTTCAAGTTCCTTTCTTCTTCCACTTCTTCTTTCTTTGTTATTACCATTCTAAAATAATGAATCCAGTATCTCCTATATACTGTAATATTATTATAAATATGGTACAACCATATTAAGTATTCTATCCATCCTTTGAATGACATGTCACCATACGTGCGTACGTACGGCTTACCGTCTCCACGTCGTGGTGTAATTGTTATTCAATATATTATTATTTGGATGGGTATAATAATGATTTTTAATTCATGTAAATAATAAATATAACATGATAATGATTCTGTATATATGATATAACATCCAATTATATATTATTTTAATATCAAAAGAATGATATTGTCGCTCATGCGTACGTACGGACTACCGTCTCCACGAACGCGATGAGATTCATTCTCCATCGTATACATTCAAGTATAATTATCATTTGATGATTTCAAAATAATGTTTAAGTACTTGATATAATTATGGATATGAATAAGATACAACCTATCCATGAAAAACACGACTTACGTAACAAAACATATAAAAGAAAACGAGTAAGTTAACACCCAAAACAACGATAATTCTAAAATATTATTAAGAAAGCAATGTTAAAAGATCATATATGATATCATATTAATATATATGATTCTTGTATAATTTAATAACAATTATTTCACCTTTATATAGGAGTTTAAACTACCCCAACCAAAGAAAAGTACAAGGTAAGGGTTATTTCACAATCTCTTCATTATCCGAGGTTGTTTATACATAATTATCTACTGGGACCTCTTTATCATCCACATCCATGTTTCTTGAAAGTGTATTTCAAAACATTCTTAATATTTTATAGAATAGGGGTTAAAGTCATTGATACCCTTGTTTGAATTTTTATAAGAATTTTATAAAGGAATCTTTCTGTCATTTTCCAAACAAGGTCCTTTTTAACCTTTTCGACAGAATTAAGGTAAGAATGTTTTTTTAACTTATACGGCAGGTACAGATATTTTCCACCGTTATAAAATTTTTGAAGCTTCCCTTACAATATTATAAGGATATTTTCAAAGTAAATGTTTTATTTTATAATTATGTGACTTTTAAATGATTTCAAAATGAATATTTTAAGAATTTCTGAAAGGTACTCTTTATCAAATCATAATTTTAAATGTTTTAAAGATTTATCTTTCTAAATATTTTTAATTAATGTCCATGTTTTCAAAATGATTTTAAGGATTTATTTATATGGACATGAATATTTTGAAATGATATTTCTTTTCAAAAGTTTTGAAGTGGTATGTGACACTTTGATCCAAAAATCTCTTTTAAATTACTTCCTTAATAAATGTGTGACTTTTAAATGATTTCAAAAAAAGAGATATTTCTCTCAAATAGTTTTGATTTCACCTATGTCAACATCCTTTGATGGATTTTAAGTTTATTTGAAGTTGATTTATTATAATACACAACTTCCATATTGTTTTGAAGTTTTTGTGATGTGTTTGACTGTGGATGTGTTATTCTTATACCATTCGTGGTTTATGGATGAAGTATTTACATTTCGTATGCTAGTTTTAATACGAATGTTTATGTTATGTTTGAACCTTTTCATATGGGAATGCATTGGACTTAATATGTGACGGGTGGAGCCCGCTATAGCTCCTTTATGCATCGGTAGGTCTCATGAGACAAAATAGTGTCTTGGCACAAGGCCTTGGAAAAATCTTATTTGTAGTCTTGGAACGAGGCCTTGGATATGTGGTTATGATAGTCTGGCATTATGCATTCCATCATTATGAAAGGGGTTATTGATATTGCGAGTGATTATTCGATTAGTAGAATATCCATGCGAATAAGTAAATGGCATTATTTCATTTTATTTTTTCCATACTATGTTGAAGTTCAAGTTTAAAAGGCTTTTGTTTTAGTTATACATTGCCTTAAATGTTTATTCTTATTTATGAAAGTTTCCGCTATATTGTTATCCTTACTGGGCATTTGAGATCACCCCTTTTTATATGTTTTATTTTTCCCAGGATGTGAAGAAGTATTTTGTGAATGACCTGTAGGGATAGTATGAGGGGATATGAAGACAATATATTGTTGTAGTTTTTCACTTATTGATGTAATGTAAACTCTATGAATATATCTAGTGTTTCCAAGGCTACTAAACTAATCGGTCTTTCGAGACTTGATCTTTTGTGATCATGCCAATGTTATGTAATAATGCACCGAATCTGGGTAACTGGGGTCGGGGTGTTACAGTTGGTATCAGAGGAAGTTTAGTACAAACCTTGGAAGCTAGATTTAGATAAACTCTAATTAGAGCACATAGATTTAAGATGGACTTTGAGGATTTTTATAGAATAAATTCCTAAAATTTTGGTATTTTAGAGATTTTGTGAGTTTTCCGAGCAATACATCCCTGTCTAGATACGAGCAGGTAGAGGCAGCTCTGGCACAGATGTACCTAGGGGTAAAACCCGAAAACACTGCTTTGATCTAGACTCGAACGAGAACTGGTGCACGACAACGGGTCTTACTGCACTCTTGGTTACGACACTCCCAGGGGATATGCTTAGGATAATTCTCATTTTTGTTACAAACCATTATGAAGGGTTTATGGGTATATACTTCCTCAAAGGAGATATTTTTACGATTGTGGATTATATCCATAAACTATTTAATTTATGTTATGTGTTTTAAAAGTTTGAGATTAGGTATTGTTATTCATAAACTAATCTAGTGTATGCCATTATTTAGAAATGACACCCAGTAGAAGGAATGAGAACTCCAACAATGCACATGATCCAAAGAGAATGAAAGATCATATCTTTCATGGTCTTAAGCCAGAATTTATAAGAGAAATAGTCTCCCATGTATTATCATCATATGAAGAAATAATATCATGTGTTGATAAGATAAGTAAAGAGTTTACTGAGTCCTATGGCTTTGAAGGGAAGCAGGAGAAGAAAATGATGGAAGAGAGAAAGATGGATAAAGGGAAGAGGGAAAAGAAGAATTTTCCCATATGTGATAACTATGGGAAGAAACACCCTGGAACTTGCCTGAAAGGAATGAGAGTTTATTATAAGTGTGGAGGAAAAGGGCACAAAGTACGTGACTACAAGGGTAAGAAAATGGTTTCAAATGTACAATGCTTCATTTTCAAGGAGTTTGGACACTACGCGAACCTATGTCCCATTCATCAGACTATGCCTCAAATGATTCTATTGGATAATAATCAAGTTATGATACTACCACAGATGAAGAGAAATGATTAGAGTTCTTATGTTGATTATGTCATTTGAGTGTTGTATCAACAATGTACTTGTTATAATAATTATGGAGTATATAAGGATTGTACTGCAGTACTATTTCATTAAGGACTTGAGATTGTGTGGAACAAAGAAACGTGACTCAATAGCAGGTTAAATTTTTGGAAAATATATGGTTGAGAGAAAGATAAACCATAATATGGTTTTGATACTGAGGTAGTGATTTTAGAATAATACATGATTGATTTGGATAAATTATATTGGATATTATTTACTACCTTTAAACTGATTAATGATTTGTATATTCCATCATTGTTGGGGATTACAACATTTTTGGATTGAATAAGTATATCTATTATTATTTAAGGAATAAGGGATCATGAATGTAATCAATAAGGTTTTATGGTAATTCAGGATGTTGCAGTGTTTTAAAAGAATACATGATGAAGGTGATCACATGTTATTACGCGGAAAAAAAGATCTTCATTGTGTTTACCTTCCTTATAAATTTTGGACTGAAGTATTTTGGATAGTTCTAGTTTGGATTATTTTGGATTGCCATAAAAGGACAACCTGGAGGTCGGGCAGCAACCCGTCGCGTCCAGCAAGGCCGCGAGACTTGAACCCACAACCGAATGACGACAAGGGTGTATCACCTACCACTAACCCACGTGATGTCCTGGATTGAATAATGTCATTTTTTAATGGTCCTGCTAGATGAATTATAAATTCATTTTTTTAACCCTATACGAATAGGATAAATAGAATATTATTTTTAAGTTCTATTATCTTTTAGAGTGAAAGATGAGTTTGTGGTAAAACTTAGTTAAAGGATGAGACTCTACTTGTCAAGTATATATTTTTCTTCTTCTCTTATTCAATGAAGAAATTAATTATTATACTTTAGTGAAGTGATCTTAAAACAAAAAAAATGTGTTATACTAATACCATATGTTTTGCTGAACTGATGGTATTTTAAATCATCATAGATTGATGAATTTAAGACCCTCAATTTTACACTTGTTTGTGATTGATGACCTCAATCAATACCTATAAATATTTACATTTTTCCTCCAATTATATGTCTCTAATTTCCACAAATGTTCTCCGAATAGAGATAATAATTTGGTGGTGACCCTTTCATTTCTCTTTTCCTCTTATTAAGACTAAATTTTATTAACCCAATTTCTGATGTGGGTTTTCCCACAAAGATATTTTCTATATTTAACCTTTTATTTTTGAAGAATAATTTCAAATTGCAAGGATGCAATTTATTGAAGGATGAGAGAATGTAACACCCCAAGATTTCATAGTGTGTTATTTCTTCAAAATAATTCAATAACTTGCACTACACGCAACACTGAGTTCAAGCGCACCATGACTTACCAAACAAGCCGTTCAAAAGAGGTTATGAATAGTATTGACTAAATTTTAAACTTTATATAATCCTTATAATTTTAGAATCCATATTATGAGTTTCTTAGACATAATGTAAGAACAAATTCATTTTCAGTATTGCACTTTTACCAACTTTTAATAGTGAACCCTTTTTAAATCCAATATTTTAAACTTTTATATATTCAATTTGACTAAATAAATTTACTTTTTAGAATGGGGACATCAATTTTTTTTTACAATTAAACATACCAAGCTTCCACGGTACACTTTCCTTTGAATAATACAGTAGCGTGTGTTGTACGCAACTTCGAGTTCTAACACACACCACAACCAATCAAACTAGCCGTTATGAATAACAATACCTACTTTTTGAAAATTTATAAATTTTATATCTCAAAATGGAATTCATTTTTGTATTCAGAATATCGAATTTAGCCTAAGGTGAAATTTTGGAACCTTTCGGATAACATTTATATTTTGATGAATAGTGAAAATTACTAAATTTTAATTAAAAACAATTTTTTTAATCGAAATAATTTATATTGATAAATTATAAATTTGAGTGGTTTTAAAGTATATTTAGAATATATTTTTACCATTTTATACAATGTTGTTCATTGTACATAATTTCACAATTAAACCGGACATAAACAAGTGTCAATCTTTTGATAGTTATTATCTCTTAAAAACACGCTATTTGTTTTGACGATGAGAATTAATTTTAAAATTAATTAATGAAACTGATATGTTTTGAATTTGGTAAAATAGGCATCATTTTTGAATTCATAATATCAAATATATCTTAGGCCTAATTTTTGGTATTTTTCTGGAAACTTTCATTTTTTGATGAATAGTAAAACCACTAAGTGGTGGTTAAAAAACTGATTTTTTCATAAAACTTAATTTTACCGCTTCTGTGAGTGAAATTTCGAAAATTCGAGAGACACGGTTAATATCAATGAGTAAAATGTGGTTCAATGTGATGAAAATAATTTTTGGTGAATAGTAACTTTTTACTTTTATTTACCACGGTTAAAAGTGAATAGGGTAATTAAGGGTAAAAATGATATTAATATTACCCTAACACATGTCCTAATTCTATTGGACAAGTGTATCTCGACCAAAAACAACCTTAGGAGTAAAATATTATCATTTAGGTCCACTTGTATTAGATTAGGACATTTATTATTATTTAATTCAAAGAAGAGTTAAAAGAGTTAAAATCAAAGTTTATTTACTAAAACATTTTTAATATAGGGTTATACATAAGATAAATTCAATTGTAAAGATTCATTAGAAATATAAAAAGATTTTCTACATAATTTTTTTTTATTTATAATTTTTATACATTAAATAATTTAATTTATTTATGACACAATGGTGATGTAGTAATTACCTAATTAATGAAAAATTAGAATAATTGATATTATAAATACCCAAATAAATGTAATTTGAGACTTTTTATAAATACCAATAATTTTATAGGTTAATATGACATTTTTTAATTGATTTAATTAATTTTTTTCGAAGTAATAATTCTGTTATGATTTTTTAAAAATCAATTATTGAATAGTGTCAAAATTGACATAAAAGAGTTTTTAAAACAAATATTATATTATTAATTGATATTAAATTCCTAAAAATCTAAGGTTCGGCCAAGAGACTTATATAATGATAGGTGTATCATTAATGGACCACTTGGGGGTCTCTTGGATGTATATAGTAAGTTTATTAACCATATAATATAAAAATACAAAGAGACATTGTAAAAGTGAAACTAATTAACTAAGAGTTAATACTAAAATATAAGGTTAATATAATGACCCAAACCTGTCTAAATTCTATTGGTTGAGTGGTTTTTGACCTATACCCACCTTAACCTTTAAATAATCCAGTTTTGAGCCATTAGAAACTGAATATGAATTTATTATAAATTAATATTTCTAGCTTTTCCAAAGGTGCCCCTCACCCCTCTTATAAAATGGCACTCCCCCTTCTCATTAATTCACACCTTCAAAGCCATTTGGCTCGGCCAAACTCTACCCAAATACTCTCTAAACTTCCCTCACTTAATCCTAAAGGCCTTCCTTTAGTCATAAATCCAACCTAAGGAGCCCTTTTGATCAAATCAAAAGGAAGAACCCGAAGAAGAGGTAATGATTTCACCACCCCTTTTCAAGTTCCTTTCTTCTCCCACTTCTTCTTTCTTTGTTATTCCCATTCTAAAATAATTAATACAGTATCTAATATATACTGTAATATTATTATAAATATGGTACAACCATATTCAGTATTCTATCCATCCTTTGAATGACATGTCACCATACGTGCGTACGTACGACTTACCGTCTCCACGTCGTGATGTAATTGTTATTCAACATATTATTATTTAGATGGGTATAATAATGATTTTTAATTCATGTAAATAATAAATATAACATGATAATTATTCTTTATATATGATATAACATCCAATTATATATTATTTTAATATCAAAAGAATGATATTGTCGCTCGTGCGTACGTACGGACTACCGTCTCCACGAACGCGATGAGATTCATTCTCCATCATATCCATTCAAGTATAATTATCATTTTATGATTTCAAAATAATGTTTAAGGACTTTATATAATTCTGGATATGAATAAGATACAACCTATCCATGACAAACACGGCTTACGTAACAAAACATATAAAAGAAAATGAGTAAGTTAACACCTGAAACAACGATAATTCTAAAATATTATCAACAAAGCAATGTTAAAAGATCATATATGATATCATATTAATATATAGTATTCTTGTATAATTTAATAAAAATTATTTCAACTTTATATAGGAGGTTAACCTACCCCAACCAAGGAAAAGTAGAAGTTAAGGGTTATTTCACAATCTCTTCATTATCCGATGTTGTTTATATGTAATTATCTATTGGGACCTCTTTATCATACACATCCATGTTTCTTGAAAGTGTATTTCAAAACATTCTTACTATTTTACAGAATAGGGGTTAAATTCATTGATACCCTTGTTTGAATTTTTATAAGAAGTTTATAAAGGAATATTTCCGTCGTTTTCCAAACAAGGTCCTTTTTAACCTTTTCGACATAATTAAGGTAAGAATGTTTTTTTAACTTATACGGTGGGTGCGGCTACTTTACGCCATTATAAAATTTTATAAGCTTCCCTTACAAGATTATAAGGATATTTTCAAAGTAAATGTTTTATTTTATAATTATGTGACTTTTAAATGATTTCAAAATGAATATTTTAAGAATTTATGAAAGGTACTCTTTATCAAATCAGAATTTTAAATGTTTTAAAGATTTATCTTTCTAAATCTTTTTAATTAATGTCCATGTTTTCAAAATTATTTTAAGGATTTATTTATATGGACATGAATGTTTTGAAATGATATTTCTTTTCAAAAGTTTTGAAGTGGTATGGGACACTTTGATCCAAAAATCTCTTTTAAATTACTTCCTTAATAAATGTGTGACTTTTAAATGATTTCAAAAAAAGAGATATTTCTCTCAAATAGTTTTGATTTTATCTATGTCAACATCCTTTGATGGATTTTAATTTTATTTGAAGTTGATTTATTATGATACAAAACTTCCATATTGTTTTGAATTTTTTGTGATGTGTTTGAGTGTGGATGTGTTATTCTTATACCATTCGTGGTTTATGGATGAAGTATTTACATTTCGTATGCTAGTTTTAATACGAATGTTTATGTTATGTTTGAACCTTTTCATATGGGAATGCATTAGACTTAATATGTGATGGGTGGAGCCCGCTATAGCTCCTCGATGCATCGGTAGGTCTCTCATGAGACAAACTAGTGTCTTGGCACAAGGCCTTGGCAAAATCTTATTTGTAGTCTTGGAATGAGGCCTTGGATATGTGGTTATGATAGTCTGGCATTATGCATTCCATCATTATGAAAGGGGTTATTGATATTGCGAGTGATTATTCGATTAGTAGAATATCCATGTGAATAAGTAAATGACATTATTTCATTTTATCTTTGCCATACTATGTTGAAGTTCAAGTTTAAAAGGCTTTTATTTATTTATACATTGCCTTAAATGTTTATTCTTATTTATGAAAGTTTCCGCTATATTGTTATCCTTACTGGGCATTTGAGCTCACCCCTTTTTCTATGTTTTATTTTTCACAGGATGTGAAGAAGTATTTTATGAATGACCTGCATGGATAGTATGAGGGGATATGAAGACAATATATTGTTGTAGTTTTTCACTTATTGATGTAATGTAAACTCTATGAATATATCTAGTGTTTCCAAGACTACTAAACTAATCGGTCTTTCAAGACTTGATCTTTTGTGATCATGCCAATGTTATGTAATAATGCACCGACTCTGGTTAACTAGGGTCAGGGCGTTACAGATTTTAACCTATAAATCGACCCAAACTTAGGATTTATGAATTATTAAGGTTATCCAAGAATCCAAGGTCTTCTCTGATGCTTCTCATTGATCTTGTGATCTATTCTTAGATCCAGTGATCTAAAATTAGTAAGTCTTTCTTATATTTAGTGTTTTACTCTTTTCTTATTCTCAGATACTCTTCTTCCATCCTTGGTAGTGTGTGTGAATCACCATTAATATGGTATTGTGGTGTTTCATGTTGATCTAATGCTCAATCTTGGTTTCCTTCTTCTCTGTTGCTTGAGGTGGGTGGTCTAAAACAACTCCCTAAAGTATGCTTTGTTTATCTAGTATTTTCAACTTGTTAGATCATGCCGAAACACCATGCATGTAACCTACCTTAATTGGAATTGTCTAATTCAATATGCCTAGACCTCCCTAGATCATATTGGTTCCATTGGAATTTATAATAGGATTTGTGGCCACTCAAAAGTTGTTCCAACCCTTGACCCTAGTTTGGAACTTAGATTGATTGAACCTAGATACCTATGATGAATTTGAAATTGTTATTGGAATTGTCTTAGTAATGTGAATTAACATAGATTTTAAATTAATGTAAATGATTTGATAACAAATCAATTGGATTGATGGTAGTTAATTATCATATAATTGGAATTGGATTAACAATGTGAATTGTTTAGCATGTGAATTAGGTAATTGTCTTGTTAAAGAGTTACCTGGCTTAAAAGTGGATAAATGACACATAATTTAAATTTTCATGATAATGTGATGGAATATAGACATAACGACATGTGAAAAATTAATTGATCTTACTTTACATCTGTAAAGGAATTGTTATAATTATTATAATAATTGGTAACTTGGTATAATTGAATAAATGGCTAGTTAATAGGTAATTTGATGAAGTAATAAATATGGATTATATCCATATGTTTGGAATGTTTGGAGTTTTGTATGATTAATTTATTGCTTGGATTATTGTCTTGTATGACTCTTTAATTATGTTTGATGCATGAGGGATAGGTGCGTGGTTAGATACTTCCTGAGGGTAAGATACATGGTAATGTACTGCCTGAGGGTGAGATTCATGGTAATGTACCGCTTGAGTGATATATTCATGGTTACACACCACCTAAGGTCCATATTCATGGGTACATATCTCATGAGGTTTAGATGCATGGTACACACTGCCTGGGGGCTAGATGAATGGGTATATATCATTTGAGGTCTAAATACATGAATACTTGATGCCTAAGGGTGAGATGTACGTTTATAATTAATTATTGAGGGTGAGATTGTGATATTGGGCATGATATTATTTTCTAGTTATTTTCACTAGGTTACAAGGATGAATTCATTTGACATGGTGCCAAAGTAGGTTTAGATGACCCTAGGTGTCAACCCAGAGCTCGAGGGTCAATGGGATTATTTGACGTGTCATGTTAATTTATGAATCAATGCCCCTATTTATTGTACTATTTCATGTACTATATATTTAGACTAGATTTTATATACACCATGGGTGTTAGCCTATTTATTTTTACCCACACCTTGTTTGGACAACATTTGGTACCTAAGAAAATTTCATGGATGCATGTTTGGACAAGTGAAAGGAGCCATGTGCTTGATTTGGGTGATTTGTGGGAAGGGATTGGAGAATGGATATGGGACCAGTTGTGGGGTTTATGACCATGATTTTTGGGAGTCTTTATATTTAATTTTTTCTTTTAGTTTCTTGATTGTATGACTTTAGCATGATATTTATTTAACATTTAGTATGACATGATTTGTTTTATTATTACTTGGATTTTTTATTATTTATCAGTCATCTACTTGAGTTTTGTGTCATATTTTTTTTATCTTATTTATATTGTGATTGTAACTTTTTTCTAGAGGGTATAGTCTCCCCATTGTAGTCCTTACACCCTCGTTGCTAGTTGGAAGCCTCTGGCATACATAGAGGTGCGCTTGAGGTCACTAACCACCCGAATTGGCCACATGATGGAGAACCAGATTGGGGATGTTACAAAGTGGTATTTGAGCTTAATTATTTTCTATTAATTTACTATTTGGGAAAGGTATGAGAATAAGATGCGTCAAGGCTTGGTAATGAGCTCGTGCATGGGAGTAGCTAACCCATACACAAGGGGGGGAAAGTAACTAAAGATGGGATTATTGTTCATGATATTCACTATTATAGTTATGATGTTATTTCACGTTGGGTACTTGTTGTGTGATGTTACTTTTTTATGATATTTTACTCATGGGTAGATATGACATGAGGTGAGTATGCATGCATCATGGTAGGAAAATAGGGAAATATGTTGACATGCATTGTTCATTATAGGGACATATTTATTGCATGTGACGTATCTTCCTATCTGAATCGTGATAATAAATCCCATGATATATTTGATAGAAAGGAATAAATGGAACTATTATGACATGTCAATTCAATTATTAAGATAAGTTGTAAAGTAACCTTGTGTCAGTGGTTCTATGTTGTTGTCTTGAACTTATGTGGTTGACCTTGTTATACATCCTATGATTTGAGTAGTGTGTTAACCTTCATAGATAAGATTCCATTATGTCATTTTTGGGTTGAGTGTCAAGAGAGTAGTATTCAGCACACCCCTTACACAACTAAGTGGAACTTTATGCTGATATGAGGAACTACATAAATGATTATCTTTATAATAGTTTTCTATGGGTCATGCTATCCATGGTGAGGGAGACTAATCATGTTATGTATTCGATATATGATCTGACTAGAGAGTTCCAACTGCAACATCTGCCCGTGTTCATTAGGGAGTGAGTCCCCCATCTAGTTGAGTTCTAGATTGAGATTTTCCATACCATCTTTAAGTACCTTGATACTCCCACGAGTATGAGGATGAATCTTACCACTTATATGCTCCAAGTACTAGCCAAGAACTAGTGGGACATCATAGATAAATCTAAACAGTAGGAGGATCTAACCTTTAAGGATTTCAAGGTGAAGTTCCCAAGTCACTTATATCCATAGATGTTGAGGGATGAGAGGGATCATGAGTTCATGCACCTGATGCAAGGGGCATTCCAGTGATGGACTACACTAGAAATTTTATTTACCAACAAATTTTTGATCTAACTTGAAAGTAGATGATATCTCCAGGGAAAATAGCTTCTAGGATGGGATTCATTAGGAAATTAAGTTATAGGTAAATGTATTTCACCAGTGAAACTTTAATAATGCGATTATTCTAGATCTCATCATGGAGGAGAACCTGAAAGAGTCCCAGGGTGGAAGGAAAATATTCTTAGCGAGATGATTAGGGAGCTCTTCTTTAGATAGTAAGAAGTGAAGCTTCAATAGTTACCTTTAAGGCAGTAATGGGTAGATAAATTAGGGAAGTGGGTATTAATTTTAAGACTATGATCAGGTGCCGTGTTTTCAACATGGAAGGGCTGGAAAAAGTACCCATAGCGTCCTTACCCTATATTGGAGTGTCACACTTATAGTAGGATGGACCATCTATAGAGGTTCTATAGAATACCTCAGTAGTCAAGTGGTGGCATATGATTGGGTTAGGCACTAGAGTCTAGGAAGGACTCAACTACCCCTTAGTAGACAGGCAGATGGAGTTCCACTAGATTCTCAGGCCAGGGTAGGGGACATAGTACCCTAACATAGGAGAAAAAACATTAGTTGGAGGGAGCATCTTAAGGGAGTTAGACTGGAATCCAGAGTATAAGGGCAAGTCATATACATGCTATACAGTCTACTCTAAATAGTTTGGATGTAGGAACTTCCATATTAAAAGGTACGATTCTTGTGTCATCTACCCTTACTTGTAATTTTTTTGATACAATATCATCACATTCCTTTATATCTTCTCAATTTTCCGATGACTTTGGTTTGGATGTTGAAATCTTGGATGGTGTTATGATCATTGATACACTGTTAGGGGTGAGATCAGAAATCATAAGGCACTACAAGGACTATTCTCATGAAATTGGAGGCTACCATTTCTTTTGAGATATTTTTGTGCTGGAGATGGTAGGGTTCTATTTGTTTTTGGGTATGGATTGGCTAATTTTGTACTAGGATCATATCAACTTTTATCAAAGGAGGGTGACTTTTCAGTCACTAGAATGGGTTAGCTATATCCATCAGGGTGAATTGGATCTCTAGGTTGGTCATATAGGACCAATTTAGTGTAGATTGGATTATCTCACAACCCAGATAATAGGCCTTGTCTGGGATGATGGTGGGGTGAAGTAGAGTACTCTTCCTATGGTAGAGAGTGACTTTTAGGACGTCTATCCTGAAGAGTTCTCTAGATTACCACCTAGGTGGGAGATAGAGTTCACTATTGAGTTGGTGTCAGGAGTTAAACTAGTTTTTATCCTTCCATATAGGATGGAACCATTGGAGTTTTTGGATTTGAAAATACAATTAGAAGTTCTGAAGGTAAAGGGGTTTGTATGGCCCAATACTTCACCATGGGGTTCTCCTATGATTTTTTCTAAGAAGGTTGATGGGACTTTCTGCTTATTTGTATATTATTAGAGACTGAACCAGATGATGATCAAGAACTAGTATAACCTTTCTCACATTAATTATCTATTTAATCAATTGAGTGGTGTTTGGATTTTTTCAAAGATTTAATTGAGATCAAGGTAACATAAGTTGAGTGTGTGACTATTTGACATACCCTAGACTAATTTTAGGAGCAGGCATGGCCTTTACAAGTTCATGGTGATTTCATTTGGTCTGATAAACACACCGGATCTTTTCATGTCCATGATGAATCAAATATTCCATTATTTTATAGATCAGTTTTTGGTGGTTTTTATCGATGAAATATTTGTTTAATCCCAGCCTAGAGATGATCATTCACAACATCTTGACATCATCCTAAGCACACTAAGAGAGAATCATCTATACACTAATCTATCTAAATGTCACATCTATATTAACAAAGTGAACTTTTTGGGTTATGTTATCTCATATGTTAGAGTGTCGGTGGAACCAGAGAAGGTTATAGTCGTGGTATATTGGGAAAGTCCCAAGAACATATTTTAGATTTGGAGATTTTTGGGTTTAATAAGATATTAATGGAATTTCATCCAATAATTCTCCCATATGGTGGTGTCGATGTCCAGGTTGACCAAGAAAGGGGTGAAGTTTAGTTGGTCAGATGCTTATGAGGAGGAGTTTTAGGAATTAAAGATAAGGTTGACCTTAATACCTATCCTCACCCAACCTGAGCCAGGTAAGAAGTATACTCTGTATTGTGATGCATCTGAATTCAGAATTAGAGTAGTTTTAATGTAGGTAGATCAAGTAGTTTCTTATGGCTCCAGACAGTTGAGGCCACATGATAGGAATTTTCCCATTCATGATATGGAGTTAGTTGTGGTGGTACATGCCCTAAGATTTCGGTGACACTACGTTTTGGGAAAGAAGTTTGTGGTTTATATGGACTACAAGATCCTCAAGTACATATTTTCATAGAGAGACATGAATCTTCAATAGAGGTGGTGGGTTGAGTATCTGTAGTCTTTTGAATTTGAGTTGGTATACACTCTAGGAAAGGGAAACATCATTGATGATTCCTTGAGCAGGAAGACACATACATAGTCAGTGCATGAGTCTCATGAAGAGTGGTGGATGATTGCGATCTTTACATACATACATCTAGATATTCAAGATTCCTAGGGAGGAGCAACTCTGACTTCAATATTAGTGGTTCACATTCTCCTAGAATAGATCAAGAAAGGGAAGTTATCTAATCTAGAGTGTTTAGATGTGAGGGACAACTTATATAGTGGTGAGCCACCATCAGGATGGTCTCTTGGTAGTGATGATGTTTTTATTGTCCATGGATGTATTTGGGTTCCTATGGGCTTGCATGGGGAGTTTATGAGGGAATTTTATGACTCTAAAAGGGTGGTATATCCTGGTCTAACAAAGATGTATCATGATCTCTATAGGAATAACTGGTGTACATAGATGAAGAAGAAGATAATGAGCTTTGTGGCATGATGTTTCACCTGTCAGAAGGTGACGAATAAGCATTAGAGGCCTTATGGGTTACTATAACCATTTCCCATTCTAGAATAAAAGTGATATGATGTAACCATGGCATTCATGATAGAATTACCCAGGACACCCCAAAATATTGATGCAACATGGGTGATTATGGATTGACTGAAGAAGGTATCCCAATTCTTACCTATCAGGGACACCTTCACTATCGATGATCTGGGTAGTCTCTATGTATAGAAGATAGTTCGATTGTGTGGTGTTATAATAAGTATAGTTTCTAATCAAGATCTCTGTTTCACATCATGGTTATGATAGGGAATTTAT
The DNA here is from genome assembly GCA_963277665.1 of Viscum album. NCBI lineage: Eukaryota > Viridiplantae > Streptophyta > Magnoliopsida > Santalales > Viscaceae > Viscum > Viscum album. The sequence goes on along the minus strand of OY728163.1, from coordinate 1,641,499,561 downwards.
AAGGAATTGAGATCTTAGGTTATTCTGAGTACATCCTATCATCCTATGACTTACAGCCAATCTAAGAATATGATTCCGATTCTGGAGGATATTTCACGATCCTATGTTTTAGAGTTTAGTGGTTATTGGGAGAATCATCTGGTAGTCATGGAGTTTGTGTATAATAATATTTTCTAAGCAACAAACCAATTGGTTCCTTTTGAGGATTTGTATAGAAGGCTATGTCATTCACCTCTATGTAGTTTATAGGTAGGTGAGTCAACTCTTGTTAGACCTAGTCTCATTTAGGAGACATTTTAGAAGGTTTAGTTGTCTAGGAAGTAGTTGGTGACCATGAAGAGCTGGTATAAATTGTATAATAACCATTAGAGGTGGAATCTGTAATTTTAGGTTAATCACTAGGGTTTTCTTCAGGTGTCACCCAGGATGGGGCAATGCCATATATAGAAGTAGGAAAAGACAACACCCAGGTTCGTTAGGTCTTTTGAGATAGTGGAGAGGTTTGGACCAATGGTTTATTGATTTCCCATACCATAATACCATAGTACCATGCATGGTGTGTTTTACATGTGAAAAATTTAGAGAAATCACCTTGGATATTCTCACGTGATACATTTTGATGATCTTGAGATTGATACCAATGCATCCTTTGAGAAGCATTTGATATGTATCATAGATCGTAATGAGAAGAATATGTAAGGTAACATCATGCCTTTAGTGCGAGTTTAGTGGAAGCATTGGATTATTCCGGAGGAGATCCAGGAGAGGGAGTCTGATAAATAGGTATAGTGGCCCGACCTTTTCATTAACACCCCATAGTGATGCTTGAGATCAAAACTTAGGGATGAGCAGTTATATGGTGGGGAGGTTATAGGATCCTGACTTTTTCTAGGTGATTTACTCTTTATGTTTTTTTGGGCATCTTTAATTTAGTAATTGAGGATCATTCATAGCTTTAAATGAGGTCTTAGAGGTGTCCAGGGTCTTAGAGAGTATAATTTAGTGGTTCACTATGGGTATATTGTAGTATTAGAGATAATTTTGAGCCATTGGCAATCTGATGCAATCCACCAGCCAGCTAGTGGGTTGTCTAGTATCTTGGTATAGATATTGGAGTCCCATCAACTAGCTGGTATGAGATAAAAATATTGGGTCTCCTATAGGAGACTTACTGTCCATATGGTGGGATTCCCAACCATGCAGGCACACTATAGGACACCACCAGTTAGTTAGTGGTTCCCACCAGCCAATCAGTGGCATTGGGATGGGTTGGTATTAAGAGGGTAAAAATCATATTTCTACCCCAAAACCCCTTTTAATCACCTTTTAACCTTTAATTTAACCCTAACTTGGGATTTATGAATTTTAAAGGTTCTCCAAGGCTCAAAGGTCTTCTCCAATGCTTCTCCTTGATCTTGTGATCCATTCTTTGACCAAGTGATCTAAAATTAGTAAGTGTTGCTTGTCTTTAGTGTTTTCCTCTTTTATTCTTCTCAGATCATATTATTCCAGCCTTAACACTGTGTGTAAATTGTTTTCTATAGGGGATCATGGTGTAGAACATTGATTTGATACTCGATCTTGGTTTCCTTCTTCTCTATTGCTTGAGTTGGGTGGTCTAAAACAACTCCATAAAGATTGTTTTTTTCTAGTATACAAAACATGTGCGATCACACCGACACTTCATGTGCGTGGCATTTATTAATTTGAATTGTTTAATTATTTATTCCTAGAACTCCCCTGGATCTATTTGGGTACATTGGCATTGATACTGGGACTTGTGGCCACCCGAGAGGTGTGCCAACCCTTGAACCTAGGTTGGAACATGGATTGATTGAACCTAGATCCCTATGAGAAATTTTGAATTTTTATTAGAATTGGGTTAACAATGTGAATTGGAATAGATTTTAAATTTATGTAAACAACTTGATAAAAAATAACATGGCTTAAAGGAGGTTAATTGGTATGTAATTGGAATTTGATTGATAATGTTAATTGGATAGCATGTGAATTGGGTAATTGGATTGTAAAATAATATGTAATACCTCGACCCCAGAAGCCCAGAGTTGGTGCATTATTACATATCATTGGCATGATCACAAAAGATCAAGTCTCGAAAGAACGATTAGTTTAGTATCCTTGGAAGTACTAGATACATTCATAAGGTTTAAATTACATCATAAAATGGAAAACTACAACAACATTTTTTCCATAGACAACACTGAGATCCCATAGACTATCCATGCAGGTCAGTCATAATATACTTCTTCACATCCTGGAAAAAATAAAACATAGAAAGGGGTGAGCTCAGATGCTCAGTAAAGATAACAATATAGTGGAAACTTTTATAAATAAGCATAAACATTTAAGGCAATGTATAAAACTAAAACAAAATCCTTTTAAACTTGAACTTCAGTATAATATGGAAAAGATAAAATCAAAATAATGCCATTTACTTACTCACATGGATATTCTACTAGTCAAATAATCACATGTAATATCAATAGCCACTTTCATAATGATGGAATGCATAATGCCAGACTTTCATAATTATATAGTCAAGGCCTTGTGCCAAGTATACAAATAAGATTTTGTCAAGGCCTTGTTCCAAGACACTAGTTTGTCTCATGAGACCTACCGATGCATTTAGGAGCTATATAGGGCTCCACCTGTCACATACTAAGTCCAATTTATTCCTCATATGAAAAGGTTTAAACATAACATAAACATTCATTTTATAACTGGCATACGAAATGACAATATTTTATCTATAAACCATGAATGGTATAAAATAACACATCCACAGTCAAACATATCACAAAACCTTCAATACAATATGGAAGTTTTGTATCATAATAAATCAACTTCAAACAAACTTAAAACCCATCAAAGGATGTTGACATAGATGAAATCAAAACCTTTTCAGAGAAACACCTCTTTCTATTTTGAAATCATTTAAAAGTCACATAATTATAAAAGAAAACATTTATATTTGAAAATATTCTTATAATATTGTAAGGGAAGATTTGATGATGTTATAATGGCAGAAAATAGCCACACCCGCTGTATAAGTTAAAAAAAGACATTCTTACCATAATTTTATTGAAAAGGTTATAAAGGACCTTGTTTGGAAAATGACGGAAAGATTCCTTTATAAACATATTATAAAAGTAAAACAAGGGTATAAATGAATTTAACCCATAGTCTATAAAATATTAAGAATGTTTTGAAATACATTTTTAAGAAACATGGATGTGGATGATAAAGAGGTCATAATAGATAATTACATATAAACAACCTCGAATAATGAAGAGATTGTGAAATTAACCCTTACCTTGTACTTTTACTTGGTCGAGGGTAGGTTAAACTCCTGTATAATGGTGAAATAATTTTTATTAAATTATACAAGAATCATATACATTAATATGATATCATATATGATCTTTTAACATTGCTTTGTTAATAATATCTTAGTATTATCATCGTTTCGGGTGTTAATGAATTCATTTTCCTTTATATTCTTTGTTATGTGAGTCATATTTTTTATGGATGATATTTATATTATTAATATACATAATGATATCAAGTTTTTAAACATTATTTTTAATCATAAAATGAAAATTAATCTTGAATGGATACGATGGGGAATGAATCTCATCGCATTCGTGGAGACAGTAATCCGTACATACGCACGAGTGATAATATCATTCTTAAAATAATATATAATTGGATGTTATATCATATATACAGAATAATTATCATTTTATATTTATTATTTACATCAATTACACATCATTATTATACCCATCCAAATAATAATGTATTGAATAACAATTACACCATGACGTGGAGACGATAATCCGTACATACGCACGTATGATGACACATCATTCAAAGGATATATAGAATAATGAATATGGCTGTAACATATTCATAATAACATCACAACATATAGAAGATACTGGATTTATTATTTTAGAATGGAAACAACAAAGAAAGAGGAAGTGGAAGAAGAAAGGAACTTGAAAGAGGTGATGACATATTTACTTCTTCTTCGGGTTCTTCCTTTTGATTTGATCAAAAGGGATCCTTAGGTTGGCTTTATGACTAAAAGAGGGCCTATATAATGACGGGAGGACAGTTGAGAAGGTATTTGGGTAGGGGTTGGCTGAGTCAAATGGCTTTGAAGGTGTAAATTAGAGAGAAGGGAGAGTTCCCTTTTATAAGAGGGGTGAGGGGCACCTTAGGAAAAGCTAGAAATATTATTTTATAATAAAATAATTTTTTGGTTTATAATGGCTCCAAAATGGATTATTTAAAGTATAAGGTGGGTATGGGTCTAAAACCACTCAACAAATAGGATTTAGATAGGTTTGGTTCACTATATTAACTTTATCTTTTAGATTTAACTTTTAGTTAAATAGTTTGACATTTACCATGTCTCTTTGTATTTTTATATTATATGGTTAATAAACTTACTATATACTTACAAGAGAACCCTAATTGGTTCATTAATGATACACCTATCATTATATAAGTATTTTGGCCAAACCATATATTTTTAGGAATAGAATATCAATTAGTAATATAATATTTGTTTTAAAAACTCTTTTATGTCAATTTTGACACTATTTGGTATTTTGTTTTTTCTAAATTCATAACAACATTATTACTTAGAAAAAAATTAATATAACTAACCCTAATATGTCATATTAACCTATAAAATTAGTGCAATTCATAAAAAGTCCTAAATTACATTTATTTGGATATTCATAATATCAATTATTTTAATATTTCATTAATTAGGTAATTACTGCATCATCATTGTGTCATAAATAAATTAAATTATTTAATGTCTAAAAAATATAAATAAAATATAATTATGTATGAATTTTTTTTAGATTTATAATGAATTTTTATAGTCGAATTTATCTTATGTATAACCCTATATTAAAAATCTTTTAGTTATTAAACTTTGATTTTAACTCTTTTAACTCTTCTTTAAATAAAATAATAATAAATTTCCTAATCTAATCCAAGTGGACCTAAAGGATCATATTTTATTAATAAGGTTGTTTTTGGTTGAATTACACTTATCCAATATAATTAGGACATGTTTTATGGTAATAATAATATCATTTTTACCCTTAATTACCCTATTTACTTTTAATCGTGGTAAATAAAAGTAAAAAGTTACTATTCACCAAAAATTATTTTCATCTTATTGAACCAAATTTTTCTTACTGATATCAACTGTATCTCTCGGAATTTTGAAATTCCACTCAGAGAAGCGGTAAAATTAAGTTTTATGCAAATTTGCAAATACTACTAAGAGGTGGGTAAAAGACAGTAAAAAGTTCAATAATTTTTTTTTATATCTAAAATTATTATAAACTGACTCCAATGAATTAAATTGAAATTATATAGGTATTATATATCTATTTTGACCTAAAATAAATTTAAATAAAATAAATAATTATTTAAATAAAAATTCAGTTTTAAACTATAACTCAATGTTTTCACTATTCATCAAAAATTGAAAGTTTTCAAAAAAATACCAAAAATTTACCCTAGGATAATTTCAATATTCCGAATCCAAAAAATGAAGTCCATTTTGAAAGATAAAATTTATAAAATTTCAAAAAGTGGGTATTACTATTCATAATGGTTTGTTTGATTGGTTGTGGTGTGTTAGAACTCGAAGTTGCGTGCAACACACGCTACTCTATTATTCAAAGAGAAGTGTACTGTGGAAGATTGGGGTGTTACATTCTCCCCTCCTTCAAATAATTTCGTCCTCGAAATTTCTAGATTATTACTGCATAAAAAGACTCGGGTGGTTCTTCATCATAATTTCCTCAGGTTCCCACATTGCCTCTTCCATCTTATGGTTTCTCCATAGAACTTTTACCATACAAGTCGTCCGATTTCTCAACACTTGTTCTCTTATATCAAGAACCTTGATAGGCTCTTCGCAATAAGATAGATCAAGTTCCAATTCTAATTCCTCATAGGTGAGTACATGCATTGGGTCAGGCATATATTTTTTCAACAGTGATACGTGGAACACATCATGAACTTTGGAGAGACTCGGCGACATTTCCAAACGGTAAGCTACAACCCCAATTTGTTCTAGAATTTCGAAAGGTCCGATGTACCTGGGACTTAATTTTCCCTTCTTACTGAAATGCATAACACCCTTCCATAGAGATACCTTCAAGAAAACATGATCTCCTACCTAAAATTCCAAATCTTTCCTTCAGTTATCAGCATAGCTTTTATGCCTACTTTGAGGTGCTTTGATGTGGTTTTGGATTACCTTCACCTTTTCCATTGTTTCCTCCATAATTTCTGGGCCTACGAGTTTTCTTTCACCAACATCATCCCAACAGGTTAGTGTGTGACATCTCTTTCCGTATAACGCTTCATATAGTGCCATCTGAATACTTTAATGGAAGATATTGTTATAGGATAATTCTACTAGAGGTAAATATTGACCCCACATACCTTGAAAGTCAAGTGATCAAGATCTCAACATATCTTCTATGGTTTGAATAGTCCGTTCGGATTGTCCATCAGTTTGAGGGTGGTAGGCAGTGCTTAAAAGAAGCTCAATATCCAGGGATTTTTGAAGACTTTTACATCATCTTGATGTAAAACATGGATCACGATCAGAAACAATTGATAGGGGTACTCCATAAAGTCTCACAACTTCATTAATATATAGTCTTTCTAGATGTTCAAGTAATAAATCTTCCCTTATAGCAAGAAAATGTGCTGACTTGGTAAGATGATCAACAATGACTCATATTGCATCGTTCCTTCTAGGAGTCTTTGGTAGTCCCATGACAAAGTCCATCGTGATATCATCCCATTTCCACTCAGGTATGGGAAGAGGTTGCATGACTCCTCCAGGATGTTGCCTTCCAACTTTCACTTGTTGAAAAACCATACATCTTGACACAAAATTAGAAATCTCCCTCTTCATGTTGTCCCACCAAAAATGTTCCTTAAAATCTCTATATATTTTTGGTGCTACCAGGGTGTATAGAGAAATTGGAACTATGAACATCATCCAACAATTCCCTTTTTAGATAAGGTATATCAGGAACACAAAGTCTCTTCCCAAATTTCAAAATTCCATCTTCATACACAAAGTCACTCAATCTCCCATCATTCATAGCTTTAATCTTCTTTTGAAACTCTTCATCATCGGTCTGAGAACTCTTTATCCTTTCTAGTAAAGATGGTCTGGAAACCATTTAAAAAAGTATTGATGTTTCCCCTTCTACGGTGATTCCCATATCCATATTTACTAGATCCATGTATATAGGATCCTTTTCAACTCTCATCTTGTTCAAAACTCCATGATCCTTTCTACTCAAAGTATCTTCCACCTTATTTTCCTTCCCCGGGTGGTAGTGTATTGTGTAATCATAATCCTTGAGTAGTTCAAGCCATTTCCTTTGCCTCATGTTGAGTTCTTTTTGTGAGAAAATATACTTCAAACTCTTGTGATCGGTATATATCTCACATTTTTCACCATAGAGATAGTGTCTCCAAATCTTAAAAGCAAATATTATAGCTGCTAACTCAAGATCATGAGTAGGATAGTTTTGATCATGAATTTTTAGCTGTCGTGATGCATAGGAAATGAACTTATCATTCTACATAAGGACACAACCAAGTCCTTTCTTTGAAGCATCACTATAAATAACAAAGTCATCATTTCCCGATGATAGAGTCAATATAGGAGAATTGAATAATATTCTCTTCAGTTCTTCAAAAAATTCTTCACACTCTTTTGTCCAAACAAATTTAACCCCTTTTCGTGTGAACTTTTTTAATGGGTTAGCCAACTGGGAAAAATTCTGGACGAAACGTCGATAATAACCTGCTAAACCAATAAAACTGCGTACCTTAGTTATACTCATCGGTGCTGGACATTCTTGGATTTCTCTTGTCTTAAAAGGATCAATGAAGATTCCATCCTTAGAGACAATATGGCCAAGAAAAGAAATCTCCTGAATCCAGAATTCACACTTGATAAACTTCCCATATAATTCATGTCTTATAAGATTCTTCAGGATAATGCGCAAATTATTTTCATGATCTTCATAGATTTTGGAGTATACCAATATATCATCAATAAATACCACTACAAATTCATCAAGATATTCCTTGAAAACCCTATTCATTAGATCCATGAAGACAAATGGTGCATTAGTAAATCCAAAAGGCATTACTGTAAACTCATAATGCTCGTACCTGGTTCGAAATGCTATTTTTGGAATGTATTCCTTCTTCACACACAACTGATGATATCCAGATCAAATTTCAATCTTTTAAAAGTATTGATCTCCATGAATATGGTTGAATAAATCATCAATGCGAGGTAGGGGATACTTGTTCTTTATTTTTATAGCATTGAACTCCCTGTATTTAATGCACAACCTCATAGATCTATCTTTCTTCTTAACAAAAAGAACAGGGGATCCCCATGGAGAAATACTAGGGTGAATAAATCCCTTATTACTCAATTAATCTAGCTATTTCTTTAGTTACACTAATTCCACAATGACCATTCTATATGGGGTCTTCGATATGGGCCTTGAACTAGGAATTAAATCAATGGAAAACTCAATTTCTCATTCTGGAGGATATCCAAGTAAATCTTCTGTAAACACATCAACATATTCTTTCACAATAGGTACATCCTCTATTTGAACATTCCTTTCCTCACCCACAGTCATTTAATTCTATTCCTCCCCAATAATTGAATTTATTTGAGCTACTGGGGGTGGATCTAGATAAGAATTAGGTGGTGACATTTCTGCTCTAAAGATAAGGTACTCCTTATCATCATAAAAAATTGTAACCTCCTTCTTCTTACAATAAATTTTCACATCATAGTCCAAAAGCCAATCCATACCGAGGATTATATCAAATTAAATCACGGGTACGATGATGAGATCAGCAGATAAAGAATATTTATATGCCCTAATGGGGACTGATTCACAAAACTTTGTTGCAATGATACTTCCCTTAGAAGTTTTGACTGACAACCACCTTGTTAAATAAAATTGAAAATATCTAATTTTCTTATCAAACTGGGAAGATATGAAACAATGTGATGATCCAGAATCAAATAAAGCATTTTCTAAACTTGAGGAAACCATTAAATTACCTGCCACCATGTCTTTCGGAGCTTCAACCTCAACAGTAGTGATAGCATAATCTTGGCCTTGATCCCTTGGCCTTTTCTGAGGTAAGTTCCCCTGATGCTTAGGAAATTAATTTTCATAATGACCCCTTTATCTACAATTATAACATTTAACATCATCAGCCTTTTTCTTCCCCTTGCAATCACGAGCTTGGTGGCCTTTTTCACCACACTTGTAACAGACTCCCATTCTCTCCAGGCAAGTACCAGAGTGTTTCTTCCCACATTTACTGAAATATGGATATTCAACTTTTCCCTTATTCCCCTTATTTCTATTTTCAAAGTGTTCAGTAGATCTCTTCTTCTCTTGCTTTTCTTTAAAGTCGTAAAACTTAGATAATTCTTTTTCTATCTTGATAGCACATGAGACAATATCTTCGTACAACGAGAAGGATTGTGAGACTAATGCTTGAAGGATAAATGGTTTTAACCAATCAAAGAAATGATCAATATTACTTATTGGGTTACGTATATAATCTGCAGCATGCCTCACTAACCTTGTGAAGTTAGCTTCATACTTTACGACATTCTCATCCTCCTTTTGCCTCAGACTCAGAAATTGTCTTTCCATATCCGCTTGATGGTCATGAGGAAAGTATTTTTATAAGAAAATTTATTTAAACTCTATCCATTCCATATTTGATACTTCATCATCTTCCTTTGTGTTTTGAATCAATGACCACCATTGATCAACATCTTCAGTGAGGCGGTAAACTTCCATGACAACTTTTTCCCTTTCACTACTCCCCAAGGCATGAAATATTTTCTCTAAGGAATTTATCCATTGCTCAGCTACTAATGTATTTTTACTCCCATTTAATGTTGGTGGTTTTTTCCTCATGAAGCGATCTAACATTGATCCTCCACGCTGTGGATTAGGGTTCTCCATATGGGTAAGGTTATTATTCATAACCTGAGTGAGTTGTCTCGGTATGGTGATTAGCTGATCAGCACCAGTTTCATCACCTGATCCACTATAATTATCTTTAGTAGGAGGTAAATCCCTACATGGAGTGTGTGAATTGATAGAATTTCCATTCCTTCCACTAGGTGCCATTTCTAAACAATGGCATAAACTAGATTAGTTTATGAATCACAATACATAAATCCAAACTTGTAAAACACTTAACATAAATTGAATAGTTTAGGGATATAATCCATAATCATAAAAATGTTTTCTTTGAGGAACTATATACTCATAAACCCTTCATAATGGTTTGTAAAGAAAATGAGAATTATCCTAAGCATATCCCCCAGGAGTGTCGTAACCAAGAGTGTAACAAGTCCCATTTTCATGCACCATTCCCCGTTCGAGTATAGCTCAAAGCGGTATTTTTGGGTTTTACCCCTAGGTACATCTATGTCAGAGCCGCCTCTACCTGCTCGTATCCAGACATGGATGTATTGTTTTGAAAACTTACAAAATATCTACAATACCAAAATTCTAGAAAGTTCTTCTATACTAATCCTCAAAGTCTATCTTAGGGCTATGTGCTCTAATCAGAGTTTATCTAAATCTAGTTTCCAAGGTTTGTACTAAACTTCCTCTGATACCAACTATATCACCCTGACCCCAAAATCCCAGATTCGATGCATTATTACATATCACTAGCATGATCACAAAAGATCAAGTCTCAAAAAACCGATTAGTTTAATATCCTTGTAAGTACTAGATACATTCATAAGGTTTACATTACATCATAAAATGAAAAAATACAACAACATTGTTTCCATAGACAACACTGAGATCCCATAGACTATCCCTACAGGTCAGTCATAATATACTTTTTCACATCCTGGGAAAAATAAAACATAGAAAGGGGTGAGCTCAGATGCTCAATAAGGATAACAATATAGCAGAAACTTTCATAAATAAGCATAAACATTTAAGGCAATGTATAAAACTAAAACAAAAGCTTTTAAACCTAATCTTCAGCATAATATGGCAAATATAAAATCAAAATAATTCCATTTACTTACTCACATGGATATTCTACTAGTCGAATAATCATATGCAATATCAATAGCCACTTTCATAATGATGGAATGTATAATGCCAGACTTTAATAACCACATAGTCAAGGCCTTGTGCCAAGTCTATGAATAATATTTTGTCAAGGCCTTGTGCCAAGACACTAGTTTGTCTCATGAGACCTACTGATGTATTGAGGATCTATAGAAGGCTCCACCTATCACATACTAAGTCCAATGCATTCCTCATATTAAAAGGTTTAAACATAACATAAACATTCGTATTAAAACTAGCATACGAAATGTCAATATTTTATCCATAAACCATGAATGGTATGAAATAACACATCCATATTCAAGCATATCACAAAACCTTCAATACAATATAGAAGTTTTGTATCATAATAAATCAACTTCAAACAAACTTAAAATCCATCAAAGGATGTTGACATAGATGAAATCAAAACCTTTTTAGAGAAATATCTCTTTCTATTTTGAAATCATTTAAAAGTCACTTAATTATAAAATAAAACATTTATATTTAAAAATATTATTATAAGCTTGTAAGGGAAGCTTCGACGATGTTATAATTGCAGAAAATAGCCACACCTGTCATATAAGTTAAAAAAAGACATTCTTACCTTAATTTTGTCGAAAAGGTTATAAAGGAACTTGTTTGGAAAACGACAGAAAGATTCCTTTATAAACATATTATAAAAGTAAAACAAGGGTATAAATGAATTTAACCCATAGTCTATAAAATATTAAGAATGTTTTGAAATACATTTTTAAGAAACATGGATGTGGATGATAAAGAGGTCCCAGTAGATAATTACATATAAACAACCTCGGATAATGAAGAGATTGTGAAATTAACCCTTACCTTGTACTTTTACTTGGTTGAGGGTAGGTTAAATTCCTGTATAATGGTTAAATAATTGTTATTAAATTATACAAGAATCATATACATTAATATGATATCATATATGATCTTTTAACATTGCTTTGTTAATAATATCTTAGTATTATCGTCGTTTCGAGTGTTAACGGATTCATTTCCCTTTATATTATTTGTTATGTGAGTCATATTTGTTATGTATGGGATGTATCTTATTAATATACATAATTAAATCAAGTATTTAAACATTATTTTTAATCATCAAATGAAAATTATTCTTGAATGGATACGATGGGGAATGAATCTCATCGTGTTCGTGGAGACGGTAATCCGTACGTACGCACGAACGACAATATCATTCTTAAAATACTAAATAATTGGATGGTATATCATATATACAGAATAATTATCATGTTATATTTATTATTTACATCAATTACACATCATTATTATACCCATCCAAATAATAATGTATTGAATAACAATTACACCACGACGTGGAGACGGTAATCCGTACGTACGCACGTATGATGACATGTCATTCAAAGGATGGATAGAATAATGAATATGGTTGCACCATATTCATAATAATATCACAGTATATAGAAGATACTGGAGTTATTATTTTATAATGGAAACAACAAAGAAATAGGAAGTGGAAGAAGAAAGAAACTTGAAAGAGGTGATGAAATATTTTCCTCTTCTTTGGGTTATTCCTTTTGATTTGATCAAAAAGGCTCCTTAGGTTGTCTTTATGACTAAATGAGGGCCTCTAGGATGAATGGAGGGAAGTTGATAGGGTATTTGGATAGGGGTTGGCCGATCCAAATGGCTTTGAAGGTGTGAATTAGAGATAGGGTGGGGTGCCCTTTTATAAGAGGGGTGAGGGGCACCTTTGGAAAAGCTAGAAATATTATTTTATAATAAAATCATTTTAGGTTTCTAATGGATCCAAAATATATTATTTAAAGTATAAGGTGGGGATGGGTCTAAAACTACTCAACCAATAGGATATAGATAGGTTTGGGTCACTATATTAACTTTATCTTTTATATTTAACTTTTAGTTAAATAGTTTGACATTTACCATGTCTCTTTGTATTTTTATATTATATGGTTAATAAAATTACTATATATTTACAAGAGAACCCCAAGTGGTTCATTAATGATACAAATATAATTATATAAGTGTTTTGGCTGAACCATATATTTTTAGGAATAGAATATCAATTAATAATATAATATTTGTTTTAAAAACTCTTTTATGTCAATTTTGACACTATTTGGTATTTTGTTTTTGCTAAATTCATAACAACATTATTAATTAAAAAAAATTCATCTAACCAACCCTAATTTGTCATATTAACCTATAAAATTAGTGGAATTCATAATTAGTCCTAAATTACATTTATTTGTATATCCATAATATCAATTATTTTAATATTTCATTAATTAGGTAATTACCGCATCATCATTGTGTCATAAATAAATTAAATTATTTAATGTATAAAAGATATAAATAAAATACCATTATGTATGAAATATTTTTAGCTTTCTAATTAATATTTATAGTTGAATTTATCTTATGTATAACCCTATATTAAAATTTTTTAGTTATTAAACTTTGATTTTGACTCTTTTAACTCTTCTTTAAATAAAATAATAATAAATGTTCTAATCTAATCCAAGTGAACCTAAAGGATCATATTTTATTCCTAAGGTTTTTTTGGTCTAATTATACTTATCCAATAGAATTAGGACAGTAAAAAGTTACTATTCACCAAAAATTATTTTCATCTTATTGAACCAAAATTTTCTTACTAGTATCAATCGTGTCTCTCATATTTTTTAAATTCCACTCACAGAAGCGGTAAAATTAAGTTTTATGCAAATTTTCAAATACTCCTAGGAGGTGGGTAAAAGACGGTAAAAAGTTTAATAAAATTTTTATATATCTAAAATTATTATAAACTGACTCCAATGAATTACATTGAACTTATATAGGTATTATCTATCTATTTTGACCTAAAATAAATTTAAATAAAATAAATAATTATTTAAATAAAAATTAGGTTTTAAACTATAACTTAGTGTTTTCACTATTCATCAAAAATTAAAAGTTTTCATAAAAATACCAAAAATTCACCCTAGGATAATTTTGATATTCCAAATCCAAAAATGAAGCCCATTTTGAAAGATAAAATTTATAAATTTTCAAAAAGTGGGTATTACTATTCATAACGGCTAGTTTGATTAGTTGTGGTGTGTTAGAACTCGAAGTTGCGTACAACACACACTACTCTATTATTCAAAGAGAAGCGTACCATGAAAGCTTGGGGTGTTACAGAATAGCATGGCTTAAAAGTAGTGAAATAGAACATAATTGGAATTGTCATGATAATGTTATGTAATATGGACATAAAGACATGTGAAATAGTAATTGAGCCTACTTGATATGTGCAATGAAACTATTACAATTATTATGATAATTGGTAAATTGGCACAACTGAATAAATATTTTATTAATTGGTAATTTGATGAATCGATCAATATGAATTATATCAACATGTTTGTAATGTTTGGTATTTGGTATTATTAATGTATTTCTCAACATATTTTCTTATATGAATCCTTGATTATGTTTAATTCCCAAGGGATAGGTGCATGGTGATGTACCACTTGAGGGAAAGATGCATGGTAAGGTATCACGTGAGGGATATATGCATCGTTACACACCACCTGAGGGATATATTCATGGGTACATACCACTTGAGGGATATATTCATGGTACACACTACCTAAAGGTAGATTCATGGGTGCATACTACCTGAGGGATACATTCATAAATACTTAATGCATCCGGGTGAGATGTATGTTCATACTTTATACCTGAGGGTGAGATTATGGGATTGGACATTACATTCCTTTCTAGTTATTTTCACTAGTTTATAATGATGAATACATCCATAATTGTGCTGAAGTAGGTTTGGATGACCCCAGGTGTCAACATAGAGCTCGAGGTTCAATGGGTTTATTTAATATACCACATCAATTTATGAATTAATGGACCTATTTATTGCACCATTGTATGCACTATAAATTTAGATTAGATTATTTAGACATAGTGGGTGTCTCCTAATAAGTTTTAATCACACCCTTTTCAGGTATTGTTTGTTACTTGAGTATATTTCATGGATGCGATCCCAAACAAGGGCAAGGGTAACTGTGCTTTATTTGGGTGATTTGAGGGAAGGGATTGGATCATGTATATATAACTGAGACTAGGGTTTAGGATTTATATTTTTGGGAATCTTTATATTGGATTCTATCTTTTATTTGCTTTCTTGTATGAATTCACAATGACATTTAGTTAGCATTCAGTATGACATGACTTGGTTTATTATTATTTGGATTATTTGATATTTATCTATGATCTTATTGAGTTTTATTTTGTGATTTTTTAATCTTATTTTCATTGTGATTGTAATGATTTTCTAGAGGGTATAATCATCTAACTATATTACTTACACCTTCACTACTAGTCTGCAGCCTCTGGTGTATGGGGGGGGGGGTACTTAAGGTCACATAACCACCCAACTCGATCACATGAGGGAGAAATGGGTTGGGGATATTATAAAAAACCTATAATATACTGATATCCTAATCCAAATAATCTCCAACCATTGATATCCATGTCCATGGTACCTCCAACCTTATCCAACTCTGAAACATGGTAGCCCAACTATGTACCCAACTCTATATCCATGGTAGCCCATCCATGTCATATCTACCCTAATGGATCATTATATAAACTTATATAAATAAGTAAACACAATTTCTAACCAAACACACATTCATAATACCACTATAAACAACCTATTAGGATCACCACTCCGGTATGGGTTCCGTGGTGATACCCACTACCATCTCTCATACACCCACTCATGGTTGGTCTATCATTAGGGTAACCACTAGGTCCCCTCAGTATCAGTATAGAATAGGTTCCCTTGTGTGGTTCCATGATATTGGAAATGGTCTTGGGTCAACACCCAACAATCTAATATGTTTCACCTCTCAATGTCGTCAACTAGTAAGTACGACCTCACCGATTGCACATGTCTCACCACATGGGCAACAATAAAGAGATGACTCATGATCCATCTTGGTCCTTAAGGTCTCCCTAGGTAAGTCCCCTCACACAACTCAAACCTAGTCATCCTACGGTTTATCCACATAGGCCTAGTCATATTATACGGGAGAGGGTCACTTGTCTCATCCTTGTCTCGATGAACCCAAATGGCTCGAAGCACACAAAGGGTCCCTCTAAGGCCTATAAGACCTAGGATCACTAGTCCACCCTCATCTCAAGCTTGGAGGTGTCTCAATACCTTATGAATGGGATAACTAGTCTTTTTCAGGTCTAGTCTCACCTCTCAAGAGGTCTGGAGGATAACTGGTATCTCAAAGTTTCAGCCTCGTCCATCAGTGGTCGTGGCATCAAGCTAGCACATAGGGGTTATACATGACCCCTAAAACTCATTCATTGTAATCAAATGATTTAATTTAATTAAATTCATTCCATTTTAATTAAATCAACCCATGGAATCATTATTAGTGGTGATCCTGAGTGTCCACATGCATGATAAAAAAACATAAATGTCATAGGGAAAGTATGCGAGACCACCTACCTTTTACCAAAGATTTTCTAATTATCACCAAGGGCTGACAACATCTGATAAGGTCTATCCAAAATTTTCCAGCCTCACCCATGATCAAACGAGATCATCTCCAAAACCCAAGCTCCTAAATCAAATCAAACATCACCAATTAATTAATCAATTTAATTCCAACATATAATAATACCAGATAACTCACCATATCACCATGTTGCATTGAAATCAACACCAAAATCTCATGGGATGTATACAAGGGACTCCCAACATCATTCCCGGACAAGTCCCTAAACTCCAAAACCAATTCCACACTTAAAAAATTTTAATTATAAAGGAAACCATAGAAAATTTCATGATGTGACATACCCTTGATGAAACAATGAACAACATCAGTTGGACGTCATCTTGGGACATCCACTTCCTAGGATACATGAAATCACCATCAGAAACAAGTTATTTCACCATACTATGGTAAAATCACCATTTCTGACATAAACTAGGACAATAAAAAATCAGTGAGAGGAGAAGGAGAAGATATGGGAGTAGGGGAGGGGGAATCTCGTACCTTATATTGTCATAAAAACACCCAAATAACCCCCACCCATCCAAGGGAGAAGAGGACAAGAGAGGGGCGTAACCCTTAGTATGCATAAGAAAAGAGGGAGTGAGAAAGGGGGCTGGACCCTCAAAAACCAAAGTGGGAATAAGGGTCATTTTAACCATTTAATTCCCCCCAAAGGTTAGTTGGTATAGACCACTGATGAGTGATGGTGACAACAACCCACTAGGCTGCTGTCTATATCCATCAGTTGGCTAGTAGTATTCTATAACCTAGGCTACAACAGCCACCTCAACCACTCCCGAGGCCCTCTCGATCCCCAAGGACATCTCCCAAACACTATTCATCACTCCAAGCACATTTTTTAGGTTTCCAACCTCTCAAAACTTGATTCTGATGTCCATTTAAAAATAAATCCCCTCCAATATTTTGAAAATTTAAATTTCCCCTAAAATTCAATGTTCGCACCGACATAAGGTTTTATAACCTTCCCACCTTAACACTTCTCATCCCTGAGAATCCTTAGTGGTCATCCAACTAAATATCATAACCTAATTAAATCATGAAGTCCTTCTCAAATGGTCTTGTTCCATCTTTGAACACCCAATACGATCCTAATGCATAGTGTTAAGAAAATGACATACCAACACCAAAAACCCAAGCCAATACATATCCTCACTTTTGAACCACCATGTCAACACTCCATGATTCCCATGCACCTGAAGAAATTAAGGTTTCATCTAATTAACCATTTGTATTGTGGAACTCCCTGCCATATGAACCACCTCAAAAGGAGAAATTCTAACTCACATTGCTCTTCAACGTTATAATCACCTACCAATAAATGTTCTTAATGGTCCAATAACCCACTTGATGTAGTTTCCATCTTACTGCACCCAACACATATAAAAAAATCTACCAGAAGCCGATACCACCTTTTGTATCCATTTCTGAACTAAAACATACGAGTATACATTGCCTATACACATGGACCACATAAACCAAACTCTCCTTGAAAGGTCTCGATGATACCTCATAATATTCCCATCATAATGAATACAACTTACCCAAAACATGGTACTAGATTCCCTTGCTTCCCCAAGCATTTCACCCCAAATGAAACCTTTATTACACCTTGTTAGATGTTTCAACCTAGAAACTATCAAAAAATATTTCATCACATGATTCACCCCTAAACCATGTGATGAAATTGGGATTCACCCTTGAAACATGTCAAAAATCATGGACCACCCCATGAATCACCTTCCAATCACATTGAAACATCCCAAGGCTGATACCAATGCATCGACTTATCTAAATCTCAAATATTTTATTTATATAGAATCATATAAAAACAAATTTACAACTCACTCACACCAAAACACCATATCGATCATCCAATGATGGGTCCCACCATGCCAACAAACCTTCTCATATGAGGGTCACGCATTCTCAACATACATCCCTTTCCCTACATTAGGATCATCCTTTTTATCTCACTACCAAAACTAAAACCCAATCACCATAGCCCATGCCCCGTCCATCACTAGACATAACCACTGGTATGGTTGAGATTTATCATTGAGAATAACCTCAATAGGTTCTATCACTAAATGTGTGTCACTCCTCATGATCCATTCTCATCTACGTTAATAAAAATTCACCTTTAACCAACCTTTGACACCATGTCTCCCTAAAAATGCATGTCAAGGTCCTTCCTTGGGTCAAACCTTCCAAGAAAATTGATATATTTCCCAAATCACACTCTTGTGAGTTGTACATCGCCAAGTCTAGGATTATCATGCTCCAAAACACATCAGGCTCATAATACTTGGAGCTCTCTTAGAACTTCTTTTTGAAATCAGGAACCTTACTTGTGCCATCTCTACTCACATGACTGCACTTCTCATGGTGTATTCCTAGAACCGCATGTGACCATCCTCAGTCTAAATCATGTTAACCTCATACACAAACTTAACCTCCACCTGATTCCATTTCATTAATGAGTGTCCAGTCAGGCTCTAACCACACTGCTAAAATCACACCCACTGGTCAATAGGGTTAGGTGCTCGAATAGTTCTACCCATCAAATCCAATCTTGATACCCAAGCACCCTAGGTGATTCCTTAGAAATCTAAAGCATCATCATGACTAGTCACATACACGGTAACACCTCATGTGTACTAATCTCATCCTAAGTGCACAACCATGCACACTTACTCTAGAGGAACCACAATACCTAGGACAACCCCTCTCATAAGTAGACCTCCAACAACATAAACCAATGACCACTAAAGTTCAAGTAAAAAATAATGGTATACAAGTCTCTTACCTAATCCTACCAATTAGGTCTCACATCAGGGTCACAACCTATAGGGCATCATCCATGCGCCCATCTCAAAAAATCTCACGACATTAACATGCTAAGAACCCACTCACAAGATCTATATATGATGATATCACATGATGACCACTACCTGTAACTTGGTAACCCATACTCTTTGAACATCAGTATCTCAAAATTCTCCCTAGAGGATCGTATCTCACTGTTTGACTCTTCCCACAACCAATGACTTTGTTCTAGACAATCCATACTAAGGTAAACACAACACATTATTCAGTTAAGTAGAAATTAATTTTAATCTATGTGGGAAAAAAAATATATAGGTTGTTACTGGAACTTTAAAAAAGTGAACCTAAATAAAAACTACACATAAGGGGTTCTATTATTAGGAATAATATTCCATATTAACCCATTAGGGTCACTTGTAAACAAGGACTGTATCATTATCCTAATCATCGAGCACCTTACCGTAGATCCACACACCCTTCCATCAGAGGGAGATACATATGTAAGTCATCCTAGTAGATTATAATTCCACCAATTACTTATATGGGGAAACATTACATGAACAATTGATGACACTTTAAACAACTAAGACTCAAACATAAATGAAACTGCACACTATCATACCTATATTTCATGTGAATCCTACGTTCCTAACATAATTCATGATATGCATTTTGCCTCCATAAGCTAAAAGTCAAATCCAATCATCAGCCTCTTACCAACCAACCAAGAGCTATAATTCCACTATAAATCATAAAATATGAACCACATGTGCGTCACTTGAAGAAAAAATCATATACAACCATAACATTACAAACCAAGAACATCAATCCCAGCCCTAGTAACTGGGGATTCCTACCAGGATAGGTGTTCTCAATTCACCAACCTAATATCCATCATAGACCTTGACAAATTCTTATGTATCTAGTATAATAAATCAAAAAATGCTAAAAAAATAATGCCCAGATACTACTTTGTAAGAGCTTGGCCTAGTTAACTTTATGAATAGTGACCATACTGGTTCACCACATGACCTACGGCGCACCTCCCCGTATTCCACAGGCTGTCAAATAGTCATGGGGAGACTATACCCCTTATATTAGAGCGTGCATTAATAAAATAAATAACCAAACATTATCCATCACAAATAAATTTTAATCACAAGAAATAAATACAACAATAATGATTAATAAATGAAATATCATAAAGTCTTAAACAATTATGACATATATACACTGATCTCCCACTGTGTCAGTTATATATACAAACCAAAATAAAATGTAAAATAAAAGAAGTTGGTTCCCTGAAATTCCTGATTTATACATCATCCAAAGATACACTCATCTGAGCCATCCCGCTCAATCAACCCAGGGGACTTAGTCAAAACATTCTTACAACCAAGTGAACATCTAATCAGGTACCCATGTGCAGAGGCAGACTAAGCAAGGTGTGAGTAAAAAACTCATCAAGGAACCAACAACATGGTCTCATACTAACCAACATATATCATGATATGTTCATGTAAAATGCTTATCTTAAAGTAAAAAACTACCAAAAATAAACAAATAACCACCTTTTTTTGTCCTTAAGTTCATGAACCCGATTGAATATACCTAATTTGTCCAATATTGGGTTTTATTTGAGCATGCCTCAAAGAACATGCATCTCAAGTAACATGTGGAATCCAAGTCTTAGTAGCCTTAAAAAATCCTCATGAATTTGGAGACCCATACCATGGTAGTCCTATCATCTAGGATCCAAATACATGGTATCCCCTATGATATCCTCATGATTCTAGGGACGTAACATGTAAAATACTTATCATATGGGCCCTAAATCCATGTAATCCCCTATCAATATCCTCATGAATTCAAGGAAATAACCTAAACACTATCATCTAGGCTCTAAATCCATGGCATACCCAATTAGTAATTTGGGCTATAAATCCATGTCATACCCTATCATATATTGGGATCCTAATCCAAGGCATCTCTAACCACTGATCTCCATGTTTGTAGAATCTTCAATCGTATCTGGCTCTGAAACATGGTGGCTGAACTGTGTACCCATATCCATATCCATGAAAACCCATTTGTATCTTATCCACATCAAGGGATCATTAAATAACCTACCATAAATAAGAAATCACAAGGGTCAACCGAATTCCCATTCCCAACACCACTATCCACATCCGATTGTATTCACCAATCCGATATGGGTTATATGGTGACACCCACTAACATATCTCATATATCCTCTTGGAGTCGGTTTATCATCAGGGAAACCACCGAGTCCCCTTGGTCTCAGTACAATAGAGGCACCCTCACATGGGTCCTCAGTCTCAGTCACAGTCTCAAGTCAACAATAAACACTATAGGACATTACACCTCTCGATATCATCAACTAAGTAGCATGATCTCACCAGATGTATGACTCTCACCACATAGGAAATATCTTAGTCCGCAAGGAATCCCTAGGTCAGTCTGCTCACCCAACCTGATCTTGATCAGCCTATGGTCTTTCCACCTAGGACCGATCATATTAGACAAGAGAGGGTCACTCATCCTGTACTCGTATCAATGATCCCAAATATCTTGAAGAACATAAAGGTTTCCTCTAAGTCCAACATGTCATAATATCACTATTCTATCCTCACCACTATCTTGGATGTGTCCTAATCCTATATGTATGGGATAATCATTCTTTTTAGGTTTATCCTCACCTCTTAGGAGGTTTGGTGGCCAACCAGTATCTCAGAGTCCCAATGTTGTCCATCAACAGCTAAGGTATCAAGCCAGTGCATAGGGTTAACCATTCTTTTTTAGGTCTATAATAACCTCTCAGGAGGTTTGGAGGCCAACTAGTATCTCAGAGTCCCAACCTTGTCCATCGACAGCTAAGGTATCAAGTTAGTGCATAGGGGTTGTTCATGATCCTCTAAACTATTTAATTTTAATCAAAAAATTTAATTTAATTAAAAACATTCAATTTAATTAAATTTTCCTAGGGTGTAACTCTCAATGGAGAGCCTTAACATCCACATGCATCATAAAAAAGAATAAATACCACAGGGAAAGTATGTGATACCACCTACCTTTTACCAAATCTTTTCTAATTATGGATAAGGGTCGACAGTAGTTGCTAAGGTCCATCCAAACTCGCCCATCCTTATCCATGATCAATCAATATTGTATCCACAAATCAAGATCCTAAATCAAATCAAACATCAATAACTAATTAATTAATCAATTTAATTCCAACATGGTATAATATTGGATAACTGACCACGTCATCACACCACACCAAAATTGAAGCCAACAACTCATGGGAGGTCCTCAAGGGACTATTGACACCATTTTCAAGCAAGTCCCCAAGCACAAAAACCAATTATATACTTAATTTTTTTTAATTATAAATGAAACCATAGAAAAATTCATGGTGTGACGTATCCTTGACAAAATGATAAGTGGTGATAGGAAGATGTCATCTTAGGATGTCCTCTTACTAGGATACATGAAATACTCATATGAAATGGGAGATTTCACTATCCTCTGGTGAGATCACCATTTTTGACCTAAACCAAAAAAAACACCAAAATTAGTGATAGGAGAAGGAGAAGTGATGGGAGGAGGGATATAAGTTCATACATTTTTTCATCACCAAAAATTACCAAAGAAACCCCCCTCGATCAAGGGAGAAGAGGGAAAGTGAGGGGATTATAACCCTAGTTTGTGCAAGAAAAGAGGGGGAGAGAAAGGTGGAAACCCCTAAAAAATCCAAGGGAGAAAGGGTAATTTTGAACCATTAATTCCCCCTAGTGAGTTGGTGGTGATAGGATCCCATCAACAAGTCAGTGGACCACTACATCTTAGGATGAAAAAACCACCTCAACCACTCTTGGGGACCTACCGAGCCCCCAATACATCCCCTAAACTTCATTACTCACCCAAAAACACATTTTGAGGTACCAAACCTCAAAAAACTCAATTTTTTATGTCCAGTTCAAAATATAGCCCCTCCAATATTTGGAAAATTAAAATTTCCCCTAAAATTCAAAGCCAACATGGGAACATGGTTTTATATAACCACATGAAATTTCTAGATGAGTACCTCATTTCATATGATGGGAAGTGTATGGATAAAAAGAACTATAAAAAGTGGTGGAATATATTTCCCCATTCAATTTTTCAAATTGAAAAACCCAAGGAGGCTGATAAGTGGTTATTTAAAGAATTTCCATCATTATACCTTACTCATTCCCTACTAGATGAGATTGAAGTTGAGTCTAATCAGGGAGACAATATTTTCTTGAACTCATTTTAATTTAATTGTATTGAAACTGAAGTAATAATTACCTAACACTGTTTAGATTTTTTAGATTCGTCCAATCCATGTATTTCCATGGAGAGTGAATATGAAGACTAAGATTCACCTAATAAGGAACACATGAAGCTCCCTAAACCCATAAAATATATTATTGAAGGATTAAAAGTATAATTCAAGTGAATTTTTCTAAATAAACTAAGTCATAATTTGTAAACATAAATGAGGAATATTTTATATTGATTTATATTGTTTCAATTTTATTCAAATAAAATTATTCACTGACTTTTCATTTAATAACTCAATTGATGCAACATATTATGAGAAATATTTGAATGTTGATGAAGTGTATAAAGAATTTTTGGCTAAAGTAAATGAGGAGCGCTCATATTTTCTACCAACCCACCATGTAAGATGTACCTTATTTCAAAGGGGATGAATATACTATACTTCATCCATGAGATATTCTATAAGAGGGAAAATCTTAATAGCCCTGGAAACAACAACATGTGATGAATCAAATAAAAGAAATCTCATCCACTATAAGATTTTGGATAACTGATGGAACTATTTTTCTATGATAAGAAAACCCTAGTACCTACTTAGGGGCCCAAACCAAAATTTATCCCTTCTCTTTTCTTTTCCTCTTAATTTTCTTTCAATAAATTTATCAAGTTTTATTCCTTAATTTTATTTGTAGTTTCTCAGTGGGTATCATCTAAGAGATTAACTCAAGGATTAAATGACCAATAAGTCAGGTTGTATTATTCCTTTCCCCCTTATATTGTTTAATACCTAAAAAAATTCTTTATGAAAATATAATAAGATCATTTTTTGAATCAAAATGGGGTATTAATAGTTTAAGTGTGGATGAGTGTTACCAATATTTTTATGATTCAAATATTTTATTTTCTTCTTTTAATTTTTTTTTGTATTTTTAGGTTATAAACATGAGCCTTAAATTCTATAATTCCTAGTGAAAAGTGTCAGGTTAGTTCTAAATATTTCACTAATTTTGAAGTTGTTAAACTTATATGATTACTAAGAAAGTTGTACCACTTATTTCATGGAATTTTTAGTTTTGAAACTGAGAAAAGGTTTATAAATGGAATAAAAATAAATGGAATTAAAATTATAACATGAATAAATTATAATTTTAACTCTATCTTGAGTAACTTTATCATTGATAAAAATAACATATCAGGGAGCTAACCAAAAACACATTCATATAATTCCTTTGAAACTAGATTAAAATGGTCAATTGGGATCCCATATGAATCTCCAAGATATTTTGGTATTGAAATAAATAAATAAATAAATAAAAACAAAGAAAATAATTTAAGTGCCTAGTTATAAAAAATGAATTGATTTAGGTGAGGGGAATATTGAACACTAGATGAAGAAGGGAGAAATTGACTTATAAGAATTAAATTTGGGTTATATCAAAGAACTGATTAATGGATCTTTGGTATAAAAATATTGGGTAGGATGATTTCATGATAGTTCTACATGATAAAATATTAATTACACTAAATTTCATTATATTAAAAAACCTAAAACTTGAACATTGAATTAAATTTATGTGGGGTGGTGGATAATACTTTTAGAGGAGGCATGATATTTTCAATGATGAATGAATTTTTGATTCTCTTATTTTTTGGTTTGTGTGTTTTAACCTAGGAAGGATAATTATTTTTGTTAGTATAATTCATTTAATTTCCCATGAGTGAAATGTTTAGGTGTGAGGGAATTGATAGATCCAATAGTCTCACATATTTCACTTTAAATTCTAATGTTTTAAATATCTCTAAATTGTTAATTTAAGGTTAATTTTCACATAATCAGATTAAATAAATAATTTGTATTGAATTATGAAAATGGAATATTTAATTATTTTTAAGTTTTTTTATTCATATTTTATATTAATTGGTAAATACATAATTTTTAAGTGATGATTTAATATAAATTTTTAATTAAGGAATGAATTTAAAAACTGTATGGAAATTCCAGTTCCACCCTTTCAATTTCACTCTAGTATTTTTATCATAAACTATTTTTTTGTGTTAAATATTAATTTTGAATTTTTTTAAAAAATTTTAAACATTTTGGGATATATATTTTATTTTAATATACCTCAAGATGGCTCACACTTTTTCATGGAGATAATGGGACCTAAAGTCAATGATGGTCTGGATTCATCAATCTAGATATCACTTTAATGTTTATCCTATAACTTGTACATCTATGCTCAAATTATAGTGAAATTTTGGTATAATTTATAAGAATTAAAGATTAACATTTCATTAAATTGGATCCATATCTAGTTTTGTCATTTATAGGTTCAACTGTGCATCACAAAAAATAATTATTTACTTTGACTTGATCTTCAATTTTCCATTTTTCAATTTCTATAACCCTAGACTCACCTCTGCTCTATACATATAGATTACCCACCTTTGGAGGGGGGTGGGGGTTATCTCAGGGAGTTCACTAGAAGTTCTGATGTTTTTTAATTTAGAATAGTTTTATTCTTTATTTTATTCTCCTTTCATTATGTAATCAAATGTTATAGGTTTTAATGAAATTATATTTTTTATCTCTCACATTTTTATATTTTTTCTCTCTCCCTCCCTCCCCTCATTATGATATATTTCACTCTAGATGATGAGTGAATAACTTGAGGATTGTCCTTAGGGTAGGTATCATGGTGTTTCTGAATTATTTCTTTTTTAATTCTTCAAGTTTGTATTCTATTTATGGAAAGGGAGAGGGGTGTGTTCAAGTTTGGTAGGGCGATTATCCACCACTCCTTAACATTACTCTAGAAATCATTATATTCTCTATAAAATCACTATTACCTTCCTTCTCTTATGTATACTCTTCATAAAATGGATTTGATTGTGCTTGAGATATGAAATGACATATTGTAGAGTCGGATCTTGGAAGTTTCTACACTCTCTATTGAGGTATGTTCTCCATTCTTGACTATTGGAGGAGGTGAGGTTTAGTGTGCCAAAGAGACCTCCCAGGCGTGATAAAATTCATACTTAAATTAAGGATAATAGTTCATGTACATTGGGATTGACTATCAAATATAATTTAAACAAAAACAATGGATAATGAAGGAACATGAGTAGCTAACCCTACAACTAAGCTCTTTCTTGCTAACTTTATTCATTCTATTTGTATTCAACATTTCATATTTACTTTTCTATTTTTCATTACAATTATAAAACCCAACTTATTATACTTTATTTTCATAAATATAAAAATATATAAATATAATAAGTGATCAGGAGTAGTAAGTGTTTTATTGTGAAATCTTCTCAAGAGATAAGATCTTGGTCATCAACTCTACTACACTAAGAAAAATATAAATAATATCTTACACACCCCATGATAGGTGAGTTATTTACATGGATTTAAAATTCATGATTTAAATATTTTTGTAAATATTCCTAGTTTTTTAGGTTTGATTTTGATTTTTTTTGTGCTTTGAAATGTATTTTGGGTATATTTTTGAGTTTTTTAGGTGTTGAAGATAAGAGAAGAGGATGAGACAAGGAATTCAAAGTAGACTTTACTACAATTTCATGGTGGAGGAAATCAAGTGCTTGACAGTATTGTCACACAATAATTTTTATTTATTTATTTATGTGTTCAGGTTTTTCTTCTTTTGTTTTGATCCAAGTTTCCCCATAAATTTCAAAATTTGGAATTCAGAGCATAACACACAGTTAGCTCACATGATTAGTGAAAATTTTACAACAACACTTTTTATAGTTTTTTATAGATACATTTTTTATGGTTAGTAAATTTTTTTTACAACTATATAGTCTCTAGGTATACTTTAGTGAAGGGAGCATGACTGAAGCACGGGTTTTCAAATCATGCAGGCAAACCATGCAGATCATCTGATCTAAAAAACGATTCTCCTAAACTACCCTTACAAATTTAAAACCCATAAACCCCCTTTTCCCACCTCTCATTAATCTTAACCTAGGAAAACTAGAGGAGGTATTCTCCTCCCTATAACCTTTAATTTTTAGTCATATTCCTTCAATTTTGTGTGCTTTCCCTCAAGAAAAGGTCTTCATTCTACCTTTCTTTACCCTTTCACTTGTTTTTATTTCTCCCCTTTGTATTGGTGTGTATTTTTTAAAACCATAGGGTATGGTTTGGATCTTATGTGTTGTTTATCTTGATTTTTGGGTGTGTATTTGGTTCTTCCGGCCTTGTTCCATCCATATTTGAAGGGTTTGTCGCATCCACACACGTTCAAGGTAGGTGCTTCCATCCTATTCCTTTCTAAATTCATAACATGAGATTCTTGAAGCTTTATAAATTCATATTAATTTAATTTATATTGTTTTTAAATTTATAAATTGTTTTTCAAATATTTTAAGCTATAAGTTTTATTAAAAAATGGATTTTCCAATATTTTAAATGCTTATGCTTTCTTGTTAAAAACATATGTACTCCAGGTGTTTATTAAAATGTTAAAGTTGCCTTTTTCAAAGAATTATAGTATTTTAAATGATGATTGTACCTTAATATTTTATATAAGTTGATCTTTTAAGTGAAATTTTGATTCGTTTAGGTTTATTCCATTCGTGTGGTTTTGCTCGAAAGTTCTCATCCTTTAATGAATGAAATGGATTGTGTTTCTTTGGTTATTTCTTTGGAACTTCCTATGAATGTCCATTTATATATATATATATGTGAGTGGTTATGAAAACATATATATGTGCATGTGCACATATATATATATATATATGTTCATGTGTGTGTGTGTGTGTGTGTGTGTTTATGTAGGGAAAGTTCGTAGGTGTTGGGAATGTATTGTTCCAAAAATATTCTTTGAATTCTCATTGATTTCGATGCTCACAAATACCCTTGTTTGTTTTAATAATGATACTACTTTAAGTGTTATTCAGGATTTTATTTCTTGGGAAATTTATCTTGTTCTATAGTTTTTTTTGTTTTAAGTTTTATCTAAATTATTCTGAGTGCATTTTTAAGAAGTCTAAAAAAATTGTTTATACCCTATATTTTAAGTGGAACATATGGTTTGTGAACCCTAATTTTGACAAAGAACCATAATTTTTCACGCTATGTTTAGAGTGAATGTATGGATCAAGTACCCTATATTGTGGTAAAAATATGGACCTAGAGCCATAATTTTGGAAGCAACCTTATGTTTGAGGAAATAGAATATGGTCCATCAACCCAACTTTTGAAGTTTACCATATGTATGAATTAGTCAAATGTAGAGTTTAAATTCAAGATATTTCCTATGACTGTAACGCCCTGACCTCAGATAACCTGAAGCCAGTGCATTATTACATTATATTGGCATGATTACAAAGAATCATTCCCTAAGGACCATACAATTTAGCAGTCTTGGAAATCCATATTACATACATAATACCCATAATACATTGGGAAAACAAAATAAAACATGCAACACAATAATTGAAATATACTACATCCTTGAAAACTTAATCAAAGTTCTTTTCTTCATAACCTGGGGAGAGAAACATAATAAGGGTGATCTCAAATGCTCAGTAAGGGTATGTACAACAGAAGCAATAATAAATCTATATGGAAAGGTAAATATCTGAGAACACATTCCATTTACAAAACTAGATAAGGTGCAAATAATATGGAAAGTAAGGAACTGAAATATATGCCATAAATCAATAAACTGAGAATGAACTACTTCCATAGATACATCGATGCAAAATCTCATGGATAAATAATAACTGAAATTAAATGAGGAAAATACTTTATTTAAGTATGTCATGTCTCAGGAACATGAAAACCTATTACCGTCAAGACCTTTCACAAGACGATTTAAAATTAAGGGTAGAAACCCATCTGTCAAACTTATTCGTCTCATGAGAACATGTTGATGCATCGAGGAGATATATAAATTCTAGGCTCTACCTGTCATTTCCAGTCCAAAGTATTTCTCATAATGAATAATCAAAATAAATAATATGTCTTATCAAATAACCATATTGAATGAGTAATATGTATCTATCAATAATTCCCATGAAGGAAATAATATAATATCATGAAAATAATAAGATTAATTATAACAATTAAAAATTTAGAATATACACCGTATAAAAGGAATTAGGTGCATAAAAAAATGTATAATATTATTTATATATCATATTTATTCATAATATAAATATATATAATTGATATATATATTATATGTAATACACTGTTCATGGAGACGGTAGACCGTACGTACACATGAACGTTGTTTCCGTTTTCTTATCGTATTGAATAAAAGTAAGTGAATGAAATATATGTACACACAAACATACATATATATATATTATCCCAGTAGAATTATTATGTCATATATTTCATAATTATTCATAATATATATCTTTATAATCATTTTTGGATGGTGAACGTGGAAAATGAGTCTCATCGCGTCATGGAGACGGTAAGTCATACGTACGAATGAGCAATGATATCATTTACTTAATGGTTTAAAGGTATGTATTTGGATTGAATATTAATTTTAAAGAAATAATATAATGGTATATTTATTATTTAAGTTATTTTTATTCATCATTATATCCATTGAAATAAAGTATAGATGAAAAACAGTTTACACCACGGTGTGGAGACAATAAGCCGCACGTACGCACACATGATGATATTGTTTTTCATTGGATGGGTAAAAGATGAATATGGTTGTACCATAATCATAAAAAAATATCAGAATATAATATATACAGTAGTTATTATTTTAGTATGTTAAAAACTTAATAAGAGGAAGTAGAAGAAGAAATGAACTTTGAAAGAAGAGATAAAACGATTACCTCTTCTTCGGGTGTCTCCTTTTGATTTGTACAAAAGGACTCCTTAAGTTGATTTTCTGCTCAAAGGGTGGCCTGTAAGATTAATTAAGGTAATTTTGGAGGATATTTGGGTAGGGTTTGGCTGAGATAAAGGGATTTTAAGGTGTTAATAAGTGGGTAGAGGTGGTTCCCTTTTATAAGAGGGAGGAGGGGCACTTTAGAAAAGTCTATAAATATTAATTTATTATAAATTAAATTTAGATTTAAATGGTCAAAAACTAATTTAATTAGAATATAATATGATTTAGGTTCGAATAACCATCATCAAATAATTTTTATACAAGTTTTTAATATTTTTTTATCCTTATTTTTTTGTTTTAACCCCTATTTTACCCTTTTTAATCTTACCGTGATATCATGTTATTTACATATTGAGGGTTAATGTAATTACCATATCATGTCAAACAACTCAAAAAAAGTAATTTATGACATATTTGGACTTTTATTAACCATTTTTATGAATATTAGATTTTAGAAATTTTAATATCATTTAATAAACTATTTTATGTTTTAAGTTCTGAATTATGTCAAATTTGAACACTATTCATACTTGATTTTTTAAAAAATTCATAACAACCTGATTACTTAGAAAAAAAGGAATTAAATAAAATATAATATATCAATATCATCCATAAAATTCGTGGATGGAATAAAAATAACCAAATTACATTTATTTTAACATTTATAATATCATTTATTTGAATCCTTTATTAATGAAGCAATCACTGCATCATCATTGTGTCATAATTAAATTTATTTATTTAATGTCTAAAAATTATAAATAAAATATCATGATGTATGAAATCTTTTTAGGTCTATAATTAATATTTATATTCAAATATATCAATTATATAATCCCATATAAAATTGTTTTAGTAAAAGATACATGTTTATGTTATATTTTATATACTTTAAATCAATTCTTATAAAATATCAATTTCACACTAAAGTGGCTCCATGGGGTCTCAAAATAGACCCAAGGAAGAAAATGGTTGGAAATATCTCATCCAATATTATTAGTACATGTTTTAAGGTAGTTTAATATTATAATAATATTATTTTTACCCTTATTTACCAGATTTACCCTTTAACCATGGTAAATAAAATAATTACTGAAGTTACTATTCATAATGCACAAAAATAAAAGGTACCTATTTACACAATTTGTACCTTCTGATTACAAATGTATAATCCATTTTTTTAAATTCAAAACAAAGAATTTGCAGTAATTAATATAAAATTAATTCCCATTGTCAAAACCAAAAAGCGGGTTTTTAAGAAGTAATATCTATCAAAAGATTGACATGTGTTTATGTACAATTTAAATGTGAAATTACTTAAAATGACCATAATTATATTAAATTATAAAATATTAATCTAATTAAAATTTAAAACCAATTAAAAATACAATCTAACAATATTAATAAATTAGATGAAAATGCAGTTTTGAATTAAAACGCAGTATTTTTCACTATTCATAAAAAATTGAAACTTTTCAGAAAATTACCAAAATTTTACCCTAAGATAATTTTGATATTACAAATTCAAAAATGAAGTCTATTTTAAAAAATAAAGTTTATAAAATTTCAGAATGTGGTTAGTACTATTCATAACTACTTTTTAAACGACCACTTTGACAGGTCGTGGTGTGCTTAAACTCGGGGTTGCGCACAACGCAAGCCATTAAATTATTTAAAAAGAAGCATACCATGGAATCTTTGGGTGTTAAATTATTCCCCCTTTAAATAATTTCATCCTCAAATTTTTTAAAATATCATGACATAAAAATATTCGGGTGATTTTTCATCATATGTTCTTCAGGTTCCCACGTCGCCTCTTCCATTTTATAGTTTCTCCTAAGAACTGTTACCATAAGATTTGTCCAATTTCTCAAAACTTGTTCTCTGGTATTCAATAATCTTGATATGATTTTCATAATAAGACAAATTGGGTTCCAATTATATTTTTTCTTAGGTGATTACTTGGGTTGGGTCTGGCATGTATTTCCTTAATAATGATATGTGGAACACATCGTGATCCTTCGAGGGACTTGGAGGAATTACAATATGGTAGGCTATAGCTCCTATTCATTTTAGAATTTAAAAAGGTCTGATATACCTGGGAGTTAATTTACTCTTCTTACTGAATCGTATAACACCCTTCCGTGGAGATACCTTCAAGAAAACATGATCTCCTACTTGAAATCCCAAATCCTTCATTTAGTTATCGGCATAACTATTTTGCCTACTTTGAGATATTTTGATATGGGTTTGGATAATCTTCACCTTCTCCATTGTCTCTTCAACCAGTTCTGGACCTACAAGTTTTCTTTCACCCACATCATCCCAACAAGTTGGTGTATGACATCTCTTTCCATATAATGCTTCATATGGTGCCATCTGGATACTTTGATGGAAGATATTGTTATAGAAAAATTCTAATAGTGGAAAATACTAATCCAACATACCTTGAAAGTCAAGTGAGCATGATCTCAACATGTCTTCTAATGTTTGAATAGTCCATTTTGATTTTCCATCAATTTGAGGGTGGTATTCAGTGCTCAAACGAAGTTCAGTATCTAGGGAATTCTAAATATTTTTCTAGAATATTGTTGTAAAATGGGGATCATGATCAGAAAAAACATATTGGGGTACACCATGAAGTCTTAAAACTTCATTAATATATAGTCTTGCTAAAATTTTAAGTGGTAAATATTCTTTTATAGAAAGAAAATGTGCTGAATTGGTAAGATGATCAACAATAATCCATATGGCATCATTCCTTCTAGGAGCCTTTGGTAGCCCCATAAAAAATTCCATCATAATATCATCCCATTTCCACATAGGTATAGGAAGAGGTTGCACAAATCCTTTAGGATGTTGTCTTCTAGCCTTCACATGCTAACAAACCAAACATTTCGACACATAATCAACAATCTCCCTCTTCATTTTGTCCCACCAAAAAATATTCCTTCAAGTCTCTATACATCTTAGTGCCACCGAGGTTTATAGAGAAATTAGAGCTATGAGAATCATCAAATAATTACCTTTTTATCTCTGGTATAATGGGAACACAAAGTCTCTTCCCAAATTTCAAAATAACATCTTCAAATACGAAATAAATCAATCTCCCATCATTCACAACTTTAATTTTCTTTTGAAACTCCTCATCATCAGTCTGAGAACTTTTTATCATTTATAGTAAAGATGGTTAAGAAACCATTTGAAAAAGTGTGATGTTTCACCCTCAGTGATAATTCCCATATCCATCTTTACTATATCCATGAACATGGGATCTCTTTCAACTCTCATCTTGTTCATAACTCCATGGTCCATTCTGATCAAGGCATCAGCCACCTTATTTTCCTTCCTTGGGTGGTAGTGAATTGTGAAATAATAATCCTTGAGTAGATCAAGCTATCTCATTTGTCTCATGTTGAGTTCTTTCTATGAGAAAATATATTTCAAACTCTCATGATCAGTATATATCTCACATTTTTTCACCATAGAGACAGTGTCTCCATATATTCAAAGAAAAGATTACTGCAGCTAACCCAAGATCATGAGTTGGATAGTCTTGTTCATACATTTTTAATTTCCTTGATGCATATGTAATAACCCCATCATTCTTCATAAGAACACAACCAAGTCCTTTCCTTGATGCATCACTATAAATAACAAACCCATTCCTAGATGGTAAAGGCAAGATAGGAGCATTGAATAATATTCTCTTCAATTCATAAAAACATTCTTCACACTCTTTTTTCCAAATGAATTTAACCACTTTACATGTGAGCTTGGTTAAAGGGTTAGCCAAACAGGCGAAATTCTGGATGAAACGCTGATAGTAACCTGCTAAACTAATAAAACTGCGTACCTCGGTTATACTTGTCGGTGCTGACCATTCTTGAATTTCCTTTTTCTTTAAAGGATCAACATAGATTCCATCCTTGGAGACCATATGTCCAAGGAAAGAAATTTCCTGAAGCCATAATCCACACTTGATAAATTTACCGTACAATTCTTCTATCCTGAGAGTCTCAAGAATGATTAGCAAGTGATACTCATGGTCTTCAAAGCTTTTAGAATATATCAGAATATTGTTAATGAATACCACAAAAAAATCATCAAGATATTCATTTAATACTGTATTCATGAGATCCATAAAAACTGAAGGTGCATTAGTTAATCCAAAAGGAATTACTGTAAATTTGTAATGGCTATACCTCATCCGAAAAACTGTCTTCATAATGTCTTCCTTCTTTACTCGTAATTGATGACATCCAGAACGAAGATCAATCTTTGGAAAGAATTTAGCTCCTTACAGTTTATTAAATAAATCATCAATATGAGGTAGAGGATACTTGTTCTTTATTGTAATCGCATTGATTTCCCTATAATCAATACACAACCTCATGGATCCATCTTTCTTCTTGACAAAGAGAACATGGGATCCCTATGGAGAAACACTAGGGAAGATAAATCCCTTTTAAACCAACTCTTCAAGTTATTTTTTTATCTCTACTAATTCCACAGTGGCCATTATATAGGAAGTTTTTGATATTGGCCTTGCATCAGGAATTAAATCAATACAAAACTCAACTTCATGCTCTGGGGGGTGTCTAGGTAAATCTTCAGGAAAAAAATCAATGTATTCCTTTATAATAGGTATGTCCTCAATTTGAAGATTGCATCCTTCATCCCTAAATGTTGATTTCTCTTATGCCCCAATAATCTCATTCAGTAAAGCTAATGGGGGTGGATTTTAATAAGAATCAGGTGATGAAGTTTATACTCTAAAGATAATGGATTCTGCATCTTCCTCACAAATCTCAACTTCCTTATTCTTGTAATAGATCTTTGCATCATAAGTCATAAATTTTTTTTTTACTTTGGGTGAATTATCATAAGTGTATTATAAAATACTAACTTAGGGTATGTTCCCTAATCTATTTTCTCAAAATATTATTTCCAAGGTTGTTTATAAACTTCATATGATACCAACTGTAACGCCCCGACCTCAGATAACCTGAAGATGGTGCATTATTACATTATATTGGCATGGTTATAAGGAATAATGTCCTGAAGGACCATAAAATTTACATACATGATACCCATAATACATTGGGAAAACAAAATAAAACATACAACACAATAATAGAAATATACTGCATCCTTGAAAACTTAATCAAAGTTCTCTTCTTCATAACCTGAGGAGAGAAACATAATAAAGTTGAGCTCAAATGCTTAGTAAGGGTATGTACACTAGAAATAATAATAAATCTATATGGAAAGGTAAATATCTGAGAACACTTTCCATTTACAAAAATAGGTAAGTCACAAATAATATGGAAAGTAAGGAACATAAACATATGCTATAAATTAATAAACTGAGAATAAACTACTTCCATATATATGTCGACGCAAAATCTCATAGATAAATAATAACTAAAATTAAATTAGGGAAATACTTTATTTAAGGACATCATATCTCAGGCACATGAAAACCTATTACCATCAAGACCTTTCACAAGACAATTTGAAATTAAGTGTAGAAACCCATTTGGCCAACTTATTCATCTCATGAGAACCTGTCGATGCATCAAGGAGCTATATAAATTCTGAGCTCCACCCGTCATTACCAGTCCAAAGTATTTCTCATATCGAATAATCAAAATAAATAACAAGCCTTATCAAATAACCATATTGAATGAGTAATATGGATCTATCAATAATTCCCATGAAGGAAATAATATAATATCATGAAAATAATGAAATTCATGATAACAATTCAAAAGGTAGAATATACACTGTATAAAAGTAATTAGGTGTATAACATTACAATATGCCTCAATGAAATGAAATTGAGACAAAATCCCTTACCTTAAGTCTGATACTCTCTGTATTTGTCTGAAACTCTTGTATGATGGTATTATTAAATTATATTAGAATCATAATAATATTTATGATATCATATATTATTCTTTTATGACTTTATATTACTCGTTTATTAACAATTACAATTAATGCAACATTTTGGGTAATAATAGCTTCGTTTATCATACGTGTTTTGACTTGTTATTCTTGATCATATTACTTAGATCATGATTTAATTGCTTAAAAAATGTAGAATATGATTTATATATCATATATATTCATAATATAAATATATATAATTGATAGATATATTACATGGAATACACCATTCATGGATATGGCAAACCGTACGTACGCATGAACACTGTTTCTATTTTCTTATCATATTGAATGGAAGTGAATGAAATATATGTACATACACACACACACACACACACACACACACACACACACACACACACACACACAGACATACATACATACATACATACATACATACATACATACATACATACATACATACATACATACATACATACATACATACATACATACATACATACATACATACATACATACATACATACATACATACATACATACATACATACATACATACATACATACATACATACATACATACATACATACATACATACATACATACATACATACATACATACATACATACATACATACATACATACATACATACATACATACATACATACATACATACATACATACATACATACATACATACATACATACATACATACATACATACATACATACATACATACATACATACATACATACATACATACATACATACATACATACATACATACATACATACATACATACATACATACATACATACATACATACATACATACATACATACATACATACATACATACATACATACATACATACATACATACATACATACATACATACATACATACATACATACATACATACATACATACATACATACATACATACATACATACATACATACATACATACATACATACATACATACATACATACATACATACATACATACATACACACATACATACATACATATTATTCCAGTAGAATTATTATTTCACATATTTCATAATTATTCATAATATATATCTTTATAATCATTTTTGAATGGTGAACGTGGAATATGAGTCTCATCGCGTCGTGGAGACAGTAATCCATACATACGCACGAGCGACGATTTGACGATTTCATTTCTTTAATGGTTTAATGGTATTGATTTGGATTGAATATGAATTTTAAATAAATAATATCATTTTATATTTATTATGTAAGTCATTTTTATTCATCGTTATATCCATCAAAATAAAGTATAGATGAAAAACAGTTTACACCACGATGTAGAGACGGTAAGCCGTACTTACGCACGCATGGTGATATTGTTTTTCATAGGATGAGTAAAAGAGGAATATGATTGTCCCATAATCATAAAAAAATCTCAGAATATATTACATGCTAGATTTATTATTTTAGTATGGTAACAACTTAGTAAGAGTAAGTAGAAGAAGAAATGAACTTTGAAAGAAGGGATAAAACAATCACCTCTTCTTTAGGTATCTCCTTTTGATTTGCACAAAAGGACTCATTAAGTTGGTTTTATTTCCAAAGGGTAGACTCTAGGATGAATTTAGGGAATTTGGGAGGATATTTGGTTAGAGTTTGGATTATCCAAAGGGCTTTGGAGGTGTGAATAAGTGGGTAGAGTTGGTTCCCTTTTATAAGAGGGAGGAGAGACACTTTAAGAAAGTCTAGAAATATTAATTTATTATAAATTAAATTTTGATTAAAAACAGTAAAAAAACTCATTTAATTATAATATAATATGATGTCAGTTTGAATACCCATCATCCAATAATTTTTAGACAAGTTTTTAATATTTTTTTATCCTTATCATTTTGGTTTAACCCTTATTTTACCCTTTTTAATCTTATCGTGATATCATATTATTTACACATTGTGGGTTAATGTAATTACCATATCATGTTAAACAACCCAAAAAAAGTCATTTATAACATATTTGGACTTGAATTAACCAGTTGGTCAAATATTATATTTTTAGGAATTTAATATCATTTAATAAACTATTTTATGTTTTAAGTTATGAATTATGTCAATTTTGGACACTATTCATACTTGACTTTTTTACAAATTCATAAAAACCTGATTACTTCAAAAAAAAGACATTAACTCAAATATAATCTAGAAAATTTGTGTATGATATCAAAATAACAAAATTACATTTATTTTAACATTTATAATATCATTTATTTAAATCCTTTATTAATGAAAAAATCACTACATCATCATTGTGTCATAATTAAATTTATTTATTTAATGTCTAAAAATTATAAATAAAATATCATGTTATATTAAATATTTTTAAATTTATAATTACTATTTATAGTTGAAGAGATAAATTATATAACCCAATGTAAATTTTTTTTAGTAAAAGATACATGTTTATGTTATATTTTATGTACTTTAAATTAATTCTTATAAAATGTCATTTTCACACTCAAGTGGCTCCATGGAGTCCCAAAATTGACCCAAGGAAGATAATGGTTGGAAATATATCATCCAATAGGATTAGGACATGTGTTAGGGTAGTATGGTATTATTATAATACTATTTTTTACCCTTATTCACCAGATTTACCCTTTAACCATGGTAAATAAAATAATTACTGAAGTTACTATTCATAATGTCCAAAAATAAAAGGTACCTATTTAAAAAATTTGTACCTTATGATTCAAAATATGGAATCCATTTTTCAAAATTCAAAACACAGAATTTTCAGTAATTATTTTAAAATTAATTCTCGTTGTCAAAACCAAAAAGCAGGTTTTTAAGAAGTAATATCTATCAAAAGATTGACATGTGTTTATGTACAATTTAAATGTGAAATTACTTATAATAACCATAATTAGATTAAATTATAAAATCTTAATCCAATTACACTTTAAAAAAAATTAAAAATACAATCTAACAATATTAATAAATTAGATGAAAAAACAATTTTGAATTAAAATGCAGTATTTTTCACTATTCATTAAAAATTAAAACTTTTTAGAAAATTACCAAAATTTTACCCTAAGCTGATTTTGATATTAAAAATTCAAAAATGAAGTCTGTTTTGAAAAATAAAGTTTATAAAATTTAAAAATGTGGTTATTACTATTCATAACTACTTTTTAAACGTCCATTTTGATAGGTCATGGTGTGCTTGAACTTGGGGTTGCGCACAACGCAAACCATTGAATTATTTAAAAAGAAGCATACTGTGGAAGCTTGGGGTGTTACAGTGACTTATGTAATGATATATCTAGAATCAAATATCTCTTTAAATATTTTTAAATACTGATTCAAAGGTCCTTATTCAATGTATTAAATCATTCCCATTTTTAAGGAAAGTTACAGTTTACTTTGGGCATTTAAATTTCAAATGATTGCAATTTATCAGGAGATATATTTTTTTGATTTGTTTGACCATAATAAATATAATTTTTCTTGTTAAATACCAATAGTTTTATCATTTAAAGTGTGTAGTGCTTTTATACATGATAACGTCTCTTATATTCTGAAGAGATGCACTTTGGATACATGCATGTTTTGATCCTTTACTATTTGAATTTCATGTTGTTGATGATGTTGAAATCTTTATGTGGTTGTATTTATTTTAAGATCATTTGCTACTATAATATATTCATATATGTTATTTATTGAATAATTTTATCTATGAATAATAATATCCATTTTTTTAGTTGCTCGTGCAACTATGAGTTGAATTTTTTTCTCATCAAATCAATCAATCTTGTTTCTTAGAGTATCAGATACTCATGCTCAATTTTAGTGGAGTGTCAGTATATCATGCTAAGATATGGATTAAACTATCTTTTTGGAAG
This sequence comes from Viscum album, assembly GCA_963277665.1. Taxonomy (NCBI): domain Eukaryota; kingdom Viridiplantae; phylum Streptophyta; class Magnoliopsida; order Santalales; family Viscaceae; genus Viscum; species Viscum album. The sequence goes on along the minus strand of OY728163.1, from coordinate 1,641,458,840 downwards.
GATTTAACTACCCGCACTCAGTTGTGGAGGTTATATGATAAGAGAACCTATTTCGTGAAAATAACCAAGATCACTACAAAAGTTTTGCTGGAGTGTACTAGGGGATCTTTATTCCCCAAACCAATATAAAAATCATTGCGTTCTTCTTATCTGTATTTCCACTGCACAATTTGATTAATGTAGAGAACACTGAACATATTTACAATATACAAAGAGGGATAAAATTTGATTCTATCAATATTTTAAAAGGACACAATTCACCCCCTATTGTGTATATTCATATCATCACAACCTAAAAATTGGTATCAAAGGAGTTCTTTTTGAAGAATTCTGATAAGATTTAGCAATCTTGAGTAAAAGGTCTATATGAAGACAAATATCTATGGAAAAACTAAAATAAGAAATGTGCATGATCTGATCCCCATACTTCAATGGAGAAAATTATATCCACTAGAAATCTATAATTATTATTAATTTAATTAATCTTGGTTTTAAAGTCTATATGAATATTGTAAAACCTTATGCAATCCCTGGAGAACCAGAGAAGTGGGATGCTACTAAGGAAGATGAATATGATGTCAATTCAAGATCCATGAATTTCATTATATGTGTACTTGGTCCAGATGAATTTAATCATGTATCTCAATATGCTAATGCTTATAAGATATGAAAAACTATCACTGATTCTTATGAAGGAACTTAAAATGTTAGGAAATTAATATATAACATTAAAAATATAAAATTCAACACCTTCAAAATGTTTGATGGTGATAGAATCACTCGTATGAATGGAATACTGACTGAAATTTTCAATGGTGATGCTACATTGGGAGATTAAATTACCCAACCATATTAGGATTTAAAAGTTCTAAGAGTCTTAGCCTCTAAATTGAATGGAATATATTATACAATCAAATAATACACCCCTGTAAAAAATCTAACAGTGAGTTGATTGGAACTCTAATGATGTATAAAGAAGAAATGAAAGTAGAAGAAGAAATAAAAGTAGTAGAAGAAGATAATAGGATTATAAAAATGGAATATACTTCCCTTAAAGTTACTACTAATTTTTTTTAAGAGAAATCAAAAGAGGAAGTTGTATCTTCAAATGATTCAGAATGATCAGATTCTGGAATGGAATTGAATCATCTATCCAAAAGATTTAGCAAATTTTGTAAGAAAAATAAAGGCTTGAAAAAGTATTTCAACAATATAAAGAATGATAGTGGAGGTTTTAAATAAGTAAGATTCTATTAATTTAAGAAAATGGGACATATCAAACACAATTTCCCACAGCTAAAGGAGGAGAAAATAAAGATGTAAAAGAAATAAAGGAAGTATCATATGAAAACTAATTATAAGTGCAAAGGTAAGAAAGATATGAAGGCTATAAGAGTGTTTTTGATGAATCTAGTAGCTCTTATAAATCTGATTTAGAAAAATATCCAACCAATCTGAAATTAAATATGCGCTTTATGTATAAATAGGAATAATAGGTACAATCTTATTATTCTTATGCCCCAGATTCTAAAAGTTTTCCTAATTATAAATTAGACACCTACCACTAAATAATTGAGGAGAAGTATGAATATCTAGTAAAAAATCATAAATCACTAAACAATATTCATAATTATATCTTAAGTGAAAAATATTCCATGTTAAAACAACACTTATAATTAAAATAAAAATTTAATAAATTTGCTTCAAACTATGTAGTTCATGAAAGTAGAATCAAAGAGTTTCAGGCTAAAATAGAGTCATTCAAAAGTTCTTCTAGTATATTAACTAAGGGATAAGAAACTCTAAATCATATTCTTAGTAAAAACATTTGTAAAAATAAGAAATATATAATTATTATCAATGGTAAAAATCTAAACTATATAGAAATTACTTTGTACAAAACAACATGTCTAAAGTCACATGTTTTTATTATGAAATTAAAGACCATTATGCTAACAACTATTGTTTGAAAGTTCCTCAAATCAGTAAAATTAAAAAATTATTTTATTTCTAGAATTAGGTTTGAAGATAGTTCTATGAATATTAGTATAATTAAGTAGATCTGGTTACCCATATCCTTTTTTACTAACACAGTTGGACCTAAGAGAATTTGGGTGCCAAAAAAAGAATTTATTTAATGTTTTTGTATGTAAAATGGAACAAGAACAAAAATGAAGCATGGTATATGGATAGTGGCTTCTCAAGTCACATGATTAGAGACTCTTCAAATTTTTATACACTAAAAAAATTAGATGGAGGCCTAGTTACCTTCGATGATAATGAAAAAATAATAATTATAATTGGATCAGTTGGAGATCCAAAATAAATTCTAATCAATAGAGTCTTATATGTTCAAGGTTTAAAGAATAATATGATAAGTATCTCTCAACTCTCTGATGATGGTATTTATATTGATTTTTCTCATAATTCTTACTCCATTTTTAAAGGTACATTGCTTAAATTTAGAAAACCTAGAACTGAAAATGTTTATACTTTGGATCTTAATTCCTTATGTGTAATGGCCTATTACCTTTCTATCAGGTATGTTTTAATATTTTATTTTTCTTTCCTTTTTCATTGGGTGAGTATTACTGACTATGGAATTGGGAGGATACCTGTAATGGTGAAGTCAGGGATTTGTTGGAATTTTCAGTATAAACCTGTAGTTTTTGATATTAGCGGGGCTATTACACAATGTATAATGGGATTACATGATGTGTAATGGTTATCGAACAGATATTGTGAACTAAATGCACAATGTGATAATTTTACACACCGTGTGAGGGTTACACGTTGTGTAATGTAAAAAATTGTGTTTTTAATCTTGGACAATGAATTTTTTAGAATATCTTAAAACTAAAGAACCACATGACATGTAAAGGTATTAGACATCATGTAATTCCATGAGTTGTAGATTTTAGGGTGTCGTATGGGTGTTTGAGGCTTCATTCTCTTTTTTATCCTCATACTCTTAGCTAGAATCTTACCCTAGGAATTTTTGAGTGATTCCTTTCCCACTAGATCACTCTGTTTGGTGATTGATCAATAGGTACAAGCATTTCATATCTTTTGGTAAGCATTCCATTTGGTTTCTTCCTCGTTTTTGGTTGCGACACCATTTTTGGTTGAGATTTTTAATCAGATCATGTTTTCTATCAATCATTTTCAGCCTCTTTTCATGCCTTGTCTTCTGAAGGTAGATCTTGTGGTTTCTAATCCCCACTATCAAAGGGGGTTAGGTTTTCTACATCCTTATGGTAGGTAGATCTATCCATGTGTTCTAATTTTTTTTTGAATTTCCTTCTATTCTTATTTATTCCTTGAGATTTTATATGAAATTTCATGTGTTGAAATTAAATAGAGAATGGGTTCGTGTTTTAAAGGGGTTTTAACCTTGAAAAAAGAATTTCATTAATTTGGAGAGAAATATATTTTTTAAACCCGAAGCAAATTTTATTGGCTTTGAAATGGTTTTATAAAAATGCAAGTATGGTTTTTAAAATGGAAATTGACAAACATTGCATAGTGGGAACCTTGGGTGCGTCAAGAAAGATACACCAGCAACCTTAGTGTGTGTGACACCACTAGGAGGTAACCTATTGTATATCGATGGACTATGGAAGGACTTGATATTAGTTTGATCCAACATTATGAATTTTTAGGCTCATGAATGTCTAGTATGTATTGTCCCATAGGTTAAAGCCTGACTAGAAGGTGCATTGTTATTTCTGGTTATTTATTGCATGAAAGATTATTTCATGGATAATTGGATCACATGTATATTTATAATCAGTATGTTTATCTAATTTATTTTATGACTGACATGTTTATGGATTTGGAAAACATGATATGTAATTTCTGTAAAACCCAAGGATTGTTTGAAAAATGTTTTCAAATTATTTTATTGATAAAAATTCTTATAAAAGTATTTTTTAAAATCTAAAACTTTTTTATTCTTGATATTAGAACTTGTATAGATTCCTTGGTGGTTTTTTACTGGCCTCTATTTCTCACACCCAACTTCTACCTTTGGGAAGCTATTGACCATGTTTTGCAGGACACATGAAGGGGAAGGGAATTCTCTAGCTTTCTGGATTCTCTTTATGTTGTTGTTTCGTAGTGGGATGCTTTATGGAGGTGAAAATTAGTCACATGGAGACATGTTAATCTAGACTTATCATACTTCATAGTTTATCCTATTTGGAATAGTTTTATCTCTCATTATTTCCACTTTGTACTCTGATTATATGTCTTGTTTTTCTTATATTCAAGACTTTTTTTCATCTTTGTTTTACCTCACCCCATAATGGGATGATTTTGGGTGACTGTTTTGGCTGAACTAGGATGGTATGTTACAATTTTGGTATCAAATGAGGTTACTCAACCTAAAGTGTGTCAGCACTGCCTGATTTGGTTCTGAGTCTTGGGTGGATAGGAGTAGGATCGTCAAAATTCAGATAGTAATTGTGGAAAAGGGGATTGGAAATCTCACTCCCATGACTGAATTCAAGTTTCCATGGGTGGTTAGAAAATATTTACTAAGTCTAAGACCTGTTATTTAGGATCATTTGAATGAATTTTATGGAAAATATATTTAAATGGACCTATCTACTAAGTTCAAGGATTTGGTGTGTGTAAGGCTGTTTGAATAAACTAAGTGGGGAGTTTATTTAGATGGACTGGTTACTTGAAGTAGGTGTTGTCTTTTGTGATAGATTTCATAATTACTTTAGACTATTATTTTTTTGAATATTTTTTTGGATTCTATAAGTTGGTTCAATGGTTTTTGAGTTTTCTCATGACTGATTTGATACTGTCTCATGTTTAACAAATAATTCCTCCTAGAAGAGCTCTCCAAAATATGAGAGGGGAAGCTATAAGGTAGGTTCTGTAGGTGGATCCTCTAGTGGACTTTTATTTGGTTGATGTAGTTGTCCGTACCGTTTAGATTATGGGATCAGTGGGTGCTGTGAACCTGGGACAGGTAGTGGAAAATGGATCAGAATTTACCAAGCAACATCTACCCATCTTCTACAGTGACAAAGGACCCTAAGAATCATAGGAGCTTCTTGAATGAATTGAGAGGATCTTCAACATTTTGAAGACTCCTAAAGATTATCAAGTGGGTTTTTTCAATATATGATCAAGGGGCCAAGAAGAAGATTATGCAACTCAATAGTGCAAGTTAAGTTACATGAGGGTCTTACCTAAGTTTCTTTCAAGAAAATAATTAATCAGTAGTTCTATCTTGAGACTTTACATACAACAAAGACCCAAGAGTTTCTAACCTTGGAGAAAGGGAAGCATACCGTTCTAGAGTACTCCACTCATTTTGTTGAGTTGTTGCATTTGGAACCAGAGCTTGTCACCAATGATTACCTTAAGGCTCGAAGGTTCTATATGTGGTTGAGGGCTGATATTCAGTCAATTCTAGTTATTTTGTGCCTTTATAACTTTTTATAGGTATTGTATAAAGTATATTTGGATGAGGTATACATAGATAGAAGGATAGGTTTAGGAAGAGCTTTAGTTGGTGTGGTGGTTAGCTAGGGTGTGCAAGAGTGGTCAATTTTATATAGAACCAGTTTTAGGGGATTCTTTAGGGAAACAACAGGTTTTCTGATACCAGTGTGGGAGGCATGGTCATACCAAGACTCATTATATGAAGGCTCCTAGTACTTTTCATCTTTATGGGTGATCTGGCCATTGGAAATGTTTCTATGACAAGATATCCCATGACAGTTAGGCGAGATCCACTTTCACCAAGGGATCACAGGTTTATATTGATGCTTCCAAGGGTGGTGGGTCTCATTCTTAGGCCAATGGGGATGTCCAGGTGGCTAATTCTGGATGGATTTATGCATTAGAGTGTGTTCCAACGGAATCTGAAGTAGGGTTAACCACTATTATAAGTACAATGTTTATTTAATCTTCTATGGTGCTAGATTTGTTTTATATAGGCTCCACCCATTATTTTATATCTTAAAATATGGTTTATGAGTTGGGTTTGTGTTTGGAGATTATTCCATTCTTGTTGGATCTTTCCACACTTTTGGGAAAGAGATCTGAACAAGGTTTCAAGTGCCCTGCATGTTGGGTGGTGATAACTGACTTTGAGGTGGTTTGTGACTTCTTAGTGCTTGGTCTGGACATGTTTGACTTGATTATAGACATGGATTGGATAATTAGTATTATAGACCATGTATACTATTATCAACATCGGGTATAATCCTTATCTTCCGATGTGTTCACTCATGTTTTCTAGGGTGAGTGGGACTCTAGATCAGGAGGGGAAAGGCATATTGTTCCTTATGCCGGAGTAATCTCATTCTAGATTCCAAAAATGATTCTTGATGTTTTTGACCCTTTCTTGGGTGGTTAGCTACCTACTATTGTGTGTTCATAACCTTAGGTCCTTTTTGGATGATTTTTTGGTTTACCACCATAGAGAGAGGTTGAGTTTACTATTGAATTAATCCCTAGAATGATGACCATTTATATGCCATCCTATCAAATGGAAAATTCTGATTTGATGGAACTTGAGGCCTAGTTTGAGGACCTAAAGGTGAAAGTTTCATGAAATGACCCACTGAGGTTTGACCCGTGACTACCCCAAGCCCACCTCAAATTGGCCAAGGGCTGGAGACTAGTGTTGAGTAGGCATATCAAAAAAATGGAAGGCATTAGCCAAAAGTACATGTACACACAAACACATATCCAAGCCCACACAATGTTGAAATTTAAAACAATTGAAACAATACATGCATATATCTAATATCCCACAACAGAGTACAAAAATAAAGTACTGAAAATGAAGAAGGGGACAAATATAATCCCAACAAAAACTATAAAGAGTCCAACCTGCTCTAAGGGTGAGGAATAAGTCAGAAGAAAGATCCCAATAAACACCTTAATCTGAAAATATCTAGCTATAATCCACCCACTCCCGGTCCTCCCAGGATACCATTAAAATGGTCATCGTCTTCATAAGATATGACACGTATGAGAAAATACCATGTAGGGGTAAGTATAACAATGCCCTGTAGGACACCTCAAAAACACTAAACATGAATCACCAAGTATAGTCAGATCAATAGAAGATATAAAAATCAATGTATAATAGAAACACCAAGATATACTCTATAAAGACACCAAGACACTAGGCGGTCATAACCAACTACCAGCCACAAGATTCAGATTGTAGCAATGATAATTCTAGGAGAATCCACTCCATGAGCCATGTTATCATCGTAGACACTTGAAAAAGAGGTATGGGTCATTGGGAACCACCCAAGAAATCTCACTAGTCTAACAAGACCTTGATACACAGATAGGGGGTCATGACCAGAACTGTTGGGGGACACCACAAACCCAATTTGGATCAACCCACTATGTAGGGGATTGCATGTCAACGATGCCATGAACCCAATAGATACAACCTTCTAGATGGAGGATCAATTCCCTTCTTAGGGAGGTCATACCGATTACACAAACCCTACCTAAGAAACAAAGGAGATAGAGGATCACACTCCAGTCTCATAGAGGGACACTACAACTCTATCTGAGACTCTACCTCTAGAGGGGATCACAATACTATGATATGGATGTGATATCACAATTTAACCTTGATAGAAAGGAAAAAGGTAACACACTCAACCTATACTGGTCCAAACTAAGGAAATGAAGAGTTACAAAAACTCTTGAAGGGGGTACACGGTGTGTACCAGGGGTACATGACATGCCCAACTATCCCCATGATCGCCTGTGTGGAAGATCCACACACAACATGTAAGTATTCATGTACATGGCGTGTCAAAGAATTACACAATGTTTATATACACATGGTATCTTGGCCGTTTTTCCTGGCTATGTCCATGTATGGTAGTCGTGTCTGTGTATTGGCATGTGTATGTAATTTGTGTTCATGTCCAAGTACACGACATGCCACTTGGCTGTGTACTCTTACCTGTGTCCATGCAATTTTTGAAGTACATGCTAAGCCACACAAAAGAGGTCACACACCATGTGATAGGGGCTACACACTGTATGATACTTATCTTCATCCCAAAACCCTAGTTACCGCTGAACATGATCTACATGGCGTATAATCCTAATTTACATGCCGTGTTGCTTGGGATTTTCCAGATTCAGAGTTTTCTCCTCTATTTTTACTTGTGAACCACTTTCGTCATGATTTCCACTATAAATCACTCCATAGATATCAAATCTAGGTTTATCAAGCCTTGACACCTCTTGCTCACTAGAATCCGGCCTCAAAACACATCAGGAAAATACCTTTGTCGTTCAGAACATTGTGTGCCTCTTAGGAAGAAGGAGGAACCCTCAATCCGACCTCATTCTCCCTCAATCTACCCATTTTTGAAATCAATCCTCGATTAGTAACTACCATCTCATTTCGTACCTGTGATTTCGATCCATTACGCCGAAGAACAGTCACACAATGATTGAAAAAAAGGAATTTGTCAAACCATTGGCCAAAAGGAATACCAATGATGATCAAATGAAGAAATTGGGGAGAAATCCATAAACCATAAAATTTGGGGAATGAAACTTGGTCATTGCTCATTTTCCTTGATTCATTGTCATAGAATAAGACGAATGAAGAGGATTAAAACAAAATGAATGAATAACAATAATTCCATCAATTTAGTTCAACCGAAGATGCACGTATCAATTCTGTTTGTGGAATTGATCTACATTTATCTGAGATTAAGAAATAGGATGGAAATCACAAATAAAAACATCCTAACTAGATTTTGGATCGATTATTGATGAAGAATGGTTGTGTTTTTGTTGTTGATGAGATCTATAGACTCCGTTGGTGCAACGATCTATGATCTAATTCTGTCTCATCATCGTTCACCAAGAAATCTCTCTAATGTTTGTCTAAAATATCTAGGATTTGAGTGTCCAACCCTAAGGGATTTTTATAACCATGTACTTAAAGGAGAAAATAGGTTGTTATGTAAAAAAACAAAATTAATTAATTATTTACTTTATTTCATTCATTTACGCCCACGATGACTTTTTGACAAATGGAAAACACTGACAGAGGTTTTATCACGCCTAGGGTAAACCTATGTTCTTAAATCAACGGTTCCCTAAGATTTATTATTTGGGACCCTGTTTGGTATTTATTCCATTTTTAGGAAAACTATGCATGCGTGCTATTTAATATATTTCAAACTTTTATTCCAGACACACCAGGCCACAAAATGGCATGTCTTCTTAGCACCTGGTCTTGAAAATAATCCATATAATATCCAAAAATAATACATGTAAAATATGAGTCATTATATTCTCCCCACCTCAGATATTTTCATCTTGAAATGATAAAAACCAACTAAAAAATATTAGGATACTAGGCTCACATCTAGGTTTCCTGCTCCCAAGTGCACTTCTGGAGATTCCCATGTTGCCACTAGACATGCACAAGGGGAATTGAACACCCAAGAAGGATCATCTCTTACCAATCCTTGATCTCCACCGGGTACTTTTCAAAGGTAGCTCCATCCTCGAAGTCCATCTCACCTCGATCAATAAGTGTGATGAGTCGTGCACGTACCTCCTTAGCTGCGACACGTGGAAGACATCATGTACCCATCCCAACTATGATGGTAGATCTAAGTGGTATTCCACTTCACCAAATCTATGAAATATCTTGAAGGGACCAATGAATATTGGATATAACATGCTACCGTTGACAAATCTCCCCAATACACATTGAGGTGAGATTATCAAGAACACATGGTCTCCCTCCTCGAAATCTAGAGGTCTCCTTCATTGGTCTATATAAGACTAATAACAGATCTGTGCAGTCTTCATCCACTCCTGGACGATATTCTCCTTCTCTATAGTAGCTCGCACCAACTCGGGGCCCATGAGTGCCAAATCACCTGAATCAGTCCAAAAATGTTGGGACCCATAGGTTCATCCACAAAAATCCTCAAATGGTGTTATGCCAATGGTGGAATGGTAGTTTTTTTTGTACACAAAATCCACCAAGGGTAGGTGATCCTCCCAACTACGACTAAAGTCCAACATGCAAGCTCTCAACATGTCTTCCAAGAACTGGATGGTCCACTCTGTCTAGCCATCATTCTGAGGGTGAAACATTGTACTTAAACATAGCTAAGTCCCAAAGGCTTCCTATAATCCTCTCTATAACCGGGATGTGAAGCGAGCATCACAGTTAGAGATGATTATTGAGGGAAATCCATGGAGTTGGACTATCTCCTGCACGTAGAGGTGCCCGAATATCTCTATTAAACTTTACTCTTGAATAGTTAAGAAGTGGGCTGACTTGGTGAGTCATCCTATGACCACCCAGATGGAATCATGTCCCTAAGACATAAATGTTACGACTATCATTAATTCCATGGAAATACCACCCCACTTCCACTCTGGCACCTCAAGGGGTTGAGCTAAACCCACTGGAACCTAGTGTTATGCCGTCACCTATTTAAAAGTGTGGCATTAAGAGACAAACTCTGTAACTCCCTTATTCAATCCTGACCACCAAAACTAATGTCATAGGTCCTGGTACATATTTTCAACACCTAGATGTACCTCAAAATGAGGTGTATGAAACTCCCGAAACACCTCCTACCGCAACGCCAAAGGTACCATTGTCCACCCTCTGAAAAGGATAGTGTGCTCCCTACCTTCATAATATCCATCAGGAGCACGTCCAATGGATATATAAGTACATAAGGTCTCATAGTTAGTATCTCCACACTGAGAATACCTAACACACTGTAAAAGTGGCAGGGGTAATAACCATCAACTTAAGATATGAAGCACCATTCTTGTCTAAAGGACAATTGAAATGAGAAAAACTACTCTGATGCCTCAACCAACAACTAAAAACAAGATCTCATACTGAGAGTTTCTTCTACCATGTTCCCCTTCCCAAGAGTATATAAAATCTCAAAGTCATAGTTCTAGAGGAACTAAAGTCACCACCTCTATCTCAAGTTAAGATATTTCTGTGAGAAGATATACTTGAGACTTTTTTGGTCAAGTAAACAATAAACCGCTTTCCCATTAGGTAGCGTCGTCACATCTTCAAAGTGAATACTAGCGACGCTAACTCAAGATCATTGGTCATGTAGATCTGCTTATGTGGTCTCAAATTACTTGAAACATAGAAAATAATCACCTTCCTCTACATCAAAACACAACCAAGTCATGTCCCATATGCATCCTAAAACACTAAATACTCAACACCCTCCTTTGGAAACCTCAAGATGGGAGAGCTCATCAACATTTGTATCAACTCCTAAAAACACAACTGGAACCTTTCTATCCACACAAAATAATTCCATTTCTGAGTCAAAGATTTCAAGGGTGCTACCACTCTAGAGAAATTGGGTAAAAACCTCCAATAGTACCCTGTAAACCCAAGGAAACTTCGTACCTTAGTAATACTATAGGGTGGATCTCAAGAAAGAACTACCTCAACCTTCACCGAGTCCACTACTACTCCAACCTCTGAGATGATGTTTCCCATAAAGAGGAATTCTCAAATCCAAAACCGACACTTCGAGTGCTTCCCATAAATATGGTTCTCTTGGAGTGTGTCTAGAACCATCCTCAAGTGTCTTGTGTGCTTGTCCTCAGACGCTGCATATACTAGGATGTCATTAATGAAGACCACCATGAACTGGTCTAAGAAAGGTTTAAAGATCTGATTCATGAGTCCCATGAACATTGTTGGGGTTTTTTTCATACCTAAAAACATCACCAAGTACTCATAGTGACCGTAATGACATTTGAAGGATGTATTCGGTATATCTACATCTTGTACTCGCAGCTGGTGATAACTTGATCTGAGGTAAATCTTTGAGAACCACCTCGAACCTCTCAACTATTGAAAGAGGCCATCAATCCTTGGTAGTAGATAATTAATCTTTACATTCATATAATTCAAACACCGGTAGTCCACACATAACCTCAATCTCCCATCTGCCTTCTTGGTGAAGAAAAATGGGGTTGCCTAGGGAGAAATACTGGGTTTCATAAAGAACTTCTCCTGCAAGCCCACTATTTGTACTCTTATCTCTCAAAGATCTACAAGATCTATATGATATTTTGGTTTATATATCGATGTCAACCTGAGATGAAATTAAATTCATAAGTGTAGCTCCCGGTGGGGAGGTAAACCTGGTACATCCTTAATAAAGACGTCCTCATATTCCTCCACCACTGTAGGAAATGGATAGCCCAAATTATCCACTTCTCCAAGAGTCATTCTAGCCAACTGGTGAGTAATTGGATGCACTCTTATATGCCTGAGACCATCCTACTCCTCCAAGGTTTTCTTTTCACTAATAAAGGGAAACCAGTTACGTCACTACGGAAACATTGCATCCTCCACCTAAAATAGTCAATCTAGGCATGAACAATGGATATACATTCCATACCTAATATGAAATCATAAAGCCTCATTACTGTTACAAAGAGGTCCTATAAAAAGATCTCACCTATAAGTGTCAGATATTATTCTTGGAAAAAGTGAGAAATTGCTGAGTCACCACCTGTTGGAATCTCCAACCATAAGGGTCAACCCAATAGCTCAACCAGAATATCTAAGTCTTGAACCAGAGAAGTGGTAAGAAAGAAATGGATAGCACCTATTTCTATCAAAATTGTAGCTAAAGTAGAAAAGACATAGATTGTACATCGTATCATCCCTAGAGCCTTGGGGTCAAAGGCCTCTATAGCCTGCAGCTAGCCTTGTTCCTATCCACTAGCTCCCTGAGTCTGTAATGGACCACCTGGGGGTGGTGGTGGTAATAGGTCGAACCTTTGACCACCACTTACTACCCTGATGAACCCTCTTCCACGTCTACCACCCTACAGAATACCCTTATCCTACCTCTATCTATGTCTCAGTGGTCTCTTGACTATCTCATGATCAGATGTATGACGGATTGGACAATCCTGATCCAGATGTCCCCAACAATCACAGGAAAAACACTTCTTATCCCTCAGTTGATTTGAGCCACCCTAAAATCCCTACACTGCTGACCCTATGTCCTAGGATCGCCTCCTAAAGCACCTGACACACTTGGATCCCTGTGAGTACCGTTGACTGCCTACTGCTGAGGTCTCAGCTATTGGATTCCCACTATTATCTCCCACTACTGGTTTCTACTCTACCAGGAAGCTATCCACCATCAAAGAGCTCAATCACCCCATCATAGGTAGGAATGTAAAGGGATACCACTAAAGCCATGATATACCAATGAAATCCCTACTCAAAGGTCCAATATCTAAAGAAATAATCCCACACCATATCCAATGAGTAACATAAGGGATCAGTGAACCTCACTGAGTACTCCACTATGGTCATACTACCCTATTACAGGTGTACAAACTATTGTATGTGTACCGATACCAACGTGGATGAATAGAACTCCTCCCTGAAGAGATGCTCAAAGACTACCCTGGAAAGAGTTGTCTCATTGTGTGGTTGAGTCACCAAGATCCACCATATCCTAATAGAGCTATGAAGAAGACTCACTACGAGTAACACCATCTGATTTACAAGCGTCCTCACAAGGCGGAAAATGCATGTGACTGCCTATAAACATTCCTCATCCACCTAGGGGTCTGGCTCTCCTCGAAATCTAGGAGGTCACTGCCTCTGAAACTCATGAAATGAACTCAACCGACATGCATCCTCGGCTAGTACTTCCAATGATAGATACTTCTCAAAGAGTGGTGGTATAGCTGGTAAACCACCCGAAGGTGCTATCTCTGGTACATGCCCCTATACCTATACCCCATCACTAGATGGATCATCCTTGTGATCACATAGTGGAATCATGACTGGTTGGATGTGTGGAGGAAAATTGAATTAAAATAAGATGTACCACGGTCAAAAGATTATATTTGGGGAGCTATCTTAATAAGGACATGGAAAACACAACCATTCTTATATGATGCATGTACCAAAAAATTTCCCTGTAACCAATGTTTATATATACCAATTCAAAAGGTAGGTGATCAGAGTCCTGGTGTATTGATACATTAACAACCACACCAACACTGGAGTCCCTGAAATAAAAGATGAAATCAAAACACTAAATATTGTTTCCCCAAACTAAACTCACCAAATTTGGTCCTAAAGTAGAATCAACCACTTTTATACCACTATGTCACTACCTAACCCGCTGAGTTCTGACCCATGACTACCCCAAGCCCGCCTCCAATAAGCTAAGGGCTGGAAACCAATGTCGAGTAGGAATATCCCACAAATGGGAGGCCTTAGCCTAAATTACCTATATACAAGAACACATCTCCAAGACTTCACAATGGTGAAATTTAAAACAACCGAAAAAATACATGAATACATATAAGATTCCACAAACGAGTAAGATAGTAAAGTACTGAAAATGGAAAATGGTCCAAATATAAGCCTAACCAAAGCTATAAAGAATACAACCTACTCCAAGGGGGAGGACTACGTCAAATTCAAGATCTCAATAGACACCTCAATCTGAAAAGATCAAGCTATGCTCCATTAGCTCCCTATCCTCCCAAGACACCGTCAAAAGGGTAATTGTTTGCATAAGACATGACACGTGTGGGCAAAGCCCATGAAAGGGTGATTATAAAAATACCCAATAGGACACCTCAAAAACAATAAAAATTAATCACCAAGTATAGTAAGATTAATACAAGATATAACAATAAATGTATAATGGAAATACTGAGATAAACTCAGGAAATAAACCACACCACCAGATAGTCATAAAAAACTACCAACCATGGTATTCTGCTCATAATAATGTTCATTTTAGGAGAATCCACTCCATAAACCATGCTATCATTAGAGACACTTGACAAAGAGGTCTGGGTCATTGGTCCCCACCTAAGAAATTTCACTAGTCTAAGAAGACCCTGATACATAGATAGGGGGTCACACCCAGAACTATTGGGGGACACCACAAACCCAATATGGATCAACCCACTATGCAGGGGATCATATGTCAATGATACCACAAACCTAACTGATATAGTCCGCTAGATGGAGGATCACCTCCCTTCTCAGGGAGGTCATTTCAATTCCACAAACCCTATCTAGAGAACAAATGTGATAGAGGATATCACTCCAGTCTCATATAGGGACACTACAACTCTATCTGAGACTTGACCTCTAGAGGGGATCACACTCTAATACATCATCATTTGCCAAGAAATCTCTCCAACCATTGTTTGAAATCTCTAGGGTTTAAGTGACCAACACTGTGGAATTTCTATAATCATGTACTTAAAGGATAAAAAGCATCTCTATGCCCAAAATAAATAAATAAATTATTTAATTTAATTTATTCATTTATTTTTGTGATTATTTTTTCACAAATAGCCTATCTTGATAGAGGTTATTTCACACCTAGGGTAAACCCGCATCGAGCACACCAGGCCTCAAAATTGTACAGTATCTTAGCACCTGGTATCAAAAATAATCCATATAATATCCAAAAATAACACATGGAAAATTAGAGTCATTACATAAAGGATTTATTCATCCTATCATGTCACTTTGGGCTTCACTTGTGCCCTTTTCTAAGAAGGTAGACAAAAGTCTCAGGCTCTGTATTGATAATATAAAGTTGAATCAGGTGACCATTAAGAACAAGTATCCTTTACCTAGAATCGATGATCTCTTTGATTATCTTAGAGTTTATCTCTAGTTTTCTAAGATTAACCTATGGTCAGGGTACCATTAGTTGAGAGTCCGAGAGGAGGACATACCTAACACAAATTTTTAGAGTCGATATAGGAATTTCAAGTTTTTGGTTATGCCATTCGGACTCACTAACATTCCTATGATATTTATGGATTTAATGAACTAGATCTTTCATTGGTTTTTGTAATCTTTTATTATTGTGTTCATAGATGATATCTTGGTGTGCTCTGAGTCATAAGAGGAACACGTGGACCATTTGGATGTCATTCTTCAAACCTTGAAAGAACATCTTCTATATGGTAAACTTTCCAAGTGTGAGTTTTGGATCCAAGAGGTAAATTTTATAGGGCATGTGATATCTAATAGGGGATTATCAATGGATGATGAAAAGGTATGGGTAGTTATGTCTTGGTAAAATCCTAGAAACATGTTCAAGATCTAAATATTCTTGGGGTTGACTTGTTATTACAGGTGGTTTATTTGGGACTTCTCCAAGCTTTCATATTGAATGATATCTTTGACCTATAAGGGTGTAAAGTTTGAGTGGGATGAAAAATTTTGAAGATATTTTGAGGAGATAAAAGTGAGGTTGACTTAATCACCAATGTTGATTCTACCAGAACTAGGTTTGGGTTATGATGTTTTCTGTGATGCTTCAGGTATGGGTTTGGGATGTGTCTTGATGCAAGGGAAATAGGTGGTGGATTATGGGTCACAATAGTTACACACTAATGATAAGAACTATCCTACCCATGATATTGATTTGATAAGAGTTATGCACGCACTCAAGACATTGTGTCACTATCCTTTCAGGGAGCGGTTTATAGTGTATTCTGATCACAAAATCCTAAAGTATGTTTTCACTTTGAGGGACCTGAACTTGTGACAGAGAAACTAGGTTGATTATCTTTAGTCCTTTGATTTTGATATTGTATATACCCCTGAGAAAGGAAACACGGTTGCTGATGCGCTAACCAAAAGAGTACCGATCCAAGTAGTGAAGGAATCAGTTAAATAGTGGTCTCTGATGGGTTTGTTTATTGAGATGATTTTGGGAGTGAAGGAGGTTGGTGGTCATGTGTTCTTGGATTCAATAAATTCCTACATATCTTTTAATGAGAAATTTCTACTTGATAAGACAACAAACACCAAGAAATGATGCTTCCAAGAAATATTAAATGGTGGGGAGACCTCGGACGAGTGGTATCAGTCTCATAGTGGAGATTTGTGCTTTCGTAGTAGGTTGGTTATTCCTTTTTTCCAGAGATAGGAGTTCTTATATAGTGTAAACCGATCATGTTGGTCTGTACACCCTGGGGATACAAATATATACTGATGTACATGGATTTCACTAGTATTTTTATAATTTTATAACATAGTTTTAATTAATTAGTTTAACCAATTTTTATATTTTTAGTTTATTTTTTTAGTTTTGTATTAATTTAGATATTTTGATAATTTTTAGTTAATTTATATACTTATATTATTAATTTAGTATTTATATTAGTTATATTAATTTTATAAATTATATTTAACACTATATTATTATTATTAGTTTCTCTAATTTTAGTTTAGTTTATTTTATTAATTTTTATTAGTATGCATATTTTAATTTGTATTTTATTTTATTTCATTATTTTGTTGCCTTAATAAAATAGTATTTGTTATTAGTTTATTATTATATTTAATAGTAATATTATATTTAATTACATGTGCATTAATATATTATTATTTATTATTATTATTATTTAACTTAATTAGATAATTAATTTTTCTTTTTAATTTTAATTTTGCTTTCTATTTATTTTTTTAAACTCACCCTAACTACCCAAGCCTACCCCACCTCCCTTTGACCTTTTCTCCCACTTTTTTCTCAACCTATCCCTCTACATCACCCCACCCCACTACCACTCTCCAATCCCCCTCATATCTCCTCTCTCCAATCCCCAACCTCATCCCTCTATTCCCCTACCCGCCACCCCTTTCCTCGCCCCCCTTCCCAGCCTCGGCTGCTCCATCCTCTCCCCACTACCCCAACTGCCCCACTCTTTTGATATCCTCCATCTCTCTCCACGAACCAACCACCCCTTCTCTCTTGACTAATATCTGAAATGCCCCACTCTCTTCCCCTAGACCCACCGACATCCCCTATCATCCCTCTGCCTCACCCCCTCACCCCTAGAACTATCATCCCCTCCCTCACCCTATTCATGCCACAACCCTGTCACTCCTTTCTCCCCTCACTCACCTATCCCCCACTCATCTACCCTACTGACTCCCCTTCCCCCTTCCATTCTCGGCCACTTCAGTGTGCAGCAGGAAGCAAGTAGCGACGACCTCTTTGCTGATCAGCACAACTTCGAGCGACCACCCCTCCTCCATTTTAGGAGCACAATGGTGGTTCAGACACATCATCGACGTGCATGGTAGTTCTCTTATCCTTTTGGATATAGATGTTGCACGATGAGAGCAGGCACAAATCAGATCATATTTTTAGCGGTGCAGTGGTTTGATTCGGGCGTGGCATCAGTGACTGCATAGAGCGGAGTGATGATTATTATTTTGCGATCGTTAACGGAGTCTCACGGTGACCACACCAACGACATGAGCACAGTGATATCTTCTATTTATTATTTTATGTGTAGTGTCATCGCGATAGTTGGCTAATTTCATTTGTGTTGGAGTTTTGACAAATGTGATGGTGAATGCATGTCTCTAATTTATTCCTATGTTTGATTGTCTTTTGAACTAATTTCAATTGGATTTTTATTTAATTAATTGTATCTGCGTTTAAATTAATTGTCATTTGGGCTCTGCACACATGATTTGGTGCTCGTTCGTGTGATACCTAATAAGTAATCATGAATGGGAGTTCATCATAGAATTTATTTATCTGGAATTTGATCAAGCACGTGAGCTAATTATGAATAAATAAATATATTAATTGAAAAAATTAATATTTTGTGTGTGCGCTTCTTTAAACTTGTTTGACTAATACTGAATAAGTGATATCATGTGAGTGAACCTGATATAGGTAGATACTTCGACTTTGTGAGAAACAGGTCGTCATATTTCACCAAGTGATCCAGTGATATAATGACACACAAATTATTCGTCAGTATAGAGAACAAAATGATGGATAATTTGTGTAAACATTAGAATACTATCTAACATCAAAGAACGAGACTAGATAGTATTTTGATTAAATTTAGAATCAGTGATAATTGAATAGATAAATATTCAAATGTGGGAATTAAATAATTGACATTTAATGCACTTGAACGGATGTCATGACTCTGACACTTCCATCTCCACCAATTTCTTTCATATCATAGTTCACTTAGATAGTTTTAGTTAATTTAAATAGTCATTTTTAAAATAGTCATTTAGTTTAAGAACTTAGTTGTTAATCACACATGAAGAACTCATTTGCCTAAACATTTTTTCAATATGATATTCCTAGTGTCTACTCACATTCTCTCTGTGGTTTGACTCTGCTCGCCGCTTCTATAGTAGTTGGTAGGTAAATAAATATTGAAAATTTGCACGCATTGTGACGTGCGTGCCAAATTTCTGGCTTTGTTTCTGGGGATAATAGTAGCATTAAGAGTTCCTTTAAAAGAGCGATTTAGGTAAAAAAAACCAATAAAAAACAGTTTACTACTTTGGGAAATTTTCTGTGTAGGAATCTTCAAGATACCCAGAAGCTCAGAATAACGTGGGCCGCACCACACAGTTACAACCAGTTCCCACCCTACCAACCAACATTGCAAGGTATGATGTATAATGATTCCCCGCACATGCGCTCTCCAGGTAATCCTATTTATTTTAATGATTATCATTCAAGTCCGTGTTATGATATGTATTCTACTGCTAGTCCTTATCCACCATTTGATCATTTTCAAAGTCAATGCATTCCTGAAAATTTAGAACTTGATAATTTATGTAAAACAGGTGATTCAATAATTGAGAACATGTTGTAATCTGCTATCACTGAGACAAATAGGATGTTTGAACTTCAAGATGAACATAATGCACATTTACTTTCTTCAACAAAAGATTTACAAAATCAAACAAAAGGTTTAGAAATTTCAACGAAAGATTTATAAAATCAAATGAAAAATTTAGGAAATCAAATGACTCAACTTGTTCAACTTTTCGCCTCACTGCCACTTGAAGATCCAATTCAGAACAATCTCTTTGAGTAAAGTGCATTAGAGGTTCCATTTGAACAACATTCATGTCCTGATTCTGAAAATGAGATTGATCTACCTTCTTTTCATCCAAGTGATGACTCCTCTCCATCAGAATTTAATTCTACGAATCTAATCACATTTCAAGAATATGAGACCTTATTCTTCCACCCAGTTGAACATAATGGTCCCTATGAAAATGTGATTTCATGTCCTTCTGTAAGTTCAAAACCTAACCATCCCAAAGTGAAAAAGGACATGTTTAATGTCTATCAAATTGCACCTTTTGAATATGAAGAGGAAATTAAACTAGGACCATTCTTTACCATGATAGATTCAGAATTGAACCAAGATATAGTGGATTGCCACACTCAAGATGACATCACTTCAAATGACATCGAATCACCTCTTTCAGAAAATCTTTCTGAGTTAATTTTTTTTTCTAAAATAGAGACATCTGATACTTTTTTGGTATTTGAGAATCAATCAGCATTGGTGGTAGAGAACACTCATAATTTTCTAGAAACAATGGAAGAATGGGATTGTCTAGAGGATCCAGAGTCCGTGGTGACACATGTGCCAACAGAGAAATATGATGAGGGTGGTATATAGGAAAATTTTAAAAATGTAATTCTTGACATAATGGAGTCATCTGCTCCAATTGATCCCACAACACTTTCTCCATGTGTCGAGGTTAAAAACGCTTCACTTGAAATACCCACATATGCTAACAATATTGTTGACCATAGCACGATCAGTGAAACCATCAAGCATGAATTGAGTTGGAAACCAGTGGATTTTACTATTCTAGTGGTTGGGTGTGAAAACGAATTGGGATACATCATAAACCTAGATACTGCATTCAAGGATGTGATGGATATAAGCTAACCACTGAAGGAGTCTGGTAAATTCACTTTTTCACCTGTGTATGTTCAAGGGGGTAATCTTCTTGATCTTTCCATTGACGGAATTTTCCCAAAATTAAATTATTAGATGAGTCTTTCTTCAGGCGAGGTATATTCATTCCCTTGTAATTTGGCCTATTTTCATTTCATTCCACACATCCATTCTTCTAACAAGATTCTGTTGAGATTTTGTACAGCTTATAGGATAAATTCATCTTCAACGAATGGATTCCACACTTCTATTGAAAAAGAAGCAGATGCATGGTTTACACTTCCGTTCATTCCTGGCGGAGTTTGAACAACGTCTGGTTGAAGACGAAGTAAACTTAGCACTAAATGGGAGGAAACCCATCATTTGTTTGTTTTCTTTTCAATGCATTTAATTTCATTTCATTTAGTTTTATTTTAAATAAAAGGCATGCATTTACCGCAATCTATTTTCTTTTAGCACTGTAGTGGATTTAAATTCATCATAAATATTTTTATCATCCACATGCTTTTGATTATGGTGTGACTTCTTTGATATGATGCGAGTATGTGCTCTTAATGTGTAGGTTTTACAGGTATACCATTTTATAGAGCTTCATCGGATACAAACAGCCTCTCCGCACCTATCTCCACTTACACAGGGAAGTGTTTTATTTTTTCCATATTTTATGCTTCCAAAAACACCATGTAAACTAAGAAAAATAAAATAAAAAAATAACAAGAAAATTTTGAAAAAAACTAACACTCCTATCATTGATGAAACCACATGAAAGCCACTGCATTTTTTTCGTAACATAGTCAGGTGCATACCACTTGTGTCCCTAGGCAGTTTGAGCACCTGATTCTTGTTTATAATGCTTTGATTCTTAATCTAATGACTTAGGTGATTGCTGATATTATTTCATGCTTCGAAAATATTTTTCAAAAACTGGTATATTTTTGAGACACTTATTTTCACTCATGTTCATTTGTGTTGTCCAACATTATATTTCCATACCCGTGAGGACTCTAGCCCATTTTACATCATCTCTTGTTTCTCTTTTTCTTGAGGAAATCCCAACCATGTTTTTTCTTCTATAACTTTCCATGTTTTTCCATAAAAGTGATAGGAATTTTGAAAGTTACACTAAAATGATCAAGGCATCTATTTGATTATTCAAACCTTTTGACCAACTGATCCAACCATACATTTTATCCATCATATATCCCTTAGAATCCATGAAGAAACCTTTTAGGATGAGCCCATAGCTGATACCCTTCCCTACTCATTTCTTGAATTTTTTCATGATAATTTTCAATCTAAGTGTGGGGGGGGGGATTTATTCATGGAGAAGGTTCCTTGAGGGGTAGTGAGTCATTTGATGCACATGAATTGACATTATCTAATCCTGATCATATGAGTTATTTTTCACAGTAGCCACATTCATTACATATATTTTGATATAGGAATATAGAATACTTTAGGTTCCAACAATGAGTACATTGGTGGTCATTACGTGGTAACCCTCCATTTTGTGGATACCTATAAAAGTGATGATCCATTACTCCAGAATCTAGGGAGATTTCTATATGACCTAATTTCACTGAGATGTTATAGAATATGTGCTACTTGTGTACCATTCTTTGGGATTTTTTTCTAACATTTATTTCATGGGGTTTTTGAGTTAACACTCACCAGTTTTTCCCAACCATATTATTTGAATGAGTTGTGTCTAAAAAAAAGAAAAAAAAAGAGATCGAAACATTGGATTATCATATGCTTGGGGAAAAGCAATATTTTAAATGTGGGGGAGTGAGAGTTTTAGGGAGACATTTGTATTGACATATATCATGCATTTATTTCAAGATTCAACCCTCCTTTTTACCACAAAGATGTCAATTTTTTACCCACTGTCCCGTAACCTCAGAGACCTTTAAACCTCATGTAAAGTCCTTGAGATTGGTGAATTATTTTTATTTCTAATAGTAGAGATGTGAAATTCATGGAAATCCTATGGTAAGCATGCATGTGTACGAGAAATGAGCATGAATTTGATAAAATATTTTTTGAACAATGAGAGTGATAGAAAGGTAGGTCACATGACAAATGAGTGCATGTACTTATTTTAAAAATAATGAAAGTGAAATAAAAATTGTTCTTGAACATTGAAGTTTTAAATAAAGCATGATATTTTATGAGTAAAATAGATTGAAAAATTTTGAACTTGTATTTTTGATGTTTTGATTTGTCGGCAGGTCCACTTGTGTTTTCTTTCTGATTGTTTTGCCCAGGAGTGCAGAAGTTTATGTGTGGGGGATTTGATGTACATGGATTTCACTAGTATTTTTATAATTTTCTAACATAGATTTAATTAATTAGTTTAACCAATTTTTATATTTTTAGTTTATTTTTGTTGTTTTGTAGTAATTTAGATATTTTGATAATTTTTAGTTAATTTATATACTTATATTAGTAATTTATTATTTCTATTAGTTATATTAATTTTATATATTATATTTAACACTATATTATTATTATTAGTTTCTCTAATTTTAGTTTAGCTTATTTTATTAAATTTTATTAGTATGTATATTTTAATTTGTATTTTATTTTATTTCATTATTTTGTTGCATTAATTAAATTGTATTTGTTATTAGTTTATTATTATATTTAATTACATGTGCATTAATATATTAATATATTATTATTATTATTATTATTTAACTTAATTAGATAATTAGTTTTTCTTTTTAATTTGAATTTAACTTTTTATTTATTTTTTTAAAATACCCCCTAACTACCCACACCTACCCCACATCCCTTTGACCTTTCCCCCCACTTTTTTCTCAACCTATCCCTCCACACCACCCCACCCCACTACCTCTCTCCAATCCCCCTCATATATCCTCTCTCAAATCCCCAACCTCATCCCCCTATTCCCCTACCCGCCGCCCCTTTCCTCACTCCCCTTCCTAGCCTCCGCTGCCCCATCCTCTCCACACTACCCTCGCCGCCCCACTCTTTTGATCTCCTCCATCTCTCTCCACTAACCGGCCACCCCTTCTCTCCCGACTAATACCTGCAATGCCCCACTCTCTT
Organism: Viscum album; assembly: GCA_963277665.1. NCBI lineage: Eukaryota > Viridiplantae > Streptophyta > Magnoliopsida > Santalales > Viscaceae > Viscum > Viscum album. The sequence goes on along the minus strand of OY728163.1, from coordinate 1,641,434,954 downwards.
CCCCTGGACCCACCGGCATCCCCTATCATCCCTCTACCTCACCCCCTCACCCCTAGACCCATTGTCCCCTCCCTCTCCCTATTCACACCACACCCATGCCTCCCCTTCCTCCCCTCACTCACTTGGCCCCCACTCCTCTACCCTACCGACTCTCCTTTCCCCTTCCCTTCTCGACCACTTCAGTGTGCAGCAGGTAGCAAGCAATGACGACCTCTTCGCTAATCAGCACAACTTCGAGCGACCACCCCTCCTCCATTTTGGGAGATCAGTGGTGGTTTGTACACATCATCGACATGCACGACATTTCTCTTAGGCTTTCAGAGATAGACTTCACATGGTGAGAGAGAGTGTATATCAGATCATATTTTCATTAGCATAGTGGTTTGATTCGGGTGTGGCGTCAGCGACTGCATAGAGCGGAGTGATGATTATTATTTTGTGATCCTTGAAGGAGTCCCATGGTGACTACACCAACGACATGAGGATGGTGCTATCTTCTATTTATTATTTTATGTGTCATGTCGTCATGATAGTTGGCTAATTTAATTTCTGTTGGAGTTGTGACAAATGTGATGGTGAATGCAAGTCTCTAATTTATTCCTATGTTTGATTGCCTTTTGAATTAATTTCAGTTGGATGTTTATTTAATTAATTGTATCTGCATTTAAATTTACTTTCATTTGGGCTCTGCACACATGCTTTGGTGCCCGTTCGTGTGATACCTAATAAGTAATCATGAACCGGAGTTCATCATAGAATTTATTTATCCGGAATTTGATCAAGTGCGTGAACAAATTCTGAATAAATAAATATATTAATCGAAAAAATTAATATTTTTTGTGTGCGCTTCTTCAAACTTGTTTGAGTGATACTGAATAAGTGATCTCATGTGAGCAAACCCGACACAGGTAGATACTTTGACTTTGTGAGAAATGAATCATTGTATTTCACCAAGTGATCCAGTGCTATAATGAAGCACAAATTATTCTTCAGGACAGAGAACAAAATGATGGATAATTTGTGTAAACATTAGAATACTATATAACATCAGATAACGAGACCATATAGTATTTTGATTAAATTTTGAATCAGTGATAATTGAATAGATAAATATTCAAATGTGGGAATTAAATAGTTGACATTGCATGCACTTGAACGGACATCACGACTCTAACACTTCCATCTCCCCCAATTTCTTTCATAGATTAGTTCACTTATATAGTTTTAGTTAATTTAAATAGTCATTTTTAAAATAGTCATTTAGTTTTTAGAACTTAGTTGCTAATCACACATGAAGAACTCATTTCCCTAAACATTTTTCCAAGAGTATATTTCTAGTGTCTACTCACATTCTCTTTGTGGTTCGACCCAGCTCGCTGCTTCTACAGTAGTTGGTAGGTAAATAAATATTAAAAATTTGCACGTGTTGCGACGCACATGCCAAATTTATGGCACCGTTACTGGGGAGAATAGTAGCATTAAGAGTTCCTTTAAAAGAGTGATTTAGGTAAAAAACCAATAAAAAAATAGATTACTACTCTGGGAATTTTTCATTGTAGGAATTTTCAAGACACCCAGAAGCTCAAAATGATGTGGTCCACACCACACAGTTACAACCAGTGCCCATCCTACCCACTAACATTGCAAGGTATGATGTATAATGATTCATCACACATGCGCTCTCCAGTTAATCTTTTTTATTTTAATAATTATCATTAAAGTTTGTGTTATGATATGTATTCTGCTGCTAGTCCTTATCCACCATTTGATCATTTTTAAAGTCAATGCATTCCTGAAAATTTAGAAATTGATAATTCATGTCAAAATAATTATTCAATAATTGAGCACATGTTTCAATCTGCTATCACTAAGACAAATAGGATGTTTGAACTTCAAGATGAACATAATGCACAATTAATTTCTTCAACCAAAGATTTACAAAATCAAAAAAAAGGTTTAGAAAATTCAACTAAAGATTTAGAAAATCAAATGAAAAATTTAGGAAATCAAATGAATCAACTTGTTTAACTTTTCGCCTCACTGACACTTGAAGATCCAATTCAGAACAATATCTTTGAGGAAAGTGCAGTAGAGGTTCCATTTGAACAACATTCATGTCCTGATTAGGAAAATGATATTGATACTCATTCTTTTCATCCAAGTGATGACTCATCTCCATCAGAATTTAATTCTTCCAATATAATTACATTTCAAGAATATGAGAACTTAGTCTTCCACCCAGTTGAACATAATGGTCCCTCTGAAAATGTGATTTCATGTCCTTCTGTGAGTTCACAACCTAACCATCCCAAAGTGAAAAAGGACGTGTTCAATGTCTATCAAATTGAAACTTTTGAGGATGAAGAGTACATCAAACTAGGATTATTATTTACCATGATAGATTTATAATTGAACCAAGAGACAGTGGATTGCCACACTCAAGAGGACATTTCTTCAAATGACATCGAGTCACCTCTTTCTTAAAATATTTGTGAGTCCAAATTTTTTTATAAAATGGAGGCATCTGATACTTTTTTGGAATCAGAGAATCAATCAGCATTGGTGGTAGAGAACACTTATAATTTTCTAGAAACAATGGAAGAATGGGATTGTCTGGAGGATCCTGAGTTCGCGGTGACACATAATCCAACAGAGAAATATGATGAGGGCAGTATAGAGGAATTTTTTTAAAAAGATGTCACTCTTGACATAATGGAGTCATATGCTCCAATTGATCCCATGCCACTTGCTCCATATGTTAAGGTTAAAAACACTTCACTTGAAATACCCACATATACTAACAATATTGTTGACCTTAGCACAATCAATGAAACCATCGAGCATGAATTGAGTTGGAAACCAGTGGATTTTTCTATGCTAGTGGCTGGGTGTGAAAATGAATTGGGATACATCATCAACCCAGATACTGCATTCAAGTATGTGATGGATATAATCCAACCACTGAAGGAGTTTGGTAAAGTCACTTTTTCACCTATGTATGTTCAGTGGGGTAATCTTATTGATCTTTACATTAATGTTATTTTCCCAAAATTCAATTATTCGATGAGTCTTTCTTCAGGCAAGGTATATTAATTCCCTTGCGAGTTGGCCTATTTTCATTTCATTCCACACATCCATTCTTCTAACAAGATTCCATTGAGATTTTGTGCATCTTACAGGATAAATTCATCTTTAATGAATGGATTCCACACTTAAACTGAAAAATAAGCAGATGCATGGTTTACATTTCTGTTCGATATTGGTGGAGTTTCAACAATATCTGGATGAAGATGAAGTAAACTTAGCGCTCAATGGGAGGCAACCCATAATTTGTTTATTTTCTTTTAACTGCATTTAATTTCATTTCATTTAGTTTTATTTTAAATAAAAAGTCATGCATTTACAGTAATCTATTTTATTCTATCACTATAGTGGATTTAAATTCATCATAAATATTTTTATAATCCACATGTTTTTTATTATGGTGTGACTTATTTGATGTGATGCGAGTATGTGTTTTCAATGTGTAGGTTTTACAGGTATACCATTTTCTGAAGCTTCATCGGATATAAATAGCCTCTCCGCGTCTATCTGCACTTACATAGGGAAGTGTTTTATTTTTACCATATTTTATGCTTCCAAAAACACCATGTAAACTAAGAAAAAAAATAAAAAAAAAAGAAAATTTTGAAAAAAAACTAACATTCCTATCATTGATGAACCCACATGAAAGCCACTGCATTTTTGTCGTAACATAATCGGGGGCATACCACTTGTGTCCCTAGGCAGTTTGAGCACTGGATTCTTGTTTGGAATGCTTTGATTCTTGATCTCATGACTTAGGTGATTGCTGATATTATTTCATTCTTCGAAAATGTTTTTCTAAAACTTGTATATTTTTGAGACACTTATTTGTACTCATGATCATCTGTGTTGTCCAACATTAAATTTCTATACCTGTGAGGACTCTGGACCATTTTACATCATCTCTTTTTCTCTTTTTCTTGAGGGAATCTCAACCATGCTTTTTCTTCTAGAACTTTCCATGTTTTTTCATCAAAGAGATAGGAATTTTGAAATTTATACTAAAATGATCGAGGAATCTATTTGATTATTCATCCCCATTGACCCAATGATCCACCTGTACATTTTATCCATCATATAGCCCTTAGAATCCATGAATAAACCTTTTAGGATGAGCCCATATCTGATACACTTCCCTACCCATTTCTTGAATTTTTTGATGATAATTTTCAATCTAAGTGTGGGGGAGAGATTTATTCATGGGGAAGGTTCTTTGAGGGGCAGTGAGTCATTTGATGCACATGGATTGACATTATCTCATCCTGATCATATGAGTTATTTTTCACAGTAGCCACATTCATTACATATATTTTGATATAGGAATATATAATCCTTTTGGTTCCAACAATGAGTAAATTGGTGGTCATTACGCGGTAACCCTCCCTTTTGGTGATACCAATAAAAGTGATGATTCATTACTCCGGGAGCTAGGGAGTTTTCTATATGAACTACTTTCACTGAGATGTTATAGCATATGTGCTACTTGTGTACCATTATTTGGGATTTTTTCCTAACATTTATTTCATGGGGTTTTTGAGTTAATACTCATCAGTTTTTCCCGACCATATTATTTGAGTGAGTTTTGTCTAAAAAAATAAAAAAAGAGAGCAAAACATTGGATTATCATATGCTTAGGGACAAGCAATATTTTAAGTTTGGGGGAGAGAGAGTTTGAGGGAGACATTTGGATTGACATATATCATGCATTCATTTCAAGATTCAACCCTCCTTTTTACCAAAAAGATGTCATTTTTTTTACCCACCATCCCGCAACCTCAGAGACATTTGAAACTCATGTAAAGTCCTTCATATTGGTGAATTATTTTGATTTCCAATAGTAGAGATGTGAAATTCATGGAAAGCCTATGGTAAGCATGCATGTGTGTGAGAAATGAGCATGACTTTGATAAAATATTTTATGAGAAATGAGAGTGATGGAAAGGTAGGTCACATGATAAATGAGTGCACGTACTTATTTTGAAAAGAATGCAAGTGAAAGAAAAATTGTTCTTGAACATTGAAGTTTTAAATAAAGCATGATATTTTATGATTAAAAGGGATTGAAAATTTTTGAACTTGTAATTTTGATGTTTTGATTTGTCTGCAGGTCCACTTGTGTTTTCTTTCTGATTATTTTTCCCAGGAGTGAAAAAGTTTAAGTGTGGGGGGTTTTATGTACATGGATTTCACTAGTATTTTTATAATTTTCTTACATATTTTTAATTAATTAGTTTAACCAATTTTTATATTTTTAGTTTATTTTTGTAGTTTTATAGTAATTTAGATATTTTGACAATTTTTAGTTAATTTATATACTTATATTAGTAATTTAGTATTTCTATTAGTTATATTAATTTTATATATTATATTCAATACTATTATTATTATTAGTTTCTCTAATTTTAGTTTAGTTTATTTTATTAATTTTTATTAGTATGTATATTTTAATTTTAATTTTATTTTATTTTATTATTTTGTTGCATTAATAAAATAGTATTTGTTATTAGTTTATTATTATATTTAATAGTAATATTATATTTAATTATATGTGTATTAATATATTATTATTTATTATTCTTATTATTTTACTTAATTATATAATTAATTTTTCTTTTTAATTTGAATTTAACTTTTTATTTATTTTTTTAAACTCCTCCCTAACTACCCATGCCTACCCCACCTCCCTTTGACATTTTATCCCACTTTTTTATCAACCTATCCCTCCACCCCACCCCACCCCACTACCTCTCTCCAATCCCCCTCATATCTCCTCTCTCCAATCCCCAACCTCATCCCCCTATTCCCCTACCCGCCGCCCCTTTCCTCGCTCCTCTTCCCAGCCTCCGCCGCCCTATCCTCCCCCCACTACCCCCACCACCCCACTCTTTTGATCTCCTCCATCTCTCTCCATGAACCGGCCACCCCTTCTCTCCTGACTAATACCCGCAACGCCCTACTCTCTTCCCCTGGAACCGCCGGCATCCCCTATCATCCCTCTGCCTCACCCCCTCACCCCTGGACCTGTTGTCCCCTCCCTCTCCCTATTCACACCACAACCCCACCACCCCTTCCTCCCATCACTCACTCGGCCCCCACTCCTCTACCCTGCTGACTCCCCTTCCCCCTTCCCTTCTCAGCCACTTCAGCATGCAATAGGTAGCAAGCAGCGACGACCTCTTCACTGATCAGCACAACTTCAAGCGACAACCCCTCTTCCATTTTGGGAGTGCGGTGGTGGTTCATACACATCATCGATGTGCGTGGAAGTTTGATTAGGCTTTCGGAGATAGACGCCGCACGACGAGAGTGAGCACAAATCAGATCATATTTTCAGTGGCGCTTTAGTTTGATTCGGGCGTGGCGTCAACGACTGCATAGAGCGGAGTGATGATTATTATTTTGTGATCGTTGACGGAGTCTCACGGTGACCACACCAACGACACGAGCATAGTGATATCTTTTATTTATTATTTTATGTGTCATGTCATCACGATAGTTGGCTAATTTCATTTGTGTTGGAGTTGTGACAAATGTGACGGTGAATGCATGTCTCTAATTTATTCCTATGTTTGATTTCCTTTTGAATTAATTTCAATTGTATTTTTTTTAATTAATTGTATCTACATTTAAATTAATTTTCATTTGGGATCTCCACACATGATTTGGTGCCCGTTCTTGTGATACCTAATAAGTAATCACAAATGAGAGTTCATAATAGAATTTATTTATCCGGAATTCGATCAAGAACGCAAGAGAATTTTCAATTAAAAAATATATTAATTGAAAAAAATTAATATTTTGTGTGTGCGCTTCTTCAAACTTGTTTGAGTGATACTGACTAAGTGATCTCATGTGAGAAAACCTGACGCAGGTAGATACTTCGACTTTCTAAGAAACGAGTCATCGTATTTCACCAAGTGGTCCAGTGCTATAATGACACGCAAATTATTCATCAGGACAGAGAACAAAATGATGGATAATTTGTGTAAACATTAGAATACTGTCTAACATGAGAGAATGAGACCAGATAATATTTTGATTAAATTTGGAATCAGTGATAATTTAATAGATAAATATTCAAATGTGGGAATTAAATAATTGACATTGCATGCACTTGAACGGACATCACGACTCTGACACTTCCATCTCCACCAATTTATTTCATATCTTAGTTCACTTAGATAGTTTTAGTTAATTTAAATTGTAAGTTTTAAAATAGTCATTTAGTTTTTAGAACTTAGTTTTTAATCACACATGAAGAACTCATTTGCCTAAACATTTTTCCAAGAGGATATTCCTAGTGTCTACTCACATTCTATTTGTGGTTCGACCCTACTTGCTGCTTCTACAATAGTTGGTAGGTAAATAAATATTGAAAATTTGCACGCGTTGCGACATGCGTACCATGTACTATGATATGAGATGTAGATATTTTTGGTCATATATGAGGTAGTTAGTTGTGTATTTTTCATCGTGGTATCTCTCTTATCAGAAGTTAAGGTGGGACACCAGAGACCTATAAGTTTTTTATAGCCTTTACCCATTCTGGTATGGTAGTGGGATGAAATTTCCACATATTTTGTTATTGGTTTACCATGAACTCCAATTGGGAAGGATACAATTTGTGTGATTATTGATAGACTCTCTAAATCAACACATTTTTACTAATAAAGGAAATAAAGAAAGTGGAACAAGTTAAGGACTTACATGTATGATAGATTGTGAGACTTCATGGGGTCCCTCTATGATCATTTTTATGGGGACTCAAGGTTCACATATAGGTTATGGAAAGGCTTGTAGGAGGCAATGGGTTCCCAGTAAAAATTAAGCATGAATTATCATCTACAGACGGATGGACAGATAGAGAGGGATATCCAGTTTCTTGAGGATATGCTCTGGTCTTATGTTCTTGATTTTGGTGGATCTTGGGATAAGAATTTTCATTTGGTAGAGTTTTCCTATATAATAGTTATCAAGATTAAATCAGTATGGCACCCTTTGATGCTATGTATGGGTGGCCATATAAATCTACTTTATGCTAGGAAGAGTTGGTAGAGCGGTCCTTAGTTTAGATGATTCTTGTTCTGGAGAAGAAAGAAATGGTGCAGTTGATCCAAAAGCTTTTGATCATGGAAAATAATTATCAGAAATATTATGTGTAATGTCACCATCAGTCGTTGGAGTTTGTGGATGATGATCAGTGTTTTATCAAAATTTTACCTCACTTGGGATACCATCGATTGGTTGAGTAGGATAAGTTGGCGTCGGGATTTGTGGGACCCTTTGAGTTTGTTGAGTGATTATAGAGGGTGGCCTACCAGTTGGACTTGTCGTCTGGCTTGAATTCTATCCATGATGTGTTGAGAATATATTGATTCAATAATTTTGTTAATTTATTTTTGGTTTTGATGCTCACAAATTCCTAGATTTGTTTTACTAATTAATTTTCTTTTAAGTGAATTTCATGAATTTATTATTCATGGAAATACTTATTCTGAAATTATAATCAAGTCATTGATCCATGAGGAATATCTGTTGAAGTATTAGGGAATGTGTTTTAAATGTATTCTGGAAACACTATTCATACCCTATGTATGAAAACGTGATGTAAGGAATAAACCCTACATTTGGAACAACATGTATGAATCCTATACCCTATGCTATTGGGAAATTATGGTTTAGAAACCCCAAATTAGAAATAAACCCTATGTTTGAGGAAAAAAACGTATGGTAAATCAAACCTGCTTTTATGATCAACCCTACTTTTGGAATTTTTTCATTACATGAAGGAACCCTACATTTGATTATTCAACAATAAAGTTTTCAATCTATGGTATTATCTGAGATATATGCAATGATCTTGATGGTAGTAAATATCTATTCAAATCTATTTTTATAACCAATTCAAAGGCTCATTATGATTTATTTAAAGGATCTTATTCAATGGAGTAAATCATTACTATTCTTATGTAAAGTTACGACTCTCTTGAATATTTTTGAATTCAAATATTCATGATTTATTGTGTGATATTTCTGGAGTTGTTTTTTACTTAGAGCTACCTGGAAAACAATATAAATATTGAGAGTCACTTCATCAAAAAGTGTGTGGGAGAATATATATATATATATAAGTGGTTAAAATATAGAAAATGTGATATACATAAAAAAACCGTGTGTCGTTGATTTCAGCGCTACACTTTAGAGATATACATGTTTTGATCTATCGTCTCATTGTTGCTGCTACTGTTGCTGTCACAACTACTTCACTTTATCTTTACATCTTCATTTTCAAGAATAAAAAAACATTTGTTAGAGATAAACTTTAGAGACATACATGTTTAAATATATGTCTGGTGTTTTCTCTATTTCTGGTTGAAGAAAGCCTACACGACATTAAAGATATATTTTATATTGTGCATTATTGAAGATCTAAATACATCTATCAGTTGTTACTTCAAATATGAAGTTTAATATATATCCTCAAATAGAATCAATATCTATTGATTTGGTTGAGTTTTCAACTTCTTGGAACCAGTCATGGTTAAGTGTCAGCTTCTTGCACTAAGCTGTGGATTTACGGTTCCCTGTAAAAGAACTATAAGGCTATTTAAAGGCCTTGTTATAAAGGTTTTAAATTCCTATACTCTTTTGTGGATTAAAGTTTTTAGGATAAGAGGACCTAGTAAAAATTTCCAAGCTCATGGAGTTGAGCATTGGTGGAGTGGACTAGGGGATCTTTGCGACCTGAACCACTATACATCACTGTGTTCATTTCCTTTAATTATTTCCACTGCTCTCTCATCTTTGAGAGAAAAGGAAAGGTTCGCTACTAAACAAGATAAGCATTATGAATTGTTTAAAGTTTATGAAATACACAATTAACCCCCTCTTGTTTTATTATCTTTATCATCACTATCCCGACCCAATAATTGGTTTCAAAGGTAGGGATCTACTGGTATATTCTATTCTTGAAAATTTTCTATCTGATATAAACTATTAACATCAAAGGAAGTGATCTTTTTCTATCATTCTATTTTTAGAATTTTCTATTTGAACTATTCTTCTTTAACAAATTAGTATTTTAAATATCTTATATTTACTAGTTATAATAATCCTAAGTTAAATATTTAGATAAAGATATCTAGAAATGGATGATTCTAGAGAAGGTATGTCTATAATCCATGCTCCATATTTTAATGGTGATAACTATGAATGCTGGAAATCCTGTATAATCATATATTTGAAAAATCTTGGAATAAGGGTTTACTTGAAGATAATTAAACCTTTCAAAACCCCTAAGGAAGATCTGTAAAATTGGAGTAATGGTCAAGAAATAGTATATGATCTAAATTCAAAATCTATGAATGATATTGTGTGTGGTTTAGGAACTGATGAATTCAATAGAGAATCTCTATGTACTACTGTATATGAGATGTGGTAGACCATTGTTATTACCTATAAAGGAACTGATGACATCAAAAAATTAAATTACACTACTATGAAATTAAATTTTTATACTTTTAGAATGTGAAAAGATGAAACCATCACCTAGATGAATGGATGGTTGACAGAAATAGTCAATGATATTACTGCTTTGGGAAATCCAATTTCACAATCAAAATAAGTGTTAAAATTATTCAGAGTAATAAACTTGAAGTGGGATAGAATATCCATATATATACGACATTCTACACCTATAAAAAATTTATCCATGAAGGAGTTGATTGGAACTATAATGATGTATGAAGTTGAGATGCAAGACAAAGTTGAAAATCATATGAGACATAAAGAAGATGCTCTAAAAACAACTATGAATTAATCATATGATTCAAATAATCCATAATTGGATAAATATCTATCATATCTTTCTAAAAAGTTTGAAAAGATATAAAGAAAAAGGAATAAAGGGACTGATGTAAAATGTAGTGAATGAAAATAAAAAGTCCATTCAAAGGAAAACCGCCTTTACTAAAAGCGCAAAGGAAATTCAACTAAAAAATAAAATGTAAGATAATTATAAAGGTTACATAGAGTAATAATTATAATTCTCATAATAAATCTGCTATAGATTTTGATTCTAAATATAAAAATAAAATGGTATGATAATGGAACATACAGATCATGATGTATAATCTTCTTACTCTCAAAAATCTATTTGTGAGAAATTATCTTATGACGAATTGAACAAATATTGTTTTATGTTATAAGAAAAATATGAATCATTAAAAAAATATCATAAAAAGATTAAGAAATATTATGATACTATTCTTTTAGATAAATAAATTTTTTCAAAACAGATTTTAGATTTGGAATCTAACACTTCTAAATCTAGTGATTTATATTATATTAAAATTAAATAACTATTGGGTAAGATTGATGAGTTAAAATAAGTCTCCAGTATGCTAATAAAAGAAGAAAAATAATTAAATCAAATCCTTGGTAAAAATTAAATACCAAAATAAAAATTTGGAATATGAAGTAATAGTGAAAGACCAAAAATATATAAGAATTACTTTGTTCCGGGTTTAAATAGAAAAACATGTCTACTGTTAAATGATTTTATTGTGATATTAATGGACATTACATAAATTTTTTTTTATAAAGCCTCGAATTTCTAGTGTTAAATTTTTTTATTGTTCAGAATAATTATTTAACTTAAATAGTAGAATTACTAATAAAAATAAACAAGTTTGGTTATCTAGAAATACAATTACTGACACTACTAGATCCAAAAGTATATGGGTACCAAAAATAATTTGTATTTGATGTTATGTAGGATTTTACCAAAAATCTATATTGTTAAATATTTAAGAGGTTGTTTGATGTATATATGTTAAAATATATAAAAAAGGAGTGCACAACTCTGAAGTAATTTGTTATAAAAAATCACCAATACTAAAGTTACGTACTCAGGGAGTATTTAATTTTAAATATTTATATACTTCTGGTACATTAACCGTTTCATTAAAATATTTTTTTATTATTTAAAATTAAATATTTATTTTATTATTTATTATAAAATATAATTATTTTAAAATCATTATATTTAATTTTTAAAAATTCTTTCAATTGTTTACAAAAATATAAATACTCTTCTTACGTAATATGTAATTATTGTTCTGTATTTTTTAACTAAGGAAAATGAAGCATTGTCTGCAATGTCAGAACCTAATGTTTCATATTATTCTTAAAACTTTTAAATAATGAAATCATCTTCTTCGAAATATCTTATTCAAAAGTTTCTGAACAAACGATCCCAATAAGATGAAGTGATCAAGATCTTCAAGTTCTGAAGAAAATCATTCTTACAAAAGGATGAAAGGTAATCCTTTTAGTTTATCTGTTTTGTTTGTTGAAGATTTCCTTGAAAAGTCTTATGAAATAAATAAATAAGAACAAATTCAATGAATAACATGAAGTATCCTCTTCTCAATTATCTTATGAAAATATTATGATCAAATTTAGTACTTTAAATGAAGAAAAAGTGAAGTGACAAGATGAGTTGAAAGCATCTAAAAGGTCATATGATGATCTTCAGAAAGAATATGTATCAAAAATGGATTTTTATTCATTACAAAAGGGGTATCAAAATATAAGAAATAGTTCTATATCAAAATTAGTTTTTGAAGATTTCAAAGAAGAAATGATAATTCAAATGGAATTAATCAAAAAAGAAGCTTCTACAAAACTAGATCTTGATAAGTTGAAGTTTTTTATGGTTGAACAATGTTCATCTTCTTCGTATCAAAAAATAGTAGATATTCAAATCATATTAGAAGGTCTATCAATAGTCTTAGATGCTCTAAGTGATAAAGTTTGAAGTTTGGAAAGTTTGGATGAACCAGTCACTTCTTGCTAACCCTTCTTATTTTTTGTTTATATAATAATTTTTTACTCTTTTTTAAATATTTTGTTTAGTAAAATTATGTGCTATCAGTTAATTTTAAATTTCATTTTAATCATATTACATAAGCATGCATTTAATATTTAATATTTTCTCTCATAAAAGTTTATATATAATAGTCGTATGCAAAATTGTTTTAATTATTATTGGAAAAAATTAGTCAACTTTGTCTAAATTCATTAAATATTATAAATGCTAAGATACAAGGGGATTTTTAAGAAAATAATCAATTTATTATTCTCCTTAACTTCTTATCTATGATATTACGCATGGTTTTGTGGGGATTTTATTTTAAATAATATTTTCCTTTATCTTTTTGATGTCACAAAAAGGGGTAGAAGTTTATCAAAGTGTTTAGTCAATTTTTGTAAGGGAAGAAGTTTATCAAAGTTTTTAGTCTATTTTTAGTCTATAATTTCTAATAATTTAAGGGATAAGTTTTTTATGAAGTTTATAGTTGAAATTTACATTATTATATATTTAAAAATCTTATAGAAAAACTTTTGTGATCTTTTTAATAAGGGAGAAGATTATGGGGGAGAAGTTTTTAAAAGGATTGTTTTATCAAAAAAGGGGGGAAATTTTATTTCAACTTTATTTTTGACATGGGTTTTGTAACCATAAAAATGGGGAAGATTGTTGAGTATATATTGATTCAACAATTTCATTACATTCTTTTTTGTTTTGATGCTCAAAAATTCCCACATTTGTTTTACTATTGAATTTACTTTTAAGTGGATTATAGAAATTTATTATTCATGGAAATATTTATTCTGAAATTATAATCAAGTCATTGATTCACGAGGAATATTCATTAAAGTATTTGGGAATGTGTTTTAAACGTATTATGAAAACACTGTTCATACCCTACATATGAAAGTGTGATGTAAGGAATAAACCCTACGTTTAGAACAACACGTATGGATCTCATACCCTACAATGTCAAGAAAGTATGGTTCAAAAACCCTTCATTCATAAGTAACCCTATGTTAGAGGAAACAAACATATGGAACGTCAACCCTACTTTTATGATCAACCATACATTTGGAATTTTTTCGTTACATGAAGGAAACCTATGTTTAACTATTAAATGATGGATTTTTAAATCCACGATATTATCCTAGATATATGCAATGGTCTTGACGGTAGTAAAGATCTATTCAGCGCTATTTTTATGATCGATTCAAAGCCTCATTATGATTTCTTTAAAGGCTCGTATTCAATGGTGTAAATCGATACTATTATTACAAGAAGTTATGAATTTATTGAATATTTTTGAATTCAAATATTCACTATTTATTGTGCGATATTTATAGAGTTGTTTTTTTACTTGGATATTCTTGACCAACAATATAAATATTGAAACTCTCTTCATCAAAAAGTGTGTGGAAGAATATATACAGAAGCGGTGAAAATATAAAAAATGTGATATACATACAAAATCATGTGTCATTTCTTTTAGGGATACAATTTGGAGATATACATGTTTTTATCTATCATCTCACTACTGCTGCTGCTATTATTGCTGCTGCTACTACACTTTATCATTACATATTCATTTACCAGAATGAAAAATCATTTGTCAAAGATACACTTTGGAGACATAAATGTTTAAACATCTGTCTGGTATTTTATCTATTTCTGGTTGAAGAAATCTTATGCGATATTGAAGATCTATTTACTCTTGTGCATTATTGAAGATCTGAATACATTTTTCAGTTATTACTACAACTGTGAAGTTTAATCTGTATCCTAAAAAAAATCAATTTCTATTGATTTAGTGGATTTTTTGACTGCTTGGACTTAGTCATGGTTAAATGTTATCTTTTTTCACTAATATGTGGATTTATTATTCCCTGTAAAAGAACTAGAAGGCCCTTTAAATATTTTTTGTAAAGGTTTCAACTACCTATACTCGATTGTGGATCAAAGGTCTTAGGATAAGGGGACCTATTGAAAATTACCAAGATTGTGGAGTTGATCGTTGGTGGAGTATACTAGGGGATCTTTGTGCTCTGAACCACTATACATAGTTGTGTTCATTTCCTTTAATTATTTCCATTGATTTCTCATATTTGAGAGAAAAGGAAAGGTTCACTGCTAAACAAGAGAGTCATTCTGAATTGTTTAAAGTTTCTGAAGTACACAATTCACCCCCACCTCCTTTTGAGTTATTATATTTGTCATCACCATCATAACCCAACATAATTAGTTTCATGTTTCATAGTTAGTGAGGTATATACCATATCCTTCTCATGTTATTAGGTAGGAGGATGTATATATTGAACCTGATACCACTTTGGTTGAGAAACCAATTCAGGTTATAGATCACCAGGATAAGGTACTGCACGGTAAAACGATTCCCCTGGTCTGGGTACTGTGGCAGTGTGGACAGTATCACCATGAGATGTGTGAGCAGGAGTCATTGATGTGGAAACAATGGACTTCTGTTTTTGTGGATTCAGGATCTTGAGTAATTTCTGGGGACAAAATGATTTTATAGTGGGGAGATTGTAATGCCCCATTACCTCTCTATCATGTATGTTCTAATCATTTCTTTTAGTTGCCTTTTTCATTGGGGGATTATTTACTAATATGGAATTAGGAGGATACTTTTAATTGTGAAGTCAAGAGTTTTTTAGGAATTTTCAGCATAAAACTACAGTTTCTACTGTTTTCTAGGAGTTACATGATGTGTAATGGGATTACACGACGTGTAATAGCCATTGGACAGGTCCTATGAACTGAATACATAGTGTGGGAATTTTACACTCCATGTAAGGTTTACATGTCATGTAATGTGAAAAATCATGTTTTTAATCCTGGATGACACTTTTTTTGGTGTATCTTAAAATGAAATAATTTCATGATGTGTAAAGGTATTACACACCAAGTAATTCCCCTAGTTGCATCTTTTAGGGAATTGTACGGGTGTTTGAGGCTTCATTATCTTTTTTAGCCTCCTCCTCTTGGCCATAGTTCTTACCCTAGGTGTTTTTGGGTGATTCCTTTTCCTTCAGATTGTTCCATTCGACGATTGATCAATAGGGATAAGTTTTTTTTCTCTTTGGGTAAGAGTTCCTTTCAGGTTCTTCCTCATTTTTGGTCACGACACCATTTATGGTAGAGATTTGTAATCGAATCATTTTTTATATCAATCATTTTCAATCTCTTATCATGACTTGACTTACAAAGGAAGATCTTGTGGTTTCCAATCCTCATTATCAAAGGCGGTTAGGTTTTCTACATCCTTGAGGTAGGTGGGTTTATCCAAGAATTCTAATTTGTTGAATTATATGTTGTTATTATTGATTCCTTAAGATTTTAAATGAAATTTCATGTGTTTAAATTGAAAAGGTTATGGGATTATGTTTTAAAGGGGTTTTTTACTTGAAAGAGGAATTTCCTTGATTTTTAAATAAATAGATTTTCAAACCCTGAAGTAGATTGTCTTGGATTTGAAATGGTTTTATAAAAATGTGAGCATAGTTTTTAAAATGGAAATTTATGAACATTGCATAGTGGGAACCTTGGGTGCATCAAGAAAGAGACATGGGTAGCCTTAGTGTGTGTGACACCACTAGGAGGTGAACTCTTGTATATCGATGGAATGTGGCAGGTATTGATATTAGTTAGATCCAACCTTATGAATTTTTAGGCTTATGAGTGTATATTATGTATTTTACCATAGGATAGAGCCTGATTGGAAGATGCATTGTTGTTTCTGGTTATTTTTTGCATGATATATTATTTCATGGATGATTGGTTTACACGTATATTTATAATCAGTATTTTTACTTGCTTTGTTTTATGACTGACATGTTTTTGGATTTTGTAAACATGATATGCAATTTTTGGAAAACCCAAGGATTTTTTGAGAAATGTTTTCAAATTGTTTTATTGATAAATATACTTGTAAAAATGTTTTTTTAAGTTATAACTTGCACATTATTGATATTATAACTTTCATAGATTACTTTTTGGCTTCCCACTGGGCTCTATTTTTCACACCTTACTTCTACCTTTGGGCGGCTATAGACCTTTTTTGTAGGAAATAGGTAAATGGAAGGTCATTTTGTAACATGACTACTTCTATTTATGTCATTTTTTCATAGTCGTATGCTTTATGAAGGTGACAGTTAGTCACATGGAGATTTTTTAGTCTAGACTTATCATATTTACTAGTTTATCTTGTTTGGCATTGTTGTATCTCTGTTTTTTTTTCTTTTTACTTTGTTTTTATGTCTTTTTTTCTTATATTAAAGACTTATTTTGTCATATTTGTTTTACATCACCTTGTAATGGGATGATTTTGGGTGACTGGTCTAGTTGACTTGGGCTGGTCTGTTATATTTTGTGAACAAAAAGTGAATTATTTAACTACTGAGACAAATGAATCCTGGATTTGGAATAGAATACTTGGAAACTGTAATGTATTTTCTCTATGAAAATTATCTAATAAAAATTTATTTTCTGATTTTCCTAGTCTTAAATTTGATAAGTATAGGTTTTGAGATTCATTACAAATATACAAGCAACATAAGTCATCCTTCAAATATATTAACAAGGTTGAAATATCTAAACCTTTAGAACTTATCCACACATATTTTTTTATACCATAAAAAGTATCAAGATTGTTTGAAATATCTTATGTTTTTTTATTGATGATTTTTTTATATTTACTTGGGTTTATTTCCTAAAACTTAAAAGTGAGGTTTTCACTATTTTTGTAAGTTTTTGTAAAAATTTTCAAAATGAAAAAGATTTTAAAATAATTTCATTAAGAAATGATCATGGAGAATAATTTTAGAATCAAGAATTTAATTACTTTTTCTCAAACTTAGGTATTAAACATACCTTCTATGCTCTAAGAACACCTCAATAAAATGGAATTGTAGAAAGAATAAATAGGACTATTTAGGAAATGGAAATAACTATATTAAATGAATATATTCTTCCTACCTATTTTTGGAAGAAGCTATCAATATAGCTTACCATATCATGAATAGAGTTTTAATAAGATATTTTCTTAAAAATTCATCCTATGAATTATAGAATAATAGAAAACCTAAAGTTGGATACTTTAAAGTTTTTGGATATAAGGTGTATATCTTGAATACTAAGGAAAAACCTGGTAAATTTGATCTAAAGTCTGATGAAGGAATATTTCTATGATATTCTACCACTTCTAAAGATTATAGAGTGTATAATAAAAATTAAAGAATATTTGAAGAATATGTTCATGTAAATTTTGATGAAATTGATCCTTTTGATCATATAAAAAGTCAAACAGGTAAAATTATTGATTCTTTAAATAACCTGAGGCTTGAATCTTCTAAATATGATTTTGAAAATAAATTATAATATGTTGAAATTTCAACTAGTTTAGATGAACATGAAATTTATTAATTAAAA
This sequence comes from Viscum album, assembly GCA_963277665.1. Classification (NCBI taxonomy): domain Eukaryota; kingdom Viridiplantae; phylum Streptophyta; class Magnoliopsida; order Santalales; family Viscaceae; genus Viscum; species Viscum album. The sequence continues at coordinate 1,641,416,551 of OY728163.1, read as the reverse complement.
AGTGTCTTACCTAGACAACCTATAACCTTAAAGTACTATCTTTTAGAAACTGTTATAAGAGATTTAGATATTGGAGTAATTATTTGGAGGAGTGTAGGAAACCTAATTGAATTATCTACCTTCATTCTCAATTAAAACCTAAAACAATATAATAAGATTTAAAAGATGAAATTTGGATAATAGATATTCAATAAGAACTTAACCTATTTAGAAGAAATAAATTTTAGGAATTAGTTAATAGGGCATCAAATCATACAGTAATAGGAACCAAATGAGTTTTTAGAAATAATAAATATAACCAAGGGATAATTACTAGAAATAAATCTAGATTAGTAGCTAAAGGATATAATTATAAATAAGGGATAAATTATGATGAACCCTTTCTTGATTTTTTTATATTATAATCCATTATAATCCTTTTATCTTATGCATCTTATAAAAATTTTAAATTATATCAAATAGATGTAAAATCTTCTTTTTAAAATGGATATTTAATGGAGGAAGTCTATGTTGAATAACCTCTTGGTTTTGAAAATCCTCATCTATCAAATACCATTTTTAAACTTACCAAATCTCTTTATAGCCTTTAACATGCACTAAGAGCTTGGTATGAAATATTAAGTTTTTTTATACTGAAAAATGGATTTTTTGTAGGGTTGTAAGATCCTACTCTCATTAAAAAAATAGTTTGTTCATATATTTTATTAATAAAAATTTATATAGATGATGTTATCTTTGGTTCAACTAATAAAAATATTTTTAATGATTTTTCAAAACTTGTGTCAAAGGAATTTTAAATGAGTATTATGGGAGAATTAAATTTCTTTCTTGGTTTTAAAATATATCGAAAAGATTATGGGAATGTTTTAAATAAAATTAAATATATCGTTCATTTATTGAAAAAATATTGGACTTGAAAACAGTAAGTCATATAAAACTCCCATGTGTACTAATATAAAACTTGATTTGGATGAAGTTATAAAACCAATAAATAGTAAGTTCTATAGAGATATAATTGATAGTTTTCTATATATTACCGCTAGTAGAAAATATATTATGTTTTCTATTTTTCTTTGTGTAATATTTCAATCAAAACCAAAATAATACCATATTACTGTTGTTAAAAAAAATTAGATATTTAAAAGGAACTATTTTTCTATCTTTACTTTATCCAAAAACTTATGACTTTAATTTAATTTTACATTTAGTTGTTGATTTTAGAGGTTGTATCTTAGATATAAAGATTACCTCAAGAACCTATCACTTTTTAGGGAAATACCTAGTTTCATGGTCTATTAAGAAAAAAAATTCGGCTTTATTGTCAATAGCTAAAGTATAATATATTTTTGCTGGCAGTTTCTATGCACAAGTGTTGTGGGATGAAATACACAGTTTTGGACTTTGGACTAAATTTTAATAATGTTCCTATTTTATGTGACAATACAAGTAAAATTAATATTTTTAAAAATCCTATGAGTCACTAAAGGACTAATCATATTAATATAAGGCATAATTTACTAAGGAATCATGTCTTAAAAGGGGATATATCTTTGGAATTTGTCAATAATGAATATCAACTTGCTGATATTTTCACTAAACCACTCCCCACTACTATTTTTGAATTTTTGAAGGGAGAGCTAGGTATATTTAATTTTAAATGAAAATTTGACTTTATTTAATTAATCTTAGATTTTTTTTATTTGAAAAGTTACTTTAAAATCTTTTATTTTATTCTATTTATTTTAATTTATAAGTTTTAAATTTTTGTTAGCTTTATATATTCATGTATAATTAGTTGTTTAATAAATTATGATTTTTTTAGTCTTTTTGAAAAATAATATTTTCTAAATTAACACACCATAATTATTACTCTAAATATTTTGGTTTGAGAAGCCAAACCAATACAAATAAAACCATTTACCTCTCTTTCTCTCCTACCCTAAACTTTTAGAGCGATCAATTTCTCTTAGAACCCTAGAACTTGAACCACAAACCTTCAATTTTTTTGTAATGGTGAAGTCAAAGAGAATAAAATAAGGTATTCTAAGTGAATCAAAGTTACAATTATCTTAAGGGTTTGAAATACAATCCCTTTAAGTAAAGTTTATTTATTTTGAGTGACTATTTTAAATAGATATAATGTTTCAAGATTTGGATTTTCAAGGTTTAAAATTTATTTCAATGGTGAAAATAATAAGTACATTTTAGATAGAACAGTGAAAGAGTTTTATGAACATTCCTAGTTTATATTTGGAGACACTGAGTATGTAGTCTTTTTAATGGTAAATAATGTGGATTTTTCGATTTCTTTTACAAAAATAGCTTAGATTTTTCATTTTCCCCATAAATTGGTTTTTAACTTTAATCTTTAATTGATTGGAGATGAAGAGCATAAATTAGATGATATTATATATTTTATTTTTGGATCTACCCTCATGAGGAAGATGTTTGTGAAAGATATTGAATCTGACTAGAAGGTGATGATCAATTTTATTCAATATACAATAGTATTTAGGATTTTTGAGCTGGAGAAAAACCTTTTTTCCTGACATGTATATCATGTTTTTGATGTTAAGTGAAATTAAGTTGAATTTATGAATGATATATGCTAATTTATATTCATCATTGTTTTCAAAAAGAGGATATAAATTCCTTATATACATATGGAATACTTGTTTTTATGATTCTATATAAAAATAATAAGATCCAAAATGTTGAAATAACCATCATATGTCACCAAAATAACATTATTTCTACTGGAACCTTAAGAATTTTTTTTTTCTTTTAGAGTAATGAAAAGGGAAATATGATGCCCATATGTTTTGATAATAAATAGGAATATGGTGCTCATTCTTAGGGGGAGCACATAATCTTGAAGTATGACGGATTAATTCAGTTTTATGACGAATAAATTGGTGAATCAAGAATATAAGTAGTTGTTGAGGCAACTGGAAGAAGACTTATAGTTTATGTAAGTGTTCCAAACACTGAATGAGGTGTTATTAATTCTTTAGAAGATCCCTAAGTAAAGTCCAAAAATGAGGCTCTTGTTACCAGGACTAGAATAAGAGAATATCTTGTGGTTCATGCAGAAGAGACTGAGGATGGATAAGTTGAAAAACTAGTTTTTATAGGTGTTTTAATTACTTTTATGGAAATACCAACTGAAATTCAAGATGTTCAAGAGGATCATGGAGAAGATCAGGTTGATAAAAATTCTCAACAAGGTGAGAAGGTGCACACACCTTTAGTTGAAACAACTGAGCTGATTGAGAATCAAATAGTTTCTTTTTTTGAAGAGTCTTTGGAGAAGACTATTAGTGAAGTTGGGGAGCAAACAAAAGTGCTTGAAATTTTTTTATCCTTATCAAGTGAAAATATTTAAGAAAATTACCTTACTATAATTGAAGATGGTCAACCATACAGAAATTTAGAAGAAGAATCTTTAGACTCACTTAATTCTCATGTTGAGAATTTGGTTTGAAAATTTAATCAAATGAAAGAAGTCAATACTAATTTTCAAAGTGAGCAAGAAGTTTCTAAAAAATATTTTGAAGATATGATAAGTTCAACTATTATTATAAAATAATTAGTATCAGTTCAGGTTCAATTCCAAATTCTAAGAGAAAATTAAATTTCTGGAATATATTTTTATGGTTTCAGAGATAAATGTTCAACCAAATTGTGAAAATCAGAGTAGATTCATTTTCCAAGTCAGATTTTTGAGAATTAGGGAAGTATTTGGGAATTCAGTTTGAATCCATCAAAACTATATCAATTCAAGCAAGGTATTCTACTTCTAGTCATCTAACTTCTCCAGATTTAATAAGGATATTTGAATCTATTATAGCTATTTTGTTTGCAACAAATGATCGGATTTAGAACCTATAGTGTGATAGTATTCCACTTTACACTCTATTGGATAATCAAAAGGATATTTTTTAAAGGTTTAAATCAAAGGAATCAAGTATTAAAAACATTTTCAATCAATTGTATAATATGATTTAGAAGTTTATACAACCAGTAGAGACTATTCATGAGTTTCTATAAGTGAATTTGATCTAAAATCTAAAAATGAGTTAGGAGTCAAAGATGTTGATGAATCAATGGGTAGAAACCTTGAATCATAATTTTGTGAAGTTAATGGTGAAGCTCAAGGTTGTTCATAAAACTATTCATGATTCTTTCTCATCAGAATCCTCATATGAACCAAAGCCTTCACCCTCATCCAATCTCACCTCATAGCCTTTTTGATCCAAATATTTCATTGTAATCAAGAATTTTTGTTAATAAAATCCTTTAATTCTTTATATTATGTTTATTTATTATATATCCAAACCTATTTAATACATATGAAACATTTTGTCTTGGCTTAAAAAAACATTCTTTGTTAGTGTAGTGTAATATTAACTATGTTATATTCCATTTATCAAAATTTCTTTTTGATATCATAAAAAGGGGGAGAAATTTGGGTAAACACAACATTTTTATGACCATGATATTATTCCAATGTGATATTTAATGGGGATAAATTTAGAATCTTGAATATTTTAAAATTTTAGATAAATAAATCTCTTTACTCTAGGAAACATAACTTTTCTATAATATTATTTATTTATTTATAGTTTATAACTTTAAATGAGAAATAAAATTTCAATTATATATCTATAAAACTTTATTATATTTTTTTTACATTTCCTATAAATTTTGTTATATGGGTTTTGTGGTAATTGTAATGGGGGAGATTTCTAGGTATGTGTTGTTCTAACAATATTCGTTGAATTCTCATTGATTTTGATGGTCACAAATACCCTTGTTTGTTTTACTAATGAAACTGATTTAAGTGTTTTTAAAGATTAAATTTCTTGAGATATTTATCTTGTTCTAAAGTTATTTCGAGTTTATGTTTTATATAAATTATTCTATATATATTTTTAAGAAGTCTGGAAACATTATTTATACCCTTCATTTTAAGCAGAACACATGGTTTGGGAACCCTAATTTCAGTAAGGAACCATAATTTTATACCCTATATTTGGAGTGAACATATAAATTAGGTAATCTATGTTTTTTTAAACATATGGATCAAGAACCATACTTTTGGAAGAAACCATACATTTGAAGAACTATCATATGGTTTATCAACCCAACTTTTGAAGTCAGTCGTACGTTTTCAACTGTAATTTTGAAGTCTACCCTATGTTTGAATCAATAAACCATGGAGTTAAAATTCCAGATATTTCCCATGATTTATTCAATGGTTTATACTGAATAAAATATATCTTTAAATGTTTTTAATGATTGATTCAAATGCACTTATTCAATGGATTAAATCGTTTGTATTTCTATGGAAGTTATGATTTACTCTAGGTGTTTAAATTTTAAATGATCACGATTTATCCGCTGATTTTTTTTAGATCTATTTGACCAAAATAAAATGAATTTTTCTTGTTAAATAATAATATTTGTATCCTTTAAAGTGTTTAGTTATTTTATGCATGACGATCTCTCTGCTATTTTGACGAGCTTAAATTTGGATACATACATGGTTTGATCCTTTACTATTTGACTGTCGTGCTATTGTTACTACTGAAATCATTCTATTGTTGTATTTATTTGAAGATCATATATAACTAGGATCTCTTTAGTGTTGTTATTTCTTGAATAATTTTTATCTATGAAGAAGAAGATCTATTTTCTATAAGTTTTTGTTGCAACTGTGAGCTTAATTTGTTTCTCAAAAAATCAACCAATCTTGTTTCTTAGAGTATTTTCTACTCATACTCAGTCATGGTGGAGTCTTATATTCTCTCACTAAGATATGGATTGAGAGGTTCCTAGTGAAAATTTTTCTTGTTGTAAGGTTTCAAATATCTACACTCAGTTGCGGAAGTCTTATGATAAGAGAACCTATTTAGTGAAAATCGCTAAGCTTGATGAGAGAGTACTGGTGGAGTGGACTAGGGGGTCTTTGTTCCCTGAACCACTATAAAAATTGTTTTTTCTTCTTATCTACATTGTTTCTACATAATTTTCTTAAAGAAGATAACTCTACATATCCTTACAATATATGAACAGGGATAAAATTTTATTTTTTTAGGATTTGTAAAAGGACACAATTTACCCCTATTGTGTATCTTCATATTATTTCATACTAACAATATGATTCATTTTTTAAAGATTAGGTATGAAAAGTGTATCTTCATTTTCAAAAGGATTTACAAAGGTTTTTTAATTTCTTTTATCCAAATCATGGGTTTTAGGCCCATTTGGAACTTTGAGAAAAATGGTTATAAAGATCATATTAGTTTTCAATGTGTATTTGGAAAGAGAATGTATTCCTTGAAAAACTATTATTAATTTTCAATATTGAATCATGGTTGGTGATTTGGAATCATTTTCATAAAATTGTTCACTCCCCATGAAGCTCTTTCCTTCTAGTTATGATGAGATGTTATTGTTTGATTTTAAAGGGGGTGTTTCACATTGATGGGTGTAGGGGGTTGGTTGATCATTTGTGTTGTTTTATGTTGATTCTTAATTAAAATGTTTTATACAAGGATACCTTAACTCTCATTTATTATTATCATCATGTAATCTCAGGTGTCTTATTGATGGATGAGAGAAGGTTACTACCCAATATCGATTATATGGACTAGATCCACTATGGTATAGAAAGGACATACGAGAGTTCCATTGGTGAGGCTAGTTAAGGGCATATAGTTTGTTATAGATATAAGAATGCATCGATAAGTCTGTAGATGGTTCTGAACCAATTACGTATAGGGTATCCTTATGGGATGTTTAGGAATTTCCCATGATTATATATTATTTATTTATTACTATTTAATCACACTTTATTTATATTTTACTTTTCATTTATTATTGATTCATCGTGTTGTTCCCTATTATTTATATTCTGCACCACTTGTACTTGGTTATTTATTTATATGGTTGATGCTTCTTTTAGTTATTTATCGGCTCCTTCCATTGGGAATGGTCTAAAAGTGGTTTTCATAAAATGGGAATTTGTAAATGATTTCTTTAAGTGGGTTTTAAATAGAATTTGAGAAAGATGTGTGTTATTTTTATAAAATGATGAAAACTCTATTTTTAATAGTTTATTTTCAAACTAGTGTTTATTTTCAGTTTTGGGAAAGGAAATGTATGGAATCTATGGTGATTAATTACTGATCTATTTTATTATCACATTCTAAGTGTGACACTCAGCATTGTTAGACCCAATATATTTTGTTGGTTCGGGTTTAATTATGGATCACTCATAGAGTGAGTTTGGTTTTAGGGAGGGATGGTAACCTTATAGGTCACATAGATACAACATTAGGAATTTTTTTTATTGTTTTTTATTTTAGGATGTATCAACTAAGTAGGAATTCTATATCTATATATTCTCTATTCTTTTATAGTTTTAAATTTTATTTGGAGTTTTTTTATATCTTGAGCTCTTTATTTTATCTGTTTGGTTCTTCTTATATTTTGTTTTTTCTTATTTTTATGGCATGTGAGTCCAATGTATGTATGCCTCATGCTGGAATTCCAGTAGAATTAAATTATTTAGTTAATTTTATTTATTGGGAAGAATCACCCCAAATGAATGAAGTTAAGTCCCCATCACTTTTTTGATAGACCATGGGGATCAAGGATTCCCCTCGAGCATGTCATGGGTCAGATTGGGTGCTAAGTTCACGGGATTTATTGGGTCCATTCATGAAAAAAAGGTACCAGAGCATAGATTCTTAAGAGGTCCTAGGTGTGATAGAGACCTTTGTTATTTAGGAAGAAATAGTATATGGGAGATAGCTTCATCGTAGTTTGGGACGTAGGTCATTGGTGGGTTCTTGATCACCATATCTCTTGACAAAACCCAAGTTACCATGGGATGTTAGGATTTGGATTTTTGGTTCTTAGTTTTATTTTTGATTATTTTTATAGATTTTAGGTTATGATTAATGGTATTCTGGATTTTTAACTATATTTATGTGTTTTGGGGGATTATAAGGAGATTTTAACTCATATCACACAGTGAAATCACATATCCTAGCAAACCATTAAGCCTAAGTGCATATTTCTACATGACTTCTAGTGGTGGTTACATGATTAGATCATGGTCTAATATGCTATTTGACTAAGTCTTGAATAACCATTTGTACCTCCTAATAAATTTTTGGTGTTTTATAATGTTATTTATTGATTTTTTTTGTTTTTTATATTATGATTGTTGATTTAAAAAATAAAAAATAAATGATTTTGTTTTTAAAACTGATAAAGAGATTTTATAAAGAGAGATTTAATTTGAAATAAAATTTTAATATTTAGGAAGAGGATTCATAAAATGGATTTAAAGTGGTTTGATGTTTGAAAGTGGGTAAATAATTTTATTTAAGGAACATGTATACTTTTAAAATTGTTTTCAAATGAGATTTTGAGGCTTATAAATTTAAAGTGAGTGTTTTTAGGTGGTATTAAATAGAGGGCTTATGATCTTTTTCTATTGTGGCCCTTTAGATTTTTATTGTAATTTACCCTATTGTATTAGTGTTTTGAGTTTAAATTTTATTTATGTTTTGGTATGAATTATGGTTGAGTAGTTGTTGAATGGGGTGTGTGTTTTCATGTTACTTAGAGCATGTCACCCAGATAAGTCTTGAAGAATCATAAGAAGTTTGTATCCCAATGTTCTGATATCCTTCTCATAGTATTCGACTCTACCCAAACTCTAAGTAGAGTGGTGGAGTTGGGACCTTCTTAGTTTTTTCTTGTCTTTTATGGTGATCTAGGTCCACTAGAGGCTCTAGAGTGGATAAATGAAATTTAGGGAATCTTAAAATCCCTAGGAACACTTGAAGCCTTAAGAGTGAGAGTAGTTTCAGGTCTATTCAAGGGACTAAGTTTATATTGGTGGAATATTTTCATTCCATCTCTATTTCAAGATATAATAACATAGTAAAAATTAAATATCACATTTAATCTATGGTTACTTCCTTATAAAGTGAAGGTGAAGTGGATAACGAAGCTTATGGGTATTTAACAGGGCCAACGGACGGTGAAGGGGTATATTAACCACTTCAATGAGATGATTACCTTTTCTTTAGAGATGATGTTGAGTGAATCGTTAAAGAATAATCTATTTGTGAAGGTTCTTCACCCTGATATTTGTGATCAAGTTACTTAATCAGGATTAATATCATTTAAGTATTTAGTGGATGAGGCATTGGTTTCTAAAGGGTGACCCATAATGGGCGATAACCTTGATTTTTTATAGTCCTAATCAAGGTTCCCCATTTAGTGAGGAATGGAAACTAGAGGAACCTTTCTTAAAGGAGTATGATTATTCTTTTTCTTCTTCTTTTAAAATGTGGAATTTTCTTTTTTTTCTGCCAATGTGGCTAGTTTATACATTCCAAGCCTTATTTCTCTAGTACTTTGGATACCTGTTGTCATCATGGTTTACTAGGATACATTTAAAAATTATGTTGGTTGTGATCCTGGTAGAATGAAAATAAGTCCTCACCAACTCTAAAATCTTGATACAATATTTTCTCAATCTTTTTAGGTAACCCTTAGTAGACATTCTCTTTCCCTTATTTCTTTTTATTCTCTATTGCTTGTTGTTGATCTATGAGTTATGATTTGGGTGATCCTATATTATTTTTCTTGATTAGAGGGTTAGGTGTCTTATGTAAATTACGAATTAATTTTTTATTAGGTGATCTGTTTGAGTTATTTTTATTATAATCTCATTTCATTCTTGTTAGTGTTTCCTTTTAGTACTTTGTTCCATCGAACCACCTACTATCAAAATCCTTAAACGGGGGGGATACCCATTTCAAGTATTGAATTTTTAGTTCCTCTTTATTTTTTTGAGTGTGAATTGTAGAGATAATATTAGATACATGTCTAGTAGTTATTTTTTATTTTGGATTGGTTTTAAGGTTCTCATTTGTTATGTTCCTTCATTCCAGGTCGAAAGTCCTTGTATGTTTCTATTCATTTTGGAATTCAGTGACTTTTTTGGGTAAGAAAGTGTTATGATAGAGAGAAATATCACACCCCAAATTTTGTTTTATTTATTTATTTACAAGTTTATTTTTGTCTCCTATAGTTTCAAGATAAGTTTACTTTAAAATTTCAAAATTTTTAATTCAGTGTAGGGCACATGGTTAGTGAAAACCATGTGACAATTACGCGAATGTATGTAATTTTTAATAGATCCATTTTTCATAGTCGGTTCATGGTTTTTTCAACCATGCAGTCTAATCATGTGGTCAACCCATGAAATATCTAGGTACTCTATAGTGAAGGGCACATGGTTGGATCATGGTTTTTCAAACCATACAAATCACCCAGTTTTTAAAAAAATGATTTTCCTAAACTAACCTTATGAATTTAAAATCCCTAACCCCTCTATCTCTTCCATATTATTAAACTATAACTAAGATAACCGTAGGAGTTCTTCTTATCCCCATACCCTTTAATTTTTTAGGTTTCTTCCTTTAATTTTTTGTGGTTTCCTTAAAGGTAATTCCTATGATCCTCTTTTCCTTCCACTTCCTCTTATTTTCCTTTATGCCATTTATCTTGTTGTATCTTTGGATAAACCCCAAGGTGAGGGTTGTCTCTTATGTATCATTGATTTTAATTTTAGGGTGTTTGGTTGGTTATTCCGGCCTTGTTCTATCCGTATTTGAAGATTTTTTCACATCCACACTTATTCAAGGTTGGTGCTTTTTTTTATTTTCCTTTCTAAAATCACACCATGATGTGATTGAAGCTTTATAAATTAATATTAATTGAATTAATATTATTGTTAAATTTATAAATTAGTTTTTAAATATTTTTGTTCTAGAGGTATGATTGAAAAATGACTTTTCCAATATTTTCAATGCATATTCTTTCTTATTAAAAACATATGTACACTGGGTATTTGTTAAAATGTCTAAGTGGACCTTTTCAAATAATTATAGAATTTTAAATGATTAATGGTCATTAATATTTTATATAAATTAATATTTGATGTTGAATTGTTATTTTTTGGTGTTTATTCCATTTTTTAGGTTTTTATGTTTTTTCTTGGAAGTTCCTATCCATTGATGGGTGACTTGGATTGCATTTATTTGGTTTTTTGTTTATCAATTCTTATAAATGCCCATATATATATATATGTGTGTGTGTGTGTGTGTGAGTGGTTATGAACACACATATATATGTTCATGTGTGCATATATATGTGTGTATTTATATATATAGGTAAAGTTCATAGGATTCCTTCTTTAAAGATTGGGTCTTCAAAACATCTCTAAGTTATCCAAAGGAATTCTAAAGGGGGTTTAATGTGTGTTTTTTAAAGTATAGGTTTGAGGCATGTTTGGAACTTTGATAAAAATGATTTTGATGGTCATATTGGTTTTCAAATATTATTTTTAAATGGAATTTATTCTTAGAAAAACTATTATTAATTTTTAATGTTGAGGCCCGATTGGTACTTTGGAATCATTTTCATAAAATTGCCCATACTCCATGGAATCCCTTTCCTTCTGGTTATAATGATATGTTATTTTTTGTTTTTAAAGAGGGTGTTTTGGATGTATGAGTTCATGGAGGTGGGTTGAGAATATGTGTTGGATTATGTTGATTCTCAATTGAAATGTTTTATACAAGGCTACCTCACCACCCATTTAATATCATTATTAATGGATCCTAACTATCTTAGTAAGAGATGAGAGATGATTAATAGCTTGTCACAATTAGATTGATTATATCCACTATTTTATAAATAGAAGATAAGTAAGTTTCATCTAGAAGTCTAGTTGAGGGCATCTAGTTGGTTATAAACATAATAATGAATTAATTGGCCCACATATGGTTCTGAACGGAGTACAAATGTAGTATCCTCATGGGATGTTTAATAATTTCCCATGATTACATATCCTTTATTTCATACTATTTACTTAAACTTTAGTTTTTCATTACTTTTCATTTATTATTGATTTGTCATGATGTTCCCTACTATATATATTCTACATTAGTTTTCCTTAGTTGTTTATTTATCCGGTCAATGCTTCTTTTAGTTATTTACTAAGTATTTCCTTTGGGTATGGTTTTAAAAGTGTTATTCATAAAATAAGAATTTTTAAAGGATGCCATTAAATGGGGTTTAAAGATTATTTGAGAAAGAGTTGTATTATTTTTAAAAAATTATGAAAACTCTGTTTTTTATAATGTATTTTCAAACTAGTTATTATAGTATGTTTTGGGAAAGTGAATGAATGGAATTTGTAGTGTTTACCTACTGGGTTGCTTTATTCTCACACCCTACTTATGCCACTCGACGTCAATATACCCAATATTTTTGTAGGTCCATGTTTATTTATGGATTTCCCATAGAGTGAGTTGGGTTTCGAGGAGGGATGGTGACCTTACAAGTCACATGGAGACTATGTCGAGTATTTTTTATTCTTATTTTGTATCTAAGACTGTATCATACAATAAGGTTGTCAGTATCTAGATGTTTTCTATCCTGCTACAATTTTATATTTAATTTGGAGTTGTTATTTTTTATCTTAAGCTGTTCATTTTCTCTATTTAGTATCAATTATATTTTGTTTTTGCTAATTTTTATTGTATGGGGTTCTAATGTCTGGACACCTCATGCTATAATTTTGGTATAATTATATTTTATAGTTAATATTATTTATTGGGTGAAATCATCCACAACAATTAAAATTGATACCTCGACACTTGTTTTTAGCCCATGGGGATCGAGGACGACTCTCAGGTATGTCACAGATCATCTTGACTGCTTGATTTGGAGGTTATCTTGGGTTGGTTCATGATAGGTAGGGTGCTAGGTACCCAGTGAGAGTGGAAGATATGCAATCCCACTAGACCAGCCATTAGGTGGTCGGTGGACAAGCAACGTGTGGCCGGTGTACACTGAGTGGATAGTGGTGGGTGACTGGGCACCCAATGTATTCCAGAATGCTTTTTAAGTAGGGTAAATTCCATGATTATGTTATCATGGAATTTGTGTATAGATTCAATATTTCCTCATTTCATGTGTAATTTTGATGAATCTTCCTCATTTTAAAGTCTATATTTATTCCTCTAACTTCAAAGAGTGATTCATTTTATATTTCAATTCAGAATAATGATTCATTAGTGGTGTTAGACCTATCTTAATAATAACTTTAATAACACAATATTTTTATTCAAGGTCGATGGGGTGTAGTTACTATCATGTTCTAATTCTTCTTTTGTGATTCTAGTATGGTTATTTCATTGGTTTCTTATGTTTTGGGAGTTGTTGAGGCTTACTTCCTTGTGTGGATTACTCATTGTGTGTGAGGTAGGTGGCCTATTACTTATTTTGGTGTTTAATCATTTGATTAATTATTATTAGTTCACCAACTTTGTGATTTAATGATTTAAGGATTTAATTTACATGTAAATTAATTCTATAGTTAGATAATAATTTTTCACAAATTTTTAAGTGATGTTTGCATTATAAAAACGTGTTTAAGTGAAAAAATTATAGAAATACATGCTTAAATAGAAGATTTAATAAGGATGATGGATAATTGAATTGAGAAATTGATGACATCATTAATAAAACATTTAATTATAATAAAAAAAGATCTAAAATTTATGTTTAAGTGATGATCTTGATGTGTTAATTGTGACTTGATATTTTATTAATTCATATTGTGGTTATAATAATTTTAGTGAATTGTTTCAAAGTGTATACTTGATGATTTATATGTTTTTCTTTGGGATAGATACTATAAATAAGATATTTTTTGGGTGAAAACACTTGTTTAAAGTGTTTAAATGCACCAAATGAATAAGAAGAGTTAATTGTGTGTTTTGGTAAATTTTTTTTATCAAAAACCTATGGAAAAAAGAGAGAAATTATTACTGAAAATTACTTTTAAGATAAATAATAGTGATATTAAAAGGGTGTAATTACTAATTAATAGATTAAGTTACTGGCTTAAGTGAAGATTTTGGGGTGTAAAATGCTTACTGGAAATCAATTATTTTAGCATGAAAGTGTGTTTTTGGTCTAAAGTATATGCATAAGTTTTTGAGATGTGTTTAAGTTATTTTTTTTGGATAAATCAAGGCTTAATTTTATTATTTTTATTTTAGAAAAATATAATTTTTGGGATGTTTTACCCTAACTTTTATGTTATGAAAAGTTCCATGAAATTGGTCACTTTCAGGGAGCCTTAGGTTAGGTTGAGACATGAGATATTGATGTGAAAGCCACACATTTTTTTTGGACTTGAGTTAGGCCTAAAAAATTATAAGATTACATTTGTTTAGAATGTGAAATGATGATAGTTCCACGTGTTTGGATTATTATATGATGATAATCCAAGTGTTTGCCTATTTTTTTCACACTTGAGATCAGAGGTTATACCGGTACTATCTGAAGAAGGTATGAGATTATTTGGGTGTATTTGTTGGCCCCTAATACTTTATTACATACTAAAAATTATATTATTAGTTCATTTAAATATTTACACTATTTATATATGATCACGTTAAACTCAAAGGGGTGTTTTAGGTTGTAGTGTTCTCTACTAAGGATTTATTTTCACTCCCTGTGTGTGCACTCCTCATGTGTATATGAATAATATACATGATTTTACATGTTAAGGTAATAAACCTCTATATTTGGGAGATGATGTTAGGAGGCATACTAGAGTAGTGTTTTTGTGTTTTTAGAGTCATTTGGAAGGGTTTTTTGAACTTTTTTTCATTTTCTTTTAAGTTATTTTGTTTAAACTTTAGTACTTAAGCTTTAATTTAAAGTCTTGTTTGGATGCATAACTTATGAGGGAATGTTTGAGATATTATTCAATGATTATTATATTGTTATTATTGTTTTATGATATATATTTTTATTAGAATTTTTATTTTGTTATTTTTAATGTGATGAACTATTGGATGGTAAATAGCTCCCTAAGATATGTCCTTAAACCCTTAGCCCTAGTCACCAATCTCTAGTGACTGAGGATATCACTTGAATCCATGTGAAATTTATCCTTGACAACACAGTCATGTTAGGGTGGGATATCAAAAAATGGTATCATAGTGGCTTCCCCCCCATGGGCTTGATATTTGGGTTTTTTTAGATTGGTTATTAGGATTAAAAACTTGGTATAAAAGCCATGTGTGTGTGTGTGTGTGTGCATAGCTAGCACCGCCATAGTAGAAGTCCAAGTTACCATAGGAGTATAAGATTGTATTTTTAAGATTTATAAATAATATTTTGGGGTATAATGATCATTAAATTAAGGGTGAGTAATGGGTTATTCATTCATCAATTTGTTATGTAGGAGCATAACATATGTGTGAGAATGTGAGTTTGTATTTATTGGTGATTTAAATTTTAGTTAAATAATTAAATTATTTATAAACTAATCAGTTTTTTCTGAATATTTTTTTAATAATGGATTAATTATCTAAAATTTATGAAATAATTTTGGTGATATAAGGTGATTAGTTAGATTTTACTAATCACCTTGTGACTTTGTACAAGAATTGATGCATGATGTGTTTATTTGTTGATAATTACTAACAAGTGTGTTGATTTCTCTTTTATAGTTATGAAACCTAAAAATAGGGTTTGTGAGTCTCATGGGAAGGAGGTTGAGCCAAAGTATTCTAATGAGGGGCACATGGAGTGGGAATTTTATCATGTTTCTTTAGTTGGTGAGTTTGAGACTCTAATGGGGAATAAGATCAAGGAGATCCTTCTGAAAGTGATTCAAAATACAGAGGAAAGACCACCTTAGGAAGTAGAGGTGGTGTTTAATGTTGTAACAGACCGGACCTTATGGAACATTAATTTACTAAAAATATGATAATTGAGGTGTCTTGGGGTATTCCGGGTGTTTTTTGGACATGTGATTCATTCCAATGGCAACTCATTTCAACAGTTTTCCAAATTTCCAGTTTTCTAATGGTGACTCATCCTGGAGATGACACATCTAGCAGTGAATCGTCTGTTGGTGACTTATCTAGCGGTGACTTGTCTAGCGATGACTTATCCTGGCAGTGAATCATTTCTAGAAATTTGGAAAACTATTGAATGGTCTAGCAGTGACTCGTCTGGCGGTGACTCATCTGGAAGTGACTCGTCTGGCGGGGAATCATCTAGCGATAACTTGTCTGGAAGTGAATTTTCTGGAGTTAAATTGTCTAGAGGTGACTCATCTAGTAGTGACTGGTCATAATGGTGACTCATTTCAATAGTTTTCCAAATTTCTAGAATTTTCTAGTTTTCCAGAAAAATTATAGAATTTCCATTTTATGTCTTTTATGATTAAAAATGGGTTTAAATGACATAAATAGGGTTTTTAAAGCCATTTCAAAATAGATTAATCAAATATTTAATTTTCTAAAAGTTTGAAAAAATTCTAACTACTTAAAATGCATGATCTTAATGAGATCCTCTTTAATGGAAATTCAAAACTATATCTAATTTTGAATGCTCAGGATCTAATCTTTCTAAAGACAAGATCATTCCTTCGCTCTTTCATTCTGGATTTATCTTTATAATGGACATCCCAAATCCTTATTCCTTGGAGTCAAGTAACCTGGTTGTTTTAGTTATTTCATGTTTTTCCCAGAGAGTTTCCTGTTGTACATGCACCTTTGTTTTTGGGGCAACAAGGCTGTGTTGATAATCTTTCTTCCAGGTAATATTTCCTTCATCTTTCTTGATTTTATATCATGTGGAATGGGTATATAAATGTTTTTCCTTGGGGAGATAGTTGATTCTGGATTAATAAATATAATAGAATTCATCTAAAATAAATACAAAGGGGAAGTGGAACATGATGTTTGATCTTACTATTTTATTGAAATCGATCTGATTTGATTTGTTTTGATATTTTGATTGTATTTTAATAATGGATTGGTGAAAAATATGTCTATTTGTGGTTTGGTTATGTTGTAATAACTTTTCATAGACCCTCTATTTTTTTTATTGAATGGTATCATCATAAATAAATAACTGGTTAACCATGTATATTCGATTAATGGAATGGATGCCCTAGGATTCAATGGATTCTATGATAACACCCTTAAATAAAGAAGTGAAATTGAATAAGTTCCCTTTCTTTTCTAAAACTGAAAATGTGATGCGATGTGTGGTGTCTATGTTGTGATGTGTGTGGGGGAAGTGGGTGATTTATAGGTGAGTGGTGGGGTTGTGATGAAAGGTGGTGGAAGATGGGTTTGGACTTGGTTGTTGGGATTTTGTTTCACTATACTGCTTATTGTGTTTTGTGCTATGTTAGTTTCCCAGTTGGTATGGGCAGAAAAATGAATAATAATCATGAAATAGAATTATTACATGACAATGATTTAAATTTCATGTCTAATGGATGAATTTATGATGGAATTTAATTACAAATCAAACTACATGTTTAATTGAATGGGTCATAAATGAAGAATTTGGAAAATGGATTAATGATAGTTCGAGACAAAAATATAAATTATGGATTGTGTTTTTCTTGTATGGTGTTATGTATTTAGAGGTAGTAGAAAAGTGGGGAAATCATGAGTATGTTGGGTTTTTTTATGTAAACCCATAGGACAGGCTTGTGTGTTTTTCTCTATATATATGCATACACTATATATTCTCAGGATTTATATATGCACCCCAACCATGTAGAGCACCATGTGTCGACACCCACATAGTCACGTGGGAGGGTGTATTTCCCAACATCCAGATGAGATGATGGATGGATGGCCACCCACTCTTCCCCACTCCCTCTTCTAGGCGATAATGGCCCAGGTGTCTTCGGGCGAGTTGTGATGTGTGGTCTGAGGTGTCTTCAGGATGAGTTGTGGTGTGTTGTCCCAGGAATCTTTGGGATGAGATGTGTTGTGTTATCCTAGGTGACTTTGGGATTAGATGTGTTAAGATTACCCAGGTGTGTGAAGGCAGGATGTGATGTATTTTGATGGTCTATGTGTGTGCGGGAAGGATGTGGTGTGTTGTGATAGACTAGGTGTGTATGGGTGGGATGTAATGTGTTGTGACATAGTTCAGAAGAGGTGGGAGCGCTAGGATGTCTTAGTTGGGGTGTGAGAGAAACTAATCTGTGGTAAAGTGGTGTGGGGTACCCTATCATCGATGTGATTTATATTATATTATATTACTTGGATGAGTTATTTGGTGAGCGAGCTTTGGTGAGGTTAGAGTTATGGTTATTCTACCTATTAGGTGTTGTTTGGTTTTGTTGTTTTCTCACAGGTGCATTAGTATGCTCCTTCTACTTATGCATGAGATACTTTGGTTTTCCTATTAAGTATACCTGTATGATCACCCTATGTATATAAAAATAGTTTTTAGGTTTCTAGTAGGATTACATGGACCATGATGGGCGTTACTAGCTTGGACCTTTGGACATTTTTTGTGTTGCTGCTCTAGTTTTGTTTTTGGGTATTTAATTTGGAGACTTTTATTTATGTTAGTTTTATTTACACATGCATTGTGGGATGGTTTTTGGTTTTCTTATATATATATGTCATGGATTTGATTTTGGTTGATTCATTTTATCTCCTGATATTGTTTCCTTGTAAAGGTTAATGCCTCCCATATTATGAGATTTGTACACCCTTGGTGCTAGTCACCAACCTGAGGCCTACTAGAGGCAGGACTATGGGGTCATTATCTCTCTCCCCTCAATGTTGTATCTTTGGTGAGAGGGGGTTGTGATAGAGTGATATCATAGATTTATGGTTAAGAGATAGGGTGGAGTTTAGAGTTAGGCATGGTGAGGAATGCACAGGTTGGTATGGAAATAGTGTTAGTTGACCTTGGTGCATGGCATAGGCCATAGAGATTAGCTAGGACATGGGATTTTAGCCCCCCCCCCATGATCTAGTGCACATACTATGATCTTATTGAACGACTAAGTGATATGGGATTGCATGTAGGTTAGAGACCTAGGAAAGGTACATGCATCATGATGACTTGTGTTCTTGTTTGAATTGGGTTGTTTGTGGAAAGTAAAAATGGATTAAATTTAATTAAAATATATCATAATGAAAATTTATAATACCATTCTTAGTAAATCCTTGTTTCTCTTTTATCTAGAGCTCCTGGTCTTCATCCGCATATGTCTCAGGCAGTAGAAGTTCAGCAAGCTAACCTGGTTGATTGGTAGATGGTTGATCTGTATGAGGATGATGATCAGTGGTAGAGGATGTTGCATGCTTTTCAGCAGCATACTTTGGAAAATTATGAGGGAGAGTTTCTAATATGGTAACAGAGAGTTGTCTAGAGGAGCTAGAGATTTATTTCAGATTGATTTGGGCCCCAACAGGGTATTAGGTCCCCTTGGTGGTGAGTTAGATACGAGGAGATGCATGTTGGTGGTGGGCACTGTACCTTGGTGATTGGAAAGAGGAAAATGTTTCATGGTTCGACTTACAGAAGGAGTTTTGGGTAGGGTTCCTCTTGTCGATCATGAAGGCTGAGAAGAGGTAGGATCTACTCTCCCTTCAGCAGGGGAGTATGTCTATTTAGGAGCTTGGTATTCAGTTCAAGTACCTTTTTCTCTTTGCCCCAGATCTTTTTCCAAATGAGGAGTCCTGAGTGAGGCGTCTTGAGGAGGCACTCTGTCCTTTGATCCAGTATGCGGTTACACCTTTTACATTGCCAATGTAACTGAAGGTCCAGAAGAAGGTAGAGGTGATTGAGAGGATATACTCAAGAGTAGTTTTTTTTTCAAGAGGGGAACCAATAGGCTTCCATAATAAGTATAGTTTTCAATGGAAAGCCTCAGGTGCTGGGGCCTTCAAGGTTTCAACTAGCTGGGAGTCGACCTCGACAGCTTCCCTTTCGACCTTATGGCTTATGTTCTTTTCCTATGGTCTTGGGGATAATGTTTTTCTTTTATATAGTTCATGACTATATTCAGGACCAGTTCCCAGTGGCTACTCGATCTTAGTTTTTCCAAGGCAGACATGTTTAGTGTCAACCTCAGTAATAGTTACCAGCAAGGTCGTTCCAACAGCAGGGGTAGCTGGCTTATGGTCCAGCTAGGGAAGGTGAGGCAGGTAGAGGCCGACCACAAGGTATTATTTGAGATCAGGGACCTTTATATGAGTGTGGTCATGGGGTCAATCATTAGCAGAGAGGGAGGGGAGCTAGGTGTGGTCAGTTTCATATAATGGATGTAGCAACACCAAATGATCTAGAGATCGTTAGAGGTATGATCAGTTTATCATCTACATTTTTTATGCTTTGTTTGATTCAGGATCTTCACACTCCTTTGTTTCACTTGATCCATCCCATGCTCTGGGACTATATATGGAGAGGCTTCTCGTGCCCCTAGTGTTGACTACGCCAGTCAGAGGCCATACCAAATTGTTTGATGTGTGTCGAGGGTGTAGACTGGTGATGGGGTTACATCAGTACCATGGAGATATTTTCTTGATAAAGATGTAGTCATACGATTTCATCCTTGTAATAAAATGGTTGTATTTCGTATGTTGTTTTATCAAATGATTATATAGAAGATTCATGCTTTTGGATGTAGATGGCCATCGAGTAGTTTTCATTGGCGAACAGAGCTGTCAGATGGTAAGTTTGAGTTTGGATCCCCTTCTTTCATGGGTGGATGAGTTTTCTATAGAATCAGTAGAAATAAGGACAGAGGAGGCTCTCTGGGTAGTCAGTGAATTCCTAGATGTTTTCCATGAGGATTTTGTTACACTACCTCCTCTACATGATGTTGATTTTAGGATAGACTTGCAGCCTGTGCTTCTATGATTTCTATGGATCCTTATCAGATGAAACATTCTGATTTTATGGGAGTTGAGGATTAAAATAAATGATCTAATACATAGGGGTTTCATTCATCCTATTGTGTCCTTGCGGTGTGCCATAATGTTATTCTCTAAGAATTCAGATGGTAGTCTAAGGTTGTGCATAGACTATTGGATGTTGAACCAAGTGGAGATAAAGAATCACTATCCTCTTCCAAGGATCAATGATCTTTTTGACTAGTTGAGGGGAGATAGTTGGTTCTCTAATATCGATCTACGGTCTGGACATCCCTAGTTAAGGGTGAAGGATGGAGATACCTATAAAACTACCTTCAGATGTAGGTATGGACACTTTGAGTTTGTGGTCATGCCTTTTTGTGTTATGAATACACCATATATGTTCATGGGGATTATAAACTCAGTGTTCTGTGAGGTCCTAAATTAGTTTGACATTGTCTTCATCGATGACATACTAATGTACTCAAGGTTAGAGGAGGAGCATGCTGAACATCTCAAAACCATTTTGCAGGTTCTTCTACACCACAAAATCTATAGAAAGTTGTCCGAGTGTAATTTTTGGAAATGAGAGGTCCATTTACTTAGGCATATGTTGTCTCAAAAGGGTGTGGTAGTTGGACCAGTAAAGGATAAGACAATTTTTTCTTTGGTAGCACCCAAGAATGTGCTAGAGTTTCATAGATTCCTTGGTCTCACAGAATATTATCAGAGTTTTGTGCCCAATTTATCTCGATTTGTATCCCTGTTGATAGTATTGATCCAAAAAGACCAAGATTTTGTGTGGATTGATCAATGCTAGGTATCATTTAGTTTCTTGAAGGGGAATTTGGTCAGTGCTCCAGTGTTTCAGCTTCCAGAGGAGGGTGTTTTGTTTGAGTTTTTCTGTGACGTGTCCCATCTGTGATTAGGGTGCATCTAGATGTAGTAGAAGGAATTGGTCTCATATGGTTCTAGGTAGTTATGTCATCATGAATGTAACTATGAAACCCATGATCTAGATCTAGAAAAAGTTGTGTTTGTGCTGAAATTGTGGGGACATTACATAATTTGGGAGTGCTTTGTGGTCTTCATGGATCACAAGATTTTGAGGTATGTGTTTTATCAGCATGATTTGGATCTACGATAGAAAAGGTAGATGGAGTTTCATTAGGACTATGATTTTTAGATCTCCTATACCTTAGGAAAAGGAAATTTTATGGTCGATTATTTGAGTAGGAAGTCATGAAAGGATGTTGTTCAAGAGTCTGAAGATACTTGGAGAGTAATGGAGAAATTGGAATCCTTTCACTTGAATGCAAGGGTGGTCGATGGAGGAGGTAGCATGTTCTAAATAATGATGTAGTCTTATCTGATGAAGCAAGTGGAGGATTCTCAGTGGGGAGACTCAGAGGTAGAGGTTTTGCGTGATCATGTTGTCTATGGTGATGCTCTAGAGGGATGGTCATGAGATAGTCAGAACTAAATGTTGTTTCAAGAAAGGTTGTTTTTTCTAGTAGTGATGTGTGAGGGGGTCCTTTATGGGTTTCATATCTCACCTTTGAAGGCACACCTAGGAGTTTCTAAAATGACCATGAATTGAGTACATAGTTTTTATGGATTATAATGAAATGGTTAGTGGTGTATTTTGTGGCTCAGTGCCTAATTTTCTAGTAGGTAAAGGCCAAACATCATGTTTTGGGAGGTTTGTTGCATCCCTTGTATGTTCCTGAGTATAAATGGGATGAAATATCGATGGATTTCATCATAGTATTACCAAGAGATCTGGGTGTTTGTGATTCTATATAGGTGATTTTGGATTGGTTAATGAAATTGGTCCACTTCCTAACAATCAAAGAGTCCAAAATAGTAGATGTTTTAGATAAGAGGTACATGGATGAGGTGGTGTAGTTTCATGTAGATCTTAGGTCCATTGTCTTTGATCAATATTCCCATTTTACCTCATAGTTCTAGAGGGGATTACAACATGCTTTTGGCACCCAGTTGCGCCTCAACACTACTTCCCACCCTCTAATAGATGGGAAGACAAAACGGATTATTCAGACATTGGAGGATATGTTACGGTCATGTGTCTTGGAATTTGGTAGATCATGGGCATAACACCAACCTTGGTTGAGTTTTCTTATAATAATATATATCATTCTTCCATTAGCATGATCCTATTTGAGGTTTTGTATAGATGGTCATGTTGTTCTCTGTTGTGCTGGACTGAGGTTGGGGAGGCAGTAGTTCTTGGTTTTGAGGTGGTGCAGAGTACAATAGAGAAGGTTCAGTTGGTTTGAGAGAGGATGGAAGTATCACAATATTGAAATAAGTCTTATGTTGATCGTAGGAGGAGCCCCCTAGAGTTTGAGGTTTGGAGACCATGTGTTCTTGAAGGTTTTCCCTCAATTTGGGAGTATATATTTGGGAAGGGGAGTAATCTCTCACCATAGTTTGTTAGAACTTTCGAGGTGTTGGGGTGAGTTGGAGAGGTGGAATATTGGTTGGCATTTCCACCACAGTTGTAAAGGATCCATGATGTCTTCCACATCTCTCAACTTTGTCGATATCTTGACAAAAAATCACATGTCATTGACTAGGGAGAGTTGGATATCAAGGATGATGTGACCTTCGTGGAGAATCTAGTGGAGATCCAAGACTATCAATAGAAGGTGCTATGAGGATGGACCATTCCCCTAGTCCATGTTCTATGGAGGAATGGTGGGCTGGAGGATAGTACTTGGGAGCATAATACACAGATGAAATCCCAGTACCCAGAGTTGTTTTGAGTTTTCCCTTCTCTGTTTTATTTGTGACTGTTGTTCAAACCTTTTCATTTTATGAAATATATTGTTTTCACATTGATTTGATGTGTGTTGTGTGATGTGTGATAAATTTCTGACATGTTAAAAAAGGGTATACTTGATTCCTAATCAAGACACATTTTATTACGATGCGATTAAACTTGTGCGGGTGAGTCAGTGCCACCCACAGTAGATAATATATTGACATGGAGGATGGAATTCCCTTATTCTTATATTTAGGGAAGTACGTTTTGTTCAGTTATTGTGGGAATTTTGGATAGAAGGTTTGGTTGGTGGCATTGTTTTAGGTGTAACGAGATCCTTGAGAGGTATCTATAGAGATGGTTGTTCGGACCCTTCCTCTCTTTCCTTCCAGGTTGGTTTTAAATTCTAGAGGGAAATAATAGTTTAAGAGGAATATGGTGTAATAGTATGAACCTTCTGGACCATTACTTCACCAAAAATATGATAATCAAGGTGTCTAGGGGGAGTCTGGGTGTTTTTGGGACATGTGATTCATTCCAACGGTGACTCATTTCAATAGTTTTTCAAATTTATAGTTTTCCATTGGTGACTCATCCTGGTAGTGACTCATCGGGTTTTGACTTGTCTGGTGGTGACTCATCCTAGTGGTGACTCATCTAAAAATAACTCATCTGGTGGTGACTCATCTGGCATTGAATCATCTAGTGGTGACTCGTTTGGTAGTGACTCATCTGGCAGTGACTCTTCTGGCGATGACTCATTTGGTGGTGACTCATCCTAGAGGCAACTCATTTAAACAGTTTTACAAATTTTCAGTTTTCCAATAGTGACTTATCCTAGTGGCGACTCATCTAGCGATGATTCGTTTGGTGGTGACTCATCTGGCGGTGACTCGTCTAGCGGTGAATCATCTTGGTGGCGACCTATCTGGTGGTGACCCATCTAGCAGTGACTCGTCTAGTAGTGACTCATCTGGTGGTGAATCGTCTGGTGGTGAATCGTTTGGGAGTGACTTATCTGGTGGTGACTCATCTTGGTGGTGACTCATTTCAAAAGTTTTCCAAATTTCTAGAATTTTCTAGTTTTCCAAAAAAATTACAAAATTTCCATTTTACATATTTTATGATGAAAATGGGTTTTAATGCCATAAATAATGGTTTTAAAGCTGTTTCAAAATGGATCAATTTTATCTTTAATTTTCTAAAAGTTTGGAAGCCTTCTAATTGTTTAAAACATGTGTTCTTGATGAGATTCACTTTAATGGAAATTCAAAACTGTATCTAATTCCAAACTTTTAGGATCTAATCTTTCTAAATCCAAGATCCTTCCTTCTCTCTTTCGGTCTAGATTTCTCTTGAGAATAGATGTCCCAAATCCTTCTCCCTTAGAGTCTATTGACCTAGTTACTATAGTTAGTTTATGTTTCCCATGGAGGGTTTCATGTTGTACGTGCACCTATGTTTTTGGTGCAATAAGGCTATGTCGATCATCTTTCTTACAGGAAGGATTCCCTTCATCTTTCTTGATTGTGTATCATGCAGGATGGGTGTATAAATGTTTATCCTTATGTATATATTTGATTCCAAATTAAGAAATATAATATAATTCATTTAAAATAAATACAAATGGGTAGTAGAACATGATGTTTGATCTTACTGTTTTATTTAAATTGATCTGATTTGATTTGTTTTGATATTGTGATTGTATTGGTGTAATGTCTTTGAGAAAATTGTGTCTGTTGGTGGCTTGGTTATGTTGTAGTAACTTCTCATAGACCCTCTATTTTTGTGATTTAATGGTATCATCATAAATAAATAACTAGTTAACCACCTATATTTAGTTAATGGAATGGATTCCCTCGAATTCAATGGATTCTATGATAACACCTTAAATAAAGAAGTGAAATTGAATAAGTGACCTTTCTTTTATAAATCTGAAAATATGATGTGATGTGTGGTGTATATGTTGTGATTTGTGTGGTAAAAATGGATGATTTATGGTTGAGCAGTGGGGTTGCGATGAAAGGTGGTGGAAGATGGGTTTGGACTTGGCTGTTGGGATTTTCTTTCACTGCACTGCTTATTGTGTTTTGTGCTATGTTAGTTTCCTGGTTGGTATGAATGGTGAAATGAATAATAATCATGAACTAGAATTATTACATGATAATTATTTAAATGTTATGTTTAATGGATGAATCTATGATGGAATTTAAGTAAAAATAAAACTAAATGTTTAATGGAACAGGTTGGAAATGGAGAATCTGGAAAATGGATTAATGATAGTTAGAGACTAATGTATAAATTATGTTTTGTGTTTTTATTGTATGGTGTTATTCATTTAGAGGTGGTAGAAAATTGGGGAAGTCATGAGCAGGTTGGTGTTTTTTTTGTAAACCCACAGGTTGAGATTATGTTATTTTTCTCTCTATATATATACACACTGTATATTCTCATGATTTATATACACACCCCACCCATGTTGAGAACCATGTACTGACACCCACATAGTCATGTGGTGGGGTTTCTTTTCCAACATCCTGATGTGAGGATGGATTTATGGACACCCACCCTTCCATGTTCCCTCTTCTAGGCGATAATGGCCCAGGTGTCTTCGGGCGAGTTGTAATTTGTGGTTTGAGGTGTCTTCAAGATGATTTTTGGCGTGTTGTACTAGGTGTATTCAGAATAAGATGTGTTGTTTTGTCTCAATTTTCTTTGGGGTGATATTTTTTGAGATGAACCAGGTGTGTGTGGGTGGTATGTGATGTGTTGTGATGGCTCAGGTGTGTGCAGGCAGGATGTGATGTGTTGTGATGGCCCAGGTGTGTGTGGGTTGGATGTGATGTAATGTGATTAGGAAGAGGTGGGAGCACTAGGAAGTTTTCTATTGGGGTGTGAGAGTGGTTAATTAGTGGTAAAGTGGTGTGGGGTACCCTATCATCAATGTGATTTATATTATATTATATTACTTGGATGTGTTATTTGGTGAGATATCCTTGGTGAGGTTAAGGTTATGGTTAGTCTACCTGTTAGGTGCTGTTTGGTTTTTCTATTTTATCATGAGTGCATTAGTATGCTCCTTACACTTGTGCTTGAGAGACTTTGGCTTTCCTACCGAGTATACAAGTATTCTCACACTATGTATATAAAAACTATTTTCAGGTTTCTATAAGGATTACGTGGATTGTGTTGGGAATTACTAGCTCAGACCTTTGGATATTTTTTGTGTTGTTGATCTATTTTTGTTTTTGGTTATTTACTTTGGAGACTTTTATTTGTATTAGTTTTCTTTACACATGCATTGTGGGATGGTTTTTAGTTTTCTTATATATATGTGTGTGTGTGTGTGTGTGTGTCATGGAGTTTATCTTGGTTGATTCGTTATATCTCCTGATCTTGTTTCCTTATAAAGTTTATTGCCTCCTATATTGTGAGATTTGTACTCCCTTATTGTTAATCGCCAACTTGGGGACTACTGGAGGTAGGACTCTAGGGTCATTATCTCTCTCTCCTCAAGGTTGTATCTTTGGTGAGAGGGGGTCATTAAAAATGTGATTCAAGATTTTTTATCATGAAATCCTTCTATATTTAGAGAAGAGTTTGGAATATTATAGACAAAGCGTGGATGAATAAGATCTTCAAGTTGATTTATGCTTCATAAGGGAAGAAAGTGAAGCTTGTTGTATTTTTTATTGAGGGGACAACTTGAGACTATAGGGATATCTTTCTCCAGGAGAAAAGGACTGAGGGGTTTTCATGGGAATATTTTCATGCTCTCTTCTTAAGGTTTATCTCTATTGTTTACCTACTTTAATGGAAGTGGTAAATAAGGATCTCATAGAATATAAGGATCTACAGTAAGAGAAGAAGGTGTTATAGAGTAGATCTATTATATGTAAGAAGAGTAAGGGAGGTGAATATCATAAGGATGGAAAACGGTTAGGTGGCTAGGGGAATAATTTTTCTTCTTCTTATTTTAGAGGTAGGGTGTTGTTAGAGTATTATCATTGTTCTTGAAGAGTCCATTCCTTATCTCTCTATCCTAATGAATCTAAAGAGTATCACTCTTTTAAAAAAATGGGGCATATTTAGAATTTTTTTTGGAAGGGATATCAGAGGAGTAGAGGCTATGATTTAACTTCCACATAGGAATCTCATGCATAGGCTAGTGTAAAGATCCCACTTTGTGTATGAGTTGTATTTATTGTTAATGATTGATATTGGTTGTCAAAGGTGGTCAATAAAATAACAATATTTCATTGATTTCAATATATTGAAGAAGTTAGAAATAAATAATTTCTTATAAGATAAGTATCCAAGATATCTGAGCTTGATATCAAAGTGATTATAGCTTGGATGAATGGATGAAGAAGAAAGTACTTAAGTATTATTATCTAAAAGAAGTTATTTTTAACACTTAGTTTAGAAACTCTAATGATTATTGAACCATACTTAAGTTCATAGACTTATGTTAATATTGTGTGACACATTATTTACATCAATGAAGGAAGAATATGGAGAAATAAGTTAAGGAAATGTAATAGTTCTATTATTACAAAAGAGTTTTAATGAAAAATAAAGTTGATTTTGCATGAGGATTATTTGAAGGTGATGTTGGTTTTCCATTTGGGAATTGGATTGGAATTATACTCTCTAATTATAATTATTATAATCCCATTATGGGGTATTTAACCAAAAAATGGGCCAACCATTACAAGCCACAAGGGTCATTCTATTAACCACTCATGTGGTACCTAAGGGGTCAACCACATAGGAGAGACAACCCAAAGGCTTAACAGTGGCATGGGATGTGAGAGCCTACATAGAAAGCATGGTGGGCATGCATACCACCTGCTGAGCATGTATAAGGTGCACATGAAAGGCCCTAGGTGGACCACGTAGGTGAGGCGCGGCTGGTGAGGGGTATGTGTGAGTGTGTATGCGGGTGTTGATCCCCCACTACCTTGGAACATCTAGTCATTTAAATGAATTTATTTATTAAGGAGCATAAAAACAAAGTTCAGGTTGATATGTGACTAGTGCAATGTGGGTCACTGTTTGTCCATTGTTAAAAAGATAAACATAACCATGGCTACCCGATCAAATATACGGAGAGAATCCAATCGCTACATTCATCAACTTATTCCTCTAATGACACTTAAAGGATTCTATTCATCAGAGTTCATGCTAGACTTACATCAATCGAGCCTGAGGTCACCCTATTAATTCTGAGGTTGAGATTATTAGAAGACGAATCCTCTTTCATACATGGTATTCTTTGCATGTGATTAGAAGATAAAGGATTATGCAGATGCTGAATTCAAACAAAGTTCAGTCAGTTGATAAAGCATCCAAAATGCATGGGTGAGTTTGAGGTTTAATAAAAAATTATTAAGAATGTGATTACATTGTATTCATGTGAGGAATTCATCATGAACTTGCATTAGAAAATACGTGATGATTCTAAGCATATGTCTAAGAAAATCTTCAAGACTCGGTGATTTAAAATATCCATGAAACGACATATTTTTTTGGATTGTTGAAGAAAAAGTTGACTTGGAATTATTCATAGAGGAATAAGGCAGTGGAACTTACCTATAAAAGAATATTTTCTAATCCAATGAGGGTTTCTGTCACTCATGATTCTTAATATATCTATAGTTTTTATGAAAAAAAATAGTCACTCCTATTTTTCTTTTTCATGATAAGGTAATAAGATCTATGAGCCACCTATTCTACATGAAGAGGGGAGTTTTGTGCTTATATATAGCAAAAATGAGACCAGTGTACTATGTTATGTGAAGAAGAAGAACCATGAAACTTTGACTTGTTTTTTCACATTCAAAGTGCATTGTGACAAAACTATTCCATGAAGCTCTTTTCTTGTGTGAAGAATCATGATTCCACAAGCCAATGTTTGAGTCCTTACTCTCACTATGTTTTATGAAGACACAATTTCATGGAGCCTCACTGGTTCGTGCTAAGCTTCTTAGACACACATAGGACATTATGCTATATCAGATATATTTTCTATCAACATTAAGGGAAAGAACTAATGTGCACTTGAGATCATACTTGCATGAATAAGAATAATAACTTGTATACTTATTTGGGTTTTCATGAGGCAATTAGTGCATGTATGCACATGTGATTTATAAAAATAGTTTGAGATACCCAGACCTGGCTCTGTTCAAGGAAATATTGAGTTAAAGTGAGATAATAAACCTAATTAATAAATAATACATAAAATAATAAAGAAATTTATATATGTTCTAGGTTTTATAACTTGTAGAAGACCCATGAAACTTGTACCACACATTGAGAAATTCACATACGATGTTCTTTTCATGAATAGTGTGCATTAAACTTGAGACTAAAGCTGGGAAAAATATTAGAAAACTTAATATCTGAGTTTTTAGTGTATTAAGATTGTGCAAGATCATTCTTGAATGAAATAATATTGAAAGTGTGGTTCAATTTAGTTGAATAAATATTTTCTACAACAATAAGAACAATTTGGAACCGATGCTATATTCACTATTGATATTATATCGAAGAGAATTGAATTGTGATGATTTTGATATGATATTTCATTGATTAAATAATCATAATGAAGGTTTTTTATTCTAGAAATCCTATAAATTTAGTGTACTATAAGGAATAAGAGAGGTTCTAACAAGCACATAATAGAGTTGTGATTATCATTTGGGTTGAAGAAGAATTGTGAGATTATTATTCTACAACATATTCATATTATTGTGACTGAATTCAGAAGAAGAATAAAGATAAACTTTCAGTTTTCTGCTATAAATAAGAAGAAGAGTTTCTTTCCTACTAGTGTGCAAGTAACAAATATAGAATTTATTAGAAGAAAAAAAGTATCACCTTGACATACATCAAAAGTATAAATAGGTGGAAGTATTTATCAGTGTTACAAATAACTTTAATAGGTGAAGATTGTCTTCATAGGAAGTATAAAGAACCATCTAGGAGTTGTAAAACAAGTATTTTCATTTGACTATAGTTCAATGCAAGTGAAAGGATATTCCATTCTTATTGTAACCACGATTAATGGATTATTTTATAGTGGTTGTCTAGTTAGATTATTTCTACACTATGATAAGGACTAGCTACTATTATTGACTAGTGAACCTTGTAAAAATATAGTGTTCCATTTTTACCTTATTTTATATACTTTAATGTGATAAATTAAATAGAATAAGTGAATCAAGATCCTAATAGGCCTAGAGGTAAAAGGGATAAAAGTTATAATTGATGAAAAAGTTCCCAAAAATGATTCACCCCCTCTCACTACTGGAAAACGGACCTATACCCACGGTTTTACAAAAACCATGGGTATAGGTCAACCTTGTACCCACGGTTTTTGGAGAATTGTGGGTATAGGTTTTGTGGAAAAATAAATTTCATAGGAAAGACCTATACCCATGGTTCTCCAAAAACTGTGGTTATAGGTTTCATGGGATTTTCTTTGCATGAAATACCTATACCCATAGTTATAAGAAAATGTGGGTATAGGTTGGGCTATACCCACGATTTTTTAAACCATGGAAATAGGTTTTGTGGGGGGGGGGAATCAACTTATACCCATGGTTTGACCAAACTATGTGTATAGGTTGGCCCATTATCTTTTCATAAAAATAATAATAATAATAAATTTTTTAATATAAATATATATATAAATATATTTTTTTGTATATAAGAACATAAATTGTGTGCTAGAGTAGTGGTAAGGTCACTGGACTGTAAGGGGGGAGGTGCTAGGATCAAATCCCAGCAGGCATTTTTTTAATAAACGACCTATACCCACTATTTGGTAAAACCATGGGTATAAGTTTATACCAACGTATAGACACCCAATGGTTCATAGAACTGTGGGTATAGCCTATACCCATGGTTTTGAACCGTAGGTATATGAACTAGTTTTCGTGACACGTCAAATTGATTATGATTTTAATATTTATTTGTAGTCTATGGAAGACCCTATGTCGTCTCTCAAGGAGCGTTGGTGGGTTTAGAGTATGCATTTTTAATAAGAAGTACTAAAAGAGGGCTGATTTTAAAATAGTTTAAAGAAAATGACTTGATTTAAAGAGTTTAATAGTTGATAAATAAAAGTGGTGTTTTAGAATTGTGATATGAGGAGATCATTTCAAGTTCACTACACATCTTGGTGAGTTCATCATTCTGAAAAATACATATGGTTTAATGGAATCCTTTGGTTGAGGGTTGTCAAGATCTCAACTTCCCTCTTACCTCTTAAATGATGCTCAAATAACCCCCCATTGACACAAAAATCGTGTTGTCAAGGTTTGGGTATAAATCATAGATAATAAAGGATACCAAAGAATACTAAAATATTATGTATGTGTGAGATAAATAGGACTCTTGTCTTGTCTAATCGGAACAACCCAAGATTCCCACTTGAAATCTCAACCCAATCGATGTTGAAATAAAAAATGTTTCACTTAATTATAACAATAGAAATGAAATCAGAGGAGAATCTTGTCAAGATAAGAAATAATTGAAATATTTATCACACAAATTACACAAAACCAGTAGAAGAACAAGTGTTGTAACTCCCTCCCAAGTGTGTGTAGCTTCCTCGAAATGAGCATCCACCGTTTAGCTCAACATCGGGAGGAAGATGAAGCTTGGGTGGAACTCCTTAATTCTTGATCCCCCTATTAGGATATGGGCCTCCAGAACTTATAGGATGAGGATAGGAATCCTATGGAACTCCCAATTGGAAAAACTTCACTCCTTGGACGAACTTGCAAATGGGGTTCCCAAGGTGCCTTTTTATAACCAAAATAGGAAGTGGTTTTGGGCACCCAGATTTTGATAAACCAATTGAAGGATGGTTTTAGGATACTAGACAGTAGAATATATATTTTAAAAAAACTATAAATTTGTATCCCTACATCTTGAATATCACCACCGAAAGTTTGGCATCATTTGAACAATCACAGCTCGAGATAGAGACATATTACAGAACGTCACTTTTGACTTTGTGCAAATTCGATGGCTTAGACAGATCCATTTGGATGGGCCCCATAGAATCTGAATCTTTATTGCGTTTCTTGAGATGAAATGTATCCTATTAAATTTTGGACCATCCCATAAAAGTTCATCCCATTTTAATTCACGGTCGTGTAGCAGTGTGCGGATTAATCCACAGGTGTGATTGGATCCTTGTGCAGTTTGGCCCATTTTTCTTAGACTTCATCATGAGTCCTCCAAATTACCTCCACCTTCAATGAAATTATCAAAACAAGTAAAATTACCCTTTTTAACAGTGATAAACACAAAATAATCAAATCAAACATGAAGTTCATTTCATTATTATATTTTTAATTTACAACACAAATTCAGTTTAATACAATGGTGTAAGGGTAAAAATGAAACAGTAAATCGTGGTACGATCATACCCCCACACCTAAACATTTGCACTCCTAGGAAAAGTAATATTCCCAAAAATTATGCATGTAGATATTTCCAACTTCATAAAGATTTAACATTAAATGAAAATTTAATTCTTGATAGAAATGTGACCAAAGTAAAAATCACACCGATGAGTTATTCTCAATGATCATTGAAAAAGACGTCTCAAAAATTGTATCCAAATAAAATTTCAAGAGATGTATGATACCAATCAAAGAAAATAATTCAAAATTTTATCATGTCACTAATTCTCCACGTGTGTGTGTGACAACCATTTCATGCTATTCTTTCCACTTTCTATTGAGTAAATATAAGTTATTTTAATAATTGTCTACTTACAATATCCTTTCCACCAAACTTGCCCCATATCCTTTGCAACCAAATTTCAAGTCCCACTCAATTAAGCATTCCCAGAAGTCAAACCATAAGCTCCTGACCTAGATATCCCCATATGTTTCACATTTCATCACTCCCATCATTTTTTTAGAGGTTGAACTTGGAACAAATCTCACACTCTTATCCCAACCCATATTTTATCTCCTCACGACACTAATTGTAATAGTTATAATAAGATCAAATGTTGAGGAAGGGTGGTTTTTGACCTGACCTCTTTAAAAAACCTTTTTTATTTTTATTTTTGAGGGCATACAATAGTCGGATAACATGTACCCACACATAGGTCAATCTGGTACAGTAATGAAATAGATCGGATAAGGAACAAATATATAGAAAAATGATTTTGGAAAGTAGAGAAAAATCAACCTAAATTATATTTACCTTTCATTAAGTAATAAATTTTCACACATCATGGTTGGGTGAAAAAATGGGTGGAGAGATTAAGTGACACAATTTTCCCTTAAACTATTCAAAAAGGGCACTACTCTTATCAAATTTTTTAAAACGATACAACCATTTATATCGTTGAAAAATAACCAAATTTAAAAATAAAGTCACACCATGGTATTGAATTCTTCCAAAAATGCACATTTCATCAGATTTTTTTTGAAAATTAAAACAACATGAAATATGGAAATTCCTCATGCATTTTCAATTACTTCCATGATTAAATGGGCACCATTTTCCATGATAAGGTGGTCATAACAAAAAAAATTAACATTTTGGCACAAAAGTGATGGGGGGAAATGAGGAGGAAAGGGGGTAATGTAACAATACAATTCAGCAAGCTAAAAAAAGAAAAATAATAAAGATGATGAAAATTCCTAACTAACCCAGGAATATACCCATCCCCCCACACCTAAAGTGTGCAGTGTCCTCACTATAATAAAACAAAATGTGGGAAGGAAGGATAAAACCTGGCTGGTGTCATTCGTAAACTGCTTCTTGAACTTGGATTTCCTTCATCGGGGACTCTGGAAGGGCTTCGTGGAAGTGCTTCAGCCACTAGCCATTGACAGTGAAGGTTTACTTGGTATCTTCATTTTGAACCTGGACAACACCAAATGGAGAGACGTTAGTAACAGTGTATGGTCCAAACTAGCGGGAACAAAGCTTACCTAGATTCAACTTCATCCTTGCATTATAGAGGAGGACCTTATGCCCAATGTGGAACTGATGATGAAGGATGAGACGATCATGGGAAACCTTGGTTTGCTCCTTATAAATCTTAGAGTTTTCATATGCATCTCTTCTCATTTCCTCCAGCTCCTGAATTTGCAACTTTATTTAAGAACCTACACCAGAAATATTAGAATTTCATTGTTTGATGGCTCAGTAGGCCCGGTGCTCAATCTCAACAGGTAGGTGAAAACTCTTTCCAAACACAAGCCGATAGGGTGACATTCCAATGGGAGTTTTGAAAGCAGTACGATAGGCCCATAATGAATCATAAAGTCAATGACTCTAATCTTTTCTATTGGATTGAACCATTTTTTCAAGAATCTGTTTTACCTCTCTATTTGACACCTCGAATTAACCATTGTTCTATGGGTGATATGCAGTAGACACTCTATGACCAACCCCATACCGACGCAAAAGTGATTGCATTGTTTGGTTGTAGAAATGAGAACCCTGGTCACTGATGATGAACCTAGGTAAGCCAAACCTACAGAAGATTTGGGTTCTCAAAAATTATACAACTACCTTAGAATCATTAGTCCTTATAGCTCATGCCTATATCCATTTTGACATGTAATCAACTACCAGAAGAATGTACAAGTTTCCAAAGGAATTGAGAAATGGCCCCATAAATTCAATAACCCAAACATAAAAAAAATCATGAAAGAGTAATGTTTGTTGTGGAATTTCATTTATTTTAAAGACATTACCCATTCTTTGACAACGAGGACAAGATTTACAAAAATCATGGGTATCCCGAAAAAGTTTTGGCCAAAAGAGACCAGAATCAAGGATTTTGCGAGTAGTCTGTTGGGGACTAAAGTGGCCCCCGCAAGCAAGAGTGTGGCAGAATCTAAGGATAGACTAAAAATCTATATTATAGACACAATGCCTAAAGACTAGATCACTACATCTGCACCATAGGTAGGGGTTGTAAGAATCCATATCTTCTTTTTCAGGTATGTTTTCTTTTTCTAGTCGTTTTTTAGAAAAAAAGAAATTTCTGGAAAATTTCGAAGTACACACTGTGTACTTTCTGAGTACATGCCGTATAACAGCCATGCACATGGCCATGTGGGGGTGACCTGGAGGCCGAATAAATCATAGTATGGAAATGGTAAGTACACATAATGTACTTCCAAAGTACATGACGTGTATTTTTTTCATTAAACATATTGGGGTCGTGTCTAATCGCTAGAAACACCTTCTTCTAGGTTTGGTTCGGCCAAGATCTCCTGTACGACTGTGATCTTCCTCTGAGCCCCCAACTGAGCATCCGATCTCTAATTCGACTGACGTTGATTGCATTGGGATCGCCTTGGTAAACTCTTCCTTCTTCTTGAGCTTCATTTCATGATTCCTCTTATTTCTCATGTTATCCTCTATTGAAAATTTTAGATGTTTTTGTAGATATTTGGAATTATAAGGTGATTCAAGCCCTGATACTCAAGTATATTGATCTTCCAACACCGAGGTAGGTGTTTTGTGCCTTTCTGTTAAAAGTATTTGAGTTATATGTTCAATTTTTCCCAATACCCATGAATGGGGTATTGCGCGTTTACTATTTTATCCCTATTGTTTGTATGCTATGCTTGTATGCTTGATTAGAGATTAATTGAATATGAATAGGGTTAATTTCTATGCTTTGGAAGTTTTTTCCCATGCATGATTGCCTGTTTTGACCGTTGGGTCTAGTTTGCCTGTTAGGTTGCTGTTTACTTTCCCATGCCTATTTGTAGGATGGTGTGATTATTCTGATATGTTGTAGACTACTATATAAGTAGTTCTTGAGGTTTAATTTGGATGATATGCATTTTTATACCTACTTGACTTACACAGGGCTGTGAGAAGCTGGTGTAGTAGACCATAGGGAGAATGGACGTAAGGGCTTCTCTAGAGTGTCTGTTTTACTTACGATGCAAGACCATAGGGGGAATTGATGTAAGTGATTCCTTAGAGTGTGTGTAATCCCTCAACGCGAGCCATAGAGGGAATTTGATGTAAGTGCTTCCCCAGAGCGCCTTTAGTTACCGATACGAGACTATAGGAGGAATTGACAGTGAGTGCTTCCTCAGAGAGTCTAGGCTTAAGCTAAACCAGAGGGGTTAGAATGAGTGTATTGCCCAAAGGGTTTCTTGTACTTTTTAGGTAGGACCAGAGGGGATAGGGTGTGAGTACTTCCCAAAGGGTTATCTGTTATGTTATTCGTTTGCTTGTGTTGCTAGGTAGGACCAGAGGGGATAGGTTGTGAGTACTTTCTAGAGGGTTGCTTGTTTGTGATTACCTATTTTGATTAGATGTTACTTTATATATGAGACTGAATGCATTGAAACTATGGATTGTTTATAGCCGATTACTTCCTTGTTTACTGCTTTTTGTACTTATTACCTACCATATATTCACTGACAGTTAGGAACAGATCTTGTGGTGGTTTCCTACTGGGATTTAGTCTCACACCCTATTTGGGTCATGCTTTTGGGCCCAAATAGATTATATTGCTGCAAGTATAGATAAGGTCAAGTTCCCTTCTACTTCAGGTACTTGATTTGTTGTGGAGCTGGAGAGCATGGAACCAAGTTATGGCTTAAGATGCTGAGGATTTTTTACTTGATTTATTTTGTACTTGGGTTTAGTAGTGTTGTATTCCAGCATTGTGATTTGTTTGGATGTTTTCCTAGACATATGTATCATGCATCATTCATATATATATATGTGTGCTCTATTTTATTATTTTCCAGTCTTCTGTTGTTTACTTTTGTATGGATTATTCCTGCTTCCTCTTTTGTTATTTCTTTCTTCCACTGTGTTACTCTGCCAATGAGGGAATAGTTTCCCCACTATCACACCCAAGGCCCTCACTGCTAGTCGGAAGCCTCTGGTATTCGGGGAAATGCGCTTGAGGCCATGTGACCAACCGGGAACGGGGTGCCTATGGGTGGATTCCAGAATTGAGATGTTACAAAGTGGTATCAGAGGAGTTTATTTTTCTTCTTGACTTACTATTTGGAGCCTATAGTCAGGGATAGGATGAAATAGGTACTTGGTAATAAGTTTTTCCCAGGAGTAGCTAACCCGTGCATAGGGAAAATCCAATCTACTTTGTTTATTGCAATTTTTCTAGTTTTGCAAGTTTACGGTTAATCTGATTTTCACCGTTTGGTGACTCACATGTATTATGTTGTTATTGTTGACGTTATTCATGTTCTATTTCTGTTGCAACCCAATGAGATGAGGGTATGTCATCTCATGCATCATTTAGTCACTTGCTAGAAATCACATGTCATGCATTCTTGCCATACCATATAGGGTGAATTAGCGATTGCATGTTGTTGTGATAGATGTTGTGCTAGAGATGCATGCTATTGTGATATTTGAATTGATAAAATACATGTTGTTTAATAGGTTATCATTTATTTAAGGTTTTGTTTGAATGAACTCCAAACTTTGGTTCTTGAGGTGTTATGGGCCCTCATTGACCAGAATTTGGTGGATCGTTGACTTGTTTACCTTGTTTATAACATGTTTAAGATGCCAAGATTTGATTTGTGGGGAGTATGGGCCCTCACAGATCGTAATTTGGAACTTTATTGTTCGTTTCAGTGTTTTTCTGGGCTCCTAAGTAGTTTCTGAGGCTTACTATCTAGAAAAACCCAGAATACACGCCGTGTAGTTTAACTACACACCATGTGTTCTTCTATTTGGGAAGAAACTGTTTTTCTTAAGTACACATCGTGTACTGTATTTACACTCCATGTAGTCTCTAACCATGTCTCAGACTGTGTGGGCGGGGACATGGGGTTTAGAATCTTTGGTAAGACATGCCATGTAGAGTATGTACATACCGTGTTGTAGAACCATTTAACTGGTTGTGTCACTAACAACATGGCTTGGAAAAATCTTCTTAGTACACACCGTGTTCATCTGGAACACTTCTTGTAGTGTAACCTAGGTACCTGGCCGTGTAACTAACAACACGGTTCAGTGTTATCCTTTCTCGTACATTCTGTGTCTGCCTGGAACACACCGTGTAGTGTGATCCATGTAACCTGCCATGTATCTAACAACACGGGTCGGTGAGGTTCATCTAGTACACGCCGTGTAGTCTTGTTCTAAGGAGAACCGTGTGGCTTAGCCGTGTAGAAGGACTAGGGTAGGGGAAAATGATTCAAGTACATGTTGTGTGTTAGGTGAACACGTTGTGTGTATGGGATGTTACACGACCAGTTCTAGAATGAGTACACACCCATATGAATGGATGAAGGGAACACGCCTTGTAGGGGTTATACACGTCATGTAGTCATGTTTTGAAAAAACTTGAATTCTTTCCTTCTCTTGTTCCCTTTTTATGCATTCAGTTTTTAGTCCTTGATAATCTTGATATAAGGTGTGTGTTTGACCTTGCAGAGTCATGTTGCTGAGATGTCCTCCGTTGTACGCCAGTTGTAGGGTAGTGATTGGACATCAGATATGGCTGATCAGGGACTACCTATAGATCCTCCCATTGTTCCAGTCTTGGCACTAGCTGTTATACCATACGCAGGTGCTGATGCATGGTTCAGGGAATGCTTTATGAGGATGATGCAGACTTTTCGGGGAGCACCGCCTCCTACCCCATCTATGGTAGAGCTGACGTAGGTTTTTCAGTAGCAGCATCCTCCCACTTCCTCAGGGGATGGAGGACCCCAGGTTGCAGAGTCATAGATGGAAGCCATGCTGATGATTTTTGAGCATCTGGAGATACCTCTAGAGAGGAGGGTGAAGCTCGCTACGTATATGCTTCAGGATTCCACCAAGAGATGGTGGGATGTGATCTCACAGGCGGTACATCAGCAGGTTATGGCTTGGGAGGAGTTCCAACGTATCTTCTATGACTACTTCTATCCAGATACCTTGAGGGATGATCGAGCCCAAGAGTTTATGAGTTTGGAGCAGGGTGCTCTTTCTGTTATGGATTATTCCTCTCACTTTACTGAGATACAGCGTTTCATGCCTATTCCAGGAGGTAATAAGTTATTCCCGGCAAGGAAGTTTGAGGATGGTTTGAGGCATGACATTCGATTGCAGGTGAACATCTTTAGGTTGACTTCAATCACTTCTATCGCCAACTAGGCACTGATTATGGAGTGAAATATAAGAGATTTGGGAGTTGTGAGCCAGGGAGACTCAGCGTTTGGAGTTAGTATTCCTCCTAATGACAGCAGGAAGCACCGTAGGGAGTCTAGTCATGGAGATCCAAGGAGGTGAAATACTTCTTCTGGTAGTCAGGTGGTGTGCTGCCAGTGCAGGAAGGGTGGGCATATGAGGCCACACTGCCTGAGAGACCCACTGGAGTGCTGATCTTGCAGCAAGATGGGTCATCTTCAGCGCTTCTGTCAGATCTTCTCACTAGAAGCTGGTGATAGGGGTTCTTCTATGACTCCTCGTTCAGGAGTAGCACCACCAGTTTCTTACTAGTCTGCGAACTGGAGTTCTTCCAACCGTTCAGGCTGAGGTGGAGGTCATGGCTATGGTAGCCAATCGCCCAGTTTTCAGAGACAACAGGGTGGATTGGCTCAGGGTGGCCAGACAGGGTCACAGGGCCGCAGTGCAGGTCAAACTTTTTCAGGTTTTCCTCCAGAGTGTGAGGTAGACTTTTCTATTGAGCTTGTGCCAGGAGTGCCATCGGTGTCCATTACCCCTTATAGGATGGCTACACTAGAGTTATAGGATCTTAAGAAGCAGTTGGAGGAGTTACAGGAAAAGGGTTTCATCTAACCCAGTACTTCTCCTTGGGGTTTGCCTGTCCTTTTTGTGAATAAGGTGGATGGTACCCTCAGGCTTTGTGTGGATTATCGGAAGTTGAACCAGTTGATGGTTAAGAACCGATATCCATTACTGAGGATTGATGATCTCTTTGATCAGCTTTGAGGAGCCCGAGTTATAATGACCTGGCCTTTTCTTACTTTAATATTACATCATTTCAAAGATAAACAACATAATAGTATTACACATGGAGGATCCAGAGGTTTAGTGTCTTGGGAAAACTAGGACAATACATAACAAATACAACATCAAGCATAAACATTTATTTAATTTCTTCTTCACTAGCTTCTTAGTGGCACTTGTCCTCTCCTTAGTACATGTAGCCACCTGAGGATATACATCAAAAATGGGTGAGCTAAAAGCCTAGTAAGAGGATAGATAAGAATAATACATCATGGGGTGAGCATAATCATAACATAGGCAAAAGATCATGATCATGAGAGGAGCATAAGTAAAAGACTTGAAATGTGGAAATGCATAAAAATGAAACATCATGTCTTAGTGGTTAACTACCACACATACTTGTGAACAAAGCTAGAATAATGTTCACACATCATTTCACATTTACTCATGAGATTCATCACTTTACCCAATGCATTGGAGCGCTATATAATTCTGGGCACACCCGTCACATTGAAACATTCATATTGCGCTATATAATTCCGGGCGCACCCGTCACATCATAACATTATCATTATCATGATTGCCACATAGAATACATATCAAACATGTACATAAATAACCCATGGAAAGGAATGGGTTTAATCTCATAATAACACATTCATAAGTTTTGGGTTCCCAAAAGAAAGAGGGAACAACATACTTGATACAAGAACCATCAACCTTGAATGAGAGGTAAAATGTGAGATCTTGAAAGAAGAGATCTTTTGGAAAAAAAATTTATGGACATAAAAACCAGTAACAAAAATGTATATCCCAGAAAAGTAAAGGAAATGATGAACAAATGATCTTTGAGGAGTAACCATATCAAAAATGGAGTGAGAGAGGGAGAACCAGAAGGAAGAAAATTGGGTTCGAGATTTCCCCTTACCTTGTACTCGAAAGCTTCCTTCTCTTTAATGTCCTATATAATGACATTATATTCATTAATTAGAAATTAAATAACCTTTTATACATTAATAGGGTTCATTATGGTTTCATTATTTCATATTATGTTCCTTTGGATGACTTATAGAGTTTAAAAACATTGATCAGGGATGTTCATTTTCATGGTTTTCTTGAGCGGTCCACTTGTATTCTTAAATTGATGTTTGGGTAGATCATGGGTAAATATCCAGAACTGATATTACATGTTATTAATGATATTAGAGAATATTGAATGATTTTATAATGAGTTATATTAGATCCATGTGGACGAATCATTAGATAAGAATTAAATGAAGATTATTTGGGTTAATTTGAGCGGTTTTTTTGGATCACAACGAACTCGTTTTAACTTTTACTTAGTAATTTGGCCATAGGTTATTTCCATAACTTAAAATAGAACATAATATATATATATATATATATATATAATATTCTGGTTCAACCAAAAAAATGGTTTCATGACCAGATCTGAAGGTATAAATGGAAGAAGAGAGCATGTTGTTTTTGAAGGTGATAAATTAACACCACACGAACAACGTTCTCTTTAATAAAATAAAAGAGAGAGAGAAAGGGTGTGGGGTGATAAAATATACCCTTAGAATCATAAAATTACAGTATATGTATAATACTAGAGTTACAAAACAATTTGGATGAATATAGGTAGGGAGAGATCAAGAAAGGAACTTGGACTTGAAAGGAAATTAAAGGAGAATAAGGAGAGAAATTACCTTTAGAATCTTCCTCTTGAGAACCTCCTTAAGGAATCTAGGCTTGGTCTTTTGATGAGACCAGAAGCTTTTGGACGTGGGGGAGGGGCTAGGGAAGGTGTTTGGTCAGAGTTTAGATAAGTCTTGGAGCTTGAGAGGTGTGAGGAAAAGAGGGAGTGAAGGGTGGCTTTTATAGTGGAGGGGAGAGGGGTTTCCTTAATATAAAATTGATTAGTTTATTAATTTCACCTAAGACAAGGAATAGTGAGTCTTGGATGACCAAGAATAGTAAAAAAGTCATGTGAGTTTGGGATTTGGATGCTTACATCCCTTGTGATGTCAGGAATAGTGGGTTTTAATTAAAATGTATTTATATGGTAAATTAATGTATTCTACTATTCACCAAAAATTCAAGTATCTCAGAAAAATCCCAAAACTTTACCCCAACCATTTTTCGACGTGTAGAATCCAAAAATTAAGTCCATTTTTCAAAAATAATTTTCTAAATATTATTAATTTAATATTTAATTAAAATCATAATTTACTTAAAAAAACAGTTTTTAAAATTAAAACTGATTTTGTAGTTCTTTCAAAAATTACGTAGGGTATTATAAAATTATCTAAAAACTATTAGAAATTGATCCAATAATTTATGAGTACATTACAGGAAAATAAATATTCTTTTAAATTAATTAATTAATTATAATTAATTATTTATGACTTATAAAATACCAAAAACGTTTACTAAGGTCAAATTGTCACTAAGATGTCTAGATTTTATTTTATTATTCATAGGAAATGTTACACTTATTTACTATTCATAAGGGTCATATTACTATTCATAAGGGTAGGTTACTATTCATAAGGGTAGGTTACTATTCATAAGGGTAGGTTACTATTCACCAAAAATTATTTTTGTTTCATTAGACTCCAAACATTGTCTTGAACACAACCGTCTATGTCGGATTTTTAAAATTCCAAACATAGGGGTGACAAAATTATGTTTAAAGGTCACTTATCACTTAGTAGTTCATTATTTTGTGTTTTTATGACATAGATATAAGAAGGGAATTTTCCATTGAAAAACTTTGGGTCATTACACGGGTGTTCTCAAAGATTTAATTGAGGTCCAGTTACCATCAGTTGCATGTTAGACCATCAGATATACCTCTTACAGCCTTTCGGAGTAGGTATGGTCTATACGAGTATATGGTTATGCTGTTTGGTCTCACGAACGCGCCTGCAGTTTTCATGGCACTGATGAACCGAGTGTTCCTTCCATACTTGGATTCCTTCGTGGTAGTTTTCGCGGATGATATCTTGATGTACTCTCACACTCAACACGACCATTCCACACATCTTCAGATCATTTTGAGTACACTGAGAGAGCATCTGTTATATGCTAAGCTCTCAAAATTCCACTTTTGGATGGATTAGATTCACTTCTTGGGTCATGTTATCTCTGAGACATGAGTGTCAGTAGACCCAGAAAAAGTGAGAGCAGTAGTTTCCTAGGAGCATCCAAAGAACGTATTTGAGGTACGGAGTTTTCTAGGGCTAGCTGGATACTACAGATGCTTTATTCAGGACTTTTCATGCTTAGAAGCACCACTGACGGGTCTGACTAAAAAGGGTGTAAAGTTCCTGTGGTCGGATTCTTGTGAGTCAGCCTTTCAGGAGCTAAAAGGGAGGTTGACTTCAGCACCGATACTAGTGTTTCTAGAACCAGGAAAGATCTATATTGTGTATTGTGATGCTTCAGGTATCAAGGTGGGAGTTGTGCTTATACAGGGAGAAGGAGTCATTGCGTACGGGTCTTGACAGTTGCGGCCACATGAGAAGAATTACCCGACACATGATCTCGAGTTGGTTATAGTTTTCCATGCCTTACATTATTGGAGACATTACCTTCTGTGAGAGAATTTTTTGGTTTTCACCAACCACAAGAGTCTCAAGTACATCTTCACTCAACATGATCTGAATTTGAGACAGTGAATGTGGGTTGAGTACCTTTAGTCTTTTGACTTTGAGCTTTCCTATACGCTTGGGAAAAGAAACGCAGTGGCTGATGAGTTGAGAAGGAGGACTCAAATACAGGAAATTTAGGAGGCCAGTAGTGAGTGGAAGCTTAAAGATCTATTCTCTGAGATGCATTTGGAGGTTCATGACAGACAAGGGCAGACTTTTCTTTCTTCTATAGGTGTTACCTCTACCCTTATTGATCGAGTGCGAATGAGGTAGATATCAGACTTGGAAGGCCTAGTCCTGTGGGAGAGTGTGTCAGGAGAGGACCCTTTTCCTAGATGAACCATAGGTGAGGATGATATCTTACGTTTCCAGGGGCACGTATGGGTGCCAGCATACATACGCGAGGAGCTGGTGTGGAACTTTCATTCCTCATTTTGGGAAG
Source organism: Viscum album (assembly GCA_963277665.1). Taxonomy (NCBI): domain Eukaryota; kingdom Viridiplantae; phylum Streptophyta; class Magnoliopsida; order Santalales; family Viscaceae; genus Viscum; species Viscum album. Next base: position 1,641,371,887 of record OY728163.1, on the reverse strand, counting down.
TTCATCCTGGTTTCACCAAGATGCATCATGATCTACACCGTCAGTATTGGTGGCCAGGTATGAAGAGATAAGTTGCTAGTTTTTTCATGAGGTGTTCCACCTGTCAGCAGGTGAAGGCGGATCATCAGCGATCAGCAGATCTTTTACAACAGTTACCCATTCCTGAGTGGAAGTGGAATGATGCCATGATGGATTTCGTGACAGGTTTACTAAGGTCACCTCTATGGAATGATGCGTTTTGGGTTGTCATTGATAGACTCATGAAGGTTTCTCACTTTTTACTGATCAAGGAGACCTTCAGTGTCGATGAGCTGGGACAGTTGTACATTCATGAGATTGTGCACTTACATGGAGTTACAAACTCCATTGTTTCAGATAGATATGCACATTTTAATTCTTAGGTCTGGCAGGGGCTTCTTAAGGCTTTGGGTACACCAGTACTTTTGAGTGCAGCTTACCACCCCCAGAAAGATGGCCAGTCCGAGCGTACGATTCAGGTACTTAACGACATGATTCGAGCATGTATTCTGGATGTTGGAGGTTCTTGGGAGAAGCACATACCTCTTGTGGAGTTTTCCTACAATAATAGTTTTCAAGCAACTATTCAAATGGAACCTTATGAGGCTTTATACGATAGGCCATGCCGATCACCCTTATATTGGCTGGAGGTAGGAAAGGCAGCTTTGCTGGGACCTCATCTTGTTCAGGAGACCTTAGAGTAGATAGAGTTGATTTGTAAGAGGATAGATATTACACAATCTTGACAGAAGTCTTATGTTTATCAACGGAGACGACCTATGGAGTTTGAGGTCGGGGATCAGGTTTTTCTACATGTCACACCGAGGTTGGGACACAAGAGGATTATGAGACATGGTAATCTTTCTCCGAGTTACGTCAGGCCATTTGAGGTGTTGGAGAGAGTTGGGATGGTTTCCTATCAGTTGCAGTTACCTCAGAGGTATCGGGATATGCACAAAGTTTTCCACGTTTCTCATCTTTGACATTACTTCTCATACCCATCTCATGTTTTCCAACCCGAGGAGGTTGAGTTGAAAGTGGATGCATCGTTCGAGGAGTATCCTATCTGGACTGTTGATTGAAGTACGAAGGTTCTCTGTGGCCGGTTCGTCCCTCTAGTACGAGTGCTATGGCAGTACGAGTGAGTACAAGACAATACTTGGGAGAGGGAGACTGATGTATGATTATAGTGGTCGGAGTTGTTCGGGGTTTCTTCTTCTACGCCACCTTTCTAGGGAAATTTGGGGATGAATTTCTTTAAGGGGGGAAGTTTTTAAGAACCCAGATCTTCATTTTCAGGTATGTTTTCCTTTTCTGGTCGTTTTTGAGAAAAATAGGAAATTCTGGAAAGTTTTGAAGTACACGCCATGTAATTATTGAGTACACGTCGTGTATGTCACAAACCAACCCAGGTCGACCCTGAACCGGTCACCAGAGCCGGTCCGCGACATGACCCGAGAGGCGTTCCCGATCTTCCCGAGCTGGGGACAAGCGCCAGGGCATCAACAGAGGTTGTGGAAACGATTTCGCCCAATATAAATAAATAAAGCATCATGAATAATACAGAGTATCACAGAATAAATAAACCAAATAAAGTGACTAAACAGGAACAGAAGAAAAATAAAACTGGCCAAACACAACGTCCGAACTAACTCCGTGCGACCTCGCATGTCACTCTCTGACTCAATGATCAAGCGTTTCCCTAGGTGAGCGCACTCAAGCTATAGCCTGCACAAACACTAAAAATAGAAAATAACTATAGGCGTGAGTATTAAAACTCAGTAGGCTAGCCCGATATCTATTCCCAATGTACTACCTTTAAAATAAAAGAAACATCATTTCAAGTTTGAACTACAATTTATAAAAGTATGTTTTTCTAAGTATTTTACTTAAAAATAAAGTACGAACCATTTCCCTTAACCATTTACAAATTTGGGTTCATTTCATTAGTGTCAATGGATTTTTAGAAAGGGAAAGTGATGTTTATATTTTCAAATTTGTACAAAGAGGATTAAACACTTTCATTTGAAAACCATTTCTTAGAAACCTAATCAAAATCAATTTGCCACTTTTCGAGGAAAACAATACACCAGAAATGCAAAAAGTAAAACACACAGCAAGGGAAATGTAGGTATACATATGAGCATCATAATCACTACTACAAGCAAAAAAACCGAATAGACATGGGTGAACCAAGGAGATCGAGAATAAACCAGAAGACACCAATACATGAGAAATCATCCCTATCGACATGTCACGATGAAATCAAAACGCACAATACGCTCGACCATCCTCTCTCAGGTAGGTCGAGGGAAAATAACATAGTAATAAACCCAATATATCCACCTACTATGGGCCACTGGTCAGTACCATAACCTACCAGTGCAGAAATCATTCTTATAATATACTCTCAATATTCCAGATTCCCATGTCTCAAGTGTTTAAGAAGGGGGTGAGCCAACCGATGCCAACTGAGCATCCAATCATATATATATATATATATATATATATATATATATATAAAGCACAACGAGCATCACTCTGAGCCACTACATGGGACAGACTCTTGCCTTTAAACCACTCAAGTTCCTGAGAGCCTCTAAGCGCAGCCTCCCAAACAATCAATTGCATCCAAGGCAAGAGGGTTATCCTAGGTGGGTTTTCATCAAAACAATCACATCATTTTCCATAAGGTGCCAAACGGGCATTAAACACCTTTCAAAATCACCACTAAAAAAATTACAACTTCTTTATAAGACCAAAACCAGTTTAAAACCATTTAAGGAACCCCCAAAACACTACTTCACAGGCTGCCAATATTTTTATAAAACCAAACCAAAACATTTTATTTTTCTAAATAAACTTTAAGAGCCAACCATGCAATTTCTCAAAAGAACCAAAGTACTTGTTCACGCTTAAAAAGAAAACCATTTATCATTAAAGGAGAACTCTATTTGATATTCCGTGAATTATGTTTAAAATCCAAATGGACATTATTTCACTATTGGGTGTCCGCTCGTCAATAAAATATGTCATGTGTCGTGTATAAAATAAACATCACTTTCTTACACTGAGTAATTATAAAAAAAACAATTCTCTAATACTATTTCACGTTTACTAAAATTAATAAAATATTTAATTTGGACAAATAATGTGCACAAATAGAAGGAATTAATGTAAGTTAAATTTTAAAAAAATCAGTGCAATGGGAACCTACCTCGGATACACGACGTGATGAAACGATGCACATTCGAAAATACGCGGTAAAGTCCAATGACCTACATAATAAAAATCAAGGACTCAAAACACGTACATAAACCCCATTTAAAGTATGTGAAACCAAGTGGCGGGAAGAAACACTCACCTTGAAACTAAAGCGCGACAACGACGGAACTTTGGAAACAAGGCGCGGCGATGACACTCACTCGGAAACGCCCTGCGCGGATACTAAAAATCCTAAACCAACCAATAAAAACTCACCATCAACTAAAAATAATAATTCAACAAGAGTAAGATGATAATAATAATGATAATAAGAGTAAGAATAAGAATATGAATGATGTTAATAACAACAACAATAATAATAATAATAACAATAATAATAATAATAAAATAATCATAATAATGATAAAAAATAATAATAATAATAATAATAATAATAATAATAAAAAAATAATAACAATAATAACAATAATTATAATAATAATAATAATAAAAGTAAAATTAAAAATAAAAAAAACCCCTTTCAAGGGGGGGAAGAACTGGTCTGGAAGCAGGCGGAGGCTGGGAGGCGTGGGCTGCGCGCGCAGGCTACGAGAGGGCTGGACATGGAATATGGGAGGGTTTTCATAGGCTAAGATAGGGGGAGGTCCTGGGATGAGAAGCGTTGGAGGGAGGAGTTGCGTCGGGAGGGCCTGATATGCGGCGGCAGCTGGAGGGAAGGAACAGGGCGGCGGGAAAGATCTACTGGAGCGCACCGGAGGATTTGTTGGGGGCTGCTGCCGGGTAGAAGGGCGCTGGCCTACTCGCGCCACACACCAGGAGCTCGTGCCGGTAGGTTGAGGAGGCAGGGGGAAAACGGCGTTGGTGTGCTGAGCGGGAAAGGGTGGGTCGCGCGCTGTTGAGGAGACCAAGGCCGGAGCACCGATGGGTGGAACACTTGCTGGCGGCGTGCAACAGGGAGAGCACGAAGAGCGAGAGGGATGTGCGGGCTGGCCGGGTGCGCGGGCTGAAGAAGGAGATGCATTGGGTGTTGCGGCATGAAGAAGGGAGAAAGAAGGAAAAAAAAGGAACGCAGGGGGCAACCGTGGGGCAAGCAGGAGGAGTCGGTCGATGTGGCTGCTGCGCAGGCTGGTGGAGAGGAGGGCGAGCAAACTGCTGCTGATGGGTCGACAGACAGCGGCGGACCGAGCGGGCTGGCTGCAAAGGGGAGCAGGAGGTGAACAAGATGGGGAAGGGTGGCGGCGCACTGCAAAAAAGGGGCGCACAGGGGGAGGCCGAGTGGGAGAGGGCCATCCAAAACCCTAAAAAAAGAAAGAGAAAAAAAGAATGATAAGAAAGATAAAATAAAAATAAAAATAATAGTGATAAAATAGTAATAATAATAATAGTAATACAAAATAATTCTAATAATAAAATCATGAGGATAAAAAAAATAAGATAATAAAAATATTTATTTCATTTTAATAATCATAAAAAAATATTAGCAGTAATAATCTCAAACGATGCAATTAAAGTTTTCTTTAATTACAAAATAATTTATTTTCATTTTCTGAGAACGGGCGGTCGCGCTGTTACCTGGGCGGAGCCGCGCGGGGTTTCCGAAATGCGCTCCGTTCGCGCGCTCAACAACGTCGAATATAAAAAGCACGATTTTCTTAACACAAACTCAAAACTCCATCCAAGACTCACCCGGAACACAGAAAAATATATAAAGTCCAGAAAATAATTAAAGTAAAATAACATCGCAGGTCGGGGTGTGACAATTCTCCCCACCATAACTCTTTCCGTCCCCGGAAAGCCACGACACCAACTAGCTGATCGATCAACGCCTAAGGATTCTATATTAACAAGATCCAAACTTTTAACCAAAAAACATTCCATCGACCATCTACGGGACCCAACCTCATTTCCTGAAATAAATCACCAGTAGAGGGGAGTCTTGGACGGCTCCCCACCATAAGAACTCAACTAGCACCCAATAACGACTTAAGAGAAAACCCAAAGAGACTCACAGTGGGTCTCCCCACCATAAAGGACCAGCCTATTAGCGACCAACCAGAAATCCTACTTAGGCCAGAACTAGGTCTTACCTAAGTTATAAAAAGCACAACAAATACATTTAAATCACTTACTCCCATCCAAAAGGGATAAAAGTTGATCTGAAGACTTTGCGCTAACCAAAAACCCTTACCCCATGGGCGAGGAGGGAGGGCCTAAGGATTTGGATCACTAAAACATGGACAGAAAACTACCCATGACTCACCACTTAGGGATGGGCACAAATTAGGGTTGTAACTGATTTATATCATTGGTTCATGCAAGACCACTAATTGACACCTCACATCCAAACAAAAATGCACCATTAGAGACATTGTGTGAGGGATAAGTCCATCGCGCTCCTTGCGACAAGAGGAAAATTTATAATGACAATGAAACTACAACAGACACGCTAAAACTACCTCACCCCAAAGACAGAGGCACAACCTTAACCAGAATCCTAAAATTTCCCCAGGGGGTTCCTGACTATGCGCCGGCTTCACTCTGAGGCCTTTTGGATGGAGCTCTGATGGATGAAGCATCTTCTTCCTCACATTCAGGTTCCGATAATCCCAACAAGAAACTTACATATTTTGATCTGACAAAATAGGAGAGAGAGTTTTGAAATGAAAATTACACTGACATTGAAAACCAGAGTTCATCAAAATCCCATAACATTCCCATACATTTCAAAATCCAAAACACCATCAGTACACTGCAACAATAAAAGATCCATTACACTGAAAGGAAACTTACACCAAAAACTTTGAACAAAAACCCAATAGCACATAACTTATGAGAACTTCTTCTGTGACGCTTTCTAGAAACGCCCTGACATAATCGTCGCAAGTGGCCCAGGCGTCCACATGCCTGGAAGGGCTTTGGAGCTCTTGGGAATGATGGCTTCTTGTGACCCAGCTTCCTACACTGATAACACACGAGGATCTCTCGCTCCTAAGAGGTTGATGATAGATCCCGAGGCCTCTTGATTCCACGACCTGCTCCATCGCCTTTCGATCACTTGCTCATATCCTTTCCAGAATCTTCACCACTGCTCATAGGGATCGAAGGAGGGAGGACTACTTTGAACACCCCTTCCATCGCGGCTTCGACATGAAAATCTTGTCTTTCCACATTGAAAAAAGAAATTAGGTTGGACTTTGACACCTTCGATTGTAGATCAGGGTAGAGACCCACCTCGAAGCGTCGAGCCTTCATGGGGTCATTCATGGCGTACCCTGAATCATAAGGGACTATCTCCACAAAGCGCTGAAAATATTCCAACATGGATCTGTCACCCTGCAGCAGACAACCAATCTCCATCCCCTTCCTCACTCTTTCTTCCTCATAGAAATACTGGAGAATGAATAAAGCCTTGAAGAACTCCCAAGTAAGCTCTTGACAGGTCTTGTTCTGAGACACTGACTTCCACCACATCCATGGTGAACCTTCAAGAATTAAGGTCGCAAACTTGACCTTCAATGACTTGGGAAACTCAAATAGGTTAAAGTACCTTTCAATATTCTGCATCCACTCCTCTACTACGGAAGTTTCTGCTTGACCATAAAAGAGAGGTGGATCCAGCTTCCGAAACTCAAGAATAAAATCCTTAGGTTGATCAACCGCACTACGATCACCCATCGAAGCTTCAAAAGGATAACCGCTAGACAAGGAAAAGTCAAAAACCCAATCAAGGCCAACTCAATGAGTGAATAAAAACCTCAAAATCAAACACTACGTAGGTGACAAGCTCGAAACATGAGAAAACAAGTTATCATAACATCAAAACTTTTCTCTTTGAAAACATATTTAATTTAAAACAATCTTGGTGGGTTAAACCCTCGCCATTTGTATTCCTTAGAGTCCAACTCACATGCATGTATCAGTGCCACCCCAGGCATCCATCCACCATACCAGAAATCCTTCCACATTTCCAACATACCACTACGCACATGAGCACCCATAGGAATACCAAGGCCAAAACAAAGCAACTTCAATTTTTTCAAAAACAAATCATTCATACCATTTCTTTTAAAACAATCCACAAATTAAACATGTCACTTCAAACAACCATTTTTTTTCAAAAACCAATTTTGTTTTATTTTGATTCAAACCACTTCCAGAAATCGAAGGAAACCCAAAATAACTCAACAGGGAACTAGTTTCAGTGGGTGACTTGACCATATGGTTGACGGCCATATGCCAAACAGGTCACCGACACAGAGAGCCTTCTTGGACCATGCTTCTAACTCTGCATGGCTTGCCAGGCCATGCGGCTTAGGACTATTAGTCCAACTCCCTTTATCCTATCCCAATCACAAAAAAAAATTTCCATAAAAACTCAAATAAACAAATTAAACCAAACTTCCCAGGGAAACCCGAGGACCAGAACGAGCAAGAGTTCACGACGCTCTTCTCGCTACTACCCCTTGAGTCCCGAAAATCCTACTCCGTCTACCTTGACATCCCAAATAACAAAGGGTGCTCTGAAAAGTGAGGTCGCTAAGAGCTGACCTCCTCTGATACCATTTTTTCATGAACCAACCTGGGTCGACCCTGAACCGGTCACCCGATTCGGTCCGCAACATGACCCGAGAGGCGTTCCCGATCCTCCCGGGCTGGCGACAAGTTCCAAGTCATCAACAGAGGCTGTGGGAACAATTTCTTCCAATATAAATAAATAAAGCAGCAGGAATAATATAGAGCAACGCAGAATAAATAAACCAAATAAAGTGACTAAACAAAAATAGAAGAAAAATAAAATTGGCCAAACACGATGTCTGAACTAACTCTGTGAAACCTCACGGGTCACTCTCTGACTCAATGATCAGGCGTTTCCCTAGGCGAGCGCACTCAACCTATAGCCTTCACAAACACTAAAAACAGAAAATAACTATAGGCGTGAGTATTAAAACTTAGTAGGCTAGCCCGATATCTATTCCCAATGCACTACCTTTAAAATAAAAGAAACATCATTTCAAGTTTGAACTACAATTTACAAAAGTATGTTTTTCTAAGTATTTTACTTAAAAACAAAGTGCAAACCATTGCCCTTAACCATTTCCAAATTTGGGTTCATTTGATTAGTGTCAATGGATTTTTAGAAAGAGAAAGTGATGTTTATATTTTCAAATTTGTACAAAGAGGATTAAACACTTTCATTTGAAAACCATTTCTTAGAAACCTAATGAAAAGCAATTTACCACTTTCCAAGGAAAACAATACACCATAAATGCACAAAGTAAAACAAACAGAAAGGGAAATGTAGGTATACATATGAACATCATAATCACTACTACAAGAAACAAAAACCGAATAGACATGGGTGAACCTAGGAGATTGAGAATAAACCAGAAGACGCCAATACATGACAAATCATCCCTATCGACATGTCACGATGAAATAAAAATGCACAATACGCTCGACCATTCTCTCTTAGGCAGGTCGAGGGAAAATTCCATAGTAATAAACCCAATATATCCACCTACTATGGGCCACTGGTCAGTACCATAACCTACCAGTGCAACAATCATTCTTAGAATATTCTCTCAATATGCCAGATTCCCATGTCTCAAGTGTTTAAGAAGGGGGTGAACCAACCGATTCCAACTGAGCATCCAATCATATATATATATATATATAAAGCACAACGAGCATCACCCCGAGCCACTCCATGGGACAACCTCTTGCCTTTAAACCACTCAAGTACCTGGGAGCCTCTAAGCACGGCTTCCCAAACAATCAATTGCATCCAAGGCAGGAGGGTTATCCTAGGAGGTTTTTCATCAAAACAATCACATCATTTTCCATAAGGTGCCAAACAGGCATTAAAAACCTTTCACAATCACCTCTAAAAAAAGTACAACTTCTTTATAAGACCAAAACCAGTTTAAACCCATTTAAAAAACCCCCAAAACACTACTTCACAGGCTGCCAATATTTTTATAAAACCGAACTAGAACATTTTATTTTTCTAAATAAACTTTAAGATCCAACCAGACAATTTCTCAAAAGAACCAAAGTACTTGTTCACGCTTCAAAAGAAAATAATTTATCATTAAATAATAACTCTATTTTATATTCCGTGAATTATGTTTAAAAGAAAAACGGGCATTCTTTCACTATTGGGTGTCCTCTCATCAAGAAAATATTTCATGTGTCGTGTATAAAATAAACAGAACTGTCTTAAACTGAGTAATTATTAAAAAAACAATTCTCTAATACTATTTCACATTTACTAAAATTAATAAAATATTTAATTTGGAAAAATAATGTGCACAAACAACAAGAAATAATGTAACTTAAATTTTAAAAAAAGCAGTGCAATGGGAACCTACCTCGGATACACGACGTGATGAAACGACGCACATTCGAAAATGCGCGGTAAAGTCCAACGCCCTACATAATAAAAATCAAGGACTCAAAACACATAAATAAACCCCATTTAAAGTATGTGAAACCAAGCGGCGGGAAGAAACACTCACCTTGAAACTAAAGCGTGACGATGAAGGAACTTCGGAAACAAGGCACGGTGATGGCGCTCACTCGGAAATACCCTGCATGGATCCTAAAAATCCTAAACCAACCAATAAAAACTCACCATCAACTAAAACCCATAATTAAACAAGAGTAATATGATAATAATAATGATAATAAGAGTAAGAATAATAATAAGAATGATGTTAATAACAACAACAATAATAATAATAATAATAATAACAATAATAATAATAGTAATCATAATAATGATAATAACAATAACAATAATAATAATAATAATAATAATAATAATAATAACAATAATAATAATAATAACAATAATAATAATAATAATAATAATAAAAGTAAAATAAAAAATAAAAAAAAACCTTTCAAGGGGGGGAAGAATTGGTCTGGCAGTAGGAGGAGGCCGGGATAGGTGGGATGCGCGCACAGGCTACGAGAGGGCTGGACATGGAATAGGGGAGGTTTTACATAGTCTAAGATAGGGGGAGATCCTAGGATGGGAAGCACTGGAGGGAGTAGTTGTGTCGGGAGGGCCTGTTATGCGGCGGTAGCTGGAGGGAAGGAACGGGGCGGCGGACAAGATCCACTAGAGCGCACCGGAGGATTTGCTGGGGGCTGCTGTCGGGTAGGAGGGCACTGGCCTGCTCGTGTGACACACCAAGAGCTCATGCCGGTAGGTTGAGGAGGCAGGGGGGAAACGACGATGGTGTGCTGAGCGGGAAAGGGTGGGTCGCGCGCTGTTGAGGAGACCAAGGCCGGAGCTACAAGGCCGGAGCACCGATGGGTGGAACACTTTCTGGCGGTGTGCAATAGGGAGAGCATGAGGAGCAGGAGGGATGCACAGGCTGGCCGGGTGTGCGGGCTGAAGAAGGAGAGGTGTTGGGTGTTGTGGCGTGAAGAAGGGAGAAAGAAGAAAAAAAGGAACACAGGGGGAAACTGCGGGGCAAGCAGGAGGAGTCAGTCGATGGGGCTGCTGCGCAGGCCAGAGGAGAGGAGGGTGAGCAGACTGCTGCTGATGGGTCGACGAATAGTGGCGGACTGAGCAGGTTGGCTGCAAAGGGGAGCAGGAGGAGAACAAGATGGAGAAGGGTGGCGGCATGTTGTAAAAAGGGGGTGCACAGGTGGAGGCTGAGCAGGAGAGGACCATCCGAAACCCTAAAAAAAGCAAGAGAATAAAAATAAAAATAAATAATAAAGAATAATAAGAAAGATAAAATAAAAATAAAAATAATAGTGATAAAATAGTAATAATAATAATATTAATACAAAATAATTCTAATAATAAAATCATGAGGATAAAAAAAATAAGATAATAAAAATATTTATTTCATTTTAATAATCATAAAAAAAAATATTAGCAGTAATAATCTCAAACGATGCAATTAAAGTTTTCTTTAATTACAAAATAATTTATTTTCATTTTCTGAGAACAGGCGGTCGCGCTGTTACCCGGGCGGAGCCACGCGGGGTTTCTGAAACGTGCTCCATTCGTGCGCCCAACAATGTCGAATATAAAAAGCGCGGTTTTCTTAACACAAACTCAAAACTCCATCCGAGACTCACCCAGACTGCAGGAAAATATATAAAGGCCAGAAAATAATTAAAGTAAAATAACATTGTAGGTCGGGGTGTGATAGTGTACTCGGTTACCACAAGTAGCCATGTGCTGGCCGTGTAGTGGCCATGCACACGACCATGTGGGGGGTGACCTGGAGGCTGCCTAAAGCATAGTACGGAAACAGAAAGTACACGTCGTGTACTTCCAAAGCACATGCCATGTATTTTCTTTTTTTTTTCCCATTAAATGTATCAGGGTCACATCTAATCGCCAGAAACACCTTCTTCTAGGTTTGGTTCGGACAAGAGCTCACGTTCAGCCGCAATCTTCCTCCGAGCCCCCGACCGAACATCCGATCTTTGATTCGACCACCTTCGATTGCATTAGGATCACCTCGGTAAGATCTTCATTCTTCTTGATATTCATTTCATGATTCCTCTTCTTCCCCAAGTTATCCTTTGTTGAACGTTTTAGACATTTTTATAGATCTTTATATTTATAAGGTGATTCAATCCCTGAGACTCAAGTATATTGATCTTCCAACACTGAGGTAGGTGGTTTGTACCTTTCCGTTAAAATTCTTTGAGTTATATGTGCAATTTTTCCCAATACCCATGAACGGGGTATTGCGCGTTTACGGTTTTAGCCCTATTATTTACCTGCTATGATTGTATGCTTGAGTAGAGGTTAATTGAATGTGAATAGGGTTAATTACTATACTTTGGAAGTTTTTACCCATGCATGATTGCTTGTTTTGACCGTTGAGTCTAGTTTGCCTGTTAGGCATCTATTTACTTTCCCGTGCCTAGTTGTAAGATGGTGTGATTGTTCTAATATGATGATATGTTATAGACTTCTATCCAAGTAGTTCTTGAGGTTTAATTTGGAAGATATGCGTTGCTATACCTACTTGACTTACATAGGGTTGTGAGAACCTGGTGTAGTAGACCATAGGGAGAATGGATGTAAGGGATTCTCCAAAGTGTCTATTTTACTTACGATGCAAGACCATAGGGGGAATTGACGTAAGTACTTCCTCAGAGTGTCTATAATTCCTCAACGTGGACCATAGAGGGAATGTGACGTAAGTGCTTCCCTAGAGCACCTTTAGTTACCGATGCGAGACTATAGAAGGAATTGATGGAGAGTGCTTCCTCAGAGATTCTATGCTTAAGCCGAACCAGAGGGGTTAGACTGAGTCTACTGGATAGAGGGTTGCTTGTACTTTTTAGGTAGGACCAGAGGGGATAGGTTGTGAATAATTCCCAGAGGGTTACCTGTTGTTTTATCCATTTTCTTGTGTTGGTAGGTAGGACCAGAGGGGATAGGCTGTGATTATTTCTTAGAGGGTTACCTGTTTGTGATTACCTGTTTTGATTAGCTGATTGTTGATATATGAAACTAAATGCATTGAAACTGTGGATTGTTTACTACCGAGTACTTCCTTGTTTACTACTTTATGTACTTATTACCTGCCATATATTCACTGACTGTTAGTCACAGATCTTGTGGTGGTTGCTTACTGGGATTTAGTCTCACACCCTGTTTGGGACATGCTTTTGGGCCCAAACAGATTATATTACTGCAAGTATAGATAAGGGAAAGCGCCCTTCTACTTCAGGTACTTTATTTTCTATGGATATTGAGGGAATGGGACCAATCTATGGCTTGCGATGCTGAGGATTTGTTACTTACTTTCTTTTGTACTTGGGTTTAGTACTATTGTATTCCAAAATTGTGATTTGTTTGGCTGTTTTCCTAGACATATGTATCATGCATCATTCATATATATGTTTGTGCTCCAGTTTATTACTTTCCAGTCTTCTATTGTTTACTTTTTTATGGATTATTCATGCTTCCACTTTTGATATTGCTTTCTTCCAATGTGTTACTTTGTCAATGAGGGAATAGTTTCCCCACTATCACACCTAAGGCCCTCACTGCTAGTCGGTAGCCTCTGGCATTCGGGGAAATGTGCTTGAGGCCATGTGACCAACTGGGAATGGGGCGCCTCTGGGTGGCTTCCAGAACCGGGACGTTACAGGGGTCATCCCAAATGTACCAATGATAATCATGTTTTAGATGACTGGATTGGTTTTTATTGAAATCAGTAGGAATGCAAGATGCTTCCAAATAATTTAAAATTTCAGCATACTAAGGAATAACATCTTACACTTGGTATAATTGCTCATCGGAAAACATGTCATGTATAAGAATACAAGGGGATGAGTCAATGTCCGAGGATGGTGGAATCCTACTGATATGGTCAGCCACCACATTCTCTACTCATTTTTATCTCTAATTTCTAGATTGAATTCTTGAAGGAGGATCATCCAATTAATGAGATGTGGTTTGGATTCTGGTTTCTTAAGGAGATATCGAAGGGTTGTATGGTCTGAGAACATAATGAATTTGGAACCTAAAAGATACGACCTGAATTTATCCAAGGAAAAAATAATGGAAAGGAATTATTTTTTAGTTGTGGTGTAGTTTTCTTGGGAAGGATCCAAATTATGTGAGTCATAGGCAATGACATGTGGAGCTTGATCGACCCTTTGTGATAAGACTTCCCCAATTGCATAGTTAGAGGCATCACACATGAGCTCAAATGGTAAATCCCACTGAGGTCGTTGGATTACCGGGGGTGACATGAGACTCCATTTTAACTTATTAAAATCTTCCTCACATTCTTTATCAAAAAAAAATATTTTTATTTTTTGAGTAATCAGGAGAGGGGGAGTGAAATTTTACTAAAGTCACGAATGAAACAATGGTAAAATCCAGCATGACCTAGGAAATACCGCACATCCCGTACATTTTTTGGGAATGGTTGGGAAGAAATGACATCCACTTTTGATTTATCTACTTGGATGTCATCCCCATAAATGACATGTCCCAAAACTATACCTTGTCGCACTATGAAATGGAATTTCTCATAATTTAATATGAGATTCTTTTCAATACAGCAACATAGGACTGAAGCAATAATACTAAAAAATTTATCAAAAGAAGAGCCATAAATAGTGAAATCATTCATGAATACTTCCATGAAATTCTCCAAGTAATCCGAAAAAATACTAACCATGCATCTCTGGAAAGTACCTGAAGCATAACACAGACCAAATGACATCCTCCTATATGAAAATGTTCCAAAGGGGAAAGTGAAGGTTGTCTTTTTATGATCCTTGGGGGTAATATGGATTTGAAAATATCCAAAATACCCATCAAGAAAACGGTAATGGTACTTACCCACTAGTCTCTCTATCATTTGGTCAATGAATGGAAAAGGGAAATGGTCCTTTCTAGTGTGTTGATTTAGTCGGTGATAGTCTATGAAGACACACCAACTATTCTGCACACGAGTTGGAATCAATTCATTATTTTTATTTTTATTACAGTAAGGCTAGTTTTTTAGGAACTACTTGAATGAGACTGACCCATTGGTTGTTAGAGATGGGGTAAATGATTCCAATAGCCAATAATTTTGTTACCTCATTTTTCACAACTTATAGGAGGTTTGGGTTCAGTCGACGTTGTGTCTACCTCACTTGTTTATCCTCATCATTTAACAATATATGATGTGTACAAATTGATGGGATAATACCAGGAATGTTAGAAAGTGTCTATCCCAAATCTCGTTTATACTCCCTCAAAAGTTCAAGAAGTTGTAATTCATGTTTAGGGGAGAGTGAAGCAACAATGATGATGGGAAACTTGTTTCCATTCTCAATATATGAATATTTTAAATCTTGAGGCAGTTTTTTTAGTTCAAATTTAGGTGGATTTTGGATTTATGGGAGTGTGTGTGAAAATGAGAGGTCACTAATATCATCTAGCTGCTCAATGGTATCATCCTTATATGAGGAATGGTCTTTTACAAGCTTATCAGTATCATTGATGATCAAGTGATCCTCAGTGTTCAAGAAATCATCAATCAACAAACATTCATTACATTTCTCTAGGCCACTACAACAATAAATGCATGAATCATTTATTAGGATTTCTATCGATGAAGAAAACTCAGAAAGGGGATCAAGGGAATGAAATGATTTTTTTTCAAGGGAAGGGAGTACATCAATTGAATTAACAGAGAGAGGGGGATGTTCTTATGAGGGGTGATTCATGGAATTAAGGATGTTGAAATGGACCATGTCGCCACCAAATTCCATAGATAATGTACCATTATGGACATTATATGGTTTTGGCAGTTTTCAAGAAGGGTCTCTCCAATATAATCAGGGCATGTCTATTCATCCTATCATCCTCCATTTTATGCACATAAAAGTTAGCAGGAAAAATTAAAATTTGAACCCTCATAAGAACATCCTCTAACACACCATAGAGGTGTGCAGTACTCTAGTTATCCAGTTGAACAATAATTCTAGTGGGATTCAGTTCCCTGACCTACAATGTAGATTAAATGGAGTGAGGCATCACATTTATAGAAGCACCCAAATCAAGCAAAGCATTAGAAAAAGAATACTCCCTTATGAAACACTAAATCGAGAATATCACAGGATCGTTGCACTTAGTGGGAAGTGATGGCTCTATTAATGTTGATACGTTTCTCCCCAATCTCACCTTTTCATCTCCACGAAGTCGCCTTCAGTGTGTATATATCTCCTTTAGAAACTTTTCATATCTTGGAATTTGTTTCACAACATCAATCAAGGGGATGTTTACCACCACTTTTTTGAAATTTTCCAATATTTTCTTATCTAGTTCAGTTTCCTTTTATTTCCTAGGTAGGGTGGGCCTTTGTGGAAATGGAAGAGGAATGGTTGGGCTAGGTGACTCATCAAAAGACACGCTCTTTCCTTTGAAAGGTATTTTCTCAGCACAAGGATTTTCAACATTTAGAACATTTTTAATGGTTGGGATGGAGGTTTCCTCAAGATGGGATGACTATAATGGAGGGTTAATATGTTTTCCAATCCTAAGGGTGATGGAACTAACATTACCTTTATCTCTAGGGTTGACTAATGGTTGAGATGGTAGTTTACCCGACTCATGACTTTGAATTTCCCCCCACCGAGTTAGCTAGTTGGCCTAATTGGGTTTTGAGGTCTTGTATGGATACCTGGGTGGTTTTTTGGAATTAGAGATTGTTGGAAGCCATTTGTTTTATCATATCTTCTAGGCTAGGCTTGGGTTTTGGAGGGGGCAGTTGGAAAGGCTTTTGGGGTGGTTAAGGATGTCTGGGTGGTGGTGATAGATGACTACTCTGACCTTGTTGGTTCCATGGTTGATGAGGCTAGTTTGAATACCCCCTTGCCTATAAGCTTTGTTTTCTTTCCACCCAGAGTTGGATGGATAGTATGGTTCTTGCTTAAAGGGTTGGTTATAGGGGAGACCTAGAAATATTTCCTCACAAATCTCAGAAGTTTCTCTTAATTGGGGGCATTGGTCAGGATAATGGGTTTCATAAGAGAATATTCCACAATGGATGGGAGGAGGATATTGAGATTCCCCTTGGGATAGAGAAATTTGTCGTAAAAGGGTACTTACCTCTTCAAACTTTGTGTCCACCTTATTATCGAATTTAGTACTTTGCACCTCATAGACACCTTGAATGGGTACACTGGACCTTGTACCAAATTTTTGAGTGTTTTGTGCCATGTTCTCAATCAAGGTTCTTGCATCAATTTGGGTCTTATCCACTAGTGAACTACCTACAGTAGCATCAATCATATTTCTACCAATAGGGATTAAACCTTCATAAAAATATTGAAATAAAAGTTTTTCGCTTATTTGGTGATGTGGGAAACTTTAAAAAATCCTTTTAAAGCATTCTCAATATTCATGTAGTGTTTCCCCTTGTGATTTTATTATACCATATATTTCTTTTCTTATAGTTGTAGTGTGAGAGGTTGGGAAATATTTTTCAAGAAAAATATGTTTCATGTACGCCCAACCTATAATTGGTGAATGAACATAGTAAATCCAATATTTTGAAGTATCTTCTAATGAGAAAGGAAATTCCCTTATATTTACTTGTTCTTTATCCACATTTTCAGGTTTTAATGTAGACACATAGTGTGAAATTATTTTAAATTCTTGTGTGGATATTCACTAGGAAGTCCATGGAATCTTGGTAATAAATGAATGAAACCCGATTTTAGTTCAAAGTTGGGTGCCTCACCTTGAATTTGAATATAGGTGGGTTGGATATCAACATAAATTGAGGTTAGTTCTTTTAATGTATGGTTATTTTAATCCATGTTATGAAAGTTTATTCCAGTTTTGATTTTGGTTCTGGAAGAAGAAGAGGACGGATCAAGAAGAGTGTCAGTGTTTTGTATGTCCTCCTTCGAAGGGTTCTCTTCTGTGTCTTGGTGTCGCTGACGTAGGATCCTCTCTGGTTCAGGTTCGAAAAGAGGTAAGTATCCCACATTAGAACGTGTCATGCACCAAACATACACAACAAATAGATCAGAATACAAAAAGATAGGTAGAGGTATAATATAAAATAGATAAATATTCACAAAATTTACAAAAAAACATATCAAAAACATGCACTAAAAATCAAAGCGCTCCCTGGAAATGGCACTAAAATTTGAACATGATATCATGAAAAGTCAAATTGATTATGATTTTAAGGTTTATTTGTAGTATAGGGAAGACCCTAGGTTGTCTCTCAAGGAGCGTTGGTGGGTTTAGAGTGTGCGTTTTTAATAAAAAGTACTAAAAGAGGGGTGGTTTTAAAACAGTTTAAAGAAAATGACTTGATTTAAAGAGTTTAATAGTTGATAAATAAAAGTGGTGTTTTAGAATTATGATATAAGGAGGTCATTTCAAGTTCACTACACATCTTTTTGAGTTCATCATTCTAAAAAATACACATGGTTTAATGGAATCCTTTGGTTGAGGGTTGTCAAGATCTCAACTTCCCTCTTGCCTCTTAAACGATGCTCAAAGAACCCCCCATTGACACAACAATCATGTTGTCGAGGTTTGGGTATAAAGAATAGATATGAAAGGATACCAAAGCATACTAAAATCTTATTCATGTGATAGATAAATAGGACTCTTGTCTTATCCAATCGGAACAACCCAAGATTCCCACTTGAAATCTCAACCCAATCGATGTTGAAATAAAAAGTGTTTCACTTAATTATAACAATAGAAATGAAATCAGAGGAGAATAATGTCAATATAAGAAATAAGTGAAATATTTAGCACACAAATTACACAAAACTAGTAGAATAACAAGTTCTGGAACTCCCTCCCAAGTGTGTATAGCTCCCTCGAAATGACCGCCCACCGTTTAGCTCGACATCGGGAGGAAGATGAAGCTCGGGTGGAACTCCTTCTTCATTATTGATCCCCCTATTAGGATAGAGGCCTCCAAAACTTCTAGAATTAGGAGAGGAATCATATAGAACTCCAAATTGGCAGCACTTCACTCCTTGGCCAAACTTGCAAATGGGGTTCCCAAGGTGCCTTTTTATATCCAAAATAGGAAGTGGTTCTGGGAACCCAGGTTTTGATAAACCACTTGAAGGATGGTTTTCTGCTACAAGACAGTATAATATCTCTTTTAACAAAACAATAATGTTGTATCCCCACTTCCTGACTATCACCACTGAAATTTTGGCATCATTTAGACAATCACAGCTCGATATAGAGACATATTATAGAACGCCACTTTTGACTTTGTGCAGATTCGGTGGCTTGGATAGATCAGTTCTGATGGGCCCCATAAAAGCCGAATCTGGATTAGGTTTCTTGATATGAAATGTAGACTATTAAATTTTGGACCAGAAAAAAAAATTCAGCCCATTTGAATTCATTTTCGTGTATCATTGTGCGGATTAATCCACTGATGTGCTTGGATCCTTGTGCAGTTTGGCCCATTTTTCTTAGACTTCATCATGGGTCCTCCAAATCACCTCCACCTTCAATGAAATTATCAAAACAAGTAACATTAACCTTTTTAATAGTGATAAACACAAAATAATTTAATCAAACATGAAGTGAATTTTGTTATTATATTTGGAATTTACAACACAAATTTAGTTTAATACAATGGTGTAATGGTAAAAATGAAATAGTAAATCATGGTACGATCAGTATAGGTAATAATTCTAGTAGTGTCTCAGTGTTGAGTGTATATTAAATCATTCCTCTAAATTAGTATAAGATGTAGGGTTCACCTATATTGTATTATCCATTTTTTAGTTATTCTATTTTGAAGATTTGAGTTTCGTTCCTGTGTTTAACAATGAAGTGAAATTTTGGTGAAGATTTTATTTTCTCTAAGCATAAGTCTATATCTATCAAGACCCTGATGAACAGGATAAATAAAGAGAAAATAAAGTTAAAGAAGAATTCATTCTTTACTAAATAAGAGAAAGTATTAGTATATCTATGCTATGATAACAATGAATATAGATCAGGAATGGAAATTAAAGATCAGGTGGATCAAGTTTCTACCTAGGATATGAATAGTATTTCCACCTTAGTTGGATCAAGACATTCAAGTGATCAGGAGGTATGTGTTAACTTTTAACAAAACTATCCCGAAGAAGGTCCCAGTACATGTGATGATGATCAATATAAAAATCAAGATATATCATTTTATAGTTTAATATATATTCTACATTTTCATACCATAAAAATAGCCTCTATTGTTTTTGGATTATTTTAATCTATACAGGAATATATCACCCAGTGAGAAGGGGAAGTTGATGGTTTGGATAAATCTTTAGAAGGATAAATTATAGAATGTTTAAATATCTCTAGATAGGTTGGATCCTTTAAATAAACAAATAAGGAACTTTAAATAAGTGCCTCAAAATGGATCAAATAATTTTAAGATATATTTGGAGTAAAAAAGACTTTGGAAGAAGAGATCGATGCACTTAAATAAAAATTGAAAAATAACATTGATGTAAATGATTTTCAATTGGAATTAAGATCCAATAAGATCAAGTAACATGAATCTTTGTTAAAAAACAAAGTTAAGTTGCGTGGAGAGTAATCTTAAATGATAAAGAAGGTTTTTGAAGAGAATGTGATTATGATTGCAGATAAAAAAATAAACCCTCAGTATGATATATCTAGAATTGGAAGTTTAGTTGGCCAATATTGAGAAGACACATATTGAGACTTCAAAAAAGAAGGATATAGTTTCTACTGCAACTTAATGATCACTATAGGATTGTAAGTTTAAAATACCTATAACCTATGATAATAAGATCATGAATTCATTTTATGATCTATCTCAAGCATTTAAGAAGAAACTCGTACCATCCATAACATCTTGTAATAATGTTTCTAAATTCTTTTTCATAAACATTGTAGTTTTAAAAACAAAATATGAACAAGTATATATGGAGAAAGGATAGAAAAAACCTACCAATATGACTAGGGTGGATAGAAAAGGGTGTGTGGAAGCTGGATCCCCATAAATATCCCAACAAGATATGAATAAGACCCAAAAACTTCATATAGAAGAAATAAAAAGATCAAGGTTTGTGGGTTAGTGTTGGTGTTGTAATAGATTCGGGCATTGTACATAAGATTGTTGTTACAATCCATTAAATTCTAAAGCATAAATAAGTCCCATGTCAAGGGGGAGCACGACAGAGAAGAATATGAAACATCCACAGGTTAAGGAAAATATGTATACTACAAATAGATTTTGAAATCTTGAAAATATATATGGTTCATGCAGTGGTAGTGGTCATAATAATAGAACATGATCGTCTCAAAATTTATCTAAAGTAGATGAGAAAATAATACCACATAAGTTTTCCAGGAAATAAGAAGAAACATTGGGAATAAAGTAGAATAATGTTGTAAACAAAATTTCTCCCAAGAAAAATCATAAGAATACCTTAGATTATAAATCCAAGAAGTTAAATATAAGTGCTTCATCCAAAAGTACTATTAAAATGGATGGAAATTAGAAAAATCTATATAGAAGATCCAAAATTTCTACCAATGTTTCTAATGACATGTCAGTTATCTAGATAAAATAATTGGAAAGAATACAGAAAATGAAAGGTTAAAAATTTAAGGCCGGTGAAAAAGTAAAAGAAAATATTCTACATGATGAAGATAAATTATATGAGAGGTTATTAATAAAAGACGACTCATGTATTAAAGAAGTTATATGTGAGAGATGTGACAAAGCTGGACATTGTAAAAAACGTTGTTTAAATATACTTCCAAAACAAAAAACAATCCTTAATAAGGTCAATAATGCATCATCTATAAAGATTATTACAAATAAAAATATAATGTGAATATATCCATACCACCCTAACATAAATTAGAATAGAAGTTTAGATGTAGAAGCATGAAGACTAGAGAAAATGAAGCAACTTTGTAAAGACCCAGACCCCGGTATCCTAGAGCCAGTGGTTACTTTAATACATTGGAATAAGATACAAGGAATCACATTCCAGAGGAACAAATAGTTTATTAGTCTTGATAAACTAGACACATAATTTAAATTCACATTACAATTAAAAACATAAAATAAACAAAGTGTTTTCTTTGAGAATGTCATTATTACTCATAATGTATCCCTGTATATCAATCACAAAACACTTCCTGGTATCCTGGGGAAAATAAAATAGAAGGGTAGATATCATTTGCTCAATAATGGTAAGAATAAAATAAAATATATCATGAATAAATAATAATAATCAATATGGAAAGGAAAATTACCAAAACACATGCCATTTTATCAATAAACAGAGCATAATATGGAGGAAATAAATGATGATCAAATAAATCCATATAAATAATCACGTAAGCTTGAAACTTATCGATGAATAGTATAACTAATCAAATAATAACATGAACATCAATAAATGATCTCATAATAATGGAATTCATAATCCTAGACATCTAAAACATACGATCAAGTCCTTTAATAAGATAATTTAAATTTGTGGGTAGAGACTCGTCTAATTTTTCCAACCGATTTGTCTCATGAGACATGTTGATGAATCAAGGGGATATCTATAACTAGGACCTACCCATAAATTACTAATTTAAATGAATTAATAATATGAAAGGGGTTACACATAATCAACATAAAAATTCATATTAAAAATCTAACATACAAAATGTTAATACTTACCCCAATCAAATAAAAATAATCATAAATCATCTAGAGTAATATGGTGAATGGTAATAAAGTTGTAAATACTTAGTAAAAAAGATCATAAACCATTCAAATAAAGAATAAGGATGATTTCAATAAAACATATCCCCAGTGGATCATGATTATAATAAAGAGTTAATTTTTTTTGATGAATAGAAATACCATAAAAATGTCATTAAAAACATTTTTGATAAAAATGGCATTTTCACTTTGAAAATACTTTTAAAAAATTCAAAAAAATATTTTGAAAATAATTTAATTTGAAAATAACCGTTTAAAATTATAAAATAATATTTAAAACATTTAGTGTACATAACTGTGGGAAACATTGTTCTCCATACACGTTAAAACAAATATTCCTTTCACATTTTCGATAAAAGAAAAAAAACCTTGTTTTAAAAATTATATGAAGATTTCTTTCAAAAAAAATTGTAAAATTAAAAATGGGTAAAAATTTATTTAATAAATAATTTTTCAAATTTTTAAAACATTTTTGAAAACCTTTTTATAAATCATGGATTTTGATGAAAAGGGATTTTCAACTGAAGAGAGAAATAAATTCGGATTTTCTTAAAAACATTTTCTCAATCATTTTAAGTTAAAAAGTGGTAAAATGGTACTATTACTTGAAAATTTCATGAAAAACTAGATAATAATAAAATACATTTATTTTAATATATAAATATCAAATAATTCTCTCAAGGGAGACTTAAACAAAAACAATCTTGGATAATGATGAGATTTTGAAATAAACTCTTACCACTTTGGTAACTTTTGAATCATAAGACCCATAAAAGAAATCACTTAGAATAAAAATTTAAATACCATGAAGGAAAATATATTCATGATATAACATATAAAAAGGTGTAGTATATACACCACACAAATAAATAAGTTGTGAATATGGCGTATGTCTCACAGAAGTAAAAATGAGATGAGAAACCCTTACCTCTGGTTTGACTTCCTTTGTTTGTGTACATACCTCATATATAATAAATATGTGTTTATTATAAATATATAAAATAACCATAATAATATATCTCATACCATATATGATTTATTTATAGTATTTTATCACCTATTTATTAAAAATTCTTTGTTAAAATCACTGTTTCAGGTGATAATTGCTTCGTTTTTCATGTATGTTTTAGTTCGGTAATTTTGGTCCTTTTAATTTGATCATGGTTAAATCATCTAAAAAAATTTAACCATAATATAAATATCTTATATATTAATTATATATTATGTTTCTATTAATATATTAAAGTTATATATAGAAAATGGATTACATCATTTATATAGACGGTAGGTCGTACGTACGCATGAATGTTGTTTCCATTTTTCTCAAAGAATGAAATAAAAGAAAAATAAATATTAATTAACCTTTAAAAAATCGATATTATTTAATATATATCATTTATATTAATCAAATAAATCCTTATTACTATCCATGTAAAAAAATAAAAAACATTTCACATCGCTACGTGGAGGTGGTAGTCCACACGTATGCACAAGCAATGTTACTATTTTCTAATAGATTGGAAAGTAAGAATTTGGATATGATATTATATTTTAATAAGTATGGTTATATCATAAAAATAAAATATATTCATTAACTTTAAACTTACTACATTTCATTTAAATCATAATTAAAAAATGAATCACATCGCTTCATGAGGCGGTAGTCTGCCATACACACAAGTGACGTTATCATATCCCCCGTGGAATGGAAAGTATGAAGGTATATACAATATAATAATTAAAAAAGTATAATAATTTCATAAATTTAATATATATATATATATATTAAATATATAATTATACTATTCCTTGAAAGGAGGTTATGGAAAAAAATTACATCGGTTCGTGAAGTAGTAGTATGTCGTACACATGGTCGACAATTTCATTTCTCATTTGATGGAAGTGGAGATGGATCTGGGTTATAAAATTAAAATAATAAAATATTAGTATATATTATATACTTTTTTTATTATATTATCATAATTTAATAAGTTTTGAATAAGGTGGAAGAATAAATAAAACAAATACGCACATTTAATAATTTTACCTATTCTTCATAGAGCCTATTTAGGTTTATAACTAAAGCCTTATTAGGAGGGATTAATAATAAAACTAAGGTATTTAGGATATATTTAGGGAATTAATTAATTTATTTGAGTAGGTATTGTACAAACTAAATGGTTTTTTAACTGTAAATAGGGTAGGATTGGGGTGGCCTTTTGTAAATAGGGGAGAGGAGACACGTGGAATTTTTGAAAAGATAAAGTGGTACCCATGTTTTTTCCAATTAAAAAGCCTCTAAAATGGGTAATTATAAAACCTTATAGGTTATAAGGTCTACATATTTCTATAAAATGGGTTTTTGACAAGTTTTCAGTCATTTTTAAACCTTATCTTTTTAGTTTAACCCCCATTAAACTCATTTTTACCTTAACCGCGATAATTAATTTTTAATTTTTTCACTATTTATTATGGTAAAAAAATAATTCAAAATTATTAGATAATATAAATTATTCTGATTAAAAATATGAAACCATTTTTTTTCAAATTCAATTCACATAATTGGAAGAATTCAATTTAAAATTAGACTAGAGATGCGATGAAAAAACAGTTTTCCAAAGAGAAAATTCTCAAAAGTATAGAATGTTTTAATATCAAAATTAAATATTAAATTGATTAAAATAAACTAAATTATTTAAATTTTAATATAATTTATCTAATTTTACTTTAAATCCAATTTAAAATATAATTTAACTTTTCAAATAATTTAAATGAAAAGGCATTTTTCAATAAAAACTTTTTTTCACTATTCATCAAAAATTTAATCTTTTCAAAGGATCTCAAAAAATCACCCAAATATAATTTAAACATGTATATTTAAAAAAATAAGTTTATTTTTTAAAATAATTTTTTTAAATGTGTTAAAAATTAATTTTAAATTGTGTGTTCAAAGTATGACTAAACCCTTTTTTAGAAAAATACTGCTTTTTAGAAAACATTTTGTTTTCTTTCAAATGGTTATCATTATATTTCTAATAAATAGATAACCATTGAATTTATTTTATATATTTTTAAACCATATAAATTTCATAATTTATTTATTTGTATTAATACCTTCCAACTTAATGGATAGGTTATAATGGCCATGTTTAAATAATAATATTTTAATAGAGTATCGTGTTTCGTTTAAACCCAATTTTGTGTGCATTATAAGCTATCAAAGCGATTGAATTTATTTAAAAATAAATATTCCATAAATTAACAGGTTGTTATATTCTCACATAATATTTGTGTATCATTTCATATATTCTATTAAATATGATGTTCCTCTTTTAAAATATCGGGGTGTTACATTCTACCCTCTTAAATAAATTTTGTCCTCATAATTTAATAATGATCTTGGTAATAAAGGGTTTGTAATTTGAAAATACCTTTATTGAAAACCCGCATAATAAAAGGGGTTAATAAAACTTCCTCTTGATAATAGAGAAATAAAAGTATGAAAAGTCATCTAGAATAACACATTATTAGGTTTCCAAGTAGGATAACATTGGTGGTAAATGAAAACATGGACATGAAAGAGAATACTAAATCACAAGGATTAATATATAGAAATATATAACATGGTCATGAAAAAGTTAACCAACACAAAACCATAAATTTGTGAAGAGTTAAAATACTATTGATTCAATATAAATAGATGTAATAATGCAATATTTTTTTCTCAAGATATTTTTCCTAAAGTTGAGGAATTCTATTACCATTATGATAGAGAACAATAGAAAATATACTTACAACTTCATAATTTGGTTTTTATTTGATCAATTACTACTTAATCTCTTACTCTAAGAAATGAATATCCAATAGGAATTTTTATGCCCGAAGCACTAAAATTAACATTTAACATATCATTATCTCAATAAAATAATGAAAATTCATTCATTATATCACTAAAAATTTTCCAATACAAAAATGGTTAGCATAAGTTATCCAATAACACCCAAATTTTAACTTAATTCATTTTATAAATAGTTAACCTTAAGACCGGTCTAAAATATTTCTAACCAAATTCATAGTCCAAAAATTTAGAAGGGAGGTCACTAAATCAACATTATATTCCTCAAATAATATAAAGTGGCTCTTAATTTCACATTCCAAATATTTTAATACCTTGATCACCATAAAACCTTAATGAAAACATGTATGCTTATGAAAATAAAATCTTAGGTTATCGAATATATTCCATAAATCCAAACATGCAGTAAAATCCAACAATGATAACATAAATCACCAACCAATTTCAAGGTTAACAATACTATCCCATAAACACCTATTTATCATTATTATCTCAACATCAACCACATATTAATGATTATTTTCCCTCCATCATGTGTTTTCAAAAATGATCAACTTTCCATAGAATCACTTTTCTTGGTTATCGGTATTATTCATTAGATGCTTTTGGATCCTTAAAGAAAAGGTACTATAGTACAATACTTATACATTTTATTATTCTTATAATGATAAAATCATTGATAAAATACTTATAAAACATATTTATTGTTTCCAAATTAATATGGAATTTATATTTTTAAGACCATATCAATCGATTGAAACCTTATATTCATACTAGAGCCACTGTGATGATCTCTATATTTAATCAAAGCAAACCAAACAAGGATTCCCTGAGCAAGAACCATTGGTTCATAACTTATTCAAAGAATAATGGTTTTTATTTTGGTAAATTTGGTAAATAGGAATTATATATGAATAGAAATAAGACAATCACTTTAATTATTACACTTCATCTGTATCAATATCATAAGCTTGACCTTGATCCCTTAGATTATTCTGAGGTATATTCCCTTGATGCTTGGGAAATTCATTTACATAGTTACCCATATCCTTATAGTTTAATCATTGAACATTGAGAAATTTATTATCCTTTAAATCGCGATCAAGGTGGATTTTCTCTCTATTATCATAGAAAACTCTCATTCCCTTTAGTAAAGTACCAGGGTGTTTCTTTCCACAATTATCACTTGTGGGAAAATCCTTCTTTCCCTTCTTCCCTTTATCCATATTTTACTTTTTCATCCTCTTATTCTCTTACTTTCATTCAAAACCATAATACTTGTAGAATTATTTATCTATCTTGATAGCACCTGATATTATGTACTCATATGTTGAAAATTTTTGGGAGACTAATTCCCTTACAAGGATTGGATTTAACCTATCAAAGAAATGGTCAATCTTACTCTTTAGATTATGTACGTAGTCCGTAGCATGATTTATTAACCTTATAAAGTTTGATTCATACTTAGATATATTTTCATCTTCCTTTTATCTTATACTCAGTAATTGTCTCTCCATATCTTCATGTTGCTCGTGAGGAAAATAATTTTCCAAGAAGAGAACCTTAAAATCCTTTCATTCCATATTTTCTATTTATTATTCATCCATAATCTTTTTAATCAATGACCACAATTGATATGCATCTCTTGGGAGATGATAAACTTCCATGACAACCTTTTACCTATTATTACTTTCCAAAGAGAGAAATATATTCTCTAAGGAACTTATCTATTGCTTAGCTACAAATGGATTTGTAGTCCCATTAAATGATGGTGGTTGTTGATGCATAAATTGGTCTAACATTTTTAATCCACATGGTGGATCAATAGGTTACTCCATACAAGAAATTTTATTACTCATAACCTAAGTCAGTTTCCCCAATATAGTTATAATTTGATCAGTTCCGGTTTTAGTTCTAGCTCAAACTTCATTATCTTTACCAGGAGGGAAGTCCCTACATGGGGTACATGAATTGATACAATTTCCATTCCTTCCACTATGTTCCATTTATAAATAATTTAATACACTAGATTGACCATAACATTATGAATTATAATGTATAATCACAAAACTAGTGTGACACTTATAATAAATTGAAAATTTTATGCATGGCTAATCTCATAATCATAAACATGGTTTTTTTGGGGGAATTTTTCAAATCATATAAATATTTTTAAATCCTTCATGATGTTTTTTAAATAAAATGTGAATTATCCTAAGCATATACCTCAAGAGTTTCAAACCAGGTGTGTAGTAAGTCTCATTTTCATGTACTATGTAACACTTGATCCAAGCCTTATGTGCCTTTTTTGGAGTTATTACCCCTAGGTACATCTATGCCAGAACCATGTCCAATTGTAGTATTCAGACTAGGATGTATTTCTAGGAAAACCACTTAATCTCTACCTTACCAAAACTTTATTATGTTATCTTATAATTATAATTATCCTTAAAGTAATTCATATGGTCATATTTCCTAATCTATGTTTTCCTAAATCTTGTTCTCAAGGTTTCTACTAAACTTCCTCTGATACCAACTGTAAAGACCTTAACTGTAGTAGCATAGAGCTATTGGTTAATTTATTAAATTTTCATAAGATACAAGGAATAACATCATGAAGGAATGAATATTTTAATAGTCTTGGTAAACTAGATACATACTTTAAATTCAATTTATAATTGAAAACATAAAATACACAAAGTGTTTTCTTTGAGAACACCATTATTCCTTATAGTATATCTCGGCATATCAATCACAAAACACTTCCTAGTATCCTAGGGAAAATAAAACATAAGAAATGGGTGAGATCATATTCTTAGTAAGGGTAAGAATACAACAGAAGATATCATGAAAAAATAATTATAATCAATATGGAAAGGTAAATAATCGAAACACGCGTCATTTAATCAATAAAATGAGCATAATATAGTTGAAATAAATGATGATCAAATAAATCCATATAAATAATCATGTAAGATTGAAAATTATCTATGGATAATCTAACTAATCAAAAAATCACATGGAAATCAATAACTAGTCTCATAAATATGGTATTCATAATGTCTAACATCTAAAATATATCTTCAAGACCTTTCACAAGACAATTTAAATCTATGGGTAGATTCCCATCTAATTTTTACAACTAATTTGGCTCATGAGACTTATTGATAAATCAAGGGGATATCTATAACTAGGACCCACCTGTCACTTACTAAGTCCAATGAATTCCTCATATGAAAGGGGTGAAACACAATCAACATAAACATTCATATTTAAAAACTAACATACAAAATATTAATACTTACCCTAATCAAATAAACATAATCATAAACCATCCAGAGTAATATGGTGAATGGTAATAAAATTTTAAATACTCATTCAAAATGATAATAAACCATCCAAATAAATAATAAAGATGATATCAATACAACATATTCCTAGTGTATCATGAGTAAAATAAATAATTAATGTTTTTGATGAATATAAATACCATAAAAATGTCATTAAAAACATTTTTAAAAAAAATAACCTTTTCACTTTGAAAATATTTTTAAAACAAAAAAAAATATTTTGAAAATAATTTCCTTTTAAGATAGCCTTTGAAATTTATAAAATAATATTTAAAACAATTATTAGTCATAACAAAAGTAAATTGTGTCCATGTCATACATGTTAAAATAAAGATTCCTTTCACATTTTTGATAAAATCCAAACAAGGCTTATTTTTAAAATGACATGAATATTCCTTTAATTTTTTTAAAAAAAGGTTAAAATGGATAAAAATTTCTTTAATAAATAACTTTTAAAATTTTAAAAACATTTTTATAAAACATTAATTATGATGAAAAATTATTTTTGATGGAATATAAAAATAAATTCAGATTTTATTAAAAACATTTTATCAATAATTTTATGTAAAAAAGAGTGTAAAAATTATAATATTGATTTAAAATTTAATTAATAACCATAGGATAATAAAATAGATTTATTTCAAGATAGAAATATCAAATAGTTTTTCTAACGGAGACTTAAACAAAAATAATCCCAAATAATGATGATATTGTGAAATAAACCCTTACCAATTTGGTAACTTTTGAATAATAATCCCTATGAAAGAAATAAATTGAAGTGAAAATTTAAGAACTATTGAGGGAAATATATTAATGATATAACATATCAAAAGTGTTAGTATATACACCACACAAAGGAATTAGTGATGAATATGATGTATGTCTCATGGAAGTAAAAGTGGGACGAGAAACCCTTATCTCAAGTTTGACTTCCTTCATATGTGTCTGAACTGCCAGTATAATAAATATAGGTTTATTATAAATCTTTTAAAGATCTATAATAATATATCTCATATCATATATTATTTATTTATAATCTTTTATCACCCATTTATTAACAATTTTTTGTTAAAATCACAATTTCGAGTGATAATTACTTTGTTTTTCATGTATGTTTTAGTTCGATAATTTTGGTCCTTTTAATTTGATTGTGGTTAAATGATATAAATAATGGTAAAAAATATAAAAATATCACATATATTTTATTTATATTAATATATTAAAGTTAGATATAGAAATTGGATTACACTATTCATGGAGACGATAAGTCGTACGCATGCATGATCATTGTTTCCATTTTTCTCAATGGATGGAAAATAAGGAAAATAAATATTAATTAACCTATATATAATAACTATTATTTAATATATATAATTTATATTAATCAAATACATATTTATTACCATCCATGTAAAAATAAAATAAAAAACATTTCATATCGCAACGTGGAGGTGGTAGTCCACACGTACACACAAGCGACGTTATTATTTTTGAAAAGGATTAGAATGTAAGAAGTTATATGTGATATTATATTTCCAAAAGTTTTTTCAGAACATAAATACCACATATATTCATTAAATTTAACCTTAATATCTTTCCTATAAAGCATAAGTGACAAATAAATCACATCGCTTCTTGAGGTAGTAGTTTATCATACACAAAAATGAAGTTATCGCATCCCCCATTGAATGTAAAGTAAGAATATATATGTGATATAATAATTCCAGAAGTATATAAATTTCATAAATATCATATAAATAATTTAAATCCATCATTATATCCATCCTTGAAAGGTGATGATGGAAAATGACTTACATCGGTTTGTCAGGTGGTAGCCCACCATACACACGATTGATAATTTCATTTCTCATTTGATGGAGGTGGATATGGATATGGGTTATGTAATTAACATAATAATATATCAGTATATATTAGATAATGTTATTATTATATTATAATATTTTAATAAGGTTTGAAGGAGTTGGAATAATAAATAATATAAATATGAATGTTTAAGAATTTTACCTCTTATTTAGAGAGCCTCATTATGTTTACACCTAAAGCCTTCTTTATGGTATCCCACCTTTTTTATTACATAACTTTTCATTATATTTTACAAATAGAGGATCTTTAAAGTCTAGAGTCTTGGAAATCAGGAACAATAAAACATGAAAACTTAAAATAATATTTTAAATACCCTTTAAAATCTTCTTGAAAAGTTCATCCTATGTAAAATTATTGTATATCATAACCTGGAGACATACATCAAAGGAAAGGGTGAGCTGAAGGCCCAGTAAGGAAAGTAAGGGAATCAGTTTACTTGTGATATCAATAAGAACTTGATAAAAAACATAAAGACATAAGAAATGGAATTAGAGGCATTTGATAATGAAAATAACTTGAATCATAACTTGAATATGTGGATACAAAATTTAATTTATACATTCATAAACATATCACCAAGGTTCATCCCCAAGGAGTCATAAAAATTACCAAGGTTATTCACCAAGGTATCGTGAAACTTGTCATCTCTAGAGATTAAATTATTTATCCAATATATTATAGTTCTATCAGGGATCACCCTTAATATGTATTTAATTTAATTTGATCCACATAGATCATAATCAAACATTTCATAAATAACCCATAGAGAATAAAATAAATGGGTTTCATTTCAAAATCGTGACATTTTAAAAGTTCTTAAAAACTTGATCGTTATGTCATTTATAACCCATGGAAAGGGAGTGAGGGTTATATGTATATCAATTCCATAATCAAATAGATAAATTTTATTTATTGATTAATACCCCTGTAAATTAAAATAGAATTGGGTATTCACATAAATAATACAAGATAATTTCTTGAGAAAAAGAGAGAAATTTTGAGACGAAAATTCTACAGCATAACGACTATATAACATGGTTTTATAAAAAATTGAAAAGAGAGAGGACAAGAGTAAACCACTCATAAATAACTCATAATACACTATGAGTATATAATAAAAATAAATAAGATCATGGTATGGATATTTTAAGGAAATACCATATGAAAATGAAACTCGAAGAAAAAGAGAAGATGTGATTTCTTTTACAAAAATTCAGCAGCCTAACAGCATCACTTAAAAATTTAGAAAATAAGTTGATGAGATCGAAAAGGGTATCTCATCAATTGAACATGAAATGGACATTAATAATGATAGAGAAGAACATACACCAATAGAATGAAATAGAAACTAGAAGACATAACATAAAGGAAGTCATGACTTAAAAGAGGAGAGTGAAAGGTTCCCTTACCTTGAAGAGTGACTTCAAAAGCTCTAAGGTTTGGACTTTGGGGGATTGAGGTAACCTTGGTAGGACTCCTTGGGAGGTAAAAAGACCATATCTTCATTGAGGGGAATTTTGGAATGAAATTAATGAGTGAATGGCTTGGTATTTATAGGGAAAGAGAGGGAATATTTAATTAATTTCCAAGGGACACCTCATCGGTGGTATTTGCAAAACCATGGGCTTACCCATGGTATTTTCCCATGGTATTTTCCAATTGGGACACCTCATAACATATATTACTATTCAAAAGTCTACCATATTTATTACATCATGATCACATCATCAATGATGTCATTAAACACCTGAAACTCAAAACTGTATTTTTACTATTCACCGAAAATTCAACTGTTTCAGAAAAATCCCAAAAATTTACCCTAACCTAATATCGATGATCTGAATTTAAAAATTAACTCCATTTTATGAAAATAATTTTCTAAATATTTTTAATTTAATTTTTAAATAAAATCATTATTTATTTAAAAAAGAAACTCTAAAACTATATCTTGTTTTGTAACACCTTAAAAAAGTAATCAAGGTCCCATAAAATTATCATATAACCATAATACAATAAATTAAAATTTTATGATTACATTTTATGAAAATAAATTTTCATTTTAAATTATTAAATTAATTATAAAATTTTAAATAAAATATTTATGACATACAAAAATACCAAAACTTATACTATGATTGTTTTTTCACTTTTAAGATGTTCACATTATATTTATACATTCATGGGTGAAGTTTCTATTTTTTTGGCTGATTACTATTTATTACTATTCATATTATTCATAAGGGTATGTTACTATTCATACTTTACTATTCACTAAAAATCATGTTGATCTTATTAGACTCTAAATTTCTTACTAATCACAACTGTAGAAGACCATTTTTTGAAAATCATTTCACATTATTAATTATTTAAAGTATACAAAAATATTTTAAAATGCCATTTTTCCAAAATTCGTCAATAATATGGAACTTTTATAAACTCGTCCTATATTTATTTGGAAATTTGAAATTCACAAATTTTACCATAAGAAGAAATAGAAATTTTATTTATACCAAGAGATTACAAAAGTATTTAAGGCCTCGTTACATAGCCCCTTATAACACCTGCATATGACCTAAGTGTAAGGTGTGCTATGGTGATAGAATCTTGGGGCGGCTCAGACAATATTGCCTGAGTGGTTATTTCAATCAGCTTGAACTTCTCCCTTAAGTGATTCTGTTCAAGCTTCACATGTTGAAGCTCAACTTGGGCTTGGTCTAGAGCAAATCCCAAAGATGATACCTCCTTCCCAAGCTCTGACAGATGGGCTTCGTACGGCCTGAGTCTACCGAATGAGGCCATCAACTCTTCTTTCTGTATTAATTAACCAATATCACTTGTATTTATAAAGAATAATTGTAACATTAAGATTTTAGTTTCCAATGGTCATATTGACTAATAGTCATATTGATCAATGGTCATATAACTGTCGAAACCCAATGGTATCATTTAATTATAGTCACTTCATTAATTAAAGGACATAGTTTTGTGGAGTATAAAATAAAATAACAGATAAACTTAGGAAAAAATATTATTCAAAAGTTCAGGTCGTTACATTCTTCCCCCCTTAAGAAATTTCATCCCTGAAATTTTAACTTGTACCCTAAGAAGAGAAATGGTGCGGGTACTTTTGACTCATAGAATCCTCTGGTTCCCACGTGGATTCTTCACATTTTTGGTCCCTCCATAACACATTAACAAGGTGGGTAGTCTTGTTGTGTAGAACCTTGTCCCTACAATCTAAGATCTCCACCAGATGCTCCTCATAAGAGAGGTCATGTTCCAGTTGTACCACCTCTGGATTTAGTACATGTGAAGGTTCAGGTATATACTTCCTCAAGAGGGATACGTGGAAGACATCATGAACTTGTGCTATATTTTTAGGAAATGCAAATCGATAGGCCACTGCTCCTACACGATCAAGGATTTCATAGGGGCCAATGTACCTAGGGCTGAGATTCCCTTTCTTCCCAAACCTCAAGACTCTCTTCCAAGGTGAAATTAAAAGAAAGACCTTGTCATCAACATCAAAATCCAAGTCCCTTCGATAATTGTCGACATAGCTCTTTTGTCGACTCTGAGCAGCCTTAATGTGTTGCTGGATGGCATAAACCTTTTATGTCATATCTTGCACAATATTAGGCCCAAGAAGCTTTCTCTCACTAGCTTCATGCCAGCAAGTAGGAGTTCTACATCGCTTACCATATATATCTCCATATGGTTCCATTTGAATGCTCCAGTGGAAGCTATTTTTGTAAGAGAAATCAACTAAAGGGAGATGTTGATCCCATCCACCTTTAAATTTCATTGAGCTTGTTCTCAGCATATCCTCAAGTGTTTGAATAGTCCTTTCAGATTGGCCATCAGTTTGGGGGTGATAGGTCGTACTAAAATTCAATTTAGTGCTCAAAGAATGTTGAAGACTTATCCAGAATTTTGATGTGAACCTTGGATCATGATCAGATATGATAGAAAGTGGAACTCCATGCAGCCTTACCACTTCCTTCACATAAATCCTGGCAATTTGATCAAGAGAGAAATCTTCCCGAATAGAGATAAAATGGGCAGTCTTGGTGAGACAGTCCATAATAACCCATATCACATTGTTTCCTTTAAAAGTTCTTGAGAGACCAGTGATGAAGTCTATAGTGATATTATCCCACTTCTATATTGGTATGGGTAGTGGTTGCAATATCCCTTTAGGAAGTTGTCACTTTGCCTTCACTTTCTGACATACTAGGCACCTTGAAGTATAGTTAGAAATCCCCCTTTTCATATTATCCCACCAATAATGATCACGAAGGTCCCTATACATTCTTGTACTTCCAGGATGTATATAGAAAGTAGAGCTATGAGCTTCATCCATCTTCTCATTCTTTATTTCCAGAATAGATGGAACACATAGTCTTGTACAAAATTTTAGTACACCTTCTTGATCAATATTGAACTCAGGAAACTTCTCATCCTTCACAGCCTCAAACTTATTCTGTAATAAAGGATCTTCTTTTTGAGCTTTCTTTATCTTCTCTAGTAATTACAGTTGACAAATAATTTAGGTTAGGGTTAATGATGTACCTTGCCTTATAATTCCCATGTCCAGCTTTACTAGGTCATTGATCAAATGATCTCTTTGAATCCTCATAATGGAAAGAACAACTAGGTATTTCCTGCTTAATGCATCAATGACTTTGTTTGCTCTTCCAGGATGATAATGAATTGAAAAATCATAGTCTTTGAGAAGTTACAACCATCTCCTCTATCTCATGTTCAATTCCTTTTGTGTAAAAATATACTTCAAACTTTGATGTTCTATGTATATATCACATTTCTCCCCATAAAGATAGTGCCTCCATATCTTTAGAGAAAAAAGTACCGCAGCCAGCTCCAGATCATGTGTAGGATAGTTCTGCTCATGAGTCTTCAACTATCTAGATGCATAAGTAATGACTTTTTCATTTTGCATGAGGATGCATCCAAGATCTTTCAAAGATGCATCGCTAAAAATAACAAATCATTCTCCACTTGAGGGAAGAGTTAACATGGATGCAGTAACCAATATCTTCTTCAGCTCTTGGAAACTTTCCTCACACTCTTTTGTCCAGATGAACTTGACCCTTTTTAAAGTTAACTTGGTTAATGGATTCAAAAGTCATGAATTTTTTTTCACAAACCTCCTATAATATATCGCTAATCCAAGGAAACTAAAAATCTCAGTTATTTTTGTAGGCTGAGACCACTCCTCTATAAATATTTTCATTGCAGGGTCAACTGTGATTCCTTCATTCGTAACAATGTGCCCCAAGAAAGCAACTTGTTGTAACTAGAATTCATATTTTCTGAACCTTCCAAAAAGCCTCTCCTTCTATAGAGTTTTCAAAATAACCCTTAGATGATCCTCATGCTCCTCATGAATTTTTGAATATATCATAATATCATCAATAAAACTCACCATAAAGTTATCAAGGTAGTCCTTAAAGACTCTATTCATAAAATCCATAAAAATAGCAGGTGCATTAGTCAGTCCGAAGGCCATAACAACAAACTCATAATGCCCATATCTTGATTGGAAGGCAGTTTTTGGAATATCTTCTTTCTTTACCCTCAATTGATGATAACCAAATCGAAGATCAATCTTAGAGAATAATTGAGCCCCACGAAGTTGGTCAAATAAGTCATCAATTCTTGGAAGAGGGTATTTGTTCTTCATTGTGATCCCGTTCAGTTCTCTATAATCAATGCATAGCCGCATTGATCCATCCTTCTTCTTCACAAAGAGAACAGGTGCTCCCCAAGGAGACACACTCGATCGGATAAAACCCTTCTCCAAATGATCTTGGATTTGTTTCTTTAACTCCTCCAACTCCACATTTTCCATCCTATACGGGGTTTTGATATCAGATGGGATCCAGGTATGACTTAAATGGAGAACTCTACCTCTCTTTTTGGGGGAGGTCCGGGTAACTCCTTAGGAAATACATCAATGTATTCCTGGACGATGGGGACATTTTCTATCCTCAAACTCTCATTTCCTTCTTCTTATTCATCGATTAACTCTATAAAGAAATATATAGGAGGTTATTCTAGACAAATATCAGGTTTAGATATCTCTCCATGGAAGATAATTGTAGGTTTTCTATTCAAGACTACTAAGATTTCCTTGCTTCTGCATTTTATCTTAGCGTTATACTCTGAGAGTCAGTCCATCCCCAGTATAATGTTGAATTCCATCTTGGGAATGACTACTAGATTTGCGATAATATTGTTTTCACCAAAGTAAATACTAGAGTTTCTAAGCACTGAAGATTCTTGGATAATCCCACCAAGAGTATTGACTAATAACTCTACTTTTAGAAAATTGGGGGTTGATTCTAAATTCTTTGCAAACTTGGAGGAAATAAGGGAATGCATAGAACCAGAATCAAACAATGTACTTGCTAGCTTTGAGAGAAAAAAAATAGTACCTACCACCACATCATTTGGCGCTTCAACTACAACTGTAGTGATTTCAAAAGTACGACCTTGTTCCCTTGGCCATTGTAGAGGCTGATGGTGATTCCCCTCCACTGCCCTCAGATTTGGACAGTGATTAGAAAAGTGCCCAAGTTTCCCACACTTATAGAATTAGACATCAGGTATGGCCTG
The DNA here is from genome assembly GCA_963277665.1 of Viscum album. Taxonomy (NCBI): domain Eukaryota; kingdom Viridiplantae; phylum Streptophyta; class Magnoliopsida; order Santalales; family Viscaceae; genus Viscum; species Viscum album. The sequence goes on along the minus strand of OY728163.1, from coordinate 1,641,333,674 downwards.
CACCATCTTCCCCTTGTCGTTAGTGTTGGAAAGTTGTGGCTTTACCTCACTACAACAATTCCGCGCAATGTGGCCATCTATACCACACTTGTAGCACTTCCCGCTCCTGAGCAGGTAGTTCCCCGAATGCTTCTTCCCACGTTTATTACACATGGGACGTTGCACTTTCTTGACTCCTCTTCCCTGATCAAAACTCTTCCCTAAGCTTGGATTCATCAATCTCTTCTTTTCATTGGATTTACGAGACCATTGTGTCTCACAAAACTCTAGTTCAACTTTCATCGAACTCCAAACAATCTCCTCATAGCTATCATAGTCTTGGTTGGCTAAATTCTTCTGTAGATGAGGTCTCAATCCACAAAATAATCTATAAACCTTACCATTTGGATCCATGGAAAAGCTAGAGGTATATGGGGAAAGTCTGGTGAATTTTATCTCATAGCTTCCCGCAGATTCATTCTCCTTCTTCTTCAGCTCGATAAACTCCTTCTTCATTCTTGTTCTCATTGATCTAGGGAAATACTTATTGAAGAATATCCCTTTGAACTATTCCCACTCTATAGCTTCAACTTCAACCCTTTCCACTAGTAGAAAAAAGGTCTTTAACGTCGGTTTTTTTTTATTTTTTACGTCAGTTTTTAATCGACGTTAAAGTCGCCGATGTAAAAAATATGACTTTTTACGCCGGTTTTTGTAAACTGACGCCAAAAACAAATTTCAATTGCTTTTTTGCGTCGGTTTTGTAAAAAATCGATGCCAAATAAACTCATCCGCGTCATTTTTGGCATCAGTTTCCTTAAAAAACGACGCCAAAAAGTTTAAAAAATAGTTTCGGCGTCGGTTCTTGAAAAAAACAGACTCCAAAAAGAAATTTTTATTGTTCTATGTTTTAGAGCATTTTCTAATCTTCGATTTGACTGGTCGTGGAGCTAAAACGGAGTTACGGATCAAAAGTTATGGCCGTCGGAAGTTGAACATGTCAAAGTATCGATTGATACAATATGTTTTAAAGAAAACAAAATAAACACAAATTAAAATCACATACACCAAATGATATAAAATATACATAATACTTCAAACACATTTCGATTATTTTTCGAACTTCCATTGAAATGATATGTTGTTTATCATCATATCTCTTATATTTAGCGTAGATCTCATGTGATAATAAAAACGACGTTCGATAATTAAACTTACACCAAGCTTGGTAAATCTCATCCAAATATTTTATATTTTTAACACGATAATAAAAGTAAATCATCATTATATGAATTCTAATCGAGTTGCTTATAAATGAATGACATTAATAATAAAGAAAATGAATGAATAGAATACGTACCGTATTCAAATTAACGATTGATGCCGCATTGAAAACTTGATTGAATCGAAGAGGATGAAAATGATGAATAAAGGAGAAACATATTTATATATAGTAAATGAAAGTATTTTCGATTGAGTTGTATGAAAATATAGGTGGGATTTTAAAAAGTTAAACACGCGTTGTGAAAAAAATTGAAATTCTGATCCCACGTATTAGTGAATACTATTTGGCATCAGTTTTGTTTGAAACCGATGCAAAAGAGGATATATGTTGGTCTTCTGGCATCAGTTTTTTAAGAAAAACTGGCGCCAAAAATTGCAATCGATATCATTTTTGGCGTCGGTTTTTAAATAAACTGATGCTAAAAAGATAAAAAAATACGTTTCGCGTCGGTTTTTTTTAAAACCGACGCGAAAAGTAAAAATAAATTGTTTTTCACGTCGGTTTTTAGAAAAATCGACGCGAAAAACAAAAAACAGTATTGGCGTCGGTTTTTATGAAAATCGACGTGAAAAGTAAAAAAAATTATTTTTGGCGTCGGTTTTTATGAAAATCGACGTGAAAAGTAAAAAAAATTATTTTTGGCGTCGGTTTTTACGCGAAAAACAAAAAAAAAATTGGCGTCGGTTTTTATGAAAACTGACGTCAAAACATAAAAAAAAAATTACCATGTTTTAGAAAATTTCTTAAGCTTCGATTTGACTAGTCGTGGAGCTAAAACAGAGTTACGGATTAAAAGTTATGGCCTTTGAAAGTTGGACTTAATTAAGACTTCTTTTAGAGAAGATCAACTTCCAACATCCATAACTTTTAATCCGTAACTCCGTTTTTGCTTCATGACTAGTCAAATCAAAGCTTAGGGAATTATCTATAGGACTGTAAATTTTTTTTACATTTTTGGCATCTGTTTTCATAAAAACCAACGTCATAACTTTTTTTTTATTTTTTCGCGTTGGTTTTTAAAAAAACCGACGCCAAAACAAATTTTTTTTAGTTTCTGGCAGCGGTTTTTAAAAAAACAATGCCAAAATGTATCCGCAAAAATATTTTACAATGGTTTTTAAATAAACCGATGCTAAAAAGATAAAAAAAAGTACGTTTCGCGTCGGTTTTTTTAAAAAACTGATGCGAAAAGTAAAAATAAATTGTTTTTCACGTCGGTTTTTAAAAAAACCGACGCAAAAAACAAAAAAACAGTTCTGGCGTTGATTTTTATGAAAACCGATGCGAAAAGTAAAAAAAATTATTTTTGGCGTCGGTTTTTTTAAAAACCGATGCGAAAAACAAAAAAAAACAGCGTCGGTTTTTATGAAAACCGACGTCAAAACATAAAAAAAAAATTTACCATGTTTTACAAAATTTCTTAAGCTTCGATTTGACTGGTCGTGGAGCTAAAATGAAGTTACGGATTAAAAGTTTTGGCCTTTGAAAGTTGGACTTAATTAACACTTCTTTTAGAGAAGATCAACTTCCAACATCCATAACTTTTAATCCGTAACTCCGTTTTTGCTCCATGACCAGTCAAATCAAAGATTAGTGAATTATCTATAGGAATGTAATATTTTTTTACATTTTTGGCGTCGGTTTTCATAAATACCGACGTCATAACTTTTTTTTTTATTTTTTCGCATCGGTTTTTAAAAAAACCGACGCCAAATCATTTTTTTCATTATTTTTTCGCGTCGGTTTTTTTAAAAACCGACACTAAAACTATTTTTGTTTTGTTTTTTGCGTCATTTTTTAAAAAACCGACGCCAAAACGTATCCGCAAAAATATTTTACCTCGGTTTATAAGAAACCGACGTCAAATTGACGACGTTAAAAATGATTTTTCTACTAGTGTGCCCTTGTGTTTTCAATAAGTTCCCACCACTGATCAGCTTCTCTCTCTAAGCGATAAACAACCAAGGTAACTTTCTCTTGTTCAGAACAGCAGAGCACAGAAAATATCTTCTCGATAAAGCTGATCCACTGTTCAGCAATCAATGGGTCGATAGATCCATTGAAGGTTGGTGGCCGTTGATGCATAAATAACTCAATAGAAAGTTGTTCCCCTCACGGTGATATCGGTCTCTCATCTTGATTCAAGTTATTTCCCATAACTTGAGTCATTTGGTTCATCATTCGCATGAAAGTTTTTATTTCGGCTTCCATCGGAGGGTCGTCAGTGCATGGTCCATTGTGGTCACCATTTTCACGGTTCCTCCTATTTACTGTCATTTTCTAAAAGAATAAAACCTTAGTGAGAATATTAATTCATTTGTGAATCTTTTAATTATAAAGGATTTTATGTCTTAAAAATTCATTCTTTAAACAATTACATTTCTCTATAAATATTTCATAATGATTCATAAAAAGCTTATGATTAACCAAACATATTCCCTGGGAGTGTCATAATAAAGAGTAAATAAATGCCCATTGTCGTGTACCAAGATACCCCGGGTAAAGCTCGAAACTCCTTGTCGGAGTTTTCAGTCCTAGGTACATTTGTGCCAGAGCTACCTCTACCTGCTTGTATCCAGACAGGGATGTATTTGTTTGATAAACCACTTACTCAATACTGACCAAAATACCAGGAAGTTTTACTATATTTAAAAATTTATATAGGATTATTCCTAAAGTTTTCATAGCCTAATTTCTATAAATAACTAAACTATCCTTTGATACTAACTATGGAATCCTGCCTTTTTTATTACATAACTTTTCATTACATTTTACAAATAAAGGATCTTTAAAGTCTAGTGTCTTGGAAATTAGGAACAATAAAACATGAAAACTTAAAACACTATTTTAAATCCTCTTGAAAAACTTCTTGAAAATTTCATCCTATGTATAATTACTGCATCTCATAACCTGGAGAGATACATCAAAGGAAAGGATGAGCTGAAGGCTCAGTAAGGAAAGAAAGGGAATCAATTTACTTGTGATATCAATAAGAACTTGATAAAAAACATAAAGACATGAGAAATGAAAGTAGAGGAATTTAATAATGAAAATAACTTGAATCATAACTTGAATATGTGGTTACAACATTTAATTTATACATTCATGAACATATCACCAAGGTTCATCCCCAAGGTGTCATAAAAATTACCAAGGTTATTCACCAAGGTATCGTGAAACTTGTCATCTCTAGAGATTAAATTATTTACCCAATGCATTGGAGCGCTATCAGGGTCCACCATTAATATGTATTTAATTTCATGTGATCCACATAGATCATAATCAAACATTTCATAAATAACCCATAGAAAATAAAAGAAATGGGTTTCATTTCAAAATCATGACATTTTAAAAGTTCTTAAAAACTTGATCGTTGTGTCATTTATAACCCATAGAAAGGGAGTGAGGGTTATATGTATGTCAATTACAGAATAAAATAGACCAATTTTATGTATTTATGAATACCCCTAGAAATTAAAATAGAATTGTGTATTCCCATAAATAATACAAGAGAATTTCTTGAGAAAAAGAGAGATTTTGAGATGAAAATTCTACAGCATAACGGTTATATAACATAGTTTTATAAAACATTAAAAAGAGAGGGGAAAAATTCAAAAACTCATAAATAACTCATAATATAGTATGGGTATAGAATAAAAAAATAAGATCAAGATGAGATTTCTTTTACGAAAATTCGACAGCCTAACGACGTCACTTAAAAATTCATAAAACCAGTTGATGAGAGCGGAAAGGGTCTCTCATAAATTGAAAATGAAATGGATAGTAAGAATGATATATAATAACATACACCAATAGAGTGAAATAGAAACTAGAAGACATAACATAAAGGAAGTCATGACTTAAAAGAGGAGGGTGAAAGGTTCCCTTACCTTGAAGAGTGACTTCGAAAGATCGAAGGTTGGGAACTTGAGGGCATGAGGGAACCTTGAGAGGACTCCTTGGGAGGTAAGAATACCATATCTTCTTTGAGGGGTATTTTGGAATGGAATGAATGAGGGAATGGCTTGGTATTTATAGGGAAAGAGAGGGAATATTTAATTAATTTACAAGGGACGCCTCATCGGTGATATTTACAAAACCATGGGCTTGCCCATGGTATTTTCCAATGGTATTTTCCACTTGGGACTCCTCATAACATATATTACTATTAAAAAGTATACCATATTTATTACATCATTATTACATCATCAATGATGCCATTAAACACCTGAAACTCAAAACTGTATTTTTACTATTCACTGAAAATTCAACTGTTTCAGAAAAATCCCAAAAATTTACCCTAACCTAATATTGATGATCTGAATTCAAAAATGAACTCCATTTTATGAAAATAATTTTTTAAATATTTTTAATTTTTTTTAAATAAAATCATTATTTATTCAAAAAAAACAACTCTAAAACTATAACTTGTTTTGTAACACCTTGAAAAAGTAATCAAGGTCCCATAAAATTATTATATAACCATAATACAATAAAGTAACATTTTATGATTACATTTTATGAAAATACATTTTCATTTTAAATTATTAAATTAATTATAAAATTGTAAATAAAATATTTATGACATACAAAAATACCAAAACTTATACTATGATCATTTTTTCACTTTTAAGATGTTCACAATATATTTATACATTCATGGGTAAAGTTTCTATCTTTTTGGCCGATTTTCTATTCATTACTATTCATAAGGGTGTGTTACTATTCATACTTTACTATTCACTAAAAATCAAGTTGATCTTATTCGACTTTAAATTTATTACTGATCACAAATGTAGAAAACCATTTTTTGAAAATCATTTCACATTATTAATTATTTAAAGTATACAAAAATATTTTAAAATACCCTTTTTCCAAAATTCATCAATAATATGGAACTTTTATAAATTCATCCTACATTTATCCGGACATTTGAAATTCAAAAATTTTACCATAAGAAGAAATATCAATTTTATTTATACCAAGATATTATAAAAAGTATCTAAGGCCTCATTACATAGCCCCATATAACACCTGCATAGGACCTAAGTGTAAGGTGTGTTATGGTGATATAATTTTGGGGTGGCTCAAACAACATTGCCCGAGTGGTGATTTCAATCAGCATGAACTTATCCCTTAGGAGATTCTGTTCAAGCTTCACATGTTGAAGCTTAGCTTGGGCTTGGTCCAGAGCAAAGCTCATAGATGCTACCTCCTTCCCAAGCTCTGACAGATGGGCTTCGTATGGCCCGAGTCTACTGGATGAGGCAATCGACTCTTCTTTCTGTATTAATTAACCAAGATCACGTGTATTTATAAACAATAATTGTAACGTTAAGAGTTTAGTTTCCAATAGTAATATTGACCAACAATCATATAACTTTAGAAACCCAACGATATCATTTAATTATACTCAATTCATTAATTAAAGGATATAGTTTTGTGTAGTATAAAATGAAATAAGAGACAAACTTAAGAAACAAATATTATTCAAAAGTTCGGGTCGTTACATTCTTAAGAGAGATTTATAATACAAATAAGGACTCTAGGATGAATTTATGGAATTAATAAAGTTATTTGGTAATGTATTGTCTGAAATAAAGGGTTTTGGAAGTGTTAAGAGAGGAGGAGAGGGGTGGCCTTTTATAAGTGGGGGAAAGGACACACATGGAATTTTTGAAAAGATAAAGTGATACCCACATTTTTATAATTTAAAAAGCCTAAAAAATGGGTCATTATAGAACCTTATGGATTATAAGTTCTAAATATGGCCGTAAAATAGGTTTTGTATAATATTTAGTTAATTTTTAACCCTTATCTTCTTTGTTTAACCCGAAGTATACCCATTTTTACCTTAACCGTGGTAATTAATTTTTATTGTTTTCACTATTAATTATGGTAAAAAATTAAGTTGAACTTATTAGATAATATAAATTATAATTATTAAAAATATTTAATACATTTCTCTAAATATAATTCACATAATTTTAAGTATATAGTTTAAAATTAAACCGTGGACGCGGCGAAAGGGTAATTTTTCAAAGAGAAAATTCTCATCAATATAAAATGTTTTAATATCAAAATTCAATATGAAATTGATTCCAATGACCTAAATTAGTTAAATTATAATATAATTGAGATAATTTTAATTTAAAATCAATTCAAAATACAATTTAAATTTGTAAATAATTTAAATGAAAAGTCAATTTTCAATAAAAAATAGTATTTTCACTATTCATCAAAAAATTAACATTTTCAGAAAATTTTAAAAAATTCACCCAAAGATAATTTTTAAATTTAGATTTAAAAAATAAAGTTTTTTTTTAAATAAATTTTCTAAAGGTGCTAAAAATTAATTTTATATTATGTGTGCAAATCACGACTAAACATCTTTTTAGAAAAACATAGTTTTTTAGAAAACATTTATTTTAATTTCAAATGGTTTTTATTTTATTTCTAATCAATAGATAACCATTTAATTTATTTTATACATGTGTAAACCATATAATTTTCATAATTTATTTATTCTTATCCACACCCACCAACTTAATAGCTATGTTATAATGGTCATGTTTAAATAATAATATTTTAATAGCATATTGTGTTTTGTTTAAACCCGATGTTGTAGGAATCACAAGCTATTGAAGTGATTGAATTTATTTAAAATATATATATATTATAAATTATTGAGGTGTTAAATACTCATCTAATCTCAGTGTTTCATGTTATATATACTATCAAATATGATGATCCTCTTTTAAAATCTCGAGGTGTCACTAACTTGGATGAGAAAAATATCTCAACCTTGATATTAACATTAAGAAGAAAGGATGGTACACCTTATTCCCATGATCTTTATGCACTGTATAAGTGCTTAAAATTTATATAATTAAAGGTGAAGTGAGTCCTCAGGGGGAGAACCCAAGAGGCATTGAGTGTTGTCAATTTTTGATAGAAAAGATGAAGAAGTCGCCATCCTTGTATGATTCCTTAGTTGGTATTCAAATACAAATATGATAGAGGATCATATTTAATGAAGTTGAGAAGTGTGTTTTCATATCCTGTGCATAAAGGATAAAAAATATAACATCTTGGTTTGATCTTATAATTGGTATTCTGAAGAACAAGTATTGAAGAATATCATCCTTGGTGAAGTTGTGAAAGTTTTATAATATAGATAGTCAAAATATAAAGATATATTCTGTTGTATTATCCATATTAGAACATCTTGAAATATATTTAATATATCCACCATTATAAATATGTTGAGTAGTGTTTCCCTTTAGGGGGAGATAAATGAATAGATTTGAAGTTACTACTAGAATCATTATTTCAATTGGAATCGAATCTAATTATTCTAGAATGTGCCTAAATAGCATGTCATTATAAAAGGTATTCTTTTCATAATCTACCATCCTTGGTTGTCAAAAATAATAAACTTATAACAAAGGTGTAGTAATTGAATTAATCAATGAAATAATAAAAGTGGAATAATGGAAGTGCTCTAAAGCCACTCATCCTGCTTTTTGCACTTGAATGTTTTTGATATATTTGATGAAGTGAGTGCAGGAGTTTCAGGATGACTGTTCTTAAAAAGTTTTATAAAGTTTCATATCACATTTAGTATCTTCATCCTATAATAAAATTGGATAACCCTTGATGAAAATTGTATGTTTTCTCATTTCATGAGGTATCAAGATTAGTTGGTAAAGGAGAACTATTTCTCTAAATCAAATCCTATTGTTTTCTACATCGAGCATGGCTCATGTTGACATAGAGTGAAATAATGGATAACACATTGCTTAAGTATGAACCGATACCCTTTTCCCATGAACTTTGTATTTCTTGTCAATAAGGTAGAGAGAAAGTGAAATGAAATTTTTGAAAAGTAAAGGGAAGAGATTCACATATTAAAATATTCATTTATAAATAACTTTAAAGGTATCAGAAAAAAATACAAAGGGTGGTATTAAATATCCCACTTTGTGTATGAGTTGTATTTTTTGTCAATGACTGATATTTTTTGTCAAAGGTGGTCAATGAAATAACAATATTTCATTGATTTCAATATGTTTAAGAAGTTAGAAAGAAATAAGTTGTTGGAAGGGAAGTATCCAAGATATCCAAGATTGATATCAAAGTGATTATAGCTTGGATGAATGAATGAATAATAAAGTACTCAAGTCCTATTATCTAAAGGAAGCCCTTTTTAAGACTTAATTTAGTAACTCGAACAATTTTTGAACTGGTCTTAAGTTCAAATACATGTGTTAATAGGGTGTGAAACATTTTTTACATCAATGAAGAAATAATATGGTGAAATAAGTGAAGGCAATGAAATAGTTCTATTATTTCATGACATTTTGAAAATGAGACCATGAAAAATAAAGTATATTTTTCTATGAGGATTATTTTAAGGTGATGTTGGTTTGGGATTTGATAATTGGCTTAGAATTCTACTATATAGTTAAAATTATTCTAAGTTCATGATGGGGTATTTAACCAAAAAAAGGGGGCCAACCATTATAAGCCATAAGGGGCAACCCATTAACAACTCATGTGGGACCTAAGGGGTTAACCACATGGGAGATCCAGAAAAAATTCTTTCACGATGGCATGGGGTGTGAGAACCTACATGATAGGCGTGGTGGGCATGCATACTGCCCATTGGTCATGCATAAGGTGTGCAAGGAGTACCCTAGGTGGACTATGTAGGTTATTCAAGACCAGTGATGGGTGTGTGTGGGTGTGTATGTGGGTACTGATCCCCACTACCTTATCACATTCGGACATTGATACATATTGATTTATTAAGGAGCAATAAACCAAAAAATGGGTAGATGTGGGATAAGAACAATGTAGGACATTATCCCCCTATCATTAAAAATATGTACATAACCATGGAGATCCAATCGGATCAATGCGGACTAGCTGATCGCTATCTTCGTCATCTTCTTCCTCCAATGACACTCAAAGGATTCTATTTGTCAGATTTCATGCTGGAAATCCATTGATTGATCTCAAGGACACCCTAGTCATTCTGAGGCTGAGATAATGATATGATGAATCCTCTTTCATGCGTTCTATACTTTTCATACAATTAGGATATCAAGGATTATGTAGATATCTAATGAAAATGAAGTTTCAGTCCACTATTTAAATATCCAAAATTCATGGATGAGTTTGAGATTTAATAAAAAATGATGAATCGTGAAATTACATTGCATGCACATGTGTAATTCATTGTGAAATTTAATTTGAAAATATTCCATGATTATCAGTGTATGTTTGACAAAATCCCCAAGACTCAGTGATTTAAAATATGACACAACACTTTTTTATGGATCATTGAAGACATCCTTGACTTGGAATTATTCACAGAGGAATAAGGCTGTGGAACTTTCCTATAAAAGGAGAGCCTCCAAGCTGAGGAGGGTTACTGTCACTCGTGATTCTTAAGAGAGCTCTCATTTTTCTGGAAAAAAAATCCTCTCTGGATGTTCTTTTGTGTGAGAAGGTAAGAATATCTGTGAGCCTCCTAGGCTATGAAAAGTGGAGAGTTTCAAGTTTTGGAGTTGGTTCCCTAGAACCAACTTTTTTAGTACTTGATTTCATGTTTTTCTTATTAAATAAGTTTTCTTATCACATCTTGATTATTCTTCTATATGATATTTTTATGTGATAATGTCATTAGAATATATGTCTAACTAAAAGTTCATAGCAGTTACCCATATGATGAGAACCTAGAGGTTCCAAAAAAAATTTATTGAACCTTTTTCTATGGCTGGTTGATATTCTCTAATGGGAAATAGACAATACATTCTATCAGAGGTGGGAGGATCATAAGACATTAAGACACCTTCTCATGGTGTTCGCCTTTGGCAATCTCTAAGATAAAAGGTTATAAGAATAGGCTCATCAATAGGAAATCCACATTTACATGTTTCATTGGATGTTTCTATCTATGTATGTGTGTATTGATCCTTAAACTATAAGATTATCATTAATGAATATCATGACTCGCGTACTTTAATGTATTAAAAAAAATAGTGACAATATATGTTCACTGTGAAGTAGCATACATTGGGTGTGTTCTAAATGATATAACATTAATGGATAATGTGAGAATGGATTTATCACTTTTATCTTTTGATGAAAGTTAATATCTCAAGCTCTTTAATTGGAATGGATCCACCTAAATAAATCCATGGAAATGGTGTTTGATGGGTGATTTAATTTTAGGAAAGTTAAAGAAAGATACATCGAGCGTATAGATTGATGGTACTGGCATGAAACCTACTTGATTTGAGATATTATGATAAAATTATTATATTACATGGTAAATATTTGTAAGATTTTGGACATCATTGTGACATTAACTTCTTTCTCTATGGATTCCTTGGCGTGTTTCTAGATGCTAACCTTTGACTTTAGGTAGTTATTCCCAATTCCCCTGAGAAATAGTCCTAGAGGGTCACACACTTAGTGTATCTGTAATATCAGTTAAATTTTATTATTGAATTTAACAAGATATAATAAATAATATTTATTTGGGTTTGATTTATTGGCATAATTTAATCACAAGTTATTTGAAATAATAAATCGAGTTAAATAATAATAATAAATATTAGTTTGCAAGTTTGGTGAATATAATATTTATTATATTTATCATAGAATAATGTTGTGGAATTTATTTAATTAAACAGTAATTATTTAGATATTGATAAATACTGATGGAGGAAATCAAACCGAGTTTAATGGTCAAATTAAAAATAATTAATATTTATTTATATTTTTAATGTGTTGCACATTTCAGGTGATTAATAATAATATTATTATTATTAATGGGCATGGGGTCAATTATGAATATTAAATATTGTTAGGGGATTGTGTGTGATTTTCCAAACCTAAAACGGATATAATAAATATTAGTTATATCACTTTTATAATTTACTTTTGGTGTGCACAACGGATAAAGAGAGACTGGATCACACACTAGAGTGCACTCTATCTTCCTCCTCTCTCAATCCTTAAAGAGAACACTAAGGGATCCTCATCTTCATGAAGAATACTACTATAATCAACCAAAAACAATGCAAGTGATCAGGATCATTCGTACTAGCACCCAATGTTTCTATGGCATTGATCAAAGATTGTGGTTCACATGTAGATCTTCGCTAGAGGGAATCTGTACTTGGAATCATATAGTGCAATGACTGTTTGATGAGTTATATTCCATCAGATCATCAATGATAGTAGAATTAAAAGTTAAGGTAATTATATATCTTCTCATAAATTAATTATAAATCACGTGTGAGGATCCTCTCCCTATGGTTCCAGCGTATTAATGCAATTTATTAATCTGCTATTTTTCATTAGACATTATCTCATGATCTTGTAAATCAACAATTACACCTGGTTTAAGACTAAAATCCAAGTTAGTCATACCTTTAAAGGATTCTTCTTCTACACCTGAAACCTAGAATTGGCATCAGAGTGGTCACATGTTTAATTTATAATTATTTATTATTTGTTGATTGATTTCATTGGTTTTCATTTTCTTTTACTTAAAATAATTCTTTTTAATATCCAAACAATATCGTATCTTATTTTATTTTTTCTCAATAACATAACCATTAACCAATTAATGATTAAAAATAAAGAATCATATAGAGAATACCATCTAGATGTGATAAAAGTTCTTCCGGGAGAAAAACATAGTACATATCATGTACTTGATGAGTACAAACTGTGTAGTTTTTCTTCACAATGACATATTTCGTGATAAAGTCAGATAGATCCGATCTAATCGGATCTAAGACCCAAAAAACATATTTCCATTTGGATCTAGATAGGTTAACACGTGACTTGAATAACTATATTCTATGTAACCACTGTACACGATGTGTAGTACCCCATGTCTCACGGTTAAGAATATAGGGTGTCCCAAGAGAGTAGTGTATTGGATACACGACATGGGGACTGCCAAGATATACAATATGAGGTTACACACCATGTATTCCCAGTACATTCCATGTACCTTGAACATGTCCAAGGCAGAAAACATGACCAGATTAAGGCATGTGCTGTGGACATGGGAAGAAAACAAGTACATGCCATGTACTTTTGTACACATCATGTAGTCTTCTTCCAGACATTGTTCTCAATTTTTCATAGAAAGAAGAATTAAATGTATAATTAAACCTATTGATTATATGTTCCACATGTTGTTCATTTTAAAATACATTCCATGTCATAGGATTAATGGCATGCACGTCACAACGCATGAAAAATTGCAATATTTATTAACCTACCAACTACTTTAGAAGTGACGAGTAGGGTTGAACTATAGAGAGAATGTGAGTAGACGCTAAGAATATCCCCTTGGAAAGATGTTCAGGCAGATGAGTTCTTAATGTGATTAACAGCTAAAGAGTTCTAAAAACTAAATGAATATTTAAAAATGACTATTTAAATTAATTAAAACTATCGAAGTGAACTAAATTAAGTATGGAAGAAACTGGTGAAGATTGAAGTGTCGAAGTCATGGCATCCATTCAGGTGCATGAAATGCCAATTATTTAATTCTCATATCTAAATATTTATTTATTTATTTATCAATGATTTCAAATTTAATCAAAATACTATCAGGTATCCTTATCTAATGTTAGATAGTATTCTAATTTTCACACAAATTATCTGTCATTTCGTTCTTTGTCCTGACAAATAATTTCCGCGTCATTATAGCACTGAATCACTTGATGAAATACAACAACTCATTTCTCAAAAAGTCTAATTATCTACCTGCATCAGATTTTCTCATATGAGATTACTTATTCGATATCACTCATTCAAGTTTGAAGGAGAGCGCACACAAAATATTAATTTTTTCAATTAATATATTTATTTATTTAGAATTTTCTCACTTGCTTGATCAAATTCCAAATAAATAAATTCTCTCATGAAATCCTACCCATAATTACTTATTAGGTATCACACGAACAGGCACCAAAGCATGTGTGCAGAGCCTAATGATAATTAATTTAAATGTATATATAATTAATTAATTAGATATCAAATTAAAATTAATTCAAAAGGAAATCAAACATGGTTCAAAAATAATTACATACAATTATCGTCATTTTCATCACAACTCCGACACAAAAGAATTAGTCTCCCATGAATAAAAAAACACATAAAATTATAAATAGTTTTCACTATGATTGTGTCATCGTAGTTTTCACCACAAGTCACTATCAATGATCACAAAATAAAAATAACCACTTCGCTGATCGCCGCAACATCGAACCACACCATTGCACCACTGCAAAAAATGATTGGATCTTTATTCTCTCTTGGCGAACATTTCTGATCTCCGAAAGTGAGGAAAACCTCTACACACATTGATGATGCGCCTGACCGCCACTACGCTCTTAGAATAGAGGAGGTTGTTCATTGGTTGTTGTTCTGATCAACGGAGTAGGGATCGTTGATGGCTGCTGGTGTGCTCTGTCACGACCTATCCTCCGGGGCCCGTATCATGACTACCCCAAGCCCGCCTTCCATAGGCTAGGGGCTGGCGACTAGCACCAAAGGCGTAACTCTTTAAAAACTGGGAAGACATTGCCTTTATAAAACGTAAACAAACACAACCAGAGAACAAGCGGAAGCAGACACTAAGTAAATTAATATAACAAGTGTGTTGAAAGTACAAAGGGGCCGAAAATACAAGCCCAACAGAAAGGTACAACTACAACAGAATGTAAAGTACAACTGAAAAGACAACAGCTGAATGGTGAAGCAGCTCCTGGATCGTCCTCCGGGTTCCTACCTGTATGGTAGGTACAGATGGCCACCTCAGCTCTCCAAGTCCGTCTGTCACCTCTGGGTACTGTCTCGTCGTGAAGTCCACCTCCGAGTACCGTACAACTCTACAAGCCTCAACCATGACCAGTGTTGTCTGTCGTCTGCAACCAACACAATGAGGTGTGGGTGTAGCCCATGCAGGGGTGAGTATAACGATACTCAGTAGGGACCCTGAGACCCTCAAGGTCTCACTAAATCCAACAAGGATAAACCACAAAGAAATATCTTAACAGATAACCTTTACTTAGGTATATGCCCATACATATACATAAGTTATCAAGTAACCCATCTCAATCATGAGGAAAACACAAAGGTCATTGACTCATCTCAAACCAGGATTTTCATTATCGAAACCACAACTGCTGGAGAACTCCTCCTCTGTCGAGTACAGTGGCCATGTCACGACTCCGAGGTGCTACTCACTAACCTTAGACTGCTAAGGTACTCCTCTTGTCGAGTACCGCGGGTCTGCTGCCAAATATCGGGCGCTCCGTCCGTTGTGGGTCTGCCGCCAAATATCGGGCGCTCCCCCCTAATAGCCTACAGAGGTACTCCTCCTATCGAGTACTGCGGGTCTGCTGCCAACTACCAGGCGCTCCGTCTGATGTGGGTCTGCCGCCAAATACCGGGCGCTCCGTCCACTGGGCTAATCGAATCACTCTGAATCGAATCGGTCAAGCAGTCGTCAGGTCTACAGCTAATAGGTCTCCGCACTCTGTACGCTCGTCTCTGGGAGAGTCCGCTCCACGAGCTACTGGTCATTACTTCCAAGTGTCACAAAGTCTCATGTAGAAGTATCACAAAGGACCACCTCATCATAGGGGTCTCAATGCAACAGACAGCGCGTCAATCGGATGCCCGGTCTGTGAGTTATTAGATTTTTAGTCCCGGGGGCCCGGTTGGTTTTGTGTACGAACCAACCCGACCGTATCTCAACTATACCCCGAACTCCCATGGGGTATACTCAAAGGGACAGCTATGCTCCAAGAGTACTGGCACCGCTGATGGTTCATCAAACGGACGTCTGGTTCCAAAGATATGGCCCAAGAAGGTAATGGGCCAGTAATGAGCCCGGGTCCGGTCCGACCCGGTCAGACCAATTCAGCCAAACCCAAACTGGACTGACCTGGTCTGGGTCGACCCGGTCAGACTCGTTGGGTCTCACTCGGCCCATTGGGCGCGTCAGCCCGCTAAGTTTTGACCCGGTCCACTGGGCCTGGCCCAACGGACCGCAAGGGCGGTTCAGCCTGATAGTCACCACGTAGGTGGCTCGGTAACTTGGCCCGGGAGACCGGGACGGTTTGACCAGTGACACCGCGGGGGCGTCATGGGCCGGTTCAGCAGGCCGGTGACCGGGAGGCCAGCGGGCAGACCGCGCAGGGCGCGGGGCGGGCCGGCTGGGCTCCGGGCTGGCCGCGGGTGCATCGGGCAGGGCGCGGGTGCACCAGGCAGGGTGCTGAACGTCGGGCAGTGCGTGGGGGCACGCTGGGTAGCATGGCAGGGCATCGCAGGGGTGCCGGGCTGCGCCGGCATGGTGTCGGGGGGCGCCGGGGTGCGCCGGCAGGGCGCCGCGAGTGCTCCGGCAGTGCGCCGGCAGGGGCGCGGGGCACCAAGTGTGCGCCAGGGAGCCGTGGGGGAAGCGCAGTTCACAGAGGTCGCGGGTAGCGCGGGCTTTGTTCGCCGCCTTCGTCGCCATCGCCTCATTTCCAAGTCGTCATGGAGTCATCACAAAAAGAACAACGGAGGGGTCGGGCCATGTTGTTTTGGCTCAGACCCTCCGCGTTTAGGGTGGTAGCAATAGGTTATCACAAGTATGAAGCACAACAACCACCGTTCTTCGTTTTGAGATAAATGAAGAACATGGGAAAGGTTCATACTTTAAATAAAATAAAACCCCTACCCCTTGATCGTCGCTCATTGGCAGAGTCGCGGAAGGAAGACGATGAAGACCATCGTTCATCGCATCCGCCACATGTCCCCAATTCCAAGTTGCGTCGGTTCGTTGACGATGTTGCGGAGGATAGGTGTCTGGGGAAGGAAGGTCGAAGAAGAATCGCGTGGAAGATCGTCGTTGGCATTCTTCGCGTTCTTCATTGGAGAGGATAATATTTCCCCAAGTGTTGGGCGTCGCGATACTTTACCAGTGCTTCGTCGCTTGGTGAAGTCGTCCCAAAACCTTCTCCCAAGCTCCCTATATATAGAAGAGGGGGAGAGGTATGTAACCATCATGAAATTTATGACGATTCATTTATTTGGAACCTTCCTAAATTCCAATGATGCGGTTACTTAATTTAAAAAAGGGGTCGGGCGAATTAAATTGTGTTGGCGCAATTTAAGAGGTGTGTTGGCACAACTTAAGAGGGGAGGATGCCAAGAAGTTTCCCCCACATAGCCTGCATCAAAACATAAGACACAAATTAATTTTATGTTGACAAATAAAATTAAGTGACAATAATTAATTTCACGTCGACACATAAAATTAACTAATAGCAATTAATTTTACGTCGACCCATAAAATTAGCTGAGAGCAATTAATTTTACATCAACACATAAAATTAATTGAGAGAAATTAATTTTATGTCGACACATAAAATTAATTAATGGGGGGGTTGAGAGGTTTCCTCTCCCTCCCCATTAAATGGGAGGTTAGGTTGTGGCGGTCCCACCTCCAACTCCCAAGGGAAGGTTTTAACTAACTCACTCAACACATGGCAGCTGAAAAAAAATAATGTGTTGTACTTTATTTTATTATTTTTTTTACAAAAAGATAAAAACTAACTTTTATTCCCGCTCATCTGCCATTGAGGTGAAAGTATTATTAAGCGAATATCGGCACTGTGATTTCAACGGTGCCCTTGGAATTCGATTCCAAGCACCAGTTCAAAAGTTATAAAACGCCGCCCGTACGTTTACTGAACGTAGCCGAAAAAAAGTTCAGAAAATTATTATCAGTCACCCTCAACCCACTGCGGTCAAGGTTAGGCTCTGCCTAGAAGAAACACACCCCAACGAACACAACGGTACTCTTGGATTTTCAATTCGAGTTATTGTTTAAAAGTTATGAATTTTACAATAAAATAATTGTCACTTAATTATTTTATTTACGGCCAAAAACTAACTTTCCCAGGTGGCCCGCACCGGCCAAAGTTGGCATCTTCTTAAAGAAAGCATACCCTCACAAGTTCATTGGTGGTCTCGGATTTTTAATCCGTGTTACCATTTTTGAGTTATAGGCATTTGAAAAATAAAATAACTTTATTTAATTATTTTATTTACGGTTATGCCATTTTTGAGTTTTCTCACAGGAGGTCTGCACCGACTAAAATTAAGTCACGCCTAGGGTAAACCCGCCATCCTGAGCACAACGGTGCCCTCAGACTTCTGATCTGAGTAACCGTTTAAGAGTTATTCCACTTTTTTAGAAAAACTGCTAACATGCGTTAATTTAAGCTTAACAAAACTTCAGAAAATTATTTCGGGCACACCGGACCTCGGAATTAGGTGCCATTAGAAACTACGTACTCGTAAAATTCCAAAGAATTTAAGAAAAAAAAATCCTTGAAATTTACGGGCCTTTATAGTATTCTCACCTCAGGGCTTTACGTTCCCGTAAAGCTACAACACAAACTAGGGAAACTAAAGGAGGTACCGAGCACGCATCTGAGCCTCCCTGCTCCCAAGTGTTCTCTTGGAGGTTCTCGTGCTGCCAACGAACATGCACTGGAGGAATCAGCCATCCACGAAGGACCCACTCCTGTCGATCCTCGATCTCCACCAGAACCTCCGTGAAGGTCGCCCCATCGTCGATGTCCCACTCCCCGTGATCGATGAAGTGGGTCGGGTCGTGCACGTACCTCCTCAGCTGAGATACGTGGAAGACGTCATGCACTCGGTGCAACTAAGGTGGAAGGGCCAGATGAAGCTCAGAGATAACTTACCGCCCTGGACAAATCTTCATAGTCCACATCGAGGTGAGACCCATAAGAAAACGTGGTCGCCATCCTCGAACTCCAGTGGTCTCTGTCTCCTATCAGCATAGGACTTCTGTCTGCTCTATGCAGTCTTCATCTGATCATGGATGATCTGCACCTTCTCCATCATAGCCTGCACCATCTATGGTCTTACAAGAGCTCCTTAGATTTCCCCTTTGCCGAAAAAGAGAAATCTGGTCTCATCCTCTGGATGAACCACATTCTTCACCTAATACAGTCAATCCTGACATAAACGGTACAATTCATGTCTTGTATGATGTCGTAAGGCCTCGACGCTACTACCAAGAGATCCAACCATCACTCTCACCTCCAAGGGTTGAGTCACACTGTCGGCATTAGTGTGTGGTCACTAGGTCTCCTCTAGTAGGAATCTCGAAAGCGAGGGTCAGGTCAATAGTTTTAACCAGAACCTCTCAGTATCAACCATACAAAAGTGAAGGAAAGAAAACGTCACAGTGACAAGTGTCTTTTATTACTGCAGTGCAAGTACAAAGACACACAACAACCACAAACAACAACATCATGGAAACTAGAAGCACCAAGAACAAAGGCCTTCATGCCTGGAACTAGTCCCGCTCCTGTCCACCTGCTTCCGGAACTCCATAGTCGTATGCTTCAGCTGCTTGAAGCTATTCTCTCCTATGTCCACCTGCTCCCAGTGGTCGGGTTGGTCCTCCAGGTGGCGGTGGTGGAAACAGCTCGAAGCGTCGTCCACCACCAGCTGCATGGCCAGCTCCTCTGCCACGGTCGCCTGCTCCTTGTGGTCCACCTTGATCGAACCTCAGCCTCTGCCTAGGAGGTCCTTCATCTATCTGCTGATCGTCTGTACGGTGGGTTGGACAGTCACGTGCCATGTGACCAAGCCCACTGCAGGAGTAATACTGCCCGCTCCTGGCATGACTGGCTCTGTCCTCACTCTGGTTTCCCCGCACAACTGAACCTGAGTTGTGCAGTCGGCCACCGGTGGGTCTGGTCCTCTTGGACCCCTATGTCGTCTGTCTACTACCAGCTACAGAAGACTCTACTGCCAGTCGACTAGTGGTGGGTCCCACTACTGGAGACTGCTCTGCAAGGAAACTCTCCACTAGAAGGGCTCGCTCCAACACTACCATTTGTGTCAGAATGTTGTGGGAGATAACTGAAGCTCTGATCTCTCGCCTGAGTCCCTGCTCAAAGGTTCAAGCCCTGAAGAATGGGTCTCGTACCATATTAGTGGAGTAGGGCGAGAGGTTTGTGAACCTCGCTGAGTACTGAGCTACACTCATGCTTCCCTATTGCAGTTTAAGTAGCTCCTGTATCTGCACCGCTCAAAGGGTGGCTGGTATAAACTCTGCCCGGAATAGGCTCTCTAAGTCTGCCTATATAAGTGATGCCTCGTTATGCATCTCGAGAATCAGGCTCCACCATCTGCCTACTTCTACCTAAAGGAGGCTGGCAACAAGGATCACCATGAAGTCCGTTGGTGTACCTACTAGCCTGAACACTCTCACCACAACCTCCAGCCAATCTGCAGCCGTCTGTGGGTCTGTCTCTCCCCGGAACCTGGGTGGCCTCTGGCGCTGGAAATCATGTAGCGCACTCAAGAGGCGTGCATCGCCTATTTCTGGGGCTAGTGGCATCGGTGGCCCAATGGGTGGTAGTACCGCTGGTGCCTCCGCTGGTGCCTCAACTGGAAGAGGGCCTTGTATTGAGGCCTCATCGCTCGGCGGGATATCAGTACGTACAACTCTCATGGCTCTAGTTGGTCTTCCGCGGGGAGGCATCCTGAAAGAAACAGATGTGACACGGTCAAAAGACTATACTTGGTGAGTTGACCTGGTTTGAGCTGACTTTAAGAAAACTTTTGGAAATATACACGCAATCAGTGTTTTTGTGCACTAAGTCGGAAATCATAAGTCAGGGTCCTGGTGTATGGATACGTCGGCCTCCGCACCAACACTGGACTCCCTGAACTGAAAACCACACTCAGTATGCTTAACACTATTGCTTCACAGAAAATAAAATATCAAATTCCTAAGTTCTTTGGTAGAACCGACTCCTCTGATACCAATTTATCACGACCCGTCCCCCAGGGCACGTATCGTGACTACCCCAAGCCCACCTTCCATAGGCTAGGGGCTGGCGACTATCACTAAAGGTGTAACTCCCTAAAAACTGGGAAGGCATTACCTTTATAAAACGTAAACACACACAACCAGAGAACAAGAGGAAGAAAACACTAAGTAAAGTAATATAACAAGTGTGATGAAAGTACAAAGGGTCCGGAAATACAATCCCAACAGAAAGGTACAACTACAACTAAATGTAAAGTACAACTGAAAAGACGATAGCTGAATGGTGAAGCAGCTCCTGGATTGTCCTCCGGGTTCCTACCTGTAGGGTAGGTACAAATGGCCACCTCAGCTCTCCAAGTCCGTTTTTTACCTCCGGGTACTGTCTTGTCGTGAAGTCCACCTCCGAGTACCGTCCATCTCTACAAGCCTCAACCACGACCAGTGTTGACCGTCGTCTACAAGCAACACAACGAGGTGCGGGCGTAGCCCGTGCAGGGGTGAGTATAACAATACTAAGTAGGGACCCCGAGACCCTCAAGGTCTCACTAAATCCAACAAGGATAAATCACAAATAAAGATCTCAACAGATAACCTTTACTTAGGTATATGCCCATACATATACATAAGTTATCAAGTAACCCATCACAATCATGAGGAAAACACAAAGGTCATTGACTCATCTCAAACCAGGATTTTCATTATCGAAACCACAACTGCTGGAGAACTCCTCCTCTGTCGAGTACAGTGGCCCTGTCATGACTCCGAGGTGCTACTCACTAACCTTAGACTGCTGAGGTACTCCTCCTGTCGAGTACCGCGGGTCTGCTACCAAATACCGGGCACTCCGTCCGCTATGGGTCTGCCGCCAAATACCGAGCGCTCCCCCCTAATAGCCTACAGAGATACTCCTCCTATCGAGTACCGTGGGTCTACTGGCAACTACCAGGTGCTCCGTCCGCTGTGGGTCTGCCACCAAATATCGGGCGCTCCGTCCACTGGGCTGATCGAATCACTCCGAATCGAATCGGTCAAGCAGTCGTTAGGTCTACACCTACTAGGTCTCCGCTCTCCGTACGCTCGTCTCCGGGAGGGTCCGCTCCACGAGCTACTGGTCATTACTTCCAAGTGTCACGAAGTCTCATGTAGAAGTATCACAAAGGACCGCCTCGTTATAGGGCTCTCAATGCAACAGATGGTGTGTCAATCGGATACCCGATCTTTGATTTATTAGCTTTTTAGTCCCGGGGGCCCGGTTGGTTTTGTGTACGAACCAACCCGACCGTATCTCAACTATACCCTGAACTCCCATGGGGTATACTCAAAGGGACGGCTACGCTCCAAGAGTACCAGCGCCACTGACGGTTCGTAAAACGGATGTTCGGTGCCAAAGATATGGCCCAAGAAGGTAATGGGCCAATAATGAGCCCAGGTCTGGTCCGACCCGATCAGACCAACTCGGCCAAACCCAAACTGAACCGACCTGGTCTGGGTCGACCCGGTCAGACTCGCTGGGTCTCACCCAGCCCATTGGCTGCTTCATCCCACTAAGTTTTGACCCGGTCCCCTGGGCCTGGCCCAGCGGACCGCGAGGGCGGTTCGGCCCGATAGTCGCCACGTAGGCGGCTCGGTAACTCGGCCCGGGAGACCGGGCCGGTTCGACCAGTGACACCACGGGGGCGTCACGGGCCAGTTCAGTAGGACGGTGACCGGGAGGCCAGCGGGCAGACCGAGCAGGGCCCAGGCGGGCCGGCTGGGCTCCGGGCTGGTCGCGGGTGCACCGGGCAGGGCGCAGGTGCGCCAGGCAGGGTGCTGAACACCGGGCAGTGTGTGGGGAATGCCGGGTAGCATGGTAGGGTGTCGCGGGGGCACCGGGCTGCGCCGACATGGTGCTGGGGGGCGCCGGGGTGCGCAGGCAGGGCGCCGGGGTGTGCCGGCAGGGCGTTGCGGGTGCGCCGGCAGTGCGCCGGCAGTGGCGCGGGGCGCCGGTTGTGTGTCAGGGAGCCGCGGGTAGCACTGCCTTTGTTCGCTGCCTTCGTCGTCGTCGCCTCATTGCCAAGCCGTCATGGAGTCATCACAAAAAGAACAATGGAGGGGTCGGGCCATGTTGGTTTGGCTCGGACCCTCCGCGTTTAGGGTGTTAGCAATAGGTTCTCGCAAGTATGAAGCACAACAACCACCGTTCTTCGTTTTGAGAGAAAGGAAGAACATGGGAAAGGTTCATACTTTAAATAAAATAAAACCCCTACCTCTTGATCGTCGCTCGTTGGTGGAGTCGCGGAAGGAAGACGATGAAGACCGTCGTTCGTCGCGTCCGCCACACGTCCCCAATTCCGAGCTGCGTCGGTTCGTTGATGATGTTGCGGAGGATAGGTGTCTTGGGAAGGAAGGTCAAAGAAGAATTGCATGGAAGATCGCCGTTAGCGTTCTTCGCATTCTTCATTGGAGAGGATAAGATTTCCCCAAGTGTTGGGTGTCGCGATACTTTACCAGCACTTCGTCGCTTGGTGAAGTCATCCTAAAACCTTCTCCCAAACTCCCTATATATAGGAGAGGGGGATAGGTATGTAACCATCATGGAATTTATGATGGTTCATTTATTTGGAACCTTCCTAAATTCCAATGATGCGGTTACTTAATTTAAAAAGGGGGTCAGGTGAATTAAATTGCATTGGCGCAATTTAAGAGGTGCGTTGGCACAACTTAAGAGGGGAGGATGCCAAGAAGTTTCCCCCACATAGCCTGCATCAAAACATAAGACACGAATTAATTTTAGGTGGACACATAAAATTAAGAGACAGTAATTAATTTCACGTCGACACATAAAATTAACTGACAACAATTAATTTTACGTAGACCCATAAAATTAGATGACAACAATTAATTTTAAGTCGACACATAAAATTAATTGAGAGCAATTAATTTTACGTCGACGCATAAAATTAATTGAGAGCAATTAATTTTACGTCGACACATAAAATTAATTGATGGGGGGTTGAGAGGTTTCTTCTCCCTTCCCATTAAATGGGAGGTTAGGGTGTGGTGGTCCCACCTCCAACTCCCAAGGGGAGGTTTTAACTAACTCACTCAACACATGACAACTTAAAAAAATAAAGTCTTGTACTTTATTTTATTATTTTTTTTATAAAAATCTAAAAACTAACTTTTATTCCCGCTTATCTGTCGTTGAGGTGAAAGACTTCTTAAACGAATACCGGCACTGCGAGTTCGACGTTGCCCTTGGAATTCGATTCCAAGCACCGGTTCAAAAGTTATAAAACGCTGCTCATACGTTTACTGAACGTAGCCGAAAAAAAGTTCAGAAAATTATTATCAGTCACCCTCGACCCATTGCGGTCAAGGTTAGACTCTTCCTAGAAGAAACACGCCCCAACGAACTCAACGGTAGTCTCTGATTTTTAATTCGAGTTACCGTTTAAAAGTTATGAATTTTACAATAAAATAATTGTGACTTAATTATTTTATTTACGGCCAAAAACTAACTTTCTCAGGTGGCCCGAGTCGGCCAAAGTTAGTATCTGCTTAAAGAAAGCATACCCTCATGAGTTCAGCGGTGGTCTCGGATTTTTAATCCGTGTTACCATTTTTGAGTTATAAGCATTTGAAAAATAAAATAACTTTATTTAATTATTTTATTTACGGTTATGCCATTTTCGGGTTTTCTCACAGGAGGCATGCGCCGACTAAACTTAAGTCACGCCTAGGGTAAACCCGCCATCCCGAGCACAACGGTGCCCTCAGATTTCTGATCCGAGTAACCATTTAAGAGTTATTCCACTTTTTCAGAAAAACTGCTTACGCACGTTAATTTAAGCTTAACAAAACTTCAGAAAATTATTATGGGCATACCGGGCCTCGGAATCAGGTGCCGTCAGAAACTGCGTACTCGTAAAATTCCAAAGAATTTAAGGAAAAAAAATTCCTTGAATTTTACGGGTCTTTACATGCTCGCTGCAGAAGGTGGAGCTCAGTAGGGGGGTTATGTGGCAGGGGAAGGGGATGGGGCATGAGGGAGGAGATGTGGCAGGGGGGGAGAAATGGGGTGGGGCGCTGGATAAGGGTGATTAGAGGGGAGCGGTTAGGAGGGGCATGAGGGGTAGGCGGGTAAGCGATAGGGGAGGGGGAGAGCAAGAGGGGTTACAGGGTAAATGTGGGGGAATGAGGGGAGGGGGAGGCGTTGGGGGATAGGGAGTAGGGGTTGCAGGGGAAGGGAGGTGGATGAGAGGGAAGGTGATAGGGGTGGGGTGGGGAGGTGGGTGAGGCGCCGGTGCAAGGAGAGGGGCGGTCGGGGCATGGGTAGGGGGTGGAACAGGTCAGGGGGTTGGATAGATAGGTGGGAAATTTAAAAAATGAAAAATAAAAAAAGTTAAATTCAAATTCAAATTGAAAAACTAAATTCTATTATTTAAAAGTTAAATAATAATAATAATAAATAGTAATAAGAATTATAATATATATACATACATATATATAATTTATTTATGAACATATAATTAACTATAATACTACTATTAAATATAATAAAAATAATAAAGTAATAAAAAGATACTATTTTATTAATACTATAAAAATAATGAAATAAAATAAAATACTAATAGAGAATTAAAATATACATACTAATAAAAATTAATAAAATAAAATAAACTAACATTAGTAAAACTAATAATAATAATATAATGTTAAATATAATATATAAAATTAATATAATTAATAAAAATAGAAAATTACTAATATTAGTAAATAAATTAACTAAAAATTATAAAAATATCTAAACTAATACAAAACTACAAAAATAAACTAAAAATATAAAAAATGGTTAAACTAATTAATTAAAACTAAGTTATAAAATTATAAAAATACAAGTGAAATCCATGAATATCAAATCTATCATACTTAAAATTTTGCACTCCTGGGAAAAATCATCAAAAAGAAAACACAAGTGGAATCGTAGACAAATCAAAACATCAAAATTACAAGTTCAAAATTTTTCAATCTCTTTTACCCATAAAATATCATGCTTTATTTAAAAATTCAAATTTTAAAAACCATTTTTCTACCACTGGAATTTTTTCCAAAATAAGTATGTGCACTTATGTATCATGTGACCTACATTTCCATCACTCTCATATCTCAAAATATTTGATCAAATCTATGCTCAATTCTCATACAATGCATGCTTACCACAGGCTTGACATGAATTTCACATCTCCACTAGTGGAAATCAAAATAATGCACCAATCTTGAGGAATTAATATTAGGTTCAAATGTCTCTGAGGTTACGGGATGGTGGGTCATAAAAAAAATTTGACATATTTTTTTTGCAAAAAGGAGGGTTGAATCTTGAAATAAATGCATGATGAATGTTAATATAAATGTCTCCCTCAAACTCTCGCTCCCCAACACTTAAAACATTTCTTGTCCCCAATCATATGATAATCCAATGTTTAGATCTTTTTTTAGACACAACTCACTCAAATGAGATGGGCTAGAAATACTGGTGAGTATCAACTCTAAAACCCCACGAAATAAGTGTCAGACAATAATCCCAAAGAATGGAACACAAGTAGCATGTACGTTGTAACATCTTAGTGAAATTAGTTCATATAGAAAACTCTCTAGCTCATGGAGTAATTGATCATCACTTTTATAGGTATCCCCAAAAGCAAGGGTTACCACATAATGACCACCAATGAACTCATCATTGGAACCAAAAATAATATATATTCCCATATCAAAATACATGTAAAGAATTAGGCTATTATGAAATATAACACATATGATCCAGATGATATAATGTCAATCTATGTGCATCAAATGACTCATTTCTTCTCAAAGAACCTTCATCATGAATAAATATCTTCCCCTCACTTAGAATGAAAATCATCATAAAAATACTCAATAAATGGGTAGGGAAGGGTATCATCTATGGGATCATCCTAAAAGGATTCTTCATGGCTTCTAAGGGCTACACGATGGAGAAAATGTATGGGTGGCTCAGTGGGTCAACGGGGCTGAAGAATCAAACAGATGTCTCAGTCATTTTAGTACAACTTTCAAAATTTCTATCACTTTGATGGAAAAATATGACAAGTTCTAGAAGACATAACATGGTTGATATTCCCTAAAGAAAAAGAGAAATAAAAGATGATGTAAAAATGAGCTAGAATTCTCACGGGTATGAAAATAAAATTTTGGATAGCACATATGAGCATGAGTGAAAATAAGTTTCTCAAAATTATATAAGTTTTCGAAAAAACATTTTTGAAGCATGAAATAATATCAACAATAATTTACGTTATGAGATTAAGGATCAAATCATTCCAAATAATAATCATGTGTTCAAACTACATAGGGATACAAGTGGTATGTTCCTGACTATGTTATGACAAAAATGCAGCAGCTTTCATGTGGGTTCATCAATGATAGGAATGTTAGTTTATTTAATTTTTTTAGTTATTTATTTTACATGGTGATTTTGGAAGTATAAAATATGATAGAAAATGAAAAAATTATCTAAGCATAGATAGATGTGTAAAGGTTGCTTGTATCCGATGAAGCTCCTGAAATGATATACCTAAAAAATCTACATATGGATAGCACATTCCCACATCATATCAAAGAAGTCACACCATAATCAAAATCATGTAGATGATAAAAATATGTATGATGAATTCAAATCAATTGTAGTTTCAGGATAAAATAGACTGTGGTAAATGCATTCCATTTTATTTATAAAAAAACTAAATGAAATGAAATTAAATGTAGTGAAAGTAAAACAAAAAAAAAGATGGGTTTCCTCCCATTGATAGCTAAGTTTACTTTATCTTTATCTAGACATTGTTTAAAATCCATCAGGATCGAATGAGAATGTATACCATGAATTTGCTTCTTTATCAATATAAGTGTGGAATCTATTTATTGAAAATGAATTTTTCCTGCAAGCTGCACAATATCTCAATGAAATATTTTCAGAAAAATTGATGGGTGTAATGAAATGAAAATATCCCATCTCACAAGGGAAAAAATATACTGTAGAAGTTACAAGTAGGGTCGAACCACAAAGATAATGTGAGTAGACACTAAGAATATCCTCTTGTAAGGATATTCATAAAGATGACTTCTTAATGTGATTAACAACTAAAGAGTTCAAAAAACTAAATGACTATTTAAAAATGACTATTTAAATTAACTAAAACTATCTAAGTGAACTAAATTAAGTATGGAAGAAACCGACGGAGATGGAAGTGTCTAAGTAGTAGCATTCGTTCAGGTGCATGCAATATCAATTATTTAATTCTGATATCTGAATATTTATTTAATTAATTATCACCGATTCCAAATTTAATCAAAATTCTATCAGGTCTCATTCCCTGATGTTAGACAATATTCTAGTTTTCACACAAATTATCTATCATTTAATTCTCTGTCCTAATGAATAATTTGTGTGTCATTATAGCACTGAATCAATTGATGAAATACAAAGACCTGTTTCTCACAAAGTTGAATTATCTACCTATATCGAGTTCACTTACATGAGATTACTTATTAGGTATCACTCATGTAAGTTTGAATGAGAACGCACACAAAATATTAATTTTTTCGATTAATATATTTATTTATTTAGAATTTTCTCATGCGCTTGATCGAATTCTGGATAAATAAATTCTCTGATGAACTATCGTTCGTGATTACTTATTAGGTATCACACGAATGGGAACCAAAGAATGCATGAAAATCCCAATGAAAATTAATTTAAATGTAGATATAATTAATTAAATAAACATCCAATTAAAATTAATTCAAAAATTAATCAAATATGGTTAAAAAATAATGACATGAAATTGTCGTCATTTTCTTCATAACTCTAACACAAAAGAATTAGCCTTCCATGATGATAACACATCACATAAAATCATAAACAGATATCATCGTGCTCATGTCATCACAGTTGTCACCGCAAGACGTCGTTGATGATCGCAAAATAAAAATCACCACTCCGTCGATCACCACAACATTGAACCACACTATTGTGCCACTACAAAAATGATTAGATCTATATTCACTCTTGGTGCACACCGCTGATATCCAGAAGTGAAGCGAACCTCTACACATGTCGATGACACGCCGAAACTACTTTTGTGCTCTCGGAATGTAGAAGGTCGGTCGATGGTTATTGTTATGATCAGTGGAGTGGGGATCGCTGATGGCTGTTGGTGTGCTCGCTGTAGAAGGTGGAGCATGACAGGGGGGATATGTGGCAGGGGAAGGGGTTGGGGAATGAGGGAGGAGATGTGGCAGGGGGAGGGGATGTGGTGGGGCGCTGGCTAAGGGGGGTGGAGGGGATCATGTAGGAGGGGGCATGGTGGGATGACGGGTGAGTGAGAGGGGAGGGGGAGGGTGAGAGGGGTAGCAGGGTAAATGTGGGGGAATGAGGGGAGGGGGAGGTGATGGGGGATAGGGGTAGGAGTAGTAGGGGATGGGAGGGGGATGGGAGGCGAAATGGGGGTGGGGTGGGGAGGCAGGTGAGGCACCATCATTAGAAGATGGGCGGTCAGGGCGTGGGTAGGGGTGGAACAGGTCAAGGGGGAGGGGGTTGGATAATTGGTGGGAAATTTAAAAAATGAAAAATAAAAAAAGTTAAATTCAAATTCAAATTAAAAAATTAAATCCTATTATTTAAAAGTTAAATAATAATAATAATAATAATAATAAATAGTTATAAGAATTAGAATATATATATATATATAATTTATTTATTCAAATGTAATTAACTATAATACTAATATTAAATATAATAAAAATAATAAACTAATAAAAAGATACTATTTTATTAATATTATAAAAATAATGAAATAAAATAAAACGCTAATAGAGAATTAAAATATACATACTAATAAAAATTAATAAAATAAAATAAACTAACATCATCGAAACTAATAATAATAATATAATGTTAAATATAATATATAAAATTAATATAACTAATAAAATAGTAAATTACTAATATTTGTAAATAAATTAACTAAAAATTATCAAAATATCTAAACTACTACAAAACCACAAAAATAAATTAAAAATACAAAAAATGGTTAAACTAATTAATTAAAACTAAGTTATAAAATTATAAAAATAAAAGTGAAATCCATGTACATCAATTAACAGTTATATATTAAATTAATTTTCATGTTATAATTTTCAATGAGAACACGAGGTTTCCTCCAAGTACATTTGTGTACTACATTAATTTTAAATAAAGATAATCTTCTTTAAAATTATAGAGTATGGTGAGTTAAATATGGTTGGATGGAATTAATATAAATTGAATTAATTAGATTAATTCATGTCATTTTGTCTTAATTAAATAATGAATCAAAGTAATTGATATTTATATTTCAAATTAATGTTTGTTGCTTGATGTGTGGATGATCATGAGATTAGGCCAGCCCTTGTGTGTGATTGGTTTCTTTTAATTTATTATGGTTAAATTATTATTGATGGTATGTGTGTCATCTCATCCTACTTATTATGTAAGGGTCTGTGTGCCCATGGTTTCTTTTATGTAAACCCCCTTTATCTAATCCATCATATACCCTCACCTATGTGTGAGTAAAATATTATGTAAGTATGGGGATCCCAAGCGAGTGGAGGCAGTTAGGGTCAAGGAGCTGAGGCAAAACCAATTGAGGTGATATAAAAAAACCAAAATTGAAATACTGCAACATGAACCAAGCTATAGTTAAAGGTGTTTTCCCCTAGGTTGAGGGTTATTTTTTCATCCACTAGATAAAATAACCACTAGAAAAATATCATGATCATGTCACTTATATTTTATTTTTGTTAGTTGCATGGTTAATTATTTATGTTTTTGAATGTTGTGTGATCACCTAATTAATAAATTAACAAGCATGCAAGATGAAATAACATATAATTGAATTATTCATAAATGTTTTATCAGACATGGTTAATCACTTAAGTGAAATTCACTTAATATTAAAAAGGCATGTAAAAGGATGAAATGGTATTTACACATAAGGATAAAAATCCCTCAATTAAAACATGAATTTGGCTAATCCTTCCACTACTTAAGTTAAAATCGACCTCATAATTCAAAGTACTTGACCAACCCAAGTTGGGGTACTTTCAATTATTATGGAAATTTTAGTTTGAGGTTTTGGGTTGACTTGGCTTAGTTTACATCAAGGGTTGAATACCCAAGAAAAACTTGGTGTAACTAAGAGGCAAAGGTTGAGGAAATATTAAAATGGGATTTCAGGGATTAGGAGTCCACTCAACAAATCAAGGAACTATGAGTTATTGTAGTTGGAAAGTTAGGCCTGCATAAAATCCTTCAAATAGCCTACTAGGCCCAAGTATGGGTTATGATATGGGAATATGGATTCTTTACACTAGAATATCTAAGTGAAAATATATTCTGAAACTGATGGTGAGGGCTATTAGGTTTCAAAAAATAGTGGGAGATTAATAAGTATTTAATTAATTTTAAATTTATTAATATTTTTTGTAATCAAATAAAGTATTAATCATCTGTTTGTAATTTTTAAAAATGGAAAATCAAACGACATTAATAATATCAATATGATCTATACTAAAGAAGGACAACCTTGTCATTGGTGAAATTTTCCAGGAATAGCATAGGCGCTTGTGCATTATACTACGCCACAAATGAAAATTTTACATGCTAGAAATCCCACTTCCTAAGTTTCTTTACAAAGAGTCTAGTGAGGAAGAGGTATCTCTCTAACTGAAGCATGTGGAAGACACAATGGATGTCCAATGTTTTATGGTATCCACCATTTCCAATGATATTTTAAACCAATATAAGGATATTAATGTGTATAACATAGTTTCTAACATTTGGGATCTCTATCAAGAGAATGTGAGATTAGAAATATATGAGATCTTCAATCCACTATTCATGTGTATGCTTGGAGAGTCATCACTAGATGGGGTACATGTAGTTAAGATGATTTGATACATTGAGTTCTTGGACCTCTTGAGTTTTAAGATCCCTAATGAGTTGTGCATAAATCTCAATTTATCCTCACTACCCAACACTTCTCCGATTTATTTTTAATTATAATATGAGAAATAGCGAGAATATACTATCATAACTTCTTAATCTTATCCTCAAAGTTGATAAAGATATAGGGAGTGACAAACCCTCTATCCTTATGGTAAATAATAAGAAGTCAAACAAGGAAATGGGTTCGAAGACTCATTCTAAGTCTAAGGATCTAGAGCACTTTCCCTCTAAAAAGAAAAATATCTAGGGGCAAGAAAAGGAACACAATGTTGTATGTTTTTAATGTGGAAATAAAGGACCCTATAATAAGAATTTAACCCTGCCAAATAAGTAAGGGGAAGCTTCAGGTTCATTCATTATCGAGTTTAATCCTTCTATATCTACAATTTGGGTATTATATATTGCATGTGGTGATCATATTTGTATCCAAATACAAGAACCAAGTATATTTTAGAATATTACCATAGATGTGTTGGATCGACGGATTTCCAATAGAGTGAGGTCGACTACTATATCCATTGGAGACTATAATGTCACATTACCAACATGATTGATTTTGGTTTTAAATAACTGTTATTATTTTCCTAGTGTTATGAAGAACATTATTTCTATTTCTTTTTTGATGTGGATGGATTTATTTTCATATTTGGAAATAAAATTTGATACTTTTATAAATATAGCATATGTTATGGTATGTAATAATTGAATAAAAATATTTATGTATTGAATTATGAAAACCAAATATTGGTAATTTATAATTAAACTAATATGCATGAATCATATAACACCCAATTACGGAATCACTGTTTTGGTAACATAAACAAGAATAATTTGAAAAAACTCTATCAAGATGATTTTTTAACCTTTTGAGCTAAATCCACTTAAAGGATGTCATGCTTGTTTACAAGGAAAGAAGACCAAGGAACCATTTGGTGGTCAAGGTGAAAGGGCCACAAATCTTCTAGATTTGGTACACACCAATGTGTGTGGACCTTTTCAAGTATAAGATAGAGTTGGATACTAATACTTTAATACTTTTATCGATTACTTGAGTAGTTATGGTTATATATACTTAATGAGGTACAAGTCTGAATCCTTTGAGAAGTTCAAAGAGTCCAAGAATGAGGTTGGGAATCATCTTAGTAAGAAGATAAAGAAACTTTGATCAGATTGAGGTCATGGATATCTTAACCAAGACTTTATCAACAATCTATGGAATTATGAGATTTTATCTCAACTCACTCCACCTTATACACCATAGTGGAATGGTGTTAGTGAAAGGAAGTGTCGTACCTTGTTGGATATGGTAAGTTCGATGATGAGTCATGTAAGTATTCCATTATCCTTTTGGGGATATGCATTACAAAAATTATTATACACACTAAATCGAGTACCAATTAAAGAGGAAAATGGTATTACCTTTAAGTAATGGTGTAAAGATAAACATGTTTTATCATTTGTTCATGAATGGGGGTTGTGAGGTGTTTGTTAAGGCTATCTCAAGCAAAAAACTAGCACTTTAAGGTATGAAGTGTATCATTATAGGGTATCCCAAAGTGACAAGGGGATTCTATCTATACAACCCTTCAGATAAGAAAGTAATTTTTACAAGAAAGGATGTTTTACTTGAGAGGGAGAACATCCCCAAGGAGGATAGTGGGAGAAATATTGACATTGATGAAGTTGATTCTCAAGATAAACAAGACTTAATACATGAACTGATTCCATAGGTCCTTGTGGAAGAAGGTTTTCTTGGACATAATTACTACGTAGGATCTCTAAAGAGGTAGGGGAACTAGAAAGATATGGTTTTATGGTCACCAATAATGGTAACCCATTATTGGTTGAAAATGATGATCCTATATCCTACAAGGATGTAGTAGAGAGATCAAAGGCTACATAATGCAAAGAATTCATTAATTATGAGATGTATTCTATGTATCAAAACCATTTTTATGTTTTGATCAATCTTCTAGATGATGCAAAACTTATTGGCTATAAATGGGTAATCAAGAGAAAACTTGGCAGGAATGTAAAGTAAATAACTATAAATAATGACTACCAGACAAATGGTTTAAATAACATCAAGCATTTACTATGACTAAACCTTTTCTCATATTTCCATGTTTAAATCCATCATAATTTTTCTTTCTATAACAGCTTACCATGACTATGATATTTGTAAAATGGATGTTAAAACTATTTTCCTTAATAAGAACTTTCAAGAGGATGTTTATATGACACAACCAGAAGGGTTTTTGACTCCAAGAGATGTAAAAAAGGTATTAAAATTGTAAATATCCATTTACGGATTAAATTAATCATCCAGTTCATGGAACATTTGATTTGATGAATCTATAAAATAATTTAGTTTCATTAAGAATGAATGTGAGCCATGTGTTTACAAGAGGTTTAGTGGGTGCACAGTTTTTTCATAAATATATATATATATGATGTATTACTAATTGAAAAAGATATATCGGCCTTATAAGAGGTTAAGGAAAATTTGATAAAGTGCTTCTTCATGAAGGAATTAGGTGAAGTGGCCTACATTCTAGGGATAAAGATCATGCGTGATAGATCCAAGAGCTTTCTTAGACTAAGTCAAGGTACATACATTGACCAGTTGCTGAAGAGGTTCAGTAGAGAACAATCCAAGAGGATATTGGATCCTATATCATATGGTATACATATTTCCAAGAAAATGTGTCCTTAGAAATAAGAAGAAATAGAGATAATGGGTAATATTTCATACGTTTCTAGGATAGGATCAATCATGTATGCCATGTTATGTACGAGGCTTGATATTACCAATGATTTGAGCGTGGTAGGCAGATATTAATTAGATCCAGGTGAACAAAATTGGGTTTCTCTTAAGACTATCCTTAAATATCTAAGGCGAACTGAGGATATGTTCCTGGTATATGGATGAGATGAAAATCTAGTCATCAAGGGTTATATAGATGCTAGCTTTCAAATAGATCATAATGATATAAAGTCATAATATGGATATATAATTTGTCTTAATGGAGGAGATGTGAGATGGAAGGGTACAAAACAACTAGTTTTTATCGACACTGTAGTGGATTCTGAGTATATTGTGGATTCTAATACAGCTAAGGAATTAGTATGGATTCACAACTTTTTCCAAGAGCTTGATGTGGTTCCTAAAAGTAGAGATCCTATCATAGTTTACTATAATAATACTACAATAGTGGCTCTCTCCAAAGAGACAATTTAATACCAAAGGACAAAGCACATACTTTGAAAGTTTCATCTCTTGAGAGATTTTTCTTGATGGGGTAAATTTGCGGTGAGAAAAGTATCCACAAAGTAAAATGTAAAAAAAACCCTTAATGGAGGCTTTATCTCAATAGAATCATGAGTATCATGTGAGAGATAGAGGACTGAAAGTTTTTATCTGTTGGTTTTAGTTCAAGTGGGAGACTATTGAAATTAGTGCCCTAGAACCAACTTGTTTAGTACTTGATTACATGTTTTTATTATTAAATAAATTTTCCTATCACATCTTTATTATTAATCTACATGATATTTGTATGTGATAATGTCCTTAGAATATATGTCATGCTAAAAGGTTATATCAATTCCTCACTATTATGAGGACCTAGAGGTTCCATGACATTATTCATGAACCTTATTCTTTGTCTAGATGATATTTTATGATGGGAAATAAACAATACAGACTATCAGGGGTAAGAGTCTCATAAGACATTGAGACACCTTCTCATGGTATTCTCCCTTAGTAATCTCTAAGATAAGAGGTTATGAGAATAAGATCACCAATAATAAATCCACATTTCCGCGTGTCATTGGATGTTCCTATTAGCATATGTGTGTATTGATCCTTAGACTTTAATATTATCATTAATAAATACCATGAATTATGTACTTTGATTTATTAATAAAAACTGTGATTACATATGTTTGTGGAAAAGTAGGATACGTTGGGTGCATCATGAATGATATATCATTAATGGATAACAAGAGAAAGGATTTATCCCCTTTGTCTCTTGAAAAGGGTTAATATCTCAGGCCCTTTGATGGGAATGGAACCATCTAAATAAATCCATTTTCCATTTTCTTCAATGGATGAGTTCATTTTTTGTAAAGTCAAAGAAATAGACATTGAGTGTATAGGTTGATGGCATCGTCATGCAACCTGATTGATTTGAGATATTATGATAAATGGATTATACTACATGGTAAACATTCATAGGAGGTTGGACGTCATTTTGATGTTAACTTCTTACTCTATGGATGCCTTGGTTTGTTTTTAGATGATAAACTTGGACTTTAGATGATCATTCCTATTCACACTAAGAAAGATTCCTAGTGGGTTACACACTAAGTGTATCTGAAATCCTAGTTAAATTATAATATTGAATTCAAATTTTTTTAATAAATAACATTTATTCAGTTTTAGTTGATTGTCATAGTTTAATCACAAGTTTTTGAAAATGACAAAGTGAGTTACATAATAATAATAAATATTAGTTATCAAGTTTGGTGAATATAATATTTATTATATTTATCTTAGAATAATGCAGTAAAATTTATTTAATTAAATAGTCATTATTTGAGGAACGGTAAATATAGAGGAAGGAAAAAAGATTGAGTTTAATGGTACAATTAGAAATAATTAATATTTATTTATATTATTAATGCATTGAGCATGTCAATCAATTAATAATAATAATATTATTATTATTTATGGACACGGGGTCAATTAATAATATTAAAGATGGTTGGGGGTTTGTGTGCAATTTTCCAACCCTAAACTAGATATAATAAATATCTAGTTATATTACTTTCCTACTTTTGGTGTTAACAACGGGTAAGGATAAATCAGATTAAGACCCAAAGTGTGATCTCTCTTCCTACTTCCTCAATCCTTCAAGAGAACACCAAGGGTTCTTCATCTTCATGAATAATATTTCCACGATCAACCATGAACAATGCAAGCAATCGGGATTATCCATGCTAGCAATTGATGTTTCTACGATGTTGATTAGAGATTATGGTGCACATGTGGATCACTACTAGAGGAATTTTACACTTGAATATTGCAGTACAATAATGGTGCAATGAATTCTATTCCATCAGATCATCAATGAAATCAGAATTACATGTTGAGGTAATTCTATATTTTCTCATAAATTAATTACAAATTACATGTGAAGATATTATCCCTACGGTTCTAATGCATTAATGTTGTAAGAACCTGGTTCTTCTTATGAGGTACGTGTCTTCTTTTTTCTTTTCTTTTTATGTAGTTTTTTGAGAAAAGGGGGGGGATAGGGAAATTCTGGAAATTTTCATATTACATGTCGTGTACTCATAGTACACTTCGTGTGTACGTTAGGCGTGTACTGGCCACATATTGACTTAGTACATGCCATGTGGTGACCATGTAAAAATAATATACTACACGGTGTGTAGTTCTTTAACACACCATGTACTTTCCTTTCTATGTATCGGCTGAGTCCTGTCCATGTGTTGACCTGTGTGACACATCTAAGCTATGTGATAACCTGGAAACCCACATAAGTCAGAGTATGGACAAGATACTACACAACATGTAGTCCTTAATACATTCCATGTACTTTTATTTTTATTCGTTTATATGGGAGAGTGCCACATCTCATTTCCGAAAATATCTTCTTCTTCCCTATTTTCGGACTGTGATGCTTTGGGAGGCCAAGAATGTTTCTTCTCCTATATTATTCATCCAATGTCTATACCTCAATCTATTGGTGGTTGTGGGATCGCATGAGGAAGGCTAAACTCACACATCCTATTCTGTTCTTTTTTCCTTTGTCTCACATGTCGTAGTTTCCATCCGAGTAGAATTTCCATGATTTGACAGAAACATAGATATATGAAGATTGACTTCGAATTGTAGATCAATATCTGACGTTCCTACATCTATGAGTCTAAGGTAGGTGGTGCATACCTTTTTTTGTGTTTTCATGGTCATTTGGGGGTTGTGGATTTTTAGCGCAACATCGGGTATTGAGTGAGACCCAGGTTTATTTATATTGAATTGACTGTATGCCTTGTGGGATGCCGTTGGGAATTCCCTTACCTTTTTATGCTTGATCAAGGTCGGGTTAGAGGTCATTACTCATTTGGGGAATTTTGGTCGGGGATGCCAAAATAGTTATAATTGAATTTTTTTGATTAAACTGTTGAGTTTAAACTATTTAATCATGATTAAGTTTATTAGAGGCTTTAAAGATCTCAATGCTGGTATGAGACAGTACATAGCTAGTGTAATTCAACTATTTAAATTGTTTTCCTATTTAGAGTGATTATTTTGATTAAATGTATGTGATGCTTGATATTGCATATGCAGAAACCTTTGGGTTGTGTTGGGCATGGCCCAGATATTCTTGAGTGATGTTGATCACATGTTGGGTATGGCCTGGATTATTTGGGTGGTTTGACCATGGGATTGGGCATCGTGGGTGTCGGATTGAGGTAGTGTAACTTTC
The DNA here is from genome assembly GCA_963277665.1 of Viscum album. Classification (NCBI taxonomy): domain Eukaryota; kingdom Viridiplantae; phylum Streptophyta; class Magnoliopsida; order Santalales; family Viscaceae; genus Viscum; species Viscum album. The sequence continues at coordinate 1,641,294,921 of OY728163.1, read as the reverse complement.
AGGTTGGGCACAGCCCAAGTTACTTTGATGTCAAGGCCATCAGATTCTGAGCGACATGGTCGTAGGGGCATGAGGTGCCAGAGAGGTTGTGTCTTGGGTTATAAATTTGTTGATTACCTCTCACCCATGACTTGGGTTGTGTACACATAGATGACTCTGTGATGAGGTGGTTTTGACCACTTGTGTGGGTAGAGGCCCATGTAGTTCCGGTTACGTGATTATAGTTTGGGTTACTTGTCGTGGAAGCCATGTGGAAGGTGAGGAGCCTTAGAATTGTTTGGGTGTGCTTATGTGATGTCATTACTTGAGACACGAGGTGTTAAGAGGAACATGGTTCTAGGTTACTAATAATTGGGCGTGCCTATGGTACGTTGGTACTTGAGACACGAGGTGTCAGAATGCACTTAGTTTCAGGTTACTATTGTTTGGGCGTGCCTTCAGAACATCGGTACTTGAAACACGCAGTGTCAGGAGGCACATGGTTCCTGGTTACGTGACTGATATTCCGGCGTTGGCCGAAGAAAGTTATGTTTCCTGGTGGATTCTAAGAACCAGTGGAGGTTGTTTTTACATTGTGCATTATACTATTACTTTCCTTATAGATTCATGCTTGCTTAAACACCTATACTAGGTATGCACCATTGGGTGGTATCTTACTGAGATTCGTCTCACACCCTACACAAGCCCTTTGGGATACGTGTAGGCTTTATGGATTTATGTGTAGAAAAGAGATCATATTCAGGAGTTGGATCGTATTAGTTGTGGTATGAAGATTTGGCATGCACCCTGAGGTCATCCCTAGCTAGATTTTACTTTGTTTTTCTTTCTTTCATGTATCAATATGCTTACTTTATTTTGTAGCTCATGTTGGTTAGCCATGGGAACCATTGTTATTGACATGTATGTCCTACTTTGGATGAATTCTTTGTTGTTTTATTAGTTTTTATATGTGGTGTTAAACATGTTGTTTTTTTTACATTAAATTGTACTTGTTTCTATATTACTTCTGCTAGTTTATCTGCTATTGATTGTGATTCCACTATGCAGGTCCAGTTCGAGTCTGCAGAGTCTCTTATTTTATAGTATACTCAGACCAGTACCTTATTTTCCTCCGAGAGGGTATAGACTCCCCCACTATACCTGTTTACACCCTCGCTGCTAGTCAAAAGCCTTTGGTGTTTGGGGAGGTGTTCCTAAGGTTAGTAACACCCAACCCGTTTAACACTGTTCGAGTGGCTGTTTGGGCTAGGATGTTACAAAGTGGTATCAGAGGGGGTTGTTCTTGACTGGGATTTAGCAGCAGCTTTTCACTGACTACTAATGAGATCAATATTACCTTTTTATTTCTTCTGGTTTACTATTTGTGATATGGTAGACTGGAGATAGGTTGTTATTGGAACTGGATTTCTAGCTTGTGCTTGGGTGCCTGCAGCCCTAGGTATAAGGGATGGACCAAGTTACCTTGGGTGGGAATTTCTATTTTTCTTTTTCTCTGATTACAGTTTATATGATTTCCACATTAGTGTCTTACTTGGTGTGTGATGATATTGGTTTTGATATGCGACCCTTGACCCGATGCGATAAGGGATAATTAGACCTTGGCACGGTAAGGCAAATCATGTTTTCTTGGATTTTGATAGACACATTATTAGGGTATCTCAATTTCATATCTGCACGTATGCTTTGTGAAGTGATAATACCATGTGAATAATATTGATTGTCATGCTATAGATGTTTTTGAAGTGAGAAATGTGAAATTATTGATAGAATTGCTTGTTTATTTCAATGTAATATGTTATGCTTTTAATTATGTAAAACCGCACATGGCATGAGATTTGGTCCTGGATCGTATATTAGTAGGAATGTACAATGACTAAGGTGATGATGATCACTAGGATTGGGCATCCTAGGTGTTAGTTTGAGGTAGTGTGGCTGTCAGGATTGGGCGACTCAGTCATCGGTTTGAGGCAACGATGGTTGTTGGGATGGGCATGGCCTGAGGTACTTTTGATACTTGGCTCTATTGAGGGCGGTGGGTAAGGAGGCTATGAGTCCAAGATGTCATGGGTCATGGTTGTGGTGGGGGAGAGTAAGGGTAGTTGTCATAAGATGCCTCTTTAATAATTTTTCTATCTGCGTGAATATATTGATATGTGTGGGGGGGTTGTATGACCATTTATGGTATTCAGCAAGTTCCTCCTAGATGGCTCGATGGAACGTCATGCGGGTGATGTTACAGTGCCACAGGAGCACGATCAGGTTCAGACACTTGAGGGACATGCAGAGCATGAGCTATAGGTACAAGCTCAGGGACATGATCAGGTTTGGGATCCAATGCAGGCAAAGCAGCAGCCGAGTTTGGTAGCGTTCAGTCTGTGTCTCAACAAGCAGCTCTGATCTAGTCTGGTACGTGTCTTACATGGGATTTATAGAGGCGTGCAGGGTACAAATCCTTCTATAGAATATCTGACTCAGGAGTTCCAGTCGCAACACCCCACTGCTTTTTCAGGGTGAGGGTGGTCCATAGGTGGCTGAGAATTGGATAGAGATCATGCAGATGATCTTCGAGCAACTAGAGATGCCTCTAGGGCAAAGGGTCAAGCTGGCAATGTACATGCTAAGAGGATCGACAAAGCGTTGGTGGGATGTGAAGGTTTAGGCTCGCAGACATGAAAGACTGGTATGGAAGGACTTAGAGGATAGGTTTTTCAAGCACTTTTTCCCAGATACACTGAGGGCAGAGAGAGATTATGGGTTCTTGAGTCTTCAGTAGGGTGACATGTCCGTTATGGACTATGTAGCTACCTTCACTGAGATGTCTCTCTTTGCACCAGGTATGGTAATCGACGACACTTCGAGGGTGAGGTGCTTCAAAGATGGATTATGACATGCCATTAAGGTGCTGGTAAACATATTCAAGTTGGCCTTGTTCTCTAAGGTGGTGAATCAGTTGCTCATAGCAGAGGGTAACTTGACGGACAGGTCCTATTTGATCCGGTCAGCAGCTTCAAGTGATAGTTCAAATAGTAAGAAGCAAGTTCGGGGTGAGTTCTAGCAGGGCAGTTAGACCAATGACTCAGCTAGACCACCTCGTGGAAGTTCATCAGTGGTTTTTTTAGTGTGGGCAGTCAGGGCATGTTCGGACTCAGTGCGATAGGCCTCCAAAGGAGTGCTGGGCATGTGGACAGGTCAGAAATCTGAAAAGGTTCTGCAGGAAGCCTTCTCATACAGCCAACATGTAGGGACCAGGACAGACGGTGGCATCCAGGGTCGATTCAACTACACACGGAGGACGTGGCAGAGACAGCGGGACCCAACTGAGGGGTCAGTGGCCGGTGACTAGAGTAGAACCGCAGGGAGTTCAGGCATTAGGAAGTCGTACTTCAGACCAGGTGCACATTGTGGAGCTTCCAGAGGCTGAGTAGGCTGGTGAGCCGATGAAGGTCAGAGGTGTGTCGCGGGTGTGGCCACGATTTTCTTGATTTCTTTTGGCATGGTCTGTTAAGGCATGTCCTTTTTGAGTGCACGAGGTGGACAGGATATATGTGGACTGACCATATGCTAGTTAGTGGGATTGGCACCATTTCGGATGTGTGATGTATTTATATATATATATATATGAGATGTGTGGCATTAGGATCATTGAGGATGTGGAATACTTGAGGTGCCATGGCATCGGGGCATCGAGGATGTAGTTTACTTGAGGTGCAAGGCACCAGGTTTTGTTTTGAGCATCCATAGGATGTAGGACCTCATGGAGGCAGGCACCGATGTGGTGCAGGATATGTTTGGGTGTTGGGAATGACACGAGGTCACTTGATAGGGTGTAGGGGTGATGATGCATCACGGGAGGACCATGGGTCTGGGTAATAGGTCGATGGACCTTTGATTGATTTGAGTTTTGGATCAGAGTTGTTTTGGGAACTTTCTTTATCACCCTTATAAGGGAAATTCAAGGACGAATTGCTTTAAGGGGGGAAGTTTGTAAGAACCATATTCTTCCTATGAGGAATGAGTCTTCTTTTTTATTTTCTTTTTAAGTTGTTTTTTAGAAAAGGGGGAAAACTGGGCAGTTCTAGAAATTTACAGATTACACACCGTGTACTTCATAGTACATGTCATGTGTATGTTAGTCATGTACTAGATGCTTGGTGACTTAGTAGATATCATGTGGTGATTGTGTAAAAATAATATACTACATGGCGTGTAGTTCCTTAACACGTTGTGTACTTTCCTTTTTGTGTACCGGCTGAGTCCTAGCCATGTGTTGACCCGTGTGACGCGTCTAAGCCTTGTGATGACCTGGAAACCCACATAATTTGGAGTACGGACAAGCTACTACACGATGTGTATCCCTTAATACCCATTGTTTAATTTTATTTTTATTCGTTTATATGGGAGAGCGTTACGTCTCATTTCCAAAAACATGTTCTTCTTCCCTATTTTCTGACTCTGATGCTCTAGGAGGCCAAGAATATTTCTTCTCCTAGATTCTTCATCTGACGTCCATTCTTCAATCTTTCGGTGGGTGCGGGATCGTATTAAGAAGGCTAAACCCGCACATCCTATTTTTTTCTTGTTCCTTTGCCTCACACGCCGTAGTTTCCATCTGAGTAGAATTGCTGGTATTTGATGTAAACATAGATCTATGAAGATAAACTTTGAATTAGAGCTCAATATTGGATGTTCCTACATCAACGAGTCTAAGGTATGTTTTTCATACCTTGTTTGTGTTTTCATGGTCATTTGGGGGTTTCATATTTTTAGTGCAACGTCGGGTATTGAGCGAGACCCACGTTTCTTTATATTGAATTGATTGTATGCCTTATGGGATGACGTTGGGCATTCCACTACCTTGTTATTCTTGAGAAAGGCTGGGTTAGAGTTCATTGCTCATTTGGGACATTTTGGTCAGGGATGAAAAAATGGTTATAATTGAATTGTTTTGATTAAACTATTTAGTTTAAACTATTTAAGAATGATTAAGTTTATTAGAGGCTTTTTTAAGAACCTGGTTCTTAGTTTTGAGGTACGGGTTCCTTCTTTTCTTTTTTCCTTAAGTGTTTTTCAGAAAATAAGGAAAATGGGGAAAAATCCTAAATTTTGGAAGTACACGCCATATAATTTTCCACACGTTGTGTACTTTTGGCCGTGTGGGATGAGTACACGGGGCGTGTGGCCATGTCGGTGATAAAGGGTGTAGAAACTGACTACACGCCATGTAGTGGTCCTTTACACGTCGTGTAGTCAGTCGGTAGGCGTATAGTAAGGCAGTGGCTAGCTGTGCGGCAGAACACGCTATGTACTCAAGAAGACATGTCATGTAGTCATGTCGACAGATGAATAGTGCCACGCTGGTAGGAAACCGCCAGAGGAATAGTTGAAAATGGGAAGTACATGCCATGTACTTGGAAATACACGCTGTGTACTTTGTTTTTTTCACTTAAAATGGGCAGTAGAATCCCCTGTTCACAAGGAAGGCTTAGAACGGGAAGAAGAAGTGGGAGAGGGAGGCCGGACCTTTGGAGATCCGCCGAACGCACGTCGGGAATCCGTTTTCTGCACCGTCGATCTCCCTGGAACCGCACGGGTGATCTCTTTCTTCTCCTGGTGTAGTTCTTACCAATTCTTCCTCTAAGGGAAGTTATTTTTGTTTAAGTGAGAATTATTTTACCTCAGATCTACGGCGTTCTTGGACGTTTTAGAAGGTGTCATTCACATATATCGTTCATTGGTGTTTAAGGTAGGTGTCTTAGTGTTTATATTCCAACTGTTGTGCATTTTTGTGTATTGTTGTGCCACGAACCCATGTTGGGGTGTCATGTGGCTGAGTCCATGGCTATATTATATACCTAGATTGGAATAGGAAATTAATTTTGATATTAAACTGCTGTTTGAGATCGTTTCTTGGATCCAGGACCACCCTGGGGGTGCTTTCCTCTGTTTAGCCATTTGGTCAGGATACCCGAGGGTATGCCTTTAATGTAATGATTGTAGAATTTCCTTGAGAGGAATTGCTTGTTTAATACTTTTTTACATGTTGGGATTGGCCCAGTTACCTATTTATCTTGAGGGTAGTGTTGTGATTAGCCTGTGGGCACTGTACTATTTAGCCTATGGGAAACTTCTTCCGTGCCTGTGGGCAGTTGATTCTGTGTCTATGGGCGACACTTCTTATGCCCGTGGGCAATATCCATATGCCTGTGGACAGATTCTTGTGGTTGGATTCTCTTTACCTGAGGGTAGGGGTTTACGTGTCTGAGGACATTGGCTGTTTACTTAGAATATTCACTATGGTGGTATTTTAAATTAAATAATTAAATAGATATTAAAATGGAAATATAACCGGTTAAGTTAGTTGCTTTTTAGTATTGCTTACTTTATTGCATTTTACTACTGCACATTATTGTTGCATGTTTACACACAGTTGGGCACGGGCCTTTGGTGGGTGCCTACTGGGATTTATTTCTCACACCCTGTTTGGGTCATGCTTTTCAGCCCAAACAGATTACATTTTTATAGGTTTGGATAAGGGAAAGGATCCATTTATAGGTACTTGATTTTTGCTGAGGAGTAAGGGAGCATGGGACTAGTATTAGGCTCACGATGCTACTGGCTGTTTTGTTTTGTTTTGCTATACTCTGTATTGTACTGTACTGTATTGCTGTGTAACATGTTCTGGCTGTTTTATTAGAACTTGAGGCATGTTGCATCAACATTTTATATGACTGTTGGTTGTTTTTACTGCAGTTGTTTATCTTAAAATTGTATGGTTTATTGCTTCCGTTGTTGTTGTATTCTTCTATTTTATTCCGTTGTGTTTCACTTTGAAAAATGAGGGCATAGTTTCCCCACTATCAGACCTGGGCCCTCGCTACTAGTCGGCAGCCTCTGGCATTTGGGGAAATGCGCTTGAGGTCACATGGTGAACCGGGTTCGGGGCACCCGTGGAGTGGTACCCGGATCTGGGACGTTACAAAGTGGTATCAGAGGAGTTCTTTTCTTTGACTTACTATTTGGAACCTTAGTCAAGGATAGGATGGGAATGGTAGTTGGTAATAAGCTGTGTCTGGGCATAGCTAACCCATGTACAGGGAAAATCCAGTCTACCTCATATTGCAATTTTACTAGTTTTGCAATTTACAGTTGATTCGAATTCACCATTGGGTGACACACTTGAGATTGTGCTATTTATGTTTTATTAATGGGTTCTATTTAGCTGCAACCCGATGATATGAGAGTATTCCATATCATGCATCATTTAGGCACATGCTAGAGATTACATGCCATGCATAGTTTCCATGCCATGTGGGTGCATTAGAAATTTCATGTTGTTGTGATAGTTATTGTGCTAGAAAAGCATGCTGTTGTGATAGCTGCTTGATAGATACCTGTTGTGTGATACAGTATTTTTGTGTGAGCCTATTTATAGAATGGATGCCAAACTTTGGTTTTTGGGGAGTATGGGCCCCCATTTATCAGAATTTGGTGGATCATTGACTGTTTATTTTGTTATAACATAGATAATATGTCAAACTTTGATTCGTGGGGAGTATGGCCCCTCAAGGATCGGAATTTGACACTTAGGTGTTGTTTTTTGGTATTTTATGAGTTCTGGGGGAGTTTCTAAGGCATACTGTCTAGAAACCCAGTATACAAGCCATGTAGTTCTTTGAACACGCCGTGTATGTTATTCTGTTTGGGAAGAAAGAAAAACTTTTTGAGTACACGTCGTGTACCCTAAGTACACGCCGTGTAATCTCTTCCCGTGTGGGCGGAGACACGAGGAAGGGAAGAGCATGGGGTGAACACGTCGTGTACCGGATGTACACACCGTGTAGGATTGACCTAGAGTCCGCCCGTGTAACTAACAACAGGGACGGAGGAGACTAAAGATATACACGTCGTGTCCATTGTGGAACACGCCGTGTAGTCTGACCTGGGGACCCGGCCGTGTAACTAACAACACGAGTCGGTGTTATCCTCTTGAGTACATGTCGTGTGTATGTAGAACACGTTGTGTAGTGTGAGCTGTGTGTTCGGTCATGTAACTAACAACACGGGTCGGTGGAGCTCGTCTAGTACACGTCGTGTACCTATGGGACACGCCATGTAGTCTTGTCCGAGGACAGACTGTGTGGACTTAGCCGTGTGGCTGGGAAATGGGGTGGTGTACACACTGTGTGCGGGTGTAACACGTCGTGTAGTATCAAGCTGAGTTGTCGGCCATGTCACAAATGACACGGGTAGTTGGAAAAACTTACACCATACACGCCGTGTAGTTTTGTTCAACATGAGCTGTGTGGCTTAGCTATGTAAAAGGACCCGGGCAGGGAAGGGAAGTCGAGTACATGTTGTGTAGTCAGTATACACACTGTGTAGTCTTGTTTTGAAAATTTTGAATGCCTTATTCCTCCTTTTCCCTTTTGGGTTTCACTACTACAAAAACGGGCAAGGGAAGCGCCCCCTTATATCAGCGCTAAGTAAAACCGCTGATAAAGATTACCCTGTATGAGCGCTAAAATTTTAGCGCTGATAAAGGAGTTCTTTATCAGTGCTACAATTTTAGCGTTGATACAGGGAGTCTTTATCAGCGCTTTTCTAGCGATGATAAAGAGGCCATATATCAGCGCTAAAAAATCACTGCTAAAGAACTCCTTTATCAGCGCTAAAATTTTATTGCTGATACAGGGTAACCTTTATCAGTGCTAAAATCATGCTGATAAAAAGACCCTTTATTAGTGCTAGAAAAGTGCTGATAAAGACTCCCTATATTAGCGCTGATACAGTGAGGATTTATCAGTGCTTTTCTAGCACTGATAAATGGTACTATTATCAGCGCTAAAAAAGCGCTGATAAAGGACACCTTTATCAATGCTAAAATTTTAGCGCTGATAAAACCTTAGTGCATTTTTTATAAAGTCGGTCGCACAGTTCCCTCGTTTTATCGCGACCTAAATCTCTCGCGGTACTGGAACTCTATTAATCCTCTCTATCGCCCGTTGAGATCACGTTACTGGACCTCCTCCGCCCTCGCTACTCATTGCCGGACCTCCGCCGCTCACTGAGTTCGCATTGCCGGACCTTCGCCGCCCTCGATCTTGAGTTTGCCGGACCTACGCCGCCCGCAACGCTTTTAATATTCGGTTTGCAGGACCTCCTTTAAGGCATGTTTTCCAAATATTTTTTCAATATTGTTCTCCTCTCCCATTTGTATATCATTTTTTTAACATGCTTTTTTATTCTATGGGTGAGTATTATGGATTGACCGATTGAAGAAAATGGACCATACTTGATGGAAAATGATGTAAAGGGGATGATTCACATGTGTTTACTAATTTTCATTATATTTCTAAATAACATGGTGCTTGTTTACTTTTATTGTTGAAAATCATCATTGTTTTTTGGTGGGGTTGTTTGAGAAGTTTTTTATTAGTTTGGTTGTGATAGATTCCATTGGGGGAAAATGTGAGATGGTTGAGGTGGTAAATCGTGCAGTGGGAAAGCATCAACCTTTGCATTGTTAAAAAGATGTAATGAGTGGGTTATTGTGGGAGATGACATCATTAGTTGATATGGGTTTTCCTTTTAGTTTCCCAGTGACATAGAATATAGTTGTTAATGATGAAATTGAAAAGGTTTTGGTGGGAATTTAATAACTTCATGGATAAAAATGAAATGGTGGCTATAAAATTATTCTCACCCCCTACGCGATGAGTGTATCGGGTGGTTCCCTCTTCTAAAATTCAAATATGTGAGTTCCTTTACCGAGATATAAACCTATGACCACTCTCAATTCAGGAAACATCCAACTCTAGGTGATAATCCTAGGTTGCCTTAGGTGACGAGAATATGAAGTCCCTATGTTATGGGAATATGAGATCTTCTTTATCTCCCAAATAATGTTCCCTTGATTATACCTCATGAGATTATAAATAGATTCATTAGGGGATATGCCTAAGAATCCCCTAAGTGATGATCATAAGATCTCTTATTCATCTCCTAGGTAATGATCCTATGATTATACCTCACATGAGGAGCATGAGATTCCTGAGGCGATGTGCCAAAGAATCCCATATGTGATGAGCATACGATCTCTAAACACTTCCCTTATTAGATGATCTTATGTTCTTACCTGGTGTGATAATAACACGATTCATTAGTTGATGAATATAGAAATCCTTATGTGCTATGAATATATTTTATGAACCAAATTGGTGTAGATTCCTCACATGAAAAATGTGATCCACCTTGTGTAATGAGCCCAAATATCCAATTCAAATGGGCCTTATTCTATGGGAACCATACATATTAGGCCATACTCTAAATGAAAACATTCCCACACATAGAGGACCATATTCACTTAGTGGTCCATACTCCTACTAGTTGAAAAAACCCTATACCACATAGAGTCGTATTTTTTGTGAATCCAAAATACACTCATTAGGCTATATCCCCTTTTAGTTAGACTAAAAATGTCTTATCACACATATTTACCATACTAACTTTCAATTGGTATCATTCGAAAAACCATCTATACAACTTGATGTTAAACTATGTCAATTATTTATTATTAGAAGTACATTGCACATTGTTGTGATAAATACCCTCGGTGCATTCACTAACCCATGACATGTTGGAGGATGGTTTTAGGGGGTCACTAGACTATAATCTACTAACCAATAGAGGGGTCTAAATGGGTATAGGCCATGAAATAGTGTTATCAAAGAATTTTATTAGGAGATATGATGGGGTTTAATGTTAGGAACATTTGAGGATTTCAATGGTTTGGTTTAGAAAGTATTTCATTTGAATTCATTGGTATGTTTTGGGTGTACCTTTCCTTATGTTTCAAATTATTCTCCTAGTGGTTCTTCATGGTTAGTGGTTGTAGTCTCTTATTTGGGTGAAGGGATGTGTTCTTAGTATATTTCCATCTTATGATGTTCTTCATGGTTAGTGGTTGTAGTCTCTTATTTGGAGATGTATGATGTTCTTGGTGAGGGCCACTATCTAGCTAGTGGTGTTGTTGTATATGAGAAAGCATCGATGTAGTTGGAGATGTATGATGTTCTTCATTTGAGCAGACTCATTCAGATTCCAAGTGGGTGTTTCTATACTATATCTTCTTTTTGGGATTCATGTGTTTCATGAATTCATATTTTATCCATTTGAAGTTGGTTAGACATGTTTTGATCATTTTGAAGCACAAAATAACCCTATTAATGAAAATAATATATGGAATGGATGGTATCTTGTTGTGAATTAACCTTTTTCATTGAAATAAATTAGTTTTACTTCTAGGCAACATGAAAGCCACTAACCTATTCTCAAATACCATGTTTTTTCATCTTGTTTGGGGTATTTTGATTCACTCCCCCCTTTTGGTTTCCATTTCTTCTTGGCATGATCATCAGTAACGGTTTCACTTCCACCAGCAGTGAGTATTTAGGCATGATGAATAAATACTAATGGTAAGGCTCTATTAATCTCCATTTTTATAAGGAAGTGGTTCTCTTCTAATTTATTTGGAATTCTTGTTTTGTGTAATTGAACCATAAATACTAATATTTGAGATTCTAATAGGATGGAGATGAATAAAGATTGGATGGATGCTAATCGTTTAACAATAGAGTACGAGAATGGAGTGAAAGAGTTCATAAAGTTTTCAAAGGATCATGCAAAGGATACTTCTCAAATCCTTTGTCCATGTTTACGTTGTTGTTATTCTAGACTACTTACTCCGGAGGAGTTGGAAGAACATTTGATATGTCACAGAATAGATCGGAGTTATAAATGTTGGAATAAACACGGAGAAAAAGCGAATGTAGCTACTAGCTAGGATAAAAATGTGTTTTATGGATCGTCAGATATGAATACAAATATGGATAATGAAGAAGACCATATGGAGGATGTGATTACAGATGTCAATGATGATGAAGATCATATTGAGGAAATGACAAAGACAATTCAAGATGAACTCCGTGATTGCCCAAAATTGTTTGAGAAGTTAAAGAGTTGTGCAAAGACACAATTGTATGTTGCTTGCACTAGGTATACAACATTGTCAGCTGTACTGAAGTTGTATAAATTGAAAGAAGGAAATGGATGGATTGATTTCAGTTTTACGGAACTACTTGCTCTCTTGAATGCCATGCTCCCGGAAGATAATGAGCTCCCAAGTCGGACATATGAAGCTAGACAAATGATACGCTCGATGGGAATGATTTCTGAAAGAATACATGCCTGCCCGAAAGACTGTATATTGTTTTTCAAAAAGAAAAAATCACTTACAGAATGCCCAAAGTGTGGTGCTTCTCGATACAAGAAAGATAAATCCAATCCTATGAAAGTTGTATGGTACTTTCCAATCATTCCAAGGTTTAGGCGTCTATATGGAAGTGAAGAAATTGCAAGACAATTGTCGTGGCATGCAAATAAAAGAAATAAAGATGGGTTATTACATCATCCGGCCGACTCTCCTCAATGTAAGAAAATTGATCATGAGTATCCTGAATTTGGAAAAGAGCCGAGAAACCTTCGTCTTGCATTATCTACAGATGGAGTGAATCCTTTTGGTTTTCAAACCAGCACTCATAGTACATGGCCTGTTATGTTGGTAAATTATAACTTGCCACCCTGGTTATGCATGAAGCAGAAATTCATCATGTTATCTATGCTTATATTAGGACCAAAACAACCAGGTAACGATATTGATGTTTATCTGGCTCCTTTGATCGAGGATTTGAAGTTATTGTGGGACTTAGGTGTAATGTTGTATGATGCTTATAAAAGTGAATACTTCACGTTGAGAGCGATGTTGTATGGGACAATAAATGATTTCCCTACTTATGGAAATTTGGCAGGCTATAGCATTAAAGGAACTCAAGGGTTTCCCGTGTGAGAAGAAGATACAGAATCAATTAGGTTGAAACATTCATCGAAATCTGTGTTTCTAGGACATCGTAGATTTCTACCTCGTCGGCATAAGTACCGATCTTGGACGACATCATTCAATGGAAGTTCAGAAAAACGTGCAACACCATCTCCACTAATAGGTGATCAGCTGTTTGAGAAAGTAAAATATCTGAACACTATTTTTGGTAAACCATTTTCAAAAAACCTTACGAAAATCAGTTGGAAAAAGAGATCAGTTTTTTTTGAATTACCATACTGAAATTGTTTGTACGTCATACATTTTCTTGATGTGATGCATGTGGAAAAAAATGTATGTGACAGTGTTATCGGAACGTTGCTAAATTCCCCTGGAAAAACAAAAGATGAAATTAAGGCAAGGTTGGACATGGTTGACATGGGAATACGAGAAGAGTTGGCTCCCGTGAAGGGTGAAAATCGAATGTTTCTTCCTCCAGCCGCTTATACACTTTCTAGGGCGGAGAGATATCAGTTTTGAAACTTCTTCAATGATGTAAAGGTTCCAGAGGGGTACTCATAAAATATCAAGAACATTGTGTCAATGAATGATTTGAAGTTAAAAGGTTTGAAATCACATGATTTCCATGTTTTGATGTAAGATCTAATTCCTATAGCTTTACGTTGCATTTTTCCCAAGAATGTTCATCATAAGTTAACCAAACTTTGTTTCTTTTTCAAAGCTATATGTAGCAAAGTTTTAGACCCAGGGAAATTTCTAGCTATGGAAAAAGAAATTGTCATCATATTATGTGAATTAGAAATGTTCTTCCCACCAACATTCTTTGATATGATGGTTCATTTGATGATTCACTTGGTGATAGAGATTCGACTTTGTGGTCCTGTACACTATAGATGGATGTATCTTATTGAATAGTATATGAAGATTTTGAAAGGGTATGTCAAAAATCGAAGTCATCCAGAGGGTTGTATAGTGGAGAGATATATTGTTGAGGAATCCATTGAATTTTGTACTGAATACCTATCTAATGTGGAAAGCATTGGTCTCCTGAAATCTCGTCACACTGGACGCATTGAGGGTAAGGGAATTTCTGGAAGAGAAGTTGTGACAATCAATATTACATATCGGGAGCAGGCTCATCTTTATGTTTTGCATAATAGTTGGGAGGTTGCTCCATATATTAAAACTCACAAAGAAATTATTAGGTAGTTGAATCCCTTGAGGGATGAAAAATGGTTATCAGACACACATAATCACCAGTTTATAGGATGGTTTCAGGACCATATTTTTAATCAGTTGGATGAAAATCCGAATTCAATTTCAGAATGTCTTCGATGGCTACCCACTGGACCAAGTGTGTATGTATTATCTTACAGTGGTTATGTAATTAATGTTTATACATTCTATACAGATGAACATGATGGAGATAGTATCATGCAAAATAGTGGAGTTACACTAGTGGTTGAAGCGATGCATGTTTCTGGTAGTAAGGACAGAAATCCAATTTATGCAAATATGTCATACTTTGGAATTATCAAACTAATATGGGAGTTGGATTATACGACATTCCAATTGCCGATTTTTCAATGCAAATGGGTTGATAACAATAGTGGTGTTAAAATAGATGAATGGGGATTTGTGAAAGTTTATTTTAGTAAAGAAGGGTACAAACACGAACAGTTTATAATGGCATCACAAGCGGTGCAAGTTTTTTATGTTCCAGATTCCACAAACCGAAAGTGGTCGATTGTTCTGTTATCGTCCAAAACTACTGAAGGTTCCGATGAAAATTCAGTTGAGGACGATCCTTTTAGTGGTACGTCGCAATCATTTCGGAGCGGTCCCAATGCAGATGATGTTTTGTATGTTAGAGGAGACCATAATGAAGGGATTTGGATAGTCGATAGAGGTGTCAAATCCCTTCAACCTTTGAAAAAAATAAAGAGAGTTTAGTAAACAGGTTATATTTTGTTTTTAATATAGATCTTGTTATCTCATGTTATTATCTTATCATTACTGAATTTATGTAATCTGAATTAACTATTCAACCACTTTTTCAGATAATGACTTCTACACATTATGATGATCCTAACCTTGAGGCTGAACAAGTCTCTCAAGCAGCAGCTGCTGCGGCTACTGCTGCTCCTACAGCTCATGTTGCTACTGTTGTTGCTCCTGCTGCTCCTACAGCTCATTCTGCTGCTGCTGTTGCTCCTGCTGCGACTCCGGTTGCTCCTGATGCTCCTCCTGCTGTGGCTCCTGCTGCTGCTGCTCCTCCTGCTGCTCCTCCTACTACGGCTCCTGCTGCTCTTAGTGTTGAGGTCCAACAACCATCAACACATGTTGTTGATACCATTCTAGATGAACATATAGATGATGTTGATATCGATGAAATGGTCGGGAATTAAGGACCAGCGTCGCAGAAATCACAGGTGTGTCGTAGTTTGACGGTGTTAGCCAAAATTCTTAAGGCGAAAATCAAAGGCATCAAATTTGAAGTCGTATGGAATGCACGAGGCCAACATGTGAATCCCAACAAGGCTATGTTTAGAAGCTACATTGGAGTTGTCACTCGGCAACGCGTGCCGATTGACATAGATTCATGGTACCATGTTGTGTCCGGGATGAAGGCTGTGATCTGGGAAGAAATTACGGTAACATTATGAATTTATTTCTTTAATTTAATAGAAAATAAAATAATGAAACAATGTCTTACTCTTCTTAATCTCTTGCAGAGTACATTTATAGTAGATGATTAACACAGGGATTATGTACTAAGTCTTGCAGGAAAGATTCATCGAGGTTTTCGTACTATTTTAACAAGATGTCACCTCAAAGATTCTAAAGGTAAAATAAACCTGCACCCACCCATTGTCTACGCTCTTCTGATATCCCTAGAAGCATGGGATGCATTTATTGGTCATCGTGAGGATGATAAGTTTCAGGTACATTGTGAGTGATAATACATTGTTTGAGGATACCTGTATTCATCACTTTGATTATCAATATTTCATTTATGAAACAAAAACTCTATACTGAAAATAAGGAACGTGCTTCAAAACCAACATTCCCATATCGTAAAGCAAGGATGGGGTACGCTTCATTAGAAAAGAAAATGGTACGTATTTTAAATTTACAATAATATTGTTAGGTGATAATAAACAACATCATAATTATTTTTCTATGTTTATATGTAGATTGATGAGTCTAAAACCAAATGCACTTCCATCCCACGTCATGTGCTATGGAAGGAGGCACGTGTGAACAAATATGGGAAGTTAGTAGATGATAACACACAGAAAGTGTGGGAAATATGTGTAAGTATGACACGATGATAAAATAATTTGTTTAAAATTTCCATTACATAAAAATAATTAGTTATTTTCCTATATCCGACAGTCATAGAAATTAGCTACTGCTGTAGCTGATACAGACCTATTATCGACGGCTTTGAAGAAGCCAGAAAAATACGGTCGTGTTAGAGGTATAGGGTTTGGGGTGACACCCCGAGTATATTTTGAGAAGAAAAAAAAATGGATGATACAGATGAAAAATTGGAACAAATGAGCGAAAAAATAGAAACCCTTGAAGAACAATTGCAATGGCAGGGAGAGTTGCTAGCAAATTTTATGGGTGGGAAGCAAAGGGAAGCCACAACTCAAGAAAAAACACCGCATGAACATCCCGACCCATTCCCCACAAGATTTGAGGTGATCCATTCACCTCAAAGAACTTTCATAGTCGTGGTAATCAATATTCTAATAATTGTTCCCATGAAATATGAATTAGACAAACACTGATAATTTTTCTGTACTCATATTCTATAGGGTGATAATGATTGTGATTTATATCTGTCAACACCCACCTATCACCTTGTAGCGAGGGCTACAGTGTTCAATATCCCAGATGCCACACTGCATAATAGACCAATTCCGAAAGATCATCTGAAAGTGACGATTACTATAGCTCATGAGCCAAAGGCAGAGCTACCTATTCCACTTGATGATGATGATATTCATACGGTCGAAAAGGTTATTGGTAAATTCATTGCATGGTCATCACAACTTGTAAGAGTACATGCAGACAAAGAGGTATTTATTTCCTTTTCTTTTCAAGAAAAACCCTTAACAATTAATGAAAAAAGGGTCTGAACCAATGATTGTTGTTATAGATGGAGAAAGGGAAGGGGGTGACAAACGTCGGCTCAAAACCATCTAAAGGATCGACCAACCGATCCCAAGGAGCTACTGAAAGCACAATAACACCAACTGTTCTCTTTACACATTTACTAGCATTGAAGAATCATGTGGATACGAAGATAAAAAATGGTAATAGTCATATAGTGGTTTTCAAAGAGAATATATACGAAGAGGAAAGTCAAGATTTCGTTGCTGCTGAAAATGTAAATGAAATCCCTAAAAACGGTTGGCAAGGCATCACAGTTGTAAATGTATATATGAGGTTTGTTTCCATGAATTGATTTTACAAAAGTTGATCTAGCGTGAAAATTATGACTAAATGCATTTTATATTGTTGACAGACGCATTTATGAAAAACAATTGAAGGAATTTTCCCATGAGCCAAGATTTGGACTGGTTAGTCCTCATATCACATCAACACACCTAACAAAAATAGATCCATCAAAAAGGAATGAAATAGTGAACAGATTGCTGAAAACATTTGAACGCAAGATTACATATGACAGACTTTTCCTAATACCAACCATGCAGGGGTAATACTCTATGATTAAAGAATATCAATTATATTTTCACTTCTTTTATTACTTATTCCTTTTTTTGTTTTTAGGAAACATTGGTTGCTAATTTTGGTCAACTTGGATACTCCGAAGATTTATTTTCTGGATTCAAAGCAAGGATATCCATCAAACCGACCACACGTGATGGAGTTTGTGAATCTGTAGGACACTATATCTTACATTTTAGGTCTAAACATCAAGTAATATAATTTATATTATCATTTACTGATAGGGAGTTGTATCATTATCATCTAAAAAAGGAATGCGGCCAGGGGCTAAGCATAAGGAGGCGAGCAAGTACTACATCTGGAAAAATATCAGGGTATATATAATAAAATTTCACTATCCAAACACATATCAACACAAGTTACTTATTCTCCTAATGATCAATTTTTTTGCAGTGTCCAAAACAAACAAACGATAATGATTGCGGTTATTATGTTTGTAAATTTATGAAAGAGATCTTTTTTCATCAGCAAACTAGCATCCCTAAAGAGGTATTTTTAAAAACAACTACTAGTTCATTTAAGTTATTTATTAATTATTTATTTTTTTATTTTGTAGTACTACTATGAATTCCGAAAAGCCTCATACTCACAAGATGATATAGATGTGTTCAGAAACGAGTGGGCCGCATACCTGATGGAATATTGTACACAAATACAATGAAGATCTGACTTGGGGACATGTACAATTTGTGGTCATTTTTGAGAGGGGTTAAGGGGATCTAAAGATGAAACATTGTTGTATGTAAATGTTCGTAGGAAAATTGTAATTGTTATTAAATAAAATAGCCTTTCTCCAATGATTCATTTTCCCATTTTAACAGATGATATACACCAGCAACATGCAAGAATTTTGAACCACTCAAAGGGTCTCTATTTTGTTTAAAATGGACAAGATTTTAAGTGAAAACAACAACTAACCTACGTAAATCCGACTAAACGCATTCGGATTGCATTGATCTTTTATAAGAACGATCCAAGGGTCCTTGGTAACGTGTACGAGTCAACCCTGCCTCAATCTGAGGCACGGTGTGGCCTTTAGAACTCAAAGGGTCTCTATTCTGTTTAAAATGGACAAGATTTTAAGTGAAAACAACAATTGACCTACGGAAACTAATGATCAGAGGCGGCTTGATTAGTATCCCATCTTGTTCATCAAATGGATTGGTAAACTTCCAATCTATCATGGAGGCTGCCGCACCACCTTTACATGCAACTAATGATCATAGGCAGCTTGATTAGAAAAACAATCCTGAGGGAACTGGACATGAAAGATCATGAAATTCCATAGTTGCTCAGCAACCTCAATTTACCCCACATGATATAAGGATATTGCATGATGTCCAAGACATAGCGAGAGGAGAAGAGAAGGTGAAAGTCTCGTAGACGAACAACATCAACAATGAACATCCACCACCCTTTCACTATATACATCAAAATCATATCTTTAAGAACGTCGATGTGAATTTCTATCTTACTTCCATCGAGGATGATGCATATTGGTCAACTTGTTTTAGAAATTGTTTATCTTCATCCATGCCTTGTACTTGCACCCATGAATTTGAAGGTGAGTATGCGTACACAATAGTTGACCTTCTTAGAGAAGAGTTTCTGGAAGAGTATAAGAGACATGAAGCAATGAAGATCATTAGAGTGTTGGATAAAATGTGGTTGCTACAAATAATTTGGCAATCGGCTTGTGCAACGCGGCCTAAGTTACAACTTGCAGGTATTGTACATTATTTTTTTATGGAGGGTTTCAGTGTAAATTCATTTTGGAATGATCATTTCTATTCATTGTATTTTAGGTTTTTTTGACAGCTGAGGGGAAAGGGTGGGGTCTTCAGACATTGGAGGATATGTCGAAGGGTGATTTTGTGTGTGAATATGTTGGAGAAATGGCCTCTTTTCCCTTCAAGCTCCCTGAACCCCGATGGTGATCGGGGTTTGGGGAGCTTGAAGGGAAAAGAGGCCATTTGGTTAGATGTTAGATACCATGGAAATGTTGCAAAAATATAGGATGTAATTTCCCATAAAGTCACCCTTCGACATATCCTCCAATGTCTGCAGACCCCACCCTTTCCCCTCGGCTGTCAAAAAAACCTAAAAGACAATGAATAGCAATGATCATTCCAAAATGCATTTACACTGAAACCCTCCAGAAAAAAATAAAGTACAATACCTGCAAGTTGTAACTTAGGCCGTGTTTCACAAGCCGATTGCCACATTTTTTGAAGCAACCACATTTTCTCCAACACTCTAATGATCTTCATTGCTTCATGTCTCTTATACTCTTCCAGAAACTCTTCTCTAAGAAGGTAAACTATCGTGTACGCATACTCACCTTCAAATTCATGGGTGCAAGTACAAGGCACGGATGAAGATAAACAATTTCTAAAACAAGTTGACCAACATGCATCATCCTCTATGGAAGTAAGATATAAATTCACATCGACGTTCTTAAAGATAATATTTTGATTTATATAGTGAAAGGGTGGTGGATGTTCATTGTTGATGTTGTTCGTCTACGAGACTTTCACCTTCTCTGCTCCTCTCGCTATGTCTTGGACATCATGCAATAGCCTTATATCATGTGGGGTAAATTGAGGTTGCTGAGCAACTATGGAACTGCATGATATTTCATGTCCAGTGCCCTCAGGATTGTTTTTCTAATCAAGCTGCCTCTGATAATTATTTACGTGTAAAGGTGGTGCGACAGCCTCTATGATAGATTGGAAGTTGACCAATCCATTTGATGAACAAGATGGGATGCTAAATCTGACATTAAGAGTATCCAATATAGGAAATTTTTCCAATGATTCGGCAAGTGAGGCTACATTTAAAGATATTTCCTGTGTTTCATCAAGAGAGTCAGTTCCTAGTTCCAAAAAGCATTCATAAACATCACTCATCAGTTTC
Organism: Viscum album; assembly: GCA_963277665.1. Classification (NCBI taxonomy): domain Eukaryota; kingdom Viridiplantae; phylum Streptophyta; class Magnoliopsida; order Santalales; family Viscaceae; genus Viscum; species Viscum album. The sequence goes on along the minus strand of OY728163.1, from coordinate 1,641,274,346 downwards.
CTCAAGGATAAACTTGGGTTCATGGCTTTGTATGATCAAAGAGATCTATCCTCTACTGCTTTTACAACCTATGTGGTGCATGTTTCAAATTCCTCTAGGAAAAAGGAACAAATGTGGTGAGTTGTAAGCCACGTCTATTTGATGTTTTGAAATGTTAATTATGTTTTGAAAATGGGTTCAATCTTTGAGGAAAAGTTGAACTGTCCTTGATTCATGTATGGATGATGGATTCACATCCATTCCAAGTGGTTTTGATGGAAAGGATAGATGATAACATTGGTTGGTGTTCTCATGGATATCTAAGCACGGTAAGTTAGAAAACATGTTGGGTATGTTGTGGAGTTTTAGTTGGGGTTCTAGTGGTTCTTTCCCGATGATGGAGGTGTTAAACATCAGATGGTGGTGTTTGTGAGCTAAATCGTATAGTGGGGAGCACCATAGAAATTAAGTGGTCGGTTGATAACATGATTGGTGTTTTGAATTAGATAGTCTTGGGTAAAATCCATCTTGGTGTTTAGATTGGTTGAGTACATTGAGATGAAGGTTGTGGTTGGGTTGTGTTATGGGTGTTTGGGGCAATGTAAGTATTTAATGGTACCTTTATGTTTTGCATAATGAATAATTAGTAGATCAAATTCGGATTGCATTGATCTTTTATAAGAATTATCCAAGGGTCCTTGGTGACATGTATGAATCAACCCCGCCTCAATCCTAGTCACGGGGTGGCTGCTAGCACTCAAAGGGTCTCTATTTTGTTTAAAATGGACAAGATTTTAAGTGAAAACAATAACTGACCTACGGAAATCCGACCAAACACATTCGGATTGCATTGATCTTTTATAATAACGATCCAAGGGTCCTTGGTGACGTTTACGATTCAACCCCGCCTCAATCCGAGGCACGGTGTGGCCGCTAGCACTCAAAGGGTCTCTATTTTGTTTAAAGTGGACAAGATTTTAAGTGAAAACAACAATTGACCTACGGAAATCTGACCAAATGCATTCAGATTGCATTTATCTTTTATAAGAACGATCCAAGGGTCCTTGGTGACGTGTAAACGTCAACCCCGCCTCAATCTGAGGCACGGTGTGGCCGTTAGCACTCAAAGGGTCTCTATTTTGTTTAAAATGGACAAGATTTTAAGTGAAAACAACAACTGACCTATGGAAATCTGACTAAACGCATTAGGATTGCAATGATCTTTTATAAGAACGATCCAAGGGTCCTTGGTGACGTGTAAAAGTCAACCTCGCATCAATCTGAGGCACGGTGTGGCTGCTAGCACTCAAAGGGTCTCTATTTTGTTTAAAATGGACAAGATTTTAAGTGAAAACAACAACTGACCTACGAAAATCCGACCAAACTCATTCGGATTGAATTGATCTTTTAAATGGGGGGTCATGGAATGTGATCTATCAGGGGCCTCATATATATCAAGTCATGGTTGGCCTTTTATACTAGGGTGATCATGTGTTTGGGTCTATGATACTTATGGGCTTATATCTGGATGAAAATACTCCCATTTGGGAGGGTGGATATGCTTATGGGTCTTATTCATTAAATGAGAATACTCTCATAGGGGAGGTATGAGATGTATATAGGTATTATTCCCCAAATGAGAATACAACCATAGGAGTGGGATGAGATTCTTATCGGGAATATTCACTAAATGAAAATAATCCCATAGGGGAGGGCTGAGATGATTATATAGATTATGCCTCAAATGAGAATACACCCATATTGGAGGGTTGATATGCTTCTAGGGATTATTATTTGGATGATAATACTCCCATATGGTAAAGAATGTATGCTTATTAGTATTATTCCCTAAATAAGGGTACTCCCATAGTATAGGGATGAGATCCTTGTAGGTCTTATGCCTCGGAATTGGAAGAACACATATGGGTGGTCTGAGATACTGTTGAGGGTATTCCCTAGATGAGAAAACTCCCATAAGTGGATTTCCATGATGGAGTATAAATAAAACTCACATATTGGAGGTCAATGATAATTATGTATATAGTGGGGAGACCATGGTATATTATATGTTTTGTGTGGTTCCTATGATGTACTCAGAGAAACCCTAACATTGGATGAAGTAAGTATGGTTGATCAAGCTTTAATACTTGAGAATCAATGTGTCTTGATGTAGATGGGGTAGTACTTGGTCAAACTATATTTTTATAATGTCGACATGATCCTTGTGAAATGCTTGGTAAAAGTTTAGCACTTGGAAAATTAATTTGGGTTTAATCATGGTCATGGATTTGAGGATCAATGATGATTTTTTATTAGTTTTATTCAAGTTCTTTATCAACTAGGTTGTTCATATTGCCTAATCATGCACTTACAATAGCCTATTTCAGGTTTAATATTGGGGGTTTATTAATGAGATTCATCCCCCCCAAGTATGTGCACCTCAGTGTGTGTACAAACCTTATAACTTCTTTGAGGTTGATAACATGATGCATAGTGGATAGAGAAAAGTCCAAAGATTTATGTATTGATAAAACAAACCCATGTGGAGCCTTAGGATTGAACTGGAAATCCCCCCGGACACCCCCTACCCCCCCTTGGATAGCCACCCCAAACCCTTGAACAGCCACCCCAAACCCTTGAACAGCCCCCAAACCCCCTGAATTCTGAATTGATTTCTTTAAGTACTTGATTAACTTATAAATTATGTGTTAATGGTGTACGAGTATAATTGTTGTATGGGTATACTTGGTCTAATTTGATTTTGATTTATGAGTTAATTTTTTATGGGTATACTTGCTTTAATTGGCTTATTGAGATGCTGTTTTTTTTGCAGGTGTTCAGGTGTGCTGCTGCAGATTTATCGTAGCAGCAGAGAGGGCATTTATCAGCTCTCTTTTAGCGCTGATAAATCATGCTTTTATCAGCGCTAAAACAGCGCTGATAAACTGCACCTTTATCAGCGCTAAATAAGTGTTGATAAATCATGCTTTTATCAGCGCTAAAAAGGCGCTGATAAACTACACCTTTATTAGCGCTAAAGAAGCGCTGATAAAAGATAAGTTTATCAGCGCTAAAGGAGCGCTGATAAAACAATCATTTATCAGCGCTGAGATTTACAGCGCTTTTTTAGCACTGTTAAAGCCCATTTTTAGTGCTGTTAATGCCCATTTTTGTAGTAGTGTTTCTTCATTTTCGGTCATTGTTAATCTTGTTCTAAGGTGTGCATTTGACCTTGTAGTGTCATGTCGCCGAGACGACCGCACGTTGTTCTTCGGGAGAGTGGCGATGACTATACTCTAGAGATGGTGGGCCATGGGCTACCAGTTGATCCTCCAGTAGAGCCAGATGTGGCGCCGAGCCATTATACCGGACACAAGCACAGATGCACAGTTCCGTGAAGGCTTTATGTGGTTCATGCAAACCTTTCAGGGAGCACCGCAGGCTGCCACATCTATGGCTGAGCTGACTCGTATCTTCCAACAGCAGCATCCGCCTACGTTTTCAGAGGATGGGGGGCCACAGGCTGCAGAGTCTTGGCTTGGATCGATGCAGACTATTTTCGAGTATCTTGATATGCCTCCAGGGCGGAGGGTCAAGATCACGACTTATATGTTGTGTGATTCTTCCAAGAGGTGGTGGGATGTTACCACCCAGACAGAGCATCACAGAGACATGGCGTGGGAAGATTTTCAGATAGCCTTCTATGACTTCTTCTTCCCAGAGACACTGAGGGCATACAAAGCTCGAGAGTTCATGAATCTGCAGCAGGGCGCTATGTCGGTGATGGATTATTCTGCTCGCTTTACCGAGCTTCGGCGTTTTGCACCCGTTCTGGTGGGTGGTGAGACTCTAAGATCTAGGTGCTTTGAGGATGGTCTTCGTTATGACATCCAGGTGCTGGTGAATGTTTTCAGGTTGCCTTCAGTACATGCTATTGTGAACCAGGTGCTGATCATAGAGAGGAACCTGCGGGAAGCTAGTGGTGTGGTCCAGGGCGGTTCAACACTAGTTTCTAGTACTATTTCTACTGGTAAGAGGAAGAGACATATGAACTTCTCTCAGGGTGGCAGTACCATCCAGAAGAATGCTTCAGGTGGCCAGGTCATGTACTACCAGTGTGGTAGAGAGGGGCACAAGAGGTCACAGTGTCCACGAGACCCAGTGGAGTGTCGAGCTTGCGGTAGTATGGGTCATCTGCAGCGCTTCTGTAGGGCGTTTCCACCAGTGGCTAGTGAGAGGGGTTCTGTGCAGACTTCGTGTGCAGGACCAGGACCAGCAGCTTCTTACCAGTCAGAGAACTGGAATACGTCAGGGCATGCAGGAAAAGATGGTGGATGTGGCCGTGGTAGCTAGACACCAGGATCTCAGAGGCAGTAGGGTGAGACAGCTCAAAGTAGTCAGGCTGTGTCGTAGGGCCGCGACACTGGGCAGGCATATGCATTGTAACAGAACAGCAGGAGCAGGATCCCGAACCTTCTACTATTAGAGGTACTATTCTAGTAGATTCTGTCTTATCTTCAGTACTGTTTGATACGGGTGCTAGACATAGTTTCATATCTGTTCCCATTGTGTAGAGCCTTGGGATTTGTGTTTATACTTCTTTTGATATCATAACGCTAAACACTCTGTTGGGGACTAGAATGGCTGGTGTGTGTCAGTGCAAGGAGTGCCCCCTTGAGTTTGGTGGGTGTCACTTTCTTTGGGACCTCTATGTCTTAGAGATGACAGCTTATGACGTCATTCTCGGGATGGACTGGTTGGTTCCCTTTCAAGCCTTTGTAGACTACTATCATCGCATGGTGCATTTCACATCACCAGAGGGTGGAGAGTTTCTATACAAGGGCGAGTGGGATGTCCAGGAGAGTCGAGATGGACCAGGGCATCATGGGCGAGGTGGAGTCACAACCCAGATTGCGAGCTTATATCTGGACGATTAGGGGACTTGTCAGGCGGATTTCCCTCTAGTGGTTGATCGTTTCAGGGATGTCTTCCCGGAAGACTTTTCAGGTCTTCCTCCAGAGCATGAGGTGGATTTCTCTATTGAGCTTGTGCTAGGAGCAGCACTGACGTCCATTACTCCTTATAGGATGGCCACGCCTGAGTTGCAGAAGCTCAAGAGGCAGTTAGAGGAGATACAGGCAAAGGGTTTTATCCGACCCAATACTTCTTGGGGTTTCTCTGGTCCTGTTTGCTAAGAAGGCAGATGATACCCTCCGACTCTGTGTGGATTATCATAATTTGAACCATTTTACGGTTAAGAACCGATATACCTTGAATAGGATTTATGATCTTTTTGATCAACTTTGTGGATCACGAGTGTTCTTGAAGATTGACCTGAGATCAGGATATCATCAGTTGTGCGTGAGACCATCGGATATACTGCTTACAGCTTTTCGAAGCAGATATGGTCTGTACGAGTACTTATTTATGCCGTTCAGACTCACGAACGTGCTATTAGTTTTCATGGCTCTGATGAATCGTGTGTTCCATCCTTATCTGGACTCTTTTGTGGTAGCATTCGTGGACGATATCTTGGTGTACTCTCACACTCAACACGACCATGCCACCCATCTTGAGATCGTATTGAGTACACTGATAGAGCATCAACTATATGCTAAAATCTCAAAGTGCCACTTTTGGATAGAACAGATACACTTCCTGGGTCATATCATCTCAGAGGTAGGAGTTGCAGTAGACCCAGAGAAGGTGATAGCAGTAGTTTCCTGGGAGCATCCCAAGAACGTGTTTGAGATACGGAGTTTCTTAGGGCTGGCTGGTTACTACAGACGCTTCATACAGGACTTCTCCCACTTAGCAGCGCCGTTGACGGGTTTGACTAAGAAGGGTGTGAAGTTCGTTTGGTCAGAAGCTTGAGAGACATCCTTTCAGGACTTAAAAGGAAGGTTGACATCATCATCGGTCCTGATACTTCCAGAGCAAGGGAAGAGCTATACAGTTTACTGTGATGCATCAGGTATTGGACTGGGAGCAGTGTTGATGTAGGGTGATCGAGTTGTTGCGTACGGGTCTCGGCAGTTGAGGCCACATGAGAGTAATTACCCGACGCATGATCTCGAGTTAGCTTTAGTTGTGCATGCGTTGCGCTATTGGAGACATCATCTATTGGAAGAACATTTTGTGGTCTTCACTGACCACAAAAGTCTCAAGTATATCTTTACTCAGCGTGACTTGAATCTAAGACAATGAAGGTGGGTTGAATACCTTCAGTCCTTTGATTTTGAGCTTGCCTATACACCTGGTAAGGGTAATGCAGTAGCTGATGCACTGAGTAGGAATACTCAGATACAGGCTGTGCAAGAGGCCAGTGGCGAGTGGAAGCTCATGGCTTTGTTCTCTGAGATGCATTTAGAGGTGCATGATATTCAGGGGAAGACCTATCTTTCCTCTTTAGTTGTGACCTCTACCCTCCTGGATAGAGTGAGGATGAGACAACTATCTGTTTCGGAAGGCCTAGTTTTATGGGAGTCGGTGGCAAGTGAGGGCCCTCCTCCTGGGTGGACGATAGGCGATGATGAAATACTGAGTTTCCATGGACGAGTGTGGGTTCTAGGGGATATACGCGAGGAGCTGATGCAGGAGTTTCATGCTTCATCTTGGGCAGTTCATCCCGGGGTTACCAAGATGTACCGAGACTTGAGACGTCAGTACTGGTGGCCGGGTATGAAGAGATATGTATCTGGTTTTGTTACGAGGTGTTCCACCTGTCAGCAGGTGAAGGCGGAGCATCAGAGGCCAGATGAACTGTTACAGCAGTTACCCATCCCGGAGTGGAAATGGGATGATGTCGCGATGGACTTCGTGACTGGTTTTTCGAGTTCACCTCTAGGCAATGATGTCGTGTGGGTTGTTGTGGACAGACTCATGAAGGTAGCTCACTTTTTGACGATCAAGGAGACCTTCGGTGTTGACGAGCTTGGGAATTTTTATATTCGGGAGATCGTACATCTTCATGGGGTCCCTCGTTCTATCATTTCTGATAGGGACGCCCGTTTTACATCTCGTTTCTGGTAGAGTTTTCAGAGGGCACTGGGTACACAGGTGATTCTAAGCATAGCTTACCACCCTCAGACCGATGTCCAGTCAGAGCATACAATACAGGTGGTTGAGGACATGTTGCGTGCATGCGTCCTAGACTTTGGGGGCTCTTGGGAGAAGCATATACCCCTAGTTGAGTTTGCCTATAATAATAATTTTCAGGCAACTATAGAGATGGAACCATATGAGGCTTTATATGGTAGGCCATGCCGATCACCTTTGTGCTGGTTAGAGGCAGGTGAGGCAGCCTTACTGGGACCATGTCTCATGCAGGAGACTTTTGAACAGGTTTAGTTGATTCAGAAGCAGATGGCTACCGCACAGTCTCTTCAGAAATCTTATGTTGATCGCCGCAGATAACCCTTGGAGTTCGTGGTCGGGGATCAGGTTTTCTTGCATGTTTCGCTGAGGTTGGGACACAGGCGGATCAAGAGACAGGGTAAACTTTCACCGAGGTATGTGGGGCCATTTGAGATTCTGGAGAGAGTCGGGTCCGTTTCCTATCAGTTGTATTTACCGCAGAGGTAATGAACCATACACAACGTCTTCCATGTATCTCAGTTGTACCGCTATCATTCAGATTCTTCTCTCATATTTCAGACAGAGGATGTTGAGCTGGAAGAAGATGCATCCTTTGAGGATCATCCAATCCGTATCATTGACAGGAGCACGAAGGTCCTCCGAGGCCGGTCAGTTCCTCTAGTACGGGTGCTATAGCAGCATGGTCGAGTGCAGGAAAAAACCTGGGAGCAGGAGACCGATGTACGTACTCAGTGGCTAGAGTTATTCATGGCTATATCTTCACCACCCTTGGAAGGGTAATTTGGGGACAAATTGCTTTAAGGGGGAAGTTTGTAAGAACTCGGTTCTTAGTTTTGAGGTACGAGTTCCTTCTTTTCTCTTTTCCTTAAGTGTTTTTCAGAAAATAAGGAAAATGGGGAAAAATCCTAAATTTTGGAAGTACACACCATGTACTTTTCCACATACCGTGTACTTTTGGTCGTGTGGGATGAGTACACGGGGCGTGTGGCCATGTCGGTGATGAAGGGTGTAGAAACCGACTACATGCCGTGTAGTGGTCCTTTACACGCCGTGTAGTCAATGAGCAGGCGTATAGTAAGGTGGTGGCCAGTTGTGCGACAGAACACACCGTGTACTCAAGAAGACATGCCGTGTAGTCATGTTGACAGATGAATAGTGCCACACTGGCGGGAAACCACCAGAGGAACAGTTAAAAAATGGGAAGTACACGTCGTGTACTTAGAAATACATGTCATGTACTTTGTTTTTTTTGCTTAAAATGGGTAGTAGCCTCCCCTGTTCATAGGGAAGTCTTAGAAAGGGAAGGAGCGAGAGAGGGAGGCCGGAGCTTTGGAGATCCACCGAGAGCACATCGGGAATCTGTTTTATGCACTGTCGATCTCCCTGGAACCGCACGGGTGAGCTCTTTCTTCTCCTGGTGTAGTTCTTACCAATTCTTCCTCTAGGGGAAGTTATTTTTGTTTAAGAGAGAATTATTTTACCTCATATCTACGGCGTTCTTGGAAGTTTCAGAAGGCTTCATTCACGTATATCGTTCTTTGGTGTTTAAGGTAGGTGGTTTGGTGTTTATATTCCAACTGTTGTGTGTTTTTGTGTATCGTTGTGCCACAAACCCATATTGGGGTGTCGTGGGGCTGAGGCCATGGATATATTATATACCTAGATTGGAATAGGTAATTAATTGTGATATCAAACTGTTTTTTGGGATCGTTGCTTGGATCCAGGACCACCCCGGGGGTGCGTTCCTCTGTTTAGCCGTTTAGCCAAGATGCCCAAGGGTATGCCTTTAATATAATGATTGTAGAATTAACTTGAGAGGAATTGATTGTTTACTGCTTGTTTACATATTGGGCTTGGCCCAGTTACCTTTTTAGCCTGAGGTTAGTGTTGTGATTAGCATGTGGGCACTGTATTATTTAGCATGTGGGCGACTTCTTCCGTGCATGTGGGCAGTTGATTATGTGCTTGTGGGCGACACTTCTTATGCATGTGGGAAATATCTGTATGCATGTGGGCAGATTCTTGTGGTTGTATTCTCTTTACCTGATGGTAGGGGTTTACGTGTCTGAGGACATTGGTTGTTTACTTAGAATATTCACTATGGTGGTATTTTAAATTAAATGATTAAATGGATATTAAAATGGAAATATAACTAGTTAATTTAGTTACTTTTAAGTACTGCTTACTTTATTGCATTTTACTACTACACACTGTTGTTGCATGTTTACACACAGTTGGGCATGGGCCTTTGGTGGGTGCCTACTGGGATTTATTTCTCACACCCTGTTTGGGTCATGCTTTCCGGCCCAAACAGATTACGTTTCTGCAGGTTTGGATAAGGGAAAGGGTCCCTTTACAGGTACTTGATTGTTGCTGAGGAGTAAGGGAGCATGGGACCGGGCTTAGGATCATGATGATACTGGTTGTTTTGTTTTGTTTTGCTATACTCTATATTGTATTGTACTGTATTGTTGTGTAACATGTTCTGGCTGTTTTCTTAGAACTTGAGTCATGTTGCATCAACATTTTATATGACTGTTGGTTGTTTTTACTACAGTTGTTTATCTTAAAAGTGTATGGTTTATTGCTTTTGTTGTTGTTGTATGCTTTCTATTTTATTCCACTGCGTTTCACTTTGACAAATGAGGGCATAGTTTCCCCACTATCAGACCTGGGCCCTCACTGCTAGTTGACAGCCTCTGGAATTTGGGGAAATGAACTTGAGGTCACGTGGCGAACCGAGTTCAGGGCACCCATGGAGTGGTACCCGGATCTGGGACGTTATAGCTTTCAAGACCTCAGTGTTGATATGGGATAGTACATGGCTAGTGCAATTCAACTATTTAAATTGTTTTGCCAGTTTAGAGTGATTCTTTTGATTAAATATTTTTAGTGCTTGATATTGCATATGTGGGAACCTTTAGGTTGTGTTGGGCATGGTTCAGATATTCTTGAGTGATGTTGATCATAGGTTGGGCTTGGACTAGATTATTTTGGTGTTTTGACCAAAGGATTGGGTGGTGTGGATGTTAGATTGAGGAAATGTGACTATCAAGTTGGGCATGGACCAGGTTACTTTGATGGAAAGGCTATTAGATTATGAGAAACATGGTCGCATGGGCACAAGGTTCTAGAGAGGTTATGTCTTGGGTTCTAAATTTGGTGATTACCACTCACCCGTGACTTGGGTTGTGTGCACATAGATGACTCCATGATGAGGTGTTTTTGACCGCTCGTGTGGGTAGAGGCCCCTATAGTTTTGGTTAGGTGATTATGGTTTGGGGGTGCTTGTCGTGGAAGCCGCGTGGAAGGTGAGGAGCCTTCAGATTGTTTGGGAGTGCCTATGGGACATCGGTACTTGAGACACAAGGTGTCAGGTGGCACATGGAGTCAGGTTAATACTACTTGGGAATGCCTACAAGATGTCGGTACTTGAGACACGAGGTGTTAGGAGGCACTTGGTGTTGGGTTACTATTTCTTGGGCGTGCCTTTGGGACGTCGATACTTGAGACACGCAGTGTCAGGAGGCACATAGTGCCTGATTACATGACTGAGATTCCAGTATTGGTTGAAGCAGGTGACGATTCCTAGTGGCTAATGAGCACCAGTGGAGGTTGTGTTTACATTTTTCATCATAATTTTACTTTCCTTATAGATTCATTCCTTTTTAAACACCTATACTAGGTATGCACCATTGGGTGGTATCCTACTAAGATTCATCTCACACCCTACACAGGCCCTTCAGGACGTGTGTAGACTTTATAGATTTATGTGTAGGAAAGAGATCATCTTTGGGAGTTGGATTGTATTAGTTGTGGCATGGAGATTTGACATGGACCCTGAGGTCATGCCTAGCTGGAGTTTACTTTGTTTTTCTTTCTTTCCTATATCACCATGCTTACTTTATTTTGTAGCTCTTGTTGGTTAGCCATGGGCGCCATTATTATTGACATGTATGACCTACTATGGATTCATGCTTTGTTGTTTCAGTAGTTTTTAGATGTGGTGTTCATCATGTTGTTTTGTTTACATTCCATTGCACTTGTTTATATATTGCTTATGCTGGTTTATTTGCTATTGAATGTGCTTCCTCTATGCGGGTTTGGTTTGAGTCTGCAGAGTCTCTTATTTTATATTATACTCAGACCAGTACCTTATTTTCCTCTGAGAGGGTATAACCTCCCCACTAATCATGTTTACACCCTCACTGCTAGTCATAAGCCTTTGGCATTCAGGGAGGTGCGCCTAAGGTCAGTAACACCCAACCCATTTAACATTGTTCGGGTGGTTGTTCGGGTTGGGAAATTACAAATGTAATCTATTAATATACAATTTTTCTTCATACATTATCACATGATCATGTAAAAAAATCATTACATGTGATTTAATACTAAAAGTCGAGTTGGTCATACCTTCAAATGATGCTTAAATTATGCCTAAAACCTACATTGTGCTTATATATAACATGAAGAAGATTTGTGTGCTCGGTTACATGAAGAAGAAGAACCATGGGACTTCGACTTGTGTTTTCACACTTGAATTGCAACATGATGAATCTATTCCAATAATATCTCTACCATCATGAAGAAGAATGATTTCATGAGCTAGTGTTTGTGTTCTTACTCTCACTGTGTTTCGTGAAGATATGGTTCCACGAAGCCTCACTAGTTTGTGAAAATCTTCTTGGATATGCATAGTAAATTATGATATCTCATATATATTTCCTATCTATGAGAAGGAGAATAAATTACATGCACTTAAGATCATACTTATGTGAAGAAGAAGAAGAAAAATAATAACTCACATACATGTTCGGGTTTTCATGAGGCAGTTAGTGCATGCATGCACATGCAATTTATAAACATAGTTTGAGATACCTAAACCTAGTTCTATGTAAGGAATAATGAGTTAAAGTGAGATAATAAACCTAATTTATAAATAACACATAAAATAATAAATCAATCTATATATGTTCTATGTTTTATAATTCAGATAATACCCATTAAAGTTTTATTACACATGCATGAAGATTGAGAAATACATATGCAATGTGATTTTCATGAATAATGTGCATTGAACTTGATACTAACATTGGGAAAATATCAGAATATTTAATATCTAAGTTTTTAGTGTATTAAGTTTGTGAAAGATCATTCTTGCATGAAATAATATTTAAAGTTTGGTGCAATTCAGTTGAATAAATATTTGTTGCACCAAGAAGAACAATTGAGAACTAATATTTCATTCATTATTAATATTGTATCAAAGGGAATTGAATTATGATGATGCTGATCTAATCTTTCATTGATTCAATAATCACAAAAGAGGTTTTTGATTCTATAAAATCCATAAATTTAGTGTACTTGAAGGAATAAGTGAGGTTAAATCATATACCAAATAGAGCTGTGATTATCATTTGGTTCGAAGAAGAATTTTCATGACCTAAACCATAAGGGTCTGACCTGTGACTACCACAAACCCACCTCCAATAGGTTAGAGGATGGAAACCAGAGCTGATTAGGCATATCCTACAAATGGGAGGTATTAGCATAATGTGCCTATACACATGCACATATCTCCAAGCCCGCACAATATTGAAATGTAAAATAACTAAAACCAATTCATGCATACATCTAAGATCCCACAACAGAGTATGATAATAAAGTACTAAAAGTGGAAAAGGGGCCAAATACAATCCCAACCAAAAAATATAAAGAGTCCAACCTTCTCCAAGGGTGAGGACTAAATTCAAATTCAAGCTCCCAGTAAACACCTCAGACTGTCAAACTTCATATATACTCCACCTTCTCCTTATCCTCCCAAGAAACCATAAAAAATGGTCATTGTCTGCATAAGAAATGACACATACGGGCAGAGCCCATGTAGGGGAGAGTATAAAAATACCCAGTAAGACACCCTAAAAACACTAAACACAAAGAAACAAGTATATTCAACTCAATACAAGGATATAACAATCAATGTATAACTAAAACACCTAGATATACTCAGGAAAGACACCATGCCACTAGGTGGTCATAACCAACTTCCAGTTATAAGATTTTGCTCAAAGAAATTCTTATTCCAGGAGAATCCACTCCACAAGCCATGATATCACCAAAGACACTCAACTAAGAGGTCTAGATCATTGAGCCCTGCCCAAGAATGATCAATAGTCTCAGAAGACCTTCATACTCAGATAGGGGGTTACACCCAGAACCACTGGGGGACACCACAAAATCAATCTGAATCACCCTGCTATGTAGGGAATCATATGCCAATGATACCATGAATCCTACCGATATAGTCTGGTAGATGAAGGATCAACGCCCTACTCAAGGAGGTCACACTGAGTCCACAATCCCCACCTAGGGTATAAAGATGATAGAAGATCTCACTCTAGTCTCATAGAGGGATGCTAAAAACTCTATTTAAGACTCACCTTACAGAGGGCATCAAAATCCTATTATGTGGATGTAATTCCACGATGTACCCTTAAGGGAATGGACCAAGGGAACATTATCAACCAATACTGGTCCAAACTAAGGAAATGAAGGGCTAGAATCACCCTTGAAAGGGGTACATAGCGTCTCTATCTACCCCCAAGTCTGGCCATGTGGTAAAGCCTCACAAGACATGTAAGTCTCAAAATACATGGTGTGTATAAGAATTACACGATGTGTAGAGATAACATGAAACTCTTCTTGTGTCACCTGGATGTGTCCATGTATCAGTGGTCATGTTCATGTACTGGCCCATGTACACCTGGTCATGCCCATGTACACCTGGTTGTGTTCGTTTCCGAGTACATGGCGTGCCTCTGGACGTGTACTTTTTCTCATGTCTGTGTACCCTCTGAGATACACACCAAGCTATCATAGAGGGGTAACATAGTGTGTGACCATGTCATAGGGTGTGTGATATTTTTCTCACCACAGAACACTAGAATCGTATATGGGGGTCCCACATGGTGCGCCTCATCGAGTTACATACCATGTAACCTAGTATTTTCCATAACCCCTGGTTCTTCCTCTGTGTTGTCCATCATAGTGTTGAAGCCTCTAATATCACCAAAACTTGTAGATCTGGGGTCGGTCGACTCCTACTGTCATCACTAGCTAGGATTTGGGTCCTTGATCTTCCTGGAAATCAAACCACTCATTCCATTCTAAGACACACCATAAATCACTTGGAAAAATGAATAACTCGTGATTTGGTCTCATTCTCCCATGATCTATCCACCTTCATTGTTGATTCTTGAAATAGGATCGTCGTCACAAGTTGTGCCCACAGTTTTGATCTGTTGCACCAAATAATGACCTCACAATGATCATATGTTGGGTATTGGTCTAATTTTTGTCCAGAGGAAATACCAATGATGATTGAACAAAGAAATAGGGGGGAAATCCATAATCCATAAAATGTGAGGAACAAACCTCAGCCTTTGTTCATTTTGTCTCGATTCATTATCATAGAAGAAGAAAAATGAAGAGGGATAAATCACAATGAACATAAACAATTACACCAATTTAAATCTACTAACAATGCACATATCAATTATGTTTGTTTAATTGATCTATATTTGCTCAGAATTAAGAAATGGGATGGAAAACACAGAATCAAACATTCTACCTGGAGCTTGGATTGATCATTGATGGATAATGGTTCTACACTACTGTCGTTGATGAGATCCATAAACTCCATTGGCACAATGATCCACAATCTGGTCTTGATCCATCATCTTTCACCAAGAAATATCTCCAACGGTTATCTAGATCTCTAGGTTTTAAGTGGACAACCCTAAATAAATCCTCATAACCGTACACTTATAGGAGAACCAGTCGCTGTGTCAAATAAAAATAAAAATAAACTTTAATTAATCTATTTTATAAATTTCATCCTTATGACAACTTTTTCACAAATGTCCCACATCAACAAATATTATGTCATTCTTAGGGTAAAACATGTATTCTAGACTCAATAGTTTCCTTATATTTTTTATATGGACCCCTATTAGGGAGTTATTCCACTTTTTCAGTAAAACTATATGTGCATGCTATTTAATATATTTAATATATTTAATATATTCCAAACATTTATTCTAGGAACACTGGGCCTCATAATCACATGCCATGTTAGCGTCTGGTCTTGAAAATAATCTATATAATATCCAAAAAATAATACATAGAAAATCAGAGTCATTAAATTCTCCCCACCATAGGTCTTTTTTGTCCTGAAAATAGAAAAACCTACTAAAAAGATGAGGGTAATGAGATTTCATCTGGTTCTCCAGCTCCCAGGTGATCTCCTAAAGATTTTTTTGATACCACTATACATGCACAATGATAATTGATCACTCATGAAGGATCCTCTCCCACCGATCCTCGATCTCCGCTGGGTAATCAACAAAGGCATCCCCATACTCGATGTCCAGCTCACCCCAATCAATAACATGTTATGGTCATGCACGTACCTCCTCATCTGTGACATGTGAGAGACGTTGTATACTTGATCCAATTGTGGTGGTAGATCTAAGTGGTACACCACCTCACCAACTCTATGCAGTATCGATAAGGGACCAATGAATCTTAGAGATAACTTGTTTTCGTAGAAAAATATCTACAATCTACATTGAGGTGAGACCCTAGGGAATATGTGGTCTCACTCCTAGAACTATAGAGGTCTCTGTCCTTAGTTCACATCATACTTTTGATAGATTTGTGTAGTCCACATCCATTCCTGGATGATTTTCACCTTCTCTGTAGTAGCTCGCACCTACTCTGGGCCTATGAGTGCTGACTTGCCTAAAAAGTGGTAACCTATAGGGTATCCCATGAAAATCCTAAAATAAAGCCATATCAATGGAGTAATGGTAGTTTTTTTTTGTATGAAAACTACACCATGGGTAGGCGATCCTCCAAACTATAACCAAAGTCCAACATGAAAGCCTCCAATGTGTCCTCCAAGACCTGAATGGTCTGCTCTGTATGGTCGTTAGTCTGGGGGTGAAACATCGTGCTCAAACATAACTGAGTCCCAAAGGCCTCTTGTAATCTTCTTCATAATCATGATGTGAAGTGATCATCATATCCATAAACAATCATTGAGTTAACCCCATGGAGTTGGACTATCTTCTATATGTAGAGGCATCCTGAGCACTCTACTGAACTCTGCTCTTGAATAGCTAGAAAGCGGGCCAACTTGGTGTGTAAGTCTATGATCATCTAGATGGAATTTTCCCCTAGATGTATATGGTAACCCTATCATGAAGTCTATGTAAATATCATTCCACTTCCACTCTGGCACCTCAAGGGGTTGAGCTAAGCCCATTTGAACCTGGTGCTCGACCTTTATCTACTAACAAGTGAGGCATCGAGAGGCAAACTCTGCAACTCCCTTTTTCATGCCAAGCTTCAAAAACTAATGTTTGAGATCCTGCTACATCTTTTCCAAATATGGATATACCACAAAAGGGGATGTATGAAACTCTCACATCACCTCCTCATGCAATGTCAAAGGTACCTTTGTCCATCCTTTGAAAAGGATAACATGGCCCCCTACTGTAGAATATCCATTAGAAGTACATCCAGTGGATATCTGAGTATGTAAGGTCTCACAGTTGATATCTTCACACCGAGAATCCCTAAAACACTATAAAAGATATGGGGTAATAATAATTGACTGAAGATATGAAGCACCATCCTTGTCCACTAAGGACAACTACAATAAGGATAATTTCTCTAATGCCTCAGTTAACAACTGACAATAAGATATTCTACTAAGAGAATATGCCACTATGTTCCCCTTACCAAGAGTATAGATAATATAAAAGTCATAGTCATGGAGGAACTCTAGACATCACCTCTGCCCCAAGTTAAGATCCTTCTGTGAGAATATATACTTAAGACTTTTGTGGTCAGAGTAAATGATAAATTGATCACCCATCAGGTAGTGTCACCACATATTTAATGTGAAGACTACAGTTGCTAACTCAAGATTATAGGACATGTAGTTCTTCTCACATGTTCTCAAATGATATGAACTTTAAGAAATAAACACCCGCCTCTGCATCAGATCACAAAAAATTCTGGTCCCTGATGCATTGTAGAACAGTATGCACTGGACACCCTCCTCTAGAAATCTCAAGATGGGAGCAATCATCAATATCTGCCTCAGATGATTAAAGTAATGTTGGAACCTTTCTACCCATATGAAAGGCCACCCCTTTAGTTTGAAAACTTTCAAGGGTGCTTCCACTCTGAAGAAAATGGGTACAAACCTCTGATGGTACTCTGTAAACCCAAGGAAACTCTCTACCTCAGTAACATTATTGGGTAGATCCCAAGCAAGCACTGCCTCAACCTTCATCGGGTCCACCACCACTCCTACCTTTAAGATGACGTGTCCTAGGAAGTGGACATATCAAATCCAAAATTGACACTTCAAGATCTTCCTATGAAGTGGGTGCTCTCGGAGTGTGTCTAGGACCATCCTCAAGTATCTTTCTTGCTCCTCCTTGGATGCTGAATACACTAGGATGTCATCAATGAAGACCACCACAAACCAATCTAACAAAGGATGAAGATCTAGTTCATGAGTCCCATGAACACTGCTGGGGAATTCATCACACCAAAAAATTTCACCAAGTACTCATAGTGAACATAGTGATATCTGAATTTCATCTTTGATATATCATTGTCTTTTACTCACAACTGGTGATAGCCTGGCCAGAGGTTAATCTTTGAGAATCATCACACCCCTCTCAACAGATCAAAGAGGTCATCAATCCTCAGTAGTGGATAATTTTCCTTAATGGTCACCTGATTCAAGCATTGGTAATACACACATAACCTCAAGATCCCATACTCTTTCTTGGTGAACAATAATGGGGCGACATAGGGGGAAACAATGGGTCTCATAAATCCCTTCTTTTGCAAGTCCTCCAATTGCACCATCAGCTCACAAATCTCTTTGGGAGACATCTGATATGATGGTACAAATATAAGGACCATCATATGATTAAATTCAATGTAGAAGTATAGCTCTCAACGGGGAGGTAAACTTGGTATGTCCTATGGAAAGACGTTCTCATACTCTACCATCACCGTAAGAAATTGATAGCTCAAAGCATCCACAGCTCCAAGATTCATTCTAGCCAACTGGTGAGTAATCGAATGCACTATCTTATGACTAAGATCATCCTTCTCCTCCAAGGTTTCCTTTTCACCCACAGAGGAAAAACTTATTCCATCACTGCAAACACACTGCATCCTCCACCTAAAATAATCAATCTGGGCATGAACTGTGGATAGCTAGTTTATACCTAAGATGAATTCATAAGCCTAATTGCTTCTAAAAAGATATCCCATACAAAACTCTCACCTCCAAGCATCAGATCACACTTTCATCACAAGTTTTAAATCACTAAGTCACCATATGTCAGAGTCTCCAACCATAAGGGTTGAGCCAATGGCTCAACTGGAATCTCTAAGTCTCAAACTAGAAAAGTGGAAAGAAAGGAATGAATCACACCTGTGTCTATAAATACTATATTCAAAGTAGAAAATACATGGATCATACCTCGTATCATCCCCATATCCTCTGGTTCATAGGACTCCATAGCCTATAGTTGGCCTCATCCCTGACCACTATCTCCCCAAGCCTGGTGTGGACCACCTGGGGGTGGTAATAGGTCAAACCTCTAACCACCTCCTGCCACTCTATAGGCCCCTCTTCCACATATTCCACCCTATGGATCAGCCTAATCCTACCTCTATCTCTATCTTGGAGGTCCCTTTACCATATCTTGATCATCTATATGATGGGTCATGAAATCCCAAGCTAGATGTACCTGACAATCGTAGGAGAAACACCACCTCTCCCTCGGCTGATTCAAGCCATCCTTAGAGCTCTACTCCATTGCTCCTGTGTCATGGGATCACCTCCTAAAGAGTATGACATGATTGGATCCCAATGACTATCATCGGCTACCTACTGCCAAGGTCTCAGCTATTGGTGCCTACTTCCAGCACCCACTATTGGTTCCTACTATGTTGGGAAGCTCTTCACTACCAAGGCTCACTCAAGTACCCCAACATAGGTGGTAATGAAAAGGGATACCACTAAAGCCCTGATATCCTGGTATAATCCTTGCTCAACAGTATGTGCTCTAAAAAATGGATCCCAAACCATATTCATAAAGTAACATGAGAGATCAATAAATCTCACTCAATACTTCGTCGCAGTCAAACTATCCTGTTATAGATGCAGAAGATTCTGAATGCATACTGATCGCAAGGTGGCCAGATAGAACTCCTCCCTGAAGAGAAACTAAAATCCTGACTAGGATAGAGTTGTCTTATTGTGTGAATGGGTCACTAAGCTTCACCATATCCCAAAAAAGCCTTGAAGAAGACTCACTATGAGGACTTCCATCTGGTCTGTAGGCGTCCTCACAAGGCAGAAAATTTGAGTGACTACCTCTATCCAGTCATCAGCCACCTGGGGGTCTAGATCACCCAAAAACCTAAGAGGTCACTACCTATGAAACTCATGCAGTTTATTCATCCTATGTGCATACTCAACTGGTACTACCAATTCTAGTTATTACTCAAAGGGTGGTGGTATAGCTGATAAACCACTCAGAGGTTATATATTCAGTACAAGTCCCTATTTCGATGCCTCATCACTAGGAAAATCATCCTCATGATTATATAGGGGAATCCTAGTTGGCTATCTGTGTGGAGGCATCTTGAAATAAAACAAGATGTACCGCAATCAAAAGAGTGTATCTAGGGAGATAAATCAAGAAGGACATGGAAAACACAACTCATTAATATATGATATACACACCAAAGTTTTCCTTACATCCAATGTTTACATGTATTGAGTTGAAAGACAGGTGATCAGAGTCTTGGTGTATAGATATGTCAGCCGCCGCACCAACACTGGAGTCCTTGGTCTAAAAGTTGAACGCGAAACACTAAACACCGTTGACCCAAAACAAACTAAGAAACTTTGTTCCTATGGTATAACTGTTTGTATATGATACCACTCTGTCATGACCCAACCCACTAGGGTTTGACTCGTGACTACCCCAAGCCTGCCTCTAATAGTCCAGGGTCTTATGACCAGCACCAAGTAGGCATATCCCACAAATGAGAGGCATTATCCTAATGTAATTGCTCACACACACACACATCCAAGATCACACAATCTCAAAATGTAAAAAAAATTGAAACAAATGCATGCATACATCTAAGATCCCACAATAGAGTACGACATTAATGTACTGAAATAAGAAAAGGGGCTAAATACAAGCCCAGCTAAAGATTTTAAATATTCTAACTTTCTCCAAAGGTGAGGGCTAAAGTCAAATGTAATATATTGGTAAAAGCCTCAGTATATCAAGCTCCAACTATGCTCCAATAGCTCACTGTCCTCCCAGGATACCATAAAAAAGGGTATTCATCTGCATAAGACATGACATGTGCAGGCAGAGCCCGTGTAAGGGTGAGTATAACAATACTCAGTATGACACCCATAAAACACTAAACACAAAGCACCAAGTATATTCATATCAATACAATGATATAAAAATCAATGTATAACAAAAACACCTAAATATACTCAAAAAATACACCACGCCATCAGGCGGTCATAACTAACTGCTAGCCATAGGATTCTGCTTGAAACAACTCTCATTCTAGGAGAATCTACTTCATGATCCATGTTATCACCAAAGACACTCGATGAAGAGGTTTAGATCATTGGGCTCCACCTAAGAAATATCACTGGTCTCAGAAGACCCTAGTACTTATATAGGGGGTCACGCACAAAACTGTTGGGGGCACCACAAACCCAATATAGATCAACCCACCACACAGGGGATCATATACCGATGATACCACGAACCCTATCGATACGGTATTATATATGGAGGATCAACACCCAACTTAAGTATTCTACACCGATTCCAAAAACCCCACCTAATGTATAAAGATGATAGAGGATCTCACTCCATTCTCATGGAGGGACACCATGAACTCTATCCAAGACTCATCCTCTAGAGGGGATTACAATCTTGTGATGTGTATGTAATACCGCATTGTACCCTTGAGAGAATGGACCAAGGGAACACACTCAACCAAGAATGGTACAAACTAAGGAAACAAAGGGCTATAAGCACCCTTAAAGGGGGTACATATCTTTACTAGGGGTACACGATATTTCCAGCTATCCCCATGTCCATCCATTGGGTAAATCCTCACACAACATGTAAGTCTCAAAATACATGGTGTTTAGAAGAAGTAGACAGTGCATAGAGATCACATGACACCATGCACGTGTCTCCTGGTCTTGTACGTGTATCGGTGGATGTGTTTGTGTACCAACTTGTGTACACCTGACCGTACCCATGTACACCTAGTTGTGTCCATGTATGAGTACACGGTGTGCATCTGGCCATGTACTTTTTCCCATGTCCATGTACCCTCTGAGGTACACGTCGAGCCGCTAGGAGGGGTCACACGGTGTGTAACACCCTGCCCCTACCTCATTGGCTTGAGGAGGCGGTGAGGGTTACTTGGCCTTAAGAGATGTTCCCAAGGTGCCAAAGGCTAGAAATAAATGTCGAGGGATTCATGGAACAATGGGGAACAATTTTTCCTTAAGAAGATAACCCAACTCAACCAACCAACAACTAAAGATGCATTCACTTTCAAACCCAACCATGTGATACTAACAATTCCATCAATAACCCCAAAACCATTCAACCAGACATGTCCACAAAACATTAGAGTACAAAGTGAAAACTAAACAACAAAACACCACGAGCCATGACACCACCACAGCTCCACACCAAGCTCCAAGCTCCAAGATCCACCAAAACATCACAATGCACCACTAAAGGAGGGTGATGCCTTACCTTTGCCCACGTCACGATACACGACATCTGAAAAGACACCAAAGTTCCTAAGTAGGGGGTGAGTACAACTACTCATTGGGATTTCCCCAACTGACTTCCCTACACACGCCACTAGGATAAAACCGTTAGCACGTTTATATAAAACATTTTATATAAAGCAAAATCAAGATACCAATTGTTTATAATCCAAACATGTCATAATCCAAACATGCCCCACAAGGAATCCAAATCAACCATGCCACACAAGGAAGCCAATTCAACCATTTTCACATTTCACTCACAATCCCCAACTACAAACATCACCAACAAAGCACACAACAAACCATGGTGGCACTTCCCGTCCAACCCATTCATTACCAATCCACTCAAGTGGTACTTCCCACCCACTTGTTATTGATGATGGACCTTCCGTCCACTATCCATCCCCTTTTGATAGTGGCACTTCCTAGTCCACTCCACCATGTCCCAACATCATCCACCCAATGATATCACCCATTTCCACACAAGACACAATAATAATCATGCATTATTGTCAATATCAAAAAATACCATTTCTATGCCAAACACATTTCAATATCAACCCTTTATTGAAATCAATACTCATTCTCACAATCATTACCATTTTTAAAATCACCAATTTAAAATTTACCAATTGAGCCCATTTCAAAAAAACCCAATTTCATGCCAAAACCCCAAAATCATCATCCATTTGATTTTCCAAAAAAATTCACACGACATGCTTACAATTAAATTAAAGCAACCAATTTAATTGTAAATGAACTTCACATTTCAACCTAGTGGATTTGAGAGAGAATCCACCTACCTCTTAGGGTTTTTCGAAATCGACCCTTCGCCCAAACGCACTCCAAACCGGGTGAATGCCTTCTCGAAACCACCTCAAAAACCCTTACCTAACATCAATAAGGTCAAACTTTAACACACAAAGGAAACCCAACCCTAAATCTATATGAACCCCTTGTAGATCTAGGAAACTAAGAGAGAGAGAGGGCTAACCCTAACTAAAACCTCAAAGAACCAAAAGAGGGACTTACCCTGGGAGAACAACCTTCGATCCACCAAGAAACCCCTTCGATTTGCCTCCAAAATGAGCTGAGGAGCTCCACCAACCTCTAAAAATTGGAACTCCTGCATGATCCATGAGTGGGAGGAAGAATGAGGGAAAATGGGAAATCCCGAGTGGCTCGGGACTTAAAAACCCAAACTTTAAGTGGTTGCACGGTTACCCCACACAGTTTGGAAAACCGTGCACCAACCATGCGGTTTCCACTGTCTCACCTAGGGACTTCGCACGGCTTGCCCGCACAGTCTAAAAAATTGTGCACAACCTGTGTGGAGCCCACTTCCAAGGGTGCACAGTTTCCTGGGCTGTTCGCATGGTTTGTTCAGACTGTGCACCAACCGTGCGCCCCTGCACAACCTCCACAACTTTAAAATTTTTTCCCAGAATTGTCCAAACTTCAACCAACCACTTCAAAAAGAACAAATGAACTAAAACAAGGGTCACATACCTTAAACCGGGGGTACTAAATTCTCCCCACCATTGGACTTTCCATCCTTGGAAATTAGTGAACCCACCCTTTGTCGAAAGATCTCGGTCCATTGCTCGACCATCTCTTTCTCCTGCTCCCAAGTCTCCTTTTGGATCTGGCCATGCCGCCACAAAACCCGAACCAGACCGATGCTTTTACCCCGTAATACTTTCTCTTTCCTATCCACAACCCGCACTGGCACGTGCACCAATGAAGCATCCGGCTCTAAATCAACATGATCTCATCAAATAACATGGCCCAGATCCGGCTGATACTTTTTCAACTGCGACACATGAAACATATTGTGCACCGCACTGAACCTAGGTGGCAAAGCCAAATGATAATTGTAACGCCCCGACCCCAACTACCCAGAGTCGGTGCATTAGTTCGTAACATTGTCATGATCACAAAAGATCAAGTCTCGAAAGACCGATTAGTTTAGTAGCCTTGGAAACACTAGATACATTCATAAGTCTTTCATTACATCAAAAAGTAAACAAACTACAATAACATGGTCTTCATATTCCACAATCATATCCCTTTCTGACTACCCCTGCAGGTTATTCATAAAATATTTCTTCACATCCTGGAAAAATATTAAAACATTGAAAGGGGTGAGCTCAGATGCTCAGTAAGGTTAACAATATAGCGGAAGCTTTCATAAATAAACATTAGCATTTAAGGCAATGTATAACTAAAACAAAAGCCTTTTAAACTTGAAATTCAACATAATATGGCAAAAGTAAAATGAGATAATGCCATTTACTTCTTCACATAGATATTCTACTGGTCGAATAATCACATGCAATATCAATAACCACTTTCATAATGATGGAATGCATAATGCCAGACTATCATAACCACGTAGCCAAGGCCTCGTGCCAAGACCACAAATAAGATTTTGTCAAGGCCTCGTGCCAAGACACTAGTTTGTCTCATGAGACCTACCGATGCATCGAGGAGCTATAGCGGGATCCACCCATCACTTATTAAGTCCAATGCATTCCTCATATGAATAGGTTTAAACATATCATAAACCATAACATAATCGTATCACATAAAACATGCGTAAAGGAAACATAAAATTTCCACATTTCAATCAAAAGATTGTCAATAAAACACATTGATATAATAAAAACGCTTTCAAAACCATTTTCAAAACCAAAATAAAAGCAAGTTAAAACTTTGTATTTATTTTTCATTAAAAAAAAGTGATGGCTTGTAGAGGAAGCCGAAACTCAAATAATGGTCACGGCGGCGGAGAAGTCGTTGTCGCCGTATAAGTACGGAAAGGAAAACATTCCCTTTTTGTCGTTTAGTAAAATTCTTCGTATAAAAAAGATTCCTTTTGAATAAATGTAAAAGTCAAAGGGGTTTATACACCGTATAAAAGAAAGTTGTGTATAAAATAAAATATGCCTCAATGAAAGGAGATTGAGACAAAGTCCCATAAAAAGATCATTTTTAAAATAAAATAGATATACTATGTGTATTAACTATAAGTACACATAAATAAAGTACAAATACAAGATATGACATAATAATATAATGACATAATTTGAAAGTAGGAGATTAACCCAAAGAATAGAAATTGGGTTAAGAAATTCCCTTACCTCGTGTCTGACTTGACTCAACCATTATTTAACCTCCTGAATAATAAAATAGAGTTAATACATACCTTATTAAGAACCATTTTTAATTTCATTATCCTTTTTATATCACTTATTACAATGTTATGAACATTATGTAATTATTTAAGTTAATAACGGCCGTTTTGTCGATCTTTGGTACTTGAGTCAACAATAAAATTCTTATAATTACAAGTTGTTTATGTGGTAGAATATCCATTATCTCCAGAATTATATTCATGATTTAGATGTCATATATATCATATATATCCAGTATATACATTCATTTATAATATTACGTAACATTTAGAGGTAAGAAATGAAATGCACCATTTATGGAGACGGTAAGCCGTACGTACGCATGAACGCTACTTTCATTTCTATTTCGTATTTAATGGAATGAAATCATAATGATATAAAGGTATAATATAGTTCCATTATAATATCATATATAATATCATTTACTCCATCCTTTATACATCCCACATATGGCATTAACGATTCACATCACTTTGAGGGGGCGGTAGTCCGCACTTCCTAAAATGAAATTATCGCGTTTACCCATAATGGAAATCATAAAGTATGCCATAAATGAGAAATACAGAAGCATAAGGAAAACATAAACATAATATATATATCATATATGAAAATAGTGTCATCAAAATGGCCACCATTATAGGTGTTAAAAGAATTTGAACAATCATTGTTTCGTGATGCAGTATTTCACCACCCACAGAAACAGTATGTTCTTTAACCATTAGACGAATGTGTGTGTAAGTGTAAACCAAATCCTTATCATAACAACATACTAGTATATTGTAGATACTGGTGTTGTTACAAAAGAAATTAATGAAAAGAGTTTAAGGGGTTGGAGAAGCAAAATGAAACAAAACAACATTAGAGAAGACATTACCTTAAAAATAGGGTATCTCTTTTTGATTTGAGCCAAAGGCTTCCTTGGGAAGAGTTATGCCCAAAGTGAGGCTTATAGGAGTAATAGGGGGAAGTTGTGAGAGTATTTGGGCAGAGGTTAGCCGAGCCAAATGGCTTGAAGGTGTGAATAAGGTGGGAGTGGTGGGGGCCTTTTATAAGTGGAGAGGAGGGGCACTTTTGGAAAGTAATGAAATGTTATTCTATTATACAATGATTTTCGGATTCTAAAGGTCCCACACTTGTATAATTCGAGTCTAAGGTGATAAGGGTTCTAAATCTATTCATCCAATAGGATTTGGACAAGTGTAAGCCTTGGATTTTGCATTATCTTCTCATTTTATTTAAATCGTTAAATAATGAGGTCATCGCTGCATCATAATGATGTCATAAATAATTTAATTTATTTAATGTCTAAAAATTATAAAAAAAATACTATGATGTAGGAAATCTTTTTGTATTTCTAATGAATATTTATAGTCAAAATTTGGACTTGTGTAACCCCACTTAAAAACTGTTTTAGTAAAACAACTCATGTTTGTGTCAATTTAATTTTAACATTAAATAAATATATATTAATGTCATTTTCCAACTAAAGTGGCTCCATGGGGTTCCCAAGTTGACCCATGGGTTTTCTTGGTCGTCCATGACTCATCCAATAGGAGTAGGACAAGTGTCAAGCTCCTATCATATTATTAAAACATTGTTTTTACCTTAAACTACACTAATTACCTCTAATCGCAATTAAGAACTTAAAAGTTACTATTCACCAAAAAATTATTTTAATCTCATTGAACCACATTTTACTTCTTAATGACAACCATGTATGTCGGATTTTTGAAAATCAAATCACAGAAGTGGTAATATTTCATTTAAACGAAAAATCAGTTATTTAACTACCACTTAGTGGTTTCACTATTCATCAAAAATTGAAGTTTTTCAGAACAATGCCAAAATTTCACCCTAAGCTATAATTGATATTCCGAATTCAAAAATGATGTCTATTTTATGAAATTCCAAACATATATTTTGCATTAATTAATTTTATAATTAATTCCCGCTGTCACAACAAATAGCGTGTTTTTAAGAAACAATTTATATCAAAAGATTGGCAATTGTTTATGTCCAATTTCAAATTGAAATTAATTCTAATGACCACCATTGGATAAAATGGTAAAAATATATCCTAATAATACTTTAAAACCACTCAATAGTATAACTTATCACTATAAATTATTTTGATTAAAAAAGTTGTTTTAAGTATTTTTCACTATTCATAAAAATTTTGAAGTTCTCAGAAAATTACAAAAAAATCAACATAAGCTAATTTCAATATTAGGAATACAAAAATTAAGTCCATTTTGAAATATAAAATTTCTATAAATTTAAAAAGTTGTTACTACTATTCATAACGGCTACTTTGATTAGTCGCGGTGTTTTAGAACTCGAAGTTGCGTACAATGCAAGCTATTGCATTATTGAATGAGAAGCGTATTGTGGAAGCTCGGGGTGTTACATTCTCCCCTCCTTCAATAAATTGCGTCCTCGCAATTTGAAATTTTTCTTTGAAAATAAAAGGTTGAAAAGAAAAAATACCTTTGAGGAAAACCCACATCAGAAATAAGGTTAATAAATATATAACATTAAAAGAAAGAAAGATAAGTACAAAGGTCACCTGATATAACCCATTCTAGGATTCTATGAAAATATGGATATGGAGGAGAAACAAACCATCAAGGTCTGATGGAGAGTTATAGAAAACAGGATTAGGAGAAAGTTTAACCACAAGAAAATCACAAACTTGTGATTGGTTAAATGGTCATTGAATCCCCAGTTGGAAAAGTTAACCGACAACATTTTTGTTTTAAGTTACCTTTTATAATGTTGAGGAATTTATTTAGGAGATTTACTAAGAACGTAAGGGAATATACATACTTGTTATGTATACTTTCATTCGTTAATAAATTTTTACCACAAACCCAACTTTTACTCCAAATGGTAACGGAACTCAAAAATATTCTATTTATCCTAATTGTATAAGGTTCCAAATTTTAACACATACCATTTAGATTATAAAAACTATTTTGTAAAAACCAGGGACTTCACGTAGTCCAGTGGTAGGCGATTAATCCCAATCGCACTATGGTTGTGGGTTCGATTCCCACAGCTTTGTCTGACGTGATGGGTTGTCACTCGGTCTGCGTGTTGTCCTTTTTATAAATATCCAAAAATAACCTTAACAATAGTATCCAATGTAAAATATAATCCATTCCAACCTTTATAGTTATCCAAAATACTTCTGTCCAACTCACAGTCCAGATTTTATGAGGAAGGTAAACATAATGAAGCTCCTTTTTTTCTGCGTAACAACATGTGAACACCTTCATCATGTATTCTTTTAAAAACTGCAACATATTGTATTACCATAAATCCTTGATTACATTCATGATCCCTTATTCCTTATAGAAAACTAGATATACTCCTTCTATCCAAAAATGTATACAAATCATTAATCAGTTTCAAGGATGTTAAGAATATCCAACATAATTTATCCGAATCAATCATGTCTTATTCCAAAATCACTATCTTGGTATCAGAACCATATTATGGTTTATCTTTCTCTCAACCATATATTTTCCAAAAATTTAACCTACTGTGGAGTCACTTTTCTTGGTTCCACACAATCTCAAGTCCTAGATGAAATAGTACTGCAGTACAATCCTTATATACTCCATAATTATTATAACCAGTACATCATTGACGCAACACTCAAATTACAAAATTATTTAATAACATCATAAGAACTCTAATCATTCCTCCTCATCTGTGGTAGTATCATAACTTGATTATTATCCAATAACATCATTTGGGGCATACTCTGATGATTTGAACATTAGTTTGCGTAGTGTCCCCACTCCTTGCAGATGAAGCATTCTACATTTGAAACCTTTTTCTTACCCTTGCAGTCACGCACTTGGTGTCCTTTTTCTCCACACTTATAACAAACTCTCATTACCTTCAGGCAAATTCCAAGGTGTTTCTTCCCACAGTTATCACATATTGGAAAATTCTTCTTTTCCCTCATCCCTTTATCCATCATTCTCTCTTCCATCCTTTTCTTCTCTTTCATCCCTTCAAATCCATAAGACTCAGAGAATTCTCTACTTATCTTATTAACACATGATACTATTTCTTCATATGTTGATAACACATGGGAGAATATTTCCCTTCTAAATGTTGGCTTAATACCATGAAAGATATGATCCTTCTTACTCTTTGGATCATACGTATTGATGGAGTTCACATTCCTTCTACTGGGCGCCATTTCTATACAATGCCATAAACTAGATTAGTTTATGAATCAAAATACATAATTCCATACTTATAAAATACTTAACATAAATTGAACTATTTATGGATATAATCCATAATCATAAAAATGTTTTCTTTGAGGAATTATATACTCATAAACCCTTCATAATGATTTGTAAAGAAAATGAGAGTTATCCTAAGCATATCCCCCGGGAGTGTCGTAACCAAGAGTGCAGCAAGGCCCGTTGTCGTGCACTAGTTCCTGTTCAAATCTAGCTCAAAGCGGTGTTTTCGGGTTTTACCCCTAGGTACATCTGTGCCAGAGCCGCCTCTACCTGCTCGTATCCAGATAGGGATGTATTTCTTAGAAAACTCACAAAATATCTACAATACCATAATTCTAGGAAGTTCTTCTATACTAATCCTCAAAGTTCATCTTAGGTCTACGTGCTCTAATCAGAGTTTATCTAAATCTAGCTTCCAAGGTTTGTACTAAACTTCCTCTGATACCAACTGTAACGCCCCGACCCCAGCTACCCATAGTCGGTGCATTAGTTCGTAACATTGGCATGATCACAAAAGATCAAGTCTCGAAAGACCGATTAGTTTAGTAGCCTTGGAAACACTAGATACATTCATAAGTCTTTCATTACATCAAAAAGTAAACAAACTACAATAACATGGTCTTCATAGTCCACAATCATATCCCTTTCTGACTACCCCTGCAGGTCATTCATAAAATACTTCTTCACATCCTGGAAAAATATTAAAACATTGAAAGGGGTGAGCTCAGATGCTCAGTAAGGTTAACAATATAGCGGAAGCTTTCATAAATAAACATTAACATTTAAGGCAATGTATAACTAAAACAAAAGCCTTTTAAACTTAAACTTCAACATAATATGGCAAAAGTAAAATGAGATAATGCCATTTACTTCTTCACATAGATATTCTACTGGTCGAATAATCACATTCAATATCAATAACCACTTTCATAATGATGGAATGCATAATTCCAGACTATCATAACCACGTAGCCAAGGCCTCGTGCCAAGACCACAAATAAGATTTTGTCAAGGCCTCGTGCCAAGACACTAGTTTGTCTCATGAGACCTACCGATGCATCGAGGAGATATAGCGGGCTCCACCCATCACTTATTAAGTCCAATGCATTCCTCATATGAATAGGTTTAAACATATCATAAACCATAACATAATCGTATCACATAAAACATGCGTAAAGGAAACATAAAATTTCCACATTTCAATCACAAGATTGTCAATAAAACACATTGATATAATAAAAACACTTTCAAAACCATTTTCAATACCAAAATAAAAGCAAGTTAAAACTTTGTATTTATTTTTCATTAAAAAAAAGTGATGGCTTGTAGAGGAAGCTGAAACTCAAATAATGGTCACGGCGGCGGAGAAGTCGTTGTCGCCGCATAAGTACGGAAAGGAAAACATTCCCTTTTTGTAGTTTAGTAAAATTCTTCGTATAAAAAAGATTCCTTTTGAATAAATGTAAAATTCAAAGGGGTTTATACACCGTATAAAAGAAAGTTGTGTATAAAATAAAATATGCCTCAATGAAAGGAGATTGAGACGAAGTCCCATACAAAGATCATTTTTAAAATAAAATAGATATACTATGTGTATTCACTATAAGTACACATAAATAAAGTAAAAATACAAGATATGACATAATAATATAATGACATAATTTGAAAGTATGAGATTAACCCAAAGAATAGAAATTGGGTTAAGAAATTCCCTTACCTCGTGTCTGACTTGACTCAACCGTTCTTTAACCTCCTGAATAATAAAATAGAGTTAATACATACCTTATTAAAAACCATTTTTAATTTCATTTTCCTTTTTATATCACTTATTACAATGTTATGAACATTATGTAATTATTTAAGTTAATAACGGTCGTTTTGTCGATCTTTGGTACTTGAGTCAACAATAAAATTCTTATAATTACAAGTTGTTTATGTGGTAGAATATCCATTATCTCCAGAATCATATTCATGATTTAGATGTCATATATATCATATATATCCAGTATATACATTCATTTATAATATTACGTAACATTTAGAGATAAGAAATGAAATGCACCGTTTATGGAGACGGTAAGCCGTACGTACGCATGAACGCTACTTTCATTTCTATTTCGTATTTAATGGAATGAAATCATAATGATATAAAGGTATAATATAGTTCCAGTATAATATCATATATAATATCATTTACTCCATCCTTTATACATCCCACATATGGCATTAATGATTCACATCACTTTGAGGGGGCGGTAGTCCGCACTTCCTAAAATGAAATTATCGCGTTTACCCATAATGGAAATCATAAAGTATGCCATAAATGAGAAATAAAGAAGCATAAGGAAAACATAAACATAATATATATATCATATATGAAAATAGTGTCATCAAAATGGCCACCATTATAGGTGTTAAAAGAATTTGAACAATCATCGTTTCGTGAGGCAGTATTTCACCACCCACAGAAACAGTATGTTCTTTAACCATTAGACGAATGTGTGTATAAGTGTAAAACAAATCCTTATCATAAAAACATCCTAGTATATTGTAGATACTGGTGTTGTTACAAAAGAAAAGAATTAAAAGAGTTTAAGGGTTTGGAGAAGCAAAATGAAACAAAACAACATTAGAGAAGACATTACCTTAAAAATAGGGTAGCTCTTTTTGATTTGAGCCAAAGGCTTCCTTGGGAAGATTTCTGCCCAAAGTGAGTCTTCTAGGAGTAATAGGGGGAAATTGGGAGAGTATTTGGGTAGAGGTTGGCCGAGACAAATGGCTTGAAGGTGTGAATAAGGTGGGAGTGGTGGGGGCCTTTTATAAGTGGAGAGGAGGGGCACTTTTGGAAAGTAATGAAATGTTATTCTATTATACAATGCTTTTCGGATTCTAAAGGTCCCACACTTGTATAATTCGAGTCTAAGGTGATAAGGGTTCGAAATCTCCTCATCCAATAGGCTTTGGACAAGTGTAAGCCTTGAATTTTGCATTATCTTCTCATTTTATTTAAATCGTTAAATAATGAGGTCATCGCTGCATCATAATGATGTCATAAATAATTTAATTTATTTAATGTCTAAAAATTATAAAAAAAATACTATGATGTAGTAAATCTTTTTATCTTTCTAATGAATATTTATAGTCAAAATTTGGACTTGTGTAACCCCACTTAAAAACTGTTTTAGTAAAACAACTCATGTTTGTGTCAATTTAATTTTAACATTAAATAAATATATATTAATGTCATTTTCCAACTAAAGTGGCTCCATGGGGTCCCCAAGTTGACCCATGGGTTGTATTGGTCGTCCATGACTCATCCAATAGGAGTAGGATAAGTGTCAAGCTCCTATCATATTATTAAAACATTGTTTTTACCTTAAACTACACTAATTACCTCTAATCGCAATTAAGAACTTAAAAGTTACTATTCACCAAAAAATTATTTTAATCTCATTGAACCACATTTTACTTCTTAATGACAACCATGTATGTCGGATTTTTGAAAATCAAATCACAGAAGTGGTAATATTTCATTTAAACGAAAAATCAGTTATTTAACTACCACTTAGTGGTTTCACTATTCATCAAAAATTGAAGTTTTTCAGAACAATGCCAAAATTTCACCCTAAGCTATAATTGATATTCCGAATTCAAAAATTATGTCTATTTTATGAAATTACAAACATATATTTTGCATTAATTAATTTTATAATTAATTCTCGCTGTCACAACAAATAGCGTGTTTTTAAGAAACAATTTATATCAAAAGATTGACAATTGTTTATGTCTAATTTCAAAGTGAAATTAATTCTAATGACCACCATTGGATAAAATGGTAAAAATATATCCCAATAATACTTTAAAACCACTCAATAGTATAACTTATCACTATAAATTTTTTTTATTAAAAAAGTTGTTTTAAGTATTTTTCACTATTCATAAAAATTTTGAAGTTCTCAGAAAATTACAAAAAATTCAACATAAGCTAATTTCAATATTAGGAATACAAAAATTAAGTCCATTTTGAAATATAAAATTTCTATAAATTTAAAAAGTTTTTATTACTATTCATAACGGCTACTTTGATTAGTCGCGGTGTTTTAGAACTCGAAGTTGCGTACAATGCAAGCTATTGCATTATTGAATGAGAAGCGTATCGTGGAAGCTCGGGGTGTTACAATAATCCACCTCACCAACCCACTCAAGAATCTCAAAAGGTCCAATATACCTCGGATATAACTTTCCCTGATTCCCAAACTAGTGATGTCCCAACCTAGGAGAGATCCTCAAGAAAACATGATCACTCACCTCGAACGATAACGACCGTCGACGATGATCCACATAAGATTTCTGAAAACTCTGAGCCGTCTCCATTCTCTTAATAATTAACTTGATCTTCTCTGTAGTCTCTTGGACAAGGCTCGGTCCAACCATCGAGGACTCACCCATTTCCACCCAGCATAGTGGAGAATGACACGACCTCCCATACAACACTTCAAATAGAGCCATATGTATGGATGCCTGATAACTGTTATTGTATGATAACTCAACCAATCACAAGTGATCCTCCCACAAGCCACCAAAATCCATGACACAAGCATACAACATATCCTCCAAAGTTTGTATCGTTCTCTCGGATTGACCATTCGTCTGAGGGTGACACACCGTACTCATGGTCAACTTAGTTCCAAGGGTTTGCTATAATGATTTCCAGAAACGAGATGTAAACCTTGGATCTATATCAAATACAATCGAAATTGGAACACCATGCCTCTTTACCACCTCCCGGATATAGATTTTGGACAGATCCTCCACCGTATGAGATTCACGAATTGGAATGAAATGGGCCGACTTCATTAGCTGATCCACTATCACCAGAATGGCATCATGCTTTCTGACCGTTCTTAGGATACCTATGAAAAAATCCATCACTATTTGCTCCCACTTCCAAATAGGGATTGGTAAATACTGCAATATTCCCACTGGTCTCTGATGCTCTGCCTTGACCTGCTGGCAAGTCAAGCATCTCGAAACAAACTCAGCCACTCTTCTTTTCATACTAGCCCACCAGAACTACGCTTTCAATGCTTTATACATTTTCTGAATTCCAGGATGAACAAACCACCTAGAATGATGATACGCCCTAATAAGATCCTCCTGACAAGAAACCAGTACAACCATCTGATTCTGAAAACACAAAACTGAATCTTCATTCAGTTTCCAACCCTCAATGGTCTCCCCACCATTGTCTTTCGACCTCATGGTCACACACTCAGAATCATATATTTGTGCCTCTTTAACCATTCCAACCAATTCAGGAATCAACAAAATTGGAAAGAATACTACTCTATCGCCCTGTTCCTCACATTCCAACCACATGTCAGCTATAACCGACATCAACTGCCACTGGCCGAATGCCAGTTTCACCACCTGAGCATATTATTTTCTACTTAATTCATCCGCCACCGAATTTCCCTTACCTGGTGTGTACATCAAGTCAAAATAAAACATCTAGAGATATTCCATCCATCTCTTTTGCCTCAAGTTTAAATCCCTTTGTGAGAAAATGTGCTTCAATCTCTTATGATCTGTATATACCATGAATTTCTCACTGAAGAGATAATGATGCCAAACTTTCAAAACATGGACCACTTCTTCCAATTACAAATCATGAGTTGGGTAGTTCTTATCATGCACTCTCAAATTCCATGATCCATATGCAACCACATGATTCCCTTGCATGAGAACGCACCCCAACCCTGATCCTGATGCATCACAATACACCACGTACCCTTTTCCTAGTTCTAGAAAAACCAAGATTGATGCTGATGTAAGGTGACCTTTTAGCTCTTCAAAACACTACTGACACTATTCATTCCACTGGAATGGAACATTCTTTCTTTTCAAAGCTATCATCGGTGAATCCAAACATGAAAAATCACGAACAAAACGCCGATAATACCCAGTTAGACCGAGGAAACTTTGTACCTAAAACACATTCTTTGGCGATTTCCACGAGATAACAGCCTTTATCTTTTCCAGATCCAATGAAACACCCCTTTTAGAAATCACATGGCCAAGAAAATGGACTTCCTATATCCAAAAATCACACTTTGACAATTTGGCATACAACCGATGATTCCTCAAGATCCCCAGCACTGTTGCCAAGTGTTGCTCATGCTCCACCCTTGTCTTTGAATACACCAGAATATCATCTACAAACACCACCACAAATGAATCTAGATATCTCTGAAATATATGATTCATCAATTCCATGAACACTACTAGCGCATTCGTTAGACCAAAGGGCATAATCACATATTCATAATGGCCATATCTACCTCTAGAAGCTGTTTTAGGAATATCGTCCTTCCTCACCCATAATTGATGATATCCTAACCTCAGGTCGATCTTGGAGAACCACTGGGATCCCCTCAACTATTCGAATAAATCATCAATTCATGGAAGTGGATATTTGTTCTTTATCATAACTTGGTTAAGTCTACGATAATCAACACAGAGCCTCAAAGTTTCATCCACCTTTTTCACAAACAACACTGGCGCTGCCCACAAAGACATGCTAGGCTAGATAAACCCTTTGTTTTCTAACTCTTCCAACTAGACTTTCAATTCCCACAATTTAGTAGGTTCCATTCGGTAAGACGGAAGTGAGATATGACTGGTCCCCAGAAGGAGATCAATCATAAACTCCACTTATCTTACAGGAGGTAACCCAAAGAATTCTTCGAGAAAAACATCCATGAACTGATCCACTACTTCTAGAAGAACACTCTATTCAATGCCCTCTACCTATTCCAACTACAACACCACTAACTGATACGATAACGTGCCCACTGCTGGTGCCAACAAACCCATTGTACCCTGCCTTTCATTCCTCTCTCCTCTAAAGAGATGTATAACGCCATCGTGTGTTGTAAAATCCATTATTCGTGTATTACAGTTGATGTGGGCCTTAAACACCACCATCCAATCCATTCCCAGGATTACATCATACCCATCCATCTCAAGCACTAAGAAATTCCACATTAGCTCAACCTCATCCACAACGATACAACAAGCTCTACACAAGAAGGCTCGACACTCTCTTCGACCCAGAGGAGTTTGAAGTTTCAAAACCGAAGGCATAATTTCTACCCTTAAACCTAGTAACTCAACCACATGTGCAGTAATAAAAGAGTGTAAAGCACCTGTATCAAAGAACACTTGCATCAAGGTAGAGTTTTAAAGAATAGTACCTCGCACCATGGATGGTACCGACTGATCATCCACCACAACCTACTCAGCTCCGAACAACACATTAGTTGCCACACACTGCTCTTTATTGCCCTATTGAGGAGTTGTGGTGTTATGAGAATCACCATGACTGACTTTTCTCTATTGATGAGGGGTAAGTTGTTGTCCTCGTCCCGTTGAAGCATACGACGTCTGCGATCCCTGAGGAGTGTCACGCACACCCAACCTCAGAGAATTCCTACAATAGAACTGAAGATGCCCCATCTACTTGCAATTGTGACATGCTCTAGGTTGTTTCATACATTACCACTTGATGTGTGCCATAGAGCCACACTGAAAACATCCTGGTTTGCTCTGGGGATTCGGAGGAAGATTTACTGATCCTGCCGTCGGATTATGAGCCATACTTTCACCCTGGGAATAAGTGTCCCTCCTCCGCTTGAACCCAGCGTTAGAGTTCCTACTATTCCCTATGGGTACCACCATGCTTACTCCGCCCAGAGCTCCCAACAGATCCCGCTCAGCCACTGATGCTCGATTCACCATCTCTGTGTAATCACCGATACACAGTAATGCTATTTTTGAATGCATCTCTTACCTTAACCCCACTTCGAAGATCCTTTACTTCAATAACGTGCTACCCGCCACCTCGGGTGAAAACCGCACTAAGCTCATAAACTTAGCTGCATACTCCGTCATAGACATATGCTCTTGCTTCAGACTGAAGAAATCAGTTGTGTGCTGAATTGTGAATGTATGTGGGTAGAATTGTTTATTAAACAATTCCTCAAAGCCTTCCCATGTCATAACCTGGTCCGTTCCCGCTTGTACTACCAACTCCCACCACTGAAGAGCAAGATCCTTTAGCTTATACGTTGCTAGATTTACTTTCATCTCTATCGGTGTCCCCAAGAATTAAAAAATTTTGTTCATTCTGGACAGCCACGCATCTGCCCTTTCCGAGTCCGAATCACCCCTAAAGACGGGTGGATCCTACTTTTGAAACTGAGCTGCATAATCAACATGATTTGGCTCTTCCACTCTATTCACACTTCCCACAACTTGGAAATATTTCACTATGCTCTGGACTAACTAATGGTTCACCTGGAGCTCAGGTGCAACCACGTTCTCATCAGCCACTTTCGGATGGTCTCTATGATGCCTACCCAGTTCCATTTCTATAAACACAAAACAAACAACCATGAGTCTCACTTACATAGACATCAAGAATTCCCATTTCAAATCACATTACACAACACTATCATAATGAGGCTTTCCACCTTTCCACATTTTCCACGTTTCACCATTTTTGAAAACCAAACCATTTTCAAAATACCAAATTTATTCACATTACAATTTCACACATTTGAAAAACCATTTATCAATTCAGCCTATAAATCATTATTTCTAATGAAATATGCATCCTAGAGGGAAGCCATTTCTACCATATATTCCATGCACATCTCATTGGCTACACCCATGACAATGAGATTGCCAATGCCTATAAGTGTCTCTAAAACACTTATGTACCCAACTCCTTGGTAAATTGAAGTTCAACATAAAAGGGTTAGCTACATCCCTTTATGCTATACATTCCAAGTTCTGACATTCCTACGCCTTGCTACCATCCCAACTCAAGTAATATACCACAACGAATGTCAACTCCAAATCCAAGAATCAACTCCAAAGGACCGATACCACTTGTAACACCCTACCCCTACCTCATTGTCTTGAGGAGGCGGTGAGGGTTACTTGGCCTTAAGTGACATTCCCAAGGCGCCAAATACTGGCAATAAATGCTGAGGGATTCAAGGAATAGTGGGGAATGATTTTCCCTTAAGAAGATAACCCAAATCAACCAACCAACAACTAAAGATGCATTCACTTTCAAACCCAACCATGTGATACTAACAATTCCATCACAAACCCCAAAACCATTCAACCAGACATGTCCACAAAACATCAATGTACAAAGTGAAAACTAAACAACAAAACACCATGAGCCATGACACCACCACAGCTCCACACCAAGCTCCACCAAAACATCACAATGCACCACTAAAGGAGAGTGATGCCTTACCTTTTCCCACGTCACAGTACATGACATCTGCAAAGACACCAAAGTGACAAAGTAGGGGGTGAGTACAACTACTCAGTAGGATTTCCCCAACTGACTTCCCTACACATTCCACTAGGATAAAACCGTTAGCACATTTATATAAAACATTTTATATAAATCAAAACCAATCTACCAATTGTTTATAAGACAAACATGCCATAAGCCAATGCCACACAAGGAAGCCAAATCAACCATGCCATGCAAGGAAGCCAATTCAACCATTTTCACATTTCACTCACAAGCCCCAACTACAAACATCACAAACAAATCACACAACAAACCATGGAGGCACTTCCCGTCCAACTCATTCATTACCAATCCACTCAAGTGGTACTTCCCACCCACTTGCTATTAATGGTGGCCCTTCCATCCACTATCCATCCCCTTTTTATAGTGTCACTTCCTCATACACTCCACCACGTTCTAACATCATCCACCCAATGATACCACTCATTTCCACATAATCCACAACAATAATCATGCATTATTGTCAATACCAAAAAATACCATTTCTATGCCAAACACATTTCAATATCACCAGTTTATTGAAATCAATACTCATGCTCACAATCATTACCATTTTTAAAATCACCAATTTAAAATTTATCAATTGATCCCATTTCAACAAAACCCCAATTTCATGCCAAAACCCCCAAATCATCATCCATTTGATTTTCCAACAAAATTCACATGACATGCTTAAAATTAAATTAAAGCAACCAATTTAATTGTAAAT
Organism: Viscum album; assembly: GCA_963277665.1. Taxonomy (NCBI): domain Eukaryota; kingdom Viridiplantae; phylum Streptophyta; class Magnoliopsida; order Santalales; family Viscaceae; genus Viscum; species Viscum album. The sequence goes on along the minus strand of OY728163.1, from coordinate 1,641,234,751 downwards.
GAACTTCACATTTCAACCTAGTGGAGTTGAGAAAGAATCCACCTACCTCTTAGGGTTTGGCAAAATCGGCCCTTCTCCCAAACGCACTCCAAACTGGGTGAACACCTCTTCGAAACCACCTCAAAAACCCTTCCCTAACATCAACAAGCTCAACCTTTAACACACAAAGAAAAACCAACCCTAGATCTACATGAAACCCTTGTAGATATAGGAAACTAAGATAGGGAGAGGGATAACCCTAACCAAAACCTCAAAGAATCAAAAGAGGGACTTACCTGAGGAGAACCGCCTTCGATCCACCAAGAAACCCCTTAGATTTGCCTCCAAAACGAGCTAAGGAGCTCCCCCAACCTCTGAAATCTGGAACTCCCGTGTGAGCCATGTGTGGGAGGAAGAATGAGGGAAAATGGGAAATCCTGAGTGTCCTGGGACTTAAAAACCCAAACTTTAAGTGACGACATGGTTACCCCACACAGTTTGGCAAACCGTGCGCCAACCGTACGGTTGTCACTGTCTCACCCAGGGACTTCGCACAGCTTGCTCACACGGTCTGATAAACCGTGAACCACCCATGTGGATCCCACTGTCAAGGGTGCATGGTTTCCTGGGCTGTCCGCATAGTTTGTTCAGACCGTGCGCCAACCGTGCGCCCCTGCACAACCTCTACAACTTAAAAAGTTTTTCCTAGAATTCTCCAAACTTCAACCAACCACTTCAAAAAGCACAAATGAACTGAAAAAAGGGTCGCATGCCTCAAAACGGGGGTACTACATGGTGTGTGACCATGTCAAACAACATGTGATGTTTTTCTCACCACAGAACCCTAGCACCGCATAGGGGGGTCTCACATGGCGTGCCTCACTGGGGTTACACACCGCGTAACCTGAGATTTTCCAGAACCCCTGATTCTTCCTCTACATTATCCATCATGTTTTTGGAGCCTCCAATCTTATTGGAACTTGTATATCTAGGGTTGGCCAACCCTTTCCATCGTCGTTAGCTAGGATTCGGGTCCTCAATCTACTTAGAAATCAAACTGCTCGTTTCATCTGAAGTCGCCCCGTGCGTCGCTCAGGAAAAGAGAAGAACTACCAATTTGGTCTCATCCTCCCTAGATCTATCCACCATCATCGTCTATTACCAAAACAAAATCTCTGTCATGATCCATACCTATGGTTTCGATCCGTTGTGCCAAAGAACGTCGTGCAACGATCGGATACTGGGTATTGGTCGAACCATTGGACAAAGAAAATACCAACGATGATCGAATGAAGAAATGGGGGAGAAATCCATAAGCCATAAAATGTGAGGCATAAAACTTGTCCTTTTTTCATTTGGACTTGATCCGTTATCATAAAAGAAGACGAACAAAGAGGGATAAAGCACAATAAACATAAACAATTCCATTAATTTAAATCTACCGATGATGCATGTATCAATTATTTTTGTTGAATTGATCTGTGTTTGTCCAGGATTAAGAAACAGGATGGAAAAAATAGAATCAAACATTCTACCTGATGTTTGGATCAATTGTTGATGAGGAACAATCATGAACTGTCATCATTGATGAGATCCAAAAACTTCATTAACGCAGCGATCCATGATCTAGTCCTGATCTATTGTCATTTTCCAAGAAAGCTCTCCAATGGTTGTCTAGATATATAGGGTTTGAGCAGACAACCTTGAAGAAATCCTCATAACCGTACAATTATAAGATAATCAGTCACTGTGTTAGATAAAAATAAAATAAATTCTTTAATTAATTTATTTTATTAATTTCACGCCCGTGACACATTTTTCAAAAACGGCCCACGATGACAAAGATTATGTCATTCCTAGGGTAAAACCTGCATTCTGAACTCAATGGTGAGCTCATATTTCTGATTCAGCCCCCCGTTAGGGAATTATTCCACTTTTTTTTGGAAAATTGTTTGTGTGTGCTATTTAATATATTTAATATTTTTTAAACATTTATTCAAGGAACACTGGGCCTCGGAATCGCACGCCGTCTCAGTGCCTGGTCTTGAAAATAACCTATATGATATCCAAAAAATAATTCACAAAAAATAAGAGTCATTACCAGAATTATAATATTATCAGTCTGTAACATATTCATATTATTGTGACTGAATTTAGAAGAAGAAGAAAGTGAAACTTTCAGTTTGTTGTTGTGAAGAAGAATAAAAGTTGCTTGTCTATTGTTGTGTAAGTAACAAGTGGAGAAGTTAGTGGAAGAAAAAAAGTAGCATTGTGACATCCATCAGAAGTCTCAACACATGGAAGACTTTCTTGGTGTTACAAATAATCTTAACAGGAAAAGTTTTTCTTCAGAGGAAGTATAAAGAACTAGCCAGGAGATGTAAAACAAGCACTTTCATTTGACTATTGTGCAATGAAAGTGAAAGGATATTCCATGCTTGTTATAACCATGATTAAAGTATTATTTTCTAATGGCTATTTGGTTGGATTATTTCCAGACCATGCCAAGGAGTAGCTACTTTTATTGAGTAGTGAACCTTGTAAAAATATTGTGTGCCATCTTTACCCACTTTTATATACTTTCATGAAATAAATAAAATAGAATAAAAGAATACATATCCTAAAAAGTCTAAGAGGTGAAAGGGATAGAAGTTATAATTGGTGAAAAAGTTCCCAACACTGATTCACCACCCTCCTAGTGTTAAGTATATATCAAAGTGGTCTTATCATAGTACACCGTAATAGTGAGCAAATCATATTTCATCTAGAAGATCAGGTATAAGAGGCATTATAGGCCCTTAAGGACAAGTTCAATGGGGGGATGTTATCCTGGAGATTCAGGCGACTTAGGGGTTGGGTCGAGGTGCAGGGTCTGGCTAGTTGTTTTCTGTTGAGTGGGTGATGGTGGATCTTAGAAATGGGTCTCTTATGGTTAGAGGTATAATATTAGTTAGTTTTATCTTGGTTGATGTATTGTTTGATTATGGAGCTTCTCGTTATTTTATGTCTGCTTGTTTCATTTATGGCTTGGGTTTAGTTGTTGGGTTTATAACTTGAGTTCTATTTGTGAATATCCTATTGGGAAATAGGAAGGAGCTTATCAAAAGGTACTCTTCATGTGCTATTGATGTATGTGGTTTTGGATATCTTTAAGGTTTCTACATCTCGAAGATGAAAAGATTTGATGTGATTATTGGAATGAATTGGTAGTCACAATTTTAGGAACATATTGATTGCCACCAGAGACGCATGACATTTTTTCTATCTAATAACGAATCGTATATTTTTCTAGGAGAATGAGATTATCATACCAGTAGATCTGACTATGATTTGGGATAGTTGAGGATAATTACATCTCAGGTAGTAAGGATGGTTCTTGTATTGATTGAGGGCATTTCAGTATTTTTTTCATCTTGTGGTTGATTGGTATTAGGATGTGTATCCTAAATATTTTATAGGACTAGCACTAAAGATGAAAATGGAGTTTTTGATTGACTTGGTACTAGGCACTGGTCCAATTTCTATACGTCCTTATCTTATGGCTCCATCTGAGCTCCGATAGTTAAAGACTCAGTTGGAAGATCTTGAATCTAAAGGGTTCATTAGACATAGTTATCTTTGTGGGGTACTCTAGTGATTTTTACTAATAAGGTGAATGGGGGTTTGTGATTGTGTGTTGACTATTGTAGGATGAACCAAGTTACCAATAAGAATCACTATCCTTTACCAAAGATTGATGATATATTCAATCAGTTGAGAGAAGCTTGTTGGTTTTGAAAGACCAAACTTTGATTGGGTTATTATTAGTTGAGAGTGTGAGCTGAAGATGTGCCTAATACACTGTTTCAAACATGGTATGGTCATTTTGAATTATTGGGGATGTTGTTTGGGGTGACGAATGCACCAATCGTGTTTATAGCCTTGATAAACCGTGTTTTCCATCCTTTTATGGATTCAATGATGATTGTATTTATCGATGATATATTAATATATTCACGAACCTATGAGGAGCATGAAGAGCATTTGGCTATAGTCTTGGATACATTAAGAGCTAATCGATTCTATGCTAAGATGTTGAAGTGTCATTTTTGGATCAAAGAGGTGAAGTTTCTTCGTTATGTTGCCTTTGAATTTGGGATATCAGTGGAACCCGAGAAAGTGGTTGTTGGGATGTCTTCAGAGATTCCCAATAATGCATTTGAGATCCAGAGTTTCTTAGGTCTTGAAAGTTATTATTCCTGATTTATCTAGGATTTCTTTTACTTAGCTACACTGATAAAAGGTAAAAATTGTGAATTTTTAATGGATTTTTATTTCAAATATTCCCTCACATTTTCATTAATTAAGGGAAATTGACACATTTTTGTTAATTTGGGAACACTTTGGAAATAATTTGAAAATGGCTTAGATATTTGGACTTTGATTTATTTATTTATTTATGGGAATTAATTTAAACAAAATACATACATTGTTTTTCATTTTTGGGGAATAAATGAGAATGGATTGAATTCAGATTAAATTAGCGTTTTTAATGTTTTAACTGATTTTATAATTAATTCTGAAAAAAATCAAACTTTAGAAATGGGATCTTGTTGATTTTCAAGGGAAATCAGGAGCTGCGAATGATAAAGTGGAACTTATCAAGGGCTACATAACATAAAAACAAAGCTGCATAAGATGAAAGGCAAAATGTAGCACCAATGTGAGATTAACTCTCGTGCTAACCTCTATATGTGTTTAAACTGGGAGTCACGTGAGATTAGCTCCTGTGGGGGTTTTGTTGTGTAGGACTAGCTGGCCGCGACAAGTGTGTTGATTAAATCAAGGAAAAATGACGATCCATGACCAAAATAGACGGTTAATGTCAGTGTAGAATCAAAAAATGAGAAAATGACTACAAGAATCTAAAAAGATTATGAATTTTAAATTGAAATTAGATTTCATCTTAATCTAAAATAAAGGTGGTCCTTAACTAGAATTAAAGTCTTATTTTGATCATCAACCGTCATTGCCCCTTAAATCAAGGGGGAGGTGATGTCACCATGTCATATTGATCCTCCCACAACTACTCCCTTCATAATAAACACCTATGTCGTTGCGTAAGAATACTTGGCCCATCACCCACACATGTGTGATTAACTGCTTGTGACATGGAGTCCGTGTTTGAATAACTATCCCTTGCGTCAAATTAACTCTATCGGCTAGGAGGTTCATCAAATAAACCAAGAGCTGTGGAGTGTCGGAAGGTCTCAAGTTCGTGTATTATTGTCTTTGTAGTTGTCTGAGGGATGTATTTTATTTGTACCTTGTAATTCCTACTCCCGACTATTCGTAATATATACTCAGGTTATAAATTTTTTTATTTACAATGCAACAATAAAACTGGTTCGGTGCCGTGACCGTGACCGTCACCCCAAATCCCAAACTCCCACCACATGACCATGCGTGGGCCATGTACCCCCGAGTTATATTAAACCCAGAAAATCGACGCCTGTGGGATATTAAATCTGATTTACACAAAACAAAGCGAGGCTCGAACAAAAATCAAATCCCTCATTTCCATGGTCTACCCAAATTGGGGAAATCGCCCTTGAAAGCTTCCACATGACATCCATCTAGAAATCGAAAGCAGGAAGTGACCATGTGAAGGAATTTTGCACCGGGGAAGCATGGAAGATTCGAGAGATGAGCTCACATGGAGAAATCATGACCATTGGCTGTCTACGTGGAAGCAGATCCAGGAAAGAAAGCTTGGACGATCATGAAACTGGAATTCACAGGTAAGATGGAGAATACCTGTCATGCCTATAAAAATAATTCCCCTTCTCATTTGTAAGGATTCCTACTTCGGCCCTTGTATTAGAGTAGGTCTGTGTATTTTTTTTTTTTAATTCAGTTTCTTCGTTCTTCTTTCTTCTTCGTGTTTCTATTCGTTTTTTATGCTGTGAATCCTGATCCCTTGTACTGTGATGGCATACCTCCATTCCAGAATGGAGGGCCAACCAAGATTGACCCCAGGGAGGATGCTGTGAATTTTCCAGCTGTTGTTCAATCTCTTTCAATCTTATTTTCACACTGGGAGTCCTGGAGAGTTCGGGGGGAGTTGGGCGGTGAATCTTCCCTCCATTCTTATTCTTTTTTATTCCACTAAATCACAAATCATTAATGACTTCCCTCTATCACTATTATGGTAATCATGGTGGATTTAAATGGGTATAGTTGCACACTATGGAATTGAGTGGGGTATGTTCTCCGTTGAGGGGTCCTTCATTCACTGACCATGGAAGAGGTGGGTGTATGGTGTACTAAGAGGTCTCATGTATATCATTCATTAACACACAAGTGATGAATTGATGTGTGTCTGTATGGTGGAAAATGGACATTGGGTGAGAGCGAGATAAATCGATAGGAGGCATTGGTAGTGTTCATTAGTATCTTCCCAAGGGGTGTCTCTTTCTTGCTAACACCTGTTCCTCTCTCTCTCTTCCCCCCATTTCTTTTGTTTTTTATTTAAACTTCATTTCCATTCTATTTTAATGCTTCAAATATTGAAAATCCTAAAAACAATAATAAGTGACATCAATTAAGAATAGTGAGTGTTTGGCAAAGCTCTTCATGAGACAACCCAACTTGGTCATTGTGCCATACCTTGGGATTTAAAAATTATATTTGAAGATGGTCACGAAAACTGTATTTCATATGTCGATGATGACATTGACTATAAAGGGATTTAAGTTTCAGTGGAATGATAAACGTGAGGCTGCATTTCAGGAAATGAAGAAGAGGTTGATATCAACACCTATTCTCATTTTACCAGAGCCGGGGAAACATTATGAGGTTTATAGTGATACCTCTTGTATGAGATTAGGGTGTGTGATGATACATGAGGGAAGAGTAGTGGCATACGGTTCTTAGCAACTGAAGCCGCACGTAAAGAATCACTCTACCCAAGATCTTGAGTTGACCGTGGTTGTGTATGCGTTCAAAAGTTGGAGGCATTATTTATTTGGTGAAAAGTTGGTGGTATTCACCGATCATAAGAGCTTGAAGTATATATTTTTTCTCAGAGAGATTTGAATTTATGAGAGGAAATGAGTTTAATATCATCAGTCGTTTGATTTTGAGATGATATATAATCCTATAAAAGGGAATACCATTGCACATGAAGCAGAAAATCTCAAATGGGTGTAGTTCGGGAGTAGAAAGAGGAGTGAAGCTTATGTCATTTTTCTCAGAGTTACATCTTGATGTGTCATAGGAGGAAAATCATATTATCCTTGCACCTTTGACCATTACTTCATCCTTTATGGAGTGGGTGATGGAAGGTTAGAGTTCATATTTTGAGGGTTAAGTTTATCATGAAAGATTATATGGTGGGAAGCAGACACCCAAGTGGGTGCTTGGTGGTAATTCTCTCTTGTATTTCCAAAGAAATCTCTTTGTACCAATAACTCTATAAGAAGCAGTGAAGTGATGAGATATTTTCATATTTCTCGATGGGAAGTTCGTCTCGGTTTGACCAAAATGCACCATAGTGTTCGGTGACACTTTTGATGATCAGGTATGAAATGAAAAATGGATGGTTTTGTTTTGGGATGCTTTACTTGTCAGCGGGTGAAAACTGAAAATCAAAGGCCATCAGACAAGCTTTAATTATTACTTATTCTAGAATTGAAATGTGATGATGTCACTATGGATTTTGTGATAAGTTTCCTGAGATCGTAGAAAGGGAAGGATGTAGTTTGGCTCATCGTTGATAAATTAACTAAAATTTTCCATTTTCTTTTGATCAAAGAGACTCAAATGGTTAATGATCTTGGGAAGCTTTGTGTCAGAGAAATTTTTAAGCTTCATGGGATACCCAATAGCATTGTATCTGATTATGATGCAAGATTCACATCTCAATTCTGGAAAGGATTGCAAAAGGCTTTAGGTTTACTAGTGAATTTGAGTACAACTTATCATCCATAAACGAATGATCAATATGAGCGTACTATTCAGATTCTTGAGGATATGCTTCAAGTATGTATTCTTGATTTTGGAAGTGTGTGGGAAGACCATGTGACCTTGGCAGAGTTTTGTTTTTTATAAAAGCAGCTACCAAGCATCAATTCTCAGGGATTCATTTGATGCTTTTTGTAGAAGGTCATGTCACCCACCTTTGTATCGGATAGAAACTGATATGGTATCCTTCTTTGGGCCTAACTTGGTGCAGGAGACTTCTGATCATGTCTAACTAATCAAGAAGAGATTAGTTATGTCTTAGAGCAGGCAAAAGTCATATGCTGATCGTATGCATCATCCTCTTGAGTTTGATGTTGAAGGTCATGTGTTTCTTCATGTCTTGCCGCTATCGAGTCATCGAAGAATTGGAAAGCAGGGGAAGTTGGTTTTGTAGTTTGTTGTACCATTCGAAGATTCTAGAGAAATTTGAAGAGGCTTCTTATCAGTTGGCATGACCTCCGAGGTATAGTGTTATTCATGATGTCTTTCATGCGCCACACCTGAGAAAATACAAACCAAATTTGTGTCATGTGGTTTAATGTGATGATCGAGCTAAAGCTGGATGCATCTTTCATTGAGAGACCGATGCATATTGTTGATCGTAGTGAGAAGAGGTTAGGGCAAAGTCATTCCACTTGTACACGTTCCATGGCAGCATGGATGTGTGCAAGAGGAGACTTAGGAACGAGAGGCTGGAATGAGGTCCCAATGGCTGAAGTTATTCATTATTGATGCTCGATGATTCTTCTCGAGGATGAGAAGCCCTATGATGGGGAGTTCATTTTTTAGGTATACTTTTAATTTTATTTTGATGCTTTGAAATTTATTTTGGGTCTATCTTTGAGTTGGTTTTAGGAGTTGAAGATGGAGGAAGGGGATAAGAGGAGGAATTCAAGGTGGACTTTGCTGGAATTGCATAGCAGAGGCCACCGGGTACATGATGGTAGGGTACCGATTACCCGGTGATGTTGGTAGAGATGCGGGTCCACTAAACTAGCCACCGAGTGGCCGGTGGCCCAACATCGAATGGTTTGTGTGCTGCGAATGGCCGATGGTAGGTGACTGGGTACCCAGTGTGTTCCAAAATGTTTTTTTAAGTAGAGGGAAATTATGTTATCGTGTTACCAAAGTATTTGAGTCTAAATCCGATTTTTTCACATTTTAAAGGGTCATTTTTATGGCACTCACTCACCCTAAACCCTCTATTTCTTCTTCCAACTTCAAGAAGTGATTTCCTCTTCATTTCAACTCGGAATCACGATCTGTTGATAGCGTTGGCTTCATCTCAGTAAGAGATTTAAGAACCCTATCTTTTTGTTTTAAGGAAATGATTTTTAGTTGCTTTCATGCTCTAACTTTTCTTCTTCTCTTCTAGTTTAGCGATTTCATTGAATTATTATGTTCCAGGAGGAGACGAGGCTTACTTCCTTGTGCAGATTACTCATTATGTGTGGGGTAGGCGACCTCTTACTCCTTTTGGCATTTAATCTTGTGATTGTATATGATTAGTGTACTACCTTTGTGATTTAATGATTCAAGAGAGTTAATTAACATGGAAAATTAGTTCTATAGTTAGTGAATAATTTTTCATAATTTGTTGAGTGATGTTTGCATTCTAAAAATGTGTAAGTGCTAAAATTTTAGAAATCCATGTTTAAAGAAATGATTTAATGAAGAGAATGGCCAACTAAATTGTAAAATTGATGATGTCATTAATAAAATAATTAATGATAAGAAAATAAGAGTTGAAATTGATGCTTAAGTGATGATATTGATATGTTAAGTGTGACTCGCTATTATATTAATTCATATCATGATTATAAGAAAATTAGTGAATTATTGTGAAGTGTTTACTTGATGATTTGTATGTTTTTCTTTGGGATAAATGCCATAAACACGATATTTTTTGGGTGAAAACCCTTGTATAAAGGGGTTAAACACACCAAATGAACTAGATGAGTTAATTGTATATTTTGGTAATTTTTTTTATGAATAACATGGGGAAAAGGGAGATGAATGCTTGCTGGAAGTTGCTTTTAAAATGATGAATAGTGATATGAAAAGGGGGAAATGGTCACTTAATATTATTTGATCAAGTAATTGGATTAAGTGGTTTGAAATGGGGATTTTGGTGTGTAAAACGCTTGCTGGAAATCATGTATTTGAACATGAAAGTGTGTTTGGGATCCCAAGTGTTTGCATGAGTTTCTGTATAGCGCTTGAGTTATTTTTGTTGGATTAATCGAGGATATGAATTTTATTCTGTTTATCTGAAAATTAGATGATGTTTGGGGTGATTTACTCAACTTTTATGTTATAAAAAGTGCCATGAAGTTGGTCACTTTCATAGAGCCTTGGGTCAGGCCGAGACATGAGATATTTATGTAAGGGCCATGTGTTTATCCTGGACTTGAGTTAGGCATGGGTAATTATGTGATGTCATGTGTTTAGTATCTGATATGATGATGGTGTCATGTGCTTGGCATATGAGATGATGATGAGCCATGTATTTAGCTATTGTGTTCCACACTCGAGATCAGAGGTTATATCGGCTCATAAGATTATTTGATTTTCTTGTTTAGCACCTAATACTTTATTTCATGATGAATGTGTGCACGTATTATATACATGATGTTTCGGTAAAGGAAAAAGGCCTCTATAGCAAGGATATGATGTTGGGATACATCCTGGAGTAGTGTTTGTGTGCTTTTAGAGTCATGTGGAAGGGGCTGTCTATCTACACTTTTTCTTTTCTTTTCTTTTCAGTTATATTGTTCATACTCTGGTACTTGAGCTTTACTTTAAAGTCTTGTTTGGATGTATGACTAATAAGGGCATGTTTGGGATATTGTTCAGAGATTATTGAGTTATTATTATTAGTTTCAGTAACTTATTTTATTAGAATTTTTATTTTAGTATTTTTTATATTATTGACCATTATAGGGTAAATCGCTCCCCAAGTGATATCCTTAGACCCTCCGTGTTAGTCGTTAACCTCTTCTGATTGGGGAACACAGTTGCACCCATGTGACATTTCACCTCGGTAGGACGGTCATGTTGGGGTGTAGGATGTTACATTTTTTAGAGCAGTTACCACCATTGACATTGCATACATTATTACCGTTAGGTTCATTAGGCTAGATACCCTGAGAGGGGGATGAATCAGAGTATGATAGATTAAAACAACTGTCTCTTTGATCTTGTTTCATTGTTAGACAAAACTCTCTTCTCTCTCATTCCTGTTGTAGAGTATGAACAAATCTTAGAGCATGCACATGACACAATAATTTTACTTGGTTCACCCTCACTGGGCTACGTCCAAGGAGCATACACCGACAATATGCCAATGTACCAATTGATTTTGACTTGCTTCTACTGAAACCTTTTCATATAAAGACGATATTCCCCCATTTTTTTTACTGTCATGGGCATTTGACTGTTCATTTGGTCGAGAAAACTAAATTAGGAGGTCCCGTACATTATTGATTGATATATTCAATTGAGAATTACTTTATTTTTATATTTTTTTTTCTTAAGTAAACCCTTCTTTCCAATTCATTACATACATAGTTAATTACATTTCATTCATTTTAATCTAAGTACTTGATATTGAGACAAGATTCAATCATATTTTTCATGGTAAAGACATGCTGACTCGATCTCAACCTGATAGGAAGTCAATAATCTTTCCTAATATTGGCTAATCGGTTGGGAGGACCTCAAATATTACATTGATGCAACTTAAATTATTACAAGCACATAGATATGTGCTACCAAATAGTAATAATTTATATTATTTTTTGTAGATCATGAATATCGATATTCGAGCTGAAGTGTTGAGCAATTTAGTGTTTGTCTTGAGGTTCTCTAAATCAGACTAGGAAATTCCACACTTACAATGTGAATGACTCAAATTTCATGTAGTCGAAGAGGGAGAATGTTTAAAAACATAGAATAGTGGTATATTTACAATCTCCAAATTTGGATATTATGGAAAGTTGACTAATATTATCGAATAGTGGTATATTTACAATCTCCAAATTTGGATATTATGGAAAGTTGACTAATATTATCGAATTAAACCACCACAAACATTTTTTAGTTATTTTATTCAAATATAAGTGGGTCAATATTACTTAGGGTATTAACAAGATTGCTTACGATTTACTCTTGTGGACTTGGGGAAAACCCTTCACGAGACTGTTTGTGCACTCTAATGGTGAGGGGAAGATTAGCGGAGCAAAATCTCACGAGGCTGGCAAAGACAGGTTCCAAGAAACCCGGCGGAGATGGCCGCGATAAGGATTTGGTACTATAAAAGCGTGAGCCAAAGACTGGGCCTGTTAGATGCACAGAAACTGTTCGATGAAATGTGTAAGAGGGGTCGAATCTGAGTTGTTGTGTGTCTGTGTGTTTTAACATTTGTGTTTAAGAATTAGGAAGGAAATGCATCTCCTGCTAATATGGCATCAGTCTGGGTGTTTTTTAGTGACTAGTCACCAGGGCTGGATGATGATGCAAAAGCAAACCAGCATGATGTATCAACTTCAAGTATTAGCATTTTACTTGAGGCTATTCCCCATGCTATATTACCCATTTGAGCTAAAGATCTTCCCTTTCCTTTTTCTCATTTCTCTTCTTTCTTCGTTTCTGCTGCTGCTGATATCTTCTGCTTGTAGATGAACTGGGCGAGCAGGCCAACCCAAATGGCAACGAGGATGGTGACTTTTGGCCACCCAGATGAAGAGATCAAGGCATCAACTATCCCGACGGCCAGCACACCCAGTAACAAAAGCTCTTGAAGAACAGACCTTCATTCTGACCCTTCTCCATCTCGCCTTCGCAATCCGCCACCTTCTCTTCCCTCCGGATTTCCTTCCCGTTCATCTCCGATGATTCCTCCCAGGCCTCCAGTTGGCCCTCCACGCGCAGCTTCATAATCTGCCAAATTAACAAGCGGGGTTATGTAAATTAACTGCACTTTGCTGGCGGGCAGTCTCGAGGGGCTTAGTACAACCAGACCTTGGCACTTGCTTCGACAGCGTCTTCTTCGATCTGGTCGAACCGTGCATCGACCTTGTCAGTGAATCTGGTCAGGTAAGCTGGCCTGTCGTCCAGGTATTCGGTGAGGCACACCTTCTAGGCTTCGAGCATGGCTATCCTGGCCAGCAGCTCCTTGTTGGGAAGCCTCCGCCGCACAGTCGACGTCTTTTGACTTGCTGAGGCAGAGGGTGGTGGGGTTGTTCTTGGGTGGCCTGGCCGTGTGGAAGAAGGCCGGCTCCATGGGTCTGAAGGATTGATGAATGGGTCTGAAGGCAATCACCATTTCTCTGTTTTGAAGCTCTGGGAGATGTGGGTAGAGGGAGGCTCTTTCCATGACACAAGGGTCGTGCATTTTGAGCCTCCCATTGGAACAAACATTATCTCTCAATCTTGTGGTACTCTTGTGGACTTCTCTCACCTCATGGATATTAGTGAGCATGAAGAACATGATCTATATATTCGCATTATAAGAAAAAATGGTATATGACGTGAAAGATGTTGTAGATTAAGGGTGGAGTGTAGTCATGCACATTAAACAAAAAAACTAGTATTATACTGGTGATAAAGTTGAAGATAAATTGTGATAATGAATCCCATCAAGACATTGTCTTGTTTTTCCATAACGAAATAAAAAACATTGGTCTTGTAAGGGAGGATGAAGTAGAAGAGTAATGATGGATTCTGGTAAAAAAATGACAATTGAAGGAGAAAATGACGGTATGTGCAGTCATCTATTATCTTATCAGTTAACTTAAGCATTTTATTATTTATTTTCATTACCGTGTTTCTATTATAGTATTTAAATTTCTTTTTATGCAATAAGTGTTTAATTTTGATGAATTAAATGTTATACTTGTTTAAAAATATATATTCTGAAAATGATTTTACTTATTTTAATTATATGAATGTTGAGGAGAAAATGTTTTAGTGACAGTAGTCAATTGACGATAGATGGTTTGCCCACCATCCATATATCATTGAGGATTTCATGGAATATTTAGTTAGATCTTAGCATGTGGTACCATTTGATAGTTTTGGGGTTTCGATAGAGGATTTTAGGGGAATATTTAGTTAGATCTTAGCCCAATTGGCTTATAACCTAGTGATCCTTCCCATTACTTATTTAGATTGGCGACATACATCTTTGTTTTGGAAGAATGGAGTATTTGATTCACAAATAAAGGTAATTTTAATACATTAATCATAGCTAATTAAATTCAATATCACGTAATAAAATTCTAATAGTTTGAATAAATGTTTTTTTTGCAAATATTCCTCTATTTTACCATGCTTGATGTTATCACATGTTCACAAAAGTTAAAAAAAAAATTGTGAGAAATAAAATGATTTAAAATAGAGACTATGGAATGAGTTCAATGATATATTGTTGATTGTTTAAGGTACTTGAAGGTGTACCTTGGGGGTAGTAAAATGTATTTGTCTATGGTCATCGCCATGAAAAACATATAGTACTGAATAATCTATTATTATATTAATAGCATTTTATAAATAAGTATACAATTATTATTCAATTTCCTGTTATTTATTTTAGGAAGTGTATGAAAAACGCATGAGCAGAGAGAAACAAATCATCCCTCACACATCTAATTCAAAGAGTTTTTTAAGAAAAAGACTTATCACTGTTGTATTATATGAATTCCAATATTTATATGTTAAATATTATGCATTTCATACATAAAATATTGATCTCTCTTTTTTATAGACGAAGGAGCTAGGGTGGCAGGTTGCTTGGGAAAAAGTTTTGGTTAGATGCCCATACCAAATTCGATGACAGTTATGTGAATCGTCGTGCCAAAGATGTTGGTGTTAAAACTTTTATCTTTTGTAGAATAAGAAAATAGGAGACCCGAACCCCCAAGGTGTCTCTCTAAAGGAGCCCTTGGGGTGTATTTATAATGAATATTAAAAACCACACCGGACCTCAAGTCCGATGTGGGATGCAGACTCCAACACTCCCCCTCAAGCTAGGTGTACCTAGCTTGGACACATAATGAAAATAAAGCAACAAAACAGAGACCAACACTCCCCCTCAAGCTGGACATGCCCAGCTTGATTACAAAACCAGACAAAATAAAAAAAAAGAACGCTGCAAAGGGCTGCTGCTCCCCCTCACGATCGAAGCTCCCCCGCAAGATGATGGATGGAAGATGTTGCGGGCGCAGCAGATGACCACGCAGACCGGCCAGTTGACGGAACACCAGGAATGCCGCACTAGTGGGGCCGGTCGATGAAACGCCGGGAAATCCAAACTAGCACCGGGAAAACCACACTTGCGGGGCCGGCGACAGGAGGCGGGGATTCCGCAGAAATCGTTGCGGGATCTGGCGGCGCCAACAGAGCCCGAATCTTAGGTGGTCGAGCTGCTGCGCCAGCGACAGGATGTGCCGGCGGAGAGAGAAGCGGCTGCCGGGAGGTGCCGGGAGATGCCGGCGAGGCAGGGATGCCGCAGGAGGAGGCCGGCGAGGGTGCAGGAGGCCGGGAGACGGCGCTGGAAGTTGGAGGAGGCCACCTGCGTGGAGCGGCCGACACGGGTGGAGGCCGGTTGCTGGCCGGAACAGTCCGGATCTGCCGGAAATCTCTGGATCTGGCCGGAGCTTGCTGGATCTGGCCGGAAAATCCGGGAAGGGCCGGGAGGTTGCGCGGAGGGCCGGCGACGGGATGGGCCGCGACGGGAGGGGAGGAGATCCGCCGGGATGAGCCGCGGGAGCCGGGAGCCGCGGGACAGAGGGCCGCGGGAGGGAGGAGTCGCGACGGGACGGGGGCCGCGCAGGTGATGGCGTCGGGAGCCGCGGGGAGCCGCGAGCCGGGACGCCGGGGAGCCTGGGAGCCGGGACGTCGGGGCGAGCCGGAGACGCCGGGGAGCCGGGAGCGCGCGGGAGCAGCGGGAGGCGCCGGGAGAATGGAGGGCCGCCGGGAGGTGAGCCGCAGGGGCTGGGCGCACGCACGATGGGGGTTGGCCGGGAGCGCCGCTGGGAGGGAGGTCCGCAGAGGCTGGGCGTGCGCACGGTGGGGCTGGCCGTGAGTCGCGCAGGAGGAGTGAGCGCCGTTGAGGGAAGGCGCACCGGGGGGGAGAGGCGGGCGCCGGCGTCGGGATGCCGCAGCAGGAGGCAGGGCCGTCGCGCAGGGAGCCGTCGCGGAAGGGAGCCGCTGCGGAAGGCGGGCCGTCGCGCAGGGTGGGAGAGGGCGTCAGGACCGGGCCGTCGCGCGCAGGAAGGGCGGGCCGACGGGATGCGCAGAGGTGAGCGCGACGGAGAGGCGCGGGCGAGCGCACCTGAGGTCCGCCTGGGGAGGAAGCCGACACAGAGGCGGGAAGCCGAAGCGGCGCCGGGACTGCGGCGGAGCAGGGGGAGATCACCGGGAGGGAGAGGCCGTCGGGAGGGTTGCGCGCAGAGAAGGCCGACGGGAGATCACCGGGAAGGAGGGGCCGCGTCGGATGGAGTCACGGAGGGAGGGGGGGCTATTTGGATTGGAGCCGCCGCCCCCCCGGACGGGGAAACCCTAAACGAAGGGAGAAAAAAAAATCACGAGGGAGGGTCGGGGGTAAATCCCTCTGATACCATGTAGAATAAGAAAATAGGAGACCCGAACCCCCAAGGTGTCTCTCTAAAGGAGCCCTTGGGGTGTATTTATAATAAATAATAAAGACCACACCGGACCTCAAGTCTGATGTGGGATGCAGACTCAAACATCTTTCTATTTTTGTTAAAAAAATTACTTTAAATTTAAATGATGTTTAATTTGATGATAAAATTAATAGATTTGTGGGATGCCAACTCTGCACACTCTTACTCAGTCTCTCGGGATGATCCTATTGGTCAAGTTTTTGGGAAGAAGTCTCCCGATCTTGTGAGTGGGATGAGTTCTAGACCATCCCCATCTCAGGACTTTGACATGTCATCAAGTTCATTTGTTGCACTCGCATATATTCCTGGTTGTAATGCTCCTCTCCCTCCAAGCTTAAAGGGAGTTTATCATTACGAAAAACACAATTTGAAGGTCATTACTCTAAAAAAATGCATTAGATGAATTATATCAGAGGAAAATCGGAAATGCTCCCGATGATATTGCCTCGATGGTTGGACAAAGTCAGTAGGTAAATTTCATAATTTCATAATTTCATAATCATTTAGAATACTAATTTTTATTAATTGAAGTTATATATATATAACCTAGTTTAATTTTCAAATAAATTATAATGCAAACGCCGAAAGCAGGGAGTGAAGATGGAGACGGTCATTGTCACTCATCAGGGGAGAGTCATAATGAAGAATTATTTTGAACTCTACGTTGGTGATGTTGTTTGTCGTATAACTAAATCGAGTACTTGTAAATTATATTGTTCGATTAAACATATATGTACGTGTTATTATCTGTTTGACTTGTTATTGGATGAATATGAATCTTTTGGTGTATATTTGAATATGTTGGTGTATATTATGAAATGCTACATGTATATAAATATTTTGGTTAGTATTTTTTTTTTGTTTTTTGTTTATGTTGGGAAGTTGCCATTTGAATTGATTTTTTTTTGCATATAGTTACTCATGGTGGTTTAAAACATTTCTAAATATGGGCAATATTAAGCAGCGGTTTAAATCACCGCCAAATAATGGTAATTAATTACTGGCGGTTTATGCCGCTGCTAAATAATATTCATAATTTGCGGCAGTTTAAACCGCTGTGACTTGTCATGCCAAAATACAAATGAAAAACCACTATAGAATATTTGTTTTACAGAATTTTCATAAAACTGCCACAATTCAAAAAAGCACGGTAAAATATCCCATTACGTCACATTTCATGGCGGTTTAAACCGTTGTTAAACCCAAGAAAACCATAGCTAGTGACTCATAATCCTGTAGTGTAATTATGGGGATGGGGCAACCAATGCATCAATGTCCTCAACACACTTCTATTTGAAGGAATGTGTTAAGGACATTAACAAATTCCTTTTAAAAAACAAAGGAAAATATGTTAATTCCCTTAACGAATTCCTTTTTAAAAACAAAGTGAATTGTGTTAATGTCTTAACACATTTTCTTTTAAATAATAAAAAAATGAAAACTTATATAGATGAAGACACACATAAACACACACACATATAATTGCATAAAATACATATTAAATTGTTTATTTCATATTATTATTCATAATAATGTTATTATAAATAATTTAAAATATAATTAATCATAATGTTATCATGAAAAGTAATAATATAATTAATAATGATGATGATGATGATGATTTTAACAACATTAATGTAATTATTATTTTTAAATAGCCAAATTATTACCAATAAGATAAGAATTATGTACAATTAATAATATAATTAGTAATTAATAATAATAACCATATTAATTATTAATTAAATTATTAGTTATTATATATTAATAATAACGTTATTAAAAAATAATATCCACATTATTGTTATTATTATTATTATTATTAATGAGATTATTGAATTTTAATAATATAAATGAAAATATATGATTATCATTATTAGTAGTGCTAATAATAATAATAATTATTATTATTATTATATTGAATAATTATTAATAATGACATTGTTATTTTATAATTAAAATAATTATTAATAATCATAGTAATTATTTTTGTTTTATATAATTACACCGTTAGTTGTTGATAACATTATTAGGTGTTAATAATTATATTATTGTTATTATTAATCGCTATTAATTACATTTGTAATGATTAATAACTACATTATTATTAATTATATTATTATCAGTTAATAAGTATGTTATTATTATTACTAGCAGGGCCGACCCCAGCAATTTGGATGCCCAAGACCATTTTTGAAAATTTTACCCCTCCGCTGAGTTAAAAAATCATTAACAATCATAAAGTGGATCAAAAATAAGATCCAACAAAAAAGAATACACACTGACCATAAAAAAGTTCAAAATAATTAAGATTGGAAGAAATAGTGATTAAGATAAATTAGAAAAATAAAATTACCGAAGAGATTTACCTGTATCCAGTTTACCAGGGTGTTGCGGGGTTCTCGAATTTGTACTGAAGCATTTTATCCAATACCTTCAATGCACATTGATTTTCTTAAATCTAAAACCATTTGTGCCAACCATATACCCACGCCTAAAACCCGCAATCAAAGATATGAAACCAACAAACATAATAATTCATGCCATTTCGTGACATGACGGTTCTGAACCCAAATTCGCAAAACATATATAATCACTGCTCTTTCGCCGGCTCGTTGGGGGACGCACCACCATTGGTGAGGATTAGACATTGGTGGCGTCAGAGGGGAGGGCAAGGCCATATGGAGGAGAGATATGACTCCACTTGGATGGTGGCATCGATGGGGAGATGAGGGCAAGAAAGAAGGAAGGGAGACAGGGAGGTGGGGATGTGGGGCGTCATGGCACTAGCGGGGAGGAATGTATGATGTCGTCGGTCGTCACTAAGGACATTGAAGCAGGAGAGTAGATGGTGGTTGGTTGCCCCTCATTCGCCGGTTGCCCTAGCCCAACGGCTCGCTGGGCTTGCCCCAGGGTCGGGCCTGATCACTAGCACCATTGATTAATTGAATTATTAATGTTGATACATTAATATCAATAGTACTGATAATATAGAATGATCATAAAAATCAAAATTAACAATACACTTTAATAGTTAAGGAAAAAACTAATATCCATGGTTATAGTCAGGCCTATCTATGTCCCCGGTGAGAGAAAGTCCCACAACCAGACATGCAGGTTGTTGGGAATGAGAAGTATGTTATCAAGTTTTGATTTGTTGATTGGAAGGAGAAGCCCCATAATATATGACTTTGCCTAATGAAAACAACAGTGATAAAAGTCTAGCAGTGGTAGGTCTTCTGAAAGTTCATGTTCTGTAACTAGTGTGCAAGCGGTTAGTTGTTCAAATGATGCAGAGCAGAAGCCACAGTTACGTGAAGGTCCTTCTTAAAGTGTTTGTCATAAAGGGTTTATGTAAGAGTCTTTGATGATGACATGTAAGATTCCTTGGAAGAACAAAGGAGGACATGTAAAAGTAACTTGCTCAAATGTAAGAGTAACTTACTAGTTCACTATAAGTCATCGACCAAAGCAAAGATTGTTACAAGAAATTGGAAGTTGCTGAGTTCAATGGTGGGACTCCTGTAAAGATAAGCATTCAGCGAAACCAGATGACTGTCCAAGCCCCACTATAAAAGTTGGGTGGGATCATTGCACACGTGTTCATGCTGACTGTGATTAGTGATCTATTGGCTAAATTTGCCAAAGTGAGTGTAATCCTTGTAACTTCTGATTAATGGAAAGTGCAATAGTGTTCTCCCATGGACATAGGAATTGACGTCTAAACCATGTAAATCCACCGCGTCCTTTATTTTTATTTATTTCCATTTGAATGAAATTTGATTTGTGTTTATGAGTGGATGTGAAGTTTAACTCAATGCGGCGATTTAGGGTGTAGAAAAGATTCCTAAGTTTTGGTATATTGAGTTTGATGGGTAACTTCTGGTTCAAAAGTTTCGGATCTTTGTTTACGCCTTTGCAAGTTCCGATGGTGATGTTTCTAGTGAATCGATGGTGCAAGTTATCCCAACAAGCGGTATCAGATCTTAGTTTAGAACTTGGAAAAACTCTGGGCAACACTCAGGTAACATTCACTCTCTTATCTTGACATTTTTTTAATTCATCAAGAGTCATTGTTTTATAAGGCATGGCGTCTGAATAAGTCAAGGTTTGGATAGACAAGTTCAATGGGTTAAACTTCAGCTTCTGGAAGATACAGATGGAAGACTATATAATTCAAAAGGATTTGGAAGTTTAGTTGAAGGGAGTCAAACAAGTACAATGAAGAAATATAAATGGAAAGTTTGGATAGAAAGTCACTTGGTTTGATTTGGATGCCATTATCATAAAGTGTTTCTTTTATCATCCGTGAGAAGAAGACCACAATACAACTGATGGACAATTTGGAAGACATATATGAGAATCCAATTATTTTGAACAAAGTGTTCATGATACAAAGGTTGTTCGACATGATATTGTCAAAAGGTAGACCTGTGGCTGATCATGTGAATGATTTTAACATGACTTAGAGTTAGCTCAAATCAGGTAATGTTAAGTTCTTGAAAGATATGCGTGTGTTTCTACTGTTATCACCTTTTTGAAAACTTGGGACATAATGGTAACTGCTGTAAGTAAATCTTGTGGTAAAAATAATTTGGTGTTTGAGGATGTCAAAAATCTCATTTTGAATGAAGTTCTTAGACTAAGGTAAGCCTACTCACCTATTGGAACAATGCTAAATGTGGTAGGTAGATAACGATCACCTCATCAGATAAGTTAGAGGAAGTCGAAAGATAGACCGAGAGAGACGATTTGAGGTAAATCGACCGGACCTGGCCTCATATGTTGGCATTGCAAGAAGAGAGGGAATCTCAAAATGGATCGGAAGGATCATAGTGTGCACTATGGAAGGACAACTTCTTCCATTTCAAGTTCTGTTAATTCAGCTAAAGGTAGCAACAACTTGTTTTTGAGTTTCAATGTTTTGATAGAATCATGGATCATTAATTCTAGAGAATCATTTCATACCATGATAGAGAAGAGATACATGATAAATCATGTATCCAAAAGTTTCAACAAAGTTCACTTAGCCGATGATGAAGCTCTCAAGATCGCGGGGAAGGACGATACCAAATTCTAGATGAAGAATAACATCTTTCTTGAGTTAAAGGTTGTTCGCCACACACCAGGTCTAAGAAAGAACCTTATTTCCATTGGTCAGATGGATGAGGCAAGATTCAAAACTAGCTTCAAAAATAGAGTATAGAAAATTGCTTGGGGTTCCATGGTCTTAACTATAGGAGTAAAGGAAGAGGCATTGTATCTGATGGGAAAGTTATATGGAGTGAAAATTGTTGGTGCATCAACTTCTAAAAGTCCAGAGTTGTGGGATTGTTGTCTCAAACTCAGTGAGAAGAACACGCGAGTTCTAACAACAAAGGCTATACTAAATCTTGATCACGTGGAGTTCTTAGGTCGTGAGAGTTGTGTACTCAGAAATCAAAGGAGGGTATCATTCAACATGAATGGAAGAATCCTAGATCTCATACATTAGAGCTTGTGCACATGGATGTTTTGGGTTTGACACAAATTCATTCTTACAGTGGATCCTTATACTTCATCTCACTCATTGATGATGCAACTAAGAAAGTATGGGTTTACTTCCTAAAATAGAAATATGAGGTGTTTAAAGTTTTTTTAATGGAAGTCCATGGTGGAAAGGGATACTAAAAAAGATCTTAAATGCTTAAGGTCTAATAATAGTGGCAATTACAACAGTACAATTTTCTGGAACTTTTGCAGGTGAAAAGTAATCAGGGCTGAAAGGACTGTACTTGGAACACCAAATAAGAATGATGTGGATGAGTGGATGAATAGGACATTAAAAAAAAGGCATGGATCATGAGAATGAATTCTAGAATGTAAAATGAGATTTGGGTGGAAGCGGTCAACTATGTGGCATACCTTGTTAAAAGAAGTCCTTTCAAACTAATGGGTTAAGAGATTTCAGAATAGCTTTGGTCCAAAAAACTAGTGGAATTTATCCATATCAAAGTTTTTAGAAGTCTTTACTATGTCCATGTTGGTGCCAAGGATTAGAACAAACCCAAAGCTAAGTCTCAAACATGTTTCTTTGTGAGATATGTCAATGAAAACTTTGGTTTCCTTCTTTGGGATGATAATAATTGGAAGATAATCAGAAACTAAAATGTTCACTTCAATGAGAAGGTCTTATGGAAAGACCAGGACTTTTTGGAAAAGGAAGTTGAGAGAAAATATTCAACTGACCAAATCCAAGTTGATCTAAATAGAAGTTCCTAAAGGATTTTTTTTGGAAAGTGTAATAGGCATGAAAAGTTTGGATGATAGGACAAAAAAAGATATACCTGAATGCTCTAGGACTGCTGAAGCTTGGATCAAAGTATTGGAAGGTGAGGTTTTTTAAGTTGTGATTCTAGAAAGAGAATAGTTGTAAGTTGAATTTTGAAGATCCACTAGAATCAGATGATTATTTAAAAGGTGTAGATCTAACCTGCAATACTTTCTTCTAATGGACAGAGTAGAGCCTGAGATCCTAGAATAAGTGACTAGTCTTATTGATTTTGAAAAGTGGGAGCTAGCTATGAAATATGAGTTAGATTTGTTGCATTAATACAAAAACTAGGAGCTAATGAAATTACCACAAGGAAACAAAGTGGGTAAGAAAAGTGGGCCTTTCATTTGAAGGATGAAGCTAATGGTAAGAAATGGTACAAGTTAAGGCTGGTGGTGAACGAATTTCAGCATAAAGGAGTGTACTTTAATAATTTTTTCACCAGTAGCTAATCACACTACCATTTGGATAGTGCTCTGTCCTATTGCTTCAGATAGATTTCATCTGGAGTGGATATATGTGAAAATAAAATTTCTTCATGATGATTTGAAGGAGGAAATCTATATGAAGTAACCGGTTGGTTTCATGGACAAACAAAATCATGAATTGGTGTGTAAGATAAAGAGGAGTCTCTATGTATTGAAGTAGGAACCAAGGAAATGGAACTAGAATTTTAACACTTTTATGACTGAGAAAAGTTTCATATAGAGCAATGTGGGTAATTATTGCTACTAGAAGGCATTTGAGGATGATAGTTTTATCATCCTTCTCTTGTAGGTGGATGAAATTCTTCTGGAAGATCTGTAACTTAAGTGAATTCAAGAGATAAAGAATGAATTTTCTATAAGATTTGAGATGAAGGATCTTAGGTAGGCCAATACAATATTGGGGACGAGGATTGAGAGGGACTGGAAAACTAGAATCTTGTTTTTTTCTCAAAGGGAATGCATTTGAAATATAATTGAAAGATTTCAGATGTTTGGATGTAAGTTGGTCTCAACTCCATTTCCAAGGGAACCATATTTCGTGTTGGGTTGGTATAGACCGATCCTATTTGGATGTTGTTGGGCCGAATGCTTGCGGCCCATACTGCGTACCGGGCCACAACTCTATGGTGAGATCGTTGGGGGTTGTAGGGGGCAATGCACCCTTGCTACGGGGGTCTGGGGGCTGAAGGTCCCTGACCCAAATTTTGGGGCACTGTAGTATCTCTGACTGACTATAGCAGAGTTGACCAGATGACACCAACATGACACTTTAGCAGTGCATATTTTGGCATGGCTACTATAGCAGGGATGATCAATGACATTGACAGGACACTGTAGCTCTGCAGACTTCCAGCCGATGGCCACTGTAGCCTCTTAGACTTGGGTTCCTGCAACACTGTAGCGATGCAGACTTCTAGTCATCTTTTACTATAACACATTAGACTTTTTGTGCGGTTGGTGAAATAGTGCTTCATCCTCCTTATTAGCCCATTTTGGGCTAGGGTTTTGTGTGTTCTTGAGAACTCTAAAACTCCCTGTAATTTTGTTCTCCTAACTATAGTGACTTTTTTGCCTCTTCATGGACGTAGGGATCATTTTCCAAACCACATAAATCTCTATGTTTGTGTTCTTCTTCTTCTTTTGTTTCCAAATTTTCTTCATTCACAAACCTGTTCTGTCACTGCAACTCTCGGCGTTTTCGCAACATTTCAAATTTCAACTGTAATGGCCTTTCCTTCTAGAGAGTGGGGCTGGGAAGAGGTTCCCTAGAGGCGGTTTTGAGATCCCAGGGCATACATGGTTAGCGACAGAACATATTGGATAGAACCTATGTGTATAACAGTGTCCTCTAGATAGTGTGACACTCTTTAGTGTTTTTATAGTTTGCATATCATACTTCCATTTGTGATAGTAGGATCCGCCCTAATTCATCTGGCCTCATTGCATCAATTTGGATCCCTTTTTTTATCGTTCGATGTCACTGTATCCAGCATGAACAATTATTGAGTTGGCGTTCTTCTAGTGCTGTCAATCAAAGAAAAAATACCTTTCAACTACTGTATTCATTGAGGTTGGGGTTACTCTCTTTTTAGTGAGCTACGACAATGGGTGGATGCAAGAGTAGGGGTGCCTTCATGCCCAACCAATTCCCCAATGGTATCAACTAGGTCACCATCATGAACCCCATCAACCCCATTTGGATCGTGGTGGTGCCAAGATTAGAATTGTTGATCTCACACCATCTCCTTTGCGGGTATAGGCCCACTTAGCCCGGATATACTAAAAGTGTAGGGATGAGTGTCTTAGAGAGTGATTGAGCACCCTATCCAATCTCATAGTCTTTTATTCCCTATTCAGAAGATGTCATTGAGTACTCGCCCAACTGCTCGATCACTGCCTGGTTTGTTCAACCAGATACCTGGGAGATGGAGCTGGACGATGGAAAATGATACATTCCACTGTGTTTGAACCAACCCAATCGTAGTAGCATTAACTTTTGACATCCTCTCTATCATCTCAAGTTATTCTATTTTTGATTTGATTCAGACCCCAAGAAGAGGGACATGTTTTCGATTTTCTTCTTCAAGATATGAAAATGGAAGCTGACTAGACAACACAGAACCATAGATGCCTGTTTCGTTTCCTATACGTACTTCCATTCCATAAGGTGAAAAAATGGAATATAAGGTCAAGTACATGATGAAATTTTTATTTGCATCAACGATAAGAAGGTTTATGTATTCCATGGTATGTATTCAACTAGTCATTGCATTTAAAGTGTGTTTCATTAAGCGATTCATGGAAAATCCAGGGAAAGAACATTGGGAAGCCGTGAAATGGATTATTTGGTAACTTAAAGGATTTTAATATACAACCTTATATTTCAGAACGGATGATCCTTTATAAGGGTATATGGATTCTGACTTTGGGGGAGACTCAAACACCAAGAAGAGAACAACATGTTATGTGTTCACATTTAGAGGAATGACAGTTAGCTGTACGTTAAGGATGTAGTCTGTAGTATCACTATCCACAATGAAAGTGGAATACACAACTTCAATGGAAGTAGAGAAAGAACTTATATGGTTGAGGCATCTATTGGAAGATCTATGAAGGTGATAGGAAGGTGTATTGTAATTTTATGACAATCAGAGTGTAATCCATTTGGCTCAAAACTTGGTATTTTATTCATGGATAAAACACATCAACTTGAAATATCATTTCATCTAGAAGATTCTAGAGGATGGAATGTTGGAGATGTGAATGGTAACTGGAAGAAAAAATCCAACTGCCGTGTTCACTAAAGTTTTAGTCTAGGAAATTTTAATTAAATATTGTACCTTAGTGGGATTAGGGTGAAAAAAAGACGGTGGAGACATCATTGCTATTGTGGAAGGAGGATTATTGTTTTTTTCTTAAGTATTATAGGTTGTCAAAGTTTCCTTGAAATGGTCTTCAAGTGGGAGATTGTTAGGAATGTGAAGTTTGTTCTCAAATTTTGATTAGTTGACCCGAAGGAGAAGCTTTGAAATATATGACTTGACCCGATGAAGACAATGATAGCAGAAGTCCAGTGGTGGCAGGTGTTCCAGAAGTGATTCTATGTCCTTATCAACTTTTTCTATGTCAATGTCACTATAGAGTATGGTGAATTAAAGGGGATCTATCATCTGTGCATGAACCGACTATGTGTAATGTCTCTATATATGATTCCTTGGAAGGAGGTAGCTTTGTGGTAGAGATATATGTCATTTTCTAACCAGATCCATTTCCCACCACAAAAGAAGATGGATATGACATCTCATAAGTGACTCACTCAGAATTGGTGTACAAATGGTCAGTTATCTGAATGATGTAGAGAGGAAGTTATGGGTTATGTGAAGGTCCTTATAGATTTTGTTTCAAGAAAGGGTTTACATACAATAATTTTATGATGATAGGTAAGATTCCCTGATAGAAGAAAGGAATTTACATAAAAATAGCTTGCTAAAATAGAAGAGTAACTTACTAGTTCATCAGAACTCATCACTCAATGAAAATATTGTTATAGGTAATCAGAAGTTGTTGAGTTCAATGGAAGGACGCCTGTAAAGATAGGAAGTTAGTGCAACCTAATGAGCGATTGGTCCCCACTATAAATGTGGGGTGGGACCATTGCACATGCATTCTTTTTGATTGCAATTAATGATATATTTTCTGAGTTTTCAAAAGTTTTTGTAATTCTTGTAACTTTTAATTAATGGTAAGTTCAATAGTTCTCTCCCATGGGTGTAGGAATTAATGACCAAACCTTGTAAATTCATAGTGTTCTTTACTTTTCTTTATTTCTATTTGAATGAAATTTGAGTTGTGTTTGTGAGTGTGGATGAGGTTCGGATCAATTTAGTGATTTAGGGCATGGAAAAACTTCCTAAGTTCCCATACATTGAGGTCAAGGGGTAATGTCTAGTCCAGATGTTCTGGAGCTTTGCTTCTGCCTTCGTAATTTATAGTGGTGGTGATTCCAGTGAATTATTAGTATGGGTTATCCCAATAACAATGTTTTTGAGGAGTATGATGAATTGAAGGGGGATCCTCTATCTATGCATGAATTGATTGTGTGTGATGTATCTATCTATGATGCCATAGAAGGAGACATCCTCGTGATAGAGATATATATCATAGGCTAAATAGATTCCTCTCCCTCCAAAAAATAAGATGGAAATGTCATCTCATAATGAATACATTTGGTCTATATAATATCCATCTCAAATAATGATTAAATAGGAAATGATAGATATAAAAAACTGAGATATGGTAGATCAACCATATTTGGTGGATATCCAGTAAGGAAATGTGGACATCAAGGGTACTATGGTATATAACCATTTGGATGAGTCTCACATATAATAAGTATTATTCATGTTAGTGGAATTGGTGTGGAAGCACAAGAAAACCTATAATACCCACATCCTCTCGATGATTGTTGAGTGTCATTATCTCCTGAATTCAAATCCAATGTAGATTTTAGTATAAACCATTCCTCATACTCAACCTACTATGATAAATATAGTTTCATAATAGGGATTCCATACACATGAAATTTCAAAAACCTCTATCACATGTTAATATATGGTGCATGATACTATATCCAATCAACGTTTCATCCCCCGTGAAAACTTTAGTGAATATAGTGATGACAATAATCTAGATACAGAAGGAATATGTTGGACATATCCAAATGGTATCACCACTCTATCAAGTTGGTTCCACTCAACAATATAAAAATATATGATAAGCACCACAACCATGGAATCCTCAATCACAGTAGCGTGATATCATTGTAGAGAGTCAAATAGAGACCAAAATATGAGTAATGCAACATGAACTGATAAATAAAATCAATTAAGAAGATTTTATGGGATGTTTGTAAAAATTGTTCAATTTTAAAATAGCAATTAAAAAAAATTAATTAATTAATTACACACTGTCAGATAGAAGACTACCTAATATGAGAAGATATGATACCAAACTATGGATTGACATTTAGGTATAACAATGAGGATGATGACACCTATAATATAAAATATAAAAAGCTATCTTATAAAAAAATTATTTATGATATTATTCATAGTAATATTAAAAATGTAAACATATCATCATCCATGCGGATAGTCCTGAAACATATCCATGGAAAGATCAACACCACCAACAGTAGGGGTTGGGTGAGGAAGACTCTCATGCCCACATCTGAATGATTATAACACATCCCTCAATATATTTATGATCTGATCAACATGCCATGCATAAAGTTCTATACATATATTCTAAACATGAAGAGGACCAACTATATCAACTAATATAATCTAAGTTTTCGAGTAATCCCAAATACATCATGTGAATAAATGTGCATGAGTGATCAAAACACAATATTCCTCCAACGGGTCATAAGATATATGAAAGTGCAAAGTGAATGACTTTTTTTCCATCAACATCCTCAACTAACTATGAAAATTAGTCATCAAGTCATCTCATACATAGATGACTACTATTTGTGGCTCAATAATCACCCTTGATCTCAAAAGTAATTGATAAATGAGTTCTAATCAATCTCTATTGGAGGGTCTCATAAATTCAACACTCTGAATAGGGAGACCAAGTATATATGACACATTCTCTAGGAAGATAGTCATCTCCCTTTTAGGAAGGTGGAATGTGTAATTATTGTGTCTCTATATATCAACAACAGAAGGAATTACTTAATGGAATATAAATATAAAATCACACATAAAAACACCATAAAAACTTGCTTGATGTAGATATAGGATGATAACAGAGGAATGCCATGTGTGATGATAATTGTGGGACCCCCATACCCTGATCTACTGAACTGTATACCCCTCAAGCACATCACATGATATACATGTGATGTTTAATG
Source organism: Viscum album (assembly GCA_963277665.1). Lineage (NCBI taxonomy): Eukaryota > Viridiplantae > Streptophyta > Magnoliopsida > Santalales > Viscaceae > Viscum > Viscum album. The sequence goes on along the minus strand of OY728163.1, from coordinate 1,641,205,363 downwards.
AGTAACATAGAACCCACCAAATCCATATAAAAAGAAAATATAAATTTTAATTAATAAATTCATTTATTTTGATTTAAGGGTTAAAGGAATTTAGAGTTTAATAGTTAAAGGAATATAGGTTTAAGATTTAATGAGTATATCAATCAGGATAATCAAGTTATAGTTTATCAGTATATCAATTAGGACATGCGATTTAAAATTTATGAGTTAATTTGTTTAAGAGTTTAAGAGTTTGGGTATATGAGTTTAGGGGTTGGGGATTTGGGGTTTCTGAGTTAATGGGTATATCAAGAAGCATATGGAAATTTATGAAAAAACAACAAAATACATGTTTAATAATATACTTGTACATAACAATGATTGCATAAAAGATTACATTAGTGTCTTCCCCACCTTTTCCATCATTAGATCATTCATCATTGATAAATTTATTGTGCATCATATCCGGAGTCTTTAGTGGGATGTCTCATTCCACCAGATACACAATGGAATCATAATCTTATAAAGGACCTTCTTCAACCACTCTCATATAACTACATTATTTTACAGTAGTACTTTATTACTCAATAATAAATATCTCCATATATAATTCCATCAAACCATTTTCATACCATTGGTTGAATAATGCCGATGCTTACAACTAGTCCCCATCATCAAGTAATGGGTAAGTTATATGTTATAACCTCTCCTGGTATAATATATGTCTACTAATAATTGATTATTTCTCCCGATCAGTTGTAAGGTATAACTGACCATAAATTATTCTATGTAAATCAACTAGTGATAAGAAATCTTTAGTATTCACCACTCTTATTGATTGTCTACTATAAAAAATTCTTATTCATTCAAAATGACTTCATTATGAAAGTGGATATAGGAATTTTCTTATTAACATAATATTATTACTTTTAGTAAAGGAAACACCTCGAAGAAGGAATATTAATTTCATCTCATTATCTTATTTTATGTATTCTCTACATGTATGTGAACTTTTAAATATTTAATTTTGTATCACATACCTTTAACTAATTAAATATGGCATAAGTATATTAATTTTAAACATGCTATATAACTATGGATTTGTGTTAATTTTCAAAGAATAAAAGTTTATAAATCACACATATTTAAATGAATATCTTACACATGGTATATGAAACCCTTTTATATTAAAGGTTTAGGGATTCCAAAATGAGTTTGGTCCCATGGGCGTGGAGGCATGTCTGTGGATATGGCATGATCCGGGCTTACATTTTTTACCCATTTTTAAAATGGGACTAAATAGGAATATCAAAATAGGTCTATATTCATGCGAGCTTTCCCACGTAGTCATGGGATAGCCCATGGGCCTGCAAGACATTTTATTTTAATTTTTGAATTCCACCATATGTTTTTAAATAAGTTTAACGTATGAATACTAAATTTGGAGAGATGTAATCTCATAAGACATATTTTTTTATGAATAAAAAATTTGAGTTTAATGTATAACACACACACCCTTTTGTTTTTAATTAAAATCAATATTAAAAAAAATTAAAACCTACAAAGGGTGGGTTTCAAACTGAGACTCTTTCGATGGACTATAAATGTGTTACTAGATGATTTGAAATTTCATTTCATTTTTAATTAAGTTATATATATATATATATTATTTTTGGTTATATAAAAAATAATAATAAATGGGCTTACCCATAGCCTTGAATGACCCATATAAAAAAACTCAATGGTTTCGGTCATAGAGATGTTGGATAAATAGAGGAGTACTTGATGCAGAGTCATGTGTTTATTTTCAATCATGGTAGGAATCAAGTGATTTGATGATATTTAGCATGACACCAGATATAGAGAATTTGGAAGAGATTGGAGGAAGTTTGAAGATGTCCCTAGAATAAGAGGGACAATCACGGTGCAATGATAATCATCATGTTGTGAGGTAAGATTTTAATCTAGTGGTGTTTTTAGTGGATTTTTAAAATTAGATACCACCACTGTGCAATGGTAATTCTCATGAAATGGATAAGGCTGTACAAAGGTAATCTGGTATAGGTTTTGAGCAATCAGACTACAAGGCTTCAGATCATACCACATAGAGTAGGGTCAAGCCATAGTAAAGATCCCATATAATTTTGATGCTCCCTTTTTTAAGTTGGATGATGTTCTCACATCGCCAGTGACATGGTCATGATTCAATTTGTGAAATGTAAGATTAAAATGATAAGTTGTAAGAAAAGTTTCAAAACAAAACTTCTAAGAAGATCCAATCTTTCCTTCCAATGTAAAATTTTATTCCATTTTAAAAGCCCATTTTAGGGTTCAGTAGTAACCCAAAAAAACATTAAATCACATGAAAGGAGAGAAATAAGGAAAATGAAATGAGAGAAAATATTTACACATATGGACACAGAGAGAACCAAAACTACTACACATATTCCCTTTAACAGCGTGCAAAAAGGCTTTTAATAGTATTGTTAATCGCATCACTGATAAAGGGGGCCCTTTATCAGCACTCAAAATAGTGCTGATAAAGGCATAACTGGCAGCAATGTGTTGTTAATATAACAACACACCCAACAAAAACTTGTAATTTTAAACAATTCTATATAAATTTAATGTGACATCATGAATAAAAAAATTTCCATCCATGACATATACAAAAAAACACTTCTATATACATTTTAAAGAATTTTTTATATAATTACATTTACAATTATCCAACAAAAATTTAAAAACATCAATGTTTCATCTTTTTATGACCGTGATCCCCTCTAAAAATTTTCCACCCATGGTATGAGTTGCCAAAAAAATCATCTCAACCTGAGAAAAAGATTATGGCTATATAAGAAAACAAATATTATGTTAGTAATACTATAAAGACATAAATTAAACATTAATATGAAAGAATACATTAACAAAATGTCAATATTTGATAAAAAATACACATTTGTAGTCATAATGATCACATCGTGTGTTGTATTGAGGTGGGGTTGATTCTTACACGTCATAAATGACTCATGGATAATTTTCCCAAAGTATCAAAACAATCTGAATGTGTTTGCTCGATTTTTAGTACATTACTTATTCTTTTACTTAAATTAATGCCAATTTTAAATAATGACACATTTGGAGTTTACTGGTCACACCGTGCATCAGATTGAGGTGTGACTAATTCATACCTATCAAAAATTATTGATGGATCATTTTCCTAAAGTATCAAAATAATTTGAATGCGTTTGTTTAGTTTTCTGTATGCTAGTTTTGTTTTTTTTACTAAAATGTCATTTCAAACTAGAAACACATATTTTGAGTCATACCTGTCGCATCGTGTGTCAATTTTATGTGAGACTACTTCATACACATAAAAAATGACTTATGAATTTTTGTCCAAAATTATCAAGACAATCGGAGTGTGTTTTCTTGGTTTTCAGTGAGTGATGTTTTGAACTAAAATGTCAATTTTAAACTAATAATGGAAACTTTTAGTCATAACAATCATACCGTGTGTCATATTGAGGTTTGGTTGATTAATACATGTCAAAAAATGACCCATGAATCATTTCCCTAAAGTATCAAAATAATCTAAATGCATTTTCTCATTTTTTAGCATGTCACTTGTTCTTTTTTACTTAAATTATTGTTAATTTTAAATAAAAAGACACACTTAGAGTCATACGGGTCACACTATGCATTGTATTGAGATGAAGTTGACTCCTACATGTCACAAATGACTCATGGATCATTTTCCTAAATTATCAAAACAATCAGAATTCATTTTATTAGCTTTCAGTATGCCAGTTGTGTTTTTTTGCTAAAATGTCATTTCAAACTGGAAACACATATTTTGAGTCATACCAGTAGCATTGTGAATTGTTTTGATGTAATAATACTACATACACATAAAAAATGACTCATGAATTGTTGTCCTAAAATATCAAGACAATCAGAGCATGTTTTCTTGGTTTTCAGTGAGTAACACGTTTTGAACTAAAATGTCAATTTTAAAATGATAACGGATAATTTTAGTCATACTGGTCATGATGTGCATCAGATTGAGGTGTGGTTGATTACAACACATTAAAAATGACTAATGGATCATTTTCCCACAGTATCAAAACAATCTGAATGCGTTTCATCAGTTTTTAGTATGTCACTTGTTATTTTTTACTTAATTAATGTCAATTTTAAATAAAAAGACACACTTGGAGTCATACCGGTCACACCGTGTATCGTATTGAGGTTTGGTTGAATCCTGAACATCAAAAATGAATCATGGATAATTTTAATAAATTATCAAAACAATCCAAATGAATTTTCTTAGTTTTCAGTATGTCACTTGTTCTTTTTACTAAAATCAATGCCAATTTTAAATAATGAAACATTTGGAGTTATGATGGACACACTATACATCAGATTGAGGTATGACTAATTAACACCTATCAAAAATTATTTATGGATTATTTTCCTAAATTATCAAAACAATACGAATGTTTTTTCTTAGTTTTTAGTATGTTAGTTTTTTTTTACTAAAATATCATTTCAAATTGGAATCACAAATTTTGAGTCATACCGGTCACTTCGTACTTTAGTTTGACATTAGACTATTTCATACACATTAAAAATGACTTATGAAACTCTTTCCTAAATTATTAAGACAATCAGAGAGTATTTTCTTAGTTTTCAGTAAGTGACACATTTTGAATTAAAATGTCAATTTTAAACTGATAGCAGACACTTTTAGTCATACCAGTCACACCGTGCATCAAATTGAGGTGTGGTTGACTCCTACACATAAAAAATGACTCATGGATCATTTTCCTAATGTATAAAAACAATCTAAAGGCATTTTCTCTATTTTAAATATGTCACTTGTTCTTTTTTACTTAAATTAATTTTAATTTTAAATAAAAAGACACACTTTGAGTCATACCGGCCACACTGTGCATCATATTAAGGTTCAGTTGACCCCTACACATAAAAAAATGACTCATGAATCATTGTACTAAATTATAAAAACAATACGAATTTGTTTTCTCAAATTTCAGTATGTCACTTGTTCTTTTTACTAAAATTAATGTCAATTTTAAATAAAAAGAGACACTTTGAGTTATACCGGATGCACCGTACATCATATTGAGGTGTTGTTGATTCTTACACATTAAAAATGACTTATAAATCATTTTACTAAAGTATCAAAAAAATATTAATGAGTTTTATTTATTTTCAGTATGCCAGTTGTGTTTTTTTTACTAAAATGTCATTTTAAACTGGAAACATGCATTTTGAGTCATACCAGTCTCATCGTGCATCAGTTTTATGTGAGAATAATTCATACACATAAAAAACAAATTATGAATTTGTTTCCTAAATTATTAATACAATCAGAATGCGTTTTCTTGGTTTTCATTGAGTGAAACATTTTGAACTAAAATGTCAATTTTAAACTGATAATGGACACTTTTATTCATACCGGTCACACCATGCATCATATTGAGGTGTATTTGATTCTTACATGCCAAAAATGACTCATGGATCATTGTTATAAAGTATCAAAATAATATAAATGCATTTTATTTGTTTTCAGTAGGTCACTTGTTCTTTTTACTTAAATTAATGTTAATTTTAAATAAAAAGACACAATTAGAGTTATAATGGTCACAATGTGTTTCAGATTGAGGTGCGGTTGATTTCTATATGTCAAAAATAACTTATGGATCATTTTCCTAAATTATAAAAACAATCTGAATGTGTTTGCTCAGTTTTCAGTATGTCACATGTTCTTTTTACTAAAATTATTGTCAATTTTAAATAAATAGACACACTTGGAATTATACCGGTCACACAGTGCATCATATTGAGGTGTGATTGATTATTACACATCAAAAATGACCTATGGATCATTTTCCTAAATTATTAAAATAATATGAATGTGTTTTCTCAGTTTTCAGTATGTTTCTTGTTCTTTTTACTAAAATTAATGCCAATTTTAAATAAAAGGACACACTTAGAGTTATAGTGGTCAAACCATGTGTCAGATTGAGGTGAGGTTGATTCCTACACATCAAAAAATGGAATATGGATCAATTTTCTAAAGTATCAAAACAATCCAAATTCATTTTATTAGTTTTTAGTATGTCACTTGTTCTTTTTAATAAAATTAATTTCAACTTTAAATAAATAGACACACTTGGAATTATACCAGTTACACCGTGCATTATATTGAGCTGCAGTTGATTCCTACATGTCAAAAATGACTTATGGATAATTTTTATAAAGTATCAAAACAATACGAATGCGTTTTCTCTATTTTCAGTATGTCACTTGTTCTTTTTACTAAATCTAATGTCAATTTTAAATAAATAGGCACACTTAGAGTTATAATGGTCATACTGTGTGTCTGATTGAGGTGTGGTTGATTCCTACATGTCAAAAATGGCTTATGAATCATTTCCCTAAAGTATAAAAACAATATGAATGCATTTTCTTGGTTTTTAGTATGTCACTTGTTCTTTTTACTAAAATTATTGTCAATTATAAATAAATAGACACAATTTTAGTCATACTGGTCACATCATGCATCATATTTAGGCGAGGTTGACTCCTACATGTCAAAAATGAATTATGAATCATTTTCCTAAAGTATAAAAATAATACAAATTTATTTTCATGGTTTTCAGTATGTCACTTGTTCTTTTTACTAAAATTAATGTCAATTTTAAATAAAAAGATATACTTTGAGTCATACCAGGCACATAATGTATCATATTAAGATGAGACTTATTCTTACATGTCACAAATGACTTATGGATCATTTTATTAAAGTATAAAAACAATATGAATAGGTTTTCTCAATTTTGAGTATGTCAGTTGTCTTTTTTACTAAAATTTATGTCAATTTTAAATATAAAGAATCAATTGGAATCATACCTATCACATAGTGTGTTGAATTGTGGTGAGAATGATTAATACACATTCAAAAGTCTCAAAAATAAACCTTAACTTCTAATGTTATCATGATTTCCATTGGATTTCTTTGTCGAACTGTCAACACAACATATTGAATCAATGTTCTTAGCTGAAAAACCTTCCTCATTGTTGAAATATAGGAGAGCATAGGAAGCTCATGTGCCCATTATTTCATGAGAAGTTACCACAATGAGAAAACTAGCTTCCTCTACTCTTTTTGTTTTCAATGAGAATGGTTTTTCATCTAAATAACATAGGCTCTATGCAGTGTTAGCATCTCGATAAAGAGAAGCAATGGAAAGCATAAAGATATGTAAAAAAACTAAATAAGTGTTAGATAAAAATGATAAGGAAATTAAATTAAAAATATTAGATAAAATGATGAAAAAATCAATTAAATAATCATTAAGAATTAACCTTTTTATGATAGTTGTATACATTCTCTACCCATTTCTTTGTTGTCATTATCTCATTTGCAGCCTTGAAGTCCTATCTCTCACAAGCATGAGCTTCTTTGAATAAAAAACCCCAACTAGAAAAAATGAATCCTCCTATATAAGAAAACAATTATTATGTGAGTAATACTAAAAGTAAGTAAATTAAACATAAATATGAAAGAATACACTACTTCTATGTAAGTCACATCTTTATGCTATTTGTGTACATTATTCCATCAGGTATGCTGCCTATTTATTTCTAGGAAAATCTAGAACATTTTGTGAATATGAGTCTTTTTTACAGTCATAGTAGTAATAAAAAAATATAAATACACAAAGGATTAATAAATATTTTAAATGAAATAGCAATCATCTTAAAAAATACCTCTTCGGGGATGCTAGTTTGTTCATGGAATATAATATCTCATAAATTTACAAACATAATAACCATACTATTTTCTATTTGTCTGTTTCAGACACTTCAGAAACATTGAGGAGAATAATTAATTTATTTTGATATGTGTTTGGATAGTGAAATATTATTATATATACCCAGATACTTGTCTAGTAATATAACTTGTCAGGGTCCTTGTGCTTAGCCCCTAGCCTCATTCCTTGTTTTTCATGATATTGATGCACCACCTTATCATAATAGAATCTTCATTAAAAGATAATAAAAATTATATAACTTAATGTTTAGTTATAAAAACATGTATGTGTTGTACCTCTCGTACCCCTCGTGGTTTAATTTTCATGATCACAATCACTCTCTTTTTTATCTAATCTTGTTTTAAGTGTTTTTGTTGATAGGCAAAAGGTTGCCAAGGAATTGGGCCAAGAAGGACTGAAAGTGGAATGATTTTCAGTCCACCGGCCAACCGGTGGATGACCACCGGCCAGCCGATGGAGCTTGGGCAGAAGGCATCCCCTCTGTCCAGACCACCGGCCAACCGGTGTCCCATCACCGGCCAGCCGGTGGAACCCAGACAGAAGGGACAACTACTGTCTCCTCACCGGCCAACCGGTGGCCAAGCACCGGTCAGCCGGTGGATCCAGTCAAACTAGCCGTTGGGCTTTGACCAGACTTGTCCACTTGACTCCCAACGGCTCCGAAGGCTTCTCCAACGGCTCCGAAGACCCCCAAAGGCCATTTGAGGGTTCTCCCTCTATAAATAAAGGACTAGGAAGCCCCAGAAACTTACGGTAGCCCACGAGAACATTTTTCAATCATTTGGCGAACCTCCGGCGCTTTCCTTAAAGGATCCCCAATTGCTCCAACCCATTTCCACATCCAAGGAGCACCACCATAGAAGCTTGGGAGCGCTCTTCATCAACTCCAATCAATCCTTTGGCGCCCAAGGCTTCTCCTCTTACGGTTTTTCATTGTTTTATTATTTTGAGCATCAATTTGGGTTTGTGCCTACAAACCCCTCTTTCTCTCATCTTCCTTTCATTTGGGTTTTCACACCACCTTCAAGGTGTGAAGAGGTTAGTCAAGCCTTCCCTTTTAAAAGGCTTGAGTCATAGGTGAGCTAGCCTTCACCTGTAAGAAGGCTAGTGGGTTCTTTCTCAACCATTAAAAGCAAGCTGTAATAGGTTCTAGACTACCTTAAACTCTAGTGGGTTTCTTGCTAAAACCATTAAAAATCAAGCGGTAGTAAATCTCTCAATGGTTGAGTTGGGAGCGGAGACGTAGGCTTTGGTTTAAGCCGAACTCCGTTATCAAGTTTTGTGTCTTGCCTCTTTCATTTCCGCTGCACTTTTAACTTTGATTTTAAATTGTTAATTATTTTAAAAGGAAATTCACCCCCCCCTCTTGCCATCACTCTCCGCCCAACAATTGGTATCAGAGGCAAAATTTGAGTAATACCCTAACCAGTTTCAAATTCAAGATCCTTTGAGATGGCTTCAACTTCTTTCGCCCCCGAAGGCTATTCTTTGGGTTGTGCTCCATTCTTTGATGGAACTGACTATTCTTATTGGAAAGCCCACATGACCAATTTTCTTAGAAGTATTGGCTATCCTATATATAGAATTTTCATGCATGGTTATTCTCTTTCTTCTCCCGATGAATCCAAATGGACCCCCGAAGACATTGCTTATTTTGAGCTTGATGCCAAAGCCATGAATGCTCTTCATTGTGGGTTAGACCGTAATGAATTTAATTGTATTTCTACTTGCACCACTTCTCATGAAATTTGGAAGCTTTTGGAGGTTACCCATGAAGGGACCAAGCAAAAGGAAAAGAAGAAGGCATTCAAGGCCACATGGAGTGATAGCTCCACATCCTCCTCCTCCTCCTCATCAAGTGACAACGGTAAAAAATTCCTAATGGCATTTCATGAGGTAACCTCTTCCGACTCCTCTTCCTCTAGTTCTTCAAATTCTTTCAATCATTTATCTTATGAGGATCTCCAACATGCTAGAGATCAATTGGAGGAAGGTTTTCACGAACTTTCTTCCAAATTTGTTGCTTTAAAAAAGAATTTCAAAAAACTTTCTTCCGAAAAGGAACAACTTCTCAAAGAAAAGGAGGAGTTGTCCCTCAAAATCCAAGATATTCTAAATGTTGATTCTTTGAATTCAACTATTAAATATTTAAGGGAATCTCTTGCCAAGTTCACTCAAGGTGAACAAAATTTGACCAAATTGCTAGGTTCCCAATGCGTATCTAGAACCACCCAAGGGCTTGGCTATTCCAAGCTAGCTTCCTCTTCCCATGCTCCAACTATTTTTGTAAGGGGGAGCTCCCAATATAAATTTTGTAATTATTGCAAAAAACCCGGGCACTTAATTTATGAGTGCAATTGCAAAAATGCCCGGTATGGAAGGCCCAAAACTATTTCCTTTAATGATGAATTTTATAGGAGAAGACCCGCCAATAGACAAGTGTGGATTGAAAAATCCCTTTTAGCGAGTCTCTTCGGGCCAAAATTTGTCTCGGTTTGAAAATCCTCTCCCCGGTGATTTGTTGTTTTTATTTAGGGGGAGTTAGGATCGTTTAAGTCTTTTTGCGTTTTTATTTTCAAAACTTTCAATTTCAAAATTTTCAATTTCAAAACTTTCAATTTCAAAACTTTCAATTTCAAAACTTTCAATTCAAAACTTTCAATTCAATTCAAAACTTTCAATTCAAAACTTTCAATTCAAATTTCAAAAATTTCAATTGATTTAAAATCTCTATCTTGTTTTTCAATCCTTTCCCTCAATCAAGTTTTATGCCCCGTGCTATTTTGATAATCACAAAGGGGGAGAAATTCTTGGTTGATTGGGGGAGAAATCTTTCTCTCATGCTTTTCTTTCCTTTTCAATTTATCCTTTAAAGCATGCCTTTCATTTAAATCTTTTACATTGCTTGTTTTTGGTGATTGTGATCATCAAAATAGGGGAAGATTGTTGTACCTCTCGTACCCCTCGTGGTTTAATTTTCATGATCACAATCACTCTCTTTTTTATCTAATCTTGTTTTAAGTGTTTTTGTTGATAGGCAAAAGGTTGCCAAGGAATTGGGCCAAGAAGGACTGAAAGTGGACTGATTTTCAGTCCACCGGCCAACCGGTGGATGACCACCGGCCAGCCGATGGAGCTTGGGCAGAAGGCATCCCCTCTGTCCAGACCACCGGCCAACCGGTGTCCCATCACCGGCCAGCCGGTGGAACCCAGACAGAAGGGACAGCTACTGTCTCCTCACCGGCCAACCGGTGGCCAAGCACCGGTCAGCCGGTGGAGCCAGTCAAACTAGCCGTTGGGCTTTGACCAGACTTGTCCACTTGACTCCCAATGGCTCCGAAGGCCTCTCCAACGGCTCCGAAGACCCCCAAAGGCCATTTGAGGGTTCCCCCTCTATAAATAAAGGACTAGGAAGCCCCGGAAACTTACGGTAGCCCACGGGAACATTTTTCAATCATTTGGCGAACCTCCGGCGCTTTCCTTTAAGGATCCCCAATTGCTCCAACCCATTTCTACATCCAAGGAGCACCACCATAGAAGCTTGGGAGCGCTCTTCATCAACTCCAATCAATCCTTTGGCGCCCAAGGCTTCTCCTCTTACGGTTTTTCATTGTTTTATTATTTTGAGCATCAATTTGGGTTTGTGCCTACAAACCCATCTTTCTCTCATCTTCCTTTCATTTGGGTTTTCACACCACCTTCAAGGTGTGAAGAGGTTAGTCAAGCCTTCCCTTTTAAAAGGCTTGAGTCATAGGTGAGCTAGCCTTCACCTGTAAGAAGGCTAGTGGGTTCTTGCTCAACCATTAAAAGCAAGCTGTAATAGGTTCTAGACTACCTTAAAGTCTAGTGGGTTTCTTGCTAAAACCATTAAAAAGCAAGCGGTAGTAAATCTCTCAACAGTTGAGTTGGGAGCGGAGACGTAGGCTTTGGTTTAAGCCGAACTCCGTTATCAAGTTTTGTGTCTTGCCTCTTTTATTTCCGCTGCACTTTGATAATTGTTTTAAATTGTTAATTAATTTTTAAAAGGCAATTCACCCCCCTCTTGCCATCACTCTCCGCCCAACAGTATGTAGTATATTACAAATTTACAAACACTATCATATGTGGTCGATTTGTTGTATATCCATGCATTGAATCCGGGAAATAAATCTTTGGATTATTTAAATTGACTGAAATGAGCATCCAATGTTGCCTAAAAGCACAAAAAGGAATAAGTAATGAAAGAAATGAAAATATATTTGATATGATTAAATTGTATATTTTTACCCCTACATCGTTGGTATTAAGAAGATTCTGTTATCCAAAAGTTTTCTTTCAAATAATTTAACCAGGCCTTCCACTATTTCATCATTTTTTTGGATTCTATTTTTGGTTGTTCTGTAGAGGTGATGTGAGGACTAATAAGTCCATTTTTTTCATGGGAAAATCCCTTCAATTATTTTTAATATATATTATTGAAAAAAATATGAGATATATTTAGTCATAATTAATACATTATATCAGATTTTGGAAAATCAAATCATGAAAATATACCTCATGTATACATTTACAACTGAGGCGCCTTGCCAACAATAGTTGAGGATTTCATTTACATTCTCAACAACAATGTAGTATCCAAATTCCTATCTATACATATTTTATTCAAAATAAACTATGTGACTACCACCATCTTTTAACTTTGTATCCACATGAAACCTCAATGCTAGTAAATGTAGATATAGAACAAGTGGGGTAAAGGTGCTTTCAATTGATATTTTTGATCAATTAGTTGATTGTTTAGTTGGTTTTGAGTTGTTCTTTTGTTTCACCCACTTCCCTCTATCCATTTATAATAACATTCATTGGTTCAGGCCATTTTTCATTAATTGTTAAAGGTTTATCTTGAAAAATTAATTGTAATTGAATACCTCCTTGTCGACATGTTTTTTACAAGATGTGATGGCCATTAGATGAGTGTTCCAACATATTTTTTGACCGTATGAATATCTTACTCATCAATTAGAATAGGTATCTTGACACTTAGCTCATGGGATACGCTAATCGACACTCTCATATGACATGTTGGAAGTGGTTTGTTGTGTAGCATGTCATTTTGGATATTGAACACCATTTCCCTTGCTACAAGGTGATGGGTGGGTGTTGATAGATATAAATCATAGTCATTATTACCCTGTAGAATATCAATACAGGAAAGGTATCGGTATCTGTCTGATTTACATTTCACAGAAAAAATTATTAGAACATTGATTACCTTGACCAAGATAACTTTTTGAGGGGAATGGCCCACTTTAAAGCTGGTGGGGGGTGGGGTAGGATCTTCACACAATGATTGTTCTTAAGTTGTTTCTTATCTTTGATTCCCCCCATAAAAGTTTCTATCATCTATCTATTCCTTTGGAATTGTTCTTAAAGGGTAGATAGTCTTACTCTAATCTATTTCATTTCTTCACCATTATCCTCCTCTTGTATCTACATGACACATCAATTACCCCACAATCTCCTCACTTCCATATAGGTGCCTAAACCTTGGAATGATTGGAAAGTAACATAAAACTTTTATAGGGATAGATTCATCTTTCTTGTATCAAGAATCACCACACTTTGGGAATTATATAAGTGATTTTTGGTCCTTGATAAATAGTATACAGTTATTCGGGTAGGTGTGTATTCTTTCAGAGATCATACCCATCAAGTGTAGCATTTGTTTGGCATCATGTGTTCAAATCAGGAGCTCATTATCTTACAGGAGTATGTGATTCAAGAGAGAAAGTAGTTCTATAAAACTTTATCACTCCATCCATTGCTTACTTTCAAATTATACAGCTTCAGTATGACTAACAATGCTTTATATTTAGTGAAACCAGCATACAATGGCATCTTTTCACAACTCTTTAACTTCTAAAACAATGTTGGGAAATCACAAACTTTATCTTCAATTGTCCTTATAATTTCATCAATATGATCTTCATCATCATCCACATCTATAATCAAATCTTCGATATAATATTATTCATTCTCCACACTTGTAATCATATTAGATGATCCATAAAATGCAGTGTTATACTAGCCACTCGCTACATTTGCTTTCCCCCATGTTTATTCCAAAACTTATAATTTCGATCTATTCCATGACATATCAAGTGTTCTTCCAACTCCTCTGGACTAATTAGTCTAGAATAAAAATATCATAAACATAGAAAAAAGATTTGATAAGGGTCATATGCATGATATTTTTCGAACTTGATGAACTCTTTCACTCCATCTTCATACTATTTTATCAGAAAATTAATATCCATCCATTATTTATTCATATCCATCCTATTTGATTTGGTAATATTAATATTTGAAAAAATACATACACAAAACATTGATACAAAAATTAAACAATTCTAAAAAAATTGGTTTTAAATATAGATCACAAGGGTTAACTCACCACTTTAAAAATAAAACAACATTTTCAAACATTTTTAACACTTTCAAATCACCCAAAATCTTGGTTTGAAATCCAATTAGCATAAGAATAATTTTTAAAACATCAAGTCGATGATTACCATTGATTCCTCTTGGTCATTAGTGCTCTATATCGAGTCTTTATATCCAAAGTTCACATCCAAAAAACCCCTTTAATGGATAATCCATTTTGAAATAGAGTTATAGCTCCACTAAACTATTGAGATATAAAAAAAACTAATTAAAAAACTTCCAGTGATCCTTCCCTAAATTCACCATTAATATTTTAACTAAAACAACTTCATAAATGATATCAGGTCTTATATACACCATGATGTACATCATACATGCTAAAACCAATGAATATATAACCTTTTCTATTAAATTGAACTCATCATCTATTTTAGGTGACTCCTCCTTTGAATGTTTTAAATGTATAGATAAGGGAGTTATCATAGGTTTCAACTCACTCATTCTGAATATTTTCAACACCTTCTGGATATACTACAACTAATTCAAGAAAACATTTATAGACTTTAAGTCTCTTTCAATATTTACCCCCAATATCCACTTTCCAAAACCAAGGTCCTTCATTTGGGATCTTCTAGATAAATCAATCTTCAGCTCTTCTCGCCTTTCCTTCATCAGTCCAATGAAGAGAAATTCATCCACATAAAGAAATAAAATGACAAAACTCCCGTCATAATACACCTTCATATAGCATCAATTATTTACATTACACTTAATGAACATTAATTATACCATGAAAGCATTGAAATTACAGTTACACTATCTTGGTGACTACTTAATCCCACAAAAACTCTAGTTGAAATTAGATTCGAACCTTATATTCCATTTAGCATGAAACCTCCTATTTGATCTATGCAGATATCTTCCTACAAATCTCCATGAAGGAATATAATCATGATATCCATTTGTTCTAGAAATAAACCTTAAATGGAAACCAAACTGAGAACCATCTGAATTATTATATGCTTTAAAATAGGTGAGAAAATATAATTGAAATATAATCCTTCTAATTATTGAAATACATTTACAACTAGATACACCTTGAACTATTTCATACCATCCACTTTATCCTTTAAATGATAAATCTAATTGTTTTATAGATCCCTCTTTCCTAGTTCCAATTCTATTATCTAAAATGTATCAACATCATAGAGGGAATTCAATTATTCCTTCATTTTGTACTCACATGACAATGAGGCTAGTAATTGGCCTATGTTGAATTCTAAAAAAATAGAAAATCCACATGACTTACCCACACATGCCTCATTAGGGTCACTCCTATAGACTAAGAAAACCATACAACTAGGGGAAACTAACTAGTGTGTGTGATAACTAGTGTAGTATACATATGGGCCTATTTCTTAATTCCTAGGGTTCCCTGTATCCAAACAAGTGGAAGTGTGAAACAAGAAGCCAATGACCATCACATGAATAAATATAATATAAGTAGTAAATCACATCTAAACTCTAACACCCTCATAAGAAAGAGTCCATTTTTCACATCCATGAATAAGAATCAAGCATTTCATATTAATAATCAATCACACCCCTATGAGGGAAAAGTATTAAATAGACATATCAAACAAGGGGGCCAATTTTGAGGGTTTGACAAACATAAATTTAAATTTATTTTTGGAAGTGAAAAATTATCCTTAGAAATATAGCTTGAGATACCAAGTTATAAAACTAAGATTTAAATATATATTTCTTTAAAATTTACTTTAAAAGAAAATTTAGAAATGAAAACTTACCATGGAAACCCTTTCGAACACAAAAATCATTTTGAAATCAAGAATCTTCCCCATTGAAGGGTGATTAAAAAACCAAACCTCTCTTTAATTTTTTAAACAACTTATTAAGAAATTCACACTGGTTTTAAACAACCCTTTAAAATTATATATTCATTTTAAAATGACCCCTAGGGAATTTACATATTTACTTGGCATTCTAAAACAAAAAATTTTAAGATTTAAAGCATAAAACTATAGAGAACCATATGTTACAAGTGATAAATTACATGAAAAACATTTGAAACTCATCAAGGGAACAATGTATAGTTATAATTTGATAGGAAATGGTTATAAAGAAACTCAAACATTCAAGACATGTCAAGAATGGATTACATAGAAACACATACCTTATAATGAAGAGGAACTATTCTCTTATAATACGAGGATCCCAAACAATGGTAAGGATGATGTTTACAAGACATAGACATCAAAATTCCCAAGAAAGGGAAGGGGGAGGATACCTTAGCTTGGAGGGGGTTCAACGATAGTGGCAGGGTTTGATGGCAGTGGAGTGGTCGACAGCAATGACAGTGGCAGAGTAAGGGTTCGGTGGAAGAGGAGAGGTTCGTAGCGGAAGAGGATGGTTTCAACAGTGAAGGTGGGGTTCAGCAGCAAAGGTGGGGTTCGGCGGTGGAGGTGGGGTTCACGAAGGAGGTGGGGTTTGTGGTGAAGGTGGGGTTCACAGCGGCAGAAGAGGGGTTTAGCAGCGAGAGAGGAGGGGTTCAATGATGGTAGAGGTTGGCTTCCACGAGAGCTTGAGGTGTGCGAGAGAAGAAGTTGACTGTTAGTGTTCATTTATAAAATCAGGTAAAACTTTTATCAGTGCTACTTTAAAAGTGCTGATAAAGGTATGTTTTATCAGCAATAAAATAGAAACCACTAATAAAAGGTGCCTTTATCAGCGCTAAAGAAGCGCTGGTAAAGATATAATGTTAATAATTTATTTATAATATAACTATAAATAAATATATATAATAAATATATTTATATAATTATATATATTTATAAATATTATATTCCAAAAGGTTCAGGAGACAGGCGGGCCTGCTCCTAAAAAAATTATTAGAAAAAAATGCCAAAGATGAAAATAGGATGGATGAGGTCACACAATGAGGCATGCCTTCATCCATAAGGTAAGACTACAAGTCAAGAACATGACCATCCCCATAAAATTATATATATTTATTTAAATAATTATAAAATTATAATAATTGTATTTATTATATTTATAATTTTATAAATATATATAATTAATATATTAAATATATATTTATAAGATTATAAATATAATAGATATATTTATTATAATTTTATAATTATTTAAATAAATATATATATATTTATAATTATAACTATAAATAAATATATAAATAATTATTTATATAATTATAAATTATAAGAACTGTATTTATTATACTTATAATTTTATAAATATATATAATTAATATATTTATTATAATTTTATAATTATTTAAATAAATAAATATATATTTAGAATTATAATTATAAATATTTCTATTTATTTATAAATATTTGTATATATTTAGAAATATATTTACTTAATTATATATATTTATAACATTATAATTATAATAAAGATATTTATTATAATTTTATAATTATTTAAATATATGTATATATATATATTTATAATTATATTTATAAATAAATAAATATTTATTTATAATTAAAAAATTATAATAAATATATATTTATTTATAGTTATAATTATATATATATATATATATTTAAATAATTATAAAATTATAACAAATATATTTATTATATTTATAATTTTATTAATATATATAATTAATATATTTATTATAATTTTATAATTATTTAAATATATCTATATTTATTTATAATTATAATTATAAATATTTGTATTTATTTATAAATATTTTTATATATTTAAAATAGATTTATTTAATTATATATATTTATAACATTATAAGAATAATAAATATATATATTTTTTATTTTATAATTATTTAAATAAATATATATTTATTTATAATCATAACTATAAATAAATATATATATTTTTGTAATTAAAAATTATAATAAATATATATATACATATTTATAGTTATAATTATAAATAAATAAATAAATAAATAAATAAATAAATAAATATAATTATAAAATTATGACAAATATATTTATTATATTTATAATTTTATAAATATATATAATTAATATATTTATTATAATTTTATAATTATTTAAATATATTTATATTTATATAGAATTATAATTATAACTATTTGTATTTATTTATAAATATTTGTATATATTTATAAATATATTTATTTAATTATATATATTTATAACTTTATAATTATAATAAATATATTTATTATAATTTTATAATTATTCACACACACACATATATATTTATAATTATAACTATAAATAAATATATTTATAGATATTTGTATATAATTATATATATATATTTGTAAAATTATAATAGATGTATCTATTGTAATTTTTTAATTTTTTAAATATATATAGTTATAATTATAATTTTATTAAATATATTTTAAAATTATTTATATATAATTAAAATTTTATAATTATAAATATAATAAAAATATTTATTATTATTTTATAAGTATTTTTGAGAATATAAAAGATTCATGGGTATAACATGAATGAATCATATACCTAGTAAAGTACAGATAATAAAAAATGAGTCATCATATATGGATAACATTAATAATAATAAGGGTGTATTGTACAAATGAACATTCACGATGAATACATAACATATATACACGTCAATTATACTCACACATCAATATACGCAACAGATCCAAGTACAAGTTGGCAAGCCAACTCACATATCGATATATTTATTGACCAAATTCATTGGAAACATATATTTATTTAAATATATATATATATATGTATTTATAATTATAATTATAAATATATAGATTTAAAAATTATTTATATATAATTATAAATATAATAAATATAATAAATATATTTATTATTTAATGAAATTTATTATAATATTATAATTATTTAAATATATATTTATTTAATTATAATCTTATAAATACTTTTTATAAAACATTATATATATATTTGAATTATTAGAAAATATATATTAATTATAAACATGCATTTTTTATTTAATGTATATAAATAAAAATATTTTTGAATAAAAATATAATAATTTTATATTAATTAATAATATTTTTTTATTAAAAACTTTTATCTGTGCTAAAAAAACACAGATAAAGGGTACACCTTTATTAGTGCTTTTTTTAACGCTGATAAAGGGTTGATTTATCAGCGCTTTTAGCTAGTGCTAATAAATGACCCCCTTTTATTAGTGTGTTTTTCTTAGTATTGATAAAAGGTGGAACTGCCCTTACACCGATCTGTGGTAGGGAAACTACTACTATGATGAATTCCTAAAAGATTCGATTTCAACAAATATGGAAGCACAACAACAATACCAATGTTGTTTACTCTTATTTAAATAAATGAGTGAATAAGAAGAAAAAGTAAGTGACCCAATGCACCCTTACTAAATTTGTAATTATCTATAGTGAGTAACACCCCCAGGGTGTGTCTCAGTGGTAGTTTCCCTATGGGGTGTCTAGAGGTCTCGAGTTTGAGTATCCATGGCTTATTGCATGTGTGTGTTGTGTGTTTTATTTGTAGTTTTTCAATTCCCTCTCCCCGATGGATTGTAATCTATAGTGAGTAGTGATATCATCTGGTATGTCGACACATCATCAGTGTATGCTCTTTGGAGTCTCCATAGTGGTAAATCAAGTAAAATCATTATGTCATTGCCTTCACTTTTCTATACATGAATATCGTTCATGCTTAAGATTGATAGATTCAAAGTGTTCTTGCTAATGTGAGAACAAGATCCAATTGAATATGAGAGAAATTTCACACCCTAATTCACCCCCTCTTAGTATGTATTGGTTCATTGTGATTACAACAAGGTTGGGCTTATATATTTTGGACCATATAAAAAGGGGCTAAAATGTGGATAATTAAAACAATTCTAGCTCTGTATGAGCATGGACCACCTATTTTTCATTCCTAAAGGGTTAGAATCATATTAAAGAAAAATTTGATCCAAGAGAAAGTATGGTGCATGACCACTCCCATCACAAGGAATTCTAAATTAATTTTCTCACACTCTACTATAGAAGTGGGGTATCTCGGTTGAACCCACAGGGAAACTGAAGTGAAATCATGATTTGGTGAGTATAAGATGATTATTTAGGATATGAATGATGGTGAGAGAAAATGAATAATGAAAGAAAAAAACTTAAAAGAAAAAGAAATAATAATAATAATAATAATAAGAAAACAAACATTCTGGGGTTGAATTTTTTATTACGGTTTATTATAAACTCATCCATTATCATTTTAGATTATTTATGAAATTAATTTAGCATAGGAATTAAATTGTACCATCATTTACTAGTCTGTTAATAAGAGATTTCATTTTTTGAGTCTTAATCCCTTAGTCTAGTGATTAAATTGTTTAAAAATATGTTTTTGTTTAAAACTTCAAAAATAGTGGCAATGAGATCACATAATGATCATGGTTCACTCATTGTAACCTCTTTGGTTTTCCTTGATTATACTGTTCTTGGTCCAATATAATATAACTAGTGAATTTTGAAATTAAAATCAACAAAGAAATTATAACATAAAAATCACAATAAAAAGAAACACACCAAAATTGTTAATACAATGCACCCATAATCTCATTATAACCTTAATAATCTACCTTTTATCATCTCATTACCATGTTAGTGGTGAAAGTATTGAGAAAAAACTCAACCCCACCCATGGATACAAGAATATGGGAGGAGAATAAGGAAAACAATAAGAAGAAAAATGGAGAAAAAAGTAAAAACCTATAAGCTTTGGGTGAGGGTCGAATCGGCAGAGTAGAAACACCTCCCCCTCTATCTATAATTCCAAATTGGAGGCTAAGCCTTAGTTTTTATAGGAAAATAAATTACGTGGTGTGTACAAAATTACACGTTGTGTACCTTGGGTAACTACACATTTTTGGATTTCTCCAAAGGTAGGTAAGCTTCTCGTGTCATCCATTTAATTCCTATACATCGTGTGTCAGTTGGTGGGGTTACATGGCATGTGGTTCCGACATACATGGCATATAGTTGCTTCATGATTAGTCACTGAAAGTGGCTAATATTAATTGTTAATATCTTTATATTCATTGTTCCAAAGTCCATAAACATTGTTTTTAGTGCATTACATAAATAGAACTTCATTTCTCATCTTAAATGCAATTCATTTTTTAAAATGCAAATTTGGGCCCAATCATTCATTTGTTTGTGGACAACATTATATTCATTTTCTGAATTTTAAGTTTTAAGATATGATTGAAGACTTTTTTTTGAAAATTTTATCTTTTAGGTATGATGGATGAATCCCAAGGGAAGATGGAGAATTTTGCGCCCGAATGCAGAAATTTGCTGGAGAAAGCATAATGGGCCTAAGGCACATCAAAAAAATGTGGGCCCCACAAACCAATCCCAATGAAGCTAAAATTTATAAAGTAGAAAGATAAAAATATGAGGATCATTTTATTCAACTGTGGCTGGATCTAATTCTGAAGTTTTCGTGATGATAAAGGGATCTGAAGTTGAGATTTAAATGGTGGACCCGACATTAATGCACATAAATCCGTCCCACCATTTCGACCATAAATTCCAAACGGCTAATCCAAATTTCCTAAAATTTTTACAGATGATAGAGGAAACATGTAATAAGATATTTGTCTTCTACTAAAACTGATTATTAGGCCTCCTTCAATTCCAAATTCACACGTCAAAATGGTGGATGAATCTGGACGAAATTTCTGGGTCAACTTCGTAACATCCAAATCCCTTGATTTTCTCACCCTCCATTTGACTCTCTAAATTAATGGGGATGGAATTTATTGTGGTGGGGTGTCTCTAAGGCTTGTAATATTCCTATATAAGAAGATTATGGTGAAGGGAATTATCATCTAACATTTTTCTTTGAATCCAAGTTTTTCTTTCAATTGTAATTTCTCGCTTTCGTTTTGTAATGGCATCGTCAATTTCTCTAATGTAAGTTTTTTCATTCACATTTAGTATTTTAATAAAATTTATTCTTCTTCACTTTTTATTTTCCTTTTCTTCACACGTTGATACCGTTGAATCTAAGTGTGAATTTATTCACACCTGCACTTGTGAATTCATCACACAACGATGGAGTGTTCATTTTGATTAATGTTTTTCTTCTTCAATCCCGCTTCTTTAAGTCAACTACCCACTTCCATTGATTGAATAGCATCAATGGAGGGATAAACTTTTATGGGTTTATCCTAGGGAGTTTCATGGGATGGATTGAATGTTATTTTATGTTCTTAAATTCTTAAATTTGTTCTTCATTTTAATAGTTCCTTTCTTTGATTTATCTTCTTCTTTGTCTTCACCGACTTTAACGACGACACATTTTGAGTGCTAGTATGATCCAATTCCTTGGAGTGCTCATTTAATTGATATTATAAGTTAATTGGTGATTAGCCTTGAAATTGTGCATGGATTAAATCAGAGAATGATATTGAGGGATTATTTCATTTAATGGATACCTCTTGAACCGATGAACATAAAATCAAATGAAAAACAAATATATCCAATCAAGCCCAAGAAACAACCTAGGATCAACTAACCTTAATTATTTGTTTTAATTAAAGTAATTTTATTGGTTTTTTTCTTTAAATTAAATCAATATTTCTTCAAATCAATCAACACCATAGTTGGCCACTTCATAGCCAACCCCGCATCTAATCAAAGTGTCTCAAGGTTTCTTCTTCGGTACCTGTGGATTCGACCCCTAACTGTACTACAACGACCGCATACCTGTAGGGTAAATTTGGGCGCAACCAAATTTTGGTGCCGTTTCTGGGGACCCAAGTAAGTACCTTCGACCATCGTCTTCTTTTCTCACCCCGTATTCTCTATTCTCACCCTAATTTCTCTACTCTTTTCCCCTTTCTATTTCTGTGTGTCCAAAAAAAAAAATCCCAAAACCAATTTTCAATCAATTTCAATGGATTATCCTCTAAAATACCCCTTCATAAACCAATGTTGTAATCAAGTCGGAAATCAATATTGGGAAACACCTCACATAGGGAATTTCATTTACCAAACCTTAATTGAATACACCACACCAGATGAGATGTACAATCAATGAGATGCTGACTATTTAAAAGATCAATTTCCATACCTATCAAGAATGATTGAAAATATAAATAATGAGGAAGTCCATTATGTACAAATATCTATCAACTCTATTCCTGAAAAAATTCTTGAACGATTGTGTAATCAAATGGAGATAATGAATTCTGAGGTTTCATCTTTGAGGTTTGAACTAAAAAACTTTAAAACATGTGAAGAACTCACTTTAGAATTTGGGAATTCAGAGTTAGATAATGAATTGAATTGGTCAGGAAATATTGAAAGTCAAGATGAAGAGTGTTTAAATCAGGAGGAAATTTATTTTTTTAATTCAAAAGATAATAACTTGACATCATGGATTGAGTTTCCCAAACATGGCTCCATTAGTGAATTTTTAGGACCACCAATCACTGAACAATTGGGAGAAATACCAAACATTGATCCCATACACACTTCTGATATTCAACTGGACAATTTTCAGGATGAATATTATTTTCAAAATGAACCAATTCTTTCTAAATGTTTTGGAGAATAAACTAATTTTGATTTAATTTGTCAATATCCTTTAGGAAATTTCAATGAACCCGAGCTCAAAATTATTTTACTTTCTTCCGAACTCAAGAATCCCACTATAGGAGATTAGAAAGACCATGTATTTTTAGTTCATTCTTCTCAAGAAACCAATAATGTTGGAATGTTCATTGATGTCTTAGGAAAGACTAGAAATTCAACCGAATCAACCATTACCAAATTTCCTTGGACTTCCACACTCATTATTGACCATGGGATTTCACATGAATCAAATTCTAAAAAAATAAATCTAAATCAAGTTGAAGTGGACAAAAATGGGGTCCTAAAAATGTTGAAAGTTGGAATTGGATAAGTTGGGGGATACAAGTCGAGCCAACGATGTTAAACAAAAGCGCTGCATGGGAGGCAACCCATGGTTTTCATGTTTCTAATAATTTTGAATCATTTTATTTTTCATATAATAAATTATCATAGACTGTTGACCTGTTCTTATTTTATGAGTAAGGATGGGTATGAAAGGGGAGCGCCATATTCATCTATGTCACATGGCGTGATCTCTGAGTAATACCTTACCCATAAATATAAAAAGAAGACAATGTATCATCAGTTTATTTTGTTTTGTTTTTTTTTATGTTTTTATAGGTAAAAAAAAATAAAAGGACGTGTCATAAGTCATAAGGAAAATCCATTCACCACCATCCAAGCCAGTGAGACTCAAATCCAGGATTGAAGGGAGACTATGGCATGCGCTATCATCATCAACCACCAGGTGACTTCATTCCATGATTATCATTTTAAATTTCTTCTTTGAACAACTCCCCCATACCCCCTTCTATGTTTTCTTTAACCACTGGGGACCGTGTTATTCTATGTTGGGGGGAGATGAAATTAAAAAATTATTTTTTTAATAAGAACATGCATGGAAAGAAAAATTACATTAACCTTGAACATTATAACACACATTGAAAACTCTGAAATTGGATATCAAATAATTTTTCATGCCTTGATTTTGATTTTAATGCAAGTTTAAGTTTATGAGAATAGTTTTTGGAAAGTGCAGTTGTCCGATGTGATTTTTCAAAGATTACATTTTCATCCTCTTAATAAAAATTCCACAATACACGTCTACTGGATCTTGGGTGTAAATTTGAGTTCTTGGGTCCCTTTCATTATAGAATAGGGTTCTGGGGTCACTTTTAGTTTAATTTGAGTATCCAAAACAAAAAACAAAAAAATAAAAAAAAATTGAAAAAAAACAAAGACCACATAGAGCAATGTTTTGTCCAAATTCATGGCGTCTGGAACTTGGGGATCGTGACTCCATAGTTGTCTTTCCCAGAGTTAGGCTTTATATCTCTATTTTAGAGTATGGAATTGACAATATGTGTGGCATCCAACACTTGGGGATCGTGACTCCATAGTTGTCTTGCCTAGAGTTAGTCTTTTCATATCTATTGTGGTTAAAAAAAACAAACAAAAAAATCAAAAAAAAAAATTGGATACTCATCTTAAGGTTTAATGTGATTCCCACCCAGCGCTTCCATTTTTTCCCCTTGAACAATAAAATGGTCCCCATATCTTTTATGATGCACAACACTTTATCATGCTTAATTGGAATTGGATGAAATGTGGCGATGAATTTTAACAAAGGAATGGGCTTGGGATTGGGATATGATTATGGAACTAGCCTGTTTTAAATGATTTTGATTGGTTTCATAATTTTTTTTGGTATGAGGTCTTTGGTTGAGCAATGTGTATTAATTTTTTTTTTGGAAAAGGGGATTTGAATTTCATATTTGTAATTTATTTTTCTCAGGACTAGAAAAAATCAAGTTGGGGGGTGTGATTAGTCACTGAAAGTGGCTAATATTAATTGTTAATATATTTATATTCATTTTTACAAAGTCCATAAACATTGTTTTTAGTGAATTACATAAATAGAACTTCATTTATCATCTTAAATGCAATTCATTTTTTAAAATGAAAATTTGGGCCCAATCATTCATTTGTTTTTGGACAACATTATATTCATTTTCTGAATTTGAAATTTTGAGATATTATTTAACACTTTTTTTGGAACATTTTATCTTTTAGGTACGATGGATTAATCCTAAGGGAAGATGGAGAATTTTGCACTCGAATGCAGAAATTTTCTGGGGAAAGCATAATGGGCCTAAGGCCCATCAAAAAAATGTAGGGCCCACAAACCAATCCCAATGAAGCTAAAATTTATAAAGTATAAAGATAAAAATATGAGGATCATTTTATTAAACTGTGGATGGAGCTAATTCTGAAGTTTTCATGATGATAAAGGGATCTGAAGTTGAGATTTAAATGGTGGACCTGACATTAATGCACATAAAGCCGTACCACCATTTCGACCATAACTTCCAAACGGATGATCCAAATTTCCTAAAATTTTTCAAGATGATAGATGACACATGGAATAAGATATTTGTCTTCTACTACCACTGATGATTCGGCCTCCTTCAATTCCAAATTCACACGTCAAAATGGTGGACGAATCTGGACGAAATTTCCGGGTCAACTTCGTAACGTCCAAATCCCTTGATTTTCTCACCCTCCATCTGACTCTCTAAATTAATGGGGATGGAATTTATTGTGGTGGGGTGTCTCGAAGGCTCATAATATTCCTATATAATGATATGGTGGTGAAGGGAATTAGCATCTAACATTTTTCTTTGAATCCAAGTTTTTCTTTTAATTGTAATTTCCCGCTTTCGTTTTGTAATGGCATCGTCAATTTATCTAATGTAAGTTTTTTCATTCAAGTTTAGTATTTTAATAAAATTTATTCTTCTTCACTTGTTATTTTCCTTTTCTTCACACGTTGATACCGTTTAATCTAAGTGTGAATTTATTCACACCTTCACTTGTGAATTCATCACACAACGGTGAAGTGTTCATTTTGATTAATGTTTTTCTTCTTCAATCCCGCTTCTTTAAGTCAACTACCCGCTTCCATTGATAGAATAAAATAAATGGAGGGATAAACTTTTATGGTTTGATCCTAGGGAGTTTCATGGACTGGATTGAATGTTATTTGATGTTCTTAAATTCTTAAATTTGTTCTTCATTTTAATAGTTCCTTTCTTTGATTTATCTTCTTCTTTGTCTTCACCGACTTTAACGACGACACATTTTGAGTGATAGTATGATCCAATTACTTGGAGTGATCATTTAATTGATCCTATAAGTGAATTGGTTATTAGACTTGAAATTGTGTATGGATTAAATCAGAGAATGATATTGAGGGATTATTTCATTTAATGGATACCTCTTGAACCGATGAACAGAAAATCAAATGAAAAACAAATACATCCAATCAAGCCCAAGAAACAACCTAGGATCAACTCACCTTAATTAGTTGTTTTAATTCAAGTAATTTTATTGGTTTTGTTCTTTAAATTAAATCAATATTTCTTCAAATCAATTAACACCATAGTTGGCCACTTCATAGCCAATCCCGCATCTAATCAAAGTGTCTCAAGGTTTCTTCTTCGGTCCCTGTGGATTCGACCCCTACCTATACTACAACGACCGCATACCTGTAGGGTAAATTTGGGCGAAACCACTTCATCTCCACTAACCATTTCTATAAAGGAAATAAATGACGTGTAGAATTAGTCCACATGAAATGTTCTTCTTGATCAGGAACCTGGGTGTATACTCTGGCCAACTGAGTCACGTGTCTTCACAAAGTAAACAATGTGCGCTTATTACTTACATGCTGTGTAGTTACCTTTTTTTTCTTTAAAATTTCTTGAAGTGTTCATTATTACATGAAAACCTAAAATGTATCTATAAACATCTAAATAAATCATTTTAATCATATAAAAACATATATTTGGTATAAATTTATTTTTTACACAATAAAACACACCAAAATACTATGAATAAATTGGGTGAATCAAACTATCATAAATACATTTAATTTCCCTCAAACAAAACCTCAATATCAAGTAAAAATGAATCTATACTATAATAAGGGAGACATTCTGTTTAATATACTCATAAACATAAATTCACAACTGAAAATTTCAAAATCACATAACTTATCCAATTTAAAGAATACCAATCATTCATCATGTATAATTCTAATTTAATAACCTTCTCCTCTTCCATTAAAATTATTCATTTTTTTTATTAATATTATTTCCATTTATGATCTACCTTACCTAAAAAGAAGTTCAATCATCACTCAAGATCATTTAATTAGTGTTATCCTCAATATAATGTATATTCACTCTATCTATTGGCTTGAAACTAATCTAAATATCTAATTATAAATAAAAAATAAAGAGTACTTTTTATTAAGGATATAATGAATTTGAGGCTAAAGGTTTGTGGGTAATAATATAAAAAGTCAACTCAGAGGCCTGAAAATGGTAGAAAAATTATTTGAATATAAATATTGATATTCAAGTAAAATCCTTGAAAAAAATACTCTTCTCCTCCAACTTCCCTTCAAATAAAACTGAATTCACTCCCTTATCCTCTTTCTCATTTGTTCACAAACCAACATTGAATACAATGAAAGATTTTTTTTCAAACTTATTTATATACAATTGAGGAACCACATAAGTATAGTTAATAATTGTTTTTGAACCCTTCTCCCCAAATGAATAATAGATTATTTCCCCACACTCAATTCATGACACTCTCACTCGAAGGTACCATGATACACCAAACTCCCTCCTTAAATCTTAAAAAAATAATCATGCAACAATACCAAAGAATTAGGGTAGGGAGGATAATATGTCTTTTAATGTGGATTCCTATCAAGGTAGTTGATGGTATCCATGGGATTCATAAAATATCAAATGTAGAGTATGTATCAATATTGAATAGGATAAATCACAATAAATTGATGGCCTCAATTATTTTAATGCGGTTCAAAATTATCGTGTTTTGATAAAAAAACAAGCAAGTTATAGTAGTAATTACATATCTTGAGAATATATAAAGAAATAGGGTACAAAAAAATATTTCAAATAGGACTAAACCTCTTGGGAATAGGAATAAAAAATATGCTGGTCAAAAAAGTCATGTAATGAATAAAAATAATTAGTCTACTCAATAAAAATTTATTAGAATTAAAACCAATAATTAAAACCATATCAAAAATCAATTTAAAGTAAATTTAAAACTAAAATGACATGTAACTTTCAAAATTTCCACATATGTCTTTATTATTTATGATCATGATTAATCAAAAGTCTCCCATATGCCAAAATATTTCTTCTAATTAATGATGTCTCCTAGATCATTCATGCAATGACCCAAAATTTTATCAATGAAAATTACATTCTTATAATTATTTCATATAGTATAATCACATAAAAACACATTAATAACACAATAGAAACTTTATAAATTAAGAATGAATTAAATAAGAGGTATTTATAGATGTTAAATAACCTATACCGAAAAAATAGTAACTTGACCTTGGGAATAATAATACGACCCTTAGGAATAGTAAACCATCCAATAGAATAGTAACCACACCTATGAAATTATAAATAAAATTTATATATCTTATAAATAATTTTTTTATATATCAATATCTTGGAATAAGTAAATAACTATTTTAAAAATGATAAATTAAGTGTTAGTATTTTTATAAGTTATAAATATTTAATTACAATTTTATAATTAATATAATGATATAAAAAAAATTATTGTCATAAAATGTATTCATAAATTAATAATTTATTTTCTTATGATTATAAGATAATTTATGAGACCTTAAATAATTTTTCCAAGTGTCATAAAATTACTTATAATTTTAAATTCAGTATTTATAGAATAAATGATGATTTTAATTAAAAATTAAATTTATCATATTTAGAAAATTATTTTCATAAAATTAAGTTCATTTTTGAGTTATAAACATTTTAAAAATGGTTAGGGTGATTTTTTTGGGATTTTTCTAAAATAGTTGAATTTTTAGTGAATAGTGAAATACGGTAATTTACAGTATATATACATTATAAGTTAAATATGATATTCCTTGAGTAATCGCTGATGTAAGCACCATAAAATCGAAAATTAATTCATTATTTTAATATATTTAGTGATAATTCTAAAAATATTAATAGTATTGAGCCAAAATAATAAACTAATGATTAAAATAATGAGAAAACACCCCTCTCCTCCACTGTAAATACCACCCCTCACCACCTCTTCTCATCACATATTTCAAGATTTTATCCTTGTCCAAATTCTTAAAAATAATATTTTCAATCCCCTTATCCACATATAGGAGCCTTTGGTCATAATAAAAGACCAAAACCTTTGTCTTAAGTAGGTTCTCAAGGAGGAGGAATTCAAGAGGCAAATTCCCCTTTCCTTTTCTTTTTATTTTCTTTTCAAGTTATTTACTTTTATTATTCTCTCCTAAACTCCCCTCATCAAAATGGAATGATAAATCTATTATCTTACATATAAAAATTTTATTATTCTATTGGAATAATCCATCATCAAACCCCATATCATCACCCTTTTATTCTAAAAATGAAAACATCGTTCGTGAGGTGTTAATTTATCACCTTCAAGGATGAAATTTTTTTATTTTCCATTAATCCCTTCAAGGATGATCATAAAACCATTTTTTTGGTTAAAAAAATTATATTATATGTATTATAACCTATTTAATGTTCTATAACCATTATATACACATGATGTTAATTAATAAAACAAAACTAGTTTGTGATGATTGAAAAACCATCAAAATAATCTAAACGATTACCACTAATTTTTTTTCTAATGATTCATCCTCACTAAAAATAACCAAATGAATTATATAACCATTTAACCTTATATATGTTCATTAATAACTTATAACTTCAATTCTGGATATCTATTCCCATTTTAAATGAACTTTCATACTCACATACAAGTAAACAGATCATGAAAACCAAGGAAACAAATGCTTCTGAATGATAAAATTTTATCTTATAACTCATCAAAAAGACCATAAATGAACTTAATAAAAATATAATGAATCAAATACATGTATAAAAGGTTTTTTTCTTTTTAATTAATGGATATAATTTGATTATCCAGGACATTAAGATCAAGTTCAGAACACTTTCAGACATAAGTTAAGGGATCCTTTCTGAACCTCCATTTTTTCCTTCAGGTTATAATTTCTCTATATTTACCAAATGTAATTATTATTTATTTTTATGTGATTCCTCTATATCTTTTGTATATGTTCCAAAATCATGTATCCAGATAAGATATTTTTGATAGGATCCTCTAAGTGGCATCTCTCTCGCATCGCATTGCGATAGGGTTTTTCACAGCAGCATTCCAGAGAAAGGAGGCTCGTGCAGCCTTCATCGTTGAGAGGGTGGTTCTTCTATGTCTCATACCACTTATATTGATCCTATTTTTTCCCATTTATAGGTTTTGTAATTTTTTTAAGGGTATGAAGTCATAATCTTCACGGGTGTCCTAGTGGCGGTGTCGTCATCAGAGTTCCCTTTCCTTACCCATATGACCCTTTTTCTTCCCACGATTTGTCTGGTTTGGAATACGGTGAGGGTTATTCCATGGTTTCAATCTATCCCACTTCAATCCCATAGTGGAATTGCTGGATCTGATCTGCTCGGTTCCCTCAATGGAGATGATCCCTCAAGGTGTGGTTAAATCTTGTAGTCTTGGGTGACAAAGAGTCGACTTCATGCTCCCTGATTCATCTTCCTCTTCATTTTGCTCCAGTTTGATGTCAAAGGGTTTCTCGTGGATGCGGCGGGGTATATGGCTTCGGTTCCAGTGAAGGGTTTCAGTCTTTAGTATAGTTTTGATGGTTGTTTCTGATTTTGGTGGTTTGATGTGCATGGATATCATCTTGGCTCAGGCAGTGGAGGGATTTTTTTGGAAATCAGTGATGTGGAATGTGTAAATCTTTCTTGTGAATTGGTGTTTGCTTCATGTTAAGGTATGTGTCTATAGGATTCTTCTCATGATGCATTATATACTTATAATATTGGGATGATGTTGGTTGTTTTTCTTGTTGTATGGTTGGTTTTATCATTCTGCGAATTTGGTGTTGGCCTTGGTGGTCTGCTGCTCAAGGGATTTTTCAACCAATTGTCTACAAGAAAGATATTTTAGATGAGGTACATGGAAATGGTTTTTCACTATTTCATGGATATTTGGAATTGGATGTTTGAGAGAGTATGTATTCGACCATCGGTTCTAGGCTTGTGAATTTTTTCAAGGGACAACTAGCTGTTCAGTTTTGAGACATAGGAAGCTAGATTTAATGTTTTTTGTTGCTTAGAGGAGCTTCTCTCTTGTAGTGTGGGTTGTTTTTGGTTTTGAGATTTTGGTCTGTTGGGGATGTTTGTTTTGTCTAAGTTTATGATGTCATGGGTTCCCCCTAAACCCTTAAAAGGGGACCTATTTCAATAAAAAATTAATTTTCAGTTCGTCAGATAAGATCTTCCTTCTTTTATGGGGAAATACATGTTTTAAAAAGGTTCCCTTCTCAATTCTTCACAATAAGAAAAACCAATTCAAGTGAAATTCTTGATTTATTATCCATTTTCAAGTGCTCTCCATAATCTTATTTAATCCACTATTATTTTTCTAAAATCACCCATTTTATCATGAAAAAAATATCTTGGTTCATTTTTAGTTTTATACAAACAATTATGACTTTTCCATTTTAAAGAATATTTAATATTTTCCTTAAAACACACTAAAATGTTTTATTTCTAAAGTTTCTTAAAAAATATTTTTACATGTATTCACTTCAGTTTGAAATAAATTATCATGATCTATGACTATTTTACCTTATTAATGTTCATGTATGATTTAAATCCTTTCTTTCATAGACACCATTATGATATTCCCTTATGTTATTTGTTTTGACATGATTATGATACCCAATTATTTCCATGGGTAACCCTTATGTTTATGTTTGATTCCTTATGTATGATTCTTCATGTGGAACATGTAAGAGTCGGTGTCCTAGAACCAACTAGTTTTACTTTTATTACATAGATATTTAATGTATTATTACATATTGTTCATTATTCTGCATGATTATGATGTAATAATGTCCTAGAGTATTTGTTGCGTTGATAAGGTCATGGAAGTTCCCCACTATGATGAGAACCTTGAAATGATATAACAATATTCTTAAATATAGTTATGCAGTTGGATGACATGCTATGATGGGACACATAGCATGCAGACCGTCAGGTGCGAGTACTCGTAAGAAGATGAGACTTCCTCTCATGAAGTTTGCACTTGGTAATCTCTAAGATAGGAGATTATGAGAACATACCCGCTAGTAGGAATTCCACATGTTTTGGTGTCATTGGATATTTCTATCTATGATCATGTGTAATTATCTTTAGACTTTAAGATTATCATTAATATGTGTCACGACTTACGCACTTTGATTTACTGATGAAAATCATCACGCATAAAGTTGGTGGGAAGTAGGATACGTTTGGTGCATCATGAGTGACATGTTATTAATGGATAAGTTGAGGAAGGATTTTTCCCTTCCATTTATGGAAGTTGAAATCTCTTCCCTTTGATTGAAATAGAACTGTCATGCAAAATTCCATGGCCATGGTGTAACGATGAGTTTATTTCAGGTAGTCAAAGAACGACGTATCAAGCACAAAAGTTGATGAAACATTCATGAAACCTGCTTGATGAGATATTGCGACAAAGGGATTATATTACATAGTGAGATTTCGTATGTGGATGTCATTGTTGCGACTTTATGTTCTTTCTCTTGGGTGCCTTGACCCGTTGCTAGATAGTACTCTTGGACTTTAGGCAAGCCCGCCTAATGCCAATGAGAAAGAATCCTAGAGGGTCACACACTAAGTGTTTTTGGTGGTCTCAGTTAAATTCTATTTGAATTTAATTAATGAAAAAAATATTATTCTCAAGACCGTGGAAATTTTTTATTTAAGATAAAATGATCTCATAAATTAAATAAAATATATTTAATTATTTTATTAAACATTTAATAAATATTTATTTACTAGTTTGTAAATAAAATATTTATTTAATAGAATAAATTATTTATTTATTTATTCGAGTGTTCAATAAATGGAAGTGGAGTTCGAGCGGACCAAGGAAGGTCTGGTAGTAAAATAATTATTTTCAAGATGGTAAATAATTATTTAACTAGTTGGCACAAATTAAAATAACGCTGCTATTATTTTGTGATGTAGAATTTTATTTATAATTCCATTTTGCACAAGTTGGAACACCATAAATAATGACTCATTATTATTATTAAATGCATTGGTTTTCTCTAAGTTCATAAATGTATTTAATTGTTTCTATGCGATTAAATATTGTAACTAAAATTCCATGTATATAAATAGGAAAGTATGCCTATTGTGCCACACACCACCCCACACGCCTGGTGAATTGAGAATTATTAAGCCAAAAAATTTCTCTCTTTAATCCTCTTCTCTCACCTCTCAAGAATTAGAGACATTCTTCAAGGTCGGAGAACAAGCGATCAATAACTACTGACATAAGACACTCAATTCACCGTGCTAGCACCCAGAGAATGAGCAGTGTCGATCAGAGGCCATCAGAGCATGTGTGGATCACCACTAGAGGGATTCTAGTTTAGATCCTTACAAGCACAATGAGATAATCTGGAAGGTTCATTCCAGAAGGTCAACATCATCAACGAATAAAAATACCAAAGATCTAGGTATTATTTTTCTTTATGAAATTAATTAAATTAATTATAAACATTATGTGCAAGATCCTCTCTAAAGGTTTCAGGCCTCTTTATTCTTTATCTAAATCTTTGATTATATTCTGTGGAGACTGGCGTTCATCGTCGTATTGATCCCAGAATAATCATTAATCATGATAAAAATAAAATTGGGTCCTGTCCCAACCACGCTTCCGCTACGCCCATAACCTTAAAGTGGTATCAAAGGGGTTACATCATAGTTTATAATTATTTAAATATTTCGTTGATGAATTAGTCATTTAGTAATTTAGTTGTTTCAATTCAAGTTAATCATTATGCAAATATGAATCTTGAGGTATATTCCTCCTCTTTTATTTCTCATTCACCTTACAGAAAAGATCTTTTATTTTAATTTTGATTAAAATAAAATAGAGGATCTCATCCAGAGGTACCAAAGCTTCATGGCCGTACAAAACTAGAACATAAGACATGTATTCAATAGTACATGCCATGTAGTCAAGATTCAATGCATTATACCGGTCTGCTAAACCAAGACATGTGTTGGAGTCTTTCTAAGTCTTAAACGACTCCATGTGTTGACCAGGAACAGGTGGCATGCGGTTTCCAGATTACATGCCATGTGGCCCAATGGACATGACGTGTAGTCCCTTCGGGTTAGGGTTGGACCGTGTACCCTATACATGGCTTGCCTGACTGGAGACTGTGTAATGAGGAACTACACGGTGTGTGGCCTGCTGGACACACCATGTACTCTGAATATTTCCAAAGTATACTCACACGCCATTTCCCCAGGCATGTACTTCAGATAGACGATGAAAAATAATACACGCCACGTAGTTGGAACTACACGTTGTGTACTCATCCAAATTACACAGATTTATTAAAATTTATTATTATATTATATAAACCCTTGAGATGTGTACCATCGTGTGAGCACAAAGCTGAGGAACAACATGTGATAGGTGTTTTATATATATGTGTTTAATTTAACATCTGCATAATGTTCATTTCTACTCATTGGGTAGTTATGAATATGAATTCACTGGGTTGCATCAAAAGTACAAGTTACATACAAAGATAATTTTAAATGAATTTATTTTTTTAAAATTACGATGGATGATAATCTCAAGAAAATTCATAAAAGGGTTTAAGATAAAAGGATTGATTAATTAAAGATGATAATTAATTGATTCGAGCGTGATTTATCTTAAAAAATAATGATTAAAGAATTGATTGATAGTTTTATTTATGCATAAATATCATTTCATGTATGGATGATCATGAGCTAGACCAAGACCTATGTATGTGGATGGTTTCTTTTAATTTATTTATTTGAATTAAATTTGTTGGCCTGCGAGCCTTCTCCTCATTAATATGTAGGTCCTGCATGCCCAAGGTTTCTTTTATGTAAAACCCCTTTTTACCCCTCACCTATATGTGAGTTAAAAAAGGAATATGTAATGGATGGAACTCCAAAGCTATTGGAGGTAGTTCAAGCTGGAGCCGAGACAAAACCAATCCCAGGATATACAGAGGTTGACAGGTGGAAGCTGTAAACATGAATCCAAAAGGTTCAAGGTGTTTCTCCCCTAGGCCAGGGTTAGTTTATCAACCATTAGATAAACTAACTATTAGAAAATCTCATGATCATTCCATTCACTTTATTTTATTTCTGTCAGTTGTATGGTTTATCATTATGGATGTGTTGTCACAATCACATAATTAATGAATTAAACAAGCATGCAAGATGGAACTAAAATAAACTAGACTTATGTGTAAATATTATCAAGAAATGGTTAATAACTTAATTAAGTTCCACTTAATATTAACAAGTGTGTGATAATGATAATAAGAAATTCATTCATAAGAGATAAAAAACCCCTCAAATAAAATATTAAGTCAGAACAAGACTTCTGTTACTTGATTAAGGGAAAAACTCAATAAAACTATGTGTTTGACCAACCCTTGTTGGGACAATTAATTTTATACAGGAATCCCTTATGAAAGGTTTCGGGTTGACTTAACCATATTACATCAAGAGGGGTAGCCCTTTCTAGACTTGGTGTAATATTGGAGGCAAGAGTTGAAGAAACCCAAAGTCATGATTTCAGGATTGGGGAGTCCACTCAACATATCAAGGAGCTACAAGCCTACTGTTGGAAAATACCTACCTACCTAAATACCTTTTAATAGCTTGAACAACCCTTGTTGGGGTTATTCAAAGGGGAATATGGATCTTTTACACTAGAATGTCATGGCAACTGGACATTCCGAGTTCAATGGTGAGGGATATTGGGACTTGATAAAATAGTGGGAGACTTAATAAAATTTATTATTTCTTATAAAATGTAATCAAGAAATTACTAATTATCTTCTCTTTTAATTGTAGAATACAAATCACAAACTCATCAACCACACTCTCCCTATGATCAATTCTGGATAAAGACAACATCCTCATCGACAGTAACTTCCAAGAATGGTTTAGACACCATCGGGTTATCCTATTCCATGAACGAAAGTCTTACATGCTAGAGTCAGCGTCACCTGATCCGCCTTCCAAAGAGGTGAGTGATGAGGATTTATTGGTCTATGAGAAACATATGAACTACACGGTCGACGTTCAATGTTTGATGCTATCATTAATGTCTAGTGAGCTCATGAAGTCTCATGAAAACATGGATGCTTATAGCATGCTCGAGCACCTTCGTGGTCTTTACTAGGAGAGAGTAAGATAGGAAAGGTTTGAGATCTCTAAGGAACTCTTTCAGAGTAATCTTAGAGAAGGTTCCCCATATGGGCCTCATGTAGTCAAGCTCATTGTCTATATTGAGTGCCTGGAGGTTCTAGGATTGAAACTCCCTGAAGAACTGGGCACCGATCTCATTCTCGCATCACTCCCTCAGATCTTCTCTAACTTTGTTGTCAATTTCAATATGAACAACCTTGAGAAGTCTCTATCTAATCTTCTTATCCTCATTCGCCAAGTGGACAAAGATATGAAGTGAGAAAAGACTTCTCTACTTATGGTGCATAATAGGAAAGGGAAGGCGAAGAGATTTAAGCCCAAAGCTTCTTCACGACCTTCTAAGAAAAGGAAGATCAAAGGGATGGTAAGGGAATAGAAGGCTATTTGTTTCACATGTGGCAAGAAGGGACATTGGAAGAAGAAATGCACCCAGCCTAAGAAGTAAGGGGAAGCTTCATGTGCATTTGTTATCGAATGAAATCTATCTGTTTCTACAAATTGGGTATTAGATACAGCTTGTGGTTCTCACATATGTATCCAAATACATGAACCAAGTAGATTTGGGAATATTGATCAAGGGGAGATAGATCTACAAACAGCCAACAGAGCCAGACTTACTGCTGTAGCTATCGGGGACTACCACCTCACACTGCCAACTGGGATGATCTTGGTATTAAAGGGTTGTTATTATGTTCCTTATGTTACTAAAAACATTATTTCTGTATCTAGATTAGATACAGATGGATTTGTTTTCAAGTTTGGAAATTAATTTTTCTTATTTTACAAATATAACATTTTTTATGGTAGGGAACATTTATACAATGGACTTTATATGTTGGATTACACAAAAAAGTAATGGAAATCGATAACAAAGATACTTTACATGACTCATATCATACCCAACTTTGGAATCACCAGCTAGGTCATGTAAACAAGAAATGCTTGACAAAGTTACATCAAGATTTATATTTAGATTCTTTCAAACTAAAACCACTTGGCGTATGTCATGCATGTTTACAAGAAAAAATGATCAAATCCCCATTTAGTGGGAAAGGTGAAAGGGCTAAATAACTTCTTGAATTGGTTCATACTGATGTGTGTGGACCATTTCCAGTTGAAGCAAGGGGAGGGTACTCATACTTCATAACTTTTACTAATGATTTTAGTAGATATGGATATATCTAATTAATGAGGTATAAGTCATATTCTTTTGATAAGTTCAAAGAATACAAGAATGAAGTTGAGAACCAACTTGGTAAGAAGATTAAGAAACTCTACTCAGACTGAGGTAGAGAATATATTAATCAAGACTTCATTGATTACTTACGGGGGTTTGGGATCCTATCCCAACTCAATCCTCCAAACACACCCCAATGGAATGGTGTGAGCGAAAGGAGAAACCGAACCCTATTGGACATGGTGAGATTAATGATGAGTCATACGAGTCTTCCATTATACTTTTGGGGATATGCATTATAAACAATGACACACATACTAAACCAAGTACCAACTAAATTGATAAATGGTATTCTATACAAGTTCTAGAGTGGAAGAAAATCCATGTTATCGAATTTACATGTGTGGGGTAGCGAAGCATTTTTTAAGGCCTATTCAGGTAACAAACTCGCAACCCGGGGCACACAGTGTACCTTTATAGGATACCCCAAGGAAACTAGGGGATATTACCTATACAACCCCTTGGAAAAAGGTTATAGTGGAAATACATTCTATATTACTTGAGAGGGAGAAAATATAAAAAAGAGATAGTGGGAGGAAGATATACTTCGATGAAGTCGAGGCTCAAGGTATACAAGAGTTGGTATAGGAACAGATTCCACAAAGCCCCATGGAAAAAGAATCTGTTCCAGAGACACAAGTACTACATAAGAGTACAAGAGAGGTTAGAGAACCGAAATAGTATGATTTTCTAGTTACCAAGGATGGTGACTCCTTATTAGTTGATAATAATGATCCTCTAACCTACAAGGAAGTAGTAAGTGGAATAGATGATTCCAAGTGGCAAGAAGCCATGAATTCTGAAATGGATTCCATGTACCAAAACCAAGTCTGGATTTTGGTAGATCCTCCAGTTGATGTAAAGCTTGTTGGTTGCAAATGGGTATTCAAGAAGAAACTGGACATGGAAGGACAAGTCAGTACTTATAAGGAACAAATGGTTGCAAAAGGTTTTAAATAACATTAATAATTGACTACGATGAAACCTTCTCACCAGTTGCAATGCTGAAATCCATCAGAATTCTACTTTCCATTGCAGCTTACCATGACTATGAGATTTTTCAAATGGATGTAAAAATAGCATTCCTTAATGAGAACCTTTAAGAAGATGTCTACATGACACAACCTGAAGGGTTTGTGACTCCAAAGGATTCCAATAAGGTATTCAAGTTGAAGAAATCCATTTATGGATTAAAGAAAGCATCCAGGTCATGGAACATTCGTTTTGATGAAGCCATAAAAGAATTTGGTTTTATCAATAATGAATGTGAGACTTGTGTATACAAATGGTTTAGTGGGAGTGCAGTCATTTTTCTAATAGTATATGTTGATGACATATTACTTATTGGAAACAAGATACTAGTCTTACAGTCTGTTAAGGCATGGTTGAATCAATGCTTCTCCATGAAAGACTTGGGCAAGGAAACATATATTATTTGTATCAAGATACATCATGATAGATCCAATAGATTTTTGGGACTAAGTCAAATTACATACATTGATAAGATACTGAAGAGATTCAATATGGAACAATCCAAGAGGGGATTGTTGCCAGCGTCACATGACATTCATCTTTCTAAGAAAATGTGTCCCCCAACACATGAGGAAATAATGATAATTGCAAGGACTCCATACAAATTAGTAATTGGGTCAGTCATGTATGTCATGCTATTTACTAGGCTAGATGTCGCCTACGCATTGAGTGCAATAGGAAGATATCAAGCTGAACTAGGTGACCGCCATTGGATGGTAGTCAAGACTATCCTAAAGTATCTGAGGTGTACTAAGGACATGTTCTTGGTTTATAGAGGAGATGAGGAACTAGTCATCAGAGGATATGAAAATTCTAGTTTCAAGACTGATCAAGATGACATAAAGTCACAAACTGGATACATATTCACTTTGAATGGAGGTGCAGTGAGCTGGAAGAGCTCAAAGCAGAGTGTGGTCATAGATTCTATAGTAGAGTCTGAGTATATCGTAGCTTCTAAGGTAGCTATAACGTTCTGGTTCTGGAAGCCACCCAGAGGCGCCCCATACCCGATTGGCCACATGGCCTCAAGAAAATTTCCCCGAATTCCAGAGGCTGCCGACTAGAAACGAGGGCCTTGGGTGTGATAGTGGAGAAACTATTCCCTCATTGGAAGAGTACACAAGGGAAGTAAAAAATACATACAATAGAGGAAGCGGTAAATATCCAACAATAGTAAATAACATAAGACTAGAATATTAAAACAACTGGAGAACTTATATAAATGATGAAAGATACATATGTCTAGGAAAGCATCCAAAAAATTCATAATTCTAGAAATACAAACAGTGCTAAACCGAAGTACAAAAAGAAAGATAAACAGCTCCTCAGCATTGCAAGCCATAGCTTGGTCCCATGCTCTCCATTTCCATAGCACTCAAGTACCTTAAGTAGAATGGAGCTTTCCCTTATCTATACCTGCAACAATATAATCTGTTTGGGCCCAAAAGCATGACCCAAATAGGGTGTGAGACTAAATCCCAGTAGGCAACCACCCGAAGATCTATGCCTAATAGTCTGTGAATATATGGCAGGTAAAAGTACAAAAATCAGTAAACAGGAAAGTACTAAGTAGTAAACAATCCAAATTTTCAAATAAAGCAACAATGAAACAAACAGCTAAACCACAAACAGGTGACCCTCTAAGAAGTACACATAGACATCCCCTCTGGTCCTACCTAAAAAGGACAAGCAAGCCTCTAGGCAGCACACTCGGTCTAATCCTTATGGTTCTGTACATGAATATAATAAGACTCTTTGAGGAAGTGCTCACAGTCAATCCCCTTATAGTCAAAGGTAAATCAAGACTCTCTGAGGAATCTCACACAGTCCATTCCCCGTATAGTCTAGGTTAGTCAAGGACTCTCTAAGGAAGCTCGCACGATCAATTCCCCTCATAGCCCTAAGGTCTAGGAATCTCTGAGGAAACTCACTCGGTCAATTCCCCTTATAGCCTAGGTCATTCATAGACTCTCTGAGGAAGCACTCACCGTCAATTCTCTTTATAGTCTAAATAGATCAGGATTAAAATCAAAGACTCTCTGAGGAATCTCATGCGGTCAATCCCCTTATAGTCTAAAGCAATCAAGGACTCTCTGAGGATTCTCACTTGGTCAATTCCCCTTATAGCCCCAAGTGGTTCTAGGCTCTCTGAGGATGCTCACTTGGTCAATCCTCCTTACAAAAAAAAGTTCTCAAAGACTCTCTGAGGAAGCTCACCCGGTCAATTCCCCTTATAGTCTACTACACCAGGTTCCCACGACCCTGTGTAGGTCAACGAGCATAGCAGTGTAATATGGCCAAGTAAACTTATAAAACTACTTGGCTAGAAGTTTACAGCATATCAACATGTCAGATAAATAAGATCACTCCATCCTACAATACTAGGCATGGGAAACAAACCAAGAATCCTAACAGGCTAAGTAGAATCAAACGGTCATAAACAGAACATGCATGGGTAACACCTCCAAAGCAT
Organism: Viscum album; assembly: GCA_963277665.1. NCBI lineage: Eukaryota > Viridiplantae > Streptophyta > Magnoliopsida > Santalales > Viscaceae > Viscum > Viscum album. The sequence goes on along the minus strand of OY728163.1, from coordinate 1,641,163,260 downwards.
AACAATCAACCCTATTTACATAAAAATAACCTTTACCCGCACACACCAGCAAAGCAGGAAATTAACCGGGTTAAAAATGGTAAACGAACAATACCCCATTCATGGGTATTGGTGATTTTTCACATACAATTCAAAGACCTTAAATCAGAAGGCACAAATGACCTACCTCTTAGGGTTTGGCGAAATTGACCTCTTCGCCCAAACGTGCTCCAAACCGGGTGAACTCCTCCTCGAAACCACCTAAAAAACTCTTCCCTAACATCAACAAGGTAAACCTTTAACACAAAAAGGCAACATAACCCTAGATCTACATGAAACCCTTTTAGATTTATAAAACTAAGAGAGGAAGAGGGATAACCCTAACCAAAACCTCAAAGAACCAAAAGAGGGACTTACCCAAGGAGAACCGCCTTCGATCCACCAAGAAAACCCTTCAATTTGCCTCCAAAACAAGACAAGGATCTTCCCCAACCTATGAAAATCACAACTCCCATGTGAGCCACGAGTAGGGGGAAGAATAGTAGAGGAAAGAGAAATCCTGAGTGGCCCAGGACTTAAAAACTCTAACTTTAAGTGGACGCACAGTTACCCCGAACGGTTTGTAAAACCGTTCGCCAACTGTGCAGTTGCTACTGTCTCATCTAGGTACTTCACATAGCTTGCCCGAAGGGTTTGAAAAACCATGCGTAGCCCATGTGGGGACCAATTTCAAGGGTGCATGGTTTTCTAGGCTGGCCACATGGTTTTCTCAAACCGTGCACCAATCGCGTGCCCCTACACAACCTCCGAAAAAATACTCTTTTTATCAAAAGTAACCAGAAAAGGAAAACATACCTGAAAAGAAGGTCCGAGTTCTTACAAACTTCCCCCCTTAAATAAATTCATCCCCGAATTTTACTAGCGTGACATAGAAGAAGAAACCCCAAACAACTCCGGCCACTGCGCGCGTACATCGGCCTCCCTCTCCCAAGTCTCATCCTATACTTGCCCGTGCTACCATAACAATCGTACCAGAGGAACAAATCGACCACTGAGAACCTTTGTACTACGATCAAAAATCCATATAGGATGCTCCTCGAACGACACATCCACTTTGAGATCAACCTCCTTAAGTTGAAAGACATGAGACAGGTCTAAAAAGTAATGTTGAAGCTGTGAAATGTGGAAGATGTCATGCATCGCCCAGTACCTCTGAGGTAACTACAACTGATAGAAAACTGGCCCAATTCTCTCCTACACCTCAAACGACCCGACATACCTCAGTTAAAGCTTACCCTATCTTCTGATCCTTCTGTGCCCCAACCTTAGTGTGACACGTAGAAAAACCAGATCCCCGACCTATAACTCCAGAGGTCATCTCCGCTGATCAGCATAAGACTTCTATCGAGACTATGCAGTAGAGATACTCTTCCGAATCAACTCTATCTGCTCTGTGGTCTCCTGAAAAAGACGAGGTCCCAGCAAAGCTTCCTCTCCTGCCTCCAACCAACATAAGGGTGATCTACATGACCTACTATACAAAGCCTCATAAGGTGTCATCTGTATAGTTTCTTGAAAACTATTATTTTAGGAAAACTCCACAAGAGGTATATGCTTCTCCCAAGAACCTCCAAAATCCAGAATGCATGCTCGAAGCATTTCTTAAAGCACCTAAATCATACGCTCGGACTGGCCATCTGTCTAGGGATGGTAAGCTGTACTCAAATGTACCTGTATACCCAAAGCCTTCTGAAGCCCTTTCTAGACCCGAGAAGTAAAACGTGCATCCCTATCTGAAATGATGGAATGTGGAACTCTATGAAGACGTACAATCTCATGGATGTACAACCGTCCCAGCTCATCAACACTGAAGGTCTCCTTGATCGAAAAGAAGTGAGTGACCTTCGTAAGTCTATCAATGACAACCCAAACTGCGTCATTCCCTTGAGGTGACCTCGACAAACTGGTCACAAAATCCATCGCAACATCATTCCACTTCCACTCGGGAATGGATAATTGCTACAAAAGCCCTGCTGGTCACTGATGTTATGCCTTCACCTGCTGACAAGCGGAACACCTCATGACGAAACCAGAAACATCCCTCTTCATACCTGGCCACCAATACTGATGGTGTAGATCACAATACATCTTGGTGATGCCAGGATGAACCGCCCAAACTGAGGAATGGAAATCCTACATCATCTCCTCGCGTATATCTTCTAGAACCCATACACATCCCTGGAAATGCAAGATCTCATCCTTTCCTATGGTCCATCAAGAAATATGGTCCTCTCCTAACACGATTTCCCATAGAACTAGACCTTCAGAATCTGATAGCTGCCTCATTCGTACTCGATCAAAAAGGGTAGAGGTAATAGCTACAGAAGATAGAAAAGTCTGCCCCTGTCTGTTGTTCACCTCTAAATGCATCTCAGAGAACAGATCCATAAGATGACACTCACTACTAGCCTCCTAAACTGTCTGTATCTGGGTCCTTCAGCTCAACGCATCAGCCAACGCATTTCCCTTCCCAGGCATATAGTCAAGCTCAAAATAAAAGGACTGTAGGTACTCAACCCACCGGCGCTGTCTCAAATTTAGATCACGTTGAGTGAATATGTACTTGAGACTTTTGTGGTTGGTGAAAACCACAAAATGCTCTCCCAGAAAATAATGTCTCCAACAGCATAGGGCATGAACAAAAGCTTCCAACTTCAGATCGTGTGTCGGGTAATTCCTCTCATGTGGCCTCAACTGCCGAGACCCATACGCAACGACTCCATCTCCTTGCATAAGCACATATCCTAGACCGATACCTGAAGAATCAAAATAAATAGTATAGCTCTTGCCCAGATCTGGAAAGACTAGTATCTATGCGGAAGTCAACCTCCCTTTCAGCTCCTGAAAGGATAAATCACAAGAATCTAAGCATAAGAACTTCACCCCCTTCTTAGTCATACCTATCAGCAGTGCTGCTAAGCATGAAAAGTCTTGTATAAAATGTATGTAGTATCCATCCAGCCCTAGAAAGCTCCACACCTCAAAGAAATTCTTCAGCTACTCCTAGGAAACTATAGCTCTCACTTTCTCTGGGTCTACTGATACTCCTGACTCTGAGATAACATGACCCAAGAAGTGAATCTGATTCATCCAAAAGTGGAATTTTGAGAGCTTAGCATATAACTGATGCTCCCTCAGTGTACTCAAAATGATCTCAAGATGGGTAGAATGGTCGTGTCGAGTGTGAGAGTACACCAAGATATCATCCATGAAGACCACCATGAAGGAATCCAAGTATGGATGGAACACTCGGTTCATCAGTGCCATGAAAACTATAGGCGCTTTCGTGATACTGAACAGCATAACAAAGTACTTGTATAGGCCATACCTGCTCTGGAAGTCTATAAGAGGTATATCTGATGGTCTAACACACAAATGATGATAAACGGACCTCAAGTAAATATTTGAGAACACCCGGGCTCCTCGAAGCTGATCAAAGAGATCATCAATCCTGGGCAAGGGACATCGGTTCTTGACCGTCAACTGGTTCAACTTTCAATAGTCCACACAATACCTAAGAGTGTCATCTGCCTTATTTGTAAATATGATAGGTGAACTCCAAGGAGAAGTACTGGGTTGAATGAAACCCTTTGCCTGAAATTCCTCTAACTACTTCTTAAGCTCTTGCAACTCTAGTGTAGCCATCCTATAAGGAGGAATGGACACTGGTGCCACTCCTGGAATAAGATCAATCGAGAAGTCTACCTCACGCTCTAGAGGCAAACCTGAAAAGTCCTCTGGAAGGACATCTCTGAAACGATCCACCACTAGATGAAATTATAACTGTGAAGTCCCCTAGTCATCCAGATATAGACTAGAAATCTGGGCTGTAACTCCTCTCAACCCATGATGCTCTGGACCTGCTCTACTCGCTTGGACATCCCATTCACCCCTATGAAGAAAAGATCCACCCTATGATGATATAAAACTCACCCTGTGGTGATAACAATTGAAGACTGCCTGGAATGGAACTAACCAGTCCATCTTGAGAATGAAATCATAGCCTGTCATCTCTAGGACATAGAGGTCTCACAGAAAGTGACATCCACCAACCTGTAGAGGGAACTCTCTGCACTGACGTACACTAGCCGTTCTAGTCCCCAACAGAGTGTCTAGCATCAAGATATCAGCAGAAGAAAAGATGTAGAGCCCAAGGATCTCTACAACAGAAACAGAGATAAAGCTATGGGAAACCCCTGTATCAAAAAGAGAAGAAGCTAAAACTAAGGCTATTAAGATTGTACCTCGAACTGTAGAAGGTCCATGATCCTACTCCTGCTGGGTCTGCTCCACTGCAAAAGTCTGGCCTGTGCCATGACCCTATGACCCCACCTGACCACTCTGAGCTGATCCACCCTGATGTCACTGAAAACTGGGTGACTGGCTACCATAGCCACGACCTCCACCTTGGCCCAAATGTTCGGAAGAACTCCAGTTTCCAGACTGGTGAGAAACTGATGACACTGCTCCTGAACAAGGAGTCATAGAAGAACCCCTGTCACTAGCTATGGGTGAGAAGAACTGACAAAAGCACTGAAGGTGACCCATATTGCCACACGATTGGCACTCCATTTGGTCTCTCAGGAAACATGGCCTTGTATTCCCACTTCTTCCACACTGGTATCACACCACATGGCTACTGAAAGATGCATCCCGCCTGCTCTGATCTCCTTGTGTAGCCTCCCTACGGCACTTTCTGCTATCATCTGGCGGAGCACTAACTCTGGACGTCGAACCGCCCTGGATCACTGCTCTAGAATCCCTCAGATTGCGCTTTGTGATCAGCACCTTGTTGACGATAGAATATATTGAAGTCCACCTTAAGATGTTCACCTATGACCAAATGTTAGGACTCAGACCATCCTCAAAATTCCGTGCAAGGAACAACTCATCACCTCTTGAAATAGGCGTGAAACACTATAGCTCTGTGAAGAGAGAGGAATACTCCATAATAGTAAGAGTACCCTTATCCAGACTCATGAACTCTCAGGCTCGATTGTCCCTCAAGGTCTCCGGATAGAAGTAATCGTAGAAGATGCGTCGAAAATCATCCCAAGCCATATTCTGCTAGCGGCATGCCTGTGAGATTACATACCACCACCTCTTGGAGGAGTCTCGAAGAATGTAGGTGGAAAGATTCACCCTATTCTCTGGAGGTATCTCCAGATGTTAAAAAATCGTCAGTGTGGCCTCTAGCCATGAATCTGTAGCCTGGGGTCCCCCATCCCTTGATAAAGTAGGAGGATGCTACTACTGAAGGACCCGAGTCAAATCTTCCATCAACGGGGTAGGAGGTGGTGCTCCATGAAAGGTCTGCATCATCCTCATAAAGCCTTCCCTGAACTGTGCATCAGCACCTGGGTCAGGTATAACTGTTGGTGCCAAGACTGGCATAACAGGAGGATCTGTAGAAAGTCCATGATCAACCATATCCAGTGTTTGATCACCGCCTTGTGGCTGTCATACAACCAGAGGACGTCTCGGTGGCATGACTCTACAAGGTCAAATGAACACCTCAAATCAATATTAACAGGGACTGAAACATAGGAGTACACGACATGTACTTAAGAAATGATGTTTCTTCCAGAATAGAAGAACACATGTCGTGTAGTCAAAACTACATGGTGTGCATTCTGGGTTTTTTCCAAACATTAAGCCTCAGAAACTACTCCGGAACCCAGAGAAACATTGAAATGAACATTGAAAGTGCCAAATTCTGATCTGTGAGGGCCCACACTCCCCACGAATCAAATCTTGGCATCTTACACATGTTATAAACAAGAAAGACAAGGCGATGATCCACCAAGTTCCAGTCCATGAGGGCCCATAACACCTTAGGAATCAAAATTTGGAGTTCATCATAAAAAAAAAATTACTCACACAATACCCTATCAAACAATATGTATTTTTATCAAAGAACCTATCACAACAACATGCATATTCTACACAACATATATCACAATAACTTGCAATTGCTAATGCACCCTAAATGTAATGGAAAGAATGCATGACATGTGATTTCTAACAAGTGCCTATATGATGCATGAGATGGTAGACCCTCATCTCATTGGGTTGCGACAGAAATAGAACCTCAATAACATCAACGATAACAACACAAAACATGTGAATCACCCAACGATGAAATCAAATCAACTGTATATTTGAAAACCAGAAAAAATTTCAATAAACGAGGTAGATTGGCTTTTCCCTGTACATGGGTTAGCTACTCCCGGGCACAACTTATTACCAAGTACCGATTCCATCCTATCCCTGGATAAAGGCTCTAAATAGTAAATCAAGAGAAAATACATCCTCTGATACCACTTTGAAATGTCCTGATTCCAGAAGCCACCCAGAGGCACCCCATACCCGATTGATCACATGGCCTCAAGCGCATTTCCCCGAACGCAAGAGGCTTCCGAATAGCAACGAGGGACTTGAGTGTTATAGTGGAGAAACTATGCCCTCATTGGAAGAGTACACAATGAAAGTAAACAATACATACAATAGAAGAATTAGTAAATATCCAACAACCATAAATAGTGGAAGACTGGAATATTAAAACAACTGGAGAACTTATATAAATGATGCAAGATACATATGTCTAGGAAAGAATCCAAACAAGTCACAATGCTGGAAATACAAATAATGCTAAACCAAAGTACAAAAATAAAGATAAAAAACTCCTCAGAATCACAATCCATAGCTTAGTACCATGATCTATAACTCCACAACACTCAAGTACATGAAGTAGAAGGGCGCTTGCCCTTGTCTATACCTACAACAATATAATCTGTTTGGGCCCAAAAGCATGACCCAAATGGGGTGTGAGACTAAATCCCAGTAGGAAACCACCTGAAGATCTGTGCCTAACAGTCAGTGAATATATGGCAGGTAAAAGTACAAAAACTAGTAAACAAGAAAGTACTAAGTATTAAACAATCCACAGTTTCAAATCAATCAATAGTGAAACAAACAGCTAAACCACAAATAGGTGACCCTCTAGGAAGTACTCACAACCATCCCCTCTAGTCTTACCTAAAAAGGACAATCAACCCTCTGGGAAACACACTCGGTCTAACCCCTCTAGTTCTATATATGAATATAATAAGACTCTCTGAGGAAGCGCTCATAGTCAATCCCCTTATAGTCAAAGTTAAAGCAAGACTCTCTTAGGAAGCCCACACAGTCTATTCCCCATATAGTCTAGGGTAGTCAAAGACTCTCTGAGGAAGCTCGCACAGTCAATTCCCCTTATATCCCCAAAGACTAGGACTCATTGAGGAATCTCACTCATCCAATTCCCCTTATAGACCAAGTCATTCATATAATCTATGAGGAAGCACTCATCGTCAATTACCCTTGTAGTCTAAACATCTCAGGATTAAAATCAAAGAATCTCTGAGGAAGCTCACGCGGTCAATCCCCTTATAGTCTAAAGCAATCAAGGACTCTTTGAGGAAGCTCACTCGGTCAATTACCCTTATATCCCCAAGTGGTTCTAGGCACTCTAAGGATGCTCACTCGGTCAATCCCCCTTATAGCCAAAAGTTCTCAAAGACTCTCTGAGGAAGCTCACCCGGTCAATTCCCCTTGTAGTCTATTACACCAGGTTCTCACGGCCCTGTATAGGTCAATGAGAATAGCAGTGTAATATGGCCAAGTAAACCCAAAGAACTACTTGACTAGCAGTCTACATCATATCAACATGTCAGATAAACAAGATCACTCTATCCTACAATACTAGGTATGGGAAACAAACAAAGCAACCTAACATGCTAAGCAGAACCAAACGGTCATAAATAGAACATGCATGGGAAACACCTCAAAAGCATAGAAATCAACCCTATTCACATACAAATAACCTCTACTCGCACACACTGGCAAAGAAGGAAATTAACTAGGTTAAAAATAGAAAATGAACAATACCCCATTCATGGGTATTGGTGATTTTTCACATAAAATTCAAAGACCTTAAATCAGAAGGCACAAACCACCTACCTCTTAGGGTTTGGAAAAATTGACCTCTTCGCCCAAAAGCGCTCCAAACCAGGTGAACGCCTCCTCAAAAACTCTTCCCTAACATCAACAAGGTCAACCTTTAACACAAAAATGCAACACAACCCTATATCTACATACAACCCTTGTAGATCTAGGAAACTAAGAGAGGAAGAGGGTTAACCCTAACCAAAACCTCAAAGAACCAAAAGAGGGACTTACCTGAGGAAAACCACCTTCGATATGCCAAGAAACCCATTCGATTTTACTCTAAAATGAGCCAAGGATCTCCCCAAACCTCTGAAAACCGAAACTCCCACGTGATTCATGAGTAGGGGGAAGAATGGTGGAGGAAAGGGAAATCCCGAGTGGCCCAGGACTTAAAAACCCTAACTTTAAGTCACTGCACGGTTACCCCACACATTTTAGAAACCCTTGCACAAGCTGTGCGGTTGATAGTGTCTCATCTAGGGACTTTGCATGGATTTCCTGCATGGTTTGACAAACCGTGCGCAGCCCGTGCGGGGCCTACTGTCAAGGGTGCACAGTTTCCTGGGCTGGCCGCACAGTTTTCTCAGACCGTGCGTATGACAACCCTGCTTTTATTACAAACTTAAACATGATTTATTACATAAACTATTCACTTGATACAACATGGAATATCTAGAGGTCTAGTGTCTTTGGGGCTTAGGATCATTACATAACAACTTAAAACATGAAACACAACATCTTTATTGAAAACTTCCTTTACATGACCACTACATTCCCTCGTACTTAGCATTGCATGGGATAACCTGAGGACATGCATGAGAAAAGGGTGAGCTATAAAGCCCGGTAAGGGAATAAAAATGGAATACATGAGGAGTAAAATACATGTTAGAAAATAGGCATATCAATAGAGCACAATATAAACATGGATATAAAGGCATGATAAAGCATGATAATCATAACATGGAAATGTGGCAACAACACTTAACATGGAATTAGCATGATCCAAGGCCCATTGCACATGAAGCATGAGTAAATCCTCATTGAACATGAAGCACGAGTAAAACCTAGTTTCACTTAAATTATAATGATTCAACACTAATTGAACATGACGTATCATGATACTATACTTTACCCAATGCATTGGAGTGCTATAAGGGTGCACCCTTCTTAAACATTTCATTTCATGCATAAGCGTGTCACATGGATCATAAAACATGGATTCATAAAAAATAATCATTTATTCCATGACAAAGGAATGTGGAATGAAACTTTATAATAAATAAGTAAAATGTTCATGAAGGTGAATACCCTTGATGGAGAAATGAGCATGGTATTCACTACACAATGGCATTGGCTTAGAAAATTGGTGCAATTTCGGCAGCGTAACGGCGTGATATAAGAATTCATAAAAATGGTTGATGAGAGAGAAATGGGTGTCTCATAATATCTACATGAAATTTATAGTAAGGGGGTCATATAGATACATGTACCAATAATTGTAATGGAATTTAGATTCATGATACAAAAGTATTGCTTTAATGTAAATGAGGAGAGAGAAGTTCCTTTCGGAATTTCGGCATAGTAACGAGTGTACATGGGAGGAATTTAATGAGAGAGAAAGGGGTATACCATCATTAAAACAATAAGAGGGAAGTATGGGGGAGTTTCGAAACCATACCCCATCATTTATAATTGAAATTAAAAGGGTATAACAATATTAAGAAAATTGAACAAAAAGTGAAAGGAAGAAAAACCCTTACTTGGAAGTGTGCTTCCAAAGGCTTGAGAGAGGATTGAGAGAGACTTATTGGGAGCTTGGGGCACCTTTGGAGGATTATAGAGAGAGTATGGTTGAGTTTGGACGAACTCCAAAGGCTTTGAGTGAGGAGGAAGTGGTAGCTTGGGTGGGTTTATATAGGAAGGGTGAGTGAATTCTTTATTATTTAGGTTTGGGACCCCTTACATTAAACTAATCCAAAACAAAAATCAGCTAATGGTTTTTGCCCATGGTTTTTGGAAAAGGTAAGAGAAAAATAATATTTTATAATCCCAAATTCATAACTTCTTAAAATAATGAGGTTGCTTATGCGGAGGTGAGTCACACTCCCATGGAAAATAATTTAAAAAGACAAGATGTTTAATAAGTCTTGAGGGGTCCATTAATGCTTTGTAAAATAAGTCAAACAAACCAAAAATAAAATTATTTTAATGTTAAAACATATATTGGATGATCATAAAGCTTATAGTATTTTATTACATCACTATTGGGTCATTATGATGTCATAAAACACATTATATATTTAAACGGTATTTAATTTTTACCCAAATATTTGACTGTCTCAGAAAATTATGAAAAATTCACCATTGGATAATTTCGACATCCTGATTCTATAAATAACATTTATTTTATCTAAATAATTTTCTAAATATTTTAATTTTCACTTTTAAAATAAAAACTTACATTTATAAAAAATTCACGGGTTTTGACAAAAAATGGCTTTCAAACCTTAATAAAAATTACAATTGCATTCATAAAATTATAAGATCATTTATATTTAATAAAAATTAATTTAATAATCATAATAATATATTATTAAAATATTATTTAATTCAAAAATCCATTAATTCATCAAAATAGATTTCTTAGCTGAATATTAACTAAAAAAAATACTATTTGTGCTTAAAAAAAACTATTTACAAAGTGTCAATAATGACAAGAATGTATATTCATTATTATATACAAAAAATAATATACATGAACATAGTACTAGCGATTTGTTACATAACCCCTTAAAAAAGCCGCATAAGACCTAAGGGTAAGGTGTGGGATGGTGACAGACTCTTGGGGTGGCTCAGATAACATCGCTCGAGTGGTAATCTCTATCAACTTCAACTTTTCCTGTAGACAGTCCCATTCAAGCTTGAAATGATGAAGCTTAGATTGGGCTTGGTCAAGAGTGAAGCCCAAAGATGCCACCTCTTTTCCGAGCTCCTACAAATGGGCTTCATATGGAGCAATTCTACTGGATGAGGCCATCACTTCCTTTGTCTGAGTAAATTGGGTTTGTTAAAGACCTATATTTATACTAATCATGCGATCACTGCTCAACGTCTATAAAAGAAATAGTCACAATTCTTAACATAAAACAAAAGAAGTTGAAATTTTATATAAACATTTTACATAAAGAGACATTTAATTAGATCAAGAGGGATTTCCATTAATGAAACTTTGGGTTGTTACAGTGCGCCAATCATGCGCCCCTACACAACCTCCAGAAAAAAATCCTCTTTTTCTCAAAAGAGACCAGAAAAGGAAAACATACCTGAAATGAAGGTTCGGGTTCTTACAATAGCTAAATAAGTAGTTTGTATGTGAAGATTCATCTAGTAGCTAGATGTGATACCTAGCAGTAAAGATCCCATAACACTGTACTGTGATAATACTGCAATAGTGGATCTCACAAAAGAGCCAAGGTCACATCAGCGGGCGAAGCACATACTTCGGAAGTATCATCTCTTGAGGGATTTTTCTCAGAGAGGTGAAGTTGCAGTGAGAAGTATTTCCATGGAAGATAATGTGGCAGAACCCTTGCCTAAAGCCTTGACTCAACAGAAACATGATCATCATGTGAGGTCTAACGGACTGAAAGTCGTAGGCAGTTGGTTCTAGTCCAAGTGAGAGTTTGTAAGAGTTGGTGTCCTATAACCAACTAATTTTACTTTTATTACATGGACATTTAATTTATTATTAAATATTGTTCATTGTTTTATATGATTATGATGTAATAATTTCCTAGAGTATTTTTTGCCTTGATAAGGTCATGACAGTTCCCCACTATGATGAGAACCTTGAAATGATATAACAATATTCTTAAATATAGTTCTACGGTTGGATGACATGCTATGATGGGACATATAGCATGCATATCGTCAGGTGAAAATACTCATAAGCAGATGAGACTTCCTCTCATGAAGTTCACACCTGGTAATCTCTAAGATAGAAGATTATGAGAACATACCCTCTAGTAGGAATTCCGCATGTTTTGGTGTCATCAAATATTTATATCTACGAGCATGTGTAATGATCCTTAGACTTTAATATTATCATTAATACGTGTAACGAATTAAGAACATTGATTTACTGACGAAAACCATCACACAAACAGTTGGTGGGAAGTATGGTACGTTGGGTGTGTCAGGAGTGGCATATTATTAATGGATAAGTCGAAGAAGGATTTGTACCTTCTATTTATGGAAGTTGACATCTCGGAACTTTGATTGAAATATAACCTTCACGCGAAATTCCATGGCCATGGTGTAACGACGAGTTTATTTCAGGTAGTCAAAGAATGACGTATCAAGCATAAAAGTTGATGACACAGTCATGAAACCTGCTTGATGAGATATTGCGACAAAGGGATTATATTACACAGTGAGCATTCTTATGTGGATGTCATTGTTGTGACTTTACATTCTTTCTCTTGGGTGCCTTGACCCGTTTCTAGACAGTACTCTTGGACTTTAGGAAATCCTGGCTAATTCCAATGAGAAAGAATCCTAGAGGGTCACTCACTAAGTGTTTTTGGTGGTCTCGGTTAAATTCTATTTTAATTTAATTAATGAAATAAATATTATTCTCTAGACCGTGGAAAAATTTTATTCAGGATAAAATGATCGCATAAATTAAATAAAATATATTTATTTATTTTATTGAACATTTAATAAATATTTATTTACTAGTTTTTAAATAAAATATTTATTTAAGAGAATAAATTATTTATTTATTTATTCGGGTTTTCAATAAATGGAAGTGGAGTTCGAGCGGACCGAGGTCGGTCCGGTAGTAAAATAATTATTTTCAAGATGGTAAATAATTATTTAAATAGTTGACACAAATTAAAATAGAGTTGCTATTATTTTGTGACGCAGAATTTTATTTATAATTCCATTTTGTGCAAGTTGGTGTACCATAAATAATGACACGATATTATTATTATTAAATTCATGGGTTTTCTCTAAGTTCATGAATGTATTTAATTATTGCTATGCAATTAAATATTGTAACTAAAATTCCATGTATACAAATAGGAAAGTACGCCTATTGTACCACACACCACACCACATGCCTGGTGAATTGAGAATTTTTGAGACAAAAAATTTCTCTCTCAAATACTCTTCTCTCCCCTCTCAAGAACGAGAGAAGTTCTTCAAGGATGAAGAATAGGTGATCAAGAACGACCGATACAAGACACTCGATTCACCATGCTAGCACCTGGATAACGAGCGATGTCGATCAGAGGCCATCAGAGCACGTGTGGATCACCACTAGAGGGATTCTAGTTTGGATCCTTACAATCACAATGAGATAATCTATAAGGGTCATTCCATATGATCAACATCATCAACGAAGAAAAATACCAAAGATCCAGGTATTATTTTTCTTTATTAAATTAATTAAATTAATTATAAACATGATGTGAAAGATCCTTTCTAAAGGTTTTAGGCCTCTTTTTTATGTATTTAAATCTTTTATTATATTTCATGGAGACCAGAGTTCATTGTCGTATTGATCCTGGAATAATCATTGATCATGGTAAAAATTAAATTGGGTCCCATCCCAACCACGTTTCCACTGTGCCCGAAACCTTCAACACACATATTCATGAACGTGTTATGATGGGTGTTTTTAGATGGATCACCAATGCATTGGATAATGTTTAGTCTCATGATATGTCATGTTGGGACAAGTAGTGAACCTGATTCCTTTATTGGACTTTGTCCACCATGTGATATAGTATTGACCATTAAACTAGACTCATATTTATGTCATGTTATGTGTACTTTCTAAATTCCTATGATTCCATGACTATATTTTCCCATGTTATACATGTAATTCATCCTTATGTTTATTCATGTTCAATTCCTTTTATGTCATCATGTTATGCCTTCTAACCCACGTGCTATGTTTTATTCCTATGCTTATTCCCTTACTAGGATTTTTAGCTCATCCCTTTGTTCGTGTATTCCCTAGGTTATCCTATGTAGATGTATGAGTTCAATGGAAGTTAGAAGATGATTATGGAGATTAAATAAAATATATATTTTTTTTATTTTGGTTTCATGATGTTTGATTATGTACCTAATATTCCAAAGACACTAGAATTTATGATCCTTGGTTGTATTTTATGGTTAATTATTCTTAAAATCATGTAATGATATGCGAAAAAGGATAGGGATGTTATAGTTTCTATCATAGAAAAAGTTTATTTATTTTTGGGATTAGGACTAGAAAACTATAGAAAAATCCTTAGGGATAATACTAAGTATGGGAAAACATCCCTAAATTTTGGTTAGAATCGAGTAAGTAGTTTATCAAGAAAATACATCCCTGTTTGGATACTAAAAGTGGATATGGTTCTGGAATAGATTTACCTAGGAGTAGAAACTTTGACAAGGTGTTTTGGGCCTGACTCGGGGTAACATAGTACATGACAATGGGCCTTACTGCGTACCTATTTTGATACTCCTTGGGGATATGATTTGGTCAATTCATAAGCTCATTATGAACCATTATTAAGGGAACAAAAAATTCCCATAAGAATACATGTTAGAAAAAATATCATGAATAACCTAGATTGAAACATGGGGAATCACAAGTTAGGATATACTTTTCATTTACAAGTTTATACTTATATGTTCAATGTTTTATTTTCATATTATTATTAGCTAAGTATTCAAGTACAATAATTGTACTTTATTTTTCCTAGTTAATGTATGGAAATAGGAGAAACTGTGATAACAATAAATGTGATAGGCAATGTGATGATTTTACTAATGAAATGCCAAATATGATGGGAATATGAGATCAAGAATTCATGAGAGTACTTTATCAACTAGATCAAGTTATGAATAATAACTTGAATCACATGAAATTCCCTCCTTCTCCTAATAAAGAGAAAGTTTCCATCGAATCCTTTATGTGGAAAAGTCTTCCCATGTTTAGTGGATCTTCTGATCCCCTCATTGCAGAACAATGGATTAAATCCATTGAGAAGATATTCTCTGTCGTCCAGTGCTCAGAAAAAGAGAAATTTGTGATGAAAGTTTATCATTTTGATGGGGAATCTGAGCAGTTGTGGACACTAATCAAGATCACAAAGTCCAAGGAGGAAATTGATTCCATGGAATAATAAGATTTTGTGAAAATATTTTTCAATAAATATTTTCCATGAACTCTTCATCTTAAGATGGAAAGGGATTTCCTTGGACTAGAGAAAAAGGAAGATGATTCTATCAGGGAGTATGAGGAAAACATCACAATGCTTGCATGATACACCTTTGAATTTTTCATGAACACAAAAATCAAGGTGGATCTCTTCTTTAGCATATTAAATCTGAGTCTATGAAAAGTAATGGAGATTTGAGACTTTGATAGTTATGAAGAGATTGTTCATTGTGTCCTTAAGATTGAAATGGATATTGGAGAATCTCAGTGGTCTCATGGGACTGAGGGAAAAAAAAAATAAGAAAATAGAGTTTAACATGGGTGGATTGATAGATAAATACCATGATGTAAAGAAGAACTAACATCCCACATGTCAAAAATTTGGGAAGAATCATCGTGGAAACTGCTTAAAGGGAACCAAGATATGCTTCAAATGTGGAAGAGAAGGGCATATGGCTAATAAATTCCAAATGGATATGAATAATACCACTAATTCAGAAGAAAAAATTAATGTTTAGATCAACACTCATCTTGTAGTGTAATGTTTCAACTATAAGGAACATGTTCATTATGCAAAACATTATCCTAAGCTAAGGGTTGTTGGAGACAATCAACAACAAAAAACTCTAAGAATGTAAGAAAGGACATATACTACCACTGCTGCTAAGGTGGAACTTGAAAATGATGTGGTGACAGGTACATTGGTTATTCATTAAATACTAGTAGATGTACTATTTGATTCTAGTTCTACGCATTATTTCATACATTAAAAGTTTGGTAGAACTATTCAAAAACCACCTCAAAATATAGAGGTTGAGTTATCTGTGAGAATATAAAATGGGTAAATTATTGAATCCAAAGTTATAAATCCTTAACAGCTAATGTATGTGAACTGAACCTCCCAAAAAATCTTTTCTTACCCCCTTTGGTAGATTTTGATGCTATATTGGGCATGGATTGGCTATCTTTATACAAATCCGACATCAACTGTCAGGAAAGAGAGATCACTCTTAACATACTGAAACATCCTCTAATTATATGAAAGTGTAAGGAGGAGGATAGATATACTTTAGAATCATAATCTCAAGTGTGGATATTACTATCTTATGATCAATCATATCTGGCTCAAATGATTGAGACAAAGGAGAGAATCATGCTCGAAGACATGCCCATTGTGAGGGATTACCCCGATGTATTCCCTGAAGAAATTTCTAGTCTTCCTCTTGGTTAAGAGGTTGAGTTATCAATTGAGATTATTCCTAGATCTCTTCTTATATAAAATACACCTTATAGAATGGCCACCATTGAGCTGGAAGAACTAAAGAATTAGTTATAATAGAATATGGATTAGGGTTTTATATGCCCAAGTGCTTCACCATGGGGAGAATTAGTTCTCTTCACCAAGAAGAAGGATGGATCAATGCATCTTTGCATTGATTATCACAGTCTCAAAAAAATCATGATAAAAAACAAGTATCACCTACCACAGATAGATGACTTGTTCGATTAGCTACACAGGGACAATTATTTCTCTAAGTTGGACCTTTAGTTGGGATATCACCAATTAAAGGTAAGGAAGGAAGATATTCCCAAGACTGCCTTTCGAACGAGGTATGGAAATTATGAGTTCATAGTGATTCCCTTAGGACTCACTAATGCTCCAACAATTTTCATGGATTTAATGAATTGAGTCTTTAGATATTACCTCGAAAAATTTATGGTATTCTTTATTGATGATTTTCTGATATACTCCAAGAGAAAGGAGAAACATAAGGAGCATTTGAATACTGTGCTAAAGACTTTGCGAAGGGAGAAACTATATGAAAAGTATATTAAATGTGAGTTATAGATGGAGGAAGTATCATTCTTGGGGAATGTAATCACCAGTAGAGGAATATATTTGGACCCTTCCAAGACAAAGTCAATTAAAGAGTATCCAAGACCAACATATGTAATAGATATCCACAACTTTCTTGGTCTAGATGGGTACTACCGAAAATTTGTGAGGAACTTCTCATGATTTTCAAATTCAATAACCAAGTTGAATTGGAAAGGGGTAAAGTTTTTCTATACTAGTGAATGTGAATACTACTTTAAAGAGTTGAAAAAGTGGCTTATCACTACACTAGTGCTCACACTACCAATAAGCGGAGAACTCTTTGTGATGTACAATGATGTTTCAAATAAGGGATTAGACTGTGTACTAATTCAAAATGATAAAGTGATAGAATATTCCTCAAGGTGGTTGAAAATTCATGAGAAAAACTATCCTACACATGATTTGGAGTTAGAAGCTATGATATTTGTGTTGAAAATATGGAAGTAGTATCTCTATGGGGAGAAGTGTGAAATATAAAATGATCATAAGAGCCTCAAATATATATTCACACATAAGGAGATTAATATGTGCCAATTAATATAGTTAGATCTCCTCAAGGATTATGACTTCTCAATCTACTACCATCATGGTAAAGCAAACAAGGTGGAAAATGATCTAAGTAGAAAGGATCATGTATCTTTATCAATGTTGAGAATTGAGAAGGATCCAATCTTATTAGATTTGAAAATGATGGACATGGTAATCATTAAGGAAGGAAAATCATCAATCATTTCTTAAATGATTTCTCAACTATTCCTTATAGAGAAAATAAAGGATTCTCAAAGGAATGATATGGAAATTCAGAAAAGGGTGGAATATATCAGAAATGGGAAATCCTTTGAGTTCAATATTGATGAAGATGGATTCATAATATTTGGGTCATGACTATGTGTACTATCCAATCTAGAGATAAATAAAGAGATTATGAATGATGCACATATCTCAACCTTCTCTATTAACCCAGGGATCACAAAGATGTATAAAGATATCTGAGGGAACCATTGGTGGTACAATATGAATAAGGATATTTCTGAATATATATCAAAGTTCTTGTATGTCACACTACCACAAAACCAGCCTTTAACTGCGCTAGAAATGGAATTTTTCAGCGCTAGAAAAGAACCGAATACATGAGTAAGGTTAAAAGCACTGGTCTTTTATCAACACTGAAAAAGTGCTAATAAAGGGATTCGTTATTGGTGCTAAATAAAGAACTGATAAATGGGACCTTTATTAACATTTTTAAAAGCACTGATAAAGGAACCATTTATGAGCACTTTAATTTAGTGCCGCTAAAGGAACCATTTATCAACGCTTTTTGAGAGATGATAAAATGGACCTTTATCAGAACTAATAATGTAGACTTTTACCAGTGCTGATAAATGTGGCATTTATCAATGCTTTTAAAAGCACTGATAAAGGGACACACTATAGTGTGCTACAATAGCACATTGCAGCACCACTATAGTGTGTTGTTACAACACACCTTAACACCAGAAACACACCAGATATCAACAAAAACAAGTCCCAATATTGGATTTAAATGAGATGAAATTTACAACAAAAACACAAGAACAAAACACTATATTATAGACATTTAAAACATTGGTTCATACAATTACATAAATAAAAATTATTACATACATTCAAAAACATCAATTTTTATATTTTAATCTTGAACCAAATCATGCTATTTCCAAAAAAACCACCCCTATTAAGAAAAAGCACCTGTATAAGAAAAAAAATCCTTATGTTAGTATTAATATAAATAAATAAATTAACATAAAGTGTTAATTTTACTAAAATTGATGTCAATTTTAAATAAAAAGACACACTTTGAGTTATTCCGATCACACCATGCATCAAATTGAGGTGTGACTGATTCCAAAACATCTCAAATGATTTTTGGATTGTTTTAATAAAGTATCAAAACAATATTAATGTGTTTGATTGGTTTTGAGTACGTTAGTTGTTTTTTTACTAAAATGTCATTTTAAACTGGAAACATGCACTTTTGACTCATTCTAACCACATCGTGTATCAGTTTTATGTGAAACTGATTCCTACACATCAAAAATGACTTATGAATCATTATAATAAATTTTCAAGATAATATGATCACATTTTATTGGTTTTTAGTGAGTAAAACTTTTTTAACTATAATGTCGATTTTAAAATGATAACAGACACTTTGAGTCATACTGGGAACATCATGTATCAGATTGAGGTTCATATGATTCTTACACATCAAAAAAAAACTTATAGATCATTTTCATAAAGTATCAAAATAATCTGAATGTGTTTGCTCAGTTTTGAGTAGGACAATTTTTCATTTTACTAAAATTGATGACAATTTTAAATAAAATGATGCACTTTTAGTCATATCGGTCAGACTGTGTGTCAGATTGAGGTGAATTTTATTCCTACATGTCCTAAATGACTTATTGATCATTTTAATACAGTATAAAAACAATATGAATTTGTTTCATCAATTTTGAGTATGTCACTTGTCTTTTTTACTAAAATGTCATTTTAAAATTGAAACATGCGCTTTGACTCATATCGATCACATTGCATATAATATCGAGGTGTGACTAATTATTACAAATAAAAAATGACTTATGTATCATTTTCATAAAGTATTTAAACAATTTTAATGGATTTTCTCAGTTTTAAGTAGGTCAATTAGCCTTTTTACTAAAATTGATGTCAATTTTAAATAAAAACATGCACTTGGAGTCATATCGGTCACACTGTGCATTAGATTGAGGTGAGGCTAATTCATGCACATCTCAAATCACTTATGGATTGTTATCCTAAAGTATCAAAATAATATGAATGTGTTTTTTTGGTTTTGAGTAGGCCAGTTTTTTTTTTACTAAAATTGATGTTAATTTTAAATAAAGATGAACTTATAGTCATACCAGTCATACTATACATCATATTGAGGTGTGAATAATTCCTAAACATTCTAAATCACTTATTAATTCTTTTCCTAAAATATCAAAATAATATGAATGTATTTTCTTGGTTTTGAGTACGTCACTTTTCTTTTTTACTAAAATGTCATTTTAAAATTGTAACATGTACTTTGACTCATACGGATCACATCGTGTATTAGTTTGATGCGAGACTGATTCCTACATGTCAAAAATGATTTATGAATCGATTCCCTAAATTATCAAGAAAATATGAGCATGTTTTTTCAGTTTTTAGTGAGTGAAACTTTTTAAAGTCAAATGTTGATTTTAAACTAACAACAGACACATTGATTCAGTTGTATTTTTTACTAAAATTAATGTCAATTTAAAATAGAAAGATGTACTTGGAGTTATACCAGTCACATCATGTGTCATATTGAGGTGTGAATAATTCCTACACATCCCAATGTCTCAAAACAATCCTAAATTTCAATGTTACCATGATTTCCATTGAATTACCTTTTCTAACTACTAACACTGCATGATTGGCTTCGAAAAATCCACATCAACTTGAAAAAAATAATCCACTTGTATAAGAAAAAAATTATTATGAGTAATACTACAAGGAAATAAATTAAAAATAATTATGAAACAATATATTAATTCTATGGACAATGATTTTACTGTGCAAATATCAATATTACCTATGTGATTGAGTAGTGGAGGGAACTTGAAGTAAAGTGATAAATATCAACACTATAGGGGTGAAAGGTTTTGGGGGAGAAGAAGTATATAGAGGTTTTAGTGCAGAAAGGGATGAAATATGGACATAAAACCCCAACTCAAACAAAAGAATCTACATGTATAAGAAAACAATTATTATGTGAGTAATACTAAAAAGAAATAAATTAAACATAAATATGAAACAAAACATTAATTCTATGGAAAAATGTTTTTATTGTGAAAAAATCAAGATCGCCTCTATAATTGAGCAAAAACATCAGAGTTTCTCTTCCTAAAAAGTAAGTGGAGTTAATTTGAAAGAAAGTGATAAATGAACCACTATAGGGGTGAAAATGTTTTAAGGGAGAAGAAGCATGAATGTTGGATAGAGTAACCCAACTTGAAAAAAATAATCCACCTATATAAGAAAATAATTATTATATGAGTAATACTAAAAATAAATAAATTAAATATAAATATGAAACAATACATTAATTCTATGAAAATGGTTTTATTATGTAAACATCAATATTACCTCTGTAATTGAGCATAGGTGGCGTTTTTTCTTTTCCTGAAAAGTCAGTGGAGATAATTTGAAAGAAAGTGATAAATGAACCACTATAGTGGTGAAAAGGTTTTAAGGTATAAGAAGCATGAAAATTGGAAAAATTACCCCAACACGAACAAAATAATCCACATGTGTTAGGTCCACTAGGTCAAATACCCTGAGGGGGGGGGGGGTGAATCAAGGTATGATAGATTAAAACTCATGCCCCTTCGGATCTTGTTTCATCATTAAATAAATCACACCTCTCTATTTCTCTTATATAAATATATAAACAGAAATGAAATCATGCATAGGACACAATGATTTTACTTGTTTTACCTTCACTGGGTTACGTCCAAGGAGAATACAACAGTGATGTGCCGATGTACCAAATCCATAAAAGCTCACTTCCAATTACAAAGTTCAGTATAGATATTCTATGCTAATGATCACTTCCTTTACATGATTTAGGGTATGCTCACTGCATTACCAAGTTTCACTCACTACGTATCTTCCTCTGGATCACTTCCAGTGGGAAGGATCACCATATTCCTCTTCCTTCGCTCACTGATCTTGGAAGGGATCCACTCACAGTTTATGGACTTGTAGTTCCCTTAATTATTTATAATGAATACATCCTAAGTTTTATTTGGATTATATTTTGAATTCCCCTTGTAGATTAAATCCTCTTTTCCGTGTACTATTAGGTTAATGAAAATTTCTTCCATGAACTATTTTCGACCTTTTGCAAGATTCCTTGTGTCCTTCATGAACCACCTAGCTTCCTTTGGATACCACCCTGCTTCCTCCGCATACTATGTAATGGGTATGATTTGAGGATCACATCTCCAAGGACTAGTTCTTCTTCCATGAACCATCCTACTTCATGGACCGCTTCTCCTTTTCTTCCACATACCACCTTTGATCCATGTACCATCCCTGTTTTGCGGACTATCTCTGCTTCTACGAACCATATCTCATCCAAAAACTACCTATTATTTTGAAAATCGTCTCTCCTCCACGTACCGAGTATTCCTCTTTCACGTATCATGTATTCCTTCTCTATGTACCTCTTCCTTTTCAGGCTATAGTACCCCAAAAAACCTTCAGCATAATTTATTTTGTGCGAACCACTTAACAAAATTATCCTTCGCGGATAACTTTAAAACTTATATGAATTCCCATAGTGATGATTTTATATAATGGAATTCACTCAAATTAATGATGGTATTAGTAATACTTATATAGGAAAATAGATCCACAAAACCCACTAATTTTATATTACCCAAATATTCAATGTGGTATAGCCTTCACTGCGTACTGCTTCTCCCGTGAACCATTCTTCTCTATGCGGTCCATGTAATGCTATTCCTCCTTCGCAGTGGCCCAAATCACTATCATGTTTTTTCAAATGACTTCATTAATGGCTTCTCAAATCACCTCCTCATTTCCGTGAACGAAAATCCATCCCATGTACCGCAAGCCTTCCATGTACCACATGATTTCCGTGTATCACATGAATTCACCACAAACCATTTCTCTCCGCAAACCATTCCTGTTTAGGGTCCCCATCTCGTGTTTCGTGGTTCTATTCATTTTCTAATTCCATTTGACATTATGTATACTACCATATGCCTTCTATGAACTGTGGTTTGTGATCCACGTACCATGTACTCCTACGCAAAAAACTTCCTTTTCCAAAAACCAATTCTCGATTTTGAGGCCCAAAAATTTGGCAAACACTGGGAAACTGCGCCACCTTAAACACCTACTTCAGTAAACACCAACCATGCTCATTTATGGTCATCTATATTTTAAAAAAAACAAAAACACATCCAAAACACACTGATAGGACACCTTGAGGTATTTTTTACCAATAATCCCCCACTTTGGGTTTGTTGAAAACTTTTTTATAATTTGATATCTCATTAAAGATTCTTCCAACTTCTTCCAGTATTCGCTTCTTGCAATTAAGATAGCGATCAAGGATTTACTCAACACATACTCTAAGACCACATGAGCTATTATTGGTGTGAGAAATAAGAGTATAATGCGAAGTTCATCAATGAATCAATTCATTCCATTCCAACACCATTCTTCTGCTTTCATCACAACCTTAGCTGTCGTGATATATATCCTTTGATCAATCATGTATAGCATCATTAGATTTAATACTACCCCTAAATAACTGCTCCTTCAAACATATTTAGATTATATTAAACTTCAACTCCCCCTATATCATGGCTCCACCTAACAAATTCTCCCCATGTAATGACTGAGACATTTTCTCCCTTTGAATAGCCATAATTTATCCCCCTTTATCAACAAACCTGAAGGGAACTTCATGGTTATCTGTAATAGGGTAAAGAAAACATATTAGAACATTAGGGAAAAAACACCATACCTCAGGGGGGTCCCACATCCACTCTTCTTCAAGTATGGGGAGTCGACTGAACTCTCAGAGCTAGTCAATGATTGTCAAATGATTCTTTTGGTAAGGAATTTGTCAGAATATCAACAACTTGTTGTTCTGTAGGAACATACTCCAACTTTAAAAGCCCTTTCTCAACATTCTCCTTGATAAAATTATATTTTATTTCAATGTACTTTGATCTTGAGTGATGGACTGGATTTTTCTAAGATTTATAGCACTTGAATTATCACAATTAATTATGATTAGAGACTTTACTTCAATTCCCATATCCTCAAGATGTTTCTTCATCCTCAATAACTGTGTGTAAGATTGAGTAACTGCAATATATCTAGCTTTTGTGGTTCTCAATGAAATGAAATATTGTTTCTTTCTTAGACATGAAATACACGATCCTCCAATATAGAATGCACCTTGTGACATTTATTTCCTATCATCTACTGAACCAGCCATATTTTCATCTGTATATCTCAATAGTTCTGGATGAGATTTGTTATTATACATGAAACTGAAATACATAGTTCCCTTGATATACCGAAGTATTATTTTTTACTACAAGTATGTGGATTTAATTGGGATTACTTTGATACCGTTCTACTTGACACATGGAAAAAACAATATCCGATCATGTTGTTGTTAACAATAATAGAATTCCAATGATATTCTTGTATTTTGTGACATTTACTGCTTTACCTTCATCATCCCTTAATAGTTTATTTTAGGTAGCCATAAGAGTCTTCATCTTATTGAAATTATCCATTAAAAATATTCTCAAAACCTCCTTGGAATATTTAGATTTAGAAATGAATGTGCCATTCTTTCATTGGGTTACCTGTAGACTAAGGAAAAATGTCAGTTCACTAATCATTGAAAATTTGAACTCACTCTTATTGAATTTAGAAAACTGACTACACTGCACTTCATTGGATCCTCTAAAGATTATGTCATAGACATATACCATCACCATCATCCTTTGATTACTATCATTATTGATAGATATATTGTAATCAACTCCACCATTTTTGTAAACCAAACTTCTTAAGAAACTGATCTAGCCTTGAATACCATGCTCTTGGTGCTTGCTTCAAACCATATAAAGCCTTCTTCAGTCGAAAAACTTTGTTCTCATCTTCATGAATAAAAAACCATCTCACTACTCAATGTAAAATTTTTATTCTAGAAATCCATTTAGAAATGCTGACTTGACATCCACCTTGAACACTTTGAACATTATTTTCACTGCTATGGACAAGAATAATCCGATTGTCTCTAGCCTTGAAATAGGTGCAAACGTTTCATCAACATCAATTACTTCTATCTAGGAGTACCCTTTTCACACTAGTCATGATTTGTTTTGAATCACCATACCATATTCATTTATCTTGTTAAAAAACAGCCATTTCATCTTGATGACATTCTTGTCTATTGGTCTCGAAATAATATCCCATGTATGATTTTTCTCAATTTAGTCAAGCTATTCATTCATAGCCTGAACCCAATTCTCATCACCAGTTTCTTCATTAAAACATTTAGGCTCTACCTGTGATAGGTATGATTCTTACTATAGAGTCTTCATCCTCATTGTCTACACTAGACCTGTCTGGTCACCAATTATTTTTTGTTTATAAATTTCTGCTCTTCTCTTCTATTATTGTATAAATACTGAATTATTCTCATCCTTTTCATCATATAAATCTTCTTTTGAATCAACCTTTGAAACTGAAGCATCCCATGATCTACTTATTTCTTCATCAATATCATCCTGATACTGATCATGTATTTTTTTAATATTATCCTCATTCTCCACTATAGTTACATTATGGATTTCAACAATCTTTCCTAGCCTCTTGTTGAAGAATTTATATTCTTTTCTTTTCTTTGGTTAGCCAAGAAACATTCCTTCATCTTTAAAACTTTCTATGTTTCTCATTATTGATAATGAAACACTTACTTTCAAATATTTGAAAGTACTTTAATGATGGATTATTTCCATACCATAGCTCATATATAGTATTCTCTTCTTTTGGACATAATAATTCTCTATTTGATGTATAGATTACTATCATCACTATTTTTTTCCAAAATTTCTCTAGAAGGTATTTCACAATGAGCATTGTTATGGATATATTATTGAGAATCCAATTTATTCTCTCAAATAATCCATTCTAATATGGAGTTCTCACTGTTGAAACTTGATGCATTATCCCATGTTTCTTAAGATAATCCTCTACTTGTCTATTTGTGAACTCTGTTTCATTATCTGTCAGGATATTCTGGATTTTCTGATCTAGTATATTTTCAACTTGTCATCGATATATTGTAATGAAACTGAACACCTCAGACTTGTGGGTAATGATTGATACCCATTCCATTATGCTATAATAATCAATGAAGAGAACATAATATCTCCCCCATCAAGATATCTTGGTGAATTTGGTACACACACATCAATATGAACCAACTCAAGTAATCTTGTTGACCCTTTCTCTTTTGCCTTATATGTTTTTTGAATGATCTTCCCTTCTTGGAAGTAATCACACGTATGTGCACGATCAAATTATAATCTAGGGAGATCTCGAGTAGCATCATATTTCACCAGATCTTCCAAATACATTTGGACCACATGGAAAAGACATTTGTGCCACAAATTATTTTATTCTTTCTTGGATAGAAAGCACATATCTTCTTCTCCACTCATGAGGTAGATATTCCATTTTATATTCTTTCCTTGCAATACAACAACACCGCATTTTTCTTTGATGACACATAATTTCTTTGAAAATCTTATGGAATTTTCTAAGTCACACAATTGACTTACACTTAATAAGTTGTGACTAAGACCTTTAATAACCAATACATCTGCACGTCTCATGTCTTTTCCTCCAAAATTTGATTTCCTAGAGCCAATAATTTTCAACCCTTCATCATTGAAAAATATCATGATACCTTATTTATCATACCTGACTCCCGTTACTAGATCCCTATTTATTATCATATGGGAGGTTCATCTAATGTCAATGATCCATATCCCAATGCAATCTGATGCCTTGAATAAAAATTCTACAACCACTGCCAACTCAGAACTTTTATTTTTGATCCATGTTTCTATCTTCATACACGGTATGGATTGATACTCTTGACATTCTACAAAATATGACTGACTATATTCATCTTGTATATATTTGAATCAATTTTTCATTTTCAGCTCATTTGATGATACATTTTTTTGCTTCTTATAAACAACCCTTTTATGCTTCCTCACATTCCCCTATATTGTTGATGAGAAATATATTTCTATGTGTAAAAATCCTCCACACCTAAAATAGTGACCATCAAATGATTACCTAGAAAATTGGGCTCTACATAACTGACTCTGTTGGTCATGTTCCCTTTGGTATCAATTTTCTATGGAACAAAATTTTTTTTCAGGTCCCATATTACCGCAAAAATAACATCTTATGCGGCATAAATTCCTATGTGGAAATACTACACCATTGGTTATCTATTGGTTTCTATGAATCTTATAATTCGTCTTCATACCCAAGTCAATTTTAAATCTTGGAGTAGGTTCTTGTGGTCCTACTTCAACTATTACTGCTTTTTGTTTTTGATAAAGCACTATACCAACCTGATCATTTAAATTTGAATGTTGCTTTTGTTCTACTAGACAACCATTCTCCACTTTCATATTTTCTGTTGTCTGTGTTATCTTTTTTCCCAATGATGTTCTATGAGTAAAAAATATTTCTTTATCCTTAGAACTTCATCATAGACCAATGACTTCCTCTTTAAGTGCTTAGATATTTTTGATTTGATCTTTTCTAGTTTCATTCAAAGTATCGATCTCTCTTTTTTTCTATTCTTAAATTTTGAGTTTGTATTCAACCACCTTTTCTAAGATATCTGACATTGAAGACTTCATTTTTTCAATTTCTTCAATCATCTCATATTTCTCTTCTTACTACTACTGTATATAGAGTTGAGCATCATGAACCACTTTGTTAGATTTCTTTGTTTTGGATATCTAAACATCTATCTCTTTAAGAGAATATTCTAATTTAGCTGGAAGGTCAACTCTTCCTTCAAATTATCCTTCTTCATTTTCACTTTCTTCTTTTGCTACAAAATTTCTGACAACCTCCACCAAAGCATCTACTTCATGATCCTTGCAGTCCTCCAACTTTTCTACCTTAGATTCTTCTAAACATTCATCTTCTTTTGAAAGTAGATTCTTCTTTTTGAAGAAATTTATCTTAGAAATTCTCATACCTTTCACATTTTATGAATAATTATTTTTTAGAATTTCATAATTGTCTTCATCATCATCATAAAACTTAGGACACTTTTATGAAAAATTCCCAATATTTCTGCATCTAAAGCATGAAAATAGAAGTTTACCTTTGAACTTTCCCTTTCCTCTTTACAGATTTTAGGAGATAAATGACATGGAATTATCCAAATTGCATTCCTTATGAATATATTCAACAAATATATTCTTCATGGTCTTGAATTCCAATTCTTTGTACTTTCCATTTTCCATTGCATTATTATCATCATTTCTCATTTCATATGGAATGAGAGTACTGTGCAAGTTATCTAGTGTCAGCTCCTTCGGATCTTTTTCTTCCAATACAGAAAACTTTGGATTATACCAAGGAGGAATTTTTCTCAAGATGTGCTTGAAAATATTTATATCTTCAATAATTTCTTCAAGGACACACATGTCTTCCATGAAAACATTCACCCGATAAAATAATGTAGCAATAGACTCATTAGGGTGCATTCTAAGATCCTCATATTTGTTCCATAGATACTACATATTTAGTTATATGAATTTTGAGTCACCCTCATAAATGTTCAATAACTTTTCCCACATGGCATGTGATGTTTTACATAACATCATCTTTTTATATATTTTATTGGATAGGGATCCCCCTAAATCATTGATCCCTTTAGCATCATCATCCAATTCTCTTCTCTCAACTTCTGATAAAGCACCACTTTCAATGTTTTCTGAAATACCAGGCATCACTGTTGTAAACAAATCTATTCCCAAAGATTGGAAGTAGTGTTGTATCGAATTATTCTATATTTGTAAATTATTTACATCAAAGATCAGTACCCCTTTGTAATTGACCACTTCCATTCCTTCTATTGAGAGAGATTCACTAAATTTTAACCTTTAACTCTAATACCAATTATTACATCTCCTAGGTCAAATACCTTGAGGGGGGGGGGGGGGGGTTGAATCAGGGTATGATAGATTAAAAATCCCTCCCCTTCGGATCTTGTTTCTTAATTAAAAAAAACACACCTATCTCTTTCTCCCATAGCAATATATGAATAGAAATGAAATCATGCAAATGACACAATTATTTTACTTGGTTCACCCTCATTGGGATAAATCCAAGGAGCATACAACAATGATGTGGCAATGTACCAAATACACTAAATATCACTGATAATTAGAAAGTTCATGCTAGATATTCTATGCCCAAGCTCACTACCTTTACAAGATTTAGGGTCTGCTCACTGAATTCCTAAGGGTCACTCCCTATGTCTCTTCCTTTGGCTCACTGCTAGTGGGAAGGATCGTTGTCTTCTTCTTCCTTAGATCACTTATCTTGGAAGGTATCCACTCACAGTTTATGGAATTGTAGGTCCCTTCATTATTTATAATTAATACATAATCGGTTTAATTTGGATTTTCTGTTGAAGTCCCCTTTTCACCCATAGATGAAATCCTATTTTTCGCATATTGTTAGGTTAGCAAAAACTTGTTTTGTGAACTATTTTTGAGCCTTTTCAAGTTTCCTTGATTACTTTGAGAACCACCTAGCTTCCTCCATGTACCACCTTTCTTCCACCACATACTGTATAAAGGGTATGCTTTTCGGATCACCTCTTCATGGACTACTTCCACTTCCGTGAACCGTCCTCCTTTGCGGACCACTTCTCCTCTACTTCCACATACCACCTTTTATCTGTGTACTATCCCTACTTTGTAGACTATCTCTGCTTCTTCAAACTGTCTCTCATCCGCAGACTACCTATTCTTCTGTAGACCATCTCTACTCCACGTATCGGGTCTTCCACTTTCACATACCATGTCTTTCTCCTCCACATACCACTTTCTTTATGGGCTATAGTTCCCCTTCAAAAACCTCTAGTAGAATTTCTCCCATGTGAACCACTTCACAGAATTCTCCCTTGCATATCAATTTCAGACTTATCTGAATTCTTGGAGCAATGATTTTTTCTAATATAATTCACTCAAAGTAATGATGGGATTATCACTCCTTATATAGGAAAATAGATCTTAAAAAACCACTAATATGAGATTACCAAAATCTTCAATGTGATACAACCTTCATCATGTACCACTTCTCCCACAAACCGTTCTGCCCTATGTGGTCCACGTACTACCATTCCTCCTTCGTGGTGGCCTAAATCACTGTCACATTTTCACAAATGATTTCCTTCATAGATTCTCAAACCACCAACTCGTTTTTGCAAATGACAATCCATCCCATGTATCTCAAGTCTTCCATGTACCGCATGATTTCCACATACTGCATGAATTCATCGCAAACCATTCTCTTCCCACAAACCATTCCTATACGCAGTCCCCGTCTCATGCTTCGTGGTTTCCTTCCTTCACTGATTCCTTTCATTGTTCTGCGTACCGCCATATGCCTTTCACGAAATATGGTTCACGGTTTTCGTACTGTGTAATCTTAAGTGAAAATATTCCTTTTATAAAAACCAACCATCAATTTTGAGGCCCAAAAATTTGGAAAACACTGGAAAATTGTGCCACCTTAAACACTTTCTTCTGCAAATGCCAAACATGCTCATTCATGGTGATCTGGCTTTTTCAACAAACAAAAATACACCCAAAACACACCAAGAGGACACCTTGAGGTATTTTTCCCAAAAACCTATATAAGAAAACAATTATTATGTGAGTAATACTAAAAAGAAGTACATTAAACATAAATATGAAAAAACACTTTAATTCTATGGACAATAATTTTACTATGAAAACATTAATATTTCCTCTATGATTGAGAAGAGGTGGCATCGTTTCCTACAAAGGTAGTGGAGGTAATTTGAAAGAAAGTGATAAATGCACCACTATAAGGGTGGAAAGGTTTTAAGGGAGAAGAAGCATGAAAGTTGGACAAATAAACCCAACTCAAACAAAAGAATCCACCTATATAAAAAACAATTATTATGTGAGTAATACTAAAAATAAATAAATTAAACATAAATATGAAACAATAAATTAATTCTATGGATAATGATTTTACTATTCAAACATCAAGATTACCTCTGTGATTGAGTAGAGAAAATGTCGTTGCTCTTCCTAGAAAGGCATGAAACATGGACTGAAATCTTCTAAAATAAACAAACTCTACAAGGAATAATGAAAATTAAATCAATGATTCATTATTGTTAGGTCTACTAGGCTAGATACCCTAGGAGGATGGGGGGGGGGTGAATCAGGGTATGACAGATTAAAACGAATACCAATTTTGATCTTGTTTTGCTGTTAGACAAAACTCTCTTCTCTCTCCTTCCCGATGCAGAGTATAAACAAACCTTAAAGTATACACATGACACAATGATTTTTACTTGGTTCACCATCACCGGGCTACGTACAAGGAGCATACACTGACAATGAGTCGATGTAACGATTCCACTATAAGCACACTGCTGTTTAGAAGTTTGAAGCGGACTCACTGTCCCTCCAGGTTTACAACCACTTACAATTTGAGAACTCACTGCTCTCTCAACTGAAGTGAGCTCACTACTTCTTCAGATGATCCAATCACAGTTTATAGACCTGTAGGTATCTTCATTACCACCAATGAATGCATCCTCCAATGTATGTAGATGCTCTATTGAAGTCCAACTTTCATCCACTGATGAAAAACCCCTTTTCCCCTGAACAGTGGGAAATTCCTTTGGAAAAACCTTCGCAAAGCACCCTATTTCGTGAGGCTCCCAATTTAGCAAATCTCTAACTAGCCTTCGCGAAGCTCCTGCCTTTTTGCGAAGAACTCTCGTGAATCACTCTCGAAAATCTCAAGCCTTTGTAATGATTAGGCCGTCGCGAAGATCAATTCATCGCAAAGCGACTTCCCTCGCGAAGCTCATTGATCCAACATGGAGCATTCGACTTTCACAGAGCTAAATTAGCCACCGTGAAGTTCTTCTTTCGCAAAGCACACTGCCTTCGCGAACCACCTTCGTGAACCGAGAGCAAAATATTTTCTCTGAAAAACTCTATACTTCTCCCAATGGGGTCGAGGTCTATTTATAGGTTATTCCAACAACCCTCAAACCTTCCACGCGAAGTCAACGCCATGTCATCTCAAATCGCGAAGCTCTAAAGTTCCCGCCGAAATTCTCTCAAAATCATGAAGCACCATGGAAAATTTCCAATCACAGAGCTCTTCGTAATCTCGGAGCATTCCATCATTTCCTTAATGCTATTGCCACAAAGCTCCCTCACAAAGCCCTTCACTACTGCGATGCGCTTCAACCTCTTCCGTTCGCAAAGATTGTCGTAATCGTGAAGCATCATCGTCAACATTCTTCTGGTCTTCACGAAATCCAATCCATGTGGCCTATCTTCACAAAAGTCATGCCCTTTCCATATTTAAATTAGATCTTCAAGGAAATCATATTTTCACGATGCTCACCAAAACTCCAAATTTTGGACCCCAAGAATTTGGCAAACACTGGAAAATAGTGCCACCTTGTATCTGTTCTTTTATACCACCTCCAGATCATCCATTCCTTTGTCATGGTTCTTTGTCAACATGGATTGTCAACAAAATCTCTAGAACTTAAAAATTCACCATGGAAACCTACTTTGTCAAAAAAAAATCAACCCAAAAATGATGCAATGTTACCTTGATGGATTTTTCCCAACAATATCCCCCTTTGGGTTTGTTGAAAACTCTTCTCAGAATGATTTTCTGGACTTTGATACCTCACTGAGTCTCCTTCCATCATCTACCATCATTCACCTCTTCCAATTCAGATAGTAACCAAATATTCACTCGCTACATACTCTAATACCACATGAGAAATGCTCGTCGTGAGAAACAAGAGTAAATGAAAAGTTCATCAATGAATCACTTAATTTATACCACCAACTATTGAAACCCAACTAATACCAATTTCCAAACTGATATCAATTGTTGATACCACACTGATACCAATTGGTGAAAGATGGAAACCTTCTCACACCTTTCCAACATCACTGTTCTACTTTATCACGATCCTCATCTATCGTGATATCTATTCATTGATTGATCACTTCTAGCATCGTCAGATTTAAAATGCTCCCCCTATCTCATTGATCTCCCCCTATATTGATGATCTACTTGTTAGCTTCTCCCCTTGTCTTTTACTAAGACATTTTCTCCCTTCCTTAGCCACAACTTCTCCCCCTTGAGGAGTCATTATTTATCCCCCTTTGTCAACGAACCCAAATGTCACCCCTTTGCGGTCTACAACATTGGAAAGAACACAAATTAGCGCATTAGAGAAAAACACACAATACCTCGGGGAGAGGGGGTCCCATATCCATATCCTTTCAAGTACAGTGAGTCGACTGAAATCCCAGAGCCAGTTGATTCCTTTCAAACACTTCTTTGGGTAAGGCCTTTGTCAGAATGTCTGCAACCTGTAGTTCTATAGGCACATATTCCAACTTCACAATTCATTTCTCAACCGTCTCCTTGATAAAATGATACTTTATCTTAATGTGATTTGTCCTTGAGTGATGGAAGATATTTTTGATGATATTTATAGCACTTGAGTTATCGCACTGGATTCCAATCAGAGACTTCACTTCAACACCCATGTCATCAAGCTGCTGGTTCATCCACAATAACTGTGTGCATGCTTGAGTGGAGGCAATATACTCAGCTTCTATGGTGCTCAATGAAATGAAATCTTAATTCTTGTAGAGCCAAGAAACACACAAGCCACTAAGATAGAATGCACCTCCTGACGTTAATTTCCTGTCATCCGCTGAACCGACCCAATCTACATCTGTATATCCCAATAAATCTAACTGAGATTTATCACTATATATCAAGACAAAATCCACTGTGCCCTTGATATACCGAAGTATTCTTTTTATTGAAAGCATATGGATTTCCTTGGTATTACTCTGATATCTCACTGCTTGGCATGTGGCGAAAATAATGTCAGGCCTTGTCATAGTTAAATACAAAAGACTTCCAATGATTTGCCTATACTCTATGATATTAACTGCCTTGCCAATCTCATCTTTGGACAGTTTCATCCAAATAGCAACCATATTTTTCATCTCCTTGTAATTTTCCATTCCAAATCTTATCAAAACCTCCTTGGCATATTTGGATTGAGAAAATGAATGTTCCATTCCTCCACACTGGAAACCAAGCTTCTTCAAGTACTGATCAAGTCTTGAGTACCATTCTCTTGGTGCTTGTTTCAGCCCATACAATGCCTTATTCAGTATGAAAACCTTGTTATCATCCTCATTAATGAGAAAACCATCTGGCTACTCAATATACACCTCTTCCTCAAGAACCCCATTAAAAAAATGCAGATTTGATGTCCATATAGAAAACTTTGAACTTACATTGCACTACAATGGCTAGAAATAATTTGATTGTCTCTAGTCTCGCAATGGGTGAAAATGTCTCATCAACATCTATTCCCTCTATTTGGGAGTATCCTTTGTACACTAGTCGTGATTTATTCCAAATAACTGTGCCAACTTCATTCATCTTGTTGTGATAAACCCATTTAGTCCCGATGACATTCTTATCTACTGTCCTTGAAACAATCTCCCACGTCTGATTTTTCTCAATTCGATCAAGCTCTTCATTCATTTCCTGAAGCCAATTTTCATCTTCAGCTACATCAGCGAAGCACTTCAACTCAACCTGAGATAGAAAATATGTCTGCTATAGTGATTTCATTCTCCTAGTCTGAACCGGAGCTGACTGATCACCAATGATATTTTGCCTGTCAATTTCAGATCGACTCCTTGGCTTTTGTGCAGATACAAACTTTACTTCCTCATTCTCATCATCAGTATCTTCTTCTGAATCAACATCAGCTACTTATGTTCCCCCTGAATTGCTTTCATCCTCATCACTTTCGTCCGGAAATTTTTCACTGCACTGTTGAATGATCTCCTCATTCTCCACTGCAGTGACATCATTGCTCTCAACAACTTTTCCCAGTCTTTTGTTAAAACATTTGTATGCTTTTCTTTTTCCTGAGTATCCTAGGAATATCACCTTATCTCCTCATGACTCATATTTACTATGTTTTTCCTTATTGAGGATAAAGAAATGGATTCCAAATATTCGAAAGTATTTCAGTGTTGGAATCCTTCCATACCACATCTGATATGGAGTCTTTCCTTCCTTCGGACATAAGATAGCCCTGTTAGAAATATAGACCGATGTCAAAACTACTTCCTTCCAAAATTTCTCTGGTAGATCTTTTTCAATGAGAATCATTCTAGCCATGTTGTTGATGATCTGATTTCTCCTTTCAACCACTCCATTCTGTTGGGGAGTTCTTATTGAGGAAACTTGATGCCTTATCCCATGTTTCTCAAGATGTCCTTCCACCTAACAGTTTGTGAATTCCATACCATTTTCAGTACGAAAATTCAAAATTTTCTATCCAAGAATCCTTTCACACTCCCACCGGTACTGTTTTAAGAAGCTGAACACATCCAACTTATGGGAAATAACAAATAACCATTCCATTCTGCTATATTCATCAATAAAAAGAACATAGTACCTCTTTCCATCAATTGATCTTGGTGTGATAAGATCACAAACATCAACATGCACCAATTTGAGCACTCTTGTTGACTTCTTTTCCTTTGCCTTATACATATTTCTAATGATCATCCCTTTTAGTCATGCATCGCATGTGTGAGTATGTTCACATGATAGCTTAGGGAGGTCTCTTGCAGCATCACACTTTACCAGATATTCCAGGGATGGTTGGAAAAGATGACCAAGTCATTTATGCCACATCTTATTTTCTTCCTCTCTGAAGAAAACACATATCTTCTTCTCCACTTACCAGGTAGAGATTTCCCTTTTTTCTTTTTCCCTGTAGAAATACTACCCCGTCTCTTCCTTTGACGACACACATCTTCTTAGTAAACCTTTAGAGTGTCCTGAGTCACATAGTTGACTGACACTAATCAAATTGTGACTGAGGCCTTCTACTACTAAGACATCAACACATCTCATCTCTTTGCCCCAAACTTGGTCTTTCCTGAGCCAATAATCTTCAGGCCTTCATCATTTCAAAACTTGAAAACTCCTTCTTTGTCATATTTTACGCCTGTAACAAGATCCTTATTACCTGTCATGTGAGATGTGAAACCACTATCAAGGATCCACACACCAGAGCGATCTGATGCTTTAAGAGAAATTTCTACCACCACAGCCTTCTCATCCTTATTTTTCTTGGTCCATATTTTTTCCTTCACACTAGGCATGTATTGAGACTTATTTTCTTTCTCAGAGTATGATGGACCAACTTTATCTTACAAAGGTGCAAATCTATTTTGCATTTTCAACTCACCTGCTGGTTCATTGATCTGCTGCTTGCGAACATTTTGGTTCTACTTTTGCACATTCCTCTGTATGGTCGAAGTGCAGTACCTAGCCATGTGCCCAAATCCTCCACACCAAAAATAGTGTCCTTCGAAATATGTTCAAGAGAACCATTCTCTATTTGGCTACCACCTTTGTTCTTGTGCCCTTCGATATCTCTTGGCTATGGAACACACATACTGTGAATGTCCCATCTTTCCACAACAATAACACCTAATGTAAGGTGCATTACTTCGTGTCACTTCTACACTACAAGTTTCACCTTGGGATCTTTGAATATTCTGATTTTTCTTTGTGCCCAAATCAACCTTCAATCTTGGAATGGGTGCTTGTAGTCTGACTTCAATTTTCACAGCCTTTTTTTTGATCAAGCCCCCCATTGTCCTTATCATCTGAACATAATTGATTCTTTCTTTCAATTGAATCACTATTCTCCACTATCAGCTTCTCAGTTTTATGAGTGATCTGCTTTCCTGATGTCCCAATAGGAGTCAAGAGTTTTTCTTGATCCTTAACCATTTTTTTCAAACCGACAACTTCTCCATCAAGTTCTTCAATATGCTTGATTTGATCTTTTATTGTGTTATTCAAGCTATCGATCTTCCTTTTCTTTTCTTCAATTTTTATTTTATACTCACTAACTGATTCTGAGTTCCCTGGTGTTGATGAATTGAGTTTCTCAATTTCTTCTATCAACTCAGACTTCTCTTTTTTCTGCTGCTGCATATAGAGTTTGGCGTCATGAACAACATTTTTGGATTTCTTCATTTTGGCTCTCCAAATATCTATCTTCTCAAGAGCAGCCTCTAACTCATCTTTCATATCAACTCTTCCCTCAAATTATTCTTCTTCTTCATCATCTTCAATTTCATTTTTATTCTAAGAACTACCAACAACTTCCACCATAGAATTTTCTCCATGATCTCTGTAGTTCTCTATCTCTTCAACCACCTTAACCTCAGACTCATCTAAACTGTCATATTCTTTTGAAAGAAGGTTCTTCTTCTTAAATAAGTTTCTATTGAACTTTTTATTGACTTTCCCATTGGCTAGAGACTTCTTCTTGGGAATTTCAATTTCATCGACATCATCTTCCTCTTGGAACTTTTTGGGGCACCTTGCCGCAAGATGTCCAACCTTTCCACATAAAAAACATGCAAGTGGAAGCTTCCCTTTAAACTTTCCTTTTCCTCTTTGAAGGTTTGAGGAGAGGAATGAAATCACCTCATTTGTCTCTTCTTCTTCCTAAGAATATTCAATGGTGAGATTCTTCATGGCCTTGAATGCCACCTCTTTGGATTTCCCCTTTTCCACAACATCGTTATCATCATTTCTCATTTCATATGCAACAAGGGTGCTGTGCAGGTTATCCAATGTCAGCTCTTTCGGGTCTTTATCTTCCAAAACTAAAACTTTTGGATTGAACCGAGGTGGAAGTTTCCTCAAGATGTGCTTCACAATATTTATGTCTTCAATAACTTCACTAAGACCTTGCATGTCTTATACTACAAAATTTACCCTATCAAAGAATGCATCAACAAATTCATTCGGGTTCATTCTCAGATCTTCATACTTGTTCCACAACACTTGAAACTTTTCTTCTCTGACCTTTGTATCTCCTTCATATATATTTAATATCTTTTCCCACATGGCATGTGATGTTCTGTATGACATCACCTTTGTATAGATAGGATTGGATAAGGATCCTCCTAAAGCATTGATTCCCTTGGTGTCAATATCCAATTCTCTTCGCTCGGCTTCTGATAATGCACCATTGTTAATATTGGTTGTTATACCATGCATTGCTGCTATAAACACATCCATTCCCAAAGATCAGAAGTAGTGTTGCATCCGATTCTTCCATAGCTGAAAATTGTTCCCGTCGAAGATCAGAATCCCTTTATGATTGGTAACCTCTATTTGAGAGAGAATTACAGATATTAACCTTTTCCTCTAATACCAATTGTTAGGTCCACTAGGCTAGATACCCTGAGGGGGGGGGGGGGGGGGGTAAATCAGGGTATGACAGATTAAAACGATTTCCCATTTTGATATTATTTTGCTGTTAGACAAAACTCTCTTCTCTCTCCTTATCGATGCAGAGTATGAAAAAAAATTAAAGTATGCACATGACACAATGATTTTTACTTGGTTCAACCTCACTGGGCTACGTCCAAGGAGTATACACCAGCAGTGATCCGATTTACCAATTCCACTATAAGCGCACTGCTATTTAAAAGTTCGAAGCAGACTCACTGTCCCTCCAGCTTTACAACTACTCACAATTTGAGAACTCACTGCTCTCTCAACTAAAGAGAGTCACTGCTTCTTCAGAAGATCCACTCATAGTTTATAGACCTATAGGTCTCTTCATTACCACTAATGAATTCATCCTACACTATATGTAGATTCTCTATTGAAGTCCAACTTTCATCTACTGATGAAAAACCCCTTTTCCCCTGAACACTGGGCAATTCCTTTGGAAAATCATTCACAAAGAACCCTACTTTGTGAGTCTCCCAATTTCACAAAGCTCAAACAAGCCTTCATGAAGCTCCTGCCTTTTCGCAAAGCACTCTCACGAAGCTCAAGACTTAAAAATTCTTAGGCCATCACAGAGCTCAAGTCGTCGCAGAGCGAATTCCCTCGCGAAGCTCATTGAGCCAACACGGAGCACTCGAATTTCGCAGAGTTAGATTAGCCACCGCGAAGCTCTTCTTTCACGAAGCACACTACATTCGAGAACCACCTTTGCGAACCGAGAGAAAAATATTTTCTCTGAAAAACTCTCTACTTATCCCGAGGGGGTCGAGGTCTATTTATAGGTGATTCCACTGACCCTCGAACCTTCCACACGAAGTCAACACCACGTCATCTCAAATCACGAAGCTCCGAAGTTCCCATCGAAATTCTCTCAAAATCGTGAATCACCACGACAAATTTCTGATTGCGGAGCTCGTCGTAATTGCAAAGCGTTCCTTCATTTCCTTTGTGCCTTTTCCATGAAGCTCCCTTGCAAAGCCCTTCACCGTCACGATGCGCTTCAACCTCTGCTATTAGCGAATCTTGTCGTAATCGCGAAGCATCACCGTCAACATTCTTCTGGTCTTAACGAAAGCCAATCCATGTGGCCTATCTTCATGAAAGTCACACCATTTCCATATTTAAATTATATCTTCAAGGAAATCATATTTTCATGATGCTCTCCAAAAATCCAAATTTTGGACCCCAAAAATTTAGCAACCACTAGAAAACGACGCCACCTTGTATCTGTTCTTTTATACCACCTCCAAATCATAAATTCCTTTGTCATGGTTCTTTGTTAACATGGATTGTCAAAAAAATCTCTAGAACTTGACAATTCACCATAGAAACATGCTTTTTCAACAAACACAATCAACCCAAAAATGATGCAATGTTACCTTGAGGGATTTTTTACCAGCAATTATATATTTTTTCTGTGAAATAGAGAAAGTATATCATAACATTACTTATACATCTTTCCAAAGGGTTTATTTTGTCCAAATAAAAGCTAATAACAACACTAAGGATTTTATGTGCACTTCATTATAGTTTAGAATACTATATGGATGTCAAGAAACCATGAGAAAATTAATGATATTGATATCTATTTGGATCCATTTATTAATGGATCCAAAACAAGGATTGGATGTGCATCACTCACAAAGTTAATAACAAAATTAAGGATTCTTTGTGTACTTCACTACTGTTGGTTAACTACCGATTAACATAGCATCCAACCTGAACTTCCTAGCTGGTGTCCCCATGATGCTCTCATCCCACACACACTCGCCACCGTATCTATAATATCACCATTAAACATTCAATTTTCCTTCTCTTCCTCACAATTTTATTCATTATTTAAAAAAGTGGGCATATTTTTCCTCTATAGCATTTTTGATTCTCATGTTGCTTCTTAAATCATATGTGTTTTCCACAAAACCTTTACCCAATGAATTATCTTATTCTATAAAATGTTCTCTCTAGGTTCAAGAATCTAATTAGTTTGTTTCTCTCTATGTGTGGGATGATATCATCACGGGGACACCGAGTATGAAGTTCAGGTCAAATTCTATGCTAAGTAGTAGTTAAAAAATAGAAATGAAGTGTACAGAGAATACTTAGTTTAGTTATTAGCTCTGTGAGTGATGCACAACCAATCCTTGTTTTGGAACCATTGATCAATGGAACCAAATAGACATCAATATTATTCCAACTATTTCAGATTAATTTTTCTTGAATTACAATAATGTAAACATGAATAGAGGATTTTAAAAGGTTCGTCTTTATGATCTCTTATAAGCTT
This sequence comes from Viscum album, assembly GCA_963277665.1. NCBI lineage: Eukaryota > Viridiplantae > Streptophyta > Magnoliopsida > Santalales > Viscaceae > Viscum > Viscum album. Next base: position 1,641,122,514 of record OY728163.1, on the reverse strand, counting down.
GATGAACTCTTTAACACCATCTTCATATTTGTTTGTCAAATGATTACCATGCATCCATTTTTAGTTCGTATCCATACTATTGGGTTCATAAAAGATTAATTTTATACAACATATAAATAAATACACATAAGATATTCATTATCAAAAGTGAAATTTATAGACAACTATAGTAAGGAAAACTCAACATTTGATTATTTCAAAGAATTTCAATATGTTGAAGAAAATGGGTAATTGAATTTAAGAAAATAATTAATCCACATAAAATCTTTCTTAAATCCCCTAAACAAATGAAAATATAATATAGTAAGTTAAGAAGTAATACGAAACTCCAATATGATAAAAAAGAATAATAAACTCTCATTTAATCAAATAGAAGATATAAAAATGTATTGGAACAAGTGATGTAGAAACCTAAGAAATTATTACATTTAAAATTAATGGTATATAAATATTTGAAAACATCTCAAGAATCTTGGGATATAATATCACCACACCGACCCATCCCAAGGAAGTTAAAGGTACTCCAACTATATGTAAAATTAGAATTTAATAATAGATTACATTAATAGAAATTACATCAAACAAACATATAATTTTATCATTCTTTAATTTGAGAATAATGTTTGTAAATTGAAAAAGGTGTTGTATGAATTTAAACAAGAACTAAGAGCTTGGTATTGAATGTTAGATAAATTATCAAAGAAACTTTAATTTAAAAAATAAGGAATTGATCATAAGCATTACATAAAAAATAATTTTATGGATGGATTGAAAGTGTTTATCAATGTGGATGACATAATATTTAGAGGTTCAAGAGATGAGTGATGATAATAATTTTCTACATTAACAATGACTAATGTTTAAATATTGATGATTAGTGAGTTTATATTTTCCTTCATTTATAGGAAACTCATGGAATTCATGGGATATTTATTTCCCCATCCATGTATGTGAGGAAAGTGTTTTATATATTTCAAAAGGAAGATTGAAAATCCATGTTGACACCCATTGAAAATTGAATAAAATTTTTAAATGTTGTGGGTGGAATTTCAATCTATATCATGATAGTGTCTAAGGAACATTATCGATTCCCCTCGGGCTTGCAATAAGCACCAGGGCAAGAAAAAAACACAATGGGAATGATTTGGACCAAAAAGTAAATAAAACTACTAGAAATAAAATTTAAATAAAAACTATAATGATGCATCCATACATTGGATTATCACACCAAACTAGATAATTAAAAAAAATATATGAAGCGATATAATATAAAAGAGATCACTTAACCTACCTTCAAATCCCTCACACAGAAAATCCCCAGTTTCACTTTATAAAATTTCACATGTATGGAATATATTGATAAAATAAAGAATAAAAAATATGTATGATAACTTTGGCCTATCAATTTGGTAAATGTAAAAAAAATAAAATAACCAACTAAACTTAATGTGACTATATGTGTTACCATCAAGTCTAGAAACAATAAACTCTCCATGAGAGATCAAGAGTTAAATCAAAACGAGAAACTAAGAAAATTAGAAGGTTGAAATCACTAATATACAATCATCAGACCACAAATAATGACATCGTTGAAAAAGAAATAAAAATTGAAACCAAAAAAAGAAGAAAATCTAAAGGATTACCTCGCTAGGTTGAAGAAAATCCAAGACCCTCTTCAGAAACCTTAATTGTAATTAAACATCGGATGTTGGATGAGATGTTAGAGCAATTGGAGGTAGTCGGGTGGTGTGATTCAAGATTCGATTCATTGAGGAGGAGCACTGACAACATGTGGCTTCCACAGAAAGATTCTAATATCAAAATGAGTTCGGAAATGGTTAGAATTTTTTAATTAGACTGGGACACTTTTATCAGCACTTATTACCTAAGCACTGATAAAATAACTCTTTATCAACGCCAAAATTATAGAGCTGATAATTTTTTATTTTATCAACACTTTGTTTCGCATTGATAAAGCCTCATTTTTATCAGTGTGGAAAAATGCTGATAAAGATGCTTTTATTAGTGCTTATTACTTAAGCACTGTTAAAAGATTTATAATTATAATTATAAATAAAAAATTGTAAATATTTATATATACTTAATAAATATATATAAATTTAAATATAGTAAATATATTCCTTTTTAAATATATTTATTATAATTTTATAATTATTTATTTATATTTATCGAAATATTTTTTTGAAAATAATATTTATATCATTATATATATTTATATAATTATACATATATTTATCTAATAAATATATATAAATTTAAATATAGTAAATATATTCATTATTTAGGTAAATTTATTTTAAATTTAATAATTATTTAAATATATATAATTATTTATTTATAATTATATAAATACTTTTAAAAAAATATTTATTTATTTATAATTATAAATATAAAATTTTATAAATATAGTAAATGTACATTTATAAATATATTTATTTATAAATATTTTTTTACAAATATTTTTTTAACATTATCAATGAATATCTTATTTTATGTGCATGCATATATGTTAAAAATGAGTGAAATTGAATAAATTAAGAATAATTACACTATAACAATATTGAAAAAATGTATAAGTTTTACATGTGTGCATTGTATTTAAAATGTATTAATTATGTATATGTGAAATCAATGTAACACATATTTTATATATGTTAAAATGAAAAATAAAACAAAATTTAACTATATATCGTGTACTATGCAATTAGTCAATATTTTTAGTTCATATTAATTTTTACTTATAAACCATTATTCAATAATTATATGACTATTTAATGTAAAGTACATAAATATTTTTTAATATATAAATCATATTTATATACATTAATATATATCTATATATTTAATATATAAAATTTAATAACATTAATTATTATAATTATCAAATTTATAAAATGTTAATATTTAATAATGTATAATCAATTTATTCATTTTTATCAGTAATTATTTAATTAATAAAAGTTGTATTATTTTTCTAATAAACTCAATTTTTTATTTTTTATTTATTTAATTATTTTATTTTAGTTATTCATACTTTTATCAGTGTTGATGAAATAAATATTTATCAGCACTAAAATAAAGCACTGATAAAGGTACCCTTTATCAGTGCTAAAAATAATGTGTTGATAAAGGGTATCCTTTATCAATGCTAAAAATAAAGCGCTGATAAAGGATACCCTCTATCAGTGCTAAAAATAAAGTGCTGATAAAGGATACATTTATCAGTGAAAAAAATTACTGATAAAAGGTTAAATTTATCAGCGCTTTCCTTAGTGTTGATAAATATTCCATTTATCAGCATTTTTTTGTAGCGTTGATAAATACTAGCGCTGTTAAAGTCCAGTTTTTAGTAGTTTCAGAAAGTGAAGGCTAAAAGGAAAATATCTAAGGGGATGATGCAACCATTACCCATACCAACATGAAAGTGGGAAAACATCATCATGGACTTTGTCTCCCAAATTTTGAAGACATGCAGAGGAAACAATGATATATGGGTTTTTTTGGATCATATTACAAAGACAACTCACTTTATCTCAATTCGAGTGGACTTCTCCCTAGATCCACATAGACAGATATACATAAGATAAGTGTTAAGGTTGCATGGAGAACCACTATCTATTGTATCCGATCAAGATCCAAGATTTCCCTCCAAGTTCTAGAAAAGTCACTAACATGATCTAAGAACTAAGATGAACTTCAGTACAACCTATCATCCCCAAAATGATGGACAACCTGATAAAACTATTCAGACATTGGAAGACATGTTGATATCATGTTCTATGGACTTGAAAGGAGGATGAGACCAACATCTACCTTCGGTTGAGTTCTCTTACAACAACAGTTTCCACTCGAGCATCCAAATGGCTCTATTCGAAGACCTTTATGGGAAAATATGTAGAACAAGATCATTCTAGGATGAATTCAGTGAATATAAGCTGTTAGGACCTGAAATAGTTGAAGAAATGTTAGATAAGGTGAAAACCATTCAGCAACACATCAAGGAATCCTAGAGTCAACAAAAAAGATATATAGAAAATAACCAACAAGACCGTGAGTTTAAGGATAGAGATATGGTATTCCTCTAAATATATCCCTAGAATAAGATCATGTGATTTGGGAAGAAAGGAAAGCTAAGTCCTAGGTACATCGACCCCTTTGAGATTCTTGGTCATGTTAGAGCTGTGACCTATTGACTAGAACTTCCTCCAACCATGTCTCAAGTGCACAATGTATTCCACATATCTCACTTGAGGAAGTATGTACTAGATACCTCACATGTACTGAATTCATAGGTGCTACAGTTTTAGAATGATATCTTTTATGAGGAGAAACTTGTGAAGATCTTGGACCATAGAGATAAATTTCTATGTAAAAAGACTACTCACCTAGTAAAAGTACTATGGCAGACCCATAAGTATGAAGAAGCAACATGAGAAGTGGAGGAAGCAAAGAAAGAGAAGTACCACCACCTATTTTCAACTGTATATGTAAAATGAAATTTTGAGGGTGAAATTTCATAAGGGGGGAAGAATGTAACAACCCAAAATTTTATTAATGTAAAATTCCAATCTTATAATTATTTCATATAGTATAATCATATAAAAACTCATTAAGAACACAATAAAATATTTATAAATTAAGAATGAATGAAATAAGAGGTATTTCTAGAGGTTAAGGAACCTATACCGATGAAATAGTAACTTGACCTTTGGAATAGTAATATGATCCTTAGGAATAGTTTATTAGCCAATATAATAGTAAACTCACATATAAAATTATAAATAAAAATTATCTATCTTATAAATAAAAATATTATATATCTATATCTCAGAATAAGTAAATAACTGTTTTTGAAATGATAATTAAGTGTTGGTATTTTTGTAAATTATAAATATTTAATTATAAATTTATAATTAATATAATGATTTAAAAGAGAATTTATTTTAATAAAATTTATTTATAAATTAATATTTTTTTTCTTATGATTATAAGATAATTTTATGAGAGCTTAAGTAATTTTTCAAAGTGTCATAAAATTGTTTATAATTTTAGAATCAATATTTTTTTGAATAAATGATTATTTTAATTAAAAATTAAATTTATCATATTTAAAAAATTATTTTCAAAAAATGGAGTTTATTTTTGAATTCTACACATTAAAAAATGGTTAGGGTGATTTTTTTGGAAATTTTCTAAAATAGTTGAATTTTTGGTGAATAGTGAAACACAGTAATTTACAGTATATATACATTAGAAGTTAAATAAAATATCACTTAAGTCATAACTGATGTAAGAACCATAATATTTAACCTTACTTCATTATTTTAATATATTTAGTGATAATACTCAAACTATTCATATTCTTGATCCAAAATAATAAACTAATGATTATAATACAGAGAGAACACCACTCTCCTCCTCTCTAAATACCATACCTAACCACCTATTCTCCTCACACCTTTAAAGATTTGAGCCTTGTAAAAATTATATCCAATAATATTCCCAATCCTGTTCCCCAAATCCAGGATCATTTGGTCTCAATAAAATACCAAAACCTTTTCCCTAAGGAGGTTCTTAAGGAGGAGAAAATCAAGAGGCAAATTCCTCTTTCCTTTTCTTTTATTTTCTTTTCAAGTTCTTTTATTTTATTATTATATACTCACCTACCCTCATAAAAATGTAATGATAACTCTAGTACCTTAGATATAATATAGTTTTATTATTCTAATGGAATAATCCATTATCAAACCCCTTCTCATATCCCTTTTATTCTAAAAATAAAAACGCCATTTGTGAGGTGTTAATTTATTACCTTCAAGGACGACAAATTTTCATTTTCCATTAATGAATTCAACGCTGATCATAAAGCCATTTCTATAGTTAAAAAAAATTCTAATATATTTATTACATCCTATGTAATTTTCTGTAACCATTATATACACATGATGTTAATTAATAAAACAAAATTAGTTTGTGATGATTGAAAAACCACCAAAATAATCTAAATGATTATCACTAATGTTTTGTCTAATGATTCATCCATAATACAAATAAAAAATGAATTATATAACCATTTAAACTTATTTATGTTAATTAATAATATATAACTTTAATTCTAGATATCTATTCCCATTTTAAATGAACTTCCATACTCACATACAAGTAAACCGATCAAGAAAACCAAGGAAACAAATGATCCCAAATGATAAACTTGTATCTTATAACTGATCAAAAAGACCATAAATTAAATTAATAAAAATATAATGAATCAAATAAATGTATAAAATGTTCTATATTTATTAATTAATGGATTTAATTTTATTATCCATGACATTAAGATCAAGCATAGAACACTTTCGCACATAAGGTAAGGGATCCTTTCTGAACCTCTATTTTTTACTTTGGGTTATGATTTATATCTATTTATACAATGTAAATATTATTTAATTTTATTAAATTATTCTACATCCTCTGTATATGTTCCAAAATAATGTATCTATATAATATCATCCTTATTTTATGGGGAAATACATGTTTTAAAAAGGTTCCCTTCTTAATTCTTCCCGATAAGAAAAACTGATACAAGGGAACTTCTCAATTTCTTAACCATTTCAAGTTCTCTCCATAATATTATTTAATACACCATTATTTTTCTAAAACCACTAATTTTATCTTGAAAAATATATTGGTTCATTTCTAGTTTTATACAAACAATTATGCCTTTTCCATTTTAAATAATCTTTAATATTTTTTAAAACTACACTAAAATGTTTTATTTATAAAGTTTCTTAAACACTATTTTTACATGTATTCAATTTAGTTTTAAAGAAATTATCATAATATATGACTATTTTTCCTTATTAATGTCCATGTATTATTTAAATCCTTTCTTTCATGGAAACCATTATGATACTCCCTTATGTCATGCCTTCTGACATGATTATGATACCCAATTCTTTCCATAGGTAACCCTTATGTTTATATTTGATTTTTTTATGTATCATTATTAATATGGAACATATATTCATGAACATTTTATGATGGGTGTTCCCAGATATCTCCCTAATGCATTGTGTAATGTTTAGTCTCATGATTTGTGATGTTGGGACAAGGAGTGAACCTGATTCCTTTATGGGACTTTGTCCACCATGTGATATATTCTTGGAAGTCAGCCTCGACTCATGTTTATTTCATGTTATATGTAGTTTCCAAATTCCTATTATTCTATGATTATATGTTCCCATGTTATACATTTCATTCTTCATTATTTTTATTCATGTTCAATGCCTTTTATTACATCATGTTATGCCTTCTAACCCATATGCTATGTTTTATTCCTATGATCATTCCATTACTTGGATTTTTAGCTCATCCATTTATTAATATATTCCCCATATTATCCTATGTAGAAGTATGATCTCAATTAAATTTAGGATCCCATTATGGAGATTAAATAAAAGATTTTTTTTTTATTTTAGTTTCATGATGTTTAATTATGTACCTAATCTTCAAAAGACACTAGACTTTACAATCCTTGGTTGTATTTGATGGTTAATTATGATTAAAATAATGCAATGATATGTGAAAAAAGGTAGGTCTATTGTAATTTAAGAGACAAAAATCCAAATGGGGTTATAAGAAAACCCCCCCATACTTAATGTAAACATTTTCCCTAATGTTTAACTATGGTGAGATAGATTCATGAAATATGACATGGGACTAGACCATGAAAGTAGTAAAATAATTTAATTAAGAAATAAGTGAAAATGGATATGAAAAATAATACTCCCCTGGTGATATATATCTCAAAATATAGAAACAAATTCATGGGATAGGCCCTAAAGTAGTAGTGATAATGCCAAGTGTATTTCAATGCTCCAAAAAACAAGTGACTATCAATGTAAATGAATAAAAATTTGCAGGAAATTCAAAAATACAACCGAGACACAAATATATATATATATATATATATATATATATATATATATATAAGAAAAAAGAAGTGTCATAAATAGTCACAAGGTGGCCTCAGTAAAGGAAATGTCTATAATTGTAGACTCCAACATATGGAGAAGTGCATCAGTGGAATCTGTAGCTGATGGGTCAGTTGTCTGCTATTGGGACTCAATAGAAATATTATAAAGAACAAGGTCCATGTATGCATTTGATTCATCCATTATATAAAGATGTCTCTCATCTATGGGAAAATAGGATGTGGCATGTGTGTCTAATGGTTTTGGGTCAATTGAAGGGTTTGAGGGTGGCATGAAGAATCTACCTAACTGGTGAAAAATAGTCCCATGGTCACCTAAAGATGGGTAATATTTCTCTAAATATGATCTAAATGCTGATCTGTATGATTTAACAGAGTGAGAACCAATAAATCAACCATGGGTATGAGTGGTGGTGGGGATGTGGATGGGTTTAATGTGGGAGGCACAGTGGTGGGAGGGTGGAATAGGATTGGGTGGAAGAATAGGGGGTGGATGAATGTGGTGGTGGTGGGGCCACATGTGGAGTTGGTGGGGGTACTAGATCAAAAGAACCCTTAGGGGAATCAGGGTACTCATCTACTTTAGTAGGTGAATGGAACTCTTTTATTAGGGAATAAGTGTTTTCATACTTCCGAACTATCCCCATGAAAATAATCATGAGAAAATATATATATTTAGGGGAACTTAAGAGATCATGAGGAGTAGAGGTCTCAAAAACCCATATGCGGTGCGATAATCAGGTGGTGTAAAATTCGTTGTTCAGGTTACTCTGATGGCCTATAAACATGGAATGGAAGTATTAGGTGGAAAAATTGGGGATACCAATGTAGTCATATTATAAAATTCATGTAAGGATCTCGATATCCCTCATGGATATGCCTCTTATATCCTTATGGCATAGAAACAAGATTTTGATGTAAGAATGGTAGATGTGGAAGAAGTGAGGGGATAGGATTAGGGTGGTCTTCTATGAGGTGTGAGTATACCAAAAATTAGGTCCAACAAGCTCCCACCACATAGTGAGAAAATCATGTATATTAGGGCGAGTAAGGGTGAAAATGGGGGTGGGGTGGTGGGATGGGGGTATAAACGACACCCTCAACCGAACTCTCCCATGGTGAGAGAGAATGGCCATCCACTAAGGTAGAAATGGATAGGTCTCTTAGTGTTTCTTTGGTCCACCTGATATGATGGTCCATAAAACTAAAAAGTGGATGAAAACTATGAAAATAAATCTAAAAAGACAGGAGTGCTGACATGAATAATGTTAAGTATATAGGTGTGGTCCAAAAGCTCCTTCATCTCAACCATATGTAAAAACCACTATATAATGTGTGTATTAATAAACTGACCACTCAACTAAATCATACAATGTGATAATCATCATTGTCGATCACTGGATGAGATCTGAGCATTAAAGATGGGGAAGGGGTATGGATGAGTATCTTGAGCCACTGGAGGTGTTCTAACACATGCCCCAACTAAGAAGTAGATGTCTGGGATATTGTAGTAATTGGTGGAGGAGGTGGTGCTATAAGTGCTGCAATAGCTGGTTCTCTAGAGGTGGATATAGATGGAAGATTTAATGATGCTACCTCAGGAGGAAGAACCTCTATATAACACAACTATAAAATTGATAGGTCAACTGCTAGATTCTCCAATAACTCCAAGGAGTCTCTCTATGGTGTAGGTTTATCCTTTTTTGATGAAGTGGCATGACTCTTCTCACCTGAAGTAGAGTGATCCTAGTTTTCCCTAATCCTAAAGAAATGAAAATAAAAATTAAAAGGAAAATAAAATAAAAGAAAAGGTAGAAATATCTATATTTATAAAGCACACAACATGTTGTTTTAGATTAAATAGTGTGTAAAGTAAACATGGGATCAACCCAAGTATTCTGGACACAAAACTCATACAATCCATGTAAACATAGTGAAAATGTATATGAAATGTTTGCAGTGAATACATGTTTCATATTAGCAAGTGGAGCTTAGGTCATGTGTCGTGGGTAAATGACAAGTGACATATCCAAGTAGGTAGTGAACACACACAATGTGTACAAAACATACACACCATATTTTAGAATATGGTTAACCTAGATGTTCCTTGTATGTACATGACATGTGGTATTTTAGGATAATAAAGAAATTACATGATGTATACCGAACGTACACGCTGCGTGTTTAAAATTATTTACCTGAGTCATGTAATGTAAGTATATGACATGTATCTATCCAGGAAAAGGATATGAGTACACAATGTATACCAAATATATATTTTATAATAGATCAACCTAGTTTAATGCATAACATTATATTAACTAGCCCATAAAAAGGATCAAGGAATGTTCTTGATCACCATGGGATGAAGACAAGCATCTAGGTATAAAAAAAAGAGATTTGAATGATTTCACCCTCATTAGACATATGATAAGATAAAATCAAATAGAGTACACAAAAAATAAATAGAATATATCATATGTCAACAAAAACCAAAATGGTTACATCCAACATCTAGATAATAGGGCCTCATCAAGTAGTTTAAAGAACAAACAAACATGGAACCTGAAACAACCCATGGTTCCATCTCCGTGTGGCCGAACATCACCCCCCCAACCCACTAAAGATGAAACATGATAAAGAAGATTCATACTCTACATGACACTCTTCCCATTACCTATATCCTGAAAAACCAAGCCTACGAACACACAAATTCAAAAATAGGATGTGACCACTAAAGATCAATAGGATACCACCAAAGAATCTATAAAATGTTTATCTACATGAATCCATTAGTTATTATTTTAAAAAATATTTCTAAAACACTTTGAAATAAATTATTTTCTATATAAAAATGATCCCTTTGGTTTTATTTTAAAAAACATTCCATTCCTTTAAAAAAACATACCATATTAAAATAAAAAAAACAATTCATATAAAATTTATAATGGCATAAATCGATAATATAAAATAGTTTTCAGGAATCAATAAACATAACAAGCTCAAGTGGTGAAATAATCACATCTAAAGATCATGAATATAATGTAATATCAAAGAAACCAAGAGGGAAAACCATGACATAATGGTGTAAATAACCAAACTGCTAAGACATCAAAAGAATCACTAACTATAACACATGAATCCTAATGTTCAAGAACCTTAGTCCCATGGAAAGTCTACTGCTATTCTCCATAACATAAATAGAACTTCTGCTAGTGATAGACAGCTCCACTAGGTCATATCTTTGTTTAGTTTTCCCCTATACCCCAAGGTCTCCCTAGTATTCCATCACATTACATTTATGTTCAAGGAAAATAAACCATGTTTCATAAAACATTTTCCAAGTCCCAAGACATTTAAAATACATTCCCATATTTTATAAAATTTTTTATATAGTGATCCATGCTGATTTCATGATTGAAAAACCATTTACACTTTTAAATTCATCTTTTAGGAATTAAAAAAAACACACAAGGTGCATAGTTTGGTTTCCATCAAAAACCATTTCTTAGAAAAAAAATCTCAAATCCATCAAAGATCACAATAACCTCTCATGAATTTAAAAAAATTAATTTCATAATTTAAGACCAAATTAATTTCAAATAATACAAGGCATGATAAGGGATATACCATATGAAAAATACACCTACCTTAAGAATGATGAGAACAATATCTCCTTCAAAATTGGTGGTGGGAAAAGAGGATATTAGGTCCTCAAAAACCTATATCTAAGAGAAAAACCATCAATTCCCCATAAAATCCACTAGATCCAAAAATTACACCCCAATTGGGTTCTATCATAACAAGAGGAATGGAGATCAAGAAGTGATATAGATAAAGGAGGAGAAACCAATAGGAAAACTGAAATTACCTATAAGAGATCCACCAAGAATAATCAAGGATCATAAAGTAACTAAAGGAGAGATCCTTTGGAGTTTCAAGGAGGGTATAGTTTGAGTTAATGAAAAATTAAGGGGTGATTAGAGATTAAAATAACCAAGGACATCAGGGTAATTTTACATTTTAAAAATTTCAAATATGGGAACATGTTTAGGATACATGGTTTAACAAAAATTATTCCACTTGATTGGTTTCCAATATCCTTTGAAAACCAAGTCACACGGTTACCTGAAAAAAATCATATGGTTTGAAAAAATGTTCTCAAACCATGCGAAAAACACTAAAAAAAATTCCAAGAACACACATGGTTTGTTTGGTGACTCACATGGTGAGAATAACCATTATCAAATCATGAAAAATTCCACCAAAAACCATAGAGTAAAATAGCACAGTTACCAAATGGTTATTACTAACCATGAGCATAAACTGTGTTCCTGACATGTTTTCCTTGAAACTTCAAATTTTCAACTCTCGACTCCCGAAAAACTCTAAATCCTAACAAGAGATAAACCAAGATAAAAAACTAAACATACCTATGAGTAAAATATCATGAAAATTCTATCCACCATAAAAACTTTCTATCCCTATAAAGGTAAATTTTCACAAACCTAAGAAAAGATACGTCCATTATTGCATCATCAAGGAATCACACTCTAATGTATCATATATGTACCTACCACACTACCATATCACCTAGACCAATGTGATCATATTTCCACAAAACACCTTATCACATCAGTACACTATCTAAATAGGCCTTTTAGTCACTGATGTGTCGAGTTCAATCTCAATTTTCTCCCACTCAATCACATGGGATGAATCCAACTGATACTTCTTCAGCTAGAAAATATGGATCATATTATATATATTTGTCAAATGAGCAAGAAAGGCCAAACGATTAGCACCATCCTAAGTTGATATATAATCTCAAATAGTTCAATATATTGAGGTTCTAACTTACTCTTCTTCCACAAACTTCTATGTCTCAATTGAGGTGAAACTTTGAGAAAAACTCAATCACCAACCTCAAAGTTCAATAAATGATTACCCTAATCATCATAAGATTTCTAGATACTATGAGCTATTTTTAGCCTCTTCCTGATCAACTGCGTGATCTGTATCATCTCCTGGATGATGCTCGGTCCAACCAAGGACCATTCTCTAACTTTTTCCCAATAAAGAGGAAATTTTCAAGTCCTCCCATACGATTCCTCATAATGTTACATTCAAATCGAAGTATGATAACTCTTATTATAGGAAAACTCTAATAAGGGAAGATGTTTCTCCTAAAATCCACTGAAGTCAAGCACACATCCTGAAGTATGTATTTATGAATCTTGATGGCCTGATCAGTATGGACATCCATATGTGGATGATAAGTTATTATCAACTTCAATATAGAACCCATAAATATCTAAAATCCACTCTAGAATCAGAATGTAAAGTGAGGGTCTCTATAATAAATTATAGTTAATGGAACACCATGATGTCTAAAAATCCCTCACACATACAAGTGCCTAAAATTGTCTACCTTAATCAACTCCTTAATAGGTATAAAATATACTAATTTTTTTTAGTTGGTTGATAATCACCCATATCACATATTTAACATTTGGAGTTTGAGGTAGCCCAATCACAAATTCCATGGCTATCTTATCCCATTTATACATGAGAGTGGGTAAAGGTTGCAACAAACCAAAATGAAATTGATGTTCCACCTTAATTATATGACATGTGAGACACCAAGATACAAAACCTGCAATTGATCATCTCATCCCTAACCACCAGTATTGACATCTCAAATCATGGTAAATAATGATAGATCTAGGGTTCACTAACCAACTCTATTAGTGTTCACTATCCATAAAATTCTGCCTTAAGTCTACCATAAAAACCATTTTGCCTCTGAAGTGAAACACTCCATCAAGATATCAAGACAACTCAATCAAGGTATCCCTACAATAAATATTCTTTCTAAAACACTAACACTCCAAATCCTTATTCTAACCAAGTCAAATATGACTATCCATAAATGATCCAGCTTGAGTATAGGATAAGAATACATGTTTTCATCTCTTAATTCATTAAAGTGAATCTCATAAAACAATATCATCAAGAAACACTCTTCCCCTAATTCCTTTATAGCCCGAGTTAGTGTAACACCACAATATTTCATAGTACCTTATCTCATTAAAGTAATTCAATAGCTTACGCTACACACAACACTGAGTTCGAGCGCACCACAACTTACCAAACTAGCCATTCAAAAAGTGGTTATGAATAGTATTAACTTAATTTTGAATATTATACACTCTATATAATTTTAACATACATATTATTTATTTCTTGGACATAATATAAGAACAAATTCATTTTTTTAGATAAAATAAGTATTTTTCAAAAAAATGCAATTTTACCGCCTTTTAATGGCGAACCCTTTTTAAAACCAATATTTGACACTTTTATATATTCAATTTAATGAAATTAAATTATTCTTTATAAGCAGGACATAAAAATTTATTTTGGAAAAATTTTTGGTACTTTTCTGATAACTTTCATATTTTGATGAATAGTGAAAAATACTATGTTTTAATTGAAAAAAACTTTTTTAATCAAAATAACTTATAGTGTTAAATTATGAATTTGATTTTTTTTGAAGTATAATTAGATTATATTTTTATCATTTAATACAATGTAGTTCATTATAAGTAATTTCACATTTAAATTTGACATAAACGCATGTCAATCTTTTAGTAGTTTTTACTTTTTAAAAACCCGCTTTTTGGATTTGACAACGGGAATTAATTTTGAATTAATTTCTGCCACTTAGGTGTTTTGAATTTTTAAAAATGTATTCCATATTTGGAATCATGAGGTAAAAATTGTGTAAATAGGTAATTTTTATTTTTAGACATTATGAATATTTACTTCAGTAAATATTTTATTTACCATGGTTAAAGGGTAAATCTGGTAAATAAGGGTAAACACATATTATTATAATAATATTAAATTACCCTAACATGTATCCTGTTTCTATTAGTTGATACATATCCGACCACGGGAATCCTTGGGTCAATTTTGGGACAACTTGTAGCCACTTGAGAGTGATAATGACACTTTATATTAATTAATTTAAAGTAAATACAAAAATGACATAAACATATATCTTTTAGTAAAACAATTTTTACAAGGTGTTATATAAGATATATTTTCAACTATAAATATTCATTAGAAAGATAAAAATATTTCATACATAATTGTATTTTATTTTTAAATTTTATACATTAAATAATCAAATTTATTTATTACACAATGATGATGCAGTAATTACCTTATTAATGAATGAATCAAATAAATAATATTATAAATATTAAAATAAATATAATTTAAAAGTTTTTATGACATAAAAGAATTTTATAGGTGAATATGACATGTTAGGATTGATTCAATGTATCTTTTTTGAAGTAATCAAGTTGTGATGACTTTCACATAAACCAAATACTAAATAGTGTCAAATTTGACATAAATGAGTTTTTAAAACAAATATTATATTATTAAATTATATAATATTCCTAAAAATCTAAGGTTTAGAAAAAGGGATTAAATAATATTATATATGTAATTAATGAACCACTTTAGGTTATATTGGAAGTTTAGAGTAAGTTTATTAACCATATAGTGTAAGAATACAAGAAGACACGGTAAAAGTTAAACTATTTAACTAAGAGTTAAATCTAAAAGATAAGGTTAATATGGTGACCTAAACCTATCTAAAACCTATTTTTTGAGTGGTTTTCGACCCATACCCACCTTATACTGTAAATAAATCATTTTGGAGCCATTAGAAACAGAAAATGATTTTATTATAAAATAATATTTTAAACTATTCCTAAAGTGACCCTCACCTCTCTTATAAAAGGAAACTTTTCCTTATCTCAAAATCACACCTCCAAATCCATTTGACTCGGACAAAACCTTAACAAATATCCTCTAAAACTACCTAAAATTAACCTATAGTCCTTAATTTGACCATAAAGCCAACCTAAGGATCCATTTTAATCAACTCAAAAGGAAACACCCAAAGAAGAGGTAATAATTTCACCACCCTCTTTCAAGTTCTTTTCTTCTTACACATCCTCTTTCTTTGTTGTTTCCACACCAAAATAATAAATCCAGTACCTTATAAATACCATGATGTTATTATAAATATGTTACAACCATATTTATCATTCTATTCATCCTATGAATGATAATGTCACCATGCGTGCTTACGTATGGCTTACTGTCTCTACGCCGTGGTGTAATTTGTTATTCAAAAATATGTTATTTGGATGGATATAATGATGAGTAATATGTATATAAATAATGAAAATAACATGATAATGTATCTATAAAATTAATATACCATCCAATTAAAAACCATTTAATAATTAAGGAAATTACATCGTCGCTTGTGTGTACGTACGACTTACTGTCTCCACAATGCAATGAGATTCATTTCCACATTCACCATTCAACGATGATTATAAAAATATATATTATTAATAAGTATGTAATATATGACATATTAATTATACTGAATATATATATATATATATATATTTATGTATGTACTTACATATATCTTATTCACTTACTTCTATTAAATACGATATGAAAATGGAAACATCGTTTATGAGTACGTACGACCTACCATCTCCATAAATGGTGTTTTACATTTCATATATCTACCTACTACACATATTTATATTCTAAATATATATGATATATAAATCATGTGTTATATTCTAGAAGTATTTAAATCACGATCTAAATGATACGATCAAGAATAACAAGTTAAAACACGTACAACAAAGAAATCGATTATTACCCAAAATGATAATTTAACATGGAAATCATTATTAAATGGGTAATATAAAGTCATAAATGAATCATGTATGATATAATAAATATGAATATGGTTTTGGTATAATTTAATAACATACTATCGCCATTATATAGGAGTTTAAACGTACCCTCAACCAAAGAAAATTGCAAGGTAAGAGTTATTTCCTCAATCTCATTATTATATGAGATTGTTTATATGTAAGTATTTAATGGGACATATTTATCATCGATACCCATATTACATAATTTTTTTTCAAAAGGAATATTTTAAGGTTTTATGGGAGGCTCTATTTAACTAGATCAGCATTTTAAATGTTTTAAAGATTTATCTTTCTAAATCCTTTTAATTAATGTCCATGTTTTCAAAATGATTTTAAGGATTTATTTACATGGACATGAATGTTTTGAAATGATAATTATTTTCAAAAGTTTCAAAGTGGTATGGGACACTTTTATTCAAAATTCTCTTTTAAATTACTTACTTTATAAATGTGTGACTTTTAAATGTTTTCAAGAAAAATGGATATTTCTCTCAAAGAGGTTTACAAATTATTTTCATCTATGTCAACATACTTTGATGGATTTTAAACTTTTTTGAAGTTGATTTATTATGATAAAAATATTCCATATTGTATTGAAAGTTTTGTGATATATTTGACTGTGGATGTGTTATTTTTATACCATTCATGGTTTATGGTTAAAGTATTTACATTTCATATGCTAGTTTTAATATGAATGTTTATGTTATATTTCAACCTTTTCATATGAGGAATGTATTGGACTTAGTATGTGATGGGTGGAGCTCTCTATAGCTCCTCGATGAATCGGTAGGGCTCATGAGACAATTAGATGTGGAATTGGTTGAGGCCTTTCCCAATTCAATACATGGCTTTGGTCGAGGCCTTAATCATTTTTAGATGTCTTGGCCGAGGCCTTTACAAAATGTTTCAGAATGTATGGCATTATACGTTCCCTTATTATGAAAATTTTATTGATGGTTCATGTGGTTATTTGACTAGTAGAATTCCCATGACTATGTTTTATTATGGAATTATTTACTCATCTCATATTCCTGCTATAAAATGTTCATGTTTATTATTTGTAAAGTCATGTGTTTTAAATTATTCACCATGCCTAATGTTTATGTTATCTTCCACTGTATTGCTTACCCTTACTGAGAATTTGAGCTCACCCCTTTCTTAGGTTTTATTTTCCCAGGATTCCAAGAAGTGTATTATGATTGATAAGTATGGTTTAGCTAGGGGATTAATGGCGTTATCAAAGGATCATTTATGTTGTGTTTTATTTTTCTAATGTGTAATGTAACGTTAATGTATGAAATATATTTTCCAAGATTGCTAAACTGATTGGTCCTTCAGGACTTGATTCCTTATAATCATACTGATGTATTAAAATAATTCACTAGCTTTGGGCTTCTGGGGTCGGGACATTACAGTTGGTATCAGAGGAAGTTTAGAAAAAACCTTGGTAATATATTTATATAAACTTTGATTAGAGAACATTACCCTAAGATAGACTTTGAGGATTAGTATAGAAGAACTTCCTAGAATTTTGGTAATGGAGAGATTTTGTGTATTTTTCAAGAAATACATCCCTATCTAGATAAGAGCAGGTAGAGGAGGCTCTGGCACAAATTTACCTAGGAGTGAAAACTCCGACAAGGAGTTTCGAGCTTGACCCGGGGTATCCTGGTATACGACAATGGGCTTTGCTGCACTCTTGGTTACAACACTCTCGGGGGATATGCTTAGGATAATTCACATTTTCTTTACAAGCCATTATGAAGGATTTAGGAGTAAATACTTCCTCAAAGAAAACATTTTATGATTATAAATCATATGCATAATCTTTTCAATTTACGTTAGGTATTTTACAAGTTTGGAATTATGAATTGCGATTCATAAACTAACCTAGTGTATTCCATTGTTTAAAAATGGCACCTAGTAGAAGGAATGATAACTCCATTAATACGCATGATCCAAAGAGTAAGAAGGATCATATCTTTCATGGTATTAAGCCAACATTTAGAAAGGAAATAGTCTTCCACGTATTATCATCATATGAAGAAATAATATCATGTTCTAATAAGATAAGTAAAGAATTTTCTGAGTCCTATGGATTTGAAGGGAAGACAAAGAAGAAAAGGATGGTAGAGAGAATGATGGATAAAGGGAATAAGGGAAAGAATGATTTTCTTATATGTGATAACTGTGGAAAGAATCACCATGGTAAATGTTTGAAGGGAATGTGAGTTTGTTATAAGTGTGGAGAAAAAGTACACTGAGTACGTGATTGAAAGGGTAAGAAAAAGGTTTCAAATGTATAATGCTTCATCTGTAAGGATTTGGGACACTACGTGAAGAAGTGTCCAAATCATCAGAGTATACCCTAAATACTGTTATTGGATAATAATCAAGTTATGATACTACCGAAGATGAAGAGGAATGATTAGATTTCTTATATTGTTTTTAAAGTATTGTGTCATTTGAGTATTGTATTAATGATGTACATGTTATAATAATTATAGAGTATAAAAGGATTGTACTGTAGTACTATTTCATTAAAAAACTTGAGATTGTGTGGAACCAAGAAAAGTGAATCAATAGCAGGTTAATTTTTTTGGAAAATATATGGTTGAGAGAAAGATAAACCATAATATGGTTCTAATACTGAGGTAGTGATTTTGGAATAATATATGATTGATTTGGATAAATTATATTAGATATTCTTGACTATCTTGAAACTGATTAATGATTTGTATATTCCATCATTGTTAGAGTTTACAACATTTTTTTGATAGAAGGAGTATATCCCGTATTCCATAAGAAATAAGGGAGCATGAATGTAATCAATAAGGTTTTATGGTAATTTAGGGTGTTACATTGTTTTAAAAGAATACACGATGAATGTATTCACATGTTATTATGTGGAAAAAAGGATCTTCATTGTGTTTACCTTCCTTATAAATTTTGGACTGTGAGTTTGGGAAAAAGTTTTTTGGATAAGTCTAAAGGTTGGAATCAATTATGTTTTACATTGGATACTATTGTTAAGGTTAAATAATTTCATGAGATTATTTTTGGATTGTCATAAAAAGGACAACCTAGAGGTCGGGTGACAACCCGTCGCGTCCAACAAGGCCGTGAGACTTGAACCCGCAACCGAAGGGAAAAAAGGGTGCATCACCTACCACTGGCCTACATGATGTCCTGGTTTGTACAATGAAGTTTTTTTAAATATTCTGACAAATGAATTATAAATTCACTATTTTTGGAACCCTATACAATTAGGATAAATATAATATTTTTGAATTCTATTATCTTTTGGAGTGAAAGATGAGTTTGTGGTAGGAATTAGTTGAAGGATGATACTCTACTTGTCAAGTATATTTTTTTCCTCTTATTATATGGATATATCAATTCTTAAAATTTAGGGAAGGGATCTTAAAACCAAAAATGTGTTATCCTAATACCTTATGTTTTGTTGAACTGATGATATTTTAAATTATCATAGATTTATGACTTTGAGGCCCTCAATTTTACACTTCTTTGTGATTGATGACCTCAATCACTACCTATAAATATTTACGTTTTCCTCCAATTATGTGTCTATAATTTTCACAAATTTTCCCATAATCGATATCATAATTTGGTGGTGACATTTTCATTTACCTTTCCCTCTTATTAAGACTAAATTTTATTAACCCAATTTCTGATGTGGGTTTTCCACAAAGGTATTTTTCTATTTTTAACCTTTTATTTTCAAAGAAAAATTTCAAATTATGAGGACTCAATTTACTGAAGAAAGGGAGAATGTAACACCCCAATATTTCATAGTATGTTATCTCATTAAAGTAATTCAATAGCTTACGCTACATGCAACACCGAGTTCAAGCGCACTACAACTTACCAAACTAGCCGTTCAAAAAGTAGTTATGAATATTATTAACTGCATTTGGAATATTATATATTATATATAATTTTAACATCCATATTATGTGTTTCGTGGACATAATATAAGAACAAATTCATTTTTTAAATAAAATAATTATTTTTCAAAAAAATGTAATTTTACCACCTTTTAATGGAGAACCCTTTTTAAAACCAATATTTGACACTTTTATATATTCAATTTAATAAAATTAAATTCTAATTTATAAGCGGGTCATAAAAATTTATTTTGGATAAATTTTTGGTTTGTTTCTAATAACTTTCATATTTTGATGAATAGTGAAAAATACTATGTTTTAATTAAAAACAACTTTTTTAATCAAAATAATTTATAGTGTTAAATTATGCATTTGAATTTTTTTGAAGTATAATTATATTATATTTTTATCATTTAATAAAATTTAGGTTATTATAAGTAATTTCACATTTAAATTTGATAAAAACACATGTCAATATTTTGGTAGTTTTTACTTTTTAAAAACCCACTTTTTGACTTTGACAACATGAATTAATTTTGAATTAATTTTTTCCACTTTGGTGTTTTGAATTTGGAAAAATGGATTCAATATTTGGAATCAGGAGGTCCAAATTGTGTAAACATGTAACTTCTATCTTTAGAAATTATGACTATTTACTTCAGTAAATATTTTATTTACCATGGTAAAAGGGTAAATCTGGTAAATAAGGGTAAATAAATATTATTATAATAATATTAAATTACCCTAAAATGTATCCTATTCCTATTGGTTGATAAATTTATGACCATGGGAATCCTTGGGTAGATTTTGGGACCACTTGGTGCCACTTGAGAGTGATAATGACATTTTATATTAATTAATTTAAAGTTAAGACAAAAATGACATAAACATATATCTTTTAGTAAAACAATTTTTACAAGGTGTTATATAAGTTATATTTTCAACTATAAATATTAATTAGAAAGGTAAAAATAGTTCCTACATAATATTATTTTATTTATAATTTTTTTTTCATTAAATAATTAAATTTATTTATGAAATAATTATGATGCAGTAATTACCTTATTAATGAAAGAATCAAATAAATGGTATTATAAATATTAAAATAATATAATTTCAAGGTTTTTAATACGTACATTAATTTTCTAGGTGAATATGACATATTAGGATTGATTCAATGTATCGTTTTATAAGTAATCAAGTTGTGATGACTTCCATATAAACCAAATACTAAATAGTGTCAAAATTGACATAAATGAGTTTTTAAAACAAATATTATATTATTAAATTATATAATATTCCTAAAAATATAAGGTTCAGAAAAAGGGATTAAATAATATTATATATGTCATTAATGAACCACTTTAGGTTCTCTTTGAATTTTAGAGTAAGTTTATTATCCATATAGTGTAAGAATACAAGAAGACACGGTAAAATGACACTCAGCTCTCTTATAAAAGGGCACTTCCCCTTCTCTCAAAATCACACCTCCAAATCCATTTGGCTCAGACAAACCCTACCCAAATATCCTCCCAAATTCCCTCAAATAAACCTATAGTCCTTACTTTAATCAAAAATCCAACCTAAGGATCCCTTTTGATCAACTCAAAAGGAAACACCTGAAGAAGAGGTAATAATTTCACCACCCTCTTTCAAGTTATTTTCTTCTTCCACATCCTCTTTCTTTGTTGTTTCCATACCAAAATAATAACTCCAGTAACTTATACATACTGCGATGTTATTATAAATATAGTACAACCATATTCATTATTCTATCCATCCTATGAATGATAATGTCACCATGCGTGCGTACGTACGACTTACCGTCTCCACGCCGTGGTGTAATTTGTTATTCAAAACTATGTTATTTGGATGGATATAATGATGAGTAATATGTATATAAATAATGAAAATAACATGATAATGTCTCTATAAAATTAATATACCATCAAATTCCACACCTTTTAATCATTAAGGAAATGACATCGTCGCTCGTGTGTACGTACAACTTACCGTCTCCACAACGCGATGAGATTCATTTCCACATTCACCATTCAATGATGATTATAAAAATATATATTATTAATAAGTATGTAATATATGACATAATAATTCAAATAAACATATATATATATATATATATATGTGTGTGTGTGTGTGTGTGTGTGTGTGTGTATGTACTTACATATATCTTATTCACTTACTTCCATTCAATACGATATGAAAATGGAAACAACATTTATGCGTACGTACGACCTACCGTCTCCATAAATGGTGTTTTACATTTCATATATCTATATACTATACATATTTATATTCTAAATATATATGATATATAAATCATGTGTTAAATTATAGAAGTATTTAAATCATGATCTAAATGATACGATCAAGAATAACAAGTTAAAACATGTACAATAAAGAAAGTGATTGTTACCTGAAATGTTAATTTAACATGGAAATAATTATTAAATGGGTAGTATAAAGTCATAAATAAATAATTTATTATATAATAAATATGAATATGGTTTTGGTATAATTTAATAACATACTATGGTCATTATACTGGAGGTTAAACGTACCCTCGACCGAAAGAAATTGCAAGGTAAGGGTTATTTCCTCAATCTAATTATTATCAAAGATTATTTATGTGTAAGTATTTACTGGGACATATTTATCATCGATACCCATATTACATAAAAATGTTTTCAAAAGGAATATTTTAAGGTTTTATGTGAGGGTCTATTTTACTAGATCATCATTTTAAATGTTTTAAATATTTATCTTTCTAAATACTTTTAATTAATGTCCATGTTTTCAAAATGATTTTAAGGATTTATTTATATGAAAATGAATGTTTTGAAATGATAATTCCTTTAAAAAGTTTCAAAGTGGTATGGGACAATTTGATTCAAAAATCTCTTTTAAATTACTTCATTTATAAATGCGTGACTTTTAAATGTTTTCATGAAAAAGGGATATTTCTCTCAAAGAGTTTTACAAATCATTTTCATCTATGTCAACATCCTTTGATGGATTTTAAACTTTTTTGAAGTTGATTTATTATGATACAAATATTCCATATTGTATTGAAATTTTTGTGATATATTTGACTGTGGATGTGTTTTTTTATACCATTCATGGTTTATGGTTAAAGTGTTGACATTTCGTATGCTATTTTTAATATGAATGTTTATGTTATGTTTTATCATTTTCACATGAGGAATGTATTGGACTTAGTATGTTATGGGTGGAGCCCACTATAGCTCCTCGGTGCATCAGTAGGTCTCATGATACAATTAGACGTGGAATTGGATGAGGCCTTTCCTAATTTGATATATGGTTTTGGCCGAGTCCTTAATCATTTTTAGACATCTTGGCTGGGGCCTTGACAAAATGTTTCAAAATGTCTGGCATTATATATTCCCTCATTATGAAAATATTATTGATGGTTCATGTGGTTATTGGACTATTCGAATACACATGACTATGTTTTATTATGACATTATTTACTCATCTAATATTCCTTCCATAAAGTGTTCATGTTTATTATTTGTAAAGGCATGTGTTTTAAATTGTTCACCATGCCTAATGTTTATGTTATCTTCCACTGTATTGATTACCCTTACTAAGCATTTGAGATCCCCCATTTCTTATGTTTTATTTTCCCAAGATTCCAAGAAGTGTATTATGATTGATAATCAGGGTTTAGCTAGGGGATTAATGGCGTTCTCAAAGGATCATTTATGTTGTGTTTTATTTTTCTAATGTGTAATGTAATGTTCATGTATGTAATCTATTTTCCAAGACTGCTAAACTGATCGGTATTTTGGGACTTGATTCCTTGTAATAATGACAATGTATTAAAATAATGCACCGGCTCTGGGTTTCTAGGGTCGGGGAATTACAGTTGGTAAATTTTTTCTCAAAGAATCTGCAACCACATTCCCTTTACCTGGGGTGTAAGAAATATCAAATTCAAAGGTTAGAAGGTAATCCATCCATTGACTCTATCTCAAGTTGATATCCCAATGAGTAAAGATATACATCATACTATTATGTCCTGAATATATTATAAATCACTTCTTGTAGAGATAGAGGCTTCAAGTGTTAAGTGCATGCATCATGACTACCAACTCAAGATCATGGATTAGATAGTTCTTCTTATGAGGTAATAGATGAAGAGATCCATAAGATACCAAATGTATCCCCTATATCAGAATAAATACCAAACCCATACACGAGGCATCACAATAGACATTATAACTAATACATGGCTCAAGAAAATTTAGAATTTATTCTGAATTAAATATCACTTTCAACTATTCAAAAGATACATAACACTAATTGATCCTAAAAAAATTTACACCTTTATAGGTAAACTTTTTCACAGGCGATGCAAGATTTCATAAGTATAAAAAAAGTGTCTATAATAACCATATATTCCTAAGAAAATATGGATCTTGAATATGTTTCTTGGCCTCTCCTAGGACATCATCTTCATAATCTTTTCAGGATACACTGAGACAAACTTCTTAGAAATCATGAAACCCATAAATTTTACCTCTTGAATCCAGAACTAACACTTGGATAACTTTCCATATAGATGATATTCCCTCAAGATTACAAGGATGATATTCAAATGCTCAGCATTTTCCTATTCTAATATAGAATAAAAAATGACATCATCCATGAAAATAACCCAAAAAAGAATCCAAGAACTGGTGAAAGATTTTGTTTATCGATGCCATAAAATCTGTCAGAGAATTAGTAAGTCCAAACGACATAACAAGATACTCAAAATACTCATACCTTCTCCTAAACACCATCTTAGGAATATCATCCTCTTATACCCTCAGTTGGTGGTACCTTGATCTTAGATTAATTTTTGAAAACCACCGAGTTCCCTTAAGATGAAAAAAAGTCCATAAATCCTATATAAGAGATATTTATTCTTTAATGTAACCTTGTTGAGTTTTTAGAAATCTACTCAAATTCAGATACTTTCATCCACCTTATTTATAAAGATATCTAGTGATTCCCAATGTAAAATTATAGGATGAATAAATCCACTAGCCACAAGATCCTTAAGCTGAACCTTCAATTCTTTCAATTATATGGGTGTCATGCAATAAGAAGGTATGAAAATGGGCCGCACCCCCCAAAATCAAGTCTATAGAGAACTAAAATTCCCTATGAAGTGGTAAATCAAAAAAAATAATATGGAAAAACATTAGAGAACTCACATGACACTATAGGAATATGACCAATAAGATGTGGATCAATAGTATCAAGAAACAAATATGATAACTAGCAGGATATCATCTCAGCACTAAGAACAATGAGACCTTCTCTCCCTGATCTTGGGGCCCAATCACCCTGGAATACATGAGTGAATCCATTATAAGAAGGAAACTATACTTAATGATGATATAAATCAATATAGTCTTTATAAATAATCATCCAATCCATTCCAATATTAAAATAAAATATGTCAATATCAAGAACTAAAAAGTTCCATATAGTTTCATAATGAGTAAAAAACACCCAACACTCGGGACATTTAAATTTATACTTTGAATTATTTCCCCAAGGAGTGGTAAGAGTCATCAAGAAGGTATAAGCTCTAAACACAATTCTAATGTAGAGCATAATGTTTCATTTGCTGACAATAAGGTGTCAATATGTGTATAGAAAGGTCATGATTGAAATTATGATGATAATTGAAGTGTTGATGCTTAAAGTGATGTTGTTGACTCAAGAAAAAGACCAATTTGATTATGAATTGTATTAGTGGACTAGTACTGTCAATAGTTGTTGGATGGAAATGGTGATCAATGAGATGAGAATATCTCATTGGTATCAATGATGAAGTTGTTACAAAGATAATGATGCATGGAGAATTGTTATGGATTCATAACATTAGATGCCACGCTTGGAAAATTCTTCATTTTGTCACAATTAAGATGAGTGTAGAACTGATATTAAGTTACAAATCATGTTTCAAAGAATGAAACATTATTAAAACATTTTAAGAACCCCATGCAATACTCTATTGCATGATGAAAGTTGAAGATCCATCTAAGGGATTCTAATTGGATGAAGGTTGTGAATAAAATTAGATGATTATTTAAGCTGATCCTAAAATTCCAAGATATGTGTTAATGGAGAAAAAATCCCTCACAACAAGAAGGCCATGCATTATGATTTAATTCATGAGGAATGAAGAAATGATCCATGCATCATCCATGATTAGATTAAAGGAATGTATTGAAGATATTTGTGATTTATGATCTAAAAAGAAAGGAATGAATGATTGTGGATGAAGAAAAAGAGAAGAGATAGAGGCCTTGACACATTTTAAGGTGTCCATATATCTTATTTTATGTTAAAATTTATATTAACATTTTTTTATGATAGTTTTTTTTAAAAAATAGGGCCAAAAAAGAGGGACGTCTGAGGTCCTCGACCACAAGCACATGCAGGACCCAAGGGTCAATCATGCTTAAGGGAAGCCTTAAAGCCAACCCTATATGAGACAGAAACACGTGATGTGTATAATCCCATAGGATCATGAATAGTGATAAACCCGTGCAGCAAGGATGCATAGTTGGCACATGAAGCGTTCCCGAAGGAGCAAAGGTGGGCGCAGAAGCGTGCCCGCAGAACACCGGTGTGGGGTGGCACCGGGAGAAGGGGGAATAGAATTTTGAGATGAGGTTTCCTCACCTTGTATTATAAAGGATCTAAGTCCCATTTTTTTGTTTCAATGTGGGACATCATTTTAACCTGTAAAAGAAATCCCCGTCGTCCATCTGATCTCACATGAGATCTTGGCCGCACATCTCATTCCAGATCTGAGATTCTAATCACCGCTTCTCATTTGATCCCACATCTCACCATTTTAAACTATGACTATCCGATCTGCTTCACCATGTCATCATCAACCTCCGACCACCAGATGCGAACCAGTACACTGTCGCCACTGTTAGGCCTCCTAGATTGAACTCTGACCACCGTTGAATCTTGGACCTCTATTCATAATGATCGTTTGAGAAACATGATACCATGAATGAAACTACATTTGAATTCATGAAACAAATGAAGAAGATCACACATGGCCGAAGCAAACAAAGGTGCGAGGCCAAATCATGGACCTCAGGTGTTTGTAATTGAGGGTTTCATCCATTTTTAAATGAATGTATGTGATGTTCTCACCGAGAAAGAAGGAGCCTTGTTGAATGGAAACAAACTGAAAGAATCATCATATCTTAACCCATGGTTTGAAAGTTTTAAATGGAGGATATATTAGACTTTCAAATATTTGAACCTTGTGGATATGAAGGCACATACTTTCCTATAAAAGGATAGACACCGAGTCGAAACATATTGCTGCCATTCTCAGAAAAAAGTGCTCCTGTTTCTCCGAAGAAACAGAGCCAACATGAACCCCTATAGTTTAAGAAAGGAAGGGGTTTCTACGCATCCTTACTACATGAATAAAAGATTCCATGAATCCCATGAATGAAGTAGAACCGTGAACCACCTCGGTTTGCAAAATAAGCCGCACCCTCTGTATGAAGGAAGAAATATGAGAGCATGTGATATGTTCTTTATAACCCTCATGTGTCTTCGTGAGAAGCATCCTGTTGGTACATAATAGGTGAAATATCACCATTTTTATACTCTATTAAAACAAGAACCAAGAATCTTCTTGGTTCTATAAAGATGAACCATGCACACTCCTTGCACGAAGAAGAAGACCCCATGTGCCCTAGGGTTTGCATGAAGAAGAATAACTCATGAACCCTTGGTTTTACAAAGAGAAGAAGGAGATTTCTTAAAGGACAGTGTACAAATACACTGCCCTTGAATAAAAATAAGAACTCATGCACGCACCAAGCTTATACCCATTTGGGTAGTGTGCACAAGAAAAATAAAAATAAAGAACTCTTGCATGTACATGCATGCATGAAAGCATTTTAATAAGAGAAGAAGGGACTTACACATATGAATACATATAAATGATTTGAAGAATCACTAATAGTGAGTGCACATGTGAATAAGGAGAAGTATTAAAGAATAAATAACACACACAAATGAATGCACCCATTCGGGTTTGAAGAAACACACATTTATATTGAACCTAAACTAGATAATAAGTGTGTGTGTGAAAAGAACCAAAGAAAAGAAAGTGTGACTAATATTAAGGGAGGAAAATAAGAGGATAGTGTGTGTTCAATAATCAAGGGATGAGATCATTCATTCATGCATGTATATGCACACATAAGGGAGAATGAATTGAATCGACAAAATATGTGCAAAAGAATGACCCACACACATTCAACCTGAAATATTGATTTAAGTGAATTGTGTGTGTTTGGGTTTACAAGAAAGATAATATTCATGCATGCAATCATGAATAATCAGATGCACGTGTAACAAGTCATTGAGATATCCAAAACAAGAAGTTTTGATTCTATGAAATCCATGCATGAAGTAGATAAGAACTTAGACTAAATCCAGATAGAATTAAAGGAAGATCTTATATCTGAGTTGACTAAGTTTGAGAATACAAGAAGGCAGACAGAGCTGATATTGTTCAGAATTATTATTGAATTTTTGAAGATTTTTTGTGCACCATTTTCACACACATAAGTGAGGATAGGTATTTATCAAAATAAGAAATAATTTCTTAAGAATTGTTGCACTGAGGACTGATCAGAAAAGTGATCAGAGTTATTGAGTAAGGCCAACAAACCTTACCAAAGGCTGTTAAAGATTCTTGAAGAGATACACAGGAAAGTGTGATTTAGCAAGCCTATGTGGGAAGATCATAAGATCAATCTATAGTGAATCAAAAAAGAACAAAGAAGGAAGATTCTTGTGTGACTCGAGAGCTAGAAGAACCCTGTGAGATATAGGGAGGAGAAGAAGACTTCAGTGAAAATCCAGAGTAGGTCAGTGGGACTCTGGTAACACTGTGGGAAGAAGTATAAAGAACCTCATGTGGGACTCAGGAGAGATATAGTGGGACTCTATATCTACCATTGTAATTGATAATAATATTATAGTGGAGAATCTGTGTTGGGGAGAATAACCAACACAACAAGGAGTAGGTCTTTGAACCTAACCTTGTAAATACTCGTGTTCGGTGCCTTTACATTTTATAGCATCATTCGAGGTAAGGATGAGAGACACAAGAAGAGTGTATAGAGTCTTTAACCAGATATAAAGGTTTAATTGAAAAGAATCAATTAGTAAAAAGATTAAAAATAGATCATTGATTCACCCCTATCCCTCTTAGTGATTCACACTAATCCAGACACTTCACCTAACATATCAATCAACTTGGATGAGATAAAGAAATGGGTTTCACTTATATAAAACAAATCCATAACCATATAAGTTTCAATAAACACCGAAACTCTCATAGTATATGGTCATGTCTCTAACTCCTCTGGTGAATAATATTCTATATACAAATTCTCAACCTCATCCTTCCCTTTCTTCATCCCCTAAGAATCACCCTTGGAAAAAGGTTGATATCCCACCCCTTTTACTATTTGAGGTCTAAAATGAGATCCCTTAGTGAAAGTGGACCAATCTATACTTCCCTAAGATGATTTACCACAAAAAAACTAAAGATGACCAGATTTTTTACATTTGTGACACACTTTGGGTGATTCCTTAAAATTAGGTCTAAGGTTTCCCTTTTTACCACATCAGTAGCATACCACCTAAATTTTCACTGATGTCTATTTCAAACTCTTTCCACCATATTGAAACTACTCATCTCTCTTCTTTTTCTAAACAAAAATTAAACTCTAGCTACCTCCTACTATTACTGATTCTCTAAAGAGTCCCTTATTCCAAGATATGTTTTACTAAACCATAGTTTCCTTATCCATAACCTTCACATAGGTGGGTAGGCACATAAGAATCAAAATAGATCGACTATATAACCTTAAAACCATTTAAAACCTTTGTTCCTTGAGATAATTATTGTAAACAAGATATAGAGAAAAGTACACTAACTCGGTAAATCAGGTAGCATACTCCATGATAATATAATCTACCTAATCTAAAGTAACAAACTACTATGACTTTTTCACTCTAAAATTCCCAAGATAGAATTATTACTTAAAGGAATTATTGAAATTATACCAAGTGAAAACTTCATACAACTTGGTTTTCATGATTGATTCCCACCACTTACTTCTTGGGAATTCAAGAATATAAGTGGAAAATCCAAATTTTGAGTCCTCATAAGTTTTCAATAAGTAGAATATCCTCTCGACCCTTTAGATCCATTATTATTCATTCGATGGTCCCTTTTCACTATGAAAGGTTGGTAGATACTGCATAGTGAATTTTGAAGCATGGTCCACTTTTTTTTTCTAGTTCTATGTCGGTGTATTCACCCATAGATTAGATCATTTAGATGATAGTTTCCACAAAAAATTAGTAAATTGGAGAATTTTTTGACGATGATTTCTCTACAAATTCATATCTAGAATTCCATAGAGTTATTATTATAGGAACCATAAAATAAAAAATAAAAAATGGAAACCATTTAGAATATAATTCAATTCCTTTATCAAAACCAAATTTACCAAAATAAAGCTAAAAGGTTAAAAACTTGAGAAAGAATACTTGAAAACTCTGAACTTACCATGGTTACTCGAGGCTTGCTATGATAGTGAGCTGGCTAAGAACACTTCCATGCTACCTCTAAAGTTCTGATAATAAAACTTCAAGTCCAAAAACACCCCATAGACACATGAGGGTGATACACATGAATTATAATAGGATTTAATACAACCTGATCTACTAATAATTTATAATAGGCCAACCTAGGTCAACCCATAAAGTTGCCTGAACTATACTTCCACAAGGCCAAAATAATGTTTCCAATCACCATGGGATGGTGATAGGTAACTTATTATCATAAAAAAAGGATATGGGAATGATTTCACTCTCATTAGACATATGATAATATAGAATAAGTCTAAGTACATAGTAGATAAGCATAATATATCATATATCAAAGACAACTAAAAGTTCATATCTAAAATCTAGATAACAAGGTCTTGTCGAATAGATGAAAGACCAACCAAACATGGAAGCTAAAACAACCCATGAGTTCATATCCATGTGACCACACTTCACCACCATACCAACCCACTAGAAAGGTAACATGATCAAGGAGATTCATCCTCTACATGATTCCATTCCCTTTACCTGTATCCTAAAAAAATAAGGCTAAAAATTCCCAAAGGAAAAGTAGGGTGTGGGTACTAAAGTTTAGTAGGATACAACCAAAGAATCTATACAATGTCTAACCACATGAATCCATTAGTTATTATTTTAAAACACATATATAAATAAATTTTAAAGAAATAATTTTCCATATAAAAATCATCCCTTTGGTTTTATTTTAAAAAACATTCCATTCAATTAAAATATCATTCCATATTCAAATAAACCAAACAATACATATAACATTTTCAATGGCATAAAATGATAATATAAAATAGTTTTCAAGCATAAATAAACATAATAATATCAAGTGGTAAAGTAATCACATTGAAAGATCATACATGTAATGTAATCTCAAAGCAACCAATAAGGAATACCATGAAACAAGGGTGTACACAACCAAACTATTACGACATACAAAGAAGAACTAAATGGCATACATAGATCCTAAATTATAGTAACCTCAGTCCCATAGAAATGCTAGATATAGTCACCTTGACATCAAGATCTCCTACACTAGTGATAAATAACTCCACCAGATCTTTTCATTGTTTATTCCCCCCATACCCCAAGGTCTCCCTAGTGTTCCATCACATTAAATTCATGTTCAAGGGAAAAAACCATGTTTCATAAAAAAATTTCCAAGGTCTAAGAAATTTCAAATTCATTCCCACATTTTATAAAAAAAATTCTATAGCAATCCACACCACCTTCATTCTTGAAAAACCATTTCCCTTTTTAAAGTAATCTTTGAGGAATTTAAGAAAGAACATCATGTGCATAGTTTGGTTTCAATAAAGAACCCATTCCGAGAAAAACATTCCAAATCCATTAAAGATCACAATCAACTCTCACAAATTTAAAAATATTAATTTCACAATTTAATACCAAAGGAATTTAAAGGAACACAAGTCATACCAATGGATATACTAAAGTGATCTTTGATTAACATAAATGAATATTACATTAATTTAGATAAATATTCAGCACATTAAAAAATTACATGCTCGAGGACCATAATAGTTCAGTATCTTTGGAAACTTCGAACATAGTATTATAACTTGGTGAAAGATCTTCATTATTTTGCACAAATATCTTCCCCTTTAGTACTTATACTTAAAACCTTATTTCATAACTTGGGGAAATGAAACATAATAAAGAGTGAGCTCAAATGCTTAGTAAGGGTAAATATAGGAGATACATAGGTATAACATGAACACAAGTATATGAAAACATGATAATAAAATTTTAAGATAAAAACCTACACATCAATGATCATATACATGAGTCATGTCATAAACATTGATAGTTCATAAGACATTAATTATAAGGGTGATAAATCATCACAAATAAATCATGAAACATAAGATCATGTCAAATAAGTGTGGCCCCATTATAAATATAGAAAACCATTTCATGTTTCATGGTTAAATACCCATACCATAAACTTATAAGATCATGATACACATATTTCCCATAGTGGATCAGGATTAACCTGATTACCATTGTGGATTAGGACGCACTAGTTTCCCATTATGGATTAGGACACCTATTTCCCATTATGGATTAGGACACACCTATTTACCATTGTAGATCAAGCCCATAGACTATGTATATCATCATTATATCATGAGATATAAATCTTTACCTAATTAATTGGAGGTATATATAGGTCCCACCCATCACATAATGAAATATTATATACATGTACTAAAAGATAATAAAACATTCATCATATCATGACCCATAAAAAGAGATGGGTTTCATAAAATTCATATCGTAACCCATGAAATGAAATGGATATTATAAAAATTTCATAATATCATAACCTATGGAAAAAATATAGTTTTTATAATCATTTAATCCCAGAATAACCTGTGAAAGGAATTAGGTTTCATAATCATTTATCATGGTATAACCTATGTAAGATAAACAGGTGTCATAAACATCATGACATAAAAACATAAAAAATTAAATAAATAATATGAATGGTATTATTGTATCATATACCCAATAAATATTAAACTATCTCAAATGATTACATCTTAGATAGAGAAGGATTTTTAAAGATCACCTGGAGCATTTTTTAAGGAAAATAACCTTTCTTTGAAATTCAACTTTTAAAATATAGAAATTTTTTAAAATCATTTTCTTAAAAAAAACTTTGAAAAAATATAAATTAATATTTAATAATCATTTAAAACATTTCTTTTGGAAAAATCCTTTCTTCTTTAAAAAATTCTTTTTAAAACATGAAACATTTTTGAAAACCTTTTTCTTTGAAAATAACCTTGAAAAATTATAAAGGAAGAGTTGGAAACCATTTTAAACAAATTTATAAAACATATTTTTTAAAATAATTTTAATTTAAAATGATATTAAAATATAATTAAAAAATAAAATAAAATATTTTTAGAAAACATGGTTTTTTGAATAAAAAATATTTTTGACCGAAGTGAAATAAAGTTGGATTTTTTTAAAACATTTTCTTAATTATCAGAAGTACCAAATTGTGAAAAAATGGTACCAATACATTAATATATCATGAATAAACATAGGAGAATAAAATTCATGATATTTTTTGATATATGAATCATAATATTTCATCAACAAAATTAAAATCCTAAACAATCCCGATAAACGATGAGATTGTAGCAATAAACTATTACCACTTTTGTAACTTTGAATCAAAATAAATATGTAGGAATTAAATTACATGAAGGTTAAAATATAATTAAAAGAATAATATTTATTATATAACATTTAAAATGGCAATATATACACCCCATAAAAAAATATAGGTGCATAACATGGCATGTATCTCAAAGAAGGCAAATTGAGACAAAAATTACTTTACCGATTTGGTAACTTTTGATCCATAAATACCATGAAATAAATATCATAAAATGGATATTTAAATACCCATAAAATTAATTATAATAATAATATAATACATTCATGTAAAGTATATACACCACACAAAATAAATGAGTGGTGAATAAGGCATAAGTCTCAGAGAAATAAAAGTGAGACGAGAAAACCCTTACCTTAAGTCTTGACTTTCCTCGTATGCATTCAAACCTCCTGTATAATAAGTATAAATTTATTATAAATCTATCATAGAACCATATTATTATATATAATACCATATATAAATTTATTATGACTTTATATTACCTTTTTATTAACAATTTCATGTTAATGTTACGTTTCAGGTAATATTTGCTTTGTTTTTCATATATGTTTTGACTTGTTATTATTGATGATCTTACTTAGATCATTATTTACTTAATTATATAATTTAAAAAATTATGAAAATATCATATATTTTAATTATATAAATATTTATAATAATATATAAAGTATATAAATATGAAATGGAATAAACCATTCATGGAGACAGTAGGACGTACGTATGCATGAACTTTGTTTCCATTTTATTATCGTATTGAAATAAAGAAATTAAATGAAATATATATATATATATATATATATATATATATATATATTATAATTATGGTATAATTATTATTTCATATATATCATATAAGTTTACTAAAACAATCCTTAATACATTCCATGTAAATTGTAAACGAATCACATCGCTTTGAGGAGGCAATAATCCACACGTCTACAAACGAAGTTATTGTATTTACACAAAATATAAAGCATGAAGGTATGTTTTACATAATAATTATATAAGAATAAATACATCATAAATATCATATAAAAATAGTATTTAGATCATAATTACCAATCATTATAGGCGGTAATAGAAAAATGAATGACATCATTTGGCGAGGTGGTAGTCCGCCGTACACATGAATGGTAAGTTCATTACCCATTTGATGAATGTGTGTGTAGGTGTAGTTAGAACCATTAGAATAAAAACATATTGGTATATTTAGGATAATTATTTTATTATATAATCACAGAATAAAAATAATTTAGGTGGTGGAGAAAGAAAATCAAACAAAAGTGCTTCTTGAAGGATGTTACCTCTTATTTGGGTATCTCATTTTGGTTTGCACCAAAGGGATTACTTAATAAGATTTATGCCCAAATTAAGGCCTATAAGATGAAGGGAAATAATTTGGGAGATTATTTGGCTAGGGGTTGGATGATACAAATTGTATTGAGAGGTATGAAGAAGTGAGATGGGTGAGTGCCCTTTTATAGTGGAGGAAGAGTGACATTCTTGTAAATATAAAAAGGTAAACACTATTGAGAGGTATCCCTTACATCATGTACCTACAATAATTGTAAATTTTAGATAAAATAGGACAATTGGTTGATTTATTTCCATAAAATGTCTTTTGTACATGTTTCTAGGTTATTTGGCCCCTTAAATTAAAGTTTAATTACTAAGTAATCTTATTTTTACCTTAATCGATGTAATTAATATTAATTACTTTCAATAATATTTTTTGGTAAAAAAATGTTGACCTTATTATAAATTATAAATAATTATGATTCTAAATATCAAATCTATTTTTCTAAATTATAATAAAAAAAGTTGAAGAAATTAATTTAAAATTAATCCTGTAGACGTGTTGTGAAAATGAGTTTTTTAAGAAAAAATGTTTAAAAGTTTGAAATATTTTTATATCCAATTTCAATGTGAAATTGGTTAGAAAGACATAAATTTTATTAATTGATGTATAATTTATCTAATTACACTATAAAACCAATTTAAAATATAATCCAACAACATAAATAAATTATATGAAAAATCCATTTTCAATTAAAATTCAGTGTTTTCCACTATTCATCAAAAAAATGAAAATTCTCAAAAAGAAAAACAAAAAATTCACCCAAATTAAATTTTAATATTCCAATTCCAAAAATAAAGTCTGTTTTTTCAGATAAAAATTATAAAAGTTTTAAAAATTATATTTAGAATAGGTGCACCATTAAAATACGGTAAAATTACATTTTAGAAAAATATATATCTTTATACATAAAATTGGATTTATTCTTACCTCTTGTCTAGAAATCACATAATATGAAAATTAAATAGTTGAATAAATAATATATATATATATATATATATTTCATTAAAATAATTTATCATAAATGGTTTAATTAATCTATTAAGGTAAAAAATTCTTTATTCCATAAATATAGTTTTCCAGTAAAAGATTTCCTATATTTTCAAAAGGGTTTTATTCCATTGGTCACAAAATAATTTTTCTTATCTAAATGTGTAAACCATATTTTCATAATTTAATTAATCTTATTCATAACTACCATTAAAATGGCTAGGTGAAAAATATTTTAATAATAATATTAATAGTACATTATAGTTTGCTGAAATTAGTTATTGCATGTAACACAAGCTATCAAAAGAAATTAGAATTAGGTGTAACACAAGACAAAAATATTTTTGTGTATACCACAAACTAATATAAGTGTTACATGTAGTGCAATATCAACATGGTGTTGCATATGAAGTAAGAATAACTTGGTGCTTTCATATAAAACAAGTTATATTTAGTGTTGCATGAAATAAAAATTATCAAAAAGATTAAATTAATTTGAAAAAAATAATTTATAAAAACTCAAGGTGTTACATTCTACCCACATTAAAATGAATTTTACCTTCAAAATTCATCTGGGTTATTAAAGGTTTAATACTTGAATTTCCTTTCTTATAAACTCACATCTTAAAAATGAATACTAAAACTTCCTTTAAAAAGGGAAAGTTGGAAACATAAAAGTTACCCAAAGTAATTCATAAATAGGTTGACACAAAGGAGAACATAAGTGGAAAGTGAAAACATATGAATAGAAGAGAATTATAACTATAAAGTTTTTATGGGGAGTGATAAAGAACATTTATAAGTAGAAGTCGGTGATCTAGATAAAGTTAATGATCACAAAACCAAAAATCTATGATGATCTAAGGGACTATTTGATTAATCAAAAATGATGGTACTCAGATAATTTTTTTCGTTTCAATATTCTTTTTTTAGAGCTGAAGAATTTTCAAAAGGAGATATAATTATTTTATTTCATTCCATTTCATATGTACAATCTCACCCTTTGATTGTGTCTTGACCAATTTACACTTTATTTCTTACTCTAAAAATGAAGGTGAATTTGTTATAACCAAAGCACTAATAGATCATAAGATCCATATATAGAATGATAAGTCATTATATATATATTTAGTTACTATCATAGCAAAAAATGTTATCACAGTTTATCCAATATGCATAAATCCTCAAATGACAAGATAATAATTTAATTTCTAAAACCTCATAAAAAGTTTAACTTAATCCATTCCATAAATGGTCAACCTTCTAACCCTTATAAAAGACAAAAATACAAAACTTTAGAAATAAGTTCACTAAATCATCTTAAAATTGATCCCCCATATATCATAAGGTATATCTTGGTTGTCACATTACAAACATGTGAATACCTTTATCACGTATTCTCTTGAAGCATGGTAATAACCTGAATTACCATACATCCTTATTGAAAATAATCATGATTTATTATTCTAAATATCATTGGATATATTCCTTAAATCCAAAAAAATCAATAAACTCTATCTATGATAACATAAACCACTTTTGTCAACAAATACTTTATCATTTCTGAGGTCATAAATACTATCCAATTTACTTTATACATATCATAATCTCTTTATCCATATAAAATATCATTTTATCATCCTCAGTAACATGTTATGGGTTACCTTACTTTACTGTAACCTTTCCATTAAATCAATTTTCTAGGTCATCAGTGTCATTTAACCCATTCTTGAAAATCTTTAAATAAAAACTTCTAGAAACAATCCTTATATAATATATGATTCATATAACATAATCTTTTAATTACAAAACATATACACTTAAATCACCCAAATTTTATTCTAAAACCATTACCCGTGCTTCATCATCGTATTACTTAATAACAATTTCCTATAATATGAAATATGAATAATTTATTATGGTTCCTCAACCTCAATTTAATCACGATTCTTACATTTAATTTAAAAAATACTGTTATAACACCCCATATCTTTCTCATGTCGTTTGTAGTACCTTTATCTTTAGCAGTATAACTAATACTCATACCACCTTCCTGATTCTATTCATGAAATTTCCACTTAGGACATACATTTTTATAATTCCCATACTTTTCATATCTGAAACATTCAATGTTAACCCAATTCCTTCTAGATCCTTCTATTGAATAAGACCAGAAAGCATATTGTGAGCAACACTTATCATAAAAAAAACCACATAATCATGAAAAATTACTTATAGGATAACTAAATCATGAGACATAATTTTAAATATATGAGACATTAGGCTTATAATTATAGACATCCCTAGACATATCCTTATAAATATCCCTTGGTATATCACTAAAGTTTTCTCATCCTAGTTTCCAATAGTTGACTAAACATTTCCTTTGATACGGACTATAGTGAACCAGGATTAATATACATGAATATTA
The DNA here is from genome assembly GCA_963277665.1 of Viscum album. Lineage (NCBI taxonomy): Eukaryota > Viridiplantae > Streptophyta > Magnoliopsida > Santalales > Viscaceae > Viscum > Viscum album. The sequence continues at coordinate 1,641,083,029 of OY728163.1, read as the reverse complement.
CATCAATTTAGATGAATATTCAGTACATTACAAAATTAAATTACTGAGGACAATAATAGTTTAGTGTATTTGTAAACATGAAACTAAATATTCTAACTTGGTGAAATATCTTCAATGTTTCCCACAATTATCTTCCCCTTTAGTACTTCTACTTAAAACCTTTCTTCATAACATGGGGAAAGGAAACATAAGAAAGGGTGAGCTTAGATTCTTAGTAAGGGTAAATAAAGGAGATACATAATCATAAAAGTAACATAATGGTATAATAACATGATAATAACATTTTAAGATCATACCCTACACATCAACGATCATATACACGAGTCATGGCATAAATATTGGCAGTTCATAAGATATAAATCATAAGGGTCATAAATCATCATAAATAAATCATGAACCACAATATCATGTAATATAAGTGTTTCACCATCATAAATATATAAAACCATTTCAAATTTTAAGGTTAAATACCAAGATAATAAAAATAGTGGATCAGGAAAAACCTATTTCCATAGTGGATCAGGAGACACCTGTTTCCCATTGTGGATCAGGACGCACTTGTTTCCCATTGTGGATCAGGACACACCTATTTACCATTGTGGATAAGGATACACCTATTTACCATTGTTAATATATCATTTTTCACCTTTTTCCCATCATTATCTCATGATATATAGATCTTTACCCAATTCATTGGAGGAAGATATAAGTCCCACCATCACATAATGAAATCTTACATACACGTGACATAAGATAATAAAACATTCATCATATCATGACCCATAAAAAGGGATGCGTTTCATAAAATTCATATCCTAAACCATGAAATGAAATTGGTATCATAAAAATTTCATCATATCATAACCCATGGAAAACATATAGGCTTTATAATCATTTCATCCTAGAATAATCTGTGAAAGGAAGCGAGTTTCATAAGGATTTCTCATGGTATAACACATGGAGGATATAAAGGTGTAATAAACCTAATTCCATAAAAACATAAAAAATTAAATAAATAACATGAATGTTATTATTGTATCATGTACCCAATAAATCATAAACTATATCAATGGATTCCATCTTATATAGAGAATGATTTTGAAAGATCACATGGAGCATTTCTTAAGGAAAATAACATTTATTTGAAATACACCTTTTAAAACATATAACATTTTAAAAATAATTTTATTTAAAAAAAAATTAAAACATATAAATTAATCTTTAATAATCATTTAAAACATTTCTTGATGAAAATATCCTTTCTTCTTTAAAAAACAATTTTTTTAAACATAAACCATTTTGACAACCTATTTATTTGAAAATAACCTTGAAAACTTATAAAAGAAGCATTAAAAACCATTTTAAACACCTTTATAAAACATAATAAAATTTAAAATATTTTTTCTTGAAAATTATATTAAAATATAATTTAAAAACATTTTTGAAAACATTTTTATAAAACATGTTTTTTTGAATAAAATAGATTTTCGACTGAAGAGAAATAAAGATAGATTTTCTTAATTATGATAAGTAAAAAAGAGTGAAAAAATGGTATCAATAAATGAATATATCATTAATAACTGTATGAGAATAAAATTCATGATATTTCTTGAGATATGGATCATAATATTTCATCAATAGAAGCATAATCATAAACAATCCCGATAAACGATGAGATTGTAGCAATAACTTGTTACCACCTTGGTAACTTTGAATCAAAATAAATATGTAATAATAACATTAAATTAATATTAAAATATAATAAAAATAATTAGATTCATTATATAACATGTTAAAGGGTAGTATATACACCCCATTGAGAAATATAGGTGCATAACATGGCATGTATCTCAAAGAAGAAAAATTGATACAAAATTACTTTACCGATTTAGTAACTTTTGATCCATAAACCCCATGAAATAAATATCATAAATTGGAAATGTAAATACCCATAAATTTAATTATAAGAATCATATAATACATTCATGGGTAGTATACACACCACACAAAATAAATGAGTGGTGAATAAGGCATAAGTCTCATAGAAGTAAAAGTAAGATGAGAAAACCCTTACCTTAAATCTTGAATTTCCCTGTACATGTTCATAACTCATGTATAATAAGTAAAAGTTTATTATAAATATATAAAATAACCAAATTATTATATATAATATCATTTATGATTTTATTATGACTTTATATTACCCGTTTATTAATAATTTCACGTTAATGCTACATTTCGGGTAATATCCGCTTTATTTTTCATATATGTTTCTTGATACTATTACTCATATAATTTTTTACTTATTTAAATAATGTAAAACATGATTTAAATATCATATATATTCATTATATAAATATTTATAATAATCTATAAAATATACAAAGATGAAATGTAATACACTGTTCATGGAGATAATAGGTCGTATGTACACATGAATGTTGTTTCCATTTTATTATCGTATTGAAAGAAAAAAGTAAATGAAATATATGTTTATATATATTATCATTATAGTAGAATTATTATTCTATATATATCATATAATTTTACTAAACCCATCCTCAATACATTCCAGGTAAAGTGTGAATGAATCACATCGCTTTGAGGAGACGGTAGTCCACACATCCACAATGTTATCATATTTACACAAAATGGAAAGAATGCATATATTTTATATAAAACAATTCCAAAAGTATAAATAAATAATAAAAATAATATATATAATATAAAAATATCATGTACATCATTATTCCCAACCATGATAGGTGGTAAAGGAAAAATGAACGACATCATTTCGCAAGGCGGTAGTCCGCTGTACATACGAAGGGTTAATCCGTTACCAATTTGATGGAAGTGTGTGTATGTGTAGGTATAAAACTTATAATAATAATATATTATTATATTTAGGACAATTATTTTATTATTTAATTATATAATAATAATAATTAATGTAGTGGAGAAAGAAAATCAAACAAAAGTGCTTGTTGAAGGATGTTACCTCTTCTCTAGGTAAGTACTTTTGGTTTGCACCAAAGGGATTCCTTAGTTATATTTATGACAAAAGTGAGTATTTTTGGATGAAGGTATATAATTTTAGATCTTATTTTGGTAGGGTTCAGATGAGACAAATTGTATTTATATGGATGAATAAGTGAGGGGGTGAGTTCCCTTTTATAGTGGAGGAGGGGCATTCTTGTAAATATAAAAAGGTAAACAATATTGAGAGGTATCCCTTACATCATGTTCCTAAAATAATTTTTAATTTTTGATATAAGAGGTTAATATTTCTAAATATGTACATAAAATGTCTTTTTTACATGTGTCTAAGTTATTTGTCCATTTAAATTAATGTTTAACTACTAAGTAATCTTGTTTTTACCTTAACCACTATAATTAATTTTGATTAATTTCTCTATTTTTTTTTGTCAAAAACTAATTTGACCATATTATACATTATAAATTATTATTATTCTAAATATGGAATCCATTTTCCAAAATTATAATCACATAAGTGGAGGAAATTAATTTAAAATTAATCCCGTAGACGTGTCGCAACAATAAGTTTTTTTAAGTGAAAATGTTTAAAAGTTTGAAATGTTTTTTATCTAATTTCAATTTGAAATTGGTTACAATGACCTAAATTGGATTAATTTATCTAAAATGGATCTAATTACACTCTAAAAAAAAATTAAAATATAATTTAATAGTATAAATAAATTAGATGAAAAGGTAGTTTTCAATTAAAATCCAGTGTTTTCGCTATTCATTAAAAAATGAAACTTCTCAGAAAAATACCTAAAATTCACCCAAAGTAAATTTTGATATTAAAATTTCAAAAATAAAATTTATATTTTAGATAAAAATTATAAAAGTTTCAAAAATTTTCTTTAAAATAGGTGCACCGTTAAAAGGTGGTAAAATTACATTTTAGGAAAATATATATCTTTATGTGAAATTGGATTTATTCTCATATCTTGTCTAGAAAACACATAATATGAACATTAAAAAGTTAAATTAATAATATATATATATATATATATATATTATTTAAATCATTTATCAATTTTTTTAATTAATTTATTGAGGTAAAACATGTTTTTTTACATAAATATAGTTTTCCAGCAAAAAATTTCCTATATTTTCAAAAGGGTTTTATTTTCATTGGTCATAAAATAATTATTCTTATATACATATGTAAAAAATATTTTCATAATTTAGTTAATCTTATTTATAACCTCATTCCAATGGCTAGGTGAAAAATATTTCAATAATAATATTAATAGTATGTTATAGTTTTGTAAAACTAGGTCTTGCATGTAACATTAGCTATTTAAGAAACTCAACATTGTGTATTACACAAGAAAAACATAGTGTTTCATGTACCACATTCTAATAAAAGCGTTTCCTATAGCACAATATCAACATGCTGTTGCATACAAAATTAGAATAACTTGGTGCTTTCATATAAAATAGGCCATATTCAGTGTTGTGTGAAATGAAAAATATCAAAAAGATTAAATTAAATGAAGAAAAACAATTCATAAAAAATTAGGGTGTTATATAGACTATATAATACATTCACTTACCCCAATAATGATGAAAACTACATTACATTCAAAACCTATGGTGGGAAATGAGGATATCGGGTCTAGAAAAACCTAAATCCAAGAGAAACACCATCAATTCCATGTCAAACCCACTAGATCTAGAAATCACAACCCAATAAGGTTTCATCAAGACAAGAGGAAGAGAGATAAAGCAAGGATATATAGAAAAAAAGGAAAAAATAAGAGGAAAATTGAATATACCTCAAAGATATCCACCAAGAACAATCAAGGATCACCAAATAACTAAAGGGGAGAGCCTCTAGAAAATAAATAAGGGGATTGTTCAAGATAATGAAGAATTAGGGGTTGATTATATGTTAGAATGACCAAGGGTTTTAGGGTAATTTTACATTTTATGAATTTCAAATATGGGTGCACAATTAGGCTACATGATTTAACAAATAGGTTACAAATTTTGTGGAATCCACTATCTTTTGAAAACTAAGTCACATGGTTACCTGAAAAAAACTACACGATTTGAAAAACTCTTCTCAAGTCGTGTGGAAGCCTCTGTAAAAATTTCTAAGCACCTGTGTAACGCCTCGACCCCAGTTACCCAGAGTCGGTACATTATTACGTAACATTGTCATGATCACAAAAGATCAAGTCTCGAAATACCGATTAGTTTAGTAGCCTTGGAAACACTAGATACATTCATAAATGTTACATTACATCATAAAGTGAAAAACTAAAATAACATAGTCTCCATAGTCCACACCCATATCCCCTTCAGACTATCCCTGGAGGTTAGTCATAAAATATTTCTTCACATCCTAGGAAAAATAAAACATTGAAAGGGGTGAGCTCAAATGCTCAGTAAGGATAACAATATAGCGGAAACTTTCATAAATAAACATAAACAATTAATACAATGTATAACTAAAACAAAAGCCTTTTAAACTTGAACTTCAGCATAATATGGAAATAATAAAATGAAATAATGCCATTTACTTATTCACATGGATATTCTACTAGTCGAATAATCACATGCAATATCAATAACTACTTTCATTATGATTGAATGCATAATGCCAGACTATCATAATCACGTAGCCAATGCCTCGTGCCAAGACTACAAATAAGATTTTTTCAAGGCCTCGTTCCAAGACACTAGTTTGTCTCATGATACCTACCAATGCATCGAGGATCTATAGCGGGCTCCACCCATCAGTTATTAAGTCCAATGCATTCCTTATATGAAAAGGTTTAAACATATCATAATCCATAACATAATCGTATCACATAAAACATGAATAAAGGAAACATAACATTTACACATTTCAATCACAAGATATCAATACAATACATTGATATAATAAAAACATTATCATTACCATTTTCAATACAAAAATAAAAGAAAAGTAAAACATGGTATTTAATTTTTATTTAAAAAAAGTTATGGCTTGTAGAGGAAGCTGAAGATCAAATAATGGTCACGGCGGCGGAGAAGTCATTGTCTCCGCATACGTATGAAAAAAACATTTTCTTTTGTTGTTTTAGTAAAATGATTAAAATAAAAAATATTACTTTTTAATAAAATTAAAAGTAAAATGGGTTTATACACCGTATAAAGGAAAGTTGTGTATAAAACAAAATATGCCTCAATGAAAGGAGATTGAGATGAAGTCCCTTACCTCATGTCCAACTTGACTCGATCGTTATTTAACCTCCTGAATAATAAACTAGAGTTAATTTATACTTTTTAAGAACCATTTTCAAGTTCATTATTTCTTTTATATCACTTATTACCATTTTATTAACATTATGTAATTATTTAAGTTAATAACGGTCATTTTGTCGATCTTTGGTACTTGAGTCAAAAATAAACTTCTTATAATTACAAGTTGTTTATGCGGTAAAATATCCATTATCTCCAGAATTATATTCATGATGTAGAAATCATATATATCATATATATCCATTATATACATGCATTTATAATATTACATAACATTTAGAGGTAAGAAATGAAATGCACCGTTCATGGAGATGGTAAGCCGTACGTACGCATGAACGTTACTTTCATTTCTATTTCATATTTAATGGAATGAAATCATAATGGTATAAAGGTATATTATAATTCCAGTATAATATAATATATAATATCATTTACTCCATCCTTTATATGTCCCACATAGGGCATTAACGATTCAAATCACTTTGAGGGGGCGGTAGTCCACACTTCCTAAAATAAAATTATCGTGTTTACCCATAATGGAAATCATAAAGGTATGCCATAAATGAAAAATACAGAAGCATAAGGAAAACATAAACATAATATATATCATATATAAATATAGTGACATCTTAATGGCCACCATGATAGGTGTTAAAAGAAGATTTAACAATCATCGTTTCGTGAGGCAGTAATTCGTCACCCACAGAAACAGTATGTTCTTTAACCATTAGACGAAGGTGTGTGTAAGTGTAAATAAAATACTTCTCATAAAAAAATCCTAGTATATTTATTATACTAGTTTTGTTACAAAATAAAGTAATAAAAAGGGTTTAAGGGGTTGGAGAAGCAAAATAAAACAAAAGAACATAAGAGAAGACATTACCTTAAAATCAGGTAACTCTTTTTGATTTGAGCCAAAGGCTTCCTTGGGAAGAATTCTTCACAAAGTGGGGATTCTAGGAGTAATAGAGGGAATTTTAGAGAGTATTTTGAAATAGTTTGGCCAATACAAATGGATTTAAGGTGTGAATAAGGTGTTAGAGGTGGGGGCCTTTTATAAGAGGATAAGAGGGGCACTCTTGGAATGTCATGAAATGTTACATTATTATGAAGTGCTTTTTAGATTTCAAAGGTCCCAAAATTATATATTTATAGGATAAGGTGATAAGGGTTCGAAATATACTCATCCAATAGGTTTTGGACAAGTGTAAGTCTTATATTTTACAGTAGATTTTCATTTTATTTAAATCATTAATTAATGAGGTAATCGCTGCATCATCATGGTGTCATAAATAAATTTATTTTTTGTAATGTCTAAAAATTATAAAAAATATACCATGTTTTAGGAAATATTTTTAGCTTTCTAATAAATATTTATAGTAAAAAATATGACTTTTATAACCCCATGTAATAATTTTTTTAGTAAAACAATACATGTTTGTGACATTTTTATTTTTACTTTAAATAAAAGGTATAAATGTCATTATCTTACCCAAGTGGCCCAATGGGGTCCCAAAAATTGACCCATGGGTTGTAATGGTCTGCCATGACTTATCCAATAGGGTTAGGACAAGTGTCAAGATATTTTCATATTTTTATAATATCATTTTTACCTTATATTTCACTAATTACATTTAATTGCGATTAATAAAACTTAAAAGTTACTATTCACAAAAAATTATTTTCATCCCATTGAACCACATTTTACTTACTAATGACAACCATGTATGTCAGATTTTTGAAATTAAATACACAGAAGTGGTAATGTTTCATTTACACGAAAAATTAGTTTTTTAACTACCACTTAGTGGTTTCACTATTCATCAAAAAAATGATGTTTTCCAGAAAAATACAAAAAATTCACCCTAAGATATATTTGATATTCCGAATTCAAAAATGATGTCTATTTTACAAAATTCAAAACATATAAGTTTCATTAATTAATTTTATAATTAATTCCTGCTGTCACAACAAATAACGTGTTTTTAAGAAACAATATATATCAAAAGATTGACAATTGTTTATGTCCAATTTCAAAGTGAAATTAATTCTAATTACCACCATTGGATAAAATAGTAAAAATATATTCTAATTATACTTTAAAACCACTCAATAGTATAATTTATCACTATAAATTATTTTTATTAAAAATTTTGTTTTTAAGTATTTTTCACTATTCATCAAAAATTGGAAGTTCGCGGAAAAATACCAAAAATTCAACATAGGCTAATTCCGATATTCTAAATCCAAAAATGAAGTCCATTATGAAATATAAAATTCATATAATTTCAAAAAGTGGGTATTACTATTCATAACGGCTACTTTGATTGGTCGCAGTGTGTTAGAATCTCGAACTTGCATACAATGGAAGCTATTGCATTATTGAAGGAAAATCGTACCGTGGAAGCTTGGGGTGTTACATTCTACCCTCCTTAAATAAATTGAATCCTCGCAATTTGAAAATGTTTTTCAAAAATAAAAGGTTGAAAATAGAAAATACCTTTGTGGAAAACCCATACTGGAAATAAGGTTAATAGAATTTAGCCTTAATAAGAGGGAAAGGGAGATGAAAAAGTCACCACCAAATTATGAGCTTTATTAGGAGAACATTGGTGGAAATCAGAGACACATAATTGGATGAAAAAAATAAATATTTGTAGGGACTGATTGAGGTCATCAATCACAAACAAGTGTAAAATTGAGGGCCTCAAACCCTTCAATTTATGGTGATTTGAAATATCATCAGTTCAACAAAACATAAGGTATTAGGATAACACATTTTTTTAATATCCCTTTCCTAAAGTTTAAGAATTAATTTAATCATAGAATAAGAGAGAGGTATATATATATATATATACTTGACAAGTAGAGTTTCAACCTTCAACTAATTTCTACCACAAACTCATCTTTCCCTCAAAAAGATAATAGAACTCAAAAATATTATATTTATCCTAATCTTACAAGGTTCCAAATATTAACACATACCATTTAGATTAGGAAAACTATTTTGTAAAAACCAGGGACTTCCTATATGCTAGTGGTAGGTAATAAAGGCCTGTCGCACTATGGTTGTGGGTTCGATTCCTACAGCTTTGTCCGACGCGACGGGTTATCCCCCAACCTACATGTTGTCCTTTTCCTAAAACTATAGTATTATAATATTCCAAAAATAATCTTCAGAAATGTTTTAATCTTAAAAAATACTATCCAAAGTTAAACTTAATCCATTACAACCTTTATAGTTATCCAAAATACATCTGTCCAGACTTTCTCTAAAAGGTCTCTAAATTCCAAAATCAATTGTAACATTAGATTCCCCAAACAAAGTAAAGTTTCTCTTATTGTCACATACAAAAAATATGACTACCTTATTCATATTAAAACCTTAATGAAAACAAAAAGTACTATAGTACAATCCTTATATATATCACATTATTCTTATAACCGTAATATAATCCTTGAGTCCAAAATCACCAATATATTAATTATTCCACTTCAACTATAGTAACAACATAAGATTGGGCTTGATCCCTTGGCCTTTTCTGAGGTAAGTTTCCCTGATGCTTAGGACTGTCATTTGCATAATTCCCCATTTCCCTAAAATTGTAGCATTCAACATTGATAGCCTCTTTATTTCCCTTGCAATCACGAGCCTGGTGACCTTTTCTCCACATTTATAACAAACTCCAATTCCTTTTAGGCAAGTACCGAGGTGATTCTTCCCACAATTATCACATAATGGAAAATAATTCTTTCCCTTTTTCCATTTATCTGTCTCTTGTTCCACCATTCTCTTCTTCTCTTGCTTTACTTTATTGTCATAAGATTTAGAGAATTCCTTTTCTATCTTGATAGCACACGAGACTATATCTTCATACGTTGAGAAAGATTGTGATACTAAAGCTCGACGGAGAAATGGTTTTAACCCATCAAATAAATGATCAATCTTACTTCTTGAGTTATGTATATAATCTTCAGCATACCTCGCTAACCTTGTAAAATTGGGCACATACTTTGCGACATTCTCATCCTCCTTTTGTCTCAGACTCAAAAATTGCCTTTCCATATTTGCTCGATGGTCACGAGGAAAGTATTTTTCTAAGAAAAGCTCTTTTAACTCTCTCCATTCCATACTTGATACTTCTTCATCTTCCTTTATATTTTGAATCAATGACCACCATTGATCAACATCTCCAGTGAGGTGGTAAACTTCCATGATAACCTTTTCCCTTTCACTACTCCCCAAGGCATGGAATATTTTCTCTAAGAAATTTATCCATTGCTCAGCTACTAAGGGATTTATACTCCCATTTAATGTTAGTGTTTTTTTCCTCATGAAGTGGTCTAACATTGATCCTCCATGTTGCGGATCAGGGTGATCCATACGAGTAAGGTTATTATTCATAACCTGAGTGAGTTTTCCTAGTATGGTGATAAGCTGATCAGAACCAGTTGTATCACCAGCTCCACTAAAATTATCTTGAGAAGGAGGGAAATCCCTACATGGAGTGCGTTCATTGATACAGTTTCCATTCCTTCTACTAGGCACCATTTCTAAGCAATGTCATAAACTAGATTAGTTTATGAATCGAAATACATAATAACAAACTTGAAAAACACTTAACATAAATTGAACTATTTATGGATGTAATCCATAATAATAAAAATGTTTTCTTTGAGGAAGTATATACTCATAAACCCTTTATAATGGTTTGTAAATAAAATGATAATTATCCTAAGCATATCCTCTGGGAGTGTCGTAACCAAGAGTGCAACAAGGCCCGTTGTCATGCACCAGTTCTCGTTCGAGTCTAGCTCAAAATGGTGTTTTCGGGTTTTACCCTTAGGTACATCTGTGCCAGAGCTGCCTCTACCTACTCATATCTAGATAGGGATGTATTTCTAAGAAAACTCACAAAATCTCTATAACCAAAATTCTAGGAAGTTCTTCTATACTAATCTTCAAAGTCTATCTTAGGGCTATGTGCTCTAATCAGAGTTTTTCTAAATCTAGCTTCCAAGGTTATTACTAAAATTCCTCTGATACCAACTGTAACGCCCCGACCCTAGTTACCTAGAGTCGGTGCATTATTACGTAACATTGGCATGATAAAAAAAGATCAATTCTCGAAAGACCGATTAGTTTAGTAGCCTTGGAAACACTAGATACATTCTTAAATGTTACATTACATCATAAAGTGAAAAACTACAATAACATAGTCTACATAGTCCACACCCATATCCCCTTCAGACTATCCCTGCAGGTCAGTCATAAAATATTTCTTCACATCCTGGAAAAAATAAAACATTAAAAGGGGTGAGCTCTGATGCTCAGTAAGGATAACAATATAGCGGGAACTTTCATAAATAAACATAAACATTTAAGGCAATGTATAACTAAAACAAAAGCCTTTTAAACTTAAACTTTAGCATAATATGACAATAATAAAATGAAATAATTCCATTTACTTATTCACATGGATATTCTACTAGTTGAATAATCATATGCAATATCAATAACCACTTTCATAATGATGGAATGCATAATGCCATACTATCATAACCACGTAGCCAAGGCCTCATGCCAAGACTACAAATAAGATTTTGTCAAGGCCTCATGCCAAGACACTAGTTTGTCTAATGAGACCTACCAATGCATCGAGGAGCTATAGCGGGCTCCACCCGTCACTTATTAAGTCTAATGCATTCCTTATATGAAAAGGTTTAAACATATCATAAACCATGACATAATCATATCACATAAAACATGCATAAAGGAAACATAAAATTTCCACATTTCAATCACAAGATATCAGTAAAACACATTGATATAATAAAAACATTATCAAAACCATTTTCAATACCAAAATAAAAGAAAAGTAAAACATGGTATTTATTTTCCATTTAAAAAAAATTTATGGCTTTTAGAGGAAGCCGAAGCTCAAATAATGGTCACAGCGGCGGAGAAGTCGTTGTCACCCTATACGTACGAAAAAAACATTACCTTTTGTCGTTTTAGTAAAACGCTTTGTATAAAAAAGATTTCTTTTGAATAAAATTAAAATTCAAATGGGTTTATACACCGTATAAAAGAAAGTTGTGTATAAAACAAAATATACCTCAATGAAAGGAGATTGAGACGAAGTCCCTTATCTCGTGTCCGACTTGACTTGATCGTTCTTTAACCTCTTGAATAATAAACTAGAGTGAATTTATAATTGATTAAGAACCTTTTTCAAGTTCATTATTCCTTTTATATAACTTATTACCATGTTATTAACATTATGTAATTATTTAAGTTAATAACGATCATTTTGTCGATCTTTGGTACTTGAGTCAAAAATAAACTTCTTATAATTACAAGTTGTTTATGTGGTAAAATATCCATTATCTCCAGAATTATATTCATGATGTAGACATCATATATATCATATATATCCAATATATACATACATTTATAATATTACATAACATTTAGGGGTAAGAAATGAAATGCACCGTTCATGAAGACGGTAAGCCGTATGTACGCATGAACGCTACTTTCATTTCTATTTCATATTTAATGGAATGAAATCATAATGGTATAAAGGTATATTATAATTCCAGTATAATATCATATATAATATCATTTACTCCATCCTTTATACATCCCACATATGACATTAACGATTCAAATCACTTTGAGGGGGCTGTAGTCCGCACTTCCTAAAATGAAATTATCGCGTTTACCCATAATGGAAATCATAAAGGTATGCCATAAATGAAAAATAAAGAAGCATAAGGAAAACATAAACATAATATATATCATATATAAATATAGTGACATCTTAATGGACACCGTGATAGGTGTTAAAAGAATATTGAACAATCACCATTTCGTGAGGCAGTAATTCGCCACCCATAGAAACAGTATGTTCTTTAACCATTAGACGAAGGTGTGTGTAAGTGTAAATCAAATAATTCTCATAAAAACATCCTAGTATATTTAATATACTGTTGTTGTTACAAAATAAAGGAATAAAAAGGGTTTAAGGGATTGGAGAAGCAAAATAAAACAAAAGAACATAAGAGAAGACATTACCTTAAAATCGAGTAACTATTTTTGATTTGAGCGAAAGGTTTCCTTGGAAAGAATTATGCCCGAAGTGAGGATTCTAGGATTAATAGAGGGAATTTGAGAGAGTACTTGGGCATATTTTTTCTGATCCAAATGTCTTGAAGGTGTGAATAAGGTTGTAGAGGTGGGGGCCTTTTATAAGAGGAGAGGAGGGGCACTCTTGGAATGTCATGAAATGTTACATTATTATGAAGTGATTTTCGGATTTCAAAGGTCCCACAATTATATATCTCAAGTATAATGTGATAAGGGTTATAAATCTACTCATAAAATAGGTTTTGGACAAGTTTAAGTCTTAGATTTTACATTATCTTTTCATTTTATTTAAATCGTTAATTAATGAGGTAATCGCTGCATCATCATGGTGTCATAAATAAATTTATTTTTTTAATGTATAAAAATTATAAAAAAATACCATGTTGTAGGAAATCTTTTTATATTTATAATTAATATTTATATTAAAAAATATGACTTGTTTAACCCCATGTAATAATTATTTTAGTAAAACAATACATGTTTGTGACGTTTTTATTTTTACTTTAAATAAAAGGTATAAATGTCATTATCTTACCCAAGTGGCTCCATGGGGTCCCAAAAATTTACCCATGGGTTGTAATGGTCAGACATGACTCATAAAATAGTGGTAGGGAAAGTTTCAAGATATTTTAATATTTTTATAATATCATTTTTACCTTATATTTCACTAATTACCTTTAATCGTGATTAATAAAACTTAAAAGATACTATTCACAAAAAATTATTTTCATCCCATTGAACCAAATTTTACTTACTAATGATAACCATGTATGTCGGATTTTTGAAATTCAATACACAGAAGTGGTAATGTTTCATTTACACAAAAAATTAGTTTTTTAACTGCCACTTAGTGGTTTCACTATTCATCAAAAATTGAAGTGTTTTTCAGAAAAATACCAAATATTCACCCTAAGCTACATTTGATATTCCGAATTCAAAAATGATGTCTATTTTACAAAATTCAAAACATATAATTTTCATTAATTAATTTTATAATTAATTCCCGATGTCACAACAAATAGCATGTTTTTAAGAAACAATATATATCAAAAGATTGACAATTGTTTATGTCTAATTTCAAAGTGAAATTAATTATAATGACCACCATTGGATAAAATGATAAAAATATATTCTAATTATACTTTAAAACCACTAAATAGTATAATTTATCACTATAAATTATTTTGATTAAAAATGTTGTTTTTATGTATTTTCATTATTCATCGAAAATTGGAAGTTCTCGGAAAAATACCAAAAATTCAACATAGGCTAATTCCGATATTCCGAATCCAAAAATGAAGTCCATTCTAAAATATAAAATTTATATAATTTTAAAAAGTGGGTATTACTATTCATAACGGCTACTTTGATTGGTCGCGGTGTGTTAGAATCTCGAACTTGCGTACAATGCAAGCTATTACATTATTGAAAGAGAATCGTACCGTGGAAGCTTGGGGTGTTACAACCTGCATGGATTCTTAGAGAATCTCATGGTTAGAAAAACCTTTCTCAATTCATTAAAAATTCCAGTGGAATCCATATATCCATATCACATAGTTATCATATGGTTACTACTAACTGTGCGAATAAACTGTGCACTTGGATTTTTTTCCTTGAAACTTTAATTTTTTAACCTCAGACCCCTAAAATCGTCTAAAACCTCACAAGAGATAA
The DNA here is from genome assembly GCA_963277665.1 of Viscum album. NCBI lineage: Eukaryota > Viridiplantae > Streptophyta > Magnoliopsida > Santalales > Viscaceae > Viscum > Viscum album. The sequence continues at coordinate 1,641,067,917 of OY728163.1, read as the reverse complement.
ACCAAGCTCGAAAACTAAACATACCTATGACCCAAAAGGTGTCACACATACTGTGTGTTATTCAAATTATTTTTAGTGCTTTGTTTACCTTTGTACAAAAGCAAATTTTGTGTTTTCCTTATGTGTTCCTATGTACTATTATTTTTAAGATGAAAAACTAAAAAATCCCCTAAAATCCATTTAAAGTAGTTTGAAAAAATGAAGTGAGGGTTATATACACATTTACCTAGACCAGAGAATATTATATAGGTGGTTTTAATCCTGAAAAATCCTTGGAATATTGAATTAGAGGATGGTTGTGCATGGATTCTATGAGAAGACATGAAGAAGAGAGATGAGAGACATGGAATGTGGTCGAGAATGTGACTATTTGGATTTAAGGGAGATTACATGGCGTGTATAGACATGGACACATGTCATGAAATGTTTTATTTCTTTTTTTATTATACACATAGTGCATATAGATATACACAATGTGTACATATTCAAATGGGAATAAGATGAAAAAATATTAATCTCATGCTTGGGGTGGGGTTAGAACTCAATCGGTTAAATATTATTGATCTCCCAAAACTATTGAATAAATGTTTGTACCTCCAATAGTTTATTATGTTTTTGGTAAAAAAAATATTAAACAAAAACATACTTGAATACTATTTTATGTGTGTTTTTATTTAGTGAAAATGGGATGGAATTGAGTTGGCTTGGAGGACTCAAACTCGGGTCTTTCAGACCTAGGTAGAGACCCTATCTGTTGATCCATATCCATCATTAGTTTTATATTTATATTTTAATAATTTTTAATATTTATGAAAAAATAACACGCTGTGTTAATAAAAATAGGAGTAAAAATAATAAACCATGTACTGATGGCCATTGTAGAGGGATTTGAATCAGCGACAACTCAGATTCCCTCAAGTGACCATTCCATCAACACATGATTTATTCCTGTTTATTTTCTGAAAATTTATTTACTTATATTAAGAATTATATTATAATTATTATAAATATTATATATATAGTGAAAGAAATAACTCATATATAAATATACAATACATAATATATATATATATATATTATATTATAAAAAATAAACATGGTACACATATAAATATACCACCATGCATCATGCATATAAGCACACGATGTGTATTCATATAAATACACATATATTCATTTATTTAAAGAAAATCAGGGGAAATAAAGAAAAAATAAATGTAATTAATGTGTAAGGTACAAGTATGCTCCCTATAATTATTCAAAACAGAAAAGAAAAATGGAGGAGAAAAGACTGGGTTGCCTCCTAGGAAGCTTCTTTGTTTAAGGTCCTTGGCTCGACCCAAGATTCAAGACTTACCTATAGTCTGAAGGTGGTTGTGTCTTCTTCTTGGTGAACCATCACATGTGTTTGATTCCTTCCTCTTATAATGAAATGGGTTGGGGTTTAGGAGGGTGAATAGGTGGCTTTCAGTATCCCCACTCCATGTATAAAAAGCATAAAGGGTTTAACTATATTGGACATTGTCTCCTAATGTCCTGTATATCATTGGTATTATAAAATATCCATTATTTAATGCCTTAAATTAATCTACAAAGTCTTATAAATAAGATAAAACATTAACCGAGGTTTGAATATGATAACAAAATTTAGTGTTATCATGAAATAAGAATTATCCAACTTCAAATTTAGTAAGTGGAAATTCATTTTTATAAAATTATAGTTTTGTGTTATTTGAAAAAAAACTCATGAAATGGTTCCTTAGATGATTTAGGAATGAAAGGTTCAATTTTATTTTCAAAGTGATCATTAATGTTGGTTATTATCTCATAAATATTTTCTACCAAAATTCTATGTCTTCCCAATCCCTCAGTTTAGTCCAACTGGAATTTAGTGAAATATTCCATCACTAATAATAATTTTTCATTAAAAATTTGAGGAAAACCTGATAAAGAAGAGGGTGGGTTTTAGAATGTACATCTGTATTCCTTATATTTAAGCTCACCATTCATATATGGGTGGTACTCTATCAAATATTAGTATGTTTTCATTAGATCATATCGATAAAAATCCTCTCTAAGTGAGGTATACAAACCTATGGTGGAATAAGCATCCATTTGGATATAAGATTTAGGTACCTGAGAAAAAAAATAAAAAGAAGAAAAAGAGAACCTGAATTAATCAACTTCCACTCAAAAATCACTTTTCTAGTTCCCCAAAAATGATTCCATAATTTTGATCTCACCTATCACAAGGAATACCAAATTAATTTTCCCTCACTCTATCGTATAAATAGAGTATCAGGGTCAAACCCATGAGGAAGAAAAAGTTTAGTTGTGATTTAGTGAGTGTAGTCTAATTATTTAGGAAACTAATGTTGGTAATGAAAAAATAACTATGAAAAAAGATATAGAAGAAGAAGAAGAAGAAACAAAAACACAAATAATATAAAAAAATAAAAAATGTTATAGTGTTTAAATTTTGATTAGGAATTATTATAAAACCATATTTTAGAATTTAGGATAATTTATAAAATTCATTTACCATGTGGATTAAATTTTACCATTGATGAGGTTCCTGTCATAGGGTCCTCAGTAATAAATCTTTTGAACACAATAAAAATGTTTTAGTAGTGGGACTCAGGTTGTCTCTAGAGTTGAAAATTTCTTGGTTGTGTTTTCCTCCATTTAGTGGGTTTGGTGTATGCTAAAAATGCCGACCAAATTTTATTGTGGATACAATTGAGTTGGTTTTAAATTCATATTTAGAGTTAGTGGTCTAACCTTAGATATACACTCACTCACCTATTAATTCATTATTCAAATTAATCTGATGTTCTATCTTCAAATAAATAAAATCTCACCGATCACCCTCACTTGGTAGTCTTTTCATGAATAAAGAAATACAATAATCAATATATCCCTGAATAATTAATACCCTAGTGATCAGATATCTCCAATCACTTCCTGAATCATCCCACTACTCACAATCATTGGTAGTGAAGAAGATATAGGGGGTTTATGTGTGTGAACTAGTGAAAAAGGGAAGGATAATTCAAAATACATATAACAGAGGAAATATCCTAATGTATAAACAATGAAAAAATCATAGAGAGATGAGTTGAAGAAAATTATCAATTAAAAATTTCATTCATTAATATTTTAAGGGGAATATCCTTAGATCAGCCACTGATGGTTTATTTTTTCATCATTAGAGACATTTTCTGTTAAATAAAAATAAAAGGAAATTAAAAGTGGCTCAACATGATTGAGTAATCACGGCCACAAACCCATTCTCAGTATAAAATACTATTATTATAGATAAACTTAGGAGATTTTTGTGTGATTTAGTAGCTCCTAATTCCATTTGATAAGCATGATCTCCTCTTCATCCTCTGACGATTCCTAAACCTTCATGAAATTCATAAAATTTAGTTCCCATATACATCTTCTATGATTGTTTCCATGTGAAAAACTCAAGGGTTGTGATATAAAATCTTCCAAATCTATCAAACAATTATCCCAAGATTAATTTCCACTTCTTCATTAGCCCGATGATCACAACATGGGTGGTTGAGAGATCCTTCGAAATTTGGATAAGCTATAGAATGTTGGGTTTGATTTATAATTAACATTTTAGGTATTTTGAGTTTTGATCCCCATGATTTGGAATTTGTTAAGACTTAGATCGACCACATTAAAAAAATTGATATTCAGTTAGAATGAATATATAGTTACATCAACTCATGTAGTAGCTTAGACTCTTGTGGTAGCTTGGAATCTTATGATAGATTGGACCTTTATTACTTATTGGACTCCTGTGATGACTTGGAATGAATGTGCAGTAAATCAAAATAACTTCTTACTATTGATCTAGTCTTTATAGTCAAATACAAGAATGGTTAGTTAGAATCATCATGTGGTTTCTTTAGAACTTTGCATAATTTTCATCATGGTTGATTAGATGGAATGGTCGATTAATCCTCATATTATCTTGATCTCCAAAAGTTCGATTGGATGTCATGGTTGACTATGGAATTATGGTATATTTTATTCCTTTTCCATTTCTCAACCCTCAACCATGAAAATCATAACTCCCAGTATATAATTTATCTAGATTAAGTTCATAATAATTTAAAATAATGAAAACTAGGTTAAAAATCCTTTAAATAGTTAGATCCCAAAATTAAAATATCTATTTATAGCCTCCCATTTAATTCCAAAATGAATAAAACAAGTAAAACTAATGATTAAATACATATATCAATAAAAACTTCACAAAAAAATATGAAAATGTTGGATCACATCACTCATGCACACTTACACTATTTCACTCTCAATAAATACAATGAACTTCCATTTAAGAATATGTATCATGCCTAAACTCATTTTTTCAAACCAAAGAATAATAATATCATAGATTCATCCACCATTTAAAGTATCATTCCTATTATATGAATATAATCCACTATATCCACTTCAATTTAAGTAAGAGTTATATTTCTAGGTTTGTAAACAGAATAAATATTAGAGGAATCAAGAATTTAACAAGTGAAAACTTTCTAAATCCATTTACCATATTCTTCCTTTCCCAATGTTCCTTTTTAAACTTACTTGATACTTATTAAATGAAATTCAGATATATCATCTGACCCTTCTTTATCCATGCTCATAATTCACCAAATCTTTATATACCCTTTGTTAATTAACACTTGTTGAATTTTTCCCAGCCATATTTATGAAAATAAATTGTTAGATGAGTGTAGCTAAACCCAAAACTAAACCATACCAAGATAGTAGGTATCCCATAAGAATAATTATAATATCAAAGGATTAGAATAAATTCTTGGGAATATGAATCTCATGCTGTTCGAACTTTTATTTATGGAAAACACACACATATGTGCTTATGTTGACTTAATAACACTTTTAGAACAGTTCTGATCAGCTTGTTTTACTCAAGTTCAAATGAATTATCTGATCATCTAGAGGCTCCCTAAGGAGTAAATAAATCAATAAGGTCAATTTACCTAGGTTTTATCTCATCATCCTAGTTTCCTTATGCTGTGATTCTGGTTCCACTAAGTTCTTTTTCATTTACAACTTTTTCTCATTTCTAAAGAAAAAACTTCCATGAAATATGTGGTAAGATTCACTCAATAATCATCTAATTTTCAAAAAATTTATAACCAATTTAACCCCTCCATAATAGCATGGTAATTTTTCCTAGTTAGGACAACATTCATTTTGAGTTTTACTATATAAAAACACTCTAAAAATTTAAAAACAAAAGACATGCATATATTATGTACAGATTTGGAAAATAGGTTTTTCAAAAACGTTTTTTTCTCTGTTTAGGGACAATGATACTTAGAAATAGAAATAAAATTAGAAAAGAGTATTTATATCCTAATTTACTTCTCCCTCCCCCTTACACTTTTCTCATACATAGTTCCAATTAATTCTGTCATATATATTTCAATGACCAAATATATTTCAAATAAAGAAGTATCCATACTAGTGTGAAGGAAAGGTATAAAATAAGGTTCCTTTATTCTAAATAAATAGGGAGGTGATAGGACTCCACCATTGGATATTTTCAAGAGTCTTCATGAAATAGATTTAAATTCTATCCATTCACCTTAAATGGATTCTTTGATTCAACTCATTTAATATCAACTAGACCAAATGGAAATTTTTTATTTACTATGTATGGTTCAATTTTCCTAAAAAAGGTCATAATTCATGAGTTTCATTTTTAGAGAGAATAACAGAACTTTATCTCCAATATTAAATATTATGTTCTAAATGAGTATATCATGGAATGATCTAGACTTATCTTTATGTATTAGCGAATTATTATAAGATTCCCTTCTCATTTCCTCTAGTTATACCATTTTTAGATTCCTTTACTCTCCAACTTCACTAAATTTCAAGTTCACCTTCTTCATAGCCCAATAATCCTTATGTTGTATCTCAATATAAAAGTGATGATTCTTTCCATAAACTATTATGTAAGTGAACATACCTAAGGGGTTTTTAGGAAATTTTATATACCCATAATGCATCTTCCGTCTTCACACTCTAATTATTTTAGGTGTATTGCACTAAATTTTCTAAAATATTATTGATTTATCTATTAGTGACCTTTTCCTACCCATTTTTTGTGGTTGGTATAAAAATTAGTTCTTGTGATTCACTCTATACTTATTCATAAGGTATTCCATGTTCTAATTGAAAAAATATCCCTTGGTCGTTGATTATATCTTGAGGCATTCCAAATCTACAAAAAAAATGTTTGATTTTAGAAACTCAATCAAAAAATTTAAATCATTAGTTCAGGATGATTTTTATTTAATATATTTGGAAGCATATCCCACTTCTAATATAATACAGGAAAATCCATGGGGGATAGGAAATGGGCCTATGTAATTTAATCCCTATACATTAAATATTTCACAAAATAATAAAAGGTTGTTGGATCATTTCATGTATTTTAAAAATTTAACTTTTAAGTTGATAGTTTAGACATGATATATAGAATTTATGTGAGTATTTAAAAATTAAGATCCAAAATAAAACAACTTCAAACACCTTCCTGGATAGTACTTGAGGTCAAAAAATGGCCTCCACATAAAAATGTATGACAAAATGAAAGTATAGACTTAACTTCTTCTTTAGGGATATATCTCTTAATCACTTGGTCATTAAAAATTTTCGATAAATAAAGATCTTCCTAGACATTAAAATTTTAATCAAATTTCAATTTAATTATTTATTCTTAGTAAAGAAGGGTGGTACCTTTTATGTAACTAGAAAATTGACTAAATCAGCATACCGGGGAACTTGGGTGACTCTATACAATTTCTCACTGAGGAAGGAGCCATCTAGGTTTGTTTTAGTTGGTCGCTCTTCCTTGATGATGTGCGGTAACCCACTCATCTGTCCTACCACTATATTTTTACATCATGGTAAGAATTGTTTTTATTCATAATGGATATAGATGATTTTTTTTAAATAAAAAATATTTTTTTAAAAAATAGTTTTTTATTTTTTATAGTTTATTTGGGTAGTTTGCAGGGTTTGAGAAGTGTCTGTTATCACTCATGGGTGTTCATCAATCTTCTGGGATATCACAACCCCTATGACTTTTTCCAAGGTATCACACAATATCTCAAATGGTAGTTCCCATGTTGGTGGATATATCATAGGATTTGTGGTCAATATTTCTTTGAGTTTGTCAAAGGTTGTCCTATACGAGTCATCAAACACAAAATTAATTTCTTTTTTCATCAAGTTAGTCTAGGGTAAAGTAATTTTAATAAAATATTTAATAAATATTCTTAAAAACTCAGTAAGGCTTAAAAAAGATCTAATGTGTCTCAAAATGGTGGGGTAAAGCAGTGTGTAAATAATTTCAAATTTATCCTTATCCACTTCAATTCCACCATTAAAAATTATGTGGCCCAAAACATTGTCCTTTCCCACCATGAAATTTTATTTTTTAAAGTTTAAAACCAAATTTTTCTCAATGAATATTTTAAAAATATTTTTCATAGAATTTCAAGATAGTTTTTAAAGTATGTTCCATTAATAATAAAATCATCAAGGAATACCTCGAAGAATCTATCAATTAGGTATGAAAAGATACATACCATGCAACATTGAAAGGTATTCAGAGCATTGAATAACCCAAAGAGTATACTTCAATAAGTGAAAATTCCAAAAGGACATGTGAATACTATTTTATCCTAGTCTTCCAGGGCTATCACAAAATAAATACTAAGAGAATCCATTAAAGAAGTGATAATAACCTTCCTAGCTAGCCTCTCTAACATTTGGTCTATAAAAGGGATGAGTAAGTGGTTTGTGTCACATGTCTTAATCTACAATAATCAATATATTCCCTCCAAATATTTTGAATCCTAATGGGAACTAACTCATTGTTCTCATTTTATACAATGATGAATCTGGTCTTTTTGGACATAATTTGAATGAGACTCACCCATTTGAAGTCCTATATTGGTTGAAATATTCCAAATTATAATAGTATTTCAACTTATTTTTTAACAAATTCCATGAGGGATAGTTTGAACCTTATTTGGGGTCATCTCACAGGTTTTGTCTCATTTTCCAACAAAATTTGGCACACACAGGTTACAGGGATAATCCCTAGTTTGTTTTGTAAGTACCATCCTATGGATCTATCATCACATTTTAATATGTTCAATATTTTGTGTACTTGGTTTGGTTCTAATTTATTTGATATTATGACAAGAAGTTTATCGTTTCCTTTTAGAAAAGCATATTTTCAGTTTTAAGGAATAAATGTTTGTTCAAGACCAGTGGTATTCTAATGATTATTTAAACTTAGTGTTTTCTATGGTTATAACCTTCACATGTAATACAAAAATCTTATGGGAATTTTTGAGTAAATCATAAAAATAGATTTCATTAAAATAACTTCTCTCAACACATAGAACTATTTCCCAATTCGACTCATTTTAAAAAATGTTTTAATCTAAAAAATTAGGAGATTTTAGGGCTTATATTAGTCAAATTAAGTCATCAAATGTTTCAATTTCTTCCTTAAAATAACAAATAAATTCAAAATAGTTCAATATAATCATATATTACTCATTATGGGGGTATTTCATTGAATCTGAAATGTTAAAGTTCACTTTATGTTTTATAAAATCCATTCAAAGTGTTCAATAATTGAAATTTATTATGGTTTTAGATTTCCTAAGAAATTAAATATATAAAATAATGGGATAATTAACTTTACCCATATCTTTTTCGATGTTAAGAATATAAATTCTAGTAGTAAAAAAAAATCCTTTCACTCTTACCAGAATATCTTCCAAAAATCTAACCGGGTAGGTAGGAGTTCGATTGGATAATTTTACAACAAATATGGTGGGTTTAATATCTCATATATAAGGAGTAATTAATAGAGTAATATAATAAATCAATTGATACCCCCAAATCAGACAATATATTAAAAAGATTTATTTCTCCTATAGGGTAAGGGATAGTGATGGTAGTTAGATTTCAGAATTTCTAAGGTAATTATTGGGAAACAAGAGAAGAAATGTTTCATCCTAAGATTACCTTTCCTTATCCTTGTAGTTTCCTCTTTATTATACAAATTTCCTTAATAAATTATTCATACATTGGGATTTTGTGGGTGCCTTCTAGTATAGGGATGTTGATCTCCACTCTTTTGAATATCTCCAAGATCTCTTATTGTAATGCTTCTTCATCAATTATCTTGGGTGGTTTTAATCATGTAGGGAAGGGAGGCATGGGTTGATGTAGGTATTACAAATTTTCCTTTCCCTTATATTTCTTCACTAGTTGCATCTCCATAGTGAATTCCTCTTTTTTTTCTTCTCAGGGAAAAATTCTACATGTTCTTTGGGATGTACACTTCCAAATTTGGATGGATATGGTGATTATTCATTTTTTCTTTAACTCATTGGAACTTATAAAAGAAATATAAATATTATTTACCATGGGTTTTAGAATTTATTGAGTAGGGATTTTACCTTAACCTTTATTTTCCAATTTATTGAGGGAAGTCATGATATGGATGAATTTTCCTTTTAGTTTCTTTAGTTCTGATACGGGAGTGATGAGAGTAGTTTTACAAGTGGAGTGAGACTCCACAAGTTATTTTAGAAGGTCTTGTACTGAGGTTTATTGAGATTTTTCATATTTTTAGCCTATAGAGGGATATAAACTGCTTCTTTGAGAAGGTGATGGCTAGAATGTTTTTTGGAAAACCTGATGGAAGGGTGGTCTTGAGGGATGTTGGTTACTAGCTCTAAAATGAGAATTGGAATAATCTTTGAATCCATGAATATAGGTTTTTTAGAATTGCCTCTAGAACATAGAATGAAAACTTTCTTACATTAAAGGATACCCATTAGTATAGTTCTATAAGGAGTGAAAAATCTGGCACACTCTTGGAGGTATGGTAGGTGATTCTTCTTGGACTCTTCTCAAAGATAACTTTCTCACAGTAGAGATTATTTCTTCAATTTTATTTTCAAGAAAAGGTTAGTTAACTTTTTGCCTCATGTAATCCCCTATTTGTGGTTCTTATGTTGAAATTTTGGGATTTTTAAGAAATCCTTTCTATCAAATTTCTGACTTCAGCAGAGGACTTATTGATCTATGATCCTCCAAATGAAGCATTCATAAGGTTCTAATAATTTCTCATAGATAATTGGTAACAAAATAATAATAAATAGTGTTCTTTATAGGGTTTGAGGAAGGAATTATAATGTTTATACCATGTGGTGACTTCTCTAGGTTTTAATTGATATATCCATTCTTTGGTTGATCCTTAAAGGGACAAGGGAAAGGTCTTCTACCTGATTTTATCCTCATAGAATCCTCCAATTTTGAATTTGTTATAGATATATAAAAATTCTCTTAGATTACTATTTATATCTTCTCTTAACAAATCATTAAATTTAGGAAATAGTTGTATCATTCCTTTTCTAAGATCAAAATATTTTTGGTAATTCATTTTTAATAGTTAGTTATTATTATTGAAATTAGGTGTATTAAGTAATATCAAAGTTTTATTTAGTTAAGATAGGTTTTCATCTATGTTTTCACTACCTAAAGTAACTATAGTATAATAAGATTATGAATAATTATAATTTGTTAATGGAATAGTGAGAAACTCTCTTTCCTCTTATTTAATGATCTTTAGAGTCTTGAGTCTTTCCATTACAGTTATTTCAAACTCAAGTTCAAAATCAACAAGGTGATATGAGATAGTCTTGGTCATGTATCAAAATAATTTTTTAAAATAAGAACACAACATTGAAATCCTTGGGAATGAATCAAGGTTGATGAGTTTCTTATCACATGTCCCTTAGTAAAAAAATTTATGATGCCGATAAAAATGTAGCAGTAGTGGGACTCGGGTTATCTCCAAATAGGGAAGTGTTTTGGACGTTTTTTCCTTTGTTGAATGGGTTTAGTGTGTGATAAAAATGGTGACCATATTTGAAATAGGATTAAATTGAGTTGTTTTTAAATTCATTTTTAAATATAGTATCCCATACTTGGATATACCCTAACTTACCTATTAATTCATTATTCAAATTACACACTTGTTCTCTCTTAGACTAGATAAAATCTCACTAATAACCCTCACCCAGTTATTTTAGAATGAATAAGGAAATACAATAATAATTGTATTCCTTAATCATGACCATCCTAGTCATCATTCATATCCAATCACTTCATGAATTACCCCACTGCTCATAATAATTTTTAGAAAAGAATCTCTAGGTGACCTAGGTGTGTGAACCAGTGAAGAAGGGAAGAAAAATTCAAAATGCATAGAACAGAGGAAAATACTCTAATGTCTAAACAATCAAAAAATTATATATAGATGATCAAAAGAAAATTATTAATTAAAAATATAATTCATTAATAGGGTAAGGGGAATCTCCTTTACTCAACCACTAATGGATTAGTTTTCCATCATTGCAGAAATTTTTAAAAAAATTAAAAGAGAAAGAAAATAGCTAAAACTTATCTCGATTGAGTAATCGCGGTCACAACCACTTTCTTAGTAAACAATTATCTTCTTATAGTGATTCTAAGGACCTCCATGCATGTTTCAATGACTCCCAATCCCACATGACAAGCTCAAGATCCTCTTCATCCTCTGATGATTCCTAAACCATTGATAAATTTCTCAAATTTAGTGTTAATACCCCTTTTCTATAATTTCCACCATGTATACAACTTGAGGATTGTGATAAATCTTTAATATTCCAACTCTTTATCAATATTATACTATGATTTGTTTCCACCTCTTCATTAGCCTGATGATCTCCATGTGGGTTCTTGAGAGATCTTTCCTAATTTAGCTGAGAAACAAAAATTAGGGTTTTATTTATAATTTCCATTGTAGGGATTTTGAGTTTTGATCCCCATGGCCTAGAATTGGTTAGGTCTTGCATCAACCATGTGAAGGAAAGTCATGTTAGTCGAAATGAATGTGTGGTCAATTAAATTTTTTTGGCAGCTTGAACTCTTGTGGAAGATTGCTCTTTTATGATAGCATGGACCTTTGTGGTAGCTTGGACAATTATGGTATATTGGACTGAACATGTGGTCAATAGAAATCTATTCTTGTGGCCGATATATTCCTTATGGTTGATCCATACAAAATTAGTTAGAAACATTGTATAGTCACTTCAGGACTTTGTAAAATTTTCATCACGATCAATCAAGGGGAATGATTGATTGAGGAATTGTGGTCAATTATCCTCCTTTCCCATTTCCATTCAACAATAATGAAAATTTCAATTATCAATGTGTGATTTATCTAGATTAATATTATAATTATTTTAAATAATGAAAACCGGGTTAAAAAGCCTTTAAATATTTAGATACCAAAATTCAAATTTTAATATATGGCTTCCCATTTGATTCCAAAATGAATAAAACAAGTAAAAATAAAGATTAAACCCATTTATCAATAAAGACCATATTTCACAAAAGTAACAAAAATAAATTAATTAATAAAATTTTATCTATATTAAGGGGTTAATTATCAATTAAAAGTACAAAAAATATGAAAATGTTGGTTCAAATCAACCATCATTTCTTGCTCCAAAAAATGAGTGGTTTATTCTTTAAGTCATAATCCCTTGGTCCAGTGGTTATTTTTTTAATTTTTTTAATTAAAAACTATAAAAACAGTGGCAATGACATCACCCACTGGTCATGAATTCACTTATTTTAACCTCTTTGGTTTCCCCATATTATACTATTCTTGGTTTTAAAGAATACAACTAGTGATTTTTGAAATTAATACCAATAAATAGGTTATTACATAAAAATAAAAATAAAAAGAATCATATTATATTTCTTAATAGAACACACCCATAATATCATTACAACCCCAAAACTACTCCTTTTTTCCTCTACTAACCATGGGAGTGGTGAAAAGATTTATAAAAAACTCAATTCCACCCATAGATACAAGAATATGGGAGGATAATAAAGGAAATGAGAATAAAATCAAAGGAGAAACAAAGTAAAAGCCTACATACTTTTGTGTATGTGTGTGTATGGGGGGGGGGGGGTAAATAAAAAAAGGGGAAAAACCATACCCATATATCTACAATTCTAAATCGAAGGCCATAAGTTTTTATAGGAAAATAAATTACACAATGTGTGTCAAAGTACACATTGTGTACTTTAGTCAACCACACCTTTTTTATTTCTCTGCTAGTAGAAGGGATACCTATGTCATTCATTTAATTTCTACGCATCATGTGTTAGTTAGTGGGGTCACATGGTGTGACATTGATATACATGGTGTGTAGTAGATTCATCTCCACCAACCACTTCTATAAAGGATATAAATTGAATGAAAAATATTACACATGACATTTTCTAGTTGATCGGGAACCAGGGTGTGTACTATGGTCAGCCAAGTTGTGTGTTTTCACAAAGTACATGATGTGTGATTATTATAAACACACCATGTAGTTCCCTTTTATTCTCTAAAATCTCCCAAAGTGCACATTATTCCATGAAAACCTAAAATTTAAGAAAAAACACTAAAATGAAGCATTTTAATAATATAAAAACATATATATGGCATAAAATGATTTTTTACACATTAACACACCAAAATTCTATGCATAAATTGAGTTTATCAGTACAAAAAGTATCCAACCGACCACCTTTCTGACATAACCAAATTCCCTAGGTTAGTGTACCCTAACCCAAAGACTCACTATGGTCAATACTCAAGAGCGATCTCAAATCCAATATAGTCTTTATGTATAAATCATAAATGAAAATTTGAAATTATAACAAAAAATAAATAAATTATATCCATAGTTAAAATAAACTAAATTTAATGAACAAACCTAGCTTGTTAATTTTTAAATTCATGGTTTGATATTGATAAGAAGCTGATTTATACAATTTATACAAAAATATACCTACATTTAATAAATAAATGAAGATTTATAATATTTTTCCCATAAAAAAATAAATATTTCTAATATTTAAACACAAGATAAAAAATTTATACAAATTTAATAAATAAAAATTAAATATTATTAATGATTAATTATTGTAAATTAATTTTTTTTATTAATTATCATTGATTAAAAATTAAGTAAATATTAATTATGATTAATTATTAATTATTAATCTTAATTACTATTAATTAATTATTAATTATTAATCTTAATTACTATTAATTAATTATTAGTATTAATTGTTATTATTTATTATGAATATTTTCTAATTAATAATAATAGTTGTTATTATTTTTATTTAATTAATATTAATTATTGTTAACTATTTTTTAATTTTTCACTTAAATAATAAATTTTATTATTTTATTATTTTTTATTTTTTATGATTAATCACTAGTAATTATTACTTGTAATTATTAATTTTTGTTATTGATCATTGTTAAATGTTATTTATAAACTATTAATCAATACATTATTATAAAAAAATTAATACAAAATTATATATTTAATAATTATTATTTACTGTTATTTATTAATTTACAATAGTTTTTTGTAACATAAAATAGATTAATGTCCTCAGACATTTCGCAACACACAATCATAAATATTGATCAACACAGAATGCCAGCATGTTCCTAAGAGGACAAATTTTCATAATTTTATAGTTGTTTATAGCGTAAGATGCAAAATGATGATGAGGGACCTTATCTCCATGGCACATGGCATATTGTGCCACACATGGAAATTTCATTTTGCTGTAAAAAACATATATAAAAAATTAAATTAGGAAAATGAAAAAAATTAAAAAACACATTTTCTAATAAAAAGTTAGTTAAAATAAAAAGGTGAACATGGAATTAAAATAAGTATAAATATTACAAAATGTGAAAATCAAATTTACCATAAAATGTTTAAAAAAATTGTTCTTCATTCTTATCCATGGAAACACCATCACCACTACTAATAGGATCATAAAAAATCGCTTCAATTCCCCCATCTTTGCTCATTTCTCTAGACTCAAGATCTTCCTCCTCTTCTTCAATATGATAAAAAGATGATATTTTTTTATTTCCATATAAGTATATTCTCTAATAACATGGTTAGGTTATTTAACTCTAGAGGCTAAAACTACATTACCCCAAGTTAAATCATCATCTTAAAAAACACAATCGTTTTCTACATCAAGTTCTTCTTCAAATTGACCAGCATCAATTCATTATAATTATCAATGTCCTTAAATTATATAGGATCAATGGTGTCATGATCATTAAATACAATCATTAACTTCCTATTATACTTAACATAAAAAATTCATTCAGTTTTGTTTGAGAAATCCTTTTCCATATTTTTGTGTAGTGATTTTCAAATACACTCCAATTCAATTCACAACTAGAAGAATTGAACGTAAGAATAAGAAATTTTATTGAAAACTATCTTCAATGGTGAGTTGAAGCACCATTATATGTCCACCAATCATCTAGTACTCCCAATTTTCTATTTTTAATAACCAAATTAGTTCCAAGAGTGCCTGAATTATCTTTATATTTTATCATCTTCTCATAGATTTGATCTGGAGATCAAATTTTGGGAATCAAGTTTTTGATACAATTCACCAAACCCAAGTTTATTTCTTCATCACCATCAATGTTAGGATTTATATAAAATAAATCAAGATTCACGTTGTATCCTATAACATGCAATGATCTATTAAGTTATTCATCCCATGTTTTATTGATAATTTTGAAGATCTACTTATACGTGTCTTCATTGTTGTCAAATGCTTTTGTAATTTACTCCTTTTACCTATCCATGACTTCATAAATATATCCCATTAGAGGTTTGTTTTCACCATTAACCAATCTAATAACTTCAAAAATAGCACCAAAAATCTTAAGAGAATAAAGAACATTTTTCAAGAATGAATACTCTACATAATAAGAGTTTCCATCTAACCTCCTTACTCCTTTTACCACTTTCCAATCTTCCATTACTCCAAGACAAACATCTATCTTAAATTTATTTATTGGTTGTTCAATCTATAGGGAGTGATCATAGAAGTGAAAAATATTATTTTGGTAGGCCTAACTATCTCCCTCTGTTGGATAAATTGAATCATCATGTTTAACACAACTTAATGGTTATCAAAATAAAACTATTGTCTAACACAACCTTCTTCAAAGTCAAGGAAATAATTGAAAATTTCAACATTTCCTCCAACATAAAGTCCAAATAATTAACGACACATGGATTCCAATAAAAATTTGGATAGGTTACATCCAAATATTATCCTATTAAAGTAGAATCTAATTAATAATAAATTATTACTATAAAAAAATTAAATTATTAATTACAATGGAAAAAATAAAAATATATAATTCCTACCAGAAAAAACACTATTTCAAGCACTATCACTGACAACTTGAATGAAATTAGATGGTCCAACTCTTATAACAAATTTATCAAAAAGATCTAATATTTTTAAACCACTATTCACATAGGATGAAGCATCAAATTATTCAATGAAAATAGATCCATTTGGGATATTCACTAAGGAATTAATAAGTGTTATTCTTATTTTATCCATATAACCATTAGTCATAATAAAACATCCCTTTATTGACCATTCTTCACAATAATTCTTCATCAAAAAATTTATGTGTTCCAATTCTTTATTGAGTAATGGAACTCGTACCTCATGATATGATAATGTTTTTATACTAGAGAAATATTGATGAACTTCATCAATGAAAGTATCCAAGATATCATAGTTTACAACATTAAATGGAATTCCAACATCATATATTCACCTCAAAAATAAATTTAAAACTTCATATCTTTTATCCTTTTTTTATGCATCACTATTTATGCCAAAGGTTGGGAAGAAGAAGAACAAGAGGGAAGTCTCTAGGGATGCCTCACATAGCCCTTTCGTGGAGCCCCATGTCCCCACGCCTTCCATGGAGCAAGGGGGTGGGACACTCCATGAACGACTTTGACATTCGTGAGCCTGCCGCGGAGCAAGGCGGTGGGATACTCCGCGAACAACTTTGAAATTCATGAGCCTGCCACAGAGCAAGGGGGCAGGATGCTCTGGGAAAGACTTTGACGTTTGCAAGCCCTCCACGGATCAAGGAGGTGGGAGGCTCTGTAACCAAATTTAATGTTCATGACCCACCACAGATCAAACTATATCTTCATGTCGAGCGAGCTCTACTTCGCGATGCCTCTTGCCTATAAATACAGGGCTCCCCTCGAGCCCAAAGAACGGATCATCCGGCCTTTCACCTTATGAGCTCTCAAATCGTGAATCACTTCCTGCTCTGCGAATCATGATCTCCTCAAGGTACTTTTTCTTTGAGAATTGCCTCCCCCTTTTCTTTAATTGAATCCCTCTTCTGAGAGGGATGCCTTTCGCGAAGCCCACGGGCCTTCGTGAAGGAAGGATATCCCCACAGGGACTCGAGTTATCATAAAGTGTTTATGCTTCGCGAAACACCCTCCACCCACACATGACCCACATGCTAAGGCAGGGTCACTATGCTTCGCTAAGAATATTTCTTCACGACACCTTACTTCGCGAGGCACCCCTGCTTCATGAGGCATTGCTTTGCGAATGCCTTTACACTTCGCAAAGCTCCTCCCATATGCACCTATGCCCTATGCCTAGCCTAGGAAACTTCACTTAGTGAAGCACATACCTTCACGAAGCCCCTCCACTTCATGGAGAACCAGAGCTTCACAAGGATTCCTATTAACCCCTTTTTTTGGGAAAAAATCCCTCAAGGTATCATTGAATCATTTTTAAGGTGATTGTGTTTGTTGACAAAGTGGACATCTGTGTTGTGATTGTTGAAAAAGAAAACTATGACATACAAATTTGTTGAAAAAGTGGATTTCTTATTGGCATGTCGAGTTCAAGAGCTATGGTTAACGATCCATGTTTGATTCAAGAACGTCGACAAAGTAATGGATGATCTGGAGGCAGTACAAAAAGAACAGATATAAGGTGGTACCATTTTCCAGTGTTTGCCAAAATTTTGGGCCTGAAAATCAACAAATGGAGAAAAGTGGTTTTGGAAAAGATACTTGCATGTTGTGTACTTGAAGGAGAGGAAACTTGCATGCCTGTTGTTTTTCAAGACCAGAACATGAAAACATGGAAAAGGGAGAAGGGCGCCCAAGTTTGGAAGTGGGTCGCGCAAGTGACTTGCAGGGGAAGAGACCTATGCGCTGAGACTTTCACGCCGAGGGGAGACTTGCGTGACATCACACAGGGTTTACAAATGCCTATAAATATAGGCCGACCTCTCATCATTCAGTGAAGAGTTAAACACTTAGAAAAATCAGAGCTCTCGTCGTGCAGGTGTGGTGGTCGCACAAGTGTGGTGTGGTCGCACAAGTGGAAGTTGTGTGCCAAGTGATAGTTGCATGCCTGAGGTGGTTTGGGAGAGGAAGTAAGTGTGTCTCACAAGTTTGGAGTTGAATAATCTTGTGTCGCGCAAGTGGATGAGGTGCACTTGTGCCCCAGTTGTGACTTGTGCGCCGAGACTTGCGCGCCGGCTTAGAGAAGGGCACCAAGTAACGGTGATTTCTGGAAGTGATTTAGGGCTGCGTGGAAGCTGGAATATTGCTTTATACCTTCGGTGCAAAGAGAGATTCATCTACAGGTGAAAGTTTAACTTCAACAGAGCATCCACATACAACAAATGATGTATTAATTAGTGATAATGAAGAGACCTACAAGTATATAAACTGTGAGTGGATCCTTTCCAGAGTAGTGAGAAAAGGAAGAGGAAGAAGGTGATCCTCTCCACCAGTAGTGATCCAGAGAGAGAGAAATAGGGAGTGACCCTTGGGAAAGTAGTAATATGACCCTAAACCTTGTAAAGGCAATGATTCTGGGCATATAAGTGATCTAGCCTGAACCTTGTCAACAGCAGTGTGCTTATAGTGGATTTGGTACATCGACACATTACCTGTGTATGCTCCTTAGATGTATCCCGGTGAGGGTGAACCAAGTAAAAATTTATGTGTCATGTGAATGCTTTAATTTCTGTTTATATTGTGCAATGGGAAAGAGAGAGAAGAGTGTTTTTCTTAACAGCAAAACAAGATCAAAACGGGCTTTAATTTTAAATTTTTCATACCCTTATTCACCCCCCTCTTAGGGTATTCAGCCTTGTGGACCTAACACCTTTTCTATGAAACTCCTTTTCCCATGTGGCCCTTTAGGTTTGCACGAAGTAAATTCAAAGTCCCTTGGATGATACTGACCATTGCATTGCTTCACCTTATGCTTCTTTGCATAGGCATGATAACAGCTATTTCTTCTTCGCATAGCCATGCTAACGTGGACCCCCCAATGAGTCGCTCTATAACACCCCCTCACCCCAGCATTACCGATGCCTTCCTTCCCCTAGGGGTGCGGAGAACACCCACCTCATTCGAGCTGCAGGATGTTAAACTGCCAAGCCCCATCATCCTCAGCACATGACGTTAAACTATGACCTCACCCTGTGCCTTGCATGTGGGTTTTCCCACCATCAATTAACTACATGGTCATTTATCCTTGCCAAGGAAAGGCACTTTGGAAGCCTCCTTGAGGTGAAAGTCCACCATCCATTGGTTTCGACCCCCTTTCACGTCAGCACCCCCACCCCTTCTGAACTACGTGGTGTTTGATCCCTGATCTGGAAGGGTATGTAGGAAGCCTCCATGTGGTTCAATCCCACCATCTATATGGGCCCCAGGTCATCCTTCACGTCGGTTCACCCCTGTTCTATATGACGTTAAACTGTGGACCTCAATCAACAGTAAGACATTGTTCCCCCAGTCAGCGTTAAGATGTTACGATACACCATCCAGCGGTAAGACGTTGAAATCCCCAATTGGTAGTAAGCCATCTTCAAACCAAACTACATGTAATTTTATTCCCTACCATAGGGATACGCAGGAGGTCTCTACGAGACTCAATCCCAACATCACCGTTGTCCTCGGGTCGACTCCATCTCATTCTCCACCTACTTCATTAAACCCTCCATCATCCATCCTGGTTCTTACCCAGGCCGCCACATCCTGGTGGGATCATGCCACCCCATTCCCCATTCCCCTTAATAACAATAGGGAAGCTAACCACACGTTGGCCCAAACATCAGTGTTTACTCTAGGGGTTTCACCCATATGATCCACTCTAATCAGCGTTCTGATCAGTCCAATATATCTCCACTAGATGTTAAAATTGTGGTATACCCTGTGTTAAACATGGGAAGCTGAGGAAAACCTCAGATACATGTCTATGGCATAAAATTCCCCACGTTTGACATGGGATGCCTCGGGCTTCCACGCCCTCTAGAAGCCCTATAATAAGGGGAAGAAACCCAGATGCGCTAGTGTCCCAACGTCCAGACATGCCAGTGATGTCCAATGTGACTAATCCCCTAACCGAAGGTTTCTACCCTGACCAGAACCTTTGGAATGTCCTGAGAGAAGCAGTGTAATTAACTGGTGTCCATAAAGATATGGCACTAGGAAGAGTTTCACGAACAATGTCTTAAATCTATAAGGGAGACCCGGACTAGGTGACAAGTTTCAAGGAGGAATCCCTGGAAGGAAGAACCGACATCCCATCATCCCATTTCAATATAGGAGAAAACATCCCTAAACAAAGAAGGATTTCCTCCCACCTTTGGAAATTGGGAATGTGGGGCAACAAACAACACCGCCGCCCCCCAACAAGACGAACGCGTGTTCCCTGACGAAAGAGTCGGAAAAAGAAATGGTGAACCTGACATGAAGGCATTCTCATCAATATGGATATTAGTATAGTTCGAGACATCAGTGGATTGGCATGTCACTGGATCCAGCTATCCGGCACCAGGACTTACCAAGCAAATAGCAGGTCTGACGTGAAACTCATCGGAAGTTGGGGTAGTCAAAATGTTGGACATCTCGGTCTGCGACGTTGTCAGTGTGGATCCATATTTCCATCCATTAAAGATGGAATGGCATTGGGACACTAGTCGTCGATTCCATTTTTCTTTTAGCACTGATGAGTTAATCTCCCTATTTTTAGAAACCAAGTCGCTGCACTCAGAACTCTGTCACCGCCTGCACACCAACGCAGGGGCAGGGGGAGTACTAGCACAATAGTCCCGCATGGTTCTGCCTCTTCTGCGACGGTCTCAATGGCCTCGAACACTGGTTGCCTCCTCCCCATCTCTCCCTCAGAGTTCATCCAATGAAGGGTGATCAATGACCTCGTACGCCGGTACGAGGAGGAGGGTATTATCCCGACTTGGGATATGGCCCACCTGGATTTAGAGGCATCTGTGCCTCGTTGTCAACGTCACCCCTGAGGGCCGTGTAGGGATCCACTTATCCCCACTACAACATATAATCATTTCGAGAGCCTCTCCCCATAACATCTCGATGAATCCCTACCCTACGCCGACAAGGTAGGGGATATCTAGGTTAGCCCAGCCAGGATCCCATTCCAGGGGCTCCCATCAAGGGATCCCACCAGGCAGCATCAGTGCCTCCACCCAGTCTTACTGGCCAAGGAGCAAGTGAGCCATGTACCTACACCACCAGATCTGGTCTGTCTAACCCGATGCCAGCATTGGGCGCAAGCCGAAGAGGACGTCTGCCAAGGGGCATCAACGTCAGCGGCTACTATGGCCCGAGCCACTGATGACACTTATCATTAACTCCTTGTGTATGATAAGCAGGAAAATTCATACACCCGACCTAGATCAAGGCCCAAACCGCCCCACGGGCAGGCTGGGTTGACTCTCTTGGTCGCCAACACAGGTAGTGGCTGCCGCAGACTAACTCGCAGTGATGCCACCCAGTATAGAGGTCCTCCCCATACCGCTACCACGGAGAATGCGGGCCTTACCATCTTCCAGTATCTACATGGAGGTCCGCCCCTTACCACCTTCAATCCAAATTAGGGTCCTCCCCATGGAGGTGACGCTCAATACAGAAGTCTCTCTCATTCCCACTACACCGGATATGGGACATTCCTCCCGCCACAGACCATTGGTATGGGGACGTTGCACATCCGTTACCTCTCCAACGTGGGAACCCTCCCCGTGTCCTCGTATTAGCTGGCGAAGGTCCTCCTCGCCCCAGTAATAAGAGGAGTGAGGGCCGACTTCACTTCACCAACGCCTAGCACGGAGGTCCTACCCATGTTCAGCTCCACCAGTATGAGGATCTTCCTCACAATGATGTCACCAGGGGAAACAAGAATTGAGGTCCCCCATGCTCTTACTGGTTCCAGCGGAGGTCTTACCCACTCTAGTACTACCCATGGAGGTCCTCCCCATGCTAACACCGGTTCTAGAAGAGGTCTTACCCGCTCCAGTGCTACCCACGGAGGTCCTCCCCGTGTCCCCTTTAATATATGTCCTGGTGCTCCTCGCACCCAGGCTTACTCAGGTGGAAACCCTCTCTGCCCCAGCACCAGTATAACCGAAGGAACTCCTCACATAAAAAATCTACCATGTCTTGAAGATACATCAAGGGGCAGGAAGGTGGGTCATCACCGCCATAAGAAGAATTCTGGGAAGGTCCGAACAGAGATCAAACCAGTCCACTTCTCAGACTCTGAAGAAGAGTACGACTTAGCACAAGAACCCTCCCCTCCATCCTATGAGTCAAGGGCTAGTGCAGGAATGAGGCACATTAGTCTAGTACTCCTAGAATGCGAGGTCCATCGGATCCCCACCTCCCTTCGCAGGTATATCTAGGAGGAAGAAATTTTGGCAACCCCAAAGGTTACAGTCATGAAATCACCACCGTCATCACCAGAAGCACTCTCTACCTTGATTAGAGATCATAGAGATCTATTATGGGGACCTATAGCGGGCGAGCAGTAGTGCGGCCCATCACCAGTAGCCCTATCCCCTATGCCAGTAACTACGGCCGTCAGCCCATCCTACCTCGATGTGGTGGCTAAGTCGGTACACTCTTTGGAGGATAGCCTGAGATGTGGCAGTTTTTTGGCTCGCTTTCCATACTAACCACCAGCTAGCCTACTATCCTAGAGGTCTACTTAAATACTACTAGCTGTTCCTCATTCAACTCTGGTTGACGAGTGGGGTAATGAAGGGCCAGACCCTGAATCCGATTCAAGGAGATTATGAAATATTATCACAACAGACCACTTCCCAGAGATGTTTTGGCACGTGGCAGCTCTGAATTTCTGTGCACCAGAATCCCTCACCCTAGAGGAAGTTGAGTGTTTCCGCCAAACCCTCTGGGCGACACACTTTAGTCTTCATCATCAGCGAGTGTTTTATCCTAGGAGGAAAGCGCATTTTGAAGACATTGGTGAGCAATGCCGTCTAATTAATTTGTCCGCACTCACTATGGCCCAACACCCTGATTCACCGGGTTTCCATATGGCCCTCCAACACCAATGAATTCAGAGTTTCAAGGTACTCCATAAGATTATCAAGGAGGCTTCCCCAACCTACAAATCTGTGGATGGGGGCAATATGCTGCCCTTATCTTCAATCCTATGCGACGGAAACCCGAATCACTAGAATACATTGAGGAAATTCCCCCAGGTAGAGTCGCAGTCAACATGGCCACCCTATCGGAAGAGGAAAATGAGCTGGAGCTCCTAGATGGGGACCTACCCCCTGAAGGCGTTCCACAACTACTAGACCCCTCGGGAAGGGTTACTCGTCAACAGAGGAGACTGCTGGGTCTCCCTGCACCCACCGAGGCATTAGTCCTTAGCCGAAATCATGGTAAGGGTAAAGAGAATCTCAGATCTTCCAAACCCTATGACCCATCTAGATTAGTGCAGAAGATGGAGGAAGACCCCAAAAAATATGCGTTGTGTCAGTAACTTGTCAAACATAAGAAGTTGGTCGATGACCTCCTCGCTGAACACGCTGCAGAGCGATGACCATGTTGGATCGAATATGTAGATGTATATGTATATTAGATGGAACAATACAAGAGGGGGGGGGGGTGAATTGTAGGTTAAAAACTTAGAGTTTAAACACTTAAATGGATTAGTTTAAAAGATCTTAAACTAATACAAATACAAACACCCACAATTGTATTGAGACTAAATGGTATGAAGTAATGTAATACTAATGAAAAGTAAAACAATTGTATTCGAGATGAACATAATAATCAGAGTAATATAAAGATGAATGATTCTACCTTAAAGCGTATAGAATAAATCAATACAATATGTAATAGAATGATTGTAATTGAAACAATTACAATTGAATATGTAAAGAAGAAAGGAAACAATATAAATTTCTTTCTAATACAAGCAGCAGCAGAAAGGTAAAAGTATTAAAATTCATTTGACCCAAAGAGAAGGGGATTATTTTTGTCCATCTCATAAACTACCAGAGGAAGTTGGTACATTTAATAGAGAAAGTTCTGAGAAGTATTTGTTTGTTATAAATGAAGAGAAGATAAAAGTGGCTCATCTTTCTCCGGACAATCAGTTTGTGACTTTATGGATGCAATGTTTTCTTATACCAAGGAAAGGGGATATAGAAACTCTGAAAGTTTCTGATATTTTTATGCTTGACTATCTTGTAAATATGAGAAAAGTAAATCTCATGGGATATGTTTTTGAAACTATCAAGAATGTCAAGACAGGAGTAATTAAGTCTCAAATGATTATGTATCCAGCCATCCTTACAAATTTTATTCTTGAGAGCACTACTGGAAAAACGGCCTATACCCACGGTTTTGGGAACCGTGGGCTGGAACACCGTCGGTATAGGTCCCCAGCCTATACCCATGGTTTTGGAAAACCGTGGGTATAGGTGTCCTGCCACCGTGTCACCGAAACATAGAGAATTTCCACGGTGTCAACGGCTTTTACCCACGGTTTCAAAACCGTGGGTATAGGTCCTAAAATAATGCAGGCACCGAGTTTCGATCCCGCAACCTCTTCGCTGCAAACACCGCGTCTAACCACTACCCTAACTTCACATATATGTATACATATATATATTTAGTTAAATATAGTTATAAAAACCGTGGGTATAGAGGGAAGAACCGTGGGTATAGGGTTCCCGCCAAAAAAAATTCCTTCCCGCGGAAAAAAAAATTTCCCGCGCACACAAAATTGACCTATACCCACGGTTTTTCAAAACCGTGGGTATAGGTATTTTATCCCAGACCTATCCCCACGGTTTTCACCAAAACCGTGGGGATAGACCCCCCCTATACCCACGGTTTTGGAAAACCGTGGGTATAGGTGAATTTTCATGACCTATACCCACGATTTTCCAAAACCGTGGGTATAGAGCCCCCTATACCCACGGTTTTAGCAAACCGTGGGTATAGGTCATGAAAATTCACCTATACCCACGGTTTTCGAAAACCGTGGGTATAGGGGGGGGTCTATCCCCACGGTTTTGGTGAAAACCGTGGGGATAGGTACATTTTCCAGTAGTGGAGAATGAAGTTTTGAAACATTCCTTTGAAAGGAAACCAGATAGATCTGAAGACATCTTGGATTAGTAAGAATACGATGAAAAAGCTGAATGTTTGTTTTGATCCAAATTCAAAACTTTTTGTTAAGGAAGTAGAAGTTGAATCTCCTCAGAATCAATCGACACCTATACCAGCCAAATACTTTCAATCTGCTGGTATTACTCAAAAGTATGATTCCCAAACCAGCTCAAAGCCTAAGAATAAGCCAAATTACAATAAAGAAGTTGTAGACAAATAGAGAAAGGATAAGGAACAAAGAAAGGAAGGTGATCCAAAGTTTGGAATTGATCCAGCCGAAGTGTTTTCTGAAAGAATTAGGGTAGAAGAAACCCTTAAAGCTAAAAAGAAAAATGAAACTGTTTTGAAAAGAAAGGCTCAAGACTTTGATATCTCTAAAGTCTTGAAAATGGTTGAGGATGAAAGTGCTAAACTAACGAAATAAGTGCATCAAGATCCCATTGTACAGAGCCTTCCTGAGAAAGAAAAAGGAAAAAAATTGATGGAAGAGATAGAAGAAGTGGAAGAGGAAGGAGATTTTCTTTTAGAATTCCTTCAGAGTTCGAAGAAGCGTAGGGAGGAATCGGTTCAAAAGCAGAGTGAAGGTGTTCAACAAGTTACTCATGCCGATCAAGCACGTTTTCAATCTTCTAAAAATCCGGATAGAATTTCATCTCAAGTAAATCAAGGTGCTCAATCTTCTCATACTGAAAAAGTTATTGTCATAAGTGAAAAAGTAGAAGAAGAAAGAAAAGATAAAGAAAAAGCAAAAGGAAAACAACCAGTTGTTGACTCAAGCCGATCAAATGAATTGCCTTCGTATGATGAGGATACTGATTCAGAACATAAAATCTCTCTAAAGAAGAGTGATTATATTGTTCATGTTTTACGAAGGGTTGAAAAGACCATTCCTTACTTTCCCAGGCTGGAAGGGAAAATTGATTTCATTACTAAAAATTAGAAAAAGAAGTTTGGTTCTTTAAGAGAGTTGAGAAAGAAAGTTTTGTCAGTTGAAGCCGATTTGAAAGTTCTTTCTAAAACCTCAGCTGCTCATAAGAAAGCTTGAAACAGGATGACCAAATGGTCATACAAAACAGAGAGCTCAGTCAATGATCATGAGATAGAAATTGAAGATATAAGAAGGTTGTAAAATGAGCTTGCAACTGATTTCAATAATCTTTACAAAGAAATGGTTGAAAGGGTGAATCTTTTGTCTTCCCAACGAGCCAATGTTCCTTCAGTAAAATACTTGCAGGAGAGAATGAATGCCTTTTAGGATGAGTTTTCAAAGGTTTCATCTTTCAAAGATGAAATAGTTCTCTTGAAGAAATAGAACTCTGGGTTATCCAAATATAACAATAAATTTCATGATAGAATTGATACTCTTGAAGAAGTAATCAGAGTTCAGGAAGAGACAATCAGAAATCAAGATCAACTCTTTGCTGATAAACAAGACCTACTCGGATCTCAGGGTGATTCTATTTCTGAAGACAAGAAGGAGATCAAAAAGATAAAGGCAGTTCTTCATGAGTTGATCAAAAAGGAGAAGGAAAGAGAAAACAAGTGACTTGTGTTTGTTTTCAAATTTGGTCTTGATTGTTATCGTAATGAAATTTCCTTTATCCATTGTCTTGTATTTACTCTCTAACTCTTTCAGACAATTCAAGTTTACTCCTTTCTTTTTGTAAATCACAAAGGGGGAGAATGTTTATAAAAGGGGGAGAATGTTTTATAAAGGGGGAGAATACTTTACAACACTTAAAAGGAAAATATATGAATACAATCCTTAGGAAAGTCCATACCTAAGGGGGAGTTAGTTGTATTCAATTTCTTGTTCATAAGAGTTTCCAATAACTCAGGGGGAGATAAGTATTTATTTTAGTTTTTTATTTTGTGATTTGTGCTTTCCAAAAAGGGGGAGATTGTTGAGACAAAAGTCCTCTTTTGACTTTTATATCTTGTTTTGAAAATCACAAATGTCCTCTTTCATGTTTATCATATCGTACTGACCATGCTGATCATACTGATCATGCTGATCGTACTGACCATGCTAATCGTACTGATCATGCTGATCGTACTGACCATGCTGATCGTACTGATCATGCTGATTGTACTGACCATGACAATCGTACAATGCTGATCGTACTGACCATGAAAATCGTACAATGTTGATCGTATTAACCATGAAAATTGTATAATGCTGATCGTACTGAATATGGAAATTGCATTGACTCTACTACTGATATCTTTCATTACATAATTTTTTTGGTACTTAGTCAAAAACACATGTTTCATATAAATCGTACTCATGATTATCTTGTTCATATATCTTGTTTTAACCAATACGATGTCGTTGAGTTAGTTACAAAATAATCAAAATGATGTCGTGCTTTCTGTTTCAATATGACCATCATGATGCTAGGTGTCCAAGTCCCTCCGAGTTTTTCAGAGAAATATGACCGTTGGAGGCAACATGACCATTGGAACCCGAGGCCTATAAATAGGAGGTCATTTGAAGCTGAAAGAGAGACTTTTGGAACAACTGCGATACTCTACTTCTATCAAGTTCTAGAGAGAGATACTGTGACTAATCTCATCCACTTTGTGTGTCTGATCATCGTATCGAGGGATTTCAAGTAATTGAAAGACAGAGGTGCTGATTACCTACAAAATCGAGGGCTGTCAGGGATAGGCATATGGACGGTCCGATCATCATATCGAGGGCTACCAAGGATAGGCAGACAGACGTACCGATCATCATATCGAGGGCTACCGGGGATAGGCAGACGGACATTCTGATCATCGTATCGAGGGATTACCAAGGTGTTGGTGAGACAAACCTTTTTATCCTAGGTGAAAGGATAACCCTTCTCTTTGGGTCAAAAGAATTGTAATGCTTTTACTTTTCCACTGCTGCTTGTATTAGAAAGGAATTTATATTGTTTCCTTTCTTATTTACATATTCAATTTTAATTGTTTCAATTACAATCATTCTATTACATATTGTATTGATTGATTCTATACTCTTTAAGGTAGAATCATTCATCTTAATATTACTCTGATTATTGTGTTCATCTCGAATACAATTGTTTTAATTTTCATTAGTATTACATTACTTCATACCATTTAGTCTCAATACAATTGTGGGTGTTTGTATTTTTATTAGTTTAAGATCTTTTAAACTAATACCTTTAAGTTTTTAAACTCTAAGTTTTTAACCTACAATTCACACCCCTCTTGTATTGTTCCATCTAATATACATATACATCTACATATTCGATCCAACAGACCAGACTATGACAATCCTAGGCTAAGGAAGCAGGGTTAGGAACAACTTCTACCCAGTGAACTGCCTCCAGGAAACCCTTACCATCCTGCCCTCGTAGACAGGGTTGAAGCTAGAACTTATAGCAAGAGGGCACAATATGTCTCACTAAACCCTCTAGAATGACATGACAATCTAAAATACCCATCTCGGGTTCCCCCAGCTTCCCCAAGGGTCGTGCCACCAGCCACTCCACGAGCTTCTGGACCTACTTACCATGTTGAAGAACCCACCAACGCACTCGTGGTTAGGGATTCCCATCAATACAGGGACCCACACCCAGATGATCCAATGGAAACACTCTTTGCCCTCCTTGAGGCATTGGAAATACGATATGTGGAACTCCCACCTGATGGAAATCCGTATCCAGCTTGGGTGGATGATATGACAGCACCCTCGGGTTTCATAAATCCCACCTTCTCCCCCCTTTAACAAGACAGGGGACCCGCCACAACACCTGGTCCACTTTACCTCAAGGTGTGGACCTATGTTGGGAACTCTAGCACTGCAGGAAGCCGCCAAACTCTAGTGTTTTGTGCAGACATTGGAAGGCCCTACATTTTTATGGTATAACTAGATCTCCATCGGGTTGGTGACCAGCTGGGAGGAACTTTGTAGGAAATTACTATACTAGTTCAGCTCCATCACATGGAAAACGAGCATCGCAAACCTCTTCAAGTACAAGCAGAGGCCTGATGAGCACGTCGCCGACTTTGTCGCCTGATGGAAAGGACTCACGTATTCCATCGACATGCAACTGACTTAGGAGAAATTACTAATGATGTGTGTGGGAAATTTTAAGATGGAACTTGTTCCCTCTTTGATCACCCAGGACTATCCTGGGGGTTTTTGAGACTTCTCTTATAAGGCCCAACTCCTAGAGGAATCCTTACAATAGGCTAAGCATGCACATCTGTTGCCTCCTGCAATCCCCACAAGAAGGGATTCCAGGGCTGAGCCCACTATAGTGGCCCAAATATAGGCCCCTAGGAAGTTAGATTTATTGCCAGTGGAGCCACCTCCACAACCTCACAGAGGCCCGCCACCATAGGTGCAGCCTCCAGCCCAGCAGCAGCCGCCTCAAAATCGGCAGGTGCCCCTGCGCAATGCGCCACCACCACCCAAGAAAGGTAAATGTGTTCCACCTCCTTGACAGGATCCTCCAGCCCCCCGTCAAGTTCAGGATCCAAGGGCCCCCTTTCTAGACAAGAGAAACTGGACCTACTCATTCAACAAGACACAGGTCCCCGGTTAGTTCTACAGTGCCTTGGAATAGGGGATTGTGCGTTTGCCTGAATGTAGAAGACCGGAAGAGGAAAACCTTACTGATCACTCAAATTACTACCCCTATTACCAGATACTAGGTAACACTCTCAATAAGTTCTATGTATTCAAATAATGGCTCTAAGTCTAGGTCGACAACAACATAGTCCGGCTGGGCCCATCCCTAGCGTAGGTAGCATGCATCTTTGTGAGGCCAGACAATAACAGTGACAGTGAGGGAGAGTTCCTTAGGTTTCCAGTGGTGGATCCCATAAGTATGATGACTGTATGGCTCAAAAAATAGTCGCTCATGCCCATGGTGTCATTTAGGCATGCCTGAATCGGACAGAGCCTTCAGAAGCTGCACCACCACTTCTGCATTATCGTCTCAACCGGAATCTTCCCAGAAGAGAAAACACCGGTGACACAAGGGAAAGAAAATCCCCCTACCGATGCCATCATCACCCCACACTCTCGGGGAATTCATCCTTGTGGAGATTTAAATCCCTCCCATAATCCATCTAGTAATGGACGACTCTTCAAGTGACAGCCAAGGGTACACCTCGGTTAACACCATAGAGCTGGTAAATCCCTACATGATTCCTGACGATGAGGGGCACCAGGTGAATCCTCCCAATGTCCCCAGTCGTCGCTAGTGTCAACAGAGTTGTGGCTATATGGGCCGTCAGAGTGCCTCAGTCAGCACTTCCAGCCAGGCTGTGCATGCTACTGAAACCAGGAAGCAAGCTCAGCACAGAGCTCAGCATGCACAACCTCCTCATCCAGTGTCATCAGGACCACCTCCACAACCGTTTCTACTACTAGACCAAGAAGGGCCACTTAGGCCTCACCATGACCATCCATGCTCCACCCCGGACCAGTCCCAGTCAGATAGCCCCAGTACGGCAGGTACTCCGCATGCTTTGAACAGTGGGCATCAGGATGTTCTCAATACCAGTCATCCGTCGGTCTAGTCAGAAGGGCCCACCATACCTCTTATCATAGAGCGACCTCCTACAAGAAGAATTTCATGACTAGAATGGAAGTACGATGTTCTCAAGAATATTTATAGTATTCCAGAAAGTATCTCCATCCTTGATGCCCTTCGCCTATAGTCAGATATGAGCGAGGCCCTCACTCAGGCTTGAAGAAGCCCCCTCGAGTTTGAGATGGAGGTAGCAGCTGTAGAGGCCTTTTATACTGAAGCGGTTGAAAATGATGAATGCCAGACCATTATCTAATTCTCAGGAGAAGATTAAGGCTCCCCCATATAGTGACACATTCTCCCACTATACATCACCAGCCATTTTAATGGTGTGGAGGTTCATCACTGTCTTGTCGACATGAGATCTGGAATTAACCTAATCCCGACTTGAACACTGTGAAAGCTGGTACTGTTTGAAGATGATTTGATTCCCTCTAACCGAAGAATCCAAGGTTATAATAGGACAGAATAGACGCCGGTCGGTAAGATCCATTTGAAGACCCAATTTGGTGGCCTAGTTGCCAGCACCAAATTTATGTTAGTCTCCCTGGACACCTCCTACAATGAATTATTAGGAAGTCCATGGATCCACCTACATGCGGCGGTTCCCTCATCATATCACCAGTTCCTAAAGTACTCCCTTAATGGTCGAGTGGGTGTGATTCAAGGTGAAGCATCTCCCTTTTATTCTTGTGAGGCCAACTATCTGGATGCCAAATACTACACGAACAAGGACAAGAAGATTCAAACCAATGAGGTCAAGCATGCCAAAACTATGACCGACCCATGGATAGATCTAGATGATGCCTATGTATTTCCAATCCACCGATTGGAGGATACAACCCCGTACATGGGACAATGCTTCATTGTGTCTGAGATAAGGGGGAACACATTTCCAAGTATAAGCGACGATGTAAAATCACTTCGTACTCCTATAAAAATCAGGATCGGGTGATCCCGGAGCCTCCTACCCTCATAAGGTATCAGGATGTCTGCCCCATGGGAATGAAAATACGTCATATGTGCTTGTTCCGCTGGGCTGGAATTAATCGTCTCAAGATGATGCACCATTATTACTTTGATATCATCAAGCGTGTACCCTTAGGCCGAAGACTGGATGTGATCAGATCAACAACCTTCATCACTATGGTTGCGGCATTACAGGGGTACTCTGATGTAGTGACCACTACCGCTCAGGCTGGTACCAGCCTACCGTTGGGATCTGTCGACTCAGAAGAGACTCCTCCTACTGAGAATTCCCCCTCTATAAGTGAAGAAGAATATTTAGAGGATGCTCCCCTTTCCTTTGAAGAGGGCATCTCTGCCACAGTCGGCAAGTTGGTACAGGTGAACCTCAGTAGCGAGGTAGACCCAAGACCCACATTGATCAGTGCCCCCATGTCCCTCGAGGAGCAGTAGCGGTACATAGACTTCTTGAAACAACACCGCAATGTGTTATCCTGAAGTTATGATGATATTACAGGACTAGATCCTTTGGTAGTCATCCACCACCTTGGTCTTCCAGCAAATCATCGTGGGTTCAAGCAGCCTCTCAGAAAGATGCACCCTTTTCACGGTGCCATGGTAGAGGTGGAAGTTGATAATCTCATCAGATCCAATTTTGTTAAAGAGGTCTAGTACCCAAAATGTATAGCCAACATTGTGCCAGTCAAGAAGAAGAATGGAAAGATTAGAGTCTGTATCAACTTCTGGGATCTCAACTATCACTGTCTAAAGGATGATTTTCCCCTTCCTATGACAAAGTTGTTGATTGATGCTACAAATAGATTCCAAGCCCTCTCCTTCATGGATGGGTACTTTGAGTACAACTAGATCCGAATATCCCCTAAGGATGAGGATTTCACAGCCTTCAAGGTGCCGCAAGGTACTTTCTATTACCAAGTCATACCCTTCGGTTTAAAGAATGCAGGTGCCACCTACCAGTGGGATATGCATAACATATTTAAGCTGATCCTTGTAACATTGGTGGAATGCTATGTGGAAAATCTGGTGGTCAAATCTCGCCAGTGTCAGGACCATCTCAAAGACCTTGATAAAGTGTTCAGCTTCTTCTGTTCCTATCACCTGATGATAAACCCATTAAAGTGTTCCTTTAGGGCCACCTATGAAAAGTTTCTCAGCTTCTTTGTCAAATATAGGGGAATTGAGATCAACCCAGAGAATATCAAGGCCATTAGCCATATGTCTCCTCCGAGCAATATTCAGGTGCTTAGAGGCTTCCAAGGCCACTTAGCCTACATATGCCGATTCATCATGAACCTGGCTAGCAAGTGTAAGACCTTTTCTCGGCTCATGAAGAAAGGAACCGCTTAAAAATGGGACAAAGTGTGTTAGATTTCTTTTGAGGAGATCAAGAAGTATCTTCTCCAACCTCCGGTCTTGATTCCACTCATCTCCGGAAAACCACTGGTCCTTTATTTGACAACCCTGGAACGATCTCTCAACGCCCTTCTCACCCAGAAGAAAAATGAGGCGATAGATAAAAACCTTTACTACCTCAATCGTATGCTCCTCGATACGGAGAACAGATACTCTCCCATCAAAAAGAGCTTCCTTGCGCTGGTATTCGAATTATAGAAATTGTGACATTACTTGCAGCACCACGAGGTGTGGCTAGTATCTCAGGTAGACTCAATGAAGTACATTATAAACCTCCCCATGTTGACAGGCCGTCTATCTCGGTGGGCGGTAACCCTCCAGCAGTTCGATATCAGGTTTTTCCCTCAGAAAGCTATTAAGGGGAAAGCATTGGCAGACTTCCTTGCTGCCCATCCGGCCCCTACTGACCAGTCCTTGGATCTCGATTTCTCTAATGAGGCTATCCTCTCAGTAGAACAAGCCATGCCATGCTAGAAGATGTACTTCGATGGTGCTTCCCAAATCCCCACTAGCAGGAGGCTCAATGATTCCATGATCAATAGGGTAGTCTTGGGTATCGTCTTTATTAACCCAACATAAGACATTCTTCCATACTCATTTCTATTTTCAAAAATCTGCACCAACAATGAGGAAGTGTATCAGGCCCTCATCACTAGCCTCGAGTCGACCCTCGAGATTGATGTGCCCCATTTACATGTGAAAGGGGATTCTGAACTAGTCATAAAGCAGATCAATGGTGACTACGTCGTCACAAAGCCATATCCCATACCATTTTTGGAGCGCACTCTCCAGCTAATGGCCTAGTTCCTATCTAGGTCATAAGTTACCCATGTCCCTAGATCTCAGAACGGTTGAGCTGATGCCTTGGCCAGCCTGGCTGCATCACTTGCAGAACCCGAGCAGGATGATCTGATTATCCACGTGGCACATCGGAGAGTCATTGCTTCTATCTCCCCAGATGACGACAACGACCTGCAGGTGAGCCATCTTACTGCTATAGCCTCCACGTTAGGACCCCCAGATGTAGTGGTTGAAGTGACTCCCAACTAGAGATCCCCCTTTGTCGAATATCTCCAAAATTGTTACCTCCTGGTCGATCGGGCCGAGTGCAAGTGAATTAAACATCGCACGTTACAGTTTCCCGCCAGGATGGACCTAGTTGTGAAAAGATCCTCTACAAGAGCGGGTTTGATGGTATTCTCCTTAGTTGCATCCAAGGAGTCGAGATTTATCAGGTTATACAGGTGGTTCATGCCGGTTCCTACGGTGCCCACTAAACTGGACTGAAGATATCTCATCAGATCCAAAGACTGGGGTATTTTTGGCCCTCTATGATCCATGATTACATTGAGTTCTCCAAGAGAATCCATGCGTTCCAAATTCATGTTAACTTTATACATCGGCTGCCAGAGCCTCTACACTCCACCAAGTACTCTTGGCCATTTTTGCTATGGGGACTTGATGTCGTGGGACCATATCCATAGACAACAGCTCACCAGTGAAGATTCATCCTGACAGCTATAGATTTCTTCTCCAAGTGGGTAGAGGCAGTTCCACTCAGGGAGATCAAGGCCCAGTCCATTGTTGACTTTGTGAGTTCCAAGATCATCTACCAATTTGGAGTCCCTCACGCTTTCCTCACTGATAACGGAACAAACTTCCGAGCGGCTGAGATGAAAATTTTTACGTTAAGTACAACATCCACTCTAACCATACCTCCAACTATCATGCACAAGAAAATGGACAGATCGATGCATTCAACAAAACCCTCTCTAACATTTTGCAGAAAATGGTTGTTCAGAATAAGAAGATTTGGACAGACACGCTCCCTAATGCCCTATGGGATTATTGGACAATGACTTGTAATTCCACCCAAGTGACCTCATATTCCCTTGTGTATAGAACTAAGGCTGTTCTGGCCATTGAGATTTAGTTTCCTTCGTTACGCACAGTGGTCTATGACTAGCAGGCGCTAGATAAGGTAGCTGAAATTCTTCTGGCTGAATTGGAAGCACTTGATGAGAATAGGATTCAAGCCCTACACAATATAGAAATACATCAAAATAAGATAGCTAGAGCCTTAAACAAGAAGGTTTGCCTCCGCTCTTTCCTACAAGGTGATTTGGAATTGGCCCTCAAGACACCAATGAT
This sequence comes from Viscum album, assembly GCA_963277665.1. Taxonomy (NCBI): domain Eukaryota; kingdom Viridiplantae; phylum Streptophyta; class Magnoliopsida; order Santalales; family Viscaceae; genus Viscum; species Viscum album. The sequence goes on along the minus strand of OY728163.1, from coordinate 1,641,032,276 downwards.
ACTTGGCAGGAAACCACCCAAGTTAGAGCCCAAATGGGAAGGACCTTTCATTGTTCACAAGGTTTACCCCAATGGTGTGTACTCATTGGTAACCATGAATGGTGAGTTTATAAATCCTCCCACCAATTCCAAGTTCCTCAAGAAATACTTTTCCTGAGCTAGCTGGTCCTGCATGACCCTAAACTGTCGAGTTCAGCATGACCTTAAACTGCCGGGTTTGACATGACACTAAACTGATGGTCCTGCATGACCCTAAACTTCCAGGTCCGGCATGAACCTAATATGTTTGGTCCTCCATGAACCTAAACTACTGGGTCTAGAATAACCCTAATCTATTTGGTCCTGCATGAACCTAAACTGCCGGGTCCAACATGACCATAATCTGTTTGGTCCTGCATGACCCTAAACTACCGGGTTCGACATGACCCTAATCTGTTTAGTCCTGCATGATCCTAAACTGTCAGGTCCTACATGAACCTAAAATTCCTGGTCTAGCATGACCCTAAACTGTTTGGTCTTGCATGAACCTAAACTTCTAGGTCTGAAATGACACTAAACTGTTCGGTCCTGCATGACCCTAAACTACCGGGTCCTGCATGACCCTAAACTGTTTGGTCCTGTATGACCCTAAACTACCGAGTCCGGCATGACCCTAAACTTTTTGGTCTTGAATGTCCCTAAAATTCCAGATCTGACATGACTCTAAACTTTTTGGTTCTGCATGACCCTAAAATTCCGGGTCTGGCATGACCCTAAACTGTTTGGTCCTGCATGACCCTAAACTTCTTGGTCTGACATGACCCTAAACTGTTCAGTCCTGCATGACCCTAAAATTCCAGGTCCGGCTTGACCCTAAACTATTTGGTCTTGCATGACCCTAAACTGCTGGGTCCGGCATGAACCTAAACTTTTTGGTCCCACATGACCCTAAAATGCCCGGTCCTACATGAATTTAAATTGTAAAATATTCCGCATGACGTTAAACTGTATGTCATCCTATAAGATGTTAAACTACACCCTTAGAACTATGTACGACTTGATTCCCATCCGCATGGGATATGTAGGAATGATCAAACATTTCATCTTGAGTCCAACCCCTAAACTCTTTTCTTTGACTATGCCCCCTGGGGGTAGACTTCTTGAAGGATCCTTACATGGCATAGTGAAGGCTTATTTGGCCTCGCTCATGTTAGGATTATGATGATCGAACCCTGTGGTCCCTCCTCATTCTTCTAGTCTCCCACGTACTCACCGCACAATGTCAAACTACATGGAATTTGAGAACTACGTACGTCTTGATTCCCATCCTCATAGGATACGTAGGAACGCCCGACCATTTCATCTGTTGGACCAACCCAAATGTCAGAATTCCACCTTGGATCGGAAACAATTGTATGGTATAGGATTTGTTTCCCAATTCACATTGAGCTCATCTCGATCACACCATAAGTCCCACTCCCCAGATATGTCCATCACTTTCACTGCCCTGCTTGATGTTAAAATGCATGGTTAAAACTATGCTTCACCCACTCCTTTGAATGGGACTCCATCATCTTTCACATCCAAAAGGACCCCCGACTGTCATGGATGCTTGGCCTAAGGGCTCTCCTAACACTTCGGGCCAACACCCTAAAGAATGTTGAGAAAAAAATTGATACAAGTTCCACGTTGAGAATATGGTCAACAGTCAATGCTCATTTGTGTTCCCATTTCAGGTCACAATATAAGGATGCTGTGTTTTGAACATGGTCAGTGGCTATCCTTTTCTATTGTCACCACCCCCACAGATCCCAAACATTGAGTGTGGTGGTTCATCCTGCCCACTATATCTTTGATTTGCGATTGCCTTCGGGCGACGCCAGCTATCAGACCCTTATATGACAGGGAATGCCGAATTTGACTCATTGTTTCCCACACCGAGCACTGCTCACATGGGCTTAGGAGCTGTGATGAGGTGGTAACCGCACAAGAGGTCATATGGCTACAGTTGGCTGGGATGCCCAACCTCAGGTCTTTCGACCCCTTTGGGCCCCTGGCCCAAGTTCTCATTTAGGATTGTGTGGTGCGTTATGGACTCATGTCCTCATTCACATCAGGCTATTTTGCCACACCACACATATCCCCTTGAGATATCTCTTCCTTCATTTATCATCCGTTCCATGGTCATAGGCCCTGCCATGCTCTACATGACTCGTCATTTGGTTTTCCATCCCCCTCTATATCCAGAAGGGCCCCCAAATGGCATGGATGTTCGGCCCAAGGGCTCTCCTACCGTTACAACCTAACACCATCGAGGATTGTGCGCAACAAGTTGATACAAGTACCATGTTGCGAATATGGTCAACAGTTGATGCTCAATTGTTTTCCACGACCTCTGATCATGCAAGGATGGATGCTGTGTTATGAATCTGGTTAACATTTTTCCTCTTCCATCACTACCGCTTTTAAACGAAGTGTCTACGGTCCAAGTTCTATGACCATAAACTAAGATCACCTTCGTCCTCACTGCAAGATGTTAAACTGAAAACTGGTTGGGAATTCTCGTCCGAGGCCCAGCCTTAGGCCCCTTTTCCTTTTCAGTCCCCTGGCCCAAGTTCTCATTTAGGACTATATAACATGGTGCATGATTATATCCTCGTTCACGTCGGGTTACTCACTATGCCGTACACATCCTCAAACGAGATACCTTACCCCTACCCTTGTCCTCACTGCAAGACGTTAAACTAAAAACTGGATGGGACTTTTCATCTGAGGCCCAGCCTCAGGCCCCTTGGCCTTCTCAGGCCCCTGGCCCAAGTTCTCACTGTGGGTTGTACGATGTGGTGTGGGATTATGCCCTCATTTACTCACCGTTTCATACACCTCCCTCATTGGGGTATCCTACCCCTATATGCTTCTCTTGTAGAACTACATGTGTCTTAATTACCATCCTTATGGGATATGTAGGACCACTTGAATGTCTAGTCTTTGAGTCCAGCCTCGTCTTGGCCCCTTGGCCTGCATTTCCCTAGGGAAGGGGGTATATGGTGTGGTACGGGTTTATGCCCTCATTCACGTCGGGTTTGTAATAACCATGCCATGTGACTCTTTCTCCTAAGAGTTTTATATCCCCTTGTTTTATACTAATCCTTTAAAATCATCCGCTTTCAAGTTGAGCCCCTCGACCTTCTACGATGATTCACTAATTGGCCCATGAGTACTCTAGTCTAGAACATGGAGTATCTGATTCTACCTGGACATGTTTTCACCCATTTTTCAGGCTTCATGTTCCCCTTTATTTGGGATTCCATTATCTTTTACATCCGAAGGGACCCCCAAATGCATGGATATTAGGCCTAAGGGATATCCTACCATTACGGGCCAACGTCCTCAAGGGTTTCAGACAAAAAGTTGATACAATTCCTGCATTGCGAATATGGTCAGTGGTCAACGCTCATTTGTTTGTCCCCATTTTAGGCTAATGTGATATGGATGCTGTGTTTTGAACATGGTCAACAATTATCCTCCACCTTCATTCCAGCCCCTTTAAGACCAAAATACTGGTCGCATGATTCACATCATTTTCTACCACATCATGTCTAAGTGGAATTTTGACACTCCTGGCACTATCCCTCAGTGCACATTTGCACATTAGGAGGACAAAAGACATGTTAAAGGCATCATTCAGGGCTCCGCACTGACTTCCCTTGGGTGTGTGTTCCAGGTATTGAAAAAAACCTCTTCTGACCTTATTTCCCACACCGAGTTTGACTCACATGAGCTTAGGGATCAGGTTAAGGTTTGCACCTATTTGGAAGGATTCTTCCTCTCCATGGTCCAAGATCTAAGACCATAAAATAATATCTCTTTAGAACTACATAAATCTTTATTCCCATTCCCATGGGATACGTAGGAATGCCTAAACATCTTGTTTTTGGGTCCAGCTTGAGTTCCACTAATTTATCTCTTCTATTCTACCTTCAGAGCTTTAACTCTTATGGGATTGCATGGCATGGTATGGGATTATGTCCTCATTCACATCAGGTTTTCATTTTACACACCACGTACACTCCTTTCTAGGAGTTAACCCCCCTACTTCCTGTCCCACAAGACATTAAACTATATGTTGTCCCACACGATGTTAAATGACACCTTTAAGAACTACGTACAGCTTGATTCCCATTCCCATGGGATACGTAGGAATATCCGGACATCTCGTCTTTGGGTCCAACTAAATTAAGAGCTATCCTCTTCTGTCCTATATCCTCCAGCCTTTTTTGGCCCCTCGGCCTAAGGTTTCACTCATGGAATTTTGCGCGGTGTGATGTGGACCTCATCCTCATTCACGTTGGGTATGCTTTATCACACTGTGAACATTACCTCTTGAATCTCATCTCTCCTATATAAATCTAGGCCATATTAAATTAAACTATGTCACTTGGTCCCATCACATGACCCTAAACTATGACATTACCGTCCTGGACGCACGACGAAAAACAGCGCTGCACCATGATATCCTCACTTGAGGGGGCATCATGTTTGGTATCAGTCACACACCACACCATTTTTCAATGCCTGCATACAGATTGATTCTTGTAGAGATGCCTGGACTTTCTATCCTAGTCCCATTGCTCCACAAAAAAACCATTCATCCTAAAGGACAAACAAGATATATCAAATACCGCTTCTTTTGGTGCAAGGGCTAGACACAAAAAACCTTATTATCCCTAGCACTGGTATCCTACCATGCCATACTTAGAACTACTTGTGGATTGATCCCCATATTTATAGGGTACGTAGGAACATCCATGAACCTTTCCTCGGGCTCAACCTAATTTTTGTTTTCAGTCCCTCAACCTGAAACCTCCCCCAAGAAGCACACGATGATCCAAACCAGGTCCTCATTCACGTCGGGTCTTGTAATTACATTGCTGCGTGTCTCTCATTTCCTAACATCCATGGTCCAAGATCTATGACCATAAAATAATACCACTCCATGTCCTTTCCGCAAGATGTTAAATTTCACGACATCCTCCAGAACTACGTTTGGCTTGATTCCCATCCTCATGGGATACGTAGGAATGCCCAGGAATTTTTTGTCTCCAAGTACAGCCCCAGGAATCTACAAATTCTGTCTCTTCTTTTTCAGACCCTTGGCCCAAACTCATTTGGGAACATGTGGTGAGGAGAGTACCTCTTAGGTTCTCATTCACGTCGGGGTTTTCAATAGCTTCACCATGTGCTTCCCATATCTTTTCATAGCTTGGTCCAAGTTCTACGACCCAAAACTAATAACTCCCTATGGGAACTGTGCATCATGTTTGGCTATTTCGCCACCCTGCGCACATTCCATTAAATCAAGCCTCCCTTAAGGGTCCACCCTAGGACCTTAAGTTGAAAGCATGCAACCCTAGGACCCTTGTCCTTGGGAAGGGACTTGACTCCCTCTATCTGATACGTCTTAAAGTCATATTTAGATGCATTTTGACAAAGAGCCCAAAGTATGGAGTTTTCATGGGGACATTCCCCTCGTTCCATGTATAAGCTTAATGATCCCATAATTTGGATCCTCATCCTCTTTCATGTCTTAAGGGACCCCCTTTGTGGCCTGGTCTCATGCCACATTGGCTTACCTACCATCCTGGGCCAACGTCCCTAAAGATCTCAGATGACATTTGGGAAAGGTACTGTGTTTCGAACACGGTAAATAGTCGACCCTCATTTGTTTGTCCCCATTTCAGGCTAACATGACATGGATACTGTGTTTCGAACATGGTCAATAGCTATCCCCTATCATCATTCCACCATCATTGTGGTCCAGATCTCAAGCATCATGATTCACATATTTCCACTTCCTTATGTTCAAGTGGAATTCCACCATACTCGGCTTTACTCTTCTATTCATCTAGGTGCATTATATAGGCATGTCACCATAAATGGGATGTCATTCACCTAGTGTCCCATCATCCCTAATGTGTGCCTTCATGTTCTAGGAAAGTCCCATCACTACTTCTTGTTTCCCACATCGAGCACGACTCACGTGGGCTTAGTAGTTTTGGTAGGACGTGTACTAGCGCAACCATGCCACACATACCTTTCCTCATCCCTCATGACATTAAACTTCACTCTCAGAACTATATAAGGATTGATTCCCATTCTCAAGGGGTATGTAGGAATGCCCAAACACTTTTCTTTGGGCCCATCCAAATTTTCACTTTTGGTCCCTTGACCTAAAGAGCTTCCTCTGGGGATACATGGTGTGATCCGGACTCCAAGTCCTCATTCACGTCAGGTTTATAGCTACTACACCACATACTACATTCCTGGGATCTTCCCTTTCACTCCACATCTTATCGTATGACATTAAACTGCACAAGTCCATATGTCCTCAATGCATGACACTAAACTATGGTTCTACCCTGAATAAGTTCAGGATGACCTATGTTAATCATGGGATGCATTGGTTTCCTCTCCAGAGAGGATTCTCCCTACCAGTGTTGGTCTCTGACCACACTGTTCCCCAAGAACTGTGTTTGTCTTGATTCCCATCCTTATGGGATACGTAGCGACACCCAGGCATTTCACCTTGGTCCCATCCCCAGGGTCATTAACCCTCTTGGATCCTCATCCCCGATCACAGTCCACTCTTTATGACCTTATACTAGGAGCCTACAATCCATGTAACAAGACTTTAAACTAATAACCATGGTCCATGCAGTATGACTTTTAAACTATGTGAACCATATTTACCGTATGACATAAAACTATAGGTCTTTATAGGTCCTTACCAGATAGATCCTATCCAGAAGTATGTTTGATCCCTGATTAGACCGATATACCCACCTAATGTGTTTCCACCACAGTGGCGTAATTTCAAGAGTGTTGAACACCAGTCGAACAACCCATCACTCCACTCTCCACGCTTTTTGTACCCTTTATTCGGATCCTCATCCTCTTTCACATCTAGAGGAACCCCCTAATATCATGGATGCATGGCCTATGGCTCACCTACTATCTTGAGCTAACATTCTGGAAGACTAATGGATGACATTTAGAGTTAGGACCCATGTTTTGAACATGGTTAGCGGTCGGCCCTCATTTTTTATCCCCATTTTTGGCTGACACAATAAGGATACTGTGTTTTAAAAATGGTCAATAGTCATTCTTAATTGTCATGACATCACTACAGTGTTCCAAATCTTGGGTATTGTGATTCACACCTTCCATTCCCCCCTGTTCGGATTTATTCCAGCGCCCCTGGTGTTACCTTTTTCGTGGAAAAGAGCACACTAGGAAAATAGTAATTAGACTATTTTGAGAGCTTCATTCTCCAGTCAGGTCTCCCCTTTCTCTTCCTAGAAATCCGGGTTGGTTGTTCAAACCTCAGATGCCCGAAACTTGGCCAGCACTCTTATGTTCAGACAGAATAACATAGCAATCATCCCTTGTTTCTTACATTGGACTCAACCCACATGAGATTAGGGATTGATCACTGGTCATTTCACGAATATAACAGATGCGTGTAAAAACAACACTAATAATGGGACTCATGCATGCTATGACATAAAATAATCAAAGAATGAAAGTACATTAGAGGGTTTTTGGTCTCTATAGGACCTGAGGGTCTATCCCTCCCATGGACGGGTTAATCTCGTCAAAAGAAAACTGCAGCTCCACCACCCTCTAGCTTGTGGCTTCTAGGATTTGCTGCTGCCTATTCAGTTCCCGCTCCTCCTCAGCAGCGATGAGGTAAAATTCATCAGCTACAATCTGGGCCTTCTCTACGTCCGCCCGGATGATGGTCATCTCCTCGGAGGCTCACTTTAGGCCCTCTTCAGCCTCTGTCAGCTGGCCCTTGAATCACAATATCAGCTCCTATTGTTCTTTAAGGGTGGCTAAGTGCTCATCCGCCCAAACCTACAACTACTGAACTTTGTTGTTAGCCTCCCAAAGCATCTTGATGTTCAATTATTTCCTCCGTTTCCATCCCACACCAAGGCCAAAGTCATACTCTCAAATATTCTCCTCCATAAGATCTCAGACGAGCATGTGAGGATGCTGGGCATCCACTCCCCCATCACATAGTTCACGCAGTTGCGAGCGAAGTCTGTCCATATCAACCAGCCATAGTTCTTGTGGGTGTCATCAATGAAGCACTTGATTATATTCCATGATCGTTGATAGACTATTTTTCTATCCTCTTCATCAGAGTCCGTCTCATCCTAGTCAGTATAGTTGGTAGGCTCATATGTGGGGAAAGCCCTCAGGAACTCATCAGAAGGGTCCACATTTGGTGTTTGATTAGGCACCATAGGACCTGGGCTATCTGATCGATCCTCATCATTGGATCCCACCTCAATAATCTAGGGCACATCCCCGCTGGTGGTCCCACCAGTGATCGGTCGTGCCGTAGTTCGGTCAGTCTAGATATCTACATCCACAATCACTGACATTCCTATGGGAAAGATGCCGCTAGAATCCCCAACCAACCTCGCTAAGGAAACCCACACCATTTGAAGAACTGGTCACACCAAAAAGGGTATTGGACATTAGTTTACATGTTCAATTGGTGACTTCCATGAAATTGGTAGAAGAAACTTACAGAGATCAAATTCCTGGTCTCGTTCTCATGTTGACTCTATTGGAACCCCAAGGCGTGGCCCCCCGTATATTATCGGATGATCTGAAAGCTCTGGAGGGGTCACCTCAGGTTTCCTGGCCCCACTGAATGTAGAAATTGATGCAACCATAGGTGTGGGTCCCAAAGGCCCCACATCTACATCCACTGAGGGACTAGAACGGGTTATATTTATGAGACTCTCCTACACAATTCATTTATTAGCAAGGAGATCATAACGACCTGGGAGAAGACCCTGCGAAAGGGGCTTGGGATTTTACCTCAAGGGCCTCTGCAAATTCTTCAAGGTCCGAGTCCTGATCGCCGACTTCGCCCACCTCCAATGGAATCCCTCTACATGCCTCATCCACTTAGGAGGACTTGTATGATTCTTCCAGAAGAGGGAAGTGCTCTCTCAGTTCATCTGATGAAAATTGCGGAGGGACCGTACAATCCAGAAGCACCTTGACACGGTCTGTCATTAGATGCGGGGCACCCCAAGAATGAACAAAGTCCTCCAGATCTGCCATGTATTTCTCTACCTCCTCCCATGACACTGAAAAGACGACCCTAATAAGGCCTATCCCCGACAAATAAATCCCAAGATGGTTCAAGTGTTGCCACATCTCAGACAGGCTGCTGAATTTATGGTTGAATTTCCAGATGTCCTAGTCCTCCGGGAAGACAGCATTCTCCGACATGTCTATATGGTGCAGCCGCTTCCCTGGAGCCTATGTGGGTATCTCCCCTCTGGATGAGTCTATTCTTTTGGAATCACCGGGTCCACTACCTCTATTGGATATATCACTGCTACCTCGCCCTCAACTGGTGTGGGTCTTGCCGCCATGGAAGCCCTGCCACTGTGAGTTTCCCTTGTGGACTTTCAGCCCTAACCTCAAGGTTGGGGAGGCTCACTATCACTGACCTGAACGGTTGGCTTCTTCAGTATCTCCCCCAGGTAGGCTGCCTCCTAGCTTTGGGCATACTCCTTTACCAACCCAAATATAATAGTAGGCGGAGGCAGCTCGCTTCACATCTTCCCATCTTCCCGTGTGAACATGAGCCACATCTGCCTCATCACACATGGGTATTCCTCATGACACACCCCTAGATAGACCCACGTGGTCAGTCGTTGCATACACCGAAATTGCCGGGAAAATCGGTGTGGGATGTACAACTCCTAGAGGGGCTCATGGTCCACCCTTGCCACTAGGACTCCACCTCAAAAGGCCAGAAGATAGGACAAATTCTCTTCTGTTCCTTGTCCGTCATCTGTAAAAGCACCCGTTGGCAACAGAAACTGGTGAAAGTTGAATTCCTCCACCTTCCACACCCGGTTCAGTACCAACGGTGTGGTCGGCTTGGCCGAAAAGCTTCCCATGGCATTCAGAATAGAGGGGACGAAGTTTGACCCTGGAAGTGATATGGGGTTCAGGTACTCATAAACCCTCCTAACATGCACTACTATCCACCCATACAGAAGGTGGAATGACCCACATCTTCTTTATGGCCTCTTCCCCTCGCTGATGTGCCACAACATCTTGTATATATTAGCGAGCATCAGGATCCCGAGGTTGACTCACCTTCCTTCCAGCAACATGGACGCCATGATAAATGTGATTGGTCGCATGCCCATGTTTGTATCTCTCACCGGAAGGATCCAACCACAGATGAGAGCCACGATGAATGTTGCCATCCTGACTATCGGTTGTTGCTTGGTGCTGATGCTAAATCCCCAGTTTTTCCACTGGTTGTCCTCTAAGAGCCACCAGTACGAGTGCTCCTTACCTCATTGAGCCCCCTTTGGGCAAGTCCAAGGCCTCACTAGAAAATGCATATCTTCTGGGATGTTCAGAAACTTCTTGAACTGCCACATGAAATTTACATCCCTTATATCTTCTTTGTCCTCTCCCGGCACCAGCTCCATCAACGCCATCACCAGTGAAGGTGGAGATCTGATTTCACGATGAAAATGCTGGGGAGGATCAGTTCCAAGTAGTTAGTATGGGTTGTTTGTAATGTTTGTAGCCTACAGGCAATGAATTCCTCTAAGGCCTACGGGCCATGTAATACTTATGCCTTCGGTCCTTATAAGGGTTCCACATCACCCCTTAAAAGGTGGATTATCAAAAAATAAATAAAAATGATGGCCTTCGGGCCATTGGAGGAGGCCCAAGCTGCCTCATATAGGCCCACTATCCTAATATCAACTCCAAACTCTTCACATGAGGCACCTACCCAGTAGGCCTAGACCCAATCATCTGTGAAGTTTTCGCCCTGGTGCAGGTCCCACCCCTCAGACCATCCCTTCCCCGAGTTCCTCAAGGATATCTTCAAGATTTTATGGTACAGAGGGGGGGGGGGATGTCTCCAGCTGCAATTCTTTCCCATCCACGTTGTTCAGGTGGTTATATAGGAAATCAAAATTGACGAGCATGGATTCTTCATGGGCATGGACATAAACTGCCCTGAACCATTGGCGCTGACATAACATACTCTTGAACCAGTAAGCTGGCTCATCCCTACTTGATTTAGGAATGAAGACATTATCCCTCAAACCGAAGTTGTAGAAAGGCATCCTCTTTCACAGTGGATAGTTCCTCTGGCTCTCTGATAGCATCTCCACCAATGAATTGTGGTCAGAATGGATCCTTATTAACTCCCCTAGGCCCAAGTTGTTTTCCATCTCCTCCCTTCAGGAAACGTCCATGAGGACCCCCCCTGATAGCCTCATGATGATCCATTTAGTTTTATGTTTGGGTTTTTCCTGCGTTCGGTTCGCAAAGCCCTATCACAGAGCAATGTCACGGAGCTCGTTCGCAAATAATGTTCACGGAGCCCTACCATAACCTTTAAAATAAAGTCGATGAGAGCTATCTTGGAGTCAAAGAATCATTTTGCGCCGCGAAGCAGAAGGCCTGATTCACAAAGAGCAAGTGCGGAGTACGCAGAACTTCATGAATCAAGAGCGCTACAAGCCAAAGTCACGGAGGAAAGAAAGGAAAAAAGAGAGGACAACTACCCTATTTATAGGAAATGTCATTCGGAGATTTTTGAAGCATCTATACCGTGTCGAGCTTTGTGGCACACACAGCCTTCATGTCGCATATCCGCCTCACGGGCCCTCTTCTTGAAACAGCTTCGCGGATGACTAATGGATTTTGGCGATTGACCCTTAGACTTTGACCCTTGATTTCTCCTCCGTTACAAGTATTAGGGGGGAATCTATTGATTCCAAAGGTTAGGAATAAGAAGGAAAATAGGGAAGTCTCTTGGGATGCCTCGCATAGCCCTTTTGCGGATCCCCATGCCCCTGTGCCCACCGTGGAGCAAGGGGGTGGGAATCTCTATGAAAGACTTTGATATTTGTGAGCCCACCCTGGAGAAAGGTGGTGGGATGCTCTACGAACAAATTTGATGTTTACGAGCCCACCATGGAGAAAGAGGGTGGGATGCTCCGCGAACTACTTTGATGTTCATGAGCCCACCGCGGAGCAAGAAGGCAGGAGGCTCCATGACCGAATTTGATGTTTACGACCCGCCATAGAGCAAACTCTGTCTTTGTGCTGAGTGATCTCTGCTTTGAGGCACCTCTTGCCTATAAATACAGGTCTCCCCTCAAGCCCAAAGGACAGATCATCTGACCATTCACCTTATGAGCTCTCAAATCATGAAGCACTTCCTGCTCTGCGAACCATGAGCTCCTCAAGGTACTTTTGCTTTACAAAGTGCCTCCCCATTTGCTTTAATTGAACTCCTGTTCCGAGAGGGATGCCTTTCATGAATCCCATGGGCCTTCGCGAAGGAATGAGATCCCCATGGGGACTCGGGTCATCACAAAGCTTTTATGCTTCGCGAAACACCCTCCACACACACTTCCATGCATCCTAGAGTGTAAGCCCCAACACCCCTTCTGAACTACGTGGTCTTTGATCCTTGCCAGGGCAAGGTACATAGGAAGCCTCCCTGAGGTGCAGGCCCACCATCCATTGGTCCTAACTATCTTTATGTCAGTTCACCAAACACCCCTTCTGAACTATGTGTACTTTTATCCTTACCAAGGCAAGGTAGGTAGGAAGCCTCCCTGAGGTGAAAGCCCACCATCCATTGGTCCCGACCATCTTCACTTCGATTCACCAAACAACCCTTTTGAACTACGTGGTCTTTGATCCTTGGAAAGGCAAGGTACGTAGGAAGCCTCCCTAAGGTGCAATCCCATTATCCATTGGTTATGACCCCCTTCTTGTCGGTTCGCCCGCACCATTCTAAACTACGTGGTCTTTGATCCTTTCCAAGGCAAGGTACATAGGAATCCTCCCTAAGGTGCAAGCCCATCATCCATTGGTTCTGACCCCCTTTCATGTCGGCACCCCCACTCCTTCTGAAATACATGGTCTTTGATCCCTACCAAGGTAGGGTACGTAGGAAGCCTCCACGAGGTTCAAGACCACCATCTATATGGGCCCAATGTCCTCCTTCACATTGGTTAACCCCATCCTACATGATGTTAAACTGTGGATCTCAATCAACGACAAGTCGTTGTTCCCCCAATTAGCAGTAAGCCGTTACGATCCACCATCCAATGGTAAGCCATTGAAATCCCCAATTGGAGGTAAGACATCATCATACCGAACTATGTGGACTTTGATTCCCTACCACGATGATACGTAGGAGGTCTTTTCGAGACTCAGTACCAACATCACCATCGTCCTCGGGTCGACTCCATCTCATTCTCCACCTATTTCATTAAACCCTCCATCATCCATCCTGATTCTTACTCGGGCTGCCACATCCCAGTGGGATCATGCCACCTCATTCCTCATTCCCCTTAACAACAACCGGGAACCTAACCACACATTGGCCCCAACATCAGTGTTCCCTACAGGGGTTGCACCCATATGATTCACTCTAATCAGTGTTCTGATCAGTCTGATCCATCCCCGCTAGACGTTAAACTTGCGTTATGCCCTGTGTTAAACATGGTAAGCTATTGAAAACCTCAGATACATGCCTATGGCATAAAATTCTTTGCATTTGACATGGGATTCCTCAGGCTTCCGCGCCCTCGAGAAGCCCTATAATAAGGAGAAGAAACCCAGATGTGCCAATGTCCCAGCGTCCAGAAATGCCAGTGATGTCCAACGTGACTACTCCCCTAACCGAAGGTTTCTTCCCTAACCGGACCCTTTGGAATGTCCCAACATAAGCAGTGTAATTAACTGGTGTCCATGAAGATATGGAACTAGAAAGAGTTTCAAGAACAATGTCTTAAATCTATAAGGGAGACCCAGACTAGGTGACGAGTTCTGAGGAGGAATCCTTGGAAGGAAGAACTGACATCCCATAATCTCATTTCAATCAAGGAGAAGACATCCCTGAACAAGGAATGAATGCCACCCACATTTGGAAAACAGAAATGTGGGGCAACAAATAGCACTACCACCCCCAACAAGACAGATGTGTGCGCCCCAATGAAAGCATCAGAAACAATCACTAATTATTTTTTGTTTTTAAATTTCAACTTTTCTTTATTTTACAACCTCTTTTGGTCTTATATTGAAGTAGTGATCAATACCTTCTCTTGAATTTGAATGATAATTATTTATACTACTTCTAGTAATAGAGTTGGTTGAAATACTTGTTTCCTTCTTTAAGAATCCTATTATGGTTGGAATTTATGAAGGATCTTCCTCTATCATATTCTATCAAATCAATATCCTTCTATTGGGCAGTTAAATTTATTTGATCCTTCAATGATTTTCCCCCCAAAAACCTTTCTAATTTTTCTATGACATGAAATTGATAGCTTTGGAAAATTGTTGTATTTCGAAACCTCCTACCAATTTTTTTACTTGTTTAATGATTCCATTGTAAAATTTATAGAAAATTTTCATGTTGAATAGTTTTTATTTTTAGGATCACTCAATGAAAAATATGCCTAATCAAGATCATTTCCAAAATTTCCAATCTCCATATAATTTATAGGAAGAATAGCTAAAAAAAATAGATAAAATAAAACACATAATAAAAAAACAAATAAAACAAAAAATAAAATAATGGCTGGTGTGTGCATCACAATAGCTACTATAGAGTAGTAGAATAGAACCCAGTGGAAGAGGATGAAATAAAACCTCTCAAATAGGCTCTAGAAGTTTATAAGTGAAGAGAAATTGAGGAATATTGACTTGATATGGGGTATCCATTCATCATCCAAGGGCTTCATGTCTGAGGTAGGGTGTGTTATGGGGTATCATAGGGTCCAGTGGTGTTAAAATAAAATTTAAAATGATCCAAAATTAAAAATAAAATGAATACATATGGTACAAGATGTCACATGCCAGTTCCATTCTCCATAGAATTGTTCTATGTGTTATGGAACACACCATCTCATTTGTTCCACACCAAGGGAAAGTCATGGTGTGATAGTCCATGGTGCAACATTATACGACATTCAAAACACTGCATGGATTTAAATTTATTAGTACTACATGCAAGACTTTCCATGGCCATTTTGGCTATAAATTCATCGAAAATGGATTTTTAAAACGGTTTATCCTACAACACAATGAAAAAATAAATTAATTACAAGTTACCCTTCTTGAGAAACTATTTCTGAAAAATCAATTTCTATAACTCTATAAAGAAACCTATGAATAAAAAAATCTCAGATTTTTAAATAACTTCATACCACCTCTGGTCTATGATATAGAAAAAATGCTATCTCCTAAAAATTAATAAAATAAATAAAAATTCAGTGTATAAATTAAATATAACATAAATTATAATGTATTATAAAAAATATTTTTTTAACATTCACATTATTCTATTCTATAATGAAATACATTCATGTAAAAAAATAATTAAATGCATTAATTATATTTCATATAACGAAAACCTTATAAATAAATGCATTGAATAAACACAACAGAGCTGACAGGTGTTAGTAGAGAATATTTCATGGTGAATTAATTTTTTTAGAGAATCTAGAAAACATAATTAGTAATAAGACTCACAATAATGTTTGGTAAAAGAATCAATGAGGTAAAATTTTATATAAAAATTCATTAGCATTAAAAATTTGGAATGAGAGCAATCAATAAAGATCCTTCATCCTTTACTATTTGAAATATATAACCAAATTCATAATTATCTAACAACTGTTTTGATGTGAGAATGCATATTAGGGGGTGTATATAACACCCCATAAACATCCATTCTAGCCTAAAACATTGTAGAATTGTGTGATACCTCATTTTCTATTTGATATTTTGGTAATTTAATTTATGTTAACCCATCGTAACATTTTAAGTGACCCTTATACAATGCGTTCTAGGAGACTAGAAATAAAAAACTTACCCTCATATCATAAGTACATTTTAGGTTGAGAAAATGTATTTGATTTAACAATTTTATTATATAAATTGAAGGATTTGGACACAAAAGAATCAAATTTTGGGAGTCTAACCATTTAGGTTTTTGACTAATTCAATAGATCATTTTACAATTGTATAAGATGTAAACATCATGACCAATGAATTTTTTTCATTGAATATTAAAATAGAATTACCTAAACTAAGAAATTATATATTCCACATTAAATTTATAATTAATTTAAATTATATCGGAAGAAAGAATACCTTGAATGGGGATCTTTCTTTAATGATGTTTTTGATCATCTGAAACCCTTTTTTGATTTATTGTTATTGCATAGGGAGGACCCAAAGTAGATCCCCACTAGAGGTGGTCAACACATGGACCTTTTATTTCAAAATGACACCAATATATATTTAGGTGCTAGCATGGTGGATCGAATATCTTGTGTTGTTCATCTTGACCCCTTCTATCTTCTTCAGGATTGAAGTATTTTCTATTGATTTTCATATTCTTGAGAGGATGAGAGAAGGAGGAATATAGAGAGAAAATGTGTTGTGCAAAAAAATTCTTAATTATCGATTAACCCTAAATAATAGACATAAAAATATATTTACTGAGTTAGAGTTAAGGTTAAAAATAATATTTAATTGTACAATAACCTTGAACTAATATAATAAACTTCATCTAACACTATCTCATATAATAATAATAATAATAATAATAATTTATGGAATGATATAACTAGAATAATGATAAATATAATTTTATTTTCTTATAAATTAATATTTATCACCGGACACCATCCAGATCCAATCATCCTCATCATTATTTATTGAATACATGAGTAAATATTTAATAAATATTCAATAAATAAAATAAATATTCTATTCACATTCTAACAAATAAATATTTATAAAATACTCATGTAATTAAATAAATTATTTATTACCTTGTGAATATTTGCAATCAATAAATCCTAAATAAAATTATTATTTGATCTTGAGAAAATTATTTATTCTAATAATTAAATTCAAATATAATTTAATTGAGATCAACAAAAACACTTAGTGTGTGACGTTATAGTCTTATTTCTCATTTGAATTTGGTGGGATTACTTAAAGTCCAAAATTACTATCTAGAAATGGGTCAAGGTATTCAAGATAAAGAAGTTAATATTGCAATTCTGACAACAAAAAACTGAATGATTACTATGTAATATAATCCCCTTTTCATAATATATCATCAAGAAGGTTTCACACACAAGTTATCAACCTATATGCTTGATAAATATTTATTTGACTATATGAAATAAACTCACTATTAGACTATGGCCATAGAATTTAATACAATGTTTCTATTTCAATCAAAGAACCTAGATATTAACTTCCATAAAGATAGAAGGGACAAATCCTTCTTTGACTTATTAATTAATAACACATCACTCATTATATACCCAATGTATCCAACTTAATCATGAATGTATCATCATGATTTACAAAATAAAACAAATCACATGAGTCATGAAATGAATTAATAATAATATTAAAGTCTAAGGACTATTACACATGCTCATAATAATAATATTTGATGAAACATAAAAATAGGAATTCATATAAGTGGGTTTGTTCTCATAATTTCCCATCTTGAACATTACCAAGTGAGAACTTCATAACAAGAAGTCTCTTCTTCTTATGAGTACTATCACCTGATTTTCAACATTCTATGTATCCCATCATTGTTTTTATCCAACTATATAACAATATTTAATAATATCATCATGTAATTTCATGGTTCTCATAATATATGAGAACTTATATGACCATATCAATGTGAAATATACTCTAGGAAATTATTACATTAAATCATGCAGAATAATAAAAAATATTTAATAAGATGTTTTATTAATATTAAAATATTTTAATATATATAAAATCCAAAGTATAAATATTTGTTTCTAGGAAACCAATTCCAACAAGATCCCACTTGGACTAGAGAAAACTATCTATGAATTTCAGTCTGATAGACCTCATATGATGATCATATTTCTATTAAGTTAAATCATTAGTAAAGGGGTCCTCCATGTTGTCTTCCATTGATATCCTATTCACTCTGACATTGCATCTTGGAGAAAAATCCCTCAAGAGATGATACTTCCAAAGTATATAATTCATTCATTGATGTGACCTTGACTCCTTTATATGAACCATGACTACAATATTATCCAAATAAATTATGATAGGGTCATTACTGGTAGACTCCAATTCAAACTCTTGGATGATGTTTCACATCCAAACTACTTCTTTATCTACCTAGAAAGTCAATATATAATCAAAATATGATAAAAAATACACAACCATGGCTTTCTTTGTGATCTTACAACTCACAACAATTTCATTGAGGGTGAATATGTATCCTAACTATGATTTCAGATCATCTTGATCTGTTTGGAATCTAGCATCTACATATACTCTAATGACTATTTTCTTATCTCCTCCGTATACTAAGAATATATCCTTAGCATGCCTTATATAATTAAGGATAGTATTTAATTCCATCCAAATGTGGTCACCTGGTTCAATATGATATCTTCTTACCTCACTTAAGGCATATGTGAAATTTAGCCTTGTAAATAGTATAAAATACATGTAAAACCCAATCACCAATGTGTATGGAGTATTTTACATCCTCTTTCATTCATCATGTGTCTGAGGACACATTTTCTTGTAAATATGAATTCAATGTTACACTTGAAAAAAATACACCCTTAGATTATTCTATACTATAAATATTCAGTATCTTGTTAATATATGCATTATGACTTAGTCTAATCATCCACTTTGATCTATCACAATGGATCTTAATTCCGAGAATATATGATGTTTCACCTTAGTCCTTCATGGAGAAGCATGTGTTTAACATAGATTTAATGGACTGTAATACTAGTATTTTGTCTCCAATATGTAGTATTTCACTAACATAAACTATTAGGAAAATGTTTACACTCTCACTAAACCATTTGCAGACACAAGGCTCACATTCGTTCTTTATGAAATAAAATTACATTATGGATTAATAAAACCAAATTTTATATGACTTGGATGTTTTATTTAATATATAAATTAATCTTGGCAATTTTTCACACCTTTTTGGAATCCTTTGGATTCACAAACAATTCAGGTTGTGTCATATAGGCATCTTCCTAAAGGTTCCTGTTAAGGAAGGCTATTTTGAGATCCATTTTTTAAATCTCATAGTCATGGAAATCCATGATGGTATGTATATTTATAATGGATTTTATCATATAAAATGGTGACAATGTTTCATTATAGTCTATGCCATGAAGTTTTTTAAATCCATTTTCAACCAGTCTTTCCTTATAAGTAGTAACTTTTCCATCCATGTCCAATTTATTCTTGAATAGAAATTTACAACCAATAGGCTTTAAATCCATTGGAGGTTATAAAAAAATCTATAATTAGTTTTGGTACATGGAATCCATTTCAAAATTCATAGATTCTTTCCACTTGGAAACATATGTGACACTTACTTCTTCCTTATAGGTTACATGAACATTATTATCAAATATTAACGAGTTACCATCCTTGATAACTAGAAAAACATATCTTTTAGGTTCTCTAACATCTCTTATACTCCTAAAAAGCACTTGTGTTTCTTCAATAGGGATTTGTGGAATCTTTTCTTGTAAAAACTCTTGTGTATATTGAGTCTTAACTTTATCAAAGTTTATCTCACTCTCACTATCTCATTTAGATATGTGATCCATTTCAAGAAATGTGGGATGTTTGTTAACCAAAAATTTCTTTTCTATAGGATTCAGTAGGTAATATCCTTTAGTTTACCTAGGATACCCTATAAAGATACACTTAGTGCCTTGGGGTATAAGTTTGTTTCCATAAATATCCTTGATAAGCATTTCACAACCCCACAATTATATATGAGACAACATTAGTTATTTACATACCAAAGTTGATATAGAATACCAATTTCTACTTTAGTTTTTACTCATTTTAGTATATATGATGCTGTTAGTAATGCATATCACCAAAAATATAATGGAAGACTCACATGACTCATTATTGATCTCACAATGTCTAAAAAGGTGCAGTTCCTCCTTTTTCTTACACCATTACACTAAGGTGTATAAGGAGTGAGTTGAGATTCTCAAACACCCATAAATAATCAATGAAGTCTTTATTAAGATATTAATATTTTCCTGTAAATGTGGATTTAGTCATTTTATCTTGTAATCATGTGTGACATACAACACGTGACTTTAGTTAAAAAGAATCCAAATGTCCATCTTGGTGTAATTTAGTCAAATAATTTTCATTTAAATGACCTAGATGGAGATGTCATAGTTGGGTGTGGTAAAAGTCATGTGAACTATTTTCATTATTTATTGTAATTACTTGGTTCATATAATCTAACACATAAAGACCACTATTTCAATGTGAATTACCATAATAAATGCTATCTTTATAAAAGAAGCAACATTTATTCCCAAATTTGAACATAAATCCATTTGTATCAAGTATGGATATAGAAATAATGTTTTTGGTAACATATGAAACATAATAACACCTTTTAAAACCAATATCACTCTCCTCAATGACATGAGGTGGCAGTCCCTGATATCGATAGCAGTAATTCTGGCTTTGTTGGCTGCTCATAGGTCTACCTCACCCAAGAATATCTTCCAAAATCTAATTGGTTTATATATTTGAATAAATATGTGAGTACCTTATGCTATATCTAATACCCAATTTTTAGAAATAGATTAATTTCTCTTGATAACAAATGAACTCGAAGATTCCACTTGCTTCTTTTCTTTGGTTTAGTTTTTATTCCAGTGGCCATTCTTTCCACATGAAAAAATAGAATCATGTTCCCTTGCTTTTCCCTTGATCCTTCTCTTCTTGGAAGGGTGTTTCAAAGAATCTTTAGATTTAGAGATATTCGCCTGAAATTTCATTTTTTCATCATAATTATAGAAGGACTTTTATGATTTGTATCCTTATCAACATGGAAAAGTAGTGTGAGAAGATCTAGAAGAGTCTTCTCCATTTTGTTCATATTGAAATTAATAAAAAATTGGAGAATCCTTGAGGAAATGATGCAAGAATGATATCGGTACACATTTTTTTTAGGAAATTTAAACCCTAGAACCTCTAGGATCTCAATACAACCAACAAGTT
This sequence comes from Viscum album, assembly GCA_963277665.1. Taxonomy (NCBI): domain Eukaryota; kingdom Viridiplantae; phylum Streptophyta; class Magnoliopsida; order Santalales; family Viscaceae; genus Viscum; species Viscum album. Next base: position 1,641,011,090 of record OY728163.1, on the reverse strand, counting down.
TGATTTTGTGAGGCCTAGAAAACACACCTTCTCTAAGTTTTTTATGAAAAATAACCTTGGATATCTCAAACCGTTCTTGTCCTTATATCTCCTAGATATCTCCTAGTAAAGACCATGAATATTCTGGAGCATGATATATGCATCCATGACTTCATGTGATTTTATGAGTTCATTAAAAATGGAATAAAGCATTAAACACTAAAAATAAACATTGGTGATTAGGTTTTTATCATATAAAATGAACTATTCATTACTCACCTCTTTTGTAGATGGATTAGGAAGTGAGGATTATAGCATGTAATATTTCTGTTCAAGGTGATACAAAACCCATAGGTGTCTGAACTACTCCTAGAAGTTAATACTAGTAAGGAGATGGTCTTTCTACAAAATTTATCATAGGTATAATGCGGATGATGAGATTTCCATTATTATAAAATATTAAAAGATAATATTATTAGTTCTTTTCTTGATTAAAAATTATGTGGAATATAATAATAATTTTTATTTGATTATATATCCCACTATTTTATCAAGTCTCAATAGCCCTCACCATTGAACTCAAAATGTCCCTTTACTCAAGAAATTATAGTGGAAAGGATCCATATTTCTATTATTTATGATCTAGATTTTGTTCTTGAAAACAATAATAATTTCTTTAAGTAAGTGGTCTTTACAAATTAAAAATGGCAAGTCCTTGAACCATTGAGTAGACTCCCTAATTCCCTTGATAGGATTTCCTCAATACATGCCTCCAAATTTTTATTGAATAGACTATTATTGTTAAATTCAATACATATTAGGTTGATTAAACCCATAAACTTAATTAAGACTCCATGAAAATAAAAAGTACCTCTAAATATGGCATGAACCGACACTTTAACTATAGTTCCATCTTAATTTAGATTATGGAATCGTAATTAATTTATATTAAACAAATAGATTTTTTTATTATACATAAATTTTTTCTTATTTTATACTTCACACAACTTGTTAATATTAAGTGGATTTTAATTAAATGATTAACTATGTTTCAATTAAAAATTTATGCATTATCCATTTATTTAAATTCTATCTTTTCATATTAATCCATTTATTTATGTGATCACAGTCTTACATCCATAAAATAAACCATGTGCAAGGAAGAAATAAATAAATAAATAAATGACCCAATCATGAGCTCATTTAATGGTTGATGTATTGATCAGACAATAAACCAACCTAAGACCCTAGGGGAAAACTCCTATGCCAGTCTTGGAAGGAGCTACGGTATTCCACTATGTGCACCTATGTATCATTGGGGTTAGTTTTATCTCTCTTACATCTTGAACCACTAACATGTACATTAGGATACTCATTTTATTACATATGTTTAAAACTCACACATAGGTGAGGGGAATCAAATAATTGGTCAAGCGGAATTACATAAACAACCTTGGACACATAGGTCCTACATAATACAATAGGGAGAGATGACTCAGAGACTATTATATTTAATTCAATAATAATAATTGAAAACTAATGAAATAAAATTAAATTAAAAAAACAAACTCATACACAAGTATATTAAAATCTCAGTATTAGATATACACATGCAAAGAATACACAAAAGTACATTGTCTAGAATTAACTTCAATATATTCTTTATTATTAAGATAAAAACCCTTGTATTAATTAATTAATAAATCAATCAATTAATTATCTTTATCATAATAGAAATATGAATTCTCACGATGATACCCATCATAATGGAATTTAAGGAACATAAATAGAATGACCAATAATTATATATAATTAAAAATAATTAATTAAATAATTTTCAATTAATCAAAATATTTATTAAATAATCAAACACAACTAGTTTCAATAGTGTAATTAGGTTTTAATGTTGTAATTAATTATTCTAATGTAATTTATTTTTTTACTTTATTGGGAGACTAAATAGTGTGTACTAATAATATACATTTCATGTTCCTGAATTTTCATGCATCCGGGATAAATTCCTAGGACTTCAGCATGTACCTCAACTGGATTACATGGTGCATACTAACGAGCTACATGTTGTGTGGTCCAGTAACCATGAGCTTAGGATAAAATCATTGGGATTATACAAGTATCAAAAATGGATTACACGATGTGTATTAATGAGTTACACAACATGTGGTCCACATGTCATGTGTCTGTGTAACCCACCGATTGATTCAACGTGTTCTTCGAATGTGGGAATTAATGATTTACATGTCATTTACATTAGATATATGTAATGTGTTTCATTAATTTTCTAGGATTTCATTCTTACATGGTGTAAAACCATGTATTTGACCACATGGTTAGTGCGAATTTTGTCACCATACCATGTATACTACACAACGTGTACGACTAGCTACAATCCATGTAATATGAAAAACTATGTGCTAGGTTTACCCGATCAACATGCAGTTTTCAATAAATGTACCTCATGTAATAACTTCTTGGTGATACATGTATCCCAAAACACATCTAGGTACAATGAACTTAGGTACACTACGTGTACTCCACCTACATGAAACAACCCAAAATTTAATCAAGGGAATTTCCCTTATTATAAATATATTATAGTCTAAAATAAATATATCACATAGAGAACCCAATAAAATATTTATTTAAGAATTAAACAAGAGGTATTTATCGAAATTTAGGAACCTAAACCAATCGAATAATAACCAAACCTTTAGAATAATAATGTGACCATTATGAATAGTAAACTAACCAATATAATAGTAACCTCACGTGTGAAAGTATAAATAAAATTTATCCATCTTATAAATGAAAATATGATATATTTATCTTGGTATAATTAAATAATTTTTTTAAAAATGATAAATTAAGTGTTGGTATTTTTGTAAAGTGTAAATGTTAATTTATAATTTTATAATTAATATAATGTTTTAAAATAAAATTTATTTTTATAAAATATATTCATAAATTAATATTATATTTTATTATGATTATAATATAATTTTATGATACCTTAATTAATTTTTAAATGTGTCATAAAATCAGTTATAATTTTAAAATCAGTATTTTTTGAATAAATGATGATTTTAATTAAAAATTAATTTATTATGTTTAGAAAATTATTTTCATAATATGGATTACATTTTTTAATTCTATATGTCTCAAAATGGTTAGGGTGAATTTTTGGTATTTTTCTAAAATAGTTTATTTTTTGGTGAATGGTGAAATATAATAATTTACGGTATAAGCTAAATACATGAATCATTGAGTCATGGATGATGTATGGATGATGTAAGAACCATTTTTTAGAACTAACATGAAATAGTTACTGTACTTAGTCACAATAATTCAAAATATTCCACGTTTTTAGCCAAAATAATAAACAAATGGATAAAATAATAAAAAAACACCCCTCTCCTCCACTATAAATACCACCCCTCACCACCTATTCTCCTTACACATACAAAGACTTAAATTTTGTCCATATTATACCCAATACTATCCCAATACTCTCCACCATTTCTAGGATCCTTTGGTCTCAACAAAAGACCAAAACAAATCCCCTAAGGAGGTTCTCAAGGAGAAGAAGTTCAAGAGTTAAAACCCTATTTCATTTTATTTTAATCTCCTTTCAATTTATTTCATTTTTTTATATTTACATCACATAGATTATAACAAAGTAGCATGATAAACCCAATATCATATATATACTATAATTTTATTATGTTAATGTTATATCCATCATCAATTCTCTTCTCTTCCCATTTTGGTTGAAAAATGAAAACATCATCCGTGAGGTGCCGATTCATCACCTTTGTGGATGATGATTTTTTGTTTTATAATACCACCTTCAAGGCTGGTCATAAAACCATTATCATGGTTAAAATAGATTTTAATATTTATATTATTTAGTGTTCTAGAACCAGTATATATACATAATATTAATTAATAAAAAAATCTAGTTTGTAATGATCGAAAAATGCCAAAATAATCTAAATTATTATAATTAATGTTTTATCTAATGAATAATACTCATATATGAAAATAAATGATATATAAGACCATTAAATCATATATAATTTCATTAATAACATATAATTTCAATTCTGGATAACTATTCCCATTTTACATGATATTTCATACATGTATACAAGTGAACCAATCATGAAAACCAAGGAAACGAATATTATAACTTCTCAGAAAGGATATAAATGAACATAAAAAAATTATAATCAATAAAATAAATGTATAAAACTTTATGAATTAATTAATTAATTAATTTAATTTTATTATCTAGGACATTAGTACAAGTTCAGAATACTTTCAAATATAAAGTAGGGGATTCTCTTCGAACCTCCATTTTTCCTTCGGGTTACACCTTCTCTGTCTTTAACCCAATAGAAATCTTAAATATTCTTATATACTATTAATATGTTCTGTATTTATGTTCCAAAAATATGTTCTTATCCCAATTATTCTATCTTTTATGGGGAAATACATGTTTTATAAGGTCCCATTCTCAAATTCCTCCTAATAAGCGAACCGATTAAAGAGAACTTACCGATTTCTTACCCATATTCAATTGTACTACATAATCTATTTTAATCCAAAATTATTTTTCTAAAAATCATTCAATTTATCATGAATAACTATCTTGGTTCATTTATGGTCTTATACAAACAATTATGCCTTTTTTTGTTTTAAATAATCATTTAAATTTTTTCTTAAACCGCACTAAAGTGTATCATTTCTAAAGTTTCTTAAACCCTATTTTTACATGTTTTCACTTCAATTCGACATTTCATATCATTTTCTATTCATATTTTCCTTTATTAATGTCCATATATTATTTTAACATATCTTTCATGGATAACTTTATGATACACCCATTTGTTATGCCTTATGACATGTTTACGATACCCATTTCTTTACATGGGTAACCCTTATGTTTTATGTTTTATTCTTCATGTGGCACACATATTCATGAACATGTTATGATGGGTGTGACCAGATAGTTCTCTAATTCATTGGGTAATGTTTAGTCTCATGATACATCATGTTGGAACATAGAGTGAACCTAAATCCTTTATGGGACTTTTTTCTCCATGTATAATGGTCTTGGCAGTTAGCCTTGAATCATGCTCCACTATGTGCAATGGTTTTGGAAGTTAGGCTTGAATCATGCTTATGTACTATTGTATGTTTTTCTACATTCCTATGATTCCATGATTATATGATCCCATGTTATAAATGTTATGCTTCCCTATGTTTATTCATGTTCTATGACTTTTTGTGTCATGATGTTACGCCTTCTAATCCATGTGATATGGTTTATTCATATGATTATTCCATTACTGGGTTTTTAGCTCATCCATTTTTTCATGTATTCCCCAGTTTATCCTATGCAGATGTAAGAGATAAAATGAAGTTAGTATCTCATTATGAATAATAATTAAAATATGTTTTTATTTTGGTTTCACACTTTCTAATTTAGTATCTAATCTTCCAAAAACACTTGAATTTATGATCCTTGGATTGTAATTGATGGTTAGTTATGCTTAAAATCATGTGATCAAATGTGTAAAATTATAGGGATGTTATAGTTTGTATCAATGAATGGTCTAGTTATTTTTTGGAGATTAGGATTAGAAAACTTTAGTAAGAACCTTAGGGATAATTCTATCACCCTGGATAACCTAGATTGAAACATAGGGAATCACAAGTTAAGATATAATTTTAATTTAAAATTTTATCATTTTATGTTTAGTGTTTATTTTTTACATGATTATTTTATAAGTATTCAATCCCCCTGATTGTAATTTCGTTTCTTGGTTAATTTCTAGAAATAAGAGAATATGTTCTAACAATCAATGTGATTAGCAATGTGATGATTTCCATAATGAAATTCCAAATATTATGGGAATGGGTGATCAAAAATTCATGAAAGTACTTTCTCAACTAGATCAAGTTATGAATAATAACTTGAATTTTGTGGAAAACCCTCCTCTTAATAAAGATCAAGTTGTGGTTGAAATCTTCATGCGAAAAGGCCTCCCACGTTTAGTGGATATTCCAATCCCCTCCACATAGAACAATGTATTAACTCCATTGAGAAGATATTATCCATCCTCCAGTGCTCAAAAGAAGATAAAGTTGTGCTTATGGACTATCATTTTTATGGGAAGTATGACTAGTGATAGACCCTGATCAAGAACACAACTTACAAGGAGGAAATTGATTCCATGGGATGGGAAGATTTCAAGAAAATATTTTCCCCAAACTCTCCATCTTAAAATGGAGAGAGAGTTCCTTAGACTAAAGCAAAAGGAAGAAGAGTCTATCAGGGAATATGAAGAAAACTATACAAGGTTTGCATGATACACCTCTAACTTTGTTATAAACACTGAAATCAAGGTGGATCTCTTCTTTAGTAGACCAAAGCTGAGTATATTAAAATCATTGGCGATTTGATACTTTGAAAATTATGAGGAGATTTTCCATTATTAACTTAAGTTTGAAATAGATACTAGATACTCTCAATAGTCCCATGGGCCTGAAGCTAAAAATCTAAAAATGAAGTTTAATATGGGAGAATAAATAGATAAATCCCATGATATAAAGAAAACCCATTATCCCACATGTCAAAATTATTGGAAGAATCATACTGGGAACTGTCTGAAGGGAACCATGAAATGCTTAAAATGAGGAATAGTGGGGCATCTAGATAATAACAACCAAAGGGATATAAAGAATCCCACTTAATGTGGATGAAGAAAGGAAGGATCCGATCAACACTCATCCTATAGTGCATTGTTTCAACTAAAAGGAATATGGTCATTATGCAAACCATTTCTCTAAGCCAAGGGTTGTTGGAGGCAATCAACAAAAACAACATCCAATGCAGAAAGGAAGGGTATATTCTATCACTACTACTGAGGTGGATCCCAAAAATGATGTCATGATAGGTTTGGTGGTTATTCATTCAAGAATAGAAAATGTACTATTTGATTCTAGTTATACATATTATTTCATATATTACAATTTTAGTAGAACTATTCAAACACCACCTCAAAATATAGAGGCTGGGTTATCTATGAGAATAGAAAATGGTGCAATTATTTCTTCCAAAGTATATAACTCCTCCCCGATTAATGTTTGTGGACTGAACCTCCCAAAAAATCTCATCTTAATTCTTTTAGTGAAGTATGATGCTATATTGATCGACTATCCTTATATGAAGAAAACATCAAATATAGAGAGAGGAGGATCACTCTTCACATCCCGAAGTATCCTTCAATTATGTACAAGTGTAAGGATGGAGATGAATATTATTCAGAATCATCATCATATCTATCTCAAATTATTGATACAAAGGAGAGAATCATGCTCGAAGACATTCCCATTATGAGGGAATACAATGATTCATTACCTGAAGAATTTATTAGTTTTCCACCTATCTGAGAGGTTTATTTCTCAATTGAACTTATACTTGGATCTCTTCCTATATCAAATAGACCTTATAGAATGGACACCATTGAGTATGAAGAACTTAAGAAGAAGTTATAAGAGAATATGGAAAAGGGTTCTATACACCCGAGTGCTTCAACACGGGGTGATCCAATTCTCTTATTCAATAATAAGGATAAATCAATGTGCCTCTACATTTATTATCATGATATTAATAAAATCATGATAAATAACAAGTATCACATTCCATAGATAGATGAATTGTTCGATCAAATATATGGGGCTAAGTATTTCTCTAAGGCCAACCTTCAGTAGGGATATCACCAATTAAAGGTGAGAAAGGAAGATATTCCCAAGACTACCTTTTGAATGAGGTATGGAAAATAATATTTCATAGTGATTCTATTCGGACTCACCAATGCTCTGGAAATTTTTATGGATTTAATGAATAGAGTCTTTAGAGATCACTTAGAATAATTTGTCGTATTCTTTATTGATGATATGTTGATATAATCCAAGAGTAAGGAGGAACACGAGGAGTATTTTAACACCATGCTAATGACCTTGAAAAGGGAGAAACTATATGAAAAGTATAATAAATATGAGTTATGTATGGAAGAAGTATCATTCTTAGGGCATGTTATCACCAACAAAGGAATATCTAGGGACCCTTCCAAGACAATGAAAATCGAAGAGTGGCCCAAACCAACATGTGTAATGGAGATCTGTAGTTTTATTGGTCTAGTTGGGTATTATTGATGATTTGTGAAGAAGTTTTCAAAATTGTAAAACCCACTAACCAAGATGAATCGAAAGGGAGTAAATTTTATTTGGACTAGTGAATATGAAGACTGCTACAAAGAGTTGAAAAAGAGGCTTATCACTACACCAGTACTAACACTTCCAATAATTTGGAAACTACTTGTGGTGTACAAAAATGATTTAAATAATATATTAGGATTTTATTGATGAAAAATGTTAAAGTAATAGCCTACATCTCAATGTAGTTGAAAATTTATGTGCAAAACTATCCCATACATGATCAAGAGTTGGCGACTATGATCTTTGTGTTGAAAATATGGAGGTATTATCTCTAGGGGGAGAAGTGTGAGATATATATTGATCATAAGAGACTCAAATATATATTCACATATAAGGATATTAATATTCACCAGAAAATATGGATATAGATCATCAAGTATTAATAATTCTAAATCCACTACCATCCTAGTAAATAAAATAAGGTGGTAGATGCTCTAAGTAGAAATGATCTTATATATTTATAAATGATGAGAATTTAGAAGGAACCAATATTCTAATACCTAAAAATGATATAAATGGGAATAATTAAGGAAGGAAAATAATAAATCTTTTCTTAAATGATTAATAAACCATCCCTTATGGAGAAAATAAAGGATGTTCAAAGAAATGATAAGGAAATTCATAAAAAGTTGGAATCTATTAAAAATGGAAAATCCTTAGATATTAAAATTGATTATGTAGGATTCATAATATTTGGGTCATGATTATGTGTGATATCCAATATAGAGATAAATAAAGAGCTTTTTAATGGTTCACATAGCTCAACCTTCTCTATTCACCTAGGGAGTAAAAAGATATATTGAGATCTACGAGAAAAATATTGGTGGGAAATTTTAAAGGAGATCATTGAATATAAATCAAAGTGATTGATATGCTAGAAAGTGAATGTTGAAAGGAAAATTTATAAGGGGATGATGAAATAATTACCCATGCCAACATGGAAATGGGAAAACATCAATATGGAATTTTTCACCAGACTTCCAAAGACATCCATAGAAAACAATGATATATGGGTTGTTGCGGATCATCATAAAAATTCATCTCACTTTATTAAAATTTGAGAGGACTTCTCACTAGATCAACTTAAATGGATATAAATCATATAAGTGGTAAGGATGCATGGATTAACCCTATCAATTTTATCTGATCAGGAGTAGATATTAACCTCCATGTTCTGGAAAAGTTTCCAACATGATCTAAACACCGAGTTGATCTTTAGTACAACCTATCATCCTAAAACTGATGGAAAATATGTGTGTACTATTCAGACACTAGAAGACATGTTGAGAGCATTTTCTATGGACTTAAAGGGATGATGAGACCAACATCTACCATTGGTTGAGTTCTCTTACGACAATAGTTTCGACTCGAGCCTAAAAATGGCTTCATATGAAGACCTTTATAGGAAAAGATGTATAACACCAACATGATGGGATGAAGTTAGTGAATATAAGATGTTAGGACCTAAAATGGTCAAAGAAATGGTAGAAAAGGTGAAAAACATTTAGAAACACATCAAGGAGGCCCAAAGTTGACATAAGAGATATGCAGACAATCATCGGTGAGACTTGGAGTTTAAGGTTAGAGAAAAGGTATTCCTCCAAATATCTCCATGGAAGAGGATCATGAGATTTTCGAATTAATGAAAGGGAAGTCCCAAGTACATAATCCCCTTAAGATTATGGATCATATCATAGTTTTGGCCTATATAATAGAACTTCCACCAACCATGCCACAAATACATGCTGTATTCCACATATCCTTCTCGAGGAAGTACATACTAGACCCCTCACATGTATTTAATTCATAGGTGGTACAATTGGAGAATGATATCTCATATGAGGAGCAGCTGGTGAAGATCTTGGATCATAAAGATAAAGTTATATGAAATAAGACCACTCACTTGGTCAAAGTACTATGGTAGAACCATAAATATGAAGAGGCAACATGAGAACCAAATGATGAAATGGAGGAGAAGTACCCTCACTTATTTCCCCCTTAATTTAACAAATGAAATTTCTAGGGTGAAATTTCATAAGGGGGAAGAATGTAATGACCCAAAATTTAATCAATGGAATTTCTATTATTATAATTATGTTATAGTATAAAACATATATATCACATGGAGAACCCAATAAAAACTTTATTTAAGAATGAAATAATAGGTATTTATAGAAATTAAGGAATCTAAACCAATGGAATAGTAACCCAACCTTTATAATAGTAATGTGACCATTATGAATAGTAAAATGGCCAATAAAATAGAAACCTCACCTATGAAAGTATAAATAAAATTTTTCCATCATAAAAATAAAAATATGATATATTTATCATGGTATAAGTAAATAAATGTTTTACAAATGATAAATTAAGTGTTTGTATTTTTGTAAAGTGTAAATATTTATTTAAAATTTTATAATTGATATAAAAATTTAAAATAAAATTTATTTTTATAAAATTGATTCATAAATTAATATTTTGTTTTATTATGATTATAAGATAATTTTATGAGACCTTAATTAATTTTTCAAAGTGTAATAAAATTAGTAATAATTTTAAAATCAGTATTTTTCAAATAAATGATGATTTTAATTAAAAATTAAAATTCTTATATTTTGAAAATTATTTTCATAAAATGGAATCCATTTTTTAATTCTACACATCAAAAAAAAATTTAGGGTTATTTGTTTTGATTTTTCTAAAATAGTTTAATTTTTGATGAATAATGAAATATGATGATTTACCGTATAAGCTAAATACATGAATCATTGAGTCATGAATGATGTATGGATGATGTAAGAACCATTATTTTGAACTAACATGCACTATTTACTATACTTATTCACAAGATTACACACTATTCATATTCTTGATCCAAAATAATAAACAAATAGATAAAATAATAAAAAAAATCTCTCTCCTCTGCTATAAATACCAACCCTCATCACCTATTCTCCTCACATTTCCGAAGCCTTTAATCTTGTAAAAATTATAACCAATACTCTCTCAAGACTCCTCATATGTCCAAGATCATTTTTCTCAAAAAATACCAAACCCAATTCTCTAAGGAGGTTCTCAAGGAGAATAAGTTCAAGAGTTAAAACCATCTTTTTTTCTTTTAATCTCTTTTAAATTTCTTTCCTTTTATTATATTTCCTTCACATACCCTATCTCAAAGTAACATTATAAATAAAATATCATATATATACTTAAATTTTATCATGTCAATGGTATGTCCATCATCAATTCTCTTCTCATCCCCTTTTGTTCTAAAAATGAAAACATCATTCATGAGGTACTAAATCTTCACCTTCATGGAAAATGTTTTTTTATAATAAAACCTTCTAGTTTGTTCATAAAACCATTATAATGGTTAAAAAATAGTAAATTTCTTATTACGACCTATTTATTTTTCTAGAATTAGTATATATAAATAATATTAATTTATGAAACAAAACTAGTTCTTGATGATCAAAAAACACCAAAATAATCTAAACGATTACCATTAACATTTTATATAATGAATCATCCTAATATATGAAAAAATTATATATAAGAACATTAAATATTATTTAATTTCATTAATAACTTATAATTTCAAATTTGGATAACTATTTCCATTTTACATGATCTTTCATACATGTATACAAGTGAACCAATCATGAAAACTAAGGAAACAAACACTCCCAAATGAAAAGATCGAAGCTTATTACTTCTCAGAAAGTACATAAATGAACTTAATAAAATTATAATAAATAAAATACATGTATAAAATGTTATTAATTAATTAATTAATATATTTAATTTGATTATCCAGGATATTAAGTACAAGTGTAGAATAATTTCGGACATAAGGTAAGGGATTCTCTCTGAACCTCTATTTTTTTCCTTTGGGTTATAACTTATATCTCTTTACCCCAATGTAATTATTAATTATTATTATCTAATATTACCATGTTCTGTATGTATGTTCCAAAAATATGTCCCTATCTCGATTCTTCTATCTTTTATGGAGAAATACATGTTTTATAAGGTTCCCTTCTCAAATTCCTCCTAATAAGAAAACCGATTAAAGGAATCTTCTTGATTTTTACCCATATTCAAGTGTGCTACATATTATGTATTATTCCAAAATTATTTTTATAAAATTAATCATTTTATCTTTAAAAAATATCAAGGTTAATTTCTTGTCTTATACAAACAATTATTCCTTTTCTGTTTTAAATAATCCTTAAATTTTTTCATTAAATCACACTAAAGTGGCTCATTTATAAAGTTTCTTAAAACCTATTATTACATGTTTTAACTTCATTTTGACCTCAAATATCACATTATATGCCTATTTTACCTTGTTAATATCCATTTATGATTTGAATCCATTCTTTCATGGACACTATTATAATACACCCATTTGTTATTCCTTATGACCTGTTTATGATACCCATTTATTTCCATGGGCAACCCTTATGTTTATGTTTTATTATTACTATGGAACACATATGCATGAATATGTTATGATGGGTGAAACCAAATAGAACTTCAATAAATTGGGTAATGTTTAGTCTCATGAGACGTCATGTTGGAACAATGAGTGAAATTGAATCCTTTACGGGACTTTGTCCTCCATGTGCAACGGTCTTGACAATTAGCCTTAACTCATGATACTCCATGTGAAATGGTCGTATAATTTAGCCTTGAATCATTATTATTCCATGTTTTATGTTATTGAAACATTCCTATGATTCCATTATTACATGATCCCATGTTAAACATGTCATTCTTTCTTATGTTTATTCATGTTCCACACCTTTTTATGTCATCATGTTATGCCTTATAACCCATGTGATATGGTTTAATAATATGGTTACTTCCTTACTAGGATTTTTATCTCATCCCTTTTTTCATATTTTCCTCAAGTTATATTATGTATATATAAGATCTCAAAGGATATCAAGAGATCATTATGAAGAATAAATAAAGTTATTTTTATTTTGGTTTCATGCTTTCTAATTATGTATCTAATCTTCTAAAGACACTAGAATTTATGATCCTTAGATTGTAATTGATGGTTATTTATGCTTAAAATCATGTGATAAAATGTGTAAAAGTATAGGTTCGTTATACTACATTCTGGGTAACTTAATCTACTGGACAGAAACTTTGGCACATTCCGATGCCATCTTCAATCCTTCTTCATCTATTATTAGGCCTTAAGAAAATATGAATATTAAATGAAGAATATTAAAATGTTAAAATAATTTTAATTAAACTTAAAATTAAAGAATTAATAATCTCAAAATAAAAAACTAACTATAATTTTATATATAGATCAACAATTAAATAAATAATTATAAATTTAAACATGACCGCTCTGATAGCACTTTAAGGATATGGATTTAGTAGAAGCGACTTGTGGGTGTATGACCATTAAGGTTTTGTCAAATTTTTTGGATCATAATCTAGTTGTTCAATATTTAAACATCATGAAAAATGATTTTTTTCCATTGAATATTTACATAGAAATACCAGAACCAAGAGAGGATCTTTTCCATGTTAAATTTATAATTAATTTAAATTAAATTAGAATAAAGAATGACTTGATTAATTATTGTCTCTGATGATGTTTTTGATCATCTGAAACCCTTTTTTGGATTATCGACATTGTATTCAGAGGACCCAAAGTAGAGCCTCTACAGTGGTTCTACACACATAGTCCTTTGATTTCCAAATGACACTAATAGATTTTTAGGTTCTAGCATGGAAGATCGGTCATCTTGTGTTGTTTGTCTTGATTGATTCTAGTTCCTTTATGATTGAATGATTATATCTTGTTTTTATTGTTCTTTAGAGGATTATAGGACAAATATAGGGAGAAAATTTGTTCTTGAAAATGATTCTTAATTGTCAAGTAACCCTACAAAATAGACATAACCATCTATTTTTAGACTTAGGGTTAAGGTTAAAAATAATATTTAATTTCACAATGACCTTGTTGGGAATATTAAAGTACACAAATAATATGAGAATGATCATATAAATTTGAGAAAATGCATAATCAAATTGGTGAATCCATTAATGGAGTTAAAATTAGTAAAGTACCCAAAACCTCAAAGCGGACCATCCCTTATGCATAGAACACACACTATGAAGGACCATCTCATTTCATGTATCTACCACAAAAAATCATCTTATAGGTGAGCCGATAAGGAAATCACCCTAAAATTAATTTATATTTTGTGGGAGAAGGTGTTGAATCAACACCCTCAGTAAATGAATTTCCATTTTGCAGGAGAAGATGGTGAATCCGCACACCTCGTAAAAAATTTTCCATTTCGTGGGAGGAGGTAGTGAAATGAATCCCCCCCTGAAAAAAGCATTTTCATTTATGGGGGTAGGAATTAAGTCAATAATTTTAATTATTTTGTGGTGTGAGGTGTCCCTTTCACAACCCCACAAATGATGTCACAACCAGACCCTACCGGTCTCGAGCTGCAACAACCTCAAGCCCGCCTCCATAGGCCAGAGGCTGGAGACCAGCGCCGAGGGCATAACAATTATGGGGAGGCCTTTGCCTAAGTACCTGTACAAACGCACACACAAACCACTAGATGTAGAAGTGCAGAGTAAAAAGAAAACCATAGGAAAAATAGCTATAACCCAACCACAATCATACATCAACCACTAAATAGAGCAAGTAAAGTGCTAAAAGTAATGACAAGTAAACTGGATAGTAAAAAGTAAAAAACATGCGCCTAACCACAAAGGTGCCACAACCCGGCAACAGGTAAAAAAAGGAAACAACTGGATAGATCCCCACCTGAAAACTCTGGCATGACCATGACACATTGTCCGAGCACCTGTGACCTCTATGCTCCTCCATAGTCACGATCGACCTGTCCATTGTTTGCGAGGCCATACTAGGTGCGGGCAAAGCCCAAGCATGGGTGAGTATAAAGATACTCAGTAGGATGTCCCAAAATCTCGAGGGAAAAACAAAGGAGGCACTAAATAGGTGAGCAGTAGACAGAACCAGAACAGTAAAAGATTACAGTAAAGAGAGTGCATCTCAACCCAATAAGAGGAAGGAAGTAAACCTGTCCAAACGCAAGGTGCTAGGAATGGTGGGAAGACGAACATCTCTCTGAGTCTTCGCTACATATAGTAGGAGATTGGAATCATCTAACCAAGAGGATATAAACAGAGAAAGAACATGTCATACCCCATGCATCTTCACCCCTTCTATAAAGAGAGTAGTTGAACCCAAGGAGTGGGAACCGAAGTAGGTGTATATGTATATATGCTCATCTAGGAACACGAACGAGTGTGTAAGGGGATATCCATCTCCAAGATCAGACCAGGAAGAGTCACAAACAGTTCTAAGGATTTCCACCACTGATGCCCAATAGTCCTGCATGTCAAAAATCTCCTCAACACTAAGTCGTACCACCAAAAGTCCCATTCCGGTAACTATGGAGGAAAACCACCGACTTGCCTCGACAAAAGGGGTGGAGTCCGAAAGAAGTCGACGGGTAACCCACTGCCCAGCCCCACTGGAGGGTAAACCCCAAAAGGTTGTCAGGTGACCCACTACTCAGCCCCACTGGAGGGTAAACCCTAAAAGTCAATGGGTAACCCACTACCCAGCCCCGCTGGAGGGTAAACCCTAAGGTCAACGAGGTAACCCACTGCCCGGCCCACCCATAGGGTAAACCCCAAGGTTAATGGGTAACCCACTTCCTGACCCACCCAGAGGGTAAACACTAAGCTCCACGGGTAAACCACTGCCTGACCCACCTGGAGGGTAAACCCCAAAGTCAACGGGTAACCCACTGTCCATCCCAACTGGTGGGTAAACCCTGATACGGGTCCGCTAACTCCGCGCTGCCCACGCCATCACTGGGTGTCGCTAACACCGCGACTGTGAGTTGGGTCAGATTGCGTCAAAGAAATCCCAAACCAACATCCTTACATATTTCCACATTTAATAAGATCACATAAGAGGCCCCTCTCGCCCGAACAGATTACACCGTTGTAATCCTCGCAGAAAACCATGCAAGATAGACTACTCATTCACCTGGAACGGACCCCCGATGGAAAAGTTGTTCGCCAGTGCTTTAGGCCCAGACGGTGTCTCATGGGGCCCACTATCAGTCCCTAAGGAGGTTGGGCAGATTGTTCCATTGTGATGGCCTCGAAAAAACATGTCAAATTAACTATTCATCCGCCTCGAACAGGCGCCTGATGAAAAAGTCGCAAAACGCTGCACGTCGCTTAAAAGACTGCCCGTAGGGCCCACATCTGAACTCTGAATTCAACAGTAGAAACCATACTGGAAATATCTAACTTGAATCCAGGATCAGAATGCCGCTGACGACACTCAAATCGGACATCAGATGTTTCCGTGCCATCCAAAACAAGAATCCCCGAAAAAACGTCAATCCACTTAATGGGCATGTTGCACCACTGAGGCCCCCTTATTGGGAATTAAAAGCCCCAAAAACCATTTCAAAAGATTTTTCTCGATCCTAGGACTGTTCTTCCATAGACTACATGTAAAACGGACACCCGTAGTGAAAGTTACGGGTGTCCGAAGTTAGAGGGGGCGAACCCCTTGGGCTGGACCGGCCTAGTTCGGCCAGTCTGGGCCGGCCCGGCTCGCAGTGCCGGCCCGCGGCTTAGCCGCACGGCTTGACCGTGGACCCCAGCTCCACTCAGTGCTGACCAAACCTCGTGGCCGGTCGCGGTCTTGCGCGAAGACCTGCCGAATGCGGGTCTCTGTTCCCGTACGGGGACGCGCGCCACGACCCCGCCCTCATCGCGCCCATGTGAGCTCGCCCGGTGCCTGGAGCCCCTACTGCACCGCCTGGGTCCACCACCACGTTGCCGTCCCAATACCGCGCTGCCGCTTCCTGAAGCCACCACGCGTCACCGCCGTCACCCGCCGGAGCTCCCTGGAACTGCCAGAAAAAGGGGAAAAACGGCCGGGAACTTCCCGGGGCTGTCCCGGACCCCCTGAAACTCGAAATTTCGATCCTAAAGGACCTTTGGGAAGATAAAATCAGGATATACA
Organism: Viscum album; assembly: GCA_963277665.1. Taxonomy (NCBI): domain Eukaryota; kingdom Viridiplantae; phylum Streptophyta; class Magnoliopsida; order Santalales; family Viscaceae; genus Viscum; species Viscum album. Next base: position 1,640,993,737 of record OY728163.1, on the reverse strand, counting down.
CAAATATGGGCTTATCTTGAAGATCCGAAAACATTTATATGTGAAAAATTGCATTCAAAGGGGGTTGCGGGAATTAAAACGACAAAAATGCAAGCCTAACTCGATGGGCGTAGCCCGACGCTTCACCAACGGTCCGCCGGAGTTGCCACACCTCGCCGGAGAGGTGGAGGAGAGGGGAGGATCTCATTGAGAGGAAACTCCAAGGAGGGTAGCAAGGTGATAAGAGGGTGGGGGTGGTGTTTAAATAGAAAAACACTTATACCCCCTCCCGTAGACCCATACCCGAACCTTTGGTGGGGTCAAGATTAAGCCTCTCCTAAGGTAAACTCCATTCCCTGAGCGCAATGGAAGCCTCGGAATTTTAATCCAAGCCTCTATTCAAAATTTATAAATTCAACGCCCGAGGCCTCAAAATTACAAAAATTCTCCCGAGGGGCGTTTTTCACAGTTGGCCCGTGCCCGAGAAAATTACACCCCTCATAGGGTAAACGGAATGCTCCGGACTCAACAGTGCCTTTAGGTTTCACATCCGATCTACTGTTTAGGAGATATCCTATTTATTTAGCGCATCCAGTGTGAACGCACGTCAAATTTAATTCTGTCCACACCGGGGCTCAGAATCACACACCGTCTGAACGTCCTACTTTGGAATATCATCAAGAAATATGAAAAGTCTTATAGGTTTAAAAAAATCCGGGTTCTTACATCATTCCCTCCCTCACGTTTTTCATCCCCGAAAAACAAAACTACAAAAACAACTCAGGGTACTGAGCCCGCATCTGGCTCTCCCATTCACAGGTGCTCTCCTGCACCCTCCTGTGCTGCCACAACACACGAACCAAAGGGATAGTCCTTCCATGCAGTGTATGCTCCTGCCAGTCCTCAATCGCCACCGGGTGCTCTGCAAAGGTGGATCCATCCTCAATGTCCAACTCTCCCCAGTCAATAACGTGTGTGGGGCCGTGCACGTATTTCCTTATATGTGACACGTGGAAGATGTCATGCACCCTCTCTAGCAGTGGGGGTAGGGAAAGATGGTAGGCCACCTCACCGACCCTTCTCATGATCTCAAAGGGCCCGATGAACCTCGGGGACAACTTGCCTCCCCAGCGAAATCTACAAGTACCACACTGCGGGGAGACCCTAAAAAAGACATGGCCCCCCTGCTCAAACTCCAAAGGCCTATGATGACGATCTGTATAGGACTTCTGTCTACTCTGATTCATCCTCATCCGCTCATGGATGACCTGCACTTTCTCTGTCATCGCCTGCACCAATTCTAGGAACACGAGGGAGGTCTCCACAACCTCCATCCAATACAACGGTGACCTACAGGGTCTCCCGTAAAGGGAATCAAAAGGTTCCATGATGATAGTAGAGTGGTAACTGTTGTTGTACATTAACTCCACCAAGGGTAGGTGATCCTCCCAGCTCAGGCCAAAGTCTAACATGCACGCACTGAGCATATCTTCCAACACCTGGATAGTGAACTTAGTCTGCCCGTTCTTCTGGGGATGGAAACCTGTACTCATCCATAGCGGGGTCCCGAATTCCTCCTACAGGCCTCGCCATAATCGTGATATAAACCACACTTCACGGTCGGAGATGATTGTCGAGGGTACTCCATGAATGCGAACAATCTCCCGAACATATAAATGCCCCGGACTCTCCACCGAGATCTGCTCCCTAATAGCAAGGAAGTGCGCTGACTTCATTAGTTAGTCCACTATCACCCAAATGGAGTCATGGACCTTCGTTGTGCGTGGAAGCTCTGTGAAGAAGTCCATAGACATGCCATCCCACTTTCAATCTGGGATATCAAGGGGCTGTAACAACTCTGTCAGAACCTAGTTTTCTGCCTTCATCTGCTGATAGGTAAGACACCAAGAAACAAACTCGACTACGCTCCGCTTCATGCCAGACCACCAAAACTGCCACTGAATGTCTCTGTACATCTTCCCCACACCGGGATATACAACCATGGGAGAAGTGTGTAATTCTCACATCACCTCCTCCTGCATCTCCACTGGTACTAAAGCTTGTCCCTGGAACATGATCTCATGATTACCTCCTTCAGAATACCCATCGGGTGCATCGCCCATGGATATATGATCATGTAGTATCTCACTGTCGACATCCCCCAACTTCGACTCTCTCACATGATCAATGAGTGAAGGAGTCAGCATCATAAACTGTAGAAAAGTCATACCCTCCTACTCTACCAAGGTCAGCTACAGGGAAGCCAACTGCTCTGAATCTTCCAGCACGAGACGAGCCTAGGACTTCCTGCTAAGGGAATCTGCTTCTACATTTCCCTTCCCCAGAGTGTAGAATATCTCGAAATCATAGTCCTAGAGAAACTCCAGCCAGCACCTCTGCCTCAGATTCAAATCCTTCTAAGTGAAGATATACTTGAGGCTCTAGTGGTCTGAGTAGACCACAAAACACTCACCCAGAAGGTAGTGTCTCTATAGATTCAAGGCGAAGACCACCGCTACCAACTCCAAATCATGAGTCACATAATTCTGCTCATGGGGCCTCAACTGTCTCGACCCATATGAAATCACTTCTCGCTGTTACATCAGCACACACCCGAGCCTAGCTCATGAAGCGTCGCAGTATACTATGAAATCAACACCCTCCTCTGGAAGCCTCAACATTGGATCACTAGTTAGACTCTGTCTCAACTCCTCAAAGGCCTTCTGGCACTGATCAATCCAGGTGAACGATCATCCCTTCCACATCAATGTGGTCAAAGGGGCAGCGATCCTAGAGAAATGTTCCACAAACCTCATATAGTACCTTGCCAAACCAAGGAAGCTCCGCACCTCTGACGCATTCTTGGGTGGCTCCCAAGCAAGCACTGCCTCTATCTTTGTGGGATCTACGGCCAATCCCTACTCTGAAATGACATTCCCTAGAAAGTGAACCTCATGAATCCAGAACTGACACTTCGAGAGCTTCCCATACAGCTGGTAATACTGAAGTAAGTCTAGGACCATCCTCAAATGCTCCGCGTGCTCCTCTTCCATCGCAGAGTAAATGAGTATGTCGTCAATAAAGACAACCACAAACCAGTTCAAGTATGGATGGAAGATCTGGTTCATCAAAGCCATGAAAATGGTGGGGGCATTAATCATGCCAAAGGGCTTCACCAGAAACTCGTAATGCCCATATCGACAACAGAAAGACAACTTCAGGATATCAGCCTCACAAACCCAGAACTGGTGGTAGACGGATCGAAGATCAATCTTGGAAAACCACTTCACACCTCTGAACTGGTTGAAGAGGTCATCGATACTCAGAAAAGGGTACTTATTCTTTATTGTGTCCTGATTCAGGCGACAATAATCCACACAAAGACGCAAACTCCCATATGATTTTTTCACCAACAGAACTGGAGCCACCCAGGGGGACAAAATGGGCCTAATAAATCCCTTCTCAGAAAGGTCATCTAACTGAGGTTGTAGCTCTCGAAGCTCTATTGGTGACATCCGATAAGACTCGCATGATATCAGGGCAGTCCCCGGCTACAAGTCAATGCAGAACTCCATCTCTTGACTCAGAGGTAGTCCCATAACATCCTCAGGAAAGACATCCATGTAGTCCTCTACAATGGTAGGGATCTAGGTGCTTGTAGCATCTTCTGCTCCGAGAGCCATGGTTGCCAATTGGTACAAAAAAGGTCAGGGTCTCCTACTCAGAGTACCCATCTACTCTGCCACAAGGTCTTTTTCACCAAGGATGGTGAACCTCATCCCATCAAAAAACATGCCTCGGACTCGTCTGTGACGACAGTCGATCTGGGCATGAACCATAGAAAGCCAATCCATGCCTAGGATGACGTAGTAAGGTTCCATCGTGATTCCGAACAGACCCCACATGAAACTCCCTCCTCTGAAAGATAGTTCGCACTATCTATAGATAAAGGTCCCTAACGAGGCACTTCCTGTAGGAACATCGAGGATAAGTGCTGGTGTCAGTGCCTCTACTGGAAGCTACAACTCCTGTACCAATAGTAGTGATATAAAAGAGTGGCTGGCGCCTATGTCTACTAGTATCGAAGCAAGCATAGAGTAAACATAAAGCGTACCTCGAACCATCTCATGTGCGGGGGGGGGGGGGGGGGGGTCACGAACACCCATAGCCTAAAGCTGCCTGTGACCCCTACCGACAACTCCCTGATCCTGGCGTGGGCCGCCCAATGGTGGAGGTGGAAGGACCTCAAAACGCCGTTCCGAACCTCCAGTTCCTGCCGCTCTACCAGCACCGCCTCCATGAGGACCACCCTGTCCCCGCCTGGGGGATCCCTGGTCTCGGCGCTGCCTCTGCCGCTGCGGTGCGCCCACTGCCTGCCATGGCTGCTCGGTATGCCTGGTCGGGCAGTCCCATACTAGGTGGACCCGTCCGTCATAGGCATAGCACTGGCTCTCTCATGCCTACCCCGGTTCTCCACAACGCCACTGCGGTGTACGACCCTACCATGTATTTTCTCACGGAATGGCCTCCTCGAGCGAGGCTCTACTCTCTGTCGCCTGAAAGTCACCGAAGACTCTCCTCTGAAGTGGACACTTCTAGGCCCTATCAACTGGAACCCCTCAGCCAAGAAGCTCTCTGTCACGAGTGCCCGCTCTAGTACCCCAACATAAGTAGGGATGCATAGGGGAACTACACTAGAACATATCTCCCTGCGAAGACCCTGCTCAAACTTCCGCGCCCGAAAGTAACTGTCGTGGATCATATCTTGTGAGTAGCGTGTCAGATCGGTAAACTAGGCTGAGTATAGTGCCACAGTAATCCCCCCTACTTCAGCTGTATAAGCTCTTGAATTTGAACGGAGCATAAGAAAGAGGGGGAGTACTCCTCCCGGAAGAGCTGTTGGAAGCTATCCCACGTGAGGGACGACTCATCATGGGTCTGCGTCACCAACCCCCACCAACACCCAGTCATCCTGTGGAAAAGGATGGTATCTAGAGCTACCATCTGGTCTGCTAGTGTCCGTACCAGCCTGAAAAGTTGGTCCACGGACTCTAGCCAGTCTTTTACTGCCTGGGGATCCGGGTCTCCACGGAACTTCTGCGGTCACTGACACTGAAAGCCTCGAAGCGCACTCAGCCTGCGCTCAACCTCGGCCTGTGCTGCCGGTACTAACTGCCACTCCTCAGGTGGAGGGGCTACTACTGAAGCACTGGGTGGAAGGGGATCACGTGAGGGTCCTTGAACTGATGACTCATCACTCCCTAGGTTGTCGTCATGAACTGGAGAGGGTAACCTGGCTGGCTGCTGTCGTGGGGCATCCTGAAAATTATCAAGGATTACCATGATCAGATGAGCATATATATATTATAGTAATAATGAAGGGGATATGACTCAAAAAGGATAGTCAGAGACTCAATCCTACTGGTTTCATGTTCCAAAGTTCCCTGCAATAAATGTCTCAGCGTGCCGAGTTGACAAGCTGGTTATCAGGGTCCTGGTGAATGGATACGTCAGCTGCTCGTACCATCACTGGACTCCCGGGCTTGAGAGCCGCTCTCGAGACACGTCGACACTATTTACCTAAATCTCAACAAATTCCTTTTTAGGGACGTCTGAACAACTCCCCATGGAACGAACCACCTATGATACCACTTTGTCACAACCCAACCCTACCGGTCCCAAGCCGCAACTACCTCAAGCCCGCCTCCATAGGCCAGAGGCTGGAGACCAGCGCCGAAGGCGTAACAATTTCGGGGAGGCCTTCGCCTAAGTACCTATACACACGCACACACAACCAACTCGATGTAGAAGTTCAGAGTAAAAAAGAAAAACATAGAAAAAATAGCTATAACCCAACCACAGTCAAGCATCAACCACTAAATTGAGCAAGTAAAGTGCTGAAAGTACTAACAAGTAAACTGGACAGTAAAAAGGGAAAAACATGCGCCCAAACACAAAGGTTCAACAACCCAGCAACAGGTAAAAAAAAGGAAACATCTAGATAGATCCCCTCCTGAAAACTCTGGCATGACCACGACACGCTGTCCGAGATCCTGTGACCTCTATGCTCCTCCGTAGTCATGATCGACCTATCCGTCGTCTGCGAGGGCACACCAGGTGCGGGAAATGCCCAAGCAGGGGTGAGTATAAAGATACTCAATAGGATTCCCCAAAAGCTCGAGGGAGCAACAAAGGAGGCACAAAATAGGTGAGCAATATACATAACCAAAATAGTAAAAGAGTACAGTAAAGACAGTGCAGCTCAACCCAACAAGAGGAAGGAAGTAAACTCGTCCAAACACAAGGATCTTGGAACGGTGAGAAGATGAACTTCTTGCCGAGTCTTCTCTACCTATAGTAGGAGAGTGGAATCGTCCAACCAAGAGGATCTAAACACAGAAATCACATGGCATACCCCGTGTGCCTTCGCCCCTCTTAGAAGAAATGTAACTGAACCCAAGGAGTGGGAACTGAAGTCAGGTGTATATGTATATATGCTCATCTAGGAACCTGAACGAGTGTGTAAGGGGATCTCCATCTACAAGATCATTCTAGGAAAATTCTACAACATTTCTAAGGATGTCCACCACTAACGCCCAATAGTCTCTCATGTCCAAACTCACCTCAATGCTAAGCCATACCACTAAAAGTCCCGCTCCGGTAACTACGGAGGAAAACCACTGACTAGCCTCAAAAAAAGGGGCGGAGTCCGAAAAAAGTTGACGGGTAACCCATTTCCCAACCCAACTAGAGGGTAAACCCCAAAAGGTCGTCGGGTGACTCATTGCCCAGCCCTGCTGGAGGGTAAATCCTAAGGTCAACGGGTAACCCACTGCCCAACCCACCCGGAGGGTAAACCCTAAGGTCAACGGGTAACCCACTTCCCAGCCCACCCGGAGGGTAAATCCTAAGGTCAACGGGTAACTAACTGCCTGACCCACTCGGAGGGTAAACCCCAAAGTCAACGGGTAACCCACTACCCATCCCAATTAGAGGGTAAATCCTGATACGGGTCCGATAACTCTGCGCTCCCCACGCCATCATTGGATGTTGCTAACATCGCGACCGTGCGTTTGGTCGGAGTGCATCAAAGAAATCCCGGAACAATGTACTTATATATTTACACATTTAATAAGATCATGTAAGAGGCTCCACTCTCCCGAACAGATTACACCGTTGTAATCCTTGTGGAAAACCACGCGAGATAGACTACTCATTCGCCTGGAACGGACCCCTGATAGAAAAGTTGTTTGCCACTACTTTGGGCCCCGAACGGTGTCTCATGGGGCCCAATATTAGTCATGAAGGAGGTCAGGGGGACTACTCCATTGCGATACCCTTGGAAAAACACGTCAAATCAACTATTCATCCGCCCCGAACGGGCGCCTGACGAAAACATCGCAAAACGCTGCACGTCGCTTAAAAGACGGCCCGTAGGGCCCACGTATCAACTATGAATTCAATGCCCAAAACCATACTAGAAATCTCTGGCTTTATTTTGGGATAGCAACTCCACTGACGGCACTCAAATCGGAAATCGGATGTTTCCGCGCCATCAAAAACAAGAATCCCCGGAAAAATGCCAAACCACTTAATAGGCGTCTCGCGCCACCAAGGCCCCCGTCTTGGAAATTAAAAACCCCTGAAACCATCTCAAAAGATTATTATCAATCCAAGGATTGCGCTTCCACATACGGGATTCAAAACAGACACCCGTAGAGAAAGTTATGGGTGTCTGAAGTCAGAGGGGACGAACCCCTTGGGCTGGACCAGCCTGGTCTGGTCGGTCCGCCTGACTCACAACACCGGCCCGCGACTCAACTGCGCGGTCCAGACATGGACCCCGGGTCCACGAAGCATCTAAAGGCCCATGTGGCTGATCGCAGTCTTGCACGCAGACCCGCCGAATGTGGGTCTCTGTTCCCGCACGTGGTCTCACGCCGCGACCTCGCCCTCGTCGCGCCCCGATGAGCTCGCCCAGCACCTGGAGCCGCCGCCTGGAGACCCTGCCATGCCTCTTGGGTCCTCCACTGTTACGCCATCCCAAAAATGTGCCGCCTCCGCCTGGAGCCACCGCGCGCTACCGCTGTCGCCCACCGGAGCTCCCTAGAACCGCCAGAAAAAGGGGAAAACGACCGGGAACTTACCAGGGCTGCCCTGGACGCCCTGGGACTCGAAATTTCAATCCTAAAGGACCATTAGGAAGATAAAATATGTATCTACACAAATATGGGATTCTATTGACGATCGAAAAACATTTAGATGTGAATAATTTCATTCAAAGGGGGTTGTGGTAATTGAAACGAAAAAATGCAAGCCTACCTTGATGGGCGTAGCCCGACGCTTCACCAACGGTCCGTCGGAGTTACTGTGCCTCGCTGGAGAGGTGGAGGAGAGGGGCAGACCTCATTGAGAGGAAACTATAAGGAGGGGATCAAGGGGGAGAAGAGGGTGGTGGTGGTGTTTAAATAGAAAAACACTTAAACCCCCCGCCTGTAGACCCCGTACCCGAACTTTCAGCGGGGTCGAGATTAAGCCTCTCCTAGGGTAAATTCCATTCCCTGAGCGCAATGGCGGTCTCATAATTTTAATCCAAGCCTCCGTTCAAAAGTTATAAATTCAACACCTGAGGCCACTAAATTACAAAAATTCCCCCGGGGGTGTTTTTCACAGTTGGCATGCGCCTGCCAAAATTACACCCCTCCTAGGGTAAACAACACGCTTCAGACTCAAAGGTGCCATCTGTTTTCCCATCTGAGATACCATTTAGGAGATATCCTATTTATTTAGCGCATCCAGTGTGAATGCACATAAAATTTAATTCTGGACACACCGGGGCTCGGAATCTCAAGCCGTCTAAACGTCCTACTTTGGAATATCATCAAGAAATACGCAAAGTCTTATAGGTTTAAAAAATTTGGGTTCTTACAAATGGCTTCTCATTCTGAGCTGTGAGGTGATTTCCCTACCACCCTAGAAAAAAAAAATCCTTTTATAGATGAATGTTTTTATCACTCACCCACATGGAACTATGTATACTATGTGGCCAACATACCTTCCCAAGAAAATATTATTTAACATTCCTATAAATACCTGGTATTCAAAAGAGAAAAAGTGATAGAAGAAAATAGATGTACGAATAATAGAGAAGACTAGAGAATACTTCTATAGTTAATTCACCTACTATATACTATGAGGCATACCCATGAAAGGGATCCTTTGTGGGAGGACCTACTTGGACACCCACAAATGGTTCCCCTGTGCCTGAAAAAAATTTCACTATAAAGTAATCTTCTCCGCGAAACCCTTCATGATCCCCCACCCCGCATAGAAAAAGGGTCTTTTTACCTTATAGAATTGATTTATTATTTCCATGTAGCATATAGACCCATTTTAACCCTTTATGAACTTTTCAAATGTCTTCACGCCCCTCCAACCAAAACCTAAGAATGATTTCATTAAGACCTCCATCACATTATCTTGATTCATTTAGCCTAAGGAAAGGATACACCAGCGTGTCCCTCATACAATATTTAATTCCCATGGTAATAAATGTCCTGCATTTAACCTCCCTTGTAGGTGTGATGCTTATAATGTTTACAATATTTCATTCCCATGGTAATGAGTATCCCGACCTTAGGGATGGTGTCAGATGAATTCTTGGGTTGGGTTGAGACATATAATGCCCATATCCCCATCCTCTTTCTCTCATCCAATGATCTAAAGGAGAGGGGAGGGGGATCTTCCAAATGGAATCATTCCTAGAGTAATCCCATAGTGTTTCTTAGGGTACATCCCCCTGCCTTCCATACCATCACCCTTATCCACCAACAGATGAATGAGATTGGGTAGATTAACAAATCTTCCAATTCATCTTGTATATCACTGTGCTCGTGACTCACGTGGTCTTAGAGGTTAGTGGTGATCATGTCATCAACATGATCAAATACCATCCTAGGCCTCCTACTAGTTGAAATCCCCAAAACCATGTTACCATCCTATCAAAGGGACACATTCCCCATGAGAAAAATCTTCAAAGGGACATATTATTGATGAAGCATCCTTTTGTTCCTACTCTATATGTATAAGACCCAACCTTTTGACCTATGTGGGATTTGATTCCTGTCAAAATGGGATATGTAGTAATACTTCATAAGGTTTAAACCCAACTACCCAAACACACCCTAATCTTCTATGGGACATATTTCTAGTGGGGTAATATCTAACCCATAAGTCCACATTCCTTCTAGGTCCCTCCACAATATTCCTTATTAGACCATATTCCCAGTAGGGTAATATACAAAATGGTAGTCTATATTCTTTTTAGTTCCCTCAATATGTTTTAGAATAAGTCCCACACAATCATTTTTTATTCCCCTTTCTCCTATATTTCCTTACCACAGGATGTTAAATTGCATGGTCTGGTCCTTGTTACATGAACCTAAAAGGTATTATGTGTCCCATTAAATGATACCAAACTATGTGGGTTCTAATTTCACTCTTGAGGATACATAAGAAGCCCCTATCATGAGCCTAATCCCAATATCAACATAACTCCCATATTCCTAGATGATGATAAAATACAGAGCACATAACCGTGTAGATTATAACTAGCATCACAAAACAATAAACACAACCAAGATGGAGGACCACTAATACATATAGATGGTTACATCGATGGAGAAACTCAAATACATATAGATGGTTCCATCAATGGAGAGTCTCATATATATAAATATGGTTTCCCATCAACTCATGTATATAATTAATTGTTAATATTCAAGGGTGACTAGTTCTATGTTTGGAATTTAAAAAAGATATTAATAATTATGTCTTACATCGATAAGAGGATCCCAAAATAGGAAATAATTCCCAAAAAGGGAATGATAAGCCTGATATCCCATAATCTCAACCAAATTGAGTTCTTAAGTTTCATTGGTTAAGTTTCCCAATGATTTCATACCTTTGGAAATTAGGCCCATGAGCTATCATGGATATGAGAGACATTGTGTGTTTCAAATTCCATGAAGAAACTTTGATGGAAACCAACCATCCAAGAATGAGTGAAAATAAAAAATGGTATACCTAATGTGAATCCATTTATTAATTAAAATATATGTGTTTCCCACATTTCAGTACCTTTCATAACTCAAAAAATGGAAGGGTCCAAACATGGATCCTTTAATATAATCAATTACGCATGAGTTTGTTTATTGAGATGCTGCTTTGATAAAATTTTCTTTGTTGTGTTTTCTATATATACATATTTAGACACTTTAGATAGAACTATATTCAATTAAAATGGAATTTTACCATCTAAAACAAACATATTATTTGTATGTTTCACAAGATGGGTCCTCATATGGTAAGAGGATCCCATATCCAACCAAGTGTCTTCAACATAGAGTTTCAAATGCACTGGTTTTGGAGAACCACCTCAATGGTATATTCTCAACATTGGTGGCTGAAAAAGAGTCCCTCTAAGACATGAATCCCTACAAACCATCCACTCAGTGATGGACGGTGGCCAAAAGGCAGATGACACCCATTTCCATCTCAATTTTTTTGGGAGACTTTCCCTGAAACGAGACAACATGTTCCTACCTTACCTTAGGGAGGCAGAACTGGCGGTCTCTAAGGGACTCACCTCAACACCACATGAGTTTTTTTGAAGGGTTCCTACTATAAACTTCTATCTATAATTCTTCTTGGCACCAAGTCCTCAACATGATGGGGATTCCACCCCATAGGCTTTGAATTAGGTCACTCAAACACGAGGGCCCAGGACTGCCCGCCAAGGGTGGTGATCAAACAATTAAGAACATGCCCAAATCCCTATCCCTGATAGATAATCCCACCTACAAGACATGCTGGAAACCTATGAGAAGGCCCATATACCTACTCACATTCATTAAGCCTGCCAACACAGTTTGGTAGCAACCAGAGAAACTTGTTAGCACATCCTAATAGAAAATAGGGGGAACACCTATATCCTTTCCCCATAAATATTGATTTTTGGTATATCCCAATAAGAAATGGGGGGGGGATATAAGTAGTAATAAATCCCTAATACATCAATACAATGGGAATATATTCCTATTCTAGCTATAGAAGACAACCCTTACATCATGAAAATGATGGAAGGTCAAGAATATATTCTTATCAACATTCTACAAGTATTATAGATACAATGATTGCATTGGAAGTGACTAGGAGTCAGGAATATAACCCTGAATCTTAATTTTAAGTTTCCAATAAACACAATGTGATGGTCACTCAAGAGTATAAACATATTCCTTATCCCATCCAGGAGGGTCGTTGGCATAATCCGGTGATAAATGTACAATAGGATCGGGCATGCACTCCCATTCCAAATAGATATTATCAATCCAATTCAGCAGACATTTTAGGGAAGGCATATATCCCTATTAAAACTCTATAAGTCTATCAATATATTTTGGTAGAAACATGAGATATTCTTATACAAGATGCCATAAATGAAATTTGTTGTCCACATCATGCTACTCTAACCACCCCATAGATAACATCTAAAAATACTTTTTTCCAAAGAAAATTGAAAATATAGGAGAAGGAACACAATCCTACTATCCTCAAGGATGGTGTTCTTTTGTCTATAAAACATATATAAAGGATGGCATGGGATTTTGTTGATTTGTTACCAAATTATAAAAGCAACATTCATAGTTGCAAAGGACCTCCTCGCAATATTCCTACCAAAAACACTAGAGGTACTCCCTATAATATTTACCATGAATGGATCCTTTATGTTTTTGAAATTATAGATCATGAGAAACCATATCTTGATGAGTTCTATAGAATCCATCCTCATGGTCAGAAGGTCATACGATAATAAGGTCCTACCCTTTCCATCGTCCACCCTAAAATCTATCCCTAGGGTATACACTACTAGAGCTCCTACTACAGTCAAACTTTAATCCATGATGGTAGTCATCCCCATAATGTAATCCTCTAAAAAGGTCCTCCCTATATTGGCATTTTATTTCAATAAGAAGGTCCTCCCATTACTGAACCAATTATAGACCTTATATTGTGAGGTGCTTGGGAATATGAGGCTAGTCATTCTTGATGCCTTATCAATTACAAGTGATATCCTTTCTCAACTAGAAGATATCCCTAGACAATTGTAACTCTCTGAACCACCCTTAGGTAGACTACCTTCCAACACAGAAAAATAGACCCCCCTAATATTTCCACTTAAAACAAGGTAGATGAGAAATATCTACTTTGGTCAGATCAGGCAGAGGAATATTCTATAGAAAATGAAGAAGAATCATTGCACATGAGTAGAAATTTGCTAAAGACAACATAATGATCATGTTTTGGCCATTATCCACCCCTCAGTATAGCATTCCAGATGCTTTGTCAGAAGAGTGTGTGTATGAACTTCAACTAAACCTATGGAAAACACTTCACCACATGGAAGCTAAATTATTTCCTTATGACATATATGTAAATCATGTTATGGAAATCAAATAAATTCATCATCAAATTGACTTAATTTCATTTCTAGCTGCATGATACCAAAAATCAGGAAAAATGAGAGGGTCTCCAATGCGTATGTATTGATGCATTAAAAAAGTTATGACATCTGATCATTGACCCCCACATGGTGTTTGTATTAGGGGATGGGGTAAAAATGGAGAATTTTACTTCACTCCACCCCCTAATCATCAAATCACACCAAATATGACATCATGTAATGTCATCACTCCAAGTTGGATCTCAGGAGTGAGTTCCATTCAGGAAAAATAATATGATCAGTAGGAATTGGCCCTAAAAAAATCAGAGAAACATCAGGACTGGTGAGAGATAGACATTGATAGACTCTTTCACAAATAATCTGAGAAGGTTGAGCTTGATTCTCACTTAAGAAAGAATAATCTTCAAACAATAGTAAGGCTATTGAAAGAAAATTTCTCATGTGAAAATTATACAATGCACCTAGGTCATGTTCGATTGAAGATTCACAACATAAAAAGGGATTTTGTACTATCCATGTCCACAAAAATATGAGGGAAACCCCATCCCATAGTTTTGGGGGAATTTTTACCACAAAACCCCCTCCAAGACTGCTAACTTCAGTTCAAAGTGACCCAAAAAAGGATCAAGGGGAACCCCATCCCACAAGGTTGGGGGAGTTTTTACTTAATCCTCCCCCTAATAGATATCAATATTTTCCCATTTTGGAGGATCATAATAAGGTGGAACCTTCCAATTCATACCATCTTATGACCTTTATTTCTTATTGGACACACATATGATATAATTTTCAGGACATTCCCTTTGAATAACCATTCATCAAATGGATCTAGGTAAATTATTTAAGGGAAGGATAAAACCCCACAATGGTCGAAAGAAAAATCGATCTATCAGGGGTACAAGTAATATTAAAGATCACAAATATCCTTGAATATATCCATGAAACAACCAATACTCTTATAAGTTCAGCATTAATGAGTCAACTACAATGCATTATGCATCGATGAATGTCATTAGCACTACCCCTATGGGTTCTATGGAACATGGATCCAATAAAGGGGATAGGAGGAGGATGTTTCAATCCAAAAATATGGTCTATATAGAAATGAACAAGGAATGTGTGCATACCAGAAACTAGAGGATTACTAAGAATTTGGGGACTCCCTCAAATGATAACTACTGCCTCCTTGGTGATCATAAACCAAGGAAAAGGGTAAAGGTGCAACTACATCTCACCCACCACCCAAAGAGGTTTAACTAATTATGCTTGAGTAAATATTTGATCAGTATGAGGAATAAATGATATAAGGAAAATGAATGAAAAATTACTAATAGGAAACTTCCCTATCAGGTATGTTCTTCAAAAAGTGCCTTGTCTCACTCTCACAACTGATATACCTTAGTAAGGAGAATTCACTGTGAAAAAAAAATAGAGACAAGACCACCACTCGATGTGGGATGTTGATAACTGATATATTTAAACCCCATGTTAGTGAGATATCAAGAGTTCACACCATTTGGGACACAAACAGAGCTATGTTAGAGGCAACACCATAGGAAAACTTATATAGTCCATCAGCCGCAGATATGGGCAGGGCCACCAAAACTATCCCAACTTGTTATTCCCCCTATTTAGGATCTCACATAGTCAGCCACCCCCTGATATCTTCAACACTATTGAGTCATGGACTACCTGATTGGAAGCTATGGAAGGTCGACATGCACAAAAACAATCAGAGAGGAAGCCTTACCTTAAATGGGTGGATGTAACTCTTCCCTTTACAAATTTTTGGAATCCTATATTTCCTAAATTAAATGGTTCAGGGGATCCAGAATGATATCTAACACACTTTGTGTCCTAATGCGATCCCATGATGGGAACTTTTGAGCAGTAAGAGGCGGCCAAGCTCAGTTGTTTCACACAAACCTTAGAGGGACCAACCTTTGTCTGTTATACCTGTTTACCAACCAAATTTATCAAAGTGTGGGAAGATCATCAATGATTTTTTCTTTTATGAATTCATCTCTATGTTGCATAATAGAATAGTTCTCAAAATATAAAATTAAAAATAGTGAAAAAATGATAGGGTCTCTGATTTTATCACCAGGAAGAAGGGTTTGAATTAGTCCCTAAACTTGTAACTTCCTCAATAATTTTGTTCGGTCTTTTCATTGAAAATATTCATGGTAATCTAGGAATTCCAATTATGCTGGTAGATTATCTGGGTGGATTATGAGATATTTCTACAGTTTCATTGAGGTTGGAATATTTTATTAAAAACTAGAGCTAAATCTAGACCAGTTCTAGTGGCTTAGGGAAAAATGATGAGTAGAATTGAAACCATGACCATCACTTTAAAATCAACCTCTATGATGGCTCCAATTCCAAATATTGCACCTCCTATCACAAAATATCCACCTAATGATAAAATTTGTAAAAATACCACCATGAAGATGAGTAAAAGGATCATAAATTCTCTCTATTTGGAAAATGGAAGAACAAATCTTATTCCTTCAGATATAAACAAGTTCCAAGATAATTCATAGTTTCTATGGAAAAAATTTATTAAGACTTCTAGATCCCAAGAGGCTTTATAAAATTGGTCTCAATGATTTCCCAAATTACTTACCCTTTTAAAAAAACCATGAAACACCATCCATGATTGTTTTATCTTCAAAGAATCCTACAAAAGATGGTTGATTCTAGGAAAGTGAAGATGGGGAAACAACCATTGAAAGCGTAATGTGTTTCTACCACCATTCTAGAAGAAGAAGTTGAATTTAAATAAGTTAAGTGTAAGGGTATAAAAAATTTAAATGATTGGATGAATAAGAAAACAATATATTAGACTCATTCTATTCTCTAGGAATAACTAAACCAATAAACTTTTCCCCAAATCACTTATAACATGGTATATCCAGCTTCACTAGAACCACATTCTTCTAAGAGTTGATCTTCTAGGAAGAAACATACCATAAGGGGTAAAATTCAAGTATAAGAAGATGAACATATACAGATGAAAAATCCAAACCCGACTCTATCAGTTTTTTATACCTCAAATCCTAGGAGAATATGCACCGTCCCACCAAATGCTAATGTGAGGATTACCTTGCCAAAAGGAATTATCATCAGACGAAGAATTGATCTTTAGTTCCATTAACATCATTCAATTAATGGGTATTTTTTCCAATGATAAGTTGGCTTAAAAATTTGAGTTCCCTATACCAAATCTAGGAACCATAGATAGAGTCTAAAAAGACTTAGGATGTAGAGGAAGATACAGTCCTGGAAGAACCCAATATTATAGACACATCCCCACCAGATCCATTTATGATGATGAGACTCATGTAAAATCCCTTTAGTGTGCACAAAAAGAATAGGAAAATTCACCTATATTTACTAAAATTATTCCAGGACCAATTAATTTAGAAGATCGAATGGATGGGGTGAAACGGTCTTGTCAACTCGAGTGGGTTGGTGGGCCAAGTAGGACTAATCCAACATTAGAAAAATTTCCCACAACATCTACTCAACCACTCAACTCACCCACCCTAGGCACTTAAACCTATAAAGTTATTTATAGGGAACAAATCCTTGAAGGAAGATGCAGGTATTTGATTTAGAGGTATGATATCCTAAAGAAGTTGGTTATAGTTCCAATGAAGCTGTCAATTCTAGATGATCTTAACCAATTAAAGGATCTATGAGAAGCAATTATAAAGGCTCTTATAAGCCCTTGAGAGTTTGAAGTTGAGTTCACCGCTGCTAAGGTATACTGAGCATAAATCAACTTTATGGAACATCATGTTGTCATATATTTTTTAGAACATGGCAAGGATGTTTTGATATAGGGACACATTGGGCTTGCGTATGTTTTAGGAAAATTAGATGACATTGAAATCAAAATATATTTCATTGATAATGGATTAGGGGCCAATATAATTTCTATTTGAATGCTTCTTCGGTTGCGTTATAGTGAAATTGACCTATCTCCTTCCTCCATGACAATCTAGGGATATGACTAGAGTGAACAAAATCCACTTGGCCATATCAATCCAAAAAATTAATTTGTGGACATAGTTTCCAATTTTGATTTCTTGGTCATCCAAAAAGATACTTATTTAAATTTATTTCTTGGAAGGTCTTGTCTTCACTAACATGAAACAATACCTTCATCATATTACCAGTATCTAAAGTATCACATCAATGAGAAAAGTGGGATATTATACGGTGATAAATATCCAGTTGAATCTTATAAATCTTAATAAATTGATTCATGATTTTATCTGATATAAGGGAATCAACCTATGACTGATGATTTTTCTTGGGTAACCACCTCGAATGATTTGTAAATGACCCCATACAACCCATTCAATGAGTTTGGTGATTATTATGTGTTAATAATCATTCAAATTAAGAACATGGGTTCAAAACTAGGTCTATAATCATAAACCCTCATGATATAAGCCACGAATGGTGAATTAAATAGTAAAAAAGTGTCCTATGATCCTCTCATAAATAGTGACATTTTAGGTAGATATTACCTCACTTTATCCCTAGGGATTCAACATGCCCCAATGTCATCAACCAAATTTGAAGGAATAACTATATTATCACGGGAGAATGGAGATGTATATATTCCCCTGAATCTTAAAAATTTGATCCTCCTACTGACTTTAAGGACTCCCTTTCCTCACTCATCCACCCTAATATAGACCTAGAATAAGAGTAAGAGGATGAGGAATAGGAAGAGGTGGAGGATCTCAAAGATGCTCCTCCAACATTATAGGAAGGTGTATCTACCTCTATCAATGAACTAAAAAAAATAAATATGGGAATGTATGAGGATCTATGACCTACAATAATTAGTGTGGATATTCCCATTAAAGAGAAATAGGCATATATTTCCTTTTTAAAGTAGCATAAAGACATATTTTCCTATAATTACACAAAAATTCCAGGACCCGGTTTTAATGTGGCCGCCCACCACCTGGGTCTTCCAAAAGATCATCATGACTATAATCAAGAATACATAAGGACACATTAGACCCATGCTTCCAAAGTTGAAGCCTAATTTGATAATCTCATCAAATCCAACCTTATTCAGAGAGTTCATTACCCAAAATGGATGGCTAATATAGTCCTAGTCAAGAATAAAAATAGGAAAATAAGAGTTTTCATTAATTTCAGAGATCTCAACAAGCACTGTCCAAAAGATGTATTCATAGTTCCAATTATATAAATTATGATTTATGTGATGAGTATATATCAAGCCCTATCCTTTATAGATGGATATTTAGGCTATAACCAAATATGAATGGACTCTAAATATGAGGAAGCCACTTTATTTAGGTCACCTCAAGGAGTATATTTCTATTGATTTATGACCTTCTCCATGAAGAATTTTGTCTCTACATACCAAAATTTCATGCCCCACATCTTTAAAACCTTTCTAGGAATGTATGTCTAGAACTATTTTGATGACCTGGTAGAAAATTCTCAATAATATCTTGGAAATATTGCTATCCTCAAGACTTTTTTTGACAATATTTGATAGGACAATATAAGAATGAACACCTTGAAGTGTGATTTTGGTGTTACCTTGGGAAATTTTATTAACTTCTTAGTACACCATCAAGGAATCTAAGTTGATAATGAGAATACAAATGCTATCCTTGATATATTACCTCCTAAAAATCTCAAAGAGTTGAGAGTAATATGGGGATGTATTTCCTACATTTGATACTTTATAGAAAATATTATTGGAAAGTGATTTCCATTCACCAAGTTGATGAAAAAATAGGCCACATATCAGTGGACTAAAAACTATCAATAAGAATTAAACAAACTCAATAAGTATTTGTTGAGTCCAATAGTTATGATTCAAGCTATAAAAGGAAGTTTTCTCATCTTATATGTGACAAACTTAGAGCAATCACTGAGTAATTTTCTCACATAAAATAATGATGCCGAAAAAAAAAACTCTATTATCTCAACAGAACCATACTTGATGTTGAGACTCTTTATTAAGACATTGAGAAGAATTTTTTAGCATTAATATTTTTGTTTTAGAAATTGAGGAACTACTTGTAGCATTATGAGGTCCATTTGTACTCTCAAACTAACCCACTCAAGTACATCCTCAACCAACCTATGTTTACCGAGAATTTGGAATAGTGGGAAGTCATCCTATAACAGTTTGGAATCCGATTCATATCACAAAAGGTAATAAAGGGTCACGATTTGGAATATTTCCCCGCATAACATCCTTCCTTAAAAGAAATGTATATGAATACCAAACTATTAGATAAAGAAATTTTTTCTATCAAAGACTCCCTCAAACATGTGAGTATTTTTTGATGGTGTTTCTAGAAGACCAAGATTATGGTTTATGATTCCTCTCCCCACATCCAAAATATTTCAAAGTATTTTCGACTAGAAATATTTTTATGGGTAATTTATGGTCAAATCTATTCAACCTGTAACATCAGTTGCATTGGTAAAAATTACAGGACCTTAAATTTCTAATGTAAGGATACATAAAACTCATCAGGTTGAAAACCAGCAAAGGGTGACCTGAGAAAAAGTCAAGTATTTCCTGCTAAGTCTTCTTCACATTATATTTATTTAAAAAATTAGGACAATGACCAAAAAGGCATAAAGTTTGTGGGGATATTTGCGTGACCTTAAAAATAGTCAAACTATGCCCTCTAGGTCCCTTAACCTAGGAAAAAGTTAGATTACAACATAAAACTATTCACAATATTTCAGTTCAGATATTGAAAATGTATAATAAAATATTATTCATCATTTTAAAAAAGCCATCTATGGTGTTATGATGATGGTAATTATACCTATACCCATCTGTGAGCCATGCCAAAAGAAAAAGAAATGGAGTACTTCAGTTGAAATGTTCATAATTATGACTGATCTTGTTACTTGATAGTCAAATTATTTGGGATATATTGACTTTACTCTTTTGAAACACTGCAAACTGATATGAAGCGACATAATGAAAATAAAAAAATTGAGAACAACCAAGTTTTTATTCATTGGTAGAATTTTGGAAGGAGTAATTTCCATATCCTAGAGTCTCTCGTTAATATTATTGATAAATAATAAAAAAATGAAATAACTATAATGAACATTGACAATATTTGTTTAAAAAATCAACTAATGTCTGATGTGAGGCATTGAGGGACTACTTAAGATTAGATATCTTCCCAACTCTAGCTTATTCTAATGGATTAAATTTCCTAATGAAGGTATCTAGCTAATGAACTTTTTTTATATCCTTTATCCTTTTATTTTTCAATGACATCTATTCTTTCACTCTGGCCACATGAGCCTAAAATTCTTGCGGCTTTGTAGTATGTACAATGATCCAATCATGAAGTTGTGCTTCCTCAACAACTAAATGATGCATCTTAATAAAAGTATCCTTAAAAGCTTCCACATGATGGTTTGAAATATTAAAATGGATAATATCACATTTGTGAGAATCCAAATCCTCATGAGAATTTAGAACTTAATGGATAAGGATATGAAAATGTTTCCAATCAAACCCACCTACACCCAAGACAAGGAAGAGTTGACGAAGACTATAAAATTAATCAATAATATTTTATAAAGGATTCTATATGATGATAATGTAAACTTGGTTCCAATCCCACATTCACATGGCCTGATGTTCAATGAAATCATTGAGATCTAGACCTTGTTCTCCCACTACTACTATTATATAATCCAGGATCAAATTCACTGTAGAAAAGCTTGATCTAAATTACAATGTAGTTATGGGAAAGTCATCCACCACTAATTCCTGTTTAATTTTAGGGACTAATATGGTAATTCAAGTATCTATTAGTTAAGTTCTCGACACCATTTTATAAGGACCAATATTAGTGGGGAGGCCAATAGTGTCATCAAAACATTTTGGGTCTTCTCTACTCCCAACATGAGGGGAATTTGAAGATAAAACACCCCCCAGAATGCCTCAAATGTTTAGACATATGATTTTCTTCCTTATAAGATAGTGATGAAGTCATTATGGGCATGAAACGTAGAGAATTTAGAGGATTATTCACCCATTATACTAGTTTCCCCATCATTCCACTGAGAAAATATTTCACCCATGTTTTAGCATAACCCCACAACATGTCGTTTAGAACATTGGAAGATGAAAAATTAACCTCCATGTCGATGTCTTTTCACATCAACATCAAAAAAATTTGGAATAGGATAGATGGGTGTGATTCACTCTTAATCCGAATGAGGGTTAAGGACAAAACCTATTGAATACATTCGAGTTATCATGCAAACCTATAGGGAACATAAGGTTCTCAATGGTAACTCCATCTATCCAAGATTCCAGAATCCCATCTCAAAATGATATGATGCCATATTTTTCTTCCCAAATATCTCCCAACATTACCCATGAACACTCTAGAAGGTGTTTAATAATAGATGAAAATAAATAGGGTGGAAACCCTTAGCAGCTCAATAATACTATCAACACCTAGGGATGTTTGGCGAACAACAACAATGTTGAATAGTTAGGGGTGGAAAAAAATAAGGAATTTTCATGGTATACTAATACTCATGAAATCAAAATTGTTTTATTTCCCATCCATATAAAAATTAGAATGGTCCACTAAGGTGATTCTGGGATCTTCCCTCCTATATATGACCCAACAACTCATAAATACAAGGGTGGGTAAAAACTGATTGATGGGTTGTCCAACCGCCAACATGGATTCCATCATCAAGGTTTAGATATTGAAACCAGTATAAGCATCGTGATATGGAAAGAGCCATCCACTAAAAACATGGAGAGAAATCATGCCATCCCAAAAGTATAGAGATATATCTAACTGGATCCTATATCCCCACATGGTTTCTTAGTGCACCTCGAGGCCTAGTATGAACTTAGAATATCTTGAGATTGTTGATTCAGATGAGTCCCAGTTCATTGAACCTTCATCCTCATCCCACTAGCTTTCAAGAATAACTTTACCCAATCACTTAATATAATAAGTGAATGGATATTAAGTGGATGAACCAGTGAATTATCTACCACAATTAGTCAACCTCTCGCTAATGTAGAAACTTGTTTGATGTCTTCCCATGTGTTGGTTGTAGGAAGAAACTCATCATACATATTACAAATAATGGTAATTTCCCCTAATTGGTAGATATCCCTCAAAATAATCCCAACTTATCCTTGTGTTAGTAGAAATGTGTTGGTACTCGAATATTATTGACTGATTAATTCATGCAAGACCCTAGTTAGAGAATACATTGAGAACATGGAAATCCATACCACTCATTATAAGATGGTGGCCCCAAAACATTCAAGAAATTATATGCTATTATGATGTACTTAGAACTCCTAGGCCCATTCATTAGAGAAATTCACTCCATATAAAAATAGATGGTTAATCTTGAATGATAGAGTGAAAGGATATTTCAGGATTATTCTAGTTTCTATGAGTTTATAAAGAAACATTTAGAATGAATATTTTCCCTTGAATCAATTCATAAGTAATATGGGCCACAATAGAAATTTTCACTTGAACATGATCTGAGGACACTTCAAACCAAGTAGATGGAAGGTTTTAGTTAGCCGGTGGAATTGGAGCATTGTCTTATAGCCTGGAGTTGTATAGAGGTAGTTTTTTAGATATCAGATAATCCATAAGATCCAGATAAAGAAGAATATTAATAATAACTTCATGAGGAATTAAATAGTGTCAGGGGTTAGCTTTGATATTTCAAGTAATAGTAATTCTTCTATAAATTGCAGTCATCAAACTGGATGAAGGATTTTGTTCTGACTGAAAATCTAATTATTATTATTCAAACACTTTTGAGAAAAAAGTTAGAAACCATACATGACTTCATGAAATCATGACATCATGACATCAATACTTAAACCGAAATAAAAAACCCCAATGGACCAAAACTCAAGATCAAGGACAATCATCACAACAAGATAGAAGTTCCTCCCAGCAACAATTACATTAATTTCAACTTCCATCATTTCATCACACCACGACTAGAAATCCCATTCCAAAGAGCACAAGCATAGTACCAATGTCCATATCCATACCCTCTAAAACATCCAATTCTGAGAAGCCATGAAATAGTGAAACCTCTTTCCCTAAGACTCATCTAGAGCATCCACTTGTATGAGAATGGTTGAAGAATCCCTTGAGCCGTGAACCACCAAGTCCACAATCAAAAACCATTTCAAAAAACCACCATTGACGACCTTCCATCCAAAACAGAGTCATGAGAAATCAAACTTAGACCAAATGAGATGCTTGCTGTCATAAAAAAATGTTGAAATACAAGGAAGGCGAGAAAACTTCAAGGGAATTCACTAGGCTCGTAGAAGCCGAAGAACCAGAAAATCAACACCAAACCACAGATTTAGCAAACACCATCGTACAGACTGAACCAAAACATCCAACCCCATAAACATACCCAAATCTCTAATAGGAGAATCATAGTAGAAAGAATATGAAACCAAATGAAAAATCAAAGATCTAAGAAATATCACCCCAAGATCGGCCTCCTGAATGCCAGCCACCAGAAGGAGGTTACTCCACAAATCAAACGAAGCCAACACCAAATCTCGTCGCCACTAGCAATCCCAATGGAGAAGAACGCAATATACTCTCAAAGAAATCAAGCCCCCGAAGAGCATGGAGACAACCCTCAAATGCTATAAAACATGACCACCAGATGACACCAGACCTAAAAAACCTGATCGAACCCATGAATGCTTCGATGGAGTAAGCCAGCGAACAAATCAAACTTCGTCGCAAACCAGTCTTACACTCATGGATGATGAGCTGATAGTGCCATAGGAGACCATAACACAAAATAGACGATTCCATATGTTGCGGGGAGCACCCCTGCATGAGAGGCAGCCCCCACATAATAGCCTGGATCTATTGGGTGTTTTGGTTCGTTAAAATCCGAAATGTGAAAAAGATCTTCATTTAAAGTTAAATACATGAAAATTGATAAAGATAAACCATAAAGTTCGCATAAAAATCTGAAAATAAAATGAAATATTCAAATGAAATATATTTAAAATGAATTCAACATCAGTGAACAACACACTGGTAGACAGTGGCATTTACAACAACATTCAAGCATTGCAATTAATTCTCATTAAACATCAGAAATACAAAATCTGTGCAACATGATGATTCAGTTAAAAAAGAATCAAACAATGTGAATTAAAATTTTCAAATCAAAAGTAGCAGCATTAATGAAAAACTGAGCCACAATATAGATCAAAATAGCTTCTAAAATTAACATAAGAAGCATCAAATGTTCAGCAATTACATGTCCAATTAAATGCGGAAAGAAAATGAAAGTAGTAAAAGCAACACCAAGGATTTACGTGCTTCGGCCATATGGCCTACGTGCACGGGGCAGAATCATCATGGGTTTTTTACTATGCAAGGAAATAGATACAAGATCCAACAAGAGGTGTGAACATAAAATGAACAGCGGACGAACGTAGCACACATAGCAGAACAAATAATCAGGCTACCAAAATCTTCAAAAAAAGGACAAGGTAAAACACATATGGGACCAAGACCCCCTTACCAGGGCTTGGTCTCACCTTTTTCTTGGAAGAAACATTTCTGCGAGCTGTGGAAATATTGATCGAGGAATCAAATTCTTCAAGATCTCTTCTACTGTCTAGGTACACAGCAGCTGTCTAGATCTGTCTTCGACATCCTCCAGGTCTTCTAAACCAGGTCTACTGTTGTTGTCTAGGTTTGGTGCCACTGTCTAACTTCTTTATAAACTGGACTCTTCAAAACCCCAATGAAGCACGGTCGACTGGTTCTTTATCAGAACGAATAGCCTGCCTATTCCTTGATGGGTGCTGATCTTAAGACCCCAAAGTCTCCACCATAAAAAGAATTGGGAGATGCGGAGGTGTGCTGATCTCCTCCATCCTCCAAAATCTCCAAAACAGAAACCCTTGATCTGCTTCTCTGTGAGAAACTAGGAACGCACCGACGTCACCCTTCTCCGCCTCATCAAAGAATCAACAAATAAAGGTTTGTGGTCTCCTTCTCCAGGCGTGAACCAAGAGATTCTCCGATATCTCTCTGGAAAAACTTAGTTCCTCAAAATCCCTCACTACACACCTACAATGAACAAGGATGGCACCACCCGAGAGCCCTCTCCATGTCGTCTCTCCCTCGACCAGGCCGAGTTGCATCCATTTCATTGAAGACTTCTCTCAAATCCCTGAAACAGAATACATGCAAAAGAAAACAGAAAATAGGCAGGAGTGGACACGCGTGTGGTGGAGGACGAGTGGGCAGTTCTCCCTAACAAGCAGTGTAAAAAAATCTCAAAATGACATATTAAAAAAATAAAATGCAATTTAATTAATAAAAATAAAAGGAATTTCAAAATTCACAAATCTTTACCTTGGAAATTAAAATGCATAAAAAAAATTTAATATGCAATAACACACACTCCACCTTGGAAAATAAAACTTAACCACATGATGATTATACACCACCTAACATCATCAACTTGGGCATATCCTAAATAGGAAACAACCTACGGGGTATGACCCTAATAGTCCCCAACCATGTATCAACTGTGATGCATGTTGCCCAAAGTTGAATGATATTGAAAAGCTGATAAACATATTCAGAATTAAAAAATTCTAAACAACTACATGATAAATCCATACCTGCACTTACCTGAGTCGTACTCTGAGACGATGCCAACGAGGAAGATGGGACTAGCAAATCACATGCCAATAGGTCCCTGAATCAGCTCACCTATGCCTATAGAACACAAATAAATAGAACAATACCATCCTCACACAAAACATGGAAAGAAACAAAACTCAGAGAAATTCACATGGAATGTAACTCAGTACAAAATAGTGAAATCATGCAAAAAAACATAGAGAGAGAAACAAAAGACACAAAGCTCAAAATCAAGCAAATCGATCACCCAACTTGAATCTAAAACAGACTCAGAAAACTCTCCACCTGAGGAGAAGTCGCAGCCTAGAACCGAGCTAACAAGAGAGGTTCCTCAACAATAAGGTACCACTGCAAATCCCATGAAGTCCCCAGAGTCCTAAGGGAAAACTCTAAACCCACAAGAACACCGAAGATCCAAGGGCAACATGCTACTGACCAAGAAAACCCAACTTAGTCTAGCTTCCTAATGATAGATAGGAACCAACTAAACAATTTCCAGGCCTAATCACCACTCATAACAGGTCACAAGCTAGATAAACTAGCCCAAAACCAGGACACACTAGAGGAAAAAACCTAAAGCTAATTATCGGCCCACTCTTCTAAGGCTAGAGGTAGCAACAGGAGCAAGGCGGAGAGGAGAATCATGCATAGTAAATGAAACAACCCTAATAGGTCTCCACATAAACCCACAAATACATATAGGACTAAAGCACCAGGAACCGTCGACTTTAAAAACCGAGACACGCCACCTAAAAACTCCTATTGGAAGACTCTCGACGCAAGGCACCAGAAGATCCTTAACAGATGGATTTAGAATCTCCACAATAGGATATGACCACCTAAAAAAACCCAAAAGGAGACATCCTCACACAAAAGGGAAACTGCAAGGACACATGCAAGCAGTCCCAGCATCTTAATATAGCTCTAAAACACGAGAACAAAGGCTGGGATCCAGCTAGAAACTAGGGGAAAGCAATCCACTAAAGTGCCACACATCCTAGTCTAGACTTACTAACGGTACACGATTCCTAAGAAACCAAAAAAAGCTGTAAAACATAGTCGAAAAGTAAAAAAAGAAGTTTGGTGATCATCCAAGTGACACTACACCCACAAGATACCCAAACCTAAGCACCGAACTCGCTACAGTACCATACTCGGAGCAAACAGTCCTAAAGGATGTGGAGGAATACAATGGAGCTAAGATAAGATTATCTCCTAGGAAATAGGCAGACACTAGAGACACATGATCCGATCAATACCTTACTTCTAACTAGCTCTCAAACATAGGAAAACCTCTCACATAACTCAATCCTATCCCGAAACCATAGACACACATAGGTAGCAACTACCAAGAGGCATCTTTGAGGTTTAAATAGGAAAATGAAATAGTGAAGCAATGAGGAAACAAACTACCAGTAGCAGAATGAAATTACAGCCCTAGAGAGCTAATGACCTAGTTAAACAAGACAATCAAAGCATGATGCAACAGGTAAAATACACTAACAAATCATTTTAAATAAATGAACAAATGATTTCAAATTTTCACAAAGAAAAACTTAAACCCAATTAGGCTCTGATACCAATTTGTTGCAGGGAGCGCCCCTTCGCGAGAGGCAGTCCCCACATAATAGCCTAGATCTATTGGGTGTTTTGGTTCATTAAAATCCAAAATGCGAAAACGATCTTCATTTACAGTTTAATACATGAAAATTGATAAAGATAAACCATAAATTTTTCATTGCAATCTGAACATCAAATGAAATATTCAAATTAAATATATTTAAAAGGAATTCAACAGCAGTGAACAACACACTGGCAGACAGTGGAATTTATAACAGCATTCAAGTATTACAATTAATTCTCATTAAACATTAGAAATAAAAAATTTGTGCAACATGATGATTCAGTTAAAATATAATCAAACAATGTGAATTAAATTTTTAGAATCAAAAGTAGCAGCAGTAATGGAAAACCGAGCCACAACATTGATCAAAACAGCTTCTAAAATTAACATAAGAAGCATCGAATATTCAACAATTATAGGTCAAATTAAATGCATAAAGAAAATTAAAGAAGTAAAAGGGACACCAAGGATTTATGTTCTTTGGCCATATGGCCTACGTGCATGAGGAAGAATCATCATGGGGTTTTTTACTATGCAAGGAAATAGTTACAAGAGCCAACAAGAGGCGTGAACATAAAATGGACAACGAATGAACGTAGCACACATAGCAGAAAAAATAATCAGGATACCAAAAGCTTCAAAAAAAGGACAATGTAAAACACATATGGGACCGAGACCCCCCTTACCAGGGCTTAGTCTCACCTTTGTCGTGGAAGAAAGATTTCTGCGAGCTGTTGAAATCTTGATCGAGGAATAAAATTCTTCAAGATCTCCTCTACTATCCAGGTACATAGAAGCTATCCAGATCTGTTGTAGACATCCTCCAGGTCTGCTGAACCAGGTCTACTGTTGTTGTCTGGGTTTGGTGTCGTTGTCCAACTCCTTTGTAAACTGGACTCCTCAAAACCCCAATGGAGCATGGTCGGCTGGTTCTTTATCACGACGAATAGCCTGCCTCTTCCTTGATGGGTGATGATATTAGGACCCCAAAGTCTCCACTAGAAAAAGAATCGGGAGATTCGGAGGTGTGCTTCTCTCTTCTGTCCTCCAAAATCCCCAAAACGAAAACCCTTGATCGGCTTCTCTGCGGAAAACTAGGAATACATCGACATCGCCCTTCTCTTCCTCCTCAAAGAATCCACGAATACAGGTTTGTGGTCTCCTTCTCCAAGCGTGAACTAGGAGATCCTCTGATCTCTCTCCGGTGAAACTCAGTTCTTCAAAAGCCCTCGCTCGACACCTACAGTGAATAAGGATGGAGCCACTCGAGATCCCTCTCCATGTCATCTCTCCCTCGGCCAGGCCGAGTTGTATCCATTTCGTTGAAGACTTCTCTCAAATCCCTGAAACAGAATACGTGCAAAAGAAAATAGAAAATAGGCTGGAGTGGACACGCGTGCGGTGGAGGACGAGTGGGAAGTTCTCTCTAACCAGCATCGTAACAAATCTCAAAATGACATATTAAAAAAATAAAATGAATTTGAATTAAAAAAAAGAAATTTCAAAATTCACAAATCTCCACCTTGGAAATTAAAATGCATGAAAAAATTTAATATGTAATAACACACACTCCACCTTGGAAAATAAAACTTAACCACATGTTGATTCTACACTTCCTAACATCATCAACTTGGGAATATCCTAAACAGGAAACAACCTACGTGGTATGACCCTAATTGTCCCCCAACCATGTATCAACTGTGATACATGTTGCCCAAAGTTGAATGATATTGAAAAGCTGATAAAAATATTCAGAATTAAAAAATTATAAACAACTGTATGATAAATCCATACCTACACTTACCTGAGTCACACTCTGAGACGATGCCAACGAGGAAGACGGGACCAACAAATCACATGCCAATAGGTCCCTGATTTTCTCACCAGTGCCGGTAGAACACAAATAAACCTAACAGTACCATCCTCACAAAAAACATGGAAAGAAACAAAACTCAGAGAAATTCACATGGGATGTAACTCAGTACAAAACAGTGCAATCATGAAAAACAACATAGAGAGAGAGAGAGGAAGAAAAGACACAAAGCTCAAAAGCAAGAAAATCGCTGACTCAACCTGAATCTAAAACAGACTCAGAAAACTCTCCACCTAAGTAGAAGACGTAGCCTAGAACTGAGATAACAAGATAGGTTCCTCTACAACAGGGTACCACTGCAAATCCCATGCAGTCCCAGGAGTCCTAAGGGAAAACTCTAAACCCACGATAACACCATCAATCCAAGGGAAGCACACTACCGACCAAGAAAACCCATCTCAGTCTAGCTTCCTAACGATATCTAGGAACTGCCAAATATCGCTAAAGAGATCTCGACATAACTTCCATGAAGCCCGATCGTCACTGAACCTATTCACATGACACTTTCAATATAATCACTACCCAGTCCCAATCACCACTCGTAACGGGTCACAACCTAGAGAAACCATCCCAAAACTAGGACACACTAGAGGAACAAACCTAGAGCTAATTATCAACCCACTCTCCTAAGGCTAGAGGCAGCAACGGGAGAAAGGTAGAGAGGAGAAGCATGCATAGAAAATGAAACAACCCAAATAGGTCTCCACCTAAACCCATAAATACATATAGGACCAAAGCACCAGGAACCATCAGCTTTAAAAACAGAGACACGCCGCCTAAAAACTCTAACAGGAAGACTCTCAACGCAAGGCACCAGAAGATCCTTAACAGATGGATTCAGAATCTCCACCATAGGAGACGACCGCCTAAACAAACCCAAAAGGAGACATCCTCACACAAAAGGGAAACTACAAGGACACATGCAAGTGGTCCTAGCATCCTAAGACAGCCCTAAAACGCGAGAACAATGGCTTAGAGCTAGCTAGAAACTAGGGGAAAACAAGCCACTGAAGGGCCACACATCCTAGTCTAGACTTACCAATGGCACATGATTCCTAAGAAACAAAACAAAGCCGCAAAACATGGTCGAACAGTAAACAAAGAAGCTTGGTGATCATCCAAGTGACACTACACACACAAGCTACCCAAACCTAAACACCTAACTCACTATAGTACCATACTTAGAGAAAAGAGTCCTAAAGGATGTGGAGGAATACAACAGAGCTAACATAAGCTCATCTCCTAGGTAAAAGGCAGACACTAGAGACACATGATCCTGTCAAGACTTTACTACTAACTACCTCTCAAACATAGACAAACCTCTCACAGAACTCAATCCTAGCTCGAAACCATAGACACACATATGTAGAAACTACCAAGAGGCATCTTTGAGGTTTAGACGGGAAAAGGAAATAGTGAAACACTGAGAAAAAAAACTACTAGTAGTAGAATGAAATTACAGCCCTAGAGAGATAACGACCTAGCTGATCAAGACAATCAAAGCATGCTGCAACAGGTAAAAGCCACTAAAAACTTATTTGAAATCAATAAAAAAATTATTTAAAATTTTAACAAAGAAAAACTTAAACCCAATTAGTCTCTGATAACACTTTGTTGTGGGGATCACCCCTGCGCGAGAGGTAGTCCCCACATAATAGCCTAGATATATTGGGTGTTTTGGTTCGTTAAAATCTGAAATGCGAAAACGATCTTCATTTATAGTTTAATACATGCAAACTGATAAAGATAAACCATAAAGTTCTCATTGCAATCAGAACATCAAATGAAATATTCAAATGAAATATATTTAAAAGGAATTCAACAGTAGTGAACAACACACTGAAAGATAGTGGAATTTACAACAGCCTTCAAGCATTGAAATTAATTCTCATTAAACATCAAAAATACAAAATCTGTGCAACATGATTATTTAGTTAAAAAAATCAGAAAAGCTGAATTAAATTTTCACAATCAATAGTAGAAGCAGTAATAAAAAACAGGCCCACAACATAGCTCAAAACATCTTATAAAATTAACATAAGAAGCAGTGAATGTTCAATAATTACAGGTCAAATTAAAAGCAGAAAGAAAATGAAAGCAGTAAAAGGGGAACCAATGATTTATGTGCTTCAGCCATATGGACTACGTGCACGGGACAGAATCATCATGGGGTTTTTTACTATGCAAGGAAACAATTACAATAGCCAACAAGAGGTGAAAACATAAAATTGAAATTGAATGAACGTAGCACACATAGTAGAACAAATAATTAGGCTACTGAAAGCTTCAAAAAAAGGACAAGGTAAAACACATATAGGACTGAGACCCCCTTACCAGGGCTCGGTCTCACCTTTGTCATAGAAGAAGCCTTTTTGAGAGCTGCTGAAATCATGATTGAGGAATCAAATTCTTCAAGATCTCCTCTATTGTCCAGGTACACAACAGCTGTCCAGATCTATCATTGACATCCTCCAGGTCCGCTGAACTAGGTCTACTGTTGTTGTCCGGGTTTGGTGTCGCTGTCCAACTCCTTTGTAAACTGGACTCCTCAAAACCCCAATGGAGCACGGTCAGTTGGTTCTTTATCATGACGAATATCCTGCCTCTTCCTTGATGGGTGATGATCTTAGGACCCCAAAGTCTCCACCAGAAAAAGAATTAGGATATGCGGAGGTGCGCTGCTCTCTTCCATGCTCAAAAATCCCTAAAACAGAAACCCTTGATTGGCTTCTCTGCGGAAAACTAGGAACGCACCGATGTCGCCCATCTCCGCCTCCTCAAAGAATCAACGAATACAGGGTTGTGGTCTCCTTCTCCAGGCATGAACCAGGAGATCATCCAATCTCTCTCCAGTGAAACTCAGTTCCTCAAAAGCCCTCGCTGCACACCTACAACGAACAAGGATGGCGCCATCCGAGAGCCCTCTCCATGTCGTCTCTCCCTCGGCCAGGCCGAGTTGCATCCATTTCGTTGAAGACTTCTCTCAAATCCATGAAACAGAATATGTGAAAAAGAAAACAGAAAATAGGATGGAGTGTACATGCATGCGGTGGAGGACGAGTGGGAAGTTCTCCCTAACAAGCAGCATAACAAATCTCAAAATGACATATTAAAAAAATAAAATTCATTTTAATTAAAAACAAAAAGAGGAATTTCAAAATTCATAAATCTCCACCTTGGAAATTAAAATGCATGAACAAATTTGATATGAAATAACACACACTCCACCTTGGAAAATAAAACATAACCACATGATGATTCTACACCACCTAACATCATCAAATTGGGCATATCCTAAACAGGAAACAACCTACGGGTTATGACCCTAATAGTCACCCAACCATGTATCAACTGTGATACATGTTTCCCAAAGTTTTATGATATTGAAAAGCTGATAAACATATTAAGAATTAAAAAATTCTAAACAACTGCATGATAAATCCATACCTGCAATTACCTAAGTCGTACTCTGACACAATTCCAATGAGGAAGACGGGACCAGCAAATCACATGCCAATAGGTCCCTAAATCAGCTCACCTGTGCCTACAGAACACAAATAAACAGAATAGTACCATCCTAACACAAAACATGGCAAGAAAAAAAATCATATAAATTCACATGGAATGTAACTTAGTACAAAACATTGCAATCATGCAAAACAACATAGAGAGAGAGAGAGAGAAAAAGATAGACAGCTCAAAAGCAAGAAAATCGCTCACTCAACCTGAATCTAAATCTGACTCAGAAAACTCTCCACATGAGGAGAAGACGCAGCCTAGAACTGAGCTAAAAAGAGAGGTTCCTCAACAACAGGGTACCACTGCAAATCCCATGTAGTCTTAAGAGTCCTAATAGAAAACTCTAAACCCACGAGAACACCGACGATCCAAGGGCAGCACACTACCGACCAAGAAAACCCATCTCAGTCTAGCTTCCTAATGATATCTAGAAACTGACTAATATCACTAAAGAGATCTCGACATAACTGTCATGAAGCTTGATCGTCACCGAACCTATTCACATGAAACTGTCACTCTAAACGTTTCCTAGGCCCAATCACCACTTGTAACGGGTCACAACCTAGAGAAACCAGCCCAAAACTAGGACACACTAGAGGAACAAACCTAAAGCTAATTATCAGCCCACTCTCCTAAGGCTAGAGGCAATAACAGGAGCAAGGAAGAGAGGATAATCATGCATAGTAAATTAAACAACACAAAGAGGTCTCCACCTGAAACCACAAAGACATATAGAACCAAAGCACTAGGAACCGTCAGATTTAAAAAACGAGACACGCCGCCTGAAAACTCTAATAGGAAGAATCTCGACGCAAGGCACCAGAAGATACTTAACAGATGGATTCAGAATCTACACCATAGGAGATGGCCGCCTAAAAAAACCCAAAAGGAGACATCCTCAAATAAAAGGGAAACTACAAGGACACATACAAGCAGTCCCAGCATCCTAAGACAGCTCTAAAACGAGAGAACAAAGGCTGGGATCCAGCTAGAAACTAGGGAAAAACAAGCCACTGATGGTCCACTCATCCTAGTCTAGACTTACTAATGGCACACGATTCCTAAGAAACCAAACAAAGCCACAAAATAGGGTCGAACAGTAAACAAAGAAGCTTGGTGATTAGCCAAGTGACACTACATCCACAAGATACTCAAACCTGAACATCGAACTCGCTACAGTACCATACTCGGAGCAAACAGTCCTAATGGATGCGGAGGAATACAGCGGAGCTAACATAAGCTCATATCCTAGGCAAAAGGAAAACACTGGAGACACACGATCCTATCAAGACCTTGCTGCTAACTAGATTTCAAACATAGGCAAACCTCTCACAGAACTCAATCCTAGCCTGAAACCATAGATACACATAGGTAGAAACTACCAAGAGACATATTTGAGGTTTAGACAGGAAAAGGAAAGAGTGAAACAATGAGGAAACAAACTACCAGCAACAAAATGAAATTACATCCCTAGAGAGCTAACGACCTAGCTGAACAAGACAATCAAAGCATGCTGAAACAGTTAAAAGCCACTAGAAAATAATTTGAAAGCAATGAACAAATGATTTCAAATTTTGACAAAGCAAAACTTAAACTCAATTAGGCTCTGATACCACTTTGTTGCGGGGAGTGCCCCTGCGCGAGAGGCAACCACCACATAATAGCCTGGATCTATTGGTTGTTTTGGATCGTTAAAATACGAAATGTGAAAACAATCTTCATTTACAGTTGAATACATGCAAACTGATAAAGATAAACCATAAAGTTCGCATTGCAATCAGAACATCAAATGAAATATTCAAATGAAATATATTTAAAAGGAATTCAACAGTAGTGAAAAACACCCTGGCAGACAGTGGCATTTACAACAGCATTCAAGCATTGCAATTAATTCTCATTAAACATCCGAAATACAAAATTTGTGCAACATGATGATTCAGTTAAAAGAGAATCAAACAATGTGAATTAAATTTTCAGAATCAAAAGTAGCAGCAATAATGACAAATCGAGCCACAACATAGCTCAAAACAGCTTCTAAAATCAACATAAGAAGCAGCGAATGTTCAACAATTAAAGGTTGAATTAAATGCGGAAAGAAAATTAAAGCAGTAAAAGGGAAACCAAGTATTTACATGCTTCGGTCATATATCCTACATGCACGGGGCAAAATCATCATGGGTTTTTTACTATGCAAGGAAACAATTACAAGAGCCAACAAGAGGTGCGAACATAAAATGGATAGCGAACGGATGCAGCACACATAACATAACAAATAATCTGGCTACCAAAAGCTTCAAAAAAAGGACAAGGTAAGACACATATGGGAATGAGGCCCCCCTTACCAGGGCTCGGTCTCACCTTTGTCGTGGAAGAAACCTTTCTGCGAGCTGCTGAAATCTTGATCTAGGAATCAAATTCTTCAAGATCTCCTCTACTGTCCAGGTACACAATAGCTGTCCAGATCTGTTATCGACATCCTCCAGGTCCACTGAACCAGGTCTACTGTTGTTGTTCGGGTTTGGTGCCATTGTCCAACTCCTTTGTAAACTGGACTCCTCAAAACCCCAATGGAGCATGGTCGGCTAGTTCTTTATCATGACGAATAGCCCGCCTCTTCCTTGATGGGTGTTGATATTAGGACCCTGAAGTCTCCACCAGAAAAAGAATTAGGAGATGCAGAGGTGTGATGCTCTCCTCCGTACTCCCAAATCCCCAAAACAGAAACCCTTGATTGGCTTCTCTGCGACAAACCAGAAATGCACCGACATCGCCCTTCTCCGCCTCCTCAAAGAATCAATGAATACAGGCTTGTGGTCTCCTTCTCCAGGAATGAACCAGGAGATCCTCCGATCTCTCTCCGGCGAAACTCAGTTCCTCAAAATCCATCGCTGCACACCTATAGCGAACAAGGATGGCGCCACCCGAGAGCCCTCTCCATGTCGTCTCTCCCTCGTCCAGGCCGAGTTGTATCCATTTCGTTGAAGACTTCTCTCAAATCCCTGAAACAGAATACGTGCAAAAGAAAACAGAAAATAGGCTGGAGTGGACACACGTGTGGTGGAGGACGAGTGGGAAGTTCTCCCTAAAAAATATCAAAATGACATATTAAAAAAATAAAATGCATTTTAATTAACTACAAAAAAAGGAATTTCAAAATTCACACCATAGAAGGAGGGTTGAGCCATGAACTCTTCTCGGAGAGCACCAGAAGGTCCACAGAAAATCCTACACATGGGATATGAGGTGGGGATGGGGGAAACCCTAGCACCATAAGCCCCTTATGGGCTCATAATAGTGGAGACCCTCAAAGGATTATATTCATGAATCATTTTCCTCAAAAAAAATCAACAAAAATAGTCAAATTAATCAAATTACTACGTGGAAATCATATAATTCACATCACCATATAGATTATCCATCTCTATTTGGAGATAATTCTACCATAAATCAAAGTAATTAGTTCGTGAGGATACTAGTTTGTGTACGAAAAGGCTTCAGCTTGTGAAAAATGCCATTCACAAAGGGGAAACGCTATGAGGGGAAGGATGGAGAGTCACAAGATTAGGATGATTCATAAATAAAATGTTGTTTTCTAGGGAAAAAACGAGCCAAACTAAAACCTTATTATAGGAATGGGCCCTCCTCTGGGTCCACATGCACCCTACAAAGCATTCAACCGGGATGACTTCATCCTCAAAATTGACTCCTCTTTGTGCTGATCAGGCCCTATTATTATGGGGAGTATTTTTTGGGACTATTAAAGTCTGAAAATAATTTAATAAATCTCTTAATAATTTGGAAAAATTAATAATAAAATTGGATAATCCATTCATGGAGTTAAATTTGGAAAAGTTATCAGAACTGTAAAGCGGACCATCCCTTCTACATAGTGCTCATGCTACGCGGGACTACCGATTTTCATGGAACTCACACAAATAATTTTTTTGTGGGGATATGTGGTAAGTATAGCCCCCCTACAAATTAATTTCCATTTTGTGGGAGAATATGATGAATTGATGAACCCTACAAAGTAATTTTCATTTTTAAGGAGAAGGCAGTGAATCCACACCCCCCACAAATGAATTTCTATTTTACAGGAGGAGGTAGTGAAATGAAAACCCCCATAATTTTTTTTTCATTTAAATTAGGTGTTAATTCAATGATTTTATTTCATTTTTGGAATGAGGCGTCCCTTTCATAGCCCTGAAAATGATCATTCTGCAATGTGAGGTGGCCACCCGACTGCCCCGCAAAAAAAAAATCCTTTACGGATGATGGATTTTATTACTCAACAGCATGGAACCAGGTATAATATGTAGCCTATCGGCCATAACAGGAAGCTATTTATTTACCATGCCTATAAATAACTGGTTTTTAAAATAGAAAAATAGACAGAGGAAGATGGATTCACAGATAATGAAGAAGACTAGAGAAGACTCTTGTAGGTAATTCACTTACTGCATACCATGAGGGAGACCTGAAAAAGGGATCCTTCCTAACAGGACCTACCCAGTAACCCTTAAAGGGTTCCATTGTGCCAATAAATGAAGCTCATTGTAAAGTATTCTCCTTCTCGAAACCCTTTAGGATCCCCCATGCTGCATAGAAAAGGCCAATATGCATAATGGGATATCCTTAGGGTCTTTTTCTCTTATAGATTTTCTACCCTCTTTCCACATATAATTCATCCCCATATTGTCCCATTTATTAACTATACAAATACCTTCACATCCCTCCAACAAAAAACTAATAATTCTATCATTAAGACCTCTACTACTAATGATTGATTCATTTGGCCTAGGGACATGACACACCAACATGTCCCCCATCTAGTCTTGCATTCCTATGGTAATAGAAGTTTTGAATTTAAACTCCCTAGAAGGAGGGATCCTTATAATTTTCATAATAATTTATTCTTATGGTAATGATGATCCTGACCTTAGGTATGGTGACAAATGAATTCTCGGCTTGGGATAAAAAATCTTTTTCCCATAGCCCTGAACTATTCCCCTCTTACACCGGCCAAAAGGGAAGTGAATGGGGATCTTCAAAAGGAAATCCTTATTGGAGTAATCTCCTAGTATTTATTATGGTACATCACCCAATTTTCAATACGCTCTCCCTCATCAACCATAATATGAAGAAGATTATGAATATTTTTAGATCTTCCAGTTCCTCTTGTTTCTCACATAGTGGATGTTCACATGAGCTTAGAGGTTTGTGGTAATCGTGTCATCAGCATAATCAAAGACCACCCTAGTCCACTTAATAGGTGTAATCCCAAAAATAATCTTATTATCCTTTAAAAGGGTCACATTCCCCACAATAAAATTTTCAAAGGCCATATTCTTGGTGAATCAAAATTTTGGGCCTCCTCCATAGCTGTAAGACCCAACCTTTCAAACTACATGGTATTTGATTCTCGTTCAAATGGGGTATGTAGGAAATTTTCTTAATGTTCAAACCCAGTACCCCAAACTCATCCTAATATTCTCTGAGCCATATTCCCAGTAGGGTCATATACAACTCGAAGGGCCATATTCTATATGGGTCCCTCCATCATCATCCTTATTGAGCCATATTCCCAGTAGGGTCATATCCAACCTGAGAGGATATATTCCTTCTAGGACCCTCAGGTTGTTTTGATGTATGTCTCAAACTATACTTTGCTAACTCCATTTTTCCTAGACGTCCTTACTGTATGATGTTAAAATACATGGTTTGGTCCTTGTCACATGACCTTAAAAGGTATGATGGGTCCCGTTAAGCGGCAACAAAGTCCCAGAGTAGGCAATAATTCCCCGCAAAAGGGTGTGAAGAGCTCGAACTCCCATCCTCTAAACCAATGTGAGTTCTTAAGTGTTGTTGGTTAATTTACCCAATGAACACTTGCCTTTGGAAAGTAGGCCCATGATTCATCATGGATGTGAAAGCTATCAGGTGTTTCCGGTTCCATGAACAAACCCCTATGGAAACCGACCCACCACGAGCAGGTGCGAAATAGATCCTTAAATAATATAATAAACCTTATATGAACCCATGTTATATAATAAAAATATTATTATTTTATGGTGTACACTAACTGGTGAAACGATACATATTATTTTATTATCCTGTAAATTAATATTTATCATTAGACACTATATTGGTTCACTCTTCCTCTTTGACATTTATTGAATGTCTGGATAAATATTAAATTAAATATTTTATTCAGGAATAAATATTATATTCATAGTTTGTAGAATGAATATTTATTAAATTTTTAATAAATAACATAAATATTTTATTCACAGTATAAAAAATAAATATTTATTAAATATTCACATGATTTATTAAAATATTTATTAATGAATAAATAAATATTTTTTACCTTGAAAATATTTGTGATCAATAAATTCTAAATAAAATTATTCCTCTATCTTGATAATAATATATATTCTAATAATTAAATTAAAATAGAATTTAATTAGGATTAATGAAAACACTTAGTGTGTGACCTTCTAGGATTCTTTCTAATTAGCATTAATTGGGCTTTCCTAAAGTCCAAGATTACTATCTAGAAAAGTGTCAAAGCATCCAAGTGAAATAAGTTAATGTTTTAATTCCAAAAACAACACATGAATTCTTACCATGTAATATAATCCCTTTTTCACTATCACATCAAGCAGTTTTCACACACGTTCCATCAAATCTTGTGCTTGATATGTCTTTCTTTGATTATATGAAATAAACTCATCATTAAACCATGGAAATTAAAGTTAATGTGATGGTTCCATTTCAATAAAAGGGTCAAGATATCAACTTCCATAAATATAGAAGAGACAAATTACTTATTAATTAAAATCACATCACTCATGATGTACCCAACATATCTGACTTCTCCATGAACTGTATCATTATGGATTATTAAATACATAAAAGAGTGCGAGTTGTGATATGTATTAATGATAATATTAAATTCTAAGGACCATTACACATTCTCACAAACAGGAATATCTAATGATACATAAAATTAAGAATTCCTACAAGTGATTCTATTCTTATAATTTTCCATCTTGAAAATTACCAAGTGATAACTTCATAAGAAGAAGTATCATTTTCTTATGAGTACTCACACATGACATTCAACATTCCATTTCTTATACCATAGAACTATATTTAAGAATATCTTTATGAAATTTCAAGGTTCTCATCATAGCGAGGAACTATTATGAACTTATCAATATGATATATATTGTGGGACATTATTATATTAAAGTCATTTAGTAAAATGAACAATATCTAATAATATGTTTTATTAAAATTCAAATATTTGAATATACATGTAATCTAAGGAACAAATTATTCATTTTAGGACACCGACTCAAAAAAAATTATAACCATGATTCTATCACATTATCACCTTAAAGACAATATAATACAAAATCCATCCAAATAAATATCCTTCTCAACCTATGTGACTCAAAAATGTAAGAACAAAAAAATCATGACAATATTGTGATTTTTTTAATTTTTTTAAGATTTTGTAGCTTTTCTTTAGTTATAAGAAATAATTAGTACATAATATATACAAATAACTAATCAAATATAGATTTATAAAAAAAAACTAATCAAATACATTAAAGATAATACATAAAATTATTGATGGATCTTGAGGCAGGGGGAGTGTACCTTCAACCAATGACTCAACCTAGGGAACATATGACTTTTTTTATAATGGGTACCAGACACACTAGAATGTGGTTTAACAGTAAATGAATTACAAATAAACATGATTTGAATAGTCCATGCGTTAGAGTTTGAGTGATAGAGAAACACTTATCTAAAAATATGGTTTTGGATATCAATTGGAAATAAGAATTAAAATTTTTTATTTACCTTTTAAAATATAGGAAACTATAATCACCAAAACCCCCACCAAGTAGGCACAATAAGTGATAATGAAAACTACTTTGTAAATAAAGATTTAACTATCATGTCATGTCCCAATTTCAGTAAAAAGCACTTAAATTTTCATTTATATAATAACTCATCATCATTTTCCCAATCCAGTCACACATTTATACTTGGAATGAATTTTAACATCACCACTAGCATAGTTTGGGAAAGATTGCATTATTGTATTTTTCAATGAGCAAGATTTTATTTGGAAAGGGAACTAATATGGAGTTTTCTTAAATTAGAACTACTTTAAAAATCTCTATCATTAAGGGTTTTCTACTAGAGACCACACTAAACAACTTCCATGTAATTTCTATTTTGATTTGAAAACCTAGAATCTCAAGAATACTTATGAAGCCTATTTTTTTTCTTTAGTGACTAGAGGAATCTTGGTTGAATTCATAGATGTAAAAGAAAAAAATATACTAGAGAAAATTTATTTAAAAAAAGATAGGTTAAGATGTATTTTTAAAATATTAAATTTGTGTTTCATAGTTATAGAAGATAAAATTTTTAATAGGGTCAGAGTATGTGTATTGTCAATTATGATTTGGGGGGTCGATTTCCCTGGTCGGTCCTCAATACCTTTTTGGTTATTTCCTCTACTACCAGTTGAATAATTTTACTAAGTTGTGAATGATAAATCTATTAGAATTTTAAATCCATCCCTTTTGAAACACTCCATAACTAGGTAACCCAGTTTTCTTAAACCTTGTCTACCCTTTCTTGGTTGGATCAGATGGGAAGACATGTCTCTCTACCTCCTCTAAAATAGGGTTTTGAGAGTTTTAAAAGCTAAACATTCCTTCCAAGACAACCAAGAAAAGGTTTAGGGTGAAATTAAATCATATTTTATAGATATAAAGTGGTTTGAATGAGGGAAGAATGTTGAGTTTCCATAGATTGATCATCTGCTACCTAGTACAATGTTTTGATTGGTAGTAGTGGGAAGAACCAAAAAGTATGAAGAACTAGTTTAGGAAATCAACCACCCATACCATGATCGACAATGCACATACTTCAAACTAGTTAAACACAATTGATTAAATATTTTAAACTTATATAGTAGCCTTTCTTTCATATAAATTTTATTGTGAAACGATGAAATCATAATGGAAATATTTTAAAAATGTCACTTAAACTATCTTTTTTTGAAATTCCCAAAACCATTCTCTTAATAAAATCTAAAATTGACTATTTAATATATATTATTAAATATTTATGAAAATTAAAGGATGAATCACCAATATTTTTATTTCAATTTATTTAAAAATAAAATATTTCACCTCAAAAAGAAAACTTATATAATTACCAGAAAATACAATTTCATCTGTATATAAAACAAGGAAACAAATTTTACTCTCACTTAAATTTTATATATACATTGATTCCTAATGATTTATTTGAAATTAAATTAAGAAATTACATCATGAAATCATAAATATCACTGTTGAGATTCTTGTTTAAAACCATATATGTACCTTTTAAGAATGCATAATCAATGCTCAAAATTTCATGAGAGGAAACCTTCTAGCTTTTTCATGAAAACCCTCTCTTTATTACTATAAAAAAATAGTTTTCAAGCCCATTTTTGTAATTCAAAATCAAAATAAGTTAATACTCCAATGAAATAAGTATGGAATCCTTTTTATGATACCTAAGAAAATGTATATATACCCTTTTTAGTGTATTAGCAAGTAGTCAAACCTTGTACCTTTCAATGTTTCCCAATGAATTTTTATTGGTCTTGAAAATACATTTACACCCACTAATATAGGATATACAACAAAAAGAAATGATAAAAAGTCCCAAAATTCAATATTCTTCACATTGTATCACATTTATTACTCTTTACAACTCATGGTTTGTGAAAATGACTCATGATCATTAATTTATCTAATATTATAGTCAAATTGTTAACATTTTCATCATTATATATCATTTTAATGTTTCTCCATTATTTTAAAAATAAAATTATGGCTCAACTAGTTATTCAAGACTTTTAGATTCTTGAACCACTCCCTCTATAGGATTATTATCAATTTATTGTGAAATAATATTTATTCAAACACCACTTGATAAAAAAGGGGTGTTAAAAACAATAATAAACCTATTAGAATGGATCTTATTAGTACTGTGAAGGAAATAATAAATTTTATTCATTTAGAATCCATTTGAGACTACTTAATGAAGAAAATTATAACACATAGAATTTATGATAAATAATTTTAAAAAATAAATTGTGTTTGTTCTATATATGAAAAACACTTACAAAATTATTACACAATTTTTTTAACAAGTAATCCAGATTCACTTACACAAATAATTATCATAAGTAATAAGTATTACAAACTGTTTAAAACAAGTGTAGTAAAATAAAACCTCTTTAATTTTTTAAACCAGTGAGAAATAAATTGATCAAAACCATCAATATTTTTTTATAAAAAAAATATTAAAATTAAAAATACATAAGTACGAAATGATAATGACATGTGCACTTAATTGTTTGACTTCCTTAGTTTTTTTAATTCCTCTTATATATGTTGTTCCATTGAAGTTCCCAATAAAAAATTGGAATCAATCCATAATTTTTTTAGTACTATAAGTGATCCTTTACATGGATATTTTTGGAAATAAATTAATAATTTAAAGATACAATTTTTGAGTACCCATTTTTTCAAAAAACAAATAATTTCCACAAATTGAGCACGCAATCTAAAAAGAAAAAAACTCAAAATTGTTAACATAACTTTTTTCCAAGTGGTCTTGATATAAGATACAACATCATACTACCTTTTTTCAATAATATAATAAAGAAATAACCACTTTACACAAATTAAAGAAATAATTCAAAAGTATTGTGCACATTAAATTCAATATAAATTGCAGTTTATAATTAAAAAAAACATTTTTAAAAATTTACACTGTATTATATTTCATAATGAAACATATTTAAGTAAAACTATAATTAAATTCATTACTTATATTTTGGACCATAAAAAAATCCACTTTTTACCTATATTATGAAATGGAGATAGTAATTTTTTACAAAAAAAGAACTTAAAAAAATATAAGTACACAGATATATTCTAAGAACTACACCAAATTAATTAATTAGTTGTAAAAAATGTCATTGGAGAATATGTAATGGAAGAAAAAAAGAAATTACAAAAAATCATTGACATCAATTTTGGAAAAAAGAATAAAATTATATGAAAAAATGCCATATCAGAAACCATTAAGCATAAATTTTGGGAAAAGGAGAAAATTAATATGAAAAAATGTTAGACAAAAAACCCTACCAATCAACACAGATCCTTCATCCTATATTTTTTTGAAATATATATCCTAATGCATGATTAGAAACATGAAAATATGATGTTAAAATACATATTAGGTGATCTATATATCAACCCATAAAAATACACACTATCTAAAAACCACATAGGATATAGTGATCCCACATTTATAGTTTGATATTTTTTTAATATAAATTATGGTATCTCAATGTAACATTTCAGGTGACCCTTATACAATTCTTTCTCAAGGGATAGAGATTTTTAAAAAAAATAATGTCTATCTCAAAATTAAATTTGAGAACATAGGTATTTGAAATAAAAATTTGATTAGAGAAAATAA
Source organism: Viscum album (assembly GCA_963277665.1). Taxonomy (NCBI): domain Eukaryota; kingdom Viridiplantae; phylum Streptophyta; class Magnoliopsida; order Santalales; family Viscaceae; genus Viscum; species Viscum album. Next base: position 1,640,948,876 of record OY728163.1, on the reverse strand, counting down.
AAAATGATAAATAAATCATAGCCCTGATCCCATCACATTTTATCTCCCCAAATCCATCAAAAATAAATTCATTTCAACCTATATGTTTCAAAAATGTAAAAAACTGCAAAATCAAAAGAATATTGTAAATTTTTTATTTTCTAATATTTTTTTCCTTTTCTTTGATTAAATTAAATATTTTTTCTAAAATTTATATAGATAAAAAATAAAATACAATAAATAAAATACGTACAATTATTGGAGGGGCATAAGGTAGGGGGTGTATAACTTCTTCAAGTGGATCCGCCTTAAGAAACTATGACTTTATTTTTATGATGGGTAATTCCAAGCTAGCCATATTGGACTTGGGGTTATCAGTAAATGATGTAAAACTCAACATATTTTTTTGATGAACCTCCTCTGCAATTAGATCCATAATTATTAGTTACAATTACATTGTATCAGATGATGATTGTATTGAATAATTTAAGCATTAGTTATATTTTACCCATTATTTCCCCATATTAATCCCCTCAATGCAGTTTAACTAATCCTCATGCCTCCTATGTTGTAATTAAGTTATAATTATGTATAATTTTTTGTGTATATATAATAATGAAATACCACCATAAAAAAATCCCAGTTTTTAATGCAAAAAATCACTATGTGTTCTTTATCCACCCTTAAATTCTCTAGGCATTCATTTGTACTAACTATTAGGAATTACAAACATTTGGTTTTAGAGTGAGGTTGTCTTGATCCATGATGTAATTCTTTGATTCCTCATTTTTGTAGTTTTTGTTCTAGGACCAACTGTTTGTACTTTGATTACATGTATATTCGATGTATTGAATATTAATAAAACTCATTATTATATATAGATCATTTTTATACATGATTCTAGTTTAATAATGTCCTAGAGTATATGTCGCATTGATAAGGTCTAGGAAATTCCTCACTATGATGGGAACCTTGATATGCTATGATTATATTCTAAAATAATGTTCTTTGGTTGGATAACATATTATGGTGGGAAATATCTTACATATACTATCAGGGGAACGTACTCATAGGAATATGAGGATTCTTCTCATTAATATGAAACTTGGTAATCTCCAAGATGTGAGATTATGAGAATAGATTTTCTAGTAGGAATTCCACATGTTTTTCTATCATCAGATATTCTTATCTATGAGCATGTGTTATGATCCTTAGACTTTACTATTATTATTAATGAATGTTACAACTCATGTAATTAGATTTATTTTGTAAACCATGATGATGATAGTTCATAGAGGAATTGGATATGTTGGGTGCGTCACGAGTGACTTTTCATTAATGGATTAGTCAAGTAAGGATTTTTCCCTTCCATATTTATGGAAGCTGATATCTAATACCTTTGATTGTAATGGAAACGTCACCAAAAATTTCATGGCCATAGTGTAATGATGTTTTTATTTCAGATATTCAAAGAAAGATGTATTGAGAATATAGGCTGGTGACCAGGATGTGAAGCCTTCTTGATGAGATATTGTGACAAAGGGATTATATTTCAATGTGAGCGTTCATATATGGTTAGGTGACATTAATTTCCTTCTCTTGGGTTCTTAGACCTATTTCTAGATAGTAATATTGGAATTTAGGCAAGCCCAGCTAATACTAATAAGAGAGAATCCTAGAGGGTCACACACTAAGTGTTTCCATTGATCTAGATTAAATTCTATTTGAATTTAATTATTGGAATAAATATTATTCCCAAAACCAATGAATAATTTTATTCAAGTTTTATTGATTTATAATATTCACAAGGTAATAAATAATTATTTGTTTACTAATAAATAATTTATTTTTTATGAATATATATAAAGTATTTATTCACAAAATTGTGAATAAAATATTTATTTTTTTGAATCTTTTAATAAATATTTATTTTCTAGATTATGAATAAAATAATTATTTATAAATAAAATATCTATTTGGTTGTTATATAAATTCTAGAGGATTTAAAATAGACTAAGATCAATTCTAATGACAAATTTTTATTAATAAGACCATAACAAAATATTTGTTATCGTGAAAGTTGGCGCACACCACATAATAATAATAATGATATTATTATTATGTGACATAGGGAATATTAAGGTTTTTAAATTCTATTTAATGGATGACATGAAATTAAATAATATTTTAACGTAAAGCCTAACTTTATAAATATACAGTTATATCTATTTTATATTGAATCCAAAAATTAAGAATAGATAATTATTTCACATGATTAATTCTCTATTGACTCATCCTTCTATCTCCCTCTCAAGAATGAGAAGCGCAAGAGATATTTCTTCAATAATGAATAACACAAGACATTCGATTCACCATGCTATCACTTGATGATTGAGTGGTGTTTCTCATAGATAATTGGAGCATATGTGGATCACCCCTAGAGGGATTCTATCCTTGGATCCACACAATGTTATGAAGGCATTCCAAAAGGGTCTTTTTCAAATGATCAACAATAATCAATGAAGAAAGTTCCTAATCCTAGGTATTTATTTCTTAAGATGTTAAATAAATTTATTATAAATTTGATGTGCAAGATCCTCACCCATGGTTTCAGGTAATTATTTTTAAAATAAATTTAAATATATCAACCACCACCGTATGTTCCTGCTATGCCTGGAACCAACAAGTGGTATCAGAGTGGTCACATTTAAATTTATAATTATTTATTTGATAGCTGATCCATATAAAATCATGGTTGAATTTTCATTTCTTATTATTTGTTTTTTTATATGATTTGAATTAACATGCTTTTACATATTAATCATATTTATTTTGTGTTTCATTTTCTTAAAGGTTTAAGAATATATGAAGAACAATAAAAAATTCTATAAGGACCCGTCTTTAAAACATTACATAATCTTGAATTAAATGAATAATTCACATCAAGGATATTTTTAGGTTTAGAGTTTTAGAGAGTTATGACATAACTATTAAATCTCAAAAGATTACAAAGTAGAAACTTCTACTCAGTTTCCATTTTTTCAAAAAATAAAAACTATTGAAAAAAGAGTCATGTCTAGTTCCATGTTTTAGACAATATGAATTTTCCTTGATCCCATATTTGACCCTATTCATCTTTAAGTCCTGTGAAAAACATTTAAAAACTTGGGATGAGCATAAAAAGCTCAGTAAGGGTTATAAAACAAAGAATGAAAACATTAGTTCATCATTACATACATAACATAAGCTATTTAACATACCTTATGAAATCATAATATTTATGAATAACGCATATAAAACATAAATCATAAAGGTAACTTGTGGAATCCATATCAAACTTACATACGGAACCACCCGTATGCATAAACAATTCCCAAGATCCATAACATATTCATAACACATAAAACAAAAATAAAGGAAATATAAAATTTCCACATTTTAATCACAATATATCATTTAAATATATTGAAATAAAAAATCCATTATTAAAACAATTTTTAATACCAAAATACATAAAAATAGTATATGGTATTTATTATCCTTTTAAAAACATTATGGCTTGTTAAGGAAGCCAAAGATCAAATAATACTCACGGCGGCGGAAAAGGTCATTGTCACTGATTACGTTAAAAAGAAACATTCTTTTTTTGTCATTTAGTAAAAAAATAATAGGAAAATATTCCCTTCGAATGAAATTAAAATTCAAATGTATTTATACACCATATAAAAGAAAGTTGAGAATAAAACAAAATATGCCTCAATGAAAGGAGATTGAGACGAAGTCCCTTACCTCGTGTCCGACTTGACTCGATCGTTCTTTAAACTCATGAATAATAAACTAAAGTTAATTTCTACTGGCTTAAGAACATTTTTCATGTTAATTATTCTTTTTATATCACTTATTACCATGTTATAAACATTATTTAATCATTTAAGTTATTAACATTTGTTTCATCGATATTTGGTACTTGGGTAGAAATGAACACCTTATAATTACAAGTTGTCCATGTCATCAAAAATCCATTATCTACAGAATTATATTCATGATTTAGATATCATATAAATCATATATATCCATTATATATATGTATTTATAACAGTACATAACATTTGGAGATAAGAAATGAAATGCACCGTTCATGGAGACGGTAAGCCGTACGTAAGCATGAACGCTACTTCCAAATATATTTCTTATTTTAATGGAATTAAAATATAATTATACATAGGTATATTATAATTACATTATAATATAATATATAATATTATTAAATCCATCCTTTATATATCACACATAAGGCATTAATGAGTCATATCACTTTGAGGGGGCGGTAGTCCGCACTTCCTAAAATGAAATTATCACGTTTACCCATTATGGAAACCATAAAGGTATGACATAAATGAAAAATACAGAAGAATAAAGAAAACATAAACAAAATATATATCATATATAAATATAGTTCCATCATAATGGCCACCATGAGAGGCGGTAGGAGTTAATTGAACAATCATCATTTCGTGAGGCGTTAGTTTTCCATCCACAGAAACATTATGTTATTTACCCATTATATGGAGGTGTGTGTAAGTGTAGTTCAAATAATTATCATAAAAACATCCTATTATATTTAGGTTACTGGTGTTGTTATAAAATAAAGTAATAAAAAGAGTTTAGGGTTGGAGAAGTAAAATAAAAGAAAATAATTTAAGAAAAACCGTTACCTTTAATTTGGGTAACACCCTTTGGTTTGAACCAAAAGGACTTCTTTAAGTGACTTCTGCCTAAGGTAAGGCTTCTAGGAGGAGGAGAAGGATATTTATAGATTATTTGGGTAGGGTTTAGATGAAAAAAGTGTCTTTAGAGGTGTGAGTAAAGAATTATAAGTGAGGGATTTTTATAAGGGAGAGGAGGAGCTCTTTAGAAATGTTTGAAACAATTATTTTATTATAAACTCATATTCAGTTTAAAAAGGTCAAAAAATCATTAAAGTATAATCTAAGATGACTCATGATCGAAATAAAATAATCCAATAAGAATTGGACATGTTTTAGACATTGTTTTAGTATTTATAATCTTATTTATTTAAATCATTTATTAATGAGGTAAATACTGCATTATTATTGTGTCATAATTAATTTAATTTATTTGATGTAAAAAAATTATAAAAAAATACCATGATGTAGAAAATCTTTTTATATTTACAATGAATATTTATAGTAGAAAATATAACTTATATAACCCCATGTAAAAATTTATTTACTAAAATATATTTGTTTATGTGATGTTTGTCTTTACTTTAAATAAATTAATATAAAGTATCATTATTACTCCCATGTGGATCCATAGGATCCCAAATTAGACTAAAGGATGACCATGGTTAGATATGTATCATCCAATAATATTAGGACACATGTTTGGATAATTTAATATTGTTATAATATTATATTTTACCCTTATTTACTATATTTACCCTTTAATCATGGTAAATAAAATATTTACTCAAGTAAATATTTAAAATGTCTAAAAATAAAAGTTATATATTTACACAATTTGGACCTACTGATTCCAAATTTGGAATCCATTTTTCTAAATTCAAAACACAGAAGTGGCAGAAATTAATTTAAAATTAATTTCTGTTGTCAAAATAAAAAGCGTGTTTTTAAGAAATATTAACTATCAAAAGATTGACACTTGTTTATGTCCAATATCAAAGTAAAATTAATTCCAATGTGAAAAATTGGATTAAATGGTAAAAATATATTCTAATTAAACTTTATAACTAATTAAAAAGATAATATAACCATATAAATAAATTATATTAAAAGACACTTTTGAATTAAAATACTGTATTTTTCACTATTCATTAAAAAATGAACTTTATTCGAAAAATACCAAAAAAATACCCAAAGTAAATTTTGATGTCCCAAATCGAAAGAAGAATTTTATTTTGTCAAATAGAACATATAAAAATGGCCAAAACTAGATTTAAAGAGGGTTCTCCATCAAAAGGCGGTAAATCGACCTTTTAAAGAATATTAGAGTATTTATGCTTAGATTCATTCACATTTTAAGCCCCTAAATTTTTTTGGATAAATGTAAAAACATTTAAAAAACATGTATAATCATATTTTAGTTAGTTCTATTTATTCCCGCCATTATAAAGGCCAAGCGTTAACTACCATTTAAAATAATAATATTATATTATTAGTGTGCAACGTAAGATGTCAAAGAAACTCGTTGTTGCATATTGGGTACGCCATCGAACATAGAGTCCCATTTAAAGTAAAAATAATATTTAATTAAAAAATATTAATAAATATGAAAATTTTCATGTTCTTTATTTACCTGGGATGCTACATCCTTCCCCCCTTTTGGGAATTGTGTCCTCACAATTTTAAAATTGGGCTCAGAAACATCATTTAATGTCCCACATGGGAAAAAGAGTCAATAAAACAATCACTTTAAAAGAAAAAAAAGAAATGGAAATGTTACCTAAGATAACCTATACTAGGAATACATATAGGAAAACATGGATATGTAAGAGAAAACAAACCATCAAGTTCTGATGGAGAGTGATAGAAAACATGATTAGGAGAAAGTTAACCACAAGAAAATCACAAATGTGTGATCTATTAAGTGTTCTTTGATAACCCAATAGGAAATTTAAACTGAAAACGTTTTTGTTTTAAGTTCCTTTTCATAATTTTTGGAATTCATTTACTACATATAATAAGAACATAAGAAAATATACTTACCTTCAAGTATAGTTTCATCCTTTAATAAGTTTCTACCAAAAACTAATCTTTTCTCCAAACAAAGATTATTCAAAAAGACCTGGTCAAATAAAAATCACAAGAATCAACTTCTAGAGAATCACATCATCAATAAAAGAAGAACTATATATTTCCCTTATCTTTAGATATTAACCAAAACAAAAAGTTTAGTACAATATTAGGTAATCTCCAAAAAGGAAAATCCTTTATAAAAAGAAATACTACTCTTAATCTTCAAAATTAAACAAATAATACCCAAAGTTTAAGAAAGACCATTCAATACACAATTATCCTTAAAATTTTTCAAAATAATCCAAACTAAGATTGAAACCCAAAACTCATAAGGATTTAATCCCATAGTCTTCCACGGTAAATCTTATCATTTATCTCTAAAAACATAGACTACTCTTAAAGTCTCATACTGAATCATAATTAACCAAATCACATATTCTCTATGATAGGATAATCATTTCCATAAATAACCCAAATCTCTATATTCCCACAATAAAAATAGATATTCTTACAAAATAAAATTCCACAATTAGTCCTCAATTGAAATCCAAAAGTATTCTATTTTCCATCGGTATATAGTGTTTCCCCAAAATAGAGAACATCTTCCAAAATAACTTTTATCAATTAATAACCAAATCATTTTCCTATATTAAGGATATCTATTTAATAAAACATAAGTTCCCAAAATAAACATATTCTTGATCCATAAGATCATTTAACTAAAAATAATAATTCATACTAAATAGGGACTTCACGTAGTCTAGTGGTAGGCAATAAATCCCAATTGCACTTTGGTTGTGGGTTTGATTCCCATAGCTTTGTCTGACACGACAGGTTGTCACACGGTCTGCATGTTGTCCTTATAAAACTCAAAAATAACCCTAACAAATTTTAAACCTCAATGGTTTCCTTATACCTCTCATTTTCATCCCAAATCATTATGATCTCCAAATCTTAATTCTTTATAACTTATATATATTGTCATTTTTTTAATTTCACCACCATATGATAAAATGAAATGATCCCCAAAATAAAGAACATCATACCTTGATCATGGTGTCCACTTGGTTTCATCATTATCTTGTTCACGTAGGTAGAAGGTCCATGCATTGCAACAATGATTTAGAGATCCTTCAAAATCATTTGCTTCCTTCATCCAAATACACCTTGTACAACTTGGGTCATATGGGTGTTCATAGAAAAATAGTTTTGGAAAATAATCATGCATGACATATAATTTCAAAACATGATTTTTATAAAATAGTCAGACCGAATTTGAGTGGAAAATTTCAATTAATGGTCCTTTTAAAATACCATAAGTATGTGTTGAGAGACTATATTATAAAAGAAAATATAAATAGGTTGTGCAATGGTCTCCTTCTTCATCACCTTTTTCAAAATCATAATATGCTTCAAAATCATGTGATAAGGTAAAATATTTGTAAATTCCTTGATAATATTTATCTTTATTGAAAATATGAGAATATTGTGAAAATATGATTTGTTTAAATACAACCCATGATCCACGATGATAACGAGGTATAATGGAGGTGTTTGATATCTCAAAAAACTAATTTCAAGTGATTTGTATGCTAGAGAAAGTTTCACAATCACCCGAACATGACTTTGAAATAATTATTGAAAGAAATTCATCTAGAAGAGATAAGAATTTCGTTTGAGATACTCCTCATTCCATTTTGTATTAGACTTTCCTTGATTTGAAAAAGTTTCCAAAATAAGGACTTAACTTAAAGAGTAGACATAAAGACTAACCATGTGTCAAACAAAAACACATAATCCCTAAAGTTTTCTAAACCGACCTTTGATACCAACTATAAGGACCCAACCTTAAAACATTACATAATCTTGAATTAAATGAATAATTAACATTGAGGATCTTTTCAGGTTTATAGTTTTAGATAGTTAGGACATAACTATTACATCTCAAAAGATTACAAAGTAGAAACTTCTACTCAGTTCCCATTTTTTCACAAAATAAAAACTGTTGAAAAAAAGAGTCATGTCTAGTTCCATGTTTTAGACAACATGACTTTTCCTTGATTCCATCCTTGAACCTATTCATCTTTAAGTCCTGTGAAAGACATTTCAAAACATGGGATGAGCATAAAAAGATCAGTAAGGGTTATAAAACAAAGAATGAAATCATTAGTTAATCATTACGTACATAACATAAGATCTTTAACATACCTCATGAAACCATAAGATTTATGAATAACACATAGAAAACATAAATCATAATGTTAACTTGTGGAATCCATATCAAACTTACACCGTAGCTATCACAACGACATAAGGAGTCATATTTGGAATTCCCATCACAGTATATTCCCTAAATCTCTTAGGAGAAACATTTATGTTTACCTCCGTCACGTTACCCAATGCATTGGAGAGCTATCTTGGGCTCACCCGCCCTAGGTTTATCATAGAACCACCCGTATGCAGAAAAAATGCCTAAGAACCATAACATATTCATAACACATAAAACAAAATTAAAGGAAAGATAACATTTCTAAATTTTAATCACAATATATCATTTAAATATATTGAAATAAAAAATCCATTATTAAAACCATTTTTAATACCAAAATACGTAAAAAGAGTATATGGTATTTATTTTCCTTTTAAAAACATTACATCGTTTTAAGGAATCCAAAGATCAAATAATACTCGCGGCAGCAGAAATGGTCATTGTCGCTGCTTACATTAAAAAGAAACATTCTTTTTTGGTCGTTTATTAAAACACCTCATAGGAACATATTCCCTTTTAATGAAGTGAAAATTCAAAGGTATTTATACACTATATAAAAGAAAGTTTAGAATAAAACAAAACATGTCTCAATGAAAGGAGATTGAGAAGAAGTCCCTTACCTCGTGTCCGACTTGACTCGATCGTTCTTTAATCACCTGAATAATAAACTAAAGTTAATTTCTACTGGCTTAAAAACATTTATAAAGTTTATTATTTCTTTTATATCACTTATTACCATGTTATAAACATTATGTAATCATTTAAGTTATTAACAGTTGTTTTGTTGATATTTGGTACTTGAGTAAAAATGAACACCTTATAATTACAAGTTGTCCATATCGTTAATAATCCTATCCCCAGAATGATATTAATGATTTATATATCATATACATCATATATAACTAGTATATATATATATATTCATTTATAATAGTATATAAAATTTTGAGATAAGAAATGAAATGCACCGTTCATGGAGACGGTAATCCGTACGTACGCATGAATGCTACTTCCATTTATATTTCTTATTTTAATGGAATTAAAACATAATGATACATAGGTATATTATAATTACAGTATAATATCGTATATAATATCACTAACTAAATCCTTTATACATCCCATGTAAGGCATTAATGAGTCATATCACTTTGAGGGGGTTGTAGTCCGCACTTCCTAAAATGAAATTATCGCATTTAACAATTATGGAAACCATAAAGGTATGATATAAATGAAAAATACAAAATAATAAAGAATAAATAAACATAATATATATCATATATAAATATATTTCCATCATAATGGCCACCATGATAGGCGGTAGGAGTTAATTGAACAATCATCGTTTCGTGTGGCGTTAGTTTTCCATCCACAAAAACATTATGTTATTACCCATTAGATGGAAGTGTGTGTAAGTGTAGTTCGAATAATTCTCATAAAAACATCCTATTATATTGAGGATAATTTTTTTGTTATAAAATAAATGAATAAAAAGAGTTTAGGGGTTGGAGAAGTAAAATAAAAGAAAATAATTTAAGAGAAACTGTTACCTTTAATTTGGGTAACTCCCTTTGGTTTGAACCAAAAGGACTTCTTGAAGTGTCTTTTGCCTATGGTAAGGCTTCTAATTAGAGGATAAGGATCTTTAGAGATTATTTGGGCAGGTTTTGGATGATCCAAGTGGATTTAGAGGTGTGAGTAAAGAATTATAAGTGATGGATTTTTATAAGGGAGAGGAGGGTCTCTTTAGGAATGTTTGAAACAATTATTTTATTATAAACTCATCTTCGGTTTCAAAAGGTTAAAAAATAATTAAATTAGAAGTTAAGATGAGTCATGGTATAAATAAAATAATCCAATAATAATTGGACATTTTTTGGATATTGTTTTAATATTTATAATCTTATTTATTTAAATCATTTATTAATGAGGTAAATACTGCATTATTATTGTGTCATAAATAATTTAATTTATGTGATGTACAAAAATTATAAAAAAATACCATGACGTAGAAAATGTTTTTATCCTTCCAATTAATATTTATAGTTGAAAATATAACTTATATAACCCCATGTAAAAATTTATTTACTAAAAGATATTTGTTTATGTCATTTTTGTCTTTACTTTAAATTAATTAATATAAAGTGTCATTATTACTCCCATGTGGCTCCATGGGGTCCCAAATTAAACCCAAGGATACCCATGGTCTGATATGTATCATAAAATAATATTAGGACACATGTTAGGGTAATTTAATATTATTATAATATTATATTTTACCCTTATTTACTATATTTACCCTTTAATCATGGAAAATAAAATATTTACTTATGTAAATATTTAAAATGTATAAAAATAAAAGTTACCTATTTACACAATTTGGACCTACTGATTCCAAATATTAAATACATTTTTCTAAATTCAAAACACAAAAGTGGCAGAAATTAATTTAAAATTAATTCCTGCTGTCAAAACAAAAGGGGTGTTTTTAAGAAATATTAACTATCAAAAGATTGACACTTGTTTATGTCCAATTTCAAAGTGAAATTAATTAAAATGTCCATAATTAGATTAACTGGTAAAAATATATTATAATTACACTTTATAACCAATTAAAAAGATAATCTAGCCATATAAATAAATTATATTAAAAGACACTTTTGAATTAAAATACTATATTTTTTCACTATTCATCAAAAAATGAACTTTATCAGAAATATACCAAAAATTTACCTAAAGTAAATTTTGATGTCTCTAATGTAAATAAGAATTTTATTTTGTCAAATAAAACATATAAAAATGACCAAAACTAGATTTCAGGAGGGTTCACCATCAAAAGATGTTAAATCAACCTTTTAAAGAATATTAGAGTATTTATGCTTAGATTCATTCACATTTTAAGCCTATAACTTTTATTGGATAAATGTAAAAACATTAAAAAACATGTATAATCATATTTTAGTTAGTTATATTTATTCCCTTTATTATAACATCTAGGCGTTAACTACCATTTAAAATAATAAAATTATATTATTAGTGTGTAACGTAAGATTTCAAAGAAACCTGTTGTTGCATATCAGGTGCACCATCGAACATAGAGTCACCTTTAAAGTAAAATTAATATTTAATTCACAAATATTAATAAATATGAAAAATTTCATGTTCTCTATTTACCTGGGATGTTACAAATTCCATTGGGAAGTGCAAAATTTTTGGCTAGTAAAATTGGGTTACATGGTGTGTTGTAGGAGTTCAGGTCGTGTACCCATGCAAATTGTACCTAGATACAATGAGTAATTAATTACATGTGGTGCATTTATTGCACACCTCATGCTAATCAAGCCAACCTAGAATACATTAAGAATATATATATCATGTAGTAGACATGTACACATTGGGTAGTCTGGATGAGTTAAACATGTCAAATCCGCATACATGTGACTTGGATACATTCATTTAATTTTCCCATTAAAGGTAAAAATTAATATTTAATTAAATTGAAAATTTCAACATTGAAAACCTATTTTATTGATTGGCACACCAATGTGTGTTTTTCAATTTAATAATGGTTTTAAAGAATATTAAATGCTCAATTAATTTATTATAACTAATATAATATTATTAGTTTTTTCATTTATTTTCCTTGAATTCCATAAATGATGGGTATCTCCAATTAAGATCAAATGAAACTTAATATGAAAGGAAATTAATTAATTAATTAATTCAAGAATGTTTATAAGGAAAGGGAGAGAGAATAGATCTAATTCCAAAGATTATTCACACCCTTCCAAGAAGAATAAGAATAAGGGGAAAGTAAGGGACCGTGATGCTGTCTGTTTCGCATGTGCCAAGAAAGGCCATTGGGAGAAAAAATGCACCCAACAAAAGAAGTAAAGGGAACCTTTAGGTGAGTCTGTTATCAAGTGAAATTTATATTTTTCTACAAATTAGGCATTAGATATAGATTTTAGTGCTCACATATGTATTCAAATAAAGGAACCAAGTAGATTTAGAAAGATTGATTGAGGGGAGGTAGATCTGTGAGTAGCTAATAGAGACAAACATGATACTATGGCTATTAGGGACTACCACCTCACATTTACAACCAAAACGATATTGGTTTAAGGGTTATTATTAGGTTCCTTTAGTTACCAAAAACATTTTTTCTATATCCATACTAGATACATATGTATTTATTTTCAAATTTGGGAATAAATGTTTCTTCTTTTATAAAGATATAATTTTTTATGGTAAGGCACATTTAAATAATAGTCTTTATGTGTTTTATTACACAAACCAAGTATTTTAAATCATTAAAAAAGTTACTTCACATGACTCATACCACACCCAACTTTGGAATCACTAGCTAGGTTATGTAAATAAAAAGTTCTTAACTAAATTACATCAAGATGGATATTTATGTTATTTTGAACTTAAACCACATGGTGTATTTCAAACATGTTTGCAATAAAAAATAACAAAAATCCCTATTTATTGGGAAAGGTTATAGGGATAAATATGTTATTGAACTAGTTCATACTAGTGTGTGTGGACCATTTCCTATTGAGGTAAGTGGTGGGTACTTATACTTCATAACTTTTACTGATTATTTTAGTAGATACAAATATTTTTACTTAATGAGGTATAATTTAGATTCTTTTGATAAATTAAAGGAATACAAGAAAGAAGCTAAGAACTAGCTTAGTAAGAAGATTAAGAAACTATGCTCAGACCGTATTGGATAATATTTAAATCAATACTTCATTTATTATTTATGGGAGTTTGGGATATTATCTCAACTCACTCCTTATACACGTCAGTGGAACTGTGTAAGACAAAGGAGGAATCGCACCTTGTAGGACATGGTGAGATCAATGATGAGTCATGAAAGTATTCCATTATCTTTTTGAGGATACATGTTACAAACAATAGTATATGCACTAAACCGCGTGAAAACTAAAGAAATATATGATATACTATACTAATTACAGAATGGAAAGAAACCCATGTTGTCTTACTTACATGTGTGGGGTCACAAAGCATTTGTTAAGGGCTCTTAAGGTAACAATATTTCACTCCAAGGAACAATGTGTATCTTTATTGTATATCTTGAAGAAACCAAGGGATAATACTGATCGTCCCACGATTCACTGTGTCATTTTCACCCTTACACCATTATATTAAACTGAAATTGTATTGTAAATTACAAAAATAATAACAAATTGAATTACATGTTTGAATCCTTTATTTTGTGTTTATTTGTATTAAAAAGTACAATGTTACTTTTCTTGAAAATTTCATTGAAGGTGAAGGTGATTTGGAGGGCCCATGATGATGTCCAAGAAAAACGGGCCAAACCGCGCATGATCACAGAAAACCAGTGGGTTAATCCGCACACTTCTAATAGACCGTGAATCCAATTGGGCTGATATTTTGTGGGCTGGTCCTAAACTCATTGGGATACATTTTATATGAAGAAACCCAAGACTGATTCGGCCATATGATGACCTTTAAGACCTGATCTGTCTAGAACACCAAATCTACAAGGATTCAAAAGTGGTGTGCTGTGATATGTCCATATCTCGGGATATAGGTGTCCAAAGTGATCCAAATTTTCTGTGTAGACATACAATATGTTGGGATAAAACTTTTTATTTTATAAAAATCAATATAATGCTTTTGGGAGGTCTAAAAACCTGTGACAAGTGGTTTTAATAATTCTGTGTGCTCAAAACCACCTTCCCATTTTCCTATAAAATGGAACCTTGGGATCCTCATTTGCAAGTTAGATCATGAGAAAAATCTCTGGTATTTTGGAGACCTAAATGAGGTATCTCCTCATACTTGAAGTTCTGGAGGCCCCTATCCTCATAGGGGAACCAAGGATGAAGAGGGAGTTCCACCCGAGCCTTCTCCTCCTCTCGATTGTGAGCTAAACGGTGGACGATCATTTCGAGGGAGCTACACATACTTGGGAGGGAGTTCCAGCACTTGTTTCTCTACTGGTTTTGTGTAATTTTTGTTTGAATTATTTAAATTATGTTTTATCTAAACATGTTTCTCCTCTGAGTTCATTTTTGGATTTAATTAAGTGAACCTGTTTTCAATTCAACGCCGATTGGTTTGAAATTTCAAGTGGGAAACTTGAGTTTTTCCGATTGGGAAACACAAGGATCATATTTATCTCACTCATAAAAAAGATATTAGTATGATTTGGTATCCTTTAATATGTTCTTGAAGTCCAAACCTTGACAACATTATTGTTGTGTCAAGGGTTGGTACTTTGTGCAACGTTTAGAGAGGCAAGAGGGGAATCAAGATCTTGACAACCCTCAACCAAAGAATTAAACAAAACCATATGAAATTTTCAGAACAATGAACTTTCCAAGATGTGTAGTGAAATTTAAGTGATCTCCTTGTCTCATAATTCTTAATCCTCCACCTTATTCTATCAACTATTGAACTCTTTATGTTAAGTTATTTTCTTAAAACTGTTTTCAAAATCACCCCCCTCTTTTAGTAATCATTATTAAAATTACACACTATAAGCCACCAACTCTCCTTGAGAGACAACCTAGGGTCTTCCATAAACTATAAATAAACCTTAAAAACATAATCAATTTGACATTTCATGACAATGCGGTCAAATTTTGGCACCGTTTTCAGGGAGCGCTTTGATTTTTATTGCGTGTTTTTGAAAAGATTTTTTTTTAAATTTTTTGAATATTTATTTGTTATATATTATACATTTACCTATATCTTTGTGTTCTGATCTATTTTTTGTATAGGTTTGGTTCATGAAGCATTATACTCTGGGATAATTACAACCTTTCGAACCCAAACCGGATAGGACCCTACGTCAATGACACCGAGACACACAAGACAACACTTTGAAGGAGGACGCACAAAACATCAACACTCATCTTGATCCTTCTTATACTTCTTCTTTGAGAACCCACATAAAAACTGAAATTAACGTGAATAAAATGTCTGAAAACAATCGAACACTAAAATAACTAACCTCACCCAATGTTGATATTCATCCCACATACATTCAATTACAAGGCGAGGCACCAAATTTTGAACTAAAATCTGGCTTAATTCATATATTACCAAGATTCCACGGAATTCCTGGAGGGGATCCACACAAGCACTTAAAAGAATTTCATACTGTTTGTTCAACATTAAAACCAGATAATGTGGATGAGGAACAAGTAAAGCTTAGAGCATTCAAATTTTCTTTGTAAGACACTGCGAAATATTGGTTATATTATGTTAATTCCCCAATAAGAGGTTGGGTGGACATGAAACGCCTTTTTCTTGAAAAGTATTTCCCAGTCTCTCAAACTGCAACAATAAGGAAAGAAATTTGTGGGATAAGACAATATCAAGGGGAAACACTTCATGAATATTGGGAACACTTTAAAAGATTATGTTCAAGTTTCCCACACCACCAAATAAGTGACCAACTTTTAATACAATATTTTTATGAAGGTTTAATCCCTATTGATAGAAATATGATTGATGATGCTGCAGGTGGTGTACTGGTAGATAAGACCCCAATTGCTGCAAGGACCTTAATCGAGAACATGGCACAAAATACTCAACAATTCGGTACAAGGTCTAGCATACCAATTTGAGGTGTTTATGAGGTACAAAGTACTGAATTCGAGAAGAAGGTGGAAACAAAGTTCAAAGAGTTAAGTACCCTTCTTTGACAACTTGCTCTTTCCCAAGGGAAGTCCCAATCTCCTCCTCCTATCCATTGTGGTATATGTTCTTTTGACACCCACTACTCTGACCAATGTCCTCAATTGAGGGAAACATCTGAGAGTTGTGAGGCAATATTTCCAGGCCGCCCCTATAACGAACCCTTTAGGAAAGAACCTTACTATCCATCCAACCCTGGGTGGAAAGATAACCAAGCCTATAGGAAAGGGGGGTATTCAAACCAACCTCAACAACAATATAACCAACCAGGGAAGAGTAGTCATCAACCACCACCATATAGAAACCCTCAACCACCCCAAAGGCCTTTACAAACAAACCCCTCAAAAACCCCAGCCTAGCCTAGAAGATATGATGAAAAAATGGATGCAAACAATATCCAATTTCAACAAACTACTCAGGTAGCCATACATGACCTAAAAACCCAATTAGGCCAACTACATAACTCAGTGGGTGAAATTCAAAGTCATGGGTCAGGTAAACTTCCCTCTCTACCAATAGTTAACCCTATAAATAAAGGAAATGTTAGTTCCATCACCTTTAGGAGTGGAAAAAAACTAGAAAGTAAGATGAATCCTCCATTAGAGTCATCCCCTCCTGAGGAAACCTCCATCCCAACCATTAAAAATGTTCCAAATTTTGAAGAACCTTGTCTTGAGAGAAGCCCTTCCAAAGGAAAGAGTGTGTACATTGATGAGTCACCTAGCCCAACCATTCCTCTTCCATTTCCTCAAAGGTACACCCAACCAAGAAAACCAAATGAAACTGATCTTGATAAGTAAATATTGGATATTTTCAAGAAAGTGCAGGTTAACATCCCATTGATTGATGCTGTGAAGCAAATTCCACGATACGCCAAGTTTCTAAAGGAGATGTGTACACATTGAAGGAGACTTCATGGAGATGAGAAGGTGAGTTTGGGGAGGAATGTTTCAACATTGATAGAGCCATCACTTCCCACCAAGTGCAATGATTCTGGAACATTCTCAATTCCATGCACCATAGGGGAGTATTCTTTTTCTAATGCTATGATTGATTTAGGTGCCTCTATAAATTTGATGCCTCACTCCATTTAATCTACATTATAGGTCGGGGAACTGAATCCCACTGGAATTATTGTTCATCTAGCTAACCGGAGTACTGCACACCCCTCTGGTGTGTTAGAGGATGTTCTTGTGAGGGTCCAAAATTTAATTTTTCCTGCTGAATTTTATGTGCTTAAAATGGAGGATGATTGGATGAATGGACATGCCCCGATTATATTGGGGAGACCCTTCTTGAAAACCACCAAAACCATAATTAATGTCCAAAATGGTACATTATCTATGGAATTTGGTGGTGACATAGTCTATTTCAACATCCTTGATGTCATGGAGCACCCCTCAGAAGAACATTCTTCTCTCTCTATTAATTCTGTAGATGTACTCCCTTCCCCTGAAAAATCAACATTTTTTTTCCCTGATCCCTCTTCTGAGTTTTCTTTACTGATAGAAATTCTAGGAAATGATTCATGCATTGATTATTTCAGTGGTATAGAAAAGTGTCATTCATGTTCATTGATTGAAGATTTATTTAACACTGATGATCCACTAACCATCGACGATACTTTTAAGCTTGTAAAAGCTCATTCCTCATCTGAGGTTGATACCATTGAGCAGTTAGATGAGATCAGTGACCTCACACACACACTCCCATCAATCCAAAATCCACCTAAATTGGAACTAAAACAACTGCCTCAAGATTTAAAATATTCATATCTTGAGAATGAAAACAAGTTTCCCATCATCATTGCTAGTTCACTCCCTCCTGAGCATGAATTGTGACTGCTTGAACTTTTGAGGGAGTATAAACAAGATTTGGGGTGGACACTTGCTGACATTCCTGGTATTAGCCCATAAATTTGTACACATAATATTTTGTTAAATGATGAGGCTAAACCAGTGAGGCAGCCACAACGTCGACTGAACCCCAACCTCATAGAAGTTGTGAAAAAATGAGGTAACAAAATTATTGGCTGCTGGAATCTTTTACCCCATCTCTGATAGCCAATGGGTTAGTCCCATTCAATTGGTTCCTAAAAAGACTGGCCTTACAGTAATTAAAAAGGAAAACAATGAATTGGTTCCAACTTGTGTGCAGAATAGTTGGCATGTCTGTATAGACTATCACCGACTAAACCAACACACGAGGAAGAACCATTTACCTTTTCCATTCATTGACCAAATTCTAGAGAGGATAGCGGGTAAGTCCCACTACTGTTTCCTTGATGGGTATTCTAGATACTTTTAGATCCATATTTCCCCTTAGGTTCAGGAAAAGACAACATTCACTTGCCCCTTTGGCACATTTTCCTATAGAAGGATGCCATTTGGTCTGTGCAATGCTCCGGGTACTTTCCAACGATGCATGGTTAGTATTTTTTCAGATTACCTAGAGAATTGCATGGAAGTATTCATGGATGATTTCACTGTTTATGGATCTTCTTTTGATGAATGTTTTATTAGTCTTGGTTCAGTCCTACGTCGCTGTATTGAAAATAATCTTGTATTAAATTATGATAAATTCCATTTCATGGTGCGACAAGGTATAGTTTTGAGGCATGTCTTTTCTGTGGATGGTATCCAAGTAGATAAATCAAAAGTTGAAGTAATTTATTACCTTATATTCAAAAAATATATATGGGATGTGTGATCTTTACTAGGTCATGCTGGATTTTACCGTCGTTTCATTCGTGACTTTAGTGAAATTGCACTCCCCCTCTCCAAATTACTCCAAAAAGAAAAATAATTTGTTTTTGATAAATAATGTGAGGAATCTTTTAATAAGTTAAAATGGAGTCTCACCTCACCCCCAGTAATCCAACCACCTTAGTGGGATTTACCATTTGAGCTCATGTGTGATGCCTCTAACTATGAAATTGGGGCGGTTTTGTCACAAAGGGTCGACCGAGATCCACATGTCATAGCCTATGCCTCACGTACTTTGGACCCTGCCCAATAAAACTACACCACAACTGAAAAATAATTCCTTGCCATTGTTTTATCCTGGGAAAAATTCAGGTCATACCGTTTGGGGTCCACAGTCATTGTGTTCTCAGACCATGCAGCCCTCCAGTACCTCCTTAAGAAACCCAAATCCAAACCACGCCTCATTCGTTGGATGCTCCTCCTTCAAGAATTCAATCTAGAAATTAGAGATTAAAAAGGAGCAAATAATGTGGTGGCTGACCATATCAGTAGGATTCAACCATCCTCATACATTGACTCATACCCCTGTATTCCCATAAATGAAATGTTTCTTGATGAGCAGCTGTACCGAGTGCAAGATGTTATTCCTTGGTATGTAGAAATAGTAAATTATTTGGTAGCATCTTTAATTCCTACTGATTTCAACAAAAACCAAGCCAGACATCTAAAACATGAGTCCCGTTGGTTTATTTGGGATGCCCCCTAACTTTGGCGCACTTTTAGTGATCAAGTCCTTAGGCGTTGTGTTCCCGATAGTGAGTTTTAGTCCATCCTTAGATTCTGCCACACTCTTGCTTGTGGGAGCCACTTTGGTCCCCAATGGACTACTCGCTAGGTCCTTGATTTTGGTCTCTTTTGGCTAACACTTTTTCGGAATGCCCATGATTTTTTTAAATCTTGTACTCATTGTCAAAGAATGGGGAATGTCTCTAAAAGAAATGAAATGCCACAACAACCGTTGCTCTTTTATGACATTTTTGATGTTTGAGGTATTGACTTTATGGGGCCATTTCCAAATTCCTTTGGAAACTTATACATTCTTCTGGCAGTTGACTTTGTATCTAAATGGGTAGAGGCACACGCTAAAAGGAATGATGATTCTAAGGTAGTTGTAGAATTTTTGAGAACCCAAATCTTTTGTAGGTTTGGCTTACCTAGGTTCATCATCAATGACTAGGGTTCTCATTTCTACAATCGAACAATGCAATCACTTTTGCATAGGTATGGGGTCTGTCATCGAGTTTCTACTGCATATCATCCACAGACCAATGGTTAAGCCAAGGTGTCAAATAGAGAGGTAAAACAAATTATTGAAAAAACGGTTCAACCCAATAGAAAATATTAGAGTCTTAGACTTGATGATTTATTATGGGCCTACCGTACTTCTTTCAAAACTCCCATTGGAATGTCACCCTATTGTCTTGTGTTTGGAAAGAGTTGTCACCTCCCTGTTGAGATTGAGCACTGAGCCTACTGGGCCATCAAAAAATGCAATTCTAATCATTCTGGTGCATGTTCTCAAAGGAACTTTCAGATTCAGGAGTTGGAGGAAATGAGAAGAGATGCATATGAAAACTCCAAAATTTATAAGGAGTGAACCAAGGCTGCCCATGACCATTTTATACTTCATCGTCAGTTCCACATTGGGTAGAAGTTCCTCCTTTATAATTCAATGCTGAAGTTGCATCCAGGTAAGATTCATTCCCACTGGTTTGGACCATACACTGTTACTAACATTTCTCCATTTGGAGTTGTCCAATTTCAAAATGAAGAAACCAAGAAAACATTCACTGTTAATGGGCAGCAGCTGAAGCACTTCCATGAATCCATTCCGAAGTCCCCGAGGGAGGAACTCCATGTTCAAGAAGCAATCTATGAATGAAACTCACCAGGTTTTATCCTTTCTTTCCACATCCTCTTTTCTTACAGTGATGAAACTGCACATTTTAGGTGTGGGGGGGATGGGTACATTCCTGGGTTTGATAGGAATTTTCATCATTTTCTCATTTCTTCTCTTTTTAGCTTTTTTATGGTATTTCTTCTCTTTTGAGCCTTTTTTATGGTATTTATATTTTTCCCCATCAACAATTTTGAAGTTTTATGATTTGGTGACCATAAAGGGGGGAAAGTAAAAATACCATAATAAAGGCTAAAAAGAATTTTTGTATGAATTTAACATTAGGGAGTGATTTTTAGTGAATTGGTTTTCTGTCAATGATATAAATGGTTGTATCACTGTGAAACATTTGAGATGATTGATGCCCCTTTTGTGAGTAGTTTTGAGAAAACTGTGTCACTAATATCTCCATACATTTTTGCACCAAACCACGAAGTATGAATATTTCTTACCTAATATAAGGTAAATATATTTTAGGTTAATATTTTTAATCTTTAAATGTTATTTTCATACGTTTGTTTCCTATCCAATCTGTTTCATTACTGTACCAGGTTGACCTATGCATGTATACCTAATGTCCGACTATTGTACGCCGTAAAAAAACAAAAACATTTGTCTCTTGGGAAGTTCAAAAACCACTCCTCTTCAACCTTTTATCTTGTTATAACTATTGAAATTAGTGTCGTGATGAGATCAAACAAGGGTTGAGAGATGAGTGTGAGATTTGTTCCAAATGAAACTTAAAAAAAATAATATAATAAATGAGGGGAGTGATGAAATGTGAAAAATATAGGGATATATAAGTCAGGATCTTATGGTTTGACTTCTAGGAATGCTTAAGTGAGTGGGTTTTGAAATATGATTGCAAAGGATGTAGAACGGGTTTGGTGAAAAATCATTTAAAGATGAATAATGTTAAAATAACCTATATTTATTTGATAGAAAGTGGAAATAATAGCATGAAATGGTTTTCACACACACACATGGAGAGTTAGTGGAGTGGTTGACTTTTTAATTCCTTACTCATGTTGGTGTCATGAATCTCTTTGAATTTTATTGTGATATGATTTATGAGATATCTTTTTCCATTTTCACTAGGAAAAACTCCTTGGTGCAGTTCGTGCATTGATCAAATTACTTTAGTGAATTTAAATTTCCTCAAATGTTAAATTTTCATGATTTTGGGAATATATATATATGAATCATATTATTTGGATATGTGACTTTTCCCAGGAGTGCAAATGTTTAGATGTGGGGGTGTGATCATCCTACGATTCACTGTGTCATTTTCACACTTACACCATTGTATTAAACTGAATTTGTATTGTAAATTACAAAAATAATAACAAATTGAATTACATGCTTGAATCCTTTATTTTGAGTTTATTGATATTAAAAAGGTCAATGTTACTTGTCTTGAAAATTTTATTGAATGTGAAGGTGATTTGGAGGGCCCATGATGATGTCCAAGAAAAATGGGACAAACCGCGCAGGATCCAAGCACACCAGTGGGTTAATCCGCACACTGCTACTAGACTGTGCATCCAATTTTGCGGAAATTTTGTGGGATTGTTTGAAACTCATTGGGATATATTTCATATGAATCCACCTAAGACTGATTCGTCCATCTTATGGCCTTTCCAACCTGATATGTCCAACACAACAAATCTGCACGGATTCAAAAGTGGTGTACAGTGATATGTCCATATCTCGGGCTATAGGTGTCCAAAGTGAGTCAAACGTTCAGTGGAGACATCCAATAGGTTTGGATACAACTTTTTTATTTTATAAGAATCTAGAAAATGCTATCTGGAGGTCAAAACACCTGTGACTAGTGGTTTTAATAATTCTGCGTGCTCAAAACCACCTTCCCATTTTCCTATAAAATGGAAGCTTGGGCTCCTCATTTGAAAGTTCGGCCAGGAGGGAAAGATCTGGTATTTTTGAGACCCAAAGTAGTTCTCTCCTCATATTTGATGTCTTGTATGCCCCTATCCTCATAGGGGAACCAAGTATGAAGAGGGAGTTCCACCCGAGCCTTCTCCTCCTCTCGATGGCGAGCTAAACGGTGGACGACCATTTCGAGGGAGCTACACATACTTGGGAGGGATTTTCGGCAATTTATTCTCTACTAGTTTTGTGTAATTTGTGTTTTAATTATTTCACTTATGTCTTATCTAAACATGTTTCTCCTCTGAGTTCATTTTTGGATTTAATTAAGTGAACCTCTTTTCATTTCAACACAGATTGGGTTGAAATTTCAATTGGGAAACTTGAGTTGTTCCGATTGGGAAACACAAGGATCCTCTTTCTCTTACTCATAAAAAAGAAATTAGTATGCTTTGGTAGCCTTTATTATGTTCTTGAAGTCCAAAACTTGACATCACAATTGTTGTGTCAAGGGTTGGTACTTTGTGCAACATTTAGAGAGGCAAGAGGGGAATCAAGATCTTGACAAACCTCAACCAAAGAATTAAACAAAACCATGTGAAATTTTTAGAACAATGAACTATCCAAGATGTGTAGTGAACTTTAAGTGATCTCCTTATCTCATAATTCTTAATCCTCCACCTTATTCTATCAACTATTGAACTCTTTATGTTAAGCTATTTTCTTAAAACTGTTTTAAAAAACACCCCCTCTTTTATTAATATTTATTAAAAATACACACTATAATCCACCAAAACTCCTTGAGAGACAACCTAGGGTCTGCCCTAAACTATAAATAAACCTTAAAAACATAATCAATTTGACGTGTCATGACAATACGATCAAATTTTGGCACCGTTGCTGGGGAGCGCTTTGATTTTTAGTGCATGTTTTTGAAAAGATTTTTTTAAATTTTGTGAATATTTATTTGTTATATATTATAACTTTACCTACATATTTATGTTCTGATCTATTTGTTGTGTAGGTTTTTTGCATGACGTGTTCTACTCCGGAAGACTTACAACCTTTCGAACCCGAACCGGAGAGGACCCTACGTCAACGACACCGAGACACACAAGACAACACTTTGAAAGAGGACACACAAAACATCAACACTCATCTTGATCCTTATTCTTCTTCTTCGAGAACCCACATACAAACTGAAATTAATGTGAATAAAATGGCTGAAAACAATCGAAAACTAAAAGAACTAACCTAAAATGATGTTTATATTCAGCCCACATACATTCAATTACAAGGCGACGCACCCAATTTTGAACTAAAATCTGGCTTAATTCATCTATTACTAAGATTCCACAGACTTTATGGAGAGGAGCCACATAAGCACTTAAAAAAATTTCATACTTTTTGTTCAACATTAAAACCTGCTAATGTGGATGAGGAAAAAATAAAGCTTAGATCATTCCCATTTTCTTTGGAGGACACTACGAAAGATTGGTTATATTATGCCAATTCCCCAACAAGAGGCTAGGCGGACATGAAACACCTTTTTCTTGAAAAGTATTTCCCAGCCTCTCGAACTGCAAAAATAAGGAAAGAAATTTGTGGGATAAGACAATATCAAGGGGAAACACTTCATGAATATTGGAAACAATTTAAAAGATTATGTTCAAGTTGCCCACACTACCAAATAAGTGACCAACTTTTAATATAATATTTTTATGAAGGTTTAATCCCTATTTATAGAAATATGATTGATGCTGCTGCAGGTGGTGCACTGGTATATAAGACCCCAATTTCTGCAAGGACCTTAATCGAGAACATGGCACAAAACACTCAACAATTCGGTACAAGGTCTAGCATACCCATTCGAGGTGTTCATGAGGTACAAAGTATTGAATTAGGGAAGAAGGTGGAAAAAAAGTTTGAAGAGGTAAGTACCCTTCTTTGACAACATGCTCTTTCCCAAGGGAAGTCCCAATCTCCTCCTCCTATCCATTGTGGTATATGTTCTTCTAACACTGACTACTCTGACTAACGTCCTCAATTGAGGAAAACATCTGAGAGTTGTGAGGCAATATTTCCAGGTATCCCCTATAACCAACCCTTTAGGCAAGAACCTTACTATCCATCCCACCCTGGGTGGAAAGATAACCAATCCTATAGGAAATGGGGTATTCAAACCAACCTCAACAACAATGGAACCAACTGGGGCAGAGTAGTCATCAACCACCACCACCTAGAAACCCTCAACCACCCCAAAGGCCTTTCCAACAAACCCCTCAAAAACCCGAGCCTAGCCTAGAAGATATGATGAAACAAATGGATGCAAATAATATCCAATTTAAACAAAATACTCAGGAAGCCATACAAGACCTAAAAACCCAATTAGTCCAACTAGCTAACTCAGTGGATGAAATTCGAAGTCATGGGTCAGGTAAACTTCCCTCTCAACCAATATTTAACCCTCTGGATAAAGGAAATGTTAGTTCCATCACCCTTAGGAGTGGAAAACAACTAGAAAGTAAGATAAATCCTCCATTAGAGTCATACCCTCCTGAGGAAACCTCCATCCCAACCATTAAAAATGTTCCAAATGTTGAAGAACCTTGTCTTGAGAGAAGCCCTTCCAAAGGAAAGAGTGTGTACCTTGATGAGTCACCTAGCCCAACCATTCCTCTTCCATTTCCTCAAAGGTAAACCCAACCAAGAAAACCAAAGGAAACTGATCTTGATAAGGAAATATTGGATATTTTCAAGAAAGTGCAGGTTAACATCCCATTGATTGATGCTATGAAGCAAATTCCACAGTACGCCAAGTTTTTAAAGGAGATGTGTAAACACTGAAGAAGACTTCGTGGAGATGAGAAGGTGAGTTTGGGGAGGAATGTTTCAGCATTGATAGAGCCATCACTTAACACCAAGTGGAATGATTCTGGAACATTCTCAGTTCCATGCACCATAGGGTAGTATTCTTTTTCAATTGCTATGCTTGATTTAGATGCCTCTATAAATTTGATGCCTCACTCCATTTACTCTACATTATAGGTTGGGGAACTGAATCCCACTAGAATTATTGTTCAACTAGCTAACCGGAGTACTGCACACCCCTCTGGTGTGTTAGAGGATGTTCTTGTGAGGATCCAAAATTTAATTTTTTCTGCTGACTTTTATTTGCATAAAATGGAGGATGATAGGATGAATGGACATTACCCAATTATATTGGGGAGACCCTTCTTGAAAACTACCAAAACCATAATTAATGTCCAAAATGGTACATTATCTATGGAATTTGGTGGTGACATAGTCCATTTCAACATCCTTGATTCCATGAGGCACCCCTAAGAAGAACATTTCTCTCTCTCTATTAATTCTATAGATGTACTCCCTTCCCCTGAAAAAACAACATTTCTTTCCCCTGATCCCCTTTCTGAGTTTTCTTCACTGATTGAAATGCCAGGAAATGATTCATGCATTGATTTTTGTAGTGGTATAGAAAAGTTCCATTCATGTTCATTGATTGATGATTTCTTGAACACTGATGATCTACTGACCATCGATGATACTTCTAAGCTTGTAAAATCTCATTCCTCATTTGTGGTTGATACCACTGAGCATTTATATGAGATTCGTGAACTCTCACACACACTCCCATCAATCCAAAATCCACCTAAATTGTAACTAAAACAACTGCCTCATGATTTAAAATATTCATATATTGATAATGGAAACAAGTTTCCCATCATCATTGCTAGTTCACTCCCTCCTGAGCATGAATTGCGACTGCTTGAACTTTTGAGGGAGTATAAACAAGCTTTGGGGTGGACACTTTCTGACATTCCTGGTATTAGCCCATCAATTTGTACACATCATATTTCGTTAAAGGATGAGGCTAAACTAGTGAGGTAGCCACAACGTCGACTGAACCCCAACCTCCTAGAAGTTTTAAAAAATGAGGTAACAAAATTATTGGCTGCTAGAATCATTTACCCCATATCTGACAGCCAATGGGTTAGTCTTGTTCAAGTGGTTCCTAAAAAGACTGTCATTATAGTAATTAAAAATGAAAACAATGAATTGGTTCCAACTCATGTGCAGAATAGTTGGCGTGTCTGTATAGACTATCGCCGACTAAACCAACACATGAGGAAGGACCATTTCCCTTTGCCATTAATTGACCAAATGCTAGAGAGGCTAGCGGGTAAGTTCCACTACTGTTTCCTTGATGGGTATTTTGGATACTTTCAGATCCATATTGCCACTGAGGATCAAGAAAAGACAACCTTCACTTGCCCCTTTGACACATTTTCCTATATAAGGATGTCATTTGGTCTGTGCAATGCTCCAGGTACTTTTCAACGATGCATTGTTAATATTTTTTCGGATTACCTAGAGAATTGAATGGATGTATTCATGGATGATTTCACTGTTTATGGATCTTATTTTGATGAATATTTGAGTAGTCTTGGTTCAGTCCTACGTCGCTGTATTGAAAATAATCTTGTATTAAATTATGAGAAATTCCATTTCATGGTGGGACAAGGTATAGTTTAGGGGCATGTTATTTCTGGGGATGGTATCCAAGTAGATAAATCAAAATTTAATGTCATTTATTACCTTCTATTCCCCAAAAATATATGGGATGTGTGATATTTCCTAAGTCATTCTGGATTTTACCGTCGTTTCATTCGTGACTTTAGTAAAATTTCACTCCCCCTCTCCCGATTACTCCAAAAGGAAAAATAATTTGTTTTTGATAAAGAATGTGAGGAAGCTTTTAATAAGTTAAAATAGAGTATCACCTCATCCCCAGTAATCCAACCACCTCGGTGGGATTTACCATTTGAGATCATGTGTGACACCTCTAACTATGTAGTTGGGATAGTTTTGTCACAAAGGGTCAACTGAGCTCCACATGTCATAGCCTATGCCTCACCTACTTTGGACCGTGCCTAAGAAAACTACACCACAATTGAAAAATAATTCCTTGCCATTATGTTTTCCTTGGAAAAATTCAGGTCACACCTTTTGGGGTCCAAAGTCATTATGTTCTCAGACCATGAAGCCCTCCGGTACCTCCTTAAGAAACCAGAAGCCAAACCACATCTCATTTTTTGGATGGTCCTCCTTCAAGAATTAAATCTAGAAATTAGTGATAAAAAAGGAGCAGAGAATGTGGTGGCTGACCATATCAGTAGGATTCAACCATCCTCATACATTGACTCATACCCCTGTATTCCCATAAATGAAATGTTTCCTGATGAGCAACTGTACCGAGTGCAAGATGCTTTTCCTTGGTATGCTGAAATTGTAAATTATTTGGTAGCATCTTGAATTCCTATTGATTTCAACAAAAACCAAGCCTGTCGTCTAAAACATGAGTCCCGTTGGTATATTTGGGATAACCCCTACCTTTGGAGTACCTGTAGTGATCAAGTACTTAGGTGTTGTGTTCCCGATAGTGAGTTTCAGTCCATCCTTAGATTCTGCCACACTCTTGCTTGTGGGGGGCCACTTTGGTCTCCACAGACTGCTCGAAAGGTCCTTGATTCTGGTCTCTTTTGGCCAACACATTTTCGGGATGCCCATGATTTTTTCAAATCTTGTACTCGTTGTCAAGGAATGGGGAATGTATCTAAAAGAAATAAAATTCCACAACAACCATTTCTCTTTCATGAAATTTTTGATGTTTGGGGTATTGACTTTATGGGGCCATTTCCAAATTCCTTTGGAAACTTGTACATTCTTCTAAAAGTTGACTATATATCTAAATGGGTAGAGGCACAAGCTACAAGGACTGATGATTCTAAGATAGTTGTAGAATTTTTGAGAACCCAAATCTTCTGTAGGTTTATCTTACCCAGGTTCATCATTAGTGACCAGGGTTCTCATTTCTGCAACCGAACAATGCAATCAGTTTTGCGTAGGTATGTGGTTAGTCATCGAGTTTCTACTACATATCATCCACATACCAATGGTCAAGATGAGGTGTCAAATAGAGTGGTAAAACAAATTATTGAAAAAATGGTTCAACCCAATAGAAAAGATTAGAGTCTTAGACTTGATGATTCATTATGATCCTACTGTACTGCTTTCAAAACTCCCATTAGAATGTCACCCTATCATCTTGTTTTTGGAAAGAGTTGTCACCTCCCTGTTGAGATTGAGCACCGGGCCTACTGGGACATCAAACAATGCAATTCTAATCAATCTGGTGTAGGTTATCAAAGGAATTTTCAGATTCAGGAGTTGGAGGAAATGAGAAGAGATTCATATGAAAACTCCAGAATTTATAAGGAGCGAACCAAGGCTACCCATGACCGTCTTATACTTCATCGTCAGTTCCACATTGGGAAGAAGGTCCTCCTTTATAATTCAAGGATGAACTTGCATCCAAGTAAGCTTCGTTCCCGCTGGTTTGGACCATACACTGTTACTAACATTTCTCCATTTGGTGTTGTCCAGGTTCAAAATGAAGAAACCAAGAAAACATTCACTGTCAACGGGCAGCAGTTGAAGCACTTCCATGAATCCATTCCGGAGTCCCCGAGGGAGGAACTCCATGTTCAAGAAGAAATTTATGAATGAAAATCACCAGGTTTTATCCTTCCTTTCCACATACTCTTTTCTTACAGTGAGGACACTGCACATTCTAGGTGTGGGGGGGATAGGTACATTCTTGGGTTAGATAGGAATTTTCATCATTTTCTCCGTTCTTCTCTTTTTATACCTTTTTATGGTATTTCTTATATTTTTAGACCTTTTTATGGTATTTTAATTTTTCCCCATCAAAAATTTCGAAGTTCGATGATTTGGTGACCATAAAGGGGGGAAAGTAAAAATACCATAACAAAGGCTAAAAAAATTTTTGTATGAATTTAACATCAGGGAGTGATTTTTAGTGATTTTTTTTTCTGTCAATGATATAAATGGTTGTATTACTATGAAACATTTGAGATGATTGATGACCCTTTTGTGAGTAGTTTTGGGAAAACTGAGTCACTAATATCTCCATAAATTTTTGAACCAAACCATGAAGTATGAATATTCTTACATAATATAAGGTAAATATATGTTAGGTTAATATTTTTCATCTTTAAATGATATTTTCATACGTTCATTCCTTATCTGATCTGTTTCATTACTGTACCAGATTGACCTATGCATGAGTAACTAATGTCCAACTATTGTACTCCCTAAAAAAACAAAAAAATTTGTGTCTTGGCCAGGTCAAACAACCACTCCTCCTCAACCTTTGATCTTGTTATAACTATTTCAATTAGTGTCATGAGGAGATCAAACAAGGGTTGAGAGATGAGTGTGAGATTTGTTCCAAATGCAACTTCAAAAAAAATAATAATATAATAAATGAGGGGAGTGATGAAATGTGCAACATATGGGGATATCTAGGTCAAGAGCTTATGTTTTGACTTCTAGGAATGCTTAAGTGAGTTGGTTTTGAAATATGATTGCAAAATATGTAGGACGGGTTTGGTGAAAAATCATTTAAATCTGAATAATGTTAAAATAGCCTATATTAATTTGATAGAAACTGGAAAGAATTGCATGGAATGGTTTTCACACACACCCATGGAGAGTTAGTGTAATGGTTGAATTTTTAATTCCTTTCTCATGTTGGTGTCATGAATCTCTTTGAATTTTATTGTGATATGATTTATGAGACATCTTTTTCCATTTTCACTAGGAAAAACTCCTTGGTGTGGTTCGTGCATTGATCACATTACTTTAGTGAATTTAAATTTCCTCAAATGTTAAATTTTCATGATTTTGGGAATATATATATATGAATCATATTATTTGGATATGTTACTTTTCCCAGGAGTTCAAATGTTTAGGTGTGGGGGTGTGATCTTCCCACGATTCACTATGTCATTTTCACCTTTACACCATTGTATTAAAATAAATTTTATTGTAAATTACAAAAATAATAACAAATTGAATTAAATTTTTGAATCCTTTATTTTGTGTTTATTGATATTAAAAATTCCAATGTTACTTGTCTTGAAAATTTCATTGAAGGTGAAGGTGATTTGGAGGGCCCATGATGGTGTCCAAGAAAAATGGGCCAAACTGCGCAGGATCCCAGCACACTAGTGGGTTAATCCACACAATGATACTATACCGTGAATCCAATTGGGATGAAATTTTGTGGGATGGTCCTAGACGCACTGGGATACATTTCATATGAAGAAACTCAAGACTGATTCGACAATCTGATGGCCTTGCCGACCTGATCCTTCCAGAAAACCAAATCTGCACGGATTCAAAAGTGGTGTGCTGTGATATGTCCATATCTCGGGATATAGGTGTCCAAAGTGAGCCAAACTTTCTTTGGAGATATAGAAGAGGTGGGGATAAAACTTTGGTATTTTATAAAAATTGAGATAACGCTGTCTTGTGGTCTAAACACCAGTGAAAAGTGGTTTTAATAATTTTGTGTACTCAAAACCACCTTCCCATTTTCCTATAAAATGGAACCTTGGGATCCTCATTTGCAAGTTCGACCAGGAGAAAAAGCTCTGCTATTTTGGAGACCCAAAAGAGTTATTTCCTCATACTTGAAGTTCTGGAGGCCCCTATTCTCATAGGGGTACCAATGATGAAGAGGGAGTTCCACCCGAGCCTTCTCCTCCTCTCGATGACGAGCTAAACGGTGGACGATAATTTCGAGTGACCTACACATACTTGGGAGGGAGTTCCGACACTTGATTCTCTACTAGTTTTTTGTAATTTGTGTTTTAATTATTTCACTTATGTTTTATCTAAACATGTTTCTCCTCTGAGTTCTTTTTTGGATTTAATTAAGTGAACCTCTTTTCATTTCAACACCGATTGGGTTGAAATTTCATGTGGGAAACTTGAGTTGTTCCGATTGGGAAACACAAGGATTCTCTTTTTCTCACTCATACAAAAGATATTAGTATGCTTTGGTAGCCTTTAATCTATTCTTGAAGTCCAAACCTTGAAAACACGATTGTTGTGTCAAGGGTTGTTACTTTGTGCAACGTTTAGAGAGGCAAGAGGGGAATCAAGATCTTGACAACCCTCAACCAAAGAATTAAATAAAACCATGTGAAATTTTCAGAACAATGAACTATCCAAGATGTGTAGTGAACTTGAAGTGATCTTCTTATCTCATAATTCTTAATCCTCCACCTTATTCTATCAACTATTGAACTCTTTATGTAAAGTTATTTTCTTAAAACTTTTTTAAAAATCACCCCCCTCTTTTAGTAATCATTATTAAAAATACACACTATAAGCCACCAACGCTCCTTGAGAGATGACCTAGGGTCTGCCCTAAACTATAAATAAACCTTAAAAACATAATCAATTTGATGTGTCATGACAATGCGTTCAAATACCTATAAAATACTTCATAAAAAAGGATGTGGTTGATAGAAATCCCACATTTCTTGAGGATGATATTATCTATAAAATAAATAGTGAGATAGAGATAGAATTTGATGAAGTCTAGCATCAAGATACACAAGAGTTGGTATAATAAAAAATTCCACAAATCCCTATGGAAGAGGAAATTATTCCATAGACACAATTACTATGTAGGAGTAATAGAGAGGTTATAGAACTATAATGGTATGTTTTTCTGGTCATTGAGGTTGGTGAATCATTATTAGTTGATAATAATGATCCTCCAACCTACACGGAAGAAGTAAGTGGAACAAATGCTGCCCAGTGGAAAGAGGACATGAATTCTATAATGGATTACATGTACCAAAACCAAGTTAGGATTTTGGTAGAACCTCTAGTATATGTAAATCCCATTGGTTACAAATGGTTATTCAAGAAGAAACTAGACATGGAAGGACAATTCAATGCCTATAAGGCGTGAATAGTTGCAAAATGGTTTAAAAAGTGTCAATAAATTGACTACAAAATAACATTTTCACCAATTTAAATGAGGAAATCCATAAAAATTATACTTTCCATTACATCATTCAATGATTATGAGATTTGGAAAATAGATGTCAAAATAGACTTCCTTAACGAGAACCTTTAGGGAGATGTATATACGACACAACCTAAAGGGTTTGTGACTCCAAAGGATTCCAATAGGGTATGAAAGTTGAAAATATCCATTTATGGATTAAATAAATCATCCAAGTCATGGAACATACATTTTTATGAGGCCATAATGGAATTAGGTTTCATAAAGAATGAATGCGGTCCATGTGTTTATAAAAGGTTTAGTGGGAGTGAAGTTTATTTCTTAATAGTACATGTTGATGATATATTAATCATTAGAAATGAAATACCATTTTTACATTCTATTAAGGTGTGGTTGAATAAATTCTTCTCTTTGAAGTACTTGGGAAATAAAGCATATATTATTTGGATCAAGATTCGTTATGATAGATCCAATATGTTGCTCAGTCTAAGTCAAAGTACATACATTGAAAAGATACTGAAAATATTTAGTATGGAATAATCTAAGATGGGATTGTCCCCAGTGTCACATGGAATTCATCTTTCTAGGAAAATGTGTCCTCAGACACATGATGAAAGAAAAAAAATGGAGAGGGTTACATATGCATCAGTGATTGGAATAGTCATGTATGCTATGCTATGTACTAGGCTAGATGTCACCAATGCATTATGTGTGGTTGGGAGATATCAAGATGATCCAAGTGACCACCATTAGATAGAAGTCAAGACTATACTTAAGTATCTAAGGCATACTAAGGATATGTTCATAGTTTATGGAGGAGATGATGAACTGTTCATCAGAGGCTATGAAAATGCTAGTTTCAAAACTGATTAAGATGACATGAAGTCACAAAAAAGATACATATTCACTTTGAATGGAGGTGATGTGAGCTGTAAGAGATCAAAATAGTATGTGGTTACATATTATATAGTAGATTCAGAGTATATTTAATCTTATGAGGAATCTAAAGAAGCATTATTGATACAAAACTTCATTAAATAGATTGAAGTGGTACATAATAGTAAAGATCTTATCACACACTATTGCGATAAACCTACAATGGTGGCTCTTAAAAAAGAGTCAAGGTCACATCAGTGGATAAATCCCATACTTAAGAAGCATCATCTCTTGAGAGATTTTTCTCAGAGAGGTGAAGTTGAAGTGAAAATTATTTCCATGGAAGAAAACATGGAGGACCCTTAACTAAATCCTTGACTCAACAGAAACATGAATATCATGTAAGGTCTAGTGGACTAAAGGTCATGGGAAGTTGTCTCTAGTCCAAGTGGGATTTTGTTGGAGTTGGTGTCTTAGGAACATTTTTTGAAATTTTATTACATGTATATTTGATGTATTGAATATTAATAAAACTTATTATTAGATATTAAACATTGTTCATCATGAATCTAATGTAATAATTTCCTATAGTATATGTCTCATTGATAAGGTCACATCGGTTCCCTGCTACGATGAGAACCTTGATGTTCTATGATGATATTATTAAATAATGTTCTATGGTTGGATAACATACTATGATGAGACACAAAGTACATATAATGTAAATTGTGAGTACTCATAATTAGATGAGGCTTATTCTCATGAAGTTCACACTTGGTAATCTCCAATATGGGAGATTATGAGAATAGACCCAATAGTTGGAATTCCTCTTGTTTTGGAATCATTGGATATTCATATATGTGAGTGTGTGCAATGGTCCTTAGACTTTAATATTATTATTAATACATGTTACAACTCACATACTTATATGTATTTCATAAACCACGATGATAATAGTTCATGGAGAAGTTAGATATTTTGGGTGTGTCATGAGTGACATGTCATTAATCGATAAGTCGAGGAAGGATTTGTCCCTTCCATATTTATGGAAGCTAATATCTCAACCCTTTTATTGGAATGGAACCATATTCATAAATTCCATGTTCATGGTGTAACGATGTGTTTATTTAAGATAGTCAAAGAAAGATATATCGATCATATAAGTTAGTGATACAGATGTGAAACCTACTTGATGAGATATTGAGACAAAGGTATTGTATTACACAGTGAGTGTTTGTACATGGTTGTCATCATTACAATATTAAGTTATTTCTCTTAGGCACCTTAACCCATTTAATGATAGTAATCTTGGACTTTAGATAAGCCCACCTACTTCCAACTAGAAATAATCCTAGAGGGTCACACACTAAGTGTTTTCATTGATCTTGATTAAATTATATTTGAATATAATTATTGGAAAAAAATATTATTATTAAGATGAACAAATAATTTTATTCAAGTTTTATGGATCACTAATATTCAAAAGGTAATAAATAATTATTTATTTATTAATAAATAATTTATTTGTTTACGTGAATATATATTTAATATTTATTATTGTATTGTGAATAAAATATTTATTTTATTGAATATTTTAATAAATATATATTCACTAGATTGTGAATAAAATATTTATTTATGAATAAAATATTTATTTGATTATTCAATAAAGTCTAGAGGAGTTCAAAAGGACAAAGACCAGGTCCAATGAAAAATATTAATTAACAAGACTTTTAAATAATATTTGTTACCATGAAAGTTAGAACACAATACAAAATTATAGTAATGATATTATTATTATGTGGAATGGGGTTTATTAAAGGTTATAAACTTTATTTAATGGCTGACATGTAATTAAATAATATTTTAACCTAAACCATAACTCAATATATAGATGGTTATTTCTATTTTATATTGCATCCAAAAACTGAGAATAGAGAAATTTTGTGCATAATGAATTCTCTATTAGATCATTATATTTCCCTCTTTAGAATGAGAAGTGAAAGAGAGATTTCTTCAAGACTAAATAATGAACAATCAAGAACAAATAATAAAGGACATTCGATTAACCGCGCTAGCACTCAGTGATCAAGTGGTGTTTCTCTGAGATCATTGGAGCGTGTGTAGATAACTACTAGAGGTATTCTATCCTTGGATCCTCACAGCATAATGAAGGCAATCTGAAATGGTCTTTTTGGATGATCAAAAATCATCAACTAAGAATGTTTCTAATCCCAAGTATTTATTTCTCCAGATATTGAATGAATTAATTATAAATTTTTTGTGCAAGATCTCGCTCAAGGTTTTAGGAAACAATTATTAAAATAAATTTTAATATATCACCCTCCACTATATGCTTTCACTGCACTTCTAACTAACACACATATCCCCGATGCTCTCAAAAAACATCAACACATCCCAAAACCAATGTTGATACCAACAATTAGCCATTGGTGGTACATTGGGTGGTGAAGGAGGTCGAAGGATCGAGGTTGTATCTAATGTTTTATTTGGTTCCCTATAACCAACTACTTTTTTACTTTATATTACATATATATATTCAAAGAGTGAATATTAATTTAAATACCTTATCACGTATTGATTGTTCTTTTGCATAAAATTAATGTGATAATGTCCTAGACTATCTACCACATTGAAAAGGTCATAGTAGTTTCATACTATGTTGAGAACCTTCAAATGCTATGATGATATTCTAAAATCTAGTTTTATAGTCAGATAACATTCAGTGATGGGGAAAATAGTATGTTTACTACCAAGTGTGAGTACTCATAAGAAGATGAGACTTCTTCTCATGAAATTTGAACATGGTAATCTCTAAAATGGGAGATTATAATAACAGACATTCCTCTAGTAATTCTATATGTTTATGTGTCATTAGATATTCCAATATTTGAGAATGTGTAATAGATCTTGGAATTTAAGATTATTATTAATGCAAGTCATGAATCATGAACTTAAATGTACTATCGTAAACCATTATGATAATAATTCATATAAAAGTTGGTCATGTTGGGTACGTCACAAATGATGTGATATTAACTAATAAGTTAAAGAAGGATTTTCCCTTCTATCTTTATGAAAGATAATATCTCAGCTCTTTGATTGAAATGAAATAGTTGCATTAAATTACATGGTCATGGTGTAATAACGATTCTATTTTAGATGTTCAAAGAAAGAAATATCAAGAATATAGGTTGATGACATGAATGCGAAACCTGCTTGATGAGATATTGTGGTGAAGGGATTTTATTACATAGTAAACGTTTATGTGTGGTTGTTGATGTTGTGATATTAAATTATTTTTTTGGGTTTCTTGACCCGTTTCTAGACAAAAATCTTGGACTTTAGGCAAGCCTACCTATTGCTAATGAGAAATAATCCTAGAGGGTCACACACTAATTGTTTTTGTTAGTATTAATTAAATTATATTTGAATTTAATTATTTTAATAAATATTATCCTCATGATCAAGGAATAATTTTATTCATCTTTTATGATCATAAATATTTACAAGGTAATAAATAATTATTTATTCATTAAATAAACAATTTATTTAATTACATGAATATTAAATAATTATTTATTCACTGGATTGTGAATAAAATATTTATTTTATTTATTAAATATTTAATAAATATTTATTCACTAGATCGTTAATATAATATTTATTTATGAATAAAAATTTAATTAAATATTTATTTGGGTATTTGATAAATGACGATGAGGAGTAGACCAAGATTATGTCTGGTGATAAATATTAATTTTCAAGTAGGTAAAATAATATTTATCATTTCACAAGTTATAACACACTATAAAATAATAATAATATTATTATATGGCATTAAGTCAGATAAATATTATTATATTATTTAAAAATAGTTATGAAATTAAATAATATTTTAACCTTAAACCTAACTCTATAAATAGATAGCTTTGTTTTTTGTGTAGGGTTAATCATGAATTGAGAATCATTGCACACAATAGACTTCCATCTCTAGAATCATTCTCTCATCCTCTCAAGAATGAGAAGAACAAGAGAGATTTATTCAAGCCCAAATGAACTTGAATCAGTCAAGATGACCAATGCAATAGGATTGATCTATCATGATATCACCCAGAAGCCTATTATCATTGTTCATAGATCAAAGGACCACATGTGGATAACCAATAGGGAGGTTCAACTTTGGGTCCTCCCTATGAAACAATGATAATTTGAGAAGGGTTTATAACGATCAGCATATTCATCAAAGAAATATCCAAATAAGCGGTAATATTTATTCAAATATAATTCAAATAAATTATATATTTAACATGAAAAAGACCATATCTGGGTTCTGGGATATCTATGTCAATAATCAATGGAAAAATTTATTTAGCCATAAAATTTACATCTTGAACAATTGGTGAATGATCCATCAAATCTAACAAAAACCTTAATGGTTATCCACCCAAAAGGAACTTCTGAAGCGTTTGGAACCTTCAAGTGGTATCAGAGGAGGTCACATTTTAAATTTATAATTATTTATTTGATTGTTGATTGAATATGTCCAGTAATGATTAGATATTTCATTTACAGATTATTATTTATTTAAATATGAATTTTAATTAACATGCTTTCAACATTTCAATTTTCATCATTCAATACTAATAATTTCTTAAATTATAAGAATAAATGGATAATGATTGAAGATGTCATAGAGAAGTGGAATAATTAAGGTTAATAGACTGGTTTATATGATTTTTAGCTGGAGTACACACCATTTATCCAAGTGAACTACACCTAGATGTGTCATCGAATATATGGAACACCAAGTAGTAATCACACATGATGCATTTATTATACACCATATGTTGATCAATCTATTTCGGGACATAAATTTTCAGATTAAAATGTGTGTAGCTGACATACACATCGTGTAGTCTACATGGTTTTATGGTGAAATTTATCCTAACCATGTGGTTAAATACATGGTTTATAGCTGCATTAAATTGAAAATCTATAAAATTAATGAGATACATAGAATGTATCTGGTGTACACAACATGTAACTCATTATTTACCATGTCTAAAGAACATTTTGAGTACTTAGGTGGGTTATGTGGACATGTGGATAGCGGAACACACAATGTGTAGCCAAAGTACACATCATGTGCTCCCAGATTCAAAGAACAAGACAAGTACTTTAATAGGTTACCTATACACACAAATAATAGAACACATGATGTGTAGCCGGAGTACACGTCATGTGATCCCACACCCAAAGAACATATCAAGTTCTTTGGTGGGTTACACAGACACACAATAAGAATAACACATGTCGTATAGCTGGTTAATACACATTGTTCTATTTAGATGAGGTACAAACCATAGCCCCATGCGTTTATCCCAGGTGCATGACAACTGAGGAGCATAACGTGTAGCTCGTAAGTACATGACATGTATTCTGCCATTAAAAGAGAGAATTAAATTACATTAAAATAATTAATTACAGCATTAAAAACTAATTACACCATTTAAACCATATGTGTTTGACAATGTAATAATGGGTTTAACGAATTAATAAATACTAAATTAATTTATTATAATTATCTATAATTATTGGTATTTCCATTTATTTTCCATAAATGAATTTATGATGGGTATCTCTAAGATAATTAATTTGTTCCCTAAGATAAATGTAATTAATTAAATAATTAATTAATTAATACAAGAATTCTTATCTTAATAATAAAAGAATGAATTGAAGTTAATGTCAGTTAGTGTACTTTTTTGAATTTGTTTCATGTGTATGACCATTCATGAGCTTTGAACAGACCTATGTATGTATTGGTTTAATTTAGTTTAATTTATTTCATTGTATTATAATTATTTAATATTAAATTAAATATGATGGTCTATAAGTCATCCTTCCCTATTTTATTATATTTGACTTGTGTTTCTGATATGATTTATGTAATTTCCCTTAACTAATTATTTGGTTACCCTCATATGTGTGTGAGTTATAAATACATGCAATAAAAGGAGTATCAAAAGGTGTGTGGAGGTGGTTCATGATAGAACTGAGATGATTCAAAACCAGGTGATACACAGGTGGATCGAGGAAATTCTATAACTCATGTCAAGACTGGGACAATGAGTTTTCATTTAGTTTATAGGATGATTTACTATTCACTCAATAAATCAATTGTTAGATAAGATCACAATAAAATCATTTATTTATTTAGTTACTTATATATTATGCATTATTTATTCTATGTATGAAATAACATGATCAAGTAAATAAATTAACTAATATGAAAAATGGAATTTACATAAATGGATTATACGTAAATGTTTTACCAAAACATGGATAATGACTAAAGCAAAATCCTCTTAATATTAACATAACATGTAAAGTATAAAATACGAAATACTTACACATAATAAAAAAATCCCTCAAGTTAATATTAAGTCATTAAGCCTTCCATAATTTGAATTTAGATGAACCCATAATTAAATCATTAGTTTGGCCTATGTCAGTGGCACTTTTAATTAGTTGGTAATCTTAACTAAGATAGTGGGTTGAATTAATAGAATATATATTAGGATTAAAGAACCACATAAGTCCAATAAAAATTTGTAATAAAGTTTTGAAGAAATCTCATTTAGGATTCCTGGATAGGGAAGTCCACTCAATTAATCAATAAGCTTCTAGTTTTCAATTGGAAATAGCACCTACCTAAATACATTCGAGTAATTTTCATGTCCTACATCTGGATTATAATAAATGAAATTTTGATCCTTTCCACTAGAATGTATTGAGTGATGAGATATTTTAAGTTCAATGATGAGGGTTATTTATACTTGATAAAATAGTGGTGGACTTTATAAAATTAAATTCATTATGTCTTGAAAAATTTGTAATCAAGTAAATCACTAATAATTTGTTTTAATTATTATATAAAATGAAAAAAAACCAAGAAACCAATGTGATAATTCCTTAACTTAGGGTATGTACTTAAAAATAAAAAATTCCTGGATATAGTTTAAATTTTTAGGTGATACATCAATAAATTTATATTATGTATTGGAATACCCTATTCCTGTACTACCACCCTAGCAAGTGGGTGATGGTGAAAAATATGACTACTAGAGATATGTATAGGATGATTTCTATTTTAATTGTATTATATTATCAACTATATATGTATATTTGATGATAAAATTTAAGTACATGGATTATAACACCTTGATATTTTAAAATAATAATATTAGGTTTGATAGCGTATATGCTACACAACATCGAGCTTAAATAACCTTTGAAATAAATTATTTAAATATGAATGTTATAACATAGAAATTAAAGTGGAGGGTATGAATAGGAATAAATAAATTATTAAAATTTTATTTTTTACACATGTAAAAATAAAATCATTAGTTCTCAATTTATTGGAATAAAAATAAAAATCATTTGAAAGTAAAAGGATTATTTTTCTGAAAAAACTATTTTTATGTGCGTAATGTGTTTTTATCTTAATAAATTTAATTAATCACTATTGATAAATGATTTTAATGATATATATATATATATATATTTTATTAAATAAAATATTTTATCATCCATATAATATTTTTACTTGGCATGTGATAAGAATAAATCCAGTTTTATGCTTAAAAATTATATTTTTCTAAACAACAATTTCATCCCATTTTCCATTATTATTTTAAAATTAATTTTTACCACTTTTAGAAAATATATTTTTAAAAATTAAAATAATTTTTTATATCATAATTTCAAAATTATCTTAAAATTAATTTTTGATAATTATCTAAAAAGATTAAGTTTTATATGAATAGTGAAAAATACTGATTTTTTATTTAAAAATGCATTTTTGTTTAATGAATTTAGAGGTTAAATTTTGTTCTAAAATGGTTTTATAAGTATAATTAGTTAAATTATATTATTATTAATCCAATTTATATAATTTTAATAAATTTAATATTGAATTTTTATATAAAAACTTTTATACTTTTAAAAGTTTTTCTTTAGAAAATCATTTTTTCATCACGTATGTGGGTTTGAATTTAAATTAAATTATACCAATTATGTGAATATAATTTTCAAAAATGGATTTAGTGTTTTTAATAAGAATTATTTCAATATATAATAATTTCATCTTAATTT
The DNA here is from genome assembly GCA_963277665.1 of Viscum album. Classification (NCBI taxonomy): domain Eukaryota; kingdom Viridiplantae; phylum Streptophyta; class Magnoliopsida; order Santalales; family Viscaceae; genus Viscum; species Viscum album. The sequence continues at coordinate 1,640,906,596 of OY728163.1, read as the reverse complement.
TTTGTCATAATAAATAGTAAAAACAGTACAAATTCATTATTGTGTTTAAGGTTAAAGCGGGTTTACCAGGGGTTGAATAATATGATAAGGATTAAATTACCTAAAAACTTTTCCAATTATAATTTAATGAAAATATTTCAACCTTATAAAAAAATAAGGTTCTATAATGATCTATTTTGGATACTTTTGGAATGTAAAAAACATGGGGAAAATTTATTGTTTTAAAAAATTTCAAGTGTTTCCTTCCCCCACTAATAAAAGGGCACCCCCTATTCTCTTTTATTGACACTTAAAAAACCATTTTTATAGATCATATATTCCCAAATACATTTCTTACGTCCCTATACATGACCTAAAGTCATTTATTTGATCATAAAATCAACCTAGGAAGGATTTAGGAATAATCCTAAAGATGTTTTTTGAAGAAGATGTATAGTTCTTAACCATGCATTTTCATTTTATTTATTCCTTTAACTCCTTAAAATTTCAATAAACTATGATAAAATAATAATAAAAATTATCTCCCATATACTGAGATGTAGTTATGTTATTGAAATTTCCTATTTCCATCTCATCTTCTATTAAATGGGAAACAAAACCATCGATCATGTGTACGATGGACTACCGCCTAACGAATCAATGTAATTCAATTTCCATCACCATGTATCACGAATGGATATAATGATGGGTTTATTATATATATAATATTTATAAAAATATTTATAATTCATAAATTATAATATCACATCTAACTTCTTACCTTACAATTCGTTGGAAAATGATAACGTCTCTCATGCGTACATGTGGACTACCGCCTCCATGTAGCAGTGTGATATATTTTTCATTCTATTTTGACATAGATGGTAATAATGATATATTTAAAGAATATATATAATATATATGATATTATAATTATTCTATAAATTTTAAATATTATTTATCTTCATTTCCTTCCATCCTTAAAAAAATGAAAAGAATGTTCATGCGTACGCATGCCCTTCCATGTCTATGAATGGTGTAACTCATTTTTCTATATCTAAATTTTATAAAATATTATAAATACTTATATAATGAATATATGATATTTATATCATGTTTAAAATTCCATATATTGTGAAACCATGATCAAATTATAAGATTTGAAACTATCGAACCAAAACATATGTGAAAAAACAAAGCATTTATCACCCATTATAGTGTTTTTAATAAATAATTGTTAATAAAAAAGTGAAAAAAATTTATAATCAAATAATATATGGTATGATATATATGATTATGGATCTTTAATAGATGTATTATATATCTATACTTATTATACATGAGGTTCAAATATGTACAAAGGAAATTGGACCTGCGGTAAGGGTTTCTCATCTCACTTTTACTTCTGTTAGACATATGTCATATTCACCACTTATTTATTTTTTGTGGTGTATATAATACCCCTTTTATATGTTATATCATTAATATATTTATATTAATGATATTTTAAGTTTCATTTTAAGTTATTTCTTTCATGGTTTTATGATTTAAAAGTTACCAAAGTGGTAAGGGTTTTATGATTACAAACTCATGGTTTATCGATATTATTTATGATTAAGTCTCAAATGATGAAATATTACAATATATTTATAAATAACTCATGAATTTTATTCTCCTATTTTTATTCATGAAATTTTCAAGTTATATTATCATTTTCTCTATTTTTTACTTATAATGAGTGAGATTTTTATTAATAAAACTGACTTTATTTCTCTATTTGGTTGAAAATCCTTTTCTTCCATATCCATGTTTTTTAAAAATATTTTCAAAATTGTTTTTAAAATTATACAAATTATTTATTAATTTATTTCTTATCCATGTTTTAATTTTTACAATTTTTTTTGAAATTTATCTTCTTGTTATTTTCCAAACGAGGTACTTTTTACCTTTTTACAATAGTGTGAGAAGAATGATTTTTAACTTAAACGGTGTGTATAAAATTACTCACGATTATGAAAAATAATTGTTTTGAATATTCCTTTACAATTTTACAAGTTTTTTTAAAATAAAATGTTTTTCAAGTATTTTGGAAATTTTTAGTTTTTAAAAAGTAATTTTCAAAGTGAAAATGATATTTTACTAAAGATTTTTTTTAATAGAATTTTTTTGGTATTTATATTCATCAATGAAAACCACCCTCATTTTACCTTATTCTCTATTAGAAATATATTGTAAATATACCATACTTATTATTTCTCCATATGTTTTATGATCAATTTGATTGGGATGTATTATTTTGATACCATTAACTATAGTACTCTTGATGGTTTATTATCATGTTTATTGATTGGGGAAAGTATTAGCATTCATATGATAGTTTTACAATATGAATTTTTAAGTTGATTATGTTTATTGGTTGGGGGAATTATTAACATTTTTATGCTAGTTTTTAAATATAAATATTTACATTTATTATGTTTAACCCCTTTCATATGAGGAATGCATTGGACTTAGTAAGTGATGGGTGGGGCCTACTATAGCCGCTCGATGCATGAATAGGTCTCATGAGATAAAATAGATTGGGATTTTGGATAAGGACTTACCCATTTATGTAATATGTCTTGGAATGAGGCCTTGATAGTATTATTATGATATCCAAAATTATGCATTCCCTCATTATGAGATTAGTTATTGATATCCATGTGATTATTCAATTAGTTAGAATATCCATGGATAAGTTTTAATATCATGTGATTATTCATATGACATTATTTTATCATCATTTATTCTTTGCATATTATTATTATTCATGTTCAAGTTATTGATTAAATGGAATGTTTTTTAGTTATTTACTTTGTTATATTGATTATTACTTATTTATTCATGATAACTTCCATTATACACATACCCTTACTGATCATTGGACCTCACCCCTTTCTTATTCTTCCTTCCCCCATGATACCCAGAAGTGTATTATAATTAATATTAAGGGATATTATAAAGTTAATAATGGTGTTATCCTATAAAATTCTATGTTTTATTTTATGTCTTCAATTTTAATATGGGATTTACGTATGTATCTTGTTTTCCAAGAATACTAAATTATTTGGACCTTTAGGATGAAATTCCTTGTATCTAGTTCCAATGTAATAAAGTGACCACCAAATTTGGGATAGAAGGGTCATAGACTTTATATATGGTATCAGAGTAAGTTTATTAGAAACATTGAGAACAATATTTAGGAAATCATATATTAGAGAACATAACCCTATGAGTGACTTTGAGGATAGGTATAGGTATGGGATAAAATCCTAATGTTTTGGTAAGGTAGTGATTATGTGGGTTTCCTAGAAATAAATACCTATATGGATACCACATGTGGATATGTCTCTAAAATAATTATGCCTAGGGGTACTAATTACAAAAGGGTGCATTGGGATTTGAATCAATTATCATCTGGTGCACAATAACAATCCTTACTGCACACCTGGTTTGACACTCCTAGGGGATACGATTGGGTTAATTCACATTTTATTTATAAACCCTCTTGAAGGATTTGAATAGATGATGACATTGAATAACCTATGTTAAATCTAATGTTTCTTAGATTAAATTTATGGTGTCATGATTTTAACATCTAATAAATGATTATATGGTTTTCCACTGTGATTATTATTTCTTACACTATGCTCTTTGGTCTTAGTCAATGGATGGAACCTAAAAGAATCATTTTAATTTTTAATGTGATTGAAATGTGGTGATTATGAGTAACCAAATGGGATGAATGTTTCATCTTGATTCACTTCGTAATGGGGCAAATGGAATGTCCAAACGTATAATAGTTGATTGCTTGATACTATAGAGTTTCATGTTGATTGTTCCATTTCCATTCAACCAGATTCATGTTGTGACCATTTTTGGTGGGAAATATGGTCACACCAAGATAGGGTAGGGTGTCCTTTTTATATTGTGAAGGAGGTTCCATATCTAAATGGTTTTTGTTAGTGATTTCAAAGAGTTGAGTATGTGTACAATTGGTCTGCATTTGGTATGATGTTCTCATATGGTATCCAGTGGGTTTATTCGTGGAGTCAGAAACACCCAAAGACCCTAGAATCCTTGATTCATAGACCTTCTTTCCAAAGGAACGTGCTCATTGGATGACAATTTGGACAACGACACTTAAGGAATCTATTGGTTGAGAGGATGGGAGGTCGGGCTCATTACACCCTTTTGGGGGGAATTATTTCCTACTCCCGGACTCTCTTATAGATCTAAGAAATGTTCATATGTTCATGAATACTTGGTAATTTCCCTAAGAGTTTGTCTATGGATTACCCTTGACTTTCAAAACAAATCACAGATATGAATGGATTAGGAATTACTGATACAACTCTAGTTTACACAATATGATGAGGTGTTCTAGAGTTTATTGTCATCAAGGGAGGATAAAAGTTGATTCAATATCGTGATCGAACCCATGAGATGGGATTCCTACATATCCTCATAAGATGAATTAGGACTTATGTAGTTTGGTGCCACTTAACTAGACACATCACCTTTTAAGGTTATTTGACAGGGACCCATCCATTTAGTTTAATGTAATCCAGTGAGGACACCTAAGTGGGGGAATCCAAGTTAGGATTTGATGTGGGACTTACATAGAAGTGGCCCATGAGGCTTATGAGAGGCATGGTCTACTAGATGGATATGGCCTGGTGATCCATAAGGTGTTTCAGGCATTAGGTTTGGACCTTAGGGAGGATTCCTATGTATCCCCATTAGTTGGGAATCAAAGCCCTCATAGTTAAGTTTAAGTTGGGGCTTATACCGTAAAGGAGGACTTTCTAGAAGAGCTATGTTGGGGATTACACCTAAAGAGGATTCCCTTCTGGGTTAAGGGAATTTCATTGGGACTAAATTCCAAGGAGACTATCCCTTGAGCTCAATCCTTCAGATAGGAATCCTATGTATCCTAGTTAGAATAGGAATCAGAGTTCTCGTAGTTTGTTTCATTTGAGGATTATACCTAAGAGGAGGCCCATATGGAGCCAGAGTTGAGACTTACACAAAAAAGGAGGCCTTTTAGAATTGGGGGGGTCATGATTGGGTTTAACCTTTGAAAAGGACCCCCTTTGAGCTCGGGCCCTCAAACATGCATCCTATATATCCTGGTTAGAGCCGGAATCAGAATTATCATAGTTTATATGGGGTGGTGTGGATGTTGTGATCATTGTTGACCTCTAACCCCAGGTGTGTCATGATCAATGTGAGAAACAAGAGGAGATTGTAGATTTTTCAAACCACACACCTTCCCTTCGCCACTAAGGTAAAATGAGGACAATGAAGGAAGAGGCTAGAGTGATGGCTTGATGAGAGAGAGAGAGAGGGGATTTGAATGCCCCAACTCCCACCCATGTTGATATCTAGGATAGTCATGTGGAAATATATCCGAACCTATCCCAGGCTGAGCTTGATAGGAGTAGGAGCACCGCCTCTAGTTTAAATGTTAGGTACTTACCTCAGTGGGAGTTCCCTAAAGATGGTTTTGGAAAAGGGGAGAACCATCGCTACTCTTCAAAAGGGAAGGAAGACATGATCCCTTTGACTAATAATTGTCCCTAATTGAATGGAAAAACTAATGATTTCCCTTAATCCCTATAATGGGTAGGTTCACATTAGTATCCCAAGGTTGGAACTTGGGTTATCATTGAAATGTATACTTATGGAAATTCTTGGGGTCCACACCATTGTGGGAATTACCTATGTGACTCCGCTTACCATGGCTATGTAAACTCATAAGGGCATGCTGATTCACTTGATGGTTTTTTTATATAGGTCTGGTGGATTTGGAAGAGGCTCTGGCCTGATGCCAGTGGACTGGTTAGAGAAGGGTCCATGGAGGGTGTGATAGGAGTGAAAGGATAATATTTGAACCGGAATGTGAAAAACATGAAGACACCCCATTCTGCACACCATTTTTTCATGCGGGATGTGGGCTTCCCCGCAAAGCGTACTACTATTCAGGTGAAGGGGTCGTCTGCATACCGAAGTGGTATGAGGATCTGGATGCGAGATACCACATACCAGGGTGGTACATGGTCTCAAGTTCCATCCTCATAGTGTTGTGCTATGCGGCAAAGGGTCTTGTCCACGTAGCGATGCGCTACGCGGTTCTCTGGACTGAAGGAGGGACACTATTCCTATGGTTCATGGGAAGGTCATACATGAAGGGCCTATGGTTTTCACTTTTCCAATTAGTTTCATGGATAGTTGATTATTATTAGGTTTAATTATTTTTATGGTTTGTAGTGGGTTTATACCTACTGAAAACTGTTCACGATTCCATACTTCATCGATCGGTTGCCTTCGAAGTCTTCCGTCCATAAATCTAAGCTCTCTGAAAATATGATCTTCTGAAGCCTGATCCTCTCTTTTTTTATTTCGTTCCATTGGGGGTCCTTTAATAGAGTGTCAAGGTGGCTATATCCATGGGCATAGGACACCTTTTTCAGAATCCCATGGAGGATCATCTGACCTACAGACAACAAGGTCAACCAAGGTTTGCAGCGTTGCAGTTCACAGTAGAGGAAATCACCACCTCAATCCTTTGAACAACGTGGTTCATGGGATGCTGCTAGCCCCACCTCTTCCATGAACTACTCAGTCCATGAGGATGGTATTCAAGGACTTACTTCTATATCACATTTTTTCCAATGACACGGTTCACAGTGCCTTGGTTCTCTATTTTCATCACATCCGTGTATGGATTGATTTTCTAGCCAATGCTTTGCAAGATAGCGTTTCACAGGCTCTCCGTGTACCATTTGGTTCATAGTCTGCTCCTTCCACATACATTTCTTAGTAGTTTGTACATGGACCAGTTTGGGTTATTTTCCAAATTGCGTTTCTTCAATATTCTCATTAAAATTTTATTCTCACATGCATCTCTTTACCTTATAAAATTTTCAGAAGTATTTTCTTTTCCCTTTACAGATTTTTCAAGACCCTAAAAATTCCCCCATCAGAATGGGGTCTAATTGTAATGAAGATATGGATATTCTGATGCAGAAAATGGTCCCAAATTAAACTATTTTGAGGTAGAAAGGTGGACCCATTAGGGGTACCATGCCTATATTTAGGGGCCCAAGTCATTTGTCTTTTACCTGGTTTCCCGGTGAAAAGTGCTCTGTAAAGTGCTCTTGATTTTCCTTGATTCTTCATACTAGATCTTTCGTGAAATTTTTCATCCATGAACTGTGCTTCACATTCCATGAACAATGAACTCCTCAAAGTTTCCTTTATCTACTAAATGACCTTTTAATCCGTGAATCTCAACTGTGAAACTTAAAACGTAAGTTTGATTTTCCGCATAGTAAGATACTATGCGGCTCACCTGTCCTACAAAATTAACTTCAATTCGGTGAAATGAAATTTAAATTTCCAAATCAAACTTTAAATTTTCAAACTATAAACTTTGAATATCCACATAGTGAGGCTAGTTACATGGATTTACCATTTCAAAAACTTATCAACTTGCTATCCAACACTTCGTAGGCCAGTATCCTATAGGGGAATTCCACGTACCATCACTCCATGGAGAATGAATTTTGTAAACCATTCATGCATTTTAGTATGCAGAGCCTTGTTTTTGGTGGAATTATTTTGCCCTTTTCCATTTCCCCCTTTTACCAATCATTTTAATTAGACTGAACCTTTATGTTGGCTTTTGGTTAATGCAAGATAAGATGGATCTCCCTCAAGCTTCCTCTAATGATGTTGTTGCTACTGATATTGTCATCAATCCCCTTTTGGATATTGATTAAAATCATAAGGCTATGAAAAATTCAATAGATGAAAAAATCACTATCACCCCACTGCATCAATATTTAGAAACATTACTCACTGTGGGTCAAATGGAATATTCGATCTCAGATAGGCTGCCCATTTATGGATTTATCCCACTATCTGATACACCTATCCCAGATCCACATGTGGTCGACAAAATTGCTGCCTGGATATTTAGTGGCACCATTCCTAAGGCTCTCATATCATTGATAGGCCGATTTATATCAAAGGATACCTATATTAGGTCCTTGTTGAACTGTGCCCCTTATAATTTTGAGGGGGCATGAAGAAAGATGGAAAAAATGACCCATTGCCATCAAAGAATTTTTTAGAGGGACATAGAAAATGAACAACATGGCTGGTCCTAAAAATGGTACCTTCTCTCTAGGGGTTCATTTGGTTTAGATAGGGGGTGTACCTTCTAGGTCCATCAAAGCTACGAAGAATTCTAGGTTGAATTACAGATCATGGGGCTATATGAGGCCATTTGGGTATCCCAGACTTAAACTCATTGAACCAGCACCCTCATCTCACAGATTTTGAGAAAGTGAAGTCCAGACACCAATACTTTCCATTTGACCCATGGGGAGGTTAGCATTATCCACTGGGATGTTAGACTAATTTTAAGGATACCCATCATTGGGGATATGTATGATGAGTTTCTACCCCCTGTATCCACTTGGGATGATGAGGAGAGGACTCTTACTTTGGATATATTTCTCATTGCTCAAGAAGAGAAATTTTTAGAGGATGTTTACCCCTTCCTAAAATAAGACATCTTCTTCTCAACATGGATTAGTTACTTTACCATGCAGAGTGGCCCAAATCATGATGTGTGTAGACACAGGTCCTATCCATATAAGGAAACTCAAAGGAAAATAGGAACCTACTGGACTATTTGGGAGGAGGACTAGTTCTACTAATTGGGATGGGAACTCATCCCTGATGTGGACCACTAGTTTTGGTTGGTGACCTTCTTGGGCATGTTTTTGAGAAGTTGGCTCTTACCAGTATGATATTCTAGTGGTGCATGAGTCACAAAATTTTTCATGGCGTCATAGCTGGCCACTGGAAAATGTATCAACCTAGCCATTCCTGTATTGGCCAAAATTTAATGCATACTGGGCTGGATCAATAAAGGATAATCACCTCAATAGATGATTGGGCCCTTCCAAATCCTCTAGGGTTGGATACGAGCCCACATGGGAGGATACACATTTATCAATTCCTTACCAATTCCTTACTCTATTCTTTAGCCATATCTTCAAAGAATCAGTGGGGTTATGTTGGCAGGATGGGTTGCACAAGATGATCAGACTGAAAAGAATGATTGAGAAATGATGGCTTGAATCAACTTCCATGACCGCTTCACCTATCATCCTTATGATTCTACCACTGGAACCATCATTAATTTCAAATCTAAAGAATTTTTCAATCTACGGTACCTATTTTCTTTTAGGGATGGTATTTTGGTTGCTTGTATTGATAGGGAGCTTATCTATGAGGGATACACGCCTTGCAGATTTAGGCTGCCAGTTTAAATGTGTTCAGATGTTGTGTCCCCCGAATCATAACAGTGCATGATTGGAGAAACACCTTATGATAGACCTTTAATTGTGGCCAATGTTTACCAAATAGGGCACCCAGTGCAAGGTTAAGCTCCCAGATTCTGAGGGTTCCATGCCCTTCCTTACAAAAGGTTACACTGCTTCCTGGATTCAATCATATACAACTATCCATTTATCAAATCTAGTTCCCATTGTTACAACCCCCAAGGTGTCTAAGGCAAAGGGTAAGGGGAAGTAGAAGGAAGCTGCTAGGAATTCTCGAACAAGAAAAGTTCTTTTAAAGCCTCTTGGTCCTCCCCCAAGGAATATCTTGAGACCCTTGGGTGTGATTTCAACAACTATCGAGGTTTCCGTTGGAGACCAACCAACAATCCCATCTGATTATGATTTCCTAGTGTCCTGGAAGCAATGGGATATTTTTAATAGTCACCAATTTTCTCACGATCAATGCCCTCGTGATTTGTGGTAGTTCCTCTAGGATAGGGTAGATTCCCTTACTAATCTTGGCTATGTGTCAGCACTTGCTGACATATCTTATGATGATGATTTTGAGAGGTTATATTGTTACATTCAAGACCTTGAAACCCCGATCTATTCCTGTAATTATCACCACAAATACTCTCATTGGGTACTTGCTTTTCTACGACCAGAGTCTGATGAAGAGAGTGATGGTACCATCAGTTTTCTTGCTGTAGTTGAGGTAGGGTAAGATCCTCTCTTGTTCCCAGATCCTTGTAAGTGTTTATCTCCTAAGAGTCCCAGGAATATGGAGGCATCCAAGAAGAAACTATGACTAATTAAGCCTTCTTTGCTTCCCCTATCCAACTCTTCAGCACTAAACATCCCTATTACAACCACTTTTCTGGATTCTTGGATGGTTTGAGATGAATTGACTGTGAATGCCTCCAATGAAGATGTTTGGAGGCTGATTCAAGTAGGAAAATTTGACCTTTTAGGTTTTTGGGGATTCATCTCTCCCACATTTATTTCTACTAAAGAGGAGCCAGATAAGGTGGTTTCTTACTTGTGTGAAATTGACAAATGCCTTCATGCTCCCAAGAACAAACCTTACTTGTCTGATGAGGTGGAATAGATGATGTTACTCTTGAGACCAATAAATATAGAGGGATATGTCATTTTATTTGTGAACCCTAACTTATAATTCCAATTTATTTTAATACTATAAAAATTCCCTCTTTTACTTTTGCAGGAGCCTGAGGAGTCTCAGGAAATGGTTCCTTCAACAGTATACACCCCCAGAGGCACCAAAGATGAGGAGCGTGTACCTTAGAATGCGGGGGTAGATGGCGAAGGTTCTCCTAGTGCTACTGAACATATTTATGTAGTTATCATAGACCCTTTCAGGTAATTTCTACCCCCATATCGACTTTATATTTCTGATAGATAGCCATCCCCATGGCATACCAAGAAGCATCAACAGGTGTCTCAACTATCAAAGTGTATCATGAAGGGGATTACAAATAACTTCCACACCTATCTATCTGGTTATAATACTATGTAATTTTATCTTTCCAACCCATTTTCATGTTCATATTTTGATGTAGTACCGATAAGTAAATAGGTAGTATTTTCTTGGGCATCTACAACTCCTATCCCTTCTGTGGTGGAAAAAGAACCACCAACTACCATGGTTGCCTCAGATCAGATGATTTCTATCCCAATGGTGGAGGAATACTCAGAAGTTGAAGTCCTGACTGAACTTGGTGATCCTACTACCATATAATAAGAAAAGACGATCCTTACTACATTAGATGAGTTGGGAGAGGAGACCCTATCTCCCCAGGACGTTGAAGGGATTCCCAATTCTTGGGAGTCAACTACTCCAAACCAGATGGATACTGTACATGCGGAGAGAAATACTTTGGCAATAGATTCCTCGACTGGTCAATCTTATCCTACTCCATCAAAAGTTTAAAAAATAGGAGAGGATTCTATCCTAGCTCCAGATAACTTATAATGGGCTATTGTTCCATTTTTTTCAATAACAAGAGAGACCATGATCCCGACTCCCGGAATTTTGGGATCGACCATCACACCTTTCTACAGGATGATTATCCCTGCAATCCTGATATCAGTAAGTGGTCTTCTAGAGTTTTTCCTGGAGTTTATTGGTCTATTTGGGTATGAACCCCATCCACAGATGCCTCTGAATGACTCTAGGTCTCAACTACTTATAAAGGATGTAGTACCATCTTTACTGGGTGATGATACTGCCATGGAAGCTAAAGGCATTGATTGTTCAGTATGTTGAGGTTAGTTTTACAGTCCTCCTACCTCTTTACCTTCTTCATCACATTTTTTAGGGACTGGGGATGCTTATTGGTTTCATTTCCAATTTTAGGATCACAACTGCAAGCACTGGCTACTACGGTGGATGCTTCAATCCTTCCCGTTGTCGCAACAGTCAAGGACGATGCTACTGAGGGATCCAATCACACTGTAGTCATTCAATCAGCCACCCCTAGTGAAGTTTATTCCTATATATATATATATATTTAGGCATCAGGGATTGATTATGATACTGATCGAGAGATCCTGGTCAGCCTTTGACCCGACCATCAAAGGGAATGGAAAAACTTCTAGAGGTTAATTTATCAAGCATCACTTGCTGACATGATGATAAAGATACTGAAGTTACATCACCCGTTTTTGGTTCTGGGATTTGGAGGAATTGATTATCATGATATCTAAGACATAGTGAAATAGGTGGTTTATTCTAGGGAGGCGACTAGCATGATCAAGACTCATCTTTCTGTTGCAGATTCTATGGATCATCTTGTCACATCAAGTAAAATCCTTATAAATGAAGCTACTGATCAAGATGGAATAGTTAAGAGGCTATAGAGTGAGCTCATGAAGTAGAGGTCCTTATAATAATAGATTGATCAGGAAGTAAATTAGAAGATCATGTAATTAGATCACCTTAAATAAGAATGGTCCCGTGTTGCGGCTGTAGTTGATGAGGGGAAACAACAAGTGGAGGAAAGGGAAATGGATGGCCTTAAGGCATCACAGAAGGTGGAGGCATTGCATGCATGTGCGGATTCTGAGACCAAAAATTTTCTAATGTTTTTTTAGTCCATTGAAGAGTTTAATTAGACACTGATACAACTTTGTGAGTCCTCTGAACATATTTTGTAATGGTCATGTCTTACCCATATGGAGAGGCTCCGGGTTTTGGGTGTCCTCCATATATTTATTCAATGAGATGAAAATATTTTTCTCTCCAATACTCCTTTATCATTTTCCTGCAAAATTAGTCATTTATGATTAACATAATTTTAAATGATAATATAAACCATATATCAATTTGAGTCATAATCCAGAAGAAGGAATAATCAAGTCATGCTCAAATTTTTTCCTGAATCGAGGGGCTCAATGGGCGCAGTTTGACTCTTTCTAGGGTCACATGGAAAACCCTAGAAATTTATACCTTTTTTGTTATCACCCTAATTTTTTCCTAAGCCCTTTATGGTGTGGGATTAGTAGGTATAACTTGAATTTTTATTAGTCCACCATTTTTAGATTTTTGACCTAACAATATTTGTATCTCTTGATGGTTTTTTATTGCTCAATATTTTTCCTAAACCGTAGGTAGAATAGGTTTAGTGATATGGAACTAGACTTTTATCCAGGATTCCATTTGTGGGTTTTCATCCTGGTGAGTTATATGTATCTTTCGATGGGCAGTTTAAAGTATTGAAAGCTGTACTATCATTACTAATGTTTTAGGTTGAACAACTTTGACCATGACTCATGGTGAAAGGGACCCAATTTAAGACTTATTAACTGAGAGTTTCCTGGAAACTTTCAAACATGGATGAGGGAATTTTCTTGAACCTAATTTATGATTTCTAGATATGGGACATGATACGGGGAATGAAATACATGGCGTGTATGGAAGTAGGAACAAACTCTCCCAGGGATGAATTTGTCTATGGTTGAAATTCCATTTTTTTGGGCAATGTATGCAGAGCTGCCGGGGCATGATGTACATAGTAAAGAAAAGGTTTCCGCAAGATACTATCCTTCCATTTATAATGGCCAAGAAATTTTTATAGAACTTTGGATTTATTTTTCAATTGAGGGACATATTGGATGGATTGTTAAGGAAAAAATGTGTCAAATTATAGAGTCATTCATAATGGTTCTGGTTTAGAAACCAATCCCACAAGAATTTGACTTGTGCAAAGGAGGGATAGTGCATGGGGTAGTTTAACGTCATACAACCAAGAAATTTGAGACTTATAGTTTTAAGTATCCCCATTTTTTACTCTAACAATAGGGGGAGGGGGACTATTTTCCTTTTCCACAACATTTTTTCAAAAATGTTTTATCACCTTCAGGAATGATGAACGGAAGGATATAAAATATAATCCAGATGGTCTCAAAAACTAGGGAATAAGGTGAGACGTAAATGTCATTGGGGCGTAAATAGATAGAAAAACCCTCTCTTGAGGATGAATTTTCTTTTGGTTGATTGGCCATTTTTATGGGCAACATATGTAGAGCCGTCAGGGCATTGTGTTCATAGTCAAACATAGGTTTATGAAAGACATTAGCCATATATTTATGATGGCCAAGGATGATTATGGGGATTTGGGCCTTTCTGGATGTAGAGTATGGTGTGTGAAGAGCGGTTCCTAATCATGAAAATAGAGTATTTCAGGTTTAACTTTACCGATAATACCGATAAATGGTAGAGGAATTTTTATCCCATCCATGTGAGTTGTTTCCTTACACAGGTCCGGCCCTTGTGCAGGTAGGGATGAGATATTTTTGTTTCATGGCTGTATATCAGTTATGAAACTCGGATGTCACTACGTATCCTATGATGATAGTAATAAATATGTATGTATCTCTTTTAAGGATCATTCCTATGTGGATTTGATTCATGCATATGGATGGGGCATTTTTTTTCTTGATGCATATTCACCAATGAGGCAGGGAATGTGTCGAAATTTCCTATGAAAATTTATTTCTTTTATAGGTTCATGAGGGTAAATGACCTTTCAATGTGGCCTGGACTAAGAGTGAATACTAGGTATTGAGTATCGTTCAATTTAAACATCACGTGATTAGGATGTTGATATAGAAGCCCATAGTAAACAGGGGGTAATCAAGCTAGGATGTTCTGACATGTCTAGGACATGAGTAGGGAGGAGAGTGTAAACCATGATTTCAAGGGATCTTGAATCAGGATAAATGACATTGGGATTGGAAGCCATTTAGGCATATGAAAATAGGAAAAGAATCTCCTGGGGATGAATTTTTCTTTAGTTGATAGGATATTTTTGTGGGAAACGTTTGTAGAGCTGTCGGGGGATAATGTTTATAGTCAAGAAAATGTGTCCACATGACACTGAACTTCCATTATTGATGGTCATGAAGGATTATAATGATCCAATATTACTTAAATCACGAAGTTTAATTAATTTATAGAGTTATTTTGGGCACATCAGGAACACTCAGTCCTCAATTATTCATGGTATGGGGAGTCTCTTTATATAGATTTGACCTGTATGTGAGGTGGGACATTTTGTCTCCCTTGTTGGATCTGGGCCCATTTTCAAATATCCAGGTATCCCAAGATCATATTCCCTACACAAGTTTGTTCTGTGTGCAAGGAGTGGAGAATTTTAGGTATATTTGGGGTACCTTGTAGTTTAATTTCATATGGTTAGGACTTTAGGTTTCCCAATATAGTGGAGAAAATGTTAATGTTCCTTTCAAAGTCATGATATTTGGGTCATTCATTATAAATTTACTCACCCTGACCCTGTGGGTAGTCCCTTTCCAAAATTCCTAAGCCCACATGATCTATACTCAGTGTGAGAAACAAAGGGAAGTAAGGGTTTCATTCAACCACCTAGGGACAAAAAGATCAAAGAAAAGAGGATTATTGGGCCATGCAGTTTAATGTAACATGGTGAGGATGTGGGTGAATTGATGTGAACGAGCTAGTTGTTGTGGATCCATGCAGTTTTAAGTCTTTCAGAAAGGACATTGACAACACAGTTTAATGTCATGTTCTAGGGAAAAAATATCAAAGGTATCATGCATAAATATGAGATAATAGGGCTAGGGTATTCCTTGTATTCCCCAAACATGAGTGGGGGAAGAAGGTGTAAACCATGATTCCAGGAGCCCTTGAACTAGGAGGGATGATGTGAGGCTTAAGAGCCAATGAGAATATTGAAGTAGGAACAACCTATCATAGGGAAAAATTTTCCTTTGGTTGATAGGAAATTTTTGTGGGCAACGTATACAGAGCCACCAGCGAATTGTGTGCATAGTAAAATAAAGGTGTCCACAAGACACTAGCGATCCATTCCTGATAGCCATGGGTGATTATGGTGATCCGAGATTTCCTGAGGCATAGAGTTTAATGGATGAAAAGAGGATGTTTGGGTACATGAGAAATATCTAGACCATGATTAGTTATGAGGTATGAGATCCTTTACATAGATATGATTCATATGTAAAGGGAAGCATGGTATTTTGACACTTTTTGGAAGTAAAAATATAGATTTAAAATCCCATGCATCTATATTCATTTTATATATAGAATATTGGGTGCATTTTTTTCTTTCTTTTTATTATGTGTGGCTGGACCTAGGATTTATAGCCTGAGTGTCACTACGTATCTCGCCATACCAAGAATCAATCCATGCATAGTTCTTTAGATACCTTACAGTTTAATGTCATCTGGTTATAACTCCTTTTTCCATGCAGTTTAATGTCATGCAGTTAGGAATTTTCAACTTCCCCGCACTATTCTGGCCTATATATAGGGGGAGGCATTCATTTCATGGGGGTTAGACATGGGAGGGCCCATGAATCACTACTTGTCCCATTAATGGATGGGAGTCAAGTGACACATAGTTCTAGTATCCTATGTAGTTTAACATCTTATGGTAAGGACAATAGTGAACTGGCCTGAAAAGGATTAGGTGAGTGAAGTGTCAGGATTGAACCTCATGGAGGTTTCTTATATATCCCAGTTAGTAGGGAATCAAAGTCCACGTATTTATGAAACATGTTACCTAGGCTAGTCTGACCCATGCATAGGAAAGGAGTGGTTTTTTTGAAGGGCGGTTGGACCATGATGAAGGATCCGAGCATCACTAAATATCCTATGAGGGATGGAATGAAGCCATGTGTAGTTCTTCAAAACTCTCCATGCTAGTATGAAATATACACATATAGGGGGGGGGGAATTTGTATCATGTGGTGGATGGACCAAGTATTAGGGTCATGGTATCTCTTCAAAACCCATCAGCAGATGAGAATCATTCCATACATAGTTCTAAAAAGGAAATTACCTATATAGGTCTGATCTATACATAGGGAAGATGGAATTTTTTTGAATGGAAACTAGACCAGGATGAAGAATCCATGCATCACTACGTATCTTGAGGGATATGCATCAAGAAACATGTAGTTCTTGAGCACAACATGGTATATGACCAATGATGGAGGCAATTTCCCCTTAGGTGAAAACATTGTTGGGACCATGCAGTTTAATTTCATACAGTAATGACAAAGATGCTAAGCAGTTTAACGTCATGAAACATAGATGAATTCATTATGTAGTTTATTATCATGCGATCAAGAAATCTTTCGTACAGTTTATCTTCATGTGGAAAGGACATTATTGGCCATACAGTTTAGCATCATGTGGTTAGGACTGATGAATTTCCCTATGCAAGCCTGATATATATGCAGGGAGAGGGTAATTATTGATTTTGATTGGTGGTAGGACTAGGATATAGAATCCAGATTTCACTATGTATCTTGTGAGGTCAAGAATCAAGACATATGTAGTTCCAAGGACTCCCTATGCTAGTCTGACCTGTGAACGAAGATGGGGTAATTTTATACCAGACTCTCAAGATGACAGGCTTACTATACTACTCTATTATTTATCTAAATGAGGGAAATATTAACCACCATTTCTAATCTCACGTGAGTTATACTCGATGTGAGATACAAGGAGTGAAAAGGAGTTCTCTTGTAGTATAGGGGAAATAGAGGATATAATAGAGGAATTCCATGGCATGTGATAGATGGACCAAGACTTAGGGTCAATGTGTCTCTTCCTATCCCATTAATGAATAGGAATCAAGCAGCATGTAGTTCTATAAAAGGCCTTCCCTGCATAAGATCAGGCCATATGTAAGGAGGGGTAGCATGTTTTTATATTTCCTTTCATAGATCTAATTCATGCTCAACAAGTCATTGTTTAGGACACAACCATGCAATTTCACATCATGCGATTAGGATGAATATTATAAGTTTAACCTCATGTTGCATGGACGAGTTCATCGTGTAGTTTTACATCATGCGATAAGGATGAAGATACCGAGAATTTTAATGTCATGCAGTATGGATGACTTCATCATTCTTTTTATTTTCATGCGATCAAGACAAAGATGCTAAGTAGTTTTACTTTGTGCATTATGGATGAGTTCAATATTATTACCCAAAAATACTTCTTCAGGAACCTCGCATTGGTGGGATCTGTGGTGATATATCCATCCATTGAAATTAATGAATATTCTTCATTAGAGTAATCCTTGTTTATAACATATGACCCTCATCATTTTGGTTCCAAATTTGGAGGTTTCTTCCTGAGTATCATCAGGGTTCTGAGGACCAACACCATTTCTCCTTTGAAGAAGGACTGTAGGTATACCTTTTTATTGAAGGCTCGTGTAATCTGGTTCTAGTAAACTTAAAAATGGTGCAAAGTTTGTAATATTGTCTCATCCAACCAATCCAACTCATCAAACCATTTTTGGGATTGTTCATCTGTAGATAGTTGATCACAGATAGTGACATGGAGTGATGGAAGTGGAATTTCAATGGAAAAAACTACCTCCATATCGTATACTAATGAGTACGGGGTTTCCTGGGCGGTGGTGTGGGTCATGGTTAGATAATCCCATAGAGTATGGATGAGCTTGTCTAGCCATGGTTTCTTATCCTTGTCTACCATATTTTTTGAAAGCCTCTATCTATTCATTGGCAATTACATGGTAGAGGGATGAGTAGTTGGCTTTGATACCATACTCTGGGTAGAGTTTGTTCAACTCAAGAGAGTAGAAATTGGTGCTATTTTCCATTAGTATTGTGTGAGGTACACCAAACCTAGTGATGATATTGGATTTCAAAAAGATGACAATTCTTTTTTCTCCAACTTCTTTAAGGGGTACAACTTCTTCACATTTATAAAAGAAATCGATTATTGTGAGAATATATTTGAATTATCTAGACATGGTAGGAGTGTATGGTCCCATGATGTCCATTCCCCATATGGAAAATGGCCAGGAGTACTTGGATACGTGAAGTAATTATAGGTGATGGTGGATGAAATCTTCATGAATTTGGTAGGAATGACACCTTTTTATGAAATCGTCATAATCCTGTATCATGTTGGGCCAATAGTATCCAATCCTTCAAATTTTATGAGAGAGCTTGGATTTTAATTGATGCGCTCCACAAGTTCTAGTATGCACTTCATGATGACAGTGATCTCTTCTCCATCGATGCACATAATAAGGACTCCATCAAGGAATCTCTTATAGAGAACATTTCATTGATTTGTACTATCATACAACATGAAATTGATTGCTCTTATTTATTTTTGTTCCCTTCTAGCTCTATCTGGTGGGAGTTCTACTTTTTTAAGATAGTACACAATGGGAGTCATCTAGCCATTGGTAGGACCATGCAGCTCAGATATGAGACTGATCTCATTAATTTCTCCCATGTTGTCTTGAATTTATGGTGAAACCATCTAGTGGTGGGTAATAATGATGACTGTTTCATTCCGATTTCGGTTGGCCTGAGTCATGGATTCATTTTACAATGCACTATCTTGCACATTTTGTGACCAAGGGACATAAGTCAATGTCATATCTAACAATAATTCTACCCTAAATTCTGGTACATGGTTTATCAAATGTATTAACTCTTCTTTCTTGATAGCATAGTCACAATTGACTTTCTTGATGACCAGTTCTGAATCACCTTTTATCTTTAGGTGTTCGGATTGTGTTTGGAGTTCTAGCTCAAGGCCTACAATGAGGGCCTGGTACTCTGCTTCATTGTTCATGCATCCTTCTGATTGTAGGAAGGAATATGGAAGAACTAATTTGTCTGGGGATATGAGTATGAATCCCATATCTACTTTTTTGAACTCGAGGTCTTCCATTCTTTTTCCCATCAGGCTTTTAGAGGCATCGTAAAAGTGAATTTCCCACATCTAGGAGTTCTCTTAAATAGATAACACTTACTCATCGGGTATCTCAACATATAATGGGGCCACCTCTATTGAGGGATAATCTAATAGTAAATCTACTAATTCCTAGACTTTGATGGATTTATACGGTATGAACCATATATCGAATTGTTGCAGGATGACCGCCCACCGTGACAAACATCCAGTTAACATTGGACAGTTGAGAATATACTTGAGCGGGTTACTATGTGAGACAAAATGGACTTCATGGTACTGAAAGTAATGTCTTAGCTTTTGGACCACAAATATTAATGGAAGGAGACTCTTCTCGATATTCAAATAATGAGTCTCAACATCAATCATGGTTCAGATGAGATAATAGAGACTATTTTAACTACCGACATCATTCTTTTATGTAAGGAAGGTTCCTAGGGATCACTCCAATGTAGTTACATATAAAATGAGTGGTCTTCCTTCGATGGGCTGCATTATCACTGGTGGACTAAAGAGGTATTTTTTGATATTATTTAATGATTCCTGACCTTCATCAGTCCATTGATATTCTACCCCTTTCTTCATTAACTTGGTGAACGGATAACACTTTCCTATGAGGTTGGCTATGTAGCATTGAATGTAGGCCATGTGTACTTGGATTCCTCTCAACTCATTGAGGATTTAAGGTGGTGAAATTCCTAGGATGACCTTTTTCTTTTCAGGGTCGACTTCAATTCCATAGTGGCGTACGATGAAGCTAGGGAATTTCCTTAAGGTGACGCTGAAAGTACATTTCAGGGTGGTCATTTTTAGACTATGTTGTCATAATTTATTGAAGACGATTTCAAGATTTTCCAGATGATCTGAGCACTGTCATGATTTAACCACTAGATTATCAACATATTATTCAATTAAATTTCCCAGGAAGGATTTGAAAATGCAGTTCATGATGTGCTGATATGTGGAACTAACATTTTTCAAATTTAAAGGCATCATCTTGTAGAAAAACACTCCATGAGAAGCTTTAAAGGCGGTGACTTCTTCATCTTATTATTCCATTCCAATATAGTTATATCTTAGATAACTATTAATGAAAGAGGGAACCTTATATCCAATAGTTTCATCGATCAACAATTCTATGATTGAGATTGTGAAATCATCTTTTGGGCAATGCTGATTGAGGTCCCTAAAATTGATGCATATCCTGATCTTCTTGATTTTCTTCTTTACTGGGGAATTTTTTTCTAGCCATATGGGATATTGTACCTCCCAAATGAAGTTATCTCTACTGAGGTTTTCAAATTCAGCCTCTATTTTGGCATCATGTGTCGGGTGCGTCCTTCTAGCGGCTTTCTTGTAACCACTATGTTCTTATGGAAAGCCCAGGGGGGTGAGTGGATACCTCTGGATCGAGACCTGGAATTTATTTATAATTATAGGTGAAAAAATCTTGATTCGACCTCAGTAATGAGGTGTGTACCTCTTTCTCTTCAAAAGGCATGATTGCACTAACCATAGTGGGTTTTGGGTCCTCTTCCATACCCAAGTTGATTTTCTTGAGTTCATCAATGGTTGAAGAGATGCATTCCTCAAATGATAGAGGGGAATCCCTCAAGTCCTCTTCTTCTTCCTATAAATCCTCATAATTTTATTCTTCATCTTCTAATGGGGAAATAATCCTTGAAATTATTGATCTAGGGTTGAGAGAAGAATTTCAATTTTGGTGATTGGGAGGAGAATCTATATTTTCTACCTTGTACATTGGCAAGGTATTCTCTAGAGAAGATGTAGTGAGGGGTAAAATAGTTTCCTCATATTTTTTTGAGTGAAGAGATGATTTCTTCTACCTCAGTGGGTAAGGCAGGATTTTTTTGGGGCTTTTGATGATAGTTTGGGTGCATTTTCATCGAAATCCCCACCAATATCTTGGGAGTCAGGGAGATTTTCAACATCATTAGGCTCAACATCCATAACTGAAATCAAGAGGACTACTAGATACACATCTATATTTGGACTTTTTCTTTTATTTTGATTGATGGGAATTATATATTCTTCCCCGAGATTCTTGAGGGGATCAGTGGGAATCATTTCCAAGCTGTTTGGGATAGCGATCCAATCAATTTTGTTAGCCGAGGTTTGTTTCCCCTTTGATCCATAGAACCTCACATCGATATAGTGTGACTTTCAAGACTCGAATGGGGCCTTATCGACATGAAGGGTACCAATCTACCAAATAATTCTATATTTGAGGCAATGATGGTAAGATGAAGGGATTTCTGCCTGTTGATGTAGCCAGGGCCTTCCTAGTAGGGCGTTGAAGGCCATATTATTTCAGACCACCATAAATTCTAGGTGATCTATGAGGTCACCGAACTAGGTTTCAATGTTTATTTGGCCAAATGACTTCTGCTTGCTTTTTTCATAGCGCAGCAGGTTCATGGTGCAGGGTGTCAAATCATCCACATTACAGCCCATCTAGAGAAGTGTCCACAATGGGAGGAGATTAACCCCAGATCCATTTTCAATGAAGAAATTTCAGATATCAATGCCATTTGTTATTCCAGACACATATAATAATTTTATGTGTCCTTTCATGATGGCATCTTCATCTTGATCTTTAAAGGAGATAACTACATTTCATTCTATAGAATTGATCATTGTTAATTAGACATTAGCAGTGACAACTTCATCTTGTAACTCCTTGGGACTTAGTAATGCTTTGACGAGTGATTCCCTAAGATATTCAAATAGATTCAGTGCATCTATGATTGAGAGCTTAGCTAGTAATAAAGCTAACTATTTCAGAATTTTATATTTCTCATCTAAAGGCTAATGGTTCCCAGCTTGGGGATGCTCTTTCACAGGAACTTTAGGGGCTTGACCATTTGATGAATACTGGTTGACCTTTGGGGTCAAAGCCAGAGGATCTTTCGTTCTTTGTGGATTGGACCAGGAAGATCTTCTCACATGCCAAGGGAAATTAGTCATCTGTTATTCCTCTGATGGGTATTATAGAAGGATTACACTAGGGTGGCTCCTCATGGAGGGAGTATAATTTTCTTTTCCCTGTTGGATTTGTTGGAGGGTCCTTCTGTGGGGTTCTTCAATACTAATGGTTTGGGTGGGGGTGTGTCCATAAACATGATTTTTTCCATGGCTATATCTCCCTTGATATCCTTGAATTATACAGATTCTTTCTACGACTCCCTAGTTGAGTGAGGGGAATTCTAGTTGATAACCATACTCATCGTTAGAGAAGGGATCCCTCAAATTGATGACATTGACATAGCCAAAAATCAGCTCCTTTTCTGATGATGACTTTTCCTCATCATCTACCTTCAGTGGTGTTGTTTGGTGGGGTGGTTCCCATGTGTTCATATATTTTGGCATGAAATATGAGAGAGTCAAATCCAACATCGGATTTGGTGAAAGTTCATGTTCTTGCACTTTCTTTTCGCCCTCTATATTGGACTTCTTTCTAGGAGGCTAACCTTTGGAGGATTATGGGGCCGAGGATGTCAGATGTGTTACTTTTGGAGTTGTTGGAGGCACAATAGGTTTCTTTAAATTCAATTTAAGGACACCATGGGCCCAATTTATTGTTTTATGAGACATCTAATTATAAAAAATTTCTCCTTTTTGTTAAAAAATTATTTCCATTCCCCCCTCTTCATCTAGATCAGTGGTGGAGACATACACCACTTGTGCTGGAAGTGGTCACAACTTGACTTGTCCAAAATATATCATCTTTTTCAGAAGGTACTTGAAGAAAAAATACACCTGGATATTGTGTCCTAATATTTGATAGAAGGGATAGCAATTTGGCTGGTCATCAAGACCTATTTCATCAGTCCTCTTTGGCTCTGGTAGTCGAAGCAAATAGAAATTTATAGAGGCTATGAAGTAACCTCGGACTTGGTCTTCTCATAATTATTAGAATTTATTTCTACATTCCTCAAATTTATTTCTTTTGATCCCCCTATGCTCAACTTAATGGGGAGGGGTGGCTACTGATGTCCAGAGGGCCCTGCACAGTTTGGTGGGGCCCTTGGAGCTTGAGCTGGTGTAGGGGGTGGCTTAGGCATGAAAAAAGCTTCTTCAACTCTTCCTGATATTTTTACAAGGGATGAAGGGACTACTCGAGACTTGATATTATTCTGTTGAATGTAATCTTCTATCCTTTGAGCGATGGTGGAGAAGTCCCAGAACCCATTGGTGTATTTTACTAGAATAAGTGGTGTTTGTAGCTCATCACAGAGATTATCAATGCACATTGATAATATCTCCTCTTGGGGGAGTGGTCGGTTCATGGAGTAAGTCATACCTTTCCATCTTATAATGAAGTTTGAGACTCTTTCATTCTATCACTATTTTTAGTTCATGAGATTGCTAATTGTTGTTTTGGGAAATGTTGAGTGGAACTGGAATAGTAAATGGCATCAGAGATCCTCCCATCCTATTATTTAATTACCATGAAAACTGGTGTACAACACAAAGGATGAATCTAGAATGGTTTTTAAAAAGTATTTGATATTCAAAACTTATTATTAATCTGGGGTTCCCATCATGGGATCATAATAAGAAGAGTAGTGCATTAGATACTACTTCAGGTCCCCTAAACCATTGAACTCTAGGAACATGGGGTTCTCAAAATTTGGCAGTGGTGAGACATTTCTCACCTAGTCAAGGTAGGGTTTCCATTCTAGTTGTATCAGAGAATGCCATCCTTACATTTACTTCATTCAAGTCTTCAATAAATAGATGGTATTTAGAAGCCCTTGATGCATGTCCAATTGGAACTGAGCATAAACTGGTGTAGTAGGGGTCAAAATTGTATATTCCAGTGTTGTTGGAATTTGAGGCAGATACCCATTTGGGGGAATCCATTGTGGATTCATCTGAATCTATTCTAGTTGCTTCCCCTATGGAGGGAAATCTTGATATCCAGTTAGAATTGGGTTTA
The DNA here is from genome assembly GCA_963277665.1 of Viscum album. NCBI lineage: Eukaryota > Viridiplantae > Streptophyta > Magnoliopsida > Santalales > Viscaceae > Viscum > Viscum album. The sequence continues at coordinate 1,640,881,977 of OY728163.1, read as the reverse complement.
GATAGACTGATGGTCCCGACACAACCTTGAATGAGTTTTCTAGCCTTTCTACATCTATTAGGATGAGCTTGTGAGTTATAGGTACATCTGATGGAAGTGTGTATTAATGCTCCACCTGAGGGACATAACTAGCAGGACAAATTTCTCTTAGCATCTCAATTTTCATTCGCCTTATCTCTTTCATTACCTTCTCTAATTGAGAGAATCTACCCTCAAGTGTGCTAGAATCATTTCACAAGGAGGAGGGGGTGGGTCATAGTCCTTGATATTATTATTCTCCTTATTGAGGATTTTCATGGGAGGTAATGGTGGATTAACTGAGGGGGAACCCAAATTTAAGGCAACTCTTTGGTTTCTGGTGTGCACACATCCAAGCTCAGTGTGGACCGTCATCAGGAGGAAACCCTCTTCTCTTGTTTCCTAATTAATTATATTATCTTTAGAGAGGTTTTTGGGGATTATTTACACAACATTCACTAATGCATACCAAATTTGGGGTGGCATACCAAGTGCTAAATGTTAGGAGATCTTGTTGCATCCTTTGTTGGATCTTCTCTGGTCATTCCATGATGCTATCAGGGTTTCTTAGCGAATATTGACTCGAAGAGAGCCCTAATATGACCTTGCTGCACACCTCTGTTTTTCGGGTTGTGAGTCACATGATGGGATGGAATGGGTAACCCCTATATCCATTTTTCTTCCAAGTTAAAAGAATATATACATCCTTTTGGAAGTAATTTGAGGTAAAAATTCCCCCATCCCTATGGGTTGGGGTTGCTCCCGTTCTTCTATTAATGTGACTTGGCCCAGATTTTCTAGTTTGACAGGGAAATATTTTGTTAAAAATTACCCCAGCCCTATGCGATAGGGTTTATCCCATATTATGGAGGCTGCTACTACTATTGATGCCTTCTTGATCTCACACATTCCCATGTAGGTGTGAGCTGGATATGGGGTCGGGTCTTTATGTGAATTGTTTCCCCCAAGGACATGAGCAGTTATCGTTGATTGGATTCCATTAGATGAAAGGCCTACTAGATGTTCTTGGTGGCCTAGTTTAGGAGCTTCTCGATGGATTTCTCTCATCAGGCCTGAAACTTTAGAGACTTACTCAAGGCTGGTTCTTGTCGAGTATTCCGCTTTTCCTGAGCAGGGACTTCATTTGACTGATGTATGGGTATGATGACATTGAAGGATGTCATTTCCAGTGGGTTCTGCTAGAAGTCAAGTGAGGTGAATTGTAGAGATCCATGTTCTCCCCATCCCCAGATATGTACATCAAATAGGGAGTTGCTGATAAGGAAGAAAAACTTATGCAGTGCATGGAGGCTGGCCATCTCAAGGTCTTTCTTTCACCTTTCTGATAGTTTTCACCATGTAGACTGAAGGGCTTCCAGGTAAATTTGATGATTAATCTCTACCAGGACATTAACATGGTCTGAATACCCATCTTTGGTCCAAAACCTTTCTCTTAACTGGAAGAGAGTCGTCCAAATATTGAGGTGAATTTTATGAATATATTCTTCTAACAATTCTCTTGGTATGCTGAACTGAGAAGTGGTCATGGGATAATACATCAATGGTATGTCATCCTTAGATAGTTTTTTTCTCATAATAAACAAATATTTTTGTTGTTCCTCATTGGACTCTTCTTTTTTATTTTCCCAGTTTGACTTCTCCTTAATGATTTCTTTCCAAGCAGCGGAGTTGGTAGGAGTCTCGTTGACATGCGAATGACATGAGGGTGGCTCAGAAGATGATCGTAGCCCCACACCATCTTGTGGTTGATAAGGGACATCTCTTTTCAAGGAGAGATTATCCAACATGTTGTATTACATTTTTACATGTGACTCAATATAGGAGGGCTTTCTTGAATATGACCTAACGAGGGGAGGACCTTTTCGTGACATACATTTTGACTATGGGGAGGACCTTAGTAGTCGGTGTCGTGGTGGCCAGGACTACCATCACAGCTTAGTGTCTATCCATAGATAGGCATTCCAAATCATATACACTGGGGAGGACCTTAAGGATGGACCACATCAAAGGGAGGACCTTCTTGCTACTTGGTATCATTGAGGGGAGGACCTTCACAATGATTACTATCACAGAGAGGACTACTATTATAGTTCTGGCTACAGGGAGAGTATTTTCAGTGTACATTCTAGGGAGGGCCTTCCTGATATACTATAATAAGGGGAGGACCTTTTCATTTCTTGATGTCACTAAGGGGAGGGCCTTCGTAGAGACTACCATCTTGGTGAGGACTACCATCACAGTTTTATATTCGACTATAGGGAGAAGCGTATCTGCGGCGTATACCCTAGGGAGGACTATTAGGGTGGATGAAAACAATGTGAGGACCTTATTTCTATTTTATCTTTTGGTAAAGGGGAGGGATACCCTAACATGAATCAGGAGATAAAATCTTATGATCGATCGTTTATGGCCCACAGGGTAAGCCCCCACAGGTGCTCTTGACAGGACCTTCAGAGTTGCTTGTAGTGATATTTTGGAGAGGAACTTTGCAAATACTACTCCCACTTCTATAATTTGATAATGGAGTAATAGGATCTTGGGTCTCTATTGATATATGTTTGATGACATCAATAATTCTAGCTTCTAGCATAATAGAATCATGGGTATGCTCTTCATTTTTCGGTTTCCTTTGGTGTGTTTCATTTTTGTGTGCTCTCTTGGGGGAAACTGGGGCCAATTGTTGTTGGTAATGTACTTTATTGATGGGAGCCAATTTTTTTGGTTATCATGATGTCTTTGTGATATGATAAAGAACATCTTATGTTTTGGTTGGGATATAAGTCTGCCTCGGAGCGGCCACCATGTTGAACCGGTGTCCCCCAGTTGGAACGAGTATTTGTTCCTGATCTGGTTGTCCTTATATCATAAAATATGGTCATCAACCCTCATAGAATAGATTATGGATAAAGTTGTACTCAAGAGTGATTATCAGATTTGGTGAATAAATCATCCCACCCAGGGAGATCGGGTCATGGGCCCGACTCCTCACTTTTTTCGCCGACGCAATGACATCTTGACACGTCTGAAGAATATAGTCTGGGATCGAAGTCAGATCCTCAATCATGACCAATATGTATTGAGATATTTCTTCCTCTAGAATAGGTATAAATTCCCATTATGATGTTGGAGCAAGATTTTGTGCCTGCTCTAGTCCTCTAGGGGTTTCTAGTGGGTACTGGCAGTTCTCTTATGCCGAGATAGAGGAATGAGTCTGATATCAGTTGTCTTCTCCAGTTGCCACCATATTTGGATGGTGGGATTTATATTTTCAAGCAGGAATATGACTATACTCATTTTCTACTATATTTTTCTCACAGTATTGATTTTAATTTTTAGGGATTTAACTTTGTTCAAGTTTTCTTTCCACCATATTTGGCTAGTGGGATTTATTACGGTAGGTAGGAATTTTCATCTTCCTATGAATTGCCACCATATTTGAATGGTGGGATTCATATGCATTGATATTTTTAGTTGACTACCCATGGTTTTCCTCCCTATTTGTATGATGGGATTCATGTGTGTCAGTAGGGATTTTTTCCTACTTATTGTTGGGTGCCATCCTATTTGGATGACGAGCTTCCTGCACATTGGAAGAGATTTATATCTGCCAATAATTTTCTTCTTTGCCTGCATGATGGGATGAATAAGAACTATTAGGAATATGAATTTTCTCATATTGTTCCACCCTATTTCCATGGTGGGATTCATAGGAGTGAGCTTGGATATGTATTCTCTTGTAAAGTTTTGCCATATTTCTGTGTCGGACTTTAGCAGGAGGGGAAAAATTGTATGCATTCCCATTATATGCCACCACATTTTGTTTGATGGACTCTCTACTAAAGAACCATGACGATAACCTTCTCCTGATCATGCATTTTCCACCCTCGACGAGCAGCCTGAGGGGCCCATGTCCATTGGACTTTAATAGGTTCCCTCGTCATAGAATCCTCTCCAGAACGAGGATATCGGGTGGTATTCAATTGGTGGTGATGTCCTCCAGTAGGAGCCCTTGAGTGGGGTTCCTAGGCATATAGGATGAAATAATTGGTGTCTAATTCATCTTCCTCCTTAAGATATGGGAGGAACTCATTGACACACTCTAGGGACAGGCTCCCAAAGCGATTGGAGACAACCAATGGGGTCAACCTATGCTAGGATTCTGGTCGCAGATAAGGAGGCAGTTGGCAAGATTTCACCGATTACAGGGCCTGTCTTGCAACCTCCACTATAGGGAGAGTAATGTTTTAGTGATACTAATTGATTATCATGTTGGAGACCCAGCATTGAATACGCCGTGTAGGCGAGGGAGTCATGTTCTTTTTTGGGGACCCGACTACCTGGGTGGTCGCTGACATGCGTGTCTGAGCAATTTGTTGAGATTCCATTTGGATCTAAGAAAGTTCTGTGAAATGCTTGCAATATATATATATATATGACATATACATACAACGAAACACTTTCAAAGTAGAATCTAATGTTCATATGAATAATTGATAATCTTGTTTTCCCCTCTTCCTTTTTGGATGAAAAGATCTTATGGTGGGATAAATTCTTCAATTTGGTTAAGGATTCACGTTAGGTTCACCATTTTTTTTTCATCCCGATTCGTGTCATACCAGGGTGGATGGAATGGACTGACGTATAATAGTTGATTTATTTATGATATAGAGTTTCATGTAGGTTACACCATTTCCTTTCAACACGATTCATGTTGTGACCCTTTTTGGTGGGTGAAATGGTCACATCAAGACTGGGCATTATGTAATTTTTATATTGAAAAGGAGGTGCCACAACAGAATGGTCTGGGTGAGTGATTGCAAGGAGTTGAGTATGTGTGCAATTGGACCACATCAGGTACGATTTCCTTGTGTAACGTCCCAGTTTCAGAAGCCACCCAGAGGCACCCCGTACCTAGTTGGTCACATGGCCTCATGCACATTTCCCCAAATGACAGAGGCTACCGACTAGCAGCGAGGTCCTTGGGTGTGATAGTGGGGAAACTATGCCCTCATTGGCAGAGTACACAGCAGAATAAAAGTAAACATGCAATAGAGGAAGCAGTAATAACCAACAATATAAACAACGGAAGACTAAATCAACAAACCGGAGCACATATGTATATATATAAAATGATGCATGATACATAACTAGGAAAGTATCCAAACAAGTCACAATGCTGGAAAACACTATAGTACCAAAACAAGTATAAAAGAAAAGTAAACAGCTCCTTAGCATCGCAAGCCAAAGCTTGGTCCCATGCTCCCCTGATCCCAGCAATCAAGTTCCAGAAGTCGAAGGGAGCTTTCCCTTTTCTATACCTGCAACAACATAGTCTTCTTGGGCCCAAAAGCATAGCCCAAATAGGGTGTGAGATAAAATCCTAGTAGGCATTCACCTGAAGATCTGTGCCTAACAGTCAGTGAGTATATGGTAGGTAAAAGTAAAATAACCAGTAAACAAGATGATACATAGCAGAAAACAAACCACAACCAAACAACAGCAGTGAAACAAACAGCTAAGAAGCTGGAAACCCTCTATGAAGTACTCGCAGCCATTCCCTCCGGTCCTATCCAAGAAGTACCACAACCCTCTGGGCAGTGCACTCAGCCTAACCCCTCTGGCTTGGTCATACAAATTTATGAGACTCTCTGGAGAATCTCAATCGGTCAATTCCCCTTATAGTCTAGGGTAGTCAGGGACTCTCTTGAGGAAGATCACGCGATCTAACCCTCTTAGCCCCAAGGTCTTGAGACTCTATGCGGAAGCTATCTCAGTCAATTCATCCTATACCCTCAGGTATACCACAAACTCTTTGAGGAAGCTCACTCGGTCAATTCCTCCTCTAGCCTAGGAAGGTTCTTAAAAAGATTAAAACAAGATAAGACTCTATGAGGAAGCGCACTCGGTCTACCTTCCTGTAGTCTATAAAATCCAAGACTCTCTGGGAGCTCACTCGGTCCATCCCCTCTATAGTCTATAATGTCTAAGACACTCTGGGAAGCTCACTCGATCTATCCCTTATAGTCTATAGCACCAGGTTCTCTCAACCCCGTGCCAGTCAGTGCATAATAATTTTATAAGGCCAAATTACACCTATAGAGCTACTTGGATAACCAAATTACACCTATAGAGCTACTTAGCTAAACAGTCTACAAGGAAACAAGCATGTCATGAATTCCACCTCAACCTATAATTGCAAGGCATGAAAATAGGTGTAGTAGATAAAGGTAAACGAGACCCCAGGTCGTAAACAGATCAAACCAAGGGAGAAATACATCCAAGAACAACAAATTATCCTCTAACAAGGTCAATTTACCTCTAAAAAATCATGTAGGCATGGAAGGAAAACAACAAGGGCAAAAAGGGTAACACATGATACCCCATTCACGAGTATCGGTGGAAATTCGTACATAAAACTCAGAGACTCTGAATGGTAAGGCACAAACCACCTACCTAGATCCTAGAAGATTGATATACTTGAACCACGATGGCTGATTCTCCCTAGAACGTCATAGATCTGAGAAAACGCACAAAACGTTCAACCTTAGATAACTTGAGAAAGGGAAAGAATTGGAAAACAAGGTTCAAGCAGAAGGAAGAACTCACCGCTGCGCTTCCAAATCAATCGACCATGCCCTAATATGAGAACAGATGGAGAGGCGGGAGATCAGGGAAGATTCAGCTGTACGAGTTTCTCTCAGACAAACCAGACCTAGAATAAGACAAATATCGCGATGAGGCGTGACCCCAGTCCGTTTAGTAAAAAAAAGAAAAGTTCATGACATGTATTTTTAAAGTACACGACGTATAGTGGGTCTTTCCGTACTCCACTAAAGTCAGCCTCCTCATCACCCCTACACACCGTGTGTGTGGCCCAAGCATGGACAACACATGGATTTGAGTCGGAGAAGAGTACACGGCGTGTACTTTGAAAATTTCCAGAAACTCCAAAAATTCTTAAAAACTCCAAAAAAGGAAAAACATACCTGAAACAAAGATTCGGTTTCTTAAAAACTTCCCCCTAAAAGAAATTCATCCCCGAATCTCCCTCAAGAGGTGTAGAAGAAGAAACCCCGAACAACTCCGGCCACTGCAATTGAACCTCAGCCTCCCTCTCCCAAGTCCCGTCCTGTACTCGCCCGTGCTGCCATAGCACTCGTACCAGAGGAACAAACTAGCCTCATAGAACCTTCGTAATGCGATCGACAATCTAGATAGGATTCTCCTCAAACGACGCATCCGCTTCAAGATCAACCTCCTCAGGTTGGAAAACATGAGATGGGTATGAGAAGTAACGTCGGAGCTGAGAGACGTGGAAGACGTCGTGCATAGCCTGGTACCTCTGAGGTAGTTGAAACTGATAGGAAACCGGACCAACTCTCTCCAATACCTCAAATGGTCTGATGTACCACGGTGAAAGCTTACCCTGTCTCCAAATCCTCTTGTGTCCCAACCTCGGTGCGACACACAGGAAAACCTTATCTCTGACCTCGAACACCAGAGGTCATCTCCGCTGATCTGCATAAGACTTCTGTCGAGACTGTGCTGTAGCCATCATCTTCCGAATCAACTCTATCTGATCTGAGGTATCCTGGACAAGACGAGGTCCTAGAAAAGATGCCTCTCCTGCCTCCAACCAGCATAAGGGTGATCAGAATGGCCTACCGTACAAGTCCTCGTATGGTTCCATCTGAATGGTCGCTTGAAAACTATTATTGTAGGCGAACTCCACAAGAGGTATATGCTTCTCCCAAGAACCGATGAAGTCTAGAATGCAAGCTCAAAGCATATCCTCAAGTGCCTGGATCGTGCGCTCGGACTGACCATCAGTGTAGGGATGGTATGCTGTACTCAAGAGTACCTGTGTACCCAAAGCATTCTGAAGTCCCTACCAAAACTGAGAGGTAAAGCGCGCATCCCTATCTGAAACAATGGAGTGTGGGACTCCATGTAGATGTATAACCTCTTAGATGTACAGTCATCCCAGATCATCAACACTGAAGGTTTCCTTGATCGGAAAGAAGTTTTCTACCTTCGTAATCCTGTCAATGATGACCCAAACAACATCACTTCCCTGAGGTGACCTCGATAACCCGGTCATGAATTCCATTGCGACATCGTTCCACTTCCACTCCGGAATGGGTAACTGCTGTAAAAGCCCTGCTGGTCACTGATGCTCTGCTTTCACCTGCTGACAAGTAGAACATCTCATGAAAAAACCAACAACATCTCTCTTCATACCTGGACACCAATACTGGAGATGAAGATCTCGATACATTTTGGTGATTCCAGGATGAACTGCCCAAACAGAGGAATGAAAATCCTACATCAGCTCCTCGCGTATGTCTGCTGGCACCCATACACGTCCCTGGAAACACAATATCTCATCCTCGCCCACTATCCATCTAGGAAGAGGGTCCCCTCCTGACACACTCTCCCGCAGGACTAAGGACTATGAGTCTGATAGCTACCTCATTCATACCCGATCAAGAAGTGTAGAGGTAATAGCCATAGAAGATAGGACAGTATATCCCTGCCTATCGTGCACCTCTAAATGCATCTCAGAGAATAGAGCCATAAGCTGCCACTCACTTCTGGCCTCCTGAACTACTTAAATCTGAGTTCTTCTACTCAACGCATCTGCCGCTGCATTTCCCTTTCCCGGCGTATAGGCGAGCTTGAAGTCAAAGGATTGAAGATACTCGACCCACCTGCGCTGTCAAAGATTCATATCACACTGAGTGAAGATGTAATTGAGACTCTTGTGGTCGGTGAAAACCAAAAATTGCTCTCCCAGAAGATAGTGTCTCCAAAAACGTAAGGCATGAACAACTGTTGCCAACTCCAGATCGTGCGTCGGGTAGTTCCTCTCGTGTGGCCTAAACTGCCGAGACCTGTAAGCAATGAATCCATCTCCCTGCATAAGCATAGCTCCTAGACCGATAACTAAAGCATCACAGTAAATTGTGTAGCTCTTTCCCGGCTCTGGCAAGACTAGTATCGGTGCTGACGTCAACCTCCCCTTCAGCTCCTCAAAGGATGACTCACAAGAATATGACCATAAAAACTTCACTCCCTTCTTGTTCAAACCTATCAACGGTGCTTCCAGGTGCGAGAAGTCCTGAATGAAGCATCTGTAGTATCCAGCCAGCCCTAGGAAACTCCGCTCCTCAAAGATGTTCTTTGGATGCTCCTAGGAAACTACAACTCTCACTTTCTCTGGGTCCACAAATACTCCAACCTCTGAGATGACGTGACCCAAGAAGTGAATTTGATCCATCCAAAAGTGGCACTTAGAGAGATTAGTATATAGACGATGCTCTCTTAGTGTACTCAGAACGATCTCAAGATGTGTGGCATGGGCGTTTCAAGTGTGAGAGTACACCAAGATATCGTCCACGAAGACCACAAAAAAGGAGTCCAAGTACGGATGGAACACTTGGTTCATCAGTGCCATAAACACTGTAGGCGCATTCGTGAGACCGAACGGCATGACTGTATACTCTAATAGACCATACCTTCTCTTGAAAGCTGTCAGAGGTATATCTAATGATCTAACATTCAACTGATGATAACCGGACCTCAAATCGATCTTTGAGAACACCCGGTCTCCTTGTAGCTGATCAAAGATGTCACCGATCCTTGGAAAGGGATATCGGTTCTTGACCGTCAACTGGTTCAGCTTCCAATAATCCACACAAAGCCAAAGGGTACCGTCTACCTTATTTGAAAACAGTACAGGAGAAACCCATGGAGAAGTTCTGGGTCCGATGAAACCCTTCGCCTACAACACCTCCAACTGATTCTTGAGCTACTGCAACTCAGGTGTATCCATCCTATAAGGAGGAATGGACACTGGTGCCACTCCTAGCACGAGCTCAATCGAGAAGTCTACCTCACGCTCCAGAGGTAAACCTGAAAAGTCATCTGGAAAGACATCGCTGAAACGATTCACCACTGGGGGACAGTCTATATGTGAAGTCCCCTGGTCATACAGATAAAGACTGGAAATCTGGGATGTAACTTCCCCTAGCCCATGATGCTCTGGCCCGACTCTACCCTCCTGGACATCCCACTCACCTCTATGAAGGAAAGATCTGCCCTCTGGTGATATGAAACACACCCTATGGTGATAGCAATCAACGTCTACCTGGAAGGTAACCAACCAGTCCATACTGAGAATGAATTCATAGCCCGTCATCTCTAGGACATAGAGGTCCCATAATAAATGAAACCCCGCAACCTCAATAGGGAACTCTCTACACTTTCGTACGCTAGATTTCCTCGTTCCCAATGGTGTGTCAAGAGTTAATAAGTCGGAAGACGAAAAGATACAGAGCCCAAGGCTCTCCACAAACGCAACAGAGATAAAGATATGGGAAGCACCAGTATCGAAAATAGATGAAGATAAAACTGAGGCTACTAAGATCGTAGCTTGAACTGTAGAAGGGATGAGATCCTGCTCCTGATAGGTCTGCTCTATGGTGAAATACTGGCCTGCACTGCGGCCCAGCGCCCCTAGATGACCACTCTGAGCTGATCCAGTCTGCTGTCGCTGATGACCTGGTGACTGACCACCATGGCAATGACCTCCACCTCGGCTCGAACGGCCAGAAGAACTCCAGTTCCCGGACTGGTGGGAAACTGGTGAAGCATCTCCAGAACGTGGGGTCATAGAGGAATCCCTACCACCAGCTGAAGGTGTGAAGATGTGATAGAACTGCTGAAGATGGACCACCTTGCCGCAAGACCGGCACTCCATCGGATCCCTATGGAACTGAGGCCTAGAATGCCCACTCCTACCGCACTGGTAGCATACAACCTGGCTGCCAGAAGACATATCCTGTGAACAACGATCTCCTCAAGAAGACTCTCTACAATGCTTCCTACTATCCGTGGGAGGAACACCAGCTCTGGATGATGAACCGCCCTGGTTCACTGCTCTAGAATCTCTCAGATTGTGCTCAGTGATCAAAGTCTGGTTGACGATGGAGGATATCGAAGTCAACTGGAAGATATTCATCTGGGAACATATCTCCTGCCTGAGATCGTCCTTGAACTTTCTAGCAAGGAACAATTCATCACCTGCTGGGATCATTGTGAAACGCTGCAGCTCAGTGAAACAAGACGATTACTCCATAACCGATAGATTACCCTGCTGCAGAATCATAAACTCCCAGGCTCGATCATCCCTCAGGGTCTCCGGATAAAATTAGTCATAGAAGGTGTGTCAAAACTCATCCCAAGACATATCCTACTGATGCCCTGACCGTGAGATCACCTCTCACCACCTCTTGGCGGTTCCCCAGAGCATATAAGTAGCCAACTTTACCCTTTTCTCTGGAGGGATCTCAAGGTGCTCAAAGATGGTCAGTGTGACCTCTATCCACCACTCTGCAGCCAGAGGTCCTCCATCTCCTAAGAAAGTAGGATGATGCTGCTGCTGGAAAACCCGCGTCAACTCAGCCATCGACGGGGCAGGAGGAGGCGCTCCCTGGAAGGTCTGCATAATCCTCATGAATTCCTCCATGAACTGTGCCTTGGTGCCTACAACGGGTATGACAGCCTATGCCAAGGCTGGCTCGACTGGAGAATCGAAAAGAAGTCCCTGATCAGCCATATCTGGCGTCTGATCGCTGCCTGACGACAGCCGTACAACTGGAGGACATCTCAGAGGCATAGCTCTGAAAGATAAAAAGCACACCTTAGATTAGGATTAACAAAGACTGAAAACAGAGGAGTAAAAAACGGGAACAGGGGAAGAAACTATCAAGTTTTACAAAACACGACTCCAAAGAGTGTATAAAAACTATACGGTGTGTCTTCTTAAGCCATTAACATGGGTGTGTATTCCTGCCCTATAGGTCATGTGACACCTTAAACTACACGGTGTGTTGACCAAACACACGACGTGTACTTGAAGACTATTCCCCTACCCGAGTCTCTTTACACAACTAACTCACACGGCTAAAACTAACCTCAGACTACACGGTGTGTTCCCTTGGGACACGGAGTGTACTAGACACTGACTCGGTGACCCATGTTGGTAGTTACATGGCCATCTACATGGATGGCCTTTACACTGTGTGTTCCGAACAAACACGACATGTATAGGAGAAGGTGACACCGTCCTGTGTTGTTCGTGACACAGCCGGGTACCTGGGAAAGATTACACGGCGTGTTCCGAAAGCAACACGGTGTGTCTACTCGAGATTCCCCGACCCGTGTTGTTGGTGACACGGTCGGGTACACGACTCTAAACTACATGACGTGTACCTTCCATACACAGCGTGTTCCTGTTGTTATTTTCACAACACCGTGTTCCTGCAGACATAGTCAGTAACACGGCCTAAAAACTACACAGCGTGTAACTAGAAAGTACATGCCGTGTATTCTAGGTTTTTCTGGGCAGTAGCTCAGAAACTGCACAGAAGCCTAGAAACATAGAAAACAAGGTAAAGAGGTGCCAAATTCTGATCCGTTAGGGCCCATACTCCCCATGAATCAAAGCTTGGCATCCCCTACAGTCATGTGGAAGAGAAAACAGGATCATGACCACCAATTTCCGATTCAAGAGGGACCATAACACCTCAAGAATAAATATTTGGCATTCATTTAAACAAGTACAATACAAAAAATTCTCTAATAAGCAATAGAGATTTTATCAAGCATCTATCACAACAGCATGCATAATCTACACAACATCTATCACAACAACATGAAATCTCTAATGCACCTTAAATGGCATGCCAAGAATGCATGACATGTGATTTCTACAAGTGCCTATATGATGCATGAGATGGAATACCCTCATCTCATCGGGTTTTGATAGAAATAGAACCGTAATATCAAAACAATAATAGTACAAAGCATGTGAATCACTCTAGGTGAAATCGTATCAACCGTAAAATCTCAAAACCAGAAAATGAAAATAACGAGGTAGTATAGATTTTCCCTGTACACGAGTTAGCTACTCCCGGGCACAGCTCATTACCAAGTACTGAATCCGTCTTATCCCTGGATAATGTCTCCAAATAGTAAGGAAAGAGAAAAGAATTCCTCTGATACCACTTTGTAACGTCTTGGTTCTAGAAGCCACCCAGAGGAGCCCCGTACCTAGTTGGTCACATGGCCTCAAGCACATTTCCCCAAATGCCAGAGGATTCCGACTAGCAGCGAGGGCCTTGGGTGTGATAGTGGGAAACTATGCCCTCATTGGCAGAGTATACAGCAAAAGAAAAGGAAACATGAAATAGCAGAAGCAGTAATAACTAACAATATAAACAACGGAAGACTAAATCAACAAAATGGAGCACATATGTATATATATAAAATGATTCATGATACATAACTAGGAAAGAATCCAAACAAGTCACAATGCTGGAAAACACTATAGTACCAAAAAAAGTACAAAAGAGAAGTAAACAGCTCCCCAGCATCGCAAGCCAAAGCTTGTTCCCATGCTCCCCTGCTCCCAACAATCAAGTTCCAGAAGTCAAAGGGCGCTTTCCCTTGTCTATACCTGTAGCAACATAGTCTTCTTGGGCACAAAATCATGGCCCAAACAGGGTGTGAGATAAAATCCCAGTAGGCATTCACCCGAAGATCTGTGCCTAATAGTCAGTGAGTATATGGTAGGTAAAAGTACAATAAGCAGTAAACAGGATGATACATAGCAGAAAACAAACCACAACCAAACAACAGTAGTGAAACAAATAGCTATGAAGCTGGAAACCCTCTAGAAAGTACTCGTAGCCATTCCCTCTGGTCCTATCCAAGAAGTACCACAACCCTCTGGGCAGTGCACTCAGCCTAACCCCTCTGGATTAGTCATACAAATTTATGAGACTCTTTGGGGAAGCTCACTCGGTCAATTCCCTTTATAGTCAAGGGTACTCAGGGACTCTCTTGTGGAAGATCATGTGGTCTAACCCTCTTAGCCCCAAGGTCTATAGACTCTCTAAGGAAGCTATCTCAGTCAATTCCTCCTATAGCCTCAGGTATACCACAGAATCTCTGAGGAAGCTCACTCGGTCAATTCCCTTTATAGTCAAGGGTACTCAGGGACTCTCTTGTGGAAGATCATGTGGTCTAACCCTCTTAGCCCCAAGGTCTATAGACTCTCTGAGGAAGCTATCTCAGTCAATTCCTCCTATAGCCTCAGGTATACCACAGAATCTCTGAGGAAGCTCACTCGGTAAATTCCTCCTCTAGCCTGGGAAGGTTCTTAAAAAGATTCAAACAAGATACGACTCTCTGAGGAAGAACACTCGGTCTACCCTCCGTTAGTCTATAAAATCCAAGACTTTCTGGGATCCCACTCAGTCCATCCCCTCTGTAGTCTATAATGTCTAAGACTCTCTGGGAAGCTCACTCGGTCTATCCCTTATAGTCTATAGCACTAGGTTCTCTCAGCCCCGTGCCAGTCAGTGCATAATAATGATATAAGGCCAAAGTAAAACTATAGAGCTACTTAGCTAACCAAAGTACAACTATAGAGCTACTTAGCTAAATAGTCTACAATTCAACAAGCATGTCATAAATTCCTCCTCAACCTATAATCACAAGGCATGAAAACAGGTGTAGCAGCCAAAGGTAAACGAGACCCCAGGTCGTAAACAGAACAAAGCAGGGGTGAAATACATCCAAGAACAAAAAATTATCCTCTAACAAGGTCAATTTACCTCTACACAAGCATGCAGGCATGGCAGGAAAACAACAAGGGCAAAAAGGGTAACACGCGATACCCCATTCACGGGTATCGGTGGAAATTCACACATAAAACTCAAAGACTCTAAACGGTAAGGAAAAAACCACCTACCTCGATCCTAGGAGATCAATATACTTGAACCATGACGGATGATTCTCCCTAGAATGTCGTAGATCTGGGAAAACACACAAAACGTTCAACCTTAGATAACTTGAGAAAGGGAAAGAATTGGAAAACAAGGTTCAAGCAGAAGGAAGAACTCACCGTTGCGCTTCCAACGCAATAGACCATGCCCGAATCAGAGAATGGATGGAGAGGCAGGATATCAAGGAAGATTCGGCCGTACGGGTCGCTCTCAGATGAAACAGACCTAGAAGAAGACAAATATTGCGATGAGGCATGACCCTGGTACGTTTAGTAAAAGAAAAGAAAAGTACATGGCATGTATTTTTAAAGTACACGGCGTGTAGTGGGTTTTTCTGTACTCTGCTAAAATAGGCCTCCACGTCACCCCTATACACCATTTGTGTGTCCCGGTCATGGCCAGCACACGGCTTCGAGTCGGAGAAGAGTACACGACATGTACTCAGAAAGTACACGGCGTGTTCTTTGAAAATTTCCAGAAACTCCAAAAATTCTCAAATACTCCAAAAAAGGAAAAACATACCTGAAACGAAGATCCGGGTTCTTACACCTTGGATGGTCTCCAACATGTTTATTCGTGGATCCATAAACACCCTACAATCCTGTAATCCATGACTCATGGACTTACTTTCTAAAGTCAGGTGCTCGTTGGATGAAATTTTTTCCAACGACACTTATGGACTCCATTAGTTGAGAGGATGGGAGGTCAGGCTCATCACATCCTTTTGGGGGTAATTATTTCCTACTCCAGGAATCTCTAATATATTTAAGCAATGTTCATATGTTTATTAATCCTTGGTTATTTCCCTAATAGCATGTCTACGAATTACCCCTGACTCTAAAAACCAATCATGGATATGCATGGATTAGTAATTTATGATACAATTCTAGTTTACACCATATGATGAGGCACTATGAAATTATTTTCATCCATGGAGGATGGGAGTTGCTTAAATATTGGGATCAAACCCCTGATATGGGCTTCTTACATATACTCATAACAGGAATCATAACCCATGTAGTTTGGTGACACTTAACGGGAAACATAACCTTTTAAGGTTGTGTGACAATGACCCATCCATGGAGTTGAACGTTGTGTGGTGAGGAATCCTAGGAAAAGGATTCCTTGTCAAGATTTCAAGTGGGAGTTATACCAAATAGGCCTAGGATTCATAGGAGAGGAATGGTCTCCTAGGTGGATATGGCCCTACTAGGGATATATCCCGGTGATCCCTAAGGTGTTTTGAGAATTGGGTTTGGACCTCAGGGAGGCTTCCTACATATCCCCATTAGTTGGGAATCAAATCCATCATAGCTTGGTTCAAGTTGGGGCTTATACCATAGAGGAGGCCTTTTTGGAAGAGCCGTGTTAGGGATTACTCCTAAAGAGGATTACCTTTTAGGTTGGGGAAATTTTATTGGGACTAACTTCCAAGGAGTCCATCCCTTAAGATTGGGCCTTCAGGCAGATGTCCTATCTATCTTGGTTAGAGAAGGAACCAGGGTTCTTGTAGTTCATTTGGGGATTATACCTAATAGGAGGCCCATATAGAGACAGACTTGGGAATTATACCATAAAAAATAATTGATTAATTGGGGGGGGGGGGGGTCATGATTGGGGTTAACCATTGAAAAGAATCCCCTTTGAGCTTGGGCCATCTGACATGCATCCTACGTATCCTAGTTAGAGTAGGAATTAGAGTTCTTGTAGTTCATGTGGGGTGGTTTGGATGCTTTGATCATCGTTAACCTCTAATACAATGTGATTCATGCTCAGTGTGAGAAAAAAGAGGATATGGTAGATACTTCAGACAACATACCTTACCTTATCGACTGAAGGAAAAGGAGGACAATGGTGGAAGAGGCCAGGGAAATGGATCTACAAGAGAGAGAGAGAGAGGGGATTTGAATGCACCAACTCCCACCCGTGTTGATATCTAGGATAGTCACATGAAAATTTATCCAGACCTATCATGGGATAAGCCTGAGAGGATCAAGAGAACCACCTCTAGTGGAAAGGTTAAGGACTTACCTCAGTAGGAGTTCCCTAAAGCTGGTTCTGGGAAAGGGGAGAGTCATCACTCCTCATCAAAAGGGAAGGAAGACATAATCCCTTTGAGTAATCACTATCCATCATTGAATAGAAAATCCAGTGATTACCTTGTATCCCTATTATGGGGAGGTCCACATTAGTATCTCAAGGTTGGACCCTGGGTTACCATGGGAATGTAGACTTACAAACATTCTGGGGGTCCGCACCATTATAGGGATTACCTACGTGACTCTACTTACCATGGGTATGTAAAATCATAAGGGCGCGCTGATGCCCCACATGGTTTTATCATATGGGTCTAGTGGATCTGGAAGAGTCTATGGCCTAATTTCAGTGGACTGGATAGTGAAGGGGGCATGAATGGCATGATAGGAATGGAAGGATAGGATTTTAACTGGAAGATGAAAAACACAAAGACACCCCATTTCACATATCATTATCCCATACGTTATGGGGGCTTCCCTACATAGCATACTGCCATACAGGGGAAGGGGTCATCTGTGTACCAAAGTGGTACACAGACCTAAATGAGAGATTTCATGTACTAGGGTGGTACGCAGTATTAGGTTCCATCCACATAGTGTGGTGCTATGCGACACATGGTCTTGTCTGCGCAGCGATGCGCTACACAGTTCACTAGACTGAAGGATGGACACTGTGCCTACGGTTCATGGTAATCTCATTCGTGAAGGGGCTATGGTTGGCGGTTAACCAATTAGGTTTTCATCCAATTTATTATTATTTGGTTTCCTTATTTTTATGGTTCGTGGCGGGTTTGTACCTACTGAAAACCATCTGTAGTTCCATACTTCATTAATCGATTTCCTTCGAATTCTTCTATCTATAAATAAAAAATATCTAAAAATATGATCTCCTAAAGCCTTATCCTCTCTTTTTTTTCTTTCATTCCTCTGGGGGTCCTTTTATAGAGTGCTAAGGAAGTTGTATCCATGGGCACATGGAACCTTTTGCGGAAGACCATGGAGGATCATCCGACCTGTGGATGTCTAGGGTAAACTGAGGTTCGTCGTTCTTGGCGACATAAATCACCACCTCAATCCTACGAATGATGTAGTTTTTAGGATGCTGACAGCCTCACCTCATCCATGAACTACTCAATCCACATGGATGGTATGTGGGGACATACTTCTCCATCATATTTTCATTAATGACATAGTTTTAGGTGCCTTGGTTCACTATTTTCATCTCATCTGTGATTGTTTTTATTTTCTGGCCAATGCTTCACATGTCAGCATTTAATAGGGTGTCCGCATACCACTTGGTTCATGGTCTACACCTTCTGTCGAACGTTCCCGGTAGTCCGTACATGACCTTGTTTAGGTTCTTTTCCAAATTTTATTTCTTCAATATTCTCCTCAAATTTTCATTCCCTTATGTATCTCTTTTCTTTATAAAATTTTAGGAAGTATTTTTTTTCCCTTTGTGGATTTTTGAAGACCCTACAATGATGAATGAATTAAAAGATATTATTATTATTCCCATTTAGTTATCCATATATATGATTAACAACCTATACTTTAACCAACTCTTGGACTCACCAAATAAGAGAAGGATGGAGTCTACTAAGAGCTCAAGTGATGGTGACCATGAAGGAAAAAGGATAAATTTTCTTTATGTAATAAATGTCAAAAAATACACACAAGATAATTTCATAAAGGTACAAAAGTATTTTAATGTGTGAAAAATAGGGGCATAGTTCAACGAATTTCCAAGTAAAAGTGAAAAGTTCAATAGAGAGAAATAAATTTCATCCTAGAGATCCATTTATAGTTTGTTTTCTTAAATTTAGAGAACTTGGACATTATCCAAGTCAATAGACTCTTTTAAAGGATAAATCTTTAACTAAGGGAGGAAATATGTTAAAGTAAAAGGGTTAAAATATTTATGTATTGGGATTCTATAAATATGTTGTAGAATTATTTTTATCAATAGTATTTTTGATATAATAATCATGAAACACTTAAGGATTGGGTTAATTTTTAGAATCATATATGTCTTCATCTAAGATTAACTTCAGAGTTATGAATGCCATAATGGGTTAATGATTTTAAGGTAGATTATAAGTTCAAATTATTAGGCACCCCTTTTAGTTTTTATGTGATAAAATTACAATATTATTAAGAGTATTTTAGGATTAATTTATAGTAATATAACCCTTGGGATTAGTATAGGTTTTATTTAAAATTCTATTTAAGGAAAAATGTATTTACATTTTGAGGATATAGGTTTGAAGGTATTGATAACCTGTAGGGTTAATATGACCATTGATATTAATGTAATAATTTTATATTAAGATTATATAATTTTTTGAAAAAAAAGTCTTATTGAAAATCTTTTTGGTTAAAATGTGATTTGATGACTAATGTTATTTTGAGGATGTTTATCATGTTTTTTGGAATGTTATAGGAATCATATTAATAAAATTTTAGAAGAAGGACAACCCACATGATGGGAGACAACCCTTAACATTTGGAAAGGCCATGGGGCTTGAACCCACGACCAAAGAGTGATAAGGGTTCAATTCCTACCACTAGCCTACGCAATGTACTGGTTAATATGATTTTTTTACTCAAATATTTTGATGTATAAATATTATGTTGATCTTTTTTTTTGGAATTTTTATGATTTTTTGGTGATTAATTATATTTAGGGAGATGATTTATTAGGTTGAGATACATATATAACCATTATATTTAACATAAATAATTATTTGGGAATAATTATATTACATTTTTATAGATGTAAATTGAATGGTTTTAGGGATAAATACTTATGGAATGAATTGATTTGAACCTTGAGTGTTACTTTTGAGTTTTAGAGTTTAATCTATTATATTGTATAACTTATGATAATCATTTTTTTGTTTAGGTATATATTTAGAGACATACATAAGGACTTTCCACTATTTTAGGGATATTATGATTAATTAAAAGTTAATTTTAGTACTTCATGCATAAAAAAATTCATCTTGTATATTCATTTCTTGGAGTGAGAAATAAAGTGAAGATTGATCAAAGCACAACCAAAGGATGAAATTTTTCTTATTAAATAAAAATATATCAAGTAAGTAAATTTTATGGTGTTATCTATCTTGATAGTAAAATAATCCCTCAAATTTAGGAAAAGGGTATTTAAATTAAAATGTTATAAATTTACCTTCATTTCTGATGAATCAAATGGTCTTTTTCACACCTCATGAGTTTATGGTTTTGTATTCATTAGTTTTTTTAACCATTAAATTTATTTTGTCTTCATCACTCTCCATAATTATTTACATTTTTCTTTCATGTACATATTTTAATTTCCCACTAACATTTTCCAATTGGAAACCTAGTTATGTGTTATTCTAGTTAACCTTTATACTTCCCTTTTTCTCTTATCAAGAGGAAGATTTAGTAACCTTTTTTACAATATAGGATTTCAAAAATGGTATTTTTATATAACAAAATCTTTCTTGTGAAAAAGGTAAACTTTTTAGGACACAATTTATATAAGGTTTTGATAATGTGACACCTTGAGATTTTAAAATAATAACATTATATTTGATAGCGTATATGACATGAAACACCAAGATTAAACAAACAAAAAATTATATTATTTAAATATGATCCTTATGACCCAACTTTTAAATTGGTATGTATTAATAGGACTAACTAAATTATTAAAATTATATGGTGTACATATGTACAAATAAATTCTTTAGTTATCAATTTATTGGAATAAAAAATTCAAAGTAAAAGAAACATTTTTCTGAAAAACTTTTTTTATGCGTGCAATGTTTTTTATTTTAATAAATTAAATTAATCAATTTTGGTGAATGATTTTAATGAAATTTATAAATATTATATATTAGATAAATTTTTTTATCATTCATATAATATTTTTTCTTAGCATGTGATAAGAATAAATCCATTTTTATGATTAAAATGTATTTTTCTAAAAAGTGGTTTCATTTCATTTTTCACATTTATTTTAAAATTAATTTTTTCTAATTTTAGAAAATATATTTTAAAAAATGAAATTATTTTTTTGAATCATAATTTTAAAATAATATTAGATTTATTTTTTGATAATTTTCTGAAAAGATTATTTTTTTTAAGGAATGTGAGAACTATAGATTTTATATTTAAAGCTGAATTTTTAAAGAATTTACATGTTCCATTTTTTTGAATTATTTTTAAATAAAATTCTTTCAATAATATTATTATTAATACAATTTAGGTTATTTTAATCATTTTCATGTTGATTTTCGTTATGATTTTTGAATACTTTTGAATGTTTTTCTTTGGAAAAACAATTTTTCATCACATCTATGGGTTTAACTTTAGATTAAATTCGTCCATTTTTGTGACTTGAATTTAGAAAATTAGATTTACTATTTTGAATCACAATAATTAATATTATATATCATGTTCAACTTAATTTTTAGTCATAATTATAAGTAAAAATAGTAAACATTTATTTCCGCAGTTAAGGTTAAAGCTGATTTACCAGGGGTTAAACTATCAAGATAAGGGTTAAAATAACCCAAAAAACGTTCAATTAATATTTTATGACCTTATTTCTACTATTTATAATTTAATGTTTGATAATGAGTCATTTTTTATCCTTGTTTCATGAGAAAAATGTGGGTACAATTTATTCTTTTCAAAAATTTCAAGTGCACCCTTCCCCCCAATTATAAAAGGACCCCCTATCCTCTCCTCTTCACACTTAAAAATACCTTTAGTTTGTAAAATGAATGAAAACATATCTTCATTACATATCTACCTATAACTTGGATTCATTTTTTATCATAAAACCAATCTAGGAAGGCTTTATGTATAATGCTAAAGTGGTTGTCCAAAGAAGAGGTATAGTTCTTAACCATACATTTTCATTTTATTTTATCCTTTAACTCCTTAAAATATCCATAAACTATGATAAAATAATAAAATCAGTATATAACATACTAAAATTTTATTATGTTAATGGCATGACCTATGTACTTCTCCCGTTACATCCAATTGGTAATGAAACCGTCAATCGTGTGTATGGCATACTACCGCCTCACGAACCGATGTAATTAGTTTTCCATCACCACCTCTCACAGATGGATATAATGATGTATTTAATGTATATATATGATATTTATGACATAATTATACTTCTAAAATTATAATATCACACCTTCTTACCTTCCAACCCGTTATAAAATGATAACGTCGCTCATGCGTACGTCTGAACTACCACCTCCACGCAACGATGTGATATGGTTTTCATTTTATTTTGACATGGATGGAAATAAGAATGGATTTAATGAATATATATATGATATATATGATATTATAAAGATTATTTAATGTTTAAATATTATTTTAATTTCTTTCATTCCATCCATCGAAAAAATGAAAACAACGTTCATGCGTATGTACAACCTACCATCTCCATGAACGATGTAGCTCATTTTTTCATCTTTAACTTTTATGAAATATTATAAATAATTATATAATTAATATATATTATAACCATATCATATTTAAAATTATATATTTTATTTAACCATTATTAAATTACAATTATAAAAAATATCAAACAAAAACATACATGAAAAACAAAGTAGTTATCACCCAGAATAGTGTTTTTAATAAAGAATTGTTAACAAATACGTGATAAAAAGTTATAAGAAAATAAAATATGTTATTATATATATGGTTATGGTTATATAATAAATTTATGCTTATTATATATTAGGTTTAAATGCATATGAAGGAAATCAGACCTGAGGTAAGGGTTTCTCATCTCACTTTTACTTACACGAGACATATATCATATTCACTAATTATATATATTGTGTGGTGTACATACTGACCATTTGATATTTTATATCATTAATATATTTATATTCATGATATTTAAAGTTTTTTCTGAAGTTATTTATTTCATTGGTGTTATGAATCATAATTTACCAGCGTTAAGGATTTTTCGATTAAGATCTCAAAGTTTATCAGGATTGTTTATTATTAAGTATCTGATGATGAAGTGTTATGATATATATCTAAAGAAACTAATTAATTTTATTCTCCACTGGTTATTCATAAACTTTTCAAGTAATAGTACCATTTTATATTCTTCGATGCTTAAAATTATTGATATTTTTTTAGAAAAACCAACTTTATCTCTTTTCGATCAAAAATTATTTTCTTCCATATTCATAATTTATAAAAATGTTTTAAAAAATTATTTAAATTATATAAATTATTTATTAAAAGAATTTTTACCCATTTTTTATTTAAAAAAAATGTATTTAATGTAATCTTCTTGTCATTTTCTGAACAAGGTACTTGTAATCTTTTTACAACAATGTGAAAATAATGTTTTTAACTTATGCGACATATATGAAATTTCCAACCGTTATGACTACTCATTGTTTTGAAGATTAATTTTCAATTTTTCATATTTATTTTTAACTATTTTTTCCCTAGATTCTAGAATTTTTTAGTTTTAAAAATTTATTTTCAAATTGAGAAAGATATTTTCCTCAAGAATTATTTTAATGTAATTTTTATGGAATTTATATTCCTCAATGACAACAACCCTCACTTTAACTTATGCTAAATTAGGAATATGTTGTAAATATACCATCATTATTATTTCTCCAGTTGGTTTATGATAAATTTTACTAAGATATACTATTTTTTATACCATTTTTCATAGTACTCTAGATGGTTTATGATTATGTTTATTGATTGGGGAAATAATTAACATTATTATGTTAGATTACCAATACAAATACTTATGTTGATTATGTTTATTGATTAGGAAAATTATTAACATTTCATATGATAGTAATTTAATATATATTTTTACATTGACTATGTTTCTACCCACTCATATGAGGAATGTGTTGGACTTAGTATGTGACGGGTGAGGCCTGTTATAGCCCCTCAATGCATAAATAGTTCTCATGAGACAAACTAGCTTGGGTTTTTAGCTAAGACCATACCAATTTACGTAATATGTCTTGGAATGAGGCCTTAAGGGTATGGTTATGACGTCTAACATTATGAATTCCCTTATTATGGGATTAGTTATTTATGTCTATTTGATTATTCAATTAGTTTTAATATCCATCGATAAGTTTCAATCTCATGTGATTATTTATATGACATTATTTGATCATTAATTATTCTTACCATATTATTCTTCATGTTCATGTTATTAATTAAATAACATGTGTTTCAATTATATAACTTTACATATTGATTATGCCTTATTTATTCATGATAGATTCCACTATATGTATACCCTTACTGAGAATTAGAGCTCACTCCTTTCTTATGTTTTCTTTCCCCATGATGTTAGGAAGTGTATTATGATTGATATAAAGGGATATTCTAAAGATAATAATTATTTTCTCAAATAAAATTATATTGTTCATTTTATGTTTTCAAATGTAATATGTGATTAAATTATGTATCTAGTCATCCAATACGACCAAAGTATTTATTCCTTTGGGATGTGATTACTTATATCTAATGTCAATTTAATAAAGTAACCACCAAATCTAAGCTTCTATAGTTGGGGTATTTACATGGGTTATTACACCATAATATATTATCTTCATTTTATTGATAAATATAAGGAAAGACTTAAAATAAAAAAGACTATCAATGCACTAAATCTATGTAAACTGGAAGAATATAATCTGGATACTGATCATACTTTCAAAAGGCTAGAGTATATTGATCAATTTACTAAATTAGGATTCCACTTGGATAAGAAATTATCCATTAATCTTATTTTATTATCCATATCACCATGGTTATTCTTATTCATCAAATTTCGAATAAATGAAATGGATAATTTTCTCAGGAAACTTTTATCCATACTTCACTAGTCAGATAAGGATTGATTGAAACTTGTTTATCCACCCCTCATGTTAAAATGTTTGAATGAAAAGGTTGAATACCATATGAATAATACAATCCAAAATATCCTTTACAACATACTTTAAATAGACAAAATACTCAAATACAAAAGAATGAAGAAGAGGCTATTTTCTTCTTATGTTGAAAGAACATACAACAGAAAATAAATTTCAATGAATTGAAAAAGAAAGTAGTTGCATCCACTTCAAGTATATTAATTAAGTTTTTATTCACAAATTTATTATTAAAAACAATATTATTACAACATACATGTATTTAAATAAAATAAATGAGAAAGAATAGAAAGGTAATGTGATGAACTCAAAAGGAACTATGAAAGGAAGATTATTATGTAATCCAAAGGGATCTTACTACTTCTAATTGTAAAAATGGACTGATTCAAGTTTTTAATGAATTTAATTGAAGAATTTATCTTAGTTTCCAACTTAACATGAGGCATTATTTCCCTTTCTTAATAAATTTTATTATGGTACTTTAATACTAAACTAATGGTTTAGTAACTCTTGAATCATAACTATCCATTGCAATTAATGATGAATATAAAATATAATACTCTTACCAGATTGTGAAAAAATAATTATTTAAAAAAAATACTAAAATTAGTTTACTTTTTTATACCCATAAAAGTTTTTTAGTCTCAATTGAGATAATATACTTGATATAAAAACTACTTGTAATGTTTTAGATAAAAAACCATTATAAATAAATTTACTCTACAAATATTTTAAGAGTTAGTACAATATGACCATGTGAACTATTATAAAACTAAATGTAACTTCATATACTTCATGAGATTCCTTTAATAAATTTTAGAAATTCTTAGTGAAGTAAATGAGTGTGCTTGGTAAATATTGTGGAATCTTTAAATTGGCTTGTCATAGAACATCTTATCCAAGAAGTCATTGATTAAACATGTTAAGTAAAGGTAATAAAAAACTCACATTTCCTTATATACATTAATATCATGATGGTATTAAAAGGAAGATCAATGATGAGTATTATATATATTAAAAATATCAAATTATTTTTCCCAAGACTTGTTTTTCAAATAGAATTGAAACAACTTACCATATGAAAGCTTTATTTTCTAGTGGATATCATATCACTTGAAATATGATAATAATATATTAGGACACTACCACAAGTGTTTCATGAAAAACATTTGTTTAAATATGGATTTAGCTACAATCAAACATAAAATAAAAAGGTTAATATTAGTTAATAATTCTATATCCACTAAGGATATTAATTTATAGTCAAGACTGACTATATTTCCATAAAGTAATATTATCTCTTTAAGGATAGTGGGATCATACTTGATTTCTATGGGTTAAGGATTTGGATGAACATGGGCTAGAATAGAAATGTTGGGCTCCACTGAGCTCAATGGGAGGAGAAGTTCTTAAGACACATACTACATATGAATTTATAACTAAAGAGGTGGTTTATGATCACCATAATGGGTGATACATATATTATTATTTCTGAATAATTATTCTTATAAAATATAAAAAGTAGTAAATGACAACATGATAAGGTTGAAAATTATAAATAAATTTAATTATTAGACTCCATGTATCAAGATTCAGGGACTCCATATTTTTAATGTTTCTAAGACATGGTATTGTTTGTGAGTAACCAAGAGAAACTAGATATGGATGGCACAAGATGGTACTAATAAAACATGATTGATCACTAAAAGGTTTATTTTATGATAAAACCTATAAATAAATCATCATGACTAAAATCCTTTTGAATTATAGTTGTCAAATCATAATTTTATGGTAGTAATATTTGGCTGTTGATAGTCAAATCGACCACATTTTGAGGATTCATTATGAAAGTTGTTTGTATGACATAACCAAAAGGAGGCCCTATGGTTTATTTCTACATAGTATAACTAAAAAAGGGTCAGTGACATTAATAAATTCCAAAAAGATATAAAAATTACATCAATTAATTTATGAATAAATCATGCATAGTGATCATTGAATATTAATTTAGAATGAATGAGTGGCATGTGTCTATAACTGGTTAGTGGGAGCACTATAAGTTTTCATGATAGATATGTTGATACCATATGAAAAGCAAAAATTATATCTTACTATTTTTTTAAGACCAAGGAATTAAATTTATCCAATTATGACATAAGGTAGAAACCATGTTTTAGAGAATAAGATCTAAAAAAATAGTTTCATTACTTTTATAAATCCAGTCATAGTACATATATTAACAAAGTACTAAAAAGTACAAGTTGAAAACAATTTGAGAATGGATTGTTATTGGCATATAATCATTCTAGTAGAACATGCATGGGAATGTGATGAGATTATTGAGATTAAAATAATTTCATAAGATTAAGTTCTAGTAATTTATCTCATATTTCAAAATATGTAATGATGTTTTATGTTACTATTATATAATGAGTGAATATAAAAAATATCCAACATAAATGGAAACAACAAGCATTTAGAATTATTTTATAATACTTTGAATATTAGAACCAGATGAGTTCCTAGTTTCTGGAGAAGTGATAATACTAGTAATAAAAGGAATTGAACACTTGTATTCACTTAGTTTAATTTTATATAGTTTAAAAAATGGTTAATTAAGGTAATATGTAATAAAAACTTATTATAACTAGTGGCTTCCATATCTATAATATCTGAGTATATTGCGGCTTATAATGGAGATTAAAAAGTTATTTAACAATGTTCTATTCTAATTTTGGGATATACCAAAAGAAATATTTTTATCATTATCATGATAAAATTTGACTATGGACTTAGTTAGGATGTCTAGACTCTGACATGGGAACAAAAGGTGGATACTCAGTTATATCACTACTTGAGAAATTTTGTCAAGGTAGTAATTTTGTTGTAAATAGATTCTCCACATAGAAACATGGATTTACCAAAACTAGTCACAAAAACATGGTTATACTATTATCTAGATTCATACTCAGTAGAATCATGTTTAACATGTGAGAACAAATCAGTCATTAATAGTTAGCTTTAGTGCAAGTGGGAGTCTATTGGATTTGGTACCCTAGAACCAAATAATTTGTAATTTAGATTACATATATATTAAAAGTTAATATTAATTTAAATACCTTATCACATATTGATTTTTCTTCTACATAAAATTAATGTTATAATGTCATAGAGTATCTATCATATTGAAAATTTCTTAGCAGTTTCCTACTATGATGAGAAACTTGAAATACTATGATGATATTCTTAAATCTAGTTATGTGATCAGATACCATTATATGATAGGGAACATAGTATGTTGACTGTTAGGTGATATTACCTTTAAATGGATGTGACTTCTCATGAAATTATCACTTGGTAATCTCAGAGATGGTAGATTATGATAATGGACCTACTTGTAGAAATTTCACATGTTTATATGTCATCAAATATTTCTATCTACGGGTGTGTGTAATGGTCCTTAGAGTTTAATATTATTATTAATACTTTTCATGAAGTACACACTTAGATGTATTGTCGTAAACCATGAAAATAATATTTTATGATGAATTTGGGTATGTTGGGATCATCATGAATGACATGTTATTAATTAATATGTTGAGAGAGGATTTGTCCCTTTTATCTTTCTAAAAGATGACATCCTGAAACTTTGATTGAAATGTAATCATATCATTAAATTTAATGTTCATGGTGTAATGATGATTCTATTTTAGATAGTAAAAAAAATACGTATCAAACATATAGGTTTATGATATGGATGTACAACCCTCTTGATAAGATTTTGTGACAAAATGATTATATTATAAAGTAAGCATTAGTGTTAATGTGTGGTTGTTGATACTATGAAATTAACTTATCTCTATTATATGCCTTAATCCGTTTCTAGGTATTAATATTAGACTTTAGTTAAGCCCACCTAGTCCCAAAGAGAAGGAATCCTAGATGTTCACACACTAAGTGTTTCTGTTAAAATTTATTAAATTATATTTGAATATAATTATTGGAATAAATATTATTCTCAAGACCAATGAATATATGTATTCATGTTTTATGATCACAAATATTCAAAAGGTAACAAATAATTATTTATTCATTAAATAAATAATTTATTTAATTATAATAATATAAACTAAATATTTATTCATAAAATTTTTAATAGAATGTTTATTTTATTTATTGAATATTTAATAAATATTTACTCATTAGATCATTAATAGAATATTTATTTATGAATAAATATTTAATTAAATATTTTTTCAGGTTTTTGATAAATTTTAAGAAATATACCAATATTTTTTTAGTGATAAATATTAATTTTCAAGATGGTAAAATAATATCTAACGTTGCGCCAATTAGAAAATTCCATAAAATAATAATAATAATATTATTATTATATGTCATGAGGTTAGATAAGGTTCATTATATTATTTAAGGGTCACTGTGCAATTAAATAATACTTTAACCATAACACTAAATCTATTAATAGATGAATATGTCTATTGTGTAGGTTTAATCATGGAATGAGAATCACTACAGACAAGAAAATTCACTATCTATATTCCTCCTCTCATCCTCTCAAGAACAAGAATAAGAGAGATTTATTCAAGCCAGAAGGAAGTTGAAGAGATGAAGATGAGAAATGAAAGACAATTGATCTACCATGTAAGAACCAAACAATCTATCAATTTTATTCTAAGATCAAAGGACCATGTGTGGATCACTATTAGAGGGGCTCTACTTTGGGTCCTCCCTATGAAATAATGGTAATCTGAAACGGGTTTCGGATGATCAACATATTCATCAATGAAATATTATAATATAGGGTATTATTTTTTTATAAATTAGTTAAATTAATTATAAACTTAACATGAAAAATATCCTCTTTGGGTTCATATATTTCTATGTCAATATTTGATGGAAAAATTTCATTGGTCATGACATTTAAATCCAACACAATTGGTGAATGATCCATCACATTTGATAAAAAAATTAATTGATATTCACCCCAAAGGAATTTATTCTACATTTAGAACCTTCATCTAATCCTAAAGAAGTCTAACTACGGAGATTGGTCCTTGGTGATGAAGGTTAAGCATGTAGACTCTAGGACATCATTGACACCAACAATGCTAAACTCCAAAAATATAGGATAGAACTAGAGTCTATCCTATGAATTGTCCCGCTAGAGGTGATCTTCATACTTTCTATCAAGGAAAGTGATAAAGAATCCATGGACACTATAAATACCATGAACATCGACATTAATAGAGTGTGTAAGGAAAGTGAACATAAGCTCCATAAGAAGCACGAAGGAAATTTATTCAGCAATGGTTAATTGGTTGGAGAATTTCGGATGCGATTTACTGGAATGGTTAACTAGATCACAATAAATTATGATCTAGATCCACCACACAAGGTTATTAATAAGAACCAA
The DNA here is from genome assembly GCA_963277665.1 of Viscum album. NCBI lineage: Eukaryota > Viridiplantae > Streptophyta > Magnoliopsida > Santalales > Viscaceae > Viscum > Viscum album. The sequence goes on along the minus strand of OY728163.1, from coordinate 1,640,851,652 downwards.
CACGTCATCCCCTCCAGGTTCTCCTGAATTTCTCTTTCAACTAAGACACTTTTCAGCCTTTTGATACTCTCTATGGAGGAGGTAATACGGGGACCAAAAGAATCCAATGACCATTTTAAGATATAAACCACCACATACATTGGATAGAAGATACTCCTCATCGAGGGGGAGTGGGTTGCGTATATAAAGGAGAAATAGCTAGGGCATGGATCTTTTGAGGACTCTAAGTCCAACTACCAATGTCATAGACCACCATGATAAAATACTGACAGATGTGGTGGAATGAATATAATGGATGGCTTTGGATCTAACAATAGTCATGATTTCTTAAGAGATAAATTATTATATGATGAAAAAATGGTTAATTGGGACAAATATTGACGCATTGAGATGATACAATATGAGGCCCATCTAATGGAAGGTTATGATGATGATCCAACACTCCTTATAAAAAGGGCATGAATTGTAGTGCTCGATTCCCCACCACTGTGATTCACCACCCAAAATTCCTCACCGCCTCAATGCAGCCCTCCCTAACTGGTTGAGGTGAAGGTTTTCAGAAAACTGGATTAGGAGGAGGTGAATGATGGTGACCCATGTTACCCCGACACTAGTACCAAAAAACCACATGATTAGGTCTCACTCTGTCTTCTCTAAACTAGACTCTAGGATCCATGAGATCCTAAAGTTTAGAGATGGCTCCACCATCAAAATCGGGGAGTGCAGGATGATATTGTTTCCCTGTAATATCAGTAAGAATTTAATTATAACTAGGGTGTATTTCATCTCAAGTCTCACAACCACCACCACCACCATCATTAAAGAGCTTTACAATAATGGTTTCTAGATACTGATCAATGCCGACATCCTAAGGATTCATGACTAGTAGAAATGCCTATTAGCCAGGGTGAAGCGCTTCCCCATACACGCTCAAACTCAACATTGTGCAACCAATATTCTTGTTAGAAAGGGGCTTGGAGGAGGAATTTAATTGGTATGTAAGGTATGACCAACTGAATTTTAAGGCTCTGTGCAAAATTTCTCAATGCGATATGGTGTGAGGGATGTTGTGGATTGATCAGGTGGATAAAATCTATGAAAAATACCCCACTGGGAAGTAGTGGAATTTGTATTTCCATGAGAAATTGATGCATCATGTGGATCATGTCCTCAACTTCTTCCATGGTGACCTCTGTGATTTAATCACCCCAATGACATCAAGTGGAAATTTATACTTTCTACTGTTAGTGGATGACATGCACTGCTACATGGGGATCAATATACTCTTGATAAGGGACCGATATCGGGTGGTGATTAGGAGCTTTCAGTACACGGTGGAGGTGGAGATAGGGCACAAAATGAAGGACCTTTACACCAACTATGACAACGAGTTCACTTTAGTGGAATTTGAAAAATACTACACCAAGTGAGACATATAATGACATCTCATAGCTCTTTATTTACCAAAATATAATTGGTTCATTGAACACTATAACCAAAATATGGTCACCATGGCTCAAGTCATAGTGAATTAAAAAGTTCTCCCATGGGTTTTTTGAGGTGAGGTCATCTCCACCATTTGTTTTCATCCTCAACTATGCATTGACATGAAGCCTCGATGGGGTGATGATATACAAGGACTAATATGTTAAGTGGTTGTAAGTGGACTTTATCCACACTTTAGGCTACATCACACATGTCAAGAACATGAATCCTCATGTGAATAAGTTGGATGACAAGAGTAAGTTGATGATCCTCCGATAGTATAAGTTTGGGTCCAAGGCATACCATGTGTACTACCCTATTGGAAAAAATGTGCTTCTATTGTGAGACATAATCTTAGATGAGGAAGTAATGTGGGATTAGATTACTCATAATGAACATATAATGTTTATTAGTGATGATTCATTCACCATCATGTACACTACGATATAAGTATTAGGGATGGTGGAGATCAACAACACTGGTAGAGACCATGCATGGATGAGATGATGTCTACACCATCATCTGTAGTGAAATTCACCTAACTACCATCCAACATGGAAGATTTCAATCATGATAATGCCCCACTTCAGTTCCACACCATCAACAAAATCATCCGGCTAACAACACCACTTGGGTTTTCACTTAACAAGCTACACTTCACCATAGACAATGATCCAACTACCTTTGGTGAATCATAACATCACCAGTGTGGGCACAAGGTGATTATTAAGGAGATGAAGTTGATCAAGGAAAATAGAACATGGGATCTCATCAATCATCCCATATTCCATCTTCTAGTTGGGATCAAGTAGGACTTCAAGGTGAATCATGATAATCATTATATGGTGGAAAAGTATAAGGTGAGGATCATTGAAAAAGGTTGTGGTCAGTGGTAGGGGATTGAATTCAAGGTCATTACCCCCACCAAACACATGGAATTGGTGTGTATTCTCATCATTAAAACAAAACAAGAAGGATGAGATGTCCATCACATGGATATAAAATCATCATTCCTTAATGGAGAACTCCAAGATGGGTTACACGTTGAGTAACCACCTAGATTCTTCATCAACAACCATGAGCCTGAGATGCTCCATCCTTTAAAGGAACTCTATAGAATCTTACAAGAACCTAGAGTGTGGAAATACAAGCTCATCACAAACCTCATGATGCTAGAATTTCATAAGAGTATATCCTAGAATGTAGTGTATACTCATGGAAATGGTGTGTCTCATTTGATTGTGGATGTGTAAATTGATGAATTGATCATCACCAACACCAATGTCACAAACATCAATGCATTCAAGGCTGGGATGAATAATATATTCTATATGAGTGACATGGGATTTATCTCCTACTAAATTTTCATCAAATCCAGCTAGGGTTCAAGAGGAATTTCCCTATTCTAGTTTTACCACACGTTTAAATTTATAGAGAAGTGTGGCGTGGGTGGGGGGGGGGGGTGAAACCCTTTTCAAGTGATAATGGAGGCCTTCCTAAAGTTGAGAAAGTCAAGAACCTGCCCACTGGTCAATGACACTCAGTACTAGAGCATCATCCTTAGTATCTTCTACCTAGTGAACACACATCTAGAAATTGCCTACGTGGTGAGATATGTAAGTCGGTTCATAGAGAAACACCATGAAGATCACTTGGACTCATTCAAGAACCTACTATGGTATTGGGGTTGAAAACATGTATCAATCCCTAAAAGATCATTTTTCAATAAAAAAATGTCCATGATAGACCAAAGGTTTATTTCGGAACCAAGAGAACATGGGTGCACAAATATAACTACTTAATTACAAAGTTCATATCCTATGCATAACTCAGTTTCACATGAAAGGTGATGCTAAAGATCAAAGTTTTTATGATGATATAAGAGCCTTGAAACATTGGAAAAGGCACTTTAGAAAAAACATAAGATTTTTTCATGCAATATCATTGATGGAGCATAAATCCCTTTTCTTGAGAAAGGTGACATTAAACCATCCACCTATACAGCTGAACCCCAGTAAAAAAGGAATGGGAATCATGCAACCGATTTGCATGACCCAATTGGGTTTGTGCGCATATTTATATACATTTTGGATGTAGATAGAATCTCAACCCAACTTCCAGGATGAATCTCTAGAATATAAATCATCGATTCTCACTCACACAAGACGCTCTTCCACAAAATTTCAAAAATCAATACTGCCATGGATTACAAAAGGTATGTAACCTTCATGACTGACCTACCATGGGCCCCAAAGTGTATTGACCCATGTTTATGATTTCCTCATACAACATTCCTTAAGTCTTTTCGGGTTATCATAAGAGAATCCACCTTCACACAACCGATAAGCTACACACAACCTCAAAAGTTTCATGTTCATTTTCCTTCAGTATCCATGTAGAAACCAGATGTTGGAGACCTTGTCTTGTGCAGCCCCATTTTCATGAATACTAATAGAGTTTCATACAACAATCTCTATGACTCTGACTTGTTACCAACTTCCTCTAAATACAGTTGTTTGAAAGTTGAGATCCTAGGTTCTTGGTACCTATTAGAACTGGTTTATCCACATCCAAAATTATGATGAGATCAGTATCACCAACCCTCATGTCTTACCCTTTTCTTCAAGCATTTCTTGGACCATTATCTTTCGTTTTTATCACATAGAAACCTTAATTACTATTTCTATTAATAATAGGTTCCCTAATATTTGGGCTCCATATTACCACTCCTACATGATAGTGTTTATGCCATGCCCCACCCATATATGCATGAATAGTAGACATGTAAGCCTAGAAGGTGGAACAATAGAGGGAAACAACCCACCTTTCCCAATAGATATGCCTTTTTTGGATCTTCCTCTCCTATATGAAGACTATATTCTAGGATTTAGATACAAAAAATGTCCAAGTTTCATGAAGTAAAACTTCATAGACCCACATCCTAGTCATATGACATTAAACTGCATGAAAACATATTCAACACATGATGTTAAATTTTAGTCTTACCCCATGTGATGAACATGATATTCCCTATGTATGATCATTATGGGATGACACCATCCTTCCCCACTATAGGATAAAACACCTATCATGTGTCACCTCTATGAGTAAGCCCCATACCATTCCCTGTCACCATGGGATGAAACTCCACACCTAAGAAGAGACCACCGAACAACTGGGTAGCTTTGATGTGTAATACCCACACCATCCCTCATTGACACTCCTTTTATGACATTATAATCCTTACCACATGATGTTAAACTTCATGGACCAGTCCTATCACATGATCTTAAATACAGGCATTGAATACATGGGGTTTTATTTTATTATACTAATAGGGTATGTAGGAAAAATCCATGAGGTTTAATCCTGACATCTCAAAAAATATAGGACACCTCCTTGAGGTTCAATATCGACATACCAAAACATTTAGGATGCCTCCATAAGGTTCAATCTTGACACCCCAACATCACCATAAAATACCTAAGTGTTATCATCTCCCCACATGGGGGAACACTTTCTATCACCACCATCAAATACCAAGTGTGAAATATTCCCCCTTGGGGACACACCCATCCAAATCTCAAGTGTAAAATCTCCCCTCCTGGGGAAACACTCAACCAAACCCTTAAGTGTAAAATATTACCGCCTAAGGATACAATTAACCACCAACCTATCACCATAAGGTGTTAAACCTATAACCCATTTGAATTTTTTATAGAATAATATAAACATGGGATGTATAGGGTAAAAAGGGTCAGATGAATTACTCACCTGGTGTCAACAATCCCATGGTTGGTACAAGATGCATTTAGTTACATTCCTGAAATGCCCCACACATGAGATTACCTAAAATAGAGGAATACTTTTTATATTCCCAACATGCCCAATATTCAAATATTCTTAGACATGACCAACATTACTATATACTATAACCATAGTCTTCAACCCTTTTGTGATATAAGAAGAATAATTAATCAATATCAACCCCGAGATGGAACTGGGATTTAGTTTCATGGACATGAATTAAATATTTGAGGGTAACCTAGACCAGGAAAAGAGTTTCAAGGAGGAATCCATGAAAGGAAAAACTAAAATACCATCATCCTATTTTGATCAAGGAGTTGACATCACCAACCATGATTATGGAAGCCACTAAAATTTGGAAATATAGAATGAGGGGAAATAAAATCATGTCATCTTCCCAATGTGTGGACTCGATGAAAATACTTGGAAATAAGAATGGTGAATCTGCCATGAAAATCTTCTCCTTTAACTATGAGGGATTGAAATCTTGGGGAAACATCATATTTTAATGTTATGAAATCTAGATATTCAACTCTAGGTACCACTAAAAAAATGATGGGACCAACATGAAACTCTTTTGTGACTTGGGGAAGATAACATCATGAATCCTTGGTCTGTGAAATCACCAACATGGATCCTTTATCTTCTTCAGATAGAATGGATGATGTTGGTGGATTGGGAATCACCTTCATCATATCTATACTAACAAATGGTTCCATGTACCCTACATGAATCAAGATATAGGAGATCAATGATATAATTCCATTAGGTGAGGGGGAAAGAGAAATGTGAGTGTAGAAACCCTACATAGTAACGTCCCTATCACGATATCCACTATGCCTTCATATAATAAGTGCCCATGTGCTATCTAACCCTTTTAGATAATCTAGAGGAGGGTGATCAACACATTTCTTTTCCAATGTGAATAATAATGGGTAATTCCCACTTGGGATAACCGTCAACTCAGTGATGCCCCTCGGAAAGGGCTATGTAGGGGGAAACCACCCACCATTCCAATGGAAAACTTATTTGGGATCCTCTCCCGATAACAGTCAGACAGTTCAATCCTCTATGAAGAGGAGGCATGGGATATTAGAGTCATACATACAATAGTCATTGCTCGGGATACACCCAGGAGGGCTCCCACCAGACCACATCAGTGCACACATCAACTAATCCCATATGCCAACAAGCAGGTTGACCCCATCCCCGCTCCACTGACCCTAGTCTAGAACACCCAATGGTGATTCAGAGGGGGAGGCTTAGAGAATTTACCAAAAAGAGACATATTTTTTATCTCCAATGGACCTCGCCACCAATCTTGCATCCTATCACACTACTGAAACTATTGACTAAGAATCCATCTTCACCCACTTGGGATAGAGACCCCAACTATCTCTTAGGCAGGCTAGGTTTACTCTTTCAGTCGTCAGTGCCATCAAAAACCATTACGAGCCATCCTATGATGAATAATTCCAATGAGTAGGTTCTCACAACACTAAAAACAACTAGAGAAAAGTTTCTCCCCATTCTTAAGATATTCCTTTGAAGATCCATCCTAGGACATGAAGAAGAAACACTATAGGTTTCGTTCCCTCAGTGGAGGTCACAACATGTATGTATAGAACCTAAGAAAACCTCAATAAATCACACTTGGATAAGTCCCACATAATTTGAAGTAGGACCCCAGGAAGTGTCATGTCACCATAAAACTCTCTATCTTTGAGAAGATCGATGACTCGATGTGGAAACCTTCATCCCCACTACCAGAGATGGGGGAATAATCCCATCAACCAAGGCTTAAAATCCATGAAGTTGAGTTTCACAGGATCCCCAAATCCCTCCACAGGAAGCTATAGGATGAGGGTGTTCTATCCTCCTTCCAAGGACTTGTAGTGAAACCATCTCCATCACCATCATTTTCACTTTTCTCTACCTCCACACTAGAATTTAGAAATATGTTAGGGTCTAGGTTGGAACCCTTAGATGATGGTGAGCACTCCACTAATCCCCAAAGAGATATTTCTATTCTCACACATAAGGAGGTAGTAAACACCTATTCCTATATGGATATGATCCTGAAGTTAGGACTGACTCTGAGGGAAATTCCAATATGCAGTGGATTTTTGGCCTATGCAATGCCCCTCCTGGTAATTCAGTAGTAAATAAGGTCTAAATTAGTGCCACTTCCCATTTCTTATCTTGTTCCAATTAGGTATTAGGCCAACCAGAATCATGATCATCCTCTTGGAAATGAATGAGAGGATGTATGGAGACTCTTGTACTCCAACAATCTACCAATCATATTTTTTACACCTACAACCTTGAACATTTTCATTAAAAATTTCCTCACTAAGGACCAGGTGGTTTGTTTTAGCTAGAATATTTGGGACATGTTCAACTAACTTTGGGATCGTTAGCTAAGATACCCCGAAAGCCACAAGCACCTCAGTTTTATTCACTAATAGTGAAAAAGGGTTGAGATCGTAGCTCTCAAAGTAACTCAACATCCTAAATTATATGGTTACTATCAGAATATCTAGAGTAATTTTTTCAAGATTCTTACTATAATCAACTAAGTCATGGTAGAGTTATCTCAACACATTTAGATCAAAGGATGAAGGTATTATGTTTCCTTCCATTTCAACCCTATCCCACAACAACAATGGGATCGTTAATCCAGCCCACCCAACAATAGTGAATGTTCTCTTTTAGACATTACCAAAGAGAATGTGGTCACTATTGAACCTCTTTAGGACTAGAGAAATTGGACCACCAACACAGATAAAGATAGGGATAACCCACTCCATGTAAATACACAGTACCAGTAAAACCCCCCATCAAGTTCTTGTAATCACCAATAGATATTGGCCTTGGTAATTGGGAGTCCCCCCAATGAGACACTATCGACTTCTCACCAATATATCAACAAAGGAAAGGAGACTTATGAACTTAATTTTCCATCCAATATTGCACTAGAGACTGAGTCATATGTCAGAATGGGTGATTTTCCCAAGGTGCTAGATGTATATAAGAGGTTTACTATAGATCTTATGTCTGAGCATCACCTGGGCTATGATAATGCCAAAAGGGACCATATCTCTCCTCCAATTGGGCACTCGATCCTTCTTAGCTAAGAAACCAAATTTGAACCAGGTGGCCCCACGCATCTGATCATGGAAAAATATGGGGTCTATGGTAGAATATCATGATATGTGTTTCCCACTCCATCTGAGAAATGTGAATATCCACTTATAGATCAAATTCATGCAACCTCCTGGGCCAATGGTCCACTTAGAGCATTTGTGAACAAAAATAATCACTAGAATGATGTGATAGTTGATCTAACCACCTTCATTGAGGCTCTAAAAATGAGACAAGTGTCAATTATTCTAGATGGAAAGCAGTATCCATCATGGGTAGACTAGATGTTCCCACCAAAAAAATTAAAAAATCCATGTTTCACCCCTTTTAATGGTATGAGTGATTTTATACAACATCTAGCCCACTTTCCCTTAAGGTGTATCCCAATATTGGGGACTCCGTGAGAGTAGGAAGCTGTTATTCTCTGATGTTTTGTCCAAACCCTAGAAATATCTATGTTCATGTGGTATAGCTAGATATCCCTAGGATCCATTGCTGACTAGGAGGATCTCTATAAAAAATTACTCTATCAGTTTAACTCCACCTCATGCATGACCATCATCCCTAACCACTCCAAATGGAAATAGAGGCCCAATGAGTGAGTTGTTGATTTCATTGCATGGTGGAAGGGACTCATGCAATCAATAGATATGCCACTGTCTTAGGAACAAATTATCTGGATGTTCATGGAGAATGTCAAATATGAGTTGGTCCCTACCGTTATATCTCTGAATTATCAAGGAATATTTCAAGAGTTCTCTTAAAAGACTCAAAGTCTGGAAGAAGCCTTATAGGGGACCAAGAAATAATCCTACCCATTACCCCTTCCAGATCCCATGATAAAGCTTGTAAAAGTAGAGATATATGCCACTGTGAATGAAGAGAATCCTAATTTGGTCCGCCTACTAACCCCTTTACCAGATGATCCCTACCAAGTGTAGCCCTTCCAAGCGTAGCCTCACCTAGTGTAGCCTCATTATGTATAGACACAGAATCATAGAGAGAATATTTCTTCATACCCTGTAAAGTTTAGGAACTCTGAGATCCTTACAAAAAAAAAGAACAAAACCTACTCCTTCAAGGATGCACATGTTTCAAGATATTTCATTTGTGTCCTGTAAAAGGAGATCATGAAATTTCTAAAATGTAGGAGACCCCAAGAGGCTAAACTTATCGATAACTCTAATAACTACCCCTACCACTAGATCCTCAAACATACAATAAATGTATGATTTGTATTCAAATATTGGATTTAGGGCTAAGTGGATCATGACCTAGTCAAATTGGGTAACGTCCTGGAATATACAGTGCATGTCTCTACAGACCTCGATAGTGACAACGAAGACTCTGGTGAGTGGAAACTGACCCCCTACCATAGAACGTAGAGGTACACTGATTGGTTGGATCATAAGAAAGTCTCTTTCACCTACGGAATTATCTGTTCCCACTTGAGAAAACTGAACCTCTTGCGGTCACTTCACCTCCTCCAACTACTATTTCTTCATCCGTATCACAACTTTCAGCCCATGTTATTGATGGGGAGGTAGAGAGAATGTCATTATAAAAATTTCCATGATAAAGCTTTAGATTAGGATATTCATGCTATTGAAACTAGGCAGTAGACCTCACATAGGGATCAATAAGTACAACCCTCCCAATCTAATCTATCAGGTGATCCTCTACAACCTACTGTATTGGTTGAGCACACAAATAACTCATGAACACACCACAATCATCCACATCCATCTAGGACCCGATCTCAGCCGTTTGGCGCATAACTGTCAGATGTTCATAGAAATCCAGTTAATCAACAGAAGAGTACAATCAACACTATCCGAGTCCCAGTGCTTCAGCCAATGGTGGGTTCTATGATCCCTACTAAAGAACAACATTTTTTAGGAAAAAACACACCCCTCACCTAGAAGTATGATGTGTTAAAGCACCCCACTGGTATTCCAGTGAGGATATCGATCCTTGAGGATCTTCACTTATTAAAGGAAATGAGTGAATCATTTATAGAAGCTCTAAAGAGCCCCCTTCAGTTTTAGATAGAGGTAGATACCACTGAATCCTATTATATAGATGAATTGGATCAATAGGAAAATCAGGACATCATTTAATTTTTCAAATAATATGAGAGTGCTACAATTTAGGGGAAACATAATCTCGATGTATATCACTGGCCGGTTCAATGGTGTGAAAATTCACTACTACCTAGTGGATACTAGCTCTGAGATCACTATCATCTATACATGAATTATTCACAAGCTAGGGCATATGGAAGAGGATATGATCCTCTCTAACTTGGAAATTCAGATATATGATAAGAATGATCAGAATACATGTGGAAATATTTGGTTGAAGAATAAATTTGGTGGCCTGGTGGAAAACACTGAATTTATGATAGTCTCATAGGATACAACCGACAACACCCTATTGTAAAGGCTATGGCTTCATCTGCACATAGTGGTACCCTATTCATACCACTAGTGCCTCAAATAATCCACTGATGGTTGAGTAGTGTTACTCTATGACGATGCTTCTCCCTTTGAATCTTGAGAGTCCCAATACCCAGATGTCGAGTATTAAAAAAGGGAAAAATCAACCCTATATTGATGGGGTTAAGCATATAAATACCCCCAATGATCTGACATCCACAACAATAAATACTTGGTTGGACTTTAATGATAGATTTTCCCTTTGAATCCATTGATTGGAATGCAAGACACTAGATCTAGGAAGTTGTTTTATAGTCCTCAAGAAGAAGGAGTGATCAAATATTACCTCATGCTCATATATAGAATAGGCTTGACCAATACCGAAAGACCCTACCCCTATAAAGTACCCAAAATTTATCCCCCTGACCACTGATCCACAACACCCCCATATGTTTCACAAGGCAGGGATGACTTGATCAAATTCAAAACTTTGTCATTACATTGATTCCAGGAGTGGAACTCATGGTCAAAAACAACCCTGGATTGTATTGTCAATTACTGCAGTATCTTTAGATAAAGAGTCCGTAATTGAAGGATCTTACACCAACATATTAGGTTCCGGTACCGTACTCAGGACCATAGTGTCAGGAGACCTATTTCCTTCCTATGAATCTCATATATTAGATGATGAAGAGGATCTGGAAGATTCACCTCCTGCATTTTTAGAGGGTGTATCCACCACTGTTGATGAGTTGAATCAGGTGAACTTTGGTACTTAGGAATATCTAAGAAAAACACAAATTAGCATAGCTATGTTGCTAAAGGAAAAACACATGTACGTGGATTTCTTGAAACACCACTATGATGTGTTTTCATGAATCAATGAAAAGAGGTTAGGACTTGAACTTCATGTCATCATTCATTGCTTTGGCCTCACAGTGGGTCACTGGGGGTTCAAGAAGCCTCCAGAAAAAATGCACCCTTCCCATAATGTCATAGTTGTGGCTTAAGTTGACAAGCACATTAAGGTAAACTTATTTAGAGAGGTCCAGTACCCCAAGTGACTAGCCAAACACATGTACAAAATTTATTTTGGGCCACAGTTTAGAACCATGTCCATAGGCCAAAAAACCATGGAAATATCCTATTACCATGGTTTTTTAACCATGGTGGCTAAATTAGCTGCAGTAGGCCTAATAAATTTCTATGATTAAATCTATTGTAGTAGGATATGTATTACCACGGTTTAAACCATAAAATTTATATATATATCCATGGTTAAACCATGCCTATTAAATCCTAATTCCATGGTTAAAACCATGCCTATTAAATCCTAATTCCATGGTTAAAACCATGGTTTTCAACTATGTATTTCCATGAATTAAACTATGGAAATTACTATATATATTCATAGTTAAACCATGTCTATTGAATCCTAATGAAATAGTTAAAAACATGGTTTTTGGTCATGTATTTCCATGATTCAAACAATGGAAATATATATCTATAGACTTGGTTAAACTGTGTTGACTAAACCCTAATTCCATGGTTAAAACTGTGGCTATAGGTTATTAATTTTCATGGTTTAAACCATGGAAATTTATATCTATATCCCTGGTTAAACTTTGGTAATTTCCCTCTAATACCACAGTTATAACTGTGGCCATACATTCCACATAGACCACCTATAACATTCTAATACACCACATTCCATCACCTACAACATCCCATTTTCACTGAAATCCAAACACAAATACAAAAAATAATTTATATAAATTTTTTATTTTATAAGATTAATGATAAATACATGAATAAAAAAAATTCCAATAACATTGCTCAATAATGTCACCTGAATCCTCATAATCGTTGGCACTGATATAAAAATTGTTAGCCGATCTACCACCACCACTAGCATCCTCTCCATCATCATCAACCTCTACACTAACATCCTCATCATCACAACCAACATCCTCTCCATCATCATGAGACTCTACACTAGTATCATCATTAAAAACTGTAAAATCATTTCAATCCTCATAAATCGAGTGCATACTCAATAAAAATTCATCCAATGTTGTTTCACCCTATGATGGAAGTGAAAAGGATATAGATAATATGACATTGAAAAATTATTCATGTTGATTTTTTTGTTAAGACTCGCTTCAAACTTGTTGATTTTCTATCTCAATGTTGGGATTTAATTATTCTTGGGTAACCATTTTTGGAGGGTTTCTAGAAGATTCAATACCTAGACCAACATTTAGATGGAACAATTTTTTTTTCTTGGTTTACAATGGACCTTTCCACCAAGATCATCACCTAGGACCTGGTGTAAATAATAGTTTGATCCAAATGTGTCTGGTTCCTTCACCACTAGAGCTTGAAGAGAACCCTATAAAAGATTTTTACCATTTTAGTAGATAATAAAAAAATATAAAACATTAATTTAACTTATAAAAGGTTGGGGAAAAATCCTCATTTTATTATTAAAGTAAATAAAAGACTTATTTTAATTGGGTGCAACCAATTATTCTAGAAAATATAGACCAAGATCAAGTTCAACTATGTTAAAGTGGTTTCACAAGATTTATAGACACTAGTAAATATAAAATTCAAAGTATAGTACTTTTCATTGAATATAAATACAAAATACAATAATTTAGTCTTTCACAGAATATTACCCAAAAATTTAGATTTCCTTGTCATGACCTATCCCTTGAGGCACGTACTATGACCACCCCAAACCCGCCCTCCAAAGGCCAGGGGCTAGTGACTAGAACCAAAGGCGTATTCCCTAAAATGGGAAGGCATTACCTTTAAACCTATACAATGAAAAGTCTGAGAACACAACAAGAAGAAAATGTGAAAAAAACTACTATAGAAAAAGGAGTGCTGAAAGTAAAAGGGGATGGAATACAATCCCAACTGAAAGTACGAGTACAACCGAAAAGTACAAATACAACTAAAAGGAACAATACAACTGAAAAAGGGAAAATAGCTACTGAGTCATCCTCCGAGGATCCTACCTGAAGGGTTGGTACAGATCACCTCCTCAGTACTCCACGTCATCCCATCTCCTCCACGTACCGCCTAGTCTTGGCACCCTCAAACCTTATCCCAGATGACCATTTTCTACACAAGACACATTAAGGTGCGGGCATATCTCATATAGGTGTGAGAATAAAAATACATAGTAGGGACCCCAAGACCTCCGAAGGTCTCTCAGAACTCCACAAGGAAAACCACAAAGTATGATCTCAATCACAAAGCACAAATCAATGAACATAGCTCAAACCAAGTATACAACATAGAAAAACATGATTATGATGCTGAACCACACAAGATCACTATGAATGATGATAGACTACCATAGATTATCTAGGCCTAGGAACAAGTAACATTCCCAATGACAATGTCGAACACCTTGGTTACTGGAGAACTCATATTCTATCAATTACCGTGGGCCTGCCGTGTCACACAGAGGTGCTTCCCACTAACCTTGGACTACTGAGGTAATCCTCCCCATCGCGTAACGTGGGTATGTCGGGTCTCACAAATCCGCTCCCCACTATGGCCTACTAAGGTAATCCTCCCCATCACGTACCATGGGTTTACTACATCACATAGAGGCGCTCCTCACCATGGGTCTGTCGCGTCACACAAAGGCTCTCCCCACTGGGCCGTTGAGTCAGTCCATGTTGAAAAGATCAGCAGTCGTCAAGTCTCATCTAGTCATAGGGTTCTGTACATAGTGCGCTTGGGAGAACCGATCCTCAAACCATAGGTCGTATTAAATCTGGAACAATGTCTCACAAAAAAGTAACCCAATGATCAACCATCTCATAAGGGTTCCAACTCAACAGACGATGCGTCAATCAGATGTCCGGTTTTTTCATTATTGGCATTTTAGTTCTGAGGGTCCGATTGGATTTTGGTGTGATCAAACCCTGCTATACTCCATGTTTTTCCAAAACTCTCATGGAGTAAGTCAAAAGGACCGTCTCTTTCCAAGGTTCCCAATGAAACGGATGGTTCGTTAAACGGACGTCCGGTTGTCATGATAAGGCCCTTTAAGTGCTTCTGATCCCGGTTGGTCTAGGGTCTGGTCTGACTCGGCCTGACCCGGTCAGGGATGGGTTGAGGTAGACTCGGCCCACTAGGTCGAGGCTTGGTTAGGCCCAAAAAAGGGGTGGCCCACTAAGGCAGCTTGACCCACAATGTGGAGGCCCGAAAGGGCGGCCCAACCAGGCAAGGGGGCGGCCCAACCTGCAAGGGCGGCCCGACCCGCAAGGGGGCAGCCCACAGGGCGGTGGCCCGGGAGCATTGCGGCCTGGTCACATGAGGCACGACCCGCAAGGGGTGCGCCCTAGTTTCTACCAGGGGAGAAACCTCTCAGTTTTCCTGAATGACCGAGGGTCGTTCAGTCTTCTCTTAGTGGAGGCACCAAGTGGCGCCAGCAGGTGGCATGCAGGACCTGTAGTGGTGGGTCCTGTCGGTTCCATTGCGGCCAGCTGGTATGATGGTTGCCTTCCTCCGATCGCCACAGCTGATGAGCCATGACCCTCCTTTTTCATCAGTGGCACGCGATGGCGCGTCGTGCTTCCTCCACGGTTGGCCGGTGCCGACCTCTATGATGACCACTGTGGATTTATGTCGCGGCCTCCTCTTGCGGCATGTGTCAACACGCTATCCCACACGTAGCCGGTCAGCATTGCTACATTTTTTGGTCTTCTATGGAGGCACAAGGATGTAGCAAAGATAGCGGAGGGTTCGAGATGGGTTTGTTAGGCTCACACCCTTTGTGTTAGCTCAAAAACATGAGGGGTTAAGGGTTTAATAACAATTTATTAAAAAACTAGATAAACCCCACAAGATAATTTGCAATGAACTCCCGCAAAGACAAATGAATCACGAGTCAACTCGTTAGTCAGTTGACCCACGTTCTTTATATTATTCAAGAATGTGGAAGAGGAAAATAATTTAAAAATCATAAATGAATAAACCCCTACATCAAATCGTCAGAGAAAAAGCCCATGCTTGAAGGTGGATCGTGTTCTTCATTCCCGAAAACATTTCCCAATGATGCCACTCGTACGTCGCCCTTTCTTCCATGATTTGGTGTCGTACGTCACCTCTCGCTGGGTCGACTTTGTCTTATAAGGGTCCGACATCGGGGCGCTCCTTCAACACTTCGTTTCTTGGTGAAGCTCTACTGGTACATCCCCCCAAGCTATATATATATATATATATAAGAGAAAGGGAGGGTAAGTAACGACGTTGTAGTTTAATGGGGCCCATCAATTAAAAAGATTCATAATTCTCTAAAGACGTCGTTACTTAGGTTGGGCAGGTCAATCCATTTATTATCTTGACACGTTGCTGGCCCCACCCCTTTTCTTGTCCGTTGGAAGATATAAAAAAATATTAAAATTATTTTATTTCATTTCTTTTAAAAGTTGAGAAACTCAACTTTTTCTCTAGACCTATTATTGTCAAAGTAAATCCTCTCTTAAGAGAATACTGGAACTACATATTCAATGATTCCCTCAGATTTTTAATCCAAGAAACGATTCAGAAGTTATAAAACGCCACTCATGCGTTTAGTGAAAGTACTTGAAAAAAGTTTAGAAATTCATTTAGGGCACTCCAAGCCTCAGAATTAGGTGCCGTAAATTTTCATAGACTCGTAATAATTCTATATAATTAAAAAAAAAATACATGGAAAATCCGAGTCTCTACATTCTCCCCACCTTATAGATTTTTTTCTCTAAAATCCACAATATAGACTAAGAAAAAAATGGGGGGGGGGGGTACTGAGCACGAATCTAAGATTCCCTCTCCTAAGTGATCTCCTGGAGGATCCCATGCTACCGGTGAATGCGCACTAGAGGTATCAACTACCCACAAAGGACCCACTCATATCGATACTCAATCTCTACTGGAACCTCCGTAAATGCCGCCCCATCATCTAAGTCTATCTCTCTATGGTCGATGCCTTGAGATGGGTTGTGCACATATCTCCTCTGTTGGGATACATAGAAGATTCCATTCACCTTATCTAACCGCAGTGGAAGTGCCAAGCGGTTTTCCACCTCGCCTATCCTCCGAAATATCAGAAATGGCCTGATAAACCTCAGTGATAACTTGCCACCTTGCCCAAATCTATATAGTCCCAGACGAGGGGAGACTCGCAAGAAAACATGGTCTCCCTCATGAAACTCGATAGGTCTTTGTCTCCTATCGGCATATGACTTTTATCAGCTCTGTGTAGTATTCATCTACTCTTGGATAGTCTACACCTTCTCAATGGTAGCCCGTACTAACTCTGGACCCATAAGTACCGACTCCCCTGGGTCTGTCCAGCATAGAGGTTATCTCCAGGGTCGACCATACAAGGCCTCAAAAGGTGCCATACCTATGGTGGAGTGATAACTGTTGTTGTAGGAAAACTCTACCAAAGGCAAGTGATCCTCCAAACTATGGCCGAAATCTAGGACCCATGCACATAGAATGTCCTCTAGTGTCTGTATAGTCAGTTATGTCTGACCATCCATCTGAGGATGAAAGGTGGTGCTCAAATGCAGCTGAGTCCCGAACACCTCCTACAATCCCTTCCACAACCGGGATGTGAAACATGAATCATAGTTAGAGACAATTGTCTATGGAACCCCATGAAGTCTCACAATCTTCTACACGTAGAGGCGTCCCAAGCCCTCTATTGATCCCTTCTCTCGGATAGGTAGGAAGTGGGCTGACTTGGTGAGTTGGTCAATGATCACACAAATGGAATCATGTCCCCTAGACATACTTGGAAGCCCTGTCACAAAGTCCATGGAGATTCCATCCCACTTCCACTCTGACTCTTCTAGTGGCTAAGCTAAGCCTACTGAAACCTGATGCTCAGCCTTCACTTGCTGAGAAGTGAAGCATCGTGAAACAAAATCTTCCACTGCCTTCTTCATCCCTGGCCACCAGTGGTGACACCAGAGGTCCTGATACATCTTCGCCACACCAGGATGTACAGCCAGAGGGGACACATGGAACTCCCTCAACACCTCCTCCTGTAGCAAAACTGGTAACATGGTACATCCTCTGAAGAGGATAAAGTGCTCCCCAACTTTAGAAAATCCATCAGGTACCTGTCCTGAGGATATCTGAGCATGACGAGTCTCACAGTCGTTGTACCCAAGATGCACCTCCCTGACTCACTGAAGAAGTGGGGGATTGAATCTCATAGACTGGAGGTATGCTGCTCCATCTCTATCCAAAAAGGATATCTACAACGTGGCTAGCTGCTCTGTCATCTCACTCAGCAACTGCAGACTAGACCTCCTGGTGAGTGCATCTACTACCACGTTCCCCTTCCTAGGAGTATACACTATCTCAAAGTCATAGTCCTAGAGGAACTCTAGCCATCTCCGCTATCTTAGGTTCAGGTCCTTCTGAGAGAATTTGTACCCGAGACTCTAGTGATTAGAGTAGACTGTAAAACATTTTCCCATCTGGTAATGTCGCCACATCTTTAAGGGGAAGACCACTACTGCTTACTCCAGGTTTTGGGTAGAATAGTTCTTCTCATTCTTTCTCAGCTGCCGCAATCCATAAGAGATCACTGCTCACTCCTGCATCAGGAAACACCCAAGTCTAGTCCTTGATGCGTTTTAGTAGACTACATACCCAACACCCTCTTCTAATAGCCTCATGATAGGGGCACTCCTCAGTCTCCACCTCAGCTCCTAGAAACTCTGCTGGCATATCTCCATCCATACAAAGGGCTTCCCGTTCTTCTTAAATATTAACAAGGGTGCCACAACTATGGAAAAGTCTGGAATGAGCCTCTGGTAGTATCTAGCCAACCCCATAATGCTCTGCACCTCTGTTACGCTCCTGCGTTGCACCCAAGCAAGAACATCCTCTATATTAGCTAGATCCATTACAACTCCAGCCTCCAAGATAACGTGTCCTAGAAAGTGGATCTCTCATATCCAGAACTAGCACTTCGATAGTTTACTATAAATCTAGTGCTCTCGGAGTGTATCTAGAACTATATGCAGATGATAGGCATGCTCCTCCTCTATCGTTGAGTATACCAATATTTCATTGATGAACACCACCACAAAGAGATCAAGGTATGGATGAAAGATCATGTTTATGAGTCTCATGAACACTGTTGGGGCATTGGTCATGCCGAAAGGAATAACCAAGAAATCATAATGTCCATACTGACATATGAAGGACATATTTTTCACATCCACATCTCGTATCCTGAGTTGATGATAGCCTGATCTGAGGTATATCTTCGAAAACCAACGATCTCCCTTCAGTTGATCAAAAAGATCATAAATCCTCAGAAGTGGATACTTGTTTTTAACGGTTACTTGGTTCAGGAACCGATAGTCCACACAGAGTATCAAACTCTCATCTTCCTTCTTGGTGAACAAAATCAGGGCTGCCCATAGAGAAATATTAGGCCTTATGAACCCCTTTCCTAGTAAGTCCTCCAACTGTACCTATAAATTTTGAAGCTCCACGGGAGCCATCTGATATGCTGATATGGATATCGATGCCATTTAGGGGTAAAGGTCGATGTAAAAGTCTACCTCTCCACATGGAGGTAGTCCTAGAACATCATCAGGAAAGATATCAGTATACTGGTCCCCCACTACAGGATAGTTCAGACTCTCAATATCAGCTGCTCTGAGTGTAAGGCTAGCCAGCTGAAGAGTAATCAGATGCACCCTCTTCTGGGTAAGTCCATCCTGTGCTGAAAAGGTTCCCTTCTTACAGGTGAAGGAAAACTTGGTTCCATCCGTGTGGACACACCGAACTTTGCACCTAATACAGTCAATCTGAGCATGGACTATGGATAACCAGTCCTTACCCAAGATGACATCGTAAGACCTCGACGCTGCTACTAGGAGATCCCAGCTGAAGCTCTCATCTCTTAGAGTCAGCTCACACTGCTTCCACTAGTGTGTAATCATTGAATCTGCTCCCATAGGAGTCTCTAGTCATAAGGATCAAGCCAATGGCTCCACCAGAATCTTCGAGCTCTGAATGAGGGATGTGGAAATAAAAGAGTGACTAGAACCTATGTCTATAAGCACTACAACTAAGGTGGAGTAGACATAGATCATACCTCTAATCATCTTTGAAGTACTGTGGTTATAGGCCTTAGATACCTAGAGCTGAGATCGTCCCTGCCCTTCTGCTTCCTATGGTTGGAGTGGACCACCTGACGGTGGTGGTGGTAGAACCTCAAAATGCCATCCACCGCCTACTACATGACCAGCTCCTCTGCTATGTCCGTCTACTACCTACAGACCTCCTATCTCGAACCTCTACCACTACCTCGATGGTACCTCGACCGTCTGCTGGTCATCCGTATGACGGGTCGGGCAATCGCGAGCCATGTGACCCTTCCTACCGCATGTGTAGAAGTTCTTGTCCCTTGCCTGACCTCCTCTTCCTTGCAAGATCTGCACCTCCGACCCTGAGTCCCATGTACGTCCACCAGAAGGTCTGGTCCACTTGGAACTTTGTGTCATCTTCCTACTACCAGCTGTAGATGACTTTGCCACGTGTCGCCCGGTGGTGGGTCTCACTGTCGGTGCCTACTCAGCTAGGAATCTCTCCACAAAAAGAGACCTCTCTAGAACCCCATCCAAGGTTGGTATGTTGAGCGATACCATCAATGTTATGATATCCCATCGGAGACACTGCTCAAAGGTCTGGGCCCTGAAGGAAGGGTATCGTGCCATGTCGGTGGAGTAGTGGGAGAGATCCGTGAACCTCATTGAGTATTGGGCCACTGTCATGCTGCCCTGCTGCAAGTGCAGTAGCTTCTATATACGCATAGAGCGTAAGGTCACTGGGGAAAACTTTTCCATGAAAAGGCCCTTGAAGTCCGCTCTGATGAGGGTCGCCTCATCGTGTATCTGGAGCATAAGGCTCTAGCATCTCCCTGCTGCTTCTTGAAAAAGGCTAGCTACTAGGATCACTATAAGGTCTAATTGTGTACCTACCAAGCAGAAAACTCTGACTTCTACCTCTAGCTAGTCCTCAGTTCCCTATGGGTCCATCTTGCCTCGGAACCTCGGAGGCCTCTACCACTGGAACTCGTGCAATGTGCTCAGTCGACGGGAATCCTATGCTGGTGGGGCTGGTGGAATCGACTTCCCAACAAGTAGTGGTGCTTCTGGTACACCAACTGAAGGTGCTAACACCGTAAGAGGGCCCTACACTGAGGCTTCATCACTCGGTGGGCTGTCATCACATACTCTCTCAGGAATCCTGGCTGGCTATCTATGTGGAAGCATCCTGAAAGAAAACAGGTGTTACACGGTCAATAAGTTATACCTGGTGAGATGACTCAAGAGATCAAAAAGAAAACTTTTCAAAACACACCCAATCAATGTTTTCGTGCACTGAGTCATAAATCATAATTCAGGGTCCTAGAGTATGGATACATCAGCCACTGCACTAACACTAGACTCCCCAAACTGAAAACCACACTTATAAAACATGACACTATTGCTTCATAGAAAAGATCAGAGTCCTAGTTCTCTAGTAGAACCGAACTCCTTTGATACCACTTTATCACGACACGTCCCCTGGGGCCTGTATTGTGACTACCCCAAGCCCGCCTTCTATAAGCCAGAGGCTGGTGACTAGCACCAAAGGAATATTCCCTAAAACGGGAAGGCATTGCCTTTAAAACTATACAATTCATGGCCCGAGAACACAACAAGAAGAAACTGTGAAGAAAAATTCTGTAGAAAAAGGAGTGCATAAAGTAAAAGGGACCGGAATACAACCCCAACTGAAAGTACATGAACAACTGAAAAGTAACTATATAACTGAAAGGAACAGTACAACTAAAAAAGGTAAAACAACTAATGAGTCATACTCCAAGGATCTTACTTGAAGGGTAGGTATATATCACTTCTTCAACACTCCACATCCACCCATCTCCTCCACGTACCACCTAGTCCTGGCTCCCTAAAACCTCAGCCCAGCTGCCTGTCGTTTGCATAAGACAAAAAAAGGTGCGGGAAAAGCTCGTGTAGGGGTGAGTATAACAATACCTAATAGGGACCTCAAGATCTCTGAAGGTCTCTCAGAACTCCCCAAGGAAAACCACAAATCATGATCTCAATCACAAAGCACAAAGTAATGGACACAACTCTAACTAGGTATAAAATATAGAGAAACAAGATTATAATGTTGACCCACATAGGATCGCTATGAATAATGATAGCCAGCCATGGATTCTCTAGGCCTCGAAACAAGTAACATTCCCAGTCACAACTCCAAACACCTCGGCTGCTGGAGAACTCCTCCTCTATAGAGTACAATGGGCCTTCTGCGTCCCACCGAGGCGCTTCCCCCGAACCTTGGAGTGCTGAGGTACTCCTCCCAATCATGTACTGTGGGTCTGCCGGGTCACGTAGAGCTTCTCCCCACTATGGACTACTAAGGTACTCCTCCCCATCACGTACCATGGGTCAGTCATATCACACAGAGGTGCTCCCCACTGTGGGTCTTCTGCATCACACAGATGTGCTCCCCACTGGGCCGTCGAGTCACTCTAAGTTGAAAAGACCAGTAGTCATCAAGTCTTAGCCAGTCACAGGGTTTTGTACATAGTGTGTTTGGGAGAAATGATCCTCACACCATTGGTTATATTACATCCGATACAAAGTCTCACAAAGAAGTAACCTGATGATTTTCCATGTCATAAGGGTTCCAACGCAACAGACGGTGCATCAATCAGATGCTTGGTGTGTGCGTTATTGGCATTTTAGTGTCGAGGTCCCGGTTGGATTTAGGTGTGATCCAACTCGACCGTACTCCAAATTTCACTAAAATTCTCATTGAGTAAGTCAAAAGGACCGTATCTCTCCAAGGATCCCAACGCCACATATGGTTCTTCAAACGGATGTTCGGTTCTCAAGATAAGGCCCTTTAAGTCTTTCTGGGCCCGGTTGGGATTGGGTCCGGTCCGACCCAGTCGGACCGACCCGGTCTGTGCTGGGATGAGGCAGACTCGGCCAGCTGGGCCAAGGTCCGGTTTGGACTGAAAAAGAGGCGGCCCGCAGGGGGGAGTAGGGTGGTGGCCCGGTCACATGAGGAGCGTTCCATAATGGGTGCGCCCTAGCTGCCACTGGGGGAGCGACCCCTCAGTTTTCCCGAATGGTCGAGGTCCGTTCGGTCTTCTCATAGCAGAGACACCATGTGGTGCCAATAGGTGGAACGTAGGACCCATGGGAGTGGGTCCTACTGGTTCATTTGCGTCCAGCTGGCGTACCGGATGACCTCTCTGGTGGCGCATGATGGCGCGCCACACCATCACCCACAGCCGGCCGGTGTGCTAGCCGCATTCCTCTCGTCACCACAGCTGAAAAGCCATGACCCTCCTTGTTCATCAGTAGTGCACGATGGCACACCACACCTCCTTCGTGGCTGGCTAGTGCCGACCGCTCCGATGAACGCCGCAGCTTCGTATCACAGCCTCCTCTTGTGGAATGAATTGATGCGCTATCCCCCACGTAGTCGGTCAGCGTCACTGCGTTATCAGTCTTCCATGGAGGAACAAGGATGTATCAAATATAGCGGAGGGCTCGGGCCGAGTTCATTAGGCCCGTTCCCTCTACATTATCTCAAAAACATTAGGGGGTTAATAGTTTAATAACAATTGAATTAAACAACTAGATAAACCCCACAAGATACCCCACAACAACCTCCTGCAAAGACGAATGAATCGTTGGTCGACCCGTTTGTCACTTGACCCACATTCTTCATATTATTCAAGAATGGGGAAGTAGAAAATCATTTAAAAAGCATAAAAAAATAAACCCCCTACCTTGAATCATCGGAGAAAACTCCTACGCTTGAAGGTGGATCGTGTTCTTCATTCCTGCAACTAGTTCCCAACAACACCACTCATACATCACCCTTCGTTTCGTGGTTTGATGTCTTTTGTCACCTCCTGATAGGTCTGCTTTATCTTCTAACTGTCCAACGTCATGGGGATCCTTCAGCACTTTGTTGCTTGGAAAAGATGTGCCGGTACCTCCACCTAATCTCAATATATATAGGAGAGGGGAGGGTAAGTAACAACTTTAGAGTTTAATGGGGCTCGTCAATTAGGAAGCTTCCTAATTCCTCAATGACGTTGTTACTTAGGGTTGGCAGGTCAATCCATTTATTGGCTTGACACATCGCTAGCCCCACCCCTTTTCTTGTCCATTGGAGGATATGAAATTAAATATTAAAATTATTTTATTTCATTTCTTTTAAAAGTCGCAAAACTTAAATTTTTTTCTAGACCTACTACGGTCAAAGTAAAGCCTCCCTTAAGTGAATCCCGATGATGTGGATTCAACAGTGCCCTTAGATATTTAATCCGAGCAACAATTCAAAAGTTAGAAAAAACCGCTCACACGTTTACTGAACGTACCTGAAAAAATGTTCAGAAATTCATTTTGGGCACATTGGGCCTCAGAATCAGGCGCCTTCAATTTTCAAAGACTTGTAATAATTCTATATAATTAAAGAAAATTATATGGAAAATCCAGGTCTCTTCATTTCTAGACCATATTTTTTCAATGATCATTTCATATAGAGAATTCATGCTCATTTAGAATTTATCATAATATTTGTTCTCTTACATGGTTATCCCAAATTCTATTTCTCATGTTCAAGAGGTATGGGTAAGTGAGTCCATTTTCTTACACAATATTCTGTATTACAGAATATTATATCAGTAGGGTTATTCTTAAAAAGTTTGATGAAGCATACATTTAACTTATTCAAGATATGATATGTATGGAGACTCTCAATAATTTTATATATGTATATATACTTATCTTGTTTTATTAAGGTTCTAAGAGAAACATTGAAAAAATTAAATATATTGTTTAACATTTTAAAATATTGTCTAAGAAAAAAGTAAATCAATCTAAATCTAAAATATTATTTAGGAAAATAATTATATTTCTTGGGGTGAGAGGAGGAGAATTACCTGTTATATACATGGGGATTCCATTATTCAAGGCCATAATAGAAGAATCATGTTTCTATGAGATTACTAAGAAAATTAATAAAAAATTATCAGGCTCTACCTCCATTACCTTTAATAGTATTGGGTAATTCTAATGCCTCCCCATCCATTACTTCTTTTATAGAAAATGATGCTAATGACAACTTCTCTTGAAATTATGGTGGAATTTTTGGGATATGTAATCTATGTTCATGGAAGAAACCAGATTCTTCACTTATTGGGAAGGGAACCACTAAGTTTACTATTAATTATTAACCATACCTATAGGTTAAAGGTAATGAATACATTGTGATTTCCTACCTAGGGATTCATAGATTGGGGGTTTCAATAGGGAATTCTAAGATGGATGACATCATTGGGAAAGGACTAGGAAACAAGGAATCATCCCTTGTTGATGATGGTTTTATGAATTATGCAAGTGAAAGTATTTATTTCAATTAGTTCTTAATTACCACAACTCGATATGGAAAGTTTGACTCCATCTCAAGTTAAAAAGAAGATAAAAATGATTAATATAGTAAGGGAAAATCCTAGTTTAGTTCTAGAGTCAATTCCTTTTCTAAAAGGGATGTATGTAGATCTGATAAAGCCGATGAAAGGAGAAATTTCAATGTGTGGAAGGAGATGCTGCCACTACCATCTCTGATTCTAATAGATTTTATTCTTTTTAGGAATGCTGGGAAATATGTTTTCATAATAGTTAATATAGGTGATTATAGGTATAAGGTTGGGAAACAGTCTGATTTCTTGCAATTGACAATAGTATAATTCACCACTATAAAGGATATATTTAGGAATTCTTCTCAATATGCTTATAAATTATCTTTTGATGAAAAGGGGAGGTCACCTAAGGGTTTAGTTGATCCAAAATATTCAAAATAGATATTGGGGCCTTACTTCAATATACTCAGTAGGATCTCTAATTCAAAAATGGATGATTGTAATTCTTCCAGAAAGGATGATGCTTCTAGGGGATGAAATCCTAGTCCTAGTCATTTTTCATCAACCTATAATGTGAAAGATTTGGAAATATCTTTAATATATTTAGGCCCTATAAATTGTTTCCCTATGAGTGTGGTACCCTTGATAAGGATTTGGGAGATAGATCCAAAACATATGTTGAGGGAAATATCAGTAGTGAGGCCTACCCATCAATTTCTTTTGTTACATAAAATGGTGTTAAATAAAACATATCTAGAAACTCTAGTGTCATGTCTAGGAGCTGTAATATTTATGCTTCAAATCAGACCAATTCTTCACATATTGGGAAGGGAACCTCTAATCTATCTATTTAGGATTCACCAAACCATAAAGTTAAAATAAATGAATCGATTATGGTAACCTACCTAGGGGCCTATAGATCTTGTGTTTATCTAGGGAATTATAAAAGGTATAAAAGCATTGGGGAAGGTCTAGGAAAAAAGGAATCACCCTTGTTGATGATGGTGTTATGAATTCTTTAAGTAAAATGATTTATTATAATGAGGACTTAATTCTTACCACTTAATCTGGGAATTATGATTTCATTTGAAGTGAGAAGGAAGATAAAAATGATTTATCTATTAGGGGAAAATCCATGATTAGTTCTGGAGATAAATAATTTTATAAAAGGGATGCTCATGGGTCTGATAAGGCTGATGAAAGAAAGGACGATGTTAACTTTTTGGTAGGAAATGCTGCTACTTCCATCTTTGATTCTTACAGCTTAGCATATCCTTGAAAGACTGGGGTGAGAGAATGGGCATTGCCTTTTATATACATGGGGATCCCATTATTCAGGGGTAAACCAAAAGAATCATATTTCTTTGAGATTATTAAGACAATTAATGAAAAATTATTAGGCTAAAATTGGATGTTTCTTTCCATGGTTGGTAGAGATTTCTTGATAAATATCATCATTTTTTCAAAATTGGTTAACTATTTCATGATATATGAAAGGCCTATGAATCTAATTAAAAAGAAAAATTCCATTATAAGGAACATTGTATAAAATAGGATTACATTGGAGAAAAAAATCATCTCTATTAAATGGAATAAGTGTTACAATCCTTTTGATACAAAAGGAATGAAAATAAAAATTAATTAGTATTTTAATCAAGACCTTTAAGATCAATGTTTATATAGAATTCTATTAAGTAGAGGTAATTATAATAATTTTTATGAGGAACGGTTTCTAAAAAGTCATAACATAGGGATTAAATTATATATATATTCCTTTGGAATTGAAGTGAACCCTATAATATAGACAATTTCATGGAAGACTTATTTCTTATGTTTCTTTTATATGATTCCTATTGGTAAAAAAATAAACTATCATTTTAACAAGTCCTAAGGTATAAAAAATCACCATTTCAACTTAATAATTCAATGAGTTTGAGACATTTATCAAATAACTAGGTTTTTCAAATTTCATAAAACCAAATACACTCATAAGAACTAAATTTAAATTCAATCAATAGACCAACTAATCAATTCTAATATACTATGAAATTAACATCTTAGATTCTAATAAACCTAAAAATTCAGCACCAACCAATGGATAAAAGAACAAGAAACTCTATTTTTTATTCCATCATTAAACATTAATTTAAAAGATATAAGAAATATATTTTAAAAAGAAAAGCGAACAAACTGAACTATATCTAGGTATATTTGAGATGTTTCAATTAAGTTTAATATCGTTCTATTTTTTTTGGTTTTTCTCCTTACCTATTCTGCATGAGTATTTAATTTTTATTTTCACACATCAAAAGTATGTCTTTTTTATTTTTTTTAATTTGTTAAAGAATGATAAGTAAAATACATTACACTTTTCCAATCATGTGTAGTAATGTGTGTAGTAATGCTTAATGATGTTTATATGAATTGTTTAAAACATGGTGTTGTTTAAAATATGTTTCATCAAAAAAATGAAAAACGTTAATTTTTGATAAGTTGTGTGTAGGGATGTTTATGGAATTGGTTTTGATTCTAAGCCCCATGGGGCATAGTTCGGTGGTGATTCCCCTATTATACCCATTTCGGTGAGTTGAGGAGGTCCTCATTTCGAACCTCTGCATCTGCAACTTTATTTCCTTTATTCCCCCACCCTAGACCTACAATTTAATCAGTTATGTTTATAACACATTTTTTTGTTAATTTATTTTTTCATGAATAATAGGGTTGATAACAACCAATATCCACCACCAAAATACATTGAACCCAACTCCAATTGTTAGTGTTGTTACTATCCTATTCAATTTCACTATACACTCACACTTTAAACTTAAAAATAACAAATACTTTAAATTCATGGCACAAAAACATAGAAACTCCTTATTGATTTAAAATTTTTATTAAATGAAGAAAAAAATCAAGTAAAAATATAGAATAAATCTTATTAATATTAATATGGTAAAGAAACTAATGGAAATTCATCCAAAAAAGGTTGATGCAATGATCTTATCACTGATAAACAACTTGATGATTTTTTTAATGAAATTTATATTAGTCTTATTAATTTTAAAATAAGTGAATATTTCCTTAAATGAAAAGTTAATAATGATAAAGAGATAGATTTTAAATCATTCAAGTAGTTGAAGATAGAATATGTTTTGAATTGTTATGATGAAAATGAGAACAAGGAAAATTATGGTGAGACTCTCTCTGATGTCATGGAACTTAACAGGAGGGAAATGTATATATATAGGGAGATGGTAACAACAAGATAAAATGGATTTAATACTTAATTCTTCATGATCATTTAGGAGGTCCCTCATGTGGCATTAGTACAAAATGTTCATGCCTTTTGAAGAAACGAAGTTATCCCTCCAAGGTGAAAATTTTAATTCATTTCTATGATTCCAAATATTATCCTTTGTTTAGAGGTTAGTGATTATAGGCCTATTATTATTGTAAATAATCAACCTAGGATCATTAGTAATGTGATTTATACAAGGTTGGGTGCTATTGGTAATCCCATTTATTTCTTATTTGAATTTTATCCACTGGATTTATTGAACTGAAATAATATTTTTATGTTTGCTAAGTGTCCCCATGAAACTCCACAACTCTTTAACATTTTACAATAATTTTCAAGTCCTTATTATACTGAACCATGATTTGTGTGTGTCTATTTCACACTTCATACATCTGTGTACGACCACATCTTTTACAATAAAATGATCCTGAAAGAATAAATGAATATTTTATGCACATATATAACTGAAATTAAACAAAAAATTATTAGCTTTATTAAATTTTAAACATTTACCAGTAAATTTTTTTGTTGATTCTTGATCCTTCACACTATGCTGAGGGTCGAAAACTAGAGGAGTGTCCTCTATAGTAGAAAATATATGCTACCCTATAGAGATGAAGGTGGATAAGGGAAATGGGTCGAGTGATGGAAAGAGAGGGACTAACTTGCATGGTAGTAGGAGGAAATTGATAAAAAGGATGGCCATCCATGTATGGGTAAGTAATATAAGGGGGATTAATGATGGGAGGAATATGTCCTAGTGACTTTAGAGACACGGGATGTGAGGCACTACATGTAGGGGGACTGTATGTAGTGCTGATCTTATATTCTAGATTTCCTGACCTATCCCCACTAAATGCATGTTTCCTCCTTGATGAATCCTATTAATATTAAATATGATTTTTTTAAAGTTCTTACATTATCAATAAATAAATAAGGTACTCACTAGAATAATCATATTTGTTATTCTAACTTCTCTAAACTGGTGATAATTTTACTCAATTTGTTTTCTAAAAACCTTCTCATAAGACATTGTTAACGCCTACCAAATGAGCATCATAAAATTCACAAAGTAAGAAATACCTAAACATGGGTATTATTTTACCCAAAAAAGAAAAGGAAGAATAAGGTTACCATGATCACGCAGATGGTGTGAACCCCCAAAATACAAACAACTTCACAACCAGTGGAAGGTAATGCATATGACCACGTGCAGTGCATATCCTATAGAAGATCCTACAGAGCTCCTTCCGCAAGTCCTTTTTACTCTTGAGAAGGTACCGTAGACAATCAGTGGTCGCATGGAGATATCCAGACAATCACCCTCAGGTCACAAAAAATTTCAATAGTAGGATGACTCAAAAACAATCCAAAATTCCATCTAAAATAGGAGGAAAATATCCAAAAGGTGGGAGACTCTTGTGTTCATAAAACTCACATGATGATTCACTGAAGGGGAAAATAATTGTCCTTGAAATCACTCAAGAAAACTCGTGAAACCCCAATCCTTGTAAAATAAACAAAGGAAACAAATAAGTGTAATACAGGATCCTCTTATAGTCATAAAACATCACATAATTCAACCTAGGTGATTTTCAAGACATTGCAAGTACCAAGAGACATGTCCACATCATCTCACAAAACCCCACTGGCAAGGAATATTTGTTACGCGAAGGGCCTCAGACATGTCCAGGAAACCTCATTCTCCCACTTTGGATCCATAATAAAAAACAAATGAAATTTTCCATAAAATTACATTCATCTCCATAAGAACCTTTATTGGTCATGTGAAGCATCACTGATAGGTAGGGTGATTATCTTTGACAACACTAATACAACCACACTAAATCCCAAACCTTTGTAAAATGAAAAAATGAAATAAAGAGGGAAATTATGATAGCCTCTCACAATCATAAAAATCATATGTTATTCCAAGTATGTATACATCATGGTCTCACAAGACCCCTTGACAAGATGATCTAATTTCTCGAATCCCTCCTAAAAGGTCATCCTTGTCTCACAGAAAGTCCTAGAAAAGTCACATGAGATCATGCGAAGGACTTTAAACAGTCACCTTGATCTCATGAAGGCCCTTATAAATGTTGATATGATAGTATAAAAGTCCCTTGGAATGTTCTCATGAGAAAACAAGACCCTATTTGATTTCTATTATCCAATAAATGAGGCATTGATGGAATGGTATTTAGGTTGTTGAAAATCATGCGACACCCCTATAATGACCTATGTTAGGACCTCATGAAGATGCATGACACCAAATCCCTCCACCAAATCAAGAATTGATTTGTGAAATACACACCTTGCAAAGAAGCAAACAAATGTGGTGGAGAGGGCTAGATATCCTCTGGTGAGTGGACTTTAGAACTTTTTGTAGCCTGGTAAGTGTTATCACTTCCTCTTCATACACTGGATAAACCTTGTTATCACCATTTCACATTTGAACCTACTCAGCTTGGCACTCAACCCTGATTTATGCCGAATCTACTGTATTAACCTTGAACATCACCAACTGAGCCCTTAATTATCTGATAATATATGCTTGAGTGTTGACAATGGATGTATTCCCATGCTCTTTCTCTTTTAGCTAGGAAGTTTCTTATCTGGATGCCTTGATTTTCCTTATTCCTTTAGATTTTCCTTGTTCTAAACAATGTCAAACTCTTGACTTTTTGCACACACCCACTCGAAAATTTAATCATGAGCCGACACATGGATGGAATGTGCATCCACCCTTCCTATGAACATGTTTAGTAGCTAGTAATAGAGAGATCCAATCTAGTTCACTAGATTTAGCTTTAGTGTGTGGCTGATGAATTTTCGCATGCTTCTCCATGCCTTGTTCCAGATAATGTGATTATCCTCAATAACATATGACCCAAAATATTCTAATTATTCAAGTGTAATTGGATAATACTACAAAAAAGCTGTGAGAATAGTGGGACCGGGGTCTTGTTATTGAACCCTCTCAGAAAAACTGGGCTCCATCTTAAGAGGAGAGATGTTCTGGTATGACTCTTGACCAGCGATGAAATCTTCACCACCTTCAAGTTTGGCCTCCCCCGTAACTGCATCCATGACTATAGAGGGTTTACCCCTTGAGATTTAAACCGGATCACCCTAAATGGATAGATACTTGAGGGTTGGATTAGTTATTGTGAGAGGCACCCTGACTTCCCCAATTTCATTTGTTTATTGAGAATACACTCTCTCAATCACTATTTCAAATAGAATTATGTCTTTATGTTTTATATATGGAAAAAAGTAGGTCAAACATGATTTTTTTAATATAAAAGAACATAAAATAGGTGAGAGTTTGAAAAAATCCATCCATGAAGACTCGAAGGGTAATTCCACCACTAGGGACCTCTCGATGCTGGTTGGAACCTTAATGGATGGAACTGGACTACTTAGTATTGCATGATTGAAATCTATGTGGAAAAAACATGTTAATGCGATGAACTCTATTAAGGTTTGAGTAAAATTGGACTTGTTGAGAATTGGGAGTCAGTATCACTCTGAGATGTAGGGATTTCAATAATGATTCACCTTATGTGATCTAGCTCATCGAGAGTAGGAAGCTTCATCATAATGTTAGAGAGTGGTCCCCTGTAAATGACTGGGAAGTTTGGGGAATTATAACCCCCCTTCAACACCCTATATAAGCACCAATCCCACTAGGTTTTTTGGAGAATACCCTGAGGCGGTCTCCTCAAACTCAATAGAGGCACTCCCCCCTCAATATAGGCCTCTTGGGTCTCCCCTTCCGCTTACTACATAGGAAAAAACATTGGGTTAGAACCTTTAAAATTAAATGTCTATGAAAGAGAGGAAGTTAAGAAAAAATTTTACCATGAAGAGCAAGAGTTCATTCAGGTATTCACCCACAAGAGTGACCTATCTTCTCTCTTTAGATATTTCCTATCCAATAGTAGATCCAAAATACTCCACATAATTTGATCCATTTGTGTCAACTTCAGGGGAAGACACATCATGATATGATGTTTTAATAGATAATGTTTCTTCCAGGTTTCCCTTGAAAATCACTTGTATTCAGGTGGTGGTAGGCCCGACCTCTTCATTTTGGAGAAATAAATCAACCATATCCAACAGATATTAAAATCACTCATGGAATCCCATATAGGATATTATCTTGGAGAACCCAACTTTCGACATCTTGATCCCATATTGTGTGAGCCTCCACCATAGTTTCTCAACCTTAAAGGGAAAACCTCAACATACCCATGACACTTATAACACGGGGTATGTCACATCATTAGCTAATTGTAAAAGATAAAATAGTTTCTTCCCTAAAGCCTCCCTGATCCAGTTCATCCCACCCCAATAACTCTCAACCTTCTCCAATGTCCACTTTTGTGGGAGCCCCACACCACTAGGGGGAGAGGGTGCAGAAGAACCTTGAGCTTCCTCCATCATTACCCCTTTTGTTTCCTCTACTTGAGCTCTCAATTCCTAGAGTTAACTTTAAAGAGAATCATGTATTCTACAGTACTGATCATGCAACTAATCTAATGTAACAACCCTCCTCACACACTGATGTAGGATTGTGTCTGGATATGTTTTTGTTAAATTTCTAGTATAATTTTGGGAGTATCCAAAATTGACATTGATGGGTGGAAGCACGATGAGATTCCTTGTTCCTTCTATCATGAACATCAAACATATTTAACGAAGGATACAATGATGTATTTATTTGAATATACCCAGTAGACTGGATTTTATAGCTGCTAAATGCATCAAAATTTTTTGGAAATTGGGACAGAGTGTGCCATTTTCAATAGGTGTTACCATCTATCATGAAAACTAACGCTCCACCTCAGAAGGCCTAAAGGTAATCCTACTGCTTCAATGTTCCCTCCAAATTATCAAAATCTCTCCAAAATGGGTTTAGAATGGATGAAAATTATAATTCTTTTGATTTTCAATGTGGATCATGACCCCTTCTCCATCAAGAGTTACTGTTCGAACCCTTTAAATATGTAGGAGAAAAGGAAACATTCTATCATTCAGGGGAGTAATAGAATTTGGAACTTGTAACCCTCAAAATTTGTTGAAACCCATCCATGAAGAAACTAGAATAGACCATAGATGTTCATGGGCCTGCCTCCCTTCACAAAATTCCCAAGTTGTCTATAGAGCCAATCCATCACCGGGACTCCCAAGAACACTTGGTTTCCAGATAAAAGCACAACTTCCATCACTAATGTCCCATGAAATAGGCCCATATAGGCATCCTTTAATATTATATTCCAACCACTCAAGAGGGTGGACAGAAAAGAAGTATATCTAATCACTGGATACTATTACTTCATACTGTAGCCCCATTCCTCATAGCAATCTTCCTCTAGAATTGTCTAGTAGGACCTTGACCTTCTACTCTATAGTGCCACTGAACACTGCTTTGAATGCCCTCCCATCTTCACAGTAGGTACAATCCGGAACATGGCCAACCATGTCTTGAAGGTTATGTCCCGATGGAAAGGAGGGTGATGCTTCAAGACCATGTTCAACCCATACAAATGAATTTGTGCTAAGATGGGGGATCTGGTCCTTGTCATCCTATGAATTGGATGTGAGAATAAATTATTCATATTTGAATCTTATTAGTGGGATGCCTCCAATGAAAATGATTTCCTATAGACTAATCCCCACCTCTCCATGAGGTATGTGCAATGTGTTGGTATCTGAGGACCACCACATAAGAAAATTCAGAAGAAGCTCATGTTGATGGTTGAAATGTAATTGATATGTCTATACCACCTCATATAAACTAATATGTTGCAGCTATACCCCATAATATTTTCATTTTAAGCATACCTAGTATTCTCATGACCACTCATTGGTGAAGTTTCCCTCAGCTCATAGGTCTCAGTATCCATACCATCCCATGTTATTATTCTAAATACTACCCTGGATAATGATTGAATAGTAGGTAGGGAACTCCCTGTCTAATAGATAGTTCCATTTCACTATCCTTGACCTTCTAATGAGGGTGTAGACCACAACATCATCACAATCATAGGCTGGGTGAAAATTAACAATAATATTCCAACATTTATGTTTGTCATGACGGGTGAACCAAAACCACGGTGCATTGACTTCCATGGTAGGAAGAGCCACGTCATCCAGGTGCCTAGAATTATACAATAATATCGTTTTGATTAGAAATTATCCCCTCTAAGAATCTTTCAGAAAACTCAGTAGCTCAGTGTTCTTAGAAAAAACTCCCCTGAAATAAGGGATTTTTGGATTCTTGACCATTTACTACCTTTGGATAGCAGTGAAAATATTGGCAATGGATTGGTTAGTAGGGTTGTCCATTTTTGAGACATTTAGAGAAAACAGAATTTATGGGTCATTCAAAGTGGCACTTGTTCATGAAAATGTCACTCGATCATGAAACTTCAGATTAAATCGTGAAAGTTGATGGGTTGAGTGCACAAGTATAGTCACATAAGAATGGATTATGTGAACGTTGAAGCTTAAATATCAAGATTTCACACAAAGTTCAAAGTTACTCACATAAGAGATTACTTTTTGAGTGTGAAATTCCGATGATTGAACAAGGTCCACCCTCTCTCTATTTATAGGCATGGCCCCCCTTGGTTGTGCACACACAAAAAATAGTTGTGCGATCTAAGCCCAAAGTTGTTTGATACAACAAAAATGGACCATATACTATAGTGTTATCCCTTAGAACTCGACCTTCCACCCTCCAACATCTCTAATTATGGTGGGGGGAATTTTTTGGTGCCAAAAACACGTATCAACCTTTGAAAGTTCTGTTACCCTAAAAACAGTTCTAGGCTAGACTGAAGGTCCATTCTGAAACCAAGAGAATAGGGGCATGAACTTTCATATCTTTCACACAACGCACTTGAGCATGAATGGAAACACTAAAGATCCAAGTTACATGGTTCTCCAAGACCCCAAAACATTTTAAAAGGAACTTTCACACATCATCATACATTTGTGTGTAATCCCATAAATAGTGTGTAAATCCCATTTCATGAGAAAGGTGACATTAAACCATCCACTTTCATGGTCATACCTCAATGAAAATGGAATTTTAAGTGAAAAACCTAGTTGCATGACCCCGTTGTGGTTGCATGCATATTACCACTCATTTAAACTATAAATAGAACCTCACAGCCACTTTTAGGATGAATCTACAGAAGATGAAGTGTCATCTCTCACTCACACCAACCAATCTTCCATGAAATTGCACAACTCCATACTTCCATGGATTCCCAATGGTATTGAACTTTCACGATTGACCTCATATGGGACCTAAAGTGTCTTGGTCCATGTTTGAGAGATCCTCACACAAAATCCCTTATGGTTAGTTAGGTTCATGAAAGATAATCCAACATTGAGGAACCTATAATATATGTGAAACCTTAGAAGTTGTGCGCGCCTATGCCTCTAGGATCTATGCAGTGGCCTTATGCTAGACCCCATGCCTCTCCCAAACCAATTTTCACACATAATAGCAATGTTTCGGGTAACGACCATTGGGAATCTAACCCATTTCCTCCTTCCACCAAACACATTTTTTTTTGTAAACCGAGATCTTAGGTTCCCTATACCTATTCAAAACAGTTCATCCACACCCCAAATTCCCATGAGACCAATATAAAAAACCTTATTGTACTCCCCTTTTTCTTCAAGCATGGGATATACCATTATCTTTCCTTTTTATTCTAATCATTGTGACTATAATGCCTCTTGATCCTAAGCATAGGCAATCTAACATCAAGACCCCTGATTGTCATTCCTCTATGGTAGTGATTATGTCATTCCCCACCTAGAGGCACATGAGAAGTAGACATATAAGCCTCTAAAGTGTCACCATCAAGGGAAATCTGCCACCTTTCCCGATGGAGAGGCCTTTTTCAGATCCCCCTCTCCTACATGGAAATTGTCTTCCAAGATATAGATCATGAAAACATCTAATCTACATGATGTAAAACTATCTAGCCCTATTTCCTAATCATATAATGTTAAATGGGACATAAATTTCCTTTAGAAATTATGTTAAACTATAGTCTTACCCCATGAAATGAACATAGGATTCCCTATGTATGATCATCATGGTATGACACCATGCTTCCCCACTATGGGATGAAAGTATTGACACGAGTTGCCTCTATGTGTAACACGATTACCTATTTCCATGGGATGAAACTCCACCCCTGGGATGAGACCCCCAAATAATCGAGCATCTTCTATGTGTAAGACCCACACCATTCCTCATGGATGCTCCTTCCATGACAAAAGAATCCTTACCACAATACATTAAACAACATGGACCTATCCTATTACATGAAATTATTCTACTACATCTAACAACATGGATTTTGATCCATTTATACTAACAAGGTACGTAGGAAATCTCTATGAGTTTTAATTTGGACCTACCAACACATCTGGGATACCTCCATGAGGTTTAATCCAGACACCCCAACATCACCATAAAATCCCTAAGTGTGATCATCTCCCCTATGGGGGTACAACTTTTCTCACCACCATCAAATACCAAGTGTGAAATCTTCCCCCTTAGGGATACACCTAGCCAAATCTTGAATGTGAAATTTTCCCTCTCAGGTACACACTCAACTAAACCCTCAAGTGTGAAATATCCGACCCTGGGGAAACATTTAACCACCAACCTGTCCCCACAATATGTTAAACCTATGAACCACTTAAAATCTTCACCCCATACTAT
The DNA here is from genome assembly GCA_963277665.1 of Viscum album. Classification (NCBI taxonomy): domain Eukaryota; kingdom Viridiplantae; phylum Streptophyta; class Magnoliopsida; order Santalales; family Viscaceae; genus Viscum; species Viscum album. The sequence continues at coordinate 1,640,814,210 of OY728163.1, read as the reverse complement.
AAATATTGTATGACTAGGGTAAAAAGGCACAAATTCCTTATGACCCTGACATCAACTACCCCATGGCTGACATGTGATGTCTTGGGATTCGTGATTGAGATTCCTCATACATGAGATGCTCTCTAATAAAGGAAGAATTTTCTAATTCCCAACACGCCCAACATCCATAGATTCCAAAACATTCCAAATGTTACTATCTACTCTAACTGAATGTTTGTTACCTATTGAGATACAAGAAACATAATTAATTAGTGTCCATATCGATATTTTACTGGTAAAGAGTTTCACAAACATGACTTAAATATTTAAGGGAAACTCAAAATAGGAAATGAGCTCCAAGGAGGAATCCATGGATGGAGGAACAAGCATATCGTCATCCTGTTTTTTTCAAGGAGTTGATATCACCAACCATGGTGATGGAAGATTCCCCCTACCTTTGGAAATTGGGGATAAGGGGAAAGAAAAGAGTGTCATCATCCCAACTCATGTCCATGGTGAAAAGTATAGTATTCATGCGGTATATTGTCAAGACATGTAACTATGATATCTTCTATGTAAGGAAGGTAGATAGTTGATTGATCTTATTAGGATCCAGTGATAGTGACATGGTCAGTGATGTTGATGACTACAAAAGCACCCCTGAGGTAATATTATTTATTATAAAAATCCTCATCACCTAGAAATTGTAGAAGAAAAACGTGGTTTCATTTTCTTCAGGTGAAATAGAGTGCATTACTGTAAAAATCATAACATGCCATGGAATTTGGCTAGCTCAGCTATTGTGATAATTTCATTTCTTGGAACATAGCATGCCGGTTCTCAAGGTGGACAACAAGTACACAATTTTCTTAAGTAATAACACCATCTTCCATGACTGGAGCAAGAATATTGACACCCAATTCCATTTCATTAGGGGGTGAATTTATGGAGTAAATATCTTCCTTGATCACACTCTCACTAAGAAGTATCTTATAGATATTATCATGAAGTAACTTGGGTGTTACAAGTTGCATGATATGTTCAAAAATATTTTCATGACCCCTCCCCCCAATGATATCACAATGAAGGGAGAGAGATAATGACCCTTGAGTCTTGCCTCTAGTAGGCCTCAGGTTGGTGACTAGCACTGACAATATAGAAATATCATAGATATAAGAGAAATTTACCTCTATGATAAAATAAAATCATGAGATAGGATAAACAAACACCAATAAAATTTAGTAGAAAAAATAAAGGTAAACCAAAAACCATAACACAATGCATAGATAATGAATAACCAACAAAAATACAAGTCTCCAATATATACCAAAAGACAATTCTATGGTAGTGACTTAAAAAAAGCTCCAAACTAGTTACCAATGTCTAGATCAGTCCTCAAATTCCTCATAGAAACCTAAAAATGTGTTTATATAAAAATGGTGAGCATAATATGTATACTTAGTAGGGAAATAACCAAGGTCTCAAGTGAACATGTTTAAAAGAGAATGTTAATGAAACAATGAACAAATAATAGAACCAAAAAGCAGCTAAAAAAGTCAACTATATAAACCTCATCATGGATCAATCAATAAATCATGCATCCAATATAAAAATATAACATCAACATCGTAACAAAGCAAGGTTCCCCACTGCCGCTTCCCCATTTATTTGTCGCTCTCATGCCCCAATGTTGAAATTCCTGTGATCCCATCCCTATAATACATATCACATCACATCACACCGCATCGCATCTCACCCAAAGACACCTAGGTCATCTCTAATATGGGAAGGGACACATCCCTACCTACCCCACTCTCGCATGTTCCAGCATCTTATGCTAGCATCGGGCATCACCACTCCACATCTCACCTGTAGACACCATATCCATCACACCAAATATCACATAACAAGAGAAATAGGGTATCATAAAAATGAAGGACATCAATCTAGCATCCACCTCCCACCACACATAACCCTCAATATATGAAACATCTCATCACAACCTCATTACATCACATCTTACTAATAAACACCTAGATCATCACTATAAATCTCACCTAAAGACACCCAAACTATCACTATTGAAGGAAGAGAGGGGAAGAGGGGGTAGTAAACCATCCATATCACCAATATCCCAGATGTTGGAAAAAAAACATAGAACACAGAACCTCTAAGAATTGGTAAGGTTATCCAAATTGGGTGGGGCATGTATGGAAATAGCATTGACATACATGATGTATAGATAAAAACACCCAACCTATGGGTTCACAATAATTGAACCAGCACATGTCACATCACCACTACCATACCACACATCAACCATTACAACCACTTCCACCACTATTTGAAACACATCACACCAACACACATAACCACAAAACATTTTACACTTTCAATTATAGGTATCAACACTTTCCATATATAACAAGTCTTACTAACTTTTATTACTAAGCCACATCATTAACATTTTCACAAATAATCTTTCATTCAATTGATTTATGTAATTTACCACACATCAATTATCATAAAATTATTTATTCATTTACTAACCCATGTTATTTAATTTTAGAATCATAAATTATTTCATGGATAACTAGGACACTAAGACAACCATGCCTCTTTATAACTATCCCAACTCTTACAACCATTGACATAAAACCATACATATAACATCATTGCTATGCTACATCGCCCAATCCAACTCACCATAGTAACCAAAAATCACATATCCCAACCACATATAACAACACAAACACTGCACACAACAACCACACATCACCACCACACATCATCACCACTGCGCACCACACATCATCGCCACTGTGCACCACATCCTCTACACACTAAAACCACACCAAAACTTCCCGCATCACATCCACTATACACCAAATTTCATAACTTAACAAATAAAATCCACTACGCACCACCTTACACAACTTCCCACATATCATCCATGCCAACCAACCAACACATCACATCATATACCCAAACATCATCATCACTGTGCACCACACAATAGTGCCACTGCATATCGCATCCTCTACACACTACAACCTCACAAAAACATCCCACATCACATCCACTACATAAAAAATCACACAAATATCCACATAGAATATACTATTCACCACATCACACAAATTCCCACATTACAATCATGCCAACCAACCACTGTATCACATCATAGCCCCACACATCACATAGCCCATCAGATAACCTCAATCACTTCATAAAAACCCAATCCTCATAGGAAAACACAACAATCATAGTCAAACATCACATTAACACATTCTGGCTTCCACAAATTATTCAAGTATTTCATCATATTACTTTCTTTATTTATAATGGGTATAATCACACAAACCAGGTTTCAATGAGAAACCAACTATTAGCCAAATACACATTATTCAACCATTTATTCAAGGAAAAATCACAAAACACAATAATGGTCTCATTATATATCATTTACAATGCAAACAAGGCTTTGAATAGTCGTTATTTTTAGTATTGGTAACAACAAGCATAAACACATTCACAATAACATCAATGTATCCAAAACGTGCTATAAATCCCCATACCAATAAATTTCAGACATGTAAATTAATTATCATTATTATGTAAACCCTTAATATCCACCCAAAGGAAAAAAACCATGTAGATCTCACATATATCATGTAAAACGATGATAACAAGATCTCCTACCTCAAAAAATATTTCTGACCTCACTATGCACCATAGGGAGGGGAAGAAACAACCCGTGAACCACGACCACACTAGAGAATCCTATATCAACCTGAACTACAATAAAGGGTTCTAAAAAAAGAATCTAGACACAAATCAAACAAACTTAGCAAAACCGAATTGAATCTTCAAAAGAATAACATAAGGAAAACAATGAGGGAGGGAGAATAACTTACCACATATCACTGGAACTCTATCACTAGAACCCATAATTATAAACAGGAGGAAGCAAGGTTGAGTGATCTCCCAAGAGAACCTAGTGTTATAAAAAGAATGTAGGTTATGTCCGAATGATACCAAAATCGGACAAAAAAGACTTATATATAGGCTGTAGGTCACCCGAATTACAATATAAGTTCAACTTTTACATCGTAAGTTTCATGGGTCTTTAGATTACAATATGTAAAACCCACTTTTAAAACATGAATCCATTTTATATTGAAAAACATGGTGCCTTAGGTAGGAATTAATTAATGTTATTAATCCCCCTCTTATAGTGAAAACTCATTTTATGTTATATTCCCTCACCACACACAATCCGTGAGCCACAATCCACACAAACTGCGAACCACCAACTTAGGTAGTAAACCCTTATTTTATGGCATAAAAGGATTGATGTAGTTATATTGTAGATCCAACTCTACCAAACCTTCTATTCCTCATCCAAGAACTCCCAACGATAAAACTAGCAAAGTAATAAGCTGGGAAGGCACAAAACATTACATTTGATACCTCTAAAATGATTCTTTCCCTCAAGAATTAAAACCAAAACCAATGAAACAAAAGGGGTTCCAAACAACAATCCTGCAAGATACCTATCAAGGATCTTATTACATGTCAACACTAACACCATCCAAAAAAGACAAACCAAAACACTCACAAAGAATCACTCACAACCACATCACCAATTCAGCACATCCCCACATCCCCACATCACCACCTATAATTGAGAACGACACCACATCATCTAGTACTAGCCAAAAACTACAACAATTCTACAAAATCGCATCATCCTCCACACATCCCAAAATAATCACCATCAAAACCAACACATAACACTACCTCAAGCACAAAAATTAGGGAATTTAATCTTATATGTCAAGATATTACACATTTTAGGTGGAACTAACTTTCCTGCATAGTTTTAATCATGTCAAAGTATAACACATCTTAATTAGGATTCAGATACTTCCCTTTTCATATGTCAGAAGTTTTATCAAACATCAAAAAGAAATAAAACATATCATAAAACAATAATATCCAGACATCACATTGTCAAAATAAAATAGGGAAAGAAAAAAATAAAAAACAACTTCGGGTACTGGGCACACATCCATGTCTCTTGCTCCCATATACTCTCCCCCAGACCATCATGTCTCCACAACACCTAAACTAAGGGAATGGTTTGTCCACACAACACCTTCTCTTGACGATCCCGTATATATATTTACTACTCTACAAACATTACATCTTCCTTGATATCCAAATCTCACTAGTCAATTACAATGGGATTCATCGTGAAGATACCGACAAAGATGAGACACATAGAAGATGTAGTGGATTCTCTCAAACATTGGTGGAAATTCCAAATGATACGCCACCTTGCTAACTCACCCCAACACCTAAAAGGACCTAAAAAATTAGGGAGAAAGATCAATAACCCTACCAAATGTGTTCTTCCCTCATTGAGGGGATACTCTCAAGGAAAAATGGTAACCAACCTCAAACTATAGGATCATCCACCTATGATCAGCATAAAACTTATGATGGTCATGCATCATCCTCATCCTCTTTCAAAAAGTATGGATCTTATCAATCATGCTCTACACCACATCACAACCAACAAATTTTGATTCTATAACCTCCATCCTACACAATGGGAAATGACATGGCTACCCATTTCCACTTGAAAAAATCCAAGGACTATAGAAAACCTCCAGGCACACATTGTTACGATTTCACCTACCGAAAAACCAGACACCACACAAAAAAATATGTCACTTCAACTCTTTATCCCTAGACACAAATTTTGTATCTTGAAGTAATGATAGATCATTTTTACACTTGGATATACCAGTTAAGGTGATATGTGAAACTCATGAAGAACTCCCTCACACATTGCCTACTAAAAAAACAACCCTTCCTAAAAATACCTATAGTTTTTTATATCCTTTGACCATCCCTAATCAAATTTACCATGAAAAACACATCCATGAATCACCTATTACTATGAGTCTCCCCATTGTGACTCCTCCACCTACTACATCAAGGAAGACTTAACAGTCACCTGATAAAGAAAACATTGGCCACTACTCTCTCCAACATCAAGATGTATCACTCCAAGCTCCTCTATCCCTTTACAAACATCCACTGACTCCTGAAACACATCCCCTAGGTACTTATGACTCAATGAATTAGTAACCACATTCCCCTTATATAGGGTATAAGAGATATAAAATCAAAATCCTAAAGAAACTTCATCCATCTTTGCTAGAATAGATTCAAATCCCATTGAGAGAAAACATATTTATAGATCTTATGGTCCGTGAAAACCAAAAAGTGCTCATTGATAATATAGTACCACCAAAAATTTAGTGCAAACTAAATTAATAATAAATCCCAATCATGGGTGACATAGTTACGCTCATGGGGATGTAACTTCCTAATCCCATAAGAGATCACTACTCTCTAATGAATCAATATACACCCCAAACCCAGATTATGGGTGCCATAATTACACTCATGAGAATGAAACTCCAAAACCCATAAGATATCAATTCTCTATACTACATCAACACAAACCATAAGCCTATATGGGATGTATCACAGAAAACCTCAAACAACACACCCTCTTTAGTTAATCAAAGCACTGGAGCACTAACCAGCTTCTCCTTTAGATAATCGAACATCATCTAAAACTGATCAGTCCACAAAAAATCATGGGGAAATAACTACCTATACTAATAATAGATTACTATTATTTTATGCATCAACACACACCCCAATACCATACATGGCATGTCATAAAAAACCTCAAACAACACACCCTCCTCCGGAAATCGAATCACTTGATCACTAACCTACTTCTCCTTCAGGTAATAGAATGTGGCATGAAACTGATCAGCCCATAAAAAAGTATATTTGTTCCTGGTAAATATTTTTATTGCGACTAAAAATTTAGAGAAATCAGGTACAAACATTTGACAATAGTCTATCAGAACAAATAAACTATGAACCACTGCCACATTTTTAGGTTTTTCCCAAGAAATAACTATCTTAACCTTCAATAGTTCCATAACCAGACCCTTCTAAGACACCATATGTCCAAGGAAACACACCTCTCACGTCAAAAACTCACACTTGGACATCTTTACATAGAGTTGGTGGTGTGTGATATATTAAAATTTCCTTTAATATTTTTATAATTGAAGCCATGAGTGAGGATATTTCATGTCAAATTTATAATTAATTTATTTGGATCATAAGAAATCAATTACCTTATCTTAGGTTTCTTTATTCGATATCAATGTTGATTCTATTCAAATAATATTTTGGATTTACTTCATTGCAGTTGTGAGGATCCAAGTATAGAGTCCCTCTAGCCATGATCCACACATTCACATATAATCTCTAAGAAACTCAAAACGATATCTGGGTGATAGCACTAAGAATCAAATGTCTTGAATTGTTCATTCTTGATTGATAATTATTCATTATTAATGAAATATATCTAGTGGTTCTCATTCTTGAGAGAGGGAGAAGGAGAGGTTGAAAGAAAATTTATTGTGCGCAAAAATTCTCTATTTTCGATTACCTATACAATAGAAATAATAGGATAATTATAGAGGTAAGGTTTAGGTTAAAATATTTTTTTATTACATTCTGACCCTTAAACAATATTAAAACCATTAATAAATCCCCACGAAACATAATAATAAGAATAATAAAAATAATATTTTTTGGCATGCACCAACTTACACAATAATAAATATTATTTAACCGACTTGTTAATTAATATTTTTCAGCAGACATGATCTTGGCCCATTTGAACTTCTATTTCATTTATTGAACACCCAAACAAATATTTAATTTAAATATTTCATTCATCAATAAATATTTTCGATTGATAAAATCATAAAAAAATTATTCCTTATTCTTGAGAATAATATTTATTCAATTAATTATATTCAAATAGAATTTAGTTAAGGTCATTGGAAAATACTTAATGTGTGACCCTATAGGATTATTTCTCATTGGAATTATAAATTATTTCCATAAGTCCAAGATATCTATCTATCAATGGCCCAAGTTACCCAAGAGAAAGAACTTAACGTCACAATAACGACAACCACATACAAACATCCAATGTGTAATGTAATTGCTTTATCACAATATCTCATCATACAGGTTGCACATCTATGTCACCAAACTATATACTCGATACATATTTCTTTTAATATCTAAAATAAATACATCGTTACACTATAACCATGGAATTTAGGGTGATGGTTCTATTCTGATCAAAGGGATGAGATATCAGCTTCCATAAAGATGGAAGGGGAAAATCTTTGCTCGACTAATCCATTAATGAAATGTCACTCATGATGCACCCAACTCCCCATGAAATGTTATTTTCATGGTTTACAAAATACATCTAAATACGCGAGTCATAATATGCATTAGTAATAATCTTAAAGTTTAAGGACCATTACACATGCTCGTAAATAGGAATACTTGATGACACCAAAACATACACAATTTATACTGGTAGGTCTATTCTCATAATCTCTTATCTTAGAGATTATAAAGTGAAAACTTCATGAGAATAAGACTCATCCACTAATGAGTACTTGCACCTGATAGTCAATTCAATATGTGTCCCATCATAGTATGTTATCTAACTATAGAAAATTATTTAAGAATATCTTCATAGCACTTCAAGTTTCTCATCATAGCGGTGAAATGATGTGACCTTATCAATGCAACTTATACTCTAGAAAATTATTACATTAGAGTCATGAATAACAATGAACAATATATAATAATAATTTTTATTAATATTCAATACATATAATATACATGTAATAAAATTAAAAATTTTGGGTCCTATGAAACTAACTCTAACAAACTCCCACTTAGACTAGAGTCAACTGCATAAAACCTTCAACCCACTAGACCTCACATGATAATCATGTTCTACTAAGTCAAGGATTCAGTCAAGTGGTCCTATATGTTTTCTTCCATGGAAATATTTCTCATTATAACCTCACCTCTCTAAGATAAAAACCTAAATATATGATACTTCTGAAGTAAGTTTTTCATCTGCTGATGTGACCTTGGTTCTTTTACGAGAACCACCACTGTAGTATTATGACAATTGAGTGTGATAGGATCCTTACTTATAGGAACCACATCAAGATCTTGAAGAAATATTCAAATCTATACCACTTATTTATCTTCCTCAAAAGACACAATATACTCATATAATATACTATATAAATTATGACCACAGTCTTATTTGAGATCTTCCAGCTAAAAACACCTCCTTTCAAAGTGAATCTATATCCTTATTTTGAATTTATGTCATATTGATCAATTTGGAAACTAGCATAACCATATCCTCTAATGACTACTTCCTCATCTCCTCCTAAAATATGAATATATCCTTAGTACACCTCAGATACTTAAGGATAGTCTTCACTGTCATCCAATGATGGTTACCTGGGCCATCTTGATATCTTCCCAGCACACTTAATGCATATGTGACATCTAGCACAATACAAAACATATCATGAATTACTAACCCAATCGCCAATGCATATAAAATCCTTTCCATCCTATTTATTTCCTCATGTTTCTGAGGACACATTTTCCTAGAAAGATAAGTGTCATGTGATTCTGAAAACAATCCCTTCTTTTATTTTTCCATACTGAATCTATTCATTATCTTGTAAATGTTTTGAATTTGACTTAGGATGAGAAACCTCTTGGATTTATCTCGATGGATCTTGATCCAACGAATATATGTTGTTTCACCCATGTAATTCATAGATAAGTATTTTTTGAACCACGTATTAATAGACTGTAAGACTGGTATTTCATTTAAAATGATTAATATTTCATCAACATATACTATTAAGAAAACAATTTCACTCTCACTAAAAAATTTTCATACACAAGTATTACACTCATTATTAATTAATAAAAAATCTATTGTGGCTTCATCAAAATGAATATTTAATAACTTATATGTTTTCTATAATCCATAAAGCGATTTTTGAAATTTATATATCTTTTTGGAATTATTTGGAGTCACAATTCTTTCAGGTTGGGAAATATTGAAATCTTCCTAAGGGTTCCCATTAAGTAATGTTGTTTTGAAATCTATTTTACAAATCTCATAATCATGTTAATCCATAATGGGAAGTATAATTATGATGGATTTAATCATTGCGACTAGTGAAATGGTTTCTTTGTACTCAATGTCTTGACACTATTTAAACCCTTTTGCAATGAGCCGTGCATTATAGGTAATGACTTTTCCTTCTATATCCAGTTTCTTATTGAATACCCATTTACATCGAACATTATTTACATCCACTGGAGGACCTACCAAAATCCAAACATGATTTTTCTACATGAAGTCCATTTCAAAATTAATGGCTTCTTTCCATCTAGAAACATCTTTTCCACTTACTCCTTCCTTGTAGTTTATAATATCATTATTATCTACTAATAATGAGTCACCATACTTGGTGACTAGAAAACCATACCATTTAGGTTTTCTAATATCTTTAATACTTCTATGAAACATTTGTGTCTCTAGAACAACTTCTTCCATGAGGTTTTGTGGAATTTTTTACTGTATAAACTGTTGTGTATCTTGAGTCATAACTTAATTGAAATCTATATCAATCCCACTATCTCTTTTAGATATAAGATCATTCTCATGAAATGTGGGACATCTTTTGATGATCACATTTTTATCTGAAGTATTTTATAGGTAATATCCTTTTTTTAATTGGGATATCCTATAAAGATACAATTTTTTCTCTAGGTACAAGATTTTTACCTAAATATTCCATAAAAAATGATTCAAAACCCCACACATATAAGTATGACAACATGAGTTTCTTTCTATTCCATAATTGGTATAATATACCATTTAATACTTTAGTTGTCACTCAATTTAGTATGTATAGTGATTTTTGTAATGCGTGTCCCCAAAAGGATAATAGAAGACTAACATGACTCATCATTGATCTCACCATGTCCAACAAGATGAGGTTCTTCATTTTTCTTGCACCATTACATTGAGACGTATAAGGATTGATTTGAGAATGTATCCCAAACTCTCATAAATAATCAATGAATTCTTGATTAATATATTATTCAATATGGTATGAGAGGAGTTTCTTAACATTATTAATTAATGAATTCATGGCTTTAGTTCAAAATAATCTAAATATCCATCTTGATGTAATTCAATCAATCATTTTTCATTTACACGACCTAGCCAATGATGCCAAAGTTGGGTGTGGTATTTTGTGTGATGTAACTTTGTTATCAATTTTCATTACTCGGTTCATGTAATCTAACACATAAAGACCACTATTTAAACGTGTCTTACTATAAAAAATTTATCTTTATAAAAGAAGGACCATTTATTCCAAAATTTGAAAATAAATCCATCTATATTTAGTCTAGATATAGAAATAATGTTTTTGGTAATTGAAGACACATAATAACAACCCTTTAAATTATTTCTTTGTATAGGTGTAGTTTTAATTTCAGTGGATCTTCTTGCTACATGTAAAATAGAATAAAACTTGTTCCCTTTATTTTCCCTTGATCTTCCTCTTCTTGGAAGGGAATGAAGAAGATTTTGTCTTAAAACTCATCACTTTCACTTTATATTTTTTCACCATAAGGATGTAATAATTTTTGTGTTTCATATCCTTATGTACTTGGAGAATAATACTGAGAAGATCTAGCATATACTTCACAATGTTGTTCATATTAAAATTTACAACAAATCTAGATAAGCTTCGAGGGAGTGATTCCGGAATGAGATCATTGCCCAATTATTCATATATTTTAAACCCTAGAACCTCTAAGATCTCAATTTATCCAATGATATTGAATATGTGAGGCCCATATGTGTCAACCTCTCCAATATTTCATTGAAATAGTTCCTTGAAAATCTCAAACCATTACTATCTAGCACTCTCCTGGCAAAGACCGCAATGGTTCTCTGGAATTCTATATGCATCCACATCTTCATGAGACTTTATGTATTCACTAGACCTAGATGAAAGCATAAAACATTGAACATTTACTACATCGCTCAAATGTTTTCATAGACAAGGAAATATTCATCACTCACCTCCTTAGTAGGTGGATCAGGCATTGACGATTCTTTCACATAAGATTTCCATTCATGGCATAGCACAACCCGAGGGCATCTAAAAAACTCCTGGATGTTACTATGAGTTAGGAGTTTGTCTTTATCCAATAGTTATCATAGGTATAATGTGGATGATGAACTTGAAATATTATTCTCCAATTAAAAGAGAATATTATTAGTACTTTGTTTGATTGAATATTTTGTGATAAATAATAAATTAATTTATTTTTTTATTAAATCTCCCACTATTATATCAAGTACCAATAGTCCTCACCATTTTACTCAGAATTTATAGTTTCTATGACATTCAAGTGGAAAGGATCCTCATTAATTTTCTTAATGATCCAGATGTTGGCCATGAAAATGATAAGAAAGTAATTAGATAGAAGGTCTTTACAATTGGTGGCTTATAGCTCCTTGATCCATTGAGTGGATTCCCCTATCCTAAAATATTGACTTGGATTTCATCAGCACCTGCCTCTAAATTTTTACTGAATAGATGTTGGTCATTAAAATCAATAAAATTTTAGTTAATTTAACCCAAAACCCTCAGGATAACTCCCCGATAACAATAATTGTCTTGGATTTGGGCATGTACTACACTTAGTTTTATGGTTTCATTCTAATAAAGTAATGGAAGGCTTAGTCTTACTTAATATTTAATTAAGGTACTTTATTCTTTTATGCATAAATTTTATCTTGTTTTATCCTTTACATTTATTATTAATATTAAGTGGATGCTACTTAATTAATTAACCATGTTGGATAAAAAATTTATGTATTATCCATTTATTTAATTTTCATCTTTGAACATGAATTCATTTACTTATGTGATTGCATCCTTTCATCCATAAAATAAAAAATTTCATAGGAATAAATAAATAAATAAATGGTTCATTCATTAGATTTATCTAAAAGTTGATTTAATGACAGGATATTAAATCAACCTTTGACTTAGGGGAATAAACTCTTATTTCTAGTCTTGAAATGAGTTGAAACATTCCACCCGTCCACCTGTGTATCACCTAAGTTGGCATCATAATGGTTCTATCTTGAACCTCCTCCATTCACCATGGGATACACCATTAATTACATGTATTTATAACTCACATGTAGGTGAGGGGAACCAAATGACTGGTTAAAAGGGAATTTAAAAAATATCCTGGGATGTCCAGGTCCTATATAATAATGAAGGGATTAAATTTAAGATTAAGTAATTACAAACTCATGAATTAAATTAAATTAAATAAATGAAAACACATACATATGTATTGGTCAAGTTCATGCTCGTTCATACATGCAATGAATACAAAAAAGTAACTAGCTATCATTCATTTATTTATTTGTTCATCATTATTAAGATGAAAGTGCTTTCATTAATTAATTAATAAATTAGCTCTATTTAATCTTAATTATCAGCCAAAATTTATTATAGATACCTGCCATTTATGGAATTCATGGAAAATAAATGACATATTTATTACAATAAATTAACTGAGCATCTAATTTTTTTAAACCATTATTAAATTTTCCAACACACAATAGTGTTTCAATCAATAAAATAAGGGTTTAATACTATAATTTTCCAATTTAATGTAATTTTTAATTATGTAATTTAATAGGAGACTACATAACATATACAATCCAGCTACACACTATGTATCAAGGGTATACACATGGGTCGATGGTGTGTACCTCTTTTGGACTACATGATGTGTACATACCAACTACAGATAATGTGTTCTGTGTAATGTGTTCTAGGATGCAATATTGGGTATGTCACATGTGTCTCGATGGACTATACAATGCCTATAGGCTAGCTACTTGTTGTGTATCTCTTTTGAGTCATATTTCCATTTTCTCACCGAGTGGATCAATGTGTTCTCTAGATGTGATATTTGATAAACTACTTCTTATGTACACTGAATACACATCATGTTTATCATAAATGTTCTATGTTTTTAGTCTCATATAGTTTGACCATGTATAATGACCATGCAGATTGAAATATTTGCACCGCTAACCTATGTAGTCTACATGAAGTGTACATCAATACACGTCATGTATTTTGACAACTATTTACAAGGTTGGCTAGTCAATACATGTAATACACTACATGTAATAAATATGTGGTGTTCCATGTATCCTTCAGCACATCCAGATGCACTAAACTATGGTACATGATGTGTACTTCCAAGTAAACGCTGTGTAACACTGTTTTACTGGCCAAAATTTGGAAGTTCATGATGAAATCACTGATTTTTATTCATCTATTATTATACCATTAATAAAATAAAACCCTTAAAAACATGATTAATATGTCGAATCATGTTAATTAAAACCAGATTAAAGAATTAATAAAATTAAATTCAAATCTAAGCACAATTTCTCATAGATCAAAAACCAAATAAATAATTATAAATTCAAATGTGACCACTCTAATACCACTTGTTGGTTCTGGGCATTGAGGAAGAACACAGTGGGCACTGTGATAATTAAAATTTATTTTAATTTCAATTATCCAGATCCCCAATATAGTGAATCTTACACATCAAATTTATAGATAATCTATTTAGATATAAAGAAATATATTACCTTGTCATAGGTGTGTTTCATTTATGTCGTTGTCAATTATTTAAAAATACTTTTGGATTGTCCTCATTCTACTTGTGAGGATCCAAGGATAAAATTCTGTTAGTGGTTATACACACATGTTCCTATGATCTCCATGAAATTCCATATGATCTCTGGGTACTAGAATGGGGATTTGAATGTCTTTTGTTGTTCGTTCTTGATCTCTCATTCTTCAGTCTTCAAGAAATAACTCTATAATTTCTCGTTCTTGAGAGAGAGAGAGAGAGAGGATTCAAAAGAGAATTTGTTTTTCTTATCAATTCTCCTTTTTCAATTACCTACATAATAGAAATAACATGTTATTTGTAGATGTGTTGTTTAGGATATAATATTTGTTTATTTCATGTCAGATCTTATACAATATTAAAACCTTTAATAAAAACCCATGTCACATAATAATAAAAATAATATTATTTTGTGGTGCACACCAACTTATGCTATAAAAAATATTATTTAACCAACCTATTAATAAATCTTATTCACCAGAAATGGTCTTGGTTAGTTTAAACTTCTCTTAAATTTATTGAACATGATAAAATATATTTAATTTAAATATTTTAGTCATTAATAAATATTTACGATCGAAAAAATATGAATAAAATTATTCTTAGGTCTTGAGAATAATATTTATTCAATTAATTAAATTAAAATAAAATTTAATCAAGATCATCAAAAACATATAGTGTGTGACCCTCTTGGATTACTTCTAATTAGCATTAGGTAGGCTTTCCTTAAGTCCAAGATTAATATCTAGCAATGTTTCAAGGATCCAAAGAGAAAAAACTTAATGTCGCAATCATGAAAACCACATATGAATGCTCACTGTGTAATATAATCTCTTTTCCACAATATTCGAATCAAGAAGGTTTCACATCTGTGCCACTAACCTATATGATTGATATTTCTTTCTTTGACTATCTAAAATAAACACGTCGTTACCCCATGTCCATGGAATTTAGGGAAACCATTCAATTATAATATAAGGGATGATATAATATCTTCCATAAATATGGAATGGAAAAATTATTCCTCTGCTTATCCATTAATGACATGTCCCTCATGACACACCCAACATATCAAATTTTCCATGAATTTTTATCATTATAGTTTAAAAAATACATCTAAGTAAATGAATCATAACATGAATTAATAATAATATTAAAGTTTAAGGACCATTATGCATGCTCGTAGGTAGGAATATCTAATGACACCAAAACATGATGAATTTATACTAGCAGGTTTGTTCTCATAATATATCATCTTAGAGATTTATTGGTGAGAAATTTATGAGAATAAGCCTTATCCACTTATGAGTAATCACACTTGACTTATTATATAACACATTTCCCATCATATTATGTTATCCATTCATAGAACATTATTTAAGAATATAATCCTAGCACTTCAAGTTTCCCATCATAGTGGGGAACTGTTGTGGCCTTATCAATACAATATATACTCTTGGACATTATTACATTAGATTCATGCATAACAATGGAAAATATTCTATAAAAAGTTTTATTAATATACAATAAATCAAAAATATATGTAATCAAAGTATAAAACATTGGTCATAGGACACTGACACCAACACACTCCAACTTAGACTAGAGACAACTACCTAAAACTTTTAGTATGCTAGACCTCACATGATAATCATGTCTCGAAGATGCTTGACATGATCCTCTTACTTTGAGTAGATCAATATATCATGGATGAATATTATGAATAACCCTAATAACTCAAAAAACAAGGAGTTTATAATCCCTATGAACATGGTTGGTACATTATTAACACAGAAAAAAATGACTACAAACATGAAGTTCCCATATATTCATTGAAAGGCTATATTTGGGATATAATCATCTTTTACCCTCAATTGGTGAAATCCAGACTACAAATCAACCTTCAAAAACCAACCAGATCCTCAAAATTGGTCAAACAAATCATCTATCCTCGGAAGAGGGTAACGATTCTCGATTATCACTGGATTCAACCTTTAATAGTCTATACACAACCTCAGACAAGCGTGAACCATCTTGGAAAACAACACTAGATAATCCCACATTGACAAAATGGGTTAGATGAAGCCCATATGCCTTAGATAATCCACATGAAACATCATCTCACACAATTTCATAGGCATCATTTGATAGAGAGCCATCAGAATCAGAGAGGCACCTGACATCAGCTCTATCCCAAAATTGGCATCACGTCGAGGGGATAGTGTCATAAAATCCTATGAGAAGAAAAAATAAGAACTCCTCTACAACCCTGGGAACACCCTCAATCTAAAATTCCACTAAAACTCTTCCAACTGAGACAAAAGAGGCTATGTTTTCCTACTACTCATCTGACAACCTCACTCGCCAATAAACACCACTCGCTGGCCCTCCACATAAAAAAACACTTCTATGTAAATAGTCCATGACTACATGTATGGAATGTTTCCAATCCATACCAATAATAAAATCATATTCCTTTATATATAGAAAAATAAGTCTCTCACTGATTGGTGAAACCCCATCACTAGTCTATATCCCCAACGCACAACAAACAAAGAAGTTTGACCTCCAATTGGCGTGAATAACACCAATGGAACTGAAAGTCTCTCCATGTCTAGTCCCAAAGCACAAACTACAGTGATAGAAATAAAGAAGTGTGAGTATTTCTAATTAATGAAAACACAAGGTTGGATGATAAGATAATCATACCTTAAAAAAATCTTGGATCTACCAACACTGATTCCTCTAATGCATGCATCTGACCATGTCTTACTCCTCTGTCTCTTTGTTTTAAGACTCCATAGTTCTAGTATGGACTAGGAACCTATGGATGGGGACTATCATGAGGATAATCAATACCAAAAATATCTACCAACGACTACTAAATAATCACTGGAGGTACCTAAGAATAAAACTACCTCAGAGGAAACTGTTTCTACTAAAAAGGGGCTTGAACACCCACCTAAAAATGGCCTGCCAAATTGGCCAGGTAATGAGCCTAGTGGTGGACCTATCCCCTACAAAAAATCATGAAAACAAAAATCCCCTTGCAGGTACTCAGAATCCACCTATTCCAGATGAATGGATAAATATCTTCCACAGTTGGCTCCCCATTGACCAGAACCCTGACTGAATGAACACCTATAGCCCACTGCCAGAAACCCTACTCCTTGATATGCCCTATGGGCCACTCACTTGAGTATTAAATCCCAAGGACAAAAACTTCTCCATAACCTTATCCTTTTTCTACACCTAAAGATACATTAGGATCATAAATGGTGTGACCACATACTAGATCACTGTGTGAAAATCCTCCTCCAAGCTTTTCACTCTAGACTCATCATCTAGGAAAAAATTTGGAGCAAAGTTCTAGAGGACCTTGAACCTGATCTTAATCTCCTACACACTCAAACTCCCCTTCTAAAGGGAGAGTAGCTTCTGCCTACTGGTTTAGATCATCATCTATGATGGGAACTCGACTTGAAACTCCCTCCAAAATTTTGGCCATAACACATCTACCTCCTTTTGGTAAAAAAGAAATAGCATCCTCCACTAATGCGCAACTCCCCTCAACTGACTACTACCAACCACACCAAAACTCAGCTCATACTCAGACCATACTGAAAGAGATATTGAGATCCTCTAACTAGCACTCTATCTCCTAATCAAATATGTTACCCTCATAATTTCCCAAATTATTCCATTAAAAGGCATGAAAACCCCTCTATCAAATCTCATCCTCCTCTATTGGGTAAACCCTCTGATGATCATCTAGATTATCTTGCTACATCTCAACTATATAAACCACTCACAAATGAAAAAAATGAGCCATTATTGAAAATATAGGAGAACATATTAAGTTCAAAAGTATAGATTTTTATCAAATATTATTTATTTAATTCATTTTATTTCCCCAAATCACCCAATTTAGTCTTGAATACAATCAATCATGATGCATTTAAATCTATTACATCTCGATGATAACACCCTCAATTTCAAGTAAGTACCACTTTCATTATGCATATTAAGTATCTAAAGTGTTTCAGTAATGTTTGGGAGAGTTTGGAGTACTTTTAAAATGTTTTTGGGGGCTTTTTGAAGGTTTATGGTCTGATCATGGTTAGTAAAAACCATGTGACTATTACAGAAAATTGTGAAAAGTGAGGTAGTGGGATCTGGGTAGGTGCATGATTAGGTACATGGTTTGGAAGATATATGTGGTCACCTAGGAGTAATCATTCTTTTTGGGGTAGAGGCATAATCATGTTTAGTGCACGATTTTCCTAAACTTGCAGCCTAATTGTGAATGACTAAAAATTAGATCAGAAAATTGTGGATCAAATTCAGATTTTCCTAAAAAACTCTTGTTTTCCCCAAAAGTCGACCCTAATATGTTTTCCTTTCTTCCCAAATGTTTTGGAAACCATTCCCCTGGATTTATAAGCAACCCTTTGGTGTTTTTTGGTTCATTGAATCTTTTATTCCTAGGTAAGTCTTCATTATTCATTGTTCTTCCTTAGATTATTCTTCTTAACTCTCTTGGAATGACAGATCCAATTCATTGTGGATGGATATATGTTATCAGATTCCAACTATGATTATATATAGTTGTTTTGATGTCTGGGAACAAGTTCTAAGGTGGTTTTTTTGAGATTCAAACTAGTTTTGTTGAATAATTTGCGTCTTTATTAATTTTCTCCATAGTTTTTGAAGTAGGTGGCCTCACTCTCAACTCCTCTTATTTGATCTTGAAGTATTAGTTTTGAATTGTTTGAATTATGTAAAATTGATTGGGAAATTAATGTGAAAATCATGGTATAAACCTTATTTATTGATGGTTTTTGGATTTGTGAAAATTATTTGTTATATATAGTGCTTTGTTTATGGATTTTTAAATGACGATTTTAAAATGTGATTTTTTTGATCCATGGAAAAGTTTTTATGGTGATGTTTTGAATAAAATAAATGTTTTATTTAAATTAATTAAAATGGTTGATTTAGAATTGGGTTTTGGCATATTTTTCGGTGTGTGTTCATGTGAATTTGGGCCAAATAAGGGTATAAAGTTTCCCCCCATCAAAATTGGGATGAATATGTGTATAAAATTTCTCTTTTCAAAATAGTTCACCAAGTGACAGCTTGGTGAAAGGATGAATCACCACTCATGAGTATAGGGAGCTCCATCCTTGCATACATTAGTGTAAGTGTGGAATGTAATAGATTATGTAAAAATTGAAGTTATGAAATGGTTTTAAATAATTTATTGGTTTCTTTCCTTAGAAACTATTTTAGTTATAAGACTATTTTGCCTCAGAAATTGGTTGGTTTGTAAAATTATTTTTCTTTGATATAAACTATTTAAAATTGTTTGAAATAATTTTTAATATAAATATTCTAACATTTTCTATACTAGTGGTGCGAGTAGGGAATACATTTGGGGAAATTCTATTGGGTTTTATACTCACCCCCTATTTGGGAACTTTGATGCATTTGAAAATATTGTTTTTTGGGACACAGGTTATGGAAAGGTATCTTATTTCTATAGTGATTCATCATGATACTTGGTCATGGATTGTGGAAATTGAGCTTGGATATTATTGGGAGTTTTTGAGTTTGTGTCTTTGAGATTTTTTGGTTTTGTCTTCTTCATTATACTATGTTGTTTGTTTTGGTTTCTACTTTGTACTCTGGTATGGTCTTTTTTTGGTTTGGTTAATTTTGAAATATATAGTTTGTTCCCATTAAAAATATAGTGGTTTTTTGGTTATGATATACTTGGTTGTGTTTCTTTTATTTTAAAATGGAAAATCATCCCCAAACTATATTGATTCCCTTAGAATTTACTTCTAGCCTTTGGTGTCTTGGGGATGTACCCTAAGGCCAAGTATCATTTCACATTGTCTCAAGACAATGAACAGGGGATGGATGTTAAAAATGGTATCAGTATTGGATGGTGCGTATTTTATTTATGGACAAATGGCATTAGTTGGTCAGTATTGGATTTTAAAATTAATTCTAGTTTATTCATTATGTTGGGATGATAGTAGGGAGTTAGGATTATTGGAACTTGAAATGTAGAGTATAAAAAGGCATAGCTAACCTATTTATGCTTAACCTCAAGTTACGAGGGAGTTAGGGTACATAAGTGTTTTTAAACACTTACAAGAATTTTCACCTCTTTATCACTGGTTTATCCAATGAGAAGAGAATGACATGAATTGTAGAAATAATTTCCCACTAGGAGTACATATTTAATTTTGAGTAATGATTTATGATTTTGTGAAAAAGTGTTCATTTTTGGAAAGTGTTAGAAACTATTTTAAAATGTGAGATTTTGAAAATGCATAGTAGTGATATTTTAAAAATGGATTGATTTTCAAAAGCATGGTGGAATTTTAAAAAATTATTTAAAAATATACAAATGTGGAATTTTGGGAAAGTCTTATTATGATAGTTTTAATATGGTAAATTTGTAGTTTTATATTCTTTAGTGGATATATAGAGATACTTTTGGTGTTTTTTTGATTATCAAAAATGGAACATTGTAGGCATTGTAGAAACAAACTTGAACAGGCTGCTGAGAATGTGGTTTCACCTAAGCCACAAGTGACGTAACAACTAGTTCGAAGTATTTTCCAGGATTCTCAAGCTATGTATAGAGTGAAATGAAAGGATAAACCTAGGACAATGGATCATTATTTTTAGTTACAAAATAAAAATCCACCCATATTTCAGGGTGATTTGGAACCATAGAAATAAGAGGTGTGGATGAATAGGTTTAATTAAATCCTCAATTTCCTAGACACACCAATAGATCTGAAATTCAAGTTAGCAACATACATGATAGAGGATATTTAATGCTAATGTTGGGATTTAGTATTCCGGGATAAATTATACCAAGGCATTTCATGGGAGGATTTTGAATAATCGTTCAACAAAAAATTAGATCCTAAAATGTTTAGAATTGATAGAAAGATATAATTATACAGCTTGAAGAAGAAAAATCACTCAGTGGTAAAGTATGTGGAAAAATTTATGAATTTAGACTGCTTTTCACCTAAAGTTTCTACAAGTGCATACTTGAAGGCACACATTTTTGAATCAGGGCTGAGGAAGGGGATTCACTTAAATATTTTCATGATTTGTATAATGAATTATACGAATATAGTCAATAGAGTGATGGTGTTAGAAAGATACAAATCAAGAACTATGACTAGAGGAAGCATGTTGATACCTTTGGGAAATGGTGGGAATGATAATACTAGGAACTGGTGGAATATGGACACATATTTCCAAGTTAGTGGAATGAATCAACACCAGAGGACTAGATCAATGAATTTTCCTTCAAAACCAAAGGTTAAACCTATATTTTTCAGTGTGGTTCATTTTATCACACATAGTGAGATTGTATAACACCACCTAAAGCATGCCACTATAGAAACAAGATGGGGCATCTTTAGTGCTATTGGGGAAGTTCTCCAAGGTCAGTTGTTCAAGACACATATCATGTTTCGTAGACATCGTATGCTTTGTTGGGATAATGGTAGAAGAATACCTCTCATCACCAAAACTGATCTAGATATGATCATTCTAAGAATACCATGACTTCTCAGGTAGTTTAATCTTAACAAGGAAATAAAGAACAAAGTGCTGTGAGTATGCAGTTATATAGAGTTGAGAAAGTGATTGTGAGTGATCAATCTTGACTATTGATGGAGAGATGTATGATTCTTTTGAATTATATCCTTATTATATATTTTTTGATATGGGTGCATCTGATTCATTTATTTATTCTAATTTTTTGGATCTTTTGGGTCTAAATGTTGTAATTATTCCTCATTTTTTGAAACATTAAAATAATCTTTGTAAAAGAGAATGTTGAGCCTTTATGTTCAAATCATGTTTTATAACTATTGATAAAGAAAAGTTAAGTTGGGATTTTTATGTTCTTTATATGGATTTTTATGATATAATCTTGGGTATATATTAGTTGATAATGTTCAAGTCTCACATCAATTATTATACCTGAAAAATTAGTTTTACATCTGATGATGGCATTAAGAATCGCTTTAAAGGAGAAAGGAATGTAAAAGAAGGTGTAATAGGCCTGTTGAAACAATTGGTTGGAACTATATCATACTATTCAGAAGATTTTACCTTGGAATCAGTGGATGAGATAGGGGAGCTCAGTTTTCTAGCAGTGGGTGATTAGTTTCCTGACGTTTTTCTCGACAATTTCTCAGTGTTTTCACCTACAAGGGAAGTGGAGTTTACGATTGATCTAATCTATGTGAACAATCCTATTTCCCTTACATATTATTGGATGATACCAATAGAATTAAAGGAATTTAAATTTTAGTTCGGAGAGTTAGAAAGTAAAGGGTTTATTCAGCCTAGCACATCCCTATGGTTAACACTAGTCCTGTTTGTCAAAAAGGCGGATGTAACTCTCTAGTTGTGTGTGTATTGTCATAAGCATAAAAAATTTATGATAAAGAATAAATATCCACTTCCATAAAATGATTATTTGTTCAATAAATTGAGGTGAGGTCAATGGTTCTTAAAAAATAACTTGTGATTAGGATGTCACCAATTTTAGGTTTGGAAGGAGGATATTATAAAGGTAGTTTTCAGGAGTATATATGGCCATTACAAGTATGTGGTTATGTCTTTTGGTCTTACGAATTCTCTAGATATATTTAGGGAATTTATGAATCAAATATTTTATAGGTATCTGGATTCTTTTATGGTTATTTTTGTGGATAAAAAATTGGTGTATTCAAGGACAAGGGATGAGCATGAGAAACACTTGGTCATAGGGTTAAGAATTTTACAAGATCATCATTTGTATTCTAAATTATCAAAGTGTGATTTTTGGATACAATAGATAAGTTTCCTTGGTCATGTTATCTTTGAAATAGGTGTTTTTATGTATCTAGAAAAGATATAGGATGTTATCTTTTGGAAATCACCAAATAATATCTTTGAGGTAAGCATTTTCTTTAGTCTAGCCGGCTATTATCGACATTTTGTTATTGATTTTTCACAACTAGATTCACCTATAAAAACATTGATAAGGTAAAATATTTCATTCAAATGGTTTACAGAATTTCGAAAGTCTTTTCAAGATCTAAAGGTTCATCTTAAATCATCACCTTTCTAGTTTTTTCTAGAATTAGGAAAAGTGTACATGGTGTATTGTGATGCTTTGGGATCTAGGTTTGGATGCATTCACATGCAGAGAGATCATGTTATTGTGTACAAATCATGGTAATTCTAGTTTCATGATAATAATTAACAAACACATGATTTGAAGTTATCTACTATAGTCCATAATTTTAAAACATGGAATCATTACCTCTTTGGTGAGAAATTTATGATGTTTATAGATCATAATATCTTGATTTTTTTTATCATAATGATATTTGAATTAGAGACAAAGAATATGGATGGAGTATCTCTAATTTTTAAACTTTTACTTGATTTATACATCGAGTAAAGGCAATTCAGTCGCAGATTCATTAGGTATAAATTCATATTGTTAGTTGGAAAAGAGTCCTTAGATCTATGGAAGTTGATGTTGGTGATAACTGACACACACTTGCATTGTGAAGATAGAGGAAATTTTACTAGTTTCTTCTTTGGTCAATTTTATTCTTGATTTGGTTAAGATAGTTAAAGATGAATAGATGTACAATTCATAATGTGTTGTGATGAGGTCGAAACTCAATAGTGGGGAGACCATTAAGGGATGGAAGCTGGATTGGAGTTCAGTTTTGTGGTATTGAGATCAGATGGTCGTACCGATGTATTGTTAGGAATAACATGTTCATTATTACCACCATTCAAGATGGGTTGTTCATCCTAGAATAAAAAATATGTATAAGGCATTGAATGTAAAATTTTAGCGGGTGGGCATGAAAATAAAGGTGGATGAGTTTGTTTTGAGATGCCTCAACTATCAATAGGTTAAGGAAAATAACTAGAGGCCAGTGGGTATGTTGAAATATTTACCTATTCCTATTTGTAAATTTTAGTATATGACTATTTATTTTGTAAAATAACTCCAAAGAATGGTTTAGAAACATGATTCCATATGGGTTATAGTGGATCAACTCACAAAGTCAGACCATTTCATCCTTATTTATGAATATCATATAGTGGAGTATTTGTCTAAAATCTATATCTGAGAAGGGGTAAAGAGGCATGGCATACCATATTCGATAGTATCAGATAGATACTTGAGGTTTACGTCTCATTTTTTGAAAATCCTTATAGCGAGACCTTGGGACTTAATTGACCACGAGTATGGAATATCATACTCAAATGGATGGGAAATCTAAAATAATGATACAAACATTTGAAGACATGCTTCTAGCTTGTATAATGGATTTTTGTGGATCATGGGAGAAGTATGTACCCTTAGTAGAGTTATCATTTAATAACATTTATCTTGACTTGATAAATATGGATAATTTTGAAGAATTTTATGAGCATCCTTATTGTTCTCCACGTTTTTGGGTTAAACTGGTGAGACTTCACTAGTTGGGATGAGCCTTGTCCAAGATACAACAGAGAAGATTTAGTTTTTAGTGACACTACATTTCTTACATGAATATTACATAATTTTAAAGATAAAAAACACAAAAGATTTACAATAACCAGGATCCAAAGATTTAGTGCCCTAGGAAAATTAGGACTATACATAACATTTACAAAATAATACATAATTATTTATTTAATTCCTTCTTCTTGAGCTTCTTAATTTCCCTCATGTTCTCTATAGTACATTTAATCACCTTAGGATATAGATAAAATAAATGGGTGAGATAAAATCCCAGTAATAGGATAGATAATAACATATAAAATGGGATTAGTATAACATAATCATCATAATCATTAGAGGAAACATTAGATAAAGGCATGGAATGTGGAAATGCCTAAAAATGAAACATCATGTCTTAGTGGTTAACTACCACACATAGTTGTGAACAAAGATAGCATCAGGTTCATTCAGATTTCACTTTTATCATGAGATACATCAAATTACCCAATTCATTAGAGTTCTATATAATTTTGGGTGATCCCATCACATCATAACATTAACATTGCACTATATAATTCTGAGCACACCCGTCACATCATAACATTTACATATTCGTGCATGCCACATAGAACGTATATCAATATTGAACATAACATAGACCATGGAAATAAATGGGTTCAATTTCATAAATCACACATTCATAAATAAACTATGGGGTTCAAAAAAAAGGTAATAACATACTTGGTATAATAAACATAAATCTTGAGTGAAGAAGAAACAATCTCAAGAGGAGTAGAAGGTGTGTTTTTATAAAGAAGAGTTATTTTAGAAAAATCATATAATTTGTCATAAAACCAGATTAGTAACATGTATATCCTATAAAATTTAAGATAATGATGAAAAATATTATATTTAAGTAACATTAATTGAATATCAATATAGAAAATGGGATGAAATAGGGAAACCTAAAGAAAGAGAGTTAGGCTCGAGAATCCCCCTTACCTTATGTCCGATTGCTTCTTTCACTTTAATATCATGTATAATAAAATTAGATTCATTAATTAACAAATATAGATCCTTTAATAAATTAATTTGATAAATTATTGTTTTATTATGTACATTTATGGGATTTTGGATGATTTATAGAGTTTAATTACATCATTTGGGAGTGTTTGTTTTCTTGGTTTTCATGATCAGTTCACTTGAATATGAGTATGGAGGTTCATGTTGAATGAGTATAATTTTTAAAGAATTGAAATTATAGGTTATTAATTATAATACATAAGTTTAAATGGTTATTAATATCATTTAATTATATTATATGAGAGTGAATACTTAGATAATACATTAGCGAGGATCACATAGATTAATTTGGCAGTTTTTTGATCATCATGAACTCATTTTATTTTATCATTTAGTATTATGTATGTATGTTAGTTACAGAGAATAAAAATGGTTTTAAAATAAACTTTATAATCATTTTCCAAAATTATAATGGTTTTATGAACAGACTTGGTGGCGTTGATGTAAAATGAAAACTTTTCATCCTTGAAGGTGACAAAACAACACCTCATAGACGAGGTTTCCATAATTAGAAAAAAGAGAGGGGATAAGAGATTAGTTGATAATTTATAAAAAACATGATAAAATTATAGTATATATATGATATTTTAGTTTTCATTCCTCTTGTATTATGGGAGGTTAGGATAATATAATAAACGAAATGAAATTGAAAGAAAAAAGAAGAAGGTTTTACCACTTAGATTTCTCCTCCTTGAGAGCCTCATTATAGAAAAGTTTTTGGTACTTTGATGAGACCAAGAGCTCATGGAAATAGGGTAGAATATAGGTAATAGAATTTTGAATAACTTTTACTAGGATCAAATCTTGAGAGGTGTGAAGGGAAGAGGGGGTGAGGGGGTGATGGGGTGAGGGGTGGTATTTAAAGTGGAGGAGAGGGGGGTTTCTCATTATTTTATTGATTAGTTTATTATTTTGGCTCACGAATATGAATAGTTTTATAATTATCACCAAATATATTAAAATTATCAAGTTTATTTTGATATTATGGGCTTAAATCATCCATACATCATCTTAATGTTGTCACAAATGAATTATTTAGCTTTTATTGTAAATTATCGTATCTTACTATTCAAAAAAAAATCAAGTGTTTTAGAAAAATCCCAAAACATCAACCTAACCATTTTTGACATTTAGAATTAAAAAATGATCTAAATTTTTTTAAAATAATTTTATAAATATGAGAAATTTAATTTTTAATTAAAATCACCATTTACTCAGAAAATACAATTTTTAAAATTATAACTGATTTTATAACTATTTGAAAATTTTCTTATGGTCTCATAAAATTATATTAAAATCATAATAAATGAAAATATCAATTTATGAATACATTTAATGAAAATAAATTTCCTTTTAAATAATTAAATTAATCATAAAATTGTAATTAAAAATTTACGAATTATAAAAATGTGAACACTTAATTAATAAAATTTAAAGAATTTAGTTACTTAGAATATGATATAATTTTATCATAATTTAATATATAAAATGCATAAATTTTATTTATACTTTCATGAGTGAGTTTACTATTCATTTTCCTGATTTACTATTCATAAGGTTCATATTACTATTACTAAGGTCAAGCTACTATTTTATCGGTATAGGTTCCTTAACTTCTAGAAATAAATCTTATTTCATTTATTATTCATTTAAAAAGTAATAATTGGGTTTTCTATGTGATTTTATGTGGTCTATAATATATGAAATAATTATAATAAGGAATTTTCCATTGATAAAATTTTGGGTCATTACATTTTCCCCCCTTATGAAATTTCACCCTTGAAATTTCATTTTACATACTATGG
Source organism: Viscum album (assembly GCA_963277665.1). Lineage (NCBI taxonomy): Eukaryota > Viridiplantae > Streptophyta > Magnoliopsida > Santalales > Viscaceae > Viscum > Viscum album. The sequence continues at coordinate 1,640,786,010 of OY728163.1, read as the reverse complement.
TGAAAGAAAGCGAGGTTACTGCTCCCTCATTGATTCCTTAGGTTCCCATGTTTCCTCTTCAAACTTATGGTTTTTACATAGTACTTTGACTAGGTAAGTAGTCTTATTGTGTAGAACTTTATCTCTAGGGTCCATGATCTTCACTGGTTTCTCTTCATAAGAGAGATCATTCTCCAACTATACCACCTTTGGATTTAGTACATGTGAAGGATCTAGTATATACTTCCTCAAGTGGGATATATGGAATATATCATGTACTTGAGACATGGTAGGTGGAAGTGCTAGTTGATAGGATATAACTCCAACATGATCAAGGATCAAAAAGGGGTCGATGTACCTGGGACTCAACTTTCCTTTCTTCCCAAATATCAAGATCCGCTTCCATGGGGATATTTGGAGGAATACCATGTCTCCATCTTTGAACTCAGGGTCTCGTCGATTATTATCTACATAGATCTTATGTCAACTTTAGGATTCTTTGATGTGATGCTGAATGGTTTTTACCTTTTCTTCAATTTGTTAGACTATTTCAGGTCCTAGCAGCTTATATCCACTAAATTCATCCCAAAATGTTGGTGTTATTCATATTTCCCATAAGGGACTTCATATGGGGCCATTTTAATGTTTTCGTGGAAATTGTTGTTGTAAGAGAACTCAACTAGAGGCAGATGTTGGTCTCATCCTCCTTTGAAGTTCATAGAGAAAGATATCAACATGTCTTATAGTGTTTGGATAGTTCAATTAGATTGACCATCATTTTGAGGATGATAGGCCGCACTGAAGTTCAACTCTGTGTTCAGAACATTTTGGAGACTTTTCAAAAACATGGAGGTTAATCTCAGATATTGATCATATATAATCAATAGTGGTAATCCATAAAGTCGTACCACTTATCTGATGTATATCTATGAAAGTTGATCAAGTGAGAGGTCCTATTAAATTGTGATAAAGTGATATGTGTTTGTCAAATGATCTACAAAAACCCATATAGCATTGTTTCCTTTGGATGTCTTTGTAAGTTCAATGAAAAAGTTCATGGTGATGTTTTCCCATTTCCATGTTGGTATGGGTAATGGTTGCATCAACCCCTTAGACCTTTTCCTTTCAACCTTCACTTTGTGACATACCAGGCACTTTGATGTATAACAAATGAGCTCCTTTTTCTTGTTGTCCAACCAATAGTTCTCTTAGAGATCTTGATATATCTTTATGCTCCATGGATGAATAGAGAAGGTTAAGCTATGTGTGTTACTTAGAAGCTCCTTGCTTATATCTAGATAGATTAGTACACATAGTCTTGACCCAAATCGCATGAATCCATCCTCATCAATCTTAAACTCAGAATATTTTCCATTTCTGATAGCTTCTACCCTTTTCAGAATTTCAATGTCATTCCTTTAAGCATTATTTATTTTCTCCACAAGGGATGGTTGAGAAATCATTTTATAAAGGATTGATGATGTTCCTTCCTTAATGATTCCCATATCTATCCTTTACAAATATAAGAAGATTGTATCCATCTCAATTCTCATCTTTGATAAAGTTGTAAGATTTTTTCTTCTTAGAGCATCAACCACTTTATTTTCCTTACCATGATGGTAATGGATTGATTAGTATTAATACTTGATGAGATCTGACCATATTCAATGGAACATATTAATCACTTTCTATGTAAATATTTATTTGAGACTCTTGTGACTAGTATATATCTCACACATCTCCCCATAGAGATAATGCCGCCAGATTTTCAACGCAAAGATCATAAAAAAACTCCAGATCATGCATAGGATAGTTAAACTCATGTATCTTCAACTTCCTTGAGGTGTAGGATATCACTTTATCATTTTTCATTAGTACATTTCCTAATACCTTGTTTGAAGAATCATTGTATACCATAAATAGTTCCCCACTTGTTAGAAGTGTGAGTACTGATGTAGGGATAAGACTCCTTTTTAACTATTTAAAGAAGTCTTCACATTCACTAGTCCAAACAAACATTTACTCCTTCTGAGTTAGTTTGGTTATTGGGTTTGAAATTGTGAGAAGTTATTTACAAATCACTGGTAATACCCAGCTGGACTAAGGAAACTACAAATCTCTATTATAGATTTTGGCCTTGACCACTCTTCGATAGAATTTTTCTTGGAAGGGTCCACATATATTAATTTTTTGGTGAAAACATGCCCCAATAATGATACTTATTCCATCCAAGAACTCACATTTACTATATTTTGCATAATTTTTCCCTTTTCAAAGTCAATAGCATAGTATTCAAATGATCCTCATGTTCCTCCTTGCTCATAGAGTATATCAAAATATCATTGACAAAGACTAGATCAAATTTATCAAGGTAATATCTAAATACTCAATTCATTATGTCCATGAATATTACTGGAGAAATTTTGAGTCCAAATGGAATCACTAGGAACTCATAGTGTCTATACCCCATTCAAAAGGTAGTCTTCAAAATATCCACTTTACTCACATTCAATTAATGTTATCTTGATCGAAGGTCCACCTTAGAGTTATACTTGGCCTCACAAAGTAGATCAAAAAATCCATCTATCCATTTAAGTGGATCCTTGTTCTTTATCGTGATTTTTGAGCTTATGATAATCAATGAAAAGGTGCATTGGTCCATCCTTCTTCTTGACAAAGCAGACTGGTTCACCCCACGGTGAAGCACTCGAGCATATAAAACCCTTGTCCATATTATCTTATAACTTCTTATTTAGTTCATCCAACTCAATATTGGCCATTATATAAGGTGTCTTTGATATAGGAAGAGATACAATAATAAGTTAACTCGAGAAATAAACCTCTTGGTCATAAGGAAGACTGTGAAATTAATCAGTGAACAAATTAGTGTAGTCCCTTATAATGGGCCTGTCTTCGAGCATGATTCCCTCTTTGGTCTCAATAATTTTGGATAGATATGATTTCTTATAAGGAAATAATATCTACACTTGATAAAAAGGATCCAAATAAGATTCATCCTCCTACTTAAACTTGTATAGAATTTTAATATTCCTAGAGATGTGAAGAGTAATCTCCCTTTCCCAACAGTTAATGTTGGATTTATATAATGATATCCAATCCATGCCTAAAATAGCATCAAGCTCCACCAAAGTAAGTAAGACCAGATTAAATGGGAGTTTCAATCCAAAAACATTAAATGGGGAATATTTATGTACATTGGATGCAATAATTTTTCCATTTTATATTCTCACAGATAACTCAACCTCCATATTTTGAGGTGGTGTTTGAACTGTTCTACTAAAATTGAAAGATACGAAGGAATGCATAGAACCAAAAATCAAATAGTACATTCGATATTATTGAATTAATAAACAGTATACCTATTACCACATAATTGTCAGGCTTCACCTCAATAGTAGTGATAACATAATCTTTCCCTAGATCCTTTTTATTTTTTAGTTGTTAATGCTTATTTTCCTTAAGAACTCACAGTTTAGTGCACTGTCTTTCAAAGTTCTCTCACTCCCAATAGTTGAAACATTGAACCATGGGTGGATCTATCCTTTCCTCCATCATATCGTCTAGATTCTTTATGTATTTTCGATATTCATGAGGTTTGTGGCCCTCTCTCCAACAATCATAACATTTTTTTGTCCCTTTGAGAAAGTTTCCACAATGTTTCATTCCAAAATTTTGATATGTAGGTGGTTGATATTTATTTACACCTTTGTCATTAGATCCCCCTACTTGAAGCTAAATCTTTCTCTTCTTATCACCATATCCATGGGACCACTCTCTAAACTCCATCTCTACTTTGAGAGCATACCAAATCTCTTCTTCATAACTCCCAATGTCCCGAATTACCAGATACTTTTAAAGGTGTGGTTTTAAACCACTAAAGAATCTATCAATTTTTATATCATTATTGATAATAAAACATAAAGTGTACATTGAAATCCTTGTGAAATTTTCTTCACAGGCTATGATAGATTCACCTTCCTTTTAATTTAGTTCTACGAATTCTCTCTTTAAATTTGTATGAAGAGTTTGAGGGAAATACTTGTTAAGAAACATTATCTTAAAGTCTTCCTCCTCCATCTCTTCAATTTAATCCCTCAACATGGTGTTTTTAATCAATGAACAACATTGACTGAACTCTCCATCTAGACAATAAATGGCCATATTCACCTTATCCATCTCATAACAGCTATCATAGAAAATATCTTATTCATTAAGTTGAACTGCTATTTTGCAACTAGTGGATCAGAAGATCCACTTAATGTCAGTGGTCATTCCCACATAAAATACGTGATATCCAATTTCTCCCACATAGGTGAAGCAGGATGTTCCACATTATTCATGTTATTGTTCATAGCCTAGAATAGTTGGGTAAGCATCACCAAGAAATTTTGAACTCTGCATCTTAAGGTATTGTGGGTGTCGTTCAGGCAATCGGTGCATTGTCCCTCTCATGGGTTGTTGGCCTAGTTTCACCTGGTTCCTACCATCTTCTAAAATATAAATTGTTAGAACAAAACATAAGTAAACAAGTCATTAATAAATACTTTATTCCTTTGTAAAATTAAATTTAATGTCATATATTGTGGGATACCTATGTTTATCATTTTCTAAGATAAATCTTCTTGAGTATTTACTCATACTTGGTCTCATACTATGGGTTTTTTCAAAGGATCTATAATCCTAATTCCTGAATTAGTTAAACTATTCTCTGATACCAACAATATAGACTCTACTTTTATTACATGAATCTTAAATAATTTTAAAGATAAACAAAATAAAAAAGTTAAAACAACTAGGATCCAATGATTTAATGTCTTGGGAAAATTTGGACCATACATAACATTTACAAAATAAAACATAAACATTTATTTAATTCCTTCTTCTCTAGCTTCTTAATTGTTTTCATGTTCTCCATAGCACATGTAATCACCTAAGTATATACATCAAAGAAATGGGTGAGGTAAAGGCCCCATAAGAGGATAAATAAGAACATATAACATTGGGTGAGTATAACATAATCATCATAATCATGAGAGTAAACATTAGATAAAGGCATGTAATGTGGAAATGCATAAAAATAAAACATCATGGATTAGTGGTTACCTACCACACATAGTTGTGAACAAAGATAGAATCATGTTCACTCATATTTTACTTCTCTCATGAGATACATCACATTAACCAATTAATTGGATCAATATATAATTCTGGGTGCACCCTTCACATCATAACATTTAATAATCATGCATGCCACATAGAACATATATCAATCTTAAACATAACATAACCCATCAAAAGGAATGAGTTTCATTTAATAATGAACACTTTTATGAATAAGCATTGGGTTTTCCAAAAAACATCAAGAATAACATACATGGTATAATAAACATCAATCTTGATTGAAGAAGAAAAAATCTCAAGAGAAGTAAAAGGAGTGTTTTATAAAGACGAGTTCTTTTTAGGAAAAATCATTGAATTTGTCATAAAAACAGATTGGTCACATGTATATCTCAGAAAATATAAGACAATCATGGATAAATTATATTTAAGGAACATTAATTGAATATCTATACTGAAAATGGGATTAAATAGGGAATCCCAAAGAAAGAGAGTTTGGTTCGAGAATCCCCCTTACCTTATGTCCGATTCATTCCTTCACTTTAATATCCCGTATAATAAAATTAGATTCATTAATTAACAAATACATAACCTTTAATACATGAATTTTATTATTTATAGTTTTATTATTTTCATTTATGAGATTTTCGATGAGTTATAGAGTTTAATTTCATCATTGAGGAGTGTTTGTTTTCTTGGTTTTCAAGATCCGTTCACTTGAATATGAGTATGGAAGTTCATGTCAAATTGGTATAATTTTTTCAAAAGTGAAATTATAGGTTATTAATGGTCATAAATAATTTTAAATGGTTATGAATATCATTTTGTTATATGATATTAGTATGAATCATTAGATAATAAATTAGTGATGGTCACTTATATTAATTTGGTGTTTTTTCGATCATTACAAACTCATTTTATTTTATCATTTATTATTATGTACATATTATAGTTCCAGAACATAGAAATGGTTATAACATACAATTTAAAATCTTTTTCCACAATTATAATGGGTTTATGAACATCCTATATGGTGTTTATGTAAAATGAAAACTTTTCATCCTTGAAGGTGATAAAACAACTCCTCACTGACTATGTTTCCATAATTAGAACAAAAGAGATCGGAGTGAAGATTTGATGATAATTTATCCATAAAATGATAAAAGTATAGTATATATAATATAATGGTATTTCAATTATTTTTGTATGAGGTTAGGTGAGTATATTATAATAAAATAAATAAAATTTAAATGAAATTGAAAGAAAAAAGAAGAGTATTTTACCTCTTGGATTTCTCCTTCTTGAGGGCCACTTTAGGGAACATTTTTTGGTATTTTGATGAGACCAAGAGCTACTGGATGTGGGGTAGGGATTTGGGAATATTATTTTTATAACTTGAAAAAGTATCAAATCTTGAGAGGTCGGAGTAGAAGAGGGGGCGAGGGGTGGTATTTATAGTGGAGGAGAGGGGGGTTTTCTCATTATTTGGTTGATTAGTTTATTATTTTGGATCAAGAATATGAATAGTTTGAGAATTATAACCAAATATATTACAATAATTAAGTATATTTCAATATTATGGTCTTAAATTATCCATACATTAGCTTAATGTTGTCATAATTCAATTACTTAGCTTTTATTATAAATTATCGCATTTTACTATTCACCAAAAATCAAGTATTTTAGAAAAATACACAAAATTCACCCTAATTTTTTTTCAAAGTATAGAATTAAAAAATGAACACCATTTTTTAAAAATAATTTTCAAATATGAGAAATTTAATTTTTTATTAAAATCACCATTTACTCGAAAAATACAAATTTTAAAATTATAACTGATTTTATGACACTTTGAAAAATTTATTAAGGTCTCATAAAATTATCTTAAAATCACAAGACATCAAAATATTAATTTATTAATACATTTAATTAAAATAAATTTTATTTTAAATTATTAAATTAATCCTAAAATAGTAATTAAATATTTATGACTTACAAAAATGTCAACACTTAATTCAATTTTTTTAAAGAAATTTAATTATATAGATTGTGATATGATTTTATCACATTTTTATATGTAACATGTATAAATTTTATTTATACTTTCATGGGTGAGGTTACCATTCATTTGGTCAGTTTACTATTCATAAGTTGCATATTACTATTCCTAATTTCAAGTTACTATTTCATCGGTATAGGTTCTTTAACTTCTAGAAATACATATTATTTAATTTATTCTTTATTTAAAAAGTAATAATTGGGGTTTATATGTGATTTTTTATTGTTTATACTATATGAAATAATTATAAGGAGAGAATTTCCATTGATAAAATTTTGGGTTGTTACATAGTTGATCGCGAAGAGAATGAAGATAGCTCAGAGCTTTCAGAAATCATATGATATTCATCGCTGATGAATGTTGTCATTAGAGGTGAGTGATAACGTGTTGCAGATAATATCTCAAAGTCTTGGGCATCATCATTTTTGAATTAAGGTAATGTTATCTCTTCAATACATATGCACTTTTGAGACACATTAATGGGTTGGTGAGGTGCCATTTCAGATTGATTTTCCACCATGATTTAGTTTAGTGTACAATGTGTTTTATGTATCTTAGTTGAAAAAGTATCAGCCTGGTCCTCACCTAGAGTTGTATGAATCGTTGGTTCATATGAAAGTATGAATTGTGGAAAGGAAAGAGAAATTATTTTGTGAAAAAATCATTGATCTAGTGGTCATTTTGTGTAAAAATGGTCAGATTTAGAAAGAGACTTGGGAATGACAAAATAAAATGGTCAAGGAATAGCCTGAAGTCTTTCAGGCCAGTAGTGGTATTCTATTTTCTGACGATGGAAAGTATAATTGTGGGGAGAATGTATCACCCTTGGTTTTAATTAAGTACCCATTTTTTATTTATGTTAAATATGTACAGTTTTTGGGTGAAGTTTGGGAGAGTTTGGAGGGCTTTTGGAATGTTTTTAGGGATTTTAAGGAGGTTCACAGTTTGAGCATGATTAGTTGAAACCATGAAAATCCTACATAAACGATTTCAAAGTGAGGAAGTGGGATTTGGGTAGGCACACTATTAGGTGCATGGTTTGAATAAATTCTGTATCTACCTAGGATTAATCATTCTTTTGGGTACAAAGACATATTCATGGTTAGCGTACAGTTTTCCTAACTTTGCATGACTAAAACATATATCAATTTTTTTTGGATATAATTTAAATTTGGCTCTAAACCTCTCATTTTTCCCATAAGTATACCCTAATATGATTTCCACTATTTTAAAAGGTAGTGGAAACCCTTCCCCTTGACCTAGAATCAATTTGTTGTTGTTTCTTGGTGCATTCAAGCATGGATTCCTTGGTAAGTCTCTGTTCATTGTTGTTTTTTTCCTTAGATTCTTCTTCTTCCCTCTATTGTAATGATAAACCAGATATTTTAGGGATAGATCTCGGTTTTGATATTCCAATAATGATGAGATATAGCTTTTTTGAGGTTTGGGAACAAGATCTAAGGTAGGTTTTTAGAGATTCAACCCGATTTTGTTGAAGAATTTGTTTCATTCTTGGTTTTCACCATAGTTTATGAGGTAGGTGGATTCACTCTCAACACCTCTTATTAGAAATTGAAGGCTTAGTTTCAAATTGTTTGAATTTCATGAAATTTATAGTGAAATTGATGTGAAAATCATGGTAGAAACCATCTTTAGTTTTGTTTTATTGATTTGTGAAGTTTTTTTGTTATTTAAAGTGATTTGTTTATGAATTTTAAAATGATGGATTTTAAATGTGAATTTATTTTGATTCATTGAAATGGTTTGATGGTAATGTTTTCAACAATGTTTTTATTTAAATGTTTTATTTGGAATTGAGTTTTTGAATAATGGTTGGTGTTTGTTCATGTGCATTTAGGATGGATAAGGGTAAGAAGTTTCCCCCATCAAAAGTGGAATAGATAAAGTTATGAACTTTACCCTGTAAAAACGCTTCACCAAATTATGGCATAGTAAAAGGATGACTCACTAATACTGAGTATAGGTAGGTCCATGGTTTCATGTATTGATATAAGTGTGGAATGGAATGGAATATGCCAAAATTGATGTTTTGAAATGGTTTTAAAGAATTTTTTGGTATCATTCCTTGGAAACGGTTTTGGTTAGAAAATATTTTTGGCCTAGAAGTTGGTTGGTTGGGAAAATGGTTTTTCATTGATATAAACTATTTTAAATTTTTTTACATAAAATTTTTAATATAAATGTTCTAACATGTTTTGTCCTAGTGGCATAAGTAGGGATGTAATTTGGGGAAAGCCTATTAATTTTTATACTCACCCCCTTCTTAGGAACTTTGGTACATTTGTAGATATTTTTTATTTGAAAATAGGTAAAGGAAAGGTATCACATTTATTTAGTGACACTTCATGATACTTGGGCATGGATAGTGGAATTGGGTCTTAGATCTTGTTGGGAGTTTCTGAGTTAGTGTCTTTTGATACTTTGAGATTTTTTGGATTTTTCTTCCACTTTATACTCTAATATTGGTTTTAGTTTCTACTTTGTACTATGGTATGATCTATTATTGGTTTGGTTACTTTTTAGATGTATACATTTTTATCATGCATCATATACTGGTTGTTTGTTTATGGTATAATTTGTTGTGGTTGTCTAATTTTCAAAGGGAAAATCTTCCTGCAATTATATTGAATCCATTGGAATTTATTACTATAATTTGGTTTCTTGGGGATTTCACCTAAGTCAAAGTAGCATTTCCACCTCATATCAACCCAATGAGGATGGTAGGTATGTTACATATACCCTAAAAACATGTATACCTCACTTGGTCATTCAGTAAGCTCAGAACCCACGCACTGGATCATGAGGGTCCCTAAAATCCTGTTTCCTATCTGGTCTCTCTAGCCTATGTCACTTACCAAGCTCAACTGTCACTGTTTCCATACCAAATCCAGAAATCATCACTATACTTAATTCCACACTCCTTCATATCTCTCAACCAAACATTCGATACCACTCATTCACAATCCCCTCCCCTTAAAGATATCACAATGAAGGGAGAGAGACAATGACCCCTCGAATCCCTCCTCCAGTAGGCCCCAGGTTGGAGACTAGAACCAAGGGTATAAAAAATCACAAATATGGGAGGCATTAACCTCTATAATAAAATAGTATCGGGAGATAGGATATAAACCCATTGAGAAACTCTATAAGATAAAATAAAGGAAAACCAAAAACCATCCCACAATGCACGAATAAGGAATATCTAATACAAATAAAATTCTCCAATATATACTAAAAAAGATGTCTATGGAAATGAATTAACAATAGCTCCAACCCAGCTAGTAATGCCCACCTCAGTTCCCAAAGTCCTCTTGAAAACCTAAAAAATAGTTATATACATAGGGTGATAATAATAGGTATAGTCAGTAGGGATATAACTAAGGTCTCAAGTTCACAAGTGAAAAGAGCATGATAATGTGCCAGTGAACAAACAACATAACCAAAAATCACCTAAACATTCCATCTAACCATCTCAACCTCACTATGGATTGAACACCAAATCAAAAATCCAATATAATAATATAATATTGAGATCATAAAAAATCAAGTTTCACTTTTATCACTTCCCCATTGATTTGCTTCTCTCACGCCCCAACATCGAATGTCTTGTGATCTCATCCCTTATATAAACATCACATGACATCACATTGCATCAAATCTATCCTAAAGACACTTTGGTAATATTTAACATTGGTCTAGATGCATCCCTACCTACATTTCCCTCACAAGGTCTAGCATCCCATGTTAGCATCGACATCACCACACCATGTATTGCCCATACAGACCTAGTCCATCGTACCACATATCATCAAGTAACTAGAGTAGTTGGGTATCATGAACACGAAGGAAATCAATCTCAATTCACCACATAACATTATTTACCCCCACCAAAGGCCACATCTCATCACAACCTCTTCACATCATATCTCTCCTGAAAACACATTGGTCAACACTGCACATCTTGCCTGAAGATTCTTAGTCTGTCACTACTAAAGTAAGAGAAGAGAAGAGGGGGTAGTCAACCATCTGTATCACTACCATCTTAGATGTTGGGGAGAACACTTGGAACCCATAACCTTTAAGTGTTGTCAAGGTTATCCAACTTGGGTGAGGTTCCTATAAAAATAGAATAAACATACATATATCACACAACACCCAACCTATGGGTTCCCAAAAACTACACTAACACACACCACATCACCACTACTGTACCACACATTAACTATCACAACCATTTCCACCACTATATACAACACATCACACCACCACATATAACCACTCCAAGAATTTATTACTTTCAATTATAGGTTTCACCACTTTGAAGACATGACATGTTTCACAAAAATTCATTACTAAGACACTTCATTCACATTTACAGAGCTCATATTTCATCAAATTCATTTAGTCCATTTACCAAACATCAACTATCATCCTATTATTTATTCATTTAACAACCCACAATATTTCATTCCATAATCATAAATTATTCCATGGCTAACCAAGAAACTAACACAACCACGCCTCATCGTAACTTGACCAAGTCATACAAACATCATGAAAACACCAAAAATCCACTATATTCACTATGTTGTATCACCCAAGTCAACTCACCATAGAAACCACACATCACATATCCCAACCACTTCTCACAATAAAAACTTATATACACAACAACCACACATCACTACCACACATCATCACCACTACGCACCGCACATCATCACCATTGCACACCACATCCTATGTGCACTATAACCACACCACAACTACCTTCATGAAATCCACTGCACCCCACATCACATCCACTGCATGCCACATCACACAACTTCCCGCATTTCATCCTTACCAACCAACCATCACATCACATCACATCACCAAACATCATCACCACTGTGCACTACATCCTTTGCATACTATAACCACACAACTTACCGCATCGCATTCACTACACACCACATCACGTAACTTCCCACATCACATCCATTGAGAACCACTTTTCACAACTTCCCACATCACATCCATACCAACCAACCACTTCATCGCATCATATCCCTACACATTACACAACCCAACTGTTCACCTCTATCTTCACAAAATAACCCAAACCACACAAGGTAAAAGAAAAAACATTGAAACAAATAAAATAATAAAATTCTAACATACAAAAATTATTCAAGTATTTCATCATATTAATTTATTTAACATGGGTATAATCACAAAAAAATTATATGGGAAACCAATTATTAGCCAAATACAAATTCTTTAGTCTTTTATTCATGGTAAAATCACACAAAAACACAACAAAGGTCTCAACATATATCATCTAAAATGAAAAAAGGCCCCCAACAACTGTTATTTTTAGTATTGGAAACAAAAGGCATAAACACATCAATAATAACATCAAGGTAGCCAAAGCATTCTATAACACCCCATACCCATCAATTTCAGACATTACAATTAATTTTATTTATTATGTAAACCATTATTATCCACCCAAAGGAAATAAAAATCATGAAGATCTCATACATAACACTTAAAATGTGAGAATGAGGATCCTCTACATCATGAAAGCTTTCTGATATCACTATGTACTGTGGGGAAGAGAAGAAACAAACCGAGAACCACAACCGCACTATAAAACCCTGGATCAACCTGAACCGCACCAAAGGGTTATAAGAAATTCAGATAAAAAACATATTAAACAAAATCAACAACACCACAATGAATCCCTAGAAGAAGAATGAAAGGGAAACAATAGAGGAGGTATAATAGCTAAACACATAACACTAAAACTCGATCACTAAAACCCATGGATCTAAATAGGAGGAAGAAAAGATGAGACATTTCCTAAGGCTGCCTAGGATTCATCCAAAACTAAAGGAGTGTATGATCTAATGAAATTATAATCTACCAAAGAAGACTTTTATACCGGATGTAAGTCACCTGACTTAAAGCTTAAAATCCACATTTAAGTCATAATTTTCAAGGGTCTGCAGATTACAATCCATAAAACCCACTTTTAAGTTGGGAATCCATTTTTCACTAAACAAATGGGGCCTTAGTCTAGAATTATCTCATGTTGTAAATCCACATATTACGGTGTAAACTCATTTTATGTGATATCCCCTCACTGATGGTTTCGGGCACATCAAAAGTGTGGTTTGGACAAAACCCAACTTTGATTTTTACCATGATCAATTATTATTCCGAGATCAACACGATGATGAATGCCAGTCTCCATGGAATAGAATCAAATATTAAGATAAATAAGGAAGAGTCCTGAAACCTTTATAAAGAATCCTTTACATCATGTTTATAGTTAATTTAATTAATTTCAGAAAGAAAAGAATACTTCGATCTTTATTATTTTCTTCATTGATGATGTTGATCATTTTGAATGACCCTTCCATATTATCTCATTGTGCTTGCAAGGATCCAAACTAGAATCCCTCTATCGGTGATCCACACGTGATTTTATGGCCTCCAATAAACCCCACTCGTTCTTCAGGTGCTAGCGTGGTGAAGCGAGTGTCTTGTGTCGGTTGTTCTTGATCGCTTGTTATTCATCCTTAAAGAAAATATCTCATTCTTGAGAGGGGTGGGAAGAGGATTCAAGAGATAAATTGTTTAGCTCAACAATTCTCAATTCACCAATCATGCGGTGTGTTATCTATGGCACAATATACATATTGGTCTATTTATATGCATGGAACTTAGAGAAAACCTATGCTCATAATAATACGGCCTCATTATTTATGGTGTGCCAACTTGCGTAAAATAGAATTATAAGTAAAATTCCGCATCACAAAATAATAGAAGCGTCAATTTTATTTTAACTTGTGCCAACTCGTTAAATAATTATTTATTGTCTTGCAAATACTTATTTCACTATCAAAACAGCCTTGGTCCATTCGCACTCCACTTCTATTTATTGAACACCGGAATAAATAAATAAAAAATTTATTCTCTAAAAAAATATTTTATTTACAAACTAGTAAATAAATTTTTATTAAATGTTCAATAAAATATGGAAATATATTTTATTTAATTTATGTGATCGTTTTAACTTGAATAAAATTATTCCACGGTCTTGAGAATAATATTTATTTATTTAATTAAATTTAAAATAGAATTTAACCGAGACCACCAAAAACACTTAGTGTGTGACCCTCTAGGATTCTTTCTCGTTGGAATTAGGCAAACTAGACTAAAGTACCAGAGCAATGTCTAGCAATGGGTCAAGGCACCCAAGAGAAATAATGTAAAGTCACCACAATGACATCCAAATATGAACACTCACTATGTAATATAATCCTTTTGTCGCAATATATCATCAAGCAGGTTTCATGATAGTGTCATCAACTTTTATGATGGATACGTTGTTCTTTGACTACCTGAAATAAACTCGTCATTACACCATGGCCATGGAATTTTTCACAACAGTTCTATTTCAATCAAATGACCAAGATATCAAATTCCATAAATTAATGGGACAAATCCTTCCTTGAATTATCCATTAATAATATTCCACTCGCGAAGCACCCAACACACCCTACATACCACCAACTGTCTGCGTGATAGTTTTCTTTAGTAAATCAAAGTGCACGAGTTGTGACATGTATTAATGATAATTTTAAATTCTAAGGATCATTACACATGCTTGAAGATATAAATATCCAATGACACTAATAAATTCATAATTCCTACTAGTGGGTCTGTTATCATAATCTCTTATCTTGGAGATTACCAAGTGTGAACTTCATAAGAGGAAGTGTCATCAGCTTACAAGTACTGACACTTGACGATCTACATGCTATGTGTCCCATCAAAGTATGTCTAACAACTGTAGAACTATATTTAAGAATATTTTTATATAATTTCAAGGTTCTCATCATAGAGGGGAATTTCCATGACCTTATCAATGAAATAAATACTCTAGGACATTATTACATCATAGTCATGCAGAACAATGAACAATATGTAATAAGATGTTTAATATTTAAATAAATTAAATATCGATGTAATCAAAGTACAACCAGTTGGTTCTAGGACACAAACTCTTAAAAACACCCACTTGGACTAGAGCTAACTTCCTACGACTTTCAGTTCACTAGACCTCACATGGTGATCATGTTTCTACTGAGTTAAGGATTTAGTCAAGGGGTATTCCACATTTTCTTCTATGGAAATACCACCCACCACAACTTAACCTCTTTGAGAAAAATCCCCCAAGAGATGATACTTCTAAAGTATGAGCTTCATCCGCTGATGTGACCTTGGATATTTTGTAAGAGCCACCACTGCAGTATTACCACAGTACAATGTGATGGATATTTACTATCGGGTATCACATCGGGATATTAGGCAAGTCTTTGAATCCAAACTGCTTCTTTAGTTGCCTCAGAAGCTATGATTTACTTAGAATCTGTGGTAGAATCTGCAACCACACTCTGCTTTGAGCTCTTCTAGCTCACTACACCTCAATTCAAAGTGAAGATGTATCCCATTTGCGACTTCATGTCATCTTGATCAGTCTCGAAACTAGAATCTTCATATCCTTTGATAACTAGTTTCTCATCTTTTCCATAAACCAGGAACATATCCTTAGAATGCCTCAGATACTTTAGGATAGTCTTGACTACCTTCCAATGGCAGTCACCTGGGTCAACATGATATCTATCTACCACACTCAATGAGTAGGCGAAATCCATCCTTGTACATAGCATGACATACATGACTGACCCAATCGCTGATGCGTATGGAGTCCTTGACATTATCTTTCTTTCCTCATGTGTTTGGGGACATATTTTCTTTGAAAGATGAATGAAATCTGATATTGGAAACAATCACCTCTTGGATTGTTCCATACTGAATCTCTCCAGTATCTTATCAATGTATGTAATTTGACTTAGGCCCAATAATCTCTTGGATCTATCACGATGGATATTGATTCCAAGAATATATACTGCCTCACCCAATTCCTTCATGGAGAATTATTGATTCAACCATGCCTTAATAGACAGTAAGATGGGTATCTTGTTTCCAATAAGTAATATGTCATCAACATATATTCTTAGGAAAACAACTACACTCCCACTAAACCATTTGTAGACACAAGGCTTGCATTTTTTCTCGATAAAACAAAATGTTGTTATGGATTTATCAATATTAATTTTCCATGACATGGATGCTTTCTTTAATCCATAAATGGATTTTTGACACTTACATACCTTATTGGAATCCTTTGGTGTCATAAACCCTTCAGGTTGTGTCATGTAGACATCTTCATGAAGGTTACCATTAAGGTAGTTTATTTTGACATCCATTTCCTCAATCTCATAGTCATGGTAAGAGGAAATGGACAATATAATTCTAATGGATTTCAGAATTTCAAATGGTGAAATGTTTCTTCATAATTAATACCTTGACACTGTTTGAACCCTTTTGCAACCATTCATACCTTATAGCTTATGAATTGTCCTTATATGTCTATTTTCTTCTTGAATACCCATTTTCAACCAACCGGATTTACATCAACTAGAGGATCTACCAAAATCCAGACTCAGTTTTGGTACATGGAACCCGTTTCAAAATTCATGTCTTCTTGACACTTGGCAACATCTTTTCCACTTACTGATTCCTTTTAGGTTAGAGGATCATTCTTATCAACTAATAATGAGTCACCATCATTGGTAATTAGGAAATTGTTCCGTTTTAGTTCTTTAACCTCTCTTGTATTCCTACGTAGCTCTTGTGTCTCTGGAACAGTTCTTTCTTCCATGGGGATTTGTAGAATCTGTTTCTATACCAAATATTCTATTCCTTTATCCTTAACTTCATCAAAGTCTATCTTGCTCCCACTATCTTGTTTGGATATGTGCTCCCTCTCAAGGAATATGGCGTGTCTTTCCACTATAACCTTTTTTTTCTGAGGGTTTGTATTGGTAATATCCCCTTGTTTCCTTAGGGTATCCTATAAAGGTACACTTTGTGCCTCAGGGTATAAGTTTGGTACATGAAGAGGCCTTAACAAACACATTGCTTCCCCACACATGTAAATTCGATAATATGGATTTATTTCCACTCCAAAACTCATACGAAATACCATTTATCATTTTAGTTGGTACTTGGTTAAGTATATGCACCACTATTTGTAACGCATATCCCCAAAAGGATAATGGAAGGCTCTTATGACTCATCATTGATCTCACCATGTCCAATAGGGTGCGCTTCCTCTTTTCACTCACACCATTCCATTGGGGTTTGTATGGAGGAGTGAGTTGGAATAGTATCCCAAACTCCCGTAAGTAATCAATGAGGTATTGATTAAGATATTCTCTACCTTGGTCTGAGTGGAGTTTCTTAATATTCTTACCATAATGGTTATCAACTTCATTATTGTATTGTTTGAACTTATCAAAAGAACCCGTCTTATACCTCCTCAAGTAGATATATCCATATCTACTAAAATCACTAGTAAAAGTTATGAAGTATGATTACCCTCCCCTTGCTTCAATAAGAAATGGTCTAAACACATTGGTATAAACCAATTCAATAAGTTATTTATCCATTTTACCTTTCCCACTAAATGGGTCTTTGGTCATTTTGCCTTGTAAACATGCATGACTTACACTAAGTGGTTTTAGATCGAAATAATATAAATATCCATATTGATGTAACTTTGTCAAGCGTTTCTCATTTACATGACCTAGCCAATGATGCCAATGTTGGGTGTGGTATGATTCATATGAAGTATCATTGTTATCGATTTTCATTACTTGGTTTTTGTAATCCAACATGTAAAGACCGTTGTATAAATATACCCTACCAAAAAAATTATATCTTTGTAAAAGAAGCAAAATTCATTTCTAAACATTAAAAAAATCCATCTATATCTAATCTAGATACAGAAATATTGTTTTTAATAATAGACGACACATAATAACAACCCTTTAACACCAAGATCATCCCAGTTGGTAATGTGAGGTGGTAGTCCCTGAAATCTACAGTAGTAAGTCTGGCCCCATTGGCTACTCATAGATCTACCTCCCCTAGGTCAATCTTCCTAAATCTACTTGGTTCCTGTATTTGGATACATATGTGGGAACCATAAGCTGTATAAAATACCCAATTTGTAGAATATATAGACTTCATTTGATAACAAATGCACCTGATGCTTCCCTGTGCTTCTTAGGCTAGGTGCAATTCTTCTTCCAGTGGCCCTTCTTGCCACATGCGAAACAAACGGCCTCCTGGTTATTTTCTTCTCCTTTGATCTTCATTTTCTTGTAAGGCTATGAAGAAGCTTTGGGCTTAAATATCTTCACATTTCCTTTCCTCTTATTCACCATATGGATAAAAGGCTTTTCACGCTTCATATATTTTTCCACTTGGAGAATGAGGATAAGAAGATCAGATAAAGAATTATCAATGTTGTTCATATTAAAATTGACAAAAAATTTAGAGAAGCTCTGAGGGAGTTATGTTAGAATGAGATCAGTTCCCAATTCCTCAGGGAGTTTAAACCCTATAACCTCCAACCGCTCAATGTATCCAATGATCTTGACTACATGAGGCCCAATTGGGGCACCTTATAAATGCTTACTCTGAAAGAGTTCCTTAGGGATCTCAAACCTTTCTTATGTTGCTCTCTCTTATTAAAGACCACAGAGGTGCTTGAGAATGCTATAAACATCCAGTTTTTATGAGACTTCATGATCTCACTAGACATTTATGATAACATAAAACATTGAACATAGACCGCATCATTCATATGTTTCTCATAGACTAAGAAATCCTAATCACTCGCCTCTTTGGCTGGTGGATCAGGTAATGCTGACTCCAGCATGTAAGACTTCCGTTCATGGTGTAGGATAACCCGAAGGCATCAAAACCATTCTTGAAAGTTACTGTCGGAGAGGATGTTGTCTTTATCCATAATTGATCATAGGGATAGTTTGGTTGATGAACTTGTCATTTTTATTCTAAAATTAAAATAACATATCATTAGTACTCTCTTGATTACATTTTATGAGAAATAATAAATTTTATTAAGTCTCCCACTATTTTATCAAGTCCTAATGACCCTCACCATTGAACTCGGAATTTAAAGTTTCCATGACATTCTAGTTGGAAGGATCTATACTCCCCTTCATATAACACCAACAAGGGTTGATCAATATATTATAAGGTATTTAAGTAGGTAGTTATTTACCAACTGTGGGCTTGAATCTCCTTGATCTGTTGAGTGGACTCCCCAATCCTGAAATCATGACTTTTGGATTTCCTCAACTCTTGCCTCCAATATTAAACCAAGTTTAGAAAGGGCTACTCTTCTTAATGTAATATGGTTAAGTTAACCCAAAACCTATCATAAGGGCTTCCAGTATAAAAGTAAGTGTCCCAACAAGGGTTGGTCAAACACATAGTTTTATTGAGTTTTTCCCTTAATCAAGTAACAAAAGGCTTTGTCGGAATTAATATTTTATTTGAGGGATTTTTATCACTTATACGTGAATTGATTATTATCATTATAACATGATTATTAATATTAAGTGGAACTTACTTAAGTGATTAACCATGTCTTGATAATATTTACTCATATGTCTGGTTTATTTTAGTTCCATCATGCATTCATGTTTAATTCTTTAATTTTGTGATCGTGACAACACATCCATAATGATAATTCATGAAACTGACAAAAATAAAATAAAGAGAATTATCATGAGCTTTTCTAATGGTTAGTTTATCTAGAAGTTGATAAACTAACCCTAACATAGGGGATAAACATCTTGAACCTTTTGGGTTCATGTTTACAACTTTCCACCAGTCCACCTCTGTATCTCCTGGGATTGGTTTCCTCTCAGATCCAACATGAACCACCTCTACTAGCTTGGGAGTTACATCTTTTACATAAGCCTTTTTTAACTCACATGAAGGTGAGGGGTAAAAAGGTTTTTTACATAAAAGAAGCCTTGGGAACGCAGACCCTACATATTAATGAGGATAAGGCTCTCAGGCCAACAAGTTTAATTTAAATAAATAAATTAAAAGAAACCATCCACATACAAAGGTCTTGGTCTATCTCATGATCATCTATACATGAAATGATATTTACACATAAATAAAACTAGAATTTAATTCATTAATCATTCTTATTTAATATAAATCATGCTTGAATCAATTAATTATTATATTTAATTAATCAATCCTTTTATCTTAAAACATTTTATGAATTTCCCTAAGATTCTCATCCATCATAATTTTAAACAAATAAATTCATTTAAAATTATCTTTATACGTAACCTGTACCTTGGAGGCAAAACAGTTAATTCCTATTCATAACTACCCAATGAGTAGAAATAATCATTACACATATGTTAAATTAAACACATATATATAAAACACATATCACGTGTTGTGCCTCGTCTTTATGACTGCACGATGGTTCACATCTCAAGGGTTTGTATAATATAATAATAACTTTTAATAAATTTGTGTAATTTGGATGAGTACACGGCGTGTAGTTCCAATTACACGGCATGTACTATTTTTTCACCATCCATCCAAAGTACACACCCAGGGAAACAATGTGTAAATGTACTTTAGAAATCCTTGGAGTACACAACGTGTCTAGTGGGCCACATGCCATGTAGTTCTTCATTGCACGGTCTCCAGCTGGGTAAGATGGGTATAGTTTACACAGTCCAACCCTTACCCGAAGGTACTACATATCGAGTCTAGTTGGACACACGATGTGTAATCCAGAAACTACGTGCCACCTGTTCCTAGTCAACACACATAGTCATTAAGACTTAGAAAAACTCCAATTACACGACTTGGTTTGGTGGACCAGACCCGGTGCATTGAACCTTGGATACACGACATGTAATGCTGAATACACATCATGTGTTCTAGTGTTGTACGACCAGGAACCTTTGTCACCTCTAGATGAGATCCTCTATTTTATTTTAATCAAAAATAAAAGAAAAGATCATTTCTGTATGGTGAACGAGAAATTAAAGAGGAGTAATAGATCTTGAGATTCAGATTTGTAGAATGATTAACTTGAATTGAAACAACTAAATTACTAAATGCATAAATCATCAAAAAAAATATTTAAATATTTATAAACTATGATGTAATCCCTTTGATACCACTTTAAGGTTTGGGGTGTAGCAGAAGCGTGGTTGGGGTGAAACCCAAATTTTATTTTTACCATGATCAATAATTATTCCGAGATCAATACAATGATGAATTCCAATCTCCACAAAATAGAATCCAATATTTAGATAAAGAAAGAAGAGGCCCAAAACCTTTTTATAGGATCTTGCACATCATGTTTATAATTAATTTAATTAATTTCATAAAGAAAATAATACATGGATATTTGGTATTTACATCGTTGATGATGTTGATCATTCGGAATGAACCTTCTGAATTATCTTATTGTGCTTGCGAGGATCCAAACTTCAATCCCTCTAGCGGCGATCCACACATGCTCTGATTGCCTCCGATTGACACCACTCATTCTCTAGGTGTTAGTGCAGCAATGTGAGTGTCTTGTGTCGGTCATTCTTGATCGCTTGTTCTTCGTCATTGAAGAACATCTCTCATTCTTGAGAGGGGTGAGAATAGAATTCAAGAGAGAAATTGTTTAGCTCAACAATTCTCAATTCACTAAGCATGAAATGTGTTCTCTATGGCACAATAGATGTACTTGTCTATTTATATGAATGGAACTTCAGTTACAATATTTAATTTCAAAACAACAATTAAATACATTCATGAACGTAGAGAAAACCCATGCTCATAATAATACCACATAATTATTTATGGTGTGCCAACTTGCACAAAACAAAATTATAAATTAAATTCCACATTACAAAATAATAGCAACACCATTATTATTTTAACTTCTTATAATTAGTTAAATAATTATTTACTATCTTGCAAATAATTATTTTACTACTGGACCAGCCTTGGTCCAACCAAACTCCACTTCCATTTATGTAACACCCTAATAATAAATAAATAAATTATTCTATTAAATAAATATTTTATTTACAAAAAAGTAAATAAATATTTATTAAATGTTCAATAAAATAAATAAATATATTTTTATTTAATTTATGTGATCATTTTAACATAAATATAATTATTCCATGGTCTTGAAAATAAATTTTATTTCATAAATTAAATTCAAAAAGAATTTAACCGAGACCACCAAAAACACATAGTGTGTGACCCTCTAGGATTATTTCACATTGGAATTAAGAGATCCTGCCTAAAGTCTAAGAGTACTATCTAGCAATGGGTCAAGGAACCCAAGAGAAAGAACGTAAAGTTGCAACAAAGACATCCACATACAAATGCTCACTGTGTAATATAATTGATTTTTCTCAATATCTCATCAAGTAGGTTTCATGATAGTGTCATAAAATTTTATGCTTGATATGTTGTTCTTTGACTACCTGAAATAAAATCATCATTACACCATGGACATTGAATTTCACACGACGGTTCTATTTCAATCAAAGGGTCAAGATATAAACTTCCGTAAATTGAAGGGAAAATCCTTCCTCGACTTATCCATTAATAATATGCCACTCATAACGCACCCAACGTACCCTACTTCCCACCAACTATTTGCATGGATTTTCTCATTAGTAAATCAAAGTGCGTGAGTAGTGACACATATTATTGACAATATTAAAGTCTAAGGATCATTAAACATGATCACAAACATAAATATCCAATGACACCAAAACATGAATAATTCCTACTGGTGGGTCTATTCTCATAATCTCTAGTATTGGAGATTACAAAGTGAAAACTTCATGAGAGGAAGTCTCATCTTCTCATGAGTACTCACACCTGATGGTCTGCATGCTATTTGTCCCATCATAGTATGTCATCCAACCATAGAATTGTATATAAGAATATCGTTATAGAATTTCAAGGTTCTCATCATAGCGGGGAACTTCCATGACCATATCATTGCAAAAAACACTCTAGGATATTATTACTTCATAGTCATGAAGAACAATGAAAAATATATAAAAGGATTTTTAATATTTAAATACATTAAATATCCATGTAATCAAAGTAAAACCGGTTGGTTCTAGGAAACCAACTCTTACACTCACCGCACACAAGACATAAACCACTGGCCACAAAATTCATAAACCACTTCTCACAGAAGTTGTAAACCACCAGCTTACACCATAAAACTCTCTTTTAAAGTGTAAAAGGACTATTGTAGTTTTGATGTAGCTCCAACTCCACTCAAACGCCTCTAGTCTCCTCTGAGAACTCTAAAACCACAAAACCAAAAAATAAAAGGCTGAAAAGACCTAAACCATTACAAGAATATTGCATATATTCTCACAAAGTCACTTGGACTATCCATATTTATGGAACTGCACACAAATATTTGCATCGTCAAGATATAATGAACGTGATAAAAATTGGAGGGGGGTGTTAGTATTGAATAATTTCAATTTCCATTATGTCCCCCCATTATTCCCACCCATTAATTCCCTCAATGTAGTTGTAATAAGTCATGTGGCTCTCATGTTTTAATAATAATATAATTAGGTGTAGTTTTTGTTTATATAAAGAAATTAAATACAACTATAAAATTCAATAGTTTTTTGGTGTATAAAATTGATCATGTTTTCTTACTATGTACTTCAAATTGTTATGTGGTTGTGTGAGTTTGAGTGTGCTAACTGGAAGGAATTACTAACATGTTGAATCTGTTATTTAAATAATCTAACAATTAGAGACTTATTAATAGATAAATGACTAACTACAAATTTAGGGTTGTATATTGTATGCACTGTGGGTTTCAAGCAAAAAAAAAAGAGTGTAGTGGTGGGTGATATATTAAAATTTATTTTAATATTTTGATACTCAAATCCTTAATAGACAATCTTTCACATTAAATTTATAATCAATTTATTTATATCGGAAGAAAGAAAATACCTTATCATATGATATTATTCAGTGTGGATGTTGATCATATGAAAAATATTATTAAGATCAAAATGATCTAATGAAGGTAGTATGATGATAAAAGAATAAAAGAGAAGAATGAGTTTGACAATGCTAAAATGAAGACAAGAAGAAAAATGTAGAAAGATTCTATGCGAAAACACGAATGAGAAAAACAAAAAAAGAAAATTGAAAGAAATGAAATATTCACATAGGTATTTATGTAGTTCAAACCATTTTGGTCCTACTCCATGATAATAACACCAACACAATAATTATTATTATGGATAATGAACAAAAAAAATATAATAAAGAATGTAAAGTAGAGAGAAAATTCTTGTGAACCACAGAAACTATCAGAGCAGAGGGACATCGTCACTCCAAGAGATAATGGTGAACATTAACCTAATGATGACATCAAATTCCCCTGAGTTGGATGGAGTAAAACATGAAAAATCCACACCAAATCTGTGAAATAAATAAAGAAAGAAATAAAAATCAAATATGAAAAAGAAAAGAAAAAATATCACAAGTTCGGATCCCAGATCTAATGAAGGAGAAACAATACTATTAGGTTGTGATATATTGAAGTTGAAGTGATCCAGAAAAATTTTGTGAGTACCGAGATCTCAACTAGTGATGATGATCAAAACAAGGGTTGTGAAGGCATGGAATGAGAGCACCATAGCTACTCCCACTCTCTCAGATTATTATATCTGGAATGAAGTGGAAAGAAAAAAAAAGAACAAAAAAATTAGATAATCTAGGGTTGTGACCAGTCGTAAAGATGAGGAAAAGGAAAGGAAGGTGGTGAGATGATGGCTTGTTAAGTGCTGCAAGCAAGATGGATGAATGTAAAACTAAGGAAAAGTAGGAGGTTCAAGAATGTAGTTGAAAACATAGATAGGTGAAATGACTTAGAAATACGGCAGAAGAGGAATGGGTAGGTGACAACAAATATGTATCACCGAGAATTCGAAAACACAAACAACCAAAAGTATAATTTTCAGATGCAGTTTAATAAATTTAAAGAAAAAAACCACCTTGGGAATCAATTATCACCTAGTCCTCACATAGAAGAAGGCCCAAAAAAACAAAACCCATAACACACAATGGCCCAATAGCATCACAAGCTGAAAATAAATATAGCCACATGGAGGCCCATATAGAATAAAATAAAATTTTCATAATAATAAAAAAATGATATTTTTTCATGGAAAACGTAATAAAAAATTTTAATTTGGAAAACATATTTAACAAATATCATATTTTCTCAAAATAAATTGAAATAAAACATGAAGATGGTGTTCTTGCAACCTAGACTATTGGTTAGTCTGGGTATATTTTCCAAACAAAAACTCCTAAGTCCAAATAATATTCACCCAACATGAATATCACTTATCATGTTCTAGAAGTGGCACTTGTTCTTCCAATACCACCCATCTACTACTATTATAATGGTTACACATGCTTAAAAAAAATAAAAAACTAAGAAAAAAAATTAAATGAGAGCATACCGACGATACCATAGTCTTTACCAAAGCTTGATGTACTTACAAGCATTCTAAGACCTACAAATTCATAATCTTCATCAGAGGTAAAATATTGTAAACATGAAAACAAAAAAAAAATAAAAGATAAAAATAATGCAATAGTAAAACAAAATATCACATACTAACCAAAAAAATAGGAAGCTGATAAGAGATAAATCTCCACCTAAGCTCAAATGAATTAGACCAGCCCTAAAACACCATCTCTTCCAATTAGGTTCCCTTAAAAAAATTAGTTTTATATCTAGGATTTTATAAGAGAGACTCCCTAGAATATATGCCTAATTCTAACTAAGGGAATCTAAACAAGAATTAAATAATACCCACAGTGGAGAAATCAGGTAATTCCACCTAAGACTGGGCCATACTATCTTTATTTTTAAAGTCGAGATAATATATTTTTATATGGATGGTATTTCCACACTCAAAACACTAGAAGTTCCAAAAATGGTTCTTATATTTCATTTCATTATTATTATTTTTCAGCTGACACATATCATGCATTAATTGAGGTTCACTCTTAACACCACTAAGTTATTCCTTTAATCCATGTGCTTGAAGATTGTGATACAACACAGTATAATTTACCTCTTTTAAGGTAATTGAATCCCTACCACACATCATAGAATCCTTTAATGAATTAAAATAATCATCAAGAGAGGTTATAATAATTAAATCCTGATCCTTATCCTTAAATTCAATATCTATATTATCTAAATCCAAAATCACTCTATTAATTCATTAATGTAAACATGCATAGAAAAGCCTAGGGTCATTTTAAAGGTATATAGCATCATCTTTTTATACCAAGGACCAAGAAATGATTTTTTCATATATAAATGATATATTTTAATACAAATTCATTTATTGGTAGTTTTTTGGATGGCTTCACATAATACATTGTCTCATAAGGTTAAGAGAATCATACATTGAGACTTTCTAAAATACTAGGTTCATCATCAACATAAGGGGTTGATGAACAAACATCTGTAGAAACAATCGCTATAGTTTTTTTAGGGCCAAGAAAAGAATATTCTAGCTCACTATGGACTAATAGTGCACACATGTTAACTCTTCACATACTAAAATCATTCTCAATATCAATTTTTTTTACTAAATACATAATATATGAAATTGGTAAAACTATTACTAGATTTGATAATAATTGTTAAGATTGGAATAGATTCAATAAAGGTAGTCTGATGATAACATAAGAAAATATAGGAATCCGTTTGATAATTCCAAAATAAAGATAAGAAGAAATTTTTTTAAAGATGCAAGGAAAAAACAATAATGAGTGAAATAGAAAAAGAAAATTGTAGGAACGTAAAAATTCACATAGGTATTTTTGTGGCTTGAAATAGTTTGTTCCTACTCCTCAGAAATAACATTTTCACAATGATTATTATTATGAAAAAAAACAATAGATAATAGAGAAAGTAGTGAAGTGAGACAATGATTATAGACCATAAAAAATAATCTGAGCACATGGAGCTTGTTAATCGAGGAGATAATAGTGAACCCTAGACCGAAGATGGTAATGTACACCCCAACCTAGATAGAATCAGGCAGAAAAACCTAGAACCAATACCATAAAATAAATAAATAAAGAAATACAATGAATAGTGGAAATAAAAATGGAATAATCTCATAAGTCCAGATCTTAGATCTAATGCAGGAGAAAGAACACTGCTCGGGTTGAGGTATCTTTAAGATGATTCTATCTAGATATAGCTCATGATTACAAACCTTACCACCATAGACATTGAATATAATATGGTATTTGAAGGAATGAAATGATAACATTAGATATTCTCCCTATCCCTCACATTCTTCTCTCTAAAATGGCGTTAAAGAAAAAAAATGTTGAAGTGTGTGATCCATAATCAAGGTCTTGGCCAATCATAAAGGCATAATAGAGGCAAGGTAGGTGGAGAGATGATGGTTTTCAATAACAACATAAAATATGGACATGCAGAATACTATGGGAAAGTATATGGTTTGAGAATATAGTTGGTGAAGTAGATAGGCGAATTAGCATGGACTTGTGGTGGTAGAGGAATGGGCTTGCAGCGATGGATATGGATCACTATGAATTTGATAACACCAATTCCTAGAAGTAGAGATATTAGATGTGGTTTAATAAATAGATAGAATCATACCATAGAGGGAATGTATCATGACCCAGAGATATCACAAAATAAGGTCCATCAAAATAGAGACTAGAACACATGATGACCCAACAACACCAAAAGCCCCAAATAGACATATCCCACACAGAGGACCATAAATAATAAAATAAAATTTTCATAATAATAAAAAAACATGATTTTTTCATGGAAAACATAAAAAATGATTTTAATTTGAAAACTAGATTTAACAAATCCCTTTCACATTTCCTCTGTTGTGCTGTGAGGATCCAAGAATAGATTCCCTCTAGTGGTTATCCACATGTGTTCATTTTCTATACAAGAAATTCCAATCGATCTTTGAGTTCTAGAGTGGTGGATTTATTTTACTGCACTATTTGGGATGATTAATCATCCTTTGGTCTTGAAGGAATCTTTCTTTCATTTCTAATTATTGATAGGGATAGTGAGAGAATTCATTTTGTGCAACAATTTTCAATTTTCGATTAACCCTACAAAATAGCCTTAAAGAACTATTTATAGTGCTATGGTTTAGGTTAAGAAATATTTTAATTGCATGAAATACCTTAAAAATAATATCATATTATTAATTAACCCCTTTCCACAAAATAATAACATTATAATTATTATTTTTACACCGTGTACCAACATGCACATAAGATAAATATTATTTACTGGCTTGTAAATAAGTATACATCCCTGGAAATGGTCTTGGTTCATTTGAACTCCTCAAGATTTATTAAATACCTAAATAATTATTTTATTCATAAATATATATTTTATTCACATATGAGAGAATAAATTATTTATTAAATATTCAATAAAATAAATAAATATAATATACAAAAAACTAGTGAATAAATATTTATTTAATTTATACGATCAATAAAATTTGAAGAAAATTATTACTCAGTATTGGGAATAATATTTATTCCATTAATTAAATTTAAATGTAATTTAATCAAGATCATTAGTAACACTTAGTATGTGACCCTCTAGGATTATTTATCATTGTAATTAGACAAACTTTCCTAAAGTCCAAGATTACTGTCTAGAAAAGGGTCAAAGAACCCAAGGAAAAGAACTTAATATCAAAAAGATGATAACAACATATGAATTCTCACTATGTAATATAATCCCTTTATCACAATATCTCATCAAGCATGCTTCACATCCATTGCACCAACCTATATGCTCGATACGTCTTTCTTACACTATTTAAAATAAAATCATCATTACAACATGACCATGGAATTTAGGATGACAGTTACATTCCAATAAAAGGGTCAAGATATCATCTTCTATAAATATGGATGGGACAAATACTTCCTCGACCTATCCATTAATAATAATCCATTCATGACACACCCAATGTACCCTACTTCCCGCCAACATATTGTGTGATTGTTTTCACTAAGAAATATAATTGTACGAGTCATGACATGCATTAATAATAACATTAAAGTCTAAGGACAAGTAAAAATGCTCACAGATAAGAATATATGGTGACACAAAAACATGAAAAATTCTTACTAGTAGACTTGTTCTCATAATTTCCCATATTAGATATTACTAAGTGTGAACTTCTTGAGAATAATCCTCATATGCTTAAAAGTAATTTCACCTCCCATCATAGTATGTTATCCAACCACAAAACATTATTTAATAATATTTTGATAACCCTTCAAGGATATCATCGTAGTAAGAAACTACTGCAACCTTATTAATGTGATGTACACTATATGAAATTATTACATTAGATTCATGTAAAAAAATGATCAATATGTAATAAGATGTTTTATTAATACTCAATACATCGAATTCACATGTAATAAATTTCAAAATAGTTTTTCCTTGGATTCCAACTCCAAAAAAATATCACTTTAACAAGATCCAACTACCTATGACATTCATTATGCTAGACCTCACATGATAATCATGATTATAATGAGTCAATATGTCCTCCATACTTTCTTCTATGGAAATACTACTCACTATAACCTCACATCTCTAAGAAAAATCCTTTAAGAGATGATACTTATAATTTATGTGCTTTATATACTAATGTGACCTTGTCTCTTTTGCAAGATCTATAGCTATAGTCTTATCACATTAACGTATGATAGGATATTTACTTCTAATAACCACGTTGAATTCTTAGATGAAGTTTCATATCCATATTGATTATTTATTATCCTAAAAAAATCCCAAATATACATAGACTCTACTGTAGAATCTATGACCACAACCTTCTTTGAGCTATTACAGCTCAGAGTACCTCCATTAAAAGTGAATATGTATCTCATTTTTTATTTCATGTAATCTATATTAGTTTAGAAACTAGAATCTACATATCATATGATGTCTAGTTCCTTATATCCTCCATAAACTAGTAGAATATTGTTATTACACATCAGATACTTAAGGATACTATTTATTTCCATCTAATGGCAGTCACTTGGGTCATCTTGATATCTTCCCACCACACTTAATGCATATGGGACATATATCATAGTACATAGCATAACATAAATGACTAACCTAATCGATGATGCGTATGGAATCGTTGACATTCTATTTCTTTCCTCATGTTTTAGAGGAAACATTTTCCTGGAGATATGAATGCCATGTGACAGTGGAAATAACCCCATCTTGGATTTTTCTATACTGAATGTCTTCAATATCTTGTCAATGTGTGTACGTTGATTTAGGCTGAGAATCCTATTGGATCTTTCATGACGGATGATGATCTGAAGGATATATGCTTCCTCACCCAAGTCTTTCACATATAATAATTTATTTAACTATGCGTTAACAGACTATAAGACTGGTATTTCATATCAAATGAGTAATATGTCATCAACATATAGTAATAATAAAATGACCTCACCCCCACTAAACTATTTATAGACATAAGGATCACACTCATCCTTTATGAAAATAAAATCTATTATGGCTTCATCAAAATTTATTTTCCATGATCTACATGATTTCATTAATCCATAAATTGAGTTTTTCAATTTCCATATCTTTTTGGCATCATTTAGAGTTACAAACCCTTTAGGTTGTGTCATATAGACACTTTTTTGGAGGTTCCCGTTAAAGAAGGATATTTTAAAATCCATTTCCCAAATCTCATAGCCATGGTAAACTATAATGGAAATTATAATTATTATGGATTTCAGACCTCAAATTGGTGAAAAGGTTTCATTATAGTCAATGCCTTGATTCTATTTAAACCCTTTTCAACCAGTCACTCTTTATAGGTACTAAATTTTCCTTCCATGTCCAGTTTCTTCCTGAATACCCATTTTCAACCAACATGAGTTACATCCACTAGAGGGTCTACAAAACTCCAGGCTTTGTTTTGGTACATGGAATCCTTTTTATAATTCAGGGATTCTTGCCACTTGGTAACATTTGTGTCACTTACTACTTCCTTGTAGGTTAAAGTATAATTATTATCAACTAATAACGAGTCACCATCCTTGGTGAATAGAAAACCATACCATTATAGTTCTCTATCCTCACAAGTACTTCTATGCAGTACTTGTGTCTTTGGAACAATTTCTTATTACATGAGGATTTGTGGAATATGTTCCTATACCAACTCTTGTGTATCGTGATCCTCAACTTCATCAAAGTCTTTCTCGCTCCCACTATCTCTTTTAGATATGTTCTACTTCTCATGGAATATAGCATTTCTTTCCAATATTACCTTTTTTTTCAATGGGTCGTATAGGAAATATCCCCTTATTTCCTTATTGTATCATATAAAGGTACAATATGTGACTTGAGTTTCAATTTTATTACCTTAAGAGACCTTAATAAAATTTTCTCTTCCTCAAACATGTAAATTTGAAAACATGGTTTTTATTCCACTCTAAAATTCATATGGAATAAAATTTGTCAATTTATTTGGAACTTGGTTTAGTATGCATGCTACTATTTCTAATGTGTATCCCCAAAAGGATAATAAAATACTCGTGTGACTCATCATTGAACATACTGTGTACAATAAGGTGAAATTACTCCTTTCTATTACACTATTCCACTAAGGTATAGAAGGAGGAGTGAGTTTGTATAATATCCCAAACTCCCATAAGTAATCAATCAAGTCATGATTAAGATATTCTCCACCACGGTTTGATTGGGGTTTCTTAATCTTACTACCAAGATGGTTCTCAACTTTATTCTCATATTCCTTGAAATTATTGAAATGATATGACTTATACCTCATTATTTAGACATATCCATATCTACTAAAATCATCAGTAAAATTTATGAAGTTTGAGTACCCACCCATTTATTTAATAGTATATGGTAGAAACACATCAGAATAAACTAATTCAAGAATCTCTTTATCCCTTTTACCTTTTCCCACTGAATGGGACTTTAATAATTTTTCATTATAAACATAAATGATATAAAAAAAGTGGTTTTAGTTAAAAATAATCTAAATACCTATCTTGATGTAATTTAGTCAATAATTTTTCATTTATATGACATAGCCTGTGATTATATTGTTGGGTGGGGTATGATTCATGTAAACAATATTCATTATTGATTTAAATTACTTGGTTTTTTATAAAACATATAAAGACCATTATTTAATTGTGAATTAAAATAAAAAAATGATTCATTTATAGATGAAGAAAAATTTATTCCCAAATTTGAAAATAAATCAATCTGAATCAAGTCTGTAGATAGAAATAATGATTTTGGTAATGGATAACACATAATAAAACCCCTTCAAACCCATGATCACTCTAGTAAGCAACGTGAGGTGATATTCCCCTATATATATAATAATAAGTTTATCTCTTTTAACTACTTGTAGATCTACATCCTCTTGGTAAATATTTTTGAATTAACCTAGTTCCTATATTTGAATACATATGTGAGAACCAAAATATATATCTAATACCTAATTTGTTTAAATAGATAGATTTCACTTGATAAAAATTCACTTAAAGATTCCCCTTAATTATTTTGTTGGGTATAGTTTTTCATCCAATGAACATTATTTCCATATGAGAAATAGACAACATCTTTTCCCCTTTCTTACCTCTTGATCTTCCTCTTCTTGGAAGGGTGTTTCATGGAATCCTAAGTCTTAGATTTTTTTATGGCCTTTCTATTTTCTCACCATATGGATGAAAGTATTTTCATGATTTGTATCCTTATCTAATTGGAAAAGTAATGTAAGTTTATATTAGAGATATGTCTAATTTTTGTTCATATTAACGTTTAAAAAAATCTAGAGAAGATATGATGGAGTGATACAAGAATAATATTGGTTCCCAGTTCCTCAGGGAGTTTAAACCTTACAACTTCTAGGTGCTCAATGCATCTAATGATCTTGACTATGTGAGGCCTAGTTGGGGAACCCTCCCCAATCTTTCTCTGGAAAATATTGTTAGAGATCTCAAACTATTCTTGTCTATATCTATCCTGATAAATTCCACGGATATGCTAGATCATACTATAAGCATCCATTTTTCATGATTCTTCATGAGTTCACTAGATATATATGATAACACAAAACATTGAATATCACACGTGTCTCTCTAATTTTTTTCATAAACAAGGAAATCTTCATCACTTTCCTAATTAGTATGTGGATCAGGTTATTAGGATTATAGAATTTAATATTTACGTTCATGTTATAACACAACCCAAATGTGTATAAACCAATCATAGAAGTTACTACTAGTGAAAATATTTCCTTGCTATGATATTTATTGTAGATATAGTTTGTTTTCTAATCTTGAAATTTGATTCTATAATTAAAAAGAGATTATTATTAGTACTATTCTTGACTATAAATTATGCGAGAAATAATAAATTAATCAATTTTATTAATTTCGACACTATTTTATCAAGTCACAATAGCCCTCTCCATTAAACATGGAATGTATATTTTCTAGAACATTATAGTGGAAATGATCGATATTCCCCTTCATATAACCCAAACAAGGGTTGGTCAAGCTATTTCAACGTATTTAGGTAAGAAAGTTTTTGACAACTGTGGGTTTTCATCTCCTTAATCTGTTGATTGGATTCTCTAGTCCTGAAATGTTAAATTGGATTTCCAAAACACTTGCCTCAAAATTACATGAAGTCTAGAAAGGGATACTCCTATTGTAAGAACCCGGATCTTCGTTTTAGGTATGTTTTTCCTTTTTTTGGAGTTTTAGAGAAAAATAGAGTTTCTGGAAATTTGTGAAGTACATGCCATGTACTTTCTAAGTACACGCCGTGTACTCTTCTCCCACTCGAAGCCGTGTTCTGGCCGTGTCCAGGCCACACACACAGTGTGTAGGGGTGACGTGCAGGCCGATTTTGGCGGAGTACGAAAAAACCCACTACACGTTGTGTACTTTAAAAGTACATGCCGTGTACTTTATTTTTATTTCATTAATCAGACTGGGGTCGTGCCTAATGCTCATAAACGTCTTCTTCTCAGCCTAATTCCGTCCAGATCATCTAAGGAGGCCGATTCTTCTCCAAGCCACTGATTCGTCACCGGTTGTCTGAATCAAACTCCGTCGATTGTAGTAGAATCACAACGGTGAGTTCTTGGTTCTTATTTGGCCTCGTTTCCTGATTCTTCCTCTCATGTGAGTTATCCGAGGTTGAATGTTTTAGAAGTTTTTGCAGATCTACTCTGTTCTAGGTCGATTCACGGGGTAGGGTTCGAGTATATCAATCTTCTAGGATCGAGGTAGGTGGGTTTTTTCCCTATGTTGAAGTTCTTTGAGTTTTGGTTGCAAAAGTGCCAGATACCCATTTATCGGGTATCCCGGGTTGAGGATTTTGATCCTATTGTTTATTTTCCCTATAATTCTTATTAAATTATTGTCAATTGTTGCTAATATATACTTGGTTTCATGTTAGAGGATCACCCCATAGGTGTTTCTCCCTATTGGGCTATTTATCGTCGTTCGACACCGTTCGCCTGTGAGGAAAACCCTGTTACAATTGCTAGTTTACTTGTTATAACTGTTTCATGTGTTGCCTGCTATTTATATGCTTTTGATGCATGGTAGCTATTATCCAAGTAGTTTTTGAACTTTCTTAGGGATGCAGGCAGTAAATTACGCACGACTGGACTGCTCAGGGCTGTGAGAACCTGGTGTGGGAGATCAAAGAGGGAATAGACGATTAAGTGCTTCCCTAGAGGGTCTGTTGGTTTTAGTTTCGTATGAAGGACCTATGAGAATCATAATTTGTGCTTCCCAAGAGTGTTCTTATTTTACACATGCATCGAGGCCACAAGAGGAATTAGATGTAAGTGCTTCCTAAGAGAGTCTGTAGCTATCGTTGCAAGACCATAGGGGAATTGACGTGAGAGCTTCCCAGAGTGTTTGTGCCTGGTTTGATTACTGGACTATAGGGGTCTTCTAGTTTGAGCCACCCAAAGAGTCAGTGTGAATTTTATGGTTGTTTTTGATGAGTCCACCAAGCCAAATAAAAAGCTTGGGTTTTGTACTGCTTGTGTTTAGGTAGTCTTTTGAAATACCTGCTGTGTTACTTACTTACCTTAGAATATAAGGCTTTTCTAGTTTTCCCTGGTTGTTTACTTTAAATGAATGTGAATGGTAATTCATAGGATTATTTACTGGTGTACTCTTAGTTCATTACTGTGTGTATTTTCCTTTACTTTTTCTATATTACTCATTGACAGTAGGGCACAAATCTTGTGGTGGTTGCCTACGACATTATTCTCACACCCTGTTTGTGTCCTGCATTTCGGCCGAAACAGATTATATGGTTGTAGGTGTAGATAGGAATTGTGGCCCTTCTACCTCAGGTACATGATTTCTGGTTGGAGTTGGAGAGCATGGGACTGGGCTTTGGCTCGCGATGCTATTGGAGTTGCTGTTTACATTTAGTACTTGGTTTCAGTTGTATTTCTGCATGTTGATTTGTTTACTGCTTTCCATAGATACATGTACCATTCTGCATCATTATTATATCATACATTGCTTCGACTTTAGTTCAGTTTTTGTATGATATTTACTGCTTCTTCTATTGTTTATGTTTATTCTTCCGCTGTATACTTTACCAAATGAGGGAATAGTTTCCACATAGACTCACCAAGGCCCTCACTACTAGTCGCTAGCCCTTGGAATTTGGGAAAACGCGCTTGAGGCCATGTGGCGAACCGGGTACGGGGCACCAGCTATGTGGCTCCAGATTCGGGTCGTTACAAAGTGGTATCAGAGGAGTTTTCTTCTTTTCTATTTCCATACTGTTTTTCGACAATAGACAGGGATATGAAGAAATGGGTAGTTAGTACCTAACTGTGCTCAGGAGTAATTAACCCGTGTACAGGGAAAAGCTATATTACCTCGTAATTGCAATTTTCAGTTTTTTCAAGTGTTACTGTTTCTTATATTTCATTGTTGGGTGATGCACATTTTTTTTCTATTATAGTTTATATGATTGTGGTTCTATTTTTTTGCAACCCGATGATATGAGGGTGTGCCATCTCATGCATCATATTGGCATTGGGTAGGAAATCACATGTCATGCATTTTACCATTCCATCTATGGTGCATTAGAATTTCATGCTATTGTAATAAATGCCGTGATAAATTATGCATGCTATTGTGATAGTGGCCATGATATAAATACTTGTTGTGATCATAGAGTATTGTTTATTTTACAGCCTATTTATCATGGATGCCAAGCTATGGTCTTAGAGGTATTATGGTCCCTCGAGGATCGGAATTTGGCAGAACATTGGATTGTTATGCTGTTTACTTGTTATATGAATTGTTATGATTCCAAGCATTGATTCACAGGGAGTATGGGCCCCCACGGATCAGAATTTGGCACATAGATGTTTTTTTTCATTGTTACTGGCATTCGGTGCAGTTTCTAAGCTACTACCCAGAAAAACACAGAATACACGACGTGTAATTTATTAATACATGCCGTGTAGTTTTTAAACCGTCTTACTAACTATGTGAACAGAGACACAGGGTGGTATAGAGTCTTCGGGGACACGCCGTGTACAATAAGTACACGCTGTGTAGTAGTCAACCGTGTACCCAACTGTGTCTCTAACAATACGGGTCGAGGAAACTCGTGTAGTACACGCCGTGTTTTATACGAACACACCGTGTAGTTTTCTTCTAGGTACTCGGCCGTGTCTATAACAACACGGGTCGGAGAAACTCGAGTAGTACATGCCGTGTTTTATACGAACACGCCGTGTAGTTTTCTTCTAGGTACCCTTCCATGTCTCTAACAACATGAGTTGGGGAAACTCGATTAGTACACGCCATGTTTCATATGAACACGCCGTGTAGTTTTCTTTGGGGTACCTGGCCATGTCAAGAACAACACGGGTCGGTGTTATATATTCTTATACACATAGTGTTTGTTCGGAACACACCATGTAGGGGTCAGCTGTGTAGCTGGCTGTGTAACCGCTACACGGGTCGCCGAAACCTGTCAAGTACATGCTGTGTCTTTAGTGAACACTCCGTGCAGTTTAGGATTAGGAGGACCATGTAGGTTAGCCATGTAAAGATACTCTGGCAGGGGAGTGGAGTTCAAGTACACTCCGTGTGTTGGGACAACACGCCGTGCAATATGGTATGTTACGCGACCAATGATGGAAGTTACACGCCCAGGTGGAATGCTTAGCAAACACGATGTGTAGTTTAAATACACGCCATGTAGTCTTGTTTTGCAAACTTAAGTCTTTATCTCTCCTATTACTGTTATGTACTCTTTTGTTTTCTGTCCTTGTTAATCCTAAATCTGAGGTGTGCTTTTGATTTCTCAGAGCTATGGCACCAAGACGTCCTCCCATTGCATTCCAGGAACCAGGCAGTGACCATACGACTAATACGGAAGACCAGGGACTACCTCTAGTTACGACGATCATTCCGGACATGGAACCTGCAGTGATTCCAGACACTGGTGCTGATGCTCAGTTCAGAGAGGGTTTCATGAGGATCATGCAAACCATCCAGGGAGCTCAGAACCCTACCCTGTCTATGGAAAAGCTGACGCGAGTCTTCCAATAGCAGCATCCTCCCACTTTCACAGTGGATAGAGGACCTCAGGCTGCAGAGTCCTGGATAGAAACTATTCTTTCCATCTTAGAGCATTTAGAGACACCCCCAGACAGAAGGGTGAAGCTCGTGACTTACATGCTGTTAGATTATGCAAAGATATGGTGGGACATAGTCTCGCAGGCAGGGTGCTAATGGACTATGGCTTGAGATGAGTTCCAGTGTATGTTCTACGACTACTTCTATCCGGTGACGTTGAGGGCCGATAGAGCTAGAGAGTTCATGAACCTGCAATATGGTACTCTTTCGGTTATGGAGTATTCCTCCCGTTTCACTGATTTACAAGGTTTCACTCCCGTTCTGGGAAATGACGAGTTGTTTTTGGAAAGGAAGTTTAAGGAAGACCTCAAACCAGAGATCAGATCGCAGGTGAATGTCTTCCAGTTGACTTCTATTACCCTAATAGTCAACTAGGCACTGATCACTGAATGGAATCTGAGGGAGACTGAAGCTGTTGACCAGGGCGGTTCAACATCCAAGGCTGATTCATTGCATACTGACAGCAAGAAATTCCACCAAGAGTCTACTCAAGGTGACTCAAGGAAGCGAGGTAATTCTTCTAGAATACGAGATCTTCCTTCTGGAAACTAGGTGGTGTGCTATTAGTGTGGAAAGATCAGGAATAAGAATCCTCAGTGCCCGAGTGATCTAGTGGATTACCGAGCATGCAGTAAGATGGGTCGTCTGCAATGTTTTTGCAGGGGTTTTCTTCCAGCAGCTAGTGAAGGAGGATCGGTTTCTACTCCTCGTACAGGAGCAGGATTACCAGTTCCGCAGCAGACTAGGGAATGAAGTTCTTTAGGTTGTTCAGGCCAGGGTAGAGGTCGCGGACGTGGTAGTCGGGCTCAGGGAGGATCAAATTAGGGATATCAGGCTACTACACAGGGCCGTAGTACTGTCCAGACATTTACGATAGAGCAGATTCATTGAGAGCAGGATCCTGGACCTTCCACAGCTTGAGCTACGATCTCCGTAGCCTCAGTTTTATCTTCTTCACTTTTCGATACCAAATATTCTCATAGCTTTATTTCTGTGCACACTGTGGAGAGCATTCGACATACTGTCTTTACTTCTAAGGATATGTTGGCACTAGACACTCCTTTGGGACATATAACTACTAGTGTGCATCAGTGCAGGGGGTGCCCCCTTGAGGTTGGTGGGTGTCACTTCTTGTGGGATCTTTATGTCCTTGAGAGGACAGGTTATGATGTCATTCTTGGAATGGACTGGCTAGTTCCTTTCCAAGCCTTTGTCGATTGTTATCGCCGCAAGGTGAGTTTCACGTCACCAGAGGGCGGGTCCTTTCTTCACAAGGGTGAATGGGATGTCTAGGAAAGTAGATCCAGACCAGAGCATCATGGGTTGGGCAGTGTTACAGCCCAGATAGCTAGTTTATACCTGGATGATCAGGGGACTCAATGGACTTCCCTCCAGTAGTTGACCGTTTTCTGGATTTCTTTCCAGAAGACCTTTCAGGGTTGCCTCCAAAGCGTGAGTTAGACTTCTATATTGAGCTTGTTCCCAGAGCAGCACTGGTATCCATACCTCTATATAGAATGGCTATGCCTGAGTTGCAAGAGCTTAAGAAGCAGTTGGAGGAGTTGTAGGAGAAGGGTTTTATCCGACCCTGTACTTCCCATTGGGGTTCTCCTGCGTTGTTTGCGAAGAAGGAGGATGGTACCTTACGACTTTGTGTGGAATATCGAAAGATGAACCAATTGACGGTCAAGAACTGATATCCATTACCGAGTATTTATGATATTTTTGATCAGCTTTGAGGAGCCATGGTGTTCTCGAAGATCGACTTGGGATACGGCTACCATCAGTTGTGGGTTAGACCATCTGATATACCTATAACAGCTTTTCGAAGCACGTATGGTCTGTACGAGTATCTAGTTATGCCGTTTGGTCTCACGAACGCACTGAAAGTTTTCACGGTGCTGATGAATAGAGTTTTCCGTCCTTACTTGGATTCTTTCATCGTTGTCTTTGTGGATGATATCTTGGGGTACTCTCACACTCGACACGACCATGATACCCATCTTGAGATCGTATTGAGTACAATGAGAGAGAATTAGTTATATACTATGCTCTCAAAGTGCCACTTCTGGATGAATGAGATTCACTTCCTAGGCCAGGTCATCTCAGAGACAGGAGTATCAGTAGACCCAGAGAAGGTGAGAGCAATAGTTACCTAGGATCAACTGAAGAATGTCTTCGAGGTACGAAGTTTCTTGGGACTGGCTGGTTGTTACAGGTGGTTTATATAGGGCTTATCACACTTAGAAGTTCCATTGGTGGGCTTGACTAAGAAAGGTGTGAAGTACATTTGGTCAGAAGCTTGCGATTTAGCCTTCCAGGAGCTGAAGGGGAGATTGACTTCAACACCGATTCTAGTTCTGCTAGAGCCGGGCAAGAGTTATACAGTTTTCAGTGATTCATCCGACATCAGGCTTGGAGTAGTTCTTATGCAGGAGGATCATGCTGTTGCATACAGATCTCAGTAGTTGAGGCACCATGAGAAGAACTACCCTACACACGACCTGGAGTTGGCTGCAGTTGTTCATGCTTTGCGTTGTTGGAGGCACTATCTCATGGGAGAAAATTTTGTGGTATATACTAACCACAAGAGAATCAAGTATATCTTCATGCAGCGTGACTTGAATCTGAGACAGTGGAGGTGGGTTGAGTACCTACAATCTTTTGACTTCGAGATTGATTATACGCCTGAGAAAGGAAATGTTGTGGCTAACGCACTGAGCAGGAGGACTCAGTTGCAGGCAGTTCAGGAGGCCAGCAGTGAGTGGAAGCTTATGGCTCTGTTCTTTGAGATACATTTGGAGGCGCATGACAGATAGGGACAAACAATTCTTTCCTATGTAGTTGTTACCTCTACTCTTTTAGATAGAGTTCTAATGAGGCAGCTATCAGAACCAGAAGGCCTAGTCCTATGGGAGGGTGTGTCAGATGGAGACCTTACTCCGGGGTAGACAGTGGGCGATGATGAGGTGCTACGTTTTCATGGCCACGTATGGGTTTCAGTGGACATACGCGAGGAGCTGATGTGGGAGTTTAATGCTTCATCTTGGGCAGTTCATTCTGGTGTCACCAAGATGTACCAAGACTTAAACCGTCTATATTGGTGGCCAGGTATGAAGAAGGATGTGAAGGATGTGGCTGGTTTTGTCATGCGATGTTCCACCTACCAAGAGGTGATGGCAGAGCATCACCGACTGGAAGGTCTTTTACAGTAGCTACCCATTCCTGAGTGGAAATGGAATGACGTCGCGATAGACTTCGAGATAGGGTTACCGAGATCGCTTCAAGGGAATGATGCGGTTTGGGTTGTAGTGGATAGGATCACGAAGGTTGCACACTTCTTGCTGATCAAGGAGACCTTTAGTGTTGATGAGCTGGGACGGTTGTACATCCGAGATATTGTACGTCTGCATGGAGTTCCACACTCCATTGTTTCATACTGGGATGCATGTTTTACTTTTCACTTCTGTCAGGGGCTTCAGAGGGATTTGGGTACATAGGTACTTTTGAGTACAACATACCAGCCTCATAATAATGGCCAGTTCGAGCATACGATCCAGGTGCTTGAGGCTATGCTTCGAGATTTCATTATAGACTTTGGCGGTACCTGGGTGAAGCATATCCCTCTGGTGGAGTTCTCCTACAGCAACAGTTTTCAGGCGACTATTCAGATGGCACCTTACGAGGATTTGTATAGTAGGCCATGCTGATAACCTTTATGCTAGCTGGAGGCAGCAGAGGCAGCTTTGCTGGGGCCCCGTCTTGTTCAGGAGACCTCAAAGTAGATAGAGTTGATTCGGAAGAGAATGTCGACTTCATAGTATCGACAGAAGTCTTATGCTGATTAACAGAGACAACCTTTGGAGTTCATGGTTGGAGACCAGGTTTTCCTATGTGTTACCCCGAGGTTGGGACATAAGAGGATTATGGGGCAGGGGAAACTTTCATCGAGATACGTCGGGCCATTTGAGATCCTGGAGAAAGTCGGGCTAGTTTCTTACAGGTTGCAGTCAACTCAGAGGTACCAGGCTATGCACGACGTATTTCATGTTTCTCAGCTTAGACGGTATTTATCATACCTGTTTCATGTTTTTTAACCCGAGGAGTTTGAGTTGGAGTAGGATGCATCTTTTGAGAAGCATCCTATCAGGATTTGTTGATCGTAGTGCAAAGGTACTCTGTGGCTGGTCTGTTCCTCTGGTATGGGTGCTATGACAGCGCAACCGTATACATGACGAGACTTGGGAGAGGGAGGATGATATGCGATCATAGTGGCTAGAGTTGTTTGAGGTTTCTTCTTCTATACCTCTTTAGGGAAATTTGGGGATGAATTTCTTTAAGTGGGGAAGTTTGTAAGAACCCGGATCTTCGTTTCAGGTATGTTTTTCCTTTTTCTGGAGTTTTAGAGAAAAATGGAGTTTCTAGAAATTTTTGAAGTATACGCCATGTAATTTCTGAGTACATGTCGTGTACTCTTCTCCTGCTCGAAGCCATGTGCTGTTTGTGTCCTGGACACACACACGGTGTGTAGGGGTGACGTGGAGGCTGATTTTGGTGGAGTACGGAAAAACCCACTACATGCCTTGTACTTTAAAAGTACACGCCCTGTACTTTCTTTTTATTTCATTAATCGGACCGGGGTCACGCCTAATGCTCATAAAATTCTTCTCTGCCTAATTCCATCTAGAGCGTCTGAGGAGGCCGATTCTTCTCCGAGCCACCGATCCGTCACCGGTTGTCCAAATCAAACTCCGTCGATTGCAGAAAAATTGCAGCGATGAGTTCTTGGTTCTTCTTTGTCCTCATTTCCTGATTCTTCATCTCATGTAAGTTATCTGAGGATGAACGTTTTAGATGTTTTTAAAGATCTACTCCGTTATAGGCTAATTCACGGTGCAAGGTTTGAGTATATCGATCTTCGAGGATCGAGGTAGGTGGTTTGTTTCCCTACGTTGAAGTTATTTGAGTTTTGGTTGCAAAAGTGCTGGATACCCATGTATCGTGTATCCCGGGTTGCGGATTTTGATCCTATTGTTTATTTGACCTATATTTCTTGTAAGATTATGGTCAATTATTGCTAATATATGCTTGGTTTCATGTTTGAGGTTCACCTCAAGGGTGTTTCTCCCTGTTTGGTTGTTTATCATTGTTCGGCACCGTTTGCCTGTGAGGCAAACCCTATTGCAATTTCTAGTTTACTTGTTATAACTGTTTCATGTGTTTCCTGATATTTATATGCTTTTGATGCATGGTATCTATTAGACAAGTAGTTGTTGAACTTATTTAGGGGTTCTGACAGTCGATTACGCACTATTGGACTACTCAGGGCTGTGAGAACCTAGTGCAGGAGATCAAAGAGGGAATAAATGATTAAGTGCTTCCCTAGAGGGTCTGTTGGTTTTAGTTTCGTATGCAGGACCTACGGGAATCAGACTTTGTGCTTCCCAAGAGTTTTCTTAGTTTACACACGCATCGAGACCACAAGATAAATTGGATGTAATTTCTTCCTCAGAGAGTCTGTAGCTATCATTGCAAGACTATAGGGGAATTGATGTGAGAGCTTCCCAGAGTGTCTGTTACTTGTTTGATTACTAGACTATAGGGGTCTGCTAGTTTGAGCCACCCAGAGAGTCAATGTGAATTTTTATGGTTGGTTGTGACGAATCCACCAAGCCAAAGAACAAGCTTGGGTTTTGTACTGCTTGTGTTTAGGTATCCTTTTGAAATACCTGATGTGTTACTTGCTTACCTTGGAATAGAAAGCTTTGCTAGTTTTCCCTGGTTGTTTACTTTAAATGAATGTGAATGGTAATTGGTAGGATTATTTACTGGTGTACTCATAGTTCATTACTATGTGTATTTTCCTTTACTTTTGATATATTACTCACTGACAGTAGGGAACAAATCTTGGGGTGGTTGCCTGTTGAGATTATTCTCACACCCTGTTAGGGTCCTGCCTTTCAGACCAAACAGATTATATGGTTGCATGTGTAGATAGGGATTGTGTCCCTTCTACCTTAGGTACATGATTTCTGGTTGGAGCTAGAGAGCATGGGACCGGGCTTTGGCTCGCGATGCTGCTAGAGTTTCTGTTTACATTTAGTACTTAGTTTCAGTTGTATTTCAGCACGTTGATTTGTTTACTGCTTTCCATAGATACATGTACCATTCTTCATCAGTATTATATCAGACAATGCTTTGACTTTAGTTCAGTTGTTGTATGTTGTTTACTTCTTCCGCTATTGTTTATGTTTATTCTTCCGCTATATACCTTACCAAATGAGGGCATAGTTTCCCCACAGACTCACCATGGCCCTCGCTGCTAGTCAGCAGCCTCTGGTGTTTGGGGAAACGCGCTTGAGGTCATGTAGAGAACCAGGTACGAGGCACCAACTATGTGTCTCCGGATTCGGGTCGTTACACCTATTGATGTAAAATGGTCAATTCAACCCAAAAACCTCATAATAACTCCCCTTATAAAAGTATGAATACGAAAAAGGGTTGACCAAACACTAAGTTATATTGGTTTCATTCCTAATCAAGTGATGCAAGGTAAAGTTTGACTTAATACTTAGTTAATGTATTTTTTTATTATACTTAAAATTTATATTTTCTTATTCTTTACATGTCTTGTTAATATTATGTGAATGTTACTTAATTAATTAAACATGTTGGATGAAA
Source organism: Viscum album (assembly GCA_963277665.1). Taxonomy (NCBI): domain Eukaryota; kingdom Viridiplantae; phylum Streptophyta; class Magnoliopsida; order Santalales; family Viscaceae; genus Viscum; species Viscum album. The sequence goes on along the minus strand of OY728163.1, from coordinate 1,640,741,297 downwards.
CATTTACACATAATATATTTATTTAAATTTCATCTTTTCACATTAATTCATTTATTTATATGGTCACGGTCTTGCATCTATAAAATAAATAATCCATATATATAAATAATTAATTAATTAAATGACCTGACCATGAGATTATTTAATGGTTGATTTAAAGATCAGACATTAAATCAACATATAACCTTGGGGAAACAACTCCTTGTGTTAGATTTGGTATGAGTTATAACATTCCACCTATCCACCTGTGTATCATATGAGTTTGAAACATAATTGTTTAGTCTGGAATCGCCTCCATGTGCCTTGTGATACTCCATTAATTACATGTATTTATAACTCACATGTATGTAAGGGGAACCAAAAGATTGGTTAAGGAGGATTATATAAATAACAATGGTCACATTGGTCCAACATGATAATGGAGGGAGGGGTGAATTGCAGGTCATCATATTTAATTTAATAATAAATAATTGAAAACTCATGAAATAAATTAAATTAAAACATCCAACACATACATAGGTCTTAGTCATGCTCATGAATGGTCATACATGAAACACATATACAAAAGTAAATGACTAACATTAATTTATTATTCATTCATTATTATAAAGATAAATGTGATTACATTAGTTAATTAATTAATCAATTCCCTTTTATCTTAATGACCATCTGAACCCTTCAAAGATAACCATCACAAAGGAATTAATGAAAAATAAATGGAAGAATAATTTTATATTTATTAAAATAAATTAATTGATTATTTAAACTTATTTAAAACCCTTATTAAATTTTCAAACACTTAGTTCCAATCAAAGAAATAAGGTTTTAATGCTAAATTTTTTAGTTTAATGTAATTTTTAATTCCACCATTAATTGGGAGACTACACGATGTGTACTATCAAGCTACACACCATGTACTTTAGTTGTTTTGTATATAATTTACACACCTAGGGATTCAACGTGTTGACTTTGCTAGACTACATGATGTGTATATGCCAGCTAAATGTTGTGTATCAACTTGTTTTGTACCTGAGATACTCGCTTGGGTATTTAGTGTGTATCTCGATAGGATAACACAACATGTACAAGCCAGCTACATGTAGTGTGGTCCAAATTTCATGTGACCGTAAAACATGTTGAAGAACTTGGTCTGTTCGTTGGTCGAGATGACACAACATGTAAAGAACAACTACAAATCATGTATCACTTATAATGTGTGCCTGCATTTCTTTTTGAATAGATCAGTGTGTATTTCAAATGTGAGAAATGATGAACTACATGTCGTGTATACCATATTAAGGTTGTGTATATCGTAAATTCTCTAGGATGTCAGTTTCATGTGGTTTGACTATGTATAAGGACCGCAAAGATTGTTTGATTTATGCCGTTAACCCATGCAGACTACATGATGTGTATTCTAGCTACAAGCCATGTAATCCAACATCATGTATGTCAGGTTGTCCCAGTCTACATGTGATGTAAAATAAATGAACTCTTCATAATTAATTTATCATCATGTTGTGTATACCACGACACATAAAAGTTCAAAACACATGGGTACATGTCGTGTACTCTGACTACACGTTGTGTAACCCAATTTTACTAACAAAAAATTGGGCACTTTAGAATGGAATCTCCAATCGTTCATCATCTATTAAAAGGCCATTAAAAAATAAAACAGTAAAATAACATGATTAATATGTCGACAAAATGATAATTCAAATCATATTAAAGAAAAAATAATGTGAAATGAAAACATTAAACCACCATTATGTATAGATCAATAATCGAATAAATAATTATAAATTTAAAATGTGATCGTACTATTATCAATTATGGGTTCTGGGTGCAGTGGAAGCACATAGTGGTGGGTGATATATTAAAATTTATTTTAATATTTTGATGCCCAAATTCCCAATAGAGGATCTTGAACATTAAATTTATAATCAATTTATTTATATTGAAGAAATACATTGGAATAAGACCCTTCTTCGATGTGGATGTTTATCATCTGAAAAATCCCTTTCACATTGACTTCATTGTGCTATGAGGATCCATGGATAGAATCCCTCTAGAGGTGATCCTCACATTCTACTTTGACCCCCAAGAAACACTAATCAATCTTTGGGTTCTAGAGCAGTGAATTGATTTTCTTTCATTGTTTGTGTTGATCGCTTTCCCTTTGGTCTTGATGGAATCTCTATTACATTTCTCATAATTGAGATGGAGAGATAAGGAGGACCTGGGAGAGAATTCATTGTGTCCAACAGTTCTCTATTTTCGATTAACCCTTTAAAATAACAATAAAGTACTATTTATAGATCTAGGGTTTAGGTTAATAAATATTTAAATTACATTCCATCCATTAAAATAATATCATATTCTTAATAAACCTCATTCCAAATAATAATATTAATAATATTATTATTTTTTCAGCACATGTGAACACACACATATGATAATTATTATTTACCATCTTGTAAATAAATATCCATCACTGGACACGACATTGGTTAGTTCAAACACCTCAACATTTATTGAATACAGAGATAAATATTTTATACATAAATAAATATTTTATTTACACAATAATGAATAAATTATTTATTAAATATTAAAAAAAATAAAGAAATATATTTTTATTCAAAAAATAGTGAATAAATATTAATTTAATTTATGTGATCCATAAAATTTGAATAAAATTATTCCTAAATATTATGAATAATATTTATTCTATTAACAAAATTAAAATGCAATTTAATTGAGACCATCAATAAAATTTATTGTGCGACCCTCTAGGATTATTTCTCATTGGAATTAGGTGGGATTTCCTATAGTCAAAGATTACTGTCTATCAATGGTTCAATGTTCCCAAGAAAAAAAATTTAATTCCATAACAATGACAACCATATACAAACAATCAATATGCAATATAATCCCTTTATCACAATATCTCATCAGGAAGGTTTCACATCCATGTCACTAATCTATATGCTCGATACTTCTTTCTTTTTCTATCTAAAATAAACTCTTCGTTTCACCATGAACATGGAATTTAGGGATAAAGTTCTATTATAACAAAAGTGATGATATATCAACTTCCATAAATATTGAAGTGAAAAGTTATTTCTTGGCTTATCCATTAATATAATGTCATTCACAAAACACTCATCGTACACTACTTCCCTCCATCATATGGAATGATGGTTTTAATTATAAAATCTTAGTATATGATTCATGAAATATATTAATGATAATCTTAAATTCTATGGAATATTACACATGCACAAAAATAGAAATATATGATGAAACCATAACATGATTTTTTTACTCGAGGGTATGTTCTCATAATATCCCATCTTGGAGATTACCAAGTGAAAAATTCAAGAAAAGTGTCCTTATCTAGTTATGAGTTATCACACATTATAGACTATGTACTATGTGTCCCATCATAGTACGTTATCCAACCGTAGAACATTTTTTAAGAATATCACCATAGCACTTCAAAGTTCTCTTCATACTGGGGAGCTGCTACGACCTTATCATTACAACATATACTATAAGACATTATTACACCAGAGTCATGTAGAAAAATTAACAACATGTAATAAGATGTTTTATTAATATTCAATACATAAAATATACATTTAATAAAATAAAAAATAGTTGGGCTTAGGAAACCAACTCCAATATGTGCTACACCTAGAGTCCTCTATTGTGTGGTTTGAGGTGCCTTAGTAGAACCCTCCAAAAAAACATTGGAACCAAACATTTCCACCATATTCTAAATTTCCACAATATTTGAAGTAGTATGCACCTTTCTAATCATAGATCCTCAAATAGCATCTAAGACATCCTCAAGAACACTTGCTTTGTGGGTTACAGATGGTCCTGTACTATGATCCCAAGAACAATAAACCCAATTTCCCCAGACCTATTATGTGAACCCTATAGAGTGGATGAGCCCTATTAAAGAGAAGGATGTCCTTCAGGGTCAACTAGAGTGGTAAAGAACTTCTTAGGGTTCCTTGAAGACAAAACCACCATTTTAGTTTTATGTTCATCTTTGGTAGTGGCTAATAATTTCTCCCGCCACAATTTCAGGTCTACAACCACTTGCGTAGCAAGATCAAATTATGATTGGTCATCAGAGGATTTGAAAACTAAATTCTAAGCCTCTAATACATTAGAAAGGGAATCCTTAAAGGATATTATTTTATGGGGAAACCTATCCCTAAGCACCTCCTCATCAGTAATGTCATCCCATGACTGATCTTGCATTGGTTAAATCTGAGGTAGTTGATTAGTACTATAAATAGGTCAAAGATACATATTTGAAGTTCCAACAACATTAGAAAATGATGTCTTCTTGACAAGATGATGATCCTTTGGTGAACCAACCTACTTACCCAAGGAATCTTATGGAGGACTTGAATCTGATCGAGAACAATCATGCCTTGCCTCCCAAACATGAGAAATCTTGGTGTGAAGATCTACTTGCCATTTGATAGAGACAAGACGCTTGCAATCATCTTTCAGATGCCTATTCAATCCACATATCCCACAAAAAATTAACCTTCGACAGATCTCTTTTATATTCCTAGAAGTTTTTTACGCCTCATAGAAATTTGGGAGCTTTTCAAAAACAACACATAAGTTAATCTCATCATTAGAAGTAGAAAGAAAAAACTCATTATGGATAACCTAAATAAGGTCAACCTTCACCAAGATCCTTATTAAGTGCTTAAACCTAGGATTTTATTTCTCCCTATCAAGACAAATTGAGACTCCAATAGAATAAACATTGTCATGTAAATTTTTTGGATTCCATAATACCCAAATAAGACTATACAAATGAATCCAGACATGAGTAAAAGAATAATTCATGTTAGATGGATCAAAGTTTATTTTCCATTCATGAACTCTGAAAATACCTCATTTTAGATATAAAGAACCATCACTCCAGGCTTATCGCTTCAGTTCTTAATGAGGAAAGAAACAGTGGTAAAAATCCTTGGCCAATAAATATGTACATCTAGTTAGAGAAATCCCAAGCAGACAAAACCCAATTAACCAGATCATCTTACCACCATGGATTCTCCCCCCTTGGAAAAATAAGTGTCGCCAGAAGAGAGTTTTTTCACATCCACAGTCTTTCTCAAAAGTATTCTGAGTTCACTACAACGTGAACCATAAAACCCTTCTTGACAGTCCTCCCATTAACATAATCCTGAATGGAAAAAAGGGTTGAAATTCATACCCGAATTCCATATTCATCACATCTGAAGCCGACTGATTGCAAACCTCAGCTTCTATCAACTTTGCAGTTGCTTTCGAAACATTATTTAAGGAGAGTCTTCTATTTGCATTAGAGGGAGGCCGAGGGATCTCACGAACAACCAATGAACCATGAATAGGCTAATACGCTCCAACAACGCCATCTTGATGAAGACGATTGATACCCAAATAATGAATAATTGGTAAATAAATAATAAATAATAAATAATAAATAATAAATAACAAATAATATATAATATATAATAAATAATAAAAAATAAATAATTAATAATAAATAATAAATAATAAATAATAAATAATAAATAATAAAAAATAAAAAATAAAAAATAAAAAATAAAAAATAAAAAATAAAAAAGAAATTATAAATTATAAATAAAAAATATAAATAATAAGTATCAAATAAATAATAAATAATAAATAATAATTAATAAATAATAAATAATAAATAACAAACAAACAAATGAATAATAAATAAATAATAACTAAATTATTATCAATAATGATATTATTAAATAAAAAATAAAAAATAAAAAATAAAAAATAAAAAATAAATAAATAATGAATAATGAATAATGAATAATGAATAAATAATGAATAAATAATAAATAAATAATAAGTAGCTCTTTAATAATAAATAATAAATATTCAATAATAAATAATAAATAAATAATGAATAATGGATAGTTAATAAATAATAAAGAATAAATAATAGATAATAAATTAATAATAAATAAATGATAAATGATAAATAATTAATAATGAATAATAATTCAATATATAATAAATTACTAATAAATAAATAAAAAATTAATATATATATATATATAATAAATAAATAAGTAGATAAATAAATAAATTTATATATAAATTTATTTAAATATAGTTATATATATGTATAAATATCTTATAAAAATATAAATATATAAATATATTTATTTAAATGTATATAAATACAAACACACACATATATTTACACACATACACATACAACACAATTGTATATGTAAATATGTATAAATGTATATAAATATACATAAATTGATATTAATATATAGAAACATTAACAAATATATATACAAATAACTAAATTTATATAAATATGTACACACACACACACTTAACTAAATATAATTATATATATATATATACACACATGTATTTATAAAAATATGTGTAAATAAAAATATATATAAATAAAAATATAAATAAATATCTATAGGATGGAGGTTTCATGGTGTTGATAGCTTCTCTATCTACGATATTTGATGGTGGCTAGGGTTCCAGTACATGATAAAGCCCAATCTGAACAACATCAATCCCATTGAGGTCTTTGTGGGACTGCCAAAGAATGATGTTGTGGGATGAGAAGATGTGGTGCATTGAGCTGTCAATGATCCTAATAAGATCCATCATCGACACTTCTCTGCATTGAAGACATGTTCCAATATTTCGCACAATTGAGTTACATAAAATGAATTTTTGGCCTTCATTGAATACAATGATAATTTCCTTGAAGAAAGGCTCAAGGAATGAAAGTTTTCAATTATTTCCCAATTAATTTTACTAGTGAAGATGATTCCTTATAAGTTAGAAGGCTTATGAAAATGATTCTTGTAACGCCCCGACCCCAGCTACCCAGAGCCGGTGCATTACTTCGTAACATTGGCATGATCCCAAAAGATCAAGTCTCGAAAGACCGATTAGTTTAGTAGCCTTGGAAAAACTAGATACATTCATAAGTCTTTCATTACATCAAAATTAAAAAAACTACAAAAAAACATGGTCTTCATATTCCACACTCATATCTTCACTGATTATTCTTGCAAGTCAGTCATAAAATACTTCTTCACAACCTGGAAAATTTTTAAACATTGAAAGGGGTGAGCTCAAATGCTCAGTAAGGATAACAATAATGCGGAAGCTTTCATAAATAAACATTAACATTTAAGGCAATGTATAACTAAAACAAAAGCCTCTTAAACATGAACTTCAACATAATATGGCAAAAGTAAAATGAGATAATGCCATTTACTTCTTCACATGGATATTCTACTGGTCGAATAATCACATGTAATATCAATAACCACTTTCATAATGAGGGAATGTATAATGCCGGACATTCTGAAAAATTTTGTCAAGGCCTCGGCCAAGACATCTAAAATGATTAAGGCCTCGGCCAAAACCATAAATCAAATTGGGAAAGGGCCTCGGCCAATTCCACGTCTAGTTGTCTCATGAGACCTACCGATGCATCGAGGAGCTATAGCGGGCCCCACCCGTCACTTATTAAGTCCAATACATTCCTCATATGAATAGGTTTAAACATATCATAAACCATAACATAATCATATCACATAAAACATGCATAAAGGAAACATAACATTTCCACATTCCAATCACAAGATATCAATACAACACATTGATATAATAAAAACGCTTTCAAAACCATTTTCAATACCAAAATAAAAGTAAGTTAAAACTTTGTATTTATTTTTCATTAAAAAAAGTGATGGCTTGTAGAGGAAGCCGAAACTCAAATAATGGTCACGGCGGCGGAGAAGTCGTTGTCGCCGCATAAGTACGGAAAGAAAAACATTCCCTTTTTGTCGTTTAGTAAAACGCTTCGTGTAAAAAGATTCCTTTTGAATAAATGTAAAAGTCAAAGGGGTTTATACACCGTATAAAAGAAAGTTGTGTATAAAATAAAATATGCCTCAACGAAAGGAGATTGAGACGAAGTCCCATACAAAGATCATTTTTAAAATAAAATAGATATATTATGTGTATTCACTATAGGTACACATAAATAACATAAAAATACAAAATAGGACATAATAATATCATGACATAATTTGAAAGTAGGAGATTAACCCAAAGAATGGAAGTTGGGTTAAGAAGATCCCTTACAAATATCATTTAAATAAAATATATCTATTATGTGTATTCACTATAATTACACATAAAGAAATTACAAATACAAGATATGACATAACAATATCATGACATAATTTGAAAGTAGGAGATTAACCCAAAGAATGGAAGTTGGGTTAAGAAATTCCCTTACAAATATCATTTAAATAAAATATATCTATTATGTGTATTCACTATAATTACACATAAAGAAAGTACAAATACAAGATATGACATAACAATATCATGACATAATTTGAAAGTAGGAGATTAACCCAATGAATGGAAGTTGGGTTAAGAAATTCCCTTACCTCGTGTCTGACTTGACTCAACCGTTCTTTAACCTCCTTAAAAAGTGTAACTCCTTTTGAGTTGAGCCTAAAGGCTTCCTTTGAAAGGTTTCTGCCCAAAGGGAATCCTCTAGGATGAGGAGAGGGATGTGGAGAGAGCAAATGGGCAGGGGTTGGCCGAGCCAATGGCTTGAAGAGTGTGTGAAATGAGGTAGAGGTGGGGGCCTTTTATAAGAGGAGAGGAGGGGCACTTTTGGAAAGTAAAGGAACATTACATTATTTGAAAATGTGTTTCGGTTTTAAAAGGTCCCACATTGATAGAATTCGTGGATAAGGTGATAAGGCATCGAAATCCACTCATCCAATTGGTTTTGGCCATGTGTAGTTCATAGATTTTATATTATCTTTCCATTTTATTTAAATCGTCAAATAATGATGTCATCGCTGCATCATTATTATGTCATAAATAATTAAATTTATTTAATGTCTAAAAATTATAAAAAAAATACTATGATATAGGAAATCTTTTTATCTTTCCAATGACTATTTATAATCAAAATTTGGACTTGTGTAACCCTACTTAAAAATTGTTTTAGTAAAACACTTTATGTTAGTGTCATTTTCACTTTAACATTAAATAAAAAGTAATTTATGTTATTTCCCAACAAAAGTGGATCCATGGGGTCCCCAAGTTAGGCCATGGCTTGTCTTGGTCGGCCATGACACAACCAATGAGGTTGGGACATGTGTCTAGGTCATTTAATATTATTAAAGTATTATTTATACCTTAAACTACCCTAATTACCACTAATCACGATTAAGAACTTAATAAGTTACTATTCACCAAAAAATTATTTTTATCCCATTGAACCACATTTTACTTCTTAATGACAACCATGTATGTCGGATTTTTGAAAATCAAATCACAGAAGTGGTAATATTTCATTTAAACGAAAAATCAGTTATTTAACAACCACTTAGTGGTTTCACTATTCATCAAAAATTGAAGTTTTTCAGAATAAGGCCAAAATTTCACCCTAAGCTATAATTGATATTCCGAATTGAAAAATGATGTCTATTTTACAAAATTCCAAACATATTAGTTGCATTAATTAATTTTATAATTAATTCCCGCTGTCACAACAAATAGCGTGTTTTTAAGAAACAATTTATATCAAAAGATTGGCAATTGTTTATGTCCAATTTCAATGTTAAATTAATTCTAATGACCACCATTGGATAAAATGGTAAAAATATATTCTAATTATACTTTAAAACCATCAAATATTATAATTTATCACTATAAATTATTTTGATTAAAAAAGTTGTTTTAAGTATTTTTCACTATTCATAAAAATTTGGAAGTTCTCAGAAAATTACAAAAAATTCAACATAGGCTAATTTCAATATTAGGAATACAAAAATGAAGTCCATTTTCAAATATAAAATTTCTATAAATTTAAAAGGTGGTTATTACTATTCATAACGGCTACTTTGATTAGTTGCGGTGTGTTAGAACTCGAACTTGCGTACAATGCAAGCTATTGCATTATTGAAAGAGAGGCGTATCGTGGAAGCTCGGGGTGTTACATTCTCCCCTCCTTCAATAAATTGCGTCCTCGCAATTTGAAAATTTTTTTTTCTTTGAAAATAAAAGGTTGAAAAGAGAAAATACCTTTGTGGAAAACCCACATCGGAAATAAGATTAATAAAATTTAGCCTTAATAAGAGGGAAATGGAAATAAGAAAGTCACCACCAAATTATGATCTCGATAAGGAGAACATTGGTGGCAATTAGAGACATATAATTGGAGGAAAAACGTAAATATTTATAGGGAGCGATTGGGGTCATCAATCACAATCAACTGTCAAATTGAGGGCCTCAAAGCCTTCAATCTATGTTGATTTAAAATATCATCAATTCAAAAAGACATAAGGTATTAGGATAACACATTTTTTTGTTTTAATATCCCTTTACTAAAGTTTATGAATTAATTTATTCATTGAATAAGAGATAGGTATATATATATTTATGATTGACAATTAGAGTTTCAACCTTCAAATCATCTTTCACTCAAAAAGATAATAGAACTCAAAAATATTATACATATCCAAATTGTATAAGGTTCCAAATGTTAACACATAACATTTAAATTAGTAAAATTATTTGTAATAACCAGGGACTTCCTGTAGGCTAGTGTTAGGAAATAAAGGCTTGTCGCACTTTGATTGTGGGTTCGATTCCTACAGCTTTGTCCGACGCGACGGTTTATGCCCCACCCTGCAGGTTGTCCTTTTCCTAAAACTATAGTATTATAATACTCCAAAAACAATCTTCATTAATTTTTTAACCTTAAACCATACTATCCAAAGATCAACTTAATCCACTCCAACCTTTATAGTTATCCAAAATACCTCTGTCCAGACTTTCTCTAAAAGGTCTCTTAATTCCAAAATCAATTTATCAGATTCCCCAAACAAAGAAATGTTTCTCTTATTGTCACATACCAAAAATATGATTACCTTAATCATATTAAAACCTTACTGAAATCAAAAAGTAATGCAGTACAATCCATATATATATATTACATTATTCTTATAACCAGAATATAATCCTTGAGTCCAGAAGCACCAATACATTAATTATTCTGCTTCAACTGTAGTCACAGCATAAGATTGGCCTTGATCCCTTGGCCTTTTCTGAGGTAAGTTTCCCTGACGCTTAGGGCATTCATTTGCATAATGACCCATTTCTCTACAATTGTAGCATTCAACTTTGACAGCCTCTTTCTTTCCCTTGCAATCACGAGCCTGGTGACCCTTTTCTCCACATTTATAACAAACTCCCATTCCTTTTAGGCAAGTACCAGGGTGATTCTTCCCACAATTATCACATAATGGAAAATCCTTCTTTCCCCTCATCCCTTTATCCATCATTCTCTCTTTCATCCCTTTTGTCTCTTGCTTCGCTTCAAAGCCATAGGACTCAGAGAATTCTTTACTTATCTTATTAACACATGATACTATTTCTTCATATGTTGAGAACACATGGGAGACTATTTCCCTTCGAAATGTTGGCTCAATACCGTGAAAGATACGATCCTTCTTACTCTTTGGATCGTACGTATTGATGAAGTTCACATTCCTTCTACTGGGCGCCATTTCTAAACAATGGCATAAACTAGATTAGTTTATGAATCAAAATACATAATCCCATACTTATAAAACACTTAACATAAATTGAACTATTTATGGATATAATCCATAATCATAAAAAGAAATGTTTTCTTTGAGGAAGTATGTACTCATAACCCTTCATAGTGGTTTGTAAATAAAATGAGAATTATCCTAAGCATATCCCCCGGGAGTGTCGTAACCAAGAGTGCAGCAAGGCCCGTTGTCGTGCACCAGTTCCCGTTCGAGTCTAGCTCAAAGCAGTGTTTTCGGGTTTTACCCCTAGGTACATCTGTGCCAGAGCCGCCTCTACCTGCTCGTATCCAGACAGGGATGTATTGCTCGGAAAACTCATAACATCTCTATAATACCAAAATTCTAGGAAGTTCTTCTATACTAATCCTCAAAGTATATCTTTGGGCTATGTGCTCTAATCAGAGTTTATCTAAATCTAGCTTCCAAGGTTAGTACTAAACTGCCTCTGATACCAACTGTAACGCCCCGACCCCAGCTACCCAGAGCCGGTGCGTTACTTCGTAACATTGGCATGATCCCAAAAGATCAAGTCTCGAAAGACCGATTAGTTTAGTAGCCTTGGAAACACTAGATACATTCATAAGTCTTTCATTACATCAAAATTAAACAAACTACAAAAAAACATGGTCTTCATATTCCACACTCATATCTTCACTGATTATTCTTGCAAGTCAGTCATAAAATACTTCTTCACAACCTGGAAAATTTTTAAACATTGAAAGGGGTGAGCTCAAATGCTCAGTAAGGATAACAATAATGCGGAAGCTTTCATAAATAAACATTAACATTTAAGGCAATGTATAACTAAAACAAAAGCCTCTTAAACATGAACTTCAACATAATATGGCAAAAGTAAAATGAGATAATGCCATTTACTTCTTCACATGGATATTCTACTGGTCGAATAATCACATGTAATATCAATAACCACTTTCATAATGAGGGAATGTATAATGCCGGACATTCTGAAACATTTTTTCAAGGCCTCGGCCAAGACATCTAAAATGATTAAGGCCTCGGCCAAAACCATAAATCAAATTGGGAAAGGGCCTCGGCCAATTCCACGTCTAGTTGTCTCATGAGACCTACCGATGCATCGAGGAGCTATAGCGGGCCCCACCCGTCACTTATTAAGTCCAATACATTCCTCATATGAATAGGTTTAAACATATCATAAACCATAACATAATCATATCACATAAAACATGCATAAAGGAAACATAACATTTCCACATTCCAATCACAAGATATCAATACAACACATTGATATAATAAAAACGCTTTCAAAACCATTTTCAATACCAAAATAAAAGTAAGTTAAAACTTTGTATTTATTTTTCATTAAAAAAAGTGATGGCTTGTATAGGAAGCCGAAACTCAAATAATGGTCACGGCGGCGGAGAAGTCGTTGTCGCCGCATAAGTACGGAAAGAAAAACATTCCCTTTTTGTCGTTTAGTAAAACGCTTCGTGTAAAATGATTCCTTTTGAATAAATGTAAAAGTCAAAGGGGTTTATACACCGTATAAAAGAAAGTTGTGTATAAAATAAAATATGCCTCAACGAAAGGAGATTGAGACGAAGTCCCATACAAAGATCATTTTTAAAATAAAATAGATATATTATGTGTATTCACTATAGGTACACATAAATAACATAAAAATACAAAATAGGACATAATAATATCATGACATAATTTGAAAGTAGGAGATTAACCCAAAGAATGGAAGTTGGGTTAAGAAGATCCCTTACAAATATCATTTAAATAAAATATATCTATTATGTGTATTCACTATAATTACACATAAAGAAATTACAAATACAAGATATGACATAACAATATCATTACATAATTTGAAAGTAGGAGATTAACCCAAAGAATGGAAGTTGGGTTAAGAAATTCCCTTACAAATATCATTTAAATAAAATATATCTATTATGTGTATTCACTATAATTACACATAAAGAAAGTACAAATACAAGATATGACATAACAATATCATGACATAATTTGAAAGTAGGAGATTAACCCAATGAATGGAAGTTGGGTTAAGAAATTCCCTTACCTCGTGTCTGACTTGACTCAACCGTTCTTTAACCTCCTTAAAAAGTGTAACTCCTTTTGAGTTGAGCCTAAAGGCTTCCTTTGAAAGGATTCTGCCCAAAGGGAATCCTCTAGGATGAGGAGAGGGATGTGGAGAGAGCAAATGGGCAGGGGTTGGCCGAGCCAATGGCTTGAAGAGTGTGTGAAATGAGGTAGAGGTGGGGGCCTTTTATAAGAGGAGAGGAGGGGCACTTTTGGAAAGTAAAGGAACATTACATTATTTGAAAATGTGTTTCGGTTTTAAAAGGTCCCACATTGATAGAATTCGTGGATAAGGTGATAAGGCATCGAAATCCACTCATCCAATTGGTTTTGGCCATGTGTAGTTCATAGATTTTATATTATCTTTCCATTTTATTTAAATCGTCAAATAATGATGTCATCGCTGCATCATTATTATGTCATAAATAATTAAATTTATTTAATGTCTAAAAATTATAAAAAAAATACTATGATATAGGAAATCTTTTTATCTTTCCAATGACTATTTATAATCAAAATTTGGACTTGTGTAACCCTACTTAAAAATTGTTTTAGTAAAACACTTTATGTTAGTGTCATTTTCACTTTAACATTAAATAAAAAGTAATTTATGTTATTTCCCAACAAAAGTGGATCCATGGGGTCCCCAAGTTAGGCCATGGCTTGTCTTGGTCGGCCATGACACAACCAATGAGGTTGGGACATGTGTCTAGGTCATTTAATATTATTAAAGTATTATTTATACCTTAAACTACCCTAATTACCACTAATCGCGATTAAGAACTTAATAAGTTACTATTCACCAAAAAATTATTTTTATCCCATTGAACCACATTTTACTTCTTAATGACAACCATGTATGTCGGATTTTTGAAAATCAAATCACAGAAGTGGTAATATTTCATTTAAACGAAAAATCAGTTATTTAACAACCACTTAGTGGTTTCACTATTCATCAAAAATTGAAGTTTTTCAGAATATGGCCAAAATTTCACCCTAAGCTATAATTGATATTCCGAATTGAAAAATGATGTCTATTTTACAAAATTCCAAACATATTAGTTGCATTAATTAATTTTATAATTAATTCCCGCTGTCACAACAAATAGCGTGTTTTTAAGAAACAATTTATATCAAAAGATTGGCAATTGTTTATGTCCAATTTCAATGTTAAATTAATTCTAATGACCACCATTGGATAAAATGGTAAAAATATATTCTAATTATACTTTAAAACCATCAAATATTATAATTTATCACTATAAATTATTTTGATTAAAAAAGTTGTTTTAAGTATTTTTCACTATTCATAAAAATTTGGAAGTTCTCAGAAAATTACAAAAAATTCAACATAGGCTAATTTCAATATTAGGAATACAAAAATGAAGTCCATTTTCAAATATAAAATTTCTATAAATTTAAAAGGTGGTTATTACTATTCATAACGGCTACTTTGATTAGTTGCGGTGTGTTAGAACTCGAACTTGCGTACAATGCAAGCTATTGCATTATTGAAAGAGAGGCGTATCGTGGAAGCTCGGGGTGTTACAATTCTTCTAAATTTGGGGCTTTGGTGGCTAGCATATTTCTTCAATTGGTAAGATATTTTTACATATCATTTTCTCTTCTAATGAACTTAAAGAAAAATCTTGGGGTATTAGCCCCATCGCACTCAATCTTGGAACATTAAGATTATAAGATTAGAATCCATTTTCTAACCCAACAAAGGTAAAAAACTCCATCACCCAGACATAGTTATGAATTTGTGGCCTCAACTATTTTTTTTGGCATGCCCAAATCCTTAAGGATGTGGCATTGACCATTGGAATCCCAATCAATTTTGATTAAGATACTGAGCATGCCCGCTATGGACTCTTATCAT
Source organism: Viscum album (assembly GCA_963277665.1). NCBI lineage: Eukaryota > Viridiplantae > Streptophyta > Magnoliopsida > Santalales > Viscaceae > Viscum > Viscum album. The sequence continues at coordinate 1,640,725,622 of OY728163.1, read as the reverse complement.
GGGTGCTTGTTGAGGTTGACCTCTACCCCCCTTGATTGAGTCTTTCATCCAAATTTTTACTGAGAATAAATTTATATTTCCATTGAATTTTAGATAATTCCTAATTTCTATATGAAAAGAATTTATATTAGGAACACTCTTAAATAATTCATCTTGAATCTTTCTTATGACAATTGTATGAAGTTTTCCCATTTGATTAGTCAATGAGAGATAAAAGTTTCCATGTATGGGCCACAAGATACCATGAAAGATACCACATTCGAGACTGTTTATAATGATTTTGAATAAATTAAGGCCACTTTCCCCTGTATAGAATTTCATTTTTACTCAAGATATGATGGTTTTAACAACCAAATAACCCATAATGTGGTCTAGTGAAGATGCAGCGGTCACTAATTATCCTATCAAGGATACCATCTTTAATTATATCCCCTTCACTAACAATGGAAACAAGGTTTCTATATTGGAAGGTTCTAACACACCTAGAAAGAAAATATGGATGTAGAATAGATCACTTCACATCCAAAATTTTGAGGTTGCATGTCTTGGTAATTCATAACCCATAATGGATCCCCACAAGGAATGTAATGAAATATAGATTGATGGGTATTGTGTTTTGATTATAGGTTTGGGTAGAAACTATTATAAACTTATATAAGAAGAAAGGGATGACCGTGATTCTTCATCAGAGAATGATGAGTTTCTTGAATATGCTGATTTGATTTGCGATACATTTATTAATTTAGGAAATAGAAAACGAAAAGACTCTTTACAGGTCTAAGATAAATCAAAAATACTACTATAAGAGTGTTGGATGGATGGTATCTTTTGGGAATAGAAAATATGTTATCAAGTAAATACTCTATAAAAAGAAGACTGATGACGATGTGTATAAAAATGGAGCCCAGGAAAAACTAGGTGATGTCTTGGGTGATCAAAATGAGTTAGCTTTAGTATCAAATGTTTTAAAAAAGTTGGATAACTAGTCTATTATAATGGAGGACCCTATAGATCAATAGGTGTTCCATATTGTTCATGAACATGTTATTAAACTCGAGAAAATTAATGACCCATATTTTAACAGGTTATATGTTGAGTGATTTGGGAAACCTATAAGAAAAAAGGAGGGTTTCACCTAACACTACCCCACAAGGATTAATTGGGAATATATTTTTTAAAATAGATAGGGGGATTACCCCATTTAATTGGAATAAAAAAACCTCTTGTTGTACTAGGAAGAGGGATCCCATTAAAAATCCTTTGTTGGACAATGTGAATTAAATGAAAATCAATAGACATGTAGGACCATACCCATAAGTTTGATAAAATTCTATAATTGGACAACTAGATTTTGATATTTCATGACCTCTTAATCAATGGAGGTGAGGTTGACACCTGAAGAGTTGGGGGGGGGGGTTCTCATAATAGGGGAAATTAGCATAATAAATGATTAATCTCCTGCCTATTGTAATCATGTATTTGATGATGCTTTGTCTTCTTGTCATTTTCTACAGATTCTTGGTATCTTATTTACATGACACTTGAACTTGTACCTCCATTTTACCTTGTATGATTAATTTTATAGATAAATTTTTAGAATCATGGGTTTGAGTTTCCAAATCCATGGCTAACCCATCTTAGATATAAATATATCTATATACACACACACATAACATATATTAATACATAAAAACCTGAATACATATAAATATTTATAAATTTATATAAATACTGAAAGATATACTTAAATACATATAAATATCTATAAATATATATAATTGTATAAAATTATAAATAAATATACATAAATATATAAAAATAACCAAAAAAACACATAATAAATAATGAGTCACTAAAAGATGGAAGACCATAACAATTGAAACAACATTATATTGATAGAAATGTAAACCCATATAATAAAATCATAGATAACCCAATAAGAATAAGATGTCTCAATTAAATGATTTTAAAATTCCATTGAATGTAAAAAAACCATAGAATACAAATTTAAAAAAACTATTTTGGAGGCATTATGAGAATTTTTTATGGCATCCCGCCTTTTTAAGACATAACTTTTCATTAAATTTTACATATAGAGGATCTTTAAAGTCTAGTGTCTTGGAAATCAGGAACATAATACATGAAAACAACAAAACAATTCTTATAAACCACTTGTAAGGCTTCAGCATAGGTTCATCCTATGTACATTTACTGCATCTCATATCCTGGAGACAGACATCAAAGGAAAGGGTGAGCAGAAGGACCAGTAAGGGTAAACAAGGGAATCAATGTACTTGTGATATCAATAAGAACTTGAATAAAAACATAAAGATATAAGAAAGGTAAGAATAGGAATATCATAAAGAAAGTAAATTGGAACATAACTTTAATATGTGGCTACAACATTTCATTTAGACATTCATTAACATATCACCAAGGTCCATCCCCAAGGTGTCATAAAAATTACCAAGGTTATTCACCAAGGTATCGTAAAACTTGTCATCTCTAGAGATTATTTCTTTACGCAATGCATTGGATCAATATCAGGGAACACCCTTAATATGTATTTACTTTCATGTGACCCACATAGATCATAATCACACATTTCATAAATAACCCAAATGGAAACAAAGAAATGGGTTTCATGTCAAAATCGTGACGTTTATAAAGAGCTTAAAAATAAGATCATTATATCATTTATAACCCATGGAAAGGGAGTGAGAGTTATATGTGTGTCAATTCCAGAATCAAATATATCATATTAATATATTTATGAACATGAATGGAAATGAAATAAGTTTGGGTATTCACATAAATAAACAATATAATTTCTTGAGAGAAAGAGATAGAAATTTTCAGATGAAATTTCTACAGCATAATAGCTATATAACATGGTTTTAGAAAACATTGAAAAGAGAGAGGACAAGGGTCACCCACTCATAAATAACTCATAATATAGTACGGGTATTGAATAATATCCTGGTATGGATATTTTAATGACATACCACATGAAAAAGGAACCATGAAATAAAAGAGAAGATGCAACTTCTTTTATGAAAAATTCGACAGCCTAATGGCGTAATTTAAAAATTCAGAAAACAATTTGATGAGATAATTGAAGGTCTCTCAATAATTATACATGAAGGGAGTCATGACTTAAAAGAGGAGGGTGAAATGATTCCTTACCTTGAAGAGTAACTTTGAATGCTTGAAGGTCAGGACCCTGGGAGGACTGAGGGCACCTTGGGAGGACTCCTTGGGAAGTAAAGAGACCATAAATTCATTTGGGAGGATTTGGAAATGAAATAGATGAGGTAATGTCTTCGTATTTATAGGATAAGTGAGGGGACAAGTCATTAATGACCAAGGGACACCTCATCGGTGGTATTGGGAAAACCATGGGCTTTCCCATGGTATTTTCACATGGTTTTGGCTACTTGGGACACCTAATACATTATATTACTATTCATAAGTCTAAAAGAAAGATTACATAATTATTACATCCTTAATGATGTCATTAAACACCCAAAACAAAAACCTGTATTTTCACTATTCACCGAAAATTCAAGTTTTTCAGAAAAATCCCCAAAAATCACCTTAACCTAATATTAATTCTTTGAATTCAAAAATGAACTCCATTTTATGGAAATAATTTTCTAAATATTTTTAATTTAATTTCTAAATAAAAAACACTATTCACCTGAGAAAAATGAATACTTAACCAATAATTTCTGAAACAGTTATTTACCTATTTTATTGAATCACATTAATTAATCAAGGTGCCTATATTATATTAATACTTTCTTAAGTGAGGTTACTTAATCCATTTGATCACATTACTAATCATAAGTGTAAAATCACTATTCATAATTTACTATTCATCAATAATTAAGTTGATCTTATTAGACTCTAAATTTCTTAATGAATATAACTGTAGAAGGAATTTTTTTGAAAACAATTACACATTATTAATTATTTAAGGTTTACATAAATATTTTTTAAAATATACTTTTTCTAAAATTCATCAATAATATGGGTACTATATTTATCCGGACATTTGAAAATTCACAAACATCACCATAAGAAGAAATCACAATTTTTATTTAAATCAAAGGATTACACAAGGAAGTTATGGTCTCGTTTCATAGCCCCTTATAACACCAGCATAGGACCTAAGAGTACGGTGTGATAGGGTAATAGAATCTTGGGGAAGCTTGACCAACATTGCCAGAGTAGTGATTTCTATCAGCTCGAACTTCTCGCGAAGGCGATTTTATTCTAGCTCTACACGATGAAGTTTGGATTGGGTTTGGTCCAGAGAAAAGCCCAAAGGTGCTACCTCCTTCACGAGTTTCGTTAGATGGGCTTCAATCGGCCTGAGACTACTGGATGGGGCCATCGAATCTTCTTTCTGTATCAACCAAGATCATTTGTATTTATAGAAAATAATTGTAACATTTATTTTACAATGGTCATATTAACCAACGGTCATATAAAAGTCAAAACCCAATGGTCTCATTTTAATTATACTCATTTTATTAAATGAAGTAGTTTTGTTGAGTATAAAATAAAATAACACACCCAAATTTAGGAAACAAAAATTATTAATAAGTTCATTTCGTTACATTCTTCCCCCCTTAAGAAATTTCAACCCCGAATATTTTCAATCGTACCCTCAGAAGATAAAAGGTGTGGGTACTTCTACCTCATAGACTCCTCTGGTTCCCATGTGGCTTCTTCACATTTTTTGTTCCTCCATAACACCTTAACAAGGTGGATAGTCTTGTTGCGTAGAACCCTATCTCTACGATCCAAGATCTCCACAGGATACTCCTCATAAGAGAGGTCATGTTCCAGTTGTACCACCTCTGGGTTTAGTACATGTTAAGGGTCAGGTATGTACTTTCTCAAGAGGGATACGTGGAAGACATCATGAACTTGTGCTATATTTGGAGGACGTTCAAGATGATAGTCTACTGCTCCCACCAAATCAAGGATTTCATAGGGGCCAATGTACCTAGGGCTGAGCTTCCCTTTCTTCCCAAACCTCATGACTCTCTTACAAGGTGAAATTCGAAGAAAGACCTTGTCACCGACATCAAACTCCATGTCCCTTTGACAATTGTCAGTATAGCTCTTTTGCCAACTCTAAGCATCCTTAATGTGTTGTTGGATGGCATGGACTCTTTATGTCATCTCTTGCACAAGATCAGGCCCAAGAAGTTTTACATCACCAACTTCATCCCAAAAAGTAAGAGTTCTACATCGCTTCCAATATAGAGCTTCATAGGGTGCCATTTGAATGCTCGAGTGGAAGCTGTTGTTGTAAGAGAACTCAACTAAAGGGAGATGTTGATCCCATCCACCTTTTGATTCCATTGAGCACATTCTCAGCATGTCCTCGAGTGTCTGAATAGTCCTTCCAGATTGGCTATCAGTTTGGGGGTGATAGGCCGTACTGAAATTCAATTCAGTGCTCAGAGCATGTTGAAGACTTCTCTAGAATTTTGATGTAAACCTTGGAACATGATCAGATATGATAGAAAGTGGAACTCCATACAACCTTACCACTTCCTTCATGTAAATCCTGGTAAGTTTATCAAGAGATAAATCTTATCTAATAGAGATAAAATGGGAAATCTTGGTGAGACGGTCCACAATAACCCATATCGCATTGTTTCCTTTGGAAGTTAACTGGAGACCAGTGACGAAGTCCATAGTGATATTGTCCCACTTCAATGCTGGTATGGGTAGTGGTTGCAACACCCCTTTAGGAAGTTGTCGCTCTGCATTCACTTACTGACATACTAGGCACCTTGTAGTGTTGTCAGCAATCTCCCTTTTCATATTATCCCACCAAAAATGATCACGAAGGTCCCTATACATTTTTGTGATTCTAGGATGTATAGAGAAAGTAGAGATATGAGCTTCATCCATCATATCCTTCTTTATTTCCAGAATAGATGGAACACATAGTCTTGTACGAAATTTCAGTACACCTTCTTGACCAATATTGAACTCAGGAAACATCCCATCCATCACAACTTCAAACTTCTTCTGTAACAAAGGATCTTCTTTCTGAGCTTTTTTGATCTTCTCTAGTAATGACGATTAAGAAATCATTTGGGTTAGGGTTGATGATTTCCCTTCTATTATAATTCCTATGTCTGGCTTTACTAGGTCATTGATCAATGGATCTTTTTGAATCCTCATTATGGAAAGAACAATTGGGTCTTTCCTACTTAATACATCAGCAACTTTGGTTGCTTTTCCTGTATGAAAATGAATTGAACAATCATAGTCTTTATGAAGTTCTAACCATATCCTTTGTCTCATGTTCAATTCCTTTTGTGTGAAAATATATTTCAAACTTTTATGGTCTGTGTATATATCACATTTCTCCCCATAAAGATAGTGCCTCCATATCTTCAGAGCAAAAATGACTGCAGCCAGCTCCAGATCATGCGTAGTATAATTCTGCTCACGAGTTTTCAAATGTCGAGATGCATAAGCAATGACCTTGTCATTTTTCATGAGGACGCACCCAATCCCTTTTAGATCTGAATTACTAAAAATAACGAATCCTTATCTACTTGAGGGAAGAGTCAACACAGGTGCCATAACCAATCTCTTCTTCAGCTCTTGGAAACTTTCCTCACACTCATTTGTTCAGATGAACTTGAACCCTTTGCGAGGTAAATTTGTTAATGGATTAGAAAGTCATGAAAAGTTTTTCACAAACCTCCTATAATATCATGATAATCTAAGAAAACTATGAATATCAGTTATTTTTGTAGGTTGAGGCCACTCCTCTACAAATTTTTTCTTTGTAGGGTCAACTGTGATTCCTTCATTGGTTACAATGTACCCCAAGAAATCAACTTGTTGTAACCAGAATTCACATTTACTTAACTTCCCAAAAGCCTTTCCTTCCATAGTGTTTGTAAAATACCCCTTATATGATCCTCATGCTCCTTGAAACTGATGAAATATATCAGAATATCATCAATAAAAATTACCAAAAAGTTATCAAGGTAGTCCTTAAAGACTCTATTCATCAAATCCATAAAAATAGCAGGTGCATTAGTCAATTCGAAGGGCATAACAACAAACTCATAATGCCCATATCTTGATCTGAAGTAAGTTTTTGGAATATCTTATTTCTTCACCCTCAATTGATGACAACCAGATCAAAGATCAATCTTAGGGGATAATTGAGCCCCACAAAGTTGGTCAAATAAGTCATCAATTCTTGGAAGAGGGTATTTGTTCTTCACTGTGATCCCATTAAGTTCTCTAAAATCAATGCATAGCTACATTGATGTATCTTTCTTCTTCACAAAGAGAACTGGTGCTCCCCAAGGAGACACACTTGGTCAGATAAACCCCTTCTCCAAATGATCTTTCAGTTTTTTCTTTAATTCCTCCAGCTCTACATTTTCCATCCTATGCAGGGTCTTTGATATTGGATGAGACCCAGGTATGATCTCAATAGAGAACTCTACCTCTCTTTTAGGGGGAGTTCCAGAAAACTCCTCAGGAAATACATCAATATATTCCTGGATGATGGGGACACTTTCTATTCTTAAACACTCATCATCATCTTCTTCTTATTCACCGATCAACTCCATAAAGAAGGATATAGGGGGTTCTTTTAGAAAAGGATCAGGATGAGATATCTATCCTTGGAAGATAACTGTAGGTTTTCCATTCAATACTACCGATATTTCCTTGCTTCTAAAATTTATCTTAGCATTATACATTGACTGCCAGTCCATCCCTAGTATAATGTCAAATTCCAGCATGGGAATGACTACTAGATTTGCGATAAGATTGTGCTCACAAAAGTAAATACTAGAGTTTATAAACAATGACGATGCTTGGATAGTCCCATTAAGAGTCTTGACTGATAACTATACATTTATAAAATCGGGGGTTGAATCTAAATTATTTGAAAACTTAGAAGAAATAAAGGAATGCGTAGAACCATAATCAAACTAAGTATTTTCTAGCTTTGAGAGGACAACAAAAGTACCTGCTACCACATCATTAGGAGCTTCAAATTTAGTTGTCGTGATAGAAAAAGCATGGCCTTTCTCCCTTGTCCTTTTTTGAGGTTGATGGTGGTTCCCCTCCACTTCCCTCAGATTTGGACAGTGATTAGCAAAGTGCCCACGTTGTCCACACTTGAACCATTAGACATCAGTTAGGGCCTGTACCATCTTCCCCTTGTCATTTGTGTTTGGAAGTTGAGGTTTCACCTCACCATGGAAATTCCTTGAAATGTGTCCATCTCTACCACAATTGTAGCACTTCCCACTCCCAAATAGGCAGTTCCCCGAATTCTTCTTCCCACATTTATTACACATGGGAAGTTTAACTTTCTTTCCTTCTCTACCCTAATCAAAAGTCCTCTTTAAGCTGGGATCCATTGATCTCTTCTTGTCATTTTATTTATGAGACCACTGCATCTCACCGAACTCTATCTATGATTTCATCGCACTCTGCACAATCTTCTCGTAGCTATCATAGTCCTGGTTGGCTAGATTCTTCCACAGATGAGGTCTCAGTCCACCAAAGAATCTATCAACCTTACCATTTAGATCCATGACAAAGTTATAGGTATATCGTGAAAGCCTTATGAAGTTCATCTCTTAGATTCCCACATATTCATTCTCCATCTTCTTCAACTCGAGAAACTCCTTCTCCATTCTTGTTCTCATGGAGCGAGGGAAAAACTTACTGAAAAAGATCTTTCTAAACTCTTCCCACTCCATAGCTTCAACCTCCAATATTGACCTCTTGTTTTTTATCAGTTCCCACCCCTGATCAGCTTCTCCCTCTAAGTGATAGAAATCCAGGGTGACCTTCCCTTGATCTGATCAACGGAGCATAGAAAAGATATTCTCAATGGATCTGATCCACTGCTCAGCAATCAATGGGTCAATCGATCCACTGAAGGTTGGTGGTTTTTGACGCATAAAGTACTCAACAAAATTTTGTCCCCTTCATGGTGAGATCGGTCTCTCAGCTTGATTCAAGTTATTTCCCATAACTTGAGTTAGTTGGTTCATCATTCACAAGACTTTTTCCATTCGGTCTTCTATCAGAGGGTTGTCAACGCATGGTTCATTGCGTTCACCATTTGCACAGTTCCTCTTATTGCCCGCCTTTTTCTAAAAATAATAAATCCTTCGTGAGAAACTTATTTCATTTACGAATCTTTTAACTATAAAGGATTTTATGTCTTAAAACATCATGCTTAAACAATTATATTTCTATATAATTCCTTCACAATGATTCATAAAAATCTTGCGATTAACCAAACATATCCCCCAGGAGTGTCGTAACCAAGAGTGCAGCAAGGCCCGTTGTCCTGCACCAGTTCCCGTTCGATTCTAGCTCAAAGCGGTGTTTTCGGGTTTCACCCTTATGTAAATCTGTGCCAGAGCGGCCTCTACCTGCTCATATCCAGACATGGATGTATTTTTTTGATAAACCACTAACTCTATACTCACCAAAATACCAGGAAGTTTCCCTATATTTAAAATTTTCTATAGGGTTCTTCTTAATGTTTTCACAGACAAATTTCCATAAATAAATAAACTATCCTTTGATACCAACTATGTTATCATGCCTTTTTAATACATAACTTTTCATTATATTTTACATACAGAAGATCTTTAAAGTCTAGTGTCTTGGAAATTAAGAACATAATACATAAAAACAACATAAAAATTCTTATAAACCACTTTTAAGGATTCATCATAGGGTCATCCTATGTACATTTACTGCATCTCATATCCTGGAGACAGACATCAAAGGAAAGGGTGAGTAGAAGGCCCAGTAAGGGTAAACAAGGGAATCAATGTACCTGTGATATCAATAAGAACTTGAATAAAAACATAAAGATATGAGAAAGGGAAGAATAGTAATATAATAAAGAAAGGAACTTGGAAAATAACTTGAATATGTGGATACAACAATTCATCTATACATTCATGAACATATCACCAAGGTCCATCCCCAAGGTGTCATAAAAATTACCAAGGTTATTCACCAAAGTATCGTAAAACTTGTCATCTCTAGAGATTAATTCTTTACCCAATGCATTCGAGTGATATTAGGGCGCACCCTTAATATGTATTTACTTTCATGTGATCCACATATATCATAATCACACATTTCATAAATAACCCAAATGGAAACAAAGAAATGGGTTTCATGTCAAAATCGTGACGTTTAAAAAGAGCTTAAAACTAAGATCATTATATCATTTATAACCCATGGAAAGGGAGTGAGAGTTATATGTGTGTCAATTAAAAAATAAAATATATCATCTTAATATATTTATGAACACCCATGGAAACAATATATGTCTGGCTATTCACATAAATAAACAATAGAATTTCTGGAGAGAAAGAGATTGAAAATTTGAGATGAAATTTCTGCAGCATAACGGCTATATAACATGGTTTTAGAAAACATTGAAAAGAGAAGGGAAAAGGGTCACACACTCATAAATAACTCATAATACAGTATGGGTACTGAATAAGATCACGGTATGGATATTTAATTGACATTCCACATAAAAAAGGAACCCTGAAAGAAAAGAGAAGATGCAACTTCTTTTACGAAAAATTCGGCAGCCTAACGACGTCACTTAAAAATTCAGAAAATAAATTGATGAGGGTAAATAAGGTCTCTAAATAATTATACATGAAATGGAAATAAATTAGAACATATAAAAACATACCATCAACATAAATAGATGGAAATTATAAGACACAACATAAAGGGAGTCGTGACTTAAAAGAGGAGGGTGAAAGGATCCCTTACCTTGAAGAGTAACTTAGAAAGCTTGAAGGTCGGGACCTAGGGAGCCTTGAGGGAACCTTGGGAGGAATCCTTGAGAATTAAGGAGACTAGAACTTCGTTGGGGAGGATTTGAAAATGAAATGGATGAGGTAATGGCTTGGTATTTATAAGAGAAGTGAGGGGATAAGTCATTAATGGCCAAGGGACACGTCATCGGTGGTATTGGAAAAACCATGGGCTTTACCATGGTATTTTCCCATTGTATTGGCCACTTGGGACATCTAATAACTTATATTACTATTAATAAGTCTACCAGAAATATTACATAATTATTACATCCTTAATGATGTCATTAAACACACAAAACTAAAAACTGTATTTTCACCATTCACCGAAAATTCAACTTTTTCAGAAAAATCCCCAAAAATTACCTTAACCTAATATTAATGCTCTAAATTCAAAAATGAACTCCAATTTATGAAAATAATTTTTTAAAAATTTTAATTTAATTTTTAAATAAAAAAACTATTCACCCGAAAAAAACTAATACTTAACCAATAATTTCTGAAACAGTTATTTACCTATTTTATTGAATCACATTACTTAATCAAGGGGCCTAAATTTTATTAATACTTTCTTAAGTGATGTTACTTAATCCATATGATCACATTACTAATCATAAGTGTAAAATCACTATTCATAATTTACTATTCATAAAAAATTATGTTGATTTTATTAGACTCTAAATTTCTTACTGAACATAACTATAGAAGACCATTTTTTGAAAATTTTTACACATTAGTAATTATTTATGGTTTACATAAATATTTTATAAAATATCCTTTATCTAAAATTCATCAATAATATGCATACGATATTTTACCGTACATTAGAAAATTCACCAAATTCACCATAAGAAGAAATCAAAATTTTTATTTAAATCAAAGGATTACACAAGGCAGTTACAGTCTCATTACCTAGCCCATTATAACACCAGCATAGGACCTAAGAGTAAGTTTTTCTAGGGTGATATAATCTTTTGGAGGCTCGACCAACATTTCCCAAGTAGTTATTTCTATCAGCTTGAACATATCATGAAGTCGATTCCATTCCAGGTTCACACGATGAAGTTAGGCTTGCGTTTGGTCTAAAGCAAAGCCCAAAGGTACTACCTCCTTCGTGAGTTCCATCAGATGGGCTTAGATCAGCCCGAGACTACTGGATGGGGCCATCGAATCTTCTTTCTGTATTAACCATGATTATTTGTATTTATAGAAAATAATTGTAACATTTAGTTTCCAACGGTCATATTGACCAACGGTCATATAACAGTCGAAACCCAACTGTCTCATTTTAATTATACTCATTTTATTAAATGAAGTATTTTTGTTGTGTATAAAATAAAATAACACAGACAAATTTAGGAAACAAAAATTATTAATATGTTTGGGTCATTACATTTTTAACCAATAAAAATAGGGAATAGATTAAAATTTATTTCTATTTAGAACTCATTTGTAACATCCTGTTACATTTTATCTGGTACTTCTTGAATCTTGTTTTCCCCTTTTTGTTTGGGTGAGTTTCAAGACTTTAGAAAATGGAGATATTTTTTCATGAAAATAATCTAAAGTTTAGTTATTTATGTTTTTTTTAATTAATATAGTATAATTATAAATGTGTTAAGGGTTTTAGAGGGTGAACATTTGGGTCTAGGGGAGTTTGAGGTTGTTGAGGTGTTTCTGCAGGCTAATGCTTCTAGGCACTGGATACAAAAATTGATTTTTTTCATAAATATTTTATTCACGATGTAAATTCTCTACTAGACACAAAATATGAAAATTGATTTTGAAAAAAATTATTTAGGCTATAAAGAATGAATTTACACCATAAATTTATAGACTGGGATTTTTAAATATAGGCAATGCCTTTTTTGGAATATGTGCCACAAGATATAGTAATGTCGTAATCCCTTGATTTATGATGTAAATAACTTATTCCCAATAAATTTTATTTTTGGAAGTCAACTAATTTCTTTATGATTTATACATTATCTCCTCCTGAGAACCCTAAGCATCCTCTCATGCACAGTGAGATATTTCTTTCCTTCTCGATGTCTCAGTTTGGCATTTGATCCTCAGTGAGTTTCCTCACTTGGTTTTCTTCCTCTCTCTCCACTATCCCTCTTTGTAACTGGTATAATATCATATTTTACAATGTAATTATAGTTTATCTTGATGTTTTGTGATCTATGATTTATTGTTGGTCTCCTTCACCTTCATTATTCATTGGTGTTTTCTCATAATGGCTATTGACATGATCTTTAATTAAATATATATGGTTTCATAATATTTTTCCCTACAATTAAAACTATAAATTTATTAATTTAATTTAAACAAGATTTTAAATGATTTAAAAACCCAAATTTTAGGTGATTTATGGATGGTTTTTAAAAATCCATGGAGATTGTGAAAAAAACCCAATTTAAACAGAATTGAAATTATTGGGTGGAATTCAGATTAATTAATTTATTGATTTGGGAAATTGTTTTGATTAAATGGTTTGATATTTATTATATTGAAGGATGATTTTAAAAGGCATGAATTTAAGAAAATCTATGATTTGGTTTTGAAATGAGAAAGGCATGTTGAAAATTGAAAGTGGGAAGTTGTATTTTGTAATGATATGAAATGATTTACTTTCCAATGATTTATTGATTGATTGACTGAAGCATATGTGATCCTAGGTTTTTAGTAGGTAATTAGGATAAGTAATGTAGGATATTACCCTTATAAATGGATTTATGATGAAAAAACTAACATCATCATACCACGACATGATTTTCCCCAATGGGCAGTTCAGTATCGACGACTTGAGTTATGGGATGTGTGCACACATTAAGATGAGATCGTGGATGAGTATTATGTGGATCCTTTTACTAAAAACTAACAAACCATAGGTCTTGATATATTTTGTTATTATATACCTAATTTGATGATTATATTCCATTTATTTATAAAACTTTTTTATTCATACCAACTTTTTTATATAAATGTTTCATATAAAATGTTTATTTAGGAATATTTTGATATATCTATCATATTTTTTAAATTGAAAGAATTTTATTCTTAAAATATATGAATGTAATGAAATGAATTATTTTATTTAAATTGAAATAATATTTGGTTTTATTTTTATATAATTTATTATAAAACACTTAGTGATACCCTACAAGGATTTATAGCTCACACCCTTCCTTCTCCTTGGTGTTTGTTGATCTTATTATGCTAGGTTAGAGAAAAGGAAAAGTTCCACTTAGAGGTGGTGGATGTTCTTGGTCTTTGAGACCTAAAGTGATGGATGTGACTAGTGGAGATGTGATCCCTTTTTTACATTGGTTTATGTTTGATCTTTATCTGGGAAAATTTTGTGTCTTTTAATGATGTATTGTTTGTGTATAGTTTTACCATTTTGATTATAGTACTTTATCCCAATGGATTGTTGAACATACTGACTTGTTATGTTTATCTTCTAATTTTTTTGTGGAATTTTTTTTCCTCACCATTATTTTATAATTCATGGTGCTAGTCACCAACCTGTGAGTATCAAGAATACCATTCGTCTCATGCGAGAGTCAGATCAGGTATCTGGTGACTAGGGTACCCAGGATGGTTCATGAAAAAGTGGTATTAAAGGTAAATTTTATGTATATTTCCTTAATGTTAGTATGTGGTTAGGTTTTCATGGTAGAAAAGAGGTTGAATTGATGGATTTTAGGAGGTTTTTATGAGAAAGTTTTTATCCATCTCTCATCATCATGAGCCTTAAGTCACCCAGGGTGTTTGGGAAAAATGTCTTAAGGAATGTTTTAATCAATTTTCTATACTTTTTCTACTTGATGGAATTAATATTACTGCAACTCTTATTTTAGTTGATGATTGGTGTGTCCTTATTGATGTTTTTAGTGTTGTCTATTAATGTTGTGTAGCATCATGCCTATAAGAATATGTTTGAATTGGATGCAAGAGGAAGATACTGGTGAACCAAAATAGGAAAAAACTTTGGTTTAACCAAATATTGTTGAGAGAGTAGTGTGTGATATCCATGATTTCAGACAAAAACCAACACCTATTACTATTCAGGATATAGTTTTAGAACCTCACAGTTATGAATTAGGAGATCATGATCAAGTGTTTCTCAATTAGAAACCACAATCATTCCATGTCTCAAATGATTCTCAATAGGTTGAGGATTGTTTGAAAAATATTGAGTTACTTTTTGAGTTCTTAGAAATGATTAATTTGATTAAGGTGAAGTGTGATACCTTAAACTTTAGGTGACTAGTAGGAGATGGAAGGATTAAATGGTGATAGAAAAGAATCATGAGTGAGTAGAGTGCAAATAATATAGAATTATGTTCACTAATCAGTTATATGCATATTTGATGGTATTAGTGTATTTCATGGAGTTTCTCAACCTCTAGTAGGTTGACATGACCACGAAACATTACACAAACTATTTTTCTTAGCTTGTTCAATTTTCCCCATATGTAGTGACTAATGATGAGATCAAGGCATGACGATTTTAGATGGATCTTTGTTCTAACATATGATCATAAGTTTTATTACTAAATATCACTTCTTATGATGATGTGTTGGATAGAGTGTTGATAGTTGATCTTAACCTAGTTGATGATATAGGGTTGATGGGAGATCTTTTTTCTCTAAACGGTAGTTTTTTTGTGTTACTTTAAAGGAAAGAAAAAGTTTTATGAGTCTCATGGTGGTTTAATATAGAAATCATCATTTAGAACTCCTGCAGTTCCTGGATGAGACCCTTTGACATTCTTATAATGTGGAAAGGTTGGGAATTCGAGACCGGTTTTCACTGAGGCACCCAAGATATGTAGTTCATGCGATCACTTATTCCATCTATAAAATTTATGCAAATTATTTTATCCTTAGTGTAGTGGTACAATATCATCAGTTCAAAAAATTATTATAGTGTATTCATATGTTTCAAGAATAATTGGGTTCTATACACATTCATCTAGAATGAATCTTCTTCATGCAGTGGATGAGTATCAAAAGGAAGCTTATGCTGGTCCAGTGATTGTGAGAGGCACCATAAAAATAGTTTATTCTTTAGTGACTAATTTATTTGATACTAGTTCATCTCACTCGTTTATATTGAAAATATTTTTGAATGTGTTGAATCTTTCTAAAATGATTCTATATTATGTGATGGATATCACTACATCCCTTTGAACAAAGAGAGAGTCAAGTCATTGGTTTCCTACTCACCTTTTCTCTTTAGCAGAGATCTAGATTACTTATAGTTTTCTATTTCTCAACATGAAACCTCTTTATGTCATTTTTGGGATGGATTATCTGATGCGGAGAGTGTCCTTCACTACACCTAATGGGGCATTTTGTGTCTTTTAGGGATAATGATACATGAGGTTGAGTAGAGTAGAACATTTTTTCTAGTTTTGGGTAGGTCAATATCATTTTTTTCTTTTGATATGTGGTGGGAATCTTTGAGTGTGATCTACACCCAAATTTCATTGAGTTTCTTGACATTTTCCTTCTAATTAATTTGGTTTTCCACAAGTAAGAGAGGTGGTGTTTTTATTTATCTAGTAGATGTTACTCATAAAATTACTATTACTTATTATTATATGGAAACAATAGAGATAAGAGAGTTTAAATATCAGTTGAATGATTAACTAGAGAAAAGTTTTATACACCCAAGTGTGTCACCTTGGGAAACACCTTTTCTCATTGTGAAGAAAGATAACTAGACACTTCACCTATGTATTTATTACCATAAACTCAATCAAGTTACAGTGAAGAACATGTATCTGTAATCATATATTGATGATCTATTTAAATAGATGAAAGGAGAAAAGTTGTTTTTGAATATTGATATTTGATTTGGTTATCACTAATTTAGAATAAAAGAGTTTTACATTTACAAGACAACCTTCAGGAGTAGGTATGTACATTATTAATATCTATTTATTCCATTTATTCTAACCAATTATCCTTAATTTTTTATGAATTTAATGAAATATATATTTCATGAGTACCTTGAACAATTCATGGTGGTATTTATAGATGAAATTTTAGCTTACTCTCAAGATGAGGAGGACCATGTTCATCATTTGAGAATAGTTTTGGAAGCCTTGAGAAATCATTGACTTTGCGAGAAGCATTCAAAATGTAATTTCTAGATTTGATAAGTGATGTTCTTGGGACATTTGGTATGGGAACGTGGTATTTTAGTTCATCCTAAGAAGGTGGAAGATGTTATGAAATGTGAGAAAACATTTAATGTTTTTGAGATTCATAGATTCTTGGATTTGAAAGGATATTACTATATATTAATCATATATTTCTCAAATTTGGATTATCTAGTGACCACTCTCACTCAAAAAGGAGTGAAGTTTATTTGGGATAAGAAATGTCAGAATTGTTTTGTTGAGATAAAATTTAGTTTTACTTCTGCATTGGTTTTGACTCTTCCAAAGGTCAGGTATGGCTATGTGGTATTCTGTGATGCATCAAGTTTGGGTTTGGGTTATGTCCTTATACAGGGTTATCACATGGTGGCCTTTGGTTCCAGACATATTAAGCCACACAAGAATAATTATCAATCCCATGATCCCAAACTCATAGCCATGATGCATGATTTCAAAAATTGATGACATTACCTTTTTGGAGAAAGGTTTACTATTTATTATGACCATAAAATATTAAGTTATATCTTCTCCCAAAAAGATATGAACCTCTAATAGAGGTGTTTGGTGGAGTACCTGTAGTCTTTTGATTTCAAAATTGCATAAACCTCTGATAATGAAAATGTCATTATTAAGGCCTTGATCATGAAACTTCTAACCCAGGCCATGAAGGAATCATCAGAATAGTGGAATATGATATCTCTCTTTGTTTATATTCATTTGAGAGTTTGGGAGAATGAGTCTGAGATTGTTTTGGAAAGAGTGATATTGACCTCCTCACTTCTTGAGATGATCATTTGGGAGTATGAGTTTAATGAATAATTCCATGGAGTTAGAGAATATCTTTATGATTGGGAGACCATTCATGAATGTTATTTATTTCAAAAGGCTAACCTATATTTCAAGAACCATCATGTGTAGCCTTTTCCTGTGATAATGTTTGTGATGGGTGAATACTATAGTTCCCAATGGGTTGTGCACCCTAGAACCACAAAAATGTTCTATGATATGAAGTGATGATTATAGTGGGTAGGTATGAAGTGGGACATCACTAATTTTTTTATCTCATTATTATAACTAAAAATAGGTCAAATTTGAGCACCAGAGACCTTTAGGTTTTATTTAGAATCTTCTAGTGAAAACTTAGAAGTGGGATTAAATTTATATGTAATTTTTGGTTGGGTTTCCACATAACCCTTAATGAAAAAATGAGATATGGTTTGTGATCTATAAGTTGACCAAATCATATCACTTTATAACCATTAAAGATACAACCAAAGTTAGGGACTTATATTTCTCTATATACAAGATATTTTCAAATTTCATTGAGTTTCATGCACTTAATGGTATAAAATATTTTAGGTGGTTTCAATTTATAATAGTATTTTTTATTATCACATATATCTGTATTTGGTTTTAGATTCATTTATTGATAATGATTTGGTTAATGATAATTTTCCTCCCTCCATTAGGTTCAAGTTTATATATAATATAATATATTCAGACTTAGTGGTGAACAACTTAGAGATCGTCAGTACGTGTGAGAGGAGTAGTGTATATTAGAAATTGTTTCGGAAAAATAAGACCCAATCAGGTATTTCCCAAGTCAATTTAGGGTATTTAATGCAACTCCCCAACCCATAGGAAGGAGATTATACCAATATAAGATCTTGGAAATTCTTACTCTCACCATCACCATTTGACCAAGGGAGTGAGTGGAAGCAATCATGGAATATCACTTTAATTAGATTAACAGAAGTGTATTAGATAATTTTGAAACAAGGATATCATTACAATTGGAAAACCAACCCCAACCTATCACACAATTCATATCACTATTTTCAATAACTTGATTTTTCATGTTTTTAATATTTTTCTTAATTGTTTTATTTTGTTTAATTCCTTTATTTTGTTTTAAAAATCAAACAATTTTAAAAAAATCCACATTTTCCCACTAATTAAAGGTAAAAACATGATTCCCATGTGCTCCACTCTAATGAAAACCTAGTTTGACCATTTTAATATATTTTATTTTATGAAATAATTGTTTTTTATACACCCTATGATATAAATGTGTCACAACTTTGTGACATTACCAAGTAGGTGGTTCCAATATTTTTTTTCAAATTTCAGAACTAGAAACAAAAATAGTAGCCCTTTCCCCTAGATCATGAAATTGAAATAACCTTGTTTAATAGACTTAGAAAACTTAATTTACAATTTTAATTTGAGTAAATTTATTTTAATATTTTTAGTAAAACTTAAAGTGTTCATTTTGAGCCTGTTATCATGGATGGAAATCTCAACCATACCCTAATAGACCTCTGTGTACTAAAATTCCTTAATAAAAATAATAAAATTTCCATACTAGAGTTACAAATTTATTTTTAGATGAAACCTAACATAACCATGTTTCTTCATAAATTTTTTGTCTTAGTAGGAGAAGGCCCAAACAAACATATTAAAGAGTTCACATATGACTTCTATACTTCCATACCCTAAGGAGTAGCTAAGGAGTAGGTAAAGTGGAGGACATTCACATTCCCATTGGAATGAGTTTCCAAAGAATGGTTGTATGACCTAAAACTAGGATATGTGAATGATTGCAATGAATTGGTGAGATGATCCATGAAAATATTATTTCCCACCACCAAGTTTCAATCCATGATAAAGGATATCTATGCTATCATGAAATCATCTGTAGAAACCCTTTATGTGTACTAGGAGAGATTTAAGAATCTATGTGCCAACGAACCATATCAGAATTTTAAGGAGAATCAATTTATTATTTTATGTAATCAAGGATTATTAGAAAATGAAAAAAAAACCTTTTATATGCATCATATAGAAGAAAATTTACGGACAAGTTATGAAAATAATCCAAGGGATTGATCGATAATATTTCACAAAACTCACAATAGTTCGGTATAAGAGGTGTTAAAACAGAAGGAAATCATGAGGTAATAACTTCTTATACATCACCTTTATTGGAAAATAAGGTTGATGATCTAACCATTTTAGTGGTACAAATAGATTTGAAATACGTGAGTGAACAACAAGCACCAACTAAGGTATATGGTTTATTCTCATCACATGATCACTTCATTTACTAGTGTGGTGAATTAAAGGGAATGGAAATTTGTGTATAATCCTTTAATCCAAGTAATTAAAAAAATAATATAGAGATCCTAATCAATTCCAACATGGATTTATCAATCTTAAGACTTATTCCATACACCCTTATCAAAATCGATTCCAAAGACAACCCCCATTCCAGCATCAACTCCAAAACCCACCACTATTTTAGAAAAATAAATATTATAACCAGCATTCCTAACATCAACCACCTAATTTATAGAGACCATATGAAAAACCATCCTCTAGTGAACAACCTATTATTCATTATCAATGGTATTAAACTGAGTTTGAGTGATTTAAATACATTGTAAAATATTATTCCAACAAGTTAGATAGTCTCATAGACTTCATAAAAAAATATAGGGAAAATACCTTACTAGATGATCCCATATCCAAAGGAAAATTTCATTATGATAACAACAAGAAGTGGAAAATAACTCTCACCACTAGGAACCCATGAGACTAAAACAAGACCACCTATGCTGAGGGAGAATGAAGTTTAGAATTCTAAAAATTATGTAAAAATGCACCAAGAAGAAGAATAGAAAGAGGGGATAAGGATAGGATGAAGAGAAATAGACAAGAAACAAAATTAAGAAGAAAAAAATGAAAAAAATACTTACCACCACCATTTCTATCGAGTATTATTGAATCAAATAGATTTTAGAAATAAGTTCTTCAAAAAGAAATTAAAGAAACCTTCTAAAAGTGGAAATTAATATCCCCCTTCTTGAAGAACTCAAATAAATTAAAAATTATGCTAAAATTTTGATGTATATTTTCAACAATAATAGGATATATCAATGTAATGATAGGATCGACTTGTTAAGAATTTTCTCATCCCTTGTCACACCATAGTTTCAAACCAAATTCCATGATCTCGAGATGTTTTCCCTTACATGAACCATTAGATATTTAAATTTATCCAATTATTTATGTGATATAGGTTCTTAAATTAATGTATTTATTCACTTATTATATACTTATTTGTAAATAGGAGACTTGAAGCCCGCCTGAGTGGGGGTCCATCTTGAAAATAGATCCATAGTTTTCCCAGTAGGAGTTCTGGGGGATGTCCTTTTGAAATTCAAATATGTATTATTCTCAGATGACTTCTATGTGATGAATATGGAAGAAGATAAGATCCTGTCACACTCACCCATAATTTATAGTGATAAATTTCTTAAATACAACCATAACCATCATCAATGTCCATAAAGGGACACTCAATATAGATTTTAGAGAAAGTACTATCCACTTAAATATTTTTGTCTCCATGAGGAACCCATCAGATGATCACTCAATCTTTTAACTCTACTATTAATTTGGTATTGAACCCATTGACGATTCAGATATTTTTCATGAATTATTATCCTTAGGATATATTTTTTTGATTAAAAATAACAATGAACATGTGAGTTCTAAAAACACTGTAGATTCCGATTTCATGTGGGAAGAAGATGTAAAATACATTTTATTTGAATATTTTTTAAAAGATGAAGAATATGATATGATTTATTGTGTGCATGAGGTCCAACCAATAGAAGTGGGGAACCATAATTTAATTTATCCGTTGATCAACCCCTAAATCTGGAATTAAATCCACTCCCTACTGAATTGAAATATGTCAACCTCATGGATGGAGAGAAAATACCAGTGATAATTGCTAATCATCTATCTAAACCCGAAAAATGATCTTTGATTTATATTTTTATATATAATTTCCAATCATTAGGGTGAATCTTGGGTCATATCCTAGGAATAAAACCAAAAATATGATCCCATAGAATTATTCATAAGGGAGATTCCAAACCTACTAGATAGCCCCAAAGGAGCCTAAATACCAACTTGATAGAGGTTGTAAAGATGGATATCAAGATGATCTTGGAATCATGGATCATCTATCCCATTTCAGATTCACAATGGGTTATCCCCATTCATGTAGTTATAGAAAAAATATCCAAACTACTGTGAGGAAAAAAATAATGAATTAATCTATGGGAGAATTCAAAATAGCTAGTGAGTATGCATAGATTTTAGGTAGTTGAATTGTTTCACTTGGAAATATCATTTCCCCATCCCCTTAAATGACCATATATTAGATATATTTGTAGGGAGAACTCATTATTTCTTTTTTGATGAATTTTCTAGTTATTTTTAGGTACCTATTTCTCTTGAGGATCAAGAGATGAATTCCTTTACATTCCTCTTTGGAACTTTTTCATATAAAATAATTCAATTTAGAGTATGTAATGATCTAGGTACATTTTATAGGTTCATGTTAAGTATATTTTCTGATAACATTGAATATTTTTTTGAATTGTTCATGGATTATTTCATTTTTTTGAAATTCTTTTTATAATTATTTTAAAATTTTGGAGAAAGCTTTAAAATCATGCATTGAAAAGAATATTATTTAAAATTTTGAAAAGTTTCATTTAATGGTTGAGAGAGGAATTTTAATTTTTCATGTCATTTCACAGAAAGGCGTTTAAATGGATAAATTAAAAATTTAAGTGATAAATTCATTTCCTTTCCCAACATGTGTGAAACATGTTAGATTATTTTTAGGAGATAAAGGATTCTACATGAGGTTTATCAAATATTTTAGTAATAATTCTTTCCCTATATCTAGATTACTTTTAAAATATACAAATTTTGATTTCAATGGTGTATGTAAGAAAGCCTTTGATGTGTTGAAGATGAGATTGATTATACCACAACTGATACAACAGCCAAATTGGGAATAACCATTCAATATACTTTATAATTATACCAACGATATAGCTGGAGAAATCATTTCTCAGCGAATTATGATTGATCCAAAATTAATTTACTATTCCACAAGATCCTTAGATGTTTCCCAATTCAATTAAAAAATTGTATAAAAATATTTTTGAGGAGTTTTATTTTCTTTAGAAATATTTAGATTATATATTCTTAGAATTAAATTCATTTTATTTTCTGATCATATAGTCCTTAGGTACTTGATGAAGAATAATGAAGCTAAACTAATGCTATTAGAATAGATTTTAATACTAAAGGAGTTAAAAATAATAATCAAATACATTATGGGAGCTAATAGATAAGTGTTTGATCACCTAATCATACTTACAAACACTTATGAAGCTGAAATCCCATAAAAAGAACCACTGAATGATTACTTTCTAGGAGAGTATTTTTATTGATTGATGGAGAAGTGACTTGGTATGCAGACATGGTCCATTATTTGGTAACATATCAGGTCAAATATCAATTAAATTCCCACAAAATTCAAGAACTAAAATTTTAATATAGATATTACATTTGGTAAGATCCATTTCTTTAACATATTTTCAATGATCAAGTGATAAGAATATGTTTTCCAGAAAGTGAAAAAAGATTATGTGTTTAATTCGTTTCACACTTTATCTTTTAAGGAAACTTTGGACCTTAAAGTAATGTAAGTAAGGTTTTAGAATCTTGAATTTATGTGATCACCCTTTTTAAAGATGCTCATAAATTTTACAAAAGGAGTGATAAATCTTAGCTTTCTATAAATATTTCATAGAGACATGAAATTCCAGAAGGAAAAATAATTTTTGTGAGATTTTTTAATTATAGCGGATAGATTTTATGAGCCATGAAAGCCAAACATTTTTTTGTGAGATTTTTGAATTATAGGGGATTGATAATATGGGTAGTTTCCCAATATTAATTTGAAATTATTACATCTTTATTTTAGTTGATTATGTTTCAAAATGGGTAGAAGAATAATCCACTAGGAATGATGATGAAAAAGATGTTTGTGATTTTTTCAAGGCTAACATATTCTCTAGGTTTGGAGTGCCTAATTCCATAATAAGTGATCAAGGGACTAAATTTTTCATATTTTAATATATTATTTTCTAAAAAAGTATGAGGTGGTTCATTAAACATCAACTCCCTATCATCCAAAAACTAATGGTCAAGCTAAAGTGTCAAATAGGGAAATCAATGGAATTTTGGAAAATATTGTTAAGATGGAAAATAAGGATTAGAGATAATGGTTGGAAGAAACATTATGGGAATAAAAGGTGTACTTATAATATATAATTAATATGCATCCATATAGGTTTATTTATGGGAAAATATTTAACCTACTTGTGGAATTGAAATATAAGGTGCACTAGGATATAAGAAAGATGAATTGGAACCTTAAAAGCACTGGAAAAGTGAGAATATTGATGTTGTAGGAGATGGTGGAAATTAGAAGGTAATATTTTGAAAAGTAAAATATTTAAAAATATATAAAAAGAGTGTATCATGAATAGATGATCCAATATAAATAATTCCATCCTAGAGACACAATTCAATTATTCAACTCAAGACTCAAGCTGATTCCAGGTAAATTTCATTCTAGATGGAAAGTTCTATTTATTGTAACTCATGTATATAATTATTGTACTATGAAGATTATGAAGGATGGATAATAGGAGAAATTTACTATTAATGGACACCGGTTGAAGAAATTCTGTGGGACAAGACCATTAGAGATAGTGGGGGAGATCAAACTCTTCCAACCTGTTTATCAATAAAATACAACAAGTTATACTTCTCTTTTACACATTATTTCTTACTGTGATTAAATTTAAACTAAGATTAAAAGTAAAATTTACTTTAATTCATTGTGTACACTAAATTATTTAAGTGTGGGGGAGGTACCATTGTAGTTCTGTATTTTCATTTTTTTGTTTGTTTTTCTACTTTTTCAAAAAACAATATTGTGTGTTTTTCAAATATTCGTGTGTTTCTTTATAAAATTTTATTTGTTTTTGAAACCTAAGAGCTCAAATGATTATATTATCTATTTTTTAAACCCATGTAAATGAGTGAAACAATTTATCCCATGAAACTGAGCTTAAATGAATTCTAAAAATGACTTTTGTTGAAGGTAAAAACTTCTGGAATTTCATAAACATTCCTTTTTTTTGGAATCACATGCAACATATCACTATCTTTATCTTTTGAATAACTTTCCTATGAGTCTTATGAAACATTACTTTCATTTCTATAAATTCACCTCACTTATTGAGATAACCAAACCATGCTTGATTTAACCATAATTTGATGCATTCGAGTCAAAATGTGTGGTTTTGAGGTACTTTTGTTATAAATGATTAAGGCATTTATTTGGTTTTAAAGCCCCATTTTAAAGAGAATCATTTTTATTTTATCCTTAATTGTACATTTAATCCTTTTAGACTTTATAATACTAAAAAAGAACTATTAGGTTATCCACATTAAAATCTGATTTTTCCAATCCAACCTGCTCTTAATGTGAAATTGCATGATCTATTTAAAATTAAGTGTGGGGGGGATATATTGTGTTTTTCTACCTCATTTGGTGATATTTTTGTTGGAAAATAAAAATTTTAAGAGATAATTTTTCTACTAAAAAATTTATTCTATTGAAATATGTTCCTTTCTGGAGAATCGAAAGGTGAAAGAAAGGTGGGCATATATAAATATTTCAAGAAGAAAAATGAGGAAAAGAGTAATGTAATTTTTTATGATTAAATTTTGATGGTGTGGGATGTTTGTGATATTTTAAAAGATTATCATATATTATTTTTAAAAAAGGGTAGTGAGAAGAAGACCATACTTGAGTAAAAATTGGAATCATGCAATTTGGGTTCAAAAAGAGAGAAATACTCATTATTCAGCCTCAAAATTTTGGACATATAAATCTGTCACGACCCGCCCTCGGGGTCCGTGCCGTGACTACCCCAAGCCCGCCTTCCATAGGCCAGGGGCTGGCGACTAGCACCAAGGCGTAAATCCCGGTAAAAAGGGAAGGCATTGCCTTTGAAAAGTAAACAAACACCACAGAGTAAGCAAGCGGAAAGTAAACACTAAACAAAAGCAGAGTACAACTGAAAGTGCGGAAAAGTAAATGGGCCAGTATACAAACCCAAACTGAAAGTAAAGTACAACTCGAAAGGGAAAACAACAACTGAAAAGTAAAAGCCGCAACTCCGAGCTGTCCACTGGAAATCCCACCTGAAGGGTGGGTACAGATAGCTCCTCTGCTCCACGGGTCCCGCCGTCCGCTCCGAGCACGTTCCGCCCAGTGGTCCACCTCCGGGTACCGTCCCGCTCTGCAAGCCTCAGCTAAGGTCAACGCTGTCCGTCGTCTGCAACCATCACAACGTAGTGCGGGCAAAGCCTGTGCAGGGGTGAGTATAAGCTACTCAGTAGGGACCCCGAGACCCCTGAAGGTCTCTCAAATCCACAAAGGATAAACCACGAAGAAAGGTACAATCACGAAGTAACAACCGACACTGCTTAGGTATATGCCCATACATATACCTAAGTCATCAATTTCAAATACGCTCCAACCTCCGAGCCCAAGTACAACTCAGTCCACACAGGAAAGTAAACGTATTCCACACAGGAAAGCAAAATGTAATCCACACAGGATTGCACAACACAATCCACATAGGAAAGCAACAGATTCAGCTCACACAGGTATACTTCTTCAAAGGACGATAAAGATGATCTCTGATCCATCTAAGTCGTCGGACCCACGAAGGATCGATAGGTAACTAACCCCCGCAAAGACCCACACAGGATCGGGCCCACACAGGACCTGTAGGCGCTGGTTCACACAGGACCGCTGAGCGCAAGGACCCACACAGGATCAGACCCACACAGGATCGGGCCCACATAGGACCTGTAGCACTGATCCACGTAGGATCGCTGAGTGCTGTAGTCGTCGTCGTCGAATCCACACAGGATCTCTGTACTGTCATCGTCGCAGTCACAGTAGCAGTAGTAGCAGTAGTAGTCACAGTAACAGTCGCAGCCAGCACTAGGGTTCCCGCACACAGCAAGCTCGTTCGGAGGGTCCGCTCCACGAGCCGAGAGGCTGATACATCAACTGTCACAAAGTCCAGAGTTGATGTATCCAAAAGTTCCGTATCGTCAACAGGAACTCAACGCAACAGACGGCGCGTCGATCGGACGCCCGGTCTGAGAGTTATTGGCATTTTCGTCCCCGGGGCCCGGTTGGTTTTTAAGGCAAAACCAACCCGATCGAACTCCACCTGCGTCCAAACCTCGGGCGGAGTATGCCAAAAGATCCGTCTCACTAAGAGGAACACAACACAGCTGATGGCACGTCAATCGGACGTTCGTAGCTCAAGATATGAGCGTTTCCGCTCCGAAGGCCCGGTTGGTTTCGTGAACGAACCGACCCGGCCGAACTCAAGTAATCCGAAACCTTGAGTGCGATATACCGAAATGACCGTCTCGATCCAAGGATCGCGTTTCCGCAGACGGTTCGTCGATCGGAGGTCCGTGGCTCAAGTTATGGCCAAAAGACCGAAACTGCTTCGAAACGGGGGGGGGGGTCCGGGTCCGGGTCGACCCGGCCCGACCGCCCTGGGTCGGCCCGAACCGGGTCGACCCGACCCGGGTCCGACCCGGCCCGGCCGGCGCGGCGGTGCGGAGGCCGTGGCGGCCTGGCGCCGCACGGAGGCTGCACGCGGGGGGGGGGGGGGGGGGGGGGCAAAGCCCCCCGCTGTTTGGGCTGGCGGCGCGGCTAATTGCCGCGCCCTTTGCAGAAAAAACGGCCCCCACGTGGGGGCCGGCTTGGAGAAAAACCGGGGGGCTGCTGCCCCCCCCCCCCCTTCATGGAAACCGCCCCCCTCTTTATGAGGGGGGTTTTTATGTGCTGGACGGGGGATTAATTTCCCCCGGTTTTGACCATCCGGCCGGCCAGCTGGCCGGCCGGTTTTCTCCAATGGGACCGGAAGAATCCGGTCCCCTCTTCGGCTTCCGACGCCGGCGGCTCGGCCGCCGGTCTTCTCTTTCCGCCGCGGCCCGGAACCGGCCGCGGTGTTCGTCGTCCAGCGCGGTGCGACGACACCGCGCCCCTCCGCCGCACCTTGATTTTCCTCAACGCGGCGCGACGGCGTCGCGTTCTTGATGATCCTTCCATGGCGCGGCGCGACGACGTCGTGTAATAAGTATTGGGCGAATATCCGCGTGGTGCGACGGCACCATGCCTCCTTGATTCACCCGCAATATTAAACACCAAGAACGAAGGAGGGTTTCGGCCGTGTTCATGCGGTCCGGCCCCCTCACGTTAAAACACAACTTAAATCCTTCGTTAATCATGCATGAACCATGAGCAAGGATAAATAATTAAATAATAATCAACAACCCCTACCTCGGGTATAGGTTCGTAGATTTGACAACATTCCGCGGAAGACAACGTCGCGGAGGTCGGGCGTCGCGGTCGTCGTTCGTCAAATCTGATGACGAAGGGGTGCGTCCGATGTGATACGTCGTTGGCGAAACTTCGTATGCCGACGAAGGGAATCCGAGGAGGAAGCGGCGTTCCCTCTCGTTGACACGGAAGACGAAGAAGAGCGGAGCGGCGTTCTTCGTCGGAACTTGAGCGTTCTTCATCAAGTTCGAAGGTTCTTCGTGTTCTTCGTCAGAGTTGAAGAAGAAGAAGAAAAGCTCCCAAAAGCTCTCAAGGTGGCCAAAGTGTTCTAACCCAACCAAATAAAATAAGAGCTTCTTTTATTTACAAACCTAACAAAAGAATTTCAAAGGTTTGAATTTCAAAAAGATCAACTCCAAAATTAAATAACTCAAGTCATTAAAGAGGGGTTAAGGGAGTTGGGAGAAGATGAAAGGTTGGGAGCTTCGTGTGGGCCCCACCACACTTAATCCTCCCAAGGGAGGTTAAGTGGATGTGGGTCCCACTTCCAACCCCCTTTGGTAGGATTTATCAAGTTAAAATAAAATTTGTTCTTCACAAATTTTATTTATCTTAAACTAAAAACCCAAAAACTAACTTTCAACCCGCAACAAACGCAACTTCCGAAAAGGTCTCTTTAAGAGAATATCGGTGCTGCGAGTTCATCGGTGCCCTCAGATTTCAATTCCGAGCACCAGATCAAAAGCTAGGAATTCCCGCTTGTTCGTTCACTGAACGTACCCGAGCCAAACTTCGGAAAATGATTCCGGGCACTCCGGGCCTCGGAATCAGGTGCCGTCAGAAACCGCGCTCTTGTAAAATTCTAAAGAAAATTAAGAAAAAATTTCCATTGAATTTTACGGGTCTTTACATTACTCCCACCTCAGGGCTTTACGTCCCCGTAAAGATACATCCAAAACTAGGGAAACAAATGAGGGTACTGAGCACGCATCTGAGCCTCCCGCTCCCATGTGCTCTCCTGGAGATTCCCGTGCTGCCATCTGATGCGCACAAGAGGAATCGATCGCCCACGTAGGACCCGCTCCTGTCGATCCTCTATCTCCACCGGAACCTCCGTAAAAGTCGCCCCATCGTCAACGTCAAGATCCCCATGGTCAATGATGTGCGTCGGGTCGTGTACGTATCTCCTCAGCTGAGACACGTGGAAGACTTCGTGCACCCGGTGCAACTGAGGTGGTAGAGCCAGGCGATAAGCCACCTCACCAACCCTGCTGAGGACCTGGAAGGGTCCGATGAAGCGCGGAGATAACTTGCCGCCTCGGCCAAATCTCCGAATACCACGTCGAGGTGAGACCCGCAAGAAGACGTGGTCGCCATCCTCGAACTCCAGTGGCCTCCACCTCCTGTCAGCATATGACTTCTGCCGGCTTTGTGCTGTCCTCATCCGCTCCTGGATGACCTGGACCTTCTCTGTCGTGGCCTGGACCATCTCCGGTCCCACTAGTGCTGACTCCCCAGGGTCTGTCCAGCACAAAGGAGATCTACAAGGTCGGCCGTACAACTCCTCGTACGGTGCCATCCCGATAGTGGAGTGGTAGCTGTTGTTGTACGCAAACTCCACCAAAGGTAGGTGGTCCTCCCAGCTACGACCAAAGTCGAGGACACATGCGCGGAGCATGTCCTCGAGAGTCTGAATGGTCCTCTCCGTCTGACCATCCGTCTGAGGGTGAAAGGCTGTGCTCAGACGTAGCTGCGTCCCGAACGCCTCCTGTAACCCCTTCCAAAGCCGGGAAGTAAAGTGAGCATCTCGATCGGAGACGATAGATGATGGCACGTCGTGGAGCCACACAATCTCCTGAACGTAGAGACGTCCCAAGCTCTCTACTAAGCCCTGCTCTCTGATGGGTAAGAAATGTGCCGACTTGGTGAGTCGGTCAACAATCACCCAGATGGAATCGTGACCACTGGAAGTGCGTGGAAGTCCAGTCACGAAGTCCATAGATATGCCGTCCCACTTCCATTCCGGAACCTCTAAGGGCTGTACCAAGCCTGCTGGTACCTGATGCTCTGCCTTCACCTGCTGGCAGGTGAGGCATCGAGAAACGAACTCTTCTACAGCCTTCTTCATGCCCGGCCACCAGTGCTGTCGTCTGAGGTCCTAGTACATCTTTGCCACTCCAGGATGCACCGCCAAAGGAGAAGTGTGAAACTCTCTCAGCACTTCCTCTCGCAAAGCGACTGGTACCATGGTACGTCCTCTGAAAAGGATGTCGTGCTCTGCTCCAAGGGAGAAACCATCAGGTGCTTGTCCCGAGGATATCTGTGCACGCCGTGTCTCACTGTCAGCGTCCTCACGCTGTGCCTCCCTGATCCGCTGCAGTAGTGGAGGGGTGACTGTGAGAGACTAAAGGAAGGCTGCTCCATCTCTATCCATGAAGGATATCTGCAAAGAGGCTAGCTGCTCCGTCGCCTCCTCAAGTAGCTGAATGCTCGTCCTCCTGCTAAGGGCATCGGCTACTATGTTCCCCTTCCCAGGAGTATAGACTATCTCAAAGTCATAGTCCTGGAGGAACTCGAGCCATCGCCGCTGTCTCAGGTTCAGGTCCTTCTGAGAGAAGATATACCTGAGACTCTGATGATCAGAAAAGACTTTAAAGCGCTCGCCCATCAGATAGTGTCGCCATGTCTTCAGAGCGAAGACCACTGCTGCTAACTCTAGGTCATGGGTAGCGTAGTTCTGCTCATGCAGCCTCAACTGACGTGATCCATAGGCGATCACTGCCCGCTCCTGCATCAGAACACATCCGAGTCCGGTCCCTGATGCATCGCAGTAGACTACGTACCCTACTCCCTCCTCAGGCAACCTCAAGATAGGTGCGCAGGTCAATCTCTGTCTCAGCTCCTGGAAGCTCTGCTGACATCTGTCTGACCATACGAAGGGTTTCCCCTTCTTCGTCAAAGCTGTGAGTGATGCCGCAACTCTAGAGAAGTCTGGCACGAATCTCCGATAGTATCCAGCTAGTCCCAAGAAACTCCGAACCTCAGTCACGCTCCTGGGTGGCTCCCAAGCTAACACAGCCTCAATCTTCGCGGGATCCACTGCAACTCCCGCCTCAGAGATAACGTGTCCCAAGAAGTGGACCTCACGTATCTAGAACTGGCACTTCGAGAGCTTACCATAAAGATGGTGCTCTCGGAGTGTGTCTAGTACAACTCGCAAGTGATAGGCATGCTCCTCCTCTGTCGTAGAGTAAATCAGAATGTCGTCGATGAAGACCACGACAAACCGATCGAGGTATGGCTGAAAGATCCTGTTCATGAGAGCCATGAACACTGCTGGAGCATTGGTTACACCGAAAGGCATAACCAAGAACTCATAGTGGCCATACCGACATCTGAAGGCTGTCTTCTGCACATCCTCGTCTCTGAATACTGAGCTGATGATAGCCTGACCTGAGATCTATCTTCGAGAAACACCGTGCTCCCTTGAGCTGATCAAAGAGGTCATCAATCCTCGGTAGCGGATACTTGTTCCTCACTGTCACCTGGTTCAGGCGACGATAGTCAACACAAAGTCACAAGCTCCCGTCCGCCTTCTTGGCGAACAAAATCGGGGAAGCCCAGGGTGAAACACTGGGTCGGATGAACCCCTTGCCCTGCAAGTCCTCCAACTGTACCCGTAGCTCTCGAAGCTCGGCGGGGGCCATCCGATATGCTGGAGTGGATATCGGGGCTATCCCGGGGTACAAGTCAATATAAAAGTCTACCTCTCTGTGAGGAGGTAGCCCTGGAACGTCATCGGGAAAAACGTCCGCAAACTGATCCACCACTGCAGGAAAACCAGGACTCCGCACGTCAACTGATCCAAGGATAAGACTAGCCAACTGATGAGTGATGGGATGTCCTATCCTCCACGGAAGTCCATCCTGTGCTGCTAAGGCTCCCTTCTCGCCGGTGAAGGTGAACCTGCTCCCGTCGGTGCGTACACATCGCACCTTGCGCCTAAAACAGTCAATCTGTGCATGGACCATAGACAACCAATCCATGCCCAAGATGACGTCGTAAGGCCTCGAAGCTGCTACAAGAAGATCCCAGCCGAAGCTCTCGCCTCCTAGAGTAAGCTCACACTGCCGGCACCAGTGTGTAATCGTCGAGTCTGCTCCCGTAGGAGTCTCTAGCCGTAAGGATCGAGCCAACGGCTCTGTCGGAATCTCCGAGCTCCGAACAAGGGCAACGGCTATGAAAGAGTGACTCGCTCCTGTGTCTATAAGAACTGCAGAAAGGGTGGAGTAGACACAGATAGTACCTCGAATCATCTCGGGTGCGCCGTGGTCGTAGGCCTCTGCTGCCTGGAGCTGTGCCTGTCGCTGCCCGCCAGCTCCCTGTGGTCGGGGTGGACCTCCTGGTGGTGGTGGTGGCAGAGCCTCAAAGCGTCGCCCACCACCGGCTGCTCGTCCAGCTCCTCTTCCTCGTCCGCCTCCTCCCTGTGGACCGCCACGGTCGACCCTCTGCCTCTGCCTCGGTGGTCCATCAACTGACTGCTGCTCCTCAGCACGGCGGGTCGGGCAGTCACGAGCCATGTGGCCCTGCCCGCCGCACGAGTAGCACTGCCTGCCTCTCGAAAGACTGGCTCCGCGCTGTGTGCCCCGCACTGCTGAGCCAGTGTCCTGAGGTCGTCTGCCCGAAGGTCTAGTCTGTCTGGACCCCTGAGTCATCCGTCGACTGCCTGCTGCAGATGACTCTACCACGTGCCGCCCTGTGGTGGGTCGCTGTGCTGGTGTAGACTCAGCAATGAAGCTCTCGATCAGAAGGGCCCGCTCCAGTACTCCTGTCTGAGTCGGTATGCTGAGGGAAATCAGCGATGCCCTGATCTCGTGTCTCAAACCCTGCTCGAAGGTCTGGGCCCGTAAGAATGGGTCCTGTACCATGTCGGTCGAGTAGCGTGAGAGATCGGTAAATCTCGCCGAGTACTGAGCGACCGTCATGCTGCCCTGCCGCAGCTGTAGAAGCTCCTGGATACGCACCGCACGAAGGGTGGCTGGGACGAACTCCGAGCAGAAGAGGCTCTCAAAGTCCGTCCAAAGTAGAGATGCCTCATCGTGCACCCGGAGCATCAAGCTCCACCATCGTCCTGCTGCTGCATGTAGTAGGCTCGCAGCGAGGATCACCATGAGGTCTGCTGGTGTCCTCACTAGCCTAAACACTCGTACCACTGCCTCCAGCCAGTCCTCTGCTGCCTGGGGATCCGTCTCCCCGCGAAACCTAGGTGGTCGCTGGCGCTGAAACTCATGCAGTGCGCTGAGGCGACGTGCATCGTCAGCGGCTGCTGCTGGAAGCATCGGGGGCTCGGCGGGTAGAGCTACCGCTGGTGCCACTGCTGACAAAGGGCCCTGCACCGAGGCCTCGTCGCTCGGTGGGCTGTCGTCACGCTCAACTCTCGGAACCCTAGCTGGCTGCCGTCGTGGGGCCATCCTGAAAAGGAAACAGGTGCGCCACGGTCAGAACAGTATACCTGGTGAGCTGAAATAAGTAATCACAAAGAAAACTTTGAAACACACACGCAATCAATGTTTTCGTGCATTAAGTCGGAAATCAGAAGTCAGGGTCCTGGTGTACGGATACGTCGACCGCCGCACCAACACTGGACTCCCTGGACTGATAACCACACTCAATACGCTAAACATTATTTCTTCACATAGAAAAGATCAGAGTTCGCGGTAGAACCGAACTCCTCTGATACCAATTTGTCACGACCCGCCCTCGGGGTCCGTGCCGTGACTACCCCAAGCCCGCCTTCCATAGGCCAGGGGCTGGCGACTAGCACCAAGGCGTAAATCCCGGTAAAAAGGGAAGGCATTGCCTTTGAAAAGTAAACAAACACCACAGAGTAAGCAAGCGGAAAGTAAACACTAAACAAAAGCAGAGTACAACTGAAAGTGCGGAAAAGTAAATGGGCCAGTATACCAACCCAAACTGAAAGTAAAGTACAACTCGAAAGGGAAAACAGCAACTGAAAAGTAAAAGCCGCAACTCCGAGCTGTCCACTGGAAATCCCACCTGAAGGGTGGGTACAGATAGCTCCTCTGCTCCACGGGTCCCGCCGTCCGCTCCGAGCACGTTCCGCCCGGTGGTCCACCTCCGGGTACCGTCCCGCTCTGCAAGCCTCAGCTAAGGTCAACGCTGTCCGTCGTCTGCAACCAACACAACGTAGTGCGGGCAAAGCCCGTGCAGGGGTGAGTATAAGCTACTTAGTAGGGACCCCGAGACCCCTGAAGGTCTCTCAAATCCACAAAGGATAAACCACGAAGAAAGGTACAATCACGAAGTAACAACCGACACTGCATAGGTATATGCCCATACATATACCTAAGTCATCAATTTCAAATACGCTCCAACCTCCGAGCCCAAGTACAACTCAGTCCACACAGGAAAGCAAAACGTAATCCACACAGGATTGCACAACACAATCCACATAGGAAAGCAACAGATTCAGCTCACACAGGTATACTTCTTCAAAGGACGATAAAGATGATCTCTGATCCATCTAAGTCGTCGGACCCACGAAGGATCGATAGGTAACTAACCCCCGCAAAGACCCACACAGGATCGGGCCTACACAGGACCTGTAGGCGCTGGTTCACACAGGACCGCTGAGCGCAAGGAACCACACAGGATCGGACCCACACAGGATCGGGCCCACATAGGACCTGTAGCACTGATCCATGTAGGATCGCTGAGTGCTGTAGTCGTCGTCGTCGAATCCACACAGGATCTCTGTACTGTCGTCGTCGCAGTCACAGTAGCAGTAGTAGTCACAGTAACAGTCGCAGCCAGCACTAGGGTTCCCGCACACAGCAAGCTCGTTCGGAGGGTCCGCTCCACGAGCTGAGAGGCTGATACATCAACTGTCACAAAGTCCAGAGTTGATGTATCCAAAAGTTCCGTATCGTCAACAGGAACTCAACGCAACAGACGGCGCGTCGATCGGACGCCCGGTCTGAGAGTTATTGGCATTTTCGTCCCCGGGGCCCGGTTGGTTTTTAAGGCAAAACCAACCCGACCGAACTCCACCTGCGTCCAAACCTCGGGCGGAGTATGCTAAAAGATCCGTCTCACTAAGAGGAACACAACACAGCTGACGGCACGTCAATCGGACGTTCGTAGCTCAAGATATGAGCGTTTCCGCTCCGAAGGCCCGGTAGGTTTCGTGAACGAACCGACCCGGCCGAACTCAAGTAATCCGAAACCTTGAGTGCGATATACCGAAATGACCGTCTCGATCCAAGGATCGCGTTGCCGCAGACGGTTCGTCGATCGGAGGTCCGTGGCTCAAGTTATGGCCAAAAGACCGAAACTGCTTCGAAACGGGGGGGTCCGGGTCCGGGTCGACCCGAACCGTGTCGACCTGACCCGGGTCCGACCCGGCCCGGCCGGCCGGCGGCGCGGCGTCCTGGCGCCGCACGAAGGCTGCACGCGGGGGGGCAAAGCCCCCCGCTGTTTGGGCTGGCGGCGCGGCTAATTGCCGCGCCCTTTGCAGAAAAACGGCCCCCACGTGGGGGCCGGCTTGGAGAAAAACCGGGGGGCTGCTGCCCCCCCCCCCCTTCATGGAAACCGCCCCCCTCTTTATGAGGGGGGTTTTTATGTGCTGGCCGGGGGATTAATTTCCCCCGGTTTTGACCATCCGGCCGGCCAGCTGGCCGGCCGGTTTTCTCCAACGGGACCGGAAGAATCCGGTCCCCTCTTCGGCTTCCGACGCCAGCGGCTCGGCCGCCGGTCTTCTCTTTCCACCGCGGCCCAGAACCGGCCACGGTGTTCGTCGTCTAGCGCGGAGCGACGGCACCGCGCCCCTCCGCCGCACCTTGATTTTCCTCAACACGGCGTGACGGCGTCGCGTTCTTGATGATCCTTCCATGGTGCGGCGCGACGGCGTCGTGTAATAAGAATTGGGCGAATATCCGCGTGGTGCGACGGCACCACGCCTCCTTGATTCACCCGCAAAATTAAACACCAAGAACGAAGGAGGGTTTCTGCCGTGTTCATGCGGTCCGGCCCCCTCACGTTAAAACACAACTTAAATCCATCGTTAATCATGCATGAACCACGAGCAAGGATAAATAATTAAATAATAATCAACAACCCCTACCTCGGGTATAGGTTCGTAGATTTGACAACGTTCCGCGGAAGACAACGTCGCAGAGGTCGGGCGTCGCGGTCGTCGTTCGTCAAATCCGATGACGAAGGGGTGTGTCCGATGTGATACGTCGTTGGAGAAACTTCGTATGCCGACGAAGGGAATCCGAGGAGGAAGCGGCGTTCCCTCTCGTTGACATGGAAGACGAAGAAGAGCGGAGCGGCGTTCTTCGTTGGAACTTGAGCGTTCTTCGTCAAGTTCGAAGGTTCTTCGTGTTCTTCGTCAGAGTTGAAGAAGAAGAAGAAAAGCTCCCAAAAGCTCTCAAGGTGGCCAAAGTGTTCTAACCCAACCAAATAAAATAAGAGCTTCTTTTATTTACAAACCTAACAAAAGAATTTCAAAGGTTTGAATTTCAAAAAGATCAACTCCAAAATTAAATAACTCAAGTCATTAAAGAGGGGTTAAGGGAGTTGGGAGAAGATGAAAGGTTGGGAGCTTCGTGTGGGCCCCACCACACTTAATCCTCCCAAGGGAGGTTAAGTGGATGTGGGTCCCACTTCCAACCCCCTTTGGTAGGATTTATCAAGTTAAAATAAAATTTTTTCTTCACAAATTTTATTTATCTTAAACTAAAAACCCAAAAACTAACTTTCAACCCGCAACAAACACAACTTCCG
This sequence comes from Viscum album, assembly GCA_963277665.1. NCBI lineage: Eukaryota > Viridiplantae > Streptophyta > Magnoliopsida > Santalales > Viscaceae > Viscum > Viscum album. The sequence goes on along the minus strand of OY728163.1, from coordinate 1,640,688,423 downwards.
AAAAGGTCTCTTTAAGCGAATATCGGTGCTGCGAGTTCATCGGTGCCCTCAGATTTCAATTCCGAGCACCAGATCAAAATCTAGGAATTCCCGCTCGTTCGTTCACTGAACGTACCCGAGCCAAACTTCGGAAAATGATTCCGGGCACTCCGGGCCTCGGAATCAGGTGCCGTCAGAAACCGCGCTCTTGTAAAATTCTAAAGAAAATTAAGAAAAAATTTCCCTTGAATTTTACGGGTCTTTACAAAATCCTACCAACAAAAATACACTAAAAAAACCTAAAATGTCTTCATGATAAACACATTTCATTGATTCAAATTGTATGGATATGTAGGAATTTATCAAGCCTATGGTGACCCTTGCATATTTTTGGATGAGAAAAGTCTTGTTAAAAATTAAAATTTGTGAGATGCGTGAAAATCCATGTGCGATAAGTGTTTTGTTTACATGAGAAGAGAAATAAATAGGGAAAATATTGAATGACCTGAAAGTATAACTTGAAATAATAGTTTTTGAGGATGCATGATATCTTTAGTATCTTTTTTTCAAATTGGTGGATCACATGAGAATGTGTTTTGAATTTGCTTTGATTTTGAGGATTACTTTTCCAGGAATCCAAATGTTAAGTGTGGGAGAATTTATAGAGATAATATTTTCATCATTTTCATGTTTTTTAAATGATTTAATCCCTTCTATGTAAACAATTTGTGTTTGTTTTCATCATTTTTGTATTTTTGGTGAATTTTGGGATAAAATGGGAAAATTGCTTAATTTTGGAATTTTAAAATAGTTTTACCACTTTTGTAGTTTGAGAATATATTTTACAATATTGATCCAATTGGAGTTATTTTTTTTGGATATCTTTATTTTTGGGATTCAACTTCTTCAATTATACATCAAGATAATTCAAAATTCAATAGTCCCAAATAAATCAATCAAGTTGAGAATTTTTTCTAGCAGAAAAAATGAACCCCACTTCAGTAAATGAGTTATAACTCAGAATAACGATAGAAAAATTAGATTATTCTAGATATATTTGAAATATGACTAAAATAATCATGTGAAAAATAAATTTCATGGATAATTTAAATAAATAAGGAATCCGTTGAATATAATATTTTAGAGAAAGATGAAGGGTCTCTTCGGCTAGAAAATGCATGATTGAGAAATTCAAGAATAAAATTATTGAAACATTTAAAAAAGAATTTAAATTTTTATATTCAATATAAAAATCTATTTAGAAAAACTTTTAAGAAAACACAATTATGATTTTATTCCATTTGGTGGGAATAATAGGTGCAAACTTCTGGTGAAATGATTCTGGAGGAGATATTTTATGTTCTTCCTTTTTCCATTTTTTTAGTTTAGTAATGTAATATTCTCCCCTTTATTCATGGATACCCTTCACATAGATGAATAATATTATGAGTGATTGTGGAAGTGGAGTTTTTCTTTTTTCAATGCTTGAGTTCATGCACTTAATGGTATAATATATTTTATCTCTTCTGTGAAGTTGGTTTCAATTTTTAATAATGGGTTTTATTATCAAGTATGATCATATTTTGTTATAGAATCTATTATTGATATTTATTTGGTTAACAATAAATTTTATCCCCCCACTAGGTTTTGGTTTATATATGATGGAATAAATCATGTCTTAATGGTGAAGTACTCAACGATCATCAGTATTTGTGGGATGAGTAGTGGATATTTTAAATTGTTTGGGATAAACAAAACCTGATTAGGTATTTCCCATGTCAATTAAGGGTATCCAATAAAACTCACTCACACATTGGAAATGTAGTAGACTAATTCATATCACTTTTTGTAGTCACTTATACTTTTTCAATTTGTTTTCAATATTTTTCTTAATTGTTTTTTTCATTGCTTTAGTTTGTTTTCAAAATCAAAAAATTTAGAAAACAACCATGTTTCCCACTAATTAAAGGTGATAACATGATTATTGTGTGATTATATATGGATAAAACCTTGGATGACCACTTTACTGTATTTTAACTTAGGAAATAAGTTTTTTTGATACAACCCATAACAGGAATGTGTCGGAAATATTTCTCTGAGGTCTGTGGATCCTTTTGAGATTTGTGAGCAAGTGGGGAATGTGGCCTACTGATTAGCACCTCTACTATATTTGAAATCAATCCATGATTTTTTTCATGTATCTCATATTTATAAGTGTATTTATGACCCTACTTATGTTTTTAGTTGGGAATATATTGATGTTGAACTTCATTTATCCATGACTGAGCATCCATTCAGGATTTTTGACTTTAAGACATAGGATCTTCATAGAAAGTTGATACCTTCATCCTGGGTTCTATGACAATATGGTTCAGATTAACATAATATTTGGGACAATGAGGCACTAATGAGGGAGTATTTTCCTAATCTATTTGAAATGGAAACTTATTGATAAGATTTTTGGGGAAAAAAGTGATTATGGTGGGGAGATTAGAACAACTCATTACCCTTTATCAGGTATTTCTTGACTCTTGTTTTGTTTCCCGTTTTGTGTGGGTGTGTTTTGAACATTTTGAGGATGGATATATTTTCTCAGGAAAGTTTCCAAAAGTTTGAGGATGTTTTTTTTGAATTAATGAATTTTGGATATAAATGTGTTAAGGGTTTAAGATGGTTCCTTTTTAGGTCTGGGGGATTTTGAGGTTGTTTGGGTGTTTATATAGGATTATGCTTCTGGGCACTGGATACAGAAATAATTTATGCCATAAAAATTTTATTTATGATTTAAATTTTATGGAATATATAAACCCTATTAATGAAGTATGGTTCAGAGTTATTTATTTCTTAAATAACAAACTTGCACTATAAATTTGTCAATTATGATTTTTGACCCGAGGTAATTCCTTTTTCAGCGTATATGCAACTAGATGAATTTATATCAGAAACACATTATTTACAACATAAATTCCTCATTCCCAATAGATTTTATTTGTGCCAATCACCTAATTTTTTTATACATTATATATGTTCTCCTCCAGGTAACCCTAGGAATCCTCCTATGCATAATGAGATATTTATTCCATTTTGGATGTCTCAGTTTGGTGTTTGATCCCTGATGAGTTTCCTCACTTTTTTTTATTCCTCTCTCTAAACTAACTCTTTGAAAGTGGTATGATATAATGTTTTCTAATGGAATCATATTTGATATTGATGTTTTATTATCTAGGATTTCTTTATTGGCCTTAATCACATTCATTCTTCATTGGAGTTTTCCCATCATGGGTGTTGATTTGATCGCTGATTAAAGGTAGGTATTTGCATATTATTTATCCCTACAATTGAAAACTTAAATTACTATATTTAATTAAAATGAGTTTTTAAATTATTTAAAATCTTGTATTTGAGATAATTGATGGGTGGTTTTGAAAAAGGCATAGAGATTTCCAAAAAAACCTAATTTAAATGGAATTGAAATTATTGGGTGGAATTGAGAAGAATAGATGGATTGATTTAGAAAATTGATTGATCGAATAGTTTGATAATGATTAAATTGAATGGTTATTTGAACAGGAATAAATGAATGAAATCTTATTATTTGTTTTTGAAATGATAAAGGCATGTTTAAAACTAATAGCGGGACATTGTATTTTGAACTAATTTGAAATGATTAATTTTCTCATGATTGATTAGTAGAATTTTTAAAGCACATGTGAGCCTAGGTAGTTAGTAGTTAATTGGGATAAGCATGATAGGATCTGGTCCCTTATAATTAGATTTTAAATGAAAACATTGACTTAAATATAACACAACATGATTTTCTCTTTGGTTGGAATTTGAGTCCCGCTGACTTGTATTGTGGGACACGTGCACACATTGAATTGAGATCACCAATGAGTACTATGAGGATCCTATTACCCTAAACTAATGCACAACATGGATTAATTCATGTGTTAATGATATACCTAATTTTTTTATTACATGCCATTGATTTATAGAATTTTTTTATTCATGTCAACTTCTTTATATAAATGTTTTGTATAAAATGTTTATTTAAGTCTATTTTGATATATCTTCCATCTTGTTTTGATTGAAATCATGTTTTTTGGAAGAAATGTGAATGCCATGTCAAGCCTTGTTTTATTTAAACTAAATAAATATTTTGGAAATTGTTATGGGATTGATTATAGAACACTTCGTGAGATCCTAATGGGATTTATATATCACACCATACCTTTTCCTTTGGACATTTTTAGATCTCATACTAGATTTGAGAAAAGAAAAAACACCACTTGGAGGTGGTGGATATTCTTGAACTTTGGGACCAAGAGTGACAGAGGTGATCGGTGGAGATGTGATCCACTTGCTACATGGGATTATCTTTGAGATTTATTGGGGTAGATGTTGTGTCTTTTGATGATGTACTATTTGAGTAAACTTTTACCAATTTGATTCTGGTACATTTTCCCCTTTGATTTTTGAGCATACTGACTTGTTTTGTTTATCTTCCAGATTTATTTATGGAAAAAATCTTTCCCTCTTTATTCTTGTACAATTATAGGTGATAGTTTTCAAACCATGGGTATAATGACCTATCCCCTAGGTCTCGTTTCGTGACTACCCCAAGCCCTCCTTCCACAGGCCAGGGGCTGGCGACTAGCACCAGAAAGGAATATCCCTTTAAACGAGAAGGCATTGCCTTTAAACATTCAAACACACTATCCAGGCACACAATAGGAATAAAATCACGAAGTAAAACTATATAGTAAAAGTGTGAGTACTGTAAGTAAAGGGGCCAAAATAGAAGCCCCACTGAAAAGTACAAGTACAACAGAAAATAGGAAACACCTCCTGGATAGTTCACCAAAGATCCTACCTGAAGGGTAGGTACAGATCACGATCAGTAGTCACTGTGTCACATCATGTCAAATGGTCCACCTCTGAGAACTACCCAGTCTTGGCTCCCTCATCCTCGATCAATGATGTCTTTCGTCTGCACAAGACACAGCAAGGTGCAGGCATAGCCCATGTGGGGGTGAGTATAACAATACTGAGTAGGGGCCCCGAGACCCCCGAAGGTCTCCTAGAGTTCCACAAAAGAAAAACCATAAAGCAATACCACCACCACAAAGCATGAATCAATCAAAAAATTTACTTAGGTATATTCTCATTCATATACCTAAGTTATCAAAATATGCTCGTCTCATTCATGAGGAAACATAATTCTCCATCTTTTAAACCATTTTCACAACTGGTCCATGAGGGTAGAATACCACAAAGGTAACACCACGAAGGTAACACCACGAAAGGTAAAAGTATCACAAAGTTAAATACTCCTCTCACACTAGGTATAACTTAAGTACAAAAGTATAGATGATTAGTTATATTGCTAGATCATCTTATTCGGTCGAGAGAATGTACTGTTAACCCACACAAGATCGGTATATTCTGACCCACCTAGGATCAGTGAGTGCTGAACCACTGAAGATCACTGAGTGCTGAATCACATAAGATCGATAGATGCTGACCCACATAGGATTGATAGATGCTGACCCACATAAGATCGATGTTCTTTCTTCATGTTACATCTAACCACTAGATTCCCGCACTATGCACGTTTGATTCTGGGAGAATCCAATCCACAAGCCATCGATTATACCTCAACCACCACGAAGTTACAAAAAGAAGTATCCTGAATGACCTCCATGTCATAACGGTTCCAATGTGATAGAAGACACGTCAATAGGACGCCCGGTCTGTGACTTATAAGCGTTTTAGTACGGAGGGCCCGGTTAGATTCAGGTTCAATCAAACTCAGCTATACTCCAACTTTCTCCAAAATTGGAGTGGAGTATACCAAAAGACCTGTCTCGCTTGAAGGATCCTAGTGCCACAAAAATATTTTCAAAAAAAACTATGGATTTTAAGTTATATATCTTTAATCGAAAATGGGATTGGTTGGGTCCAGGTCCAGTCCGACCCAGTTCAGGTCGACCCGACCCAGTCCAGGTCTAACCTGGCTGGGATGGCCCACGAAGGGCTTTCCTGCTAGGCCACATACTAGATCGGCCCATCTGGGAAGCACGGCCCGCTGGGCTGGCACGGCGTGACCCACAGAGGGGCATAGCCCGCTGGGCTCACGCGGCCCGGCCCACGGAGGCCACGACCATCTAGGCTCACGTGGCCCAGGTCGCGGAGGGCACGGCCCGCTGGGCTACCACGACCTAACTCACAGAGGGTGTGACCCTCTAGATGGGTCCTGCCCTAGCTAGCGTGAGGTGGGGGTAGGGGGGGTAATGCTCCCCCTTTCTCCCGAATGACCAAGCCATTCAGGGGGTGAAGCGGCGGTGTGACGTGGCACTGCCTGGTCTCTGCCGGACCCGCAGGGGCGGGTCCCTCCTCCTCTTCCGCAACTTCAATATGCGAACATCTCTAGAAGCCTACGAAGGCACGCTACTCCACATCTATGGTTAAAAGGTCATGACCTTCCCCTCCCGGAGCGTGCAGCGACACGCCGAACCACCTCCATGGTCGGCCAGTGCCGACCTCTCTACTGACCACTGTGACCTCCTCCTACGGCGCACGACAGCATGCCACCTCCATCGCGGCCGGCCGGTGCCGGCCGCCGCCATCTCCTGCCAGCATGGGTTGTCAGTGCTGTCGCACCGACGGTATTCCACGTGCAACTAGGTGAGTTCTGGGAGTCTGTTTCTGATTCTGATCGCGCCTACAGACTTCCCGGGTCATCTCCTTTACTTCTTGACCCTCATATTTGGGTTCTATCCAACCCAAAATTTACCCGCAAAGAATGCAATGATAAAAAAATGTCGAAGGTACCGGGCCTTGTTTTCTTGGACCGCACCCTACACGTTAGCATCTTAACAAGGGAAAGGATATATGATTCAACAATCTCTTGAAAATAAACATGGGAAAACCCAACCTGGAATAGTTGTTTTCTGAAAATTATTGATATAAATCCTTTATCGTTGTCATTAGTTCGTGATTCAGTGGTGCTCGTCACCGCCTGCTAGAATCAGTCCCATCCTCCATGTTGTTGGCATCACGGTACTTTACTAGACCTTTGATTCTTGGTGAAGACATTCCAAAACCCCTCCCCAAGCTCTATAGAAATAGGAGGGGGAAGAGGTGGGTAATGCCGTTGGGAATTTATGAGGTTCATTTAATTCATGAACCTTCCTAATTCCAATGGTGCAGTTACAAGAATAAAGGGGAGTCGAGCCCTTTATTGGCTTGATGTGTCATTGGTCTCACCACCGCCACTCCTCTAGAGAAAAATAAAAGAAATAAAATAACATAACATGTTATTTTATTAGTTTTTCCAAAGTCCACAAAATTAAAATTTTCACCCGACCTACTGCGGTCGAAGTGTATCCTCCCATAAGTAAATCCTAGAACTATGGATGCAATAGTGCCCTCATATTTTTAATCTGAGTACTGGTTCATAAGTTAAGAAAACACCGCTTGTGCATAAATTTAACGTACCTAAAAAAGTTCAAAAATTTATTCCGGGCACACCAGGCCTCAGAATCACGGTTCGTAAATTTTCATTGAATCGTTATAATTCCATATATTTAAAAAAATTACATTAAAATTCTGGGTCTTTATAATGAGGATTAAAAACACCCTTCAGTTCATTCCATTTTTGACTTGGATATCAAGGTACCTGGGCATCCTTTCTAGTTCATGACATCATCACAAGTTTTAATTTAACATCTCACAAAGCTTAAAATGACACCCAAATCAAAATTTATGGTTGTTAGAAGTTAAATCATGATCTTTAACCTTTCTCCAATGAGTGATGATTTTTAATTAACTATTATCAAATTATTATATAATTTCATTGTAGTTATTTTCAAAATCATTGATTTGTTAGGTCATGGAGGATAAACAGACACCTAGATTAAAAGTTATGGTCATTTTATGCTGGAGTTAAATTTTCAACTTCTCTTCGAAAATTAATAAGAAATAATTAATAGTTAATAATAATTAATAATTAATAATTAATAATTAATTATTTAAAATATTCTATATATACACATATATGTATAAATAAATTATTCTTAATATATATATATTTAAAAAAATTAAAATATTTATCTACGATTTTATAAAACAATTGCCTCCAGATAAAAAAAATCTCTGACCATTTTAGAAAATTGATGCTAAAATTAAATAAAAAATTAAAATTAATATATTCTGATGATTTATTGGAGGTTTTTATAAAAATAAAGCTAATAATATTAAACATCAACATTGTATTTCAGTTTTGAAAACCACTTCTAAAAAACCACAACTAAATGTCATTTTTATTTAAGTTTCATGAGCACAGTGAACCCATACCATGGCCATAACCCTAGAGGATATATTAATAGGATATACCTCATTCACCTATGGATATATCTTAGGGGCTATATCCATACACATATCCTCCCCGAGCTACCTTACCATGGATATAACGAATTTTTTCACTAGTAAACTAGTGGGAGTTGAACACCTGATCCCGAGGAACCAAGACTCCAACCCTTTACATAGGGACACCCTTAGAAGAAATCAAGATGAGGGATTATGGATTTGCCTTTGTGTGTCTCAATATTGGTATTCTTCTCATTTGAGAATAAGATCAAAATTTTAACCCAATGGAGGTATATAATTCCTCTTTCCAATTGTGGGCTAAATTTTATGGATTAAATAGAATTCTCTAGAACCCAAGGAACCTGTTTATGTTGATTTGGATCATGGGGAACCTATAATTTTTTTTATTAAACAAAGTAAATACCACTTTTATTCTAGCTAGAGGGAGACCCATTACATACCACATAGGCCCAGGGGCACAAATCCCCAAGGAACATTCCCTAAAAGCCCAAGTCACATAGGTACATAATTGGCCCGAAGGTCCAAACGCATTGAATACTCCCCACTACTTCCCATAGGAATTCCTTCGCTCTCAATACCAAAGCTCACTTGACCATCCCAAATCTCACCCTTGGACTGTCATTACCACACCACTGACATCACTCAGCTCATTGGCCCTACACAATTCCTGCATGTGCTCCCACCACTAGAGGTCACCCATCCATCCGGAATATCACCCTCATACTGCTAAAAATTCACCACCTTCATCCAATCTCATCAGACCCATCAATATATCCTTGTCTACGCACTCCCCCGACACCACATCCATGACCAGTATTTTTGTCACCAAACAGCATCGACGCCACCAGAAACCACCCGTACACTACGGTTTGGTAAATAGGTCCCCCTAATAAATAATTTGGGGTTAAATATATTGATGGTAGGGGTAAAAAACCATAAAACATTCCCATGAGATTTCTATAATGAGAATAAGTCACTAACTATCCTACACCCCATTGGAATAATGTGTGTATAGGTTATGCCTAAATCCTAGTAGGGGGAAACCAAGCCCAGAGTGTGCCTGTATGTTCCTCTTCTAGACAATGAATTTGAATCACCATATTCATAATATGATCAGTAACCAATTCTAGAAGGAATCAAGCCTACAACAGTTCCCCCAGGTAGTCAATTAGTACCAACCAGGTGTACCAATCAATTAATGACCGTGAGAAAAAACATGTGTATGGGTTACACTTGACTCCCATCAGGGAGGGGGGACCAATCCCAGATAATTAAATATGTTTCTTATCTAGGTAATGACTTTGAAGTGTAATTGTGATTCAATTTAATCGAAAAAAGTCATACTATAAATTAATGATGATTAATTTCATCTATGAATATTATATGAGAGAATACCTTAGTTTTTTTATAGATTGCAAGACAATTGGAAATGATAAACCAAACTGAAAAAATGTCCTCCATATACTCCTTTTTCTCTACTCATATACATGATGGAAACATTTGTTTCAAAAATAAAAAAGGTCAGAAATTTTCTATTATAAATGTAGAACAATATCAGACTAATAATTTACCTACTAGGGATCCCTAAATGGTTATGGAACTTGGTTGCAGTCTTGATAATTTTTACACTACTAATAAGGGATAAAAGATCCATTCTTTAGGATCAATTGAGAAACTAAATCGATTGGTTGGGTATCCTCAGTTGTCTAGGAATCTAGTTGAGATTGTTTCCATCAAGGTGGGGCAATTAAATCATAGGGGTGTGAATACATGCCTGATAGTCACTCAGAAATCACATCAGAAGATAGTTTCCATATTTTTGAACACTCATGGGGAGGCATCTATGTTAGTGAATCATGGATTGGAGCTGATCCATCAATCTCTGATGGATAATAAAAATTTATTAATTTCCCCAAGTACCAAGCCTTTTTCATGGATTGATGATGAGGATGGAAATGCTTTATTTAAAGGATCTATTATTAGAAACTATGAGAGGAAGGGGTTATATGGACTTTAATTATCCTACATATGAAATGGATTCCCAATCTATAATCAGTAATCAATTACTGTTGAGAGGAAATTTTTAGCCTCTGGTGATCAGAAAGGGAAAACGTTATTTGGATAAGATGCTTCCTTGAAGGAAAAACCAAAGAAGGGTAATAAATCTTATATGGGGTGTGTTTCTATCTTGGAAAAAGAAATGTAACACACCTTTCCTATTTTGGTTTCTCCATTGACTATGACAGTGACCTCTAACTCCTTTGAACTTATTTTTGAGAATAGAGATGAGGTTTTTCCTAACACTAACAACACTATAAAATCTTTTAACATAATTATTAAGACTAGGAACAAGAAAATGAACCTTTAAGGAAGGTGGTTCTATACCCAAACACTTTATAAGTTTTATAAAATAGGATTGTGAAAATTTTGGCATGGAAACAATTGATGAATTTGATAAAGAAAAGAAGATTAATATAGAAAGAATAATACTGTTATCATTTATTTGTGGTGAGAGGTCACCTTAAAGGCTTACCTAGGCTATGGAGGATTGGGTTGACTTGCAAGTTCAGGTAATTTTCACAAAATTGGATCATGGAATATTTATTGTATGTGATTATCTCGAGTTTTTGGAATTTTTATCCATAAATATTGAGGATAAAATTAGATCCAACCCTGATATGTATATTGATGTACTCTCATGGAGGAAGCTACCATATATTCTGAGTAAACGAAATAATGGTGGGTTATCTACCTCATCCATAGAGAAAGATCATGAGACTTGGTAAGATAAAATATATCGAGGTGAGACTAACACCTGCATGGTAGAGGCAATTATTGAGGTCATGGTGGGTGACACTTTCATTAGTAATTTTGTTGGATTTGATTTGTTTTTTCTAACGACATCAATTTTCCTTGTCATACACCATATTTCCCTTGTTTAATTGTTTTATTTTTAATAAATGGGATGGGTCCTAGGGTCCATACCTACATATTTCAATATATATAATTAAATATACCTAAAATAAGTATACACATGAATAAAAACATAAATAGAGTTTTATTAATTATATTTTATTAAAAAAAATGTTTGAATTTAACATTTGTTAAAAAATGGGCCATGATAAGCATACTCCTCATGCATGCTTCTACTTCACCAGGAAGAGTGAACATTGTACACTATTCCTACCAGATTTATTTTATTAATAAATATTACTAAATATAAATATATTGTGGCAAATAATTCATTGACTTCATGAGGTGTTGTGGGTGTGGGACCCGAGTGATGACTGATGGTGTCAGATTCTGATGACGTGGGTTTTTGGTGGAGGTGACGATGAAAGATCAGTGATGGGTGGATATGTTAGTTGATGGTAGTGGTTACCCATAGCGGTGTTGAAGGAAGTCCCTCCCATTAGTGGGGATTGAATTTTGGTTGCCTGTCGTTGGTGAAATGGAGTTTCCGGTGATGAATGCATGTGAGACTAGAATGCTGGGAGAAGGTTCCCTAATATGTGGGTGATGAATTTGGGATTGAGTGGTCATAGAGGGATAAAAAATGATGAGGAAGTAACTATAAAAATATTTATTTGAGGGATGGATACACATCGGGTGGTTGTCAACGTTAATTGGACCTTTGGGAGTTTAATAGTTTTTTCATCCGTAATGGATGGGTCTGTTATCCATTTCTGGTGGGCCTTAGGGTCTATTATTTTCAACGGGATGTTCTGGTGTGATACTGTCAAAGCTAGAAGCTATGGGATGACCTATGGTGGTATGATATGTCGACAAGTGCAACATTCTAAGGTTCCACAGGCTATCAGTGGTATGGGATGCCAACTGTAAGTAACTCTCGCTGATTACTTGCTAACTGGTACCACCAACGATGGGTATTGGAGTCGATCATGATCGCATGAGCGATGTCACTGATGGTAATGATGACGTACTCAGTTGTTAATTTCTCTTCATCTAAGATTGACTTCATGTGGAGTGTTGTCAGACATCCCCATTAATGCAGTTGGGGGCATGAGGATTTCAGGTTTGGTAGCTGTCGACTAACATCATGACCACTTAATATGGTGCGGTGGTTTGGCCTTCATGATGTGGGTTTTCTAAGCCTTTGGGCCTTCATGTGTGGGTCTTCAGGCCATTTATACTGTGCTTTTAGTTGACATTGTATTGCCACTTTTTTCATTTATTGGTGCTCTATTTTCCACACACTTGTTTTGTTGATGTTTTAATTTTTTATTTTAATTGATAAATTTTAGGGATGAATACACTCAGTACCTATTGGTGCAAAAATATTGGACGAAAAGAATGAAGGAAAAGAGGCCCCATGCCCTGCCTCGTGAAGCCCTGACTCGGAGCCCCCCAAACAATGCGGCCACCGCGAATCAAATGAGGCGGTACAACTCCATGAACTCCCCTAACGTTCACGAACCCACCACGAATCCAATGAGGTAGTAACTCTCTGCGAACTCCCCTGACGTTCGCAAACCCACTGTGAAGTAGAGGAGGCGGGACCACTCTGCGAACACAGTTGACGTTCGGGACCCGCCGCAAAGCAACCGAAGCCCCCTTCACGTCGCGTGAGCTCTGCTTCACGTCGACCCTTCCCTATAAATACCAAGCTCTCCCTGAGCTCTTGGGATGAACAATATGACATTTCGGCTTCTCAACTCCCAAATCGCGAAGCACTATTCGCTCTGGGAATCATGAGCTCCGTGAGGTATCTTTGCTTCACGAGAGGCCTCCACCTTGTCTTGTTTTGATCCCCTCTTTAGATAGGGATGCCCTTATAAAAGACTAAGGGCATTTTCGAAGCAAGGGGATCCCCAAGGGGACCCTGGAAATTGCGAATCATTTATGCTTCGCGAAACACCCACCCTGTACACGTGATCCACATGCCAAGGCATGGTCACTGTACTTCGCGAAGCTCACTACTTCACGACACCTTACTTCATGAGGTACCTCTGCATCACGAGGCGGTGCTCTGCGAACACCCTTCCACTTCACGAAGCACCTCCCACTCACACATATGCCCCATGATAAGGACAAGGCACTCCACTTCGCGAAGCACACCCCTTCGCAAGTGCCCTCCACTACGCAAAGTAACTGAGCTCCGCAAGACCCCAGCCTCTGGACCCCTCTGCTTGGAAATTCCTCTTCTTGTGCGACCCTCCAGGTTTGCACGATGTGATTTCAAATTCCCCTGGACAACACCACCCGTAGCGTTGCTTTGCCTAATACTTCTTTGCATAGGCACGCTAATGGATATTGCTTCTTCGCATAGCCATGCTAAAGTAGACCCCTCGATGGTTCGCTCTGCGACCCCCCTTCTACATGGCCTTGCAGATGGCTTCCCTCCCACAAGGAGCAGAGGGTACCGGTCATGGAATACCTAGGGGTGCGGAGTAATCCCACCTCGTCCGAGCTGCATGACGTTAAACTTCCCAGCACCTCGTCCTCAACACATAAAGTTAAATTGTGACCCGACCCCATGCCTCGCACGCTGGGTCCCCCCAGCTCGGACATTCTTTACGCCCTATGGTCCCCACAGGGGATGATATCCTCCTTTTGGGAGTGGCGTTTGTCTGCGGGGAAGGGCAACCACATTGGTGTAAGCCCCCTAGCCCCTCTTCTAGAAGGTAGCACCCATGAACCTCCGTACTTCTTCACCACCAGGGCCAGCGGGGGGCATGATAGGGAATGAGGCACCTCATTTCTTCGGACCCAAATCCTTCTCCCTCTGCACTTTGTCGCACTTTGGGCCTCCATTCTGGAGTAAGTACAAGCACCATGTGCTGCCTAACGCGTAATCCCCTCTTCGCTTCTCACGGACGCACCCTTCACGACGTGATCGTCAGGTCTCTGCTGTCTCTTGTTTCTCACACCGAGCATGACTCTCGTGGGCTTAGAGTAAGCATCAACCATGACAATGCCATCATCCAACATGACATTAAACTGTATGCCCTCATCCAGCAAGACGTTAAACTGTATTCCCTCATCCAGCATGACGTTAAAATGTATTCCATCATCTAGCATGACGTTAAACTGTATTCCCTCATCTAGAATGATGTTAAACTGTATGCCCTTGTCCAGCATGACGGTAAACTGTATGCCCTCTTCCATCATGACGCTAAACTGTATGCCCTCATCCAACATGATGTTGAACTATATGCCCCGCCATGTATGATGTTAAACTACACACACCAACTATGAGGACTTTGATCCATGTCAAGGCATGGTACTTAGTAAGCCCCATGAGGTTCAAGCCCACCACCAGTGGACCCACGGGTTCACCTTCATGTCGGTTCGCCGATGAAAACCCCACCGGAACTATGAATACTTTGATCCATGTCAAGGCATGGTACGTAGGAAGCCTCCTTGAGGTTCAAGCCCCATCACCCATCAGAGCAAGGTCCTTCTTCACGTCAGTTCACCGACACCCACATTCATACCCAAACTATGAGGACTTTGATCCATGTTAAGTCAGGGTACGTAGGAAGCTTCCCTGAGGTTCAATCCCAACAATCATTTGCCCCGAAAATCTCTGTGTCGGTGTGCCAAGCCCCCATTTTCACCTGAACTACGTGGTATTTGATCCATTTCAAGGCATGGTACGTACGAAGCCTTCCTGAGGTTCAAGCCCACCGTCCACCTGGACCAAGGTCCTTTTTCATGTCGGTTCTCCGACACACCCTGTCCTGCGTGATGTTAAACCGCATCCTAATCTAGCGGTAAGCCATTGTGACCCTACCATTCAGTTGTTTCGAAACCCCTTCATGTCAGTTCAACAACCCCTTTTCCAAACTAGGTGGACTTTGATCCATGCCAAGGCATGGTATGTAGGAAACCTCACGAGGTTCAATCCCACCACCCATTGGACTAAGGTCCTTCTTCACGTCGGTTCTCTGGTGTCCAACCCAAACTATGTGAACTTTGATCCATGATAAGGCATGGTACATAGGAAGCCTCATGAGGTTCAATCCCACCACCTGGTCGTTCCGACCTCATTCACGCCAGTTCTCCCACCAACTTGGGCAGCCTAGAGTGTAAGACCCACACATTCATTCTAAACTACGTAGACTTTGATTCCTTGTCATGGGGATATGTAGGAAGTCTTTTCGAGACTCAATCCCATCACCACCATCATCTCCAAGATGGCTCCATTTCATCCCCCCTCCACTTCATGTAGATTTCCATCATCCATTTTGATTCTTACCCAGGCTTCCACATCCCAGTGAGATCATGCCACCCCATTCCACTGCAAAGCATTCGGGAAGCCACCCACAGACTGGCTCTGATATCGGTGTTCCCTCAAGAGGGGTTCCACAATCTGATCCACTCCAGCTAGTGTTCTGATCAGCCCGATCCATCTCCGCTGGACGTTAAAATTGCGACATACCCTATGTTAAACATGGAAAGCTGAGGAAAACCTTAGATACATGCCTATGAAATATGATTCCCCGCGCTCTATGTGGGATTCCTCGGGCTTCCATGCCCTAGAGAAGCCCTATAATAAGTGACAAAAGACAGACACACCAATTCCCCAGCATTCAGACACGTTAATGATGCCTCGACGTGACTACTCCCCCAACTGAAGGTTAATGCCCTGATCGGACCCATTGGAATGTCCTGACAAAAGCAATGTAATTAACCGGAGTCCATGGAAACATGGCACTGGGAAGAGTTTCATGAAAAATGTATTAAATCTATGAGGGACCCCAGACTAGGTGAAGAGTTCTGAGGAGGAATCCACGGAAGGAAAAACTGACATCCCATCATCCCGTTTCGATCAAGGAGCAGACTTCCCTGAATAAGGAATGGATGCCGCCCACCTTTGGAAAGCGGGAATGCGGGGCAAAAAAATCCACGCCTATCGCGCCCCAAGAAGACGGATGCGCCTGCCCCTGCAAAAGCGTCGGAAATAGAAATGGTGAACCCGACGTGAATTTCTTCTCCTCAATGTAGATATTAGTAGCGTTCGATACATCAGTAGATTGACGTGTCACCGGATCCAGTTATCCGATGCCGGGTCCCGCCAAGCAAATAGTGGGCCTAGCGTGAAACTCACCAGAAGTTGGGGCAGTAGAACGTTGGGCATTCCGTTCTACAACGTTGTCGGCGTGGATCCCTCTTACCGGCCACAGAAGAAGGAATGGTTTTTGGGCACTGGTTGTCAATTTCTTTTCCACGCAGTGTTGATGAGTTAATCTCCCTGCTTCTTAGGAATCAGGTTTCTACTACAGGGACACGATCGCCGCCCACCCGCCTACGTAAGGGTAGGGGAAATACCAGAAAATCCACTATGTGTGGCTCCACTACTGCCACAATGGCGTCTGCATCCATGAACGTGGGGTGCCTACGCCCCCTCTCTGCATCAGAAGTCATCCAACAATGGGTGATTAACGACCTTGTACGCCGTTACGAGGAGGAGGTCATAATCCCAAATCGGGATATGGACCTCTAGGACCTGGAGGCATCTAGGCCCCGCCACCAACGTCACCCTCGAGGGCCGCGCAGGGAGCCCCTGCTCCCCACCCCAACATTTAATCGTTTCGGGAGCCTGTCCCCGGAACGCCTTGATGACTCCCTGCCTTACGCTGATGAGGTGGGTGACATCTGGATCAGCCCGGTCAGAGTCCCGATCCAAGGACTCCAAGAATGGTCCCCCCACCCGGCTGCGTCAGTTCCACCGTCCGGCCTTGCCCGAAGAGCAGGTAGGTTGTGCCCCTACACCACCTGATCTTGCTCGCCTGACCCGACGCCGACGTTGAGCCCAAGCTGAGGACGCCTACCAAGGGGCATCAACATCAACAACTACTGTGGCCAGAGCCATTTCCAACACATATCACAAAGTACCTACACACGCTGATAAGGGGAACTACTATTCCCAACCGGGATCGAGGCCCTAACTGCCCCCACGGGCAGGCTGGGTTGACTCTACGGGTCACATGCCTGAGTGCTGATCACCGCGAACCAACCCGCGGTGATGTCAGCCCATATAGAGGTCCTCCCCGTACCACTAATACATGGAGTGTGGGCCTTCCCTACTCTGAAACTAATCATGGATGTATGCCCCGTGCTACCCCAAACCCAAAGGAAGACCTGCCCCATGGCAGTGACACTCGGCGCGGAAGCCTCTCTCAAGCCTGCAACACCGGGTATGGAGTTCCTCCTCCTGCCCCTGACCGTCGATGTGAAGGCATTGCACATCTGGTCCCTCTCCAACATGGGGATCCTCCCTACATTCTCTCAGCAACTGGCGAAGGTTCTCCTTGTCCTAGAAACCAAAGGGATGAAGGTCGAACTCACTCCACCCGCACCAAGCATGGAGGTCCTCCCCATGCTCCCTCCGGTTCCAACGGAGGTTTCTCCAGCTCAGGTGCTATTCCTGGAGGTCCTCCCCATGTTCCCTTCGACATTTCCCCCGGTTCCCCTCACACCCTGGTTGTCTCTAGTGGAATCCCTCTCCGCCCTGGCACCAGCACAGCCCCAAGACTACATTTCGGGAATCAGCCTTGTCCCAAGGAGCCATCTAGGGGACGGAGGGCGGGTCGTTGCTGCCACAAGAAGAATCCTGGGAAGGCCTAGGTGGAGATCAAACTGACCCACTTCTCGGATTCTGAAGCAGAATGTGACTCAGAAGTGGAACCCTCAATGCGGTCCTCTTTGTCAAGGACTGGGGTAGGAACAAGGTGTGTCAGCCTCATCCTTCCAGAATGCGAAGTCCATCAGATTCCTGACTCTCTTCTCAGGTAAATCTAGGAAGAGGAAGTTTTGGAAGTCCCACAGGTTCCGACCGTGTAGTCACCACCGTCGTCGCTAGAAGAACCCTCTACCTCAACCAGAGATCACAGAGATCTATTTTGGGGACCAATGGCGGTTGAGCAACAGTGTGACCCATCGCCGATAACCGCGATCCCTGCACCAGAAGCTATGGATGTTAGCTCGTCATATCGTGATATTGTGGTCAGGTCACCACACTCTTTGGAGGGTGGCCCAGAATTCGACGGCCAGTCAGCTCATTCACCGTATTCTCTGCCGCCCAGTTTACTGTCCCAGCGGTCCGTCTCAGTACCGATACTGGTTCCTTAGCCACCTACGGTTGATGAGAGGGGAAATACGTGGCTAGACCCTAAATACGAGCCCAGGAGCTTCTCAAACATCCTCACATCGGATCACTTCCCGGAGAATTTATGGCCGGTGGCAGCGTCAAACTTTTGTGCGCTGAAATCCCTCACCCCGGAGGAAGTCGAGTGCTTCCGTCAAACCCTATGGGCGATGCACTTTATTATTCGATATCATCTGGTGTCGTACCCTAGGAGCCAAGGGAACTTCGAGGAAATCAGCGATCAATGTCGTCTGGTCGATTTGGCCGCACTCCCTGTGGCCCAGCGCCCTGAGTCACCAGGTTTCCAGAGCACCCTCCAATAGAAATTCATTTAGAGTTTCAAGGTACTCCGCAAAATCATCAGGGAAGCTACCCCCCTCGTGCAAGTCTGTGGATGGGGACAGTATGTTTCTCTCCTCTTCAGTCCTATCCGGAGGCAGCCCGATTCGTTATGCGACATTGAGGACATGCCCCCAAGAAGGGTTACGGTCCGCATGGCTGACATAGTTGACACAGAGGACAATTTGGGGTTTCTCAATGGCGACTTACCCCCTAAAGGTGTACCACTATTTTTGGACCCATCAGGGAGGATTACTCGCCAGCAGAGGAACCTTCTAGGCCTTGCTACGCCCACCAAGTCACTGGTACTCAGTCAGAATGTTGGTAAGGGTAAAGAACATGTCGGAACTATCAAGCACTACGACCCATCCACCTCAGTACAGAGGATAGATGAAGACCCCAAGAAGGCCGTGTTGCGCCAATAACTCACTTAGAAGAAGAATCTGGTCGACGAACTCCTGGTTGAGCGTGCTGTAGTGTGGAGACCCGACTATGGTGATCCCATGCCGGGGTAGCAGGGATAGGAACAACTTCCCCCTGACGAGATGCCTCTGGGAAACCCTGATCATGCTACTCCCATAGACAGGGCAGAAGCCAGAACTCACGGTAAGAGGGCGCGATACGTCTCACCAAACCCTCCTGACCGGAGATTCAATCCAATGAATCCAGCCCGAGTTCCCCTAGCTACCCCAAGGGTCGTTCCGATAGTCACTCTACGAGCCATTGAAGCCATTTACTATGTCGAAGAGCCTGACAATGAACTCATGGTTAGGGATCCTTGTCAAGACAGGGACCCCCACTCGGATGATCCTATAGTGACACTCATCGCCCACCTCGAGGCGTTGGAAACACGGAGGTGGCAGTCCCACCAGATGACAATCCATATCCCGCATGGGTGGATGATATGCCTGCACCTACGGGTTTTGGGAATCCCAATTTCTTTCCGTTTAACGGGACAGGGGACCCACCACAACACCTATCCCACTTTTCCTCCAGGTGTGGCCCCATGTTGGGGACCCCTGTACAGCAAGAAGCCGCCAAGCTCTGATTTTTTGTGCAGACATTTGAGGTCCCTTCATTTGTTGGGTACAACCAACTCCCTATCGGATAGGTGACCGGCTGGGAGGATCTCTTCCAGTATTTCCTATACCAGTTCAGCTCCACCACACGAAAGACCAGCATCATAGAACTCTTCAAGTTCAAACAAAGGCTTGATGAGCGAGTCGCGGACTTCATCGCCCGGTGGAAGGGGCTTACATACTCCCTCTACATGCCACTAACTATGGAGAAATTACTGACTATGTGCATAGGGAATGTTAAAACAGAACTGGTTCCTTCCCTGATCACCCAAAACTACCTCGGAGGGTTTTGGGACTTCTCAGATAAGGCTTAGTGCCTTGAGGAAGCTCTGCAATAGGCTAGTCAGGTGCGTCTGCTGCCCCCTGTGATCCTAGCAAGGAGGGATGCTAGAGACGAGCCCGCCGTGGTGGCCCAAATAGAAGCCCCCAGGTAGCTTGAATTTCTGCCAGTGGCATCGGCTTAGCAACCCCGCAGAGGCCCTCCACCTCTGGCACATGCTCCTTCCTAGTAGCGACCGCCTCAGAACCGACAGCTTCCCCCGCGCAATGTGCCACCACCGCCTAGGCGGGACAATTAGGCTCCGCCTCCTCGGCAAGCCCCTCCGGACCCTCATCAGGGACAGGCTCCCAGAGCCCCCTATCTAGAAATAAGGCACCAGAATTACTCATTTAATGAGAATCTGGTCCTTGGTTACTTCCGTAGCACCCTAGAGCAGGGGATTGTGTGCTTACCCGAGTGCAGAAGGCCTGCAGAGGCGAATCTCACCGATCGCCCCAACTACTGCCTCTATCATCAGATCCTGGGGAACACCCTCAAGAAGTGATATGTGTTTAAAGGCTATCTCCAAGACCAGGTCGACAACAACATTGTCAGGATGGGCCCGGCCCCAACAAAAGTGGTGGGTGACTTTGTAAGGTTAGAAAGTGGTAGCGACGACGAAGGAGAGTGGCAGCAGGTTCCCAGTCATGGGTCCCAGAAGTACGATGACTAGATGGCCCGTAAAGCTGTCTCACACTCCCATGGTATCATTCGGGCATGCTTGAATCAGTCGGAGCCTTCAGAAGATGCGACCAGTACCTCTGCGTCATCATCTCAGTCGGCCTCTTCCCAGAAGGTAAAGTAGTGGCGATGCAAGAAGAAGCAACACGCTCCACCACTACCATCATCATCTCGCAATCTTGTTGACTTCATGCCCTATGAGATGGGTATTCCTCCCAGAATCCACCCAGTGGTGGATGATTCATCAAGCGATAGTCAGGGGTACGATTCGGTTAATACCGTGGAGCTGGTAAAACCCTATATGACTCCCGATGAGGCAGAATGCCAGGCGAACCTCCCCAACGTCCCCGGCCGATGTCAACATTAGCGGAACTGCGCCCACGTGGGTCATCAAGGCATGTCAGCAGGTGCTTTTAGCTAGGCCGTGCATGCTACTGAAACCAGACAGCAGGCCCAACGCAGAGCTCAGAATGCACAACCACATCTGGCACTCCCAGATCTACCTCCATCGCTGTTTGTGCTACTAGATTAGGTAGAGCTATCTCATCCATACCATGGATAGTATTTCCCTTCTATAGTACAATCTCAGTTGTCCGGTCCTCATTCGACATCTACTCTTCAGGCGTTAACTTGCAGGCAGCGGGATGTACCCAGTACCAGCCAGTCTTCGGTCCAACCGTCAGGGCCCGTCGTGCCTCCAATTACAGAGCGACCTCCTGTATGCTAAGGTTCTCATTTGTCATGGAAGTATGATGTTCTAAAGCACCTTGTTGGCATTACAGAAAGTATTTATATCCTTGAGGCTCTTCTCCCGTCGTCTGAAATGCGTGAGGCACTTGTCGAGGCCCTAAGGAGCCCCTCTAGTTTGAGACAGAGGTAGTAGCTGCAAAAGCCTTCCACGCTAAGGAAATTGAGGATTCAAAATGACAGGAAGTTATCTCGTTCTATATTGAAGATGAAGACCCTCCCAGGGGAACATTTTCCCACTGTACGTCATTGGTCAGTTCAAGGGAGTGGAAGTCCGCCGCTGCCTTGTTGACATGGGTTTTGGGATTAACCTAATCCCGACTAGAACACTGCGGAAACTGGGTTTGTCTGAGGATGATTTAACTCCCTCTAACCTCATAATCTAGGGATATTACAGGACCAAGCAATCCCCAGTCAGCAAGATCCGCTTGAAGACCCAGTTCAGTGGCCTAATTGCCAGCACCGAGTTCATAGTCGTCTCCCAGGACACCGCATACAATGCATTGATGGGTAGGACATGGCTTCATCTGCATGCAGTGGTCCCTTCATCATATCACCAAAGCCTCAAATACTCCCTCAATGGTCGAGTAGGTATCCTCCAAGGAGATGTGTCTAATTTTTATTCTTGTGAAGCCCACTATCTGGACGCTGACTATTACAAGAGAAAGGATAAGCAAATCCAGGAAAGTGAGGATAAACTTGACCTGGTCACAAGTGATCCCTAGGCCGGTCTGGACGACGCCTACATCTTCCCGATCCATCGGTTGGAGGCCACGACCCCCGACATGGGGTAGTGTTTTTTGGTTTTAGGTACAAGAGGAAGGCATATTCTTAGGTCCAAGCGATGACATAAAATCACCTCGTACTACTACACCAACCAGGCTCAGGTGATCCTGGAACCTCCATCCCCTATACTGTATCGGGACATCAGGCTCATGGAAATGGCGGTACGTCATACGTGTCTCTTCTGCTGGGCTGGAATCCACCGGCTCGGGCCGACGCACCACTACTACTTTGATGTCATCAAGCGTGGCCCCTTGGGCCGAAGGCCAGATGGGATTTGATCGACTGCCTTCATCGCTATGGTCTAAGTGGCGCATGAGTCTCCTGAAGTGATGAACACTGCCTCTTAGGACAACACGAGCCTCCCATTAGTGTTTGGTGGCTCAGAACCCCCCCCCCCCCCAAAGATCCCTCCACAGGTGGAGAAGAGGATCTGAAGGGTGCTCCCCCTGCCTTTGAAGAAGGCGTCTCTACCATGGTCGATGAACTAGTATAAGTGACCCTTGGTAGCAAGGCAGATCCGAGACCCACATTGATCAGTGTTTCCATGTCCCTCGAGGAGCAACAATAGTACGTGAACTTCCTTAAGCAGCACCGTGATGCGTTTTCCTGGAGTTATGACGAGATGCCAGGACTATATCCCTAGGTAGACGTCCACCGCCTTGGTCTCCTGATAAACCATCACAGGTTCAAACAACCTCTCGAGAAAATGCACCCTTCTCATGGTGCCATGGTTGAGGCTGAAGTTGACAAGCTTATCAAATCCAACTTCATCAAGGAAGTTCAGTACCCCAGGTGGCTTTCCAACATTGTGCTAGTCAGGAAGAAGAACGGGCAGATCAGAGTCTACATCGACTTCTGCGATCTCAATCACCACTGTCCGAAGGATGATTTCCCCCTCTTAGTGATAGAGTTGTTGATTGATGCCACAGCCTGGTTCCAAGACCTCTCCTTCATGGATGGGTATTCCGAGTACAACCAGATCCAGATAGCCCCCGAGGAAAAGGATTCCACTTCCTTCAGGGCTCCCCAAGGTACTTTTTATTACCAGGTTATGCCCTTCGGCCTAAAAAATGTGAGTGCCACCTATCAGTGGGCCAGGCATCACATATTCAAGAAGATTATTGGGACACTGGTGGAATGCTACGTGGATGATCTCATGGTCAAATATCACTAGCGCCAGGACCATATCAAGGACCTTGATAAATTGTTCGAATTCCTCCATTTCCGCCACCTAAAGATGAACCCGCTGAAGTTTGATTTCGGGGTCACCTCCAGGAAGTTTCTTGGATTTTTTGTCAGATACCGAGGCATCGAGATCGACTCAGAGAAGATCAAGTCCATCATCCAAACGCCTCCCCCGAGCAATATTCGGGAGCTTCAAGGTCTCCAAGGCCACTTAGCCTACATACGACGATTAATTGAGAATCTCACTGGCAAGTGTAAGACCTTTTCTCAGCTCATGAAGAAAATCTCCGCCTATGAATGGGATGAAGAGTGTCAGACCACCTTTGAGGAAATAAAGCAGTATCTTCTCCAACCTCCGGTCTTGATGCTAGCCGTCTCCATAAATCCATTGGTCCTTTATGTGACTACCCTGGAATGGTCCCTTGGCGCACTTCTCACCTAGAAGAACAATGAGGGGACAAAGAACAACCCCTACTACCCCAGCTGCATGCTCCTCGATAAATAGACCAGATACTACCCCATCGAAAAGAGCTACCTTGCGCTCATGTTCACCGTACAAAAATTGCGGCATTACTTGTAGCACCATGAGGTACAGTTGATCTCCCAGTTAGACCCACCGAAGTAAATTCTGAACCGGGCCATGTTGACTGGCTGACTATCACAGTGGGTGGTGATCCTCCAGCAGTTCGACATCAGGTTCATGCCTTAGAAGGCTATCAAAGGACATGCATTGGCAGATTTCCTAGTTTCCCATCCAACCTCCGTGTGTCACTACCTGGACCTGGATTTTCCCGATGAGGCAATCCTCTCGGTCGATCATGTCGTCTCATGTTGGAAAATGCACTTTGACGGTGCCCCCCGGAGCCCCACTGGTAGGAGTCTCAATGATCCTAAGCTCAACAGAGTGGGTCTGTGTATCGTCTTCATCACCCCAACACAAGCCGTTCTTCCATACTCATTCTTATTGTTAGAAGGCTGCACCAACAATGTGGCAGAGTATCAGGCTCTCATCACCGGCCTCGAGATGGCCCTTGAGATTGATGTACCCCATCTGCATATGAAAGGGGATTCTGAACTAGTCATCAAGTAGGTCAATGGAGACTATATTGTCAGGAATCCGGAGCTCGTACCATTATTGGAGTGCACCCTCCATCTACTGTCCCAGTTCCCTTCTCGACCAGAGGTTACCCATGTCCTTCGGTGACAAAATGGTCGAGCAGAAGCTTTGGCCGGCTTAGCAGCATCACTCGCAGAACCTGATCCGGATGATTTGATCATACATGTGGCACACCGGAGAGTCATCACCCCCATCACCCTAGAAGATTAAGACGGCCTGTGGGTAAGCCACCTTACCACTGGACCCTGCACGTTAGGGGTCCCAGGTACATCAGATGCAGTGGTTGAGGCCACTCCCAACTGGAGGGCACCTTTTTTTGAGTATCTCCAAAATGGTTGCCTCCCGGATGATCGGGCCGAGCGTGAGGAAATACGATGCCGCGAACTGTAATTTACTCTCTAGAGTGGTCCTAGTCTTGAACGAATCCTCTATAAGTGGGGCTTCAATGGTGTTATCCTCTGTTACATTCAAGGAGTTGAGATTTCTCAGGTCATGTAAGAGGTTCACACTGGTTCCTGTGGTGCCCACCAAGCTGGTCCCAAGCTGTCCCATCAGATCCTAAGGTTAGGGTACTTCTGGCCCTTTATGATCCATGATTGTATTGAGTTTTCCAAGATATTCCACACATTCCAAGTCCATGCTAAATTCTTGCATCGGCCACCAGAGCCTCTCCACTCCACCAAGTACTCTTATCCATTTGCGGTGTGGGGACTCGATGTCGTGGGACCATATCCACCGGCAAAAGATCGTCAGTGTAGGTTCATCCTGACTGCTATAGATTTATTATCCAAGTGGGCGGAGGCAGTTCCACTCAAAGAGGTCAAGGACCGTTCCATTGTTGACTTCGCGAGCTCCAATATCATCCACTGGTTTGGAGTCCCTCACGCTGTCCTCACTGACAACAACACCAACTTCCGAGCAGCCGAGCTGAAGAAATTGTACTCCAAGTACAATATCCGTTCGAACCATACCTCTTTCTATCATGCACAGAAAAATGGGAAGATCGAGGAATTCAAAAAATATCTCTCTGACATTATGCAAAAAATGGTTGTTCAGAACAAGAAAAGTTGGCCGGAGAAGCTCCCAAACGCCCTATGGGTGTATCAGATGACGACTCACAATTCCACCTAGGTGACTCCGTATTCCCGGGTGTATGGGGCTGAGGCTGTCCTTCCCACTGAGATCCAACTGCCATCATTACGCACTGCAGTCTATGACCAGTAGGCACCAGATAGGGTGACTGAAACCCATCTAGCTGAATTGGAAGCACTGGATGATAACAGGCTTCGTTCCCTGCACAATCTGGAAAGGCATCAAAATAAGATAGCCAGAGCCTTCAACAAGAAGGTTTGCCTTAGCTCTTTTCTGCAAGGTGACCTGGTGTTGGCCCTCCGAGCGCCAATGATCCCCGGTAGGAAACCACCCAAGATGGAGCCCAAATGGGAAGGACCTTACATCATTCATAAGGTTTACCCCAATGGAGCATACTCCTTGGTGACCAAGGATGGGGAGCACATAACTCCTCCCACCAACGCCAAGTTCCTCATGAAATACTTTGCCTGAGCCCCATGGTCTTGCATGACCTTAAATTGTACAGTCCCGCATGACCCTAAACTATACATTATGGTCCCGCATGTCCTTAAACTGCACCACCATCCTGCATGACATTAAACTGCTCATCTTCGTCTGCCAGGATGTTAAACTGCACATTATGGTCATGCACGACCTTGAACTATATAGTCTCGCATGACCATAAACCGCACCTAGTCTTGCATGACTTTAAACTACAACATCGTCTTGCACGACGTGAAACTACATCATCCATCGTGACGTTAAACTGCTCATTATCGTTCTACATGACAATAAACTGCAAAATTTTATGAGCTCTATGACCTTAAACTAAGATCTCCTTTGTCCTCACTGCAAGACATTAAAATGCATGCTAGTCAGGACTTCCTGACCAAGGCCCAGCCTCAGGCCCCTTGGCCTCTCCGGGCCCCTGACCCTTGTTCTTACTGCAAGACGTTAAACTGCAGGCTGGTCAGGCCTTCCTGACCGAGGCCCAGCCATAGGCCCCTTGGCCTTCTACGACTCCGGCTCTCTTTCGGGATTGTACGGTGTGGCGTGGGATTATGTCCTCATTCACACCGGGTTATTTACTGTACTGTACATATCCCCAGTTAGGATGCATCCCATCCCACATGACGTTAAACTGAATCTCGTCCCACATGACGTTAAACTGCGCTTCTAGAACTACGTATGGCTTGATTCCCATCCTAATGGGATACATAGGAATGCTCAAACGTCTCATCTTGAACCCATCCATGATATTTTCTCTTTTAATGTCCCCCTAGGTATAGTTTCCTTGGAGGTTCCTCGCATGATGAGGAGTAGGCTTCCTTATCCCCACTCATACGAGGATTATAATGGTCGCACCATGTGCCCACTCCTGTTCTTCTATCCTCCCATGTCTTCACCACACGACGTTAAACTGCATGGCATTCAATTACTACATATGGATTGATTCCCATCCTCATGGGATATGTAGGAACACCTAGACATTTCATTTGTTGGCCCATCCCAAAACCCAAAATTCTTCCCCTCGGGTCAGGACATATGGTAGGGAGCATATTTTTTCCCCAATTCACGTCGAGTTAGCCTCGATCCGGCTGTACGTCCCCCTTCTTAGAGATGTTATCCTCTTTCATAGATGGGTATAGCTATGCTTAACCTACTCCTTGACTGGGATTCCATCACTTTCCTCCTCCAGAAGAAACCCTGAATGGTATGGATGATCGACCTAAGGGCCCTCTTACCACTTCGGGCCAACGCCCTCGAGGATGTTGAGAAACAAGTCGATACAAGTCCCACGTTTCAAATGTAGTCAGCGGTCAACACACATTTGTTGCTCGCATATCAGGTCACCTCAGGGATGCTGTGTTTCGAACATGGTCATCAGTTTTCCTAGATCTTCGGGTCCACCCCAAGATGTCCCAAACATCGAGTGTAGTGATTTTTTCTGCCCCGTCCCCGAGTGACGAACTCCCCTCAGGCGATGCTAGCTATCAGGCCCCTTGGCCTTTCGGGCCCCCAGCCCAGGTTCTCTTGGATAGGACTGTATGGCATGATGTTGGATTATGTCTTCATTCACGTCGGGTTACTCGTCGTGTTGTACATGTCCCCGAATGAGGCCTTCCCCTTTCCCCCCGTCCTTACTGCAAGATGTTAAACTGGAAACTGGTCAGATATCCCTGACCGAAAGCCAGCCTCAGGCCCCTTGGCCTTCTCGGGCCCCTTATCCCAAGTCCTTACCCAAAGTGTGCGGTGTGATGTGGGATTATGTCCTCATTCACGTCAGGTTACTTGTCATGTCGTACACCTCTTCTGTCCAGGGAGTTCTATTACCCGACCTTCGTCCTCACAGCAAGATGTTAAACTGCAAGTTGGTCAGGCCTTCCTGACCGATGCTAACTATCAGGACCTTTGTCCTTTTCGGGCCCTTGGCCCAGGTTCTTTCCTATGGTACTATGGAGTGTGGTGCGAGATTACATCCTCATTCACATTGGGTTACTCGTCGTGCCGTACACATCCTTGTTAGGGTATCATGCCCCCTGGGTATCTTCGAGAACTACGTGTGGCTTGATTCCCAGCTTTATGGGATACGTAGGACCACCCAAATGTCTAGGATTCGGGTCCAACCCCATATTCCAAAAAACTCCATCCCACCTTGGCCCTTGGCCTACCCTTCCTCGTAGAGGAGAGTATATAGTGTGTTGTGGGATTATGTCCTCATTCACGTCAGGCTTGTAATGCCCATGTCGTGTGCCTCTCCCTCCTGAGCCACTTTGTCAACCCTTTTCGGCGGTTCACCAATGTGCCTAAAGGTACTCTGGTTTAGTTACCTGGAATGTCGGACTCTACTCAGACACATCCTCAACCAATTTTCAGGCTTCATGTCTCCCTTCAACAGGGCTCTCACAACCTTTCACACACGGAGGGACCCCCAAGAACTGCCTGGATACAACGCCCAAGGGCTCTCCTACCATTACGGGCCAACACCCCTGAGGGTTTTGGGAGACAAATCGATAAAAATCCCATGTTGAAAATACGGTCAATGGTTGATTCTCATTTGTTGTTCCCATTTCAGGATAATGCGATATAGATACTGATTTTATGCCACTATCAGTAGTAATCCTATGTCGTCACGCCAACCCCATTAAGCCCAAAATGTCTGGTACATGATTCAAATCCTTCTCCTCCCCATCATGTCCAAGTAGAGCTTCAAAACTCTTGATACTATTCCTCAGTGTGAATCTGTGTGTTAGGGGAAAAAATCCGCATTAAACGTGTCCTTCGGGGATCTTCATCGACTTCCCCTCGATGGACGTTTCGGGTAATGCGATAATGATCTTCCTCCCTTGTTTCCCACACTGAGTTTAACTCACGTGGGTTTAGGGATCGGGTCAAGGTCTGCACTTACTTGGAAAGTTACCATCCACCCACAGTCAGAGCTATAAGACCATAAACTGAGATCTCATAAGATTTACGTCTGGCTTGATTCCCATCCTCATGGGATATGTAGGAACACCCAGACCTCTTGTATTTGGGTCCAGCTTGAGTTCAGCTAATTTGCCTCTTCTGTCCTGACTTCGTGACCCTGACCACGGGACTGTGCGGCGTGATGTGGGACTATGTCCTCGTTCATGTCAGGTTTGCAATAGCCGCACCACACACACCTCGTTCTAAGAATTATCTATCCTATTTCCTGTCCCGAATGACATTAAAAGGCACCCTTAGAACTACGTATGGCTTGATTCCCATCCTTATGGGATACGTAGGACCACCCGAATGTCTAGACTTTGGGTCCAGCCCCACCTCTTAGAGATCTACCGATCTCCCCGGTCACCTAGGTCCCTTGGCCTGTCCCTCTCTACGAGGGGGATATATAGGTGTGGTACAGGGTTTTTGGCACTACACCCCCCCTGTCCTGGGAATCCTCCATCTCTTGGACGCCCTCAAGATGAGTCCCTCGACCCCTTACAGTGGTTCGCCCAGGTGTTAAGAGTACTCTGGTCTAGGAACAAGAGTGTCAGATTCAACTTGTTCAAGTTCCTTCCACTTTTCAAGCTTCGTGTTTCCCTTCATTCGGGCTTTCATCATCTTTCACACCCAAAGGGACCCCCAAGAACGACTTGGATACAATTCCCAAGGGTTCTCCTACCATTACGGGCCAATGCCTCTGAGGGTTTCGGACAACAAATCGATACAAATACCGCGTTGCGAATATGGTCAGCGGTCGATGCTCATTTGTTGTTCCCATTTCAGGCTAATGAGATATAGATGCTGCTTTTACACCATGATCAGTAGTATCCCTATGTGATCACGCCATCCCCTTTAGTCCTTGAATTTTGGTTGTATGATTCACATTATGTTCCACCCCATCGTGTCCAGTAGAATCTCGACACTTTTGGCACTATCCCTCAGTGCACCTTTGCATGACGGGGGGATAAAGCTGCAATAGGTATCCTTCGGGGCTGCCACAGTCTAAGCTCTAAGACCATAAACTAAGATCTTCATCTAGAACTATGTATGGCTTGATTCCCATACTCATAGTATACGTAGGACTACCCGAACGTCTCGTTTTGAGGTCTTGCTCATTTGGGAGCTAGTATCTCCCCCTTCATCTCTCACCTCTATGTAGGCCCCTCGGCTTGAGGTTCCTCTCTAGGAATTGTGTACGGTGTAACGTGGGATTATGTCCTCATTCACATTGGTTATGTTGCATGACACCATACAAATTCCCCGACTAGCATTGCCTCTTCTACGTCTACGCTACATGATGTTAAAATGCCAGCTTGTTCCTATCACACGACCCTAAACCGTGACATTATCATCCTGGCCACACGACGAAAAATGGCACTGCATTATGGTGGCCTTATCACAGAGGACATCACGTTGGGTATTGGTCACACGCCATACCATTTTTCAATGCCTACTACGACTTGATTCTTGTGGTGACACCAGGGCTTGCAACCCTCACCCTGTCGCTTCACAAAAAAAAAACACCCACCTTAAAGGACAAAAAAGATCTATCAAATACTGATCATCTTGGTGTGAGAGCTAGACCCGTGAACCCCCCTCATCCTTTTCATTTATTCCTTACCACAATGTGCCACCCTCAAGAACTACGTGTAGCTTGATTCCCATCTTCATGGGATACGTAGGAACACCTGTGCATTTTGACTCAGGCCCATCTCAACTCTCGTTTTCATTCCCTTGGCCTAAAACCTCTTTGAGGGGGTTGTGCGGTGTGGTATGGGATTATGTCCTCATCCACATCGGGTTGTTCATCACACCGTACACATCCCCAGTTCCCATCCACGTCGGGTTTTTGAAATTACCCACCGTGTGCCTCCTATTTTTCCTTCCATCCATGGTCTGAATTCTATGACCCTAAACTAAGATATCCCTATGGGTTGGGACTCCACTCCCTATGTCTAATATGTCTCGTTAACGTATTCAGATGTGTTTTGAAAAATATTTTGAAGTGTGGAATTTTCATGGGGACATTCTCTCGTCCCATGTCCAAGCATTGTGTGCTCGCTATTCGGATCCTCATCCACTTCCACATCCAAAAGGACCCTCGGATGACATGGATGCTAGGCTTAAAGGCTCTCCATGGATGTTGGGTCTAATGGATCTTGTATCATTTCAGCCCAACGTCCCTACGGACCTCCGACAACATTTGCGACATTGTCCCATGTTTCGAACATGGTCAACGGTCGACCCTCATTTGTCTGTCCCCATTCTAGGATAATACGATATGGATGTTGTGTTTCTGCCACGGTCAACAATTATCCTCTATCATCATTCCTCCATAATTGTGATCCAAATATCGAGCATCATGATTCACACATTTCCACTTCCTTATGTTCAAGTGGAATTCCAACATACTCAACTCTACCACTTCGCGCATCTAGGTGTGCCACATGGACGTGTTAGCATCATTGGGCCGATATTCACCAAGCATCCTGTCTCCCTAACATTCCCCTTCTTGGGTCGGGAAAGTTCTCCATTACTTCTTGTTTCCCACATCAAGCATGACTCACATGGATTAATAGTTTTTGTAGTATGTGTACCGGCGCAACTAGGCTTCTCTTCGTCCTACATGACATTAAATTGTGCCTCTAGAACTACGTAAGGCTTGATTCCCATCCTCATGGGATATGTAGGGACACCCTGGTATTTTTCCTAGGGTCCAGCCCCTAGGAGTTATAAAACATGTTCATTCCCTTTTCGGCCCCTGGCTAGACCCCTAGTAGGGAACCATACAACTATAACTCTGCCCTGAACAAGTTCAAGATGCCCCAAGACGACATTGGGAAGCGATAGACCCCCTTTCCAGAGAGGCCCTGTGTAACGCCCCGACCCCAGTTACCCAGAGTCGGTGCATTATTACATAACATTGGAATGATCACAAGAAAGATCAAATCTCGAAAGACCGATTGGTTTAGTAGCCTTGGAAACACTAGATATAATCATAAAGTTTTACATTACATTTCAAAGTGAAAAACTACTACAACAACAAAGTCTCATATCCACACTATTAACCCCTCATAATATCCCTGCAAGTCATTCATAATTTACTTCTTCACTACCTGGGAAAAATAAACATAGAAAAGGGGTGAGCTCAAATGCCCAGTAAGGATAACAATATAGCGGAACATTCAAAATAAGCATAAACATTTAAGGCAATGAATTACTAAAACAAAAGCCTTTTAAAATTGAACTTCAACATAGTATGGCAAAAGTAAAATTAAATAATGCCATTTACTTATTCACATGGATATTCTACTAATCGAATAATCACATGCAATATCAATAACCACTTTCATAATGTTGGAATGCATAATGCCAGACTATCATAACCACATAGTCAAGGCCTCGTGCCAAGACTACAAATAAGATTTTGTCAAGGCCTTGTACCAAGACACTAGTTTGTCTCATGAGACCTACCGATGCATCGAGGAGCTATAGCGGGCTCCACCCGTCACTTATTAAGTCCAATGCATTCCCATATGAAAAGGTTTAAACATAACATAAACATTCGTATTAAAACTAGCATACGAAATGTCAATAATTTCACCATAAACTATGAATGGTATAAAAATAGCACATCCACAGTCAAACATATCACAAAACCTTCAATACAATATAGAAGTTTTGTATCATAATAAATCAACTTCAAATAATCCTAAAATCCATCAAAGGATGTTGACATAGATGAAATCAAATTCTTTTTAAGAAGTATCTCCTTTTATTTTGAAATCATTTAAGATCCATATAAAATAAAACATTTTCTTTGAAAATATTCTTATAAGCTTGTATGGAAAGCTTCGACGATTTTATAACGGTGGAAAATAACCGCACCCGCCGTATAAGTTAAAAAACATTCTTACCTCAATTCTGCCGAAAAGGTTAAAAAGGACCTTGTTTTGAAAACGATGGAAAGATTCCTTTATAAACCTATTATAAAAAGTAAAATAAGGGTATAAATGACTTTAACCCATATTCTTGTAAATAGTAAAAATGTTTTGAAATACGTTTCGAAGAAACATGGATGTGGATGATAAAGAGATCCCAGTAGATTATTACGTATAATACAACCTCGGATAATAAAGAGATTGTGAAATAACCCTTACCTTGTACTTTTCCTTGGTTGGGGTAGGTTAACCTCCTGTATAATAGTGAAATAATTGTTACTAAATTATACAAGAATCATATACATTAATATGATATCATATATGATCTTTTAATATTGATTTGATAATAATATCTTAGTATTATCGCCGTTTCGGGTGTTAACTTACTCATTTTCTTTATATGTTTTGTTACATAAGTCATGTTTGTTGTATCTTATTCATATCCAGAATGATATCAAGTCCTTAAACATCATTTTTAAATCATTAAATGATAATTATACTTGAATGGATACGATGGAGAATGAATCTCATCGCGTTCGTGGAGACGGTAGTCCGTACGTACGCACGAACGCTACTTCCATTTAATTTTTATTTTAAAAGAATCGAATCCAAATGATACATAGGTATATTACTATTCCAGTATAATATAATATTTTATATATGTTACTTAAGTTCATTAACACCATCCTTTATACGTTCCATGTGTGGTATGAACGAGTCATATCATTTTAAGGGGGCGGTAGTCCGCACTTCCTCAAATGAAATTATCGTATGTATATACAACATGAAACGAATAATGGTATGAAATAAAATGGAATTACAGAAGCTTATATATAATATATATCATTAATATCATATTTAATTACAGTTCCATCATAATGGCCACCATGAGAGGCGGTAAGATGTATTTGAACAATCATCGTTTCGTGAGGCGTTAGTTTGCCATCCACAGAAACATTATGTTCATCATCCATTAGATGGAGTTGTGTGTATGTGTAGTTTGAATACTTCTTATAACAACATCCTAGTATATTGAGGATACTGGTGTTGTTACAAAAGAAAGGAAATAAAAAGAGTTTGGGGGTTGGAGAAGCAAAATAAAGGAAAATAATTTAAGAGAAATCGTTACCTTTAATTTAGGTAACTCACTTTGGTTGGAACCAAAGGACTTCTTGAAATGCTTTCTGCCTAAGGGGAAGCTTCAAGGAGGAGGAGAGGGATGTGGGGAGCTTAGTTGGGCAGAGTTTGGACGAGCCAAGTGGCTTGAGAGGTGTGAGGAATGAGTAGAAGTGGTCTCCTTTTATAAGGGAGAAGAGGGGCTCTTTAGGAAAGTGTGAAAGTATTACTTTATAATATAATTATATTCGGTTTATAATGGTCCAAAAATCATTGAGGTCAAAGATAAGATGACTCATATTCTAAATAACATCAACAAATAAGAATTGGACAGGTTTTAGATAATATTTTAATTATTATAATCTTATTTATTTAAATGATTTATTAATGAGGTAAACATTGCATCATTATTGTTTCATAATAATTTAACTTATTTGATGTCTAAAAATTATAAATAAAATATAATCATGTAGGAAATCGTTTTAGCTTTCTAATGAATATTTATAATCGAAAATCCAACATGTATAACCCTATGTAAAAATTGTTCTTCTAAAATATGTAAGCTTATGCCATTTTTATTTTTATTTTAACTTTATTAATATAATGTGTCCCTACCACATACAAGTGGCTCCAATGGGTCCCCAAATTGACCCAAGGATGCCCATGGTCGGGTATGTGTCCACCAATAAGGTTAGGACACGTTTTAGGGTAATTTTGTATTATTATAATATTATTTTTTAACCCTTATTTACCGGATTTACCCTTTAACCATGGTAAATAAAATATTTACCACAGTAACTATTCAAAATGTCTAAAAATAAAAGTTACCTATTTACACAATTTGAACATCCTGATTCCAAATATGGAATCCATTTTTCTAAATTCAAAACACAGAAGTGGCAGAAATTAATTTAAAATTAATTCCCGCTGTCAAAACAAAAAGCGTGTTTTTAAGAGATAATAACTATCAAAAGATTGACACTTGTTTATGTTCGGTTTAATTGTAAAATTATGTCCAATGACCAACATTATATTAAATGGTAAAAATATATTCTAAATATACTTTAAAACCACTCAAATTCACAATTTATCACTATTAATTATTTTGATTAAAAAAGTTGTTTTTAATTAAAATTTAGTAATTTTCACTATTCATCAAAATATGAAAGTTATCCGAAAAGTACCAAAATTTCACCTTAGGCTAAATTCGATATTCCGAATCCAAAAATGAAGTCCATTTTGAAATATAAAATATATATAATTTCAAAATTTAGGTATTACTATTCATAACGGCTAGTTTGATCGGTTGTGGTGTGTGTTAAAACTCGAAGTTGCGTACAACACACGCTACTGTTTTATTCAAAGGAAAGCGTACCGTGGAAGCTTGGGATGTTTCATTTTAATTTTTTTTGATGTCCCCATTTAGTCGAAAAGTTTAAAATATTGTATTTAAAAAGGTTTCACTATTAAAAGTTGATAAAAGTTCAATACTGAAAATGAATCTGTTCTTGCATTATGACTAAGAAACTCATAATATGGAATCTAAAATTATAAGGATTTTATAAAGTTTAAAATTTAGTTAATAATATTCATAACCTCTTTTGAATGGCTTTTTCCTTTGGTAAGTCATGGTGTGATTGAACTCGGTGTTGTGTGTAGTGCAAGTTATTGAATTATTTTGAAGAAATAACACACTATGAAATCTTGGGGTGTTACATTCTCCCCTCCTTCAATAAATTGCGTCCTCGCAATTTGAAATTGTTCTTCGAAAATAAAAGGTTGAAAATAGAAAATATATTTGTGGGAAAACCCACATCGGAAATTGGGTTACTAAGATTTAGTCTTAGTATGAGGAAAAGAGAAATGAAAGGGTCACCACCAAATTATGATCTCGATTAGGAGAACATTGGTGGCAATTAGAGACATATAATTGGAGGAAAAACGTAAATATTTATAGGTAGTGATTGAGGTCATCAATCACAAACAAGTATAAAATTGAGGTCCTTAAACTCATCAATCTATGATGATTTGAAATACCATCGATTCAACAAAATATAGGGTATTGGGATAACACATTTTTGACGTTTCAAAATATCTTAGTTGAAATCCCACATCGAAAAATGAATTAATGAGGCCTCTATTTAAAATAAAGAGTGGAAAGTATGATGATTACCGAAAATAACACATACTAGGGTTCCATGTAGGAAAATATGGATATGGAGGAGAAATCTAACCATCAATTATCTGATGGAGAGTGGTAGAGAACATGGCTATGAAAAGGCCAACAATCCCAAAGCCATAAATTAGTGATGATTTAAGGTACCATCTAGGACAACATTTTTGTTCTAAGTTCCTTTTCTTAATGTTGTGGAATTTATTTATGAGATTGGCTAAGATCATAAGGAGATATACTTACTTTATAATTAGAGTTTTATCTATTAATAAATTTCTACCACAAACTCATCTTTCACTCTAAAAGATAATAGAACTTAAAAAAAATTCAATTTACACTATTTGTATAGGGTTCCAAAATAATCGAATTTATAATTTATCTACAAGATATTTTAATAAAAACTAAATTATTTAATCCAGGACACCTCGTGGGGAAGTGGTAGGTGATACACCCTTGTCGCCCTTCGGTTGCGGGTTCAAGTCTCACAGCCTTGCCGGACGCGACGGGTTGCCGCCCGACCTCCGGGTTGTCCTTTTATGGAAATCCCAAATTAATCTCAAACTTAGAATTTATCCAAGATACTTCTGTCCAAACTCACAGTCCAACATTTATAAGGAAGGGAAACATAATGTAGATCCTTTTTACCCTGTAATGGAATATTAATACCTTCATCATGTATTCTTTTAAAACACTGAAACATCCTGATTTACCATAATCCTTATTGATTACATTCATGCTCCCTTATTCCATATAGAATGATGGATATACTTCATCAATCCAAAAATGTTTTAAACCCCAACAATGATGGAATATACAAATCATTAATCAGCTTCAAGGTAGTCAAGAATATCCAATATAATTTATCCAAATCAATCATGTATTATTCTAAAATCACTACCTCGATATCAGAACCATATTATGGTTTATCTTTCTCTCAACCATATATTTTCCAAAAATTTAACCTTCTATTGAGTCACTTTTCTTTGTTCCACAAAATCTCAAGTCCTTAATGAAATAGTACTGCAGTACAATCCTTATATACTCCATAATTATTATAACAAGTACATTGTTGATACAACACTCAATTAACATAATCAACATAAGAACTCTAATCATTCCTCTTCATCTGTGGTAGTATCATAACTTGATTATTATCCAATAGCATCATTTGCGGCATAGTCTGATGACTGGGACATAGATTCGCGTAGTGTCCAAACTCCTTGCAAATGAAGCATTGTACATTTGAAACCATTTTTTTACCATTGCAGTCACGTACTTTGTGCCCTTTTCCTCCACACTTATAACAAACTCCCATTCCTTTCAGGCAAGTTCCAGGGTGTTTCTTTCCACAGTTACCACATAAGGGAAAATTATTCTTTTCCCTCTTCCGTTTATCCATCTTTCTCTCTTCCATCCTTTTCTTCTCTTTCTTCCCTTCAAATCCATAGGACTCAGTAAAATCTTTACTTATCTTATCAACACATGATATTATTTCTTCATATGATGATAATACATGGGAGACTATTTCTCTTATAAATTCTAGCTTAAGACCATGAAAGATATGATCCTTCTTTCTCTTTGGATCATGTGCATTGCTGGAGTTCTCATTCCTTCTACTGGGCGCCATTTCTAAACAATGGAATACACTAGATCAGTTTATGAATCAAAATACATAATCCCATACTTATAAAACACTTAATATAAATTGAACTATTTATGGATATAATCCATAATCATAAAAATGTTTTCTTTGAGGAAGTATATACTCATAAACCCTTCATAATGATTTGTAAAGAAAATGAGAGTTATCCTAAGCATATCCCCCGGGAGTGTCGTAACCAAGAGTGCAGCAAGGCCCGTTGTCGTGCACCAGTTCCCGTTCGAGTCTAGCTCAAAGCGGTGTTTTCAGGTTTTACCCCTAGGTACATCTGTGCCAGAGCCGCCTCTACCTGCTCGTATCCAGACAGGGATTTATTGCTCGGAAAACTCACAAAATCTCTACAATACCAAAATTCTAGGAAGTTCTTCTATATTAATCTTCAAAGTTCATCTTAGGTCTACGTGCTCTAATCAGAGTTTATCTAAATCTAGCTTCCAAGGTTTGTACTAAACTTCCTCTGATACCAACTGTAACGCCCCGACCCCAGTTACCCAGAGTCGGTGCATTATTACATAACATTGGCATGATCACAAGAAAGATCAAATCTCGAAAGACCGATTGGTTTAGTAGCCTTGGAAACACTAGATATAATCATAAAGTTTTACATTACATTTCAAAGTGAAAAACTACTACAACAACAAAGTCTTCATATCCGCACTATTAACCCCTCATAATATCCCTGCAAGTCATTCATAATTTACTTCTTCACTACCTGGGAAAAATAAAACATAGAAAAGGGGTGAGCTCAAATGCCCAGTAAGGATAACAATATAGCGGAACATTCAAAATAAGCATAAACATTTAAGGCAATGAATTACTAAAACAAAAGCCTTTTAAAATTGAACTTCAACATAGTATGGAAAAAGTAAAATGAAATAATGCCATTTACTTATTCACATGGATATTCTACTAATCGAATAATCACATGCAATATCAATAACCACTTTCATAATGTTGGAATGCATAATGCCAGACTATCATAACCACATAGTCAAGGCCTCGTGCCAAGACTACAAATAAGATTTTGTCAAGGCCTTGTGCCAAGACACTAGTTTGTCTCATGAGACCTATCGATGCATCGAGGAGCTATAGCGGGCTCCACCCGTCACTTATTAAGTCCAATGCATTCCCATATGAAAAGGTTTAAACATAACATAAACATTCGTATTAAAACTAGCATACGAAATGTCAATAATTTCACCATAAACTATGAATGGTATAAAAATAGCACATCCACAGTCAAACATATCACAAAACCTTCAATACAATATAGAAGTTTTGTATCATAATAAATCAACTTCAAATAATCCTAAAATCCATCAAAGGATGTTGACATAGATGAAATCAAAATTCTTTTTAAAGAAGTATATCCTTTTATTTTGAAATCATTTAAGATCCATATAAAATAAAACATTTTCTTTGAAAATATTCTTATAAGCTTGTATGGAAAGCTTCGAAGATTTTATAACGGCGGAAAATAACCGCACCCGCCGTATAAGTTAAAAAAACATTCTTACCTCAATTCTGCCGAAAAGGTTAAAAAGGACCTTGTTTTGAAAACGACGGAAAGATTCCTTTATAAACCTCTTATAAAAAGTAAAACAAGGGTATAAATGACTTTA
Source organism: Viscum album (assembly GCA_963277665.1). NCBI lineage: Eukaryota > Viridiplantae > Streptophyta > Magnoliopsida > Santalales > Viscaceae > Viscum > Viscum album. Next base: position 1,640,648,632 of record OY728163.1, on the reverse strand, counting down.
AACCATATTCTTGTAAATAGTAAAAATGTTTTGAAATACGTTTCGAAGAAACATGGATGTGGATGATAAAGAGATCCTAGTAGATTATTACGTATAATACAACCTCGGATAATGAAGAGATTGTGAAATAACCCTTACCTTGTACTTTTCCTTGGTTGGGGTAGGTTAACCTCCTGTATAATAGTGAAATAATTGTTACTAAATTATACAAGAATCATATACATTAATATGATATCATATATGATCTTTTAATATTGATTTGATAATAATATCTTAGTATTATCGCTGTTTCGGGTGTTAACTTACTCATTTTCTTTATATGTTTTGTTACATAAGTCATGTTTGTTGTATCTTATTCATATCCAGAATGATATCAAGTCCTTAAACATCATTTTTAAATCATTAAATGATAATTATACTTGAATGGATACGATGGAGAATGAATCTCATCGCGTTCGTGGAGACGGTAGTCCGTACGTACGCACGAATGCTACTTCCATTTAATTTTTATTTTAAAAGAATCGAATCCAAATGATACATAGGTATATTACTATTCCAGTATAATATAATATTTTATATATGTTACTTAAGTTCATTAACACCATCCTTTATACGTTCCATGTGTGGTATGAACGAGTCATATCATTTTAAGGGGGCAGTAGTCCGCACTTCCTCAAATGAAATTATCGTATGTATATACAACATGAAACGAATAATGGTATGAAATAAAATGGAATTACAGAAGCTTATATATAATATATATCATTAATATCATATTTAATTACAGTGCCATCATAATGGCCACCATGAGAGGCGGTAAGATGTATTTGAACAATCATCGTTTCGTGAGGCGTTAGTTTGTCATCCACAGAAACATTATGTTCATCATCCATTAGATGGAGTTGTGTGTATGTTTAGTTTGAATCCTTCTTATAACAACATCCTAGTATATTGAGGATACTGGTGTTGTTACAAAAGAAAGGAAATAAAAAGAGTTTGGGGGTTGGAGAAGCAAAATAAAGGAAAATAATTTAAGAGAAATCGTTACCTTTAATTTAGGTAACTCACTTTGGTTGGAACCAAAGGACTTCTTGAAATGCTTTCTGCCTAAGGGGAAGCTTCAAGGAGGAGGAGAGGGATGTGGGGAGCTTAGTTGGGCAGAGTTTGGACGAGCCAAGTGGCTTGAGAGGTGTGAGGAATGAGTAGAAGTGGTCTCCTTTTATAAGGGAGAAGAGGGGCTCTTTAGGAAAGTGTGAAAGTATTACTTTATAATATAATTATATTCGGTTTATAATGGTCCAAAAATCATTGAGGTCGAAGATAAGATGACTCATATTCTAAATAACATCAACCAATAAGAATTGGACAGGTTTTAGATAATATTTTAATTATTATAATCTTATTTATTTAAATGATTTATTAATGAGGTAAACATTGCATCATTATTGTTTCATAATAATTTAACTTATTTGATGTCTAAAAATTATAAATAAAATATCATCATGTAGGAAATCTTTTTAGATTTCTAATTAATATTTATAATCGAAAATCCAACATTTATAACCCTATGTAAAAATTGTTCTTCTAAAATATGTAAGCTTATGCCATTTTTATTTTTATTTTAACTTTATTAATATAATGTGTCCCTACCACATACAAGTGGCTCCAATGGGTCCCCAAATTGACCCAAGGATGCCCATGGTCGGGTATGTGTCCACCAATAAGGTTAGGACACGTTTTAGGGTAATTTTGTATTATTATAATATTATTTTTTAACCCTTATTTACCGGATTTACCCTTTAACCATGGTAAATAAAATATTTACCACAGTAACTATTCAAAATGTCTAAAAATAAAAGTTACCTATTTACACAATTTGAACATCCTGATTCCAAATATGGAATCCATTTTCCTAAATTCAAAACACAGAAGTGGCAGAAATTAATTTAAAATTAATTCCCGCTGTCAAAACAAAAAGCGTGTTTTTAAGAGATAATAACTATCAAAAGATTGACACTTGTTTATGTTCGGTTTAATTGTAAAATTATGTCCAATGACCAACATTATATTAAATGGTAAAAATATATTCTAAATATACTTTAAAACCACTCAAATTCACAATTTATCACTATTAATTATTTTGATTAAAAAAGTTGTTTTTAATTAAAATTTACTAATTTTCACTATTCATCAAAATATGAAAGTTATCCGAAAAGTACCAAAATTTTACCTTAGGCTAAATTCGATATTCCGAATCCAAAAATGAAGTCCATTTTGAAATATAAAATATATATAATTTCAAAATTTAGGTATTACTATTCATAACGGCTAGTTTGATCGGTTGTGGTGTGTGTTAAAACTCGAAGTTGCGTACAACACACGCTACTGTTTTATTCAAAGGAAAGCGTACCGTGGAAGCTTGGGATGTTTCATTTTAAATTTTTTTGATGTCCCCATTTAGTCGAAAAGTTTAAAATATTGTATTTAAAAAGGTTTCACTATTAAAAGTTGATAAAAGTTCAATACTGAAAATGAATCTGTTCTTGCATTATGACTAAGAAACTCATAATATGGAATCTAAAATTATAAGGATTTTATAAAGTTTAAAATTTAGTTAATAATATTCATAACCTCTTTTGAATGGCTTTTTCCTTTGGTAAGTCATGGTGTGATTGAACTCGGTGTTGTGTGTAGTGCAAGTTATTGAATTATTTTGAAGAAATAACACACTATGAAATCTTGGGGTGTTACACCCTGTCTGAAAAAATTAATGATCCATGATCAAACCGATGCACCCATCTGACATACTTACACCACAGTGGTGTAATTTCATGAGTGTTGGATTCTATTCGAACAAACCATCACTCTGCATTCCACGCTTCGCGTGCACCTTATTAGGACTCTCATCCTCTTTCTTGTCTAGAGGAACCCCATAACAGTATGGATGCTCGACCTATGGTCCGCCTGCTGTCCTGGGATAATGTTCCGGAAGACTGGTCATGTTTGGAGGGACCCCCTAACAGTATGGATGCTTGGACTATTGTCCACTTGCTATCCTGGGCCAACGTTCCAGAAGACTGATCGACGATATTTGAGTTAGGCCCCGTGTTGCGAACATGGTCAACGGTTAGCCCCCATTTGTTGTCCCTATTTTAGGCTAATAAAATATAAATGCTTCATTTCCGCCACGGTCAACAGATATCCTCCATTGTCACGCCACCCCATAGTGTTCCAAATCTTGGGTATCGTGATTCACACTTCCCATCCCATCTGTTCGGACCGATTTCAGCATCCCTTGCGTTTCACCATTCATCCACAGGAGCACGCTGGAAAAAAGGTAATTCAGTTGTTCTGAGAACTTTCTTCTCCAGTCAGGTCTCTCCCATTTCTTGGAAATCCGGACCGTTTATCCAAACCCTGGATTCCTGAAGCTTGGTTTACACTCCTATGTTTTTATGGGGCTCTGTGGTGACTATATCTTGTTTCTCACATAGGGCTCGACCCACGTGAGCTTAGGGAATCGTTGCTGGATGTTCCGAAAACATTGTAAGGATGGAATGAACTAGTGCAAACAGCGTAAATCGTGCATTATACAGAATTCAAAAAAATTAAAGCACGAAAGTACGTTTAAGGTTTTGTAATCATTACAGTACCCTGGGGTCAACTCCCCCCATGGACGGATTGGACCCGTCAAAATAGCATTGCAGCTCTACCACCATTTGACTTGTGGCATCCAAGAATTGTTGTCATCGACTTAGCTCCCACTCCTCCTCAGCATTGATGGGGCGCAATTCATCAGCTCAGCTCTGGCCCTCTCTATGTCAGCCTAAATGGTGGCCATCTCTCCAGAAGCCTGCCTCATATGCTCTTCTTCCTCTGACAGCTGGGCCTTCAATTTCAAGATCAACTCAGATTGTGAATTGAGAGAGGATGAATGATCATCCTCTTGGATCTGTAGGTGTTGGACTTCATTTTCATCCACCTAGAGCTTTTTGATGTTCGTTGCCTTCTTCCACTACCAGTCCATGCTGAGCCTTCGATCATACCACTAGATTATCTCTTCCATGAGATCTCAGATGATCGTATGAGGGCGTTGGGAATCCACTCCCCCAGCACACAGTTCACGCAGTCGCGAGTGGAGTATTTCCATCTCGTTCAACCAGAGCGCTTGGGGGGTGTCATTGATGAATCACGTGATCAGCTTCCACGATCGGCGGTGGACTATTTTGTTGTCCTATTCATTGGAGGCTGTTTCTTCCCAATCCACGCGATTGGCAGGCTCATATGTGGGATACGCCCGCAAGAAATCTTCAGCCGGATATGCGTCTAGTGTTGAATCCAGCGCAACATCTGGCGCCGGAGCAGCTGTGGAGGAACTTGGGTCGACCGGTCGATCGTCATCGTCGGACTCCACCTCAATAACCACGGGCACAACCCTGTTGGTGGTTCCTCCGATGAAAGGGAGTGCTGCAGCTCGGGTAGGTGGGGTAACTATCTCCACAATCACCGGTATGCCCCTAGGAGGGATGCCACTAGACATCCCGACCAGCCTTTCCGTAGCAGCCCATGCCAGTCGAAGAACTATATATGACAGATAAGGGAATGGATGTCAGTTAGCACGATCTACATATGACAGTAATGAATTCAGTGTAGAAGACTTATGAAGATCGAACTCCTAGTGATGCTCCTGAGTTGATTCTGATGGAATCCCGAGGAGTGGTCCTCCGTATATTGTCGAAAGGTCTGGAGACCCTAGAGGAGCCACCTCAGGTGCCCTAGCCCCACCAAACACAGAACTGGATGCAGCCACAGATGTGGGTTCCGAAGGTCCTGCATCGTCACTCACCAAGGGGTGAGAGCGAGGTCTGCGTACAAGTTCCTCATACATGGTTCAAATGTTCATAAGAGGTCCATAATGTCCTGAGAGAGGACCCTGAGGAAAGAAACATGGAATTCTACCTCGATAACCTCGAAAAAATCATTGAGATATGAGTCTTGATCTCTGACTTTTCCTTCCTCCAACGGGCTCCCTCCGCTGGCCTCATCTTCCCCAAAGGATTCATCTGATTCTTCTAGCATAGAGAAGTGCTCTCTCAGTTCGGCGGCTGATAGCTGTGGGGGAATCGTCCGATCCAACAGTACCCTGACACGGTCTGTCATTGGACATGGGAAATCACTGGAATGGACAAAGTCCTCCAGCTCCTCCAGATACTGCTCCACCTCTGCTGGAGACACTATGAAACCGGCCCGAACGTGACCTATACCCAGTAGAACCATCCCGAGACGGTTCAGGTGTTCCCACATCTCGGGTGGACTAAGGTGTTGCTAGTTGACGTCCCAAATGTCCTAGGCCTCCAAGAAAACAACATTATCTAGAATGTCGATATGGTACAACCGTTTCCCCAGATCCTAAGTGGATATCATGAAGAATCCCCTCATTGGATGCCCCTCCAGATGGCTCTGTTCTTTCGGGACCACCGGATCTGCCGCTGCTGCCTCATCCTCAACTAGTGCAGGTCTCGCCACCATGACAACCCCACCATTGTGAGAGGCCCTTTCTGCCCTCCGACCCCGACCTTAGGATAAGGGAGGCCTGCCATCACCGGCTCGAATAGTTGGTTGCTTCAGAATTTCCCCCGGATAAGCTGCCTCCCAACTGATGGCATACTCCTTCACCAGTCCGAAGGTGGCAGTGGATAGAGGCAATGCATTTCACATTTTCCCATATTTTCGTGTGAACATGAGACACATTTTCCTCATCACACATGGGTTCTTCTCATGGCCCACCTCCCAGTAGACCTGCGGGGTCAGCCGCTGCAGGCACTAGAACTGCCTCGTGAACCGGTGCGGGGTGTACGACTTGTAGAGTGTCTCACGGTCCACTCGTTCCACCAAAACTACACCTCTAATGGCTAAGAGATAATCCCAGTGCTCTTCTGTTCCCTGACCGTTATCGGTTAATACCCCCATCGGCAATGGAAATAGGTGGAAGTTAAACTCGTCTGCCTTCCACACCTGGTTCAACACCATCAGTACGGTTAGTTTGACTAGGAAGCTCCTGACCACATTCAGAATGGAGGGGCGGAAGTTCTACCCTGGTGGTGATATGGGGTTTGGATATTCATAAACCCCCCTAATGTGCGCCGAGATCCACCCATACAGAAGGTGGAAGGGCCCACATATCCTCGACAGCTTCTTGCCTTCGCTAACGTGCCGCATCATTCTGTACAGTCCAATGAGCATTGGAATCTCTAGATTGTCCCGCCGTCCTGTGGCCAGCATGGATGCCATGATGAACGAGTTGGGACACACCCCCATGTTGGTATCCCTCACCGGGAGGATCCAACCACAGATAAGGGCTGTGATAAATTCCACCAGCCTGACTATCGGCTGCTGTTCAGTATTGACATTGAAACCCCAGGTATTCCATTGTATGTCCTCCAAGAGCCGCCAATACGAGTGCTCATTTCCCCATTGAGGCCCCTTTAGGAAAGTTCGAGGCCTCAGGGGAAACTCTCGGTTCACCAGGAGGTTCAAGAAATGTGTGAACCACTTTTTGAAGTGGACATCCCTCACCGCTTCTTTGTCCTCTCCGGGGACCAATCTCATCAGTGCCAGCACCAGCTGCATCATCTGCTCTGGATCCTCCCACACACTCATGACGGGGAAGAACTCATCGTACATGGCCCCCAAGATCAGTACCCTCAAGATCTGATGCACATCCCATAGACTAATTCCAACCTCCCCATGGTGTAGGTGAAAAGTGTTGGTCCTAGATGACCATCTGCTCATCAGCTCTGACATCAGCTATTTCGGTTGATAAATATGGAACTGGGAGGCCCATGCCACCTCATACAATCCCAATATCCTCATCTCGGCCCCAAACTCCTCGCATGAGGCACCAACCCAGTAGGCCCATGCCCAGTCATTGGTGAAGTTGCTACCCTGGCGCAGGTCCCACTCATCGGACCACCCCTTCTTCGAATCCTACAAAGCTGCCTTCAGTATGGTGCGGTACATGAGAGGGGACATCTTCGGTAGTAGTGGCTTCCCATGGATGTTGTTCAAATGGTTGTACAAATATTTGGTAGTGGTAGGTGTAAAGTCCTCCTTCACATGACCATCAGTCGCCCTGAACCATTGACGCTGGCATGGTGTGCCCCTGAACCAGCAAGCTGGTTCGTCCCTACTCGCCTCAGGAATGAAGATGTCATCCCTCAGCCCGAAGCCATACAAGGGCAGATTCTTGTATAGAATATAGTTATTTTTGATCTCTAATATAAGTTCTATCAAAGAATTATGGTCTGAGTGGCTTCGGACCAGCTCCCCCAGGCCCAGACAGTTTGCCATCTCATCCCTCCAGGCAGCGTCTGCAAGCACCCCTAGCACAACTTCTTGATGGGCCATTACGGTTTTAGAACTTGGAAAAATTTCGGGTCAGGTCATGAATATCATTTGCGGAGGTTGTTCACGAATCTCGTTCACAAAGCCAAGACATGGGGCCTTGCCTCAGATTTCAAGCAGACATTCGCTTGGTGCAGTCGCGGAGTCGGAGACTCTCAGTTCTCCATGAAGCTCGATTTGCGATGAGCAGACACGGAGTATGTGGAGCTTCACGAATCGAGAGCGCAAAAGGACAAAGTAGTGGAGAGGGGAAAGGAAAAAAGAGAGTTAAAACCCCTATTTATAGGCAGCGACCCTCAGAGCTTCGTGGTGCGTCCACCCACGAGGATATTCGCAGTGCATCCAGACCGCGCGGCCCCTGTCCACCTCACGCGCCCTCTTCACGAGTCATCACCGAAAACGGCCGATAATTTTGGAAATTTACCTTAGACTTCGAAATTTGATCCCTCAGTGGCTCCAAGTCTAAGGGGGTGGGGGGGGGTTTGTTGGCTCCAAAATATTGGATGAAAAGAACGAAAGAAAAGAGGCCCCACGCCCTGCCTTGCGAATCCCCGACTCAGAGCCCCTCCAAGTAACAAGGCCGCCGCGAAGAAAATGAGGCGATACCACTCCGCGAACGCCCCTGACGTTCACAAACCCACAATGAAGCCAAGGAGGTGGTAACTCTCCACGAACTCCCCTAATGTTTGCGAACCCGCCATGAAGCAGAGGAGGCGGGACCGCTCCGCGAACCCAGTTGACATTCGCGACCCGCCGCGAAGCAACCGAAGCCCCCTTCGCACTGCGTGGGATCTGCTTCGTGGCACCCCTTGCCTATAAATACTGAGCTCCCCTTGAGCTCTCGGGATGGAAAATATGACATTTCAGCTTCTCAACTCCCAAATCGCGAAGCACTCTTCGCTCAAGGAATCTTGAGCTCCGCGAGGTATCTTTGCTTCGCGAGAGGCCTTCGCCTTGTCTCGTTTTGAGCCCCTCTTCCGAGAGGGATTCCCTTCGTGAAGCCTAAGGGAATTTGCAAAGAAATGGGATCCCCAAGGGGACCTGAGTAGTCACAGATCTTTTATGCTTCACAAAACACCCACCCTATACATGTGATCCACATGACAAAGTAGGGTCACTGTACTTCGCGAAGCACACTGCTTAAAGGCACCTTGCTTCGCGAGGCACCTCTACTTCGCGAGGAGGTGCTCCGTGAACCCCCTTCCACTTCGTGAAGAACCTACCACTCACACATATGCCCCATGCTAAGGCCAAGGAACTCCACTTCGTGAAGCACACCCCTTCGCAAGTGCCCTCTACTATGCAAAGAAACCGAGCTCCGCAAGGCCCCTGCCTATGGACCCCTCTTCTTGGAAATTCCTCTTCCCGTGTGACCCTCCAAGTTTGCACGATGTGATTTCAAAGTCCCCTAGATGACACCACCCGTAGCATTGCTTCGCATAATGCTTCTTCTCATAGACACACTAATGGCTATTTCTTCTTCTCATAGCCACGCTAATGTGGACCCCTCGATGGTTCGCTCTGCGACCCGGCTTCTACACGGCCTTGCCGATGCCTTCCCTACCACAAGGAGAAGAGGGTACCGGTCATGTAAGCCATAGGGGTGCGGAGTAAACCCACCTCGTCCGAGCTGCAGGATGTTAAAATACCAAGTACCTCATCCTCAACACATGATGTTAAACTGTGACCCGACCCTGTGCCTCACACGTAGGGTCCCCCCAACTCAGATATTCTTTACGACCTCTGGTCCCCACAGGGGATGATATCCTCCTTCTGGGAGTGGAGTTTGTCCGTAGGGAAGGGCAACCACCTTGGTGTAAGCCCCCTAGCCCCTCTTGCGGAAGGTATCACCCATGTACCTCTGCACCTCCTCACTGCCAGGGCCAGCGGGGTGCGTGATAGGGAATGAGACACCTCCTTTCTTCGATCCCAAATCCCTCTCCCTCTGCGCTTTTTCACACTTTGGGCCTCCATCCTGGAGTAAGTCTCTGTACCATGGGCCACCTAATGCGTAAGCCCCTCTTTGCTTCTCACAGACGCACCCTTCGCGATATGATCTTCAGGTCTCTGCTACCTCTTGTTTCTCACACTAAGCACGACTCACGTGGGCTTAGAGTAAGCATTGACCATGACAATGCCCTCGTCCATCATGACGTTAAACTGTATGCCCTCGTCCAGCATGACGTTAAACTGTATGTCCTTGTCTAGATTGACGTTTAACTTTATGCCATCGTCCAGCATGACATTAAACTGTATGCCCTCATCCAGCATGACGTTAAACTTTATTCCCTCATCCAGCATGACGGTAAACTGTATGCCCTCATACAACATGACGCTAAACTGTATGCCCTCATCCAACATGACGTTAAACTGTATGCCCCGTCCTGCATGGCGTTAAACTGCACACCCGAACTACGAGGACTTTGATCCATGTCAAGGCATGGTACATAGGAAGCCCCATGAGGTTCAAGCCCACCACCAGTGGACCCCCGGGTTCACCTTCACATCGGTTCGCCGATGAAAACCACACCCAAACTATGAGGAATTTTATCCATGTCAATGCATGGTACGTAGGAATCCTCCCTGAGGTTCAAGCCCCGTCACCCATCGGACCAAGGTCCTTCTTCACGTCGGTTCTCCAACACCCACATTGATACCCAAACTACGAGGAATTTGATCCATGTCAAGGCATGGTACGTAGGAAGCTTCCCTAAGGTTCAATCCCAACAATCATTGGCCCCGACCATCTCCGTGTCAGTGTGCCAAGCCCCCATTTTCACCTAAAATACGCAGTCTTTGATCCATGTCAAGGCATGGTACATAGGAAGACTTCCAGAGGTTCAAGCCCACTGTCCACCTGGACCAAGGTCATTTTTCACGTCGGTTCTCTGACACACCCCGGCCCGCGTGATGTTAAACCACATCCTAATCTAGTGGTAAGGCATTGTGACCCTACCATTCAATTGTTTCGACACCCCTTCGTGTCAGTTCAACAACCCCTTTTCCAAACTACATGGACTTTGATCCATGCCAAGGCATGGTGCATAGGAAGACTCACGAGGTTCAAGCCCACCACCCATTGGACCAAGGTCCTTCTTCACGTCAGTTCTCTGGCATCCAACCCTAACTATGTGAACTTTGATCCATGATAAGACATGGTACATAGGAATCCTCATGAGGTTCACGCCCACCACCTGGTCGTTCTGACCTCATTCACACCAGTTCTCCCACCACCTTGGGTGGCCTAGAGTGTAAACCCCACACATTCATTCTGAACTACACAGACTTTGATTCCTTGTCACAGGGATATGTAGGAAGTCTCTTTGAGACTCAATCCCATCACCGCTGTCATCTCCACAACGACTCCATTTCATTCCCCCTCCACTTCGTGTAGCTCTCCATCATCCATCCCGATTCTTACCCGAGCCGCCACATCCCGGTGAGATCATGCCATCCCATTCAACTCCATAGCATTCGGGAAGCCACCCACGGGCTGGCTCCGATATCAGTGATCCCTCAAGAGGGGTTCCTCAATCTGATGCACTCCAACTAGTGTTCTAATCAGCTCGATCCGTCTCCGCTAGATGTTAAACTTGCGGCATACCCTGTGTTAAACATTGGAAGCTGAAAAAAAACCTCAGATACATGCCTATGGAATATGATCCCCCACGCTCTATGTGGGATGCCTCGGGCTTCCGCGCCCTCGAGAAGCCCTATAATAAGGGAAAAAAGACAGACACACCAATTCTCCAGCGTTCAGACATGTTAATGATTCATCGACGTGACTACTCCCCCAACTGAAGGTTGCTGCCCTGACTAGACCCCTTGGAATGTCCTGACAGAAGCAGTGTAATTAACTCGCGTACATGGAAACATGGCACTGGGAAGAGTTTCACGAACAATGTATTAAATATATGAGGGAGACCCAGACTAGGTGATGAGTTCTAAGGAGGAATCCACGGAAGGAGGAACCGACATCCCATCATCCCATTTCGATCAAGGAGCAGAAGTCCCAGAATAAGGAATGGATGTCGCCCGCCTTTGGAAAGAGGGAATACGGGGCAACAAAAGCCGCACCTGTAGCACCCCAAGTAGACGGACACACGCCCCCCGGTGAAAGCGTCAGAAACAGTACCTAAACCATCTTAATATAAATATCAATGTATATAAATAAATCTAAATTAAAAATTAAAAAAATTAGTAAATATAAATAAATAATAATTAAATATTAAATAAATATCAATAAATATAAATAAATATGAATAAAATTAGTAAATATAAACAAATATTAATAAATATTACTAAATATTAAAAAAATATTAAATAAATAATAATAAATATCTAATAAATATTAAATAAATAATAGTAAATATATAATAAATATATAATAAATATTAATAAATAATAATAAAATATTAATAAATATTAATAAATAGTAAATATTAATTAATATTAATTAAATTTTACAAAATATGAAATAAATCATAATAAATATTAAAAATTATTAAATAAATATTAAGGACTATTAAATAAATATTAAATAAATATTAAATAAATATTAAAAAGTATTAAATAAATATTTAAAAATATTATATATATATATATATATATATATATTAACAAATATTTATAAATATTACTAAATATTAATTCAATAATCATAAATATTGATAAATATTAATAAATATTAAAAATATTAAAAAATATTTATATATTTTATGAAATATTAAAAATATTAATTAATATTAAATAATATTTTTACATATTACTAAATATTAATTGAATATCTATGAATATTTATGAATATTTATGATTATTCATGAATATTTATTGATATTTAGTAATATTTATTAATATTTAAAAATATATTTTAAAAATATTTTGTAATATTTATCAATATTTGTTAATATTTATAATTATATTTTTAATATTTATTAATATTTATTATTATTTATTTAATAATTATTAATATTTATGAATATTTATGAATATTTATTAATATTTTTCAATAGACTTATATATTAATATTTAATTAATGTTTATTGACATTTATTGAATATTTTTAATATCTATTTAATAATTTTTAATATTTAATTAATATTTATTAATATTTGTGGCCTACATGCCACAGGGCCTTCAGGAAGCAGGGCCTCCGGGCCCTCTTACGCCTTTAGGACATGGGCCACAAGTAGTTTGGGCGAACATCATAGGAGTAAGTCCCATAAGAGGATTCAAGGAAAGTTACAACTACTAATGAAAATAAAATTAGATTGGAAGAACAAGAGGGCATACCAATCACTATTAACACCAGATAGTGTATAACTCTACATGGGGCCATACTAGTTGATTTGTCATGTGAGGTGGGGATCTAGATGCCTTTAATGATATAAATGCTAGGGAGGAGTAGTTCTAGGGTAGTTGGGTCTTTGGGCATTTAGGTCATGTACTAATCCTCATAGATCTGAAATTACAGATCATATAAGAGTTTCCTCTCAACTCAATTAAAAAGGGGGGATTATCAAAAAATACATAAAAATATTGAAGGCCTTCTGGTCGGGCAGACCACAACCACCACCGATATTTATTTATATTGAATAATATTGATTAATATATAATTAATATTTATGAATATTTATTTATTATCTATTTATTTTTTATTAATAATTATTTAATAATTATTAATATTTCTATTATATTTTCTAATATTTAATAATATCTATTAATATTTACTAATATTTATAAATATTTACGAATATTTAATTATATTACTGAAATAGGTCTACCTAGAAGACAAATATTCTAAAATATTATTAAAAGATGAAATAAAAAGATAATAAGAGAATGTGTGTGGTCAAACAAAAAGACTTTTCCTCATTTGAAAAAGCAGTTCAATGATCATAAAATGAAGGATCGTTTTCATAGTCTTAGTTAGATTCATCAACAATTTCCCACTCTGACTGTGATTTATCTTGGTTAAGGTTACTAAGGATCTCTGTATTAGAGCTTTCCCACTCTAGAGTGAGCTTGACCTTTGATTCCTTGAAAGATGATCTGGTGGGACCATTCCTTTTCAGATTGAAATATTCCTTTCATTGCCTTATTTTTAGAGGAACCAGAGTTAAACATTCACTATTGACCATCTTTCCATTTTTATTTATGATGACACCCTTAAAAGAAATAGATCCATCACTTCTTGGAGGCTTGAAATGAGTGGTAACCAATAAAACCATATGTTTCTCTTTTTCACTTCCATAATCCAAGATGTTACCCCATTTACCAGAAAATCTTGAATAACTAAAGACATTTTGAATCACTTGATTAAAATTCATGTTCTGTTGAACATCAGATTTCTTGGACCCATCTTCCTGTGGAACATGTCCCGAGAAGTTTGTTTCTAGTGGCTAAAAAATGCAAATTTTCCCTTTAGGACATGATAGAATGTCTTATACTATGACATGATGGACAAAAACATCATTTGAAAACTATTACCTAGAATAAAACACCTCACAAGATTGCTGATTATCATCCCCCACCGTGTACTTCTCCTCCCATCTAGGGCATTGATTAAAAATAAAAATAGAATTACAATTATAATCATTCATAACCTGCTGGCCGGAATCAGATGGAACTCCTTTTGAGTTCATTTCCACAACTAGAGGAGAACAATAATGCCTTTCCCCTTATAGTTCCATTTCATTAGAATAAGTGGGACAAACACAGTTAGATGCAATGATTACTTTGAAAATATTTTTATTTATGATTTTATTGCCCCCCGATGCCTCAACATGCCCTTTACCCTTTCTTTTTTCCTACAGCTATCCAAACCATGCCCTTTTAGAGAGTATGAAAAAAGAACATATCCCTACAACACATCTCCTTTGAGTACCCAATCATATTTCATATAACACAACAAGAGTGAAAATTCTCATATATGATCTAGAGATCAATATCATCATTATGAGTCAAGAGAATGACTTTTTTAGTAAGTGTGAAAAAAAAATCTACCTCAATAAGGATCTAAGAAAAATATCTAAATTGAGTTTCCTCAATATATTTTTCTATATATATGGTTACAAGAATCAATAATGAGATGTCAAATAAGATCATTGGATTCCATAGAATCTAGTTCAGACCAAAGACATGAATCCAGACTTGCACTCTACTATTCCCAATAGTAACCAAATTAAATTTGGATTCCCAATCTTGGATACAGAGCATTTTTAATGCCTCAACCCCATAATCCTAGAGCCAGAGCCTAAAATATGGTGTGTAATGTTTTTTATAAAAATATGCTACTAAAATTACACATCTGATCGCGTTTTCGATCACGTCAAATTTGATGTTTATTTTTAACTAGAATTTCTGCAGTATAGCAACAACCCTAGGTCATCTCTCGAAGGATATTTAGATCATTAATTTCAAAATGAGGTTATTATTAAGAAACTAAAACGAGAATGTGGTTTTTGAAAACATGGGTATTGTTTCTTTAAGAATAGAAATTGAAAGTATATTACTACTAAGAGAAAATGGTTGGAGAAATCGTGATCAACCCAGGTAAGTTTCCCTTGATGCTCAACCCATCATCGCTCTCAAGGGAAAGGGAAAGATCATTGATTCCTTGATTTTATATTTACTAAAACCAGTAATAGTATGTGAGTTATTACTAGTTTACCACCTTGGATTTGATCGATCAACAATATTGATTATCGGCAACTGCTCAAAATCAACAAACATGAATCGATGTAAAAAGCAGAACTCAATCAAGGCATCACATCAACAACATGATGAGATGACAATATTTTTGTTAATGAAAAATATATTACACAATACAAGAACATGAATATTCATAGGTTCAAGATCCTCGATTTTATCAACCGACGCAATCCATTTTCACACTCATGAAAGGGAGGGGTGAGAAAAGAGGCAACCACCCTCAAATCATCACACGATCCGGGTTATGCGTGGAAGCATGTGTATTCTTGTTTCTTTGATTTTTATTTGACCATAATAGAATAAAAAAAATTTAGAAGGTATAAATGAATAAAAATTGACAAAAAACTTGGAAATCAATTACCTTATGAATATTATAATTGTGGAGCTCGGGATTACAACAAAGGACACTCCCCAAATTGATCACTAAGAGGTTTAGAAGTACATGAAGGAGAAGAGAAATAAAATGGGTGAAGAGATATATCTAATTCAAATTACCTTCACCCTAGGTCATTCCACCTGAGTTAATGGTGGGAGGAGTGATTTTATGGACAAAAACATTACACTTTCTACAAAATAGGTCTATTGTCTAAGGGAATGGGTCACTATTTAGGACAGGATTTTTAATCATTCTTTATTTGGATTGTTGACTGACCAAATATCACTCAATTGTCCTACAATTTGGTGGAGAGGTGTACCTTATAGGTAGCTATACATGGGAGGTAAATATTTTCCAATTAGATCTTGGGGGCTCGAGTTATGTCCCAAATACAGAAGGGTCGTCCAATCTGGCCCGCCAAGAATTTCTTCACATTGTGGGCATATTTTGGGCCTCTAAATGGACGAATTGGGCTTCATGATCTTCTAGAGAAATGTATCCCACATTGTTTCTCACTCGTACACACATTTTTAGCCCAATTGGATTCACATATTATCCATAGTACAAATAATTTTCCACATGCATGCTTGGGCTTTCGCGTAGTTTGGCCCATTTTTCTTGAATTCCTTCACGGGATCTCCAAATCCCCTCCTCTTACAATGTAAACACCAAAAAATGTAAAATTTCTCTATTAGACAGTGATAAAAATTAATTAATTGATTAAAACATAAAGTGAAATTTATTATTATATTTACAAAACCTTTTTAAAACATTGGTATAAGGGTGAAATAAAATAGTGGATCTCGGTACGATCACACCCCCGCACCTAAACATTTGCACTCCTCGACAAAGTATAATATCCTAATCATGTATCATTCCTAAATAAAAGGTGTGAAAAAATCCAATATTCTTTTGAAATGAAATTCATCATGTCTCATTTATGGAATCAATTTTTCCTTTCATCTTTCTTTTCTCACATTTGAATGTGTTCAACTTCATTTGTTCACCCGTGCAACATGTCGCAACCTACCTCACTTAGAAATTTTCCCTCTTCACTCAAGGAACATATAAAAGTGGAGTTATTATATTTTCATAGAGTTCATGTGATATTACCATATTCTTTCCAAGATTCTAACTTCTCTACCAGTAGAAACTAGTGTGCTACTTAAGAGTAATTCCAACAGGTTGTTCTGAGGTTCAAGGGTTGGTAGGATTTAATGTTTAAAAATACGAGGCTGAATATGAGTATTTAATATCTTATGTATAAAACATGTCAAAATTTAGAAAGTTTTTACAATGAATTCACACACTCAACCCCTCAAAAGGTGTATCACCTCCAACTCTCTCTCCCCATTTTCTATCCTTGTGGGTCACAACCAAGCAGTGAATAATAATGAGTAAAATTATTTTTTCTCCATTTTTTTTATTTTGTTCTGTGTTTTTTCCGATTTACATAACTATATTTTTGTAGTTTATTTTTGAGATAAAGAGGGAAACATATATAATACAATGATGAAATATGGCTTATGAACCCATTTCCCAAGGAAAATGTAGGAATCCTTTATATCAACCTATAACAATGATTGTTTTCCCAGAATTACCATGGAAACACCATCTCTCCCACACTTACTGAAAATAAAACAAGAATATACAAAAAATATGGGTAGGTAGGGATAAATTAGCTTGTAATGTTTCTACCTAATAGGAATTTCAATCTCTCTAAGGCTTAAGAAGGATAAAATGTAAAGGTGGGAAAAAATAGAGGATACTTGTACAAAGGGTTTTTCAATGAATGATTGCCTCTATCATGAATGTTGCATACTTGAATCTTATGGATTCAAACAGAATCAAGGAAAGTTATAGTTTCTCTACATGACCCAAGACTCTAAATAAAGTGATTAAAAGGAATAATATGAAATAAAGGTCTTATAATGTCTCTCAGGTAAGAGATTAAAATATCAGTCAGTGCTAATGAGGCATGGGATTCACAAATCCATTAAACACCTAATAATGATATGAAAATAAAAATTCTAGAAAAATATTCCCTATCCAAATTCATTTGAATTTTTTTTTTCAAAAAACGATGGAATTTTACAGACAATCGAATCAAGCATGAAAAATGATTTTGGATATTCTTTTTAAGATCAATTTTTATCTAAAAACACAAAATAAGGAAAAGGAAATCAAAAAATAAAAACACACATTTTTTTAATTAATTTTTTTGGTTTTGATTAATCCTAACCATGACATGTCACCCTCCCACTCACCTAAAAATTACATTGTCCTCGATAAAAGAATTTTAAAAAAATAGACAAGTAAATAAAGGTAGGGAGAAGGGACAACCTACTAAGTGGTGTCATATATGGAATCTATTAGTTATATTTCCTCAATGAGATACTTTGGAAAATCCTCGTAGTAGTGTTTGAGAATCTACCCATTGACAGTAATCCTTTGTCCACTATTCTCATGAAAAGCCTATATAGCACCAAATGGGTAAACATCAGTAACAGTATAAGGACCGATCCATTGAGAATGAAGCTTACCTGGGTGGATCTTTAGCCTAGAATTATACACAAGGACCATCTCACCAATCTGAAACTTTCACTGATGAATCATGCTATCATGGATAGCCTTTTTCTTCTCATTATAGATTCTGGAGTTCTTATATGCATCACTTTGAATTTATTCCAACTCTTGAATATGCAGCTTCCTATGCTCACCTGCATCTGAAAGATTCAAATTACATTGTTTAATAGCCCAATATGCACGGTTTTCTACCTCCACTGGGAGGTGAGAAGCATTTCCAAACACAATTCTGTATGGTGAAATTTCAATTGGCGTTTTAAGAGCTGTACGGTATACCCAAAATGCATCATCTAAGCGCAAACTCTAATCCTTCCTATTGGGTTGTACCATTTTTTCCAAGATTATCTTAACTTCCCGATTTGATATTTCTGTTTGTCCGTTTGTTTTGGGGTGATATGTAGTAGAGAATTTATAACCAACCCCATACTTAAAAATAAAATTTTCTACGTTGCGATTGAAAAAATGGGAACCCTGATCACTAATGATGAATCTTGGTAAACCAAACTGACTAAAAATTTGGGACCTCAAGAATTCAAAAACCACTCGAGAGTCATCAGTCTCAGTGGCCTTTGCTTCCAACCATTTAGACATGTAGACCCCATCTAATAAGATATACAAAAATCCAAATGACTTTTTAAAGGCCCCATGAAGTCAATTCCCCATGCATCAAAAATTTCACAGAATAACATGGGCTGTTGGGGAATTTCATTCCTCTTAGAGACATTACTTATGAATTGACAATGACTACATGACTTGAAAAATCTTTGTGCATACCTATACAATGATGTCCAATAAATACCTAATTCAACAACCTTCCTAGCTATAAGTTAAGAGACAAAGTGGACCCCACATTCCGAAGTGTGGGAGAATGTCAAAACAGAGGTGAACTCAAGGGCAGGGACACACCGATGAACTACTTGGTCACCACAAATTCTCCCCAAATATCGGTCATCCTAAATGTACCACCTAGCATCATGCTTAAGTATCTGGGATTGTGAAGTGCTGAAATCATTGGGTACCCTAGATATTTCTATAAAATTCACAATGTCCGCATACCAGGGGGTAAGGTCCACAAAATCACAAAGGTTATCATGGGGGAAGAATTCTCCAATGGGGAGGGGTGAGTCAACATGGTTGTCCAATGGTGGGGAAATCATACTAATGTGTTCAGCTACCACATTTTTTATTATTAACTTGTTATGAATCTCATGGTCAAACTTTTTGAGGATCATCCACTGAATGAGGCGGGGCTTGGCTTCAGATTTCTTTAGAAGGAAACGAAGGGAAACATGATTAGAGAAAACAGTGATTTTTGACCCAATAAGATATGAACGAAATTTTCCAAAGGGAAAAACAATAGAAAGAAGTTATTTTTCAGTGGTTGTGAAGTTTTCATGGGCTGGTTCAAGGGTACGTGAGGCATATGCAATTACATGAGGAGCCTTCTCAACCCATTGTGATAAAACTGCCCCAACTGCAATGTTAAAGGCATCACACATAAGTTTAAAGGGGAGATCCCACCTTGGTGGTTGGATGATGGGAGGTGATGTGAGACACATTTTTAGTGAATTAAAATCATCCTCACATTTTTTATCAAAAAAAATTCATAATCCTTTTGCAATAACCGGGATAAGGGAAGTGCGATCTTACTATATTTTTTAATGAATCAGTGGTAAAAACCAGCATGACCTAAGAAATATCACACCTCATGAACACATTTGGGATATGAAAGGGTTAAAATTAATTCAATTTTTGATTTATCCACTTGAATTCCATCTTTTGAAATAATATTCCCAAGACCAATCCCCCATTCAACCATAAAATAACATTTCTCATAATTTAAAAAAAAGATCTTTTTCTATGCAATGATGAAGGATATAACCTAGGTGAGCCAATCAATCATCAAAGGAAGTTCCATAAACCGTGAAATAATCCATAAAACTTCCATTAAATTCTATAGGTATATAGAAAAATACTCAATATACATCTTTTAAATGTACTGGGAGCATTACATAGACCAAAAGGAATCCTTATGTATGAAAATGTGTGGAAATGGCAAGTAAATTTTGTATTTTCTTGATTCACAGGGGCTATATGGATTTGGAAATAACTCGAATATCCATAAAAGAAAAAATAATGAGACTTAACATCCAGTAATTCTAACATTTTTTCAATTAAAGATAAAGGAAAGTGATCCTTTTTCATGGCTTGATTTAGTTGACGATAGTCAATACAGACTCGCCAACTCTTTTGTACACATGTTGGAACCAATTCATTCCTTTCATTTGACACAACTGTTATTACTATTTTTTAGGCACAATTTTCACTGGGCTAACCCATTTACTATCAGATATAGGATAAATGATCCCCACAGAAAGTAATTTACTGACTTCCAATTTTACCACTTCAAGGAGAGTGGTATTCAACCGGCGTTGATATTGTCATATGGGATTAGCCTTATCATCCAAAAGTATATGGTGCATTCAAATAGATGGGATAATCCCAGGAATATCAGCTAATGTCCATCCTATTTCCTTTTTACACTCTGTCAAAAGGTTGAGCAGTTTTGATTCCTGTTGTAGAGAGAGGTTATTGGCAATAATGACGGGAAATTGGTCCATACCCTCAAGATATGCATATTTTAAATTAGAAGGAAGTTGTTTAAGTTCCAATACTAGTGGTTACTGGATTGGGGGGGGGGGGTATTTAGAGGGAGTGGGGTCTATTAAACTTTCTATCTACTCATGTTTATTCTCTAAGGAAAGAGAATCAATGGAAATGAGATTTGAGGAATCATCGACGATAATGGGTACCTTAGAATGAACACACTTATCAGTAAAAGCATAAAATTTACACATTTCAGAACCCACAGAACACTCAAAACATGACTCAGAACTCAAATCATCCAAGAGTGAAGAAGAGGAAAATGAATCAGAGTATGGGTGGAGGAGATAATTGTGCGTGTGTGCCTCATTTGAGAACACTTCCATCAAATAGATAGGAAGAGTGGAGTGCTCTTCAATGGGGTGTTTCATAGCCTCAAGGATGTTAAAACATACCTTTTCTCCACTAAACTCCATGGAAAACATACCATTGTGAATGTTGATGATCGTCTTTTCTTTTTTGAGGAATGGACTCCCAAGTATGAGAGGAGAATGTCCTTGGGTTTGGGTATCTTCCATCTCAAGAATGTAGAAATCGGTAAGGAAGATGATATTCTTAACTCGTACAAGGACATCCTCAATCACTTCTATTATATGAATAGCACTTCGGTTGGCATGTTTTATGAAAATTCCTGTTGGTTGAAGCTCTCCAACCTGCAAAGAAGTGTACATAGAGTGAGGCATTACATTAATGGAAGAACCTAAATCTTGCATAGAATCAGAAAATAAGGTCTCCCCTATGGTACTAGTTATTGTGAATGTGCCCGGATCCTTGCACTTAGTTGGAATTTCTGGTTGAATCAAGGTTGAAACATTTCTTCCTAGGTTGACTGTTTCATTCCCCTTCATCCTTCTTTTATGGGTGTAGAGTTCTTTAAGAAATTTGGTATAATGAGGAATTTTCTTAACTGCATACAAAAATGGAATATTAACTTGAACTTTTTTAAATGTATCCATTATTTCATTGTCAATATCATTATCAAATTTTTTCTTAGATTTAGCGAGTCTTTGAGGGAAAGGAAGAGGAATGGATTGTTCATGGTAATCCTTAATGATAATTTGATTACTCTTTTTTTTCTTGTTTTTCTTTTCTTGAAACATTTAAGGGTTTTAGAAGAAAGTTTTCAAGAGGGGGACATACCTGTGGCGTAGAATCAATAGAATAAGAAACTTCTTTACCACTATGAAGTTTAACTTCACATACATTACCTTTTTCCTTTGGATTGAAAATGGGTTGAGATGGTAGTTGTCTAGAACCTTGCATCTTAAGCTCACTGATGGTGTTTGTAAATTGTCCCACTTGAGTTCGTAGGTCTTGAATTGCCGATTGTGTGGTCTGTCAGAACTAGAGGTTCTGGGTTGCCAATTTTTTCACCATATCCTCGAGGCATGGTTCAGATTTGGGAGGAGGAGGATGATTGTTTCTAGAAATTTTAGGATTAGAAGGTTTCATACCTTGGCCTTGTGGATACCAATTCTTCTTGGGGTTGCTTGAGTTTTTCCTTGTCGGTACTGGGGTTGTGCTTTCCACCTGGGTTTTGGATTTGGACTAAATGGTTCTTGTTTGAAGGGAGGTTCTTGTTGGAATGGACACCCCAGGAACACGGCTGCATAGGACTCAGGTGAATCTTGAAGTTGTGGGTAATGGTCAGAAAATTGACTATTGTCAGAACAAATACAACAATGCAATGGAACAAGAGGAGATTGTGAGATACCTTGTGATTGAGATAATTGACTTAGAAGTGTATGAATCTCATCAAGCTTGTTATCTATCTTTTGTTATAGTGATGAATGACTTACCTCATGAACTCCTCAGGTCGGTGCAATAGCTCGTGTACCAAATTGTTGTGCATTTTGAGCCATGTTGGTTATTAAGTCACAAGTGGTGGAAGGAGTCTTATCAACTAGGGAACCACCAGCTATAATATCAATCATTCCACAATCCATGTGGATAAGTCCCTCATAGAAGTATTGGATTAATATTTTTTCACTAATCTGGTGGTGGGGGAAACTTGAGCAAAGTCTTTTGAATATCTACCAATATTCATGATGGGTCTCTCCTTGTGATTGATTAATTCCACAGATTTCTTTTATAATTGATGTAGCCGGGAGGTAGGGAAGGAATTCTCTAAAAATAGTATTTTAAGGTCATTCCAGCCCCCAATTGTGGTAAGTAAATATTATAACCAAGCTTTTACTACACCATCAAGGGAGAAAGGGAAGGCCCTAAAGTTAATTAGGTCCTTAGACACATTTTTGGGTTTCATGGTGGAGCAAACTATGTGAAAATCGTTGAGATATTTGTGAGGATCCTCACCAGGAAGACCATGAAATTTAGGAATTAAGTGTATGAGGCCTGATCTCAACTCCTAGTTGTCTGCTTATTTAGGATATTGGATGTACGCAGGTTGGTACTTCACTTCCAGGGTGGTTAGTTCATTTAAGGTATGATTATTAGTAGCCATGTTTACTTGAGTTTGATTGGGTTCAATTTTTGGGTGGATTAGGAACACTTAAGGTTATACAAGGGGTTCCTCAGTGTTACTTGATTAACCTACTCTAGATTACATGATTTGTGAGTGAAGTGTCTTTTCAATTTCATGGTCAAATTCTAGCAATTTCTCTTTTTATGATTGGGTCATGAAAATGAGTTGTGAAGTTTGTTTTTTTCTTGTTTTTTTGTGATTGAATATGTATAAAATAAATTAATAAGGGTTAAAGGAGAATATAATGTTATAATAAAGTATTATAGATAGATATATGGAGAATAATAATAGAGAGAGATAGAGATAGAGAGAATGAACACAAAAAAAAACCAAAAATAGAAATAGAATACTAAAAAAACAATCAAATGGGGGTGGGGTATTGAGAAAAGTACTAACTAAGAAGTAAAATAAATAAATAAAAGGAAATAAAGAAATGAAATGATCTTGTATCACTAAAAACGATTCCAAAATTTGATTGCGTTGTCGAGCACGTCAAATTAGATGTTTATTTTTAACTAGAATTTCTGCAGTATAGCAACAATCCTAGGTCGTCTCTCAAAGGTTGTTTAGATCATTAATTACAAAATGAGGTTATAATTAAGAAAATAAAATGGGAGTGGGGTTTTATAAAACTTGTTTTTTGTTTCTTTAAGAATAGAAATTGAAAGTATATTACTATTGAGAGAAAACAGTTGGAGAAATCGTGATCAACCCTGGTAAGTGTCCCTTGATGCTCAATCCGTCATCGCTCTCAAGGGAAAGGGAATGATCATTGTTGACTTGATTTTATACTTACTGAAACCAGTAATGGTATGTGAGTTCTTACTAGGTTACCACCTATGATTTGATCGATCAATGATATTGATTATTGGAAACTGCTCAAAATAAACAAACATGAATCGATGTAAAAAACCGAACTCAATCGAGGCATCACATCAAAAACGTGATAAGATGACCAGATTTGTGTCAATGATAAAAATATTACACAAGACAAGAACATGCATATTCATAGGTTCAATATCATGGATTTTATCAACTGATGCAATCCATTTTCACACTCATGAAAGGGAGGGGGAGGGAAATGAGGAAACCACTCTCAAATCATCACAAGATCCGGGTTACGCATGGAAGCATGTGGATTATTGTTCCTTTAATTTGTATTTTATAATACCAGAATAAATATAAATTTATAAGGTACAAATGATGAAAAATTGAAAAAAAACCTGGAAATAAATTACCTTATGAAGATTACAAGTGTGGAGCTTGAGATTACATCAAAGGATACTCCCCAAACTGATCACTAAGAGGTTTAGAAGTACATGAGGGAGAAGAGAAATAAAATGGGTGAAGAGAGCTCTAAAATTAGACTTACCTTCCATCCTAGTCTTTCCACCTGAGATAATGGGGGAGGAGTAATTTTATGGACAAAAACATCACACATTCCACAAAAGAGGTCAAGTGCCTAAGGGACTAGTCACTATTCAAGACCGAATTTGTAATCCTTCTTTATATGGATTTTTGACTGACCAAAACATGCTCAATAGTCATGAAATTCGCGTTAAAGGTGTGCATGAATGGTATCTGTACATGAGATATGGAATTAGAACAATTGGATCTTTGAGGTCCAAGTTATGGCCCAAATACATAAGGGTCGTCCAATCTGGCCTGCTCAGAATTTCTTCACATTGTGGGACTATTTTGGGCCTCCAAATGGACGAATTGGGCTTCATGATATTATATAGAAATGTATCCCACACTTGTTTTCACTCATAAACCCATTTGTAGCCCAATTGGATGCACATAGTATCCAATGTACAAATAATTGTCCACCAACATGCTTGGGCTTTTGCACAGTTTGGCCCATTTTGCTTGAATTCCATTATGGGCTCTCCAAATCCCCTCCTCCTACAATGTAAACACCAAAAAAAGTAAAATTTCCCTATTAAACCGTGATAAAAATTAATTCATTGATTCAAAAATAAATTCCAATTTATTATTATATTTACAAAACTAGTTTAAAACATTGATATAAGGGTGAAATAAAACAGTGGACCGTGGTACAATCAACATCACATCTCATCACAGAGGATATTCTTGGTCTAGGTTCTAGAAAACTAGATACAACTGATTCATTTATTAAAAACTATACTAGATAAACTCCACAGTGCTGACACTATAAAGAATAACTCAAAGATGACAAATCTACTATTCCTTTAAAAATAAATTAAAAATGTAGTGTGAGAACAAGAATTCCCAATATGGGGTTTTAAAAGTAATTAATAAAATCATTTTTATAAACATCCCCTTTAATATAATTATACATACATAATACATTTTCTTAAGAGAAAAGATCATTTCTTTTAGCACATCTTCATCATTTTTTAAAGGTTAATAGAAATCCTTTTTAGGGATATCTCATACATAAGAATATATATATATTTATTTAAAGACTATAGATAAAACACATTTCAAAGTACACATACTTGTACACAAATGCACAGATTATTGCATATATGTCAGGGGTTGATCAAACTAAAATAAGGGTGACAATAAAGGGTGAAGGTACAAATTAGCACACAAAATAATAATTTCATAGAATTTCACAAGAAACATTATCATAAATCACATATCACATAAAATTAAATTCATGAAATGGAAGAAGAATTTATTACTTTTGTATTGAAGTTCTATAAATAGATGCAAAACATACTTTATAAATGATTTTCGAAGTACTTATATCATTATTCCATGCGAATTTATTACCATAATAAATAGTACATGATTATTAAACAAGGATATTCTACTAATTGAATTATCACATGGTTGGTTAAATACTCATCACATATTGCGGGAATTCATAATATAGAACGATCATAAACATTTTTTAAAGGCCTCAAGACAATAACACACATAAACATTCTATCAAGGCCTCGTGTCATGGCCTAGTTGGTCTCATGAGACATAAAGATGCATCGAGAGACTATAGCGGGCCTTAACCATCACAAAATAAGTCCTGTCCATTCCTCATATGTCTAAATATATCTTTAAATCAATGTTTTCCAAACCACTTTTGTATATTAAATTATGTCTTTTATTCAAAGTGTCCCATACCACTTTGAAAAATTAAATTGTTTCTTTTATTAATTTTTATTCAAATTTTCCCAACCAACTTTGAATAATTAAATTATTTCTCTTACTTAAAGTGCCCCATACCACTTTGAATAATTAAATTATTAATCCACAAGTTATCATAAAAGATAAATCTCATTTTTGGCTATGATTATTAAAAAAATTTCAATGACATACATGAAAAAATTGGAACACATTTGTACATTTGATGATAACTAGTGCACATTAAATAATAGATTGTTTAGATTTGTCACATAAAATAATAACTCTCAAATTCAAAACCCTTATTTAATGAAAGTAATCATTTTATATACCAAAATACATGTTTTTGAATTTAAGATAGTTATCACTCATGTTTAAACCATACAATGATGAATGGAAGTGTCAAACAAATTACATCATAAATGTTAATAATTAATAGTATTCATTGTGAAAGGTTCATCATAAATTAAAAGATAGTATTTATAAACGTAGTCCATTCATTTCATGTGAGATATTAATACACAAGAAAATATTTAAACCCACTTCACTAACATGAGAGCTTATACAATTATGATCTAACATTATATACACTACTTCTACAAGTCCTGATAATACTTTATATTAACTATACATATGTTTATGTGTTTATCCATATAAATGTATGTATTAAACAAAAGATAATTACAACCCCTTATCCTAAAATTATAAATTGAGATTCATGCATGTAATGTTAATTGTAATAACAAGTTGATAACCTCTTTTAAAAATTTCTGTCACACAATAACAAATAAAGTTTTATTATTGTTTACTAATATAAAATTGAATTTGTGATCATGTAATAAATTAATAAATGTATTGGAAACATAAAATTCAAGGGTTTATTACAAATGTAAAACATGTATAACTCTAAACACTTTTATTTCCTTGTAAAGTAGCTTGGATTGATTACTTAATACATGGAACAATGAGGACATATAAAATAATTTTTCTAAAAATCCTTTATCTTCCATTTTTTTGAAAATTTTTAACTATAGATATGATCACATGTGTATTGTATAAATAATTTTGAACAAATAAAAATATAACTTTCAAATCATAAAATCATAACAAGGTTAATACCATAAAAAATTATTAAAATGAATCAAAACATATATATATGTATTTTTGGTACTTATATATATATATACATGCGGGTTTTGTATCTAGAATTAAAAGAATAATTATAAGGACATGGGTAATCTTTAAAAACAATTTATTAACTAAGGAAAAAATGATAATTAATTGGATTATGATTAAAATATATATATATAAATTTATGTATGACTTTAGAAAACTGAAAACCCACTCTTAGTGAACCCTTTACAAGTATCATATGGATCAAAAGATCAATTAATTACTGATAATAATCACTTGAAAAATCTAAAAAAGATTATGATTTGAAATTATATAAAACCAAATATACACATAAGCATATATAAGGGTTTCTGCATATAAAAATCAAGGCTAAATTAACCATTACCTAACTTTAAATGAGTGGTTGAGCCGAGAAGAAGATGATGGAAGGTTTAGGGGAGAAAACTCGTAGGGTTAAGTGTGAAAATGTGGGTATATATAAACTATTTATATATATTTTTATATACTATTGTTTTAAAAAATATAAACAAAGAGAATTGAAGAAATATGAATAAACTCAAATCTAACTATTCCTGAAAAGAACAAAAACTATAATCAGTACAAACCTTGAATAAAATAGTCATTGATAATATATATATTTTATAGAAAACATACATGATACACCAAAAAGGTTTGCATTAAACTTGTGCGTCTAAGGCAGCCTTGTGGAAAAATAAACTAGCAAGGTATGAGGAGAGTGATGGAAGGACTCACGAGATGAGGAAGAAACGTTGGGGGAGAGTGCAACATCAACTAGTGCGGTGCAAGGAATAATAATAAGAAGGAACGAAGAAGGAAAGAAGAAGAAAAGGATGGATGGATACAATCATCACAATATTATCGGATGACTGTGGTGGCTCCATTTGTTTTAAAATAAGATAAACATATGAGATTAGATCTGGGTTGATCGGATAGCTATGGTGGGTTCTATAGTTTTAAAAACATATGAATGGTCAAGATCAAACATATCTGGATTGGACGGCCCAAATTACGTCCTTCGGAAAAATTATCATCCCACATTGAAGCGAGGGGAGTTTCTAGACCAACATAAATAACTCGATGCTAATACCTTTGCTCTGATGACACAAACACACACAGGAGGGTCCTTATACATCGGACCTCCACCCGCAGGCCTTGGCCCACCCCACCCATGCTAGTGTGTGACCAGGATCACCCCCTGCTTGCACCTGACTAGGCCCAACACACGGGCCCGTGCGTGACACAACATGCACTATGCATGCACTATGCCTAGATTTAGTTACCAATGTGAGACACCAACTGACCTTGAGGGATTGGCGTTCATGGCTGTCCTAAGTTGGAATGGATACTCAACCAATTTTCTTTTTGAAAAAATTATTAACTAGTAAAAAAGAAGAACATATATATTAATTTTCTTATATATTTAATAATTATTTCTCTTTCTAAATGTCATTATTTTCATATGTTTGTATTAACTTTGAGTTTTAAAACATTAAATTTCAAAATATAAACATAAAATACAAATTCATTTAAAACTACTTAACCAATGACATAACTTTAATGAATTTTAAAACATTTGAAATTCTTAAAATACCTATATACTTAGAGTAGTTAAAGTAATCAAAATACATAAAATACCTGACGAATCTAAAATTTTATGACCGTTACCAAAACCAATGGTCACCTTAAGACCCCAGTGGCCACATATCCATATAAATACCCATTCATAGTTTTCAAAGGGTCATGGTCACTTCTTGTTCTAAGAGGATGGGGCTTTACATTCCTTTGATGCTTAGTACTTTTTCTATAGTATTATCCATAATGTTTTTCATTTGGACAAACCTGAAGGATGTTCAATACTTAATTTGTATAGTTTTTGTGTTTGGGGGTCTTCCGACGATCCTGATAGGCCTTATAGTTGGCGTTTTAGGGTAGTTATGGCCTTTTGGCCTTATTTCAATGTAATGTTTTAGTGTGCAAATGAGGGTATATATATAAAAGGAGGGTATATATATAAAAGTAGGGTAATGTTTTAGTGTGAAAATGAGGGTATATATTTAATAAAATATTATTTTTGTTATTAAATTGTTTAAATAAATTTTTATATCATAATAATTTCATGAAAATGTAATGAAAAATACCATATTTTATAAAAAACTGCATTTTTTTACTATTCAACAAAAATTAAACTATTTCATAAAAATCCCAAAAATTCACCCAATCCATTTTCTGACGAGTAGAATCCAAAAAGGAAATAAATTTTAAAAAAATAATTTTTTGAATATGAGAAATTTATTTTTTAATTAAAATCATCATTTATTCAAAAAATACCAATTTTAATATTATAACTGATTTTATGACACTTCAAAAAATTAACAAGGGTCTCATAAAATAACCCAATAATCATAGAAATAAAAATATTGATTCATGAATATTTATTTGGAAAATTAATTATCTTTTAAATCAATCTATAAATTACAAAATTGTAATTCATTATTTATTGCTCATAAAAATACCAACACTTAATTATTAATTTTTAAAAAATAACTCTCATTTATAAGGTGCCTAAATTATATGTTTCCTCATATGTGTGAGGTTAATATTAATAAGTAAAAATAAAATTCAGGACCCTTATAAATGAGAGTGAATATTTTAAAAATTAATAATTAATTGTTAGTATTTTTCTAAGAAATAAAAAATGAATTACAATTTTATAACTAATAGATTAATTTAAAATATAATTCATTATCATAAAATGTATTCATGAATTGATATTTTATTTTCATATTATTATAAGGAAATTTTATGAGACCATAGTTAATTTTTTGAAGTGTCATAAAATCAGTTATAATACTAAAATATTAATTTTCGAGTAAATGAGGATTTTAGTTAAAAATTAAATTTCACATATATAGAAATTTATTTTCCTAAAATGGAGTTTTTCTTGGATTCTACACATCGAAAAATGGTTCGGATGAATTTTTGGGATTTTTATGAAATAATTTATTTTTGTTGAGTAGTAAAAAATAATATTTTTTATAAAATACAAAATTTTTCGTGACATCATCATGAAATTAATATAATATGAAAATTTATTTAAATATTGTAATAACTAAATAATTATATTAAAATTATAATATTGTGCAGAATTAATTTGAAACATGAAAATTATATTTTGTTTCATCATAAGTATAAAAATTATTATCAATGTTGACGGAGTGCCTACGTAGCACTGAAAAGGTCAAAATTGGTAAGTTATATATAATAATTGAGTGGTAAAAATTACATTCATGAATTATTTATTAATTATTATGTATTATTTATCTTTTTTATTTTTATTTTTGAATTTTTGTGTTATAAAACATGGGTATTATCCAAATGTATGTGGAATGCTTGTGAAGGGAATGAAAAGAAAAAATAACAAAGTTAAGAAGATGTCTTGTTTTGTATAAGAGTGAATATAAAAAATGAATAAATTACTAATTTTATTTTGAACGTAATTAATTTATATTTATGATAGTATTTTATTTTTAATTTTTACATATAAAATAATTAACATTAATGATTATGCAATTCTGATTCCGCGCTTGTGCAAGCTTAAGAAAAATAAATAAAATGTTTTTCATTAAATTTTAATAATTATAAAATGACCTATATTTTGGATAAAAAACATTACATAATAAATTTTAGACTATTATCTTGTTTTGATTCAAATTTGGGACATTTTGGACCCACATGAATCGCTTCAAAATCTTTATTATATTTTATTTCAAAAGGAAATAAAGTTCTCACATTATAGTTTTTAATTTAATAATATTTTCATTTGATATTTTGTAGAGGTTTTATTCAAAAAAGAACAGTCTTTGGAAATATTATAAAATTATCTTTCTCAGTGAATTTTATTTTTAATTTTTAGACAAAAAATAAATACCATAATGGCTTCCACAAAGGTGATGCAATATTAATTCAATTAATGAATAAATCAAATAAATGATTTTAAAAATTATAAGATAAATATAATTTTATATTTTCAAGTTAATTCAAAGATTCACTAGATGAATATTACATTTCTAATATAAAATTTTATTTCATTTTTAAACTTTGTTTTGATGTGTTGAAAGTCAAAGATATGAATAGTTTTTATCTTGAAAAAATTATTTTTCAGGATTAAAAAATTTATTAAAAAATTTAAAAATCCCCAAATTATTGAAAAAGTTAAAAAATGGTAAGATAAATTCAAGAATGTAATCACCCTTTAGTTTTAGGCATTTTGAGAGTATTAAACCCTATAATATATTTATTATATTTTAATTATTTTTGTGATTCCAAAGATACCCCTCTCCTCACTCATAAAAGAAGGTTCCTTCCTTCCCAAATTTCATAACCATAAGCCTTCTAGTTTATCCAACCCCTAAAAAATTTTATAATACTCATCCATTTACACATTATTGTGCATTTGGTCTCATAAAAATTCCACTTCCAAGATCCTTAAGGTGGTTTCAAAATAGAAATATTCTAGAGGTAATATTTCTTCTCATTCCCTTTTAAATTATTTCTCACTTATACCTTATAGTTTCCTATTATCCAATTATTCATGAAAACTCTAGTAACTTATATATACTAGTATGTATTTATGATAATGTAATATTCCATCATCATCTATTCTTTTCCATCCTTTTATACTATAAATGAGAACACCGTCCGAGATGTGTTAATTATCACATTCAAGGAAGACGAGTTTTTAATTTTAATTAATATCTTAAATAATGGTCATGAAAACATTCCAATGACTGAACTAGATCATAATATATTTATTTTATCTTATGTAATGTTATTTAATCCTTAAAAACTCATAATATAAAATAATAATACCAAACAAGTTCATCATGCCCAAAACCACCAAGTTAATCCAAGCGTTTATCATTAACATTTATCTAATGAGTCATCCTCATGGTATATAAGCAAAATCATTATAATATTATTTATATTTATTTATTTTCACTAATAATATATATTAACAACTATGTAAATTTAACCTCATTTCAAACGAACTTCCATTCTTGAATACAAGACAACCGATCATGAAAACCAAGGAAGAAAATGCTTCCAAAATAATAAAATTAGACCTCTTAAAACGATCAAAAAGGCCATGAATGAACACTAATAAGGTTAAAATAAATCAATTAAATATAGAGGAGGTTCTGGAATTATTAATTAATGAATATAAATTTGGTTAGTTAGGTCATTATGATCAATCTAAGAATACATTCATGCATAAGGCAAGGGTTTCTACATCTCACTTCCATTTTGCGAGATATTCCGTAGTCACTACTACTACTTGTGTATGGTGTATGTATACTTAACATTGATGTTTAATATCATGAATCTATTTATTTTCATGGTGTTAAATGTATTATTTGAATATTATTAATTTTGGGGCATATGAATCAATTGTTTACAATGTTGTAAGGGGTTTCCACCTAAACCTCCACTCTCATTCAGGTTACTTTTATTATCTACTTACCTCGATTAAATTATTATTAATTAATATTTACTTCTAATAATTTATTTTTAAATGTTATATATATTTTTTCGACCAAAACCAAACCTTTATTTATGAGGAGTTATATGTTTTAATAGGATATTTTAAGAACTCTTCCTCAAATACAATCCTAATTCAAGGGAATTTCTCAAATTCTTATGTATTTTCAAGGGAACTATATAATCTGTTTTTATCAACCAATAATTTTCTAAAATCACTAATTTTGTTATTAAAATACCATCTTACTTCACTTCTTGTTTTATAAAAATATGTTTAAAAAATAACTCTTATTTTAAAGTAAAAGAGTATTTATCTCAAGAATTACATGATGATTTTATAAGAGTATCTTCATCTATTTCAATACTCCTATTTATTATTATACAGTATTGGAATTAATTTTTATGATATCATCTACCATATTTAATTGATTGTTTTATTATTAGTTTTACTGGGGATGTGCTATCTTAAACCCATTCACCAATTTACTCTGAATAGTTAGTGTTTATGCTTAATGTTCGGGGAAAGTTATTTACATTTAAAATATTAGTTTCAATATGAATGTATATGTTGTTTATGTTTATCCCCTCTCATACGAGGAATTCATTGGACTTATTATGTGATGGGTGGGGCCTAATATAGCCCCTCGATGCATTAGTAGGTCTCATTAGACAAATAAATAAGGACTTGGTCAAGGGCTTTCCCATTTTAAGATATGGTTTTGGCCGAGGCATTAATCATTTTTAAATGTCTGGGATGTGGCCTTGATGGTATGTTACAGAATATCTGGAATATGAATTTCTCTCATTATGAAGCTAGAAATTCAAATTTCATGTAGTTATTCAACTAGTTGAATACCCCTGATTATGTTTTATTGCCGTAATATTTACCCAGGTCAAATTTACTCCATAATGTGTTCAAGTTTGTTATTTATAAAGGCATGTGTTTTAAATTATTCACCATGCCTAATGTTTATGTTTAAGAAATATTCCGCTTTATTTTTTACCCTTACAGAGCAATTCATATCACCCCTTTATTATGTTTCATTTTCTAAGGACATAAAGAAGTTTATTATGAATGACATGTAGAGATAAACTTATAGTTGTAGATGGTACCAATAAATCTTAAATGTTTGATTTCATCTCAAGTTTTAAGGTTGAACTTATGTATGTATCTAGTTTTCCAAAACTATAAAACACGACTTTTTTATAACCTTTTCATTAAACACAATTTTTTTTCCACCTATGTGATTTGAAATTCGAAAAACGGACATACAAAGTTGCATTCAGTAAGATATTTATAGACTAATAAGACAAACTAAATTTTTGGCGAATAATAAAATAACCTTACAAATAGTAATATGAATTGTAATATGACCCTTATTAATAGTAAATAAAAATATTATTTTATTTTCTTAAAGTTATATGATAATGAGATGTTGATTAAATTTTCAAGGTAATATAAAACAAAATATAGTTTAAAAATTTTTAATTTTCGAATTAATTTTGATTTAATTTAAAAATTAAATTTATAATATTTAGAAAATTATTTTCAAAAAATGGAGTTCATTTTTTAATTTTACATGTTGAAAAATGGCTAGGGTAAATTTTAGGGATTTTCCTAAAATACTAGAATTTTTTATGAATAGTAAAATATGATAAATTACGATAAATTCTAAATACATGATTTTTTGAGTCATAGGTGATTTAAGGATGATGTAAGACCACTTGGTTAGAAATAACATACAAATATTACTATTCTAGGTCACAATAATCAATAATATTGGTTGTCTTTGGAAAAAATAATAACATAATGATTAAAATAATTGGAAAACCATCATCTCCTCCAATATAACCCCCCCTCCCTCACTCCCTCTACTCCTAATTTCTCTAAGCCTTTAAGATCCTGAAATTGAAGCCCATATATCCTTAACTATTCAATCTACACGTCCATTAGCTCTTGGTCTTTCCAAAATACCCAAACCCCTTCCTTTAAGAAGGTTCACAAAGAGGTTATTTCAAGAGGTAAATCATCTTTATTTTTCATTTAGTTTCATTTCAATTTATCTTCTTTTCTTATTCCATCCAAACCTCCTATATCCAATTGATTCTTATAACTATCGTATCATCTATATACTTTAATTATAAAATGTTAATGTAATAAACATTATCAATCTTCTTACTCTCTCACCCTCTCTTTTGAAAATGAAATCATCATCTGTGAGGTTCCAGTTTATGGTCTTCATGGACGACGAAATTTTGTTCTTTAATTTATCATTCATTACTGGTCAAGAAACAACTTTTATGGTTTAAATAGACTATAATATATTTCTTATAACCTATTTAGTATTCAATAACAAGTATATGAACATAATATTAAATAATATGACCAAACGTGTTCCTAATAATCAAAATACCGCTAAAATAATCTAAGTGATGTCATTAATATTTCATCTAATGTGTCATCCTCACTATATTTAACAAAATGATATAAATTACCATTAAAAACTATATAAGTTCTTAAATAATATTTAAACTCAATTTTGTATATTTACATCCATTCCACATGAGCTCTATTACATAAAAAGAAGTGAACTGATTATGAAAATCAAGAAAATGAACAGTTCATAATGAAAAAATTCAATATTATAACCTATCATTAAGGAAATAAATTAAGTAAAAAAAATATGATAAACTAAAAGAATGTCTAATAGGTTTTTAGTTAAGTTATTAATTAGTATAATTTCATATTCCATTACAATAAGGTCAAGAGCAGAACATTCAGACTTAAGGTAATAGTTTTCCACCCGAACCTCCATTTTCATTCAGGTTACTTTTATTATCTACTTACTTAAATTAAATTATTATTAATTTATATTTACTCTTCATAATTTATGTGTTAATTATCTATATATTTTCTCCAACTATAATCATACCTTTATTTATGGGGACGTATATTCTTTAAAAGGATATTTAAAAAATTCTTCCTAAAATACAATCCCGATTCAAGGGAATTTCTAAAATTCTAACATATTTTTAAGGGCACTCTATAATTTGTTTTTAGCAACAAATATTTTTATAAAATCAATCATTTTATTATGAAAATACTATCTTACTTCACTTTTTTAATTATAAAAATACTTTTTAAAAAGAACTATTCTTTTCTTAGTAAAGGAGTATTTATCTCAAGAATTATTCAATTGTTTTATAAGTGCGTTTTCATCTATTTCAACACTCTTGTTGATTATTATGTATCTTTGGGACTAATATATTGTGATATCATACTAAATATTTAATTTAATGAATTATTATTAGATTGAATATTGATGTTCACCCCTAAAACTATTCACCAATTTACTCCAAATGGTTAGTGTTTATGCTTAATGTTCGGGGAAAGTTATTTACATTTCATATGTTAGTTTCAATATCAATCTATACGTTGTTTAGGTTTATACCCACTCATATGAAGAATGAATTAGACTTATTATGTGATGGGTGGGGACCACTATAGCCCCTCTATGCATCGGTAGGTCTCATGAGACAAATAGATATGGACTTGGCTGAGGCCTTTCCCATTTTGAGATATGGTATTGGCCAAGGCCTTAATCATTTTTAGAAATCTTTGCCGAGGACTTGATGATAAGTTTCAGAATTTATGATATATGCATTTACCTCATTATGAAGCTATAAATTTATAGTTCATGTGGTTATTTGAATATTAGAATACCCATTATTATGTTTTATTACGAAGATTTTTACTCAGCTAATATTTCTACCGTATTATATTCATATTTTTAAAGGCTTGTGTTTTCAATTATTCACCATGTATAATGTTTATGTTATCTTCCAGTGTAATATTTAACCTTACTGATCCTATGAGCTCACACCTTCTTATGTTTCATTTTTTCTAGGACACAAAGAGGTATATTATGATTGACTTAGAGGGATAATCATAGAGTGGTGGTTTCTCCAAGTGGGACTTTTATGTTTTTTTTTTCATTTCAAGTGGTAATGTTGAACATATGTATATATATTATTTCCAAAATATACTAAACTAATTGGTCCTTCTATATAAATATTCATTTTTATATTCTTATGTAATAAAATAAGGCATCGGCTCTGGGCAACTGGGGCCAGGTCCTTACAATTGGTATCAGAGGAAGTTTATTATAAAACTTTGAAACTAGATTTAGAAAAAATAGATTAAGAAACAAACCCCTAAGAGAGTATTTTAGGATAAAAATAAAAGAACATACTGGTATTTTGGTAAGGAATAGATTATGTGGATATTTCTATAAAATACATCCCTATTTGGATACTACAAGTGGGCATGGTTCTGGCATAGATGTACCTAGGAGTGAAAAATATAACAAGGAGATTTGGGATTGACCCGAGGTATCCTGGTACACAACAACGAGCCTTAGTGCACACCTGGTTTGACACTCCCATGTGACATTCTTAGGATAATTCACATTTTCTTTACAATCCATTATGAAGGATTTAAATGTAAATTTTTCCTCAAAGAAACCATGTTTGTTATTATAGGATAAACCATGCATATGATTTCAATTTATGCTAATTATTTTTCTATGTTAAAATTATACATTATGATTCATAACCTAATCTAGTTTATGAAATTATCAAGAAATGGTTCCTAGTGGAAGAAATGGAAACCGCGTGAACACACATATCCCATGTAGGGATTTCCCTCTGATGAAAGATAATGATGTTTGATCTGGAGTTGCGACTGATGCAGAGAAACTTATAACTATACTAGGAAAACATCCTCAAGTTATGAACAATAACCTTACCTGTATGGAGCATTCAGATCCACATCATGGAGGAGATATGTCAGATCTCTTTATGTGACAACACCCTCCATCATTTAATGGGACTACAAACCCATTTGTAGCTGAGCAGTTGATATGTTCCCTAGAAAAGATATTTCTCACTTTTGGATGTAATTAAAGAGAGAAAGTCATCATGGAAGTTTATCATCTATTGAGATATGCGAATAAATGGTGTTCATTAATCCAAAACACAAAGGATGGGGAAGAGATATAAGAGATATAAGATATGTAATGGAGGGAATTTAATAAAATCTTCCTAGAAAAATAATTTCCTCGTAAATATCAAGTAGATATGGAGAGAAATTTTTTGAATTTGAGGGAAAAGGAATATGAGAATTCTGCAATGTATAATGCTAACTTCAAAATGTTATAAAAACTTGTTGTGGACTACATAAGAAATCCAAGTAACAAAATTGATAAATTCTTTGATGGCCTAAATCTATTCCTCCTACATGGCCTGGTCTCCAAAATTTTCTCATCATATAACGATATAGTTCCATGTGCTATCAAAATATAAAATGAATTATCTAAGTCTTATGAATTTAATGTAAATAAAGAGAAGAAGATGATTTCTAAAAACTCTCAAAAATAAAATAAAGAAATGTAGAAGATGGGAAGAGTTGAATTTTCACTCTGTGATAATTATTGAAGGAAGCACCCTAGTGCCTACTTAAAAGAAAAAGTAGTGTGCTAAAAATGTGGATAGAAAGGCCATATTTATGTTGATTTCAAGGGGAATAAATAATCTATTAATGTTTAATACTATAATTGTAGTGATATGGGACACTATTCTAATGATTTTCCAAAGAGTCAATGAAACATGCCACAGAAAAGGACAAGGGATCATGGACAGGATTATACGATCATAACTATTGATATTGAAGTTCTTAATGATGTGGTGTTAGGTAATTTAATCATTTCCTCAACCGTAGACAATTCTTTATTTGATTTTGGATCATCACATTATTTCATATCTTCCCAATTTGCCAAGAAAATTAGATATTTCCGATTTTATTTAATAATGGAGTTGTCATTCAAAAATCCCAAGGGATGTATCATTGAAACAATGTTGTGTTAGGAAGTACCCATTATGGCATATACACGTGCTTTATTTACTGATTTTTCTGCCATACCCATGATTGAATTAGATATAATCCTCTGTATGTATTGGCTTTCAAACTATGATGTGAAAATTTATTGCAACAGTATGGAGGTTACAATTTTTGAGGACGATGTGGAATCCATTATCTATAGAGAAGATACATCACCATATGATTCTCATCTAGATCCACCCCCAGTAGCTGTAATAAATTCAATTATTGGAGAGGAAGGGAATAAAATAACTATGGCTGAGGAAGGGAATGTCCAGATAGAGGACATACCTATTACTCAGGAATATATTGATGTGTTTCTAGAGGATTTACCTAGACATCCTCCAAAGTAGAAAATTGAGTTTCCCATTGACTTAATTTCTGATTCAAGGCCCATATGAAATACCCCATATAGAATGGCCACTCTAGAATTAATGGAACTGAAGAAACAACTAGAGGAATTGAGTGATAAAGGATTCATTATCCCAAGTGTTTCTCTATGGGGACCACCTTCTCTTTTCATTAAGAAGAAATATGGATCTATGAGGTTGTGAATTAACTAAAGGGAGATCTATGCTATAAAAATATAGAACAAGTATCCCCTACCTCGCATTGATGATTTATTTGATCAACTTTATGGAGCACAATATTTTTCGAAGATTGATCTTCGATCTAGATATCATCAGTTGCGTGTGATGAAGGAATATATTCCAAATATAGAATTTCGAAGAAGGTATGGGCATTAAGATTTTACAGTAATGCCTTTTGGACTGACTAATGCACCCTCTCTTTTCATGGATCTAATGAATAGAGTTTTCAAGGAATATCGTGATGACTTTGTGGTGGTATTTATTGATGATATCTTGGTATACTCCAAAATCTACAAGGATCATCAATATCACTTGAGAACTATTCTAAAGACTCTTTGAAGAAATGAATTATATGGGAATTTTATAAAGTGTGAATTATGGTTTCAATAAATTTACTTTATTGGCCACATTATCTCTAAGGATGGAATATCTGTTGATCCGGTGAAGAAAAAGTCTATACAATAATGGCATACTCCAACAAACATAACTAAGGAACATAGATTTATTGGTTTAAAAGGTTATTATCGGAATTTCATTTAGAACTTCACCTGATTAGAAACCCCAATGAACAAGATTACATGTAAAGGGGTTAAATTCATGTAGAAAAAATAATGTTGGGAAATTTTCAAAGAATTAAAGAGGAGATTAATGAATTCACCAATCCTAACTCGACCACCAGGGAATGATGGGTTTTTGATATATAGTGATGCATCAAAGAAAGGACTTAGTTGTGTCCTTATGAAGAATGATAGAGTCATTGCTTATAGATCAAGGAATTTAAAAATTCACAAGAAAAAACTATCCTACTCATGATATTGAGTTAGCAGTGGTAATATTTTCCCTAATGATATGGAGAAATTATTTATATAGAGAAAAATTTGATATATATAAATATCATAAGAGTCTAAAATATATATTCTCATAGAAATAACTCAATATGAGGCAAAGGTGAGGGATTTCACTAATAAAGGTTTTTTATTGTACTATACACTACCACCCAGGAAATGAAAACAAGGTAGCTGATGCATTGAGCAAGAAGGATCATATAGTTCTCAACCAAATATGGATTGACAAGGATCCTTTGTACATGGATCTAGTGAGGATGGATTTGAAGAGAACCTTCAAAGAAGGTGAAACATCACTACTTTATCATTCGGTTTCCCAACCATCTTTATTATAAAGGATTAAATGTTCTCAACCGGATGATAATAACCTTCAAAAATAATAATGCCATGAAAAAATGGGAAGATGGCTAATTTGTGTGTGAAGATGGTGTTCTAAAATTTGGGATGAGGATTTGTGTTCCAGCTATAACCGATCTAAAAAAGGAGTTATTGGATGATGCCCATAGTTCGAATTTCCCTATACATCCTAGTATCACTAAGATGTATAGAGATTTGAAGGAACATTTCTGGTGGGATAACATGAAGAGGGGAATTGTTGATTATGTATCAAGATGTTTAGTCTGTCAATATGTGATGGTTGAACGACAACATTCTAGAGGAGTCATGTATCCTATACCTGTTCCTACATGGAAATGGGATGAAATCACCATGTATTTTGTCACTGGATTTCCCAAAACTCAAAGAAATAATGATGCAATATGGGAAATTATAGACCGACTTATATAATATTCACATTTTCTTGCTATAAGAGAGGATTTTCCACTAGAGTGCCAATAAAGACTCTATATCAATGACGTTTTGAGACTTCATGGAGCACCTCTTTCAATTTTTTTTAATCATGATCCATGATTTACATCAAAATTATGGAAAATTATTCAGAAATATTTGGATACCAAGCTTCGTTTGAGTACTGCTTATCACCCTCAAACTTATGGGAAATCAAAGAGGATGATCCAAACCTTAGAGGAAATATTTAGATCATGTTCAATTTAATTTCAAGTAATGTGGGATAAATATTTAACTTTAGTAGAGTTTTCCTATAATAATAGTTTCCATTCAAGTATTCAAATGGCACCATATGAAGCATTATATGAAAATAGATGTCGTACACAAACATGTTGGGATAAAGTTGGAGAAAGGAAGCTTGTGGTTCCAGAGCTTGTAGAGGAAAAAAAGTAATGGTAACAAATATTCAAGTCCATATCCAAGATTCTCAAATAAGAAAAAAGATACACTAATAATTGAAGGAAAGAATTGGAATTTCAAGTGGGAGATCATGTTTTCTTAAAAGTATCTCCTTGGAAGGGTGTTATAAGATTTGGTAAGAAAGGGAAACTGAGCCCAAGGTACATAAGCTATTTTGAATTCCTAGAGATAATTGGATCAATTTCATATCGTTTGTCTCTTCCACCTATCCTATCTAAGGTGTACAATGTGTTCCATGTCTCACTTTTGAGAACGTACATGCTGGACCCAATGCATGTCCTCACTTCTAATGGTATAGAATTAGAACTTGAGTTATCGTGCTTTGAAGAGCCTATCTGGATTCTAGACACTAAAGAATAAGTGTCGAGGAATCAGACGACTTGACTTGTAAAGATAATTTGGAGAAATCATAAAATCGAAGAGGCAACATGGGAGCCTAATGAGCTTATGATGAAGACCTACCCAAATCTTTTTGTAAGGTAACATTCTGTGAATTTTGAGGGAAACATTTTTGTAAAGAGGGGAGAGTGAAACACCCCAAGGTTTTGAAAATAAATATTGAATGCATGAAACACTAAGTCTCTATAGAACACCACCTTTTTATAACCTACCTGGTAAATATAATTTCTTCCACATCTGTGATTTGAAATTCCAAAAACTGACATACACAATTGTGTTCAATAAGATATTTAGATTCTTATAAGACAAACTTAATTTTTGGGGAATAGTAACATAAACTTATGAATAGTAATATAAATAGTAATATGAATAGTCATATTACCCTTATTAATAGTAAATCATATTGTTATTTTTTAAGGTTATAAGATAATGAGATCTTGATTAATTTTTCAAGGTAATATAAAACAAATTATAGTTTATAATTTTTTTTCAAATTAATTATGATATTATTTAAAAACTAAATTACTAATATATAGAAAATTATTTTTAAAAAATAGAGTTCATTTTTTAATTCTACACATTGAAAAATGGTTAGGTCAAATTTTTTTGGTTTTTTCTAGAATACATGAATTTTTTGATGTATAGTAAAATACAATAAATTACGATAAATAATAAATACATGATTTATTGATTCATAAGTTATTTAAGGATGATGTAATACCACTTGTTTCGAACTCAAATGAAAATATTACTATTCTTTTTCACAAGAATCAATACTATTGGTGGTCGTTGGAAAAATAATAAAATAATGAGTAAAATAATTGGAAAACCTTCCTCTCCTCCACTATAAACCCCCTCACTCCCTCTTCTATTAATTTATTTAATCCTTGAAGATTCTCATATTTCTACAAAACTACCCTTCCCTATTCACTCCCCACGTCTAGAAGATCTTTTTATTTCCAAAATACCAAAACCCCTTTCCTTAAGGAGGTTCTCAAGGTGGTTATTTCAATAGGTAAAACATCTTTCTTTTCAATTTAATTTCATTTCAATTCATCATCTTTTCTTATTATATCCTAAAATCATCTATAAAATTTATCCCTATAACTCCATTATCATATATATATTATAATTATACCATGTTAATGTAATAACCATTATCAATCTTCTTACTCTCCCTCTCTCTCTTATAAATGAAATCATCGTCCATGAGGATCCAATTTACAACCTTCACGGATGACAAAGTTT
This sequence comes from Viscum album, assembly GCA_963277665.1. Taxonomy (NCBI): domain Eukaryota; kingdom Viridiplantae; phylum Streptophyta; class Magnoliopsida; order Santalales; family Viscaceae; genus Viscum; species Viscum album. The sequence goes on along the minus strand of OY728163.1, from coordinate 1,640,605,314 downwards.
TGTTCTTCAATTTATCCTTAATTACTATTCATGAAAATATTTTTATAGTTGAAATAGGCTGGAATATATGTGTTATAACATATTTAATATTCAAGAACTAGTATATGTACATAATATTAAATCATATGACCAAACTAGTTCCTAATAATCAAAATACCGCTAAAATAATCTAAGTGATTGTTATTAATATTTAATCTAATCATTCATCCTCATGACATGTAAACAAATGATATAAATTACCATTAAACATATATATGTTCCTAAATAATATTTAAATTCAATTATGTAAATTTACATCCCTTACACATGATCTCCATTACATAAAAAAAAGTGAACCGATTATGAAAATCAAGAAAACGAACAATCCAGAATGACATAATTCAATATTATAACTTATCAATAAAGACATAAATGAACTAAAAAAATATATTATAAACTAAATACATGCCTAATAGGTTCTTAATTAAGTTATTAAAGATTTTAATTTTATATTCCAGGACCATAAGTTTAAGAGAGGAATATTCAGACTTAAGGTAAGGGTTTTCCTCCCGAACCTCCATTTTCATCCAGTTTACTTTTATTATCTACTTATGTCAATTAAATTATTATTCATTAATATGTAATAATAATAATTTATGTGTGAATTCTCTATATTTATTTTCCAACCATAATCATACCTTCATTTATGGAGAGTTATATGTTTCAAAAGGATCTTTAAAAAATTATTCCTAAAATACAATCCATATTAAAGGGAATTTCTCAATTTTTTACCTATTTTCAAGGGCACTATATAATATGTTTTTAGAAAAAAATATTTTGTTAAAATCTATAATTTTATTATGAGAATTATAGCTTACTTAAATTATATATTTATACAAATACTTTTCCAAAATAACTCTTCTTTTCAAATTAAAGGAGTATTGATCTCAAGAATTACTCGATTCTTTTATAAGAGTGTTTTCATCTATTTCAACACTCTTATTGATTATTATGTATTATTGGGAATATTATATTGTGATATAATACTCTATATTTAATTTAATGTATTATTATTAGTTTGACTATGGTTGTTCTATCCTAAAACCATTCACCAATTTACTCTAAATGGTTAGTGTTTATGCTTAATGTTCATGGAAAGTTATTTACATTTCATTTGTTAGTTTCAATATGAATGTATATGTTGTTTATGTTTATCCCTGATCTTATGAGGAATTAGTTGGAAGTATTATGTGATGGGTGGGGCCTTCTATATCCCCTTTATGTATCGGTATGTCTCATGAGACAAATAGACATGGACTTGGCCAAGGCCTTTCAGATTTTGAGATATGGTTTTGGCCGAGGCCTTAATAATTTTTAGTCCTCTTCCCTGAGGCCTTGATGATAAGTTTCAAAATGTCTAACATATGAATTTACCTCATTATGATTCTATAAATTTATATTTCATGTGGTTATTCAACTTTTAGAGTACCCATTATAATGTTTTATTATGGAAATATTTACTCATCTCACATTCTTGCCATATTTTGTTCAGGTTTTTTAAAGGAATGTATTTTTAATTATTCACCTTTTCTAATGTTTATGTTATATCGTACTGTAATATTTATCCTTACAGATAATATGATCTCACCCCTTATTATATTTCATTTTTCAAGGACATGAAGAGGTATATTATGATTGACTTTCAGAGATAATCATAGAGTGGTGGTTATTCCTAGTGGAGCTTTTATGTTGTTTTTCTTTTAAAGTTGTAATGTTGAACTTATATATTTATTTTGTTTCCAAAAGCTACTAAACTAATTGGTCATTTGGGATTTATATTCCTTTATAATATGGTAATTTAATAAAATAAGGCATTGACTATTGGGAACTACCAACTGCAACACCTCAAACATAGAAGCCCAGAGCTGGTGCATTATTTTAATACATTAGAATAATTACAAGGAATCAAATCCCTAAGGGCCAAGTAGTTTAGAAGTTTTGTAAAACCAAAAACATACATATTTTCAACATTAAAACTTGAAATTAAATACAACATATAAGTTTTATTGGGAACACCACAACTATAAGTTTATCCTTTCATGTCATTCATAATAAACTTCTTCATGTCATTAGAAAATGAAACATAAGAAAGGGGTGATCTCAAATGCTCAATAAAGTTAAAAAATATAAAGGAAGATATCATAAACATAAACATTGGGCATGGTGAATAATTTAAAACACATTCCTTTAAAAATAACAAACATTAACATATTATGGTAGGAATATGAGCTGAGTAAATATTACCACAATAAAACATATTCAAGGGTATCCTACTAGTAGAATAACCACATGAACTATGAATTTTTACCTTCATAATGAGAGAAATGAATATGCAGAATGTTCTGAAAATTATTGTCAAGGCCTCTTCCAAGAAATCTAAAAATGATTAAGTCCTCAACCAAAACCATATCTAAAAATGGGCAAGGCCTCGACCAAGTCCATATACGTTTGTCTCATGAGACATACTAATGCATAGAGGGGCTATAACAGGCCCCACACATCACATAACAAGTCTAATGCATTCCTGATATGAGAGGGGATAAACATAAACAACATATACATTCATATTTAAACTAATATATAAAATGTAAATATCTTTCCCCAAACATTAAACATATACAATAACCATTCAGAGTAAATTGATGAATGGTTTTAAGACAGAACATCCTCAGTAAAACTAATCATAAACAATTAAATTAAATATGGTAGATAATATCATAAATATCAATCCCAATAATATATAATACTCAATAAGAGTTTTGAAATAGATGAAAAAATTCTTATAAAATCATTGAGTAATTCTTGAGATAAATACTATTTTACTTTTAAAAGAAGAGTTATTTTGGGAAAATATTTGTATAAAACCATAATTTTAGTAATATGGTATTTTCATAAAAAACTAAGTTATTTTATAAATTTAGTGGTTGATAAAAACAGATTATAGAGTGCCCTTAAAAATAGGTAATAATTTGAGAAACTCCCTTGAATCAAGATTGTATTTCAGGAAGAGTTTTTGAAAGATCATTTTAAAACATATAACTACCAATAAATGAAGGTGTGATATTGGTTATAAAACATATATAGAATAGTCACCTAAAAATTATGAGGAGTACATATAAATTAATAATAATTTAATTGTGGTAGGTAGATAATAAAAGTAACCCGAAGGAAAATGAAGGTTTCGGTGAAAACCCCTTACAACATTGTAAACAAATGATTCATATACACCAAAATTAATAATATTAAAATGGTACATTGAATAACATGATAATAAAGTGATTCATGATATGAAACATCATAGGGTAGTATAAATACACTATATAGAAGTAGTAGTAGTGAATACAAAATATCTCACAAATAGAGAAGTGAGATGAAGAAACCCTAACCTTATGCCCGAATATGTTCTTCGAATGATCTTAATGACCTAAATAGTAAAATTTGGCTTCATTAATTAATAATTACAGAACCTAATCTAAATTTAATTGATTTATTTTTAACTTTTTAGGTTCATTCATGGCCTTTTTGATGGTTTTAAGCAGTTCAATTTTATTGTTTTGAAAACATTTTCTTCCTTGGTTTTCATGATTGATTTACTTGTATTTACGAATGGAAGTTCATTTGAAATGTGGTTAAAAATAAAGAATTGTTAATATATATTATTATTGAAATTAAAGATATATAAATTATCTTATAATTATTTTGGTTATATTCCATGGGGATGACTCATTAGATGAAGGTGAATGATAAACACTTGAATTAACTTGGCAATTTTGTGCATGATGAAATTGTTTTGTATTATTATTTTATATTATGAGTTTTTAAGGATTAAAGAACATTAAATAATATAAAATACATATATTATGATCTGGTTCAACCATTATAAATGTTTCATGACTAGTCTTGAAGAGAGTAATGGAAATTGAAAACCCATCTTCCTTGAACGTGATAATTAACACATCTCAGATGACGTTCTCATTTATAGTATAAAAGGATATAAAAGAAGATATGATGATGGAATATTAAGTTATCATAACAAAATTACAGTACATATAAGGTACTGGAGTTTTCAGGAATAATTGGACAATAGGAAGGGATAAGGTATAAGTGAGAATTAATTTAAAAGAGAAGAAGAAGAAATCTTACCTTATAAATATATCTCTTTCGAAACCACCTTAAAGCTCTTGGTAGTGGTCTTTCTGTGAGACCAGAAGCAGAAGAACATGTCAAGGTATGAGGATGTTTGAGTTTTGTAGAGTTTTTCTGAACAAGAAGGCTTATGTTTTTGAAATTTGTGAAGGAAGGAACATCCTTTTATAAGTGAGGTGAGGGGTAACTTAGGAATCACAATAATTATTAAAATATAATAAATATATTATAGGTTTTAAGACTCCCAATAGGAATAAAAAAATGTTTATTACATTTTAGAAGTAATCTTATCATTTTTGGACTTGTTCAATAATATAGGGTTTTTTAAATAATTTAATTAAATATTTTATTCATGAAAAATAATTTTTTCAAGATTAAAACTATTAATATCTATGACATTAACCACATCAAAAAATTTCAAAAATCAAATAAAATTTTATATTATAAATATCATATTCATTCAGGGAATCTGTGAATTAGCTTGAAAATATAAAATTATATTTATTATATTATTTTTAATATCATTTATTTTATTAATTAATTAATTAAATTAATATTGTATCATCTTTGTGGAAGACATCATGGCATTTATTTGTTGTCTAAAAATAAAAAATAAAATTCAATGAGAAATATAATTTTATTATCTTTCCAAATATTATTCTTTTCTAATAAAAAGTCTGGAAAATCTCTGATAACAATATTATAAAATTTAAAACTATAATGGGACAACTTGATTTCCTTTTGAAATAAAATATTTTAAAGACTTTAAAGTGATTCATGTGGGTCCAAAATGTCCCAAATTCGAATCAAAAAATGATAATTGTCTAAAATTGATTATATAAAATGTTTTATCCAAAATATGGTTCATTTAATAATTCTTATAATTTTAATTAAAAACATTTAATTTATTTTTCTTATTCTTGAACGAGCGTTGCATCGGCGTTTCATAAGTATTAATGTTAATTATTTCATATATAAAAATTAAAAGTAAAATACTATCATAAAGATAAATTAATTAGGTTCAAAATAAAATTATGAATTTATTCATCATGTATATTCACTCTTATAAAAAACAAGACATCTTCTTAACTTTTTTATTTTGTCTTTTCTTTCCCTGCACATGCTTTGCACATACATTTTGATAATACTCAAGTTATATAACACTAAAATTATAAATTAAAAATAAAAGATATATATAATGGATAATAATTAATAAATAATTCATGAATGTAATTTTAGAACTGTATTGTTATATAGAAATTAAATTTTTTGACTTTATTAGTGCTGCGTAGGCACTCCGTCAAAATTGATGATGATTTTTATACTAATCATGAAAAATATACTTTTCATTTTCCAAATTAATTATGTAAAATATTCCACTTGTAATATAATTATTTAGTTATTAAATTGTTTAAATAAATTTTTATATCATAATAATTTCATGATGTTGTCATGAAAAATGTGATATTTTATAAAAAAATATATTTTTTAATATTCAACAAAAATTAAACTTTTTTATAAAAATCCCAAAAATTAATCCAAACCATTTTATGATGTGTAGAATCCAAAAAGGAACACCATTAAAAGAAAATAATTTTCTAAATATGATAAATTTAATTTTAAATTAAAATTACCATTTACTCAAAAAATACCAATTTAAATATTATAGTTGATTTTATGTCACTTCCAAAAATTAACTAGGGTCTCATAAAATTATCTTATAATCATAGGGAAAAAATATTGATTCATGAATACATTTTATGAAAATTAATTATCTTTTAAATTAATCTATTAATTATAAAATTGTAATTCATTATTTATTACTCATAAAAATACCAAAACTTAATTATTATTTTATAAAATATTCACTCTCATTTATAAGGTGCCTAAATAGTATATTTATTTTCATGTGTGGGGTTAATATTCATAAGGGTATATTACTATTCATGTCACTATTCATAATGGTATATTACTTTTCATAAGGGTCAAGTTACTATTTATTAGGGTGCAATACCATTCAAAAGGGTCAAGTTACTATTCAAAAGGGTAGATTTCTATTCATAAGGGTAACATTACTATTCATAAGGGTAAGTTACTATTTACAAAAAAATTAATTTTGTCTTATCAGACTCTAAATATCTTAATAAAGGCAATCATGTATGTCAGTTTTTCAGAATTCAAATCACAAAGGTGAAAAAACTATCTTTACTTGCTAGGTTATAACAAAATGGTCTTTTTAGAGACACAATGTTTCATGCATTTAATATTAAATTTATTTTCAAAATCATTGGGTGTGACATTATCCCCTCCTTAAAAAAATATCATCCTCGAAACATTGAATTTGAATTTTTTATGTTAAGGGTTGATACTTGAAAATTCCCTTGTGGGAAACCCACATAAAAAATATTGTTAAAATATCCCCTAAATAAGTGGGAAAGGGAAATGTATGGGTTAATAGAAAAAATATACATTTAGATTGGATAAAATTATTAGGGAATAACAATCAAACCATCATGTTCTGATGGAAACAGATAGAAAACATTCCCAAATGAGTGATCATTACCAAAAAAAAACATAAACTACAGTTATGAAAAATTTCATTGATATCATGAAAAAAATATATAATAACATGATTTTTTTATTTAAGGCTATTTTCCTATAGTTGATGAATTATTCCATGCTATAATAGTATAAATAAATGTTTCTATTTCATAAACACAATCTTATCCTTTGTTTGTGCCCTGAACTATCTTTACTTCATCTCTTAGCACAAGCTGCATCATGTAGTGACATTAAGCTCTAAAACCTCATAAAATTATCAATGTAAACCATTTCAAAAATGGTTTAACATTATAAAAGATCATGATCCAATACTTAAGAACCATTTTCTTATCCATCCTTTCTAGATCCATGTACACAGGGTCCTTGGAAATCCTCATTTTTTTAGAACAACATGATCTATCTTGCTCAATGCATCTACTAACGTATTTTTATTTAATCAACATGAAGCAGCCCTAAATATTCAAATTCCAAACATGTGAATATCTTTAACATGTGCCCTCTTAAAATATGGTAATAAATAAAATTACCATAAAGCCTTATTGGAAGTATGTATTCATCCTTCCACATGCTATTGGATATTTCCTTATATCAAAAAATGTTGTAAACTTCATCAATGATAGCATAAACCACTTGTCGACAAGTCAAAAATTAGTTTTGAGGTAGTCAGTACTTATCGAATTGAATTTTTTTTCATCATTATCTTTATCATTAGAAATATATTAAGGGTTGTCTTTCCTTTAATCATTCATTTTACAAAAATTTTAGCTTTCCACTGAATACAGTTTCTTGGTACCATCCAACTTATGGTTTCAAATCCTTACACTACTTAAAATATGGCCTTTACCAGTGCTATAAAAGGGCATTAACAGTGCTAGAAAAACACTGTTAGTCGAGGCAAAGATATGGGGTCTTTTATCATCGCTATGAAAAGCATTGTTAAGGAACATTTTATCTACGATTAAAAAAAGAGATGATAAAATGGGTCCTTTATTAGTGCTAAAAAAGCACTGATAAAAAGGTTCTAAAGCGCTGATAAAAGTCAAAAAAATTTAATTTTTTTAAAAATATATAATGTGTGGGGGGGGGGCTTTTTAATAGCGCTTGACCCCCCTTTTATAAGCACTAGGTGGAGCCCCCTCCCTCTCAATGCATGATGCCTTTTCCTATGCTACCCACTCCCACTTACTCCCACACTCCCTTTTCTTCCACCAGAACTCAAACCTAAGGCCTCCCCCCTTGTGCGTCTGCACCTTTACCACTAATCCATTTAGTTTTTTTCTCCATTTAATGATATATCTATCTATTTTATATATATATATAGCTATATCTATTTTTATATTAATATATATTAATATTAATATAAATATATTTAGTTATATTAACATACATATATATATATTTATTCATATATTAATATATATATATATTACTATATTAATATATATTAATATCTATTTATTTATATATTTTTAGTTTTAATGTTTTATCTGTATATGTATATGTATTTTAATATGTATTTATAAGATTAGTTTTAAATAAATTTATAAAATATGTTTTTTATTTGTTTTTATAAATAAATAAATAAATAAATAAATACATATATACATATATACATATATACAACACACACACACACACACACAAAAAGACACACACATAGACACATATATATTTATGAACAAATACATGTATATGTGTATGTAAAAATCCATTGAATGTTAAAATGACCATAACCTATAATCCAAAAGTACATTTAAACTACACAACTAGTAAAATCAAAGAAAATGAAACAGTATTCGATGTGATATGTGGTACAGGCCTAGAGGACTTACGAATCCGAATTTATACCTGTTTGAATGTTAAAAAATCAGGGTATCCTGAAACAAAAACTAAGTGTTGGAGGCCTTTTGTGCCTTGAAAATTGTGAGAGAAGGTTCCCTTTATCCACTAGTGCATAGAGATCATCGCAAGATTTGATTTGATATACTGTAGAGCTCAAACGGACACCATGATCATAAGTTATGGACGTTTGAAGTTTGAGTTACATTTTAAACTTATTTTAGATCTTTTATTGTTTTTTTATTTTTTGTGTCTTCAAATTGTTATTAAATGATTATTAATTGATGATAAGTAGAAAATTATTAATTAATAACATTTTTTAAAATATATTAAATATATTTTCACTAAATTTCTTATATATTAAATGTAATAGTTTAGTTATACTTATCTAAAACATATTTAAAAAATAAATATTATATTTATATCAATATAAATATACATATATAAAAATATATTATTCTTCATTAATTTTTTTTAATTTATCAGCACTCGGAAAAAGAACTGATAAATCCCCTCATTTATCTGCGCTACTAAAAAAAGCACTGATAAAGGGGACCCCTTTAACAGCGCTAAAAAAGTGCTGATAGGGGGGGGGGGGGCTTTATCAGCGCTAAAAGAATGTGCTGATAAAGGGTCCCTTTTAATTGATCTTTTTTTAGCGCTATTAAAATTTCCCTTTATTGGCACTTTTTTTAGTGTAGATAACGGCCCCCTTTATCAGCACTTTTTAGCACTGATAAAGGGTGGAATTGTGGAAACCCAATTTTGTGGTAGTGTTAATTAAAAAGTGTTATAGTGAAATCCTCATATATTCCATAATTTTTATAACATGTACATTGTTGATAAAATATTCAAATGACATGATTCTTGATTAGGAGTATTAATCATTTTACTTTATCTGTAACAACATCATATCTTGATCATTATCCAAAATCAGCATTTGGGGTATATTCCTTTGATGATTAGGACATTGATTCACATAGTGTCCCATCTCATTGAATTTGAAGCATTGTATATTGTAGACCACTTTCTTACCCTTGAAATCATGAAATTTGTGTCCTTTTTCTCCACACTTAAAACTAACTCCCATTCCCTTCAAGAATTTTTTAGGGTGATTCTTTCCATAGTAATCACTTGTGGGAAAACCCTTCTTTCCCTTCATTCCTTTATCCATCTTTTTCTTGGACATCATCTTTTTTTGCTTCCCTTAAAATCCATAGGACTTAGAGAATTATTTATATATCCTTTTATCACATGATACTATTTCATCATATGATGAGGATACTTGGGAGATTATCTTCTTTCAAAATGATGGCTTAAGACCATAAGAGATATGATCTTTCTTACTCTTTGCATCCCATTTACTAGTGAAGTTATCATTCCTTATTATAAGACCCATTTTTAATCATTTCCATATAATATATTATCTCATAAAATAATTAACTCTCTATAACTCTTAAGCATAACCTAAATTAATGCATTGTATATCCTAGAACCTACTACTTTGATTACTTTGGGGTCAAAAATCATTCATATTGGGGGGTAATGAAAATGTGAATTATACTAAGAATATCTCCTAGGAGTGTCAAACCAGGTGATCCGTAAGGCCCATTTTCATGTACCAGGATACCCCAGGTCAAGCCCAAAACTCTTCATCAGAGTTGATACTCCTAGGTGCATTTGTGCCAGAACCACATCCACTTGTATTATCCAGACAAGGATGTATTTTATAGAAGGACCCACATAATCTATTCATTAGAAAAGTTCTAGTATGTTCATGTATATTTATCCACAAAGACTATATTAGGGTTTTGTTCTCTAATCTACGTTTTCTGAATCTAGTTTCCAAGTTTTCTACTAAACTTTATTTGATACCAATTTTAACACCCCATCCCAGAAGCTATAAGTTGGTGAATTATTTTAATAAAATGACATGATTACAAGGAATAAAATCCAAAAGTACAGAGTAGTTTAGTAGTTTTGGAAAACCAGATATATACATAAGTTCATCATAAAAACTTTAAATGAAATAAAACATATAAGTTTTATCGAGAAGATCCACAATAATAAGTTTATCCTTACATGTCATTCGTAATAAACTTCTTCATGTTCAGAGAAAATGAATCATAAGAAAGGGGTGATATCAAATTCTCAATAAGGGTAAACAATACAATATAAGATATTATAAACATAAACATTAGTCATGGTGAATAATTAAAAGTACATGTATTTAAAAATAACAAACTTGAACACATTATGGCAATAATATAAGCTGAGTAAATATTACCACAATAAAACATAAGCATGGGTATTATACTAGTCAAATAACCACATGAACTATAAATTTCTAGCTTCATAATGATGTAAATTCATATAAAGGACATTCTGAAACATACCTTCAAGGCCTTAGCCAAGAAATTTAAAAATTATTAAGGACCCAGCCAAAACCTTATCTAAAAATGGCCAAGGCCTTGGCCAAGTCCATATCTATAAGTCTGAGGAGACCTACCGATGCATCGAGGGTCCATAGGGGACCCCGACCATCTCATAATAATTCTAATGCATTACTCATATTAGCGAGGTTAAACATAAACAACATATACATTCATATTGAAACTAATATATGAAATGTAAATAATGTTCCTCGATCATTAAGCACAAACACTAACCATTTGAAGTAAATTGGTGAATGGTTTTGAGATATCATATCCCTAGTGAAAGTAATCTTAAACATGTAAATTACATATGATAGATGATATAATAAATATTAATCCCAATAATACAAAATAACCAATAGGAGGGTTGAAATAGATGGAGATGCTCTTATAAAATCATCAAGTAATTCTTGAGATAAATAATATTTTACTTTGAAAAGAAGTGTTATATTGGAAAAATATTTGTATAAAACTAGAATTGAATTAAGATGGTATTTTCATAAAAAAAATAAGTGATTTTATAAAGATAGTGTTTGATGAAAATAGATTTTAGATTGCCCTTGGAAATTGGTAAGAATTTGAGAAATTCCCTTGAATTGAGATTGTATTTTAGGATGAGTTTTTAAAAGATCCTTTTAAAACATATAACTACCCATAAATGAAGGTGTGATTCTGGATGGAAAACATATATAAAACATTAAAATAGAAATTATTGGGAGTATATATGAATTAATAATAAATTAATTTAGGTAAGTAGATAATAAAAGTAACCTGAATGAAAATGGAGGTTCGGGTGGGAAACCCATACAACTTTGTAAACAATCAATTCATATGACCCAAAATTAATAATCTTAAAATGATACATTGAATACCATGAAAATAAAGATATCAATTATTTGAAACATCAAAGGAAAGTATAGTTACACCTTACATAAGTAGTTGTTGTGAATACAGAATATCTCACAAAAATGGAAGTGAGATAAAGAAACCGTTACCTAATGCCTGAATGTGTTCTTAAATTGATTTTAGTGACCATAATAATAAATTTAGATTCATTAATTAATAATTAAATAACCTCATATACATTTAATGTATTTATTTTAACCTTATTAGGTTCATTCACGACCATTTTGATGGTTTTAAGAGGTTCAATTTTTTTGTTTTGGAAGCATTTTCTTCCTTGGTTTTCATGATCGGTTTACTTGTATTTACGAATGGAAGTTAGTTTGAAATGTGGTTACAAATACAAATATATTAATATATATTATTAGTGACATTAAAGAGAAATAAATGATCTTATAATAATTTTGGTTATATAACATGAGGATGACTCATTAGATAAGAGTTAATGATAAATGCTTGATTAACTATGCAGTTTTGTGCATGATGAACCTGTTTCGTATTATTATTTTATATTATGAGTTTTTAAGGATTAAAGAACATTACATAAGATAAAATAAATATATTTCTATCTGGTTCAAACATTATAAAGGTTTCATTACTAGTCTTGAAGATAGTAGAGAAAATTGAAAACTTGTTTTCCTTAAACGTGATAATTAACACATCTCAGACAACGTTCTCATTTATAATATAAAAGGAGGGAAAAGAAGAGATGGTGATGAAATATTCCATTATCATAATGAAATTCCAGTACTTATAAGTGACTGTAGATTTCATGAATAATTGGATAGTAGGTAGGGATAAGGTATAAGTGAGAAAGAATTTAAAAGAGAAGAATAAGAAATCTTACACTTGAATATTTCCCTTTTGAATCCACCTTAAGTATCTTGGAAGTGGTATTTTTATGATACCAGAAGAAAAAAAAGGTTTCAAGGGATGAGGAGGATGGAATTTGGCAGAGTTTGTCCAAATAAGAAGGATTATGGTTATGAAATTTGTGAAGGAAGGAACCTACTTTTATAAGTGAGGTGAGGGGTAACATAAGAATCAAAAAAATTATTAAAATATAATAAATATATTTTGGGGTTTAAGACTCCCAAAATGAATAAAACTAAAGGGTAATTAAATTTTAGAAGTAATATTATCATTTTTAGACTTTTTCAATAATTTGGGTATTTTTAAATATTTTAAAAAAATATTTTATTCCTGAAAACATTTTTTTCAAGATAAAAACTATTCATATATATTTAAAAACATAAAAAAAAAGTTTAAAAATCAAATAAAATTTTGTATTATAAATGTCATATTCATCTAGGGAATCCATGAATTACATTAAAAATATAAAATTATATTTATTTTATTTTTTTAATATCAGTTATTTGATTTATTCATTAATTATATTAATATTGCATCATCTTTTTGGAAGCCATTATGATATTTATTTTTTATAAAAGTGTTAAAATAAAAATCAATGAGAAATATAATTTTATTATCTTTCCAAATACTATTCTTGTTTGAAGAAAACCTTCGGAAAATCTTATATAACAATATTATTGAATTAAAAACAATAATGGGATAACTTGATTTCCATTTGTAATAAAATATCAGGAAGGATTTAAAGTGATTCATGTGCATCCAAAATATCCCGAATTCGAATAAAAAAAATAATAGTCAAAAATTTATTTAATAAAATGATTTATCCAAAATACGGGTCTTTGAATAATTCTTATAATTTTAATTAAAAACATTGTATTTATTTTTCTTATGCTTGAACGAGCACTACATCGGGGTTGCATAAGAATTAATGTTAATTATTTCATATATAAAAATTAAAAGTAAAATACTATCATAAATATAAATTAATTTTCTTCAAAATAAAATTATGAATTTATTAATTATGTATATTCACTCTTATACAAAACAAGAAATCCTCTTAACTTTGTTATTTTCTCTTTCTTTCCTTGCACAAGCATTGCACATACATTTGGATAACACTAATGTTATGTAACACTAAAATTATATATTAAAAATAAAATAGATAAATAATAAATAATAAATAATAATTAATTCTTAATATAATTTTTAACACTCAATTATTATATATAAATTACCAATTTTGACTTTGTCAGCACTGTGCATGCACTACGTCGACATTGACAATGCTTTTTATATTTATCTTGAAAAGATATACTTTTCATATTCCAAATTAATTTATAAAATATTTTAATTTTAATATAATTATTTAGTTATTACATTTTTTATATAAATTTTATATCATAAGAATTTCCTGACGATGTCACGAAAAATGCCGTATTTTATAAAAGACTGTATTTTTTACTATTTAACAAAAATTAAACTATTTCATAAAAATCCAAAAAATTCATCCAAACCATTTTTGACGTGAAGAATCTAAAAAGGAAATCCATTTTAAGAAAATAATTTTCTAAATATGAGAAATTTAATTTTTAATTAAAATCATTATTTACTCGAAAAATACCAATTTTAATATTATAACTCATTTTATGACACTTCAAAAAATTAACTAGGGTCTCATAAAATTTTCTTATAATCATAGGAAAACAAAATATTGATTCAGGATTAAATTTTATGAAAACAAAATATCTTTTAAATTAATCTATTAATTATAAAATTGTAATTCATTATTTATTTCTCATAAAAATACCAACACATAATTATTAATTTTTAAAATTTTCACTCTCATTTATAAGGTGCCCAAATTATATTTTTACTTACCTGTGTGAGGTTACTATTCAAAAGGTTACATTACTATTCAAGTCAGTATTCATAAGTGTATATTACTATTCATAAGGCTCAAGTTACTATTCATAAGGGTGCATTACTATTCATAAGGGTAAGTTACTATTCACTAAAAATTAAGTTTATCTTATCAATATTTAAATCTCATGACCCATCCCCCGAGGCCTATGTCGTGACTACCCCAAGCCCGCCTTACATATGCCTGGGGCTGGCGACTAGCACCAAAGGCGTAATTCCTTAAATCAGGGGTGACATTGCATTTATATTTGTAAACACACACAACAGAGCACACAGCTAGATACAAAACACTAAGTAAAACTGTATAACAAGAGAGTTCTAAAAATTAAAGGGGCCAAAAATACAATCCCAACTTTAAAGTACAAGTACAACTAAAATGGGAAAAAAATTGAAAGGGGAAAACCAGCTCCTGGATTGTCCACCACGGATCCTACTTGAATGGTAGGTATAGATAGCCTCCACAACACTCCACGTCCGTCTATCTCCTCTGTGTACCATCACACCATGTGGTCTACCTCCGGGTATCATCCAGTCCTGGTACACTTAGCCTTAGTCAGCATTGTCTGTTGTCTGCAACCAACATAACAAGGTGCGAGCATAACCCGTGCAGGGGAGAGTATAACAATACTCTGTAGGGACCCCGAGACCCTCAACATCTCACAAAATACAACAAGGATAAACTACAATGTATGAAATAAACAGATAACCCTACTTAGGTATATGCCCATACATATACCTAAGTTATCAACTAATCCATCTCAATCATGAGGTAAACACAAAAGTTACTGACTCAGCTCAAACCCGGATTTTTATTCACATTATTGAATCCAAGGCTACTGTATAACTCCTCCTCTTTCGAGTATAGTGGTCCTGCTATGACACCAAGGCACTTCCCACTAACCTTGTACTTTTGAGGTACTCCTCTTTTCGAGTACCCTGGGTTTGCTGCGTCACCAAGGTGCTCCCCACCGTGGGTCTACCGCGTCACCAAGGTGCTCCCCCTCATAGCCTGCTGAGGTACTCCTCCTGTAGAGTATCATGGGTCTGCCGCGACACCAAGGTGCTCTCCACTGTGGGTCTTCCGTGACACCATGGTGCTCCCCACTAGGCTAGTCGAGTCACTCCGAGTTGAAACAGTCAGCAGTCGTCAGGTCTCAGCCAGCTACTAGGTCTCCGCACTCTTCTTGCTCGTCTCCAGGAGGATCCACTTCACGAGCTACTGGTCAATAACCCAACTATCATGAAGTACCATGTAGATGTATCTCAAATGTCTTCCACGTCATAGAGGTCTCAACTCAATAGAGAGCGCGTCAATCAGACGCCCGGTCTATGAGTTATTAACCTTTTAGTCTCGGGGCCGAGTTAGATTCGTGAACGATCCAACCTGACCGTAACTCAACTTTACCCTAAACACCAGTGGGGTATACTCAAAGGGACCGTTGCACTCGAAGAATTCTAGAACCTTTGATGTTTCGTCAAACGGTCATCTGGTGCCAAAGATATTGCGAAAAAAAGTAAAGGGTCGGTAGTGGGCCTAGGTCCGATTCGACCCGGTCGGACCGACCCGGCCTGACTTAGTCTTGGTCGACCCGGGTTGGGTCAACCCGGTTAGACCAGTTGGGTCTAGCCCGGACCATTAGGCGGGCCAGCCTTTTAGGTTCGGCCCGGCCTAGTGGGCCTCGCCCAGCAAGCTGCGTGGGGGTTCGGTAGGGCTCTGGGCCAGTTCAGCCCGGGCTCGGGGCCGGTTCGGCCCAGAGCACCGCGAGGGTCCATCCCAGCACAGCTCGGCCTGGAGGGCGCAGCCGGGCCAGTTTGGACAGGGCACCGTGAGGGGGGTCGCAGGCCGGCTGGGCAGGCCGGCGCGACCAGGGCGTCGATTCGGGCGGGTGGCGGCTCCGGAGACCAGGAGGCCAGGAGGAGGCTGGGTAGGCCGGAAGGTGATTGGGTAGGCAGGCAGGCATGCCAGAAGGCGGCCGAGCAGGGTGCCAAGCGGGCCGGCGGGCGGCAGGGAGGCTAGACCGGCATCATTCGGTGCGACAAGGGTCAGCACGGGCCGGCGGGGTTCGACCGGGGTGCGCGGGAGGGTGGCGGGGGCCGGGAAATGGCGCGGCTCGGGCCGACGGTTGGCTCGGCGGACGGGCGGCACGACCAGCATGGCTTGGAAGCTGCCGGGCGGCACGGTTCAGCCCAAGGTGGTGGAGCCTATTCGGTCGGAGCACGATAGGGGAGACGCGGTTCGCGGAGGCCGCGTGTAGTGCAGTCATTGCCTTCGTCGTTCTATCGCCTCATCGCCATGCCGAAGATCATCAAAAACAAGAATGACGGAGGGGTCGGGCCATGTTGGTTTGGCCCACACCCTCCGCGTTTAGGGTGGTGTCATTTGGCTCATCAAGAAGTATGAAATATGATCTTCAATTGTTTTACTACCTCCACAATGATTCCTTTCCAACCGAAGAAGAGAAAAAGGAATGTAAAATTATTCAAATTAATCCACTACCTTTGTTCATCGTTCGTCGACGGAGTCACGCGGAAGAAGACAATGTTTTCTCCATTCGTCGTATCCACTGCACACTTCGAATCCTGAGCTCGCACGTCGGTTGGGGAAGATGCTCCATGTCGGTAAGATCCGAGGAAGGAAGTCAAAGTCGCTCCCCACCGGCGTTCTTCATTGGGAGCTTTTCTCTATTCTCCCAATTTCCACTAAAAGAGTAATGCCAACCAAAATAATCAGAGATTGTGATATCTTATTAATTCATTGGCACAATATTAAAATTGGAAGAAATAATTTAATTGGTTCCACCTAATTAATGTGAAGGATTGGAATAATAAATTTTGTGTTGGATCAAAAAATAAAAGGGGAGGTGGTGGCACCATAAATGGTAGAGGAGGTCAAGGGGCTCCCCATCAATAATGAGGGGAGTTGAGAGATTTTCCTCTCCTCCCAATAATAGGGGTCGGGTGGTCCCCACCCCTATTATTCAAAATGGGAGGTTATGTGGTGTCAGGTGGTCCCCACCACATTAATCCCACATGAGAGGTTGAGGCGTGGTGGTCTCCACCACCAAAACCTCTCATGGGAGGTTATGGCCTGGTGGTCCCCACTTCCAACCTCCACAAGGAGGTTATAGATCCAGTGGAATCCACCTCAAAACACCCACATGGTGGCTCCAATAAAAAAATAAAGTGAAGCTCACTTTATTTTATTATTTTTCCATGAAAACCCAAAAACTAACTTTTAATCTCGACCCACTACCGTTGAGGTGAATATCTTATTAAGCGAATACTGGTGTTATGAGATCAATTATGCCCTCAGATTTCAATTCCGAGCACCTGTTCAAAAGTTATAAAAATCCGCTCGTATGTTTACTGAATGTACCCGAACAAAACATCAGAAATTGATTCTGGGAACACCGGGCCTCAGAATCATATGCCGTCAAATTTCATGGAATCATAAAATTCCCATGTATTTAAGAAAAAAATTCCCATGGAAATTTCTAGGTCTTTACATTCTCCCAACCTCAGGGATTTATGTCCCCATAAGCTAAAACTCAAACTAAGGGAATAAGTGGGGGGTACTGAGAACGTATCTGATCCTCCCGCTCCCATGTGCTCTCCTAGAGGTTCCCGTGCTGCCAGCAAACACACACCTATGGTATCGACCATCCGTGTGGGTTCTGCTCCTGTCGATCCTCAATCTCCATTGGAACCTCCATTAAAGTCTCCCCATCGTCGGCATCCCGCTCTCCATGGTCGATGATTTGAGAAGGGTCATGCACGTATCTCCTCAGCTGAGATATGAGGATGACATCGTGCACCTGGTTCAATAGAGGTGGAAGAGCTAAGCGGTAAACCACCTCTCCAACTCTGCTAAGGACCTGAAAAGGTACGATGAATCTTGGAGATAGCTTCCCGCCTCAGCTAAATCTCTGTAGTCTTCATCGAGGTGAGACCCATAGAAAGATGTGGTCACCATACTTGAATTCCAGAGGTCTCCATCTCCTTTCAGAATATGACTTATATCTGCTCTGTGCAGTCTTCATCTGCTCCTGGATGATCTGTACCTTCTCCGTGGTAGCCCGTACCATCTCTGGTCCCACTAGTGCTGACTCCCCAGGGTCATTCCAACACAAAGGTGATCTGAAAGTTCATCCATATAACGCCTCAAAAGGAATCATCCCTATGGTGGAGTGATAGCTATTGTTGTATGCAAACTACTCCAAAGGTAAGTGATCCTCCCAGCTATGACCGAAGTCGAGGAAACAAGCATGCAAAATGATCTCAAGGGTATGAATGGTCCGCTCAGTCTGGCCATCCATTTGAGGATGGAAGGCGCTGCTCATATGAATCTGCGTCCCAAAAGCCTACTACAACCCCTCCCATAGCCGAGAAGTAAACCATGTGTCAGGATCAGATAAAATATATGAAGGTAATCCATGTAGCCACACAATCTCCTACATGTATAGGTGTCCCAATATCTCTACTAAACCTTTCTCTCTGATTGGTAGGAAGTGGGCCGACATGGTGAGTCGATCAACGATCACCCAAATCGAGTCGTGACCCCTGAATGTACGTGGAAGACCCATCACGAAGTCCATGGATATCCCATCTCACTTCCACTCTGGATCATATAATGGCTAAACCAAGATAGCTGGTACCTAATGCTCCTCCTTCACTTGATGAAAAGTGAGGCATCAAGAGACAAACTCAGCTACTGCTTTCTTCATTCCCTGTCACCAGTGCTGTCGCTGGAGATCCTAGTATATCTTCACCACTCCTGGATGTACCGCAAGAGGGGATGTATGGAAATCCCTCAACACTTCCTCTTGAAGTGAAACTGTGATCATAGTATATCCTATGAAGAGGATGTCGTGCTCCCCACATTCAGAAAACCCATCAGGTGCCTGACCTATGTATATCTGAGAACGTCATGTCTCGCAGTCAGTATCCCCACACTGCGCCTCCCTGACTCGCTGAAGGAGTGGGGGTGTGACTATGAGATAGTGAAGGAAAACTGCTCCATCTCGGACCACAAAGGATATCTGTTAAAGTAGCCAGCTGCTCTGTCCCCTCTCTTAGTAGCTGTTTACAAGATCTCCTACTTAGTGCATCTTCTACAATGTTCCCCTTTCTAGGAGTATAGACTATCTCTAAGTCCTAGTCCTGGAAGAACTCGAGCCAATGTCGCTGTCTCAGATTCAGGTCATTCTGAGAGAAGATATACCCGAGACTCTTGTGATCAGAGTACATGGTAAAACACTCGCCCATCAGGTGGATCCGCCACATCTTCAAGGAAAAGACTTCTGCTGCTAACTCGAGGTCATGGGAAGTGTAGTTATTCTCATGTTGTCTCAGTTATTATGAACCATAAGCGATCACTACTCGGTCCTGCATTAGGACACATCCGAGTCTGGTCCATGATGCGTCACAGTAAACTACATACCTTATTCCTTCCTCTGGAAGCCTCAATATGGGGGCACTATTCAGCCTATTCCTCACCTCCTAAAAGCTCTACTGGCATCTCTCCGACCACATGAAGGGTTTCCCCTTCTCTTTCAAGGAAGATAGTGGTGCTGCAACTCTAGAGAAGTCTGGAAAGAACCTCTAGTATTACCAATCCAAATCCAAGAAACTCTGTACATCCGTCACACTCCTGGGTGGATCCCAGGAAAGCACCACCTCAATCTTCATTGGATCTACTATAACTCCAGCCTCCGATATGATATGTCCCAAAAAGTGAACCTCTCAAATCCAAAACTGGCACTTCGAGAGCTTACCCTAAAGATGGTGCTCTTGCTGTGTGGCCAGTACTACCTGCAAATGGTAGGCATGCTCCTCCTTAGTAGTCGAGTAGATCAGAATGTCATTGATGAAGACTACGACAAAGCGATCGAGGTAAGTCTGGAAAATCATGTTCATGAGTCCCATGAACACTATTGGAGCGTTGGTTATGTTGAAAGGAATAAAAAATAACTCATAGTGTTCATACCGATATATGAAAGTCATCTTATGCACATCCTCATCTCAAACTCTAAGCTGGTGATAGCCTGATCTGGGGTCTATCTTCGAGAACCACCGTGCTCCCTTCAACTGATCAAATAGGTCGTCAATCCTTGGGAGTGGGTACTTGTTCTTCACGTTCACTTGGTTTAGGTGACGGTAGTCGACACAAAGCCTCAAGATCCCATCTGCCTTCTTGGTGAATAGAACCAGGGTTGCCCAGGGATAAACACTGGGATGGATGAATCCCTTACCCTACAAGTCCTCCAGTTATACCCGCATCTCACAAAGCTCAGTGGGTGCCATCCAATATGTTGGCATAGATATTGGTGTCGTCCTGAGGTACAAGTCAATATAGAAGTCCACCTATCATCGATGAGGTAGACCTGGGACATTATCAGGGAAAACATCTGCGTACTGGTCCACCACTATAGGATAAGTCAGACTCTCCACATCAATTGCTCTGAGGGTAAGGTAAGCCAACTGATGAGTGATCGACTGTACTCTCTTCCGGGAAAGTCCATCCTACACTGCAAAGGAACCCTTATCACCGGTGAAGGTGAACATGGTCCCATCCATGCATACACACTGCACTTTTCATGTAATACAGTTGATCTAAGAATGGACTATAGATAACCAGTCCATACCCAATATGACATCATAAGGCCTCGACGATACAACTAGGAGATCCCAGCCGAAGCCCTCGCCTCCTAGAGTAAGCTCACACTGCCGGCACCAGTGCGTAATCTTCATATTTTCTCCCGTAAGAGTCTCTAGCCATAAGGATCAAGACAATGGCTCCGTCGGAATCTCAGAGCTTCGAACAAGGGTAGTGGTAAAGAAAGATTGACTGGCTCATGTGTATATAAGAACTGCAACTAAGGTGGAGTAGACACAGAATATACCTCGATTCATCTCCGGAGTTCCATGATCATATGTCTAAAATGCTTGGAGCTGAGATATTGTCTATCCACATACTCCCTGTGGTCGAGGTGGACCTTCTGGTGGTGGTGGGGTAACACCTCAAAATGTCACCCATCGCCAGCTACGTGGCTAGATCCTCTGCCACGTCTGCCTACTCCCTGCGGACCACCACGATCGAATCTCTATCTCTGCCTGGGCAGTCCGCCGACCGTCTACTAATCATCCAAACTAAGGGTCATATAGTCACGAGCCATGTGACCCTGGCCACCGAATGTGAAACACTACTCGCTCTTAGCATGTATGTCTCTGTCCTGAGTTCCCTGCACAACCGATCCTGAGTCATGTGGTCGTCCAACCGTGGGTCTGGTCCTCTTGGTCCTCTGCGACGTCTGTCTACTGCCAACTGAAGAAGACACTTCTGCATGTCAGCTAGGGGTGGGTCTCACTGCTGGAGACTACTCAGCAAGGAAACTCTCCACCCAGAGGGCTCTCTCTTGCACCCCCTCCTACGTCAGGATTCTGAGTGAGATCATTAGAGCTCTTTTCTCCCGTCTGAGCCCTAGCTCAAAGGTCCGGGCATTGAAGAATGGGTCTTGTACCATATCGGTGGAGTAGCATGAGAGGTCTATGAAACTTGCTGAGTACTGAGCTATAGTCATGCTGCCCTTCTCCAGATGAAGTAGCTCCTATATGCGTACTATACAGAGAGTCGCTGGAACTAACTCCGCCTAATACAGGCTCTTGAAGTATACCCAGAGAAGCGTCATCTCGTCGTGAACTTGGAGCATCAAGCTCCATCATCAGCTCACTACTGCCTATAGAAGGCTAGCAGTAAGAATAACCATGAGGTTGGCTGGTGTCCCTACTAGTCAGAAAACTCTCACAACAACCTTCATCCAATCCTTAGCCACATGTGGGTTCGTCTCTCCCCATAACGTAGGTGGCATCTGGAACTTGAACTCATGCAACGCACTAAAGCGGCGTGCATTATTTTCTGCTAGGGCTGGTGGCATCGGTGGCCCAATGAGAAGTGATACCACTAGTGCCTCCTCTAGAAAGGGCCCTGCATCGAGGCCTCGTCGCTCGGTGGGTTATCTATGCGTACAACTCTCAGGACTCTTGCTGGTCATCTGCATGGAGGAATCTTGAAAGAAAAAGATGCGACATGGTCAAAAGATTAAACCTGGTGACCTGACCTAGTTGAGCTGACTTAAAGAAATCTTTTGAAAACACACATGCAATCAGTGTTTTTTTGCACTCAGTCAAAAATCATTAGTCAGGGTCCTGGTGTATGGATACATTGACCGCCTCAGCAACACTAGATTCCCTAAACTGAAAACCACAATTAGTACCCTTAACACTATTGCTTCACATAAAATATTAGAGTCATAAGTTCTGTGGTAGAACCGACTCATCTAATTCCAATTTTTCATGAACCATCCCATGGGGCCTGTGCCGTGACTACCCCAAGCCCACCTTCCATAGGCCAGGGGTTGGAGACTAGCACCAAAGGCATAATTCCCTAAATATGGGAAGACATTTCCTTTATATCTGTAAACAAACACAACAGAGCACACAAATGGATACAAAACACTAAGTAAAACAGTATAACAAGAGAGTGCTGAAATGTAAAGGGGTTGGAAATAAAAGCCCAACTGTAAAGTACAAGTACAACTGAAAAGGAAAAAACAGCTGAAATGTGAAAAGAATCTCCTGGATCATCCACCATGGATCCTACCAGAAGGGTAGGTATAAATAGCCTCTATAGCACTCCACGTCCGTGCATCTCCTCCTTGTACTGTCACACCATGTGGTCCACCTCCGGGTTTCGTCCAGTCCATGTACACTTAGCCTTAGTCAATGCTGTCTGTCATCTGCAACCCACACAACAAGGTTCGTCCATAGCCCATACAGGGGTGAGTATGACAACACTCAGTAGGGACCCCAAGACCCTAAAGGTCTCACAAAATCCAACAAGGATAAAACAAAAAGTATGAAATCAATAGATAAACATACTTAGATATATGCCCATTCATATACCTAAGTTATCAAGTAATCTATCTTAATGATGAGGTAAACACAAAAGGTACTGACTTAGCTCAAACCAGGATTTTTATTCACATTATCGAAACCACAACTTCTGGAGAACTCCTCCTCTATCGATTACAGTGGGCCTGCCGTGACACTAAGGTTCTTTTCACTGACCTTGGACTGCTGAGGTACTCCTCTTGTTGAGTATCGTGGGTCTGCTGTGTCACCAAGGCGCTCCCCACCGTTGGTCTGCCGCATCACCAAGGCACTCCCCTTCATAGCCTGCTGAGGTACTCCTCTTATCGAGTACCGTGGGTCTGCCGCGACACCAAGGAGCTCCCCACTACGGGTTTACCATGACCCCAAGGCACTTTCCACAGGGCTAGTCAAGTCACTCTAAGTCGAAACGGTCAGCAGTCGTCAGGTCTCAGCCAGCTACTAGGTCTCCACACTCTGCTCTCTCGTCTCCAAGAGGATCTGCTCCATGAGCTACTGGTTGATACTCCAACTTTCATGAAGTCCCATGTAGAAGTATCTCAATGGTCCACCACATCATAGAGGTCTCAACTCAACAGACAACACGTCAATCAGACGCCCGGTCTGTGAGTTATTAACCTGTTAGTCTTTGGGGCCTGGTTAGATTCGTGCACGATCTAACCTGACCGTAACTCAAATTTACCTTGAACTCTAGTGGGATATACTCAAAGGGACCGTCATGCTTGAAGAAAACTTGTTTCACTAACAGTTCATCAAACGGTCGTCCGGTTCCAAATATATGGCCAAAGGAAGTAAAGGGTCGATAGTGGGCTCGGGGTCTTACCCAACTTAGTATAGGCCAACCCGGTTAGACCGGTTGGGTCTGGCCCGACCTATTGGGCGGGCCAGCCTGTTAGGTTCAGCACGGCCCACTAGGGCTCACCCAGCAGGCTGCGTGGGCAGTTCGGCCCGGGCTTGGGGCCGGTTCGACCTGGAGCGCCGCAAGGGTGTGGCCCTACACAGCTCTACCCGGAGGGTGCGACCAGGATGGTTCGGCTAGGGCACCATGGTGGGGGACACAGGTCAGATCGGGAGGCTGGCATGGCTAGGGCGTTGATTCGGTTTGGTGGCGGATCAGGAGGCTGTGTTGCCGGGAGGTGGCCGGGTAGGCCGGGAGACGGCCAGAGAGGCCTGTGGGGCGTGACCAGGCCGGCAGGCGGCAAGGAAGGGCACCAGGTGGGCCAGCGGGCGGTCGAGAAAGGCGCCTGGTGGGTCGGCGGGTGGCTGGGAGGCCGGCCTGATGTAGTTCAGCGTGGATCGGGCCGGCGGGGTTCGGCCAGGGAGCACGGGAGGCCGGCGAGGGCTGGGAAGCTGGCGCGGCTCAGGGTGATGTTTGTCTTGGCCAACAGGCGGCGCGACCAACGCGGCATAGAAGCCTGCGGGCGGTGCAGTTCGGCCCAAGGTGGTGGAGTTGGTTCGGTTAGAGTGCCACAGGGGCGGCGCGGTTCGCATAGGCCGCGGGTCGCATGGTCGTTGCCTTTATCGTTCTGTCGCCTCATCGCCATGCTGAAGATCATCACAAACAAAAATGGTGGAGGGGTTGGGCCATGTTGGTTTGGCCCGTACCCTCCGCGTTTAGGGTGGTATCAATTGAATCATCAAGAAGTACAAAATATGATCTTCAATTGTTTTACAACCTCCGCAATGATTCCTTTCCAACCGAAGAAGAGAAAAAGGAAGGTAAAATTATTCAAATTAACCCCTACCTTTGTTCATCGTTCATCGATGGAGTCATAGGGAAGAAGACTGTGTTGTCTCCGTTTGTCGCGTCCGCTACACACTTCCAATCCCGAGCTCGTACATCAGTTGTGGAAGATGCTCCACGTCGGTAGGATCTGAGGAAGGAAGTCGAAGTCGCTCCTCATCGGTGTTCTTCGTTGGGAGCTTTTCTCTCTTATCCCAAGTTCCTCCAAAAGAGAAATTCCAACCAAAATAATAAGAGATTGTGATATCTTATTAATTCATTGGCACAATATTCAAATTGTATGAAATAATTTAATTGTCTCCACCTAATTAATGTGAAGGATTGACATAATAAATTATGTGTTGGCTCAAAAAATTAAAGGGGATGTGGTGGCATCGTAAATGGTTGAGGAGGTCAAGGGGATCCCCCTCATTAATGAGGGGAGTTGAGATATTTGTTTTCCTCCCATTAATAGGGGTTGGGTGGTCCCAACCACTATTATTCAAAATGGGAGGTTATGTGGTCTCGGGTGGTCCCCACCACATTAACCCCACGTGGGAGGTTGAGGCATGGTGGTCCCCACCACTATAACCTCTCATGGAAGGTTTTGGCCTGGTGGTCCCCACTTCCAACCTCCACAAGGAGGTTATAGATCCAGTGGAACCCACCTCCAAACACCCACATGGTGGCTCAAATTAAAAATAAAGTGAAGCTCACTTTATTTTATTATTTTCCACAAAAACCCAAAAACTAACTTTTAATCTTGACCCACTACCGTTGAGGTGAAAGTATTATTAAGAGAATATCGGCACTGCGAGTACAATGGTGCCTTCAGATTTCAATTCCGTGCACCAGTTAGAAAGTTATAAAAACATTCTCGTATGTTTACGAAACGTACCCAAACAAAACTTCAGAAATTTATTCTGGGTACACCGGGATTCGGAATCATGCGCCATCAAATTTCGCGGACTCGTAAAATTCCCATGTATTTAAGAAACAATTTTCCATAGGAATTTCTAGGTCTTTACATTTAATATCTTATTGAATGCAACCGTGTATTCCAATTTTTCAGCATTCAAATCATAGAGGAGGAAAAACTATGTTTACTAGCTAGGTTATAACAAAATGGAGTAATAGAGACTCATTATTTCATGCATTCAACATTAAATTTATTTTCAAAATCTTGGGCTGTTACATTATCTCCTCCTTAAACATATTTCGTCCTCAAAATTTTTAAATTGAATTTTGAATGTTAATGTTTGGTACTTGAATATTCCCTTGGGAGAAACCCACATCAGAAATATGGTTAAAATATCCTATAAATAAGTGGGAAATGGAAATGTATCAATTAATATAAAACTACACATTCTAATTGGATAACATGGTCAGGGAAGAATAATCAAACCATCATGTTCTGATGGAAACTAATAGAGAACATGCTCAAATGAAGGATCATTATGAAAAAAACAAAAAACTATTGTTATGAAAAATTTCATTGATATCATGAAACAAAGTATATGATAATAGGTCAACATTTTTGTTTAATATTCTTCCTAGATTTGATGAATTATTCCACTCTATAATAGTATGAATATACATTTCTATTTTATAAACACAATTTTATCCTTTGTTTGTGTCTTGAACTATCTTTACTTCATCTCTTAGCACAGGCTGCATCATGTAATGAAATTTAGCTATAAAACCTCATTAAATGATCAACATAAACCATTGCACAAATGGTTTAAAATTTTAAGAGATAATGATCCAATAATTTAGACCATTTTCATATCCATCCTTTTTAGATCCATGTGCACAGGGTCCTTGGAAATCCTCATTTTTTAGAAGTGCATGATCTATCCTGGTCAAAGCATCTGCTACCATATTTTCCTTTAATCCACATGAAGCAGCCCTAAATTTTCACATAACAAATATGTGAATATCTTCATCACGTATCCTCTTAAAATATGGTAATAACTCAAATTACCATAAAACCTTATTGTAATCATGCATTCATCCTTACACATGCTATTGGATATATTCCTTATATCCAAAAATGTTGTAAACTACATAAATGATAGCATAGAACACTGGTTTACAAGTCAAAAATCAGTTTTGAGGTAGTTAATATTTATCCAAATGAATCTTTTCTTCACAATTAGAAATATAATAAGGGGTTCCCTTCCTTTAATCATGAATTTTCCAAAAATGTTAACTTTACCCTGAATATCTTTTTTTGGTACCATTCAACTTATGGTTTCGAATCCTTAATTAAAAAGAGTTGTAGTACAATACCTATATATTCTAAAATTCTTAAAACTAGTATATTGGTGAAAAAATATTCAAATAACATGATTCTTGACTAGACATATT
Source organism: Viscum album (assembly GCA_963277665.1). Lineage (NCBI taxonomy): Eukaryota > Viridiplantae > Streptophyta > Magnoliopsida > Santalales > Viscaceae > Viscum > Viscum album. The sequence continues at coordinate 1,640,577,555 of OY728163.1, read as the reverse complement.
AATAATTCTACTTCAATTTTTGTAGCATCATAACTTGATCATTATCCAAAACAATCTTTTGGGGTATATTCCTTTGATGCTTGGGACATTGATTTGTATAGTGTCCTACCTTCTTGCAGTTGAAGCATTGTACATTAGAAACCTTTTTCTTACCCTTGAAATCATGAAATTGGAGTCATTTTTCTCTACACTTATAATAAACTCTCATTCACTTCCATAATTTACTAGGGTGATTCTTTCTATAGTAATCGCATGTGGGAAAAACATTATTTCCCTTCATTCCTTTATACATATTTTTTACCCATGCTCTTATTAATTTCTTCCCATCAAAGACATAGGACTTAGATAATTCTTTATATATCTTGTTAACACATGATATTATTTCCTCATTTAATTAGGATACTTGGGAGAATATCTTACTTCAAAATTATGGCGTTATACCATAAGAGATATGATCCTTCTTACTCTTTATATAACTTTCATTGGTGAAGGTCTCATTTGTTATTCTAGGACCCATTTCTAATCAATTCTATAAAATATATTTTCTCAAAAAATAATGAACTCTCTATAACATATAAACATAGCATAAATTAATGAAATTTATATCCAAGAACCATATATATTGGTTATTTTGGGGGAATAAATCCATCATAATGGTGGGTAAAGAAAATTTTAATTATCCTAGGCATATCCCTCAGGAGTGTCAAACTAGGTGCAGAATAAAAATCATTATTGTGTATCGGGATACCCCTGGATAAGCCCAAAACTTCTTGTTAGAGTTGATACTCCAAGGTATATCTGTGTCAAAACCACATCCACTTGTAGTATATAAATAGGGATGCATTTTCTAGAAGGATCCACATAATATATTCCTTACCAAATTTATAGTATGTTCATGTATACATATCCTCAAAGACCATCTTAGGGTTTTGTTCTCTAATCTACATTTTCTAAATCTAGTTTCTATTTATGTACTAAAATTCATTTGATACCAACTGCAATTCCCCAAACCCAGAAGTCTAGAGCTGTTGCATTATTTTAATACATTGAAATAGTTAAAAGCAATAAAATACTAAAGGACCGAGTAGTTTAGTACATTTCGAAAACCAGATACATACACAAGTTAAACATTACAACTTTAGAACAAATAAAACACATATGTTTTATTGGGAACATCCACAACTATATGTTTATCCCTTCATGTCATTTATAATAACCTTATTCATGTCCTGAGAAAATGAAACATAAGAAATAGGAGATCTCAAGTGCTTAGTAAGGGTAAATAATAAAATAGAAGATATTATAAACATAAATATTAGGCAAGGTGATTCACTGAAAACAAATGCCATTAAAAATAACAAACTTGAACATTATAGGGAAGGAATAAGAGCTGAGTAAATATTTACATAATAAAACATAATCATTGGTATTTTACTAATTGGATAACCACATGAACTATCAATTTATAGCTTCATAAAGAAATAAATGAATATGCCGGATATTCAAAAACTTATCATCAAGGACTCAACCAAGATGTCTAAAAATGATTAAAGCCACAGAAATAATCATATCTCAAAATGGGAAAGGCCTCAGCCAAGTCCATATCTATTTGTCTCATGAGACCTACATATGCATCGAGGGGCTAGAGCGGGCCCACCCATCACATAATAAGTCCAATGCATTCCTTATATGAGAGGGGGTAAACATAAACAACCAATACATTCATATTGAAATTAACATATGAAATATAAATAATTTTCCCCAAAATTAAGCATAATTAGTTACCATTTGAAGTAAATTGGTGAATGATTTTAGGATAACACATCCACATTCAAACTAATCCTAATCCACTAAATTAAATATAGAGTATGATATAACAAGATATTATTCCCAACAATACATAAGATTCCAAAATAGTTTTGAAATAGATGAAAAAAATCTTATAAAAAAATTGATTATTTCTTGAGATAAATACTCCTTTACTTTAAAAAGAAGAGTTTTTTTGGAATAGTATTTGTATCAGAGGACCTTCCCATTTTTAGATATGGTTTTGGATGAGGCCTTAATCAATTTTAGATGACTTGGAATATCCCATGGTGGTATGTCACGACCCGTCCTCGGGGCCTGTGCCGTGACTACCCCAAGCCCGCCTTCCATAGGCCAGGGGCTGGCGACTAGCACCAAGGCACAATTCCCAATAAAAGGGAAGGCATTGCCTTTATAAAGTAAACAAACACCACAGAGTAAGATAGAAGAAGTAAACACTAAGTAAATATGGGTACAAAAGTAAGTGCGGAAAAGTAAGTGGTCCAGAATACAAACCCAAACTGAAAGTAAAGTACAACTGGAAAGAAAGTAGAGCAACTGAAAAGTAAAGCCACAACGTAGAGCCGTCCACTGGAAGTCCCACCTGAAGGGTGGGTACAGATAGCCTCCTCAGTTCCACGGGTCCAGTCGTCTGCTCCGTGTACGTCCCGCCCAGTGGTCCACCTCCAGGTACCAAATTTCTCCACAAGCCTCCACCACAATCAACGATGTCCGTCATCTGCATCCAACACAACGTAGTGCGGGCATAGCCCGTGCAGGGATGAGTATAAGCTACTCAGTAGGGACCCCGAGACCCCTGAATTTCTCCCAGAATCCACAAAGGATAATCCACAAAGGAAAGATACAATCACGAAGTAACATCCGAAACTACTTAGGTATATTCCCATACATATACCTAAGTCATCAATTCTAGTTCGACTCCAACATCCGAGCCCCAGTACAACCCAGTCCACATAGGAAAACACAACTCAAATCCAGACAGGAAAGCATAACATAATCTACTCATGAAATCATAACATAATCCACACAGGAAAGCATAACGTAATCCACACAGGAAAGCATAAGGTAATCCACACAGGAAAGCATAACGTAATCCATATAAGAAAGCAAGTCAATCTTATCGATGATAAAGATTGAAAGTCAAGACTCAGCTCAAACCAGGATTTAATCAAGAAGTCGAAACCATAGCTACTAAGAAACTCCTCCTCTATCGAGTACAGTGGGCCTACCACTACAACCAAGCGCTTCCCATTATCCTTGGACTGCTGTAGTACTCCACCTGTTGAGTACTGTGGGCCTGCTGCTACAACCAAGCGCTTCCCACCATGGGTCTACCACTACAACCAAGCGCTCCCCCTCATAGCCTCCATAGGTACTTCTTCTGTTGAGTACCGCGGGTCTGCCGCTACAACCAAGCGCTCCTCCGTCATGGGTCTACCGCTACAACAAAGAGCTCCCCCTCATAGCCTCCAGAGGTACTCCTTCTGTTGAGTACCGCGGGTCTGCCGCTACAACCAAGCGCTCCTCCACCATGGGTCTACCGCTAAAACCAAGCGCTCCCCACTGGGATATCCGAAAAACACTGAGTAAATCGATCCATAGTTGTCAAGTCTCATCCAGCTCTAGGGTTTCATAATGATTAAAAGTTCCGTAGTCATCACCGCCGAACCCACAGAGGATTCCCGTACGGTAGTCATCGTCGTCACAGATGCAACCATCTCTAGGGTTTCCGCACACAACACGCTCGTTCCGGGAGGGCCCACTCCATGAGCCAAGAGGTCAAAACATCAACTGACACGTAGTCCAGAGTTTGATGTATCCCAAAGTTCTGTCTCGCCAAAAGGAACACAACGTGACAGACGATGCGTCAATCGGACGCCCGGTCTGAGAGTTATTGGTTTTTTCGTTCGAGGGGCCCGGTTGGTTTTTAAGTCAAAACCAACCCGACCGCACTCCAAATGCATCCAAGCCTCGAGCGGAGTAAGCCAAAAGATCCGTCTCACTAAGATGAATCTAGAAAAGTTGATGGTACGTCAATCGGACGTCCGGAGCTCAAGTTATAAGTGTTTCCGCTCCAAGGGCCTGGTTGGTTTCGTGTTCGAACCAACCCACCTGTACCCAAAGTTCCCCTAAACCTTGAGTTTAATATACCTAAACGACCGTATCGATCCAAGGATCTCTACTCAACTTACGGTGCGTCGATTGGAGGTATGTATCCCATGATATGGGCAAAAGAACGAAAAAGTTCCGAAAATGGGGGGTCTGGGCCCGGTCCGACCCGGCCCAACCCCCTCGGGTCCGGGTCCGGCCCAGATGGGCGCGGCCTGGCCTGGGGCGGCCGGTCTATCCCGGGGCGGCACGGCGGGGGCCGAGCAGGGTCGGCTCGGCGCTGGCCGAGCGGCCGCGCAAAGGGGCACTACCACCTTGATTGGAGCTGCGACCCCCGCGTGGGGGCCGCTCCTTACCAGCGGATGCGGCCCGGCGCCGCGTCGCCCACGGTCCCACGCAGCCGTGGGACCAGCCACGGCGGCCCTTCCCGGCGGCCGGCCGGTGCCGGCCGCCGTACAGGCGTGGCGCCACTGCGGGGTCTTCCGTGGACCACCGAACGCACTCCAGTGGTCCGTTTTGCCTGCCGTCTTCGCCAGCGGTCCTCCCGGGACCGGATCTTCCCTGCGAAGACCTCAAAATGCTTTTGCGGCCTACTTCGTCACTGCCCATTGATCCACACACCAAGAACAAAGAAATAGTGGGTTCATACTTGTTCGTTGTTCCGCACCCACCGCGTTAGCGGTTCAAACGACTTCCGACAATTAAACACATGTTGAGGATATAATTCACATAGATTTAATTGAACCAAAACCCCATACCTCAAGGTGTTGAGGAATGAAGATCGTCGCGGGAAAAAGACGTCGCGGGAGATGGCGTTGCAGAAGAGGATCATTGGCGTCGTGGTAGGAGGATCTTCGGCGTCGCGTCGTTAATCTCCAGGGAACTAGCCTTCTTCGTCGCCCTTCATTAGAGGCTGACGTTCTTTTTTGGTGACGGTGCGTTCTTCACGTTCTTCAAGGAGGAAGATAGAGTTTCAAGGCTTTGAGAAAAACCTCTCAATTCCTCTTGCACAACCCAAGCAACCCCAATAAAATAAGGCATAGCCTTATTTTATTTCTTACGCAAACTGTTTTTGAAAATAAAAAACAGATCATTCCATTAATTGATTTAATTGAATAGTTTTAACCACCCAATCAAAGAGGCGTTTACTAATTAATTAAATGTGAGAGTTGACTTGGCATTTAAGAGGGGGGTGCGGGTGAGTTACTATATTAAATGCATGTGGAAGGTAAGGAAATAAAGGGGTGGGGCTCGTGTGGGCCCCACATCACTAATATCCTACCTAGGAGTTAGGGTATTAGTGGGTCCCACTCCAACCATAAAGCTTAGGGTTAAGCTACCTTAAATAAAAATAAATTTTGGTTGCACAAAATTTGATTTTATTCCTTAGTTAACCCCAAAATTTAATAACCTCACCCCAGAAAACGCAACTCCGGAAAGGGTGTTCTTAAGCAACTACCGGCACTGCGATTCCATAAGTGCCCGTAGATTTCGATTCCGAGCACCAGTTCAAAAGTTAGGAAAACCCGCTCATTTGTTCACTGAACGTACCCAATCCAAACTTTGGAAAATGATTCTGGGCACACCAGGCCTCCGAATCTGGTGCCGTTAGAAACTGCGTTCTTGTAAAATCTCAAAGAAAATTAAGAGACAATTTCCCTTGAATTTTTCTGGTCTTTACATGGTATGTTTCAGAATTTCCGACATATTCATTTCCCTCATTATGAAGTTATAAATTCATTGTTCATATGGTTATTTGACTAGTAGATTACCCATGATTATGTTTTATTGTGGTAATATTTATTCATCTCATATTCCTTCCACAATGTGTACATGTTTGTTATTTTTAAAGTCTTATGTTTTTAATTATTCACCATGCATATTGTTTAAGTTTATGATATCTTTCAATTTATTTTTTACCCTTACTGAACATTTGAGCTCACCCCTTTCTTATGTTTCATTTTCTCAGGACATGAAGAAGTTTATTATGAATGACATACATGGATAAACTTATATTTGTGGATGTTCCCAATAAAACTCATATGTTGTATTTAATTTCAAGTTATAATGTTTAACTTATGTGTGTATCTTGTTTTCCAAAACTACTAAACTACTCAGTAGTTTGAGATTTGATTCCATGTAATCATGCCAATGTATTAAAACAATGCACCAGCTCCATGCTTCTAGGGTTGGGGAATTACAGTTTCCCCAAACATAAATATAAATATAATAAGAATATTCAGTTAGTTATTATAATTATTGGTATTATTATTGTTTCAATTTGTTTAATATTAGTTCCATCCGAAACAAATGATTGTAGAATGAAATAAGACACTTTTTATTCAAAATAAATACTGAAACATTACATTGCAATAAGTCCAAAAGTCTATAACTACCCTATAATACCTACTAGAAGGCCTATTAGAATCACCAGAAGACAAAAAAATAACAACTAGACCAAGTAAGTAGTGAAAATCGTTTGGGTTTGTCAAAATGAAAAAAAACATTATGGAAATTACTATGGAAAAAGTACTAACTATCAAGGGAATGTAAAGCACCATCATCTTAGAACAAGAAATGACCGTAACCCTTGGAAAATATTTAATATGTATTTATATGAATAAGTAGCCATTGGGGTCTTAAGGAGGCCATTGGTTTTGGTAACAGTCATAAAATTTTATAGCCTTTAGGTATTTTAAGTATTTTGACTACATTAATTTTTCTATGTATATAAGTATTTTAAGAATTTAAAATGTTTTAAAATGCTTTAAATTTATATCTTTGGTTTAGAGGTTTTAAATGAAGTTGTATTTTATGTTTAGATTTTTAAATTTAATGTTTTATAACTCAAAATGAATAAAAACATATGTAAATAATTACATTTAGAATGAGAAATAATTTTTATATATATAAGGAAATTAATATATATGTTTTGTTTTTTAACTAGTTAATAAAATTTTGAAAAACAAATTGGGTGAGTACCCCATACAACCAAGGAAAACCTTGAAGGCCAAGACCTCAAGGCTAATGGTAGTCTCACATTTGTAACCTAAGATAGGAAGAGTGCATGCTGAGTCACATATGGGACCGTGTGTAAGGCCTAGTCAGGTACGAGTAGGGGGTGAGCCAGGTTGTGCACCGGCATGGGTGGGGGTGAGACAAGGCCTGCGGGTGGGGGTCCTGTGTATAAGGACCCCATTGTGTGTGTTTTTGTCATCAGAGTGAAGGCAGTGACATCATGTTTTTTAAGGTGGTCCAAAAACTCCCCCCTCTTCAATGTTGGAGGAAATTTTTTTTAGGAGATGTAATCTAGGCCATTCGTTCTCACTATGCGAGATCCTCACCGCCCGAACTAGTCAAGCCTTTGAACTCCACCGCCACTTATTATTTCCATATATTTCCTCAACCGTCCAATCCATACATGTTCGATCTTAAGACTTATTATGTTTTTAATACCATAAAACCCACCATTGATGTATGATCCCCCCAGATCTAATCTCATCTATTGATCTTATTTTAAAATTAACGGAGCCACTACAGTCATCCGATATTATTTGTACAATCATATCCATCCATTATTTTTCATCTTTTATCTTGTTCTTATTCTTATTCATGCCGCACCAGTTGATGCTACACTCTCTCCCACTATTTCTTCCTCATCCCGTGAGTCCTTCCCTAACTCTCCTGGGACCCAGCTAGATTGTCTTTCATCAAGGCTACCTTAGAAACATTAGTTTAATGCAATCCTTTTTGGTGTATCATGTAATTTTTCCATTATATATATATATATATATTATCAACGAATAATTTATTCAAGGTCTACATTGATTTTGGTTTTTTTCTTGTTGGGAATGGTTAGATTCGAGTTGATTCAAATTTCTTCAAGTCTCTTTGTTTATATATATTTTTTAAACCGTAGTATATAAAAATATATATATAATATTTATATATACCCTCATTTCTACACCAAACCCTATAGGTTTTCTCCTCACTAACCGTCCATCATGTTATGCTCCACTCAACCTCACCTTTGAAGTCAGTTAAGGGTTAATTTAGCCTTGTTTTTATATGAAGAAACCCTTATATTCACTTATGTGTATATACGGTTTTATATAATTTCAAATCCTAATCAGTTTTGGGTTTTTCAAGTGATTATTATCAGTAATTAACTGATGTTTTGATGCATATAATACTTGTAAATGTTTTACTGAGAGTGGTTTTTGATTGTTCTAAAATCATACATATGTATGTATATATGTATACACAGTTATATATCTATATATGTATATAGTTTTTAATTTTAATCTGATTATGTTTCATTTCTTCTTATCCCCACTAATATGATGAATGAATTGGAGTTATTATGTGATAGGTGTAGCCCACTATAGCCCCTCGTTGCATCGGTAGGTCTAATGAGACAAACAGATATGGCTTTGGATGAGGCCTTGCCCATTTTAGATATGGTTTTGGTCGAGGCCATAATCATTTTTAGATGTCTCGGTTGAGGCCTTGACAGTATGTTTCAGAATGTCAGATATATGCATTTCCCTCATTATGATGCTAGAAATTCATAGTTCATTTGGTTATTCGACTAGTAGAATACCCATGATTATGTTTTATTGTGGTAATATTTACTCAACTCATATTTCTACCATAATGTATTCGAATTTTTTATTTTTGAAGGCATGTTTCTATTTATTCATCTTTCCTAATGTGTATGTTTATTATATCTTATGTTGTATTGTTTACCTTTAATGAGCATTTGAGCTCACCCCTTTATTATGTTTCATTTTCTCTGGACATGAAGATGTTTATTATGAATGACATGCAGGGATAAACTTATAGTTTTGGATGTTCCCAATAAAAATTATACGTTGTATTTCATTTCATGTTGTAATGTTGAAATTATGTATTTATCTGGTTCCAAAAACTACTAAACTACTTGGTCCATCGGGATTTGATTACTAGTAATCATGCCAATGTATTAAAATAATGCACTAGCTCTAGGATTTTGGGCTTGGGGAATTACAGTTTGGTGAATACTAACTTACCCTTATGAATATTAATATTACCCTTATGAATAGTAAGGAACCATTTTTAATAGTTACTTGACCATTGTGAATAGTAATTCACCCTTATGAAGAGTAATTTGACCCTTATGAATAGAAATATACCCTTGTGAATAGTAACTTGAATAGTAATGTACACTTATGAATAGTAACCTCACACATGTAAGTAAGAATATAATTTAGGCACCTTGTAAGTGAGAGTGAATATTTTAAAAATTAAAAATTAAGTGTTGGTATTTTTTTGAGCAATAAATAATGAATTACAATTTTATAATTAATTAATTAATTTAAAAGGTAATTAATTTTCAAAAAATGTATTCATGAATAAATATTTTGTTTTCCTATGATTATAAGATAATTTTATGAGACCCTAGTTAATTTTTCAAAGTGTCATAAAATTAGTTATAATATTAGAATTGGTATTTTTTGAGTAAATGATAATTTTAATTAAAAATTAAATTTGTCACGAACCAACCCGGGTCGACCCTGAACCGGTCTCCCGAGCCGGTCCGCGGCATGGCCTGACAGGCATTCCCGATCCTCCCCGGCTAGCGATAAGCACCAGGGAATCAACAGAGTACAAAAGGGAATGACTTCACACAATGTAAATAAATAAAGAAGTGGGAATAAAATAGAACAACACAATGTAAAGAAATGACATGAAAGAATAAGAACAACCAACAACACATACTTACCTGACCACAACCAAAAACTATTCATGAACTCAAGTTTCACTCTCCAAACCACAACCAAGTCTTTCCCACAACCAACAAGCTCGAGTCAAACCTACAAAAAACTAAAAATAGGAAAACACTGTAGGCATGAGTATTAAAACTCAGTAGGCGCGCCCAACAAACTATTCCCAACGCACTACCTTTAAATAAAGAATTTTACAATTTCAGGTTTGAACTAAATTATATAAAATATTCGTTTCCACACACACTTTCATTTCTAAAACAAGTTACAGTTCATTTCCCTTCATAATTTAAAAACAAGTTTAGTGTTTGAAAGAAACAGGTGCATTTCATTTCAAAACATTTTTGCAAACAATTTAGAAATCCAAATTTTAGTTGTTAGTCAGAAGGAAAACCACACACATCACACAACACACACTAATGGATATGGAAATAGTGGCACACAGGGGCCAAAAACTGAACTAGACTTCTCAATCATTTGCCACATACAAATAAACACTATATAAAACATGGGTTGAACCATGAAGCTCATGACATATTCATAACATACCATACATGTGACTCATCTTGAAGGCATGAATACTCTCGATGACGTCATAATGCCCTAACACCAGGTGTTTCCCTACATGGCCTAACTGAGGGTCCCAATCTCCTAGCAGAGTATAATCAATTCTAAGGGCCATTAGCCAGTGCGTAATCTAAACTAGTGTAGCAATCATTCTCAGAAGATTCACTTACTATTCCAGGTTCCCATGTCAACACGTGTAATAAAAAGGAAAGGGGTGAGTCAACATAGTCAATCAAGTAGTACAAACATCACACACAACTCATTCAGTCATCATACACCAAAGATCACCCCTAAGTCACCCTAAAGAGAGTTTTCCGAAATAATTTATTTTATTAATGTGCCAAATGGGCCTTCCCAAATTTTAAAGAAAATCCTCATTTCTCAAGAGAACAAAAAAACATGTTCACGCTTCAAAATAAATAATTTATCAATAAACCAGAACTACATTTGAAGTTCTGTGAATTATGTTTAACGGCCAAATGAGCATTCTTTCACTACCAGGTGTCCGTTCATCAGGAAAATATTTCATGTGTCGTGTATAAAATAAATGGCTCTTTTTACACCAATTAATCATTTAAAAATTGATTATCTAATACTATTTTCACATTTATTAAAATTAAAAAAATATGAAGCAATTAATAAATTCTGATTTAAAGGAAAGTGCAGTGGGGACCTACCTCAACTCGCAGCTCGGTTACGACGATGACGCGACACATCTCACACTCGCGCACAAGTATGTGAAACCTTATAAAGACAACAATATCGCAAGTTTTCCCCGACAATGCACTACGAAAAATGAAAAACAACTGAAAACCCATAACCAATGACTTAGAATAATCCAAACGAAAAAACAATGAAAAATACACTTTGACATGTTTTCAAAAAATACTTCGCACCATTTACAATATTTCCTAAAACACATTAGAATTTATGAAACATTTTTTTCAAAAATATCTCACAGCTTTATACACTCAAAATAAATAATCACTCTGCACAACATAGAAAACAATATTAAATAACAGAACAAGGGACGATATAATGAAACCCCACCAAGTGATGCAAAGAGGGTTTTATATCAAAAACATGCCCCATTTCATGTAAACATTGTTCTTGAAAATCAACCGTCAATCATAACCTTTTCAAGATATAATTCACATAACTAACACAATCTAATAAATTTCTATAAAGTTGAAAAAAAGTCAACACATCCAAAATGATTTTCTACTCATTGAAAAACCACATTTTTAACACATACACCTCTTAAATACCCTTTAAAACATAGTTCGCACCATCCAAATGCTCCCTAAAACCATTTTCAAAACATTTCACCAAAATAACACTAAAACACACCTACCATTCCAAAACAAACAGATTAATAAAAACACACCAACCAAAACTAAAACACACCAAACATTTAAAAAACACCCTTTTAACCACAAAAAAAGCCATGGAACACATTAATAAATTCAATTAAGAATATTAAATTCACCTAATGGTGTGAGGGAATAGAAAAACTTACATCGGCTGTCGAAAACTCCCAAAAATTGGTGCCGAACACCAATCGAACCATAATCACACCACATGGGATCCAAATTGATCCCTAAATCAAGAATTCGATCTAAAACAAATAAAAATCGAACCCTAAAAAGGAACTCTAAATTGAAACCCTACAATGAGGGAGGAGAGCTTACCAGAGTTGGAGACACCGGGTGAGGAGAACGACGGTGACTCCACGGATGATAGAGAGGAGGTCAACAGTTTTGCGGTTGCTGGAGGAAGGGAGGGGAGTTCGTCCGTGCAAGAGTGGCGGTTCATCGGGATGGGATGATACAACCTACAAGGGGGTCACACTGGGGAAATGTTGAACCAGAGGTTCACCAGAGGAGGCACGCCAGGGGGTTCGTCGAACAGAGGCTGGCCAAGGAGAGGGTAGTGAGCGCGCAGAGGGTAGAGGAGGGGGGGGGGGGGGGGTGGGAGGTGAGGCGCGATCCATCCTTAAGGGGGGGAACAAAGGAAAAAGAAAACTAATAATAATAATAATATTAATATTAATAATAACAATAGTAGTAGTAATAATAATGATAACCCTAATTAATAATAATATTATTATTATAATTAAAAACAATGCTTAATAAATTATTATCAAATCATTCTCATTCTATCTTTTTCACCCACCCATTTAATTACATTTCAATATTATTAATAATTTTTTTTGGTTAATTGAACGATGAGTGGGTCATACAGCGACACTAGCGAAGTCACACGACTTCGCAATTATGTTTTTCCAGTGCTTCACATGTTGTCAAGCCCCGATGATCTAGGCGAGGTTGCGCGGATTCTACGAGGTCACATGTCAAGGACAAAATGTGTGTTTCTTTAAATAAGAACTAAAAAAAATTAAATCGGGCTTCAACCCGAACTACCTGATTCCCAGAAAATTAATATAATAAATGATTAAAAAATGGTGGGTGTGAAAAAATTTCTAATATTTAGAAATATATATTTTTTTAAATAGAGTTCCTTTTTTGTATTCTACATGTCAAAAATTTATTTGGATGAATTATTTGGGATTTTTTTAAATATTTTATTTTCTTTTAATAGTAAAAAATACAGTTTTTTATAAAATACGACATTTTTCCTGGCATTGTCATGAAATTATTCTAACATAAAAATTTATTTAAACAATTTAATAAGTTAATAATTATATTAAAAGAGGAATATTTTACAAAATTAATTTAGAACATGAAAAGTATATTTTTTCTTAATAAGTATAAAAATCACAGTCAATGTCGACGCAGTGCCTGGGCAACACTGATAAAGTCAAAATTAGTAATTTATATATAATAATTGCGTGATAAAAATTACATTCATGAATTATTTATTAATTATTATGTATTATTTATCTCTTTTATTTTTAATTTCTAATTTTAGTGTTATATCACATGAGTATTTTTTAAATGTCTATGCAATGCTTGTGAAGGACAAAAAAAGACAAAATAACAAAGTTAATAAGATGAATTATTTTGTATAAGAGTGAATATACATAATTAATAAATTCATAATTTTATTTTGAACCTAATTAATTTATATTTATGATAATATTTTATTTTTAATTATTTATATGAAATAATTAACATTAATTCTTATGAAAAGCCGATGCAACACTCGTGCAAGGACAAGAAAAATAAATAAAATGTTTTTAATTAAAATCTTATGAATTATTAAATGACCAATATTTTGGATAAAAAAATTTATATAATCATTTTTAGACTATTACATTGTTTTGTTTCAAATTTGGGATATTTTGGACCCACCTGAATAACTTTAAAGCCTTTATAATATTTTATTTTCAAAGGAAATCAAGTTGTCACATTATAATTTTTAATTTAATAATATCATTCTATAAGATTTTACAGAGGTTTTATTCGAACAAGAATAGTCTTTGGAAAGATAATAAAATTATATTTCTTATTTGATTTTATTTTTAATATTTATACACAAAATAAATACTATAATGGATTCCACAAAGACGATGGAATATTAATTTATTTAATGAATTAATCAAATAAATGATATTAAAAATAATAAAAAAATATAAGTTTATATTTTTAAGATAATTGATAGAATCTGTAGATGAATATGAAATTTCTAATATAAAATTTGATTCAATTTTTATTCTTTGATTTGATGTATCTAAAGTCACATATATGAATAGTTTTTATCTTGACAAAATTGTTTTTCATGAATAAAATATTTTATTAAATTATTTAAAATTCCCAAAATTATTGAACATGTCCAAAAATTATATTTTTAATTCAACAATGTAATCCTACTTTATTTTTAGGACTTTTTTTTGTCTTAAATACTATAATATATTTGTTATATTTTAATAATTGTTTTGATTCATAAGTTACCCCTCACCTCATTTATAAAAGGAGGTTACTTCCTTAAAAAAATTCTTAACCATAATCCTTCTTTTTCAGCCAAACTCAAAAAAATTCCATCCTACTCATCCATTGAAACATTCTTGTTCTTCTGGTCTCATAAAAAGACAACATACAAGAGCCTTAAAGTGGTTTCAAAAGAGAAATATTCAAGAGGTAATATTTCTTCTTATTCTCTTTTAACTTCTTTCTCACTTATACCTTATCGCTGCTTATTTTCCAATTATTCATGAAATATACAGTACCTAATATGTATTGGAATTTTATTATGATAATGTAACATTCCATCATCATCTCTTGTTTTCCCTCCTTTTATACTGTAAATGAGAACACCGTCCGATATGTGTTAATTATCACATTCAAGGAAGACTGGTTTTCAATTTGCATTACTATCTTCAAGACTGGTCATGAAACTTTTAAAATGGTCGAAACATATCATAATATATTTATTTTTTCTTATTTAATATTATGGAAACCTTACACACTAATAATATAAAATAAAAATAAAAAATAAGTTCATCATGCACAAAACTGCGAAGATAAGCCAAGCGTTTATCATTAACCATTATCAAATGAGTCATCCTCATGGTATATAACCAAAATCATTTAAAGATAATTTATATATATTTAATTTCACTAATAATATATGTTAACAATTCTGGATGTTTAACCACATTTCAAATTTTCTTCAATTCGTAAATACAAGTAAACTGATCCTGAAAACAAAGGAAGAAAATGCTTCAAAAACAATAAAATTGAACCTCTTAAAACCATCAAAAAGACCATGAATGAACCTAATAAGGTTAAACTAAATAAATTAAATGTATATTAGGTACTTTAATATTAATTAATAAATTAAAATTTGATTATTCATGTCATTAAAATCAATCTAAGACCACATTTAGGCATAAGGTAAGTGTTTCTTCATCTCACTTCCAATTTTGTGAGATATTCCGTTTTCACAACTACTACTTGTTTATGGTGTTTTTATACTACCCTTTTATGTTTCATATCATTAATATATTTATTTTCATGGTATTTAATTTATAATTTGTATATTATTAGTTTTTGGGTGTACAAATTGATTGTTTACAAAGATGTAAGTGTTTTACACCCAAACCTCCATTTTCATTCGGGTTAATTTTATTATCTACTTACCTCAAATAAATTCATATTCATTAAAATTTAATACTTATAATTTCTGTGTGAATTATCTATATATATTTTCCAACCAGAATCATACCTTCATTTATGGGGAGTTATATGTTTTAAAAGGATCTTTCAAAATTTCTTCCTAAAATACAATCCCGATTCAATGGAATTTCTCAAGTTCTTCCCTATTTTCAAGCACCCTCTATAATCTGTTTTTAGAAACCATTATTTTATAAAATAATTAAATTTAGTAAATAAATACTATCATAATTCACTTATATATTTAAACAAATAATTTTTAAAAATAACTCTTCTTTTCGAAGTAAAAGATTATTTATCTCAAGAATTACATGATTGTTTTATAAGAGAATTTTCATCTATTTAAACACTATTTATGATTATTATGTATTTTTTGGACTAATATATTATGATATAATAATCCATATTTAATTTAATGGATTATTATTGGTTTGACTCTTGATGTGCTATCCTAAAACAATTCACCAATTTAATCTGAATGGTTAGTGTCTATGCTTAATGTTCAGAGAAAGTTATTTATATTTCATATATTAGTTTAAATATGAATTTATATGTTGTTTATGATTATACCCAATCATATTAGGAATTCATTTAACTTATTATGTGATAGTTGGGGACCTCTATAGCCCCTCAATTCATCATTAGGTCTAATGAGACAAATAGATATGGACGGATTTGGCTGAGGTCTTAATCATATTTAGATGTCTTGGTCGAGGGATTGAAAAAATGGTTAATAATGTCTTAAATATGAATTTCAATCATTATGAATCTAGAAATTCATAGTTCATGTGGTTATTCAACTAGTAGAATACCCATGATTATGTTTTATTATGGTAAAATTTATTCAGCTCATTTTCCTTCCATAATGTGTTCAAGATGTTTATTTTTAAAGGCATGTGTTTTCAATTATCCACCATGCCTAATGTTTATGTTTATGGTATCTTCCACTGTATTTCTTACCCTTACTGAGCATTTGAGCTCACCCATTTCTTCTATTTCATTTTCTCAGGACATGAAGAAGTTTATTATGAACGACATGTAGGGATTAACTAATAGTTGTTTATGTTCCAAAAAAACATATTTGTCATATTTCATCTCAATTTGTAAGGCTGAAGTTATGTATGTATATGTTTTTCCAAAAAATACTAAACTACTCTGTCCTTCAGGATTTGATTCCCTGTAATCATGCCAATTTATAAAAATAATTCACCAGTGCCTATATAACACTGAAAAAGTCAAAAATTGGTAATTTATATATAATAATCAAGTGCTAAAAATTAAATTCATGAATTATTTTTTAATTATTATATACTATTTATATCTTTAATTTTTAATTTTTAATTTTAGTGTTATATAACATGAGTATTATCCAAAAGTCAGTGCAATTTTGGAGGAGGGAAAGAAAAGACAAAATAAAAAAGTTAAGAAGATGTCTTGTTTTGTATAAGACTGAATATACATAATAAATAAATTCATAATTTTATTTTGAACATAATTAATTTATATTTATGATAGTATTTTATTTTTAATTTTTATATACGAAATAATTAATATTAATTCTTATGCAAAGCCGATGTAGTGCTCGTTCAAGCATAAGAAAAATAAATAAAATGTTTTTAATTAAAATTATAAGAATTATTAAATGACCCATATTTTGGATAATAAATTTTATATAATAAATTTTAGACTATTATCTTGTTTTTATTATAATTTGGCACATTTTTTACTCACATGGTCACTTTAAATCTTTTATAATATTTTATTTCAAAAGGAAATCAAGTTGTCACATTATAGTTATTTATTTAAAAATATTGTTATATGAGATTTTATAGAGGTTTTATTCAAACAAGAATAGTCTTTGGAAAAATAATAAAATTATCTTTCTCCTTTAATTTTATTCTTAACTTTTAGCCAAAAAATAAATATCACAATGGATTCCACAAAGATGATGTAGTATTAATTTAATTAATGAATAAATCAAATAAATGATATTAAGAAAATAAAATAAATATAATTGTATATTTTTTAGCTAATTCCTAGATTACAAATATGAATATGACATCTATAATATAAAATTTGATTCAATTTTTAACCTTTTTATGATGTGTTTAAAGTCATAGATATGAATTGTTTTTATATTGGAAAAATTGTTTTTCATGAATAAAATATTTTATTAAATTATTTAAAAATCCAAAAATTATTGAACAAGTCAAAAAATGATTAGATTAATTCTAAAATGTTACCCCACATTAGTTTTAGGCCTTTTGTGCATCTTAAACTTTATAATATATTTATTATATTTTAATAATTTAGTGATTCATAAGTTACCCCTCACCTCACCTTTAAATGAGGTTCCTTACATCACAAATTTCATGACCATTAGCCTTCTTGTTTGGCCAACCTTTGCCAAATTACATCCTCCACATCCCGTTACACCTTCTTTTTCTTATTTTCTAACAAAAATACCACTTCTAAGACCATTAAGGTGGTTTCTAAAGGGAAATATTCAATATGTAATATTTATTCTTCTTCTCTTTTAAATTATTTCTCACTTATACATTATGCCTACCTATTATCCATTTATTCATGAAAAAATAAGTACCTTATATGTACTGGAATGTTTTTATGATAATGGAATATTCCATCATCATCTCTTCTTTTCCCTCATTTTATAACATAAATGAGAACACAGTCTAAGATGTGTTAATTATCACGTTCAAGGAAGATGAGGTTTCAATTTTCATTAATAACTTCAAGACTGGTCCTAAAACCTTTATAATTGTCAAAACAGATCATTATATATATATATATATTATATTATGTAATTTTCTGTAATCATTACACACTCATAATAAAAAATAATAATACTAAACATGTTCATCATGCACAAAACTGCCAAGTTAATCAAAAAGTTTATTATTAACCTTTATATAATGAGTCATTCTCATGGTTTATAACCAAAATCATTATAAAATAATTTATATCTCTATAATTTAACTCATAATATATATTAAAAATTCGGTATGTTTAATCAAATTTCAAATGAACTTCTATTACTAAATACAAATAAACCGATCAGGAAATCCAGGGAAGAAAATGCTTCCAAAACAATAAAATTGAACCTCTTAAAACCATAAAAAAGGCCTTGAATGAGGGTAATAAGGTTAAAATAAATAAATTCCATGTATAATAGGTTATTTAATTACTAAATAATGAATCTAAATTTTATTATTCAGGTCATTAATATCAATTTAAGAACACATTCTGGCATAAGTTAAGGGTTTTTTCATCACAATTCCATTTTTGTGAGATTTTCCATATTCACTACTACTACTTGTTATGAAAATACCATATTACTTAACTTATAGTTTTTTAAAAATATTTTTCCAAAAGACCTCTTCTTTTCAAAGTAAAATAGTATATCTCAAGAATTACTCGATGAATTTATAAGAGTATCTTCATCTGTTTCAAAAATCCTATTGATTATTATATATTATTGGGAGTAATATTTATGATATTAACTACAATATTTAATTAAATGTGTTTTTATTAGTTTGACTGGGGATATGATATCTTAAAACCATTCACCAATTTTCTCCGGATGGTTAGTGTTTATGCTTAATGTTTGATGAAAGTTATTTAAATTTCATATATTAGTTTCAATATGAAGGTATATGTTGTTTATATTTATCCCCACTCATATGATGAATCCATTAGAATTATTATTTGATGAGTGGGGACCACTATATCCCCTATATTCATTAGTAGGTCTCATGAGACAAATAGACATGTACTTGGCTGAGGCCTTGCACATTTTATATATGGTTTTGGACGAGGCCTTAATCATTTTTAGATGTCTTGTCCAAGTCCTTGACGGTATGATTCAAAATGTATGATATATGCATTTAACTCAATATGAAGCTATAAATTCATAGTTCATGTGGTGATTTGACTAGTATAATACCCATGATTATGTTTTACTATGGTAATATTTACACATATCATATTTATGGCATCTTGCCTTTTCATTACATAACGTTTCAATACATTTTACAAATAGAGGATCTTTAATGTCTAGTGTCTTCGAAAAAAGGAACATAATATATGAAAAAATATAACATTATTTTAATCCTATTGAAAGGATTCTTGAAAATTTCATCCTATATAAAATTACTGCATCTCATAACCTAGAGACATATATAAATGGAAAGGGTGAGCAGAAGGCCTAGTTAGGAAAACAACTGAAACCGTTTACATGTGAACTTGAACGATATCAATAAGAACATGTGGAATATCATAATGGCATGATAAAAAGGAATATAATAATAATAATACCATGAATTGTAACGTGAAAATGTGGATAAATCATTTAATTTAGACATTCATTATCATATCACCAATTTCAATCCCCAAAGTGTCATAAACATTACCAAGGTTATTCACCAATGTATCAAAAAACATGTCATATCTAGAGATTAATTCCTTTACCCAAAACATCAGAGCTCTATCAAAGCACAACCATAATATGTATTTCTCTGTATTAAATCCACATTTATCATAATAAAAAATTTCATAAATAACTGAAAGAGAATAATAGAAATGGGTTTCATATCAAAATTGTGACGTTTTAAAAAGTTCTTAAAAACAAGTTCATTATGTCCTTTATAACCCACTGAAAGGTAATGAGGATTTTATGTAGTTAAATTACATAATCAAACATAATTTTTATGTCTTGATGAATACACCTGAAATAAAATATATTTGGGTATTCACATAAATAAAATAAGATAATTACTTGAGAGAAAGAATATTTTGAGAGGACAATTCTGCAGCAAAACAACTATGCAACATGGTTTTTGAAAACATTAAAACGAGAGGGGACAGAGGTCACACATTCATAAGAGAGTAATTATACAATATAATTACAGAATAACATGGAGATAAGAACATGGTAGTGAAATTTTCAAGACATACCACATAAAGGATAATATGAAATAAAAAAAGAGACGTTGTGAATTCCCTAATGAAAATTTGGTAGCCTAACAACATCGCTTACAAATTCAGAAAATAAGTTGATGAGAGAGGAAAGGGTATCTCAAAATTTGGACATAAAATGTACATAAATAAGGATAAATAATAACATACCCCAATATGAGAAAATGGAAATTGAAAGGCACAACAAAAAAGAAGTCTCGACTAAAAGAGGAGGGTGAAATGTTCCCTTACCTTGAAGAGTAACTTCAAAAACATGAAGGTTATGACCTTGGGGGGTTAAAGGAACCTTGGGAGGACTCCTTGGGAGGTATAAAGACTAGATATTTATTTATGAGGAATTTTTAATTAAGTGAATGAAGAAATGGTTTGGTATTTATAGCAAAAGTGAGGGAAAATTTTATTAATTTTCATGGACACCTCATTAGTGGTATTTGAAAAACCATGGGCTTACCCATGGTATTTTACCATGGTATTGGGCACTTTCGACCCAACATAACATATTTTACTCCTCATGAGTCGACCAGAATTATTATATTAGGATTACATCATTAAT
Source organism: Viscum album (assembly GCA_963277665.1). NCBI lineage: Eukaryota > Viridiplantae > Streptophyta > Magnoliopsida > Santalales > Viscaceae > Viscum > Viscum album. Next base: position 1,640,556,604 of record OY728163.1, on the reverse strand, counting down.
TATGTCATTAAACACACCCAAATTCAAAACAATATTTTTACTATTCCCCAAAAAAACATTTTATAAAAATATCATAAATTCACCATAACTTAATATCTATATCCTAAGTTCAAAAATGATATTTTTTTTATCATAATAAATCTCTAAATACGAAAAATTTATCATTAAACCCTAAAAATAATCATTTATTAAAAATAATAGCGGACAAAAAATGCATAGTGAATGCATAGTAAAGTTTCTGAAAAAAATGAAATTATTTGATCATTTGTAATTAAAAATGAGTGTTTTTATAATACCATTTAATTATAATATTTATTATTTATAATTTCATTGTTTAATATAAAAATTTATATCTTTTTTTGGATTGTAAAAATTCTGTTCAAAAGCAATCAATTTATAAATTTCTATTTTATTAATAAAAACTATTCTTAAAAAAAGAAAGATGAATATTTTTTTTATTTATATAAAGAGATTATACATTAAGTAACTAAGTCCTTGAAACATAACCTATAATAACACCCATGAAGGGCCTAATGTTAAGGTGTGCGATTATGACAGAATCAATGCATGTCTCGGTTAACATCGCTCGAGTGGTAATTTCCACCAGCTTAAACTTCTTTAGAATGCGATTTATTTCAAGAATCACATGTTAAAGCTCAGCTTGGTCTTGTTCCAGAGCAAAGACAAAAGATTCTACCTCCTACCCATGTTCTGACAAATGGGCTTCGTAAGGTATGAATCTACTGGTTGAGGCCATTGACTCTTCTTTCTGCATTAGTTTTCCTTTGTAATTTCTAATTATAAATAATAATTATAATGTTAAAATTATTATTGAGATTATAGTTTTCAATAGTCTTATTGACCAAAGGTCATAATTAACCAACGGTCATATAATGGTCGAAGACTAATGGTTACATCTTAAATTATACCCACTTCAATTAAGGGTATATAGTTTTATTGTGAAAGAATTATATAACACACATATTCAAGAAACAAATATTACTCAACAAGTTCGGGTTGCTACATTATTCCCCCATTAAGAAAATATCTCCCCAAAATCTCAACTCATAATCTCAGTCAAAAAGGGGTTGGTACTTTTTCCTCATTGTTTCCTCGGGTTCCCATGCTGTTTATTCACATTTTTGGTTCCTCCACAACACTTTAACAAGGTGGGTAGTCTTGTTGTGTAGAACCTTGTATCTACAATCCAATATCACCATCGACTACTCCTCATAAGAGAGGTCATGTTACAGTTGTACCACCTCTGGATTTAGTACATTTGAAGGGTCAATTATGTAATTCCTCATGATGGATACATGGAAAACATCAAGAACTTGAGATATATTTGGAGGAAGTGCAAGCCGATAGTCCACTAATTCTACATGATCAAGGATTTTATAGGGGATAATGTACCAATGGATGAGATTCCCTTTCCATCAAAAACACATGACTCTCTTCCATGTATAAATTAAAAGGAAGAATTTTCCCCAACATCAAACTCCACATCCCTTTGATAGTTTTCATCAAAGCCCTTTTTCCGACTCTGATCAGCCTTAATGTTTTTTTGGATGGCATGAACCTTTTATCTCATCTCTTGCACAAGATCAGGACTAAGAAGATTTATCTCACCAACATCATCCCAACAAGTAGGTTTTCTAAGTCGCTTCCCATATAGAGCATCAGAGGGTGAAATTTTAATGCTCGAGTGGAAACTATTGTTGTAATAGAACTCAACTAATGGGAGATGTTTAACCCATCTACCCATAAATTCTATAGAGCATGTTTTCAGCATGTCCTCGAGTATTTGAATAGTTTTTTCAGATAGGAATCAGTTTGAGGATTATAGGGCATACTGAAATTCAATTCTGTATTCATATCATGTTGAATACTTCTCTAGAATTTTGATGTGAACCTTGGATCACGATCAGATATGATAAAAAGTGGAACACCATACAGCCTTACCACTTCCTTCACATAAATCCCGGAAAGTTGATCAAGAGAGAAATCTCCCCAAATAGAGATAAATTGGATAGTCTTAGTGAGACGGTCCATTATAACCCATATCACATTATTTTCTTTGTAAGTTCTCAGGAGACCAATTAAAATTTACATAATAATATTGTCCCACTTCCATGCTGGTATGGGTAGTGGTTGAAATACCCCTTTAAGAAGATGTTATTCTACCTTTACTTATTGACATACCAGGCACCTTATAGTGAAGTCGGCAATCTACCTTTTCATGCTATCCCACCAATAATGATCACAAAGTTCTTTATACATTTTTTTAATTTTAAGATGTATAGGTAAATTAGATCTATGAGCTTCATCCATCAGCTCCTTGTTTATTTCTAGAATAGATAGAACACATAGTCTTGTACGAAATCTCAGAACACCTTCTAGATCAATATTGAACTCAGGAAACTTCCCATCCTTCACACCCTCAAACTTATTTTTGTAACAAAGGATATTATTTATGAGCCTTCTTAATCTTCTCTAGTAATGAAGGTTGATAAATCATTTGGGATATTTTTGATGATGTCCCTTCCCTTATAATTCTTATGTCCATTTTCACTAGGTCTTGAATCAATGGGTCTCTTTGAATCCTCTTCATGTATATAACAACTGGGAATTTTCTACTTAATGCATCAGTGAAATTATTCTGTCTTCCGGGATGACAATGAATTGAAGAATCATAGTCTTTAAGAAGTTTCAACCTTCTACTTTATCTCATGTTCAATTCATTTTTTTGTAAAAATATTCTTCAAACTTTCATGGTCTGTGTATATACCACATTTCCCCCCATAAAGATGGTGCCTCAATATCTTCAGAGAAAAAACAACCGCAACCCAATCAAGATCATGAATATGATAGTTCATATCATGAGTCTTCAACTATAGATAAGCATAAGAAATCACCTTGTCATTTTTCACGAGGATGCACCCAAACCCTTTCAGAGATGCATCGCTAAAAATAATGAATCCTTCTACGCTTGAGGGTAGAGTTCACATGGGTGTAGTAACCAATCTCTTTTCAACTCTTGTAAACATTCCTTCACTCTTTTTTTCCATATTAAATTAACCCCTTTTTGAGTTAACTTGGATAGTGGATTAGAAATTCGTGAATTTTTTTTCACAAACCTCTTATAATATCTCACAAATCCAATAAGACTATGAATTTCATTTATTGTTTTAGTATGAGGCCAATAATTTACAAAAAATTTCTTTGGAGGGTCAACTATGATTCCTTCATTGGTTACAATGTTCCCAAAGAAAGAAACTTATTGTAACAAAAATTCACATTTACAGAACTTTATGAAAAGCCTCTCCTTCTGCAGAGTTTGTAAAATAACCCATAGATGATCCTCATGCTGGTTGTGACTTTTGGGATATATCATAATATAATAAATAAAAACTAACACAAAGTTATCAATGTAGTCCTTAAATAATTTATTCATAAAATCCATTAAAATAACAAGAGCATTATTCCAAACGAAAGTCATAACAAAAAATTCATAATGCTCATATCTTTATTGGAAGGTAGTTTTTAGAATATCCTCCTTATCCACCATAAATTAATGATAATTAAATAAAAGATCAATCTTGGAGAATAATTGAGCCCCATGAAGCAGGTCAAATAATTAATCAATTCTTGTAAGAGGGTATTTTTTATTCACTTTAACCTCGTTCAGTTCTCTATAATCAATACATAACTACATTGATCCATCCTACTTCTTCACAAAGAGAAAAGGTGATCCCCAAGGACACAAACTCGGTCAAATAAACCCATTCTCCAAAAGATCTAGGATTTGTTTCTTTAATTCATCCATCTCTACATTCACCATCTTATACGAGGTCTTTGATATCAGATGATATCTAGGTACGAGTTCAATGGAGAGCTCTACCTCTATTTATTGGGGAGGTGTGGTTAACTCATGAAATATGTCAATGTATTCCTGGATGATGTGGACATTTTAAATCCTCATACCCTTATTTTTGTCTTCTTCTTCACCGATCAACTTCATAAAGAAGGCTATAGGAGGTTCTTTTAGACAAATATCAGGTTGATATATCTCTCCTTATAAGATAACTATAGGTTTTACATTCAAGAATACCCATATTTCCTTACTTTTGCATTTGATCTTAGCATTATACTTTGAGATCCAGTCCATCCCTCGTATAATGTTAAATTCCATCATGGGAATGACTAATAGATTATCGATAATATTGTGCTCACTAAATTTAATACTAGAGTTTCTAAACACTGATGATGCTTGGATAATACCACCCAGAGTCTTGATGGATAACTCTACTGTTATCAATTTTGGGGATGATTCTAAATTCTTTGAAAAGTTGAAAGAAATAAAGGAATGCATAGAACCAGAATCAAACGAAGTACTTGCTATATTTGAGATAACAATAAGAGTACCTGTGACCACATAATTTGAAGATTCAACAGTATTTGTCGTTATTTTAAAAGCACGAACATTCTCCCTTGGTCTTTGTTGATGCTGATGGTGATTCCCCTCCACAACCCTTAAATATGGACAATGACTGGAAAAGTGCCCAAGCTATCCACACTTGAATCATTGGACTTCTGGTTTGGCCTGAACCATATTACCTTTGTTGCTAGTGTTGGGAAGTTGAGGCTTCACCTCACTACGAAAATTATGCATGATATGACCACCTCTTCCACACTTTTATCACTTCCTGCTTCTGAGAAGGTAGTTCCCAGAATGCTTCTTCCCACACTTATTACACACAAGAATTTTCACTTCCTTGCTTCTACTTCACTGATCAAAGGTACACCCTAAGCTTGGATCCCTTGATCTCTTCTTATCATTGGATTTATGAAACCACTCAGTCTCACCGAAATCTAGTTTGACTTTCAAAGCACTCTGCACAATCTCTTCATAGCTATCGTAGTATCAGTTGGCTAGATTCTTCTGCAGATGAAGTCTTAGTCCATTGAAGAATCTGTCAACCTTACCATTTGGATCAATGAAAAAGCTAGAGGTGTAACGTGAATGCTTTGTGAAGTTCATCTCGTATCTTCCCATAGGTTCATTCTCCTTATGCTTCATATTGAGAAATTACTTCTCCATTTTTGTTCTCATCAAATGTGGGAAATTCTTATTGAAGAAGACCCCTCTGAACTCTTCCCACACCCTAGATTCAACCTCCACTCTTGGCCTCACATTTTCTATCAGTTCCTACCATTGATTAGATTCTCACACTAAGCAGTAAACAGCCAGGGTGACATTTTCTTATTCTTAATAGGGGATCACATAAAAGATCTTTTCGAAAGATCTGATTTACTATTTCAAAATCAATGGGTCAATAGATCCACTAAATGTTGGTGGTGATTTACATATAAAGGGTCTACATAAATTTGTTCCATTTTTAGTGAAATCAGTATCTCATCTTGATTCGAGTTATATCCCATAACTTGAGTGAGTTGGTTCACTATTATCATGAAAGTTTCCATTCAAGATTCCATTGGAGGGTCATCAGTGCATGTTCCATTGCGGTCACCATTTGCATGGTTCATCCTATTTACCATAAATTTCTAAAAGAATAAAACCTTAGTGAGAATCATATTTCATTTAATAATATTTTATCTGCAAAATATTTTTATGACTTAAAACTTCATGTTTAAACATATTATTCATTAACAAAAATTACATTTCCCTATAAATCCTTCATAATGATTCATAAAAAGCTTGTGATTATCCTAACATATCCCCCAGGAGTTTCAAACTAGAATTGAATCAAGTCCCATTTTCATTCACCAGTTATTGTTTGAGTCTAACTCAAAGTGGTGTTTTCGAGTTTTACCCCTAGTTACTTCTGTGATAGATCCACATCCACTAATTTGTATCCATACATGGATTTATTGTTTCAAAAACAACTTACTTAATATTTCACTAAATAACAGGAAGTTTTTCTATATTTATACTTTTCTTTAGGGTTCTTCCTAATGCTTTCATATCCCAATTTCCACAAATGACTAAACTATCCTTTTATGCCAACTATGGAAGCCGACCTTTTTATTACCTAACTTTTCATTACATAATACAAACAGAGGATCTTTAAAGTATAGTGTCTTGGAAAAAAGGAACATAATACATGAAAACATATAACTTTATTTTAATCCTCCAAAAAAATTATTGAAGTGTTCATCATAATTACAATTACTATATCTCATACCCTGGATACATACATGAATGGAAAGGGTGAGAAGAAGGCTTAGTAAAGAAAAAAAAAGTGAAACCAGTTATACGAGAACTTGAGCGATATCAATAAGAACATGGGGAATATCATAAAGGCATTATAAAGAGGAATATAATAACAACAACAACAACATGAATCATAAATTGAATATGTGTCTACAAAATTTAATTTAAACATTCATAATAATATCACCAAGGTCCATCCCAAGGTGTCATAAAAATTACGAAGTTTATTCACCAATGTATCATAAAACATGTCATTTCTAGAGATTAATTATTTTACCAAATGCATTGGATAATTATTATTTAACACCATTAATATGAAATTATTTTCATGTGATCCAAATATATCATAATCATATATTTCATAAATAACCCGAAGAGAATAATATAAATGGGTTTCATATCAGAATTGTGACATTTTAAAAAGTGATAAAAAAACATGTTCATTATGTCATTTATAACCCAAGTAAAGGAAATTAGGGTTTTATGTATGTAAATTCCACAATAATATATATATATATATATATATCATTTTTATGTCTTGATTAGTACCCATAGAAATGAAATATATTTTGGTATTCTCATAAATAAAATAAGAAAATTACTTGATAAAAAGAGAGATATTTTGAGACGGAAATTCTGCAGCATAACAACTATGCAACATGATTTTAGAAATCATTAAAAAGAGAGGGGATAGAGGTCACTCATTGGTAAGAGGTTCATAATAAAATATAATTAAATAATAACATGGATATAGTAACATGGTATGGAAATTTGAAATACAGACCACATAAAGAGAATTTGAAAGAAAAAAAGAGAAGTCACAAATTCCCTTACGAAAATTCAGCATCCTAACATCGTCATTTAAAAATTTAGAAAAATCAGTTGATGAGAGAGGAAAAGGACTCTCATCATTTTTACATAAAATGGACAGAAATAAGAATACATAATAACATACCCCAATATGAGAAAATGGAATTTTAATGGAATAACATAAAGGAAGTCTTGACAAAATGAGGAGGGTGAAATGTTCCCTTACATTGAAGAGTAACTTAAAAAACATAATGGTTAGGAACTTAGGGGGTTTAGGGAACCTTGTGAGGACTCCTTGGGATGTAAAAAGACTATAGCTTCGTTGAGATGAAATTTTTAATGAAATGAATGAAAGAATGGGTTGGTAATTATTGGAAACGTAAATGAATATTTTATCAATTTATAAGGTAAATCTAATTAGTGGTATTTGACAAATCATGGGAATTCCCATGGTATTTTCCCATGTTATTGGAAACTTGGGACACCAAATAACATATTTTATTCCTCATGATTCAACCATAATTATTACATCATGATTACATCATTAATAATGTCATTAAACACACTGAAACTCAAAATTGAATTTTTACTATTCACCGAAGAACAGAACATTTTAAAAAATCTCATAAATTCACCATAACCTAATATCAATGCTTGCAGTTCAAAAATGATATTTATTTTATCATAATAAATCTCTAAATATGATATTTTTTTCTTTTAACAAAAAAAATAGTGGACCCAAAATGCAAAGTGTATGCAAAGTAAAATGTCTGAAAAAATGAAATTATTTTATCATTTGTAATTAAACATGAGTGTTTTTATAATAATATTTCATTATAATAAGTATTATTCATAATGTCATAGTTTATTATATAAATTTAGATCTTTTTTTTGGATTGTACAATGTCTGTTTCAAAACAATCAATTTATAAAATTCCATTTTATTAAGTGAAACTATTCTTAAAGACGAAAAGATGAAGTAATGATTTTTATTTACATAAAGGGATTATACATTAAAGAACTAATTCATTGAAACATAACCCCTTATAACACCTTCATATAACCTAATGGTAAGGTGCATGATTGTGAAAGAACCAATGGGTGGCTCAGATAACATTGCCCGAGTGGTTCTTTCCACCCGCTTGAACTTGTCTCGAAGGTGATTTCTTTCAAGCTTCACATGTTGAAACACGACTTGGGATTGGTCCAGAGTGAAGCCCCATGATTCTATCTCCCACCCAATGTTCTGAAAAAATGATCTTCGTAAGGCACAAATCTACTAGTTTAGGCTATATACTCGTCTCTCTAGGTTAGTTTTCTTTTGTCATTTCTATTTATAAACAATAATTATTATGTTAAAATTATTACCGAGAGTATAGTTTAAAATATTTATATTGAACAACAGTCATAATTAAACAATGGTCATATAATGGTCGAAGATGGATGGTTACATATGAAATTGTACTCACTTAATTTAAGGGGACCTTGTTTTGTTGTGCAAGAATTATACAACACATATATTTAGGAAAAAAATACTATTAAAAAAGTTTGGGTCGTTACAATATTCCTGTCATATTGTGTTCGAGTTATTTATTTTTAAAGGAATGTGTTTTCAATTATTCACCATGCCAAATTTTTATTTTTATGATATCTTCCGCTGTATTGTTTACCCTTACTGATCATTTGAGCTCACCCCTTTTTTATGTTTCATTTTCTCAGGACATGATGATGTTTATTATGAATGAAATGCAGGGATAATCTTATAGTTGAGATTATTCCTAATTAAACATATATATTGTATTTCATTTCAATTTTTAATGTTGAAATTATGTATGTATTTGGATTTCCCAAACTACTAAATTAATCAATCCTTCAGGATTTTATTCCTTGTAATCATGTTAATGTATTAAAATAATGCACCAACTCCAGGCTTCTAGGGTTAGGGCGTTACAGTTGGTATCAAATGATGTTTAAAAGAAAACTTTGAAACTAGATTTTGAAAATGTATATTAGATTAAAAAAACCCTAAAATTGTCTTTGAGGAAAAGTATACATGAACATCCTAGAACTTTGGTATGGAATAGATTATGTGGATCCTTCTAGAAAATACATCACTATATGGATCCTACAAGTGGATGTAGTTTTGGAACAAATGTAAATTGGAGTATCAACTCCTATAAGGAGTTTTGGGCTTGATATAGGGTATCTTGGTACATGACAACGAGCCTTACTGTTCATGTGGTTTGACACTCCTAGGGGATATGGTTAGGAAAATTCACATTTTCTTTTCCCACCATTATGAAGGATTTATGCCCCCAAAGTAACAAAAGTGTATGGTTCTAGGATATATGATTCCTTAATTTATGATATGTTTAAGAGTTATATAGAGTTCGTTATTTTATAAGTGAATATATTATATGTAATTGATTAGAAATGGGGCCTAGAATAAATAATGACAACTTCACCAATGTACGTGATGCAAAGAGTAAGATGGATCATCTCTCTTATGGTCTTAAGTCATCATTTCGAAGGAAGATAGTCTCCCATGTATCCTCATCATATGAGGAAATACTATCATGTGTTAACAAGATATGTAAATAATTCTCCAATTTCTATGTCTTTAAAGGGAAGTAAGAAAAAAAGAGGATGGACAAGAAAATGATTGATAATGGAAATAAGAGAAACAAGGTTTTTCCCACATGTAATTACTATGGAAAGAATCACCCTAGTAAATGATTAAAGGAAATGAGATTTTTTTATAAGTGTGGAGGAAAAGGACACCAATTTCATGATTTCAAGGGTAAGAAAGAGGTTTCTAATGTACAATTATTCAACTTCAAGGAGATGTGGAACTATGCGAATAAATTTCCCAAGCGTCAAACGGAATATACCCCAACTGATGATTCTGGATAATTATTAAGTTATTATGCTGCCACAGATGAATTAGAATGATTAATATTACTAGTCCAAAATCATATAATTTGAATATTTATTAAGTAATATATTGGTTATAATAATTATGTAAAATATGATTATTGTATGAAAACACTTTTTAATTAAGGATTCCAAACCATAAGTTGATTAGTAACAAGAAAATATATTTAATAGAAAGTTAAATATTCTGGAAAATGCAAGATTAAAGGAAAGAAAAACCCTTAATATATTTCTAATGATGAAGATAATTATGAAGAAATTATTTATTTGGATAAGTACTGACTACCTCAAAACCGATTTTTAACTTGTCGACATGTCGTATACCTATAATTGATGGAGTTTACAACATTTTTAGATATAAGAAATATATCCAATAGCACGTGTAAGGATAAATTCGTTTTAAAAATAAGGTTTTAGGGTAATTTGAGTTATTATCATATTTTAAGAGGACACTTGATGAAGATATTAACATGTTTGGAATGTGAAAATTTAGGGCTACATCATGTTGATTAAAAGAAAATAACATAGTAGATGCATTGAGAAGGATAGATAATGGAGTTCTAAATTAAATAAGGTTTTCAAGGATCCTATGTACATGGATATAACATGGATGAATATAAAAATGAATCTAAAGTATTGGATCATGATATTTCGGAATGTTGAAGTATTTTTGAAATGGTTTAATTTGATCATAGAATGAGTTTTTAGACCTTAATGTCACTACATGATGCATCTTGCGCTAAGAGATAAAGTAAAGATAGTTCAGGGAACAAAAAAGGATAATATTGTTTTTATGAAATAGAAATGTATTTTTATACTCTTATAGAGTGTAATAATTCAAAAAATCTATGAAAAGAGTCTTTAATAAAAACTTTGTCCTATTATCATATATTTTGTTTCATGATATCAATGAAATTTTTCATAACTGTAGTTTATGTTTTTTTGGTAATGATATTTCATCTGAGCTTGTTCTCTGTCTATTTATATCAGAACATGATGGTTTTATTATTATTCCCTGACCATGTTATCCAATTAGAATGTGTAGTTTTTTATTAACTGATAAATTTCCTTTTCCCCCTTATTAAGAGGATATTTTAACCATATTTATGATGTGGGTTTCCCACAAAGGAATTTTCATGTACCAACCATTAACTTTTGAAATTCAATTTCAAAATTTCGAGGATGAAAATTTTTAAAGGATAGGATAATGTAACACCTCAAGATTTTGAAAATAAATTTAATATTAAATGCATTAAACAGTGAGTCTCTGAAAAACACTATTTTGTTATAACATATCCAGTAACCATAGTGTTTCCACCTCAGAGATTTGAATTTCGAAAAAATGACATACATAGTTGTGTTCAGTATGCTATTTAGAGTCTTATAATACAAACATAATTTTTGGTGAATACTAACCTACCCTTATGAATAGTAATGTTACTCTTATGAATAGTAATATACCCTTTTGAATAGTAACTTGACCCTTATGAAAACTAATGCACCATTATGAATAGTATCTCGACCCTTAAGAATAAAAATATACCATAATGACTAGTAACTTGAATTGTAATGTACAATTATGAATAGTAACCAAACACATGTAAGTAAAAATATAAATTAGGCACCTTATAAATGAGAGTGAATATTTTAAAAATTTATAATTATGTGTTTCTATTTTTATGAGAAATAAATAATCAATTACAATTTTATAATTAATAGATTTATTTAAAAGATAAATCATTTTCATAAAATTTATTCATGAATCAATATTTTGGTTTCCTATGATTATAATATAATTTTATGAGACTCTAGTTAATTTTTCGAAGTGTCATAAAATCAGTTATAATATTAAAATTGGTATTTTTAGAGTAAATGATGATTTTAATTAAAAATTAAATTTCTCATATTAAGAAAATTATTTTCTTAAAATGGAATTCCTTTTTTATTCTACACATAAAAAAATGGTTCGGATGAATTTTTTGGATTGTTGTAAAATAATTTAATTTTTATTAAAAAGTAAAAAAACAATTATTTATAAAATACGACATTTTTTCTGACGTCATCATGAAATTATTATGATATAAAAATTTATTTTAAAAAATTAATAACTAAATAATTATATTAAAAATTTATTTTTTACAGAACTAATTTAGAACATGAAAATTATATTTTTTTTCATGATAAGTATAAAACTCATTGTCAATATCGACGCAGTGCCTGCACAACACTGAAAAATTCAAAATTGGTAATTTTTATATAATAATTGAGTGCTAACAATTACATCCTTGAATTATTTATAAATTATTGTGTATTATTTATCACTTTTATGTTTAATTAAGAATTTTAGTGTTATATAACATTAGTATTATCCAAATATCTGTGCAATTATTGTGCAGGGCAAGAAAAGACAAAATAACAAAGTTAAGAAGATGTCTAGTTTTGTATAAGAGTGAATATAAATAAGTAATAAATTCATAATTTTCTTTTGAACCGAATTAATTTATCTTTGTGATAGTATTTTATTTTTAATATTTATATTTGAAACACATAACATTAATGCTTATGAAACACCAATGTAGTACTCCTGGAAGCATAAGAAAAACAAATAAAATGTTTTGAATTAAAACTGTAAGAATTATTAAATGACCAATATTTTGGATAAAACATTTTATATAATAAATTTTAGACTCTTATCTTGTTTTTATTCGAATTTTGGATATTTTGGATCCATATGAATCACTTTAAAGCTTTAATAATATTTTATTTCAAAAGGAAATAAATTTTTCACATTATAGTTTTTAATTTAATAATATTGTTATATAAGATTTTTCAGAGGCTATATTTGAACAAGAATAGTCATTGCATGAAAATCATTTTTTTCCATTTTATAATAGATAGCTTAGGGGTGTCCGGTTCCCAACATACAATGACAATGAAAAACAAAACAAGAAGGACCACCGATCAACATAGAGTTATACATCATAATAACCGTAGGCATCACCACACCCCAAAATAGATTCATCTTCTCCAGTAGCTGATTCCCACTCCGGGTTTCTCTAAAAACCCGCACTTTGAATGTGATTCCTAAGTTGGTCCAGAGCAGCCATATCTGGTGAAGACTTCTCAATCCCGCTGCCCTTATCGACTACAAGAACCACCTGGCTATTCCTTTTTGAAGCGGACCTGGTCTGCATTGGTCGCGGAAGATATGAATAGTCCTTCCTTGGTCTCCTTGTTGAAGTTGCAGCCAATGGTCATTCACCTGCAACCTCTTTCATAGTCCCATTTAGAACAATATCACTGAATGAATGGCCAACCAGGGTACTCAATATCTATTTTCCTCCCATAGAGTTCTCTTTTCCCTCCCCAGGCTATTCAACATTTCTTCCCCACCTTTGATTTTACGTGCTATTTTCCCTCAAAGGAAAACACTCAACCTCTATATAAATATTCTCCACAACCGTGGTATGTGCCTCCATCCCTAAAACACCAGCCTTGACAACTGGATCCTACCCCATGCCTTCAATATTCATGCCTTCAAAATTTAGGACAACTGGATCCGTACCTTCAACAAAAGTATAGCTCCTAACCATATTGGGGTTGCCTTCCATATTCAGAACTACTTGATCCTGCCCCATGCCTTAAACTGGTTGAACCTCCACAATATCTCTTCCATTCATAGACTATTCAATCCCCTTGTCTTCAGCCTACTGATTTTCCAAGACCACCACCTCACCCCCCTCACTACATCTTCCACCTTTATTTCTTCAGCCAACATATCCTCAGATAGTCTGTTAAACCTGTTACTCAAAGCAATTAAAGGTACAACCAACAGATCCGGACTTGTAGAATTCATATCACAATTCATGACAACCACCTATTATATGTTCGAAACCCTTTCAATACCAGCCTGTTCTGAGCTTATCCTAACCATTAAACTAGATGAATTTCCAACATCCTGCAAAGAAGCCTTACTAGACCCTGCTGTTTTACTCTCCATAACCAAACCGGACACACAAGAGACCCTCCCTCTATCAAAAGGTCCTGCAAAATTCTATTCCCTACCCATATTCACACCATCCCCCAAGGATTTGCTTCTATCATCACCACCAATGTTTCCAGGAACACCTTTCCCCTTACAGTGATCCTCCCTCAACCGTGCTGGATCTCCACTTCGGCATAGCTCGACCGAGTGGCCCAGTCTCTTGCAAGAGCCACAGAACTCGGTTTAATTATCATATATAACCCTATTTTTATAGAGGTATTATTCTCCAATCATGATCCAAACGAAATAAAATGGGTTGCGAGATGAATCAACTTCAACACATACATGAGGATTCACCGGATGGCAAACTGCCGCAGTGCAGCTATCAGAACACAAAAATCGACACACCAGATTCCCCAACATTCAGATAATGGAAGGATTTTGAAACAGCAATGGAAGCTTAGGAAAACGTACCCAAACCACCATGGAAGGCGAGTCACGATTCATATGGAGATCAAATGACCACCGAAGAAGCAGGAAACAAGATCCATTGAAGATATGTGGAGCCCTCGACCATGCTTGATTAAGATATGCTTCCATATCAAACTGAATCATGATTTTTTTTCTACCGAGCAAGCCAACCACCACACGTTCCTGCAGATCCTAAGACCCAAAGACAAAATGGTCAAATGCATCAACGGAAGGCATCTTTTTCTTGAATCGGGACACCAATGTAAGATTCAACAAGCCGGAAGCTTTGGAAAACTCAGAAGTGGAAAGATGAAGATTTGGAACCCTGTCAACTAAATTAAGAACCTTAGGGTTTAGCAATGCTTTTGGAAAGGGAGGAAGAAATTCCGAGTTGGAGAAAGGCCAGAAGAACCTTGATCTCTCATGCAACGACAATTTCCCTCCCCCACCAAGGGGGGAGGAGCCGGTGTGGAGGCCACCGTCATTACCGTAGGGGATGGAGCATCGAGGGTTCCTCAGCAGGCCTTAGAAATTAGAGGCCATTGTGAATTTAAACAAGAATAGTCTTTGGAAATATAATAAAATTATCTTTCACATTGAATTTTATTTTTAATTTGTATGTGTGAAATAAATACCATAATGGATTCCACAAAGATGATACAATAATAATTTAATTAACGAATAAATCCAAAAAATGATATTAAAAATAGTAAAATAATTATAATTTCATATTTTAAAGATAATTAATAGATTACCTTGATGAATAAAAAATTAAAATATAAAATTTTATTCAATTTTTAAACTCTTTTTTGATGCGTTTAAAGACCAAGATATGAATAGTTTTTATCTTGACAAAATTGTTTTTCATGAATAAAATATTTTATTAAATTATTCAAAAATCCAAAAATTATTGAAACATTGAAAACAATGATAATATTAATTCTAAAATGTCACCCCCATTTAGTTTTAGGCTTTTTGGGAGTTATAAACCCAAAAATATATTTATTATATTTTAATAATTTTGATGATTCCTAAGTTACCCCTCACCTAAATTATAAAAGGAGGTTCCTTCCTTCACAAATTTCATAACCATAAGCCTTATTGTTTGGATAAACTCTGCCATATTATATCCTCTTCATCCCTTGACACATTATTGTGGTTCTGGTCTCACAAAAAGACCACTTTTAAGAGCCTTGAGGTGGTTTCAAAAGAGAAATATCCAAGAGATAAACTTTCTTCTTCTTCTCTTATAAATTATTTCTCACTTATACCTTATCCCCAACTATTATCCAATTATCAATGAAAAATAAAATAAATTATATGTACTAGAAATGTTTTATGATAATGGAAAATTCCATCATCGTCTCTTATTTTCCCTTAATTTATACTATAAAAGAGAACGACGTCAGAGATATGTTAATTATCATGTTTAAGGAAGACGAGTTTTCAATTCACATTACTATCTCCAAGACTGGTCAATAAATCTTTATAATGGTTGAACCAGATCATAATATATGTTATTTATCTTATTTAATGTTCTGAAATCCTTACACACTCATAATATAAAAAAAATAATACAAAACAAGTTTATCATGCACAAAAACGCCATGTTAATTCAAGCATTTATCATTAACCTTTATCTAATGAATCATCCTCATGGTATATAACCAAAATAATTATAATATAATTTATATATTTATAATGTAAATAATAATATATATTAAATATTCTTGATGTTTAACCACATTTCAAATGAACTTCCATTCATAAAAACAAGTAGACCAATCATGAAAACCAAGGAAGAAAATGGTTCCAAAATAATAAAATTGAACCTCTTAAAACCATCAAAAATTTCATGAATGAACCTAATAAGGTTAAAATAAATACTTTAAATGTATAGTATGCCCTATAAATATTAATTAATAAATCTAAATTTTACTATTCATCTCATTAAGATTAATCGAAGAACACATTCGTGCATACAGTAAGGGTTTCTTCATCTCACTTCCATTTTTGTTAGATATTCCAAACTCACTTCTAATACTTGTTTATAGTGTATGTATACTTTTCTCTGATGTCTCATATCATGAATGTCTTTATTTTCATGGTATTAAATGTATCATTTTAAGATTATTAATTTTGGGGCATAAGAATTGATTGTTTACAAAGTCGTAAGGGTTTTCAACCCGAACATCCATTTTCATTGGGGTTACTTTTATTATCTACTTACCTCAACTAAATTCTTATTAATTAATATGTAATAATCATAATTTCTATATAAAGGTTCTATATATGTGTTCTAACTAGAATCATACATTCATTTATTTGGAGTTATATGTTTTATAAGGATCTTTCAAAAACTCTTCCGGAAATACAATTCCGATTCAAGGGAATTTCTCAAATTCTTACCTATTTTCAAGGGAAATATATAATATGTTTTTAGCAAAAAATACATTTCTAAAATAACTTATTTTATTATGAAAATACCATATCACTTGAATTATGGTTTTATACAAATAGTTTTCCATAAAAACTATTATTTTCAATGTAAAATAGTATTTATCTCAAGAATTACTCAATGATTTTATAAGAGTATCTTCATCTATTTCAACAATCCTGTTGATTATTATGTATTATTGGGATTAATATTTATCATAGCATCAACCATATTCAATTTAATGGTTTATTATTAGTTTGAATGGGGATTTTCAATCTTAAAACTATTCAATAATTTACTTCCAATGGTTAGTGTTTTTGCTTAATGTTTGGGGAAAGTTATTTACATTTCATATATTAGATTCACTATGAATATATATGTTGTTTATGTTTATACTTGATCATATGAGGAATTAATCAGACTTATAATGAAATGTGTGGGGCCCACTATATCCCCTCGATGCGTTAGTATGTCTATTAAGAAAAAGAGATATGGAATTGGCTGAGGCCTTGCCCATTTTTAGATACGGTTTTGGATGGGGCCTTAATAATTTGTAGATGTATTAGACGAGAAATTGATGGTATATTTTAGTTTTTGGAATATGTATTTACCTCATTATGAAGCTATAAATACATATTTCATTTGGTTATTCTCCTTGTATAATACACATGATTATTTTTTATTATGGTAATATTTACTCAACTCATATTCCTGCCATAATGTGTTTAAGTTTGTTATTTTTAAAGGCATGTGTTTTCAATTATTCACCATGCCAAATGTTTATGTTTATGATATATTATGCTATATTGTTTACCCATACTGAGAATTTGATATCATCCCTTTCTTATGTTTCATTTCCTATGGATATAAAGAAGTTTTTTTATGAATGAAATGTAGAGATAAATTTATTATTGTGGATGTTACCAAAAAAACCTTTATGTTGTATTTAATTTAATGTTGAAATTTTTTATGTATATGGTTTTCAAAAACTACTAAACTACCTAGTCCTTCAGGATTTGATTCCTTTTAATCATTCTACTGTATTAAAATAATGTACTATATCCAGGCTTCTGGGGTTGGGGCATTACAGTGAAAACCCGTAGGGTTAAGTGTGAAAATGAGGGTATATATATAAAATATATATATATATTTTTATATAATAAGGTTTAAAAATATATATAAAAAATGGGAGTTGATGAAATCCAAATCAACTCGAATATAACTATTCTCAAAAAGAACAAAAATCATAATCAGTGTAGTCCTTGAATAAATTAGTCACTGATAATATATATATAAATATATTATGGAAAACATATATGATACACCTAAGGGGTTTTCATTAAACTAATGTATCCAAGTAAGACTATTGAAAATACGAAGAATTTGGGTTTGAGAATAGTGGTGGATGAAATCACGGGATGAGGAAGAAACTATAATGCCCTGAGCCCGCTCTTCCGTACTCGGGGCTTAAAAATGCTGTGTAATTTTTTTAATAAAAGTGACATAATAATTACACAACATTTTAAACAAATGAGTATTATTTATTGGTATAGGTTCTGAAGAATTAAATAAAACCTTACATTTATTAGAGTTGAAACAAAAATAAAACAACTGTCAACTATGCTTCCGTGTGCACTAACTCTAAAAGTGATGAAATCTGTAAATAATCTCCTAAAATACCTGTGAAAAATCATTTTAAAATAAAAGGGTGAGCATTAAATTGCACTATAAAGAGTTTTAAAAACTTTTAATAAATCTCTTTTAAAAATATCACTTTGAAAATACATTTGAAATATTCATTTAGAAATACTTTTTTAAAATAATGCTTTCAAAAAATAATTATACTTCTAAAACACCTTAAAAAACTAGTGATTTGATTAAAAAAATATTAGGAAAGATCTTAAAAAAACAACTGAGGCCACTTAAAACTTTGAAAGCTATATTGGGATTACCCATTTGAGGGATTTATTGACTATCCAATTCTCTATCATATTTACAAACTTCGAGTACAAGTTTTTATAAAACATTTTTGTATTAGCATGCCTTATATAAATATAATTTTCACTGGTGTTTTAGTTTCAAAAATATATTTATAATCGTTCTTGGAACAAATAAATACTAATCATTACTGAAAATTATATATTTAACTTGGTATGATCAAATCCCTTGATACATCATGTTGTGTAAACACATGAAAGATTAATCAACATTCACACACTTACAATTTCATCCATATTGCCATAAAAATTCATTTTTTGTAAATTTTATTTAATCTCTCATGCATGTGTTTGTGTGTGTGTGTATATATACACATATGCATACAATAACATTTATGTGTCATAAAAACAAAATTGTTGATTTATGGCCATAATGATAATTTGTATATGACACATATATTTGATAAAAATATGTTATTATTAGTTTTATAAATTGACACTTAAGTAAATATTTGGTTAAATCTTGAATGTATTTAATATAGTTATATAAATAATGATTATAAAAGTACATATATATATTTATATATAAATATGTCACATATTAATAGAATGAATTCATGTGGAAATTAAACCTCGATAATTACAAATATCCTTGGCAGAATATAAACTTTGATATTTATATATATGCTAATAACATGTATTAATATGATCCTTCAAAATTAATTTTGAATTATATATATAATTAAACAAACTTTTTATAAGATTCGAAATAGAATAATAATAAATATTTATCAAAATATTCGGAACATCAAAACATATTTGATTTTTGATATCAAGAAACCAACAACCAAACTCTTGAAAAATAATTTTTTTCTTACGAAAAATCAGAAAAGGGAAATAAATAAAAACTTACATTAAATCAAACCATATTTAGACATCATTTTGATAAATATAAACTTTATTAATTTAATTGAAGAAATTAATTACACATAACCAGGAAATTAAAATAAGTAAACTATATATCTTTTACTAACAATTATTAAATAGACACGTTTTAAAATCCATTAAAACCATCCCTTACACAAAACTATATAATTTGTGAAGACCTTAGATGAAAAATGGAGGAAAATTCTATTAAAATCAACATTAGATGTAAAGAAATCAGTTATGAAATAAATAATCTGTTTCAAAAATTTAAATTTGGGTAGAAAAATAATTTTAAAGAACAGATATAAGAAATCCCTTATGCAAAATAAGAAAATAGAATTTATAATTTTAAAAGAATAAACAAAATTCCCTTACAAAATAAAATAGAATAGGAGAGTGAGTATTTGAAAATAAATAGTCCCTCACACAATTCTTATGTAGGATACCTCCTTTGGAGCCTTCATCTTCCAACTATCCTCAGTCTCATTATAACTCTCAAATTTTTAGAATTGGAAAAGAGGGTATAAAATCAAAGATTACACTGATTATTTCTCTCAGCCGAGGTTTTTTATAGATGCCTAATCTCAGAAAGAAGGGCATGATAAATCAGAACATGTGGCTTTGATCGAATTCTTCATGGACAAGCGATATATATAATTTATATATATTTCCACTACAAAAAAAATTCAAGAAACAAGAAAAATGATAAATTTAATTAATTTATTGAAACAAAACCACTTAAAATGATATCAAGGAGAATTGAATGTTGAAAATTTTTAATTATGTCTTGATACATGATATATTGATAGATTTTTTATACCGGTATTAAAAAAAATCAATATGATACTGATAATATTGAAGATAAATTGAAGGAAATAATAATAAAACTGGTACCCGATGATACTGATAAGATTTTTCAGATAATTTAAATAATTAATATCAATCAAACTTGCAAATTAAATCATAATCAGATAAGACAAACTCAGAGTAGGCGTTGATTTCTAGAGTAAAAATGATTAAAATAACAAAACATGGGACTATTGAGTCAATTATCAAAAGATTTGGTCACTAAACATACTCACAAATACGAACATTAAAAAAACAAGATAGACCTACCCCATCAAAACTGAAACCCTAAATGCAAAATAGATCCATTCTTCCTTCAAACACGAATCCAGACTCCAGACTTCTGATCATCTTCGACCATCATAGGGCTCGACTCATCACCTTTCGTTGACCTTGACTCCATCACCGAATACTTCTAACACCCTCAGCCTATCGAGCTCAGATGACATTGCACTCGACCTTCACCCACAAATCCTGCAAAATGAAAACCCGAAACCCTACCACTATGATAGACACAAACGACCCCCCTCTTAATCCCGATTCAATTTTTTTTATTTGTTTCATATATTTTTTATATATTTATGGTTTCTCATCATTATATATATATATACATATATATATACACATATATATCTATACATAATTAGTTTTATTTTTATATCATAATTTATTATTCTATTTTTATAAATTTATTTCTAATATAAACATCGATTATATATTTTTTAATATATTAGAAAATATCACTTCATGATACCTTATAGAAGTATAATTAATTTATATTATTTTAAATAATTTTTTTTATAAAAGCATCATTTATAAAATATTAATTTATTTCTGAATATGATTAATATTGTATTTTCAAATCCTCAAAATGAAATTACAATTAATGTTTTAATTTTCCTATATAGATCTTCTATATTTTATTTCTTTTTTAATTTAATTAAATTTTTGGTCAATAGTGTTTAAAAATAATTTCATAGGCGAATTTGTTTAATATTTTTATTGTTTAATTATAATATAATTATTTATTTATAATAATTTCATATTCCCAAAATAATATCATGATTATTAAAGTAGTATTTAATAAAAATATATTTAAGAAATTATTATTATAAGAAATTAATATTTATTTAAAATTAATACTGACCTAATAAAAATGAAAAAAAATAAATATTTTATTAAAACTCAGGGTGTTATATTCTCCCCCCTTAATTGATTTGCACCCTCACAATTCTTTTGTCGGACGTAAAAAAATTCTGAATTTCCATTTTCATAA
Source organism: Viscum album (assembly GCA_963277665.1). NCBI lineage: Eukaryota > Viridiplantae > Streptophyta > Magnoliopsida > Santalales > Viscaceae > Viscum > Viscum album. The sequence continues at coordinate 1,640,534,746 of OY728163.1, read as the reverse complement.
TTAAAGGAACCCTAAGAGGACATAAATAACTAAAGATAATTCTAATGTGTATATTTTTTCTTCCTAAAGAGACAACGTCTAATCTCCAAAGTTTTATATACCTTTCCTCTGATACCAATTATAACGCCAGGAGCCCACTCTTCCGAACTCGGTGCTTGAAAATGCTGTGTAATTTTTTTATAAAAGTGACATAACAATTACACTACACTTTAAACAAATGAGGATCTTTTACCGGTCTAGGTTTTTTTAGGATTAAACATAACCCTACATTTATCAGAGTTGAAACAAAAATAAAACAATAATCAACTATGCTTCTATGCGTTCTAACTCCAAAAGCGATGTCATTTGTAAATAATATTCTAAAATACCTATAAAAAATCAGTTTAAAATAAAAGGGTGAGCATTCAATTTCCCAGTAAGGATTTTTGAAAACCATTGATAAATCCATTTTAAAAATATAACTTTGAAAATGAATTTGAAATATTTAATTAGAAATACATTTATAAAATAATCCTTTGAAAAAATAATTATACTTCGAAAACACTTAAAAATACTAGTGATTTGATTAAAAAAATATTAAGTAAGCTATTAAAAAACAACTGAGGTCACTCAAAACATTGAAGGCTATCTTGGACATAACCACTTTAGGGATGGATTAACTATCTAATTCCCTATCATGTTTAGAAATTTTGAGTACCCATTTTTATAAAACATTTTTATATTAGCTTTCCTCATATATATATATAATTTTCACTGGTGTTTTAGTTTTGAAAATATATTTATAATCATTCTTGGAACAAATAAAAACTAATATTTACTGAAAATTATATATTTGATCTGGTAAGATCAAATCTCATGATACAACACGTTGCGTAATCACATGAAATATTAATCAACATTCATGCACTTACAATTTCATCCATATTGCCATAAAAATCCATTTTTGGTAAAGTTTATTTAATTGCTCATGCATATGTGTGTCTGTGTGTGTGTATATATATACGTATGCATAAAATACCATTTACGTTTCATGAAAACAAAATCATTGGTTTATTCCCATAATGATAATTTGTATATGACACATATAAATGGTAAAATTATGTTATTATTAGTTTTATAAATTCATACTTCGGAAAATATTTGGTTAAATATTGAATTTATTTAAGATAGTTATATACATGAAGATTACACAAGTACATATATATATTTATATATAAATATATCACATAATAAAAGAATGAATCCATGTGGAAATGAAACGTCGATAATTTCAAATATCCTGGGTAGAATATAAACTTTGATATTTGTATATATGCCAATCACATGTATTAATATTACCCTTCAAAAATAATTTGGAATTAAAAAAATAATTAATCAAACTCTCTATAAGATTCAAAATAGCACCATACTAAAAATTTATCAAAATTTTCAGAACATCAAAACATATTTGATTTTTGATATTACGAAACCAACAATCAAACTCTTTAAAAATAAATTTTTTCCTACGCAAAATCAGAAAAGAGAAATAAATAAAAACATCCATTACATCAAACCATATTTAAACATTATTTTGATAAATACAAACTTTATAGATTTAATTAATGAAATTAATTTCGCATAACCAGGAAATTGAAATAAATAAACTATATATCTTTTCTAACAATTATTAAATAGATACATTTTGAAATCAAGTAAAACTATCCCTTACACAAAATTAAATAATTTTTGAAGACCTTAGATGAAAAATGGAGGAAAACTCTATTAAAATAGACATTGGATATAAAGAAATTAGATATGAAATAAATAATCTATTTCACTAATATAAATTTGGGTAGAAAAATAATTTGAATGAATAGATATAAGAAATCCCTTACGCAAAACAAGAAAATAGAATTTATAATTTGAAAAGAATAAAAAAATCCCATTACAAAAATAAAATAGAATATAAGAGTGAGTATTTGAAAATAAATAGTTCCTTACACAATTCTTGTGCTAGAGACCTCCTTTAGAGCCTTCACCTTCCTACTATCCTCACTCTCACAATAAATCTCAAATTCACTGAATTAGAGAAAAAAAGAGGGAATAAAATCCAAGACTACGATGATTATTTTTCTCAGTTGATGTTCTTTATAGGTGAAACATCTCGGAAAGAAGGAGATGATAAATTAGAACATGTGTTTTTGATCAAATGCTTCACGGACAAGCGATATATATAATTTATATATATTTTCACTACTAAACAAAGTCAAGAAACAAAAAAAATGATAAATTTAATTAATTTTTTGACACAAAACCACTAAAAATGATAGCAAGGTGAATTAAATGTTGAAAATGTATAATTAAGTACTGATACATGGTATATTGATAGATTTTTGATATCTGTATTAAAAAAATCAATATGATACTGCTAAGATTGAAGATAGATTGAAGGAAATAATAATAAAAATGGTACGTAATGATACTGATAATATTTTTTGGATAATTTAAATAATTAATATCAATCCAACTTGGAAAGGAAATCATAGTCGGATAAGAAGAACTCAGAGTAGGTGTCGATTTCTAGAGGAAAAATGAATAAAATGACAAAACATGGAACTATTGAGTCAATTCTATGAATATTTGGTCATTAAACTTACTCAAAAATCCGAACATCAAAAAAAATTGATAGACCTACCTCATCAAAACTGATACCCTAAATGCAAAATAGATATATTAATCATTTGAAAACGAATCCAGATTCCGGACTTTCGATCAGCTTCAACCATCATGTTGCTCAACTCATCACCAATGGTGGACCAAGACTCCATTGCTGGAGACTTATAACACCCTCATCCTATCGAGATCGGTTGGCATTGCCCTCGACCATCACCCATGAATCCCCTAAAATGAAAACCTGAAACCCTACCCCAGCGCTAGACAGAAACGACCCCCCTCTTAATCTTGATTCATATTTCTTTTTTTATTTGATTCTTATATATTTTATATATGTTTTTTCTCATCATTATATATATATATACATTATTAGTTTTATTTTTATGTAATAATTCATAATTCTAATTTTATAAAATTATTTCTAATATAAACTTTGGTTATATTTATTTGTCATTATATTATAAAATATCACTTCATGATACTGTATAGAAGTATAATTAATTTATATTATTTAAAATAAAACCTTTCTTTTATAAAAGCATCATTTATAAAATGTTAATTTGTTACTGAATCTAATTTATATTTTATTTTCTAATCATCAAAACTAAATTACAATTAATGTTTTAATTTTCTTATATAATACTTCTATATTTTATTTATTTTTTAATTTAACAAAATTTTATGTCTATAGTGTTTAAAAATCATTTCATAAGAGATTTTTTAATATTTTTATTGTTTAATTATAATATATTTATTTATTAATAACAAGTTCATATTCCCAAAATAATATCATGAATAGAAAAGTAGTATTTAATCAAAACTTATTTATGAAATTGTTATTATATGAAATTAATGTTTATTTAAAATTAATACTGACTTAATAAAAATGAAATAAATAAATATTTTATTAAAACTCAGGGTGTTACAGAAACAGTTGGGGAGAGTGCGACGTCCACTGGTGCAGTGCAAGTATGAAGAAGAAGAAGGGAAGAAGAAGAAAAGGATGGATGGAAATGATCATGCCAATAATATTGGATGGTTATGGTGGCTCCATTAATTTGAAAATAAGACGAACATAAGATATTAGATCTGGGTTGATTGGACGACTACAACGAGAATTGTGGTTTTACAAAAATAAGAATGGTCAAGATCAAAAGTGTCTAGATCATATGGTTGTAGAAATCCGTGATAATAAGATGTGCCAGTGGAGTTTGTTGGCTAGAATGGTTCAGATGGTGAGGATCTTTTCCTGTGAGATCGGGTGACCCAGATTACATCTCCCAGAAAAATTGTTGTCCCACATCGATGCTGGGGAGTTTCTGGACCTCCTTAAATAATTCGATGCTGCTACCTTAGCTCTGATGACACAAACACATACAGTAGGGTCCTTATACACTGGACCCCCACCCACGGGCCTTGACCCACCCCCACCCGCACCGGTGTGTGACCTGGCTCACCCCCATCTCACGCCTGACCAGACCCTCCAGACGGGCCCATGTGTGACTCAGCATGCACTATGCATTCACTCTTCCTAGATTCGATTGCCAATGTGAGATGCCCACTGACCTTGAGGTCTTTTCATTGGAGGCTATCCTCAGTTCGATGGGGTACTCACTTGAATTTTTTATAAAACAATTATTAACTAGTTAAAAAAACAAAACATATATATTAATTTAATTATATATAAAAACATTCTTTCTTATTATAAATGTCATTATTTTTATATGTTTGTATTACTTTTGGGTTTAAAAAAAATTAAATTTCAAAATCTAAACATTAAATACAACTTAATTTAAAACCACTTAACCAAAAATATAACTTTAAATCATTTTAAAACATTTGAAATTCTTAAAATACTTATATACTTAGAATAATTAAAGTAGTCAAAATAATTAAAATACCTAACATCTATAAAATTTTATGACCATTACCAAAACCAATGGCCTCCTTAAGACCCCAATGGCTACTTAGCCATATAAATACCTGTTCATGGTTTTCCAAGGGTCATGTTCATTTCTTGTTCTAATAGGATGATGCTTTACATTCCCTTGACGCTTAGTACTTTTTGCATAGTACTAGCCATAATGTTTTTCATTTTGACATACCTAAAGGATTTTCACTACTTGGTCTAGTTTTTGTGTTTGGTGGTCTTCTAGTGATCCTGAGAGGCCTTCTAGTAGGTTTTATTGGGTTTTTATGGTATTTTGGCCATATTACAATGTAATGTTTCAATGTATCTTTTGAATAAAAAGTGTCTTATTTATTTATGTAAGCATTTGTTTTGGATCAAACTAATATTATACAGATCAAAACAATAATAATATCAATAATCATAATAACTAACCAAATATTATTATTACATTTATATTTATTTTCATGGTGTCATAACATAAGTGGTTATAAAGATGTCGAGCCATACCCCCAAGCTCACCTTTTCATGTCATCAGACGGGAAAAGAATGTGAAAATAGACTTGACTAAGTGGAATACTTCACTTGTCCTTAAGAAATATCACATAGGAAGCATGAACCCCTTTCACTCTTCTAGGTGAAGGTAGAATTGTGAATGGGTCCACACTTCTCTTGAGCCCTTTTTAAAATATGTAAAACGCTAATCTATTTTTTGTTTTTTAAAATAAAATCTATTTAAAAAAACAGAATTTTATTAATAAATATTACTGAATATACATATATGTTAATAAGTGTAAATAAATATATATAAATATAAATAAATATTACTTACACATTAACTAATAAGTAATAAAAAGTAATTAATTATTCATTATTATCCATTAATATTAATTAAATATTTATAAATATAAAAAATATTAATAAATATAAATTTAATATTCATCAATATAAATAAAATATCAAATAATAAAAATTAAATATTAATAAATATATTTAAATATTGATAAAATATTAAAAAGAGTTAAATAAATATTAATAAATATTAATAAATAAATATAACAATTAATAAATATTAATAAATAGAAATAAATATTGATTAAATATTAATAATTATAAATAAATATTAATTAAATATTTCTTAAATGTTAATTAATATTACTTAAATATTAATAAATATTAATTAAAATTTAAAAAATATTGAATACACCTTAATAAATAATAATTAAATATGAGATAAATATTAATAAATATTAAAAAATAAGAAAATAATATTTTTAGATGTTGATATATATTACTAAATATTACTAAATATGACTAAATATTAATAAATATCAATAAATATTAATAAATTAGAATAAATATTAATAAATATTAATAATTATTTGAAAATATTGATAAATATTAATAAATATATTTTTTTTGAAATGGTTGGTGTGAAGCCCCTTTGTTAAAATAAATAAAGAAATAGTGGGAAGGGACATACAAGAAATC